>OX458990.1:2568750-5135000 GCA_949774945.1 Hoplodrina ambigua
TTTTCCATAATATATTTTGTCTATTTCTTTCATTTTTGCTAAAACCTTTTACTGTTTTATAAATACGCGTAGAAAATACGGTTCTCTCCGTATTTTACCTTTTAAAATGTCGACATAATAAACAAAGCAATATACTTGAAGATTTTAAAATCGTCACTGTATCGCTTCAGAGATTGGAAGGTGTGTCTATGGCACCTTTAAAAGCTATGTTTAAACATAAAATATCGATTAGATTACTAATCCTAAGTAAACTAAAATGAGGGGTTATTATCTATGGGCTGGAATTTATGGTAGATAATATATAATCTGTGATCGTTAAATGTCGTTATTTCATTTAAATTCAGAGTAGTCATAGACAAATGTTTTATAGATATTTGATGGAGTCTAGCCAATATTTATAGCTGTACCTAAACTTATTGTATGAACGGAATGGTGGTATAAAATTAAACATTTTGATTGTACCTTGAAGCGTATTGGTTTGGTAGCCATATTTATTATAAAACAGAGGTACAGTCAAACAAGCCATTTGGTACCTATACAGGCAGCTAACTTGCGACTACTTTTAAACAGTGTTTCGATTGTGTCAATTCTTTTTTTAATTATTAGACACAACAAGCTTAAAAAACACAAAATAACATTGAATGGCAATGTAGCAAAAAAATAATTATTGTTGTCTGTACTGTAAACCAAATAGCTTGTTCGATTTTACCTACCTAGTATAGTATAGTGCCTGACTATTATTTTGATGACTACGATTATCGCGCGGAAAAGCCGCATGTCCATGCGGCCATTTTATTTATTTGGACTGGTAACTTTTGCCTTTTGCTTCATGTCAAACATACTTCAGTCTACAAAGGTTTATCTATCTAGTTATTATAATGTAGGTACCTAACAGTGCAATCTCGATATTAAAAAGTTTAAGGGAATAAGAAAATTTTCGAAAAGTATTTTGTTTATTACCTACTATCGAAGAATCCTAAGTAATTTCGCAGGATTTTTTTAAATCGAGGAAAACGTTATAATGAGTTCGATAAACATATTAGGTTGTACTGTATTTCTAACCAGTATGGTGCAACTGTTGGACAAAGTCTACAAATATTTTAGTATAAATTCCAACGCTTTCAAATAAAACCAAACACAACCTAAACCATTACAAAGACCTTACTCACTCAATTACAATCTGCAGATAATCAAAACAAAATAAAAAAAAATCGAACGCAGCGCCCCTCGCGGCGGGCCCGCGCAACTGCATAATGGCGGCGTTGCCATGGTGACGGCTCGTAAAATTTTATTGCTCGCGCCCTCCGTCCCGCGCTTTCAAACGGTTACTTTGCAAAGCCATCCTAGATTAGAGATCATTTCATTTCAACGTGCTAGGCACTCACTCCCTAGTGGTTTCGTTTATCGCCTAGATTTTATGTGGTTTTTCTCTGAGGGATTCGTAGTAGGTACTACGTTTGATTTTCCTAAAGTGGTTTGGATATTCTGCATTTCGTCGCTTCATGTTTCTGCAAAGGGGTTGTGAGGGATCAAGTTAAAGTTGCAATCGATTTGGGACTTTCTGAATATTGTAAGTAGATCGTGAATACTTTTAACAATGAAAGAGATGACGTGGAAAGAGTTGTAAGTAAATTTAAGAGTAGGTTACAATATAATTATACTTTTGCATAATTTTAGTACAAAATTTCGTCGGCGTCAAAGTCAATATATTATCTCACTGAGATCGTACATTTTTTCGTGATAAAAAGTAGCCTATGTGCTATTCCAGTTTATAATCTATCTCTGTACCAAATGTCATTCAGATCCGTTCGCCGTTCTGGCGTAATTGAGTAAAAAACATTTATCCATTCAAACTTTCGCATTTGATATAGTAGCAAGATTATGACAGGTAATAATACGAGTTAACACTATAAGACAAAGGCCTCTTCATATAGAGAAGGCACGAGCACTGATCAACACGCTTGGTCAAGTCGGACTGGCGATTTCAGACTTATATTAATTAGTTATAAGTCCAGGTTTCCTCACGATTTATTCCTTCTTCAATGTCTGGGATCCAAGATCAAGGAAAAAGTCACATTGGTACTTTCCCGCACTATGTTGCGAACCCACAACCTCATGATTGAGAGGTAAGTGTATCTGGGCTATTACATTACAGCAGCTGTAAATGCCTGGTTGATACACCTAACTACCAAGCATTAAAAAATATCTACATAAAATATCACCAAACGTCAGTAAAGTCAAACCTCGTTACTTTTTTAACGGCTTAAGAACATGCTTTTTCTCCATTGCTTGTTTAATACTACGAAAGAATTGTAAAAATTAAGTGGTCTTTCAATGGACGTCGAAAAAGTCCAACACTGGCCATTTCAACCACGCAACTGTAAAACTGAAACCTCATTAGTTTTTTAATAACTGTCGCCTCAAATTTCCATCCTGAAGGCGACAATAAAAACTTCAATTACACAAATAGCACAAACTTAATTAGACAGTGGCACTTTGTTAAATAATTAAAGTCACCCCCCAACACCCCCTTTTGCCATAAACAACCCCTAGAAGTCGTAAAATAACACAAGTTTATGGATTTTGGACCCCCAGTATGCCACATTTTACGTCGAAGCCTTAGGGCTGGGAAACGCACTGTCGATAACCGTAAACCGTAAAACTATATTGACGATAATCGAATATCGATTTTTAGTAGACATCAAATTCTGTAATCTGGAGATTTTGATGCCGATTTTATGGAATATTTGCACGATTCTGCCTTCTGAAGGTTAAGACACGATTTATCGATACTAATCGGTTTTGCATTTAAACCTATCTAATTAAAACAAACGTGTATCGATTTTAAATGTCGTATTACTAAACTTGGTAGCTTATAAGCACGACGTTCTTCCTAATCGATTTCCCTCAAAGTTTGTCGACTTTAAGCGGCACGATAAACAAGATCTTTGTTTGCTTTGGGTACCTCAAGTGTATGCTCACTTCGTGGGTATTAAAATATTGATATTACGAGACAAGAATTATGGATATATGAGCATAAGAAATCCCTTTTTCCTCTCTTTGCTATGAAGAAGCCAACCTGCATAGCTACTTGAATTCTCTCAAAATTTGAATTCCACCCCACCAAGGGCGGAAGGAGTCATTGAATGATTTTTAACAGCTAAAAAAAAAAAAACAGAAATAAAATAGATTTAAATAGTGTTCTGTAAAATCTCCCTTGATTTCAGGTGAAGTGAGCTTAAGATGAGTCGTTATCCCACTACATCCTGCAGATTGACAGCTCACACAATGACATTAGGTTTTTTCTCTCTCATTGATAAAAAAAGGTCAATAACCTCCACGTTTCTGTCAAATGAGCTCTATCTTTAAGAAGCTTACTGAATTTACCGATGTTTACCGTTTATCGTAAAGTAACACAACCCTACCGTCACACTCATTACCTTTTATCGTAAAAAAACTTAATGGCAAAACGCAAACGAAAAGTTCGTTTAACGTTCACGTGAAGTATATTTTTAAAAACGCTTTCCCATGTGGAAAAGCTATTTGGGGATTTTTAAAACCTTTTACCGTAATTTATTTTCATATGAACGAATGTTTGCAATCAACTTCTAAAACTCCATATTATGATGGACATGAATATAGTGTAACTCAAACGTAGTACGAAAATAACAAGACATTCTACAATTTCGCCACCATTTTTCTTTATTTCCCGCCAAATTCGATTCCCTTACACGTATATTTTTCTTGCAAACGGCATGAGGCAAACGTATACAACCATACATCCTATAGTCTATGCTCAAACATAACAAGACGGGATAGCATTCTCGTCACGTAGACAATAACGTCTCGTCTGTCACCCGGACGGGTCCCGCTAATTAATTTTAGATACAGAAGTTGTGTTTAGTTTGGCAAATAACTGGTAAAACTGACTGTTTAGTAATCATAGGGTATAAAAACTATTCATATGAAAAGAAATAGTTTTTCGCAGTAAAAACTTTAAAGCATTCATATTAAAATAATTCAGTTCACAAAAGTCATACTTACACTTAAAGCCACACTAATTGAGTAATATAATTATAGTAATGCCTACTTATATTACTTTTAATTACCAGTTTGTATTCAGTAGCATTTACTTAATAAACTTTTCTTATTTTATCAAGTGAGCGAGCGAAGGTAAGTTTCAAAAGGCGCGCTCAGCATAAGTTAGTTTTATAAGAACGCTCGCTATTTCTCATGGCTAATTAATTTTTATAGAAAAGTCTTTGCGTACTTACGGTTATTACATTGGCAAAAGTTACTTTTAATTATATTACGAGCATACTTAGCCAGGAATTCTGTTAACCAGAAGTTAAAAAATTAAGTTGACATTTTGCTGAGTCAGGTTTTTTATCAAGAATCTGGCATTTGGCCAGAAAAGCACTAAGACTAAAAAGAATATCGTTTTAAAGAAAATATAATTCAAATTAACTGCAAGCCCTAAGTGCAGTCGACGAGAGTTTAAACATTAATAAATGTTTGACAATTCAATTAGTTGGTCCGACTGTCGGATCGGCAAACAGCGACTGTGGCAATCATACGAATTACTAGGAGCCAATGAAAGCGTAGCAATTCTCTCATTTGTTGAAATGTTTGCACCGATTTCCCATTTATTTAAATTGATTTGAGGTTGGCAGCATTTATAGTCACAGTTTGACATCTGATGGTTTTAAAATTTACATCGAATAACGCTGAATAATGAATGACTAAGTGGGATCTGATTTTCGTAATACGATTTCACTAGGTTCTGCATTCGAATTCGTCCGTGTAGTAGTCAAGTATAGCGCAAAACATAGCCTATGACACTGCAATAGTGTGTTTTTCTATCAGTTATGTAATGATTTTTTATGATCTAACTAACGATAGTTTTAAGACAAGCTGGTTTTAACACATGACAAATATCACGCCTGTAATCCCCCGCGACCCTTATCTATGTACTTATTACCAATATTTTGCTACCCTTACATCGCGTACTATTATTAAGAAATTTTTCTAACCAAAAATAAAAGTCATTTCCCAGCAATAATTTTTGCTCAATGTTACCTATCACGACGGGTAGTATTAGTTAAAGCTGATTTAAACGGTGCGAGGTATATCGTGCAAGTTGTGGTACATTTCCGTCGATGATCGGTCACTTTTGACACGACGGCCGCTCGGTCCCTCAATGTACGACAAATCGCACGATATTTCTCGCATCGTCTAAATTTGGCTTTACCGGCTATGTGATATGTGTTTATTACACTCCGTATAGAATAGCAAGCCTTTCAATTAATTAAAAACTTAGATATAACTTTTACAATCATTTTTAAGAGAATAATGAACAATTAATAACAGATGAATCGAATTCTCAGTCCCCTGTGCAGGTCACTCACGGGCGAGAATGAATCATGTTGCAAAGCTCATCTGCCCTTACAAGATTCCGAAACCGGTTTATGAAGACGAATGCGAGCACATTGGAGAATATCCCGCAGATTTTAATCAGTCGATAGTTCGATACAGATTACAAAGCGGCCGTTTACCTTAGAAATCAATGTCTGACGGATAAGAGTGTGTCTATGGGCTTTTTTGACATTTGTATTTTTACTCTGTGCTGTGTAGCATTAGAAATGAGAATGCAACCTTCATGGTGTCTGCATGGGTCTTGTTTACACTTTTGGGTTCACGTTAATAGTTTACCATCTATAGTAACAGCAGTCTCAGCCTATATTTAGCTTTTAGCAAATGTTGCCTGTGCAAAAAGGTAAAAATATTTTATCGCAACTGCTAAGTCTCCATTATTTACTCCAAAAACCCCGAAAATTGAACATTGTACTTAAGGTAAATTCACAAAATAAGCCGCCATAAGACAAAACATCTTGCAAACTCGATATTTTTCCTAAGGGTCGGTTCACATTGTATTCGAAGCACGTGCACGACCCAAATACAGGGCGCAGACGCCTTGCCACCTCACGATCATTGCGTTCAGAGGAACGTCTGTTTTATATTGGAGCTTCTAACTTAATTGACGAGGATCAAGAATGTTTGAGGATCGTTTATTTCAATGGGGAAAAAAAAGAAAAAATAATTTATGGTGACTTCTCAAAAGAGAAGGAAATGTACCTACGAAAAAAAACAAAAACAATCTATGGTGACGAAAAAAAGCGGGAATTATTGAAGAAAAATAAAATTGTGTTTTTGTTTTAGAGAGCAATTTCAATTTAATCTTCTGTAATCTCAAATGTAAACTTGTTTGATTGATTTTTGTTGTATTCAACATTGACAGCCGGGTACTGATCAGCAAACTGCTGATCAGTACCTTATCGATATTTCTTCCAATCTTTTTTCTATACTCCATAACCTTACTACTTAGCCAATTTACTTTGCAGTAGAAATGCTCCAATTTGACAGCTGTCAAAGTCAAAACTTTGATAGCTGTCAAATTGGGAGATTTCGTTTCGAAATCTTAGAACGTTAGAACGAAGTACTTCTAGAATGAGTTCCAGATTACGACACGGAAGAAAAAATGAGTGCTGTAAGTTGCTGCATTCATATTCCTGTGTTTCTCGTACCCAATGGCTTCCTGCGGACTGCGACTTTTGAAAGATTAACGGCCCATTCGCAGAAGTCCCCAAAACAGAAAAACACCTCCATTGCAAAAAAAACACAGCAAAAAAAGAAACTGGACTATCTCTCTGCATTATATTTCTCGGCACACATTATGTAAATATCTCCTGGGAGTCGCATAATAGAGTTTTGATCACCATTTCTCCGCGCGCGGGTCGCAACCTAATCATATTGTGTTTGTTTCTATTAAGTTTGTTATGTTGGTAGTGTGTGGAATTATGTCACAGGATATTGAGTAACACATATAATACATGACATAATTATGTACTATTTTGTGTCACCCACCGCTGGGACTGGGACCCCAGGTTTCCTCTCCGTAAGGGAGTGGCCTAGTAAGGCTCAACAGTGCGAGTTGGTACTGTCGCATTGTCTTTGAATTTTCGTAAAACAGAATATTTTGATTGCGTACGAGAGAAACGTCAAAGTATACTATTTTTTTTAAGTGAAATATCTATTGGCGCACCTTGGTAGTTAAATTAACTCGAATGCCGTGACGGAAACAGCGCAACACGGCAACAGCATTTTGTTAAAAAAAAATATTATGTATTCTAATATTAACATAGATTTTTCACATTTGCCGGGCGTCTTGTGTGTGACAGCCAACTTTTTATTTATTTAATAAATTAATATTATTTATAATATACCTATTATATTAATCAATGGTTGTACATCAAAACATTTGTCATGACTTTATAAATAAACTGACAGCAGCAAATGATTACCTACCGTTAGCTGTCAATTTCCCTTTCGCACAAAGCCAGTTTAAAATTCAATCCCAACCTAGTACAAGCTGAAATAACTCCGAACGCGAACAAAAGTTTTGACAAAATTTCACACAAAAACTATGAAAAAAGCTAGTCTGGAAAACAAACAAGCCTGGCGGAATTCAAGCCGATTCGGACGAGTTAGTAAAATAAAAAAAATATCTAATCCCTAACATTCAGCATCGAAACAAAAAAAAAAGATTGCACAGACTTATCAATTATTCGACGCCGGGAATTTTTGCGAATGGCAACACAATGGTCCATCAATCCTTTAGGGACAAAAAACTAGCAACACTAACATTCCAGGTGGACAAAGGGCGCGGAAAAAGCGCGCCAATACGATGTCTGTGTGAATAGGATTTTTTAGGAATTTATGACGTTTTAATTTTTTTTTCTTGCAATTTTGTGCAAAAGTTTTTGTAGTAAAATGAACCGATTTTGATACTTTCTTTTGACAAAAAATGTTTCGGTGTTATTGGTAGAATTTTGGAGTGCCTATGTCTATTTCCAATGGCTGTACCAAAAACCTATCGAATAAAGCATTTTTTTTTAACAATGATCATTACTAATATCCTCCCGGCCGAATTTTGGTCACACAAGCCAATCACAATGGAGATTAGCCAAGATCGCAGGATAAAGATATAGTTATTATAACGTAGACATACGCTAAAAAAGAATTTAAAAAAATTCACCTCCTAATGTAAAGAAACGAGGTCTAGTCAGATTAAGTCAAGTGCAGAAACTTTTATTAATAATTGTAAATCCGCCACAGTTACCAGCGCAAAAATAATAAAAAAAAACCTCCCATTAATTCTAACACACATTTGTATCAACACCACGCAAAGAGAATCATGAATATATTCACGAGGTGTCTCTACGAGAAAGAAAATCGTAATGGCGGCAAAAAAAAAACATTATACAGTCAGGCAGAGGAAGCAAGGAGTGCAGCGTAACGTAAATAATGCGTGCGTACATGAAACTATGAATAAATTATGATGAATTTGTGTGGGAATAAGATTAAGAGTGAAAATGGGAAGCATTAATCTTCTTATGCTATGCTGCCATCGAAATTATTGCAGGCTTGAGTTGAGATAGGTACGTTTTGGAAAACGATTAATTCATTTTGAAGAAGTGAAATGACTGAAGTGATGAATGAATGAATGAATGAGTGAAGTGTCTTGAAATTACCTTTTAATATATTTTTTTTGTGATTACTAAATTAAAATCTATTGATTCATGTATTCATGTATGATCGTCACTTGACAACGGCTCGATCGATTTGGTTGATTTTATGTGCTGATTTTTTATTAAAAAAAGAAGGAATCTTGAAAAGCTGGAAAAAAAAGTGTAAGTTTTAATAAACTACAAATTTTAGCGTTTTATATTTATTGTGTCTCGCATTAATAGAATACATCCTGAAATCCTGATATTTTATTTATTATAATAAATAACCTAAACAAAAAACGAATGAATAATAATAAAATTACAACGTATGTACAATATACAAAACATCCCGATATTTTTTTAAGGATTTAAAATCCTGAATTGCCTAAAAAAAACTCACACCTCTGGTAGGTACTAGGTACCGCCGAGATTTTAAAATACCTATTTATTACACACCTACGAGTATATCGACGTCCCCGAGGAATAAACCGGTAATCGCAAAAATCAAATTTTACAGGAAAAATGTTTTAGTGTTTTTGGCGTATATCTCTTCAACAAAAGGTAATTATGAGAACATTGTTATATGACGGAAAAGCTAATTTTTACCCGAAAAGTTTAAAGTATTAAGTGTAGTTATTAAATATACACAGAATAAGTTATTCACCAAAGTACATATTACCGAAAATGGTTTCATAAAATTTTTAGGGTATTGATATCTTACGATCCTGACTTATCAATATTATTCCAGTAATGTTTACTTACCGATTTATTCTTGTAAATTTCTTAAAACTTATTGGCATAATATTGCTTTACTGGATTATTGAACGTTTTTTTTCATTACAGAGAGAGAGAGAGAGATTGATACTCAATTACTTTTGAGGTGTTTTTAAATTCTATCTATGCATTAGGAATCTCCTCTATGACCCGAAAATGTACTTGATTCGCCGAGCGCGACCAAGTTACCGCCAATACGCGAAAATGTGTACCACAAAATTTACGATAATAAACCTGTAATCGCATTAACCAAGATTTTTTTAAAAATATTTTACAGTAATATTACTTTACCGAAATGTAGCCACAGAACTTAAATTGTAATAATGTATAACGTTATTTTTCTAGTAAATAAAAAATGGAAAATTTACAAAGAACAAAAGTGTTACAAGGAAAATCGTTGGAAATTACCGCAGAAAAAATACGAAAAAAATTGCATAGGTGTATCCCGACCCATAGATTCCGAAAATGGAATAACAGTAAAAAGTCAGTAATAGTACAATACAGGTTTATTCCTTGGGGGCGTCGATATTAAACTTATTACCTTTTTTTAAAGATGGAAGAGACACGTATCATAGACAAGATCCCCCCAGCCCCCAATCAAAACATCTCAATCATTAAGATACTGGAGCATCCGCGTCTATTGTGAAAAGGAGGGTAGACACAAAAGAATGCTACGACATTCATGGGCAGGCGACGAAGCGTGCACTACACTAGTCGATGACGATGACTTAGTGGTGGGGGGGTGTCGATATCGATAAAGAGAAACAATAAGTTGTTTGATTTTTAAGAAAAAGTGATAATAGTTTTAGTCTATGGAAGTTTCGAAATCCGAAATTTAAAGGTTCATTATTTAAAAAAAAAGTGGACATTCTGGCAGTTTTCTATGTTGTCGGATGAAAAAGAAAAAAATAGGTATATCTACAAAATATTTAGATTAATTAAATGAAATTGTTAAATTATTCTATTAATGAGAAAGACAGTCTATCTTTAAAGCAATAATGGGAGTGGTCTACACAGCAAAATAAATCTTGGAGGCAAGGAAGAACAGTTCGAAATAAAGAAAAACCTGTGATGCTTATTTAATAATACCATAAAAAAAAAATTGACAAACTAAATGACAAATTGATTATGCTACAAACTGATTTTTGTACATTGTTTTCTTTTTCAAGCTGCCTTTGCGCAACGACTCCTCGACTAATAAACGTTTGGACGGCGTCTTTATTCAACGGATACTCGGTAAACCGTCACACGAAACTTAAAGAATGCACAACAATAAAGCATACGTTTCGAATATTGCAAAAACGTATCAGTAACAGTATTTAGTGCTCCATTAGTAACTCAGAACGTCGTCGTTTAGTTACTAATGATTAATTACATTAATTCTAAGAATATTTTCTTTTCAGGAGGATAAAGACTTCGGTTTACTTCGGTCTATGGATTAGCAGTGCTAATTTTGCCATATTCAAGTATGGTAAGGGTAGGTACTATAGTATATTATGTGTTCAAACGGTTGGTTGTCACTTTCCGTGACTCAAGGGCTGGCTATTACCTTGGCCAGAGGCTGAGGCATTGGTGCCGATTCCCTTGTTCACAAACTAGACTAAATTAGAGAATTGACATCTCTTACTAACATACAGCGAACGGAAAGGTTGGTGACATTAAAGAACTAAGTTAGCGATGTCAAATTAGTTTTGCCTTGAACTTTCCGTATTTTTAATCCATACGTTTTAAGATGTCAACTATAATTGTAAGGATGTGTCAGATTGACTAAATTTGACAGCTTTCATTTACATCAGTCTCTTTCTTGTTTTAGTGGACAGAAAAAGATGGAAATAGTCTAATTTTAGTTTAGTTTGTGACCAAGAGAATCGGCAATATTGCCATCCAACGTAGCAATGCCGTCAGACTTTTAGGCAAATATTCAGTTGACAGTGATGCAGAGGAATTTATTGATTAAGTTTATTTTATTTTATTCTTCTTGGTTTTTAAAGGGTAACTTAATTATTAAGCATTTTACATAACATAAAATATAATACAGTTTTAACTGTCCAATACAATCATGTCTGAAGTTCTTTATTTAATGTTTTTTTTAATGCTTTCTTGGAATAAAGAACTTCTTTTAGCAAGACAGCTGCTGTGGTCGATAAACTTATTTACTTAGAAGAAAAAAAAAAGTTGTGTCCCATCTCTAGTTTCGAAATAGACATGCCACTTGATGACTCCTACACTACAGGACTGCGATATAGAAATACAGTTTTTTTGAAAAATAAAAATGTGTGTTTGTTTTACACCTACATGGGCTTGACTATTTTTTTACAGGGCAATGTTCACATACCATTTGAAGGGAAATGCTTTTACCTAGCTAATGGCCTAAAATATTTATTTACTTGTGAAACAATCCTATTTATTTAACTGAACATCTGAACCGAATTCGGAAAATAATGAAAGTCGCATCTTTCACAAGGTAGCTACCCAAAGGCACTTACTACTTCCATGCCTAACATCCAATAAGTACCTACAGCAACGCCAATAAAAAAAAAGAAAACAAAAGACAATCAAAAACATAAAGCTGCCTATAAAGATTTTTGAATATTTATAACGCGTTCCATTCAATGGCGGAATAAAAACGACAAAAGCTAGGTTTCACGGCACAGGCCAAACAATGATTTTCGTTTCCGCTCACAATATGGCGAATCTTTTCACTGGTATCCGTTGTTTCCGATTGTTGAAAGGTTTTCACTGCAGGTGCAGTTTATAAATATTTAATAAAATAGAATCTGGAATGTTTTTTTTGTATTCAGTATTATACGACTGTGTTTTGCATAATGATCTTGTAATAAGAGTAGGAGTCGGCTATACCATTCTGAAAAAAAAAATCTCCTTTATGAATTGGCTAGTTGACACTATTAACCAATAAATAATTCCATGACATAACTTTTCTAAAGATACAACTTTACTTTAGCCCTAAAAACCCGATCAATTTTCTATTAACTGTAAAATTTGATTTTTAATCGCTTTTAAATTAATAGTTTGTCAATTGAGTCGGCATAATATTGACGCCACAGTAGACCTTTGACACCATCCAAAATCTATGGCAGAATTACGTTTTGACAGGTTACAAAAAGTACGTCAAATGATTGGTGGTGTCATGACAGATCACCTCAAGATCACTGATCTTCTATATAAATATTATAAGATGGTAAAGTTTGTTTGTTTTTAAGAGGTAATTTCTAGAAATACTGGTCTGATTACAAACAAAATATTTCATTAATAAGAAATGGGTACCTTAAGCTATGTTTTCTGGTATCTACGCGGACAAAATTGCGGGCAGACGCTAGTTCAAAATATTATCTGAAACATTTAATAGTTTGCGTGGATGCTTGGAAGGGCGACCCGCAGTAAAACAAAGGTCGCCGCCGGTCGCCGGTTCGAACCCGGGTCGGTACGTACCGTAGATACTAGAGGTTACATTTACGTCTGATGACGTAAGGTCGTTTTTTTTATTTGCATTTTTTTACCCTGGTCTGTGGCAAAACCGCCATCAAACACATTATTTCATTATTTTGACGTTCTACAAAATTTGAAATCGGAATGGCCGTTATTCTGTCGATCGAATAATAACCTAGTATAAGTAGCTAGTAATAAGTACCTAGTTTTACTTTTATTTTAATTTCCCAGTTGAGGAATTAGGCTAAGTTTATTGATTGATCAATCGACGCACCCAAGTCGATACTAAGTCACCATGAGGCCATAATAATAACCATAGTTTAACTTTTATTACATGTGTTTGTAAAGAATACATTACCACATCATAATCCACAGCCTAAGTAACATTTTATAGCCGTTTTCATATGCTTTTAGTATTATAAGGAGGTCGTATAAGCCTTCAGCACCCGGTAATGGATGTATTTTACGACCCACAACATTTAAATGACGTATGATATTTTTTTTTTGACTACGACCATTTTGGTGGCCCGTGGCTAGGGTTACCAGAAATCTGGAAAGTCGAACTTCCGAATTATGCGTAAAATTGGGGGGAAAAAATCCAGATTGTATGTTTTGATGTTTAATGTTTTGGGTGCTTTACTATGAAATCAATTGCAACTTATAATGAATTAAAAAGCCTAAAATGCTAAAGCCGAGAAATACCGACATCGATTAATTTAGCCGGAAATGAACGCAAAAAGCCTGACTATATCTGGCTTCACCCGGATGCCTGACAGTGGCAACTCTACCGATGAAGATGACATTTAGGTTATAAAAAAGTATTTTTGAAAGAAAATGTGAGTTCTTACCTTCAGATCCAAAAGAGTGCTCGAAAACTGAAACAAACAAATGTTTGATTAAATTTTGAATCGATTTAATATGGCCTTATAATCGACTGCCTCGTCGGTCTAGTGGTCGCAAAGCGCGACTGTTGAGTATGAGGTCTTGAGTTTGACTCCCAGGTCGGGCAGTGTTATTGGGTTTTTCCGTCAGGAATTTGTCAGCAGCGGCCTCGGAGTCTGGATTGGTGCCCTGTTGTTGGCAATAGGCTCGCCCCCTTTTACATGAGACCTAAACACCTCTGCCTAACTTCGGGGATTACAGGCGAGATGTTATGTTATTTTCACTGGAGCGCTTTACAAGGAGGGACATCATCGGGAGCAGCATTTTATATTCCTTGATGGATGACTAATGGTTTTTATTTGAGGACATCCATCATATATACCTAAATCATATTTACCTAAATGTTATTAAGAAAAAAATATTGATCGGTCTTAAAAGACTTCCTACGCGTGATTTTTCATCTTTAGTTACTGCTCCGCTTCCGTGGACCGTAGCGTGATGTTGTATAGTCTATACTATGCATAACGAATCTAGCTATCATATACAAAAAAATACAATCGCAATCCAACTGGTAGTTACAGAGATTAATGCGTTTAAACAAACAAAACATTTCTTCAGCTTTATTGTATAAAATATTAGCAACCCGTCCCGGCTTTGCTCGGGTGCAATGTAAATACATAAACCTTCGTCTTAAATCACTATATTAAAAAAAAACCGCATCAGAATCCGTTGCGTAGTTTTAAAGATCTTAGCACGCATAGGCACAGACAGTGGGAAGCGACTTTGTTTTATACATATTTTGTAGCTTTAAAGCTGAAGAGATTTAAGAACCACGCGGACGAAATCACGGGCAGAAGCTAGTGTTAAAATATCCATCATATAGCATAACACTTTTTTTTTACAAGTCCGTATATAAAACTTTACTAACGCCAGAGTTGACTTCACTCAACGTGAAGTGTCGCTGTGCAATTCGTTAGCGTGGCCGCTGCGTTTTAATTGCGTTTTCATGTGTGGCCACTGCGGTTGGACTAGTTTTGAAGTTTTAATACAAGTTGACACTTGACAGCTGTCAAGTTGTGATTACGTGGAAATAAAATGAGCATTGGTCTACTGGCTTAGAACTATTATTTTATTCTGTGGTATTAGTAAGTACCTACTGTCAACAAAAGAGATAGGTATTCGATTGAAACTTTACTTAATTAATAAACTGTTTATTATCTACTTTTTAAATTAAATTACATTTGAAAACATCCATCGGTTTCTAAAACTTCAACTATATCTGACGACCCTGCATACCTCTCTTTTTTGTTGACTGACGAAGAAGTTGAAGTTGGCTCTTTTCAGTTTTTTTCTACAAAGTATCTTGTATTAGGGTCAGCGTCGACAGACGATTAATATGCTCGAGAAAATCGTGTAATGGCGTTCGGAATTAAAATATCTTGCACGCAATTTTGAACTGTAACATCATTGCATTTTGGTTCACTGTCAATTAATCAATAAAAACTGCTCGAGCATGCAGTTCCGTCTACGTTGACGACCCTTAGACGTTCGAAATTCGAATTCGCAACGTTCTCCATGAAAAGCGGACCTTTAGATTCAAACTTCGAACCAATGCAGCATAAAAGGCCGCACTACCATAAACTATTATAGACAGCAAATCATAACTCCTTGCAAGCTATGGGCGTAGGGGAGGTAATATTCTTGAGTTGTAACCACGTACCGGAACAAGTTTTAAGGGAAGGACCCGCGGGGAAGCGTAGGAAAAGAACTCAATTATTAAATCGCTCATTTATACTTACTGTAAAAGCAAGAATAAAAGTAAAGTATTTATGCATTTTGATCGAAACCTCTTTAGAAAACCTGCTATTAACGCGTTCAATATGAATCGGGCCAGATTCGTTACGCAGCGTCAATATTCACAATACATGGCATACACATATCTACATACATCGAATAACGCATGATAAAGGGCGACTAGGGATATAATGTGCAGATTTAGTCAACTGTAAAGGCTCGAAAACTAGTCGGAATTTTGTTTTAATATTTTCACAACATAGTATTTAGCATTCCGCACTACCTAGCATTAAACAAAATTTTAAAATATTTATTCCAACAGAAAAAAATATTCTACCGAAGCGCGCCATTGCACGTTTTTTAAAAACTTACCGATGTATCAAACCTAGAATTTTAGGAATATGAACTTTAACACGCAAATTGTAAAGTCGTATTTAGATTAGCGAGTCAGCGATTTTCCTATGGTTTTATTCGCGGTTCAAATAATAAGCGGAGAGAGAATTTCTTTTATTCGAATTTTAATTTGCATTTGAAATAGCTATTGACGGGAATTATTATTATGATAAATTGCAAGGCGGGAATTTTATTTCTATTGAATGCCCGCCATGATTTTTTGTAATAGGAATTCACACAAAAATGAATGACATGAACTTGACTTATTTAGCATTAATTTTAAATCTTGCGATATTGTGCAACTGTTTTGCTCAGTTATAATTTTACAAATATTGCGATCCATTATCGCGTCCACTGTCGCGGGCAGAAGCTAGTAAACAAATAAATCGTTTATAAGGATTCAAGTAGAAGATTCTAATAATGATTAAAATTTTAATATGGACTCCTAAAAAGTCATGCAGTGCAGACCAGCTGATAGTTTCGCAGAAGCGGTATATTTACATAAAGACCAGCTGTATTAAGTAATTAAGCTTATTTTGGCCTGAACTGTCAGTAAAAGTGAGAGTTAAAATATACAATGGACGGTTTAGTCAGCTGTTTTGTAAGAAAGAACACTAAAACCTACATTTCCAAGAAGCGGTTTTAGTTCATTGTATTTTTGAACCGGTAAAAATTGTTTTGTTTGGGTTTTTTTTGAAACCTTTGCATTTGGGTAGGTGTAGTGTGTAGCTACTATAAGTATATCTTTTCATAAACTTTATTGTCTATCTTAAAAAATGTTATTACTCATAAATTGAAAGGTTTTCGACACTGGACTTGAAGTACTAGAAGTAATAGACTTTCTGAGCTGTTTTTTTAACATTTAATAAAACTAATCAGGGGCCGAACTTTTTATTGCCATGAATTAGATCTCGATTAAATATTTTTCCTTTTTCGATTTTTTTTTTCGCGCGTTTTATGATTTTTTCCTTTAATCTCATAAACAACCGCTGACGTTTTTAATTTAAACCACAGACAAGCTAGAGTGGGGGGAGACAAAACTCGTAAATATGTCGGGTTTTATAGTAGCGCGCCCCTGGCAGGGGTTCAGTGCGGCAGGGGTGGTGCAACCCTGAGTTTTTACTTGTTTTCTACAATCGCAGTTTGTTAGCTCCATGATTTCTTGATTGCTTATCCGTATTAGGGATGTGGAGCCTTGAGTGGGTAATCTGTCCAATTAAGTAAAGATCTCCTTTTGTTTTGATCACGGAAGGCGAAGGATGCTTCTTAAACGATTGGCTCAAGTATTTTTTTTGCACGAATATTTTATATAGCCTATACCTAAGCCTTATTAATGAGTCTGGCTTTCATATACAAAAATATATTTTCCAATAAGTCTGGCAGATCGAGAGTTTAGCGCGTTTTAATCAAACTCACAAACATCTTTTTTTAGAGTTATTACATTAGTCTATGGATTATTGATATTTATCTGTGGAAGCTTTTATAGTATTTATTACCTATTACAGATTTCCATATTACTTTTATCTCTAATCATAGCCATTCCTGAATATTATGATCCAATTGAGTCTTTACAAATTTGATAAATTACCATTTATAGTTATTTACATCTACACTAATAATATTATAAAAGAGGAAAGATTTGTATTTTAGTGTGTATGTTTGTAATGAATAAACTCAAAAATTACTGTGCCGATTTCAAAAAGCTACATTCATCCTGAGAAACATAGGCTATATTATATTTTCCAAAAGATCCGTAAGGAAAATCATGCGAACGAAGTCGCCGGGAGAGTGCTAGTATTCACATAAAAACGAGTCTTGGCTAGAACTGAGAAAAAATCTTTACAACTAGGTACTGGGACTTTGTAAAGATAAAAATACCCAGCGCTAAGTCAGGTCTAAAGCAGGAACAACGGGTTTCCCTTGATTACTACCCGTTTGGGTTCGACGAGTCGATAAAATACAACGAGTTGGAAAAAAACTTGTAGACGAATAGCATTGTAATTACGAACATTTCTCAATTAGGTTGGAATCTTTCGTATTTGAGTTTAATTAACTGCCTCGTTAGTCTAGTGGTCGCAAAGCGCGACTGCTGAGCATGAGGTCTTGGTTATTGTATCAGGGATTTCTCAGTAGCAGCCTCGGAGTCTACATTTGTGTCCAATTGATAGCAATAATACTGGCAGATGCCTATGAAAATGGCAAAGGGGTTTGACTTCATGCAGTTTTTTCATAGCATTAAAATCTATCATAAATTTACTATTCGGATGGTAAAACGCACACATTCACTAAAGAGAAAATTATAATCCAATAAAAAAAAAACTACCAAAGAAATAAACAGTCTTCGTATAATGAAATTATAACATAATTAAAATGAGAACAAGGGCTGAGCACCATAAATCATTGCATTATGGCCATAGTTGTAATTGGTTTCGTCTCCTGTGGAGATGATTGAACTACTTTACAGAGCCATAAGCCAGAAATATGACAGAAGAGATACGCAAAATTGTGAATGACATTTGACGAAGTTACCTACTAGCTACCGCCTTTTTAGAAAAGAGGTCTTATGCCTACTTTTAGATTACAAAAATAAAGCACGCTATGGATGTGGAATACTTTGAGTTCTGGAAACTGGAGATGGCCTTATCTGACTACTATAATACATGCGAAAGTTTATATGGATGATATGGATGTTTGGCTCAGAGATACATTATAGTCTGGAATAACACTACTTTTTATGCCGGAAAAATGTACGGTTCCCGTGAGATAATATTATATTAACTATGTCGCTTACAAAGTGGCTGGCGGAAGCTAGTAGGAAAATAATTTGGAAAATTACGGCATTTCATGAGATTTCCCTTTATTAGCCTAAATATGAAGGGTATTAGTAGGCAGTTTTGATAGATTGTGTAGGGTTAAGCTAAGCGTTAACCAATAGCTGGTTACTGAAAATACGAGTGCCTTTGATTAGCAAATGGTCAGCAGGACGGTTAACGACGGTTAATGCGTGGCTACATTTCTATCTGGGTTTTGTTCAGACTGAGCCCTCTTTAAGTATCTGTTTAGTGGCGCAGGCGCCGTAGGCGGAGCACTATGGGTCGCTACCTGACCCGTCGTGGACAAAAAAATAAAAAATATTGTAATTAAACAAATGTTTGCTAAAACGATTTCTGTTGTATGGTCTGGAATCTTCACTAATGATCACATTTTTTAATGTTACGTGAATCATATGTTAACGATCTCTGCGTTATATTTTTTTTAGGTAGATAAAGTATGATTATAATAATTATCTTGTTGAAAAGTTATTTAAAAAAAAAAAAAAGATAACACTAATGCCACTTAATGTTGATTTAATTGTGTAAGTATGTACTTAAAGTGGATATTGGAATACGATATTCCTAAGTTTACAGTACATACTTTTTCCATGCACATACAATTTATTCCTTGACATTTTCAATGATCAACTACTTATCTATGGGGGTATACAGAAACAAAAGACAAATCTTTTAGAAAAAAAGTTTAATTAATACTTAGTCTTAATTTTCTGTACAATCAGTACTTACACAGAATGTAATCTTCATGATAATTGAACTAAGTAGGTCTGTACAATATTGAGTGTGTTCAATGGTAAGGAAAAGTAACA
The DNA here is from genome assembly GCA_949774945.1 of Hoplodrina ambigua. Taxonomy (NCBI): domain Eukaryota; kingdom Metazoa; phylum Arthropoda; class Insecta; order Lepidoptera; family Noctuidae; genus Hoplodrina; species Hoplodrina ambigua. The sequence goes on from OX458990.1 coordinate 2,588,248, forward strand.
TTATATAATTACTTAATTTATTTAGAGGCTTAATTGAATTCTTTAAAAAATATCAGCCATTGTTTTAATCATATCTACCCATTATATTTGATATAATAACAGTTCAATTTGTCAATGTTAAGTTTTCATATTGAATTAGATATTGAATATATAAAATTTTTAGAAGAGGCCTTGGCCCTTCCTTGTTGGGTAGTAATAGTCTGGTATATTTTTTTTTTATTTATTACATGATTGCTCTGGACAAAAAGCCAATAAGTAACAATAAGTTTACACAAAGTAGGTATTATTATCAGTAGTTATTTACAATAACAAACAAGCCTTAATTAAGTCATAAACAGTTACAATAAACTGATTGTGTTGATAAAATTCCTCTCAAGTTGTAAGACAAGATATTCTCAATATACCCACTGAATGGTTTAAATGTTTGGTGTTTGTCGCTGTAATGTTGTACTTCAATGGATGTACGGACAAACTCATAACATTATTGAATTACAAAATGCTCTTATCCTGTTGATTTATGCAAAAATATGTTTGTTAGTGAATGATTATCTAATGTCAGGCATGTTGTGTTGCCAACAAAAAGAAAACAAATATTTACCAAAATAAGCCCAAACTACTATTGTTTGGATTTGTAATTGTAAACATGAAAAAAAAAATTGCTGTTTGTCTTTGTCTTTTTTTTTTGTTTTCATTTGGCAGTTATCAGAATGATATAATTTTTATTTGTAAGTTGATGAAATTCAATTTACAGTTTATTGATAGGCAGATATTAGATAATAAGATCTGTAAGTAGGTAGGTAGGTATAATAAAGTAAAATTGTAGAGAATCTTATCATGCACATCTAAGATAATATTAATAGATATAATATGCAGTCATGGTCTTTGTCGGAATTATTTATTGCTTTCCAATACGATTTTACTTGAGCGTAAAATTGACCATGGGCTGGTCAAAGTCGATTACCATCAAACACTGCCAAACTAAACTTTATCATAGAGTAAATCACTATGTTCTAAACTTTATACAAAACGAAATAAAGGGATGCATTCTAAATTCAAAACGAACCATAAAAACACGCGTCTCAGTTCTTAATAACATCAAACGAAGCAAAGGTATTCTTGGAACGTCCACAAACTGTCAACATCAAAGAGTTTCGACTTCCACTGAAACGTGCAACAAATTATGTATTCTAACAAATTCCCATTAATATCTGCACGGAATGACCGTACCTAAGGACCTATAAATAGCCCACCAAAGGGCTCAAAGGATGCGACTTACCGGATAGAAGGAGCATAACCAGCAAAAACGGTCGCATCACGCACATTTTAACGCACTTTATCACATAAAATTACAACACTTGCTAATAAAATACGCTTTCTAACTTGCACACGTCCATTTTTTTCTTTAAATTAGTTTAGGCAGGCATGTTTGGTTGTGAGAATGTGGATGTAAACAATAAGCAAGCAGTACGACCGGCCGGGCGGCGCCGTCGAATACGATGAACGATGAACAAACTTGGGCAAACGAACTCGGAGGACGGAGCTTCAAAGCCGCTTTCACAGACAGCACACATTATTACAAAAGCTGTTCATGGACGCACACTAATACAATTGAGGGATTCCAGACAGCGGCTAACTTCATTGCATATTTGACAGTTCATTCACACCGTCTTGATCGGAAATCGTTTACTGTTTCAGTTAAAATAATTAGCTTGAATCAAAGATAGACGTAAAACAATTAATCAATGTTATTTAATTAAATTTTAGTTATCTTTAAAATGTTTTTAACATCTATTTTCACTCAAAATAATAATTGATACAGTTGTTATCATAGCGGCAGTGTAATTTCAGTATTTGCCGACAGATGACAGTCAAAACTCACTGTATTTTTTCTGCTACTCCACAACAGATGGCGGTCAATAAATTAGTGTTACGTTTCACCACTAGATGGCAGTGGAAGTATCAATAATAATTTTAGACTGCCCCAGTAATAAAGTAATTCGTAATTATTCAATTATTGCGAACTAGGAATTGTTCTAACAGTATTTAAAACTTACGAATATATTTATTTTCCCCTTATTTCATACGTACATTGCGGCAACCGTTACATTAACGGTTAAAACGATAAAATTTTCCCGTTATTTTCCAATTAATTTACGCTGTTAGTTACTACATACGTTCTTCCTATATACAGATTGCACTAGGTTTAATAGTCGCATAAAATATAAATTGTGACATAAAACCTTATCAGTGCAGATCTCATTACTGATAACATTGTTATGATGCTTGAATGCTGTATTTTTGTTTGCATGGATGATAAGAAAGAATTAGAAATTTTATTATGTGCCCTATGAACATGAAACATCTGGAAAGCAATTATTTCTTGCAAAAAAGTAACGTAGTGCTAATGGTCACTGCACATACTAGGTGTTGTAGTACTTCCTAAAATTAACAAGGTTTATATTATACCTAACAAAAAGCAGAAAGCAATAAATAAGGTTACTAGGCTAAAATAATACAAAAGAAAAAAAATTAAACATTCTTTTTATTACTAAAATGATGCTTTGCAAATGTCTGACCAACGATCAGGGGGAACACCAACGTTGCATCCGCATACAGTTTAACTGGAGTTGCATTTGGTCTAATCTTGCCCCAAGAAACTGCCTCATCAGGCCTCGCACCAGCATCACTACCATCAAACTCACTTGCCGTATTAACGTATACAGAAAAATCAGCTCCGTTTCTCATCAGATTAGCGTTACAAATATGGTGTTTTATAACACCACCTCCTAAAATAATCATACCCGTATTATTGGCTTTCACAGCCATAGTATTCAACCTCCTTAGATCACTTAAAATATCTATGATAAGTCCTGGCCGCTTATAAGAGTGGAAGTACATCATATCGCCTAACGAACCATCCGTTAATGCGGGACTGAAGATTGGAATATTATTTTTCCAAGCCCAGTAGCAAACGGAGCTCTCGTCATTAATTTTCTCGCCTAATTTTGCGATAATTTTTGAAGGAGTCCAAACAGTCCCATTCGCTATCTGCTCATCGAGCATTTCGTCAAGTAACGGTGTCACCCACTCTTCAAATCTGCAGTAATTATCATTTGGAACTAACAAGTTACCAATTCTGTTAATGCCGCGCGTTCTTAACATTTTACCGCTTAAATTGAAGTCTCCAACAAACGTGGGAGCGAGGCATTTTATGAAATCTTCTTCTACGCCTCCAGCAGTCGTTACAATGCAATCTACAAGCTTGTTTTTTACCAAAAACCGCAGTGTATCACGTAGACCTGACGATATCATGTTAGAAGTATATCCCAAGAATATAGTGCAGTTAGTCTTCTTCTTAATAAATACATCTTCTTCATAAGGATCGCTATTTTCTTCAGTCAATGGAACGGAGCGACATTTCAGCATTTTGTTGATTTCTTGGACTGCGTTACCGAAGCTGGTGGCTTGGAAACCAGACCGAGTGTAACTCTCGAGGATTTTATTGAAATCAGTACCATTTTCCCAGTCGTAACCCGATACAATGGGTGTTTCGGCAGGCAATTCTTGACTTGGCAGCAAAACGGCGTTAACTGCGACGTTTGGAGCAAGATTACTCGGCTTAGTGATAGTAGTAGTTACATCCATAATTAAAAAAACTATACTAGCATTATAAATTAATACAATCGTCGGAAAAATAGATTTTCTCTGCAATGTTTTTACGACATTGAACTGTCAAATTTAATTTGTTTTACAATCGACAACGTCAATGTCAGATCGAAAAGATGGCAGGCGGTGTTACGTTTTGTTGTTTCCGTGAACTTACAAATTGGCACTGCGTTTTAAAATTAGCGATACAAGTAATATCTATAAGGTTTTAGCTTCCGTCAGGAGGCCCGTGTTGCTCTATGGATTTTGGTATAATAAATGGTATAATATCGAAGAAATTACCACAAAACTCGGCTGCTGCTTTTGAGTACCTAACGCTATAGGTTTTATGTTGTTTGATCTTGTCCTTTCTGTCCGGATCAGCAGTTTCTAGACATAAAAGATTACTTGTGAAACTATGATCAGTTTTGACTTAATGGTTCATGGGTAATCCCAGAAGAACAATACGTAGAATTTTTATCCCGCTTTTGTGTTCCCATGAGATAATTTGGGACGTTTGCTTACTTTTAAAGTCTACACGACAAAGTCGCAGGCAGAAGTTATTATTTTATAACTATATCCTCCTACACTTTATTAGTTGTGTAAAAATATCATTGTTTTCATTAGCGCTTGTCCGAGTATGATGGATCATCGACAACCTAGCGCACATTAATCAAAATTGCGTAACATAGACGAAACATAACGTTACGTTATGAAATAAGTACTTGAGTAAGTAGGTAGTAGTCTTGGTAACTTTAATCCTATATTATCATAGGCATTACTACAGTGGTTTTATATGTGTACAGATCTCTCAGATTTATCTGGGTTCCGCAATCAATCATTAGCTAATCATGAAAAGTTGTTTCATCTTCTACAATACTTAGCTATTTATTTATTTAAACTTTATGCAACAAAAAGTGCAAAGGCGGACCTATTGCCTTATGCATTCTCTACCTAGGGCCAGTGCCTGCCAGAGTTGCAGGAAAATTAAAATAAAATTGAATAGAATTTGTCAGCACGTTAAGCTGTTGGTCCCGGCTGTCATACATCTTTGACAGTCGTTACGAGTCGTCAGAAGCTTGAAAGTCTGACAACCAGTCTTACCTAGGGGTATCGTTTTACCCAGATACTGGGTTGTGAAGGTCAGAGAGGCAGTAGCTCCATGTAAAATACTGGTATTCAGATGCATCCGGGTAGACTGGAAACCGACCTCAACATAGTTGGGAAAAGGCTAGGCAGATGATGATGATGATGAGAATTTGCCAGAAACACGGTATGATTACAAAGACGTTCGTAATATCGCATAGCCTACCTAATATTTCACGATTATAATAACAGTATGCAAAATGACTTACTATTGCATTAATTTAAATATTTAATTATTATTTCAATTATAATATTACACACTTCTATTATTACCATATTATTATAAAATTATGCAATCACATTACCTGGGTATGTACCTATTTATTTTATTTTTATATCCACATAACGGTTACGGTTACAATAAAAGACATAACACTTAAAAATAGTCTGACATAAATTAATTTCATTAAAATTAAATCTGGTATTTTAATTTTGCTTCTTTTTCTCTATCGTGTGGGCAGTAAGGTCTTACGACCCCACACACCTAGTGTCAGAGTTTCTAAACCGCCTCAAGGGCCTCTGACATGGTTTGAGTGGGAACAGTAAGTCCAGGTTTCCTCACGATTTCCCTCACCGATGTCAATGATGTCCAAGATAAACTTTAGAAAGTACATATGAATTGAAAAAGTCACATTGGTACTTGCCCGGATTTGAACCCACAACCTCATACATGAGAGACGGGCGCCTTAACCACTGGAGAATCACGACACACAACATTTTTCTTTAAAACTCCAAAAGTTTCATCAATCGGTTCAGTAGTTTAGAGTCTAAAGGCGATGTGAGTCTAATTTGTGCTTGGCCGATTTCAAGTGATAAAAAGAAAGAAAGAAACAAAGAAAAGAAAGAAAAATTCTTCTTTCTTTTATTTTATTTCTTTTTCTTTTTTTTCATTCTTCTTTGAGGGCTGGATCCAGACTTTCCCAGGTATTGAAGATAATTACATATACATAACATAACGACGATAATAATTACACACATACACATAACATAACGCCTGCTTTCGCAGAAGGGTTAGGCAGAGGTGTGCCTACCCTAGTACACCCACATTTCGTCAGATATGTTTATGTCAGGGGCGTAGCTACCGCCGTATCTGCCGTATCATTTATACGGGGCCCCCGGCCTACGGGGGCCCCCAAGGTGCGTAAGCAAAAATTAATAAAAACTTCCCAAAGAAGTTTCTCGAAATTAAAATTGATAAAAAAATATTTAAGAACTTCTATGGGACAGGAACGCCTGTCAGACCTGTCACTATTGTCCATAGAGGCAGAAACTTAAGAAAAACTAAAGTCATCATCAGCTATGAATGATTTAATTAATCAGTTTGCCGAAAAAAGGCAAGGAGAGTTAATATTTAATTTGAATTGTTTTTAAAATGTGACAGATAGATAATTATGATGAATAAATATTTCTTTTAATTTTATGCAATTTTTTTTTTTACTTTTTTTGAGAAATCTTTACCCTTCCTAAGGGCCCCCAAACAAATTTTTATACGGGGCCCCGCTAAGGTACGCTACGCTTCTGGTTTATGTCCCATGTAATAGGGGACGAGCCTATTACCATCAACCGCGCACAAATCCAGACTCCGAAGCTGCTACTGAGAAATTCCTGATAGAAAAACCCAATAACATTTTACGCGACCTGGGCATTGAACCCAAGACCTCATGCTCAGCAGTCGCGCTTTGCGACCAGTAGACCAACGAGGCAGTATCTACAGAATTATTTATTTAAACTTTATGCATCAAAAGTACAAAGGCGGACTTAATGCCTTAGGCATTCTCTACCAGTCAACCAAAGGTGGTGAAGAGATAACATGGCAGGTGTAAAAAATTGTACATGACTGAAGAAACCATCAATTCGAAACCGGAAATAAGACAATGTACGTACTATGTATTGTAATTTGACACAAAATCAAATTCCATTCATGCAGCGACCGCACACAATGAATAATTTAAAACTTGACTAACTTATGACGTAACTAAAAATAGTCAAACTAAAATGACATAGCAAGCGTTTGTAACTAGTTTTATTACTTACCTAATTGTCAATCTAGGAATGCATGCAGGAAATAAGTTTGGAATTTTAGAATAAATAGTCGGCAGGAATCTTAACTATCGTCGTGTAGTCGCATGCGCGTGTTACTGTAACTGCACGTACGCGTAGGGCTGGCAGTTTGGAATTATTTGAAACAAGCTTTTGCCCGCGACTTACTACGTCCGCGTGGAACTTGTTTATATCGTACTTGCATACAAACTTCCACCCCCCTTTTCACCGCATTCGGGGGTGATTTCATGGATAAAAACTATTCTATGTCCTTCCCCGGGTCTTAAACTGTCTCCATGCCAAGCTTCATCAAAATCGATTCAGCGATTTAAGCTTGAAGAGGTAACAGACAGACAGACACACTTTCGCATTTATAATATTAGTATGGATTCATTTGGAAATAAAATATCATAAGTGACTGTGGTAATGGGTTTATAGGAAAAAAAATGTGGGTATATAATGGGCATGGGTACCAACACCTCTGCATAACCCTTCGGGAATTAGGCGTGAAGTTATGTTATGTGTGTTTAGAAGACTTTTTAATTATTATTCACGTACATTGCATCAATTATTGGTGACATATTATATTTTTTTTATCTAGTTGTCAGTCTGGACTGTCAAGTCTTTCTTATTTTAAATAGCGTTTATTTAAAAAGTATTTATTTTTATCACTTTATGTGTAACTATTCGTTTTCAATTTAATAAATAAATAAATGAGTAAGAATAAAAAAAATAGTTTATTTACTCCTCGATTTGCCAACCCTACGTTTACTTTCTACGTGTCCGGCGCGGGCGCAGTGTGACGCAACCCACAGATAATCGCAGATCGAACGCCGGCTCCTAATTACCTGATGTGCAGCTGTATGTAGGCGATATTGACGTATGAAGCTGTGAGACGTGGCTTTGGATTTTGTATAGTGTGTTTATAAGAGATATAGAGAGATAAAAAAATATATATATTCAAAACTATATCGACGGATGAAAGGCAAAATGTATTAAGCGACAATTTGGTTGTGTTATTCGAGCGGTGGGATCTGTCCCTGATACAGAGGTGGATGCAGCTTCATGTTAGAGCTTCTCGTCGTATTATTTGACATGTCATCGTGTGTCTGTAATTTTATTGTGTTATTGTGTATTATTTTAATTTATATTGAATTTAATTATTTTAATTTACATTCAATTTAATTATTTTAATTTAATTTAACTGACATTTGACATTTCATAATTCCTGTGTGTATGTAATTTGTGTTTTTGGATTATTTTAATGTGGGTTTTTAAATGACATTATTAATTTTATTTTTCTAAAATGTATGGACTAAGTCTGAAATAAATGAATTATTATTATTATTTATATTTTTAACCTTATGACAATCGTTAAAAACGTTTAAAATTTAACACGATCAAAATGTCGCTTAATACATTTTGCCTTTTACCCATTGATATGTATAGCTTTTACCCGCGACTTCATCCGCAATTTTTTTGTTTATTGGGACAAGCCCGCCACACTGTTCCCACCCACTGCAACTCCTGAAAGCCAGAATCAACAGTGGAGGCCACCAGAAAAGCGCCGAGGCAATGAAGCTCGACGAGTCCCAGAGAAACGATTAACTGTCTTGCGTCCCACAACGAAAATAATCATAAAAGAATGGGCCGCCTATTCGCCGTCCGTTTGTCGGTTATCGCGGACACAGGCGAAGTCGTGGAATAAAAGTAGCCAATGTCCTTTCTTGAGGTTCAAACTTACCCCGTACAAAATTTCATTAAAATCTGTTAAGTCTTGCATGCGTAACAGACAGTCAGACAGGGAGAGTTACTTTCGCATTTATAATATTCGTAAAGATTTGATTTAACGATTTTAAATATTCTAAAACGAAATTTGAAATCAGTCAATTTGAAAATCAAGAAAATCATTTATCAAAAGTCTCCCGTCTCAGCAGTGCGCGTGAGGTACAGATGTGACGCGGATTTAAAGTAGTTACAAGTTTTTGTTTTGAATTAAAATTAGGTTAGGTATGTAAGCACTGCACACTATACGATCGGAGAGACTGCGCTAAGAAAAGAAGTTAAAAATATACTATCTAGATTTTTAAATAACTACATCTATTAATTGAACATAATTTAAAAAAAAACTAACTAAACTGCTGAACTAATTTTAATGAAATTTGAAGGAAGCAAGGAAGGACATAGACTTCTTTTTTTTCCACGACTTCGTCTGTGTCCGCGATAATCGATATTTATGCGGACGAAGTCTCCGGAAAAAGCTAGTATTATGTTACATTTTTAAAATATATTCGACGACACACTACAATTCAATATATGCATTTCGGCATCGATGCAAGAAGAGCATTTAATTTTCGTACTATTATAGTACTGGTATAATAGTACGAAAATTAAATGCTCTTCAAAACACACACAAACACACACAGCTTAACACTTAAAAAATAAACAATAAGAACAACGGTTCCGTGCTTAACTAAGAGGTGACAGATATTTTTTTCAGAGAAAAAATCTGTCACCTCTACAACTTTCTAAGTCTATTCTCTGGTTAATCTGGGCATTCCATACAATATAACAAATCGCTCCACTTACTTTCGCCCATGGCGTCACTTACGTCATATCTACCAAAGAGTTACCGACTATTACGGCTATTTTTCGTTAGAACTGTATGTTTATTAAAAACTGGGTAAGTGCAAGTTGAACTTATACATGAAATATCTAACTAAAAATAAAAATCAAATTATACTAAAAATCTTTATTTGGAGTAAAATATTATAAATAGCATTAAATGTTAGATATATCAACAAAATAAGTACAAGATTAACTTTAGAAAGTACTTATGAATTGAAAAAGTCACATTGGTACTTGCCGGGATTTGAAGCCACAAGCTCATGCATGAGAGGCGGGCGCTTTAAAAACTGGGCCATCACGACTTAGTTTACCAATAAAATAGTGTTAATAACTTAGAACATTCCTTTAGGTAAATATCAATACACAATTGCAGAATCATTTCACCTTATCTTAGCACAGATTACACATCGCGCGGTGCATCGACATGTCATTTGAACTCGAAAGTCGTTTACTTAATACATTATGGTTTTTGCAAGATATTGCGTTTTGTCTCACTGTGTAATATAGGTATCTTAAAACCTCTTTGGTAATCTTACTTAATATTGTATATGCTAAAGTTTTGATGTATGTTTGTTAATCAACCATGTTAGAACGGCTGAACGGATGTGGAAGAAATTTGCCATAAGGCTAAGGGCGTAAAAGATTAATGAGGTTTATCTTGTTAAAATAAGCTAACCCACCATCTTACAATAGTTCATTAATTACGAGTACATCAAACAAATTCAATATAGTTATTATATACTAAATGTGTAACATTACTGTGCATCAATAAAAGTAAAAAAAAAACTTATGCTTAACTGTCAAAATTCATTACAATTTATTTGGTATTTCATTTTGACTTTTGGAAACAATCTAAAAAATATATGCTGTTATTTCAGCAGAAACCGGTTTAAATTTTCAATTTACTGTAATTTTTTTGTGACTTTGAAATCAATAAATAGTTAGTCAAAGGAGTTGGCAAATAAGTGACGTCACAGTCCGATATTGCCATACAAAAACTATAGCGGTATCGTTTTTGGCAGTCCATTAAAAGCATGTCAAGTAAATAGTGGTATTAACTACCCTAATATTTATTTACTTCGACAACATAGTACTTCCAGTAGGCTTACTCTTGAACAAAATCGAGAATGAGATTGGAATCGACATTACATGTACATCCGATCCAGTTTTAATTCCAATAAATATAAGAAGACATTTATTTATCGAATTAACGAGTTATTTAATATTTTAAAATTTGGTAATTTACGTTTTCATTTGTATGGCAACCTCATGTCAATCGCTGTAGTCAAACATGCAGTCGATTCCAATCTCATTCTCGATTTTGTTCAAGAGTAAGCCTGCAGGTCTGGTTAAGGAGACCAGGCTGGTAAGGACAGCCAGTTTGGTCTGGTTGGGTCTGGTATGTGAGTTTATATGAATGTAAACAAACCCACGATGACTGAAAAAATCTTAGAGAGAGTGAAAATAAAAAATAAAAAATGGTTGTTGCTCCACAGATGCATTGACTTGCCTAAAACTAGTCAAGCATGTTTATTTTTATAGATACGATTACGAGTTTGCTACATATCCCGCGTGGCCACCAAATCAATGAACGACTCAATAAAATTCCTAAATGGCCATCTCATCTGTAAAAAACTCGCTTAACGACCTCCAAAATGATTTCAATACTCATCTCACTTCCTGACATAATATCGTATTACTTTCAAAATTCATTCACTAAACCGGTCTTTCTTACACTCTGGTTCAAGAATATAAAAATACCACGACCAATATGTCTTGATAGGCGGCAAAATTTGGAACTAAAATAAAATGTATAGAATTTGACAGTTCACTGACGTCTTCCTTAGCAAGCAGCGCCACTTTTGACAGGTTAAAAAATACTGGGCGTACTTTAATTAAAAAGTTACATCAGTGAGTTCACACGCTTGTTTGTTATTAAACGTTTTAGCGAGTATTATAACAGTTATGTCATTCTTTAATTGTTGTTGTTATGTCTAAAGCCGCCATTTTGATAGTGATCTGGGTAAGAAAGTATAACAATGTGCTAGGTTGTCATTTTGGCGCGTAAATTGAAATTTCTTTTTGGTTAAGTACGTTCACATTCTCACGCTAGAATCGATCGCAATCTTAAGATTTTCTAAAATTCGTAGTTTTAGAAGTATGAAAGAATGGGGTTGAGACCGTTGCTTGTTACAATTTGAATTTTAGAATGTCATTTTAAACTCAAGGAGGATAGATACTTTTTGCTTGACTGCTTGATTGTCCTTTTTTGCTGTCTTTTTTAATTTTTTATGGTAATACCATGTGTGTCACTTGCCCTAACAGGGTCCATAATTGTACTTTAGCTTTAAGCCTCATGTAACATCTTTTATACACATTATGGTATGCAATTAAATCAATATGAATATGAGTTCTTTCTGAGACTGAGATTTGTTCACCGTTGAAGGCATTAGGCTCGCCCCCTATTACATGGGACTTACAAAACGTGTACTTACTTACTAATGGGTAAACTTTTGTCTAACCCTTCGGAAATTACAGGCGTGATATTATGTATCGAGCTCTTTCACAAGAAGCTCTAGTTGGTATCACATATTACATCACAACACTATGAAGAATGAAGATACTGAGGGAGGTCAAACGATACCCGTATGATATCACAAATGAGGAAACTGTGCAATTTCTATGAAACAATACGTGCCCTGCCACCAGACCGTGAAATTAGGTTGTAAACGTCGAGCAACAGTATTGCAGACACGCATTGTCTAAAAAAAATGCAGTTGAAGTATTTGGTGTATTGCTTATGTCATTTCTAAACCAAAGGTTAGTATACAACCGGGGTTGCGGGACGTTCGGGGTTGCGGGACGTCTTAACAGGATACCTTGGCCCCGGAACGTAGAGGGCAACAGAAGCAACAGGGTGGTTTTTTAGTCAGTAAAAGTCTGACAGTACCTTCCGCCCCACCCAGGGCGAAAGGAGCCATTTGATGATTTTTACAACATTAAAAAAAAACTGGTGTTAACTCGCGAGGGGTCGGTGCAATACATATTTTTCGATCAGTAAATTGAGTTTAACGTACACCTCTGCCTAACCATTCGGGGATTACAGGCGTGATGTTATTTTATGTGTACAATGTTTGTTGGTGTCTCGGTCGACTTGTGGGTAAAAATAGAATAACATCTCCAAAGAAAGCAGAGCTGTTTAGTAAGATTAGAGTGAGAAAGTGTAATAATAACGGGCGGTCAGTTTTCCTCCTAATCATCGTAATATGAGCGGCGTCCGCAGGTAACCTAGATCTAGGGCTCATTTCATTAAGTTTATAACTCGGTACAAAGATAGTGCACCTTCCATTTTCTCAGAGTGAAAATCATTCAAAAGCATGGTTTTTAATGATAAATAGTGCTTTATTTTAAATGTAAATGTTATGTCAACTTTTTTTTTAGGAAACAGGCTTTTGTGTTGTGTTTTCTATCATCAAGTCAGAGGGGGGGCGTAGGGGGCGGAGCCCGGGGGTGACAACTGAGAAATTATGTGTGAGTTTAAAAAAAAACAAACCACTGTTTATACGAAAGTGCAACCCACGCGGTCAATGTGTCTAGAACAGCTGTGCTTTTGAACTCACTGTTAAAGATTTCGTGATGATATTCCGCCCCGGAAAGCGCTCCAGAATGTCTGTTTGCGCACGCGCAGCTTTTAAACTCGCTCTGGATTAGTCGTGGCCATGGCCGCTACGCACTAAACATTCTAACACAAACTCGTTTGTTTATCGGAGTGATCTCAAAGAGAAGTAGAGTGCATCATTTTATCGCCGCTGTTTCCGTACGTTTCATAAAATGCAATCTAGAGATTATGTCTAAAGTTAGACGTGGCAAACATCTTTATCTTCAATTAAAGATCTGTAATATTACAAGGGTTTAATTGAGTGTACTGTGTACGACTCAACGCCGACAGACACTACGCCCAGGGCCCGATCTAGTTATTTATCCGCTCAAAAGAAAAATAAAATTTACCGCCCTTTAAACTCACACCATAAGTCATGAGCTTGCTATTCCGAAGATGAGATGATATACATTTAAGTGATATTGTTTTAATTGTATAATATTCACATACGTTGGTCTACAAAAGCTTCTGAACAAGTATACAAAAATTCATGAGAGTATGTTGGACTTTATTCAACCGCCCGGCACCCTCAATTTTTGCCGCTCTGGGCATTGGCCCGGCTGGCCCCACCTTAGATCGGGCCATGACTACGCCGACATAGTGAACACCGACAAGACTATTACGCTACTACGAAGGGGACTCTTCGCTGACAAGGCTCATCAGCGACGTAATTTAAATCTAGTAGGCTACCCGAAACCGAAATAGTTAGATTAGGTTAATTGATGACAAAACCCATTAACAAAATATAAATCAACTAGCTGACTCGACCACGCGTTGCTGTGGCTTGAAGTAAGTAAAGATATTGAGGTCAATAATCGAGATAAAAACTATCCTATCTGATCTTTCAAGTTGGATCAAACTGCACACGGTGTGTAAATTTGGTTTAAAACGCTTAAGTAGTTTAGGAGTCCATCCCGGACAAACAACGTGATGCGTAATTTATATCAGATTAAGCAAGCAAAATTATACTCAGTTTATACTCTTCTATTAGGTGTGAAAACGACAATTAATAACCAATATTCGATCAAATCTAGGTGTGTCAACAAAAACTAGTCTAGAATCTAGATTTTATTCCACATTATTCAAACCAGGTTACACGGCATGAGAAGCGGGCCGTCCTAACCAAACTAGGACTTTCCCTTTTAAAATATCATTACATGTGTGTTTTGCTGACAGCTGTCAACGTCAACTGTCGCCGCCATTTTGTTTTCAGATGTTTTGTTTTTCAAAATGCTATAAAAAGCACGACTTTACTATAGGTTTTAATATTTTTATTCCATATTTAAATGTAACGATTTTTTAGACATAGTAGCGTTTTGTTTTGCACTTTAGAGTGCATCATCATCATGCGCATCATCATGTGTCAAAAAATGGCGCGAATCCTCTCGCGGCCAACTTTGAAAAATAATTTTTTTAGTACTTTTTCTTCAAGAATTAGGTGACAGTCTATTAATGTCATAATGTTCAATGGTAGCACAAAATCGATACCTTACTTTTTATTATCTGACTACTAGCTTCCACTACTTTTTAGGTATCCGACTGCGCGGCGAAAAAGGTTATGTGTTTATAAGCCTAAGATGTATATAGGAATGTATGTTTGTTCCTCTGTGGCGCTGTAGATACCAGCCGCGTGGGCCGATTTTGCTGATTTGTATTAAGTAATTGTAAGTTTCTTGCATGCCTTTATTTTGTTACTATATAATGTCATTGACTTTTTCTGTACTACACAGTGTGCGAAAAAAAGATGTCAAAAACCCTGTTGCTTAAAACAAAACATCAGTTATGTGCAAATGAAAGTCCCGTCAAAATCAGTCAAGCCTTTTCGGACATTAGCCGGAACAAATACACAGTTAAAAACGAAAAAAAAAAATATTTTTCATAAATTCCTTGTAGGCATTTAGTAAACAGCTGTAAAGCCATTACAGACAGACAGTTGAATTTAATTTATTTGTATTAGACGTGAAAAATCATTGTTTAGTGCGCAATAGTAAAACATTGTGCTTGCGGGTGGATCCAACAGTACGCAAAGCATACCTTGACTGCCTCGTTGGTCTAGTGGTCGCAAGCGCGACTGCTGTGCATGAGGTCTTGGGTTCGATTCCCAGGTCGGGCAAAGTGTTATTGGGTTTTTCCATTAAGAATTTCTCAGAAGAAGCCTCGGAGTCTGGATTTGTGCCCGGTTGATGGCAATAGGCTCGCCCCCTATTACATGGGACTAAAAACATAACTGGCGAAATGTGGGTGTACTTATAGGTACACCTCTGCCTGACCCTTCGGGGATTGAAGGCGTGATATTTTATGTTTATGTTACCTAGAAAAAAACTTTCGATATTACGTCCATTTTATGACAAGTCACCGACCGTCGGTCACGACATGACTCTCTGCATCTAAAATGGTGGCAACGTATGTGCAGTTTAACGCTGGAATGTTTATGCTATCATTTGTTTACTTTCATTTCGCTTATTTTGTCGTTTGCCGAGGGTAATGCACTGAGTGGAAATGTGTAAGAATTTACGATTGTATACAATACTAACTTTACACCGTGGTTTGACTCGTGTTATGTTATAAAATAGGGTGACTGGTAATAGTGACTGATACCTGAAGACATGGCTGTACGTTGCGGGACGTCTTAACAGGATACCGTGGCCCCGGAACGCAAAGGGCAACAGAAGGAACAGGGTGGTTTTTTAGTCAGTAAAAGCCTGACAGTCCCTTCCGCCCCATCCAAGGCGACTCATTTGATGATTGTACTCTTGATTGAAACACTTTCCCAAAGAAATGTTATTTTAATTTCCAAATTGCATGAACCCAATCACCTCAAAAGGTGCGCTGGCGCGCGATCCGTACGGATAATGCCTAGTTAAACAAAAAAAGAAAAAAGTGTGGAGTTAAATGGTTTTGCTAATAAATAGGGATATGTCTAAATTAAATAACAGCTGATTATGTGTTATTGGGGTGACTGAGGTCATGCTCTTTGGAAGCGGTGAATACTTATGCGAATCCCGCACCCCCGGCCGCAGGCAGAGATGGAAGACTGCGGTGGTTTTAGCCGGAAAGAAACCGGCATGCTCCTCCGTCACCCCCACAACCGAGGAAGTCCATGAGGATTTCCATCGCGCACCAAAAAAGGTCATGTTTATTGCAAATTAAAAAAAAAAGTTTCTTTGGGATGTTATATTTGTATACGTATCGGTCACTAAAATTCATAAAAAAAAGATCCGTAAGGTATTAACCAACCGGGGTTGCGGGACGACTTAACAGGATACCGTGGCCCCGGAACGCAAAGGGTACAGAAGGAACAGGGTGGTTTTTTTAGTTAGTAAAAGTCTGACAGTCCCTTCTGCCCCACCCATTGCGCAAGGAGTCATTTAATGATTTATGAAAAAAAAAGGTATTAACCAAACCCCTTGCAGAAGCTATTATTATGTTAGTAAACATAATCAGAGAGAATATTATCCATTTTAATTAGGTAGGTAATAAAACCTTCCAAATAAACAAAGTATCACAACTGTCGCATGTCGGAAGCTTGTTATAACACCGCAGTTCACTTGGCTAGTAATTGTTCAAGTTGAAGAGTTATAGCGATCCACTTCCTACAGCCGACATGCATTCATATTATTACGTTTACGGCTTATTAATGCACTGATTTGTTACTATTACTTGATAATTTTTGTTAACTATTGAAGTGGTGAAGAATTATGAAGAGTTCTTGTGCGCTGCGCAATTGAAATTAAGTTTATTTAGTGTTTTTCTTTGTCGGAAACGTGGATGCTTGTAGACTGACTTCTGAATTGGGTAGGTAGTTGATATGAACAATCAATTGACATACTTTATATGAGCTAACATCTTTAAAAGAAGACACAATTCTGCATTCGCTGTTGCGTTAGCCAGTTAGAAAAAATATCTATTATAATATAAGAAAAAAGGTAGACTGGTAGAAAATGCGTAAGGCATTAAGTCCGCCTCTGGACAGTGTATTTTTAAACATGTGCATAAAGTTTAAATAAATAAATATTTGGTTATTTTAGGTTATCTTGTAACTTGGGCAAGGTGCATCTAAAACTTATACTTATTCCGTAAACCAAAAGAGTAGAATTACATCACAAATAAGGTATAACATTGCAATAAAACGATAGCTCTAAAATCGAGCAACATCAAGGTGTTCGCTCGCTAACCATAATTATATTAATTTAAATAATCTAAGTAATTTTCATCTCTAATTTCTCTATCAAATGTCAAAGAAATCGATACCTAGTAATTGAAATAGAGATTAGGCATTATGTTACCTTCTCTAGGGTGTTATTTCATTAAAAAGTTGCCTCCACAATGTGACGCAGAAAGGCGGGGAACGTACCTTCAAGACCAAGGCACGATTGCATTCAGCCAGTCACGATAGCGCGCGCAAACGAAATATACGCGTCAGCTTTGGCGCGAAAACTTTGACGTTTCTGGCTGAATGAGTTCGTGATCTGTGCCTTTTTTATTTTTTCGCATGTGACTTTTTTTTGTTCTTTTTTTGATTGTGGTGAAGTGTAGTTTTGGAAGAAAAAGGTGAGTTCCTAATTTAAAAACTTTTTATCAAAATAATAACATGCTTTGGAGATTTTATGTTTTAGTATTTAATTGATGTATCATGGTAATTTATTTAATATCCAAACGAATGTACAGACAGATAGACAGCAAAAGCATAGTATAATATCGAATAAAAATATTTTATTACGATCTGAATTATACATGTTTCTAAAAACCGCCACTTTACTTTTAATAATTAATAAAACGTGATATAATAAATTCACTCCATTTCACTTTTAGAGAAAATTACAGTTTAACAAATAATGAACTGTCATCATCTATAATAGTTAATTGGACAGTTTTTCTTTCAATTTAAATTTACTTTCTACGGAAAAGTTTTTATTCATCGAGAAATAGTTTCAAGCGGAAAATTGGAACAAACTATATGAAAGAGGGCTAAAAGTCTTTAGTAATTTTCGATATTATCTAAAACATCAATATGCACAATCAAGACTAGGCATTCCCCAAGGGGATGAGCAGAAGAGGAGCTAAGAGATGATCTCAAAAGTATATGAAGTGTAAAAATATTATCACAAAGTCGTGAACTACGCATTTTCTTCATTAAATAAATAGGGAACAATAAGAAAAAAATATTAGACTATTTTTGTTTTAGGTGGTAAAAAGTCACTGTTTATTGAAGCAATGGCACGGTGTCATGGGGTATTCAAAGTATATTAAGTAACATTTAAAAAAAGTTTTTGTAAAAAAGTAGTTCAATTTTTGACCTTCAAAATCTCGGTAACTAGAAAGTTTCTAGGTATGGTCCAGTCTACGTTACTACGTTAAGTATCTTTTTACAACCGATATTTACCCCTTACAAGGGATAAATAAATATTCAAAGCATTCTGCCGTTAGAATAATAACCAATCTGTTAACTAGCATCGGCGATTAATAAGACAGTCAAGTTATGAAGGTTATAATTAGCAGCAAGCATGAATGATATTTATATATTTATTGTTAAACATTGTTGCTCATACGAAAGACATCAACGCGATTTATGATAATAAAAAATGATAATAAATAAATAAGACCAAGTCAAAGTGATTCTTACGAATGATTTTTTTTAGTTTTTTTTCTTTAAAAAAAAAATTAAGCCAGTGTGCTCCTACACCTCGTATGTACCTATTTCTACAAAATGAAAACGAAAAAAAAAATCATATTTAACTCAAAAATAAAATAATTTAAAAAATATGAACAATACTCAAACAAAACAGTACTTACTTCGGCAAATTTATTACACAATTGTGAAACAAATTAAACGAATCTAGCACGAGTTATAACAGCCACCGAAATGAAAATATTTTTGTCCCCATATTACTGATACCAGTTGATTCTTTGACATGGTCTCATTAACATCCTAGAGTTATGGAATAACAAAAGGAACTTGTAGATTTTTTTTTAATAGAAAGTTCAGTAGGCCCATTCTCGATATTAAAAATAATCTAAATTTAGTGAGTGAGCGGTACCTCTATGGAAGCAAACTCAACCAAACTCATTTCAGTGACAATCAAATGTCAAACAAAGTAAATCCGGCCAGTAGCGTAGCTTGCCCTAGGTGGGCCCTGTTTAGGTAGGTACCCTTTAACCTAACTGCGTCGATACCCAAATGGAGATAAAGATTTTCACAAAATTAGACTAGAACTAAAAGACATCAACGCGTATAATGTTGTAATACATTATTTATTTCACAATATAAATAATTATTATGTTTTTTTCCCAAAATATTTAGCGTACGGATTAAGAGATTGTGTGAGATCGTAGATATTTTACGAATTTTTGCTTACAGGAGTATTGACCTTCTGGGCCCCTGTAGTTGGGGGCCCCCGAATTTGGTTAATACGGCGGTAGCTACGTCCCTGAGTTCGACACCAAACGCTTTAATTGAAAAAGTTCTAACTTACGTCTCTAAGTAATACATAATACATTATGTACATATTATTATGTTATGTGCTTATGTGCGGCTTATGTGACAATATAATAACTATCATCTAGTAGAATTAAAGTGTGCGTGTCTCGTCTCGTTATGTCGCTCAAAGTGTGACTATCTGTGTGCTGTAATGCCTGTAATGGTTGCATAAGTTTATTAGTCTATGGTTTAACTTACTATTTGTTAATATAAGTACTGTAATGATTAACTCATTTTTAAGTATTTTAATCATAATTTAATTTATGTAAGTTTAAACAAAGAATATGTCTGCCTCTTTGTTCTAGTAATCGCAAAGCGCAACTGTTGAGCATGAAGTCTTAGGTACAATTCCCAAGTCGAACAAACTGTTATTAGGTTCTTGCATCAGGAATTTCGTAGTAATAGTGTCGAAGTCTGGTTTCTGCCCGGCTGTTGGCAATAGGCTCGCCCCCTATTACAGGGGACTTAAACACGATTGGCGAAATATGAATGTACTAATGAGTATACCTCTGCTTAACCCTTCGCGAATTACAGGCGTGATGTTATATTATGTTAAGAGACAAAAAAAATATGTTTAATTACGTCTCTGGGATGAAAACGCATCTGCAATGAGTAGTTTTTATATCATAAAATGCAGGTCATTGTCCCAGACAGAATACTTACACATCAAACAAAAATAGCTCATTAATAAAACGGCAATAAAATTAATGCACCACTACTTAATAACATACACCGTCGGGATTGAAATCGAGAGCGCATTACAATCGTTACAACCAGGGCCGCATCAGGCACAAGCCTGGGCCCGAGAAATAACAAATTGAAAAGGTTTATTCAAGTGAAAATTGAAGAATATTTTTATGTAACAAACCCATATGAGAAAATGATTAGATAAATAGGTACACATAATTATAATATTTCTAATAGTAGCAACATTTGAATAGGATGATGTACTAAAAAAGCAGAGTAATCTATACATAATATAATAAAGCTAAAGAGTTTTTGTTTGTTTGTTTAAACGCGGTAATCTCTGGAATTACCAGTCAGATTGAGAAAAGTCTTTTTCAAATTGATAGTCAGACTCATGAGGAATAATACAGGCTATTAACTACGTCTCACGGGAGTATGTTATCTTATCAGTCGGTAAAATAATTGGAACTTAAATAAGGGTAACTACATTGCATTTTTTTAATTCTACTTCCACGCAGTTTTAGGAGCCCCGAGATATGAATTATCTAGGGGCCTCAACATAGTTAGTGCGGCCCTGGTTACAATCGAGTACCGAGTATCAACTCGAATGTGTTGACAAGTCGACATCGCCATTCAACATCATCATGTAACTCAGTATCAATGTTTTAAAAAAACTGCGCTAATTATGTAATTTATTTGGTAGATTAACTCATTAATTTAGATTTTAGACGTTAAGTGGTACTTAATAAAGATGCTTATCATGTGGAACTGCTTAAATGATTCAAGTTTTTTAATTACATAAATAAATAACAAACGCCTGATTTCCCTGAAAAGTTTGACAGAGGAAGATGGAATGAGCATTGCCATACAACGTGGCAATGCTACCAGTCTTTGGTGCATTTGTCTCATTGACAGTGATGCGGATATGTTTTTTATTGCCCTAAGAGTTCTCCCCCTTATTTATATATCTTTATATACATATTTATTTATTTTATAACCTTTATATCTTTGATTACTGCTCCCGTAGCACGCAGCGTAACGTTATCTAGCCTATAATCTTTCTTGATATACAACATAAATCGGACCAGTAATTACTGAGGTTAGCAAGTTCAAACAAACAAATTAACTCTTCAGCTCTTATAATCTTACTTTCTGTTGTAAATGACGCGAAAGCTTGTTTGGGTGTTTGTTACTCAGTTACGCCAGAACGGTTGAACGGATATGGATGAAATTTGGCACGCAAATAAATATATTATAGTTTGGAATAATAGCACATTAAGCGATACCGTTCTCGTAGAATAATAGGTATATTAACTTTGACGTGGATGAGGATTGGTACAATACGCGCCATGAATTTCGGTCGCAGAAATTCTGAGCGCATTTTGTTCAGATAGGTACTATCCAACGCTTAGATCCAACGTGCGTAGGCCCCATCGCCCCTCGCAAACAATTCGGTCCGAATAATACATGTGAGTCGGCAGACAACTCATTTTGCGTCGCCGTGTGAATCAAATAGAACTTTTATATGAAACCGAATGCAGCAGAATTTCTGTGACCGAAATTCTGCGACTTACGACTGACGAAATTGGCTTGGCTTCACCCTACATCCATAAACAACCAATGTTTAACTTACGTCATTACTACATAGTCTAGTTCATTCACCCCTTCAGAATTACGCGTGAAGATAGCTCGTAATAGCTCAGTCTCAAGTATTTTATCTCAAGTTTTCCATCTCTCTTGCTCTTGTGTACCGACTGTCATTACATAGTGTTAGTTCTTAGTAATTGTTGTTAGTAACACGCTAGGTGTGTTTAAAGTAATACCTAGATAATACAGGGTGTTAAAAAGAGACATTGGTGCCGATTCCCTTGTTCACAAACTAGACTAAATTTAGAGAAATGACATCTCTTACTAATATACAGCGAAAGGAAAGGACGGTGACATTCCGGGACATTAAAGAACTAAGTTAGAGATGTCAAATTAGTTTTTCCTTGAACTTCTCCGTATTTTTAATCCACACGTTTTAAGATGTCAACTACCTATAACTGTATGGATGTGTCAAATGGACTAAATTTGACAGCTCTTATTTACATTAGTCTCTTTCTTATTTTATTGGACAGAAAAAGATGGAAATAGTCTAATTTTAGTTTAGTTTGTGACCAAGGGAATCGGACCCATTGTATCACAAAGCTGTTAAATAAGCAATACACTAAGTAACGGTGTGTGTTGTTTTCTTCATTCGTGGTTGTGATGCTAAGTTTTTTTTATCGTTTGCAACCACATCATTGGTGATCGACCACGGCCCCTCTTTTTCACTTCTACCCAGATAAGGACGTCCAGAAGAAAATTTTGAAAGCCTTTTTCTCTTCGGCTAAACGACCCCCATGTATGTTTTTCGATTTTTTGTAGATAAGGAGCTAGACGATTTTTAATATTTTCTTTGGATATTCTCCCAATTACAATGCAATTTTTTAAAATCCGTACTTAGCGGGCGTCATCCGACTATAATCTACCTCCCTGTCAAATTTCATCTTTATACGTCAAGCGGTTTTCGATATTTTGTGATGAGTGAGTAACCTTTCGCTTTTATATATTTCGATCATTGGTAACTTTGTGTCTAATGTCAAACGTTTGTCAAAAAAACAGTATTTTGGTATGCAGCATGTCAAAAGTATCATAATCCTACAATATAAATGAGTCTGTACGCTGTCTTTACACAAATATTTGCACAAAAACCTGTCAACCAGAAAATTTATGTATTACCAGCACGCTACATAATTGTATGTATGTATGTACGGAACTATACGGAAATGACGACTATATGTGATATTGCATTGATCGCATCCATTTATTATTTCATCGATTTTCTATTCCTACTTCCATATCTTTTGTGATCAGAAAGTAAGTACATCAATAATAAATGTCAAAATTAGATCTTTATTGGAAATGTTGCAGGTAATAAGAGAAATGCAGATAAATCAAATGATTATAATGTAAGATAAAGTACCTGCCTTACTATCACAGCTTACCATCGAAATTCGAAACGTTTACGCGCCACGATATTTCAAAGAAGGTTTCGAGTTCAAAAAAAATGTGTAGTCCAAAATTTTGAAATGAAATAAATCGTTTTTATTTAAACTAACCGTTTCGCGCGGTAGTGGCGCATTTTTTTTTTCTCTTGTTGTTTTTTTATGTTATGAGTATTTTTTGTGATTAACAGTTTTTCTCTCTTTCTTTGCTTAGTTCTAGCTAGTTAACTACTTTAGCTAGTTTAACTAGCTACATGAAACATACAATACATAAACTCACGCCTTTTTCCCATGGGGGTAGGCAAAAACTACAGAACGCCACCTACTACAATACTTACATACTCCTTTCGCCTCATCTACGATCATACATCTTGTCATACAAGCACGCCGGTTACGAGTACTCCGCACCTGACCTTTCCGAAGGATCTCACCAATAAGGTCAGTGTAGGTCTTCCTACGGCGACCCCTCCCGGCGTTGCCACTCACCTCTGCCATATAAATGAAAGCTTTGACATTGACATGGTCTTTGACTTTTTCTGACATTCTCGTGTTCTCGTGTCCTTGTGTCCTAGTATATAAATAATTTAATTTAGTAATGTAAATATTTAAGAATATAGAAGTTAATAGAAGATAAAGATAAAGATAATAGAAGATATTTTATGTTTGTTAATAGCTAATGTGAACTGCAAAGTGCACACGTAGCATGGACATTTAATTGTTGATTTTCTTTCTTATAGGTTAGTGAATGTTCATTTATTTTTATTTTATTTTTTAAAAGTACTGATATTTTAATAAATAAAATTCTTTCTTATAGAGACATCACATGGTTGTTCATTGCTAAAATAAGCACAAATCTTATAAATCAACAATTATCGTACATGTGAAGAAGAAAATACGCGTTACTGTCAACTACTGTCAACTTGAAAAAAATGGAGAAATTACGGTTTGAATTTACAATAAAAGCAAAACCAGACGATAACAAGACGAATATGTACGCCATAACCTCAATTATGGATACACAAAACCAAACTTTTGTTGTGCCTAGAGAGTATCAGTCATTGCATTTACACAAAGAAATACTAAAGCATGACATATTTGAAAAAATTAAAAAGTCCCTCCAGAAAAGGCACGATAAAAGACAGGTATGGATAACACTAACTAAGGAAATGAAATCTACATATCTAGATGATGACAACTTACAATTTGATGGATTTCTACTTGAAAAACTAGAACAAGGTCATGAATTGCCATCAACTGAAACTACGAAAAAAACAGAAAATAAGACAAGATTAGTAACAGAGTTTTCAATAGAAAAGTTTTCAAGAAATACAACAAATGTTCAACAATGGTTAAATACTTTTGAAACTGAATGTGCTCGTTTACAAATAGATACAAATTTACAAAAAATTGAAATTCTAAGACTATTACTGGAAGATACATGTATAGATTGGTACACTTCTATGTTAATCAAACATACTATAGACTCGGATTGGTCTGTATGGAAGAGAAGTCTGAGTGAAACATTCGCTGATAAAGGCTGGTCACCAATAAGGTATGCTATGAATTTCAAATACATACAGGGATCAATATTAGAATATGCTTTAAGGAAAGAGAGACTATTACTGGAAATAAACAAAACAGTAGATACACAAACCCTGATTTATTTGATCGCCACTGGTCTACCAAACTTCATAATGGATAGAATAGACAGAGAAAGCCTGAAAGAAGTAAATGACTTATTTAACTACATAAGAGGACTAGAAAGTTTAACAAGAAAGAACGACGCAAAGAGAAATTCAGGCACGGGAAACAAATATAGTAAACAAGAAATAACACAAACAGGAAAAAGGTCATGCAGAATTTGTGAGAACAAAGGAAAACTAAATAGATTTCATCCAGAGAATGTTTGCTGGTATAACCAAGAAAAAAGAACAACTGATGACAAACATTTTAATTCTAACTCAATATTAAAAGTAGAACTAAGTAATGAAGATTCAAAAAACTAAGGTTCCCTCCACTAATTGAGATTACAGTGATGTTAAATAATACATTAGAAGCTAAGGGGTTGTATGATCCTGGTTCACGAATAACATTAATAAATTCAAGATTAGTTCAGGTGACGAATATGAAGCCAAGCTATTGTTATGACACAATAAAAACAATAAGTGGAGGGTGCAAAACTAAAGGGTTAATTACACTGGATGCGGAGTTATTGCACAAGAAGATTAAAATAAATGCATTTATCTTTGAAAATGAAAATTTTGAACATGATCTAATACTAGGATTAGATTCAATACAGAAATTTGGGTTGACTCATGATGAGAATTTAAATATCCAAATACAAAAAACTAAAAGTTTCAAAATGAGTGAAGATATGTTAGAAGATAAACAGAATGAAGGTATAGAAGAAAAAGAATATACAGTAAACTTTAATGAAGGTATAGATACAATTAAATTTGATATAGACACAGAATACTTAAATAACGACCAAACACAGCAGATAAACATATTATTGGAAAACTACTCGGAAATTTTTGCTAAAAATAAATATGACACTGGAAAAGTGAAGAGGTATGAAGCCTGTATAGATTTGCAAGTGGAAAAATATTGTTACAAAAGACCATATAGATGTTCAATTCAAGACAAGATAGAAATAGAAAATCAAATCTCTCAACTTTTAAAACATGAATTAATTGAAGAATCATACAGTCCGTTTGCAGCACCTGTTACCTTAGCTTTTAAAAGGGACGAAGGAAAAAAGAGTAGATTATGCATTGACTTCAGAGATATAAATAAAATTATTATACCTCAATCACAACCGTTTCCGCTCATAGAAGACTTAATAACTAAGACCGTTAATTGTAATTATTTTACAACTCTGGATATTAATTCAGCTTTTTGGTCTATTCCTCTGAAAATTACAGACCGACACAAAACTGGTTTTGTTACTCAAGAAGGCCATTATCAATGGACCTGTTTACCCTTCGGCCTGAAGACAGCTCCAGCTATATTTCAACGAATCTTGGGAAATATTATAAGAAAAAATGGCCTGACTGGATTTACAGTGAATTTCATTGACGATATATTGATCTTCTCGAAGACATTTGATGAACACATAACACACTTAAAGAGGTTACTGGACGCTATTCGAAAAGAAGGCTTCAGACTTAAATTAACAAAATGTAAATTTGCATGTGATTCTGTTAAATATTTAGGTCACATATTACAAAAGAATACGATTACACCTTTGAAAGATAATTTGAAATCAATAAAAGATTTTCCTGCTCCTCAAAACAGAAAACAAATACGACAATTTTTAGGTAAGATTAATTTTTATGGGAAATACATTCCAAATGTGTCAATAGTTTTGGATCCTTTACATAAATTGTTGAGAAAAGATCAAAGTTTTAATTGGACAGAACAATGTGAGTATGCATTCCAGAAAATTAAGGACTATCTCTGTTCCAAACCTATACTAGCTATTTATGATCCGCATGCACCTACATTTATTTATACAGATGCCAGTGCTATAGGGATCGGAGCTGTTTTGAAACAAACTCAACAAAATGGTGAAGAAAAACCAATAGCATACTTTTCTAAAAAAATAAATGAATCACAGAAAAATAAAAAAGCTGTATTCTTAGAATGTTTAGCCATAAAAGAGAGCATCAAGTTCTGGCAACACTGGTTGATTGGAAACTATTTTACTGTCTACACGGATCACAAACCTCTAGAGAAGTTAAATATAAGAAATAGACCTGACGATGAACTAGGAGATATGACACTTTATCTGTCACAGTATAATTGCGAAATAAAATATTCCCCAGGAAAAAATAATAAAGAAGCAGACTGTCTGAGCAGAAATCCAGTATTAAACATTGATGAAAATAATGAAGATAACTTAAGAACAGTAAATACTATTGATATTCATGACATTAAATATGATCAAGCTCAAAACATGCAAATGATAAAAGTTGAAAATAATATTGTATTAGAAGATGGAATTTATTATAAGAAAAGCGGAAAAAATAGAAAAATAATTCTAAGCGAAGATTACAGCAAAGCAATAATAAAAGAGACCCATGAAAAATATTGTCATACTGGAATTAATCAAACAGAATCGAAAATAAAACCATTTTATACTGCACCACATCTATCAGAAAATATTAAAAATATATGCAAAAACTGCGACATATGCATTAAAAATAAAACAAGATTGAATAGAAAATATGGATTGATGTCGCAATTAGGTCCAGCTAACAGACCCTTTCAAATAATGTCACTGGATACCATAGGAGGATTTGGGGGTCAACGTTCAACTAAACGATATTTACACTTACTAGTGGACCACTTCACTAGGTATGCATATATCCTATGTTCTAAGAATCAACATGCACGAGACTTTATTAAACTTATAGGAAAAATTCCTAAAGAAGAAGCAATAGAAATCTTATTATCTGATCAATATCCAGCTTTTAATTCAACTGAATTCAAAAATTACCTCAAAAGCCGAAATATTCAATTAATACTTACAGCTGTAGATGCACCTTTCTCTAACGGTTTAAATGAAAGACTTAACCAGACTATTGTAAATAAAATAAGATGCAAAATGAATGAATCAAAAGGAAAAACAAATTGGTCGAAAATAGCAGAAGAGTGTAGAAATAGATACAATGAAACAAACCATTCTGTAACAGGATTTTCTCCTAAATATTTGCTATCCGGGGAGTCTACAGATATGTTACCAGATAAAGTAAAAGAAAAACAGTTATTAACAAAAAGTTTGGAAGAAGACAGGAAAATAGCATTACAAAGGTCAATAAAATCACATAAATACAATAAAACTTTATTTGACAAGAATAGATTACAATACGAATTTAAAAAAGGAGATAAAGTATATGTTGACTATGGAAACAAATTGAACAAAAAGAAGATGGATGAAATAAGAATTGGTCCGTTTGAAATTGAAGAAAAAATATCGGATTCGGTTTTTAAAATAAATACTGGTCGTGGATCAAGATCTATTGGACTATATCATGTCACAAAGCTCATCCCTATGTCTGTTGATTAGGTTTTAAAGCTAAATTTTACTCAACTTGTTGGAAAAATTTGCATTACGGAGGGGGGTGATGAAAGCTTTGACATTGACATGGTCTTTGACTTTTTCTGACATTCTCGTGTTCTCGTGTCCTTGTGTCCTAGTATATAAATAATTTAATTTAGTAATGTAAATATTTAAGAATATAGAAGTTAATAGAAGATAAAGATAAAGATAATAGAAGATATTTTATGTTTGTTAATAGCTAATGTGAACTGCAAAGTGCACACGTAGCATGGACATTTAATTGTTGATTTTCTTTCTTATAGGTTAGTGAATGTTCATTTATTTTTATTTTATTTTTTAAAAGTACTGATATTTTAATAAATAAAATTCTTTCTTATAGAGACATCACATGGTTGTTCATTGCTAAAATAAGCACAAATCTTATATAAATAAATACCTTTACATATTTAAACTTTACAAATTCCTTAAGTCCACACATTTTTATCACAAAATCATTACAGATTACAATCACGAAGCACTTACATCAGAACATAACATACATACAATAACAAGTGTGGGACAACATTACATAACTGAGAAAGTTCAACTTAACTCACACTTCGCTCAAGTCCTTTCTAAGTAACATTACGCTTACAACTAAGTTATTATGTTAACTAATAAAGCGTGGAAATGTTAAGTTTATTGCTTAATTAAATTGTTAGTGAAATTAATTAAGTAATGCTTGTACCTGACTCGAGTGAGTGGAAAATTCATTAAAACGTAATAATTAAATAGTATGCCTCGTTGGTCTAGTGGACGGAAACCATGACTGCTGAGCATGAGGTTTTGGATTCGATTTCCAGGTCGGGCAAAGTGTTACTGGGTTTTGAATGAATGAATTTCTCAGTAGCAGCCTCGGAGTCTCGATTTCTGCTCGGTTGACAGCAATATGCTCGCCCCCTATTACATGGAATTGAACATAACTGGCGAAATGTGGGTGTACTAATTGGGTACAACTATACCTAACCCTTCGGGGATTATAGGTGTGATGTTTAGGTTAGGGAACTCAGATGCTTTGGGGGGGAGGGACCTAAGCCCTTTAGCCCTCCCCTCCTGGATCTGCTACTGATAATGATGGTGATGAGTCCACTCGACGTTACACATTGAGTTCTCACCTCACCCGCAGTCTATTTTCCAGAATATACCTGCTTAATAAAACTACTAAAACCACAGTTAAAATCATTTTGAAAAGTAAATACTCGTAAAAAAGGCAATCATACTAAAATGATTCACGCTATAAAGCAAACGTAAAACTTAATAAATTACAAGAATTAAGATGATTTCGTATCATTAAATCATTGAGTTAGTAAGTGAGACTTTAAGTGTTGTCTATGGTCTTATTATGGCGCTGATGGCGCTGGGACACGGCATGGGCAATGGCCGCCGAGATATGTAATGTGTTGATGCTGCTTATTGATTTACTCAGTGATTCGTTGTCTCTTTTGAAATGTTAGAAATAATCGTCTTCGATCACAATATTGTAAACATTATGTGAGCATTATCTAAAAGAAAGAAAGTACGTTAAGCTGTTGGTCCCGGCTGTCATACGTGGATCTTTGACAGTCGTTACGGGTCGGCAGAAGACCGAAAGTTAGACAACCAGTCTTACCAAGGGGTATCGTATTACCCAGTTACTGGGTTGTGGAGGTCAGGTAGGCAGTCGCTCCATGTAAAATACTGGTATTCAGCTGCATCCGGTTAGACTGGAAGCCGACCCCAAAATAGTTGGGAAAAGGCTAGGTAGATGATGATGTGAGCATTATCCATACTATTATTACAAATGCGAAAGTAAATGTCTGTCTGTCTGCTGTTGTCGACTAAACCACTTAACTGATATTGATAAAGTACGGGAAGTTTGAACCTCAAAAAAAGACTTATGCTACTTTTTATTCAACGACTTCTGCGTCCGCGATAACCATGTTCTATTCCAGCCTATATTATCTTTATCTGTGCCAAATTTCATCCAGATCCGTTCAGCCGTTCTGGTGTGATTGAGTAACAAACATACATCGATCCAAACTTTTGCATTTATAATATGGTAGTAAGATAAGTGATCTAATATTGCCAATCCGCCTTGAGCAAGCGTGGTGATCAACGCTCGTGCCTTCTCTGTATGAGAAGAGGCCTTTGCCCTGCAGTGGGGCAATCATAGGCTGGTATTATTATTATTACTATATTGTCTGGATACAAATCGCTTTTTATTATGCTTTTTTTTGAGGTGAAAAAAATCATCAATTGCGTCCTTCCGCCCTGCGTGGGGCGGAAGGGACTGTCAGACTTTTACTGACTAAAAACCCACCCTGTTCCTTCTGTTGCCCTTAACGTTCCGGGGCCACGGTATCCCGTTAAGACGTCCCGCAACCCCGGCAGGCGTTTGGCCCCGTTGGGGGCTACATTAGCTAGTATACAAAGTAATGCGCTTTTGAAATACTATACATACCCATAGCCCTTATAATATTATAGTAAGTAACACGCTAGTGGTTTGAAATGTGGGTAGCTAACTGTCGCACCTGCGCAAAGGGACGGTGAAGTAAAAGTTTTTACAAGCTATGAGAGGACAGCGTATAAACTAAATTTAAACATAAATTTCGACCTAGGAATTGAACCAACCATGAGACCAGCTGGGCAGATAAAAACATAACATAACATCACGCCTGTAATCCCCGAAGGGTTAGGCAGAGGTGTAACCACATTTCGCCAGTTATGTTTAGTTAGTCCCATGTAATAGGGGGCGAGCCTATTGCCATCGACCGGGCACAAATCCAGACTCCGAGGCTGCTACTGAGAAATTCTTGATGGAAAACCCCAATAACACTTTGCCCGACCTGGGAATCGAACCCAAGACCTCATGCACAGACCACTAGACCTACGAGGCAGTCGACAAAAAACACCCTTGAAAAAAAAAACCCTTACCCCCACATTAGGAATTTTTCTGAGCTACCCTTTGTCGGGTGCGTTTACAAACATCGAAATCGCGTCACGCGAGTTTTCATTACAATTCAACTCGAGCCGAATTCTCAATGGGGCTGAGGGTCCTTTATATTCAGGGGGCCCAGGACTGCTGCACATACTCATAGATTCGCCCCTGCATTTGGCAACCCTCGTGTGTAGAGGACAGACATGACTATCGTTAACTTGTTATGCTTAAAACGGCCATAGGTATAGTCCACAGAACACGGAGTTACTAATTTTAATTTTGTTTACGTTATATTTTCCGCTCTCGCTTGTCGCGTGCGCAGCCCTTTCACTGAGAAAGTAGTGAGAGCAGAGCTTTAGTAAATTGTATCACATTGTTTATAACATACACTACATAGTACGAGGACACGGCTGGTGCAGTGGATGAGCGATTGGCTGCTGCCCTGCGTCTCGCGGGTTTGATTCGCGCAAGGCACAAATGTTTGTATGACCAGCAAATATTGGCAAACAGGGGTCCAAAGTTTGTATGGAGAAACAAAATTAGATCGCCAATAACCGACACAGAAGCTCTTTTTACAAGCTTTTATCTAGCTTGCTCTGTTCGTATGTATGTATGTAAGTTGTCCTTTAAAAATTTGCAAACCAATTTTCGACCATTTGTTGGTATCCGATTGAGCTGAAATTTTGCATACACCTTTAGTTCTGATGACAATACAAATAATGAACCCTTCATCTGAAGGGTTCATCATTTTTCTTAACTAAGTACTAGTGGTACCTATCGTGTGTAAATTCCTCTAAACCTTGGGCCTGTTTGGCGCAGCTGTGCGGCACACACCAATGTATTTTTTTTGTTTTTATTGCGTTTTTGTTTTTGTGTGCACATAGGTAGTCTGTGCCAATAAACATTTTTTCATTCTCTTTCTTTCACCTCGTTTTCCAAAGTGACAGTTAAAATTGTGTCCTCAACTCGATCTTTTACACAATAGTATCACACTAACACAATCCGTAACACTTCATAACTAATGTTACAACCATTGTCAGTATAACTGCGGTGTCGTTACATTTATTATAAAATTATGCACCTGTCACAAACATGTGTTATTGTGGCACATATTATTATATAATAACTAAGAAATTACTGAAGAATATTTACACATACATAAACTCACGCCTTTTCCCAAAGGCATTTTCACACTCCTTTCGTCTCATCCACGTTCACACATCTTGTCATAAAAACACGCCGGTTGCGAGTACTGTGCACCTGACCTTTCTGAAGATATAACATAACATCACACCTGAAATTCCCGAAGGGTTAGCCAGAGGTGTACCCATTAGTACACCCACATTTCGCCAGTTATGTTTTATTGTTGTTTTTTGTTACTTTTCTGAAGAACCTCACCAATAAGGTCAGTGTAGGTCTTCCTACTATTCTCTAATATTCCAGAGGGACGTGAGATGAGAGGTCAGTCGCAAGAACAACGGCTTTACTCCCTCCGGGCCACGGGGGTGTCACACCATCAACTTCCAAACTTCGAGCAACTACTGAGAAATTCCTAATGTAAAAATCAACTAACACTGCCCGACCTCGGAATCGAAACCGGGCCTCTATGTTATGGACGAGTGATGAGAGATTAGTTGCAGGAGCAACTGCTTTACTCTTTCCAAGCCAAACTCCGAGATGCTACTAAGAAATTCTTAATGGAAAATCCAAATTACACTAAACCTGGTTTGGCAATTGGACCTGAAGATTCAGCGTTCAGTAGTTGGTCTTGCAACCACGAGACCAACGCGACAGTCGATGTCGGGGCGTGACGTTATGTCAAGTATGCAAACAAAATTGCATCTTTGCAGTAACATTTGATGTAATATTTGATGCTATTAGCGTTATTTCGCGATATGCAGAAGTAACATTGAAGCAAGAGATTTGAGTGTTAATTCGGTCGGTTGACAAACAATGAGCTGTACTTTCATAATTTGTAATCATTTCGCAGTATGTAAAAGATGCAATGATGTTTTATTTTTCAACGTTTTAATAGCCGAAAGGTGCTAACGGTACCTTATTACTAAGCCTCCGCTGTTCGTCCGTCTGTCTGTCACCGGGCTGTATTTCATAAACCGTATTATCTAGAGAGTTGAAATGTTCACAGAATGTTTATTATGAATGTATTTTTATTTTCGCTATAGGTATCAACAAATAATAAAAATAAATAAAAGTTATCAATAAAACAGACCTGTTTTTTTTTAAACAAATCTATGCTCCTTAATATGTACTATATATTTTTTTGTTTGAACGCACGTATCTCCGGAACTACTAGTCCGATTTTGAAAATTATTTCTCAGATAGGAAGCTACGTTATCCCTGAGTGCTACAGGCTATATTTTGTTATTCGAAAAATTAGAGATCCGTGGAAAAATCACGCGGACATGACAGTTGACAAAAATTAGTACGTTAAAAAGCTTTTCTTAATAAATTACACTTCTGTGTCTCTCTACGTTGTGTCATTTAATGCCTTCACCATCTCTTGGGTCTGAACCACAACAAAATGAGTTATTAAACCGTATCCGACGGAAATGCTTAGTTTACAACTCCTATATTAATTTGTTTCACATTCTTTTCATGTTGATGTGATATAAGATAACTTACTTTAGAGGTACTGGCTGGTTTGAACATGTTCAACCTCATTTTAATAGTTTATGACGGAACATTTAATTATAAGAAAAATACTTTTGAAATTAGAACGACTGGACTGTCAGTTCGGTGGACTAGACAGTCAGTCTTTGAACTGACTGGTAGTTTTAATAAGAATATGCAAATATACAATATTTGCCACGTTTGAATTTGTACACTGGCTTCTGCTCGCGATTTTATCGCGTAAATGTCGTTTAATGGCGATCTAATCTTGTTCCTCTATACAAACGAAACGATGAAACGATGGGCCATGCCTCCACAAATCAGAATGGGTTTATTTTTCAAAATAATTTATCAAAACTTTCTTATTCCGTTATATTAAATCTACTATGTCCGCGTGAAAGATATATTATTCCACGGGAACCTCACATTTCCGGCATAAAAAGCCTATATACTATTCCAGACTATAATCTATCTCTTTCATCAAGATCTGTTTAGCCGTGATTGAGTAACAAACAGACATCCAAACTCTCGCATTTATAATAGTAGTTAAAAGTAGGATGTAAGAATACCGCCCACAGCGTTATTCACAATGTTGAAATAATTTATATCTGGCAGTTGCGTAACGTTATAATGTTAGAGCATTTCGATCTGCTTTGGTACCTATTCTGGTTGCAGACATTGTATCTATTGTTTTGGAACGAATTATTAATTACTTACTTACTTATGATGTATGAGCGTGGATGAGGCAAAAGGAGTATGTAAGGATCGTGGCAGGTGGCGTTCTGTAGTTTCTGCCTATCCCCATAGGAAAAAGACGTGAGTTTATGTGTCTCTTTTATTTCCATTTTTTAATGAGATATTACTTCCTTGCACCTGCATTTTCTGTAGATTTGGTTTTAATGTAGTCTTGTGTTGGCTTGTTGCTGAGGAGTTGGTTGCGCCTGCGCCACTTTTTTATTCAGCTTAAACACTAGGAATCGGTGAAGGGCAATTATCTTAATTTTATCACAACATATTTTAACCTCTAGTATGAAAAGTATGTAAGGATCGTAGCAGGTGGCGTTCTGTGGATTCTGCCTACCCTCATGGGAAAAAGGCGTGAGTTTATATATGTATGTATGTATTTTGTCCTCAACTTTTGTAACTGATTATTAATAAACACAAACGATGCAATCCTTTTGAATTCTTTTTAAAAGCAACAGAATATTTATGAAAGTCAAGTCAAAGACAAATCATTTAATTCAATTATTCAAAGTAAATTCTTTTGCAAGAGAAAAAAAAATTATCATATTGAATCTAGTTGCCCATTCCAAAAGGTAGTTTCGTATGGAGAAGAACGGGCGAGAAACTCCATGCTTACTCTTTTAAAAAAGATATAGGTATATGGTTTACAATAAGTAGTAGATACCTACATTAATTCTATTTATACGAATGTGAAGACGATGTACCTAAAATAAGTCATACAAAGCACTACAATGAAATAAGTAATAGAACCTAATAAGGCTATGTATTTAATAACATTTTTGTTCATTGTTTCAGATTCCGAGCGAAGACAGAAAGGACTACGTCAAATTCGACACGGACTTCATTAAACAATATGGTAAGCTTTAATTGCAAATAAGTAGGTAACTTAACTTCAACCTGAACTTTATAAAATAACAAACATAACATCACGCCTGTAATCCCCGAAGGGTTAGGCAGAGGTGCCATTACACACACATTTCGCCAGTTATGTTTTTAGTCATGTAATAGGGGGCGAGCCTATTGCCATCAACCGGGCACAAATCCAGACTCCAAGGCTGCAACTGAGAAATTCATGATGGAAAATCCAATAACACTTTGCCCGACCTGGGAATCGAACCCAAGACCTCATGCACAGCAGTCGCGCTTGCGACCACTAGACCAACGAGGCAGTCACACAAAACTTACAGCAGAACCTTGTAATAAATTTAAATCTGAATGGCCAATCCGCCTTGAGCAAGCGTGGTGATCAATGCTCGCGCCTTCTCTGAAGAGGGCTTTGCCCTGCAGGCTGGTAGGTATTGGCATTTAGCTTTAATCCATCATGCTGAGATTGAGTAAATCAATAATTCCAAGACAATAAACTTTCTCTAAAAACAACACTATACTTTAGCCCTGGAAATCAGATTTATTTTCAATTAACAGTCAAATTAGATACATTATTTTTTTCATGTCATCTTAAAGATGCTTTAAAATCAATAAATAAAAATTAGAATCAATAAATAAACAGAAAAAAAATGTACAAAAAAAATGTAGCCAATCACAATGGATACCTACCAGCCAAGTCGCAGTATGTTATTATAGGACTCTCATAATAGGCTGGAACTTCAATTCGACACGACCGGGGCGAGATCAGGCGCGGGACCAACGGCTTTACTTGCTTTCCGGGGCCCGAAGATGGCTCCTACTAAGAAATTTGTAACGGAAAAACCCAATAACACTTTTCCCGATAGGGGAAGTAGTTATATAAAGTACCACTGTAATCTAAGATAGAGGAAATACAATAAACAATAGAATAGGAAGCCAATGAGATGAAAAACTAGATCAAGTTCTATGTGATTACGTGTGTACTTTAATGTTATGTTATAAACCCGTAGCGAGACCAGGGGAGGGGACTAAAGGTACCCACTCATAGGTTTACCCGAAGGGTACCCCCCATGGGTACCCTTCGGGTAACCCTGTTAGTAAGCCCTCGCTGTCCGTCCGTCTAAAATAATAATAATAAGCTGAAATAAAAAAAAAACCTGTATATTTTTAAGTAGTGTTATATTTTGCAGTGCTACGGCCCCTTCGTGTGCAAGCCCGACTCACAAGTACTTAATCGGTTTTTTCTTTAAATATTTGTATTTGTTTAGGTTTTTGTGTTGTGTGTATTTCTTTAATGGTTACACCTCTGCTTAACCCTTCGGGGATTACAGGCGTGATGTTATGTTATGTTATGTCTTTAAATATGTCTTTCATACATAGCTGGCGGGTCACCATTAGAACGATTACGTTTCTCGCGCTGTGCAAGTTAAAATCTTAAATGTGATTAGCATTGTAATTCCACGACTTGACATACACCATAGTTAGCTTTTGCCTGCGACTTCGTCCGTGTCAATGTCGGTTGTCGCGGACGTAGATAAAGTCGAAGTCGAATAAAAAGTAGCCAATTTCCTTTGTTGGTGTTCAAACTAACCCTGTACCAAATTTCATATATATCAGGTTCAGTGGTTTAGTCGTTTAATATTATGCACGAACTAAACTTAATTAAGACTATTTCTTTCTTTTTCTTTCCAAAAAAACAAAAAAGGGACGGATGAAAATAAGAGCTGTCAAATTTAGCCAATCTGACACATTCATTCAAATATATGTTGACATCTTAAAAACGTGTAGATTAAAAATATGGAGAATTTGAAGGCGAAACTAATTTGACATCTCTAACTTAGTTTGTAAGTGTCACCGTCCTTTTCTTTAGCTGTATGTCAGTAAGAGATGCCAATTCTGTTTTAAGTAGTCTAGTTTGTGGACAAGGGAATCGGTACCAATGTAAGTATTATTTTATTAATGTAAATGTTATTTTTGTATTTCCAGTGGGTCCGGTTGTGGTTGGCGTTCACTGTATCCACAGTGTGGTCGCAGCACACAAATTCTGTAAGTTACTTATACAATATCTAAGTTTAGTAGATCAGGTAACCTTCAACAGACAAAACATTTTCTTTACTTTAGAAGTAATGTTTGAAAGAAAGAAAGAAAAACTGTTTTAACACGCGAAAATGACGTACATAACATAGAAAGAGAAAATAAAAATTAAAAGCAAAGTAGAACCAAGTTTGCAACAACTGTTTGCTTAGCGATTAAGGGCGAGACTCCACCAAAGCGGAGACGAGAGAAGATGTCTCGTAAGTAACCAATAGTATTGTGCTGAGGCTAAGCGCTGAGCTGTCAAAATGACGCAAGCTGATTTGTTGTGAGACACATTTTTTAAGACTCTTTTCGTCTCCGCTTTGGTGGAGTCTCTCCCTAACACACGGCATGCGGCACCGCGCACAGTTGCGGTAGGCGGTGAAGTGCCGATTATCACACTGTACAGCGCACGACCGCGCGGTTACCCGCGCTCGCTGCGTTTGCTGCGTGGTCGTGCTTAATTTAATGGACATTTTGCGTAGTTAACGGGTATCTGATGTGTCTTTTGATACCCCATATATTGGTTATATAACATTAAGCTTAGACCCAAGGGAGCAGAGCAGTAATCAAAAATACTACTATGCTAGAGATTACTGCTATGCTTCACCCGCATTAAGTAACTTAATGCAGGTGAAACGCGGGGTACAGCTAATTAGTATATATGGGCGCTGACCAGTAAATTA
This sequence comes from Hoplodrina ambigua, assembly GCA_949774945.1. Classification (NCBI taxonomy): domain Eukaryota; kingdom Metazoa; phylum Arthropoda; class Insecta; order Lepidoptera; family Noctuidae; genus Hoplodrina; species Hoplodrina ambigua. The sequence continues at coordinate 2,626,581 of OX458990.1, forward strand.
ACCAATCAGCTCCCTTTCAAGATAAATTATTTACATCGTTGTTCTTGTATTCGTTATCCTGTTCAATCCCCGGCGCTGTACTTATACCACTCGCGGTAACGAAACCATAGCGACTTTTAATTTTTCCTGTGCTGCCATCTATCGAGCTACTTAGTAAACTTTTAACCATTTACCTAACACTTTTTTTACAAGCTTTTATTTTAGCATGGGCTGTTCGTATGTAAGTTGTCCTTTAAAAATTTGCAAACAATTTTCGACCATTTGTTGGTATCCGATTGAGCTGAAATGTTGCAATCACCTTTATTTCTGATGACAATACAATGTCCAATACTCAATATAATAATTTAAAATTAAAACTTGTTTATAAAAATATTTTTTATTGTTTTTCATTGTTTATTTAATGCAAATTTTTCAAATGTCAGATAACACTTAACAGATAAATATGGCGGTTTGACAGATTTTGTATAAAAAATAATTATGTCAAACTGTCATATTTATTCTTTGGCTGAAAGTTATCATAAATTATTTAATTATGAAAAATTAGTCCTTATGAGAATAATTTTGGAAGTCAAAAATAATGATTAGCTTTAAAAATATAATAAAGCTGAAGAGTTTTTTTTGTATGCTTGTTTATACGCGGTAATCTCTCGAACTAATAATCGGATTGAACAAAAAAGTTGTGTCTTTTATAATTAAAATTATAATATTGTGATAACGTAAGTTACAGTATACAGGTTGAGGCCCAGATACGGACATCCTAAAGAAAATTTTGAAAGCCTCTCTTCTTGGGCTATCCAAATCACCCCCATGTATATTTTTTTTTTTACTGTCGGGTGTCACCCCCGGTCTGATGGCACCCGAGGAGGACCGCCCCCTACGCCCCCCCCTAGCTACGCCACTGCTAATATGGCCTTAGACCTTAAAAACATTGCAACAACGGTATTATAAAAGCATTTTATTCAACAATACATATTTTACAGTTCACATCATCAAAATATGTTCATTACATAGAAATGAATGAGAAAATGTTTCATTGTGTCAAAATGAACAATACATCCATTCGTACGCTTGGTTAGCACGCCTTCCTAGGAGAAAGTCTAGACCCTAACTGTACCTAGGAATATTAGAATATCTTGTTTAAGGACTGGTTTCTTAGATCTTTTGATTTGGTATAGATTGTCCCGTTAGTTAATGCTTCACATGACTAAGTTTTCTGCTTAAGTAAATTATTATAAAGTAATATATACAGGTTGATTGAAATAAAAAGACGAGAAGGTTGAATGTCTCAGTAGTAGCCCAGAATTAGGATGTTAATGTTGTACGGTGTACCCGTGCCTTAAAAGTAAGAAAATCTGTTGGTACTGCGCTTAATCTCTCCCGGTCGTGCCGGATTGCCATCCCGAAGGACTAGGACTGAGGAATGAGGGAATAAAAACACCTGTGTTTTGCGCCCACACTAGTGCACCATAATACCTACGTGTATACATACATACCTACTTGACTATAAGTCTGAAATCGCCAATCCGCCTGAGCAAGCGTTGTGATCAATGCTCGTGCCTTCTCTGTATGAGAAGAGGCCTTTGCCCTGTGTGTATTATTATTACATAAACCTCTCAAAAAGTAATACAATTAACGTTAAAATTAAATGAACATACTTGAAACACCTTTTACTTTTAAATCGTATGTATTGTGTTGTTTATTCTGTATTGGTTTAATATTACGTAACACATAATCAAGTACACTACTACTTCCGGTAGTGAAAGGCTTTCAATAGCACGCCGTTTCCTGCTGGGAGCTTTATACGGCTTTAGACAAAGATTATAGAGAACTAGCTTTTGCGCGCGACTTCGTCCGTGGAAATGTCGTTTATCCCGGCCGCAGATGAATTCGCGGAATAAAAAGTAGCCTACGCCCTTTTTTGGGGTTCAAACTCACAGTGTGTAGTGTACAGACAGACAGACAGTGACTTTCGTATTTATAATATTAGTATGGATTTGCTTAATCAATGTTTTAAAGGCTACGATGGGGCTGACGCATATTATCTATTCTCGATAAAAACATGTAGGTTCGATTTCCAGGTCGGGCAAAGTGTTACTGGGTTTTTCCATCAGGAATTTCTCAGTAGCAGCAGTCTGGATTTGTGCCCGGTTGATGGCAATGGGTTCGCCCCCTATTACATGGGACTAAAATATAACTGGCAAAATGTGGGTGTACTAATGGGTACACCTCTGCCTTACTCTTCGTGGATTACAGACGTGATGTTATTTATTAAAACGTATTTTTACGAAAGTATTTTTACCATCCGTCCGTCTGAATAGTGATTCAAACCTATTTATACGTACTCGTAGGTAGCGATAACTTCCAGATATTTCCACAGCCAATTAGCTGTGATGTATTGCTGTAAGGTGTATGTATTAATACGATGTATAGTGACACGTACGTAATACTTATTGTCCGTATTGGTTCTTTAGCTCATTGGTAGGTACAGCTGTTGTGTTTTCGCCTGCTGTTTCCTATGAAAGAGGTTTGATTATAAGGTTGGGTGCGAATACTAGGTAATTTTAGTAGTTTTAAAAGGGTATTTTAGAGGATATTTTGGTCAATAAGTAATTGAATTCAATGATATTTTGAAGTTTGCTTAAGGTTGTATTAAAGTATATTAAAATTTACTTATTTTTAATTTAATTTATTTTTATACATGTTTCTGAAAGAAATATTGTATTTACAAGTTAGTATCTTAAGGAGAGAAATAGACAAAAAAACTCCATGTTTACTCTTGTCAGATTAGCTTTTGCCCACGACTTCATCTGCGTGAACTTCAGACTTAAGCCAATGTTCTGAATTATCCCACTTGTGTGCTCCTCAGACCACATCGTTCACTTAAAATCTAGTTTTACAAATAGGTTTGACTAGAAAAGTTAAACATAAAAAAGTAAAAAGAAACAAAAAAAAACACATTAATCAAAAATTCGAAAAAGTAAAACTATAAATGAAAAAGATCATTTAAAAATAAAAAAAAACAGAAAACACGGACCAATTAAGAGAGAATTCGTAAAATACAAATTAATTGACTGGCAAAATAATGAAATGTAAAACTATTACTATCTCCTTTATTCATTTTATGTACATATAAATTGCATTTTTAAATATTAATATGAAAATAAAAACATTTGAAAAATAATAAAAAATGTAGCTCACCGGCAACTGAAACAGGATCCAAGCTATCAATGGTCAGGGCTCCAGAGAGAGGCATCTCCTAACAATGCAGGCCTTGTCCAGAAGTACTGCTGAATCAAGCCCTTGATCCAGCCGCCTAACGAGAACCTCCTTAGAAGTCGGTCGAGGCCCCAAAATTTTAATATATTACCTTGAGATTTATTTTTACCTACTCGGGCCTCGGGACTGTAGGGTCCCTGACTTTTGAAAGTCGTAGGTACAAGGGACCGAAGCCAACTCGCAGAAGCCCCTTATATGTATAGCTTAAGGATGAAATGAAACACCTACCGATAAGATTATTACATTCTTCTCCTTATCGTGTGGGCAGCAAGGTCTTACGACCCTACGCACCCTAGTGTCAGAGTTCCTAAACCGCCTCAAGGGCCTCTGACATGGTTTGAGTGGAACAGTAAGTAAGTCCAGGTTTCCTCACGATGTTTTCCTTCACCGATGCCAGTGATGTCTAAGATAAACTTTAGAAAGTACATAGGAATTGAAAGATTCTCATTGGTACTCTCCCGGATTTGAACCGACAACCTCATGCATGAGAGGCGGACGCCTTAACCACTGGGCCATCACGACACTCAAATTTACAATATTACATTACTACTTCGCGAGTGTATAACATTAAATATATAGTAATAACTTAAATATAGGTTTTATAATATTTATTTAATGTTGACTTTATTCTAGTAAAAAAAAAAAAATCTTTAATAAAATAATCTTATGTAACCCTTATTTGGGAAATAACGAATAAGACAAAAAAGAATCAGCCAAATCGGTACAGCAGTTCTCGAGTTCAGCGCTAGAACACATTTAGCCATTCATTTTTATATAAATAGATTTAGAAGATAGATTATTAGTTGCGTGCACAGCGAAGCGTAGCCGGGTGAAGCTACTAGTGTATGAAACGTTTAACTCTGTCAGGTATCAAATGTGTGAATGACGGCATGAGTAGGTATTTTCGTAATCACTTAGACGCATTTAGCAATAGTCATAAGGAAGTCTAGACTACCATAATTTTATTATACTAGCTTATGCCCGCGACTTGGTCTGCGTTATATCGGTAACTTTTTTTTTTACCGAAATCGATTAGAAATTTTTCGAAATGTCTTGATGTCTATGTCTTGTCGTGATTTGACTTAATGTCTCGTGTGTATAGGCTCGCCCCCTATTACATGGGACTAAAAACATAACTGGCGAAATGTGGGTGTACGAATGGGTACACCTCTGCCTAACCCATTGGGGATTACAGGCGTGATGTTATGTTATGTGCGTGTCTTATTTAAAAAAAGATAATTTGAATTTCTGTATTGATTCGTTCAAGCTGTTTATTTTTTTTTTATGTTCTTAACTAAGGTTTTAGACCTGTCTGTAAGAAGTTTCATTAAAATCTGTTCATTCATTTCGAAAAATAAGGATTTGAAAGTTTCTGTGAAATGACGGCTTAAATGCTCTTAAGAGCAAATAAATAATTTAAATTGATTTGATTTGAAAAATGTCTTTAACAGAGACGAAGCCGCGGTCAAAAGCTACCACAACACACCACAAAAGACTACAATTCTACTCTTATGGGTGATTACCTCAACGCCTGCCGGGGTTGCGGGACGTCTTAACAGGATACCGTAGCCCCGGAACGTAAAGGGCAACAGAAGGAACAGGGTGGTTTTTTAGTCAGAAAAGTCTAACAGTCCCTTCCGCCCCACCGAGGGCCCAAGGACTCATGTGGTGATTTTTATCACATAAAAAAAATGGTATTAACCAAACCCCTTGCAGAAGCTAGTCTTATGTTAGTAAACATAATCAGAGATAATATTATCCATCTTAATTAGGTAGGTAATAAAACCTTCCAAATTTGATGATTTTTACCAACTGTCTCGTTGGTCTAGTGGTCGCAAGCGCGACTGCTGTGCATGAGGTCTTGGGTTCGATTCCCAAGTCAGGCAAAGTGTTATTGGGTTTTCCATCAGGAATTTCTCAGTAGCAGCCTCGGAGTCTGGATTTGTGCCCGGTTGACGGCAATAGGCTCGCCCCCTATTACATGGGACTAAAACATAACTGGCGAAATGTGGGTGTACTAATAGGTATACCTCTGCCTAACCCTTCGGGGATTACAGGCGTGATGTTATGTTATGTTTTACCAACTAAAAAAGAAAAAGAATCGGTGATTACCTAAGTGGCGTCCGCCATTTAAAAAATTCCGTACATTTAAATATAAATACCATTCACTTACGTATACGAATAATATGCAGTACTTAACATAGGTTACTCTCAAATGCGGCCTTTTTATTGCACAACCGATAGAATTTATTATTAAAATGTGAAGAGTTTGTTACTCTGTGACCTGTTACAGCATGTTTACGGCCTATTAATTGTCCGTCAGTTATGTAAGAGAGATGAAATGCGGTCGAGTAAGATGAGATATTGCGATAGTATTGCGACCGAGTGGGTAAGTGTATAGGGCAATTTGATATGTGTTTGAGATGATGGCAACGTCAAAAAAATATTGCATCTTCCTTCTTCAGTTATAATATCCTAACGACTTAATTTCTGATGATGTGATGTTAATGAAAACTTCGTGTGTAGGAGATATTATAGTGCAGAAGTGCACTCCCTCTTCCCTCGCTCTCATAGTCCGATGCAGGGCCCGATCGAAGGGGGGGCCGGGCAAATACCCAGAGCGGCAAAAATGAGGGGCGGCAAAATTGGGCAAATTTTTGTTTGTTCAGAAATCGTAATAAACTAACGTATGTGAATATTAAATGTTTTTAGGTAATTCTGGGAATTGCCTTTGAGGTTTGTAAGGGGTTTGTCAAGGTCTGAGGATTTTTTTTCGCCTAGAACTATTTTTTTTTACAATTTAAATTGTGACGCTGTTTTACGTTGTTCGTTCATCATAGGTCACGTTATGACAATTATGATGATATTTTTATAATGCCATTGTTAAAAAAAAACAATAATATACGTATCTGCCATAAAATTACATTTCTTAGAAATAGTCATATTTCCGCTAAAATAACATCATTTATTTTATTAATTACAATAACACAACAATAACTTATTATGACTTTCATTACTTATTTCACAAACTGAAATCATGTTTCTGCTAAAGTTCTTTACACTGAGCCAGCTTCTACAATATCTTAACAAAAACTTCATAACTGCTACCAATCCTACAATATTCAAGTAAAACGTCCATCTATACCTATGTATTACTAGCTTTTGCGCGCGACTTCGTCTGCGTAAATTTTGTTACAGACCTCTATTTTTTAACCGACGGGGTGATATAATTTTGACGTGTCTGTGTGTGTCTGTTTGTGGCACCGTAGCTCACGAACGGATGAACCGATTTTGATTTTGTTTTTTTCGTTTGAAAGGTGAAATAGTCGGGAGTGTTCTTAGCTATATTTGATTGAAATCGGTCCAAGATGGCCGCCGTAGACGATTTTTTTTTTTTTATTAATAAAATTTAGCCTTTACCTTCACGGATTACGTATTATTTACTTCATTCTAGCAAAAGAATTTCAAGAATTGGACCTGTAGTGCCAGAGATTAACGCATCTAAACAAACAAACTCTTCAGCTGTATAACATTAGTATAGAATACATCTAATGAAAACTAAGGCTTGGTCACTTTCGATTGCCGCTGTTTTTTCCAGCCGAACCACTTTTACCCCGTCCAGTTCCTAAGATTTTACTCTCATATATGGACACACACCTTCGAGAGTGCTCGCTTGCTTCCGCGGTCCATTGAAATGTTAGCTAAGTAGGTAGAAAGGTATGCTGTCTAAGAGATAAGGAAAGAATATCTACGCTGTTTTGTGAGTCAGATGTATTGAGGAAGTTGGTTTTCGGTTTTCATGTGTGCAGGTTGGGGGGGGGGGGGGGGTAAAAAATCTTGTCTTGTAGTATAACTATAAAGTTGTGTATATGCCCATGTATAGTTGGTGGCAATAAGCTTGCTAGGGTATTTCTTGGGACTTAAACATCACTGGTGAAATGTGGGTGTACTAATGGGTACACTTCTGCCTAACTCTTCAGGGATTACAGGCGTAATGTGAAGTAGTATGTACAATATTTATAGACTTAATTGGAAAAAAGAAACAGCATAAAAAAAGAAACTAAAAAACATAATCAAAATTGGTTCATCCGTTCTGGAGCTACGATGCCACAGCCAGACACATACAACTTTTAACACACCGTCGTTTTTGCATTGGGGTTTAATTAACTATGACATCAAAAAATTCACTGCATCGCCTTCAACTGGAAATGTGGCCAAAATACCACACTGGACTGCCCGCATTGCCACGTTGAATGGCAATGCCTCAGGTTCTGGCCAAAGTAAAAGCCAACCCTTTTTTCACGGGGTTGCGGGACGTCTTAACAAGATACCGTGGCCCCGGAACGTAAAGGGCAACAGAAGGAACAGGGTGGTTTTTTAGTCAGTAAAAGTCTGACAGTCCCTTCCGCCCCACACAGGGCGGAAGGAGTCTTTGATGATTTTTACCAACAAAAAAAAAAACCCTTGTTTCACAGGAAGTGTCAACCAACCGTTTGGACAACTATTTAAAAAGGCCATAATTCTTGTGATTTAATTTGTTGAGCTGTTATACATTTATATCTTATCAGCTTTTGCCCGAGACTTCGTCCGCGTAAATGTCGGTTATCGCGGACGCAGGCGAAGACGCTGAATAAAAAGTAGCCTATGTCCTATCTTGGGGCTCAAACTTAACCTGTACCAAATTTCGTCCTAAACGGCTCAGTGGTTTAGTTGTAAAAGCGTAGCAGACAGACCGACGAACAAAATCATTTCTATTATTACTAAGAGAAGTAAGGATACTATTCCTCATAAATCTGGCTAACATAATTAAGTATACACATAACATAACATCATAACATCTCGCCTGTAAGCCCGAAGGGTTAGGCAGAGGTGTACCCATTAGTACACCCACATTTCGCTAGTTATGTTTTTAGTACCATGTAATAGGGGGCGAGCCTATTGCCATCAACCGGGCACAAATCCAGACTCCGAGGCTGCTACTGAGAAATTCCTGATGGAAAAACCCAATAACACTTTGCCCGACCTGGGAATCGAACCCAAGACCTCATACACAGCAGTCGCGCTTGCGACCACTAGACCAACGAGGCAGTCACAGCAGACACAATACAGGCAGTCAGTAATTATACAAAAAGTCTTTTTTCAATTGCACTGTCAGTTCCAGAGATTAGCGCGTTTAAACAAACGAACAAAAAAGCTCTACGGCTTTATTTTATTAGAACAGATTCATATTATTATGATCGACAGTTACCTCGCACTATCGCCCGCGGCGAGAGCCTAATTGTAATTGATAGGTAACTATTAATGATAGCTATTACACACAGGTATCTAACTTTCTTCCGTTATGTCAGAGGAGTTGTTACGTCACTTCCGGTTAACATGGTTTAGTAATTTAGATGAATGAATGTAGATCATGTAGGTTGTTATCGTTTTATTGTTAAGTAATTTTTGATCTATGTATACGCAGCAAAACAGATAGATAGGTTAAACAGACAGACAGATATAGTTGAAGTTTTTTTAGTAAACGATGGAGGTCTTTGACTGAAACTTAACTAATTAAATGTTCATTGGTGCCGATTCCCTTGTTCACAAACTAGACAAAATTTAGAGAATTGACATCTCTTACTAACATACAGCGAAAGGAAAGGACGGTGACATTAAAGAACTAAGTTAGCGATGTCAAATTAGTTTTGCCTTGAACTTCTCTGTATTTTTAATCCATACGTTTTAAGATGTCAACTATAATTGTATGGATGTGTCAGATTGACTAAATTTGATAGCTCTTATTTACATTAGTCTCTTTCTTGTTTTATTGGACAGAAAAAGATGGAAATAGTCTAATTTTAGTTTAGTTTTTGACCAAGAAAATCGGCACCATTATCTACGTTTTAAATTAAATTACATTCGAAAAATCTATCGGTTTCTTTGAAAACTTCAACTATATCTGACGACCCTGCATACCTATCTGTTTTTCTGCCTGCACATGATACAAAGAGATGTTAGTATAGGAGACGGGACTTGCTAGAGCAAGTGCCTGGTAAGGTTGCGGATTTTGGTCGAAAGAGTTACCGCGGCTCACAAACGTTAAGGGCATGAGGAGGAACACAAACGGGTTTTAGTCAGTACGAGTCTGACACTCCCTTCCGTTCTGACAAGAAGAAGAAGTCATAGAAGACATTAGATAGAAGTCATTTGATGATATGTTATAACTTCTTGAGAAAAAGTATCACAAAGCAATAACCGTTCTAACGGTAATAAAAACATAATAAAAACATACCCAATGTAATCTATTACATTGGGTATGTTTTTATTACGGTTTTAACAAATTCTAAGGATTTTCTATTAAAGAGCATCCATCTCTTTTAATTTTATCCATAGAGCAACACGGTCCACCTGACTGGAGATTATATTTTAAACTTTAGTTTTTAAGGAAAGGTCAATTTTGTGCACGGTTCTTTAAAAAACATATAAATTGTCAATCAATCAATCAAGCTAGAAATATTGATTTAACGGACATCTAACATAACTTTAACATCGATTTTCAAAGTCACGGTGCAGGATTATCAGTTTTTACAAATTGTTTTTGATTTTTGAATATAACTCAATATTCAATATTGAGGTGGCATCGCTAAGTGACTGGTTGACTCTTCACATGACCAGAGGGCTGGCCTTTTTTTAGGCCAAAGAATCAGCATTGCCATACAACGTGGCAATGCTGTCAGCCTTTTGGGCACTTGCCCCATTGACAGCGAAGCGGACAAATTTTTTGATGCCCTATGAGGTTTCTCCTTTTTTGCCGTTTTTTTATAAATTGTACAATACATATTTTACATTTACTTTAAGGTTTTTTGTTTAGGTTATTTATTGTAGAATGTAATGATCGATGTATATATTAAATGTTCGAGGTTTGAGAGATGTTTATTTCAATCAATCAATTAATGTGTTTATTGTGGATCATAGGTACAATAAAGATTTTTTAGGTACAGGCAATACATTTGATCGGCTATTTTCCGTCTTTAATAAATTAACATGACATATTAAAATAGATTAGGAGAAAAGAGACGAAATAAAACATAGGTTAGTCAAAGATCTTAAAATTAATAGTATCCCATAGCAATAAATTCCCTTACATGAGAAATAGGTATTATAAAACTAATATTAAAATATTTTTACACTTAAAAACTTATTCACTTTAACAATTTATACTCTTGTAAAACTTTTTACAATATAACAGAAATATTTTACAAGTATAGGGTAGCCGCTAATAACTTAACACAGCCAAAACGTAAACACACGGAACATGCGCAACTAGAAGTGGAATGTACTAAGCTGCGCTTGCTTTATTTAAAATAAGTATGTCGTTTTAGATGTTTTTTAAAGATTGACAATGATTTTGCATTGTTAATGTTATTTGGTAATTTATTGTATAAATCCGCACCTTCGTACATTATATATTTTTTTGCGATAGTTGGTCCGTGATGAGTGATTTTCGGCACGGTTACTATAGAATATTTCAATTCTTATTTTTCTATTGTTCTAGCAGGTATCACAAGATGGCGCCGCGTTCGGTTGGGGATGGCAGCTGTCACCGCTAGGGCCCGCCAGTACCGTGGGACACTATTATGTCAAACTACCACAGGTAAAAAAATAAGACCATAATTGTGCACATACACTGATAACATAGGTTGTCCCCTACACTGATCAATGAGAATTAAAAATAAAAGCATAGGTAGAAGAAACATGACACCCATCCGATCAGAATTTGCACCTTTTTCAACGGTGATCGAGTAACTAACACCTCATGCCACTAAAGAAGAACACGACATTCCTCTGGAAGCAATGTATTTGCATTAATTCCTCTCACATGCCCATAATAATAGTATTCCTCTGGCATTTTATATAATTCTTCTGTCAGATTCTTCTTCTGTTTCCAGTCTGAGCAACAAGTCCGGTACGCGGCGGATGGCAGCGGGTACCACGGCGCCGTCAGCGTCAACACTAACAGTGACCATCACGCGCACACCGCTAATGTGGCCGTGGGAGAGAAGGCTTTAGAGCTTAGCCATAAGGTTGGTATTGCATTATCCTTCATGAATCATACTAATATTAGAAAGCTGATGAGTTTGTTTGAACGCGCCAAACTTCGGAAGTAGTGGTCGGATTAAAAAATATTCCCTAACAGAAAGCTAGTGTTATAGGCCACATTTTATCATGTAACAAATAAGGGTACCCGTAAGAACAATCACGCGGACAAAGACGTGGGCAAAAGCTAGTTTAAATATAATCTAGCCAGACTAACATTTCACGTCTGTCTAATTTCAGGCACAAAACTTCTACGACAACTCGCAGACGCAGAACTTTACCCAGTTGCAAGCACCGCCATCAAGCGGTCAGCAGCCCGTCGACATATACGTACTGCAGCAACAATACAATCCCTACCAGCCCAACCCAACCCAGCAGCTGCCAACACAGGGCCAAGCCCCCCCAAACTATGACGGGTACCATGTCCAATACAACCCCAATGAACCCTCAAGGGACCACTCGAACCCTCTTCAGCAAGAGGACCCCAACGAGTACCGTCCCGAAGTCCTACAAGTCTTCAAAAACCACAATTGCTCAACAGAAGATACTTCCAAAGATATACAAAATGATCTGAATAAATCCAAGCAATTATTTGAAGAAATTCCGTCTTATGACATTCATGATATTAATAACTTTGGAGCGACGACTAATCCTTATTACAGAGGTGCTGTGAATTTTAGAGTAGAAGCCCCTCGGCCTAATGCTCGCAACGAAAGATACTATTATACTACTGTTGAAACTCCTACGCCGGCTTACACGGAAAATGCAACACAAGTTGGTATTGATAAATTAGTAGCCTCTACCCAAGATCTTATTTCGAATGAAGATTTGTTGATCATTAACCATGCGGCTGAAAAGCATGTAAACGATCAATCAGATGACAATATCAAACCACGTCCGAGATATGTTTTAAGGAACAATAATGAATATACTGGACAAGATAGCAAAACAAATCACATCACAGTCAAAGCTAAAATAGGTAATATCGTCAAAAGCGATGTAGAACATTTAGAAGACGATAGATTTAAAGAACAAATCTTACAATCGAATTCAAATCAATATGACTTCGCGAGACCTATTGTAGTTCAAGATAACTCGTATAACAATTTCAAAGAGCAGATTGTCGATAATCTTGTGTCTACAATGGTTCCTTACATGGCTAACGGTTACCAAATAGTAGGAGTTAGAGATAATGTAGAAGAGAATAACACAAACAACAACTATAATTCAAACCAAGATAATCAGGAACTGGTGAACGTTACACCAAGACCAGTTAATCAGAATTATCTAGCACCCATCACAGTCGCATTGAGATTACTCAATGCAAACGATACAGACTCTTTTAACACAATAGATGATCATGAAGCATCAGACAGTGAACTTATCAGTGATACAGTACACAGTCCACCAAATGAAAAGACGATTGTTGAAGTGCAACATTCCATACCAGTTGAAATCACTCATATTAATGATGTAGAAGTTCATGAATATATTGATTTTGATGAAGGACGCAGCAATAACAAAGGACCTTTTGATGTCGCTAAGTCTTTATACAACAAATATGTTGACGCTTTCAAATCATCGAAGAAAATTCATGATAACATGAATAAACTTTTATATAAGTATAATACGATGAAAGAAGAGAATGAACGTAATAATGAAGATTATGAACAGAAGGAACAATTAGAACCGAGCGAGAATATTCAATCTGTAGTCGAAGTTAGTCCTAACCAAGAAGACACAAACGCTCAGAGAAGCGAACAAATTCATTATTATAATTACGCTAATGATAACCAGAAGATAATTCAACCTATTATCATAGAAAAAGAAGTACCTATCACTAAATTCGTTGACAGGTTCATTGAGAAAAAGGTGCCATACCCACAACGTGTAGAGGTACAAGTACCTGTAGACAGACCAGTACCTGTAGAGGTACCTTACGAGAAAATTGTAGAAAAGCCTGTAGAAGTCACTAAATACGTTGATAAACCGTACCCTGTCGAGGTTCCTAGACCTTATCCCGTAGAAGTTAAAGTTCCTTATCCGGTACAACAGAAAGTATATGTAGACCGTCCAATTCATATTCCCTATCCAGTTGACAGGATAGTGGAGAAGCATATACCACACCCGGTGCCCATACCAACACCTGTAGGGATTCCCTACGAGGTCCAAGTTCCAGTGGAACACAAAATACTTTACCCAGTTCCCATTGACAGACCAGTACCGGTCAGAGTGGAAATTGAGAAGCCAGTTGAAAGAGTAGTTAACAAAGAAGTGGCTGTACCCTATGCAGTTGAAAAAAGAGTTCCTTACCCCGTTCGTTATGAAACCAGAGTTCCTGTACCCTACCCGGTTGAGAAAAGAATACCAGTACCGGTTGAAAAGATTGTTGAAAAACCTGTGACGATTACTAAGTATGTTGATAAGCCTATACATATACAAGTTCCAGTACCTCACCCGGTTCCTGTGGCCGTACACGTCCCCCAACCGTATCCTGTCGATAGGATAGTAGAGAGAAAAGTTCCTTACCCAGTTCATGTAGACAGAATAGTTGAAAAGAAAGTCCCCGTACAAGTTCCATACCCGGTCGAAAAGATCGTTGAAAAAATAGTTGAAAAACCGGTAGTAGTCACCAAATATATTGACAAACCATATCCAGTTGAGAAATCAGTACCTTATCCAGTGGAGAAAATCGTGGAGAAGAAGGTTCCTTACCCAGTTCAAGTACCAGTCGAGGTCAAAGTGCCGTATCCAGTAGAAAAGATCGTCGAAAAGCATGTGCCAATACCAGTATTCCGATACGGTCACCCCGAACAGACTTCAGAAACGAGAAATAACGCGCAATACCAGAATTATAACGATAGGCTTAAAAGATTGCAGAACCAGCAACAAATATATATAGCGCAGTATTACCAGTTGCTTAAAGAAAGACAAAGACAGCCGGTTCAAACGACGCAGTGGGGAAATCAATATGCGTCTTCTTATCAATATATTAATAACACATCAGGTAGCAAGCTAGAGGAGAAGAAACCGAATAATCTATCAAACTATTTGTCGTATCTTACTAACGGCCAGAGTAAATCAAATCAGTACTACGGTCCAGTGCCAACACAGAACCAGGATGATTGGTGGCAGAATAATAAGAATTACGTGGTTGAGGTCAAAATGAGGAGGACAGATAGAGAACCAAAGGTCAGCAACTTGAGGATCGAGTATGGAGGATTTAGGCCTCCGTTAATACCAAGCACGGAGGTCGATTTAGATGGTATGCCGATACATAAGGATACGTGAGTGTTGGAAGGTATCTAAGTATATTTTGTGGCTATGAGATTTTGATGGCGTCGGGCCACCTCTTGGAATTTGGTAGTTGACACAATTAACCAAACATTTCAAGAATCTTTAAAAAAAAAATATTTTTTTCCTGAAAATCCGATTAATTTTCAATTAACAGTAAAATTCGATTTGAAATCAATAAAACGTTAATCAATTGAGTTGGTAAATGTATGACGTCACAGTTTACTATTGCCATGCAAAATATAGGAGGAATTGCGTTTTGACAGTTCTTAAAAAGTATGTACCCACTTTGGGTAAAGTTTTATAGGGGATTTTCATCAGGAATTTCTCAGTAGCAGCCTCGAAATCTGGATTTGTGCCCGGTTGATGGCAAAAGCTCGCCCTCTATTACATGGGACTTTAAACATAACTGGTGAAACGTGGGTGTACTAATGGGTAAACCTCTGCTTAAGCCTTCGGGATTACCGGCGTGATGATAAGTAAAAGCATATCAATTTATTGGTTGTGTCAAGTGCTTAATTCCGTTTAAGAAACTAGAGCTGTAAATGTATGTATGTATGTACCCGAAGTCTTATTTTTCATACTAGATATTATGTGTTGAACTAAGTAATTTCAAAATATGATATCTAAATCAGATAAAAGGCATTGAAAAATAAACATCTAAATAAAAAGATATTATAAACGAAAAATATAAATGATTGTTTTCCGAAATAATCCGTTGTTTGTAAAAATGCTCAATTAAATCAATTTAATTTACAGTTATTTTTTACTTCAGTATTTCTTTAGATAAATGTGTCATAATTTTAGTTACTATGGCTATTATTGTTCTTACGATTAATTAAGTACCTAACAACCTAATTAAGGGCTATATTATATTGTACGGTCAACAAAAAAAATAAGTAATCAGTCATTCGATATATTTGTTTTTTTTTTAGAAATCGACGGATGTCTTCGATTTAAACTTAATTTAATTAATGAACTGTTTATAATCTACATTTTAAATTAAAATATACTTTAAAACATCCATCGGTTTCAATGAAAGCTTAAACTATATTTGATGACCAAAGTTTTTACTTCTTTTGTTGACTATACCTGTTGAATAAAAAGCTAGAATATTCGAAAGATACATAACAATGTAAGATCCATTTCAAAGTAAAAAAATATGGTTCACTTTGGTGAAGATATTACAAAACTGTTGTGTAATTAATCTTCTTTGTTAAAACTATTTATTGTAATTTTAGTTTTTAAGAAAATGTAAATATTGCGAATAGATTTGTTGATGATTTGAATATTAAAAGTATTACAAATTCCAGTTTTTCTTTTTTTTTGTAAACAGTAACAAAATGCGGATATTTTTTATAAAGTATCATTCTTTTGGGCTGTGCCCGACTTCTTGGCGGCTTTACACTTGTTTTGGGCGGCATTTTGAAAATGAATAAGAACACGTGCTATCCAAACGGAGTTCAGTCGCAGTATATCATTATTATAGATTGAGAGCTCAATACACTGTGCACCCAAGTTGGGCGTTGCAAACATAATCTAGAAAAATGGGGGTTTATAGATCCAACCGACACCCAGTGCGAATGCGGTGTCGATGCGGTCCGGACCAGACGATGGCCTGACCACTTGCTGCAGTGCCCCTGGTGTCCCTACACCTGCATTTTGAAGGACATTAGGAACGCCACTGATGCTGCGATAAACGTGGCCAAGTACGACATAAAATAAAACTATTCAATTCGACAAAAAGAATATCCGCTCAGAACGATAGATAATCAATTGTGTCTCATTACGTGGGACTTGAATAATTACTTATGTTACTGATACTTTATAAAAAACTACCAACTTTTTATTATTGTGCATACTACATACTTATAAATACGGGTTAAATAAGGTTTTCAAAGTAAACAACAAGTGTGGAATTAAAAATAAAATTTATTTTTCATTTTGAATATCTCACAAATTCTTCGACACACGTCCACCTCGCAGGCAAAATGTACTACACTAAATTATTATAAAACAAAGCTCATATATATATATAAATATATAACTACATTTAAAACAGTTATGCATTTCGGGACAACTGGTCGCATCGTCGTAGACAAAAACAAAATTCGACGTAATGCGAGAAATTCTAATTTTTACTATTTGATATCTGTAAAATTGCATTACTTGTAAGATAAATAAATCTTGATTTTATATTATTTCATGATTCTGATGTCCTAGATTTGCGTCTCATGTTAAAATATGTAATTTATTTTCTCTGATATAATTATATAAATATGTTGTTGTTTTTTTTTTTATATAATTCAAACGTAATAAATTACAAAAAAAAATATGTAACTGCGCGTTTTCATCACATTTTATGCAGTTGTTTTTAATGAAACGTTGCTAAAGCAAATAAAACTATGCGTTTGTTAAAATAGTCCACTTGATTTGCATGTTGAATTCTATTTCACATAGGATTAAAGTTACTTTTATTACAATCCTACATAATTTGTATTTGAGCAAAAGAAAGTTCTACTGTATGTTAAATAATGAACAATAAAATAGTGCGTAGTATTCCATGGCGCCTAGCTTCTCACATTTTGGCATAGACAACACGACAGTCGTCGCCGACACGTCAGAATTTGTGATTCCATGTAAAAGTTATAACACTACACTTAATTATATAATAGACAAGTGATCCGCGATCGCCCCGCCGCACACACACGTACGTACCTAATTATTATTATAATATTTATCACCTAAAGTATGCGACAGTCCACACACGAATGAAAAAATGACAAAAAAAAGCTCCACACAAAGAGAAAAAGAAAGTTTTTAGTGAGTCACGATATCGAAAGGCTGAATACATCAAGACAGTGGTGTACACACGACCATAATGAACAATTATTGCTATAACTACAAGTCCGTAATACTTTGATCACAATACACGTGTAACGATTTAAGTGAAGTATACTATAACGCGCCTAAACTCTGTGTGTACCGACCCGTACAGTCACATCATGGAACTTTGACACTTTCTAATTCAGCCTTATAATTAGAAAGAGCAACCGGCGAGGGCGACCGCGCCGTCGTGCGACCGATGCCTGCGACACGAGCGCTCGTGCGACCACGCGCGCCGGCCGCACGACCACCCACAATCACATTATAAACATTTTATCGCTATTCAGAGACAGCCATATTTTGTATTTATATTTTGTTATATTGGAAAGTGAAAAAAAAATATCATTAACACTAAGCTAGATTGTATCTGTTGAGCTCAAACTCACTTTGTACATTATTACAACGATTAAAATACATAATGTAATAGTATATAAGCGATAGCACAATAACACTGCCTGGCCGGGTGCGCCGCCCACAGTATTAAATAATGTCTTTTAAAAAAACACGATTTCATAAAACAGAATTCCAAATATAAATTAAATAAAAAGCGTACAGCACACACGGCCAGGCAGACGACTTATCTACAGAAAAAAAAACAATAATGTAATAATAAAATTGATGACACGAGTAAAATTATTTATACAAAGATGCGCTGACTGAGAGCGTGAATAACTATGTTTTGAAGATCATTTCACTGCGACGCACTCGATGATAACCACTTGGCACATATATACGCTCCATACATTGTCCAACACTACATCATAAATAAAACTCTTAAGTCACGATCAATTAATTTATTTCCATACAGTCGTGGATAGAGCGAGTGCTGAAACTAGTGTCCGCCGGCTTCCTTCGCGAACAGCTAGTGATAACGACACGATAACAATCGAATACAATGATCGAGTAACAATCGATCGGCAGACGACACCGTTTCGTTTATTAATCGAATAATAATACAAATTCGAGTTGGGTGGGCGGTCCGTTTTCAAATATCATTGCAAACATTTTCAGACATAGGATTTTTTTTACATTTCATTTTTTTTTTGCTATATTTAAATGAACTTCCTACTTTTGTTACACCGAACAGTTTAATTTTCTGTTCTTTTATAAAGAAGAAACACTACGTACTCGTTCCACTGCTGGCCGATATAGATGGATGACGGTGTGACGAGGAAAGGACAGTAGAAGACGTTCACCCGCACCATATCAGCCAGCAACGGTAAAATCAAATTTGAAAACGGAACACCCCACATTTTTTTACAAAATTCGAACCTCCAATGATTAGAAGTCGAACAGTTCCGGCGGCGGGATGGGCTCGCACGGCAGGCAGTCCACGCTCAGCTCGAACGTGGGCGGCGACGGCGGCGAGCGCGCGCGGCCCTGGCGCCGCAGCGTGTGCACGCTGTACGAGTGCGCGTGCGCCACGGGGCGCATGCGCGGCGCGCGCGGGACGTCCTCGCTGTCCACGCGCAGCGACAGCGACGAGCGCGGCTGCACCGGCGTGCCCCGCGCCGGGGACACGGGCGGCCGCAGGTAGTCCGACCGCGCTAGCGCCAGCTCGGCCGGCGTGTACGCCGCTAAGAAATGAGCTAGCGCACCTGAAGGTGTCCTCGCTCCGCCGTTGGCGACTAACACCATGTCTTCGGCGGACAGGCGCAGGGAGTCGGAGCGAGGGGGCGGCGGCGGCGGCGGGGGAGGAGTGCCCCTCTCGGACGAGGAGGACCGAGAGCGCCGGCGCGGGCGGGGGGCGCGCGGGGCACGAGGCACGCGCGGGTCGCGGGGCGGGGACGTGGGGGAGGGGGACTCGGGGGAGGGGGGCGTGACGGTGCGCCGGCGCCGCCGCCGCCGGGGGGGGTTCTGGGGCAGTCACAGCTTGAGCTCGTTCGCGATCTTAGACGCAATGTTCTTGAAGCCGATGCTGGTGCCTGGAGAATAAACATTTCATGGTTGATAAACCTATCAAACAAAAACTTTAAAACAACAGTTTATGATTGTATAACTGACAACATTATTTTTAAAACCGCTAAATCCAAGATCGCTTAAATTTCACGCCATTGAGCGTCAATCGTGGGAACTAACTTATTCCCAACTCTAACAGTACCAGTAAGTCCAGTCCTTCTCTTACTCCATTACTCCAACTTCAAAATATCACTCACCGGATATCCGCTTGAATCGCACGCCGTTGAGCGAGAGCCGCGGCAGTTTGCACACCTCAATCTCCCACTGTACGAGGGAGTCCGCGTTGGGGTCGCCGTGGACGCACAGCAGCAGGAATCGCTCTCGCTGCTCGTAATCGCAGTTATTCGCGTCAAGAACCTGAGATTAAAATTCAAAGTAGAATGTTGTTTGTTTGGGTGTAATAGATTTGCTGCAATTTGCACATCAACTGAATATCGGCTGTTGCAGTCAGTCATAAGCATAATAATGAAAACTTCTAAACAGTTTTAACACTTCAAAATTGCACAAAGTTTTATAAATAAGTGGTAAAGCATCTATGGAGATGCCCTTAACTTTAAATATGAAAAAAATACCTATCAAAACGTGTCATACACGCCATTTTGAGTATTAATTATGGATCCATATTCATATGAGACGCGTCGAAGCGCATACTATTTGGCATATACAAAATACCACCAAATAGTATGCGCCTAATACTGCAATTTTTCGTAATGAGGACCCGTCAGTGGCAAACAGTCCAAATAAAAAGTGGCACGTACCTTGCGGATCTCAGCCATGATCTCGTTAGGGTCCCTTGAGGAGGTGGTCTTCATGCTCCACGTGAACCGCAGCACGCGGGGCTTCACCTGCTCTTCATTACCGACTCCACCTCCGCCTTGTCTGTACACGCCATTACATTATATTAGAACAGGCTGGCATAAGACTAGGGTTAAAACCCTCAGATACTAAAGTGTTTAGTCAATCTGTCATTCTATGCCCTGTATCCACTGGGAAACATTGTTTCAGAAACATGTTTTTGTTGCAACATAAAATTTTAAAATGTTGTTAAAACAACAGGTGTTACGATACGCCTCTGTTTCGTATTCATAGAAACAAAACAACATAAAATGTTGTAAGCAACAATGTTGTGGAACATTGTTTACAGTGTATACAGGGCTTCAGCTGTTGAGTTTTTTTTTGAACATGACATGAGACTTTCCCAATCTAGGAATTGGACTGTGCTATGTTCGATGGTCGCCGACAATCATTTTGTTAGGCCCAAGTCATGAACACCATTTTGTTTCAATTCTTCTTGTAGGTAATTGATATTATAGTGTTTGTAGAAGTCGACAAATATGTTGAGAATCCGAGCAATCTTGCATGTGAGAATTTTATTTAAGTGACATGGACTAACATAACATCACGCTTGTTTGCCAAAGATCTAAGGCAGCGCTGTGTCTATAGATTTTACAAATATAACTACCGGTTATAATTATTGAACTCTCACTTCCTCAAGTTTGCTCAAATCCATTTAATAATAAAGAATTTTGATCAAATTAGCTACAACCACAAAATTTTATAATTTAAAAAGGAATTAATTTGTTATTGAATTCAATCGGAAAAGCACCAGCTGCGAGTTGCATAATATGTAAGTAAACCAACCTATATCTTATGTGGTAGTTAAACCAACATAATAAGTTGGTTTAACTTGACACACTAAACATTGTCTGGTCTTCAGACATTAGTATGGTCTACAAAATAAAAATTTATTAAATCATTTGTTGTTGTTCAAAACAAAAGTGCCAAGTTAAGTCAACGAACGAACGAACGAATACGAATTATTTTATTTTATTTTATATTCTTGTAAATACATACTTCACTTTCTTATATTTTTTTCTTTTTCTACATACTATGTAAATCATAAATGTCGTAATTAATATAAATAAAGAAATTAAAGCGCTATTAGTAGAAAGGCAGGTGCGGCTACACTCGACTGTTGAAATAATAGTGTTATTTTTTTAATCAATAAATTAATATAATTGCTCAAAAAAAAATCGATTGGGATTCATTTAACGATTCAGAATGACCTTTATTTGAATATACATAGAGCGTATATTATTTTGAATGCTCCAACTTAGTATTTGCAATATTTTTCTCGTATCTTATTTTAACAATCGAGCCAACAAATTGCAACATTAAATAAAATACTAAATATTACTCAACAACACAACAAAATTAATATCTTTTCATACAGCTTCAGAAGAAAACGTTCAAAAAAGAAGGATTAGATATAAACAAACTCAAATCATCTAGACAGTCAACAAACAGAGGTCAAAGCCCGTATTCATCGGAAACAAAGTTTAAAAACAGTTGTGCAACATTGTTTGCCACAAAATTAAATGTTGCACAACAATTGTTTACCATAAATACGGAACAATATAGCAGTAGCAGTATTCCATGTTGCCAGCAACATGTTTTTTGTTGTAAAACATGTTGTTGAAACAAGTTGCGTACGGATTAAATTGACGAAAAATCTAGGATAATTACCCAAGCATGGTTTGTGGACTAGCGCCTACCGCATGCTTCGGGGTGGTACCGTCCAATGGCCTAAAAACAGAAAAACATAAAACTAACGCTAAACACTAGGGGCACGGGGTGTGGCGACGAATACATACATACATTGACCATTTGTTATACGCTGGCATGGCGAATTATATACATTTATAATAAAAAAGACCCAAAAAAAATTATGAGATTGAAGATTTCTACCCGACTTCGTCGAGCCTCGAAAGAACGGTAATAATGTGACCACAAATAAAAAATATTATAAGAATAGCAAAAACTAGACACGAGACAATTTATTTTACTTATAACAATTGGGTAGTTAACACCATCAACCAATAACTCAAAGAAAACTAGATTATTTTTGAATAAACAATAAAATTATATTTTAAGTTTTTTCAAATTAATAAATAGACAATTGAGACGGCACAAAAGTAACATCAGTGCTGTCTTTTGCCATACAAAATCTAATCCCGTTTAGACAGTACATAAAAACTATATCAATTTATATAAAGTGTTAAGTACCCAATCCTGATCACTCATACGACACAAAATAATAATAAAAAAAACTATACAAAATTCTAATAAATATCCAGCGTATGACAAAAATAACCAACGTTAAGGAAGTGCAATTAGAAAATAATATAGTTATGTCTAAAACAGAAGCACACTTGCAAGCAACATAAGGCACAAATCAGAAGCATGCCTGCGACATATTTTGTATCAGAATAACCCTAATTTTACTCACCGTGGTGTCACTAAAACTAAAAAAAAACATGCTGCCATTTTTTTTTTACCTAAAAAATGCTAAAATGGTTTAAATGCGGAATGTAATATGAATGTGTTTCCAAAAATTTATAATCGTAGAAAATTGTACTGAAAATATATTTTAGAAATATCATGCAATACTAAGGTTTTCTTTAATATTTTATAGTATATCTAGCCAATTTAAAAAAATATATATATTAGGGGAAATTTAAATGCAACACACGACTGGTTAATAGCAAAAATTTTGAGTCAAATTGTCAGTAAAGAAAAAAAAATCAAAATCATGTTAAATTTTGTTATTTACGAGAAAAAAACGAGTAATCCATCCAATTTGGTACTGTTGTAATATTTTTATATAAAAATATAAGGCATATGTGTAGATAATTATAAAATATAAATTTTATATAATTTAAAAAAAGAAATTGCTAAAAATAAATACTTTTATGACCCTGATTGACATGCAATGTTTGAATTTCAGAAAATTGAATTGGGATATTTATATTTTTGGGGGTAAATCATGCTTTCCTGTTGGTATAAGTATAAAAAGTACAAATCGGCTGGACTACGTATTAAAAATACACACACAAACGCTTTTTAATGAACCCTTCGCAGAACGATGCTGTAATATTGGTGGAGGCGCGAAAAATTATAAAATGTAAACGAAAAAAATTGTCATAGTGTTGTGTTATTTTTATGAACATTATGGTGTTGTCTGTATTGTAAAGTACTCGAATTGTAAGCAAAATTAAAGTGATTTTGCAAACTAAAATATGTTAAGATTATAATTACAAATGCGTAACAAAATATTTAATATTTTTTGCACCATTATATATATAAAATTATTAAAAAAAAAAATATTTTTATAAAATAGTTCTCATGAATTCAAATGCTTTTTTATGTTCTTTTTTTAAACAGGCGGTTTCGTTTTTTTCGTCACCCCCACCAATAAAACGCTTCCATCGCCCTCGAACCACCAGAACTTTGGAAAAAAAAAATACTTTAAAATAAAAAGTTGTTGCTTGATCGCCTTGCGGCCTACCTCCGTTGGATGTCCAGGGAGGAAAATATACGCGGTTTGGCACGCCCGGTGGACTCGCCCAGTACCGACAGTCTGGCGGGATAATACTCACCATATTATTATTATATTCACCAATACTTAGGGGCGTGACCTCATAGTTGTGGATCCCTAACATTGATCCTATTAAATAATTAGCAAAACTATTTCTAGCAAAAACAAGAAGTAAACAAAACATTCATGTGAACAAGTATCAAGATTGTTGAACTAAGTCGATAACATTTTAAAGACTACCTTAATACAATAGAAATACGATCTTTTATTGTTGTTTTATGAGACGTGACGGAGTGTATTCTGTAAAACCTGCATATAGTATACAAAACTTTAACATAACATAGGGAGTTGTTTGTTAAATTAGTGATTCTGTCCTTGTTGAAAAAACATTTGCCTAAAATCCTTGAATACTTAATATAAAGGTGTCGAGTAAAATAAAACACATGTTGTTATTAAAAACTTGATTATTTGGAGAAGCGTAACACATCCATTTATTGCGTACTGTCAAAACAAAATAGGTATTCATACTTCAATACACATAGATCAACTTAATTCTCTTATTTAGCAAAGTTTTCAGTGTCTGTAACATTCAAAAACATTTTTATTTTTTATATTTTTACTAAGATTTTTACTAAAAAATATTTTTGAATTTTACTAAACCCCGAAATATATAAGATCACATTAAATAAATGCATCTTAAAACAATGCCCATGATTTAGAAGACTATGTAGTTATTATAATCCCAATTAAAATTAATTTCTTTAAATTTAAATGTACTGGGAAAAGAAAGCGAAAATAAAATATGGACGGCTGATAAAATATTAATACATAAATTCACTACATTCCCCTAAGGGGGTGAGCAAAGCTCGAAGAAACAGTAAAAATAAATTTTAACTGTCTTTAGAGTACAACATAAAGTACTCTGTCGTTAAAAATAAGTAAACTATATTTTTCTAATAATTATCATTTGTCGTGCTTTTTTTCCCAGTTAATTTAAACTTCTAACACACTTCAGATAAACATGTCGCCTGAAAAACGCAAAAAAAAGGATGAAAAATAGAAAAAAAATCTCGGCTGTAAAATATTAAAATTAAATATCTAACTACGCTTAGCGAACTAAGTTAGAATGTATTGCATTGTTCCTAAATCGTGTAATAGTTACAGAATAATCGTATTGCTTAAAGATAAAAAAAAATGCTCGCAGAAAAAAAATAATGCACTATTTATGTGCGTAAAAATTATAGATTGTTTTATAATATTATCTATACCCAATAATATTTTTTATAAATTAAATTAAATGTCAAAATGTTTTTATGTCATACTCAAAAATATTATTTCTGGAAACGGCTTGTTATTGGTTGTTACTAGGGGACATCTTAATTGTTTATGAGTCTGTTTGTTTGTTTAAGATCGAAAACCATTGTAACACAATTTTATAGCCCATTCTTATATGTCTGAATAGCCGACTTATTTAATTATAATTGAGTATCACTCATGCATGACTGAAGACGACAATTTCCTATTTATTTTTTTATTAATAACAGCAAAAAAAGTACAAGATTTTCACACGGGTATTCCTTACAACAGCACCTAAGTTTTGACATAAAATTTGTTCAGTACTCTATCTAATGTTTAAAGAAAAATACTGGACAGACGACCATAGATAAATAAATACTACAACATTATTCATTTTTAAATTTAATTAAAGTATTACTAGTCTCTTCCTCTCAATTTTGAAAGACAAGGACGGTAAAACTTATTTCTTTTTGGAAATGGATAATATTGCAAAATATGATTACGTAAAGAAACATTTAAGGAAATAAATTTAACCGAAAACTATTTTTTCATAGTGACAAAACTGAACAAATTATCTTAATTGAAATATTGTCAGAGAAACAAATAAAATAAATATAATACGAAAGATACACTTATTACATCATCCAACGCAATAATAAATTTTCCCTATAACGCTTCACAACTATATAGAACTCTAATATACAGTGTAAAACGTTAAAATACTACCCCATTTATGATTGAAAATTATAAAAAAAAATGTTAATATATATATATATTAAATACGCTTATATTTATGATATAATGGACTTTTCACGAACAATAGAAAAGTTATAGAAAAAGTCAAACGCGACAAACTCGCACTCACATCGTTATAAATATGTACAATTTATTTAAAGATCCTACATGATGTAATATTCTAATGAGTCAAAAATATGGGAAGTACATGAGACATGTAAAACATTCAGCAATGTTTTTTTTTAAATTATTTTCTAGTTATATCGATAGCTCTTTTAGAATTGGACATTTAGAACGTGCAGTATCAAAATATTGATTTGTTATACAAGGTGTATTGATTGACTTAGATTCGTTTGGCATTACTTCAGTTTTAACTCATAAAATAACAGATGAGACGTTTATGAACAATGGCGTTACTTAGATCTTTTAAACTATGCAACGAATTTTAATGAGGCTTTCATCTATACATAGTGTGTACATTGCAATCGTGCGAAGCCGGGGCACTATTTTTTATGTTTTAAATATTCATACAGTTTTAGTTAGATTTGGAAATCAGTAGTTTTTGTCAAAAATTTCTGCTTGAGCATAATTTCACTATGAAGTAACGTGCATTAAAAAAAAACGGTCATTTTTTTATTTTTTTGACGCTATATTATTTCGTAAATACTATCTTGTTTCAAATCTACGCAATCTTTATTACACCTTGTATAAAAATGCTTTTAACAATACTACGTAGACACAATCCCTAACTCTATAGGGGTACAGTTGAGGACAAAAATATCTTATTTTTTGGCCCTTAATTAATTTGTTTTATTTTTTATTAATTAAAATACAGCTGCCTAAACGTGTTAGTCCGTTTATGTGGTAACATCTACTGAGTATTTGTACCAAAGCCATAGGTTCGCCTGAATCTTAATCGCTAAAAAAATACTATTTTTATGCATGTATAATAATATAAATCGATAATTATCTCACTCACGCCTTAAATATAATCATAATTGCGTTGTGGACCATATGAGTTGGTTTTTAGATAGAATTTTAACAAATATAGGTACAGAGTATTAGGTACTTGATAGTTAAGTTTTACATTTTGTAACATAGAAAGGAAAACTAACACAGTTTTTCTTTCTTTTTAACTCGAATAAAATCTTTTATCAGAAATTTTACTAAAGGTACATTTATACATGGTCCACATCAAAAAACCCAACAATGAGATTTTTTCTACAGAAAACTTTTACTTACACAGTAAAAATATGCAATACAAATATACAAAATATTGTTTCAGTCGATGACATCTTTAACGATTTAGGCAGAGTTCAGAATTTAGATAAAAACTTTTAAATTATTTTTAACAAAAAAAAAAAAACAAGATTTGTGCTTTTTTTGAGAACTTAAAAATAAAATACATACGGAACCCTGGAATGTTGAAAATTCGCTCGAAAATAGAACTCTATACTTCTTATGAGCTAGTGATAAAATGCAACTCACGACGGGACTAGTTATCCGCTACATATTATTTTAAGAAAATAATTAACTTAACTGTAACACTTTCTAACCCGAGTGTACTCACTAATTACGTACGAAAACTCGTACAGAGAAAACTTATAACGTCGATTAAAAAACAGGAACATTAATTTCAATAAAATAACATGTAGACAGAAGTCGTCGCGATTTTTTATAATGACAATAATGAATACAAATCGAATTTTTAATTGTATGTTAACTAAAAATGGATCTTCAAAGTTACGCCAATTATAAAAAAAAATGATTAACACTTATGAACAACATCTTGTTATAATACATTCAGTGTATTAAAAATCCTGGCTAAACATGTTCTCCCGACAGTCTTACATTGATTTTTACATTTGGCAAATATAACTATAATTTTCATAAAAAATATGCTTTTTATCGTGCTTGATAAAGTAAAGAAAAAAAAACTCGAATAAAATATTAAATGTCATAATAATAGATACATTTGTTGTATCAAAATATAGAATAAACCATTTTCCTAAGGCTATTGTTTCGTCGTATAATATTTTAATACACTGAACATTTTTTTTTTTTGTATTAAACTCCGTCGGTCGACAAAAATAATTCTCAACCGGCGTAGTGTCCGTATTGTATACAATTCCCTATTATTTATTAATATTATTTAATTATAACCTTCTCAGCACGTCCGCAGTCGGCGACGATTCAAGGATTCTGATTCAACCTGCGTACAACGGAACGGGTAAGCGAATCGACCAATAAGGTGTCGAATCGCCCCCCTCTTCCGGATCCGGCTCGCTTTTTTAGGCACGAGTATTTGAGTCTCTGCCATTTAGGATTGCCATATAGTTTCTTACACTTGAAGCAAAACATTTGGCATAGATCATTTCACTCACTTTTTGAAAAGAAAACATGAAAACAATCGCATAAATCAGTTTTGAAAATCAAAAACGTAACGGTTAACCCCTAACCTTGTATTTTTTTTTTGTATTAAAATACACAATAAATTAAAATAATATTGTATGGCAATCCTATAGTAATAATAAAGTCTCGCGCCGCAACACTAGATGCACAATACTAAACGCAACTCCCTCCGTTAAATAAAAGATATTAAAAAAAAAAATATCAAAATATTATAAAAAAAAGTCCGTCACGTCGCATTTAAAGGGTTGTGGAATAGACTAGAAAAGCGAAACTGTAAAAACCGGTAAAGGTCGCGACCGTCGACGTTCGTTAGTAGAAGCGTACGGTTAGGTAAGAAATATTAACGTCACACGGGGGATGCACGAAAGATGTTTTTTTTTTTTTATTATTATTAATATTATTTTTGTTATTTCTCTCTTTAGGCTTTCCGTACACCTCTCAAGGTCGACGAGGCACAAATCGAATACTTACATAATTTTTTCTATCGATAAAGCACTACTGACAACACACAAAGCATGTAGGCATGTCTGTAGCCTTAGCACACACTTTTGTTTAGCAAAAAAACTAATAAAAAAATAAGAAAAAATTAGGGGAGTACATCATGCTTTGGTACTAAAACTACTTAGTTATTTGAGGGGGACTTGAGCGCGTTTACCGGTAGAACTGAGTGCGATACGAGACGAAACGGGAGGTTGGTAGCATCGTGCATCCCCTGCGTTGACGCGAGATTCAAAAATAAAAAACAAAGAGCTCGGAATCTTTAGAGGGAGACAATTTGATCTTAAGAAATAATAATAATAAAAAAAAATGAATAAATAAACACACATAATGATTCACACATAACGAGACATACGAATGGGTTAATAGTGACAAGTTAAAGACAGGTAGTGTGTCTATGGTGTAATATTATTTACAACAAAATAATAAATAAATAAAAACGTAGGTTTGTGAACGGATTACATGGAGCTCGTCTGAAAGTGTTTTTGTATTTTTCTTTTTATTAGTTAAAAGCGTTAGAAAAGGATATAATAATTAAATAGGTAATCGTGTTAATTTAGATAAAAAAGTGGTTGCAAATTGTGTTAAATAAAGAAAATAACAAGTGTGTTTCAACCCTAAAACCTACTTACGATCTACAAGTCTCAAAACAAAAATAAAAAAATAAATGATTTTCTGGAAAAAAAAATCCCAAATGAACTGCAAAACATTAACAAACAGAGCTCCGTCTTAACCAATCAAATACTTAAAGTTCTTAAAAAAAAATAACAATTATTCACGAGTCTTAACTCCACAACCCTTTTTTACAGAAAAAAAAACTAAATTAATAGTGGTCCCATTTGGGCGCCAATATCTAAGATCACTATTCTATGGTAATACAACTATATTATATGAAAAATGGAGAGGGGGTGATTAGACAGATGTGCGTGGAAGCTGTGATCGCTAACATAGATGCTTAGCAGTGATATGTAGCTATATGAGGCAATAAGTTAAACGACGTTTTGTGGCAAAGAAAAAACTATATTCGGAATTTGAATTCAAAATTATTGTCTTAATTTTTTTTTATTTATCGTATGGCCGCCATGACTCTTGTAAGTTTTACTCACATAAGTAACTATTGTTATCAAGTTACGATAAACTTGCAAATGTAAACTTTCTTAGCAAGTAGCTTATCGTAATTTCTTGATATTTTGGAATACAGCTGTAGGTTACTTACATCAATTTTACGAAAGCAACTTACAAGTGTAAAGCCGGCCTAATATTACCAGCGTAATAATAAAATGCCACAAAACGCCTTTAAAACTTTCAAAAAGTCTACGAGCGAGCCAGCATCAAGCCATAGCTTATGGGGGCCATAGTATAATATAACAAAATAATATAAAAAGACACCACCGAAATAATATGTAACGTTAAACTTCGGGTTAGTTACGAAATGGAAAACTGTGTATGTTAACAGTGTATGTGTTAATGACAACAATGTAATCGCTGATTAGTTTGAGGCAGTTTGGCCTCAAACGTTTACTGCTCATGTCAGTTGTAACGGTTTTTGAAATTTTAAATAATGTTCCAAATTTAAAATACAGTTGTCACTAAAAATATAGAAAAGAAATAGAACGTAATTTGAAATTAAACATTTTTATTTTAAAATGATAAATGACTTTCTTTTTTTATAAAAATATGTATGTATAATTTATACGACCTTATTTTTGTTTTCGAGTAACTTTGAAATGAGTCTTTGTACTTATAATTATGAACAACTTTGACTAAGAGACTAATCGTGTGATCGCGGAAAAAAACAGCAGATTTATATATTTTTGTTCACATAATTCGACAAGATGCACCAAGTTGATGATTTCAAGATATATCTTTCAAGATATGTCTCATAGCAAAAGTTCTTCTTAATGATGAGAACAATAAAGTCTTATTTATTTAGACGATGCGACGAATATCATGTGAGTTGCCGTACATTGCGGGACCGCGCGGCTGTCGTGCCTAAAGTGGCTGACCATCGACGGAAATGTACCACAACTTGCACGATATTTTTCGCACCGTCTAAATAAGCAGTTACACCCTTTTCAGAATCCCGGAATACAAAAATTAAGACTCATATACTTTTTTGTTATAATATGAATGAATAAAATGAAATCAGCCTTTCGAAACGTTACAAATGACACAAACAGTTGTCAACCGTATCCCCATAAGTATAATGTGTAATATACAGTGCATCATCACAACATGTGACTTACCGTTTGGAGAACCGCGAGGACAGCTTGGAGAAGAAGGAAGGCCGCGCCTGGTGCGGCGACCCGCCGTCACCGTACGCGCCGCCAGACGACCCGCGCGACCGGGTCTGACCTGGGAAGGAATCACAGGTTTAGCAGAGCAAGAGATGATGAGATGATTTGCTTTTATTTGTTTTCTTGTTTTATATAACATAACATGACGCCTGTAATCCCCGAAGGGTTAGGCAGAGGTGTACCCATTACAAAACCCACATTTCGCCAGTTATAAGTTTTAAGTCCCGTGTAATAGGGGGCGAGACTATTGCCATCAACCGGGCACACAGAACGAAAATAACGAGGCTAATCTATTGAATAATATAATGATGAGTGTTACCTGAGTGGAAGGTTGACCGCGAGGGAACATTCCTAGGGAACACAAGGGGATTGGGGAACTCCCTCCGCGCGCCCGTCGCTCCTCCACCCGTCGACACCTGAGAGTTCAGACTGCAACGAAACAACATACACATTTATATAACACGCCATTTTTATATACTAACGGACTACTGCTACGATTGTGATGTAAAAAAGAAACACGAAAAAATACTGTGCCAGGTAATAAAAAAAGAACAAAATTGGGTTGGAATATAAATTATAAGAAAAACGTAGTATTATATGTTTTTTAAAGGGTTATATAAAATAAATAAATGAAATATAAATATAATTAAAAGGTAATATTTACAGGATAATAAATTATAATATTATTATAATACCTCTACCACTACTTCTAAGACAAGTCTAGTTACAAAATACCTAAATATTAGTAACAACATCAATCTGAAAAAGAAAAAATCTAAAACCCACTAAATCATAAAAGTATAAAAAAGTGCGAAAATTTTAATAAAAAAAAAAACAGTTTTTAATCTGCGATAGCTGATTAGTGTTGTGTTTAAGCCAATTAAAAACAAACAAAAAAATGTTTCTTGACACCTGATGCTGTAAATACTGCGAAGCAAAAATATCCGTGTAAAAAAGCAGAATGATTTCGTAACCGCAATTCCTTTTCCAGCAAAACTAACGACGAACATCACCAAGAAAAAAAAAACCTTCGATAACGAACAAAAATACTACATAATGGTGCGCTTACACGAGCGGGTCAAACGCGCAAATGGGTAGTTGATACCATTAACTAATAATTCCAAGACATAACTTCTTAAAAGAAACATTGTATTTTAAAACTGACAACCTGATTATTCTTAATTTACTGCAAAAATTGTTGTTTTTGTGGCTTTCAAATCAATGAATATAGTTTAGTCAATTGAGTTGCCAAATTAGTGACGTAGTTCGATATTGCCACACAAAATTTATCGAAGAATCACGTTTTGACAGGTCTTAAAAAGTATGCCAATTGATTGGTGGTGACAATTATCCTATTCTTGTAAAGATTGTTTTATGACATGTCTCGGTAACATAAGCCTGGCCACACACGGGCCACAAACTCTGCCACAAACACTACCTAAAGCTAGAAGCGTCGTTGTGGCGACCACCGACGTCAACCGTGTGCGGCGAGTCCATATATAATGTATGAAAACGACAGTAAATACATCGGTGGCGGCGTTTTGTGGTTGTGGTCGGTGGCCCGTGTGCGGCTATGCTTTGTATAAAAATTGCGCAATGATAAATTTCCGTGTAAGATCACCTTTACAGTATGCGGTAGTTAATATGACACATCGAGGATTAGAAAGTGACAGACATACAGGTGTGAGAGACAGACGATGTTCAAGCCGAACTTTTCCTAAAACTGGACGTGCCATATTTAGGACCGGGGACTGTACTAGCAGCAAGCCGAACCAAACAAACCCGACTGTTGAAACCAAAGCTTTAAAAAAACCAGCGCGAAGCGGCTACCGCGAAGCGTGGGCACAATCGGTAGGTACCTCGGGCGCGGCTGAGCGAGGTCCCGCGCGGACGCGTTGTGCGGCTGCGCGTCTGCGCCGAGGGGCGGGGCGCCGCTCGCGGAGGATATCGACGCACTTTTGACGTGCGTCTTAGCCCCGGCCGTGCTCCCGGTACCGGCGGCCCCGGTGGTACCGGTGGAGCCGTTGCTGGTACTTCCGGTGCCGTTTTTAGTGTCGACTGCCGGGGCGCTGTTTAGTGCGTCGGTCAAGCATGCTGTTAGTCCCTTCTCATGCGTATATAGATATATAGTCGGATATATATACAGTGTCAATTGAAGGTTACATACATACATATATAGGTAGGTATGATAGTTTTTACTTTACTTTTATTGTATCAAGGGGTATTTGTTCACATATTGATATAATGCTAGCACTTAAATTGGCGGAATTGTGCAAATATTTATGTTCTTTCGCTAAAACTAAATCAACTTTATTCCGATAAACATAGGGTATATTTTGTTTTAACCAAGTAGCTTGAATATTTTGACAAATGCGCCAAGTGAAGTGCCGACATAAGATAACACAGATAAAGACATGAACACACGTTTGTATTATAATTAAAAACATGAAAAGGTACAAAAAGGCATAATTTGATATTTTAAAAATCAATGTAAAAGACGGTATAAGGCCGATAGAAATAAGGGTATGGGCTTATGGAAATAAGATTAAATCGTGAAATTGTCGATTTCCTTCAAATATAATTTCCAAATCTACACTAATCTTTTATATATAAACAATATATAATAAACATAATTCCCATTTAACATAAAATTTAAAACAGCGCTACAATTAGCAAAGCACGTCAAAAATTATAAATATTGTGGGTGATGTATTGCTCGCATCAACCAGTATCAAATATTTTTCACTGGATTTTTTTAAGAAGATGTTGACATCTTTTTGGTTTTTTTGTTCCTATCGGATTGTATACTAGTTTTCGAAACAAATTAAAATTATTTGGACCATTAAAAGGCACATATATATAAGGAAAAAAGGAAATGAATCTATTGACCCCTTACAAAAGGTAGTTTCACATGGAGAAGAATGGGCAAGAAAGTCCATACTTACACCTCGAAAATAGTAAAACTGCGAGACTACGGCTTCTAACATATCATAACATCACGCCTGTAATCCCCGAAGGGTTAGGCAGAGGTGTACCCATTAGTACAGCCACCTTTCGCCATTTATGTTTAAGTCCCATGTAACAGGAGGCGAGCCTATTGCCATCAACTGGGCACAAATCCAGACTCCGAGGCTGCTACTGAGATTACGGCTTCTATGTCTCCCAATACTTACGACTGACAGCTGGATGGTCGTAGGTACTCCCGTGGGTGGTGTCTTAGTACATAGTCAAAAGTAGTAGTCATAGGACAGTTACCTGGGCGCGTCGTGCGGCGGCGACAGCTTGGGGGGCTGCGGCGGCGGCGGCTCGTAGGCCTGCGTGCGGCGCGCGCCGCCCGTCAGCGTGCGCGAGCGCGGCTCCAGCTTGGGCGCCGCGCTCGACGGCCGGGTCGTGCTCTGCACCTGCGGGGGAGCGGGCAGCGAGGTCAAATGCGGCGCTCGTAAGGGAGGGTGAAAACAATTAAATATGTATCATTCTTTTGATAATGATCAAAGAAATGTGACATGTACGGTGGGCATCATAAGTCGTTAAGCACTCTCACAAAGCATTCGCTTGAAGTTAAGTTTCACTTACGACCTTCTATTTTCGAGAACAGTCACATGTGTCATCATTGCCGTCGACAAATGATTGTAGTTCATAATTTTAACATAGAATCATAAGTCAAGTTGGCCTGTCGGCTAAACGCCTGCAGATAGGTGCGCGAACCAGGGAGTCCTGAGTTCGAATCTCATCCAGGCTATGACTTTTTGCAAGTTTTTACTTGATTGGAAGAAATGAGACAGAAGTATAATATTCTTTATCTTGTTCGCTTCGTTCACACATTTTGTAAAGTTAAAAAGGTAGATCATAGAAAATTTAACAAATAATTTAGATTTCTATGAGGTAGATAGAAATAAGTAATGCAATAATGAGTTTTATGAATACTCGATTGAAATAAACGTTGTCGTTTGGTTGTAGTTGTTGGTTAGTGACGTGTGGTTTATTAGATAGCGGTAATTATTCACAATGCAAGCAAATATTAACATTGAGACGAGGGCGACTATTATAGCGTTGCATAAAAGTGGTCTTAATAAAACGCAAATATCTAATGAAACCGGACTGAATGTGAGTATTATGTTATTGTGTTATTATAATATTGTAACTTGAACTTTTGTTTGAAATTTATACTTATTATTTTTTGGTGACATAATTATAAATTATTAATTTTTATTGTTTTTGCAATCCATCATAAGGCTGGAAAGATAAATAGTTTTAAATTAGTATTTATTATTGCATTATAAATGTAGACTTTGAATAGGTATTATATTGTTTTATTAAATAAATATTACCTACTATGTTACATAAAAATGAAATCACAGTATTTTGTTATACCTGCCTAATATAACTTTTCTTTTGTTTTAGAGAAATACTGTTAGTCTCTGGATCAGGAGATACCAGGAAGAGGGTAGCCTAGTCAGTCGACAACGAAGTGGAAGGCCGTCGCTTATCAGCGAGGCGCAGCGACGACATATGGTGGGCGAATACGAATCAAATGGTTTCACACCAACGAGGCACTTTGCCGAACTATTCGACACGTCCTTACAAACTGTTCGCCGTGCCCTCCACGCTGAAGGCTTGCATCACAGAAGGCCAGCCAAAAAGCCCTTCTTGACAGAAAGGCATAAACAAGAACGGTTACGTTTCGCACGGGACTATTTAGATTTTAACTGGAGTACTACAATATTTTCCGATGAAAAGACTTTCAAATCGAGTCAAAAGGGTAGGCTTCATTTATGGCGCAAAGATAATACTCGCTGGTGTGATAAGAACGTCATACCTAATACAGAGTCAGGTCGAATCACAATTAATATGTGGGGATGGATGAGTGCCGCAGGGCCAGGAGAACTGGCTTTTATTCCTCCACGCGCCAACAGTTCTACTTATGTAGAAGTATTAGACGGTGTAATGCTACCTACTGTGCGCAATGTTTACCCCGCTGACGAGTTGTCACAAATTACATTTGTGCAGGACAATTGTCCTATTCACCGAGCGAGCACTGTGCGCGAGTGGTTTCACAATCACCCGGAGGTAACAGTGATTCCATGGCCAGCGCGATCACCCGACCTCAACCCCATAGAAAATCTATGGGGTTTGATGGTGCAAAGGTGGGAGTCACGGGATGAGAGGTGTATAGAACAACTGAAAACACATTGCATGGAGGTGTGGGAAAATTTAAGGGGAACGGAAATCTGTGCAAATATGGTAGGGTCAATGCGCAAACGTCTAAGTGACTGCATTGAAAATAATGGGGGTTATACAAAATACTAGTACTGGTTACATGTTTTGATTTAAAAAATTGACGGTATAACTAAATATATTTATGAATAATTAACATATCTGTAGATAATTAATGATCTTAAACTGAGGTTTAGTTTCAATCTTCTTTTCGTCACGAAAACGAACACTTAAGCTATACCTCAATACATTTCTTGTGACGTTACATAAAAAAAACATATTCATAAAGTCTAAATCATAATTATATTACTTAGTTTTAATACCCCGATACCTATAGATAATAATGCTGTATTATATTTATGTTATTAGAATATCCTTTCCTTGTTATGTTATTATGAATTTACTAAGTGGGTATATAACAATAAATATTTTAAAAAGAACTTTTTTTATTTACGTAGAAATGTAACGTCATAATTCTCGTAAGTTTGTTAATTTTATAAATAATAAGTAAATCGAATAAACATTTTTGTTATCATTTAGCACGTTTTTTTTATTTCCACCTTCCAACATCGATCAATTAAAAATCACATAAGTATAATTTAATAATACTAATATTTGCTTCTTATATTAATGCCTAAGGCATTAAGTCCGCCTTTGATAAAGTTATATATAAAATATAAACTTTAATAAATAAATAACAAGATTTAACGTTATATTATTATTGTTTCAAAAACAAAAAACAGCCACACACAGTAATCTAGATTTGAACTCAGATCTCATTGTTTGTGAACCCGTCGCTAAGCCCAAACCTAGCTACCGGCACATAGTATTTTGATAAGCGAGTTTTAGCAATGAATTGGTAAACACAGCGCCAGTGACTATGACGCGTATTTTAATGCAACAGAAATATCATGCTATTTCGCTAACTGCGACGACAGTTCATTAGTGTGTGTTATCTGTAGAATGTTGACACATCACTTGCACACGCACTGACTTACGCGCTCGTTAAGTTCAGACGAAAGTCGACCATCTCGTGCTTATGCATTATTGATGCTTTAGTGTACGTCTGGCACTAAGTTTTTTTATCAAGCAATGGCGAGGACTTGATACAACTCGGTTTCTATCAGCTTTTCTTTGAAAATTCGCAACAACAACAACTAATCTACAGCGTTTGAAAAATGGCACAGTGTTTTACTTGGTATTACTACCGTGTCCAGGGTTGCCAGGGCTTTTATTTGTAAGAGTCTGTGAGATCTGCCGGATGTTCAACTTGGCGTGATGGCCAAGTTGGACACCCGGCTTTTATTTATCTTAATGACGAACGAACTTATCAATTAAATAATTGTTTAAATTGCTGAAAACGTTGATGTCATGTCGCACAAAAACTCCGAAGATTAACGTTGTGGCCAATTCAGGAGCGCGGCGCGACGAAGCGATCGTACGTTGGCGTAGCTGCACCCAGAGCCATCAAAACTGAACCACTATGCGCCAAGCCCACACGCATCCAATCCAAATCACCTAAAAAACTTTTACGGAAATATGTATCTTATTTTCTGGTAAATAAGTTCCATATTTGATTGTTTGAGACGCGACGAGACGAGACGTCTAATACGGGTATAGACATCGCATATTTATTTAAACTTTATGCAACAAAAGCACAAAAGCGGACTTAATGCCTTAGGCAGTCTCTAACAGTCAACCAAAGGTGGTGAAGATATAACATGGTAGGTGCAAATTACTGAATCTATAATTCCAGACACAACTTTTAATTAACTGTAAAATAAGATTTAGAGTTGCTTTTAAACCGAAAAACAGTAAGGCCTCGTACAGACGAGCAGCACTTTTCTGTCAACAGAAGCAATTGTTACTATCGACAAAAGCATATATTAATTACCAGCAAACAAATTAATTGACTGGTGATGTATAAACCCGTATAGACAGTACTCAAATGACGTACAAAAATAATTTATCACACACATACATACAATATATTTAATTGTACAGTCGCCAGCACATCAGACTTTACCTTTTTGTTGTAAAATCGCTCCTATTACAACCGCATAAGAGCCGCAGTGTTTACTTTGACGCGCTGTCGTCTGTACAATTAACAATAAGTATGCAGGCAACTTACCTACTTAATACAACTAATTAAGTGTTATTATTCTATGTTCTGTGTCCTTCACAATGAAGGCACACAAAAGTATATAAAGTACATCAATACTAACTGTTCTGCAAAATATTTATTTCTACCCTGCATAATTATAACACACGCCATTAGGGAAGCGAATTGAAAATGGCGGCCAAAAGGAGGCGGTTATCGTGCCCTCTCTTTCGCACCTTATTCATATTTTGAAAGTAGGAGTGAGAGAGCAAAATAAGCGCTGCCACATTCGATTCGTTTCTTAAAATAACGGCGTAGATTTTACTAAGTTTATAACTAATTACTGTTTTTAAGGGCTGAGTTTTCAATAGTCAAATAATATTTGCCTGAATAACAAATTTGATTATTATTTGTCACATTTTCATTCCACAGGGTCGCCTTACATAAGCAGTTCGGCACATTCGGTTCGGCATTTTCAGATGCCAGATGAATATTATGCCGAACCGTTTCCGTGTTTTGAGACCTTCTGATAAAAATATCTGACTATAGAAAAATCTGCACTAAAGCGAGTACCTCATCTCGTCGCCTCGCGCCATCGTTTACATAAATTAAACTAACTATAATACCCACAACCTGTTACACCAACACAAATGTACAATAAAATGAAGAACAGCTTTGTATACCTTTCGTACCTGCATTTGAGCGATCCGCGCGGTATTTTCCTTGATAGACGCCGAGTCAATTGTGTTCTAGAACAACGAATACATATCTTAAGTTGAATTTGAGTGTAATTTGTACTATGCTTTGAATTTCTGCACGATTTTTTACCGCTAAGAAACATTGTCATGATTTATAATTCGAACTTAAGACAGAATGCGACAAAGTAACGATAGTTTTTAGGTTATATTGTTGAAATAACTGCATTGTAGTGACAATTTTTCAATGTAAATGAAACGAAATTGAAAGTTGTAATAAAAAAAAAAGTTCAAAATGTTTTTACAGATTAAGACATAAAAATACAGAAATAGCCCATCTGGACTATTAAAACCAGGTAACTGAAGCAGTAAATGCCTTTAAGGCATTTAGCCCGCATAATACCTTGTAGTACTGCGTATTCAAGTGTGATTAAATTAATACTAAAACGTACCTGTCTTTTGAAATTGGAGGTCGTTGTAGTGGCCGTGGATGTGGTGTTGTTCGCAGCAGTCGTGGTTGTACCTACTGGGAAAATGCCCTCTTATTACATACATATTTAATATCACACGGTTTCTGAAAGTACACTTAACAACAGAAATAAGTGACCAAGCAAGAAATT
Organism: Hoplodrina ambigua; assembly: GCA_949774945.1. NCBI lineage: Eukaryota > Metazoa > Arthropoda > Insecta > Lepidoptera > Noctuidae > Hoplodrina > Hoplodrina ambigua. The sequence continues at coordinate 2,666,321 of OX458990.1, forward strand.
TTCATCAAAATAACAATCATTATTGTCCCGTACGTAATAACTGTTTTTTAGGGGGCCGTTACGCATAAGGGGTTGGGCAGAATCGGTTCGGCAATTTCAATACTTTATCAAAGATTGTATTCAAAATGCCCAACCGAATGTGCCGACCCGTTGTATGAACAGCAATCAAAAGATTTAAATAAAATAAGCTGCCTGGTTATTTATCTCTTGTTGTTTAATACAATTGCCGAAACACCATTTTGATGAACGGTTTATTGACAAAGTTTAGCACAGCGATGTATCTGTTGAGTGCAAAGCGTAAGTGCGTGTCAATTTGCAAAAAATCGTGTTTCACAATCAACAGTTTACCAATTTCTCATGCAGGTGATGTTCTGTTGTTTTTTTTTTTCCGCCACTTCCAACTTTATAATAAGTGTCAATTTGCCCGCTATTATTTTCATCGATTATTTTTAAACTCTATCGATTTAAAGATTAGATTCTTATTTGCAACCATCAACACGTTGCTATAGAAGAGGCCGGTTCTTGTCATTTTAATTTAATCAATTTGAGACGTTGTATAATCCCATTTGAACACCACATCAAGTTACGATTTTGTTAATTTTGATTTGATTCTAAAGCAATCTATGGGCCGACACACAAAAAAAAGTAGCGGCGCTGTGTCCTCACTCAACGTGCCGCGGACTTTAGCGGTGTGGCACAGGCATCGCACCGCTTTTGTGTGCGTCGGCTCTAAGATCAACGCCTTAATGTTAATTACATAGCTGAAAATGCCAATCACCCATGATAACTGTTTATTTTAACCGTCATGAAAAAGACAATGTAACTAAGGAGAATACAATTCATATTTTCACTTTCAGTTGAATGAAATAATATTCTCGTTAGGCGACAATACAGATTTGTGCTTGGTTTTAATTACAATCTTTTTCATGACAGTGTAATGCCAGTGAGAAAATAACAAAAGAATGTGTTTGGAATTAGTTACCGAAGATCACGCTGTACAATAAGCGACATCAACTAACTATGCGTTATGTTACGTACTTTTTCAACGTCACAATCAAACAAGCTAACAGCTCACCAGGTGGTTACTGTCGCATAAACTAGATAGCATTGCATCCGGCAACAAATATATCAAACTATTTTTTATGATTTTCGTGACGTGTAAAAAGTAACTGTATAATAGTAAAACTACTTATTAAAATTGTGAGTATCAATTATTCTTGAGTATATTTTGTAGAGGCTGTAGGTTTTTTGTCATATTTCTTAAGCTAAGGAGCATAGCTGTGTTTTCACGTAAAATGGTATTCTGATTTCTCTCTCTTGTATTGTGAATACGTGTAAGGTTTGACGGTGTAGTGTGTGCAGGTTTAGATAGCATGTAAGTGCGGTGTGTAGATGTCTGTACCTTGCGTGCGCAACACCTCGGCGCCGGAGGAGGCGCGGCGCGAGGCGGCGGGGCGCGCGGACGCGGAGATGGAGCGCTGCACGCCGCGGTGGCCGGGGGAGCCGCCCGCGCCACCCGCGCCTACAGCCCATACAGTTACACCACGGTCCCAAGCGCCACGCAATCACAACCGAAAGACACCCGACTTAGTACTCTATTGAACCCGAACTGGGCATCCCATTACGCTAAAGTGGTACTTATTGTACCCGAACTTGGCGCCCTATTGCATTGACCATTTACGAAAGACTTCTTAGTCCTAACACACGTTATGAGACTCGCAGATAAATGACACCCATTGATTTTAATCCTAAAAACAAAGAAGCAAATCCCAAGTATGAATATTCCCAAAAAAAAAAATCCTTCAATGATTCGAATAAACCAAATGAGACCAGTTTATATTGACACGGAACATGAACATTCAGCTATGTGTGACATTATTTAGTACACTCTCGGTTGTGATTGGTTTGCGATACGTAAAAGCACACGATACACAATAATAATAAGAAGCAATAGGTATTATAGTATGAACCTAATTAAATATTAGAGCAACAATATTTTAACACATTGTCTGCATCTGATTAAGTGCGGTGTGTAGATGTCCGTACCTTGCGTGCGCAACACCTCGACGCCGTACTTGTAATCGTTAGTGGTAGTTTTAACCAATGATTTAATTATTTATTCATAAATGATTTCTTTAAAATTGGTGCCACAATATTGCTGCCCGGACGATACAAATGATAAATAAAGACGCGCTCGTACAAAACGTAGAATGATGACAATGATTAACCCAGTTAGAATTAAGCTAAGCTGAATCAGTATGGTCTCCTAAGCGCTTGAAAGAGAGTACTTGACGGGAGCATTGGCGTGTAACGTAATTCTACATATAGCTTTCACAATAATGTGCCAACTCAATACATAACTGTATTAGGAGCATTTGCTTATGTAATAATCCAGTCAGCAACTTGTTACAAAGAGCGAACAGCGACGTAACGATGTTTATAACACAGGAGAAATACATAATGTAAGAACAAGAGCTAAACTTAAAAATCTTAGTTCTGTGTACGCTTTTGAGTTATGTTCAACTGATTGTATATTAATCAAGTTGAACAATGCTGAAATCAGAGCTCAAAGTATACATTACATGCCAAAGCTTCCCTAAAAAGAATCATCACTTGCCGTTGATCCCGTTCCGGTCTAACCGGAAACAGCTAAATCCGTCTTGTATTTCTAACTAGTAGTCTAACAGTTTCGTCGACGGTACTTTTTGTGTTACGTCACCAATTAAATACTAGCCCCAGTTGTAAACATATTATAAATGCAGATTTTAGAGCGCTTATTGTTATTTTAAAGCAATAATATTGCTAAGATTCGCTATACACTTTAAACGGGTCGATCTATTCAGTTCGGCATTCTCAATACAACATTTCATAACGTTGTCATTTAATGCCGAACCTAATGTGCCGAACCGCTTGTGTATAGTGACCCTTATTAACTAATTATTTACTGTACGGTTTAACAGCAGTAAGTTTAAACCTAAATACATTTTGTACACCGATGTTCTCCTTTTATGGGTTACGTTTATGTTATCCTTGACTTGCACGTGGACTAAGACGCGAATAGAAGAACTAATTTATTTATTTCTTAACATACTTTGATAACATTACGCTTGTATTTGTATATCCCAGAAGGGTAAGCAGCGGAGCCGTACAAATATAATTTAACGTAATAATAATAATACCTGAGTGTGCATTTGTAGTCGCAGCTGTGGGCGGCTGGTTGCCGGCGGCTGCCGTGCGTAGCGACAGCGACGAGCCAGACCGGCTGCCGTCCGACTCCGGCTGTAACCGTACATGGGGCTTTTTGTATCACATTATACAGCGTTTGTTGGAGATGATATACAATGTTAGTCGTAAAAAGAATAATCGTGGCTAGATCTGCTAAAACGAACCAAGCCACATAAAAAAAATAATGAATTTAATAAAGGTTTACGTGGGATAAAATTTAAAACTGCAACTTAATGTTATTCTTTAATTTATGAATCTCATGAAATCATATATAATGTACAGTACGCGGCCGTTGATAAGGCAAATCGTGTTTTGGAAAGACTCTGTCACACAGGATGTGTGACAGAGATGGTGCTTTACAAAGTCAAACTTTTTCCATCGCATGTTTTGCCTTATACGACCACGTACTGGATCTTTTGGCGATCTGGTACTGAGTGTGTCGTAGTCCAATAGTTTAGTAAGATTAACATAAATTGCAGGTTTATTTCAACTTTCATACCATTTCTTTTTGTGAATCATCTATTGGCGCGCCTTTGCAATAAAATATAGTTGAATGCCGTAACGGCAAATGGCATGATGCTTTCATTACTTTTTATTTTATTTTACTCCATATTTCGTAACACATTTTTTATGTAAATTTTAATATTAACATAGATGTTTCACATTTTTTTAAAGGTTACACCTATTCGACTAACATTGTATATAGTGAATGAAGGGCATTCCACACCAAACATCAAACGGGAATTAGTTATAATAATGAAACACATAGAAAAAGATTCATCAAAAACAAAACTCCACTCAAGGATTACTCCTTTAGTGTAGGTACATTTATAAACATGCACAAACACCCAGACCCGGAACAACTATAATATGTATGTAAGATAAATATTTGCTCCGTACGGGGATCGAACCCGCGACTCGCAGCATGCAAGCCAATCGAGCCGTCATATTGAAACGTTTGTTGTAAGCATGTTCATTTTAATGTTGTTACAAACAGCATGTATGCACTCTGTGGCGTTAGTAAAACAATTATTCATTAATGCAGAGAAAGACTGGTTTTTCGAAATTTGTGTTAAATTGCTTAATCCTCCTTCAATATAAAATGTCGTGATTGTTGTATTCTATGTATATTGACTTTGACTTTTGACTTTGACTTTGAATACAAACATTGTTCCGTTGCGGAAAAGAGATGGAGATATCGATCGTGTAAAGATCCACCTCTTTCTAGCATTCAAAAAATTATAGCATCAATAATTCTATCTCTTATTTTGGGTTTAGTCTGAAGTCATAACGATTAAAAAGTCTGAAGGTCAATTAATATAATTAAAACCGTATACAATTGTCACAATCTCATCTCAGCGACTATGTCAGTAACTTGTTAAAAATGTATGTAAAATATGTAGAGGTATTTTTACAGATTGCGACTGAGATTGCAATACGATCGTTTTTCAAAATACAACGTTTTCGAAATTGCGCCTCCATTGTGATGATTTAACATTTGTATTAATTTGTAACATTTATGATGCGACTGGACAGAACATGACATTGAATAGCTTTACACGAACGTTAGGGTAACTATACAACAGCATTCGTTTTGGCATTTTCAAACTCACGTTCGACATCGCCGAACCGAATGTACCGAACCGAATACAACGAACCGCTTGTGTATAGCGACCCTTACTTTTATAAAACAACGAATACATTCAAAGCATAAAACACATAACAACAACATCACGCCTGTTAACAAAAAGGGCTGGGGGCAGAGGTTTGAGGTACACCCATAATTAACTAGTTTATGTAAGTTTCATAATGGACAAGCCTATTACACCAATCCACAATGAATCCACATGGTTAATATCGAACACTTCAATGAGAATATTATAGATGGTGATAACAAAACCATGTTATAGGAGGTATAATCGATAATGGGGGTAATTGTAACTATAATAAAAATAGTAGATCAACAGTTGGGCCTCTTGGAGTATGGTAGACGGAGTTTCTTGCCCATTCTTCTCGATACAAAACTACCTTTTGGAATATTTAATTCTCTTTTTGCTTGTTGATGAAGTTCAAAGTATATTTTAATGGCCTAATTGAAATAAATGATTTGACTTCGACTTTTGTACTAACAGAACTTTCACACATTTTGTCTTCACTTGTCAAAATACGTAAGTATATTACAAAATTGACACAAAGAAAATGCGTTAATTTATTAGTAGAATAATGGTGCCGATTCCCTTGTTCACAAACTTGACTAAATTTAGAGAATTGACATCTCTTACTAACATACAGCGAAAGGAAAGGACGGTGACATTCCGTGACATTAAAGAACTAAGTTAGCGATGGCAAATTAGTTTGGTCTTGAACTTTTTCGTATTTTTAATCCATACGTTTTAATATGTCAACTATAATTGTATGGATGTGTCAGATTGACTAAATTTGACAGCTCTTATTTACATTAGTCCCTTTCTTGTTTTATTGGACAGAAAAAGATGGAAATAGTGTAATTTTAGTTTAGTTTGTGACCAAGAGAATCGGCACCAATAAGTACTTATCTTACTACCACAAAACTTGTGTTAATCTATTTTCTAAGTTAAACAACTATTCAACATGATATTTATTCAATGGAGTTTTACATAAGACTGACATTAGGACACGCGTTGAACAGGTGTCAACAGCCATCTCTTATAATAATATTATTTTAATACTACTTTGTAATTTCTGTTGTTGCATTTTCAACTCTCAGCGCTGAACCGAGCGTTTAAATCGAACAGTGCGGAAGACAAAGTAATATCAAAATCATATTGTTTTAAGAGGTTGTGGTAGGTCCCTAGGTGTCTAAGCTTTTGTGGTAAGACTTGCATGTTCTTATTAGTTACAACTACCCCATCCGACAGGGTCCCTATTGATCTCTTTTACTTTATTATATAATGTATGTAATAGGTTTATATGGAACGCAATAAAAAATTGAGTATAATCAGGGGACACATTAAGAATTCGAAAAACAAAACACAAATATCAAAAAATCAATACAACCAGAGCACATACAGCCATTTGTAAGCTCATTAAAAAGTATAATAACCTTTGTACTCACGTCCGTACTTTTCCTACCGAGCAGGAGGTAGGTAGCGAACACATCGTCGTACTTCGCCTCCGCCAGTGAGTACTCGATCTCCTGCCTGTTGTAGCCAACGCACACTAGCGCCTCTGTTGTGGTGATTAGAAAAAAACATGTGTTAGAATCGTGTGTAACTGGGTTTAGGTGGCTTGACATAATGAATGTTCTGTAGTCGTTGATTTTAAGTTTTAGAGTGTCTGCAGAATTACAGTTTTAAGTTGGGCGAGTAAATTGCAGAGTATACCAATAGAGACTTAATTAAAGTCCGCACATCTTATCTAACTCTTCCAACTTACTAATTGGACTCCAATCGTATAAGAATCGAGATTCCCTTACGATTACGTCCAATAAAAAACACACAAACCAAAAATAACATCGCGCCTATAATCTCCGAAGAGTTAGGCAGGTACACCTTTGCCTAACTATACTAAAAAATTGTAAAGTACGCAAAATTTTGTTATTTGATAATCCGTCAACTTGAAATTGTAAATCTGCCCACACTCATAGTCAAATATTTGAACAAAAGATCCATTAAATAAAAAAAGAACGGTAAATATCATGGCGGAATAATTTAGTAAAGAAATAAGAAAAACAACAAATGTAGAATTGTAAGAAAAATAGTTAAAATAATCATGGGGAGTAATAAAATATGGATTATAATAATACATCTTGCATGCGACACTTAAAATCTTCTGAATCTATTCTGTTGTTATACATTTGACACGTCTAAAACACAATACATGCACACTTTTGAATCTTCTAAAACATTTATAGTTAGATATATTTGTTACTTGAGAGTTGAGTTCGTATTTACCTAAGAACACTAAAACAATCTATAATGGTGCCGATTCCCTTGTTCACAAACTAGACTAAATTTAGAGAATTGTCATCTCTTACTAACATACAGCGAAAGGAAAGGACAGTAACATTTCGTGACATTAAAGAACTAAGTTAGAGACGTCAAATTAGTTTTGCCTTGAACTTCTCCGTATTTTTAATCCACACGTTTTAAGATGTCAACTATAACTGTATGGATGTGTCGAATTGACTAAATTTGACAGCTCTTATTTACATTAGTCTCTTTCTTGTTTTATTGGACAGAAAAAGATGGAAATAGACTAATTTTAGTCTAGTTTGCGACCAAGGGAATCGGCACCATTATATCTCCATTTGTTATAGTATTAAACAAAAAGCAGCCAAATTATTATAGTATTAGGTTCTACTGTTGAAATAACAGCGTTTTAGTAATATTTTTTTAATGTAAATGGAAAATCTTCGTTTCATTTCTAAAATCACGTTAGTCAATCCATATTAATATTATAAATGCGAAAGTAACTCTGCTCTGTCTGTCTGTTTGTTATGCTTTCACTAATAAACTGCCGAACAGATTTTGATGAAATTGTGTATGTGGTAAGTTTTAACCCTAGGCTAAAACTTACTGTAAACCCTAGGCTATTTCTCATGGAATAACGAGTGTTACAACTATATTTGTCTAACGTTATAATGAATGGAGTAAAGACACTTTGACATTGAATTTGTACTCCTATACAATTGTATATTCTTGTTATCAATAATACAACACACATTACCTAGTTATTTCTAACATTTATATTAAAATAAAATCCACATATCTAACTGTTAGCTTTCAAAAAAAACTACCAAAAAAAATAAGCGGTATAAAAATGCCACAGACAAGTCCAAAAAGCGTTATTTGCGTGCATAGGTATTGCCATTACAAAAAAAAAACACGTAAATACGCAAATAATGGTAGAATTAAATTATGTCTCGTTGTAAAACTTGATTGTTTTTATTTCACATTATTTAAAGCTAAGCACAAACGCATGTCATTGAAAATACTTTGCACTAATTTTTGGAAAACTTTTTTCTGTTGTCAAATTGAAGTTTAATTTTTGTTGTTGTTGTTATTTCGGATTTTTGGTCAACAACCATATGTTAGTTGTTAGATTCATTAATAAGGCTTTCAGCGTTTGTCTCTATGTGCTTTATGAACAGCATTTCATTTTCAAAGTGTACCTATATAATGGAGTTTCTTGCCCATTCTTCTCCATACTAAACTTACTTTTGGAAGGGGCATTAGGTTAAATTCCTTTTTTCTTTTTGTTTATGACGTTCAAAAGTGCCTTATAATGGCCTAATTGAAATAAATACTTTGACTTTGACATTTATTTTTACCCGAGCAACTTGTGTGACTATACAAAATTTTAGTCTTTAACACAATTGTTAAATGGCTGTATATTTCACCAATCACAGTTAAAGGGCAATCCTGCATGAACATACCAACCCACATCTAATTATTTTCCAATTTTCGAAGAACTTAATTTCTGTAATGATTTTAGATTTCTAACTCTAGATCCATTTAAATGGAAGTGCATGGAACTATTAGCAATGTTACACCATTAGTATTGTGAAAGATTGTGGGTCAGCTGGTTTAGGCAATTTCAAGCTTAGTTTTCAAATGGTAATATTTGGCAAAGTGATACAACAAGACAGATTACCACCCCTGACCCCTAAAACACATAACACACATCCCCTTGCGATCACGTACCAATTTGCGCTGTGCCGAAAGTACGCATGGAATAATAAGAAATGTATATTTTTATATACGGGTTAGCAGAAATTAATATTTAGTAGCTATTTTAGCTTTTTATTGTACAGTATGTGAAGTAAAGAAGGCTCACGATGACTTAAAACATATACAAACATCACGCCCGTAATCCCCGAAGGATTAGCCAGAGGTGTACCTATTAGTACACACACATTTCGTCAGTAATGTTAGTCCCTTCCAACTAACCATAAATAGCCGACCGCGCTAGACAACGCATCTGTCATTTTCATAGAGTATGTCAGTGCAGCGCCATACTTGTAATAATGAGTGATTAATGACGCCGCAAGTCGAGCAACAAATTGCTGATTTGTTTTTGTTTCGGGAGCCGTCTCAGTACGCTCACATGCTTTGCGAATCCTTTCAATACTTTTACTTTCAAACGTTTTTAATTGTGGAAGGGCGCGTCAAGTTATTGTAGTTTATCTCTATTAGTATTGAGCTGTTTTCCTTATTTCACATACTATATTTTGTGCTTACAGCATGCTATGAGCATGTCGTGTTTGGGTGTGAGTTTACAATTAGTAAAATTAGTAGAAAGCTTTGTTAACGGGAAGTATTGAAAAACAAAGCGTTAGTAATTATTATTTACTTAATTATTGTACTTGTTACTTAATGATGTGATTCTGAATGAAGCTAGTATTGAAGTATTTCGTGGTATATAGGTCAGCACGACGGAGCGGCAATATGTTTATGCAATTTTCGTTAAATTAACTATTAAATAAGAAGGTAGTAGAGTTGGAAATTGTATGTGGTATTTTTTTTTATTGTTAGCAATTTTTGTTGATATCATTAACCAATAACATAACATCACGCCTGTAATCCCCGAAGGGTAACGCACGAAGCAATGAGGAAGTTCTAATGAGTCTGTTGTCAACATAAGCTGAGCCTTAACGTTACGTGTTAAAGATCAAAGTGGGTCAAATAATGTTGACAACAGCCTACAACCAAACCCTTCGGGGATTACAGGCGCGATGTTACGTTCTGTTATCATTAACTAATAATTTTAGCTAAACTTTATTTTGGCGATTAACTGTTAAATTTGATTTTGAATTGCATTGAAATCAATAAATAGTTAATCAGTAGACTTGGCAGTAAGTGACGCCTCAGTTCACTATTGTCATACAAAAACTATGAAGAAATCACGATTTGACAGCTCATAAGAAGTATTTTAGGTACCCAATTACGCAATTATCAACTCTATTCCATTTGCATTAAGGTTTATTATCAATTAATCAATGAAAAGTCAGTATATTGCTGTCCCGCCTGCGTTTACCATAATGGTCCAATCCATAAAAAATGTGACTTAATTAGTGAAAGCTCATGTCAATTAATTACTTAACAAGCTTTGTATCTTAGCGTTTTCTTAATTATGTAATTATTATTATTTCATTACGAGCTAGCTTGTTGATTTTGCGCGCTAAGCTTTGATAGCTTTAGGGTTGATTTTTCAATAATCAGATTACTTTTATGTAAAGATTTGACAGTTTGACGTATTTTCATGACGAAAGCTGTCAAACTATCATATTTATCTCTTTGTTGACCGTTATCTGGTGATTGAAAAGTCTGCCCGTAGAATAATAAGGTCTGTTATGTTTATAATAAACATATAATTTTTTTAATACTAACTTTTCTCAATTTTTATTATTTCAAAAGCAAAACTATTATGAATATTTAAAAAATATTATCTGAAGAAATGACAAAATTCTCTGAACTGGACCAATTAATTAATACATCTTAGATAAAATTTGTTTACACTGCAGCTAATTAACAATTCAAAATTATACGAAATATTTAATGTAATAAATTAATGTTAAATTATATTTTAATTTTTATTAATAGCTGCAGCGCACTTAGAACTAAATGACCATGAACGAAGATTCCCGAAGATACCCGAAAATTCCCGAGCATAGCCTTAAATCAAGAGGTCGGAAGTATACCTATGGTATCCTCACCTATCCGATTATGGTCTTTGAAGTCCTGTTGCGGCTCTACGTAGGGCCTCAGCTCGTCGTCTTCGTAGCCTGTGTTCATCCACTTGTCCCTCATGATGCTCTCGAGTGAGGCTCTCTTTGCAGGGTTGAGCACCAAGAATTTCTTGAGGAGGTTCTCGCAGTCCGTTGACATGTAGAAGGGTATTCTGTGGAGAGCAGAGTAGAGGTTTAATGAAAACTGTTTAATTCGTTTTACATGATTGCCCCAAAAAAAGGAGTGTTATGTGTTTAGGGTTAATGTATGTATTATATGTATGTATGTGAGATTCTTTATTCCCCCATAACTTTTAAACGCCTGAACCGATTTAGATGTATGGGGTATCGTTATAATACTTGCACCGTTCTAAATAACATAGTTAAAAATAAAAACAATCCTGTGTGGTCACTTTAAAACGTAAATTAATACCAGCCTCAATTATTTTTTTTTAATAAATCTGGTTATATCTATGTTTATCGTCTAGAATTTGACAAGTAGACTTAAGAAATATATCACACTGTAAATAAGAAAAGTAAAAAGAAACTGTCGAGTAAACGAAGTACAAATATGTGCAATTTTTGCAGTCGTGCTTTTTAATTATTTTAATTATAGTAGCTTGTTGAACCAAGGAATGGTGAATTTTAGACAAGACTAAAAACAAAAAACCAGTTGTCATAACCTATTTTTCGATAAATGTCAACCAAAATATTGTAATCCTAACTAATATTATAAATGTGAAAGTAAGTTTGTTTGTTTGTTTGCTACCATTTTACGCCTAAACCACTGAACCGATCATCCTGAAATTTTGCATATACGTTGCCAGGTGTACAGGGACGAACATAGGGTACCTTCAATCCCGAAAAAAAGTACTGTTCCCGAGGGAAATCACAAAAACGTCCTTATGACAGTAGATGGCGCCACGTGTCTATCGGATCATGATTAAATTTTAAGTTTAAGCATGTAATACATTATGAGTCTACACTGTCGATAGACCAGTTTCAAGTAAACAACCTAGGAGTACGAAAGTTGTTTGCTTAATAATTTTTCATGCCCAAAACCGCTGAAGAGTATCCTGACATTTTGCATAAAGTGGCTTCCAGACGGACGGGCTTGCGGTTACGGCAAACCGCAGGCCGCGGCTCCTAACGCTCCAAAAACACACCACCGCGGTCACAGTGGCAGCCTGAACTGTCGTTAGCGTGGTGATTGTGCTACAATCGGACAATCGGACGTCGCAATCGGACGTCAGTCAATATGGCTAACCGTAACGTTGTCTTATTACTCTCATGACTCATTAGTCCTCTCAGAAGATAAGAAAAAAGGTAGGAAAACCGTTTATTTAAACACTTGAGGTGTGAGGTAGAGATAAACTACAGTAACATGACGCGCCCTTCCACAATTCAAAACGTTTGAAAGTGTTTTTAATAGTATTAAAAATACTCACAACGCATGTGTGCGTATTGAGACGGCTCTCGAGACAAAAACAAATCAGCGATTTGTTGTCCGACTAGCGGCGTCAAAAATTACTCATTATTATTAGTATGGCGCTGTACTGAAATTCTCTATGAGAATGAGAGGTACGTCGTTTTGCGCGGTCGGCTATTTATGATTAGTTGACAAAAAATATCCTAGCCTGCTACTGAAGACGATTACTCACAAAGTCTTTCATACGAATGTGACTACACACATTGAAATGGTAATATGGAGGGAAGCGTCAAGGTATAATAGTTTATCTCTACCTATATTATCATTAGCATCGCATATTACTCTTAGGAATAGAGAAGTGTGAGTTAAATTTAAATTATTATTTAAATTCAACTATTTCTATTACAATTTCCATATTTGGCGTCATTTTACAAAGCAGTAAAAATTTGCAAAAGACGCGGCCGCCACAACATTCCGCGTTTGTCTGGGACCCACTTTATTTACGTTGTCAGGGATACAGAAAAACTGCGTAATTAACACTGACATTACTGTGTCGTCACTGACACTGACAGGTGTAAACGCATTCATAGAGGAAGTATGGAAGTATAAAGGCGAACTTATAACACGACCCATCAGTGAAGCATACTCCGCGATTACTCCGCCAATTATTGTGAATTGATTTGGATGATTCTTTTTTTTTTGTTTGAGAGTTGTTTTTTTTCCGAATTGGTCCCATAGAAATATTGTCATGATCTGATGATTAACTTCGGAGATATGGAACGGAACTCCTTATAGGATCACAGTAGAATTGTCGTAACAAGTAAAATTGCTTTGTTTAATGCATGTAGTCGATGTCTGACTGATGGAAGAGCTTAGTTGCTAAACTAACCGTGACCTATGGCGATGTATGTAGACAACCGTTTTTCAACGGCAAAGTTAAGTTTGTCCCTCAGTACCTACTGTTTATTTTTTCGTTAGAGGTATGTTCGGTGTGTTTTAATTAGGGTAGGTAGATTAATTTTATTTTATTTTAAAATATCTCGCAGATCCAACTCAGGCAAAAGCTCATTGCGAATCCGAGCAAATTTACTTCTCAATCCCAAGAATCTTCCGTTCATGCCGCATTAAGAAGGCAAGCACAACCGGAGCGATAAGCAGCTTTGAGGGCTGATGAGACATTTTCTTAAAGCCAGGAAAGACTGGAGAGCCAAGCCCGCCAAGTTTCTCTGAGAGTGACTGAGACTCCCTTCCAAACGCAATTGCTTTTGGAGGAACAAGCGGAAAGCTAGAGAGCTGTAAGAGCAACTGAGACGCCTGTTCAAACACAACTTCGTCTCAGAAAACAAGCTCAGCCATTACAGCGTCAGAAACAGGCCGAACAACAAGCCGAGTACAGCCCGAATTGATTGTCAAATTCTAAACTTACGCGGGCGAAGCCGCGGGTAAAAGCTAGTGATTATATATAATCTAAACTATTCTAAACCCATCTAATCTAATCTTTTGTGTGTTGTAATCGATTCTCAGTGTGACGCGGAGTGGGTAAAAATTATCAATATTTTCACAAGGATCATCATCATCTGCCTAGCCTTTTCCCAACTATGTTGGGGTCGGCTTCCAGTCTAACCGGATGCAGCTGGATACCAGTATTTTACATGGAGCGACTGCCTATCTGACCTCCACAACCCAGTAACTGGGTAATATGATACCCCTAGGTAAGACTGGTTGTCAGACTTTCGGGCTTCTGACGACCCGTAACGACTGCCAAAGATCCACGTATGACAGTCGGGACCAACGGCTCTCGGCTCTCGGCTCTTCGGGATAATCTAAACTATTCTAAACCTATCTAATCTAATCTTTTGTATGTTGTAATCGATTCTCAGTATGAGACGGAGTAGGTAAAATTATCAATATTTTCACAAGGATTTAATATATTTTAATCTCAGTCAGGTCTAATTTGCAAAAACCTTTGCCATTGATATTCGCCGAGATGAGGTCGTGACAAGAATTTAAACATTTTTTAACTGTAGGAATTGAGCTTGATGGTCACTCATATACAGTCTAAAAAAATAAATAAATATCTTGGGACAACTCACACACGGCTATCTGATCCCAAGCTAAGCAGAGCTTGTGTTATGGTAACCAGACCACTGATATACATACTTATTTAATTTATAAATACATACATATTATAGATAAATCACACCCAGACACAGAACTAACAATCATGCTCATCACACAAAGTTTGTCCTGAGTCTGACCGCATCAAGCTCATCTTAGCTTCACAGATCTGCGTCACACGTCCATCTGTTCATGACGGTGTTCTCGCAGTACTTGTACGCACCTGTACTTCCCGCGCAGCACCCTCTCCCGGAGCTCCCGCAGCGTGGAGCCGTCGAAGGGCAGCGAGCCCGACACCAGCGTGTACAGGATCACGCCGAGCGACCACACGTCCACCTCGGGACCGTCGTACTTCTTGCCTGTAAACGATGGATTTGATTGGAAAAGATGTTGAGGTACATACATATAAATAAAAACTTTCTTGAAAAACATATTTTGTATTTTTTTTTTGTCTGTATGTCAGTCTGTTTGTTCCAGCTAATATTTTTTTTTTTTTTTTTTTTTTTTTTTTTTACGTTTATTAATCATAACAAAAACAGTGTACAATATTTTTAACTCATAACATACCACACAAACCATCGCGGGTTTAACAGCGGTATGGCCAGACACGGCAACTCGGTGCCATTACATGTTAGAATTAGATAACATAGTTAATGAGCATTATTTGGTAGGTGGGTTACATATTTTTTTTACAATGTTTAAATTACAGTTTAGGAGACACTTTCTAGCTTGCAGTGCATATCCATCAGCCTTCATGGGCATGGGCCAAAGCAAGTTACTGCTGGCTGATAATTAGCACAAAAGCATTAACCCTGCCTTTGCTGTCGCGCAATCGGGTGAAGAGTAATCGTACCTTGGAAAAGTTCAGGCGCGGCATAGGGCGGACTGCCGCAGAAAGTGTCGAGCTTAGCGCCCGGAGTGAACTCGTTAGAGAAACCAAAGTCCGCTATCTTAATATTCATCTCGCCGTCCAACAGGAGATTCTCCGCCTGGAACACGAACATTACAAATTATTACACATAACATAACATCACGCCTGTAATCCCCGAAGGGTTAGGCAGAGGCATACCAATTAGTATGCCCACATTTCGCTAGTTATGTTTAAGGCCACTGTAATAAGGGGCGAGCCTATTGCCAACCGGGCACAAATCCAGACTCTGAGGCTGCTACTGAGAATTTTATTTTAATTTTATTTTGTTACTTTTAAGAAGGCTTACAGGCTAATTACATGATAATAGGTAACAACAACACTTTATCCAGTTGCTAATAACAAGCCTCCACAGATAATATAACGTATCGATTAACAAAAGCAGAAAAAAAATTAAGTTACATACCAAGTAAGTAAGTAGGTTTCAGTTTGATAGGTTTAAGTTTATTATTATATATGTTGCTACATATCAGTTTGAGAATTTGAGATTTCTTGTCAATCAGTTTGAGATTTCTTGATATTAAAACCCAATAATACATTGCCCGAGTTGGGAATCGAACCCAAGACCTTATGCTCAGCAGTGACGCTTTGCGACCACTAGACCAACAAGGCAGGTTCGCTTTTACGTATTCTTTTATTTATGTAGTCATGTCAAATTCAAAGCATGTATTTCAATTAAACCATTTACAGGCATTTATAAATCGTCAAGGAGTTGGTCAGTTAGTCAGAAAGTTGAAGCTAGTCCATGTATTTAGACCATTAAACCGACATATTTATTACTTCGCTTAGGGTTATTTACACATAAACTTACGCCTTTTACCCATGGGGATAGGCAGAAACTACAGAACGCAACCTGCTACGATCCTTGCATACTCCTTTCGAAAGGAAAGCTTTTCTTTTCCTTTCCATTCTTTTTCGCGTTATTTATTTATTCGAAATTCTTTCTCAAATGTTTGAATTTTTGTCACAGCGAGACCTAGAGTGTTGGAACTGACCTTGAGATCCCTGTGTATGATCCGCTTCTGATGGCAATACTGAACAGCGGATACGATTTGTCGGAACTTGGCGCGGGCTTCTTTCTCCTTCATGCGGCCGTGTAAGACCAGGTAATCAAACACCTGGAATATTGAACAACATATTATTATTAAACGTTTTTGCTTCTGGAAATCAAGCGTAGTATCATAAAACACAGCTTAAGATACTTGGTAATTGTGTAGCGTTCTATCAGTGAAAGATTTTTTGTTATCAGTCCAGTACTTCTGGAGATTAGCTCTTGCAAACAAACTTTACCTTATTTTAAATTAGTATAGATAAGATTATGCTGTTAATGCTTTTTCTAAATAATAAACTTGATTATACATTTGTAATGACCGTTCTAGCGAATGTTAAATGACAAATAGAAGCTCATCTATTCTAATATAATAAAGATTTAGAGCTTTTTGTTTGTTTGTTAAAATTCGTTAATTTCTGAAACCAGTCAGATATAAAAAAACTTTCGTTTATGATAGCCAGATTAATGAGGAATAGTATAGGCTATAAAACATCACGCTACGACCAACGTAAGCGGAGTAGTAACCAGAGACGTAACTTAACGCGGTCAAAGGATTCAGTTCGACGAACTCACCAATGTTTTGTTATAATTCCATGCTCCGGTCTATCAGTGGCTAAGTTATAGATACATACCTCGCCGCCTGACGCGTACTCCATGACGAGGTACAGCGTCTTCTCCGTCTCTATGACCTGGAACAGCTTCACTATGTTTGGATGGTCGAGCATCTTCATTATCCGGACCTGGAAGCATTCAAGTCAGTATTTAGATAAGGTCTGATAAAGTGGAAGTCGCTTCATGGAGTTGCATTTTCTTAGACTGGAAGTGCAAATCATCACACTTGGAAAAGGTAATAAGCGAAAGGTCATTCAATACGAAATATTAAAAACCGCTTGAAGTAAGATGAATTTTGGCAGAGCTGTAGATTACGTATAGTTAGTCCGTTAAGAACGGATTTTCAAAAAAATCTGATAAGTTCAAATTCTATGTTCATGGATTAGTTAGTCTTTGAGTTTATAACATGGGAATAAGCGAGCAAGCAACGATTCTGTTCTTTTAAAAGAGGCGTATTCTAAAATACTGTCAAACATAAACAACAATAAAAATCAAGAGTTTATTGATAATTGACAAAGTGTCGTAATTTGAGTTACGTTTAAAGATATTTATTTTTAAGAAAAGACACAAGTCACTTTCATGAGAACAGAGGACCTTTGCTAATATTAATAATAGGCTCATCACTGCATTGGACATTGTTCACGGTACACCCATTCAATACATTCAGTTTTTGAGAACGGTATAATTTCCTGATAGATATTTAGCTAACTGAGACTTGAATACATTGTATGTATGAGTGTAATTTTAATACAATTGGGTATTTTGTTGTATAACTGTTGATTGTTAGTAGTGTTATTTATGACTTTTATGACAACGTCCTGTGACGATACAAATCTGCGTCTTGTATACAAAAATGTTTGCGACGTACCTCTCTGAACAACTTCTGCAGTGATCCAGGGTTGAGTTGTGTCTTGTCTATAATCTTGATTGCGACCTCCTTGCCGGTGGGCACATGCTTCGCTAGCTTCACCTTAGCGAAGTTGCCCTTGCCGATTGTCTTTAGAAGCTTGTACTTTCCTGAAAATATATTAATATACCATATAACATCACGCCTGTAATCCCCTACGTGTTAAGCAGAGGTGTACCCATTAGTACACTCACATTTCGCCAGTTATGTTTGGGTTCAATGTAATAGGGGGCGAGCCTATAGCCATCAACCGGAAATCCACAAATCCAGACTCCGAGACAGCTACTGAGAAATCTCTGATAGAAAAACCCAGTAACACTTTGCCCGACCTAGAAATCGAACCCAAGACCTCAAGCTCAATAGTCGCGCTTTGCGATCACTAGACCAACGAGGCAGTCAAAAACCAAGAGAAGTATTTTAACTGGTCAAGTCCTGGCTGACTTACCGGTATGACAGAACAATAGAAAATCAATTGTGTCTCATTACGTGGGACTTGAGTAAATAATTCTCGTAACAATTTTCTGATTCCTGAGATACAGTTTTTACATAGCTTGGAAGTCAGGAATTAATTTAGTTTAGCTGCCTAATTCTTTTGTTATATAAATGTATTTACTAGTTCTTAGTACCTTTTCTGTATTAGGCAATATTATTTGGTCCAAATAAACGTTATTATTATTTATAGTTCAACGAGAAAGATATACATTAGCATCAACTACCTAAAAATAATTTACACATAAAAAATAAACTATATTATAACAGGAACAAAAGAGTGGACGAATGAGAACAATAAGCGTGTTCCTAACGATTCGTGTCGAGACACCGCTGACAAGATAGTAAATCTCGTTGTGAAAGCGGAAAATAGTGTCGTAATTTTTCCTTAAAGTTACTCGATTTCTGTACTAAAAATGGCGGAGTGCACGAAGAATGAGAACAGACAGATAACTGCGAGGGCAAAGAGACTTCAAATAGCAAATCTTTTATGAACAGAATGTGGATGTGATGTTATTATAATGTATCGAACTTTTTATCAGATAAATTTTGCATATAATGTAATTCTTGTAAATTGTCATCACAAATCTTAACTAATTTACCTAAAAAAATATTTTGATTTTTGTAACTAAATAATACAATTATTTATGTAGTTAATTTGTAGTTTAGCACAAGTAAGCTTTTTTTTTATTTGCATCTTAAAATTGTAATTCTTTTTCTATGTCTATAATAGGCTGATCATAGCGCACATCAACCTAAAACATTACCTACCTGTGTATCACAAATAAAATATTTCTGATTTCTGAATGAGTGGTAAAAGAAACAAAATCAGTATTTAGCCACACCAAAAGTTAAGCTACGTGATACACGATACAAAAAAAACGGGCTCCGTAAATTGAAAAGGACTCTCTGTTGTAATTATTTTGATACCTGTTTTCAATTTCGTAATCTGTGTTTGTCTATACCTACCTACTGACCCTTCTAAATTCTTTTAAATTCGTCTTTTAAATCGTCTAAATGTGAAAACTTTACGTTTTGTTCCAGAAAGTTTGTAGAAATGTCTCTCCTCCCCCCCGAGATTTACATTTACGTTACAAACAACTCTGAACCGTGCGTGACACGCAATAGTGTGACAGAATCTGATAAGTTAGTGATACTGACCAATGTGTGGTTCCTCGGACGCCCGCGAGCGCGACGAGACTCGGGCGCTGCCACCCGACGTGCCCCCGCCGCCCGCGCCCGCTGACGACTCCGACGCACTCTGGAAATGCACAAGAAAATCATGTTAATATGATACTAAATACATAAAGATCTCCGCATTGGATAAACTGAAGACTCCTTTTCTGAATAAAGCCTGTATTTGAAGTACTGTAAGTACTGCATTCTACCTTCTTTTAGACTTTAAGATAGAGCTCAATTCTCACCTACATAAGACATTGCGAGATTCATTTTTATTTATACGTTTTTACAATTTGCAGCTCATCATCGAGTTGGTGGTAGTAAAAATGGCACGGTATGGCATCGAACTAAGAAGGCAACCTTCTTAAAGTTTTGTATACATAAATATTTCAATAATAATATTTAAGAAATATTTGCCTTTGCCTTTCTTACAAATATTCAAAGTTGTCGTCACTAGTAATGAAGAAAAGGGTACTTTATACAAAATACACTGTAGAAAATACTTTAACAAAACCTAAAAGTAGAACTGTAGACTTTAACTTCCAAAGGGAAAGCATCCCAAGCAGTAAAATAACGCTTATTTCAAATTCCATTCAAATGAAACAGTTTCCAAATTCAAGAATCTTTCCTAAAAGCTTTATCCATTGTGTCAACTATAAAATACGTGAATTAATCTCCATTTAGATTCAATAGAACATTAGGAAGGAGGATCCCAAACAACCTACTTATTTACAAGTCGAAACATAAGCTACAATCGTTATTAGTATTTTATGTGTAAGTAATTAAGTTGAAACTCATATTACGCTGTACAATAATATAACATTAATCTCGGCAGAGGTAATAAAGGAACAATTGTAATAAATAAACTTGCGACATGATTACAGATTTTGCTTGTTACTATGCTTAGTTATCGTCAGGCTGTATTGGAGTTCGTGAATCAGAAAATATCGGAAAATCTTGAACAAAACGAAAGAGGAAAGAATTGTGAAAGTAGCAAGCTTACACCTGGCAGTGAGTGCACAAAAGCTATGCCTCCGTTTTGGGACGAGCAACTAGCTTCAATTTTCGGACTAACTGACCGACTCCTTGACAATTCAAAAGTGCCTGTAAACGGTCTAATTGAAATAAATGTTTTTGATTTTGACTTTGACTTGACTGTATCATAATGCTACAATTTGAAGGTGCAAAGTTTTTTTTTGCATTTTCTCCGCTTCATTGCATGCAGATCAGATAGGGTAATATGGATAGGTACCTACCGTAGGTCGCTATTTGATACAAAACCATTAAAGTATGTAGAATAGTTGTCATATAACCTTCGTAATAGAAAATCATAATTCATACTAAGTTTATAGATGCGAAAGTAACTGTCTGTCTATCTGTTACGTTTTCATGTCTAAACCACTGAACCATTTTTTACGAAATTTGGTACGAATTAAGTTTGAACCACAAGAAAGGACATAGGCTACTTTTAGGACAAAGTCGCAGGAAATGTTAAATTACCTAGGTGTCATTTTGAAATCTAGTTATTTGAAGGGTAAACAGACTAACCACAAGCTTAAATAAGTGCACTAATTCTTTCCTATCGATTAGCTTAATAGCTTGACTACTTTTGAATGAAGCACGCTGTCGGCACAGCCCCAATCCCATAATCCCACAATCCCCACAGTAGCAGTGCCTCCCATTTCTCGGTAGCCACGCCACCGTCTCCCGCGCTAACTGAACCCTAGTCGCGACATCGCGGTCGTTCACCTCTCGCTCCGTGCTTACCCGAGCATGGCTTTGTGCTGCCAGTCGCAGGGAATTCCTTTATTTTGACGCCCTTTATCTTTGCTAAGGAAAATAACAGGTGATATCAATGATAGGAACTGTTTTGTAGACACCCCCGGTTTCGCCAGCAAAGTAATTAATCTTCTGACAAATTTTATGTTTGTTGCAGTTATTTGATTGGCTGAGGATGAGTCGGTTAAACAAACACAATCTATCGATTGACAGCAGATTTATTGAAAATGGCAAATGACTTCGTCCGCGTGGTGTTTTTCACCCGAGTTAAGTTACTTTTTCGGTTATTGCTCCGATCCCTTGCGTCGTAGCGTGATGTTATACAACCTATATTATTCCCCATGAATCTGGCTATCATATACAAAAAGATTTTCTCCAATGCGACTAGAAATTTGTAAATAGCGCCATTAAACATAACTAAAAATCTCTACAGCTTTTTTATTTAATTATTATTTTAGTATACATAATGAAATCCTATGAAATAAGTATTAATAAGTAATGTCATGTACTTACTGGTAACATTTACGCAGCAAATGTTGCCCAAAACATCAAATGTTTACAACAACACAAAAACATGTTGTTGCAACAATGTTGTTATCTTTATTTCTCAATGAAAACAAAGCATAATACGATGTTCAAGTACGTTCCCTCAGTTCTTGAACGTACTCTATGCTCCAATAAACAGAATTGTAAATGTATTAAAAAGTGATGATTCATAGCGAGAAGGCCTCAGATTGATGACAGGATCAACACAGGGGCCCTTCACTAACAGCTTAATCTAATCTATCATTGTTATCAGCTAATTATAATAAAACGTGCGTAGATAATTTGATGGCGTACATACTTTAGGAGCTACATTAGTCTTCTCGTATTAAATTATCCTCCGCTAAAATATACTACCCTCCAGCCATAGAGAGAACGTGAGGCGACTTGGCAAGCTGGTTGAATGAAGTTTGTTTACGATGTACAACGTGACCTTTCCCTCATCTAGGTATGTAGTGAATGATAATTTGATCAAGTATCAAGATTTGTTATTGGGTAGACTAATACACACCCTAGTGTCAGAGTTTCTAAACCGCCTCAAGGGCCTCTGACATGGTTTGAGTGGAACAGTTAAGTCCAGGTTTCCTCACGATGTTTTCCTTCACCGATGCCAGTGATGTCCAAGATAAACTTTAGAAAGTACATATGAATTAAAAAATTCACATTGGTACTTGCCCGGATTTGAACCCACAACCTCATGCATGAGAGGCGGGCGCCTTAACCACTGGGCCATCACGACACCATAATAATCTACTAACTCTGACTAATAATCTAATATAACAAATAGGAAACTTTTTCTGTCTGTCTCTCTATTACCCATGACGGAAAATCTACTAAAATGATAGTAACGAAATTAGACAAATATAAACCTTGACAAGGTCACAGGTTACTTTTAAATCTGCGACTTACAGAAGAAAGTTGTCAGAAGGTTGCGTGTTCAAATCACGTCGGGGTCATCAGTTTAAGAGGTATGAGAACAATAAAAAGGAAGGAAGCTCCGACCAGACGGGTGTTATGTCTGGTGGGCTACTGCCCGACAGTTGTTGTCGAGATCTTGTATATGTATATGCTAACGTGGTGGAGAACTTTGATTGCGCGATGTAGGAATTGTCAGTTGTAGTTCGTATTCCGAGCGATAGTTGTCGCTACATCTATTTTTGCTATTCTAGACATTTACGCGAACGAAGTTGAAGGCAAAAGCTAGTTGGTATATAAGGCCTTACGACCATTGAAAATCCTAACTAATATTATAAATTCGAAAGTAAGTTTTTTTGTTTGTTACCATTTTACGCCTTAGCCACTGAACCGATCATCCTGAAATTTTGCATATACGTTGCGAAGTGTACAGGAAAAAACATAGGGTACCTTTAATCCCGAAAAAAAGTACTGTTTCCGAGGGAAATCACAATAACTTTCTTATGATCATAGATGCGCCACGTGTTGTTTCGAATCATGATTTTAACTAAATAATCAAAATTACATAATAATTGAAATAACAGGGCATGGGTAATTTTTTCCGCGACTTCGTCTGTGTTTACGATAACCGAAATTTACGCGGACGAAGTCGCGGGCAAAAGCTAGTGCTCAATAAATATTGAATTACAAAATGCAGTAGCCCAAATCATTATATTATTATTATAGCCTATAACCTTCCTCGATAAACAGGTTATAAAAAGCAAAAAGATTAGTTTAAATCGTACCAGTTAGCGGAGTTTAAACAAACAAACTCTCAGCTTTGTAATATACGCATTAATATAGACATCTATAAAGATGAAAAGACAAACATGAACGTACCAAGATAACAGGAACATAACTTTTGAGTTCCTGTCAGAAACAGTAACCACAAATCCGAATACAAATTGGGCTGTTAGATACCTATCGTAACTCAGTAGAGAGACAGATGGCCGAATCTAACTTGAAGATTCGACATGGCAGTGGTACCAGTCCAAAATTTGGGTCAACGGTTTACAAGATTAAACTTGGAACAAGAACAGGGCACTCGGGACTATCCGATAGTTAGATGAATAAGACGGTAGTTAGATTGCGTTATGAAACGTCGAAGTTAAGCGAACTGAGAACTGCGCAGCAGTGGGATAAGCAACACTGGAGTTAAAACGGCAGAGTAATAAGATTAAGAGCCTATTATTGTTCCAATGCAGGGCAAAAGTCTCTTCTCATACGGAGAAGTAACGAGCATTAATTACGCTTGCTCAAGGCGAATTGGCAATTCCAGACTTTTCAGAGGCCTTGCAGTAGGACAATAACAGGCCGGTATAATTTTATTTTATTATTGTAAGGGCAAGAGGATGATGAAAAGCAGTATACAGACTTTAAACGACTCGGTTGGTCATTTTTATGCATATTTTAGCCAAACCCTGAAATTGGACGATGACACGCCAGACGCGGGTTAGTTTTCTTCATTTCAATCTTTTTAAATCTGTTTCTATGTACGAGGCACATATTTGCTTATGACGCCGGGGCGCCATTCAATACATAATACACGACTTTTTAAACAAGCTACTATAATTAAAAAAATTAAAAAACACGACTGCCAATTTGCACATATTTGTACTTTGTTTACTCGTCAGATTTTTTTACGACGTTTTTTATTTACAGTGTTATATATTTTTTAGATCTACTTGTCAAATTCTAGACGATAAACAGAGACTCGGCCAGATTCATTAAAAAAAATAATTGAGGCTGGTATAAATTTACGTTTTAAATTAATTTGACCACAAAGGATTCTTTTTATTTTTAACTAGAAGGATTGTAACGATACCCCATACATCTAAATCGGTTCAGGCGTTTAAAAGTTATGGTGGAATAAAGAATCTCACATACATACATACATATATACATACATACATACATTAACCCTGAACACATAACACTCCTTTTTTTGGGGCAGTCGTGTAAAAAAGAACCAGTATCAAGACAAAAAGAAAAAGTAGACCTGAAAAATTAAAGTGACTACCTCACATAACGTCGTCCTCTCAACGTAACTAACGAAGTATATAACTCTAGGTCATGAGAAGAAGTTTTATTTTCTTTACGTAAGCATCACTTTGTTAGGCTTCCCGTGTGTTTGCCTTTGCCTAAGGCATCTCGTTACGAGAAAACTCGGGCAGTTTTAAAATCCCTTTTGCTTGTAAACCTTTTGTTCGGTTTAGCTTGAATTTGCATGATGGTTTTGAATGGAACTGCTTCAAGTTAGATCATTTTCTGGAGAGAATTTCAATTTTAAATGATTTGGGAAAGACTAACTTATGCCTTATGACTTTCGCTTATACTAATGTCAATAGACTCGCCCCCTATTAAGTGGGACTTAATAAACATAACTGCGAATTGTGGGTGTATTCATGAGTACACTTCTGCCTAAACCTTCGGAGATTACAGGCGTGATGTTATGTGTGCATGTAACTCGTATACCAAATGTGTTATCCTCTATCCTCTGCTTAAATAGTTTTTTGGAATAAATCAGGGTTAAATATCTGATGTTGTGTAATTAATGTAACTTACGCCCGCGACTTCGTCCGCGCAAATGTCGGTTATCGCGGACGCAGACAGACACGCGGAATAAAAGTAGCTTGCGTTTTCTTGGGGTTCAAATTTAACTCAAAATCGGTTCAGTGGTTTCATTGTGAAAGCGTATACATTCAGACGGAGTTACTTTCGCATTTATAATATTAGGCAAGGATAGTATGGATTAGTAAGAAATCTGATAGAATTTAATCTAGATTCATGAGAGAGGTCTGAAATGCGGGCTCTAATCTAGACACAGGACCAGTGAATTAGGTCAACCCAGCAGCGGTTTGTGATGTTATGTTAATAACCGTTACTAACTTAGCATCTACACTAATATTATAAAGAGAAAAAAATTGTATTTTTGTTTGTTTGTTTGTAATGGATAAACTCAAAAATTACTGGACCGATTTTAAAAATTCTTTCACCATTAGAAAGCTACATTATCTGCGAGTAACATGGCTATATTTTATCTTCGCGCGGACGAAGTCGCGGGCAAAAGCTAGTTTTAAATAAATCCAGAATATGATGTAAATACAGTTATAATGATAGATGGTAAGCAGTTTTGTAGTTTGTAGTTTTTATAGAGGTTTTTATTTTAGGAACAAAGTCTTCACACTAATTAAATTGTTTTTTAGATGTACCTACATTGTAAAACTGTTTTTCTCAATATGGAGGTTCTTGCTTATTAGTACTCTAGCATTAGCATTCTACATATGAAACTTTTGGTAGGCAACTAGATTCAATTCTGTTTATTTTTTTCTTGCGGATTTAAAAAGTTCCTTTTAATGATCTAATTTAAATTAATGACATGACTTTGAGCAAGATTCTTCCTCTTCTTGTTTATCAAATTCCGTAACGAGGCGATAAGATCAAAGTATTGATTCGGGAAAAAACCTTTTATTAATAAATAATTTATTCTCAGGGTCAGAAATAATAAAACGTTTCACATGATAAAAATAATTCTTCTCAACATTCTTCAGCTTCGTGATTGACAATTAGTCGCGGAGAAAGCGATGTAAATCCACGATGTCTTAACGCTAGTTTTAATAACAGGAAAATCTTTTATAGCCACTTTCCAAACTGTCGGATAGGTCACAGACAAGCTGCGATTAAAAATAAAAGCGAATATTTTTTTACTAAAACTAATTATTATTAAATTAACAATTCGTTTTGCTTCTACAGTGGCCGTTATTAGTTTAAGGAATTCTTGAAGTGGAAGTTGGAACCTGTGTTTCATTTCAAATTCTTAATTCGATTTTGATTAGCATTTATTCTGCGTATCTGTTAGAAATGTCTAATCCCCCCTTCCGCCCCTTCATTAGCAATTAAATGTAATAACAAAAAATACGAAAATTATGGACATAGCAGCTTTTGCCCACGACTTCGTCAGCTCAATTCCTGAGTTATCCCACGAGAACCCAAAACGGAATAAAAATTATCCTATGTAAATTTTTGATCCGTTAGGTGAAGTTTCAGCAAATTTCGTTCAGCCGTTTAATCGTGAAAGTGTAACAAACATCCATCCATCCACACAAACAAAACTTTCGCATTTATAATAGTAGTAGATCACTTCCAATAAAATGTTTAATTGACACTTCGAAATTCACTATCGATTTTTTTTTTGTTGTTGTTACTTTTCTTGTTGAACTATGAGTATATGTAATGCTTTTCTGAATAACGGTGAAATTTGCCTTTTAACATAGCAGTTGTCATGAAACAGTTCAGGGTTAAAATATAAAAAGATTAAAATTAAAATATTATTCTTAATTGTCTGTATAGAGAATAAAAAGTATCTTCCCTGCCAAATATCTGGTCTAAATGTCAAGAGACCAAGGCTGGTAACATTGATATTCGGTGTTATGTAAGTGCAGTAATTTGTCACACTGGCGAATACTTTACGGACGAAATGGAGAATACTAATAATTCAACTTTGGAAATAAACCGTTATCATTTTCCGTGGTGCTCCACTTCATTTAATAGCCTGCAATTACTTTATACTAAGTTATTTCAAATTCTAAATTATGGAAGGGTTTGTTACTGGTCCAGTATTGCAGAAATGTTAAGTCGTGAATTAATATGGAACTGTGCGCGATGGCGATAAAAAATTGCAACGCCAATTTATTAAAATCGATTTCATGAATAAATCGCATCGTTGTGCGTGTTTGTATAGGTAGACTACTTGGACTTATGTCTTCAAATCGAAACTAGATCTTATTTAATGAAAATAGAAAAGATTCCAGTGATTCTAAGTTACATTTGGACCTTGCTGGTTTGGATTTAGTCTCATAGATTTTTTTTTTAACAGTCCCGCCACTCTCTTTCCATCCACTGCAAATTCTGAAAGCCAGAATCAACAGTGGTGACCACCGGAACAGCGCCGATGAAGCTCGACGAGTCCTGAACGAACGATTCAACAGACTTGAATCCCACAATGAAACTAATCCGAAAACAATATCGGATGAATAAGAAGAAATAATGCAAGCCGCTTCCAACCGGTCCTATCAGAAATCTACATATAGGGGAAGTTTATGTTCAGCAGTGGACGTCCTACGGCTGATGTTATGATGATGATAAACAAATATTTATTGATTAAACTTTATGTACATGTAAAAAAAATACACTGTACAAAGGCGGACTTAATGCCATGGGCATTTTCAACCAGTCTACTTTAGGGTGATGCAGATGTAAATAAAAAAAGGATATATCAGGATTTGTGAAGGTTCTAAAGAATATTTACCCCATGAAACTTCTCGATGGCTTTGGCTCGTCGTCTCCTCCGCCATAGCTTGGACAGGAACACCGGTGCCAGTATCGGCAGCACTCGGTGTCGCATCGTTTGAGGATTTATTTTGACGGAGTTTGTTTACTGCTTGGTTGAATATGTGGTCTAGCTTGTGAGCTAGACCTGCTAAGATTGTGTCTTGTTTGGTCACTTTATTGTTTGTTTTGATCACTTGATCTGTGGCACGTTTTGTCTTCTTTATTTTGAGTGTTTGATGGTAAGTTTGTTAGTGTTTCGTACCGAAAGGTGCTAACAGGGCCTTATTACTAAGCCTTTGTTGCTGTCCGTCTGTCTGTTTGTCAATGGACTATCTAATAAACCGTGATAGGCAGAGTTAAAAAAAATAAAGGATTTTTCAGCGTTTTTTTGCTTGATCTTAATATTGTACAGTGATACGGAACCCTCCTAGTGTAAGTTCGAATAGCACTTGAGCGATTTATTAAAGAAAGCTATTTATAAAAGAACATTAATAAAACCGCTTTCTGATTCTATATTAACATTTAATGTATCCAGATTAGATGATGATATCGTTACTAATTAATCATAATGTACAAACAAACCGATATTTCTGACCCCAAATCTACAATCCCGTAATAATGTTTCCGTTACAACCAAACCCACACTAATTAACACATCAATATTAATGACGGATACAAATCAAAACAGATAGTTGTTTTGTTAGCAAAATGGCGAATTATTGCGGTTTCAGTACAACCACGGATAACCCACACTGACCTCGTTAAATATTAAAACAAGAGCAGTGATTTTGTGATTAATTACGTTAAACTATTAAACTTTGGTGTCACTTTTAGATAAGATGAATAATTTCATAATATATTACGTGTGTGCGTTGATAAAAACGTGGTTATACAATGAAAAATAAAACATCTGACACGTTCTCCAGATGATAAGGGCGAAAGTAATGAAAATAATGTATCGAATCAAATGTAACAGTACCATGATAACATATATTACGCAGATGTTTGTTTATTTAAGACTCTCCATCGACTTATTCACTAATAATATTCCCCGATTTCATTCACGGCAACCAAACCTCAATATAGACTAGCCAATTACGCAGAAGATAGGACACAAACACAGGTACACTCCTTCCCTATCTCTCATAGCCCGATGGGACGGCAATCCAAAACGACCGTCACATCACCAACATCCAAATTGATGGAAAAATATACAGGTTTTCGACCACAACATTAACGCGGCAGAAAAACACTATACACTTAGTTATTGCGCGGCACTTGCGAATTAAAATATCAAGTCACTTACAGCTATTGATGTTGAAACACAAATAAATAAAAATTGAATAGTAAATAGCGAACAAACAAAACCAAAAAAGAAACACTATTATAAGTTAACATATTAAACTGTGAGGAGTGAGGTTTAAGAGATTGGAAACGTTCGATCAGGAGTAAAAGTAAAAAAGACTGAATGAAGCCGGAAAACACGACGACAACATGTTATAATTACATTAGGTCTGAACAGCCTTAATGATATGTTAGACATATCCACTTTAAGGCACAATCGGTGATATAAGTCCCGACGTAATTATAATTTTCATTAAAGACATAATTGACAAAAATGCAGCTACAACCCAGTCGAGCTAAGTTTGCAGTTCGCTGGAATGCGGCGAGTTACAATAACTACATTATGTATTGAAATAGCTAACACTTTTGATATAATATTACATAATTATGTCAATAACTAAAAGAGAAATTCCCGACACATTTTAACAAACATTCGTTACATAATGATCCCTTCTTTGCATACTCAAGGTGCCAATTTGACTGGGTTGTACATAAGCGGGAAACAAAACACCAATAAAACAGAAAAGCAGCAAATGGTACTAATTACAAACACAACAAACAACTAACAGTACTAACAATCAAAGCTGAATCAATAAAGAATCCAATTCATTGTAGACTGAAATACAAAGAGCTCTAGAAGTAGACGTAAAAGGAAAAAAAACCTAACAACAGCTAGAACCAATACAATCGACGTAAATGACGTCAGCAAAGGCAATAACAGAACATTCCGTGACGATAAGTTAACTACGCTTGAACAATGAGAAAGGTAATGTTACAATTTGGAACAAATATGTGAAAGGGAGAGTCATTTAAAAAACTATTAGGGCAACACATTGTAATATAAATATATAAAAGGCGAAAGGTCACTCACTCATCACGAAATATCGGAAACCGCTTGACGTATAAAGATGAAATAAGGCAGAGAGGTAGTTAGTTTAGAAAAAAAAACAGAATTTCCCCCTAAGGGGATGAAACGAGGGTCCAGAGTTTATATGACGAAATCAACTTTGACGCTGACGACGGCAGAAGCTAGTTTGATATAAGCAACAGTAGGAAACCACATTGTCATTAAGTCCAAGTAACATAACATAACATCACGCCTGTAATCCCCGAAGGCTGAGGCAGAGGTGTACCCATTAGTACACCCACATTTCGCCAGTTATGTTTTTAGTCCCATGTAATAGGGGGCGAGCCTATTGCCATCAACCGGGCACAAATCCAGACTCCGAGGCTGCTACTGAGAAATTCCTGATGGAAAAACCCAAAAACACTTTGCCTGACCTGGGAATCGAACCCAAGACCTCATGCACAGCAGTCGCGCTTGCGACCACTAGACCAACGAGGCAGTCCGAAATCTGAAAGTAAGACGAAGTTTGAAAAACATATTGGTGATATACGACCTTCGGACCTTCTAATTTTAGAAGCCTAAATAAAGGAATATGTGACCATATACGGAGCGTAAAACGACACATCACATACTCGTTAACTACGCACACTGCCCATCAGAATATTAACAAACATTGAGCAAACATTTTTGCTAGGAAATCACTTTTTGATGAGAAAAGTCCCTTTTTTGGTAGCGCGCAATGTTACGCATACAAAACAATGTTTTGACGGGAGCATCAGCAGTACTGGAGTTGTATTTAATTTTTTACATTATGAAACTATCAAAATGTTGGATCTTTAGCCTTTAATGTTTTCTGCCAGGGTTGCGGAATTTGTTCAAAGGAGTTACCGCGGCCCTGGAACGCAAAGGGCACTAGAAGGAACACAGATGGATTTTAGTCAGTAAAAGTCTGACACTCAATTCCGCTCCGCCCAGAGCAGAAAGAGTCTGCAGATTTTCCACACTGAAAAAAAAAAGCCTTTAATGCTTGCGTTACCAGAGGGTTCCCACTTAACAACTACCACTAACTTTAGGTTTCATTAAATGTCTTTTTTACACCCGTTATATAACTTAATAGTGATCATCCATGAGGTTAATCGTTTATTTAGCTAATTGCATGGCACTGATTATGCAGTAGATGCAGCACTATTTGTTCCAAACTTGGCATGCCCTATCGAATACAAAGTAGAACTCCAAGAATGATCAATGTGTTTACAAGAGACACTTTCAAAGTTCAGATCTCTAATCGGTAAATCATAATAACACTTGGTGCCAAAACACTAATTGAAAATAATCTTGGCAATGCACATGTAGCAAAAACGAAGTCCGTTTTTTGGTTTGGTTAAAAATATATATTTCTGGTTTTATAATTAGGAAACCGTATAAAATAAAGATTTCTTTTTAGGAAAAAAAAAACTTGTCGATTAAGAAAAACCGTTAGAGATTTACGAGCCAACTTTTTATGTCCTAATTGAATCACTTTGATTTATTACAGCATTTTTATAACTGAACTTTTAATCAAAAATCTTTTTCTAACAAATTGCAAATTAATACTATAGATATGAAATCCATTATGATAAATTACATTCTAATTACAATAACCTACAGTTTAAAGTCCAAAATCATGCTCTAGTTGGATACAATTATGTTCTAGTTTAGTATTCTATCGATTTCTAATTTAACTGTGTTCAACATCCTATCAAACTGAACCGCAAACATTCTGAAACTCAAATCAAAATTCGTACCATTTACCAACTAACATCCTATTTTGTCGGGACAGTAATATACGTGTTTCATTTGCCATATCATAACTCTAGGGTATTAATCAGACTACGTCAAAGAACCAACTAGTATATGAATTATTTCTTAATTATTTAAGTCCCACGTAACGAGACACAATTATTGATTTTCTATTGTTCTGACTTACCCGTTTGTCAGCTGGGGCTTAACCGGTTAAATAATTTTAATTTTCTGGTATGATTAAAAAAAAAGAAGCCACTGTAAATAATCAGGCAGACATGGATATCAGGTACTTGTTGTGGGAACAAAGGAAACCTGGGAGTACTAATTTCTTCGAAAATTTAGTTTATTTACAATGGCTTCATTTTCTTCATACCAGTTGATGCTTTGACATGGTCTCATTAATATTCTACGAGTTATGGTATGTCAAAAGGAACACCTTGTATAAGCTAACTATCCTCAAAACAATACAATATCAAACATATAACTTCAATGACGCTAGAGAGTCGTTGACCCGAGCCGAGCATTACTGTCGAAACCCCATTGTTTCGCCGCACTGCACCATCATCAAGCCATTAGATTCACAGAAACGATGAATGATTGAGCAACTGTTTTGAATGTTGAGGATTGGTGTTCAGTTGGCATAGTGTGGTCAGAGGTTCAGTGGATTTAGTAAGATATCTTGTCCGTTATCTTGACCACTTAGGTAAGGGGAGATGTAATAATGGGTAAACCTCTGCCTAACTCCTCAGGGATTACAGGCGTGATGTAATGTTATCTTGACCCGCATGCACTGTCACCTGTACACGTGAGGACTTAATGACTGCGTCAGCGAATGGTGTTGTTGTAGCTGAATATAGGGCCAAACAATTTATTGTCAAAATCATATTACTCAGTATTGTAGAGACCCTGGCTGTTTGAGCCAAATGCAAACTATTTGGTATGAGATGAATATTACTTTTAGGTGTGTCAGCGGCTGTCAAGCCTAGACTAAGAATTAGTATTAACAAATATAAATTATTTAAAAGTGAATACACAAAGTTTCATGATTAATAAGTGTTTCAATCAAATAGATTGATAAATATATCCCGGTACAAGTAACAGTATCTATATTTGCTATCAATACGCTAAGACAAAGTGTGATATTAGTGTCTTAACATATAGTCATCATAGTACCAGATAATTTGAGTTTGTCCTGAAGGAACTGTCAGAAATCAAATAGTCCATTTATAATTTACAGAATCAAAGGATGAAAAAGACAAGAGTGGTCTTATCGGTACCAAAAAGTATAACAATAGTACATTCAAATATTCTATACACAAAGCAGTTAAAAAGAAGGAATAGGCACTCAACGAAAGCATAAATAAATAAAGAGCGCTTGGAAATGTCAGACTCGATTGCTGTAGCATTTCATATTATTGATTAGATAAGGAACAATAATATCTGAAGGCAAAAGAAAATTGGAAAGACATTGTCTGTTCTCTAGCTTAGGTTTCAATTTCAATAAGCTGCTAGCCTCTTTCATAACGACAGTCGGAAAAATATTACTGTTGGAGAGGTCTTTATAATGTGGAATAATTTCCAAGTAAAAATGTTTGTGATAACGACACTCAGGTGATAAAATGATATGATTGACTCACTTCTAATTAAAAACATCACTGATTCCGAACTTCTTGATAACGAATCATTGTACTTGTAATGGAAATGATTCGAGTTATCGAACGTTATGACGTTGGAAAAGTTAGTCATGCCAGTCGTCCAGCGATGATATATCGTCACTACGCAGTCGGACGCTCATAAACGTAACCAAACAAGTCCTTGGAAGAAAGGGTGGAAAAATTACAACTTGTACGTTCATAAACTATTTCTACAAACTCGATTAATAAATCCGAAGTGGCGATTAGAATCCTAAAATAGAAACACTATAGAAACGACAACAAAACAACGAAAGAATTCAAGGACATGGCGTGCCACTGAAATATTCAGAAGCACGCTATCGCACGTAATCAATACTAGTGATATTAATACAAACGTATGACTTGAATGTCCTATTGGTCGAGCAGTTAGTAGCAGACTATCTATAAAGGTCAAAGTTAATACAGAGATAATAATAGTAAAAATAAAGTTTAGTCCTGAAGCTACTGACTGCTTTTTGTAGATATCTTGAAACAATATTATTATGGTTAGGTTCAATCGAAGTAAAGATATGTTTATACAACAACGGTTTGCGTCATTTTGACATGTTTATACGCATGGTTATTACGAGATAACTCTAAATTGATTGTAAATGTCATGACACCATTGTATGAGTCTATTTCTCTTGCTCGTTCCGACTCCAGTACAAGTGATTTATTAGGCTCAACTCCAGCCGGTCTATTTTCTGCCAGGGTTGCTGATTTTGTTCGAAAGAGTTACCGCGGTCCTTAACGCAAAGGGCGATAGGAAGAACACGGATGGATTTTAGTCAGTAAGAGCGGAAGAACTCATTTGATGATTTCCTAACCTTTAAAAAAAAAAGGCCAAGTAATCTGTGAAAATCTATGTCGATGAAGTGAGTTGAGGTTAAGTCTGAGATTTCCCGCAGAAACGCGCTGGCAGCAGTCAGGGATCGCGGAAGGCGCATACGGTCCCAGGATCCAGCTTATTAAGGTAATCTCACTTCATCCAAAGTTATCGAGGAAGATATTTTAAGTAAGATTTTCTGATGACGTCAGAACAGGAAATTATCTCATATAACAGAAGTTTGAAACTGTGTCACCGAAAATGACGGCAGACACGCCCCTTACTCATGGATGCAAGAGCAGGTTGATGAGCAAGAAGACATTAACAAAACCGCCAATAATCCTGAACAAACCATAAATCAAGGTGGATTTACTTGTCTAATTGATGAGGATAGATAACACAGCAAATAAATCTCTGCTAAGAAAGCAAAAGTACTCCTTATGTTAATCGATTTGACACTATATTAATCATGACTATGAATATGGATTAACAGTTACGATTATGTTGTGCATGGATAGGAAGTTGACAGTTCAAATCTCATTTATGCTGAACGATTTGTTGTCAGTGGAAATATGGAAATTAATGAAACTAAAAATATAGAAAGTGAACAAGATATTATACTAGTACCTAAGTTTGAATAACCTACGTAACACTGTACGTCACAGGGATACGTAAAGTTGCAAAATAGACTTATCCCAAGTTTTAATTAATCTAGGAGAGCCCTGGTCCAAACTTGTTGATTACTTTCATACTATAAATTCGTTAATTCGGATAGTACTACGAAAAAGCTTTTAGCCTCAAGTGCTTTTTTAATTTTTATCTAATAACGTGAAATGGGAATGTTTTTTATTAATTTCTGTTTTAATTAAGGCTTGCTAATTGATTGAAGCTACAAATATTTTATATCAATTTCTGTTAATTAAAATGTTACACATAGATGTGTTTTCGTATTTGCAGATGTGACTTTTACTTTTATTGTTTCGAAATCCTTGAAAATTTAATTTCTCTATTCAATTTCAACGTTTCACTTGGACCACAGATAAAACAATCAAAAAGGCTGCTGTGAAAGACACATCACCGCACTCGTATGTGTATCCGAATTAATATTTTCGCGCCAACGCTTCCACAATATGGCGTCCAATAATCGAGTATTGAGTTATTCGGTTTGCAATATCGATATGTATCGATGAGTTGGCTCCCGACGGTGTACTGGCTGGCGTGAGGGTCGACAGGCCGATGCTATTAAAAGCATGGGACTAGTGAGGCGGCTTAAAGCCTTCGTCACGATGCAGCCAAACGGTGAAAAAAGGTCTGATAGGCGTAATAACCCAGATACCTATTATGTATTGGCGCTGATATAAATAAAACGCGCGGCTTCGGCTGTTTGTTTACGCATTGAGAATATTTTATGTTAAATCTGCGTTGAGTTATTATGGGCTGTATTGATCTAAGTTACGTCTGTGGAATTTTAAGTAGGTGAGAAATGGACTGAGAGAAAGAAGATTTTCTGGCCTTTCTTATAGAAATACGTTTTAATATAAGATAAATAGGAAATTAAATTACTTAAAAGTTACAAATTATTGAACTTAGGTTCACTTTGTAAAGCTGTATCTATCATACTTACCCATACTCTCAACTTAACCCAGGATTGCTTGTTCTAATACTTGTCAAATCTAGTGCTTACCTGCAAAGATAGAAAACATAATTATAAGTAAAATATAGAGACAAAACAATATTTTTTTTGTAACAAACGAATACATAAAGGGTTTATATCAACCCTAAGGGGTTACCGCCAGACATTTAAAAAAACAGTTGGCAGCTTACATAGTCAAATTAAGCGCTTGTGCGTACGACAACGCTTTAAGGTAAACACTGCGGCATCTTATGTGATTGTAATAAGAACGATTTTACAACACAAACTGTATCGTCTGATGATCTGGCGACTTTTTGAAGATTTTCACCGCTCAATGGCTTTGCAACTCCCGACGTTGCGTAGGGCGTTAAAAATCCAGCGCATGGAAAAAACATAGTGTTAAAAAATTGCCTGTCAGACAAAGCAACACTGTGTTACCAGGCAGATAATACTTATGTGGTAGAGGGAGTACCTAGAAGCCTAAGGCTCGTTTACACCATTCAGGGTTTTCTTTATCTCCGATTTACGTCGGAGTTGTTAACACAGGTCCATTTTGTATGACTTATAGTAACTTAACCTTGGGTTAGCACTTAACTCCAGAGTTAGTTTTTGGCGCAAGAGGGCCTAAGTAGCATTAATTATGTATTATTTACATACATACACATACATAAACTCACACCTTTTTCCCATGGGGATCGGTAGAAACCACAAAAAGCCACCTGCTATTCTAACATACTATTTTCGACTCATCCACGTTCATACAAGCACGCCGGTTGCGAGTACATACTACGCACCTGACCTTTCTGAATTTCAAGTTTCAGAAACTGGATTATTTAAATAATTCCCCACGTAACACAATCTGTCATTACACGTACACGAAAACATTTAACCCTTCAACGGCTATCCCTTTAATTTCATCACGAGTTCTCGGTATAAAAAGCGGGGCACGCCAATCATAAAGGCCCCATCACACCGCGGCATCCCGGATTTATCCCGGGATATCCGGCTCCACGTCCGTCGGGAAATAACTTGGAAGTGGGACGCGAGCGCGGTTTTTTCTCCTTTCCGTACAAAATATGTATATTTCCTTTTGAAAACGGTTGTTGTGCTATTATGCAGGATTTGTGGGATCATTTGAAAGTGTTAAAAAAAAGGGACGCATAGATAATGTGGTCTTACTGGATTTTTGCTGGTTCGTTGGTTTAATATAAGTGAATTATTATGGCGGAGTTATTCTAATCTAGATTTAGTGACTCATTGGTGCCGATTCCCTTGTTCACAAACTAGACTAAATTTAGAGAATTGACATCTCTTACTAACATACAGCGAAAGGAAAGGACGGTGGCATTCCGTGACATTAAAGAACTAAGTTAGCGATGTCAAATTAGTTTTGCCTTAAACTTCTCAGTATTTTTAATCCACACGTTTTAAGATGTCAACTAGAACTGTATGGATATGTCAGATGGACTAAATTTGACAGTTCTTATTTACATTAGTCTCTTTCTTATTTTATTAGACAGAAAAAGATGGAAATAGTCTAATTTTAGTCTAGTTTGTGAACAAGGGAATCGGCACCAATATTTAGGAAGTTAATTTATTAATATATTCCCTGTGTGGTTCTTTTTTCACCTGTGTTAAGTTACAAGACGTAACTTGGTTACTGTTCCGTTTCCGAATGTCGTAGCGTAATGTTCTTATTCCTCATAAATCTGGCTATCATATACAAAGATTTTTTCCAATCCGACTGGCAGTTCCAGAGACTATCGCGTTTAAACAAACAAATAAATAAAAATCTCTTCAGCTTTATTTTATTAGAAAAATGTTTACCTATAAGTATGAATTATAAAATTATTAATGTTCCAAACAAACGATACAAATCCTTGAGAAGGGGCCTTTGCTGTGGGACAATAATAGGCTACTATTATTATTATTTATGCAAACAAAAATATATGGAATAGATAACTCTTCACAATTTCAAAATTGGTCCCATAGAAAATGTCGTTTATTTTCAAAAGTACACACCCAAAAGTATATCCCTAGTCTATCCTGACACACGAAACAAGCTAAAAGTCTTAAAGTTCAGATTGACGGTTTATTCAATACCGATTTAATATAAAATCTTTCCAACAGAGTTAAGCGCCTCTTCCACGGACTAATTGCCTGTAAAGTGGTTTCCTAAGAGCAATCTAGCGTATAATACGCAATGAGATGACCATAGCTAGGGATTCAATGGATTTTTAAAGGTTAAGCAGTTTTAATTCCAGAGATTTCTAACTTTATTTATTTATTTATTTAAACTTTATGCAACAAATAAAGTACAAAGGCGGACTTAATGCCTTAGGCATTCTCTACCAGTCAACCAAAGGTGGTGAAGAGATAAGCAAAGCAGGTGCAAAAAGGTGGCAAATGTGGTTTATTGCTTCTATCATTAAATGGGGTGCTTAAAGAGCATCTTTAAAGCCTTATTTACACGTTGCAAGTATCAAACTTGACTTGTAAATAGTGTTTAGATGATACAAGTCATTTGTTGCTTCAAGTTTTTGTTTTTGATTCAAATTATTGCATTGAATTGGCAATTAAATTGCAACGTGTTAGAGGTGATTTAAGATGGGAGTATATCTGTAACAATCAATACCAGCTGGTGAGCTATCGGGTTGCTTGCCATAAAGTGACGTACGGAGATATAAAAGGATTATAGTCTTTTTCCCCACAACTTCATACGTGTTAATGTCGGTTATCGCGGACAAAGTCGCGGAATAAAAAGTAGTCTAAATCCTTTTTTGGTGTTCAAAATTACCCCGTGCCTTTCATCAATATCGGTTCAGTGGTTTAGTCGTAAAAGCATACCAGACAAACAGACAGAGTTACTTTCGCACTTATAATATTAGTATGGAAGTATGGGCAGCATGAAAGTCTTTACAATCTTCATCCACAGTACATTTCCGATCAAATATTTCGTGTTACAGAAAGTGTGACAGACGGACGAATAGCACAGTTACCGGTAAAGTCAGACAATCGATACGCCTCGTTGCGATCACTACTCGATTCTATTGTTTCGATTTAATTACAAAGTCCCAGTGAAATGAGTTTCGGGACCATTGTTTGCTTACTGATGTCGATTTCAGTTGGCAGTACGGTTTGCAATGCGGATATTAAAACGATACAATAAAAGGAGTTTGTCCGATTTTATTCTATCTGCGTCCGTGAGTTTAAGAAACATTAAAGTTTAGTACATAATTATTGATTTATACCAATTATCATGACGTATATTGACTGTAATGAAAACTTCAGTAACATAATCATTAAAATTGATCTAGTATTTATTCACTTATTGATTTACAATAATAATAAAATCAATAATAATTCCTGCTACTAACATTCCCACTGGGCAAAGGCCTTTTCACAACCAGAGAAACAAGAAGAAAGAAGATTGATTTTCCAATGGAACATACCAGATTCGCGCTCAATATTTAATTAGTTTGACTTTAATTTCTATCAATAAGTAGGTGATATTAAATGTGCTAGTCGTTTATCAGTTCTACTGACGTTAGAAAATATGACGTTTATGACATCTGTCACATAAGTAATTCGACCCCAACAAGCAGACTGATTTAGCTTGGTTATTGAATAGGCATATTTTGAGAGCGAACTGAATCAGCTTACTTAACGAACAAATAAACTAAATTGCTATAGGATAGTCGTATTTTCAATTTTAAATTTAACTAAAATTGAATACGTTGGCGCAGTCATGCGTGAGCCGCAGAACCTCTGTTTCATATGCTTCGCATCTCTATGAATATGAAACGCAGTCGTTGTCACAATCCATTGAATAAACAACTTTAAAGCCCAAACAATAGCTTCGCAAACAGTTTGAACGGAAATATAGAAATGTTTATTCCCACAACGCCGATTTCATTTAAAGATATTTTCGGACCTCAGTATTGAAGGGAACCATTTTGTTTATTTGTTTACGAGAAGAGATATCTCGATAACACGAAACGTCCATTACCAAATTGTTATAGCAATCGTTTTCAGTGACAATTTGAGGTCATCGTTCATTATAACAGCCCGGCTCCGGACACAGCAAATAATTTGCCATTCAAGTCAGGGTTTCAAGTTATGTGCGTTAAAATATTTTTTACAATGACAAGATGTAAAAGGTGGCAGCTTGCGTCGGCATGCTGACAGCTAACGGTTGGATTTTTTGTTAGGCGCGATGACCATTAAGTTTTATCAAATAAGTCCTATGTAATAGGGGGCAAGCCTATTACCTACTTATTGACCAACCAAATATTAGTTAAAATGGACGTATGTCAGGTTTTTAAAATCCTTTGATAAACTGTCAAATACTCTATCATCTGATAGTGCAATTGGTTCAATATCTTGTTTAAACAAGAACATATAAGTTATAGAATAACTAATTATCAAGTCAGTAGTTATTTAACCGGCGTGCTTGTGGGACGTGATGTATGAACGTGGATGAGGCGAAATGAGTACGTAAGGATCGTAGCAGGTGACATTCTGTGGTTTCTGCCTACCCCCAATCGAAAAAGGCGTGAGGCTTG
Organism: Hoplodrina ambigua; assembly: GCA_949774945.1. NCBI lineage: Eukaryota > Metazoa > Arthropoda > Insecta > Lepidoptera > Noctuidae > Hoplodrina > Hoplodrina ambigua. Next base: position 2,707,244 of record OX458990.1, read on the forward strand.
TATGTAGTTATTTTATGAGATAACTGCAAGAATGATGCAAGTTTCCTATAAGAACACCTCGAAGCCACGTAAGAAGCCCCTAAATTAGGTCTTCGAGCCTCAAAACGAGTCCTAACCTAAATCCCTTTAAAAGAATCTGGGATATATGCTTTCAGTTGAAAAGCGGTTGAAGCTCCAGGCACTGACCTGCTCCAGTTGGAATATGGCTCAAGTGGGAGGCTTAGTGATGCCTTGCAGCTTTACAGAACAGCTTCATAAAAGATTTTATGCTTTAGGATTTTGGGAGGCTTTATAATTTGATTTGTTGCATTGAAAGTGCTTAGTGGTTAAGCACTGCATTTTGGTTACTGCCCAGCTCCTGTGGGTTGTAGCGTGATGTTCTATAGTAGGTATATACTATCCGTATAACCGTTGAACAGAATTGGATGAAAATTAGCACATAGATAGACCATTTCCTGGATAAACACATAGGATATTTTTTATCCCTGTAATGTGTTCCCTTGAGGTTCAACTTACTGGATGGAAAGTTACTTTTAACGCGGACGAAGTCGCGGCCAAAAGCTAGTTCCTATAAATGTGGCTATTGTTTACAAAATCATTTTTTCCAATTCAACTGTTTAAACAGACAAACAGAAAACTTTGGCTTTATTATATGTATTTGTATAAATAGATAGCGTGCTTCCTGAGATATTTTCTTTCTTCGTCGAAGAATACCTTGTATATCGTCTAGGGAATTTGCAGAAGAGGAAATAGTTATATTTTGCGGAAAATACTGTTGAGTTTGTGAGATTTACAGGCTTCATCGTACCGTTCAGTAACAATGCCTACAAAAGGAACATTTTAAACCCATTTTCATTAATATCCCAAGTTCCAAACTTATTGTAATGATAACATAACATCACGCCTGTAATCCCCGAAGGGTTAGGTAGAGGTGTACACCCACATTTCATTACACAACAATCACAATTCATTAAATTGTTAAGAGATTATGGGTTAGCTCGTTTTAGCAATACGAAGCTCATTTATTCCTTTTTAACTGTTCAAATTCCCAGCCCATCAAATATGCAAATATGTACACTAAGCCAGTGAAAATAAGAGTCAATATTTTTAACCAGGGCACAAAATACGCAATGTCTCGGCACGGACTCCCTAGAGCCTCTGCTATTACGTTGAATAATGTACCTTAGTGTATTGGGTTACATTATAAGTCTCCAATGCAACGTGAATTTAGATCGAGGTGTAAACAATTTAGGTTACTGCGGACATTTTTATGATTATTGTGTTGTAAGGAAGGAGAATTGTATTTCTAAATGTTTGTGTGGTTCCGTATTTCAGACCAATCTAATAAAGCTAAAGAGTTTTTTCTGTTTCTTTGTTCAAATGCGCTTATCTCTGAAACTACCAGTCGAATTTGAAAAATAGTTTTGTGTATGATAGCCAGATTCATAAGGAACAATATGGGCCATATAACATCACGCTACGACACACGGGAGCAGAGCAATAACCAAAGTAAACTTTGAAAACCGCGGACAAAGTTAGTGTGACTATAAGCCATTGTCAATTTCAAACTTCTGGTTGTGCCCTTATAAGGTCAAACTATACATACTTAGTAGGATGCATCATCCCCCCCCTTCAAGGCAAAAGAAGAAATAAGTCTGTTTTATAAATCTCCACTCAGCATTTTGTAGCACGAAAAGCTTACGACTCTTCAATAAAAAACCGTCGTTTTTATAATTTCCACTTCAATACAAAAATCCCTACAGTACATTTATCTTCCCAAAAAAATCCTCATAAAAATAACTCAAAGGTAAATGCCCAAATTAAAAACCAAATGAAAATCCGGAACCATGTAAAAACGTCCATAATTTCCTTTGCATTTCCTTATAAGAGATAATGTAATCCTTTAAGGGAACGTCACAAAGGCATTCTTTGTGAGGCAGGTGAACGGTTCACGTTTATACCACACTAGCTTTTGCCCGTGACTTCACTCGCGTAAATATCGGTTATCGCGGACGCAGACGAAGACTCTGAATAACAAGCTACTATAATTAAAAAACACGACTGCATAAATTGCACATATTTGTACTTTGTTTACTCGTCATTTTTTTTTACGACTTTTTATTTTCTCTGTAATATATTTTTAAATCTACTTTGCAAATTCTAGACGATAAACATAGACACGACCGTCATTAAAAAAATAAATTGAGTCTGGTATTAATTTACGTTTTAAAGTTACCACACTGGTTTCTTTTTATTTTTTACGATACCCCATACATCTTAATCGGTTCAGGCGTTTAAAAGTTATGGTGGAATAAAGAAACTCACATACATACATACATTAACTCTGAACATATAACACTCCTTTTTTTGCAGTCGTGTAAAAAGTAGCTATGTCCTGACTTGTCTATCCATACCGTCAAAAATATTACCTTCTTTCGTCCATCCATACTAATATTAGGTATAAATGTGAAAGTAACTCTGTCTGCCTGTTACGCTTTCACGACTAAACCACTGAACTGATTTTGATGAAATTTGGCACGGGCTTAGTTTGAACTCCAAGGAAGGCGTTTGAGTTCAAACTAAAACCCAGTGTTCAGTGGTTTAGTTGTAAAAGGGTAACAGACAGACATACAGTTACTTTCACATTTATAATATCAGTATGGATTGACGGAGGAAGGTAACGCTTTTTCGACGATGTGGATGGACAGGTTAATGACTTTGTGGAGCCTGTTTATCCTGTATTGATGATGAAGCGGGTTCTCTTTTTTTTTTAGGCGAAAATTTGAAGGAGTTCTTGATAAGATTTTTTGGTATGGTTAACTTTTGGTGGTGTCAGTAAAAGAATGACAATAGTTTTAAAAGTCTTTGAATTATAAAAGATCTATATGTATTAGGGATATCGTAACACACATTTAGTATGGATTCAGTACATAGATACCTAAGCGCTATCTACGGGGCGAGTTCGCAAAGGAGACGTAACATGAGTTATGTCTGGGCACAACAAAGAGTAGTAGTTAATTCTAGTGATAGACTAAATATAAATAACATGGTATGTAATTGTCATCAAAATTACACTACCGCATTGGGTAACTGTAATGGTAGATGTAAGGTTGGAAATAAATTAATAATAAATAAAATAAGGGTTTAAATTTTTCGTAGTACCTATATTTTAAAAAAAAACCGTTCAACAACTAATCTTCTTTTTTCCAAAACCGAGGAAAACTTTCATCGCTGAGGGCTTAGGATCATGTTTCTACTGAAACCATGGTAAAAGTCCTACACTTAGGCGAAGGCAAAACAAAAAACATCAGGAAATATGTACTGATCTATATTTCTAGAATAACCGCAAGCTGAAATAAGCTTAGTGACGTAAGCACTAAAAGAAAAATATTTAACAAGTAAAATAAAATCATAATAAATTCTCATAGTTTCGACAAAAAGCAAGATTCTAGTTTATACATATTTTATAAAGCACATAATCTAATACATAGACACAATGTATAAGTAAACAGGCCTTTACTTAGCCTCATGCGAAAGTAGACAACATTAGGTAAAAGATAGAAAAAAAAAAGGTATTTTCCTTTTTCGATTCCCGCGACCCTCACAGAGAAAAAGGGATTCTTGTAAAACCGCTGAGTGTAACTACGTATTGGAATCTAAATCCTGTGTGAGTAAATACCTGTATTTTGTATATGTTTAGTACCTAACTATTTACTTATGTAGTGAGTGTGTAGGTGGGTCCTTTTGTTTCGTCTTATGACTGAATTATCGAACAAATACCTGATGGATGAATGTTTGTTACTCAATTACGCCAAAACGGCTGAACGGATCTGGATGAAATTTTGCGTAGAGAAAGATTATAGTCTGCAATAGCAAATTGCCTATTTTTCAACCCGGAAAAATGGACGGTTTCTGTAGGATACTCTATTTAATTCTGACGTGAACGAAATCGCGGGCGGGATGCTTTTATTATTAAATAAAATGACCATAATGAATGCTTAGGACAATTTGATGTAAGAAGCTAGACAGTTCGATATCAATACAAAAACTAATCAACACGGTACTGTTAACTGAAGACTAATCGTCGTAATTAATTACGTTCAAAATCCCGACATTCGTGTCAAGAAATGTTTGTAAATCAGAGGCATTTTTGACAGATTAAAACTGGACTGTGATTGTTTCTAAAAGCAAATAGAATGGGCCCTCTGATGTAATCGGTTGATCAAAGCAAATAACAAACAAACAACCAAATCATCTGAAAAACTGACAGGTTTTCACAACTCGGAGCTTGTCTCTCGAAAACAATAGCCCATATCGAACTCCGTGCAAATAGCCCAAAACATCTTGTCTACAAGATCCACATCTTGCTCAAACAAAACTCACAAACTCTAAAAGTTGTCCTGAAAACTTGAAACAGTCTTCAAAACGACACTACTACAAGTAGTAAGTACCACCTGCTAACGTTTCTCGAGAGTGGTCGCCACTGAACTAGTGAGCAAGGTAGTGTTCTGATTGCACCTGCACTTTCCGAGGAAGATTAAATTGTGTGGTCTCTGTTATAGCGGGGACATGAGCTGATCTGTGAGCGTTTCTGCCGTTGTGTTGCTGCAGTAACGTGGTCATCAACCTCGGCTTTAATAGTACAAAATCAACAATTAATCATCAATCTGCAGGTATCCAACGTTGATGCAAATGCTAGTACTAGTGCTAGGTGTGAGATTTTTCAATCGCTTTTGATTGCGAGCGCGTTAGAATTTTATATGGGAAAAAGTTATAGCGACATCTGGTATTTATTAGGAAAACCTTATTTCCCATACAAAATACTAACGTGCTCGCAATCGAACGTGAATGAAAAAACTCACACTTAGCACTCTATTCCTTATTTTTGTGTCATATGGTTTTTTTAAATCGCTACTTCTCAGACCATATCTTCAACTAGTCCAACATTTGTCGACACTCTTAAATAAAGTTTGTCCAGCTCACTGCCGTCCGCCGGACGAAACGTCCGGGCCGCACTTCGAGCACGATTCATTTATTTGTACAACCGGCGATGGTGGGTGTGGAATACTGAAATTCTGGACAGAGATGGAACATAAAATGTTCCGAGGAATTTTCATTTTCGTATCCACGGATTGTGTGTGGGTCGCCCTGTTGCATTGTGGACCGACGATGTAAAGAAAGTGGCGGCCAGCGGATGGATGCGGGCTGCTAAAGACCGGGATGGTTGGCGCTCTTCGAAGGAGATCTACGTTCAGCAGTGGCCGGCCATAGGCTAATATAATGCATGAAGATCCACTGATTATTATGAAATTATGTGAGAATTTGTACAAGTCCGTGTCTTATTATGGTAAAACATGACATTTCGAAACATCTCACAATCTGAACAACACATTTGATAAATAAGAAAGATTATGCAAACTAAAATATTACGTTAAATATTTGATAACCTTTGTATATTTACAAGACATTAATTATATAAAAAGTGAAGAAACAACGAAACACGCTATGTACTAATTTAACAGAAACAAAATAACACAACTACAAAAACTACTTCACTACAAACTCTACTACTAATAACAACAACAACAACTATTTACTACAAACTACATTGTTTAGTAGAATTCGAGTTTTTATCTACGAAACTTCGTCATTTGAACTGTGAAAACTACTTTTGGGCTCAAGTTCACACGATTGAAGTTACAACATTTTTGCTAACGCTAAAGGCGTGTAAACAAGGCTAAAAATATATCTACTTTACTACGTAATATAACAAACTATTCACCAAGAACTGCCTGCCCTTGACTCCCATCCTGTTGATGTCTTCAACACATCAAAGTAAAGTCCACGATCCAACATTCAAGTTCACTCATTTTGTTCATAAACACTCATTACTAGAATCTAGATTGCACTCACATTTTCTTAAAACAAACTAACTTGAAAGGAGTGATATTTTAATTAAGGATGAATTCCACTACTCTTTTATATCTAGTATTAGTCAATATTTTGAATACTAGTGTGTAAGTTTCATGAAATTCACCCTTAAATACCTAATCAATAACCGTTTATTACTCTAAAGTTCGATATTAAAAAAATGTTTAAAATAAATCAAAATCTTTCATCGAACATAACCCTACAATAGTTAGCAAGTGACTTACCACACTTTCAATTCTAAAATTAAACGCCATAAGTACCTATACTCTATTTACAGATTTTCCTAAAAAAATTCTAATAACGTGTTTATATACCAAATTCTGTTTAAAAATAATCCAATTACATACGTATGTTAACAGCAAAACCAACACTTACTATTCGTTTAGTAATAATAAAAATCAATAAACATATATTTACAAAAGGTATTAACCGACTTCAAAAAAGAGTCACGAATCACGGCAGAGATGACGTCAGTAGTAGATACTATTGTAAGACAACTCAATACTCCACCATAACAGATGGGCTACATCCATGTACGATAAGATCTTCAAGGATTACTGAATAAGCCCCTGATGGATGAGCAAGGAGCAGCGATCTATTAACTGATAATATCATGATGCCTCCATCGTCGGACAAGAGGGAGATAGAACAGCATATCTCTCCTTTCAACATTTTGATCGAAATAGTTCAATAGTCGAGGTTTTTAGCACTGATAATGATAAAGAAGAAGAGGCTGATGACAAAAGCGAAGAAACAAGCCTTGTGAAGCAACTTGAAAGCTTTGATAAAGCAAAGACAAAGTCAAATAACTTATTTCAATTTATAATTACTGGTACTTTTAAATTTTAAAGGAATCAGGCTGTTAGAAGGTTTAAGCTCGTTGCCCGTTTCAAAACGTAGGTAACGGTCTCTAAGGAAAAGAACGAGGAGGAAAATCCATTCACGGTTACCCTTTTCAAACAAGTGTTTAGAAAATATTGGTTACATTATTCTTTTTGCGATACAAATTTAGGTAAAGAACAATATAAAACTATTGATGAAATAAAGAAGGTTAAGAGATGACCAGTCTTAACTGACAGCGCCCGTTCACATACATGAAACATGGTACAGCACCAGTTAGAGAGGAACAGAATGATCACACGCACTACCATCAGTAAGATACAAGTATCTAAGCAGAGCATGACAAAGCTATAGGTTTAGAAGAAACTATGATGCAACCGTATATGAAAGTACAGGAAGAAAGGACAAATTTTACTAAGTAGTTATTATCGTAAATAATAATCTGTATGTTACATCATCGCTTGAGAATATTACAAATATCGTTTTCCCACGGTTTCCAGAATATCTTGTTAATAATTTGCAGTGTTTAGGCAATTAATTTTGTTCCTAGGTAATGAATAAAGTGGGCTTGACCACCGGTAACGATAGGTTGCAGTTTTGAAACGTATTTCGGACCAAATTTATCTAATCATTGATTTATGGCTCGAAGGACCAAAATATATCAGCTATAATTACAATAGAAGCTGTTCCAATACCAAAGAGGTATGTTTATGGGATCAATAAACACAAGAAAAGTTTTTGATTTAAAAAATATTTTTTCTTTATGAATGCTATTGAAAAGAAACGATAATGCCTGCCCATTTTGTGGCTTTTCATCAACCTCACCGACCGCTCAGGTATACATCAATCGATTGAATACTAAACTAAGACCAGCCTTTATCCCTCATCTATTATTCACCCCCAAACAAAAAGTTGATTGAATCAATCAAAAATTCAATGATGTTACATTTGATATCCAAAACAAAAGGGATGGAACGGAATGAATTGCTATTAAAATTAATTTTACCACAATATGGAAGGCAATCTCATTCATTTGGCTATAACAATGAATTTAAATGAAATAAATGATTGTGTTACACGGTAGGAGCTTTTATTCTATCTCATCACGACATCACTTGGAGCAACCTTTAGAATAAAGACTATTTCCACTGCGATAAACGTCGATGAATATTTTTTCGTGACTTAGAAAGTAAATGCCAAAGCTAATGGCAATGAAATTGACGTTTTATAAAAGCCGATTAAAGAGCTGGTAGACAAAATGTAGGAAGACTTTGAAAGCGAATTCTGAAAATACGATGGGACAGCGGCAGTGAATGGGATTACGTGAACTGGATGGTAACAGTGTGGACAAAGGGGGATTTATAAGGCCTGATTTTTGAAGAGCTTTGAACGCTGACTTTGTTCCAATGTCAACACCATATCTTAAAACTTTGGAACTTGATAAGAACCCTTTAAACAATTCTTTTAAATAAAAGCGTTTTCTAAATTCTCAACAGTAAAGATCTTCTTTTGAATATCGTGAACCATTACGTTAGGTATGAAAAGATTCTTACACATTAGATTATATTCAGAATAATACCATGGAAATATAGTCCAAAACTTTCTGAATTACAACATCGTAAATATATTAGAACTTCATGATAATTTCGTATAATATTCATGGTCGTTCCAGATTTGCGTGAAAACTTTCGCGTTCGTGGGAATTTTAGTTTGTGCTAATTTTATGATATTCTTACTATTGCAAAGCGAATAATATAATGGGCCTGTTTAATATTAATAACTCTCCAATTAATAATAATTTCTTTAACGGCTTGCTAGGGAGATTTGTTTGTTTAATAAGTCCTGAAAGGGCTGAGATCTTGAGTTACTTCTTAAGCATGATGAAGTAAGAATTATTGAATAAATCAATATAAGTTTTTTATTGGTAGCAGCCCGGAGTTTGGAAGTTGGCGGTGTTTCACTCCCGTGCCTCAGTAAGTACGTAAAGCCTGACCTCTCCTCGGTCGAGATAGATAGCCGTCCCAAAGGACTATGAGAGTGAGGGAAGAGGGAGTGCACTATTTTATCTTATATGTATCCCGGTTATCCATTGGCCACCATGAGTGAAATTAGGTCGCGAGATCTGTTTCTTAATTGTAGAGAGAGAGAGTGACTTAATACTGTTACCGATCAAGTGCCACCACAGAATCAAAACCACTCAAAAGTCATTTAATAGTCTGACAGATCATCATGCCTAGCAGAGATAATGCTAATCAGTGAAACATGTGCCGTGTCCTCTACAGGTTTCACTTATATCTCGATTACTTCTTCCAAACCCAAATGAAAGTCTTTTAAACTAATATTTTCTGAAACCCAACAATACTATAACCTACAATTCCCATCAAAACGCCAACAATCCATAAATCACTTGAAAGCTCAAATACTTCACTTTCATCATCACTCAATATTGGACTGTATCTTAAATACTATACGGTTGCAAGTTGAACGCGTTACGTGTTTCGATGTATGTTAGTGACGTATTTACGTTAGTTCGGTTGTAGCGGGCGAGCGGAGTCAGCTCGATCGATAGTCTGCATAAAGCGGGCTATATTTCGGGGTAGCGCGAAAGTAATGGGAATGTGTGACTACTTTTAAGTATGCTTTTTTATGACAAAATTAATTCTTTGTTTAACTGCCTCGTTGGACTATTGGCCGCTATGCGCGACTGCTGAGCATGAGGCCTTGGGTTCGATTCCCAGGTCAGGTAAAGTGTTATTGAGTTTTCCATCAGGAATTTCTCAGTAGCACCTGCGGAGTCTGGATTTGTGGCCTTAACATAACTAGCAAAATGTGGGTGTAATGGGTACCACCTCTACCTAACCCTTCACAGATTACAGGAGAGATATTATGTTATTTTAATAAATACATTTGTTTCAGAACCATAATTTTATTTTTAATTAAAGTTATGATAAAATTGTAGCGTGCGCTTTTGCTCTATTCGTTGCGAAGCGAATTTATAAAATGAATTTTAAAAAGCAACTCTTCCAAAAATGTTATTATTTGTCCGGAATAATTTTGTAGCACGTGTAGGGAAAATGCAATTTGCATACTGTTTTTCAGGATCGTTTGTTTTTGTTTGTTAACTAAAGTGAAGAGTATCAAAATCAAATTAAATTTGAAGACGTATTATAATTTGTTTTGATTACAATTCATACTTCGATCTTTATCAAATGAATCAAAATCAAAGTGAAAGCCAAATCATTTACTTCAATTAGGCCATCACAAGGCACTACTATAAGAACATTATAAGAAAAAAAAATCTAGGCGACCTCCTGTCCCCTCCAAAACCCCCCTTTCAAAAGGTAGTTTTGTATGGACATGTTTGGAGTTTCTTGCCTTATAGGCAAGGAACTCTTTTTTAAAATCAATGTTTTACTATATTTTTATATAGAATCACAAAGAACTATCATAATAATCAAGTAACGGGAACTACTTTAAATCCTTTCAAGAAACAAGTTTATTTCTTTTTATACAATTATATTTCCGACAATCTTTCTCACAAAAGCAAGATTACTGCCATCTAAGAATACTTGAAAACATTTAAGAGTTATTCTTCAGAAATTCGAGAGAGTATTTTCTGTGGCACTCGGAAGCTCTACTCGCTGAGGAAATTGCTGTTGACGTTGGCGTTATTATAGTTTTCTATCGACACACGTGGAGGCTTGATGCGACAATACGCGAATGGGGGTTTGGGAAGTTTCCCCCAAAAAACTCACAATAGATTTTTTTTTTGTTTAACAGTTAATATAGTGGAAAAATGGAGACACCAAACTGGCTGATTTTAACTTATTTTATTTTTATCTGACTCCAAATAATTTGGTGTTTTTGGCCTCTAGATACCTACCCATTGGAATACTTGGTAGGTCGACAAGTCGGGAGTGCAGTACCAAAATTTTACTGTAGGTGCACAAAACGAAGGAGGCTTAAGGTCATCGCGCATTATAACAGCCTAGCCTGCTCTGACGCAGAAAATAATTTGCCATTCAAGTTAAGGCTTTAAATCGTGTGAGTTAAAATAAAATTCATAATGACAAAATAAAAAAGATGACAAGCTTGCGGGCAGCGCTGGCAGCTAAGGGTTGGATTTATCGCACGCAGTTTTTGTTATAACAGCTATTGCTTTATTTATTGGGTATTCATCAATTTTATCTGTATCGACATTAGAATTTACTTTACTATTTCTTAGAATACTGTAAGTTTACAAAAGCTTTATTAAAGACATGGCGATAATAGTACCTTTAACGATATCTACAAAACCGCAACACTGGAGTCAAGGCACAAGGTCACCGCAATAGTGGATCGTCTTGCCTTTACTTAATTAACAATTCTGAGTCGTATCCAATTAAATTATATTAACCCTTGTATTGAATTGTCAATCAAGTCAATTTGACTAAATAATTATTTAAATTAGCTTTCACTGCCACGTGGCTGACGCTAATTTTGGTTTATTAATTTGCATCTCTATTTGATTTTTTTGCCTATATTTAGTAAATAAGAACAAGATTACTAGTAAATACCGACGGTATTTACTAGTAATCTTGTTTACTAAATATGCGGCAAAAAAATAGTAAGTATGAAGTTTCATACCCATACAGTTTCAAGCCCATGCTTCTCCATACAAAACTACGTTTTGAAAAGGGTCACTAAAGGAATTTTTTTTTTCTTGTGATTTTTATAAGTTTATTCGGTTATTTGTGTTTATCTGGTTAGACTGGAAGCCGACCGAATTATGTTGGCATAATTGGGAAAAGACTAGGCAGTTGATGACTTTGGAAGTTTATCAAAGAAAACTGCACCTAAATTAATATAAGCCTGAAATCGCCAAACCGAGTTAAGTAAGCGTGATGATCAATGCTCATGCCTTCTCTGTATGAGAAGAGGCCTTTGCCCTGCATTGGACCATAATAAGTTAGTATTATCTAAGTTTGCACCTACGAAAAACTCTCGACCCTGATCTATTTCAACACTAGGAAAAGGTTACCCCAATTCTCTATGAATTATGAGCTCTACGTCTATTTCCGAAACGTCGACGTTTGAATTTTATATGTAGCCTTTTGCCTTACCGCGGCAAGCACGTTAAGCCTTTGGTTCAGCGCCTTATCTATCCCCGGTCGTGTCGGATAGCCTTCCTAGCGGACTATGAGAGTGAGGGAGGAGTGCACTTGTGTTTGCGCTCTGCTCTTACTTGTGCACTATAAAATCTTCTGCGGTCTTGGCTGGTATCAACTGAGATTGACCGCCGTGATATAAATATTCGGTCGTAAGAATATTAAATTGTTCTTACTATTATGTGGCTTTTACTTATGAACACAACAAAAAAGAATCAGGTAATTCGGTACAGCCGTTCTCGAGATTTGCGCTTAGCAACACAATTCCTTTTTTTTTATATAGATAGACGATTCATATAAAAGACGAGAGAAACAATTCCAATTCTGAATTCGGAAGACTATCCGACCAGTAGCGAAATGAAAGAATGAGAAAAAAAATGGAAGATATCATAGTAATCCGCGTCGAAAGGGGATTGGAAACGATTCAGATAAAACTCGGTAAATGTTCCTCTTGTAAATCTGGAGAATGAAGGCTTAAGAAAGAACACGTATATAATGAGACGCATTGTTGTAATTCTTTTTGAAGATTCCTTTACTTCATGTAGCCTTGTGTAGAAATGTTTCGAAACGCGAATGTATTTTTTATTAAAAACGTTTTAAGGAGTTTACTCACTACACAGTATCATACCAAGACAGTGCTAGGAACGTCTCACGCAAAAAAATATTTTTTGTATTAAAATTATATGTTCTCGAGGGGTGTTGTTGTGGAGGAGCTCGTGGCTAAGTAATAACAGCCGCATGGGTCGATCCGTCAGGTTAAGCTACGCTTGCCGGGGTTGGTCCGTGGACGGGTGACCATCTTTACACACCGACACTTCTCCGTGCCTCTGAAAGCACGTTAAGCCGTTGGTCCCGGCTGTCATATGTGGATCTTTGACAGTCGTTACGGGTCGTCAGAAGCCCGAAAATCTGACAACTTGTCTCACCAAGGGGAATCGTATTACCCAGTTACTGGGTTGTGTAGGTCAGATAGGCAGTCGCTCCATGTAAAATACTGGTATTCAGCTGCATCCGGTTAGACTGGAAGCCGACCCCAACATAGTTGGGAAAAAGCTAGGCAGATGATGATGATGACAATTATACAACGTGGCGCTACCATGGTGACATTAATTTAACACACGTATAGGGTTACGCATTTTTGTTTTATATAAAAAAGAAAAAACCATAAAACGTTATTAATTAATGAGTTATTTCAAATTTTAGAAAATAGCATCTTGGAGCAACCTGTATTTAAAGAACTCTAGCCCAGCGGTCATTTGCCGGGGTCACGGATACTAGCATCGTATCAATGAAATTAAAACGAATAAGCAATACTAAAAAGATGAAACAAATGCAAAGAGTAGGCTAATTGAAGGAAAGAGAGATCCCTTTGTCGGCGAGTATCGTAGGCGACGCAGACGCAGGCGTCGGGTGTCGTCGTCCCTTCCCCCGCAACCCGCGGATCCTTTTTATTTTTTAGTGCTCGTCGGACCCATTCCCTTGACACACTTATTGATGTGATTACTCGTGCGCATAATAATCGTATTTATTTTCGTGAATGTTTCCGCGAAAAAGACGCTTGCTTATTTTATTTATTTATTTTTGTGTAATTAGGGTAATTGTTAGATCATGGTACTGCGATAAAGACGCTTTGCTTTGTTTTCGTTAGTTTTCTTTCTTATTACGATAGGTACTTACATCTTTGGCAATAGTGACGTTTTTATTTGTGTTATTAGTGCTTGTGTAAACCTGTGATCGTGATGGCAAATACTCATCCTAACTACACGGCAGCTCCACCTACTATTGTAGAAGCTCTTTAGCGCATCCGCGAAAACCAGCCAGTGGATCCTAGGTCTCAACGCCCATATCAACCGTCTACACATAAGGACCCAATCTAATAAAATGAAAATGTGCTACAATATTTTCAAAATCAGCCCAAAACTAGCCTTCGTCAGAATGAGGGAAATGGCTGTAAGGGACAATTTATTTTCAAAAGTGCGGGAGAACATGAAGCGCCCTTTAGCCCTTTGTAGGTATCCGCCAACAAGGTGGTCTCCTTGAAAATTTAAAACACTTAAAGACTATTAAATAAAAGTGAATTTGATTAGTGATGATGGTGATAATAACAAACAGTAATAAGAGAAGGTGATATGTTATTAACTACGCTCGGTTTCTTTGTTATTATTATGTCGTCAAATTACAATCGGACCGATCTCAAGTACCAGGCGCAAGCGTGGTTGCCAGCGCGCAAAGCGAGACGTTGCCGCTTCGAGTAAACGTAATTCAACCAGGTGATAGTATTCTAATTTCATGAATGAATTTTTGTACAGAGTGATCCCAATTTTGGTTACTTTTTTATTATTTAGTTTGTTCGAAAAATTTTTTTTTTCAATTTACGTATTTCTATAACCTGTCCTATTGAATATGATTTATGGACACTAGCCCTATTCGTGTGTTAAATTAATGTCACCATGGTAGCGCCACGTTGTATGTTCTAGTGGTCATAGTTGTCCGTGTCTGATACGTTCATAGCACGGTCATGGTAGGGATTCGGTGTGGTGGGTGGTATAGTTCCTAAGTAGTGTGTGTGTAGTTACTATGATCTGAAGGGGTAATCGCAATCTATGGGCGACTGTAACACCAAGACGTTAACCAATGCGTTGCTGATATAAGTGCTAGGTTTTTAAAACAAACTTCACCTCACATTAGGAATTTCTCTTGTATCGTGTGTGCATTTACAATCATATAAACTCACTAACACAACCAGCTAAACCCGAAAATCTTATCTATAGCCCATACTCATTTTTGTTCCCTACGAAAATCGAACCCGTGACACACAGCACAGCAGTAAATCGCTCAGCCAACCGTGTCGTCGAGTTGATAATTTAATTTTGAGGACTAACTTTAAGTCAAAATGACTAAACACAATAATTTGGCCTTCACAAGAGTCGAATGACACGAACAATCAAGCATTTAAGGATAAATGTAAGGGTTATACGGGTTTATGTAATAGACGGACGTGCTGGGGGTCATGGGGGCGTAACTAGGGGTCTAGTAACTATAGGGGTAGCGTGGACATTGGACAAATTCATTAACAGTCGACGTCCGTCCAATGTATTTGTACTTTCACAGGGGTGATGACAATGCCAAATGGTTTGAAGTTGTATTTCTGTACAAATATGGTAAACTGTCTCGTTGGTCTAGTGGTCGCAAAGCGCGACAGGTGAGTATGAGGTCTTGGGTCCGATTCCCAGGTCGAGCAAAATGTTATTGGGATTTTCCATCAGAAATTTGTCAGTACACGTAATTAGATGATTGGTCTAATGACGAGAAAGTGTTTATTTTTTAAATAATAGCTGAGTAAAAACATTGATACAAAAAATAATATGATGCTGCGCTTACATCCATGTTTTATGCTAGTAATTAGGTGAAGGAGTAGTATTAAATGTTTTAAACTTTTTATTCTAATAGGTCCTTTTTGACAACAAAACTACTACAAGCAGAATTCATAATTTATTTTAAATTATATCAGAAATATTGCAAGATAAAGTTTATTTACATCAATTGAACATTCCGATATTCTCCCATCAAAACTTTCCGATGCAACTACAAACCTACCCTTCGAATCAAAGTACTACCACAGGTACAACTAAAGTATTATTATTGAAAAAAAAAAAACTTAGGGGCGAATACAATGGACAGGAGGGTCGAGTTACTTGAGCAAGTCGGATGCAAGTAATTTTTATTAACAAACGAATTATGTTTCTCACTGAATAATTTATTAAAAGTACACCACCGCGGTTGGTTTTATTTACATCAGATAACTTTTTAAACGTCGAATTACTGACTTTATTTACTCAAATACGATAAAGAACTGCAGTTAATTTAGACCTTGGGAAGAAAACAAACGTTTAAAACTCTATATTACGTTTCAAATGAACGTTTTATGATTTTATTAAGACTTCATAAACGCTAATGTGCTGTTTAAGAGCTGTTATTAAAGCTAGAACGGGCCGTTGTTAATTAGAATGTATCCTTAATAGTGTACTTTGATGCAATATTGATAAAGCTAATGTACAATGTGGAGCAATAAATGAAGATTATCTATTTAACTGTATGATCGCGTAAGCCTATGATAATTTAGATGTCATATTCCGTACAAACTCTTTTATGGAAAACTTTATACAGCCTAATACCACAAATATTGACAACCATCATTAAAAAAAATCTTTATAACGAAACTTAAACCTAAAGCAGAATAACAAACTAAACGATATCTATCTATGCGTGATCCTTCGTTAAAAGTATACGCGATTGAATATGGGAAAAATAATACAATAAGACGAAGAAAATCGTGAATATGATTGATTTGTTCAATTCATTGCCTGCAGATATCTCGAAATAGACACACGATTTTTGAATAATTCATTTAAAATAAAATGATTAGAACCTTACTAACTGTGGAGTTGTAAGCCTAACTAAATTACAGAAGATATAGACCGCACTGAATAGTAATGGCGGACACAGGCGAGTTGGCAAATTAAGTTTCAAACTAGGATCCCGTTAGCACTTCAATGGCACGTGCATCTCCAATCAATCAGCTTGTTATCATCTCTAAAGGCTCCCTAATAAAATGGTAGAATGAACTTTACAGTTTATTTTATTTTAGAGAATGAATCCCAGTAGATTAACAAGTAGAGTGAAGCGAATATAAGAAACAAATAGTGCTTAATCTGAATGAGAGCATATAAAACCGAAGACTCTTTAAGGCAGTCTAGACAAAAGCCTATATTTGCATTTAAAAGCCACGACTAAAATAAACTTCCTAATTGATGACCTAAATAAGAAGAAAAATGCAACACCATTTATTATTAGTCGAGTAGCAAGTCCAGTGAACAATTAATCACAAAATGTAAACGCAGCACGACAATAAAACGTAATAGTGCCTCCAATCGATGACGAGTGTTGAAACGCTCTATCCTTTCCCATGTTAATGGGATTTAGAATCAACGTTTACATTGGCAGATCGCGAATACATTGTTATTTGAATTTTGTGGTATGTTAGGCTAAATTTGTAACGGAATGCTTTTGATGTTTGTAGATATTGTGTTTGTGTATCAAGCTGATAAAACGGAAAGCTTTTTCTTTGGACTCGATGAAAATAATATCAAAATTTCCTTTTACTTCTATAGATACTCATCATTATATGCCTAGCCTTTTCCCAACTATGTTGGGGTCAGCTTCCAGTCTAATCGGATGCAGCTGAATACCAGTAATTTACATAGAGCGATTGCCTATCGGATCTCCACAACCCAGTACCTGGGTAATACGATACACCTTGGTAAGACTGGTAATATTTCTAAAGATATTACTAAAAAAAAAATATCTATTGTAATCGTGATGATTCCATTAATATAATACACGATTTTCCTCAAAGCTAAAATTTTCATAGCATGATCCTGACCCGACCCAAAAAAAGTTTCGTAAAACAATTTTAATGTAAAAACTTCACGAAAACAGTTCAAAAAACGTATAAATAAGACCTATTCACCACAGCATACAATGAAATAAATTAACACAATACAACGAACGGCAAAGCGGGGCGCAGTTGACGCAAAAAAAATATCACGAAATACCCTAATTTACACGTAAAATCTCTAGCGAATAACCTAGCCCATTTTAATTATGGCAAACCACTCCTTACCCGTTTCCTAGCCATGTCACAAACACAAATACTATGATAACACCATAATCCGCGACGCAACTCACGTGCGCCTGGCACGGTATTCGAAATACGACTGACGGAAGTACACTAGATGGGGTGGAGTATCCACCGCCCTATATTTGCCGCGTAAAATTGAAACGTCTTATACAACTGTGGATGTTAAGGAAAATTGTGCTTTATTTTTAGAATCGAAAGGTTGGTTGTCGATTGTGTGTGGGTGATTTTTATTTGGTATGTCATTTGATGGTGGTTATTGCATTTACCTTAGACGTTACGTCACTTGGTGCTTGCGTCTTTGAATTATTTGTTTTTTTAGTCACGGTCTCTTGGAGGGTCAGAGCGAGGTTTTATTAATTTCGGCCACGAGAATGTCTTTACGTTCCACACGATATTAAATGGTGGGTCTTAAAGGAAATATATTGTTGTTTTTTCATCACCTCCCAGCTTTAAAACCGTCGCGTTTCAAGGCTCTATTCTCTTAAACACAAACAAAGACAGTCTCCTATCATCGGCAGAACACACTTTGTTTCATAAGCTACATTCCAAACTTCAAGTAGAACTCAATATTGTCTCCGACTTCGAAAACTTCCGACTTCTAAACTTCAAACATCTTAGCAGCTGTCCCTGTACAAGTATCTCATAGTTTTGAGTTAAATACTTAGTTGTACATTATAGGGATCTTCTAGTACTTATTGAGTTAAAATTAAAAGCTTCTATACTCTGTATTCCATTCACTTTAACATTAGACACATAATATTATAACATTATTGTATTGTTCATGGAATTTCTTGCTCTCTTCTCCATAGAAACTTACTACTTGTAATGAGAAACTTTTGCAATGAGTTTTTGACAATTCAAAAGTGCCTTTAAATGGCTTTTTAAATTTAGATTTTTTGTTATTATTGTATTTATTGTTATTTCAATGTAAGCATGTACTAAGCTTCGTTATGTCACGATTACTACAAAGCAATATACATACAATTTATATTAAAGACATTTTAGTGATAAAATGCAGTAAATTCAACAATATAACCTAATATTTGGCCGCTTTTTTGTCTAATAGTATAAAACAAAGTCGGTTTTAAACTACAAACTGGATTTAATACGGTTTTCATTAATAGAGAGTAACTTAAATGGAAGGTTTATATATCTACATTGCACCCGTGCCAAGGCGGTGCGAGTCGCTGCTAAGATAAATGAAGAGAATCGAGTCAATTCCACTCTCACCTATTCACAGATCTCTCGTCAAAGGGTTGCTTTATGACTTCGCAAGTGCTAGCTGAATATAATAATAATCTTGGTAATGCAGCAGCGGTAGGGCTTCGGTCCCGTGGGGCTTCGCCCACGTCATGAAGCGAGAGATTTACATGTGTTTAGCTAGTTAGCGCAATGTGTTTATGTGTCTGTCGTAGTTACTTGGATGTATTTGTTGCAAACGTTAAACAGTGTGTAAAGAGAACACATTCCCGTTTTCTACGCATTCTGTCCATCAAACAAAGTAACGTTTAGCAAAAATTATTACTGGGAAACAACTTTTTTTTTGGTGTTAAAAATTACTATTTCTGCTCGCCAACGGCGGTCCGATACGAGTCGGGGGCGCGGATCATGATCGGTAATGCTTATTCCGGGCTCCCGACTTATGGTAGCAAAGTAACCGTGGGGTTTTAATTCGGTAAAAGTCCGACATAACCCTCCATCATCCCAAGATGGAGGGCATCCATGAGTATTTCCACGAGAAAAAAAAAAGGTTTAAATATTTTTCATAATGATGAGTACAATGACCCCTTTTCAGTATTTTTTTTGTAAATAAACAATCGTATCCTGTTAGATATAAAAGCGTAATACCACTAACTATTTAATCACGAATCCTCGGAAACTACTCGACCTTTGAAGCTGAAATTGGGCAGGTAAGTGGTTTGTAGGCATGAGACGTCAGCTACGAACGGATTCAAATTTGACTTACACACGGACAAAGTCCTTGGCAAAAGTATTATCTAAACTATACTAATATAATAGAGAGTTTTTTGTTTGTTTGTTTGTATCGCACTAATCTCTTCTTGTCGGATTAGAAAAATCTTTTTGGATATGTTAACCAGATTCATAAGGAACAGTTTAAGCTATATAACATCAAGCTAGAAAAAAATGGGACCAAAAACATAACTGGCGAAATGTGGGTGTACTAATGGGTACACCTCTGCCTAACCCTTCGGGGATTACAGGCGTGATGTTATGTTATGTTAACATTAAGCTACGACCCATAGAAACAGAGCAATAATGAGAGATATAACTTAACGCGGCAAAAAAAAAGCTAGTTAAAAATATTCAAGAAAAATTCAATAACAAACTTTAGCAATTAGGAGTTACCTATTCCTAAATCAGCTAGACAGAATAATAAATAACCCAAAAAATTACAAAGCAAACTTTCTAAAAGAGTCAGAAATGATAAATTTTCACAAAAAGTCTGTCTTTTGTCCCCCGTCCCGTTTAGGGTCCTAATTAAATAATGAGGCTTAATAATGTTTCTTGATGTCCCGAAGACTGTGTCCTTGAAATTTAACGAAGGTAATGTTTTCTTCCTTATTTACAATTATTTCTCATTTAAAATGTTTTCGGAATGAGCGTAGACAACAATTAGTTTTTGAAGTGAAAACTTCTTTAGCGGCGTTGAGCACTTTTTCTGTAATGGGTATAAAATCTTAAACTCGCGTCAGGACACGTGACCTGATCGAAAAAGCGTAAGACGGATGGAGAGTAGACAGCTATCCCCTCTCTACGGCGCGGCGAAAATGTATGCCTGGGCCTACTGTTTCGTTTAGGCAGCGCAGGGCGCTTGCGCGAATGTTCGTGTATAACTTTTTAATGTAAAATAATTGTAATAGTTTTAAAGTGTTAAATTTTTAATGTAATATAAATTGTCATGTTTGTGTACGATAGAGCAATAAATGAATATTGTATTCTACCACATAAATGATAGTACTTTTATACTGATAAAGCAATTGGTGCAAAATTATTCCCTAACCATTCCAAAATATCAAACATGCTCAACGTTAATAATCAAGTTTTCACTTCTGCCGGCACTCCCGGAGTGCAACCCGTCTTTTTTTTTGTGAAAATGGTAAGTAGCACGTTGATGGTTTTGCAGACCAATGGGCCCGTGTGATCGTCAATGCATTAATATTGTCATGACAAACTTTAAAACAGTTAGTATGGCCCAAGACATCTGTAAACGCCTTAGTCGCTAGTGTTTAAAGCGTTCGCCTCTCATGCATGGATACTTTCTTAATTTATCTTGGACATTATTGATATCGGTCAAAAGAAAACAAGGAAATTTGACTTAAAAGTAATATAAGTCTAAAATCGTCAATCCACCTAAGGCTAGCGTGGTGATTAGAAAAGGCTACACTACTGTGAGACAATGATGGGGTGCTATTATTATATTACACAAGCTTGAGATGAATTGACATCCCACATAACGCTGGGGATGATGGGGGGAACGCGGGATTGACAGCTTATCTTACGCTCACTCCACCTAAATTCTCCGTACGAGATTTCTGCAGAATAGTACTACAAGACTTAAGAAAGGTTCTTCAGAAAGGTCAGATGCGCAGTATTCGTAACGGGCGTGCTTGTATGACGAGATGTATGAACGTAGATGAGGCGAAAGGAGTATGTAAGGATCGTACCAGGTGGCGTTCTGTGGTTTCTGCCTACCCCTATGGCAAAAAAGGCGTGAGTTTATGTATGTAAGACCAGTCAAATTATTATGATAGCTTAGCCATAGTAAAAAATGATGGCACTATTACAAGCAAAACGTGAATTATCCGAAGCATCCAATTACCGTCTAAAAGGCATCAATTGCAATCTACCGATATCCATACACGGACGTCAAAAGTCGAAAATTACCGACCAATTCTCAAAGTTGAACTCAAACACGTAGGAAAAAGACTTTCAAGTTTACGATGGAGGCAAGTTCTGTGGCTAGAAGCCAAACGTTTTTAAACCATATCGGAACAAAGCACGTCCTAGTTTTACAGACCACTACGTATAAATGGAAAAGTAAGGAATAGTTATGTTATGAAGATAGTGTATTTTGGGGCGTGTTTTAGCCTATTTTGCATTTTATTTAACAGATCTAAAACAAATGTAGCATTAAGAAGTGTTATGGCATCAACCGGTTTGGAAATCGAATCATTGATGATGACAAATATGGATAATTCCAATTACTTCTGTAAATAATCAAAATTCATTTTAATCAGTGGACAAAGTGTTATTGGGAATTTTGCAGCAGCAGGACGGGGTTAAGAAGTTGGAAGTGTGATTGCCTCGGAAAGCACAAAAACCGTTTGTTCAAGGATCTTCGACAGTGTTTACGGGTAGTCAGAAACCCGAAAGTCTGACAACCATTCTTGCTGAGGCGCATCGTGTTACTGGGTTGTGGAGGTCAGATAGGTAGTCACCCCATAAAAAACACTGGTGTTCAGCAACAATGGATTATACTGGAAAGCCGATCCCAACATAGTTGAATAGGCAAAGCAGAGGATGAAATACTCTCATTAAATAACAATTAAATAAATACATATTTGACTTTAAATATACCACATCAAAGTTAACTACATCTATTCCCTATTCTTATTCTTTCTATAACCCCTTCGGGGTCAGATTCGATAGAGAATAGTCCATTTAAGTTCCATTCACTACTCTAAAGATACATAATTGTGGCAATAGACAATCCAGACGTTATCCAGAGAGCACTATCGTATCTGTTATCAACTCTTTAATGGCTACCGAGAAGCTGGCTGTTGTGAAATGGCTGTCTATTGAATTTGAAGTCGATAAAAGGAAGAGATTCTGAAGAAAATCGTTGGAAAATATTTTGTACGAATTATTTTTTTTGTTTTTCCCGGTTGATGGCAATTTACTCGCCACGTATTACATGGGGCTTAAACATTACTGGCGAAATGTGGGTGTACACCTCTGCCTAATCCTTCGGGGATTACAGGCGTGATGTTATGTAATTTTTAAGCACTTTTAATTAGAAGAACCGATTAATTTTAAGTGCACTGAACCCTCTCAAACCCACAGAAATACGGTTTTGCCAAATTTTGGCTTGTAGAATACAGGATCAAGATAACGATACTGAATACGCCAGGAAAATCAAGATTAAAAGATAAGCAAAGACCCATTTTATTCCAAACACACAAATTAATATAATCTAATAGCTAGTTTCCTTTTTCCCATCGCAAAATAGTCAACGGCTTTAAAAGAAGACTTTGAACATTTGTGCCTCCTTCTTACGTCATAGTAAACTATATCATCTAAGACCCGGCAGCACGCTAAAGGATTTTTATAAACGACAAAGCATAACATGCCTTAACTTCATGACATTATAGTTGAAATCAGCCTAACAGTAGGTTGTATGCAGTTGTAATTCATGTGGACAGGACACACCCACGCATTAATGTGGGTGTGATCATGTACTTATGTTACGTCATCACTGGCAGGGTCCCAGTTATGATATTTTTTAAATTATTACTTTAAGCGATACCTTTTAATTAAGTGTTACGAATTTTCTAATATCATCATAAGTTCTCTCCTTTTAAGGGGATTCCAAATAATGTGTATAGAACCTTGGAAGGTCAGTCTAATTTTATTGAGTGTTTTGTATGACTAGGTATAACGTATTCAACTGTTGGTTTCTTTGACCAGGTTCTTTTAAAGTTATAAGATTTTTGCCTCCAATGCTGGCCATGTTTATTGCGGCATCAGTAGCGCTGTTAACGTCTTTTCAAGTGTAGATGTAGGGCTACTAAGAGTACTATTGTCAATAACAACACCAATTAACGCAGCAAAAGAATGAATTCTTCTTGTTTGACTTTCTTCTTGCGTACTACTTACTACTTGAGGATCTACACTGTTCTCTATCGACGTTAACCTATGCATCTATCCTTCTATGTTGTACACATTTGCAGGAACCCTACTAATTATTTCACATACAAGAGAAGTTTAATTAAGGCGAAACAGGCGCCATCTTCGCTATCATTAATGCTGTAGGCGAAGTATATGCAAATGAGAATGTAACTCGTGTAAACTCATCCCCGAGTACATCTGCGTGGGTGTGATGCGGCATCGGAATCGATAAATTATTCGGAATTACACGGATATTGCGTTCCAACATAATTTCTTACTAAGTTATAATTAGAAACTTTTAGTTAGGGGAACTATGTCTGAAAGCCAATTTAAAACGTTCAAAATCTAGTCACAATCTCATCCAGTCAGGGGCACTCAGGGGCATGTATCATGCGTAATGCGTATACCGGGCTCCCGACTTATGGTAGCAGGAGAAACCGTGGAGTTTAAGTCGGTATGACTCCGAAATAATCGACAGAGACTGAGGGGATTCATGAGTTATTCCCAACGATAAAAAAAGTCACTCATCAAGGTTTTTGTCAAATTCAGACAGTGATTGACATTGCGATCGTTCTTAAGTTATTATAACTATTGCCCCCAAATGTGATTTGCACCATTTTTCTCCTGCCTCAAGCTTAGCCACATTCTAAACACAACCGGGCCCAAAATTCGTTTATGTTCATTTGCACACTGATTATAGTGATTACAAACCCGGAAAACCAGATATACTGAAGAAATGTCATTTGTTTCGAGGAAACCCTAATCGAGTATTGATATCTTTAGCTACAATAGCCAATCCAGTTACTTTAACAAAATTGTAATTAAAGTTTCTTTTCATTTAGTTTCTTACATCCTGTAACTACATAACATCATGCCTGTAAACCCCCAAGGGTTAGGCAGAGGTGTACCAATCAGTACACCCACAATTCGCCAGTAATGTTTAAGTCCCATGTAATAGAAGGCGAGCCTATTGCCATCAACCGGGCAAAAATCCGGACACCCAGGCTGCTATTGAGAAATCCTGTAACTACACTAAATAAGAGCTAAATTCCGGCATGATAAACAACGCACGCAATCTTGACACCCATAATAATTATGTATTTCAAAATTAAGTAAAGGCACATAAATTAATAACCGTTGCGGGATATGACAGGTTGGTTTGCGAAGGTAGATATTACACGTGCAGAGGTTTACCTAACCCTTAAAACAAATTACTATGTAGTACCCACTTGTAGGTTAAGTAAATTAAGTAGGTACAATTTTAACAAGCGTAACTGCGTAAGCGTGGCGTTCTGGGCACGATTTTCAGGTCGGGTAAACTGTTGTTGGGTTTTTTCGTTTGGAATTTCTCAGTAGCAGCTGTTGGTCCCGGCTGTCATACGTGGATCTTTGACAGTCGTTACGAGTCGTCAGAAGCTTGAAAATCTGACAACCAGACTTACCTAGAGGTATCATATTACCCAGTTACTGGGTTGTGGAGGTCAGATAGGCAGTCGCTCCATGTAAAATACTGGTATTCAGCTGTATCCGGTTAGACTGGAAGCCGACCCCAACATAGTTAGGAAAAGGCTAGGCAGATGATGAATTTCTCAGTAGCAGCCTGGTTTGTAAGTTAGTAGTGTGACAACTACGTGTCACACAAAGCACAGGTGATGCTGGTACTGCGCCTGATAGCTTCCAGGACGTCGACACATTATAGTGTCCGTAGCTGATTGTGGGCAGCGCAGGACCGGTCACTCTTTAGGGGAGGCCCAACTCCAGCAATGGACGTCGTTCAGATGATATGACAATGATGATATACGTAGCTCTTTTAGAACCAGAGAGGAAATACCAAAGGCTATGTCGAATATCTCTATTCTCCTCTCTTCCACTTCTCTTTATGGCAACTTATTATTACGTAATTACATTTTTATATTGCCAAACAACTCTGTAAGCCAAAATAATATTTATAGCTTTAATCGCGGCGAGTGTATTATCCCCTCGACGCTTAATAATCCCACTTTATCCCACAGAGTTTTAAGGGCTGAACATTTAAAACTTCAATTTGAATATAGGCCTTAATAAAGCTTTTGTCCGCGACTTCGTCCGCGTAAATGTCGGTTATCGCGGTTGCAGTTGAAATCGCAGAATAAAAAAGTAGCCTATGTCCTTTCTTAGAGTTCAAACTAATCTAAAACTAATACCAAATTTCATAAGAATCAGTTCAGCGGTTTAGTCGTGGAAGCGTAACAGACAGACAGCCAGACAGACCGACAGACAGTTACTTTAGCATTTATAATATTAGTATGGAGTAAAGAGAGTATTTTCGTATAAACCAAAAGGAATGGATATCTGAAACGGATTCAAAAATAAATAGCTTTAATAAAATTGAGATGATTTCCAAACAGAAATAGTCGAAAGCTTTCAAATATTTTTATACATTGTCCAGATACCAAACCCTAGGCTTTTAATATATAATTTCAGTTCCGAACTTTCTTTCGACGTTGAAAATTAATAAACTCGGAAACCGGCCCGGATATTTCGACGAAATTCGTCGACAAAACGCGAGGCTACTCTATTTTTTTTTAAGTTTATTAGGTTTAGTCAACTTCAATATTTGTTTTTACACGACTGCCCCAAAAAAAGGAGTGTTATGTGTTCAGAGTTAATGTATGTATGTATGTATGTATGTGAGATTCTTTATTCCACCATAACTTTTAAACGCCTGAACCGATTTAGATGTATGGGGTATCGTTACAATCCTTGCATCGTTCCGAGTAACATAGGCTAGTTAAAAATAAAAAGAATCCTGTGTGGTCACTTTAAAACGTAAATTAATACCAGCCTGAATTTTTTTTTTTTTTCATGAATCTGATCGTTTCTATGTTTATAGTCTAGAATTTGACAAGTAGATTTAAAAAATATATAACACTGTAAATAAAAAACGTCGTAAAAAAACTGTCGAGTAAACAAAGTACAAATATGTGCAATTTTTGCAGTCGTGTTTTTGAATTTTTTAAATTATAGTAGCTTGTTGAAATTATGTGAGCATTACAAAACACATATTGTGATTTTGTTAAGTTGCTGGTTTAAGGTTAAATTCATTGATTTCCGTTTATAGTTTTATAGAATTACTAGCTTACACCCGCGATTTCGTCTGCGTCAAAGTTGATATAATTTTATCCTGCAGGAACCGTACATTTTTCCGGGGTAAAAAGTCTATGTGTTAGACCATAATTTATCTCTGAGCCAAGTAACACCCAGATTCGTTCTGGCGTAATTGAGTAACAAACTTATAATAGCAGAAAGATGTTTTTATTTGAATTTGAATTAAATCGTGTGTGTATATGCTGTTACCGTACTTTATTGAACAAATATATCGTATGTAAATAGCATCACATAATCTTCCTAGCACCTCAGAATACAAAGTTGGGTCTACGTTATCCGCTACTGCGGCGCACTCAATTTACGCGCGGAAATAAACAATTATACAATCGCCCCTTGACACTTATTACCCTTGAATATGTTGTGCTATCTTTTAATTAACAATATTCATGATTAGGAACACAAAGTGGGCATTATTAATGCATACTAGTCAGTCGTTAGCGTGTCAAGGTTTTCGAATTGATCGGTACTGTATTGAGTGACCCAGTTTGGATTTAGTTTGACAATATTTATGATAACTGTACCCTTTCTTTCTTTTGTTTTGTACGTACAAAACATCACGGCTGTAATCTCCGAAGGACTAGGCAGAGATGTAACACGCCCACATTTCGCCAGTTATGTTTAAGTCCCATGTAATAGGGGGCGATTCTATTGCCATTAACCGGGCACAAATTCAGACTTCAAGGCTGCTACTAACCGGGGTCTTAACAGAATACCGTGGCCCCGGAACGCAAAGGGCAACAGAAGGAACAGGGTGGTTTTTTAGTCAGTAAAAGTCTGATGATTTTTATCAACTAAAAAAACAAAAAAAAAGGCTGCTACTAAGAAATATGTGATGAAAAAACCTAATAACAATTTGCCTGACCTGGAGATCGAACTAGACCTCATGCTCAGCAGTCGCGTTTTGCGACCACTAGACCAATGAGGCAGCCATACATTTGTAACAAATATTTCATAAAATCGAATGAAACAGCGTTCGACAAAATCTATCTAGATACTAGGTTCGTACAAAGATGGCGGCCTGCCGGAGCATATAAAAATTACGTTCGTTCCCGTCGCCTTCTTTCCGTATTCTGTTTGATAAATCGTTTTGCATAATATACTAACATTATTTATTCTAGTGCCTCCCGCTTCGAGGCAAATAAAGTCAAATTCTTTTGAGCGCTTTTAACATTTTGCCTGTTATGTTTAAAATGCGTTCGAACTTGGCTAGTGCACTACCATTTTGTGCAAATTGCTATTGATTTTTAGTTGGATACAAGTTTTTTTTTGCTGTCAATACGCTTCGGGCCTTACAGTATTTTTCTGTCTGAATACTTTTATAAATATAATGTTACTGAAAAACAAACTATAGTCTGGATTTATGCCCGGTTGATGGGAAATATGGGTGTAGTAATGGGTACATCTCTGCCTAACCCTCCGGGGATTACAGGCGTGATGTTATGTATGTACTTGTTACAAATATTGCTGGACATCTTACTAGACGTGAGACTCATCATGAAAAGAGAGACAAATCTTATACACTTTTATATCTTGGAAAAAGGAAAATCTTTTTCGTTCCCGTCTATTTCTTTGTCATGTGAATAGAGGAAAGTGAACTTTGACATTATAATGCTGTACCGGAGATAGACTATTACTTGGATTCATATATTTTAGGATTGTCTTGATTCATATGTCCCAGTCTCTCTCGAGTGCTTTTATTACCACTAATACCCTAAGCATTAAAATAAGTTTTAAATGTTGCTTAGTGATCAGAGTATGCATTTAATTCAATTGGATGGTCTTTTGACTACCTACCTGCCTTACCTACCTGACTACCTACGTTGTAATAAACTAGCATTTCGGTTTAGAAACTAAGTCATTCAACTAGTTTGGTCCATTAAAAATCGTATGGAAGCTGTTATCAGACCAAGGGTGAGCAAAATCAGATTTTAAGGTATTTACGAGTATGAATTTCTAAATGCATCATTTATTTATTTTTTCCAGCCAGCCAGTATTTTAAAATGCTCTCTAATAAGAATCATGATTAAGAATCCTTTTTTTTTATAAATCTTTCGATTAATTGATACTCGTTATATTATAATTATTGGTTCCCTTAATAATGGTTTGAAACATAAATTTAAGGAAGGTATTCTTGTGGGTACATTTTTTTACAAAAAACTGATTCTATTAATAAATTAGTTATTAATACTAATGTTAACGCTCAAGCTCACCACATATAAATATTTACTCAACGTAATAAAATTATAATTACGTAAACAGTACTGTTTCTTGGTACAGCCACGGTTCCGTAATTTCATATGCTTTACGTTAAGCGCAGAAGAAGCAACAATATGCTCGAGCATGTTTATTGATGAATTGATTATGAACTTCAATAGAAATAGAGGTGAAAATTGTTGCTGATTGCAGTTTTATGAAATTTGGTAAAGGGTCACTTAGAACACCCAAAAAAGTCATTTTTATTCCGCGACATCGTCTGTGTCAGTGATAACCGACCTTAACCCGGACGAAATCGCGGGCTTAAGCTAGTCTATCTATATATATAAATAAAATTAAATGGCTAAATGTGCTGTTAAGCGCAACACTTGACTGATGAAACGCCTGGACTGATTTCCCGAACAAAGATATAAAAAAAAAATACTCCGAAAAAGTCGGAAGTACACTCGTAATAATTAATATATATAAGTCTGAAATCCGATTCGCATTTCACACTCATCATTCCTACCACGTTGAGCTTCCAAATAATTTGTTTTGACCTTCACATATCTAAGATTGTAACGTTTCAAATCTTGGTAGTACGGATAAATCTCAGTGAGCTCGTAAAATGGAATGGTCTCATAAAATATTATAACGTGCTAAATCCATAAAAGGATCTCCCCGTGGTTCGGTAACGTGGATATTAATTTTAATATGGTTAGATAATTTTAACTGCTTACTGAAACGTATAATCTTGATGTACGAAGATACAGATATACATAAGTAGATAAGGGTAGTCACGTTGAAAGAAGAATGAATGTTTATTGAGGTTTTTTACTGGAAGGTGGTCGTGTAATCCTAAATTCATAAAGGCGCTGCACAAATGAGGACACTTTAGTGTCTCGATTCTGACACAAGCAACCGGCAACCAACTAAATTCAATATAGAATCAAGTCACTCATACGCAGACACAGACACTGTGATTACTTATTGTTTCCACTTGACACACACTGATTGTCGATCAAAAAGTTCAATGTTAGCAACTAAACCATACAATGTTTCTGGTGGCACATAGAAGCAACCATAGTTAGTTTCTATACAAATTGTATAAGTAAAAAAGTTGTTACACACATTAGTTGCCCGTGTTCCACACAGGACACTGACGGAATGTACAGGCAACTAATGTAACAACCGACAACTGTGCAACTGCGTGTTGTCCTGTGTTGGCAACTTAAAGTGTCTACGCTTGCGCCGCGCTTTAATCCCAAAAACACTTGAAACGTGCTCGAGAGTGTAGCTGCTTGTTCAAGTATGTTTGAGGTCTTTTCTACAACTACCCACCTTATTCTACTCTATTTAATTATAAAGTATTGTGCTTGAATTAATCTCTCCTTTTCCCTGAAGTTTAAATCTCGCTCTCAGCGCTAATGGAGAAAATTAATCTGAAGGAAACAAAGTGCATACTTTACCTCACAATAGATTTTGCACAGTGCGCGGGTAACTCCACCATTTTATTTTCTTTGTGCTTACCTGTGGAAAGAATAAAAAGGAATATTTAGTACATGGTGTTGAAAGTAAAAATGTAAACATAAACAGTTTCTCGTCCGATACATAGTATAAAAAAATAATATTTTGTGTTGCCAGTTGTTGATGAAATCTTAATTGTAATAGAAATATAAAATACCAACATAATTATTATAATTATTCTGTTATGTGTTACGTATTATACAATTGTTTTTTTGTTTACAGCACCTGTACAAATACACACTATCCATCTAATCGTTGCAAAATATTAATAGGTGTAGGGCCTATGTCACCATTTTGAAATAGACACTGCTCACCAGTTATATTTAAAAATGGAACAGAGCTTGTGTTAAATGATTTAATTTATTCGAAGATAGTGCAGGCTAATGACATCAAACTTTATAAACATATTTTTTTTTATATTTCGAACACCACACCAGTCGGTCGTGATATCATGTTAGATGACGTCACACGTAGAGCCGCGTCAACGCCATACGCCATGTGCTACAAATTAACTTTTTCACAGCAGGTAAAAGGAATAAAGGTCGTTCGCGTGTGTTGATAACGGACACAGGTAATACCTAGTATGGCATATTTTAGAAGTAAAGAATCGATTATATATTGTCATTCAATGAAACTATTGTTCACCTAAGCATATACATGGAAAAGTTACTTTTATTGACAAAAGAAATACAAAATTTAAATAACTCTCCATTCTTATTACCAAATTCTATTCACACAAAAAATATTAGAATAAATTATTATATACACATTCCCTTAACATTTAAAAACCTTTGACCTATGGTTAAAAGTAGATAATATTGAAAACATCATAATAAATTATGAAGTTAGATTACTGTCTACCACCTTTTGTAGACGTTACGCAAGCAAGTGTGAATGATATTAGGTAACAAGGTAAGCCGTGTTACCAAACACTTACAATTTAGGAATATGCGCGTGGGCAACGAAACACATTTAACGTCACATAAAATGTGTATCAAAAGCTGAGACAGTGATTTGTTTGCGTCATAAAAATATTATACGTTCGGGTGATGGATCAAAACTGATAGAAACCGATTTGAATAAATTTAGATACTTGAAAGGGTCAAAGTTCATTTACTAAACTAAAAAGTTTCTATTTTTATACGAACTGCCTCGTTGGTCTAGTGGTCGCAAGCGCGACTGCTGTGCCTGAGGTCTTGGGTTCGATTCCCAGGTCGCGCAAAGTGTTATTGGGTTTTTCCATCAGGAATTTCTCAGTAGCAGCGTCGGAGTCTGGATTTGTGCCCGGTTGATGGCAATAGGCTCGCCCCCTATTACATGGGACTAAAAACATAACTGGCGAAATGTGGGTGTACTAAGGGGTACACCTCTGCCTAACCCTTCGGGGATTACAGGCGTGATGTTATGTTATGTTATGTTATTTTTATACGAAAAAATAAAGAAGAAAGAAAATATATTGTGGTAAAAGATATTTTAACAATCTTCGCAAGTTTAAGGAAACTGTAACTCAAGGTCCAGTTTTCTATAGATAAAAGCAGACCGTTCTTCGTAAATTTTAATTTTACACACCAAGTTATATTATCTATTTAATAAATATCTAAACGGAACTTGGCTTCAGTAACTTCCGTGCGTCAAGACCTTTGATTTATCTTCTGTTACTTACAACCATTTATTTACTAAAGACGGTTTAGAATGGACATCCACAATATTTAATAGAGTCATCGTTACCTGAGAAGACCTTGGAGTGATAGGAGATGTGGGAGTTCTCGGAGATGGTGGGTCCACCCTATGCTCAGCCAAGACCCTGTGCTCATTCTTTCCTGTGACAGAATTCTTGACCCGCTCCATCCTCGCTTGAATCGCCTTTCGAGAGATAACCTTAGTCTTTTCGTCTTTGTTGCCACCGTCAGCCAGCTTCTTCATCAACCTAGCAGTCGCTGCGACTGATTGTTGAGTATCAGAATTTGTTCGTGCAAGTCGAGTAGCTGGCCGCGGTACTGGAGTAGCACCACCAGTACTGCTTCGTGTAGTTTCGTGTCTATTGAAAGGTACTACGTCATGTTCTGTGTCAGAATCAGCTGGGAGATACCCTCCACCGCCGACTGAGGATACGCCTGTACGTAAAAGGTTTTCGTGTTCGGCATATCTCACTCTTTCGTCGACTGCTACGGTGCCGTTCTGTGCTCTTTCGAGCCCTCTTTCCATTTCTCCGATTTGCCGCTCGAGTTTGCGTAGAACATCGTCTGATGGTGGCATTGACGCGGTATCATCGGGGGGCTCGGGAGCTTGGAATGATTTTAGGTGGATGGGATGAGCTCTGTTGATTTCGAGTCGTTTAGGAGCTATCCCCGAGGATGTAATCTCATACTGGGTTCGTTGTGGCGGCGGGTTTCTCTCCAACATGGCTAAGGATACCGGCGATGGTGGTGGGGCTCCGTTTACAGTCGGTTCTTGACCTTCTGGGGCGGGCGAGACCCTCGGTGCACGAAAACTTTTCCTCATGAAATCTTCGCGTGTTAACTTCCTTTCCATTTTAGAAAGAGAACATTTCACTGAATTTATCACTAGGTTTTAGTGCATACTAAATTTTACGTCTATCACAGTTACTGTATCACTAAGTACTATTTATAATTTTGTAGGTATGTAAAAGTATCTGAAATAAAGGAAGAGAATAAAATATGATTGCCACTCAATATAATAGACGCCCTTAGCCTTAGTATATCAGATTAGATAACAGCCATATGAAATTTCGTCAATGACGATGAGACATGACATCTGAATTCGACCTAAATACCAGTATTGAACGCTACCGACGGAGGATGATATATGTATAGAAAGGTTATGGAATGAGTGAAAAACGATCGATAATCTTACTCTGACGTCAATTAAACAATCGCATATAACAATACCGACACATACTGATAGACCGATTACTGTACATATTGACGTGCTAGACATCCAATCGATAGAATATTCAATTTTATGGAGGTAACTGACCGAAAGAAAACACGACTCACTAGGCAACGTAATAGTGTGGAAAAATGAACGGAATGGAAAATTCTAGAAACTATCATTGAATTTTCCAATCCATTCGTTCTTAAAAAAGAAACCTTCAAAGTCACTTGATATATTATCGAAGGCCTAATCCATAGAGAAGAAAAACCAAACATTTAACAAATAAAACAAAAGGAATTAGAAAAAGAACTATTACGTGACCTAATAGGAAAATCAGATGAACGTAGACAAAAAGTAAAATCCCTGAACGATCGTAACGAGCCGTAACTCGATAAGAATGGCCCCAAACAAATTATAGCTACCATTTAAACATGCTACAATTTATACAAAACTAAACCCTATTTCGAAAGCCATAAAGATCATAGGTAAACGGAAGCTAATCAGAGTAATGTAAGCACGTACTTCTAACCGAAAATATTCTTCCAACTGGGAAGGTAAACCTCCAGATTTTTGCAATCTAATGAGACAAAATAATTACTGCGTAGATACCAAATTGAGAAGTCGATTCAGACCTGCATTTCATGTCACAATTACTGTTCGATAGAATACTAATTATTACTCGATTACACACATTTGTTCATTACAAACGAATGTCGTGTTTTTGTATCATCACGTAATGAAAACAACATGCATGACTTGTGTGTATTATAACAAGTTTAGCAATACCATTATTACTTTGAATTATTGATCGAAAGTATCCTTATCTTATGACAATCTCTGTTATATCAATATTAGTATGTATGAGGTTGAATCTGACTTTGGTAGAGGTCAAGGGTACAACCTCTTTCTTTAAAGGACTATGGAGGCGTTTACTAGAAATCAATCAACGACCTAAATAAGAGTGTCAAGGTAGTACATATAGAATATTCAGTATAACTAAACCAACTCAATTATTAACGCCAACAAGCTACCTAAGGAAATTAGAATTCAAACAAGACACTAGAACAAAATTCCTACTATTTGCTTCACTGTAACGAGTTAACAACGCCATAACTCATAGTTAGCAGAAATTATCTCCAATGCAAATAACATTACTGATCCCATTTCCATTTACAACATAGAAACAGTTTCCGAGAAGCAAGAGGAATGCAAAACACTTCTATGATAGAAACATTCCGTTGTAATGCAGGAGCGAGACAGCAACAAAGTCCATCTGGAAAGAGAGAGATGAAACATTGTTAGTTAAAGGAACACGGAGAACCATTCACCATAACCCTTGTAGCACACAAAGCTGCAGCGGCGACTGTCTGAAAGAGAGGCAAATACCATCACCTGGACACTTGAATCAACATATAACATGAAGCAAAAGACACACATTACGAATATCGGTATTAATAAAAGGACGTTCAACTTCGATAATAAATTCTTTTGAGTAGTAATTGGATTTTGTTACGAGCGCAAGTTATGGGCCTTGAAGGCTTCCTCGTTTGGCACTTTATTTCAGGCTGTAATGTAAAATGTGTTTGGTTAATATCTTACTACCTTTCGTTTAA
Organism: Hoplodrina ambigua; assembly: GCA_949774945.1. Lineage (NCBI taxonomy): Eukaryota > Metazoa > Arthropoda > Insecta > Lepidoptera > Noctuidae > Hoplodrina > Hoplodrina ambigua. The sequence continues at coordinate 2,742,148 of OX458990.1, forward strand.
TTAAAATTTACTTATTCAATTAATTCGAAGAGCGGTAAATTGAGTGAAACACGTTCGTATACATATGTAATTTAACGATTATTGCGAAATTGAAACATTTGTAAAACGATTATTTTCGCATTTCCTAGTAACCCAACACAGTATTTGGAAAAGCAATGTGATTGTTTTATTCACAGCAAACAAACAAATCGTGTACGTTAACAAACGTTGAGGAATGTTTCTCAAAAGACAACGTGATATTAGGAATACTATTCAATACAGTGGAGACCGTGGTTTAGAGTCACGACAATGCAACATATGGCCACCGAAACACCTATGACTCAATGTTTTCGCACAGAGTTAAATAATACAGACACAGACGAAACTGTGTCAAATATTACATGTTGTGATATGAAAGTTATTAAATCAACACTGTAGCAGAAAAATCAAACGTATGTGTTACTTTATGAAACGAACGAGGAAGAGATAATTAATGATATTATTATGATAATAAGATATTTCTAAGTATATAAGATATCAGTAAGTATATAAGATATTAGTGAATAATATACAAGCAAACTTAAGGAACTAAATTAAATGATTCAGTTTAAAAGTGATTCAGACTTAAACATAGATCAGAATTTGACGTATCTCCGAAAAAAGGCTTACTCTGTAATCGTCTTGATCAAAGCCTCCTCAAACTTAAGTAATGGTACTCTTCTTGAAGTGATTGAGGTTAGAAACACCGTTGGAACCGCTCTTGATCGCACTTTAATTCCACAATCACAACATTTTACGATGATTACAAAACGCAACATAGCAACGCAAGATTTCTAACACATTGTTAACAATAAAACAGTGTGTTCGTATAAAATAGAGGAGTTTCACGTTTATGTAACAACCAACAGAACTGTTAGTGAATCATATCTTTTTATACACTCCATATTGCTTAAGATGTGAATATAATTGTAGTGTTTATGTCTATTTTGAAAGCTTGTGACTCACAGTACTTGTTATTCTAAGTTTACATGTAAATACAAACAAAAAGACGCTAAAACATGACTATGTTACAATAGAATTTTTAGATGCAATGATTCAACAAAGTGCAGTTACTAATGGCAACCTTGTAGTCGCTAAAATGTCTGTAGATTTAAGAGAAAAGACCGTGACTAATACAGTGTGTTTACCGACATTCCTATCGACATGCTTGTCAAAAATATTGCAATTTTTATTATTTTCGGTGACGTACTCGGTATCATTGTGCAGTGAACTTCATTGCTATACTTTATACTCCCTCGGGATGCCACAAGGTAAGATATTGGGACCTTACTGTCGCTGGCATGTGAATTGCCGATTGCAGTATTATCGGTATTCTAACTACCAGGACAATTTGTCATATGCTCTATATTAGAAGCGATATAAAGGCAACTATTGCAAAAAAAACATGTTACTAACAGAGACTACGCGCAAAAAAGGAAAATATAACATCAAATTCTCATAACTCAGAGCAAAAATGCAAAATAATTCGACGAGGGAAACATTCCATTCAGCCAATATGTTTGTTAGATGAATATTTATCGCTGAAACCGAAAATAGTTCAAGCGGAGTTAAAAATAGTTGGATATTAATCTTGATCTATTTATAAAGTTGAGTTGAACTTGGCCACACACCCATTGTTATGTAATATGAAAGGCTTTGGGCTTGGCTTGGCGACCTTGACGTATATTTTCGTCTTCGTAAATAGGGTAATGATGGTGTCATTAGCTGAAGTTTTATTTCATATGGAGCAATTATGGGGCTAGAAGCTTTAGACTTTAGCTCACTGGAATATCTTACTTAAAGGGCTATATTTAAGTTCTAATAGAAGGAATACTTTGTATTAATTAATTAGTTAGTTATTAAATTCTTAGGATAAATGATATCCGAGTTCTAAAACAGGAGCTTAATAAAACACTCATTCATTTATTAGCTTTAAGAAACTCAAACAGTTCTAGGAACAGTAACTTCTATAAGTTATAAAGCATGAAATTATTTAAGTATTTCCTCGACTCGTAAGCTCTGTGGATTAATTAGTGCTTTGAATGTGCCGCAACTACCTAACATAATCAACATGTCTGGAACGCCAGATAAGACTAGAATCTTAGACGAGCTAGGTTTCCTTGATAAAGAAAGATTTATTAGACCTTGTACGTTGTTAAAATCTATTTGAGGAATTCTCATATAGCCTCTCACAGAATTGGTCTGTAGAATTATTAATTAAATTATAAATCTCTGCAACCAATACATACCACCTTAGTACTTGATGTCCGACTATCTCGGGTTCCCTAGCTTGAAATAACTGTACGTAATTCAACTCTTTGTGAATAGAAGCAAAATTAACATATGCAGTGTGTTTAGCTCCTATGTCATTGTTAGTAAGAGCTGTTTTAGCTGATACTGGATTCGTTTTAGGTTTGTTAGCATGGACCGCAAGCTTCCGCCATTGTACTCGTATCTGCTTGCATGGAACTGTAGGATTCTATTCTTATGTGTGGGGTTGAACAATTGCGGCGTGGCTGTTTTGATTTTCGCATTAGATTGCCAGGTGCTTTTTCGAGAGTTGGAAAACGGTCTGGTTTGTGCACGAATTGAATTGTAATTTTAGAATATAAACCTTAATTCGTTTAACATAGTGTAGCCATTTCATTACTTTCAAAGTCCGAATTAGGTTATGGAAATATCTTCACTTTATAGTCGTAAATCAATATTTGTCAGATCCTTGAGTTTCAATTATATTTACTTTACCTTTGAAAGTAAACCCTTTATTTCGAGCTAGTTCACTCAAACCGCTCACATGATCGACATCAAAAATCAACTTAGGAGAAATATTAATAAAATTTTCATCTTTTATCAAGTGAAATTTAATCCAACAAGGTCCTTAAATGCTATGGAGGCTCCACATTATGGAGCCTTTCAAAAAACCTAGTGAACAGCTCCAACGAAGCCTGGTCGCAAATGGCATATGCTAATGAATGCATTGTGAGACGAGGCAAAAACATCGGGCCAAAGTGATGGCAGTTGGCAGACAGTTGCGAGCTGGTTAAGTTGCTTTTTATTCTGTTCCGAGTTGGAAGTTATTTTTCGTTTTTTACGCTTTTAAATGTTTGTGCTACATCTGTTAGTGGACAATTCTAGCCTGAATGAATATTCTAGTGGAAATTTTACATTTCATTGTCTGAAATAGGTCAGTCTGTACAAAATTCTTGTAACAATTTTTGGTTGAGTAGGTTTAATTTTAGATTTCTATGCAAATATCACTGAATCTAATGAAAAGCCATATTAAATTACCCATTTAATCAATAAAACTGTCGTAATTCGTCAGCCTTAATCCAGATTAAGTCGTAACAGTAGCACTAAACCGAAACTATTAGTAAAACACGTATTAGCCACCAAGTCTACCCATACTAAGTTTTGAGATTAAGGTTGTAAATTCAGCCTACGCAAATTAGGCACCATTTAAGACAACCATTTTAGAAAAAAAATCAGCTTCTCTTTCTTGAGCCGAATCGTTACAGTATCCATTCATCTACACTGTTGATCTATTACTAAAGTTACTGGCCTAAGTAAAAATGGTATATATTAAAACTATAATGAGCATGACAGCCCCAGTTTCAGGACTAAGAAAAGCAATGAAGGCTCCATTGCCAAGAAACTTTTAAAAAGAAATAAATCACTGTTGCCTGCAAGAAATAGCATACTACATAACGTACAGATTCAACATCATGTACACATTTCTAAAGAGGAAAATTTTTATAGTTACTATACTCTTTATTATAAATGATAGACTGATAGTAAAATGGACAGAAAACGCTAAACAAAATGCTTCCTTCGCTCATTTGCATAAACGATAAATTCCGAGGTACTATCTCCAACATTTATAATTTATAGCATGCAGTTCTTCATCATCTTACTCAAAAGTCATTTAAAAAGTCATTTTCTAAGCAATTTTCGTTCAAATTTTATAGAAGTTAAAACAAATAAAGTTATTTGCATGACAGCGGAACCAATCAGCGATGAATCATGTCAAGACTGTTTGATCCGAGCCCCCACCAACATAATTGAACATAACGATGCAAAAAATATATTGCGTGTGCATGAAACCAAAGTTAGCAATGATTGAATTACATTAACGGTTCCCCATAATGATACAGTAACAATGAAAAGTCGTGATAAACTTGGAACCTCCATTTGTAGTAGAAACTGCGGTAGTCAAAAAACTTGCTTAATTTCTGAACTTGTAATAAGAATTTGAAGATTTTTTATTAGTACCAAAAATACATTTGGTGCAAAAAATCTGCACATTGCACTTCATCCATTTTAAGAAGACAATCTTGATGGCTTCAGCGGCTGATTAAATCTTGACAATATAAAACATTGTCAACAGGATCTTAATACGGTTAGTAAGCTCGAAAAAAAAGGTTGAAAAAACCATCACGGCTGTAACAAAAACGAGTACCAACCGGTCCGGAGCGTTTAAACTAAATAGTCGAGCGTCGGTGAGTCATCGCGAAACAAATTTGCGAGACGATCTGCCAGCAGAACATGTTTCATACGTATTTGGACAAAGTTTTGAAACTCACTACGTAGCTGAAGGAACAATTTGTACGAACATGGAGTTCACTCCCAAAAGGATTTCATTTGAAACCGTCACATGTGTAACTAAATTAGATATTACGGATTGATTTAATAGTTCGGCACTGTTTGTACAAACAACGGACGTGCTTGTTGAATTCAAAGTTAGTTTTAATATGGCTACATTTAAAGAAGAAAAAATGTAACAGATGTTGGGACAACAACTTCTTAATCTACCACTAACAGATGTAACCACCAGATAAAAAACTAACGACATATTTAAGAGTCAATGAAATCTTGGATCAATTACCAACCAGATGTAACAACCAAAGTTTGTAAAATACACAATATATTGACAAATGAAGATGAATGATTTCTGAATTATGATAGAGATGGTATATCGACAGATGTTTGTCCACCTGGCCAGATGGCCAATGACGGCGATGCTGAAGGCAATGCATCAAGTAGCTAGACGACCCCGTCACAGCGGTCGATGCTTTCGTCACAGCAGCGGAACAAGGTATGAGATGTATGGAAGATATGAAATTACGTAGATGATTCAGTAGGTGTCAATAAGATATTGATGCATGAGACTGACTGTGAAAAATGATTGGTGATTTAGGTAGAGAACATTTGAGTTGATTTTAAACTTAATCATTTGGTAAGCTAAGCTAATTTATTCTCAAAGACCATGATCTGATTCAGACATCAAACAAATATAAATCTTAAAAAAAATATAAAAGTGAACAGTCAATCACTCGCTGACTAAATACAAAATATTGAAACCTACTTGACCTATCTGAAATTTGACAGGTAAGACACGTCAGCTAAGAACGGTTTTCACTTTAACTTCCGCAAAGACGAAGACGCGAGCAAAAGCTAGTTAATGGATAAAACCACGATCAAACAAATCAAATTAAATTTAGCTACCAGGCCAATTATAAAAATAATTAACACGTCTATTCCATAATAAGATTGAATCCCAATTCAAGCTAAGCAAAAAAAGAAATCGACTATAATTATAAGAATAAAACGAAACCGCTATATTCCATGATTATAGACCACAATAACCGTCGGTGTATGCGCCCGAGCATGACTCACGAACGTCGAACCGAGAGTCGTTTTCCCTCTCTTTCTAAACCTGTATTTTGCTATCGTCATCTCTTTCTACCACTACAAAAGCCTCGTCAAGTAATACGTGAATTTGGTCGATTAGATAAAACTAGTTTGCAGGTTTATCGATGGTTATTGCAACGATTTTAACGAATAAGGAATTGAATGGTTAAACTATTGTAATGTAGAAGGTAATATTGTACAGGGAAGTGATCGCTGATGGATCCACAGGTAGGAAATACATACAGCTTTCTATAAACATGATAAATTGCTTGAAATGGTTAAAATTGCAGAATCGTACTAATATTAGAAAGCTAATCTCCGGAATTACTGATCAGATTCTGAAGATTCTTTTGCAAATATGAAGCTACGGTATTCCTAAATGTTACAGGTTATATTTTATTATCAAAATGCTAGGGGGTCGTATTAAAAAACACGCGGACGAAGTCGTGGGCCAACGTTATTTGAATAAATATCTTGTTAATCAACTCGAACGTAGTTGTACTTTAGATCATAACATGAATAAAAAGTCTTTTTCCCCTTTCAAGCAGTAATTGGGCATATAATCAGTTGCAGCTCAATTCTAAGTGAAACAAGTACAAAACTACAATAATGACAGGAAATTATAAACGGCGTACATCCCCCTAATTAAGCATATTTAGCCTACATAGACGACAATGCGTTTGACCCCACAGCGGACTGTGGGCTAATTGGGTTGTGCCGGGGCAACAATATTCCTAGCGCATACGGTTTCACTTTCATGAATTTCTAATTTTGGACGTAAATGGTTCTAATTTGAATAATAACATAAATAAACTATACAAAACTGGGTACTGTCGTACAGGAGTAATCTATATTAAATAAATTAATATCGATTTACAAGTCATGAGCTGAAAAGAGACGAAAATTATGTTATTTCTGAGACTGATCTAGCAATATTGATAAACCAAAACAAAATGATTTGCAGGAAACCAAACATTTGTCAAAACGAAACTCTCTCTACGTTTGAAATGTATGGTAATCAAACAGACGACGCACATTTTCGTATTTACGCAAAGAAGAAAAACGCAACTCATTCGATAACAGAATTGTTATAGAAAGTTCGAAAAGTACCCATCATGGCTGTTCCGTACAGATTGTTATTCTGTTATGCACTCAATTTCGTTCGTGACTAAGCATTATTTCCCCCAAACACGAGTCTCGCCAAATGATACGATTTTTGAAAATACGCCAACGATTAAATCGAACCTAACATAATGCGTAAACCCACAATGCGAATCACGTAGTGCAGTGTGTTCCACGAAACGTGGAAATTTAACGTCATCTGTAGAAAGAAAAAACCATCAATTTAATGATGCTTATGTAAATTTTGTCACGTAATATTTAGCGATTCTGTGTAATATTTGAATGTCATGACAAACTAAGAGCAACGAACTGCCAGAAGCATTCAATAGATGCAGTATAGCATGTCAAATGTGATTACAATAACCTATACATCATAACAATAGTCGCGTAATTCGTTCAGGGTTAGATGAAGTAGATAAACTAACAAAAACAAGTCCTATAAAACGCGCATTTGTGATACTTCTTGTGAGGTCTTCATGCAAGGTTTTCCAGTAAGGTTAAGGGTACTTTATCGAAGTGTAAATGGATGTTTTGTAGCTCGTAAAAACGAGAAATAATGATTCGTGAGACCGCCTGTCTCCATAACGAAAGCAGTCAAAACCGCGGAGAAAACGATTGCATGAAGACAAAAAGGTACATTTTGAATGGAACTGTGACGTAAGCTAATGTGGGACGAGCGGTGAAAGTTTGACGACATTGTTTTTGAGATTAAAGCATTACAGAAAAACTACAAAAGACAATTATTTTTGAGTGATGATGTTCATAACATTTTGATGTTACACTGTTACGTAAAACTGGAAACATAACTTTTATTTTCATTTACATTGCTTAATTGGCTTTGTCGACATATTGTTCTTTAGAAGAACATAACATCACGCCTGTAATCCCCAAAGAGTAAGGCAGAGGTGTACTCATTAGTTCACCCACATTTGGCCAGTTATGTTTAAATCCCATGTGATAGGGGCGAGCCTATTCAACCGAGCAAACAAAAATCTAGACTCCGAGGCTGTTATTGAGACATTCCAGATAGAACACTGCCCGACCTGGGAATCACATCAAGACCTCATGCTCAGCAGTCGCGCTTTACGACCAATAGAACAACGTGGTAGTTTAGAAGAACATTTTGTCTATTTTTGTTTAGCGAAACGCAATGCAGTTTCGAGTACGAAGTTTCCTCGTCCATTAAAATAATTTCCTCTCATTACCGAGCAGCTGTTGTTACTTTAATTGCAGTGATTAAACCCACTAGGTAGTTAGGGTTTTTCTCGAGAAACGTACGTAACAAATAAAAATAGAAAACGATCGATTGTCTTTGGTAAGCGGAAACGCAATATTTAATGGATCCTTCAAGTAAATTGTAGAAGTGCTGGAATTTCATTTCCTATCTTTAACAATTATTTGGTTGGCTTTTTGAAATCTGTCGTAGGTGTACCGAACGCGTGGGCACAGTACACACACTTACTTACATAAGACGACTCTTAAAGAACAGAAAATAGAGGTCAAAATCGACTGACAAAACTAATATCATTATTTTTCCACCACGCGTCCAGTGAGCAATTCTTTTCTCAGAAATAGCACCATTGATATTCTTCTTAATGTCAACGAATGTGTATTAAGATATACGATAACCGTTTAAGGAACAAAACATTTAGTTGTGTCATATATTTGGTAGTCATCTATTAGTTCGGCTTACGTTTTTATATGTATTTAATTAAAAGACAGGTGGAATCACCTGCTCTGAAATATCCTCCTAACATTATTAATGACGTGAAAGTTTGTATGTTTGTTACTCAATCATGCTGAAACGGCTGAATGGATTTGGATGCAATTTGGCACACATGTACACTAGTACCTGTATTAAATCGTGGGATACTTTTTATCCGGGTACAAGAAGTAGTTTTCATATGCGACTGAAATCGAAGGCCACTACTAGTCTTACTGCTTTTGCTACTTAATCACGTCAAAACGCCTCTATGAAAAAGAACGAACAAAAAATAAACTCATTTCAATTAGGTTTTAAATCTTGGTTACAATATTCTTATAACTAACTCATTTCCTAGTGTACTTAGGAATACTAAATACCAGCCTGCTTTAGATATCTATCTACACTGACCCAGTGAACTAGTAAAGGCCCATTGTGGTCAGACAGATACAAATTAGAAAAAGAAAAACCCAGCTGGATAGTACGCCAGCCTTGCTAATTCATTCCGATGTACCGGTACTAACCACATATGCTAGATTGACTGGTTTCTGTTTGATTTATAGTTTCCTGGCGTTTTACCTGTCTGGTGATTTGAGTGACATTATTTCTATTTTTTTAAAAGACTAAACACTTGTTAAACATAACATCACGCCTGTAATTTACGAAGGGTTAGGCAGAGGTGTAGGTACCCATTGGTACACCCACATTTCGCCAGTTAATCTACTGAGAAATTCTTGATGGATAAACCCAGTAACACTTTGTCCGACCTGGAAATCGAACCCAAGACCTCATGCTGATCCGTCGCATTAATTAGTCGGTCAGTATAGTCAGTCGTATTTAAATGTCACAAATGGAAAATATTATAGAACGCAAAGGTTTTTTTTAGCTAGTATTATCCCACAGATGGCCAAAGTGATCCCCAAAGCCTTACTTCATCAATATCTAAGAAAAATCATCATCGTTATTTGGAGATTTTTTTAAATAATGACGAATCATTATTTTATAGAAACTCCAAACAATAAAATTATACTAATGAAGTCATCAATATAAACTCCTTTTGATTTTGGATATCGATAATAGGAAATAATAAGTATCATACAATATAATTTTTAAAAGGATGACTCGTTGGTCAAATTCCATCACCTAATTTGGCTATACACTGCTTTAAGATAAAGTGAATCATTAGTCCTTTAAAGGAATCGAGAATGTAATCGTATAAAAATCTGACGGCTTTTATACAACGCAACGTATTTTCGAGTTAATTGGGGCATTCAAAACCAAAATGGGCATAGACATTTTATAGTAAATAAAGTGATGTTTATTTTATAGCATAGACGATAGAATAGACATCGAATGGTGCACAAATAAACGGAAAATGTTAACACTGTAGGGTCTAAATTAGAAGACGGGGCCAATGCCTGCAATGGTTGCCGATTTTGTTCGAAAGAACAAGGAATACAAAGGGCATTAGGAGGAACACGGATGGGTTTTAGTCAGTAAGAGCCTAACACCCCCAAAGCTGTTGGTTAAAAAGAAAAAGCAGCTTCATTTCATACAAAAGAGTGACACCTACCAAAATACAGCTAGAGCTATTTTTTTTATGACCGACAAGATATTCTATCATGTGGGCGTCTAAGATCATCGAAAGTCTGAAGCTATGGTAAAAGTCTTCGTAAAGATGTCCCTTCCACCTCCCATAGAGCAAGTGGTCTTTGCAAAGTTGATAGAACAAGTCTGGCTATTAATGATGAGCTTATAAGCAGTGAAACCTCGTTAAGTGAAAGAGAAAATCAGAAAACGTTTGAAGATGAAATGCTAATTTGTTTTAGATTACCTGAGCGTTAATTGAACTGGTCTGCTTTATGAGGGATTGGACCGCTATGTGAGATATAGAAAGAGTGGGAGGAAAGCCTTTGCCCAACAATAGGTCAATTTTGGCTGATATTATATAGCTATTTTTGTTTGTGCCCATTCATCTCCGGAACTACTTATCCAATTCTGAAAATTCATGCGCTATTTAGACTAATCACGTTATCTCTAAATAAAAATAATCACGCGCACGAAGTTGCTACCGAAAATTAGTTATAAATAATAATTGATTAATTATGAATTCGCTAATACTTTCACGGAAGATACTATAATAAGATACTTGACAGCTTTAATTGTCATCGCTTACATCAATCTTACGCAATACATTTTGTAAATCTAAAGTAAGTTTAAGTCAAAGTATTCTTCAGAAAAACATTCTGGGCTTACCATTCTTAAGAAAAACCGGGTATCTAATAGTATTTTTTAATTCCAAAGACAAGTATCATTATGTAAATAGACATAACAAATTGGAAACTCCATCAATGGTCCAGCCGGATTAAAAAGTCGCTCAGACTCAACTGGGCAATTATAAAAAGCAATTTCCTGGAAACTGAGAGGCAAATGGGACTGTGTTGTGACGTCAGGTAGAAAGCTAGGCTAGATCTAGCATTACTGTGTACCAGTAAGTAGGTGAATGTACTAGGTAATACTGCATTAGGATATATAATTTGTTTCTCATTATATTTTTTTCTTTTTACCTCACGCTACGACCCACGGGACCTGAGCAGTACCCGAGCAAAGACGTCGACAGCCTCGTTGATCTAGTGGTCGCAAACCGGGTCTGCTGAGCATTTAAGTCTTGAGTTCGATTCTTAAGCCAGGAAAAGTGTTATTGGGTTTTCCCATCAGGAATTTATCAGTAGTAGGCGTCTGGTCTGACAAAACGCTCGCCCTCTATTACATGGGTCTTAAAAATAACTGGCGAAATGTAGGTGTACTAATGACTACACCTCTGCCTAACCCTTCTGAGATTACAGCCGTGATGTCATGTGATGTGTAATTGTATAAGTTATAGAATTAAGCAATGTTTAGCCTTTGCCACTAAGAGAAGCAAATAAAGCTAAGCTAATAAAATATCTAAAGATTATGTAAAAGAGCCTTTCGATTAAACGTTTATCAATTAACCATTAAATGCAAATTAAAATCATAACAGTTACACACGACACTCATAAACATAAATAATAAATTCTATTACACATACTAACACGTTTAAAGTGAAAGTTTATTGAAATCCTTTCACAACGGACATAATAAACATAAGATAAACATCAAAGCTCACTAGTTTATAAACAGACTAACAAAACGACATTAGTTATAAATACATAAAACAAAACTTCGTAACTGGTTCACGTAACGTCCAAAAAAAGAATTACACCAAACAAGTTTTTGTGAATTTATGTAAAAATATGTAAATTCTTTTTAAAACTGTTGTTACTTTAAGTTTACTATAATATCTTTGTAACTTAGTTGTAAGTAGTTCGTTGTAGTTGTCATGTGCTTCGTTGACTTAGAAAAAATCCCGTGTTAATTATTACAAACACACCAGCTATTGTACACTTAAATCGCAATAAACGTTTTTACTTTGACTATTTGAAGCGTACAGTGGTTTTAAGATGACAACGAGATCAACTATCAACTGGAAACGAGGAAAATTCCCCTTGGACCATTCATTCTATTGAGAAGACGTTTGAAAGTCAATCTTCTTCTTTATCGTGTGGGCAGTAAGGTCTTACGACACCCTAGTATGAGAGTTTCTAAACCGCCTCAAGGGCCTCTGACATGGTTTTGAGTGGAACAGTAAGTCCAGGAAAGTCAGTAATGAAGATACTAGTCGTCGTGTTTCCAATAAGTTTCCTAAACACTATGACGCTGGCCGTTCCGCCTGCACGTTATGTGCCACGTAGCAAAAACCGCCGGCAAGGGCCGCCGGCTTGTGTGTGAGGAGCCCAATACAATAAATAGAGCATGGCTGGTAGTTTTGTCATTGCAATGCTGCATTTACTGAATATTAAGTGGTCAGCTGATCTATTCTGGATAGCACTGCGCTATACTGTGTGCTAGCGCATATTGCTAAATTTCTTAATTCGTTCAATATACAGTCCCATACATTCATTCATTTGCTCCAACACGACCTATCGTCACAAAAAACTGAGTTGACTTTAACTAAAATTATTAGTAATAACATTAAATCATGACCTTCCGCACTGCTCCTACCCAAATTTTATTCGGTAGAGCTTAAAACAAACACTCCACCACGATCGCTTGCACAATCCTAACGCTCAATTGACTTGGCTAACAAAACACCTACGGAACCTCTCATTAATGCTTTTAGATCACCTGTGGGCGCGACATAGTTAAACTTGTTTTGTTTGGATTCCGTATTGGAAGTTTGAAAACCATAATCTTTATGTAGACATTGCAGAATTGTCCTCTACTACTTTGTAGATATGTATTTCAGCTTCAACGTTTTCAAATCTTTCGGTACACGGCACTCTGAAGTAATAAATACGGATGTTTGTATGTAAACGACTCCCAACTTCTCTGCGAAAGCCAGGATGAAAGTACTTTAGTAAACTATTCGTATCAGTGAAATGAACTATGAAACGTTTTAATTGTACGGTTCCGTGCCACAATTAAGTTTTAATTAAGCACGTATGGCCAGCACGTTTTTTAATATTAATATTGTTACGTTAATTAATATAATGCTGTCGAGTCATAAATTTATTATAAAAAGTCGTAATGCAACTTTTAATGCTCAAGCTATCGAGTGACCAGACACAGACGTCTGTATTATTATTATATGATAGATCAGATTTCGTCGCTTATAGTGATACTAAAAGTGTACTTAAAAAGACAGGACAAGGTGATAAATTATATGATGATTACAAGATCACATGCTAAATTCTAAAGAAACTAGATGAGACAGAAGAATACGCCAAAAGGCCTTAAGGATGGAGCAGCTACCGAACAATACAGTATCCTTTTAGATCTACTTATTACAGTGCAGTGTGGGAAGGTCCCCCACGAGGTGGACTGATGACCTAGTAAAGGTTATGGGAAACCGCTGGATGGTGGCAGTGCAGAACCGGTAATTGTGGCTATCTTTAGGGGAGGGGTATGTCCAGCAGTGGATGTCGTTTGGTTGAAAGATGATACCTTGCAGTGCTGTTCTAAAAGTCCAAATTGGTTAATTCAGGTGAGCTTAAAGTGAGTCTGTAAAGAGCTGTAAATCCCTATCATCAGGTGCGATGATAGATTGCCACAAGCTCACTTAACTAAAATTCTCCGAGGACTGTCGATTTCCAAAACCAATTAGAACAATTCTGATTGTCAACGATCTTAGCAAGCTGATTTGCGACCTTCACAGTAACTAACGCAGTCATGCTGTCCTATCTTAATGTATTCCATTACAAGTAAGCTATACATTTCTAGATCGAATGTATATCATATCTAATGTATACGGTTTAATTGCCTTATCCGTCAGCTAGATCATGTGGTAATTATTGTATGTCTGCTTGCTGCCACATGTCTGGGTGTAGAATATTATAGTGTGACATTGGAATAAAAATTATTACTGTTTAGATCTAATTATGGTACTTGGCGATTGAAAAGCTACTCGCATGCTCATATTTATAAAGCATGTATGTTTAAACGCGTTGGTCTTCGGAATTCCTAGTCCGATTGTAAAAATCTTTCTCTAATAGGTAGCCACGCTATCCCTGAGCGCTGTAAGCTATATTTAACTATCATTAAATTTTTTAAAAAACCTTAAGAAGATTCACGCATACGAAATCACAGGCAAAAGAATCTACTCTACCCTAGTTTCACCAAAGTATTTGCGAATTGCAAAAGATGGAATCTTTTTTAGGTATATCAAAGACTACACGATTATTCTTATCTTCTACAACAGATATTACATAAAAATATCCCAAGATGTCACGTACTCTCATTAAAAACAAAACCTAGAATACCCTGTGACAATATCCATCTTATTTCGGCCACAATTAATCCGGGCCAGCCGCGAGAGCATACCGTTACATGTACCGTTAGCAGACGCAGTGGATGCTGCGGTTGACGAGCCACGAGAGGGTTCCGAGAGGTATTTCGATGGCACGTGGCTGGTATGTGGAAGTTTGGAAGTTAAGTAGTGGAGAACAAAAGGGTAACATGTTAAAATGGCTTTTACAGAGGACACGGAATGCACAACGTTTATATCACTATGCTATGGATAAAGATGCATTTTATTTTCGAACTAAAAGTGTTATATCGAAGAGTCAATATATAATATATCCAAGGATTGAACATTAAGCAGGTTTGTATAATATTAACCGAAGACAATAATTTGCTTAAAATACCCCAAAAACAGAATACACAATGCAAAAGAGAACAACACTAAAAACATTATTTCGAATGTTTAAAACATCTGAAGGAGTTGTCATCAATATTGCCAATAATTAGGATTTTATTAACCTAAGCTCTAGCCGTCTTAACATTAATAAAAACACCCACATCAGTGTCAATCCAACAAATCTATTCAGCTACCTATCAAATAATAGAAGACGCAATAAATAACAGACGCTTTCCATCATAAAATATTATAACAATAGAGAAACACTAATAATGTTGTGTGTACCACTTTTGTTCATGACTCATTGTTTTTGCAAGACTATGGTTAGACAGTGGGTCAGTGGTGGTAGTCACTATAAAACTGGTGATGAAACGAAGATAAAAATAAATACTATTTGCCTGTTTCTCTTCTTTTCGTATCGATGACAAAACTATGATAATTTCTACTATTTGTGCCCAGTAGGCCACGTATATTGCTGCATCAGAAACGTTATTCAGATCGACAAGGGTGCATGTGAACGGACAGTAGACCACTGCAGACCGTACTGCTACTCTTCAAAGAGCAAATGATAGATTGGAGTCATTATAATTTTAAATTCAAGCCCTGTAATGTCGAGATAATTCGAAAACAGTGCGCAAATGTGTTCAGTATTTGTTTAATTTCACTTGAACAAATAGACCTTTGAATATGGTAATACATTTTCAAGTTCAAGAACAATAACAATTTTTAACCGTTAATGCAAATGAGGATTAACGTCAACTAGTAAATAACCATCGCCTCCCATGTATACCTACCATTCGTGTTTTCACAAAATACCTTATTTTAACGGAACAGTTCTGTTACTGGCCAGCAAACAATGGCAACACTTTCGCATAAGGCAATCTAAACGGAAGATCAAATAGCAACACGCGGAAAGGACAATGGATGCTCTTTGGTCTCAGTCAAAGTCATGGCCTCAAAGAAGAATGCTGATAACTGAGCTTGCCAACCATCCGGGTGCCGATTGAATTGATAATGTCGATTGACATTTCATGGGATCGGACTGGCCTTTGGTGTTTTGTAAATAATATTGAATTGTGTATTACTGAAGCGTGCTATTCTACGAGGGTGCATTTTTATATTCGCGGAATGGGTAGGTAATTAATAAATGAGGGTACTTACCTTAGTCGTAACTGGTTAAGTAGCTCATTATTAGTATAAATAGAACGTTTTGTTTTAATCGGGCCATTACTATTTGAATTATCGTCGATCAAACAACTCAGTTGGGAAGAACATTGTGAAAAATGGAGAAAATCGAGCACCGCGCTGTCATAAAGTTCCTTACCAAGCAAGGTAAATCGGTTCAAACCATACTAGAAGAGATGTCATCCGTTTACGGGGAGTCTTGCCCCGGTAAAACCATGGTTTATAAGTGGCATACCCTTTTTAAGCAAGGCAGGGCCTCACTTGAAGATGATCCTCGGCCAAGACGGCCGATCGAGGTGACCACTCCGGAAATAATTCAAAAAGTGGAAAAATTTATACTGGAAGATGCTAGACTAAAGAAGAAACAGCTCGCAGAAATGGTTGGAGTATCCGATACAACCATATTTAAAATTCTTTACGATCATCTCGGCATGACCAAAGTCAGTGCAAGGTGGGTGCCGAGAATGCTCACGCCGCCTCAAAAACAACAGCGCGTAGAGTGTTCTCGCGCGTTTTTGGACCTCTGTAATGAAGACCAGGATGGAGTATTGACTCGAATTGTTACTGGGGATGAAACTTGGGTTCATCATTATGAACCTGAGTCCAAACAAGATTCTATGCAGTGGCACAAAAAAGGTACACCACCACCAAAGAAATTTAAGGTGTCACAGTCGGCGGGAAAAATCATGGCGACAATCTTTTGGGACTCAGAAGGAATCTTGTTGATAGATTATAAAGATAAAGGTGTCTCCATAACCGGAGAATACTACGCTTCAATCTTAGAGCGATTAAAGGAAGCAATCAAGGCAAAAAGAAGGGGAAAATTAACCAAAGGTGTCCTCCTTCTGCACGACAACGCGCCTGTGCACAAGAGCCGTGTTGCGTTGGCTTCCCTGCATAAGGTGGGCTTCGATATTTTGGTTCATCCACCCTACAGTCCTGACCTGGCTCCCAGTGATTATTATCTCTTTCCAAAAATGAAAAAAGAACTTCGGGGGAAGAAGTTCTTAAGCGATGAAGAAGTGAAGGAAGCAGTTTCAGCTTATTTTTCAGACAAAGAAAAAACATTTTTTTTCGAGGGTATACATAAGCTAATTGAAAGATCTGAAAAATGTATTAGGGTTGCAGGAGAATATATTGAAAAGGAAAAATAAACTTGAATTTTTATTTCCACGTCTTACCCCCGATTCCGCGAACTTAAAAACGCCCCCTCGTAAGAAGAAATGCATTCAATTTATTGAATTTGATATGTCAGATACCTCAGTATCATTTATCTGAAAAGAAGTGAGAATAAGCTTTGCTAGAAAATGGGTAAGGAAGACTTGAAAATGTAAGGTTTAAAAAGAAAATAGCTACTCTTGTTGGTGTTTTGATAAGACACAGAGTTAAGACGATATTTTTAGCGAAACGGTAACTCAAGATTTTATATTTTTTATTACGAATTTTTTGTATCAACGCGTCGTATCATTCTTTATTATTAGTCGAGAATCTGACTAAACACAAGCCTACATATTAGTACCCTTTTCCTATGTACAAAATTTCATCGAGTTTAATTACTCATTGACCAAAATACGACCAAAGTACAACACAAAGCGCTATAAATAAATCCCTATTTATTTTATAGATCTGTCAAAGGCCTTCGATCTTGTGAAGCAAAACAGATGTCTTAAAGCAGAAATAAGTAAAACCTTCCATACAATTTCTAAACTATTTTTATCATATCCCGTGTGTAACTACGTGCGTTTTATCAGATAACAAATGCAGAATTTCCTTGTAGATAATTCGCGACACTATTTCTTGAGTCAACAGTAACACTGATAGTGGACTTGACTCAGGCTAAACTTGGAAATGGGAGTGAGGAGTGTTCGTGTTACCTCACAAGTGTTAAATAAATAGATGTTTTCTCTATTGCTGTTTTTTTTTTATCGGCGTCCCATTTTTTTTAAAGAGTATTGAGTTTCTTGCCCATACTTCTCTATACAAAACTACCTTTTAAAAGGGGGCAACTATAGTATTAGAAGATTCATTATTCTTTGTTCTTTCAGACATTCAAATGTGCCTAAAAATTTAAAATCTGATTGACTTAAGACTGCTAGCAAAAATTTTACCACCTAAGGTAAAAATATTGCCACCAAGTTTCAAAGTAATGGTTGTTTTCTAAATTGTAAGCAATATTTTTAACCTTACGGTCCAAGGAAAACTAAGAAGAGAAGTTTCTGTCTACATTGTGATTTATTGGGAATAGTCCAACATACTGAACCAGCACAGGTTAGTTATTACGATAAGTGCCAGGAAAATCCTGGTAAGGATACTGCGAATAAGGTGTCGGTATAGAAGTCTTATACATCATGACCAGTGGCATGCAAATAAGGCAAGCCCGACAGATGTATACGATTAAAAAAGTCAGTAAATATAGACACTGTTCAAAAGTTATAAGTTATTAAAAATGTTGCATTTGTTTACTTTTTTTTAGGATGGGAATTTATCAAATGACTTCTTCCGGTCTAAGCGGAGCAGAAGGGAGTGTCAGACTTTTACTAAATCCCATCCTCCTAATGCCCTTTTCGTTCCAGGGCTGCGGTGCCGCAATCCTAGCTGGTGTTTAGACCCCCAGGCATGCCACTAATCATGATACACTTCCAGCTGTACAGAACCGTCGTATATATATTCAAACCGTGAATGTTCGGTGGTTGCCGAACCGCGACAAGATTTTGCAATATTAGTAATCAACCAACTGAACATCCACTCACAATACTATATCCGTCTTACAAAGTAAACAGTGAATGTGTTCGTCTTTAATATCTTAATAGTCATAATTAGTGAAAGACTGCTGGCCGCTCGCCTACGCAGACTGTTTCGTTTCGTTGATTCATCTTTAGAGTGAGAATAACAAGAGATACATTTTATTTTCTTAAAGTTGATTTATAAGAACTATTATTATTGTATAACAGGTTGATGCCCGCGAGTCTTAGTCTTAGCGCGTACGATATAAGGACTACTAGTATGTATATGTCTAGAGGTAAATTCAGTTAGGGAGTAGTTAATGACAATGTAGATAACCCAAAAAGAAAAAAATAACCTACAAAAAAATTACAGGAAAAGGAAAGTACAATAGTTTTAGACAGACAATTGACAATTGGATCTAGACAACATACGTTGACGGCATAGCGCAGTAGCTAAGAGAATGTCTGCTACGCTACGTGTCTTGAGTTTGATTCCCGCATGTGTGACAAATATTTGTATGGCCCAGAAATAGTCGTTTGCATATTTATAAAGCACCCATGATACAGGAGAAATACGTAGTATGGAGCAACGTTTAAAAAAACACATATACATATGATTAACGAAATAAATTATAATAGATGTACAAATATAGCTTAATAACCTCACATAATTATGAAGAAATCAATTTGCGTGTTATCACACTATCAGCCGAGCGGTTATCGCACGAGATACCAGACCAATAAGTACAGGCACTGTTTATCTTATGAACTATCTATAGTTGTTATCAGCTGTTGTAGCTATACACAGAGACATGCCTATAGATATAAATCAAATTACAGCTACGATTTGGTTCTTTCATTACTTTCATCAGCCGGCCTACTTCGGGCAGGGGCGTAGTTGCCGCCGTGATACGGCCCCCCCAGCCACAGGGCCCAGGGCCCGAACCCGTGTAAGCAAAAATCCGTACAATTATTATCCACTATCTCACTCAAACTATTAGACTGTACACTAAACGTTTCGGGAAAAAAAATAACATATTGTTTCTTTTGCCAAAAATCTTTTACCTCCATTTGAACTTCGGCGCAGTTAGGTGAGGCGGGCCCCCAAAAAATATTGACAATACAGGGCCCGTCTAGGGCAAGCTACGCTACTGATTCCGTGTGGAGTCAACCGTCATGATGCTAAGTTGATACCTCACCTCAAGCTCACTTTACCTGAATTCATCGAGGAAGATTTTTACAGAATAGTTCCAAATAAATATAGAAACGACTGCAAAGAAATGACATCACCATTGTCCAAGAATAATTACCTGTATCATGCTTATCATTAGTCATTGATATTAATTAAGCCAGCAATAGTACCAAATTGTTTGACGTTCAAAAGTGCCTTATTGGACTAATTGAAATAAATGATTTGACTTTGACTTTGACTTTGACTTTGAAATATGGCTCTATATGAAATTAATTTTACTTTATATAATAATGAAACTCGTCTTGTTTCTTCAGTCTTGCTTCATCATTTTTATAGGCATGATCTACACATGTAACAGTTCCTCAAATAACCTAGACTAATAAATTTTAGTTTTTCCTAAATATGATAGAATTCGATTTTATAAGTAGTGTAATAAGGTCGGCTTCCCCCGAAATAAAAATCAATTGCCGTGCGTCTTGCCAAAACTCGAAAAAGGCTCGACAGCTTTCAATGACAATTTTGTGGCTTGTTCTACGTACCCTTGTAAAGGTTCCTGGTTCTAAATAAAGTAAAAAAAAAAACCGGGAATAAAGTCGCTAGCAGCAGCTAATAAATAATGAAAAGATATTAAAAAAAAATGTATAGTCACTTAAAATATTATGAATGCCTCCCATTATGGTTCGTCAATGTGTCCCGTGGGCGACACGTAATTAAAACAGCTCCACTATCTGTCATATTTGACAGTTATTATAATAACATTTAAATTCTAATATTAAATTTATTAATTTATTACCTAACATTGTTAAAAATATTATGTTTCTAGTCCAAGAGCCAGTGTCTTAACTTATTAATTCTAGTGAATTATGATCGTGTTATAAAGATATTAAAATGTCTAAAACTATAAATTTTGCCACGCTATCCGTAATAAAGACAAAACAATTTAGTTAATAGGATAATGTCGTAGTCTGAATACAATTTTGACATTTAATCTTTAACCTGCAGTAATAAATCATACCCTTACAGAGAAATAAGTCCATTGTTTTTATATCACTGCCATATACAGAATCTACTAATAAGCATAAAGTAATACTAGCTTTTGGACGCTACTCCGTCTGACTGAAGTCGGACAAAATCGCAAATTAATTAATTATTTGATTAATTATTAATTAATTGTCAAATTGCATTACTGTTCAGTGGTTTTGACGTAATAATGTATCAAACATATAGAGAGAAATATTTTTTTTGCATTCAGAATAGCTAGCTGTAGGGACCTACCACGAGGTTTTCACTACCTTTAAGTTACATCTTTGGTTTCTACTACACTCCCGTAGGTCGTAGCGTGATGTTATACAGCCTATATACTTCCTCGATAAACGATCTATATGTATATCGCAATTTCGTTTTTGATCAGACGAGTGGTTTTAAAATCAGCGCGTTCAAAAACAAACAAACCGTTCAGCTTTATAATATTAGTTGAAATGACAATACGACACACACAAAAAATGACCATTTACACAAAGAAAAAACCAAGCAGTATTTTTCCGATCATTGTTCATTTAATCCTACTTAAACAAGTAGCAGATAAACAATACACTTGATACCTAAGCATTGTGTTGTGTGTGGACGATCAATTGTAACACGAATCAAGGTTGCAGTGAACGCCTAGCCGTCTGTGGAGACCTAGACCGCACATGACTTATGTATGGTAACATCTGATACCTGGGAGTGTTTATGACAATACATATTGTAAAGAATATATCTACATAGTAAAAAACAAAGTTGCTTCCCGCCGTCTGTAAGATTAGATCTTTTAAACTAAGCAACGGATTTTAATGCAGTTTTCGTCAATTGATCGTGTGATTCAAGAGGAAACTTTATACGTATAGTTTGTACTTAGTATCTACATTGCACCCGTGTGGAGACAGGGCGGGTCGATAGGTAATTGATATAATAAAGCCGAAGAATATTTATATTTGTTTGTTGATTTAAACCGCGTTAATTTATTTGACAACCAGTCGGATTTAAAGTAAATTCTTGTTTGTATATGATAGCCAATTCATGAAGCTATGTTATATCACGCTACGACATACGGGAGCAGAGCAGCAATTGAACGCGAATAGAACCGTGGGGCATTAGCAAGTAACGAATAATATTTTATACGCACAGAACGCGTTGATATTGAAAACAAACCCATGGTTTTGTGTGATTAGTAATTTTACCATCTTAATGTCGTTTTAAATGAATTGTTTTGTTCAATTCATTCTTACGACGCAAATAAAATAACTAATAACAAAATGTTAAACAAGACACAAGACTCATTTAACGTTTACTTAAAACGAGAAACCTATTACGTAAGTTCAAAGAAAAACATCATGCTTAAATCCATTATTCATATTTCACAAGACCAGAACAAAAGAATAGATGCAGACAAACTGAACTGCTGTTAAATTAAAACACTTGTGAATACTGAAAGATGTCTGGAAAGTCTGGCTCCGAGCCTATGATGGAAAAATAAAACATTATTTGCTAATTGGACCCCAACTTTAGAGACTTGGCTGTTAGAGAATGCTAATGACACAAATAAACATAAAAGTGGCTTTATAATAATAGTAATATTTTTAAGAATTTTTCAGTCGCAAGTATTAAAAATTAAGTGCGCAAAGATTGATCAAATAGTCGTTCTCTTTGAAAACGTATTAGATTTTACCTTAGTAGTATTTGTTTATAGTTAAAACAGTATTTGCCTTTATCCGTGAGTACAGATTCTATTTAGTCCACGTGTAAGTTTAGTATATTATAAAACATAGCCAATGATACTCACCGGTAGTGATGCTTTTTATAATTGTATTAAGTATAATTATAATCGGATCAGGACTTTCGGAGATTATCCTACAAACAAACTTTACTTCTTTATAATGTACATTTCGCGCAAATCTCTAGAACGGCTTGTCCTATTTGAGACAATCTTTTCCTATAAAGCACCTTTTATTGAGGAAGTAATGAAAGACGTAACTTTACGCAAGTGAAACCGCGGGGGGAAGTAGTACAGTAGCAAGCCCGATTACCAAAGAACGTTTTAAATCTGTAAGATTTACACAATTACAAGCGAGTACGCCGTCACGGCTTACAATGCTCGTTGCCTTGGCCGACCGGCATTAATTTGATGCATTACCTGATGAGATATCCACCTACCTACCTACCTACCTACCTAGTGCTTCATTTCGTAAATGAGATCGCGAGTTGCATTAACTGTTATGTGTTTAGAGTTTGTTGAAACGAAGTGTGAACATTGCAAGTTGATTCTTTTTTTTGTGACATAAAAATATTGACTTGACTTGAAATGGATATTAGTCTTGTGTCTGATGGTCTTGGTACCTTTCTATTTGATTTTAGACAGGTTATTTTTTCCAACTAATTAAAAATAGACGTGTAATTTTTTGACTAATTAAACGTTTAAGCACTTTTAGATATCAAGACAAAAGTATTAAAAATGCTGTGTGGGTTTACTAATGGGTACATGCCTAACCTTTCGGGAATTACAGGCGTAATGTTAGTTTATGTTATGTATTAAAAAAAAAATACTACTATAATATATTCAACTAGCATCTGCCCGTGACATCGTCTGCGTGGAAGACGGATAAACCTTAAAACATATCTAATGGCACTCAGAAATAATATAGCTTTCCATCAGTAAAAGATTTTTAGTAATCAGTCCAGTATTTCCAGAGATTACCTCATCCAAACAAAAAATGTTACCTCTTTAAGTTTAGATAGATATACGCCAAACAAAATATACCAACGTGAACCAACTTTCCTTTGAAATATGTCAGTCAATGAAAGCAAACAACCCGTGATATGTTCCGGCATATTATAATAAAGCATCAAACAATCTAAATTATCAAGGCCGTCACACAAAAACAAACACACGTAAAAGTTACATAAGCAGCCTTACAGATAATAATATGTAGGTTTCTACTCTTTTTTGTTTGTTTATATACGTACTAGTGAACCGGCCCGGGTTTGCACGGATGCAAAGTCCGAGATTTCCAGTAGGTTTAAAAAAAAATGTTTTATAAGAACCTTGTTCGGGAAATTATGAACACAATCAAAGGCTTAGCCAAATCGGTCCAGCCGTTCTCGAGTTTTGCGATTAATAACCAATTTAGCAATCCATATTAATTTATATAAAAGATAGACATACATAAGATACATAATTATACATAATCAAATTTTGTGACAGGAGACTGTACAAAAGTTAATAAGCCACATTTTGATCAATAAGTAATTAAACTACATAAAATTAGATCGATAAAGTAAGAGAATTAATTTCTAGGTTTCAAGTTAAATTTCAAAATGATACGTATACCAAAATCTCGTTCTAGAAGCGTGATGTCGGTGCAGTCCGTATGTCAGCAACATATAGCATGATAAACACACAATATGCTTGTTCATGCACACTTGACAAGCATACATGTGCATTCGCCTAAGCACGCTTGTGCACGCTTTGGTAGGGCTTACGTCCGTACAGACTGATATGATGATTAATATCAGTGACTTGGTCACGGAATTATGCATATCAGTGCCAGCCAAGGACGCTATTTATCACTATGATACAAATAAAGCTTAAAGAACATGATATTAGTTTATATTATTTGTGTTATATCAGCTTACAAACTGGTTAAAATGATGCCACGGCTTCAGTTCATCTCATTAAGTTCATACATCACCCATTGTTGATCTTAATCAAATATGCACAACTAAAACTGGGTCGTCGTAACCATAATTAAATTATTCCTAACTATAAACTTATCGTTACCAACGCAGACTTATTCAAAGTCTTTGAATATCTACGTAAATATTCTAGTTAGCAAATAAAACAATAGTCATATGGTAATAGGTCTGAAAGACAAACTGGCACAAGATCGACCGGTACGTATGTGTGTTTGTATGTCTGTGTGCCTTTATGTCTGTATAATTAATATTGTACGAACGCAAGAGGCATACTAATGTACGACGGCTTATTGCTCAGTTTTTGCCAGCGTAAATGGCGTAATATTAATTAAGGAATATGTTGGTTTTATTACCGTACCGTATTGTCTGTTCCATAACGATATTTGCACTGTTAAGGAAACGTTACTGTAATATAAATGGAATTGGAATCAGTTATAGAAGATTGATTTGCTAAAATGTGTCTTAACATCGTGTTAAAAAGTTTTACAATTCTACTGTACTACTTTCTGCTACTCGTATTATAAACGCGAAAGTTTGTGAGGATGCATGATAAATGTTTGCTGTTTTTTTACGCATAAACGGCTGTACAGAATAAGCTGAAACTTGACACACATAGGATAATAATTTATCCTGCTTTTTGTTTTCATACACAGACGAAATGAAACGCAGAACCTATTTTTGTCGTAAAATATATCTAGAAAACTTCAATCCATTTTCAAAATATATCCACTTAACCACTCAAAACAATAATTCGTCATCGTCTCTCACACAACCGTTTCAAACTTACTCAACAGCTCACTCACGTCATCAACTCATCAACAACACGACTTGAACAGCAGCTGATCACACACCACGTTTAGACCACCAACACATAGATAGTGCAGCTCAAACCATTTGAACGATAACAGACACGTGCTAGAGATAAAAGGTCGATCCTACTTTAGTTTTCCCATAAGTTAAGCTTTGACCCAAATGACATACGAAAGGGGATATTTGTTCGATGTTACGATATTCGTTTGGGGAATAATGCTTTTTGGTTGTGGGTGGAATTTCTTGTTTGTTATTTGTAGATACATAGATGTAGTTATTATTTGCGAGTTGATTGGGTTTGATGATACATAAAGTCTTTATACATTATTATATGCCTAGCCTTTTCCTATGTTGAAAACGCAATAATGTTACCATCATTACGAAAATTTGCATTGCCATGAAAAAATTGACAAAAATAATAAACTTAGTAGTCAAGATCGAGCATTTATTTGTACATTAAACAAGACTTTAATGACATTAAGAACCCTGAATTTTATGCCAATAACGGTGAGACATTCAGTTTAAAGATTCTCTACGATTCGGCATGAGAGACGAAATACGTTTTTTTTTATTCATTGAGTATTTGGAAGACCAACAGCACACTATAATGATCAGATAGAAGATCATAATCAATACAGTATGCTAATATTACAAAAAAAAAAAATTGGTTGTTTAAAGTAACATCTGGAATTATTGGTCCAATTCCGAAGTGAGAGTGCGACAGGCTATGTTTTATGGCATACTTGACTTGACGAAGACGGGATCAGAAGTAAGTATTATTTCGTTGCACAATTCCAATAACGATATCCAATCGTATAATAAAGAAAACCTAGTAACAGTTGAAGAATGATTAAGTGAAGATATTTACTGGTCTGCTGGTCAAATAGTTATCGGTGCTAAGGTCGCGTCGACCTGGCGCTAAGGTCGCGAGGTTGTCAATATACAGTCACTTATATTTATATTTAGTTTAATAAAATATTTGTAATCACGAGGTGGTGAACGTGATTGTTTTAGGTATCGGAACTTTTAAAGACAAATCTGAGTACTTTTGGGTTTTACCGAGTTACATGCAAATGACTACCAACCCGTGGATAATGGCAGAGACGGTTTTGACTCCCAGAAGTGGGAAGATTATAGACTTATGGATACACAAACATAGCCATTCAAATTCGTCTACTAAAACCTCCATCAGTATAAACAATAACAGTTTTACGACAAATGATTTTTGTCATTTGGTGAGATCAGACTTCAAGACCAAAATTGGTGAGAAACAGACAATGATTTGGTAACTAGAGACATCAAAAACAATTGAAATGAACAAACAATATTGATGCTAACGTAATAATATGCAATATGAAGGTAAGATTACCGATCGATACACGGCCGACGAGCAAAAAACAGTCAATGACACAACTGCATTGCACCATTTCAAATTGCTGTGAACTAGTTGATTGTAATATTACTTATTAGTCACGCAATGATATTAATGTAAAATAAATTAATTTTGAAACTTAACATTTATTGGAATACAGATTTTGGAGTCCTGAAAAGAAGATATACTTAAGCGGGTCGGCTATATTTAGTATGACATTATGAATATTTTAATGCCGAACCGAATGCACCGCTACATGTATAGCATGAAGCGGGTCGATCTTCAAAGTAAGTAAGTTATTCTGCATTTAAGAAAAAAGTAAAACAAATCTGAAATGTTATAATATGGTGGCCGTTTACAAAAGATTTGCATCCTGGATCATGAACAGTAACTCCCATATTCATAAATCATTACTCAATGGACATTTCCAAAAGCTTGCTATCAAAGATTGGAACGTTTTACTACATGTCTTAATAAAGAGTTTCATTTATCAACGCTTATAACCATTCTATTTCTAAGAACGATAATCGATCTAAGCCACCTAACTAGCCTACAATAATCCACAGCATATGAATAGCATTATCTATTAATATAGATACAGTACGTCAAACGATGTCGAGTCACGTTTGCGTTATCTAGTACCGAAACAATGGAGGTAATCGAAGCTAACTAGAATAATATTAGACACGTGATAGTTATTGATGTTGAGACAGTAAGCTTTGTTGATTATGGTTGATCTATCGCAAATACGGCCTTATTCAGTATCAATTACAGTACCTATTATATGAGGTATAAAAGACACATTAAATAGCTGTTAACTACGGATGTTTTCCATCAAACTAAATGATGTATAAAGAAAAATTATTGCTAGGAACCATAAGTCAATCTTACTACTATTAATAAATGCGAAAGTTAGGATAAACGAATTTTTGTGACTCAGTCACGCCAGAACAGCTGAACAGATCTCGATAAAATTTAGCACAAAGATAGACTATAGTCTGGAATAGCACATCGGCTACTTTTATCTCGGAACAAATTACGGTTCCCGTGGGAAGTTGATCTTTAATGAGCACCCGCTCAAACCATATAAATCTAAGTGATAGAAAGAATACTTTTCATATCCCCCCCACCACTCTCGACACGTTTCATAAAACACCACAAAAACACGATGACATCACCCCAACACATTTCCAAGTCATTATCACTAGTTATCACTACTAATCTGATAACGTGTTCCTTAACTGTGTGATAACAGGCGGTGTTTTCACACCCGACGATAGTAGGTGCGAAATCATTTACCTGATAAATAGTTAGGACTTTGAATGAGCTAACCTAAGTAGAAATAAAAATGTAGGAAATTAATCAGGTTATGGTATTTTTATGTTATAGACTAGTATTATTTTAGTTATCATTTTGCCTATATGTTTGTTAGCTTACTACAGAATATTGCTAGCTACCATTGGCTGCAACTCTTCATTTGACAGTGCCTTCATACGAATCTAAGTCTTATTATAAACTAATTTAAGTTTGATATTACTCATTTATCAAAGCACTTGACCATCGAAATAAATCAAAATTTAAACCTACTAATAACTTGCGTTAATTACATTGCAAACAAGCCGCACCTTAAGATATTTATTAATGAACTTCAAGAAGCCATAAATAACATAACAACATAAAAGGTTAATAATAAAACAAATGCATGTAAAACATTGTAAATTAACATACAAGATATGACTTACAATTTACAATATAATTTAAAACTGCATCTACGTGAGAAAAACAAACTAATCGTTGAATCACCGTAGAGTATTGTAACTATTGTGCTGAAAGACGAAAACAAATGAATATTGTGCTCAAAACAATGTAAAGAGTATAAGATAATACTCGAGTGCATTAAATAAAATTCTTTTCAGACCTTGACAACATAAAAGTCTTAAGTGCAAAAGTTAGAGCGAGAGTAAAAGATTGTATTTCAAATGAGCATTTTAATTTTGAAAGCAGTTAAATTTTGAAAGAAAATTCGAATATCAGCTAAAAAAGGTGAAGTGAATTCTCTCACTTAATCAAAAGACGATTGTCTTGTCATGTGAGTTAACACCACTAATTTTGACAATAGACTTGGAATACATTATGATTTTGCTAAATAATATTCAAAGGCAGATAGCAATACAGTCTGCATTACTATTCACAACAAAAATGTTTGTAAACAACAAACCACTAGCCTACTTACTCTATGCATGAGGTCCCCTTCATTGTAGCGTACAGTTGCAAACAAATCTATTCACTCAACAGCCATTTACCCCATAAACAACCCAACCATGACGGTTAGCCTTGAAAATACAAAAACCGGACATCGACCCGAATCATTAGGGCTTCCAGAATCATTCACTTTTAGTGTCATTAGTAAGTGGTTAGCCAAAAATCTGGGTCGCTGTAATTTCACAAATGTAGTGAGCGTGACTGTCGAGTTTGCGTCTAAAGTCTTAGATATTTCAAAATGGCAAGGTTTTGAACAAGTAGTGCTCTAGTTAAGCCTCTTTCCTGATTGTTAGTTCATAATTAGTTTGCATGTCAACAGATTAGAATAAGAACGTCACGGAGACTTGAATTATCTAAGTCTTCCTCTTGGATACCAAGTTTTATGCTAATTACTGAACACAATGCTTCACAATGCATGTACTTAAACAATGGTAGGGCTCAAAATATGTACGTAGAATTGTACCTGTTGAGGTCGTTATTGAATCTGTTCATTCGAAGCTTTAAACGTAGCTCCGGAATAGAATGTAAACGACTTTCAAACCATGTCCATGATTTAAGATTTCGATGTCACAGTCAAAGTGAACTAGATTCTTAATTAAAGCTACGGTTAATCTTCGTCTATGCTTTAAAAGGCTCGCAAAACACGAATTACTAAAAAACGGTATCCAATTTAAGGTTATGGAGCTCCTCAGTGTCAACTGGGAGGTTTGGTTATATGGTTGAGTACAAAAACGTGTATAGTTTAGGAAATAAGTTCCCTTGGCAATATTATATAAAACCCACAAGTCCCCAACTTGCGCCGTACACCAAAGCAGTACAAACCAATTGTGTGCTGTTGCAACTCCGGATATCAAGGTCCAATTGCCGCCGTTTCACTCGGACGAAACAAAAACCCGCTCCGACCAACCAGCCGTCTATGAAGCGTAAAAATAATGAGAGAAAGAACCTACCTATCGTCTTTATCACACAAATGAAAGTTTATTAAATTTTTTGATCGTCGAATCTGGGACAGTGTGTCTTCTATCCTTTCACATCTAAGCCGCAGTCGAAACAAAAGTCTTTAAATGTGTGTCAATCGTGTTCAAAAACTATTTAATGGTAACTTCATGAAGAATCGACGTAGGGTGTACAATTCCCTGCTTTAGAGGAGTGACTCACTACGACAGACTTAACCAAACTAGTTTTAGTGACAAACGAAACGGAAAACATGAAAAACAACGTCAGAAAAAGGTACTAAACATATAACACAACCTGTTTGGGAACGAAATTCAAAGCAAAACGACCAATAATGAGATTGACATCTAGACCTAGAATATGGCAACTTTTTTCAATGTCCGATCAAGGTAAGTGACCTTTTCACGGCGTTAAATCTTAGCAAAGCCACTATAACACAAGCACTGTAGATCCACGAGTTATTAACCGAATCACCGAAGCGCGACACAACGGTATCGGCTCGATCCGGGCACAGATAAAAACTCCACCTTATATCACATTAGCCAAACTGAAATTGTTATCAGTTTGAAATAATAAATCACTATCACAAACACATTCCACGTTCATATGTCACATCACTGAGATTTATATATTTTCGAAAACAATGTGGTGCGATACGTCCGCTCCGCGCGGCTGCCGAGAGGAGACTGAGGTGGCAGTGCTGCGCAGGCGCCGCGCCGCTTGGTTATCAGCCTTCGGTGGGGCAAAGGGGGTGCAAGAAAGAAAAGTCCGCACGTGATACTAAAGATAAGACGTTTGAAATTGTGCATTCGACACTGTTTGTTTAGTTTCAGATATTAAGCTTGACGACCACTCACTTTTGTCAGTGACTAAATATTTGTGGCAATCTCGCCTTTTTAAAAAGCCTTTCTTTACTTTTTTCGCTGGTTTATTATCTTGTTATACAATATTTTAAGACTTAGAGAGGAACTCACAAAATTCAGCGCAGATTTTTATTTCTTATTGTATCGGCAGATGGTGTCTGGCGAGGCTTCGAAACCGGCTTTTTGGGAATAGTTTCCGTTGTTTTTTAGGTTCCTTTTAACGCTCCATGTTTTCGAGGTAAGCTTATTTATTTTTGCTTTTAAACGGTAAGAGCATCGCGATTTGCACCTACCTGCTATTGTTCTTTCTTACTATCCGTTTAAAGGTCAAATAGGTGACTAAGGGCCTGTTTCATCACCCGTTACATCACATTGAAAAATGGAACCGAATTTGCATGAAATTATTTGCTAAGTAATTTAATTATAATTTATTCGATGGTGGTAAACAAGTAAGAAACGTAGTATTACTTGAGTGAAGTATAACCAAAAGTAATCTATCTATCTTACAATATTAATAATACTCATCGTTCTTCTAAAGACCTGATAAGCATATCCTATTTAAATATCATTAATTCTACCGGTAAACCGGCTACTGGACCATCTGAACTTTATGGATGATAAATAACACACAATAAAATCAATATATTTTAACCAAGAGATTAAACAAATGAATTAACATGTATTCATACGTACAAAACATATAGACAGACACATAGGCGACCTCGTGTCAAAAGTAAACACATTAATGAGTCATTTGACTTAAAGGCTGATCACGTTTCCTTAAGACGTTTGTTTCACGCAGTTTTAAGTATGTAATTACGATAGCAAAACGTATTTCGTCGGTATTCTTTGGCGGTTAGATTAAGTAATCAGTTTTCCGGTAAATTGATAATAGCAAAGGTACCAGGTACTTTTGATTAAGAAATGAGTACGTTCAGCAACCAGTTACTCATTTATTTTACTCTCATTACAAAAGATTAAGATCCCTCTTTAAGAGAACTCTTTTATAAGTACCTTGAATCTTTATTAGTACCTTGAATCAATAATATAAAACGTGGAAGCGAAACACGAACATCAAAGTTTTTTTCGTGTTTCATTGAATGTTAACTGAAGGGAATTCCTCAGAACTTTTATCCAACGTTCTATCTCCCTGCAACAGATTAAATAGTTTGAAAAACTGCAGTTTCTCTGGATACTTCAGTACGATTTATAGTAGTTTCAACAGGTTTAGCTAGACATGCAGAATAGATGAAAATACTTCAAAACTTAGTTGCTAAAGCATCTACATTTTGCAATTTGGAAACTCAACTGGACTGCAATTTCAATAGTACACAGTTGCTTTTGAATGATTTAGTTGGAGCCTTTATTTATGTTGTTTTATCAGTAACGAATGAACGTAATGTAATTATGTCATAGGCGTTATTTATTTGATTAGACAACGCAGTTATTTTAGAATAATATTCGCTTCTGGTTAGAAGCTATTCTTTTTTTTGGAAGCTTACTGAACTCGTTGAGTATTTTTAAGTTTTAAAAGGCCCAATAATCTATCCTGAGGATTACGTTAAGTCTTCAACTACCCTGCTGATTTTGTTATAATTAAAAAGGGTTCCCACATTAACCAATTCTAAAATTCATCGCTAAAAGCTAACGAAACTAGTTCGGTCATGCGCACTGCAAGCGATGATTCACCGCTGCGCTAGCGCATGTGTTCATTTGCATTTTAACCGCCAACTATATACGTCAAATTAGAATGGTTTTAGAGCCGTAAAGGATCCGGTGGCGTGTACCAAGATCAATAAAATTTATGGGATTAGGAACATTTTAATGACAATGTTGATTATTAGATAGATAGTATCAAAGCTATACATAATATTTTGAATACATAAATGGCACATGTATCCGAAGGCTTTGCAGAATGAATTGTTGTTTTTTAAATAACGATAGGTATATTGATGAAGCAAAGGAACATAACAAAAATATTATAAGTCTTAGGGGCCAGTTTAACCAGGATACCAAAACGCTTAAGCAGTTTACATTAATTATTTAATTGATAATGAACTCAAACACAGCACAAATAGAAATAAAAATTGTGTGTAAAATATAATTTTGGCTAGAATTTTATTATTTTGCGTGCAATAATGGAATTTTGAACTTTATTTCTATTACATATTACTTTCTTTTTAATTACAACAAAAACTGCTCGAGTACATTGCAGTTTTGAACTCACCGTAAATCGTCAAATACAATAACCACCACGTTTAACAACGTTCACAATAAGTATTCCTAACCCTTTCTTTTCTACAATGCTTCTCCAGTTACCTGCCTTGTCACAAGTTGGCAGTAACCATCGAGTTAGTCGCAGTTTGTGAAGGCAGTGACTCACCTCCGGTAGAGCGTATAATTGCTGGCGGTATGCTCCAGTGGTGTCGGAGAAATCTGTGTCTGCTGTTGGTTTAGCCCTCCCCTTATAAAAATCTATCTCTAGAGAACCTTGCTTGTAGTTGGTGGTTATGCTTGATTGGATACTTATTACTTCATTATGTTCTTCATCTGTTTAATAAAACTTACAAACTGTCACTTCAAGATACTTGAGCTAGATGGTTGTGATGTTATGCTCGTGAACGAGTGCTGTCAGGTGGGATTGGTCATCTATTTACTGCTATGGCTTACATCTTTTTTTATAGTTTTTCCTTTTGTCCTTTTGACCTTTTGTCTCTCTCGCTGTCTTCAAACCAGGATTTTGTAAACACCTAATTGAAAACAATGAATGATGTCCTTGGAGTTTTTTGTTCTCCATAGAGGTCTACTTATATTTTGAAACGCGCAACTAGCTTTAACTTTCTGACTAACTGACCGGCTCCTTGACAATCCAAATAGTAATAAATGCTTTGACTTTAGTCTTTGACATCACACTTCTTCAAACTTATAGTAAAAATAACTAGGATATCTTATGATCGCGTCTTTGCCGTGTTGCCTTCTGTCTTACTTTGTTCATTGTTTACTCTCCCAATTTTATGGCAAGATAACTACACAGTTCAACCAAGTTCGCATCAACCAATTTGTGCACAAAACCGTATCTTTCTCGCAATAGCGGCAGAACTCAGGTTTCCACCAAGCTAATGGCTGCACGCTCTAGTAGCTATGAGTCACTAGCATCAGTGTTCAACAAACTAGCAGAGTTTATTGTTACCGTTTTGTCGAACAACACGTTTTGGAAGTATAAAATCAGAATTTACAAAAAGCTAAGTCAAATTTATATAAAAAAAAAAGTTGACAGTCACGGACGCCTGGCAGATGTGAATTATCTCAGTGAATACCCTTTTTAATTAATAAAAACCGATCAATAAAAAAAACAGGCATAAGAGAGCGTCATGCCGCTTGCCGTACCTGCGAACAGTAGGCTTACTCTTGAACAAAATCGAGAATGAGATTGGAATCGACTGCATGTTTGACTACAGCGATTGACATGAGGTTGCCATACAAATGAAAACGTAAATTACCAAATTTTAAAATATTAAATAACTCGTTAATTCTATAAATAAATGTCTTCTTATATTTATTGGAATTGAAACTGGATGGGATGTACATGTAATGTCGATTCCAATCTCATTCTCGATTTTGTTCAAGAGTAAGCCTACTGGTCGACTTTACTGTCGAAATGCGAGAAATAGATATTTCACATAAAAAAGCGGTAGTTACTTGTATTTGACAACAACCAGCGTTAAATTGGGAACAGAAAAGGAGAAACACAACAGTCTGTAATTAATTCAAGTGTTAGATATAACAAACCTCGAAAATAGTGGTAGAACAGTGTCTTAGGAGAAGACATTACTGATGCTGCGGTATCTAAAGCCTTTTCCTTGCAGCATAACAATCGAAAATAATCCTTATGTCTATGAATAAAAGAATTCAAAAAATATACGAAGGACCAAAGCACCTCACAGCACAGGCTGCGGAAGACACGCAAGCGATCGATGAACGCCAAGTGAACGCCGACTATAATTGAAAAACGGTTCATTTCCGCGCCGCGACCGCACTCGCATGTGTGTACCATTGCATGTACTACTACAGTTATCAATAGTAGTAACGCGATATTGTGGAGTTTCACTTTTGAATACTGAATATCTCTTGTTTTTGATGGAGAAGGTGAATGAGACAGGTTGATTGAAGAAGACGTAGTAACACATATTTAAGCATGTATTGTGATGATATTAGTAGGGCTAGATGTGGCTTGGAGAATATACAAGATTTAGGAATAATTTTTACACATACACATAACTCTGGAACAATATGTAGTACGAATATTTGGAGATATGTAGATACCTAAAATCTCGCGGTAAACGTGGCCAACTACTGGGCGCAAAATACCCCAACAAAAAACACAAGAAATAACTCAAACCATCAAAAACCAACTCGCAAACAAGAAGACCTACAATCAAAAGTTGTAAATTAAACATTTTAAGGCTTCTAATATTCTCGTCTTCATAATTTCTGAAACAACCTGTCTATTCTGTAAAAAAACTGTCATTTATTAAAGTAGAGTGAGGTTGTTATCTCAACTGACGCCAGGAATTAACAGTTCATCTCAAACTCACTTCATCTAAATTCACCAAGGGAAATATTTACAGAATAGTCCAATAAATCCTGCTTCGCTCGAATTAATCAAACGGCATTAATTCTACCACTGATTAAATAAATATTAGCACTGGTTCTACAAAACCGTATGTCAATCATAATCTAATATGGCGTAAAGGCGTTCAAGTTATCGAACAAGGCATCTTAATTAATTGCTGCCGCTATATAGAGCAGTTCACCTTACAATATTTATGGTCTAACCTACTGTGAGTTGGTATTGCTAAATTGGTGAAACAAAATGGTTTTTCATAAAGTTTTTTATTTAGATAATGTTACTTTTATCACTTTTCTTGTAAACTTTTGCTGTAGAGTAAAATGTTACACGATGTGTGATGTTGTCGGACTGTGTGTGTTGATGTTGCTGTGTGTTGATGTCGTGGAAGTGTGTGCTGTTAGTTAATATTTAGTAGGTGGGTCGTTTTCAAATTTGGGGCCAAAAAAGTAGGAATTTCATAAACTTAAAATTTATGATATATTCTTTTTTT
Source organism: Hoplodrina ambigua (assembly GCA_949774945.1). Classification (NCBI taxonomy): domain Eukaryota; kingdom Metazoa; phylum Arthropoda; class Insecta; order Lepidoptera; family Noctuidae; genus Hoplodrina; species Hoplodrina ambigua. The sequence continues at coordinate 2,778,107 of OX458990.1, forward strand.
CGGTAGGTAAATGCATTCACTAACTAAAAAGCTACATGACAATCAAAGATACCCTTTCTTTATTAAAATAATACCCATAAATCAAGTTGAGTGTCAAAAATGAGAAACATAATTTCCCTAATGATAAATATGAGATTTATTTACGAAGACTTCGGTTACACTAATGATAATTATAAAAATATGTTATCATTCGCGAATTAAATACTTTTGGCCCCAAATTTGAAAATGACCCAGGTATTTGTGAGATTAGCAATATGTACATGCTTCATTAATTACTATCGCTTTTGTTAAAGTAGTCTTCAGCAGTGTCAGGTTACAGATTGGATGAATTAATATACAATCTCGTATACATAGACAGTTAAGAGTATAGGTAAGTGCTGCAAGTTGTTTCGTTAGCTAAAAATTGGAACATAGCGGATAAGCGGAAGGACTTTTACTAAATATAATTAAAATTCAACATTTTAAAGGTCGCATACCACATAATGTGATACTTTATGTAGGTATACCTACTTATTTTAAGTACCTATATATTTGGATCTGACTTACAGATGCTACCTCGGTTTATCTCAATCAAATATCAACTTTAAATTAATAACAATAAGAGACAGATGTTTGTCAATTTTAACCACATTATAAAGGTCAGTAACCTTATGTGGGTTGTCTAAATAGGCCCAGTACAAAAACTAGATATACAGGCTCGCCTACTTATGTACTTACTACCCATATTCGTCCTATACTACCAATTTGGGTTACTACTAACAATGATTATTTGATTTCTATGATAATTTCAAATGTAAACTAGAATATTTGTTTAATTAAGTCATATTACATTGAATGAATGATGTATGAAGAGCCATAATGAGCAGGTTTTGTAAAAAAAAACCACATGTACCTATCTATCTCGCAAAAATACAACAAAAAGAAGTTACGTAGATGTTAACTCGCTCAGTTTATTTTGACATAATAATGTACCTATAATAACAAAATTTTCAGCCCTTAACAGATTATTCTGACGGTTTCCAAACTTTTATGTTAGTTATCATTACAAAAAGTTTTTTAACTCTCAGAAAAATCTGTATATACCATAAATATGAAGGTAACCTTTAAATTCTTGACAAAACACGACCTGACTAAAATAAACCTTTTTAAAACTATATAAAATTCCGAAGTAAAGAACATAGACTTAAAAATATTACCGGACACCGTACAGGGAAGTGTCAAAGTCGTAATTCTTTGAGTGCGAAAACGAGATGGAGCTATACAGGACGTGTAGCGCCATCTCTTTTTTCTGGCGGCCATTATATTTTGCGCTGTCACTTCCACCAGTTGCGAAAAAAAATCCGACATTGACATATTTTTACTCCCGAAGCTGCGTAATGGTATTAATTTACTTTTTAATAAGCTCGTTATTGGGCTTGTAAGTAGTTGATTGTGACTTAAGGTGACTGTACCGAGGTCGATGGCCAATCAAGTTTGGATTACGTCATACGGTATTATCTACTGTAATAATAGGTTTCGGTGAGGTACTCGTGAATCATTGGCAAGTAAGTGATGTCTGGTGGATTGGTAGACAAGAAATTACCTAGAAAAACAAATACATATAAGATTAGAAAGATTACAAAGTGTAATTGGGTTTTTCCATCAGGAATTTCTCAGTAGCAGCCGCGGAGTCTGGATTTGTGCCCGGTTGATGGCAATAGGCTCGCCCCCTATTACATGGGACTAAAAACAACTGGCGAAATGTGGGTGTACTGATGGGGTACACCTCTGCCTAATTCTTCGGGGATTACAGGCGTGATGTTATGTTATGTTATGTTATGTTATTAGAAAGATTCCCGTTCGCGACCAAAACTTTTAAGGCAGGTCCAAAGTTTTTTTTTTAAACTTTGCTCCACACTAGGAGACCAACAATATGTACTCATACACGTAAAACAACTATACTCGGAACAACGTGCGCGAATCGAACTCGCGACAGCAGTCAATTGCTCGACCACTGAGCCAAGCGTGCCGTCAAATATGTGAGTAAAACCGTAAAGTTTCATTTAGAATCAAACATTCACATCATCATCATTACAAATCAGATCAAAGTAAAACTAATAAATCTTACAACATAAATAAAAATAATATAAATGTACTTGCTATGCAAAACGGAAAACCGTGGATATGCATTACACTTCACTCACACCATGATTTTCATCATTCTTGTAAAGAAAACAAACATTACTTCAAAAGTCTAGTATCCGCCCTTCAGAATCGACACCAAAACGTCAATCAGTCACAAAATAGTTCTAGCAATCGAGTTTCGACCTAATAATAATACCGCTAACTCATAAACTTGAAATACTGTAAGCTCTATATTATAAATTCAATTCAAAGTTGTTCCAAAATTACTCCATTTTCTAACATTACTCATTTCTAATCCATGAATCAACCAATCAACTGTAATTACAAATCGACAGTGAGTCCTACTTTAACAATATAAATCAATACGAAGTGAGAGACGAAGCTACAATACTCGAGAAGTAAGTTAGAAATAAAGCGACAGACAGCGCCATCTAGTATGAAGTAGCGACAACGTACAGCGCCACTCTTAAACGTTTTGGCATGACACTAATTTTGAAGTATCTACCTCCTAAAAAATAATGGCTTACTGAAAATATTTTTTTAACATTAAAAAAGTGTTTTATAATAAAATTTCATTTATTTATTTTCCCCCGCAAAGTTACAAAGTTCAAGTTCAGCTATTCACCACTAGGTGTCGCTACGTGTTCGTACATGATAGTCGTACCAACCTTAATTTCCATTTTACTGGCCACATTTTTTTTTTATTGTGGTAATCAATAATACAACGAAGTTTTTCAAAATATTGTCTTTAAGAATAATGAGGCATACCGTGACAATTCGATTCATCATTTTTATCACTTTTTTTCAGAGACGAGTCGTTAGCCGCTCCGGCGATTCTTGAACCACGAAACGTTTTGAATGTTTTTTCGTCATCCGTCACTTTCTAATCAATTGTGATCTATGTGCAATAAGAACAAAAATTGTCTGCGATTGCGACCAACGAGGTGAAAATATGATCAGTCAAGCGTTTTATATAATTTTCGTGCTATTGGACTAAACGCCACTACACTAGAACTACCTAATGTTATTTTGATGTTTGATACAATCATAGATCTTATCATAGACGTGTATTTGGACAAATTACTTAGCAACCATCCTTAGGTCTCTAAGACGCATTTCTGGATGCAATTTGCCCCGACTTTGAAGATCGTTTCGTACACAACCTATGAAGCGGTAAATCAGGCAATCAATCAGCCTGAACCGACCTACAAGCGCAGGCCTGTAAGTAACAAATCACCCCTGCAACTGGGGTGAGCAAGCACGTGTCTACAAGGGCAGTAAAATGTCTTACATTCACTACCTATCTTGATTTAATCATTTTACCAGTGAAGGAAAGGAGATATGTATAGCTAATGTCACCACCGTAATTCCAACGTATAGTATCCCACTGTTATCAGCCATTTATGTTTTTATAAATGAATCCCATCTCAAACAAAGCTCCTAAAGTCTGCAAACTTACGTCCTAATTCTCATATTAAATCAAATTCTAATGCCGCCGTGTCTGCGGAACAGTTCCTGTGGGCGTTTGCGTGCATCTTACTCATAATGTTTAACAATGTCGTGCAACTATGACAGCCCTCGTCTGTCGTGTGTCAATGGATGGATAAATGTCTGGCGCAGGATAGGCTTGTATCAAGTCTTGGTTCTTTGAGACTGATAGATTTAGATAATCAGCATCTCAAAAGGAAACGAGAGTCACAAAATGTCATGCAACTTAAAAGTCAAAGAAGACAAAGATTTTGTCAAATGAAAAAATATTTTCGCAAGAATGAAGGAACATTTCCGATCGACTGATTTGTTTACTTGCTTCCCTATCGATACCCACTGCTGAGTGTGAAGCGAATGGAGTGGTTTAATTTAGTGACAGATTATAATAACCTAGATATCGTGATAAATATTGCTTCCGTTCAAAGCAAGGTTTCGCCAATGCTGTCAAAGACACTTAATTAAAAGGACGATGAACCAGTTCTAATCTAGAGTACATACAGCGTGCTAATTATAAAATCAGGCGTGTGTCATTGCGTGCAATACATTCATAACTGAATAGGTCGCATGAAGCTACGGTTGAAGGTATTATTGCTGTCTGGGTCAAGCATTAGGGCTAGAAATTTGAAAGCATGTACAGCCGTTTACAATTTTGTTGGTTGCATACCTCAGAAATCGAGTAACTACGACAGTTTATGCTGATCTGAAAGCACAGTTATCGTAAATCATGACTATGCATATAAATATTTTACTGATGGAATCGCAGTCAAGTCCCAAGTCGTTCAAAGACCATAAAATAATGAAACAATTTGACGACTTACGATTCTACATTTTGGTATTGTATTTTACGATGACATTCCTCTGAATGCACAAAGCTTGGGAAGTATATTAGCATGTACACCAATAGCTGTGAGTAATAAAAGAAAAATTTAAAGACACGTCATTTAGGTTAGCGAGCGTTAAGTTGCATTCAAACGTTACCCTCAATCGACACACTAATGACCTAACTTAGATACGTTAAGTTAGGTCTAAGTTAACGTATAAATTCGGAACACTGCGATTAGGAACCAGTACATATACAAGCATATGAATAAATTTCTATAATTTATTACTTTTGCCTCTTCGGTTTCCAACTTTTGCAAAGTTTGGGGTTCAAGATTAAAGATTACAGGAATTAGGTTAACGAAGGTCAAGTGTATCGGGAAATTGTGATTAGGAAATCGGTCGAATGCTGTAGCATATACATATTTGTAATATGTGACCACATATTGCTTAATTTTTAATACCTTGTACCTACTCTGGCTAGTAGTTTTTATCTAAGGAAGATCTTCTTCATGTATTTTAAAAGAATAAGTACGTTCTTCTTCATTCGAAACTAGCTTATGGAAGAGGCAGCTAGATTCAATTATTTTCTGTTGTAAATGCCTTTGAAAAGTGCCTTTTATAGGCTAATTAAAATAAAAAGTTTGACAGGCCTATGCCCGAAGCGCGTTCGCTTCTCAAAGAGCCTACTAAAGGTTGGTAGACAGCAAGTCTCCATCTGACAAGGTTTTGCTGACGATTTGACAGCGAAAATGATACCCAAAGCTAAAAGTGAATTAAGGATTACACTGGGGATCAAAAGTCGCTCAAAACCTTTCACCAATTCCAAATAATCGCTGTACCATCATGACACTGTCTAGAGGTTAAGTTGATTCGAACGTAAATGGGTCTGACTTTACCACAATTTAATGAATACACCATTAACATAACATATTCAAAATGGCTGAGGTGACATAATTTGGAACTGATTACTCAAATATTTGGTTGAATATTTGTGAAAGCGTAACTGATTTCACGATTTTCGTGATATAAAGTAATATTTGAAGACTTTATAGATATTGTAAATGTGATTTAAAGCTGGAAGAGCTTTTGAGGTGTGTTTAAAATTGCACTGAACCTTAATGTAACCATAGGGTGTTTATTTTTACCATAACCGGGATTTAAACTATATTAAAAATATCCGACAACAATTAAACAAAACACTAAGTGGCATAAAAAAAAAATCCTCCGCGTCGCTGTCAACTTGTAATGTGCCCAAGAGGCTGGCAGCATTGGATGGCAATACTTAACCTCTGGCCAAGGTAGAAGCCAGTCCTCGGGTCACGCGCAGTGTCAACTAACCGTGTGTGAAGAGCCTTTCACCAGGAGTGGGAAAAATAAGGGTGAACTTGTGATGTATGTAAGTACATACACATCAAGGTACGTAAGTCAAAAGCGTCCCCCCTACTCATTATAACAATGACACTGACAAGACTTTCAAACTCAGAAACTTTATACATTTATCTTAATTATTATCAGGAACAAAGTCTTTTGAAACTTTTGAACGTATGTTACGTTGTTATTATTTCATTTTCCCAGTTATCGTTTACTTTGTGTAGGTAGAAAACCTACACAAAGTAAACGATAAGTGGGATACATTCTTAATTATTTGAATATCGAACATCCTTTGAACTGAATAATATTCTGTAGTAAATATAAAACGGATATTTCAATCTACAGAGGTAGGATAACAAATTCTTTGGTACAGCTTTTTATTCTTTTTAACTCGAATATCTTCTGTGCCGCAAAATCTTTGATTTGTTAAAATATTGGTTCTATCAATTTTAATTTAATCAGTTTTTTTTTTATTAATAAAAGAGACTAAGGGCCGATCTTTAATTAACTTTTATCAGAATAATAAATATGGCGGCTAACACATTTTATTTATAAAAGCTTTCAAACTGTCATATTTATAACCCGGATAGAAGTTATGATTGTTAGATTGAAAAAATCAGCCCTAAATTGTATGATCAATCAGACAAGTCACACATGACAATAAACGGCGCAATTAACCGCCTATTAAGAAACATGTCAAAAATTACTACCAAATCATCCTAACGTTACATTACATCATTCCAACAAATCATTGGTAACAACACAAGATAAAACCAGTAAACCAACGCAAATTAATGTGACAAGAGGTCATCTATTGAAACTAATATGATAAAACTGAAGAGTTTTTCTTTGTTTGTTTGCTAAAAAGTGCTTATTTCTGAAACTACCAATCGGATTGGAAAACGAGACATTATGATTAACAGATTCATAAGGAATAACCTACATAACATCACGTTATAACCCACAGAGGCGAAGCAGTAGCCAAAGACGTAACTTAACGCAAGTGAAAAAAAACCATGTGGCCCAATTCGCGAGCAGAAGCTAGTATAAATAGGTAAACTAGTAATCAAGCCACGCGTATCATCAGAAACCGAACAAAAAAGACCACTGATCTCAAACGCGTCAGTGTCAATGATAACACCCGTTATCAAAACGTGTGATAAACTTGAAAATCGTACGTTTACAAAAGGCGACTATTTTTGTACTCAGTATTTACTTATTTACTTTAAGACGCCAGTGTTGTTTGTTTAAGTTTCTGTAAGGAAACAAATTCTCGTGTTTTGAATAAGAATAACTTCCCGATGTCGTAATAAATACAGGCGTTGCATGAAATATTCAGGAAGAGAAAAGTTTTTACATCCAACATTAATGTGATTAACATCTTAAAAAGTTTTCATATTTTAATATGTTTTTATAATGAGTACATTTTTTGAACTGAATGGAAATGGATCAATTTCACAACTACAGTTCAAGTGATACAGATTACACGAAAGTTCACTGATTTCTTCTGAAGCTGCAAGTAGTGCAAGTTTGCTTTGATATATCATTCAAATTAGTTGGCACCTAAAGATTTTATCTACAGTAGCGCGCTCCGCACAAACGTAGTCTCATTTTACTTTAGTTAATAACTAAAGTTAATGATTTTATTTTATGATAGGATATAAGGCGCAAAATAGGCTTCTATTTTGTGACGTTACCGGCAAATAGTTATTATTTATTTTGCTTTATTGGGACATAAAACAGTTACACGTCACAAATTATTAAGATTTTTTCATTACGAGTTATTAAGTTATTCTTAACTTAGATATAAGTGGCCGTATCCTACCCTGTTTAATTACTTAATGACCGAAATACGACTAGTCTATGTTTTTATATGAAACGCGCTGTCTGTACAGTTTTCTCAAATATATATACATGACATATATTTCGTAAATAGTAGTGACGATCTACCTCCTTTCTTAGTACATATTTCACAAATATATCATCATCCTTATATAATTCTTCTTAAAAACATTGTAATCGTAAATAAGAATAAAAATTAAATACAAACAAAAATATTACCTACACAAAATTTTCCGAAAATTTTCTCTCATTCATTTTACGAAGTTGCATAATAAACATATTATTCAACATAATCCTTTTCCGTCACATTAATGTGGGACGTTAATGAAGCAGTTTGCTTACAAATTATGGTAAATAATTGTATAATTTGATATCGGCTGTGAGAACCAGACAACAGTGGCAGATTCAAACTAATTACGTTAAAGTTTGGCAAACACGCTAAACTGTAACATTAACTTGGATGGTTAGGTTAACGGCTGAGAATCTGGTGACAGATTAATTAATTAAGATGTAAACTGTTTTTTTATTTCTCACGGCTGTGCCTCCCTCTACCCTCGTCAGATGTATCTTGTGCCACCTCTTTCTAGCCCACACTCTACGTCTCGTCATCTCTTTCTAGGCTGACCTCCCATCAAGGCATGACCAGGTCCATTTTCAGACACAGGAGAAGGATATGCTCGAGCCAATTTCATTAATTAACTGATAATGGAACTAAAATCAGAGCTATAATTGCATACAAGATAACAAATGCCGAACGGAACATATAGTTGCACACAATTTTCAATTCTATTTCTGATGCATTTTAGTTTATTATCTGATAATGAATGAACACTGACCCCTGCAATAGCACTAAGTTACAGACTACAAAAGTAAGACGTGAATAATCCTATACGCGTTCCCAAGGACCACGTTTTATGGCAATATTTCGTAATTAATTTCTATGTCACGTAGTATGTGTTTAGTTTCTAGCTGTTATTACGCTATGTCAAAAGATTCTTTGTGACATGTTACAGTAGTTATCTTATGAATACTGTGTAGGTTCTTATAATCAACTACTTCCCACAATTAGTCAGGTACTGACGCAACAATACAAGTTAGTGTGTCAACTATTTTAAATTACATACCCTTGCTGCATTTGGCAAAAAATTGCAGATTTTTTTGGCAAAGTATATATTGTTTCTTAATTGTGTAATGTCCCCTAGCTGGACAAAGACACCATAGCCTTCCAAACTTCCGTGTTATGTTGACTTTTCCGGTAAGTCTATACAAAAATTACAAAGCTGAGAAGTTTATTTGTTTGAATGTGGTAATCCCTGAAACTTCTGATCCGATTCTGGAAATTCTTTCGCTAATAGGTAGCTACGTAATCCCCAAGTGCTAAGAGTTGGTAAAAAACTAGAGGACGCTTAATAAAATAAACGCTTCCAATTCATCAAATCATGTGAAAATATATGAACCAGATAATTTTATTTCTAAATATAAATAAAATGGTACACAGTAACTCCATTATCTGACCGACACCCTAAGCTACAATCAACCCAATTTAAGAGCCCTTTTCACCCGCTGAAAGGTTATTTCCTATGCTGTGGTTTGACCCAAAAAGCTCGCATTTTAAATCAGTCTGCACTCAACAAAAACCCTTATCTGAACCCACTTACCTATATAGGCACCCTTTAACGCTGACCATTTAAGATATCTTGTTGACTAAGTCAATTTCGAAGTGTTAACGTTGGCAAAAGTGAAAACCGAATTTCCAATTTTCTTATCTGAGTTGTTTTTTGTGGTAAGTTACATAACATCATCGTAACATCACGCCTGTAATCCCCGAAGGGCTAGGCAGAGGTGTACCCATTAATATCCCCACATTTCGCCAGTTATGTTTGAGTCTCATGTAATAGGGGGCGAGCATATTGCCATCAACCGGGATCAAATCCCGACTCCGAGGCTGCTACTGAGAATAGCTAGTTCTCGGGTCAAATCTGTTGACTTTTTATTTACTTATTACGTTTTGGTGAAGACTTTAGTTCTGTGACTATATATGTATATAACAGGGGTATGCACTCTTATTGGAACTAAAAAGGTTCCTTGCAAAAATATAAGTCCATTACTCAAAACTAAAAGGAGTTCGTCTAAAAACTCCTCACAGTAAAGATTTACTCCCGTCTTCATATTTTGAATCCAAAACTCACAGTCTTTACTTAAATAATTAGATATTCTAGAATGAATCTTGATGCATAAGTAACGGTTCATACTTCTTACACTTTAGAGGGAAAATTCTCATAACTTCTACGAATCTATCTTAATTTAAAGCCTCTAATTTACCTACATTATTCTAAATAGACGCCGAGATGAAATTGCGACTAGATTTTGAAAGTTTTTAATTACTTGAATTAGCCTTTTGTCTTCTATTTCTAGAATCAAGCCAGGAAGCTATAAAGACAGTTATTTTTTAGCCTTCACTGTGTAATTGTGACAATTTCACTCCAAACACAAATTGCATAATCTAACCGGTTTATCTCCGAATCGTCCGTATACAGCTAAAAATAATGGGCGGAACACACGTGCGAGTAAATATAGCCGTTCGGTCGCGTTCAAGGAACCCGCGATATTTGTTTACCAACCGGCTGATTGTGCAACTGATGCGTGATGACGGCGTGTCAAGTAGGGAATGAAGTTCTTGGAGGTACTTAAACGTTGACGCTATGGGAGACTTTGTGTAGATAAGTGCAGTGTACGAGTGATCGATTTATTGACAACGAAATCGATACAGCGATAAACGTTTCCTTTATCGATTCTTGAATTTCCAAATGTAAATAAAAGCTCTAAAGTTTACAAGTACTTACGAGAAGCAAAAACATATCTCTTTCATTTTCTAATTAGCATATTAAACTACATCGGAAATCAACCGGTTTAAATCAGTACTTAATTACTTTCGCTCATCCGCGGTACGTAACGAAGATCATTTATAACTGCATATTAAACAGCTTCATTTACATATTAAACGAGAAAGAAATGGAAATTTAATCACTTTTTCTTTCACACATTCCTGCAAATAGTCATACGAGGGCAAAGATATTAAAAATATTGAAATGCATTTAAATGGATTAGTCACACAAACTATCACTTTTAAATGTGTTAGTTCGATTTCGTAATGCATCTAGCATGCAGTTAGTATGTAGGTATGTGTGTCGATGTAAAAAACTCCCGAACGCCTTTTTAAAAGTGTGCTAACGACCGACGCACACGATTGACGTACAGTCGGTTAGAGAAGTAAAAAGATTATCAGTCTATAAGTTTAAAATGTAGGTGTTATTGATACGCAATAATTCAGTGGGCACGCGATGGTTGAATAACTATTGCGGATGTTTTTATTGCTACTTTATTTTTCAAGTCAAAGTAAAGAAACTATTTATATTGTACAAAAAGGACAAGACAGCCGAAACATCAGAAGAAAAGTTAGTTTAAGATGTTTCTCGTTGATCTCTAGCGGGAACACGATCTCAACACACTTTTTTTTATTTTCAAATTCCTTTACATAACTGTTTTCTGTATAAATGTAACAGCGGTATCAATTAATAACCATATCGAATTTTAAAACGGACACTACTGAAAAAGCGTGGCTATAAAGGCTATTTTTTGTTAAAGGCTAACGATGCGTGTCTAAATCGCTACACGATAGTGTACTACCAGCCTTACAATAAGGCCGTCAACATACTTTTAAAATCCGAGTTTTTTTTTTCTAGCTTTGCTTTTTTTTTAAATAAAGATACGGAATAAGATCGTGCTCATCCTAGAATAAAAACAGCTGTAGACAAAACAGTTTTATCCTGTAGGTACTTACTGTTCTTTTTAGTACTTTTTGTAGATTTTAAGAACTTTGACTATAGTACGATTTTTTTTAATATTGCGACAGTCGTGTCTAATATCAATCTTGACTCAAGTCTACGCACAACCTAACAAAACAAAAAACACCACGTGCTGTAATCCTAGATTACCGCACACTGTTGTTATTTTCCATATTCATGACTAATATTGAACTTGTAATATTTTTTTGTATTTAATTTACCTTTTTCCCTATAACAAGTTTAAACCGCAATATTTTTGTGTAACTTTATTATTCCTGGAACGTATTATTCCTGGAACTAGAACGTACTTAACACACGTTCTAGTTGGAATATAGTGGCGGCTTTGTTTTTCTGTAAGTACTTAGATCTGTACTCTCCTATACGCGTAGAGGTAGGTAATTAAGATAACGCACGTATGACGTATGTTGAACAAATATGCAAATGTCTTGTAGTTCAATTGTTTCACACTATCTTTGTCATTAACGCGTATTTAGGCGAGTATTACTGAAATCGTTAAAGTTTGAGATATACTGTTTAAATAGGTACATTTAACTCGACAAGTTTGTGACTTTGTTTTCATTTAAACCGACAAAATGAACATTTTATTTTTTCGATTTAATAAGTCACAACTTCCTGTGTGTTTATAATTATAAGGCTTATAAGATCAAAATAATTAATGATATAAAACGCAACTGCGCATATCAGTACACCGATCTCCGAGATCATAATCGTTTTGATCAAATTAATTAAGAAACCACCAGGAAATCGATATAAAACAACTTTTATCGACTACTCAACATCGATTCTAAAACTCACCTTATGCGAATGCCGATGGTGTGGTGTCACCGGCGGCGGGTGCTGTGGCGGTTGTGGCACCTGGTTCTGTCCGGTTACGACAACCGGGAGACCGTCCACGATGGTCACCATCACCCGCTTGTCGCCACTGCGGCGTCGCTCAGCGGAGTTCCTCCTGCGGCGCTGTTCATCGACCACGGGCCTCGCGAATACCGTTCTACGATCAAAGTTTCGTGGATCGCTTTGGTTTTCTGCTGCCCTGGTAGCGGGCGTGTGGCTTTTGGATCGTTTCAGGAGTCTCATGACGTGGGATTTCAGAGCGTCCGGCTTGCTGACAGGAGGCGGCAGCTCCGGTTGCTTGTGCTTGTATGATTGTGAGTGCGCATGGTGGCGCTGCACGGACACCGTGTGCCCCATGCCTGGTGGTATCACGTTCGACAGGCTCTTGACTGCGTAAGCAGCGTCAACTTTGTTCCCGGCGACGCACGATACCTCGTACATTCCGACACTACCGTTCCCGGCGGCTCTCCCTTACACTTCCACTTACACAACCATGTTTTATCAACTAATCCTATGACACTGCAATCCTTTTGTACTATACAGTTTACGCTTTCCGACAAAGCATCGTATAACACGCACTTTTACACAGAATTGATAACTTCGAAGAGTCGTTGCTTAAATTTGAAGGAGTATTCGTTATGAATGTCGCGCGTGATTGAAGGAAAATAACTTTAACAGGTCGGACCGGTTGTGGAGAATTTCCGCGTGAACAGTGTGCGAAGGAGTGTGTTTATTAATTGGGCGGGACGACGTAGATACGTCTTAACCGCGCGCGAGTCGCCGACCAACTGAGCAGCACGCACCGAGCGCGCGGCAGAGGCCGTATGATAGTGATAACGAACGATGCGTTCAGCCCGCCGAGGTCCATATAATCCGCGAAAAGGTCAATGTTTCGATGAAGTCAGCAGCAATTGCTGTAATTGGCGGATAATGAAACGTGAATTGGATAATGTGTGGTTGACGAAATACAACGGGATACAACGCCCTCCTTGTATTCGTGGTGTCATGTATTTATGTGCATAAACCGGAATTATTAGAGAGTGTTTTGCTAAACACAAAAGTTGTTGAGGCAAAAAAAATCGGTTGCTATGCTGAACTTATGCAATTTTTACTCATAACAAACCATTCATATAGTTAGCGATTGTTTTGTAACATAGGTAATATCGAAAACAAAGGTTCCAGCCTAATACACTTAAAATATTTAGGCCAACAAAGTTCCAACGTTCCATACCCTAAAACTGCAACGGACAGTGTTGCCAGTTTTATTGAATTAAAACTATTTCACTAATTCCGTTCCAAGTTGGACTGGCCTGAATATCTGCAACACGTGCCTATATGAGACCGGAAACGGAGACGTGGGTAGAATTGACATCGGCTTTTGTTTAAAATTGGAACGATCGCCGCTAAAACGCTTGATATCTGTAATAGTTTCACTGTTGTTTAGAATTACGGCCATTTTGGAATGGAAAAACAATCTCATAATGACAGTTGTATTATTTTGGAACCAAATAATTTCTAGAAATATTTAAAATTAGGTTTTACCCTAAATTTAATTACAGGGTTGGCTTCACCGCTAAAACAAACTATAACAAAGAGGATTTCCAATACAACCATTTTCATTTTGTGTAACAGCCATTTTGTAAATTTTAAACAACGCAGGTAATTGGTTGTTGGACGGCCAAAGGATTTGGGTCCTCTAGTCCTTTGACAGCTAAACGAATACCTCGTTATAGGTACTTAAGCTATGGAATTTCCTTTGTGAGATAAGACCCCGCGTTCAAACGTATTCTTAACTGCAAATTAGCTTTACAATTACTTTGGTTTAATTTTATGGTAGTTAGTGTTTTGAGTTTATAATTAAATGAAAGATTAGACATTGGCGGCTTAGTATTGATGTTATTTCTAAACTTGAAGTTTATCTTTAGCTTAGTTTTAGATTTTAAGTCTTATGTCTCGAAGGACCAGATTTGTAAACTGAAGATCATGCAATCTCGTCTAAGCGACAATCAATGTCAAAAATATGGATAAAACAGATATTATTGGCGTTATGAGACAGATAAGAATGCGAACGCTTCTAAAAGTTACTAAAATTAAAGAAGACATGGTCAATGCGTAAATAAGGACCAACAGCAAATTACAGTTTTAAACACGGCACTAACATCTACATTCATTGCTTCATATTAAAAGTGCAAGATTACCAAGTAGAACAGATTTTTAATACAGAAAGAAAATTCTTAAGCTTACAAGAAAATCTTATTGCAAAAACCGATATTACGCCAAATGAAATGACGGAGGCAATGAACAATACAATAAGGTTTAGGCTAGATTGTACAATCTCAGGTAAAGATTATTTTTAACAAAGCTAGCCCTGAAACTGATCTCAATCAGCAGCTTGCGAAACTACCAATAGTCATAACTGTTGAGTAATGTGCTATCGTGACCACAGAACTGAATAGTTATCTATATTATAAAGAGGTAAAGTTTGTTAGTTTGTAAGAGATAATCTCTGGTGGTTCGATTAAAAACAAAATTGAACTCATATATAGCTACTTTATCGTCAAGTGCCATAGGTTAGTTTTATGATATACTTGATCATCACGCGGAAGAAGTCGCGAGTAGAAGCAAGATGTTATAGAAAGTAACTATTTATTTCAGGTACTAGGTACACAGATATAATAGGCATCATCTGCATTCCTCGTAAGGGTAGACAGAAGTGTATTCTTCGCCAACCACATTTTAAATCCTATGCTATAAGGGAAGAGTCTATTATCTTTTGCCAAGCGTTGCAAGTTTTGCTACTTACAAATTCCTGATGTAAAAATATTGATACTTCATTCTCCACAGTCGCAATTACAAACTCTAGTCAAATACGATGTTATATTGTCTATGCTTGAATGACCTCAGTAGGCACTGCACAGTTATTTGTTATAGTTATAATATCAATAGTGATTGTGAAGGCAAGTCTTAATATTACTATGTTTGTTCGATATGCTTCATTGGTCGCAAGCGCAGCTGCGCCGTGTTAGATCTCAATTCGATTCTGAGGTCGGAGTGTTATTGAGAATTTCGTTATGAAAACAAGAAGTATTTAGTAGTCTGTGGTTATGAATTATGTACAATAATCATAACATGTGATAGTCAAATACTACATGCAGTGCAACTTGATATAGCAAAGCTGAAGGGATTAGAATATACTCGATCTACCTAAAAATTAGTTACAATGGGGTTTGCTCGTTACTAGTGGAGGGTGCTAGGAAATTAAGCACGATTTGTTAAAATGGAGGAAATCGTTATATTAAGGTGCGTTATATGAAAATTGTACTATAGTATATAATCTTGAGCGCTTCTGGCCATTAAAGAAGGTAATCTAAAAATCCTAAAAATCTTTGACTGTCAGAAGTATATGTCTACTCACTATCCATTAAGATAAGATTTCTTTATTTGTTTAATCATAAGTATACAACAGCAGCAAGATATAAGGTATATCAGTTAAGAGTCCAATCATGTTTAGCCTTATGTATCGACAAATATTGTCATTGTACGCAGCCTTATAATTATGTTTATTTTTAATTACAACAGCCACAAATGAACGCGTTTATTTACTGTTCAGGAAATGGTAAACGCAATTTTTGCCACTTATTAGGAACGGGAAATGATGGCATTTTGAACTCTATTTATGTACAGTTAACGTTTATTTTAAATGAAAAATCACTTTTCTATATTTTGCTGTCATAAAATCACATGAATTAATAATTAGGTTTGTCTATCTGTACGCTTATTTATTTACTTCACTACTCTTGAATAGTATTGGCTTTCACGGGCAATATTTTAGCAATTATTGCCAATGATAGTAGAGCAATTAGTAAGGCATAAACAAGTTTCTCCATATCGCACAATATGATGAAGCTGTATCTCATTTGGATGGAACAACGTTGTTTCATATCCCTATCATTACTTCCGATAGAAATTGCTTAGAAATAGCCCGTGTAAGTGCACCTTTACAAATACAACCAGTGGCAGGTAATTGTGTCTTTATTGCTAAACATAAAACAGGGCTACTAAACTTAACAGCTACAAGTCTATGAGTCATCGGTTCAAATTAGGGATGGACTTAATCGTATTTTTAAAATAATAACGGTTTTTTTATGTTTTTACTACGAAATCTGCTTAACTGTTTACTTGGTTATTCGATTTAAATTAAATTCGTTATTGACATACAGTTAAAGTATAAAAACTTTGTTACTTTTACATATAATACAGAACTAAAGATAACCTACACAAAATAAACACGAAATCTCCAAAAACTTTATGACTTAGAAGCTGATATTTGAAATTCAAAGATAGTTTATAGGTAGGAGACGTCAGTTAAGAACGGATTTGAAACGCACACGGACTATATTCGAAATGGGGGCACAAACTAATAGGCTCTCTCTATCTGTTTCAAAATAAATCAGGCAATTCTTTTTTCTAAGGTTTTAGGTAATCAATTCTGCCATCCCTAGTTTAAGTTAACGCCAGTCGATATTGTGAGAGCGAGTGAAAGTCCATGACGCACCTTTGTTGACTGATACTCAAGACCCTACCCAAGTGTATAAAACTATGAAGTAAGGTTACTGATTATGTGGAATTCCTTCCGTCTAAAGCTACTTAAGAAACGTATTTTTAGATGTTCTTGATAGATGTACTTGAGCTGATTACTAAAGGTCCGGATCATCATGATATGCAAATGACATTGAACAATAGAAATATAGAATAGATTTAATTAATTCCTGACTACAAATTACAGAACAAGACAATAGTAATTTTACAGTTTTTTTTTTTCTTTTAATGTCCTACTCCTGGGCAAAGGCCTTTCCCTGTGTTGTGCTTTCCCTATCCAGTTCCTGAGTCGGTATATTTTAATAATTAATTTATGAAATATAAGTAAGCGGTGTTTGACAAGTAATATTAAATATAAAATGTAAGTCATAAAATAGAAAGGGCAAAAACAAATATAGAACATAAAACCAATACGATGACAAACGTCGAACCTATAGGGAAATCATTGATGAGAATGAGAACACAGACCTGTATATAGCCATGCGGTTTAATATTAATCAACAGTGACGTCACAGTGATTGACTACGAAATAAAACAAGGAGAAATGAACACGAAAAAAAAATGTTACTCACAAAATATAAACAGCTATAAATGCTAAAACCACTACATCAAAGGAAAAAACCCGATTAACACGATAACGTTAAAATACATACAATGAAATTCCCAAACTACCCACATATTGCTAAACTTGAATATACGAGATGACAACGATTAAACGATTCCAGTGAAAAAATGCGATGCTGTTTCTCAAACAATGGGACTTTTGTTATTGTGTCTTGCGTGCCCTCATGCTTGCACGCTTCAGGAATTGAGAGACACTACTGATACTGATGACGCTAAACTGCATGCCTAAGTTCTGAGGTTCTCAATATAGACACACCTAGTATAATTATGAAAGCCTATTATTATCCAAAGGCCTCTTCTCACACAGAGAAGTCATGAGCATTGATCAGCACGCCCACTCAAGGCCTATTGGCGATTTCGGACTCATAATAAAGTCCAGGTTATTTCACAATGCTTTCCTTTACCGGTGTCTGTTATGTCCATGATACACTTAGAAAGCTCATATGAAATAGAAGTCACATTGGTACAGCCTCGTGCATAAGAGGCGGGTGCATTAACCACTGGGCTATCAAGACGTTTAAGCTAAGTAGTAGAAGTAGTACTTGAATATGAACCCGATACAATAAAAAGTATAGACAATGATAATTACAACAACTCACATCTACCAATTAAAGTAAAGAAACAAATTCCCGTACATCTAAGACCTCATTTCTACCATGTTTACAATTTCAACACGGTGAGTGAGTAATGTTAATCATCAGGCTGTGGCTGGCAATGCGCAAGCGCATTACACGTGGTAAACGTTATTACGATTACATTTTGTAACGTTACTACTGTGAATGTACTTAAAGTTTTGTAGGATTAGAGAAAGGTGTGTATTGCAGTTTTGCTCCAGATATTTTGTAACTGTTGCAAAGGAATTAGATATAAACGAAGAATAAGCTTCTTTTGATGTTGATAATGTCGAAATCCACCTGTTTGATGTTAGTAAGAACAGAAGAAGATAGTAAATAGCACGTCAAGAGAAAGCAAACCATATGGAAGAGAATAGTCTAACATCACACAGTACAGCAGTATAAAACAAAATAGCATGGCAGTTAATACAAAAATTAACAAATAATGTTATTTTTGGAACTTTATAATTTTAGACGACGACGAATATTATTATGACTCGATTGATGTAGGCTATGTCACTTAAAACTTAGAACGACTACTAAGTGGAATATAGAGAAATCTTATTTCAGTTTTACCTACATCTTTTCATTTATCTATAGACTGATCCAAAAGCAAGGATTAATTGAAACAAGTAGAACACTCGCTAGGCGATACTACGAAAACCGCTGTTGTATTTAATAGATTTCACTACAAATTCTCTTTCATACAACCTGAACTACTGGATCCTACTGATATTAAAAGTAAATCTACCGGATTTTCTGACTCCAACCATTCGTCAATGTCACTTCTAACTTTAACGATTTGTTATCATGTTCAACTGGATTCTGACTTTTATTTTATGTTTACTTTGCAATACCGGTTCTATTTGTGTTAGGTAATAACTTTCTTTTAAAATTAATAAGGTATTAGTAAAATTTTGAAGATTGTATTGCAATCTAGAGGATATGTAATGGCTTAAGATATCGCAGCATACCGACAAAAATCTTCGCATCACAAATGCTAAAACATTTTAACTTAGTACCGAAGGACCAAAAAAAGAATCTCTCAGCGTGTGCAACATTTTCAACACTTACTAAACCACAGTTTGTTGTTCCAACTAATGCACCAAACTCATTAACCGGAATTATCACGTGCAATGTGTAAACAAACGAATGCTGTTTTTTCTTTCAGCCGTGTGTTTGGACAGAAATGGTTCCGTAAACATGTTTTTGGTGCGAGTATTTTTGTTTTGACTGCCTCGTTGGTCTAGTGGTCGCAAGCGCGACTGCTGTGCATGAGGTCTTGGGTTCGATTCCCAGGTCGGGCAAAGTGTTATTGAGTTTTTCCATCAGGAATTTCTCAGTAGCAGCCTCGGAGTCTGGATTTGTGCCCGGTTGATGGCAATAGGCTCGCCTCCTATTACATGGGACTAAAAACATAACTGGCGAAATGTGGGTGTACTAATTAATGGGTACACCTCTGCCTGACCCTTCGGGGATTACAGGCGTGATGTTATGTTATGTTATTTTTGTTTTGGTACACTTGTGTTTTGGATCAAAACACTTTGTATTAAAAAGGAAAATCATTTTTAAGCTCGGAAGAGAATTTCTCTTTTGTCTTTCATAATTTTAATGGAATATCGTCGTTAGCAAACCGTGTGTTAGCCATTTCACTCCCAACACTGTAGCAGCCATATTGAATTTTTGTAATGCGTCAGGAATTTAATTACACAGCCTATGTTCATGAAACTCATTGCGAGCACCCGATATGAACTTTTATTTTTATTAACCGTTATTCTGTATGGTTTTGATTAAAAAGTTCCGATCGGTTCAAAATTTTGCTCATGCCGCAAATGTACTAAATATTTGTTTCAGTATTAATGAACATTTTAATCAATAGCTTATCTTATGAACGGGAAATGGGTTTATGATGATCAAGTGGACGAGCCGTTCATAAGGGCTTATCGAGTAAGAGCTGTAATGCGGAGCGTATCAAAGTCAGACCAAAATTTTCTGAAACAGTATTATGCTCATAGTTTCTAGAACTAGAGCTATACGGTACCGCACAAATCAATCCCAGCTACATTTCCACACCCGAGTCACACTCCTCCCTTGTCATTTCACTAACAAAACATCGACAGGCGCTGTCAGAATCCCTCTCAGTTTCCGACTCCACAATGGATGCCTTTTGTACATCTATCAAACGCCACGCCACGCCATTCGCATGCTGCGTTCACACTACAATATAAACTCAATTTTATTTCACATATTTCGTGTTGTTTCATAAAATCTAATTGTGTAAGTGTTATGCGGTAGTTACGAAATTGTTATATAATCTGTGTAAAATGGTCCATTTAGATGTGATTGGCGTGAACCGATTAGTTTCCTAATGTATTTATGTTAAAATGCATTTTTTTTTTGTTTTCAGAGGGAAACCTTAAGGCGCCCAGTCTTTAGGGATAAGACCAGGTAGCATGGGAATCTTAACTCATTAAAATCACCCCGGTGGTGACCACCAGGGTGGTTTTAATGAGGTAAGATTCCATCACACTTTTTATTATTTTCGCAATTTTAAACATTTTTTGAATTTATCTTTCAAAATAAAGATGATACCAATAATTCGAAAAAAGAAATTAAACATAAATACCTATATTATATCTCATCTATTTCAACATCATCCACAGATATTCTTATACTATAATTTTGAAAAACCATCTGTTTTCGATCACCCTCCGCCAGTACTGGCTGCATTAATGTAAACTTTCCCCAGGAAACTTCGCAGCTAAAAGAGTTACGCGCAAAGTAAACAAATCAAAGGATTTACTATTTCTTGTGATGTCTTTATTTACGCCATAGTACTTACTGGGTTTCTTCAAAGGAGGTTTTGAATAGACACTTCGTGTTAGTCCGCAATTAAAATCGTACGGCCGACCTTTTTATCTGAATTTGACACCTTTAAGATTGAAGTTTAAGTATTCTTTAAGATAACCTAAATTATGAAAATGTTCAAGAGCTTGAATTTCACTTATAATCTAATATTTATTATCAACTCCCCTCGTAACATGGAATTTTATATAAAACGTTCCAAGCAAGGGAATAACATAAGTCTATTATCTGCAAACACGTCCCGAAAATTGTGATATGTATAACTTTATACTGCCTTATAAGTTTGAACTAGACCTAAGCTTCCTAAATACACAAGACGCCTATTCAAGAGAATTTATCAAAGCAAACGAGGCACAACACAATATGGGCATTACATTTCACTCCATTGTGCTATGCTCGACACATTCCAAGGTCCCTGAAGACAGATACAGACGTTAAACTGATAATGTCGGACTGTGGTCTGTTGTGATGGCACTTTCCGGACCCAAGGGGTCTCAGATGTCTTTCAAGAAAGGTGTTTGTTGAAACACGTCGCCATTGAAGCATGAAGATACTAAAATTGGACACAATAGCAACGACCAAAGTATTGTGATCAAACATCAATAACATACACAGTTAATATCCTGAACTAAATGTCAGTGTGTTATGTAGGTATTATAGATACGGTATAATAACAAAAGGCAAAATTTCCCTGTGAATAATTTGATTCAAAAGATAAGCATCAAATTTCCTCTGTAAAACAGTGCGCGCAAAATAAAATAAGGGACAGAATTTCGAGAAACAGCTTGCAAAAGCGCTTTTCAACAAAAAAGGAGTAAAAATAAAATTTTAAACTTAATAATTAACAAAGCGAAGCGTTGAACGCAAACATTAGGCAAAAGACCAAAGCCGTATAGATGGACCAACTTTGCGCCCAATATACCCGTCTAATCTGCGCAGAATGCCTTACAATTTAGATAACAAAACACAAACAACGGCCAGCGAAAGTACTTCAAAAACAGCCCTCATACCTTCCCCGAACCCTCTGTAATTCAAAATGAATGCGAGGAGATTAAAAAAGATATCACGAACAGAGTTCACGTGTAGACGCGGCTAAAAATAAATAGAGGGGGGGGAAATGAAAAGAATAATGGAAAAGATGGGAAATGGTAGTTGTGACTTGTGACTATGAGGATGTATCATCACAATACAAACGACAACGGCTAGGATAATTACGAAGTTTTATTTACTTTTTTGTCGAGATAATAGTTCCGCAATTGTTGTTTACATGCCTTAGGCTTTCAGTTCAACGAGTGGAAAACGAAAAAATTACAAAGATAAAAACGGAAAGGAACGTAGGCTCATTCTTCTGCTTCAATGAGAGCAAAGAAAAGGGCGAATATTTCGCCTATAAGGACCATAATATTAAAACTAATTTCAGTTCACTTCGTACCAGTTCCGAGTAGAAACTGCACTTTATTGAAGCGTCAACAAGAACTTGCTGCTTGAAACATAACTGTTAAAGTAAATCAAGCTGATAAATAGTTTATTCCAGAAAAACTTAAGAGGACACTTTATTCTGAAAGTAAATAATATCGCCTTAACTTACCAAGACCTAGGGCATTTATTTAAAGCTCCACTAGAGTAAACGAACTCTCGTAAAATGTAAATTATTTTTTTTTGCTCATTTATTCACAAGCACAGTTATTAATCGCCTTCAGGCTACGTACGGCTCGTTTTACTGGAATTTCCATTAAATTAAGTTACGATGTACTTCACAAATGTTATGCAAGATAAAAGGTTAAACTTAATTATCTTTTTATTTGCTCATCTAAGTAAATTAACACAAACTATGACAATTTATCGTTCCCATCTTGTATCTGTTAACTTAAACCTGCTTATGTCAAAAATGTAACAGAAATACATGACAGGAGAAAATATGCCTAAACATTCTTCCGAAATATTTTCATAGATGCGGTGTATCCATATGCCGGATATAATGATGGACCAGTTTATTAGTAAGCAGTTATACGACTCTCCTTTTGGCTTACCGTAGCCGGATAAAAATAAAGAACACATTACTATAAAAAGCGTTGTACGCATTGCAATCGATAATAAGGTAGTACAACTAAGCTAATCTCCTTCTAGTTCTAACTTAGCGTATTAGAAAGAGAGGAAGCAACATCATTCGATATAAAGCTTGTCATTCACGTAGAACTCATGTGCACCTGCGCATACACACGTTTAAGGTATTTGCATCTGATTACAGTTGCAGACCGTCGAGTTTGTTTAGATGCACGAAGTCATGGATGTGCTGTTTCTTTTGCGACGATATCACTCTTGGGGTGTTCATTTTCAAAGCACGAATCTACAGAGATATTTAAAATAATATAACAGGTGTAAAAATACACTAAACAGAGCCCAACAAATATAACAAGTAATTTATAGCTATTATAATGAGAGGAGTCCTTTTACATCTCATATACTTAAATGATTAAAATAATTACCAAGTAGAAAAGATGTGTAAACAATTACCTTAATAAGGAACAAATCTGCTCAACGCAGACATAGTTAAGTCCATTAAAAATTAGGAACAAGGACCAAATTATTATTCGGCACGTATCCCTTCGGTACGCGACTACGAGCACAATTCAACTAAGAACAACAAAATTGTTTCACATTTACAGCAACAGAGTTAGTGAGTTTGCGCCTTGTAATTTCATTTGCCACTTATTAAGGAATAATGGAGCCTTTGAGCCAAATTGAGGCTATGTATGCCACATAATGTACTCAACGAAACATACTTAGTGTCCTCTAGTACAATAATTAAGGTTAGAAAATGGTCCTATAACATAGTTATCTTCTTTAATAAATGCGCAGTTCAAGGACCTCGTGGGAAAACAATGACAAAAATATTTTACACATTTTCACGAAATAATAATAAATTCAATCCATATTTTACTAGACATGCTGAGTTCAATGACTTACATGACAAAACCTTCCTTCTTCCTTTACCGTATCCATTGCTCCTTATCTTTACATAGTAGTTTGAAAATCTAATACATAAACGGCAATGTAGGCGGTAGGTGAACAAGGATCCACGCCTCATTCAGTATTCACGCGCATGGTAGAGGATTTGTCGGTAGCCGATGTAGATATTGTCTAGGTTATTCATTGCTTATTTTGGAGATGGTATTGTGGAATAATGTAGGAGACTGGGTATTCAAGAAGATACAAAGTACAAAAGAAGATTTTTTGAGAGTGTAGTATCTTAACACTTTAGTAAGACACCGGGTGTATATTATGTATCTTGGAAGTATCTCTCCAGACTGGGCACACTGGCCAATCTTAATGGACACTAGCTAAGTAAGCAGGAGATAAAAAGAGACATGAAGATTATACATCAAAAGGCTTATGTTAACATTGTCCTAATGATCTTCTATGCAAAAAATGACAATGATTTTCCCGCTGCACAAGGTTTTGACATTCAGAGATAACATAGCGTAAAATGCCTAGAATCTATTGTGTTAACATTAACTACATATACATACCCGTATAGTTAGTATTTCAACGTCAGGCGTTGTGCTACGTAGGCGGTATTTAATTAAGGTCGTACTTGATAGTCTTCCTTGAGATATCTTTAAGATAAAGATGAATTTTGCATGCTATTAGATAATTTGAGTAAGTGTTGTTACAACGTTACAGACTTCGTCTGAAATTGTTAATAAACATCAAATTTCTGAGCGATGTCTTCATTTGCCAATTACCGATATTATTCACCCTTCGTTTAAGCATCCATAAACCAGAAACGTTCAAACTTAAGACAACAGTTTTCTCAAAACGAGTAATTGGGAAAACGCTGATCCGAGCGCTTCACCTCTTTCGCTTAGTTTGCCTTTCTGGAATAATTCACAAGCTACGTAACCATGGAAACCGTCTAAGCGAGATTTAAACCTTTTTTTACTACCAGGTAGGTACTTGGTAGATAAAATACAGAACACAAAGTCTCATATACAAGAGTCCGGAGCGTTGCCAAAATGGTAGTTAAGAGCGCATAAATTTCCTGCTGGTCTGTCCTAGATTTAAGTTAAAAGTTCAGCCTTTTTCTAGGGCGCTTGGAGATTAATACGAACCGGAGTTATGGCTTGGCTGTATTATGACCGTACAGAATATGAAATAAAGTATATACGTCTGGCAGGCGTGGTTATCCACTAGCAAAGCTATTTGGTCCTTTACTCCACATTGAGGTTCAATCTAATACATTTTGGTCCTAAGGAGCTTTATTGACAGTCTATTGACCCTCATGAAATTCTTTTACACCTAACCAACGTCCCCAAAGAGGCGTTCACGGAGCCATGAAATTCATTGCACTGTATCTTTACTATATTTCAGTAACCTATGTCAACAGTATTTTCATGGATGAGAAAACAACGACTTGTTTTCTTGGCTGGTACAGGAGCCAACGAAGTTAAATATACCGCGACAGTTTCGGATAAGCCAACCAACCGGTAGACCATTGTTAACTTATTGTTTTTGTTCAAAATTCTTAAACAATTACGTATTCTATTGTAAAACTAACAAATCGAAGACCTTGCAATCATCGCCCAATAGGCAGATTCCATTCACATTTCGTCAATGCGAAATCACGTCTCAATTCTCCTTGAAATAGCAACGATTTTCCTCGCTCGGTCAATTGTAAATATATTTAAAAGGTCCTTTTTTTTAAGAGAGGTTTTTGCTTGACCTTTACAATTTTACTGTACATTGAAATAAAAGCTTTTTTTAAATTAAATACCTACGAATAGAATTATTTTGTACCTGTTTGATCGTCAAACCGTTTTTACATACCACACAATTGGCAAAAATGAGACTTAACAAACCATCCGATCTGGGAAATCCGCTTTGGGTAAAACTAACTACCCTCAAATTCAAATATCGAATTGTGTATAAAACCCTCCTCAGCCACGTTTCCAATCGAATGGAATGATCAAAGCAGTGTCACGGTGAATGCTTGGCCACATTTAGACAGCTTTTTGTTTTTGTGAAGGTCAACTGTTTTCCGCCACATTGCTTTGTCATGGACCTGACTTGAAACAAATGTGGACCAAATGTTGCGTAGAAACAGGATTTCCTTCTAATTATTTTGAGTGGTTACTAAGGAGATACTGAGATCAAAGAGCGAAAATAGATACCTAATGGTATCTAGTCTGTGATTGTGTTTAACTTATTTTTACTTACTTCTTACGATTTATAAGTTTAGATTTTTTAATATTTTTTACTTTTGAATAATGCACCTGTCATTTTATCTCTTTACCAATCATAGTTGCCTGGTAGAGAATGTCTAAGGCATTAAGTCAACTTTAGTACCTTTACGTATGAAACTTAAATAAATGATTTCTATAATAGATTTTGTGCCTACGAGTCTACTAATCGAATTGTATTTTACAAAATCCGTGTAAAATATCACCACGACCTTAAAACAAAACTTGATTAAAACTGAACGTTCTTAAACATGCAGTTATACCAAGAAATGTCTCAAAACCCTTTGTGTCGGAAAAATGACTGTTGGTTCAACTACTGGTATGAATAACGGATGCATCATCTAGTTTAATCTCTTTGTGGAACAGAATCCATGAATCAGAACACAATAATGTACTTAGTTAATATGTACTATGATCTATAACTACATGATGCTGGAACGGAAGAAAATTCCATTGTACGTTTTTTCCGAGGTCTTGGAGCATTGCAAATGGGTTGTGGGCGACATAGTAAAATCAATTAAAGATAGCCTACGCAAAGGATTCATTAAATTGCTTATTACGTTATTGAGAAATTTGATTTGTAGGCAAAGCTAACGTTGTGCTGTTTGTCCCATAATACTAGGTTTGCAACGAATAGCTTTCAACAGCACTATTATAAAAAGTCTCCATAGGGGATGATAGATGATACATTAATGTACACCCTGCCTCGGTAGTCTCTAGATAACCAGCTCGCTACCAACCCTAAACTGACTGGCTAATCATTATAATACGGTTCGATAGTAGCGACACCAGACAACAGAAATAATACTATTAACAAAGAAATGGGACAATGAATCAGCATTGCCATACAACGTGGCAATGCTATCAGCCTTTTGGGCACTTGTCCCATTGACAGCGATGGAGATGAGACTTTTAATGCCCTATAAACTTACCCTTTTCTCTGTAAACAATTATAAAAGCTTTTGATTTGTTATAAATTACTAATCGATTATGATGTGTAAATAAATAATTAAAACTAAACAACATAATGAAACTATCTTCAACGTCCAACATCAACTTCTTTATAGACTGACAATGAACAATTATTGTTTTTTTTTTTACCGTAGACAACCGCTGACCATATAAAACGTAACCACGTGTCTACAACTACCAAGGCAACATAATCACACAAGAGGTTGGCGTGCTGCCAGTATTGCAAACATAATTACATTACGTATATTACTTGAGCCATAATATTCAGCAGACTTCCTATCACCTTGTCTTTATGATATAACTTCATACGCAATATTCAACCTTGTAACATTAAGGATAAAGTTTATATTCAATTGAGAAGGCATTATGGTTAAAATGTAAGCCCATGATGTTATTGAAGTGGCTTAATCGAGGGATTATTACCGGACAATAGATGTCGTCAATGAACTCATGCCGCCTTTAAGAGTTTAATGAAAACTTAAGCTGTGTGCATATATTGAAGAAAATGCTTGTAAGGGACGAAAGTCATTGAACTTTAGCTTGATGAAAGGACAGAGAAGACATCGAGCTTATAAATTCCAAAATGTCCTTCGCATTTTTACTAAAACCAAGTTAACAGAAACAATAGATGTTCAAACAAAAACGAGGACAACAATAGGTGTATTCGTAGATATGGCACGTATTGTGTTTCCTATAAACTTAGATGGACAATATTTAAAGTAAAAAACGGCGCGTGGTGGAGGTAATAAAATAAAGCTGTCTCCACGTCTATGGAGGAAGAAGCTAGGAAGACAGAGAGAGAGGGGGGGGGAGGGAGAGAGAGACTTCCCAAGACTGAAGTGTTAGAGGAAATTTGTTAAAATTCCAAGAACATTTAACTTTTCTCATCCCACACGAGGCCATATTAAGTACAAACATAAAAAATATACAACTCCTTGTTGTAGAAATTGGTACAGCAATAAAATATAAAGTACCAGGCAAGCATAAACCGTCAAACGTGTGCTGGCAGAACGCCAGCGGGCGCGGTATCGATGTACTACCGGTACTACGTCGGTACGAGACGTTCATTCATTGTTATCGAATATGTTGTGTTACGGATTACGACTCGTTATTGAATATATCTGTGACTTTATATTTGTGTCGCTATAGCCCAGTGGTTAAGGCGCCACTTTTTTAGGTGTCACTTTTCAATTCAATTTCAATCTTTTTGTTGTAATTTATTTGGACATTGTGAAAAAACCTGTGCCTCTGCATCAATGCTTAAGCCATCTTTGCATCATAAGAGTCCTTTGCCCAGCAGTACGCCAGTAGAAGGCTGGTATTATTAATATTTTCCTTTATGGTTGTGTATTTATGATTTGAACTCAACAGCACGTTTTACCGAGATATCATTTTTATCATGCAGGTCTCATAGCTACGCACCAAATAGTTTTTCTTTGTTAAGAAATATCTGCTCACTAATATCTTTGAGCCGATCCTTCGGACAATTTTTTCGCTTTGTACCAAATTCTCTCAAACATTTTCAGACGAAAATATTCTTTTGTAAGTTACAATGAAACATTTGTCTCAAACCATATCAATAGTCCCCTCACGACAAGAACATGAATAAAAAATCCGTGATCACAATAATAGTCGTTGAGCCGTTTATCCACTACAATGGTGATCCGTCAGTCGCGATTTTGGACAATTTGCGAGTCTAATTGAATAATGCGAGCGATCATGTGACGGTTGACCGTTGACTTTAAATGACTTAAGATCAAAAACGTTATCTATACATATAAAATGATTTGTCCTGAATGACTGGCTGACGAATAAATGCAGTCCAAACCGCTGATAGTAGAGACCTGAAACTTGAAGGGTTTTGCATAAACATATTTTTTAACAGAATTGATGGAAGACGGATTTCGTATTTTATTTAAATTCATCCCCTTACGGGGTTTAAAGAGGGAAAAAGTTATTTAATTTTTCTGTTCATTTTCGACTTCTACTCGGACGAAGTCACGGGCAAAAGCTAGTACACAATATAACCTCATGCCTTTGCAACCAGAAGGTATGTAACGCCACGTGCTGCTGTACTTACATATACTTCTTTCGCTTTATTCACGTGCATAGTTATATTCTATAAATGCAATTATTCTTGTTATACTTGTGCGCCGGGTGTAAATATCTGAGCTTTGACAAGGATCAGTAGATTTCTACTGACAGACGCCAATATTCTTGTAAATATTTAGAAGAAATAGAATAAAAAGAATAGAAAAGTTTTTTTTTTAATCTGTTTTTTCTTGTTGAGAGCATATGACTTCTACAGGATTAGGAAAGCGGAAGATCAAGAGACGTAGTACAAGGTCACTCTGTAGATTAGTACCTAGGGCTTGGAAATTCACTTCCTCCCATGTATGTAAGTGGTTGATTATGATGATCCATGCGGACATCCATGACTATGAACCGGATACATAGTATGATGATAAATGATATGAAACCCAACAAGGAACTCATACAAGCATTTCTTGGAATGTAAGACTTTACTGTGGCGCAGCACTTCGGAAGGCGAACTGATAAAAACTGTCTACTTCATACTACATGAGTCATTAATATGCACTTTTGCAACTGAATGTCTAGACTTTATAATGAATCACTTAACTTGTAATTTCTTACTCGAGGATCAAGTTTCAATAGAATATAAGGAGGATAAGGTAATACGGAGTATATAAAATAAGGATAGACTAATAGAAGTAAACAACGACAGGTTAGTTCAGAATTAAAACCTTCGTGGTTAAAATCCACA
The DNA here is from genome assembly GCA_949774945.1 of Hoplodrina ambigua. Taxonomy (NCBI): domain Eukaryota; kingdom Metazoa; phylum Arthropoda; class Insecta; order Lepidoptera; family Noctuidae; genus Hoplodrina; species Hoplodrina ambigua. The sequence continues at coordinate 2,808,153 of OX458990.1, forward strand.
TAGTGACCGTTAATTTAAATCCAATCCGAATTCGAAAATCACCGTGAATAAACTGTCAAATAAATTCAATTCCATTAGTTCTCCCAACGTAATGTCACTGGCTGTCAATAAAATACACACGTTGTGACATCGTGTCGTTTCGAATGAATGCATTCGTACGCGGCACAAAGCTTGCTTGTCCATTTGAATTTAACCTTTTATTTGTTGCATTCATTTGTATATTATGCGTATTAAGAATAAAGTTGCATTGTTTGCAACAATTACGGTGGGTTTGACAAAAAGATAAATAAAAAGTGTTGCAGACTAAAGCGGGGAGTCGATGATGTAGGATCAGACAATTATATACAGAAAGGACAGACATCGAGCAAATATAAATAATTAAAACTCGGGCCTACAAATTGTCAACACAGTTGCAGTGAGTTCATATGTAGTATTGCAACCGTGTTGTTTAAATAAAATGAGAATATAACCGCTTTGAGCCAGAAATGGCAACAATATAAGACCGTCGTCGTCCACGTCAAACAAGTCGCGTTCACAACGTACCGTACAGATGATTAAGTAGCCGATATACTTGTTTTTCTCATTACTGGGTCAGACTATTCACAAAAAAGGCTTGTAAAAACACGATTCCAGTTACTGCACACTGTGGTAGCAAAAGACGTGATAATGAAATCTTTTTCATTCAAGTAAGGATTTTTAATTGAAAAAGAATTGGTATAAAAGATTTCCAAATTTCTGCGAAGCACTGAGCAAAGTTTGATCAGTTTTTTAATTGTTTGAGATTGGTGTTTACTTTGCTGAAAAGATCTTTTCTTTTTCTGTTAGTATCTTAAATCTTTTCAATGTCTATAAAAGAAATTACGAAAATTATGCGATCTTTCAAAAGCTTAAAGAAGCTAATAATAGTTTCAACGGCACGAGTTTGGGTTTCAACACCGCAAAAACATTTTTCGAGCATCATTCAACATCTATTTTGCATGTGAAGTTGTACATTATGACTGAGCTGCCCATATTACGCTTCGATCCATCTAACTTTTCATGTCCTCTAGCCAACCTTTTATATGATTGCAAGCAAGTTTCAGTCTGACCTCAGGTACGCGATACTTGACATCAGCAATTTTCAAAACGCGGTAAGTTTTTGCCACATAAATCTGTGGAACCAGTCGTATAGCTTCGATATCCACGTTCGGCGCGACATGGATGCCAAACAGAGCGTTAACGGCCGCACGTCCGATCAGAGTGTATTGTCATCAGATACTTTTGGTACTTGCGGCGTTCTGGGTTCTGCAAGCTTGACAACAAAGGGTTTTAACAAAGTTGATATTTGCATAAGAATGTTGAGTCTATTTGTCCCAGAGATTATAATCGTCAAACGAGATTTATCTTTAATTTCATTATAAGTGAAATTGAACAAGAAGCAGCTGGATTATTTACAGATCTCATGAATACTGCCAGTATTTCTGATAAACTAACTTAAGACAAAACCACAATTGTAGGAAAGGACTAATTTTATTCGCGATCAAAGCTTCGTACCCCGAATGCTATTAAGTCAAAGGGAGGTCCCCACTTTGAAATTCAAATCTGTCTTAGAGCTCGTTCAAAACAATGATAAATTAGCTCAATTTCTCTTAAGGAAAGCCTTGATTATGTTCGTAATGTTTTGTAAATTATTTGAGGGTCTCATGAAATGCCAATAAGTAATTCGAAAACTAAGATCCCTTATAAATTGTTTCGTACAGCAAGTTCTCATATATCTTTTGAAGTAATTTAATATGGAGTCCTTTAAAATACATCAGCAGTTCGCAATTCCCTACTTCTCGGAATATTTGATCAAATAGAGCTTCTTTCGACGAAAATAACCCAAAACTTAAAATGTATCTATCGAGTCCGTATATCTAACATTTTCGCTTGAATAAATCGTGACGTATATTCGAGGCGAATTTACTTGCACATCACATGACAAAATGTAAACGGTTCCGGTGCTCAAATCTAACATACATTTCACAGAATTCGGATCATCCATGTATATTTGTGCGATACTTCAAACTTCACATGATGCGGAGAGAAGATATTTTAATATAATATTAACGTACAATGCTCGTGCCATTCTTGTTCTTCATTTCGTAGACGTTTTATCACTTGGAACGACAAAATTATGTCATATATTTAGCTGCTCTTACATCAAATCGCTTTTATCGAAATGTCGCAAAATATTCCTAATTTGGCATACCAAGCATCTACGTTTGTTTTCATCTCAAAAATTGAAACAGAACCACTTTTTCACTGGTCTTTAGCGCTAGCAGTCCCTTGTGTAAAAATACGACCGAGCTGCAAAACCAATTACTCCATTTTGTATTTCCAAGTTTTTTTTGGTGCAGCGTCTGTTTTGCGGTCGCAGACTAACTACAGTACATTTGTTCCATCAGTGTTTTTGTCTTTAAACAGTCTGTTGTTGCTGTTCTAGTCTTAAACTGATGTGTTCAGGTAAATTGCCTTCTATATCTAAACTTATTTAAATATGCCTTTTACCGCAAGAATCTGGTATTAGGAAACAAACCTTTGGTATTCCTTTAAAAACTTCCAAAATGGCGCGTCGAAAACAGATGAAGCCTTATTGTACGCAAATTGATTCGGGAATTATTCAGGACCTTTGTTCCTACAATGAATTTGTTCTAGCCTATCCTAAGCACTCGCGGAATATTCCTAACCAATAAATTAGTTTGAGCATCAGTTTATCTGAAATGAACACAAATTAAATCTGCCCTTCAAGGGGACCATAGGAATCATGAACAAGACCCGAATCACTCGGTATCGACAGCTGTTTGGAAACTCATTATCTACATTTCTGCTGGTGACATTCTGGGTACTGTACCTACTTTAAATACCGGAACTATTTCACACTTCCTTAATAATATCGTCAATTTCCTACTTCTCCATTAAAGTTCTTTGAAAGTTTCGGACAATTCGCATTTCATATTATGTATACTCTGATAGTGAGCATTTCCACAGCATGATGGCCCAGTGGTTAAAGCACGAGGATGTGGGTTCGCAACCGGGCATGGGCAAGTACTAATGTGACATAACTGACGACGGTGTAGGAAAACATCGTGTGGTAACCTGGACTTAAAATGAATATAGGTAATTCTAAAATTGCCAATCCGGCTTGAGCAAGCGTAGTGATCAAAGGTCGTGCCTTCTGTGTATGAGAAGAGGCCTTAGCCTTTGAGTTTTCAGACAGTTAACATTTTATATTACACTCTGTTCATTTTGCTTGCACTCTTTGTCATTTTTAAACACCATACTGAACATTTTAGAAGCAAAAAAGGAGGTTAAAAGCTATGAAGTCTGAGATACTTATAAATCTATTAACTTCCTTCTTAATATACAATGAACAAAAACTCTTAAAGGAAACTGAAAGTCCTAACAGCTCACATAAAATTCGCACTTTGTGGTGGCACTTTTTCAGCGTGCACGCTTGACTGGCGTCCTCGACGAGGCCAATCTACTGCCGTTTCCTTAATGACGTGACCGCTTGTCATTTCGTTCACTTCCTTTGCATTACTGGGAGCTCCGACATCGATTTGAGAACAACGGGCCTTTGACATTTTTATAACGACAATTTTCTGGGAAGTTTTCTTTCTCAACGGCTTAAACATTGAAATAAAAGTTTATGTTAGGAACTTCTGATTGTGCAGTTAAGGACCATAATTGAGTTAACAATGATTCTGTGCCATAAATTGCGGCAATGTCTTAGTCATCTTGGTGAATGGTCTTAGTGTTCCATTATTAAGCCAATCCAGACCGTTTAGTCTACCGTTCTCAGGAAATTCGTTCTTAGGGCAAAGTAATAAAATCTAAATATAAACGTCTATTTATTTCCTCCAGTGTAGGATGTGGGTGTTAGTAAATACATTCGTGTTTGTGCACCAGATTATAAGCAAGGTCATTGGGTAATCTCGCGACATATTGCTCTATTTTTAATTTCGCGCTCATCACCTTCGGGTGTGCCGTGGCTAATGACGTTTGCTGTGATGCAACGGATCTTCCTTATTTTAATTGATCGTCAGCGTTAAATTTGGAAAGTCGCATCTATTTTCGTTTAAATGGACTAAAAAACTAATCATAGCTTATTTAATTAACAGTTCATAATATATTTACACAAATATTCTTAGAACTCTCATAAGGATCCTATTGGACTCAAATGAGTCCAATTCTTAAAATGTACAACTCAAGATAAGTAATGGAACTTAAGCTACCACAGAAAAATTTTGTTCGAATCACCCGACACCAAAACAAACCACGCAAACAGTTCCCGTACGAGGGCAAAAAACTCCCAAACATGTTTAATAGAAATCCAGCAGCCATTCGCAAAAGTAATAAAACAAACCCCATATGTTACGGTAAACATTTCATATAAATGGGAGATTTCTCCCATGTAACCCGCAGCTTCTAGGGCGACGGCTACCAGATACAAATAGGGGATTACGTGATAACATCATCTTGACTTTGAAAGATTTCTACCATTTTGGGAGCTTTTTATGAAGACAACAAGATTTCAATATTTATTTGTAAACTACGGCTTCGCTAACGTGATTGTGTTATCTATTGACATAGTTGATACCTGTATTTGTAAAGAAACTATCCTTAACAACGCCAGTTAATTTTGATACTTGCTATTCATGTTCTCTACTGGGAGATTCAAGAATCGTAAAATTTAAGAATACCTCAACATTTTATCTTTGTCACATAATTTTCTACCTATTTTAGTCTCAACGCTTAATCGCTTAAGAATCCGGATACCTAAATTGAAATTCCGCCGAAATTCCAAACGGCGAAAATTCCTGTCATGGCGGAAAACCGTCGTCTGCCAACCCTACCCATGGCACAGTAATTGTGCAAGGCGTGGGAGGAAATGTCAATACTGTAAACGCTAGCGTTCAAGCTTTAGTCGCATTGGGTAAGCAAGCGGTTGAGTAAAATTGCAACTTTTTGTTAATAGCTGTGTTAATGCAGAACTAAGTGTGTGAACGTGGTTTGCAGGTTATGATGCTAATTGCGATTAAGCTTACATTATCAAGCGTGAAGATTTGTTTAAGTAATTTCTTAATTTCCAAAGTTTATCATGTGTACTCAAAATCATTATTGAATTTAACAACTTAGCAAAATATATGCAAATCATTTAATTCGTAATTCACTAAACATTGTAAAATAGCACTAAAACCCAAATTTTATTAGTCCAGTAAACACGAAATTTATTCATTCAAATAACTATAAAAAGGTAATGAGTTTCATAGAAGAGAATATAACGTTGAATGCGAAATGAAAGTTAAACCTGAGCTAATCTAAACTTTTAACGCGAGAGTACGAGAGGCGGTGGTATTGTCACTAGACTGCCGCGCCAGAAAGATAAAGAGGGCTTTTGAGACAGAACACTACACATGTGCGGCGTATGCCTTTGTCTTACAGTTTAAATTGCATGGAGATTAGTATTTTACGAGCAAACATTCAACGGCATACTGCTGTAAGGAGATACCTGGGTTACGAAGCTCCCTTGTTTATATTTTAGCAGACTGGTATTCAACGTTGTATAAATTCTTAGATCAGCTTTCAATGATACAGTGAAGTCATGTATGCAATTCTGATATCTAAAATTCAAAGTGCTAAGTTCATTTTTATCTAACGTTACATCTCATCTCAATTCCATTTAGTCATCTATACTAGTATTCTGTTGTAGGGGGGTAATCTATGGATCCGAACCGATTTTTAAAATTCTATCGCAAATGACGTTATCACTGAGTGCTAAAAAATGGGATCCGTAAGAAAAATCAAACGAATGAAATCAGTGGACGTGTGAAGTGAAGTGATGAATACAGTGGCGGCCAGTGGTTGGTCGACACTTCACAGGACCAAAGGGTTGATCTACGTCAAAGAATCAATATTGCCATACAATGTAGCAAACCTGTCATTCTTTTGGACACTTTGTCTCATTGACACGGCACTAGAAATACTAAATCAACGTGACTTTACCTAAGGTCGTACTCTCCATAGCTATGTATAAAGATAATCGTTAACAGAGGCTTATAATTACAGAGTACGTATTCGATTACCAAACCCGTTCGTGCGTGGTAATTATCCCAATATTAGAGTACACAGGGTTTTGAATTTAAAACCACTGGGTATACTGGTTAAATTTGAAACTTAATAATTAGATCAAAGTGGTTTCTTTGTAATTGTACCAGTTGTTTTATAACACTTAACTTTGGATTAAATAAAAGCTATACTAAAATCTTTTTTATTTCTTTATCTAATACTAGATTTAGCACGCGACTTTGTCTGTGTAAAAAGTAGCCTATGTCTTCTCTTGGGGTTGAAAATTACCTAGTACCAAATGTCATTAAAATCGGTTCAGGCTCAGACAGACAGAGTTACTTTCGCATTTATAATATTAGTATGGATAGTGACAATTAAGGGCTCCTATGCAAATCCCTTAGACTGTCGCATTAACAATAAACATCCCAATCTTAACAAAGTTAAAAGGGATACCGACATTACTTCTCCATACTACCACAAACGTGAACTCTCTTAAATGCTAAAGTACGCATACATTTCCCACAACCCTTTGGTTATTTACTCGTCTTGCAGGAAATTTCATTGAATTAACTTGAACGATCCTGAACGCGATTAGGGGGGTCTCACCATTCCCCCGTAGGAAATTCATTTAGACTATTTTATACGATCAGACGCGAATTTACTATTTGTGTTTGTAAGCGAAGAGTTTGTTGTTGAAGAAGATGGTGATATTAAAAACAATTCAAATCGCTTTATATGTTTAGTCTAAAGAAAGGAGTTATCCCATGACTATCCCATTACTACTATTATAAATGCTGAAGTCTGGATAAATGGATGTTTGTTACTCAATCACTGCAGAACGGCTGAACGGATCTGGATACATATAGCACTTAGTTTACTCTTTACCACGTTTCTGTTTCCGAGAGATAAACGTAGTCAAGCTTGTATGAAATTATTATGCCTTCTTAATTTATTTTCTGTATCTTCCTTCATACCTTCTTTATTACATAAATCAAGTGGATCACCTTCATTCGTATTAATACATAATCACATCGCGCCATAATCCTTGAAATCTTCAGTAACTTGTACGTTAGTTATACAATGCTATCTCACAAAGTAACCATCTTGTTCTACAAGTCATTTGAACATCGTCAGCTTATCGAATATCTGTAACATTGGCTATTGTTGCCAGTCCATTGCCGGCGACGGTCGTTCCATTGTCATGACAGAGATATGCCTAGCAATAGAATGCATGTTATAACGTCCTTGAGATATTATCGATTATTATCTGTGCTTTGTTATTGAAGGTTAAATCATAGCGTTGATTTAATTAATTTTTGTTAATATAGCGCTTATAATAGTCTCTTTGATAATTTGACCAGCTTTGAAACCGATGAAATGAGAATTTCGTCTTAAGAATTCTTGAAATACCGGCTAAAATGTTATGAAAGTCACAAATCATGTTAAGTAAGCCATACAATTAGGCATATTACGTTTAATTGAAGTCTTAAATCATCCTTTGAGATTTAAGAATTACGAAATAGTGAAATCAATGAATTTAACACGCGATAAAAATCCACGTCGACAATAAAATCTGTGAATAATTAATTTCAAGATAAAAAGAAACATTAATGTTTAAATAAACGTAAAAAAGAGAAAAAAGTTGAAGTGAACGGAATGAAATCCGAAAAATATGTAGTAGGCGTGTTTGAATCTATAAAATACGATCCGGGGTTTGGAATTTTGGATAGGAAACGCTGTAATGTAAACACGGAACATAGGCGAGGCGCAAATAAAACGTCGTACAGCAACGATAAAATGCAAAAAGAAAATTCTGTAAAACTTGCCTAGTATTACCGAATTTTCTTTTTCTATGCGAAAATTTTAACCACAGTATATGGCTAGATTCTGCCCGCGACTTTGTACGCGTAGAAAGTCTATCTAATCTTGTATCTCTACAACGTGGCGCTACCATGGTGACATTAATTTAACACACGTATAGGGTTACGCATTTTTGTTTTATATAAAAAAGAAAAAACCATAAAACCTTATTAATTAATGAGTTATTTCACATTTTAGAAAATAGCATCTTGGAGCAACCTGTATTTAAAGAACTCTAGCCCAGCGGTCATTTGCCGGGGTCACGGACACTAGCATCGTATCAATGAAATTAAAACGAATAAGCAATACTAAAAAGATGAAACAAATGCAAAGAGTAGGCTAATTGAAGGAAAGAGAGATCCCTTTGTCGGCGAGTATCGTAGGCGACGCAGACGCAGGCGTCGGGTGTCGTCGTCCCTTCCCCCGCAAGCCGCGGATCCTTTTTATTTTTTAGTGCTCGTCGGACCCATGCCCTTGACACACTTATTGATGTGATTACTCGTGCGCATAATAATCGTATTTATTTTCGTGAATGTTTCCGCAAAAATGCCGCTTGCTTATTTTATTTATTTATTTTTGTGTAATTAGGATAATTGTTAGATCATGGTACTGCGATAAAGACGCTTTGCTTTGTTTTCGTTAGTTTTCTTTCTTATTACGATAGGTACTTACATCTTTGGCAATAAGGACGTTTTTATTTGTGTTATTAGTGCTTGTGTAAACCTGTGATCGTGATGGCAAATACTCATCCTAACTACACGGCAGCTCCACCTACTATTGTAGAAGCTCTTTAGCGCATCCGCGAAAACCAGCTAGTGGATCCTAGGTCTCAACGCCCATATCAACCGTCTACACATTAAGACCCAATCCAATAAAATGAAAATGTGCTACATTATTTTCAAAATCAGCCCAAAACTAGCATTCGTCAGAATGAGGGAAATGGCTCTAAGGGACAATTTATTTTCAAAAGTGCGGGAGAACATGAAGCGCCCTTTAACCCTTTGTAGGTATCCGCCAACAAGGTGGTCTCCTTGAAAATTTAAAACACTTAAAGACTATTAAATAAAAGTGAATTTGATTAGTGATGATGGTGATAATAACAAACAGTAATAAGAGAAGGTGATATGTGATTAACTACGCTCGGTTTCTTTGTTATTATTATGTCGTCAAATTACAATCGGACCGATCTCAAGTACCAGGCGCAAGCGTGGTTGCCAGCGCGCAAAGCGAGACGTTGCCGCTTCGAGTAAACGTAATTCAACCAGGTGATAGTACTCTAATTTCATGAATGAATTTTTGTACAGAGTGATCCCAATTTTGGTTACTTTTTTATTATTTAATTTGTTCGAAAAATTTTTTTTTTCAATTTTCGTATTTCTATAACCTGTCCTATTGAATATGATTTATGGACACTAGCCCTATTCGTGTGTTAAATTAATGTCACCATGGTAGCGCCACGTTGTATACAAATTTTAAAACCGCGTTTCAGCCCATTAGGGGAGGAATTTTTAAAAATCTTGTGGGAAAATATCAGCTTGTCAAACAGCGCAATCCGTTCAGTAGCTTGAGCTGTGTGTTGATGGATCAGTCAGTCAGTAACTGTTGCCTTTTATACCTTCATATGTATAAAATAATGTAGCACAGAGATTGTATCTACCATAAAGAAAGATTAACGCAAGACCACTTAACAGAAGGAAGCCTTCACATCCCCATTTACCATTTTCTTTACAATAAAAGAAAATATGAGTAATCCTGCCGCCACAGACAATAGAACGACCTGTATATCCCCTTAATACCACTCCATTTGTTTTTTCCATTATTGAGGCCTCGTCATGCCAAGTCACGGGATAAAAGAACAATTTTCGGCAGTAACATTACGCGAATTACCCCGTGGGGGGGGACCACAACAGGATGCGTTGGTCAACTTGCTAAATTCATATTTATGCGTCCGGTCGGTACGCTTCTCATGACCGCTATATTGTTCATTACATTTTGATTATCTAGAAGCGTTTTGATGTGTTTTTGAATGGTTGATGCTGTTTGGAACTTTCCTTGCAATCTGTTGCAAATTTTATGGCAGATTTTAAGTTAGTGCTTGAAACGTGGTTGCTTGTAATTTTGCGATCTATTACATAGAAAATAAAACCAGAAATGTTTCACTTAGTTCAGTGCACTCAGCCAAAACTTATTCAAGAAAACTGAACGTTGCCAATGGTCCTTCTTACTCGAGCCAAAATTCAATTTCAACAAACACGTTAGTCTGTACGACATGGCCTTATAAATAGCCTGCATTGTCTTACAATAGATACTAGGATATAATAAATTACGTTTGCGTACTGTCAAGGAAAGAATAGATCAACAATAACATGGCACGTGCGTTATTATACTTCGTTAATAGAGTACTACGGTTGATAAAGTAATCGAATGACATCATCACCGTCTGAATACGTTGCGATGTTAGATGTATTTGTGATAAATAATAATGAATATGTCATGTTAATGAACATGACAGCGGTTAAGGAAAACATCGTGAGGAAACCTGGTGTTATAATTAATATTAGTCTGAAATCGACAATCCGCCTTGAGCAACAAGCGTGGCGATCAAGTGCCTTCTCGGCATGAAAAGAGGCTTTTGCCCTGCAGTGATATAATAATAGGCTGGTATTATTTAGTCATTAACCTCGAAGTCAGTGGCTAACACTTCACGCATATTGACATATGATATTATTTTTTAACTTATTTGAGCCTAAGTAGTTATATAGTAACTATTCAGTAATCTGTGGTTATATGTCGTATTCAATACCATGTTTATTCCATACATGTTACAAACAAACGGATTGGCTTTTGTATACAAACAATATCTATAACATAAAAATAAGTCGCTAAATGTGTTGGTAAGCGCAAAACTCGAGAACGGCTGGACCGATTTGTCTGATTCTTTTTTTGTTGAATTCGTAATTTTTCAGACAAGGTTTTTATGCAAGATTTTTTTTTTAGAAAATACACCGGCTATGTCGGAAGTTTGCACCCGTGCGACGCCGGGGCGGTTCGCTAGTAAGTTATAATTATTCACAGTCGCTAGAAGAATTTTAATGCGAGTTGTCAGTGTCACATTACAATTCTGTCAAAATGTTGTCAAATGTTTTTGTTTTATAACCTAGTTTATCCAACGTATACAGTATTCAGTGAGATAATTAAATAGCAAACACTACTGTATCTCTCGGGAAATTACATTACGAACAACTGTGTGTAAACATTTCAGAACAAATAAATAAGGAGAGTATCAATTTCGTAGTAATAACTCCGAATTGCTTGTCTATTAATAAAAGATTGATCGTCTGTGGTATGTGTGTTGATTAGTGTTACCAGTTGGAAATATGACGAAGAAAATGCCAGGACGACTTGTATGTCTTTCTATGGAATTGGCACGAAGTAGTGCACGACTGGAAATGTGGAAAGAAAGGCAGGCGTTTGCCCAGCTGTGGGACAGTACACATATAGTAAAAACAACAAAGCTGAAACGTGAATCTTGATTTAAAACTCAGTTAATATTAACGTTATCAATCTTCGATAATCTATCTTAATCAAGTTTCAAATGCGTGAAAATATAAGACCGTATTGTTTCATTTAGGTACGCACTGTGTATGTTTGCATATGCATACTACCATGTGCAATCCAAGTTGATGCAAAAATAAATAACTGTTTCATATTTCTGTATTTTATTCAACCCATTCATTCATTTCCTAGACAGCACCTTCCGTCAAATGGATTAAAGTAATAAACAAGAGTATCGCCATTTTCAATTTCTCTAAAAGATTTTGTTTCATTTCTATACATTAATATTTGGAGATTTAATTCGATTGAAGTAAATATTATGACGGAATGAAACGTTAGACAAATTCATTACTTTATAGTTTTTGGTTTTTAGTTGTCTTACGGATTTCATTGTGCAATATAACGTAAAAGTAACTCTGTCTGCCCATCTGTTACCTCACCACGGCAAAACCACTGAACTGACCGGAAGGTAGCTTGAGATCTGGACATACGCTAGGTACTTTTTATTCCGCGACTTCGTCTGATCACAAATATTTATCGATATTAAAATCTACTAAATCCTGCATAACCTACAAAACAATTCATCCAATATCCAAAAACATTAGCAAACACTTAAAGGAACTTTTAATACGTGAAGACAAAACCAAATAATTTGTCTCCACGATTAAGAAGAACAAGTTTTATAATAGTATATATGGTAAGCAGTACTGTAAATAACCAGTACACCCTGGGGTGTAGACGTAGAGGAATCATAAATATCGTCGGTTTATAGCTGAGGTACCGATGCCAGACAGCATCTGGCTCAAAGGACCAAAAATATGGAAACTCTTTTATTCTTATGATCTTAATTTTTAAAGCAAAAGATTGTTTATTTATAACATGAATCTGAAATGAGGTTAACAAAGTTATCAGTTATTAAGTTTCTAAAAAAAAATCATTTAAAGAACGTGATCATAAAATGATTCGTGTTAAAAATCTAATCATTGCTCGAGAGCCTTTCAAAACACTTTCAAGTAACGAAAAGTATCACAAAAAGCAATTTTGTACAGAGCTTTGGGCGATTTGAAAACTAACCTAGATTTAGGTACTAAAATAACACAATTTTACAATAAAAACACAAATTAATTTCACGGTTTGCTAAGACGTTCTTTTTGTCATCACTTGCAAACGCCACCAGGAAAAAACGAAGAAAAATTTGAATAAAGATTGTACGACAAAGCGCGGGTCAGATATTTATAATGAGACTTGGGGTACGGAATTGTGTTTCTGCCACGACGCCATTTGTAATCAGAGAAATGTCTTAACACCCATCGGAACAAAAAAAGAAAAGAATTAATTGGAAGGGCGTGATTCTGAGGGTAGAAGTTTCATTATCGTTATAATCAGATTTTGGTCGACACGGTTGGCACAGTAGTTGAGCGATTGACTGTTGTGCTGCATGTCGCAGCTTTGATTCCCGCACGGGGCAATTATTTGTGTGGCTTAGTGGCTTCTGGGTCTGGTTGTTTGGGTTATGTGAGTTATGTTTATAAACGCAACCAAGATACAACAAAGAATCCTCGTGTGAGGTAACGTTTTGTTATTATTTAGTAATAAAAGCTGACTTTTGACTCTTCATTATAAAAATCATTTCAGTCTAAAGAAGTTACCAGTGTCAGTCATTTTGCTTCAATCATCACTACCTACCTCAACAGGAATGTCCGGCTCCAGTATATTTATATTACCTTCACCAGGTCATTGACCCTCTGAAAATCATTATGCTACTTACTGGTCTCGTAGTTGAATACCTACCAATTAATACCGGCTTATAGACCCAAGTCTAACTATTAGCATCTACTCTATAATCTCTTGCTAACAGGGTTGCGAAAATCCTCTGACAAATACTTTGAGCACACATTGTAGTATAGCAAAACCGCTTAATTGAGTCCTCGCCTGCTTACACTGTTCACCGTTAACCGCTGTGACGTCACATATCTTAAAGCTTGATTCACACATCAGTGAAGTCATAGTTCCGGCACCGTCCCGTATCAGTGATAAATTTATTATTATTTCGTACATTGTCTATGAACGCGTTCACACTTGTCAGTGTCAGTGATGACACAGTGCTCTCAGTGTCAGTTCCGGCGCGTTCTTAGAGAATGTATGAAAGAGTAATTATTATTAATACGGGACGGTGCTCGCCGCACGCACCTCTCCCGGTCCTCGTTTTCGTTCTACCCTGCGACCCTTTGCCTCTCAGGCGTGCACTCAATGAAGCGATTGAACTATAGTAACCACGCATGATCATTACTCAGTCTCAATACTTCAAATTGTCCCTCATCATTAGTAACATTCCATATCAGAACTTCAGAATATCAAAGAGCAGACTGTAAGTATACTTTTAAACTATAGCTAGGTTTAAACCCGCCTACACAAGCGTGCGTCTTTCAGATAACGCTGGATTTTCATCTGTCCCCCTCATTACTCTTGCGCTAGACAGAGAGGGCGGTTGATAGACTATGCAAATAGTCTGAGTACTTGAAGCACGCTTTAGTTTCGCTAACGATGTAGGGTGACGGTGTGAATTCGTGGGACATGAATATACATGTAGAAGAATGCAAGTTTTTCAAAAGGGTTGTGCGCAAGGGGGGGGGGGGTGAAGATTAGCATAGTGCAGTGTCAGTGTATTTTTAAGGGTGTCTGCTAATTACTTCTCTCTCTCATTTTTTCGTCTAAAATCTTCAAATAAAGTTTCACATTGATAAGTCAAAACCTGCCTGTAAACAGTCTAATTGAAATAACTTTGACTTTGACATTACATATTTTATTTGTGCAGTAACTCATTACTGCAAAGTCTATTCAAATCTTTGTTTCAATTAAGCATATCAAGAAATAATCAACCTTATACAAATATTTATTAAATTGAGAATTACTAGTAAGTAAAAAAAAGTAGTAGTTGTCCACAACATTTGTTTACATATCTGTAAACTTAATCGTGATCGCAGTTTACCTATCCACATAACATCGCGCCTGTAATCCCCGAAGGGTTAGCCAGAGGTGTACCTATTCGTTTGACATTAAAATCTTTTGAAAGAGAGAAGGTTGTTTAACTACATTATTATGCACCCTCCTGACGTAAAAACCACTGGACTGATGTTCACAAATGAGTTGTCAATTGATTGGACAAGTGAGGCGTTATGCCTCGCTCATATTCTAGGTTATAGTTTTAAACTAAGCTATTGTATCTATCTATAGAAACAAAAATTGAAGTGTCTGTTTGTAATGTCTTAACAACAGCTTTTTACTAAATGCATATGAATTACACGGCACTTGTAACCAAAAAAACATTTTTTTAAATAAATTATTGTCTGTCTGTCTCTTTTTTTTTTCAACTTATTTCCGAAATCTGAATCCATTTTGACGGGACTTTCAATGGCAGATAGCTGATGTTATAAGGAGTAAACGGTTACTCTTACTTTAGAATAAGGGATGATTCTCATTAGAGCGGGCCGTGCCCGGGGCGGGGCCCGGACGGGGCACAGTTTAAAATCTGTTACATATATTTTGTATCAATTTATATTACACAGTGCATTATCCGTGTCCCGTCCGGGCCCTCTCGACGCACTTCAATACCACGTCGGCTCGTCCACGCCCCGGCCCGGGCACGGCCCGCTCTAATGAGAATCATCCCTAAGAATTAGGATACTGCGCAACAAAAAATAAAACCCTCGGTTATCACCGACAGTCACGGGCTTATCAAGATGTGTTATATTTATTTCACGCAAAAGAAGTCAGTCAGCAGAGAAAAACGGCAGTTATTCATCTGAAAATGTTATTAACATCATAATCCTCACTACAATACGTAAATCTTGCTTTAAACTTCATTTTCATTATCTACTTTATCGCAATGGATTATTTTTAAACTTTTAATATCTCAAAACCTAATAAAAAAGCAAATTCTCCTTGACCTTTCATCTTTTTAATAAACAAAACATTTGAATAAAATTTTAAATCATAAAAGCCAACAGCCACATTGCTCTCTCAGATGAGAATCCTAAAAATGCACATCAAAGCGTGCACGAGTAACGATAATATTTCGTTAGGCTTGCATGTGGGCAGAATGCTACGTCAAATGATTAACAGGCCAAAGGATTTATTAACATATTTAAATGCTTCATTAGATTAAAAGGATTTAGCCTAAAGTGGCTTTAAACCAGATAAAAATGGAGGCTTATGTAAAGCACTCGAATATTACTTATTTAATTTGAGGCAAAAAAAAAATCTTTTCTTTTTTGCTTTAGTGTCATGACATTTTTTTATCATGGGAATAAACTAATGTCTAGGATGCAGGCTCCGCCTAGTTTAAATGTTAGGATTGATTTAAAAAATATAAACACAAGTTCTTTATTCAGGAAAAAAAAATTGTTTAGATTAAAGGATTTGTAAAGTATGTTTTTCTGTGTCAATCATGTTTTTATTAATATCTTTAATGTCGACGTCACATTGGCCATTGAAATACCTACTCCAGACGACAACCAATCAAAAACTAATGAGACCCCAATAGGGCTACATAATAGATTATTTGCTATAACTTTACTAGACATTTGATTGAACCGAAACCCGAAGGGACTTGCTGTTTGTAAGAGGCCGAAATCACTTGGAATTACTGGGAAATACAGTCTGAGAATAAAAAAGCTAACACCGTATATAAAACTTATTATTTTTCTGAAAGCCTACATTTTAAGTGGAAATGACAGTTCGAAAAGGGTCGCCATTTGTGCTTGCTATATATTTTGAAATTGCGCAATCTTTCTTTCTGCTAGTGTACATAAGGAGTTTTCTTTTAAACGTTGCCCCACACTAAGAATTTCTACTGTATCGTGAGTGCGTTCACAAACATAAACTCACATACATAAACAACCAAGGAATAACTACCTGTAGGCCATACAAATATTTTTTTTGCGTGCAGAAAGCGAACCTACGACACGAAATGCAGCAACCAATCACTCAGCCGCTGCGCCAACCGTGTCATCAATGTTATATGCACGTACAAATACACATACGTGGCGATACCGTCCATTCATTAGGCAACCTCGGCACAGGTATTTAGGCTACCCATGCTGCTAGTAATTACTATAATTGATACTCCCAAGTACTACCAACGCGTTACCGAGAAACGTAGGCTTTATAGGTCATCTCGTTTATCCTTACAACGATCAATATTTTTGATCCTTTAAGCAAAGTCCTTTACGTTTTAAGTTAAGAATGTTTTTTTTTTTGCAAATCAACGTTAAAAAAAAATTAGGTCTTTGTTTTTCCCTCCTTTTTTATATTTAATATTCTTATCATTACGAAGAAAAGCGACAATGGCCATTCATGGCACGGACGACAGCGCTTTAAGGGAAACACTGCGGCATCTTATGGTGTTGTAATAGGAGCGATTTTACCACAAAAATGTATGTGTCTGATGTGCCAGCGACTGTACATTAAATCTTAATGATCATGATTAAAAACCAACCAATTTATATCAGCTTGAGGTACAAACCGGGCAAATAATAGGGGGCGAGCACGTAATAGGCTCGCCCCCTATTACATGGGACTTAAACATAACTGGCGAAATGTGGCTGCACTAATGGGTACACCACTGCCTAACCCTTCGGGGATTACAGGCGCGATGTTGTGAAGTAAAAACTCCTTGCGTAAATCAATGCCATAGACACACCGTTCACGTACAAATCACTAATCTTCAAAGTAGACCAACACCCAAAAAGTAAAACAAAGCCATTAGTTTCTAATTCTTGTTTACTTTGAACCAAGTAGTCCATCCAATACAAATAGAAATTAAATGTCCACTTTATCTAACAAAGAAACTTCTAAGGCGACACTTAAAAGGCTATCTCTTATAAAATAAATTAGTTCGCTACAAGAAAAGCCGGGATCAAAAATGGATGGTCTTTGA
Source organism: Hoplodrina ambigua (assembly GCA_949774945.1). Lineage (NCBI taxonomy): Eukaryota > Metazoa > Arthropoda > Insecta > Lepidoptera > Noctuidae > Hoplodrina > Hoplodrina ambigua. Next base: position 2,825,596 of record OX458990.1, read on the forward strand.
TAAATCGAAAATATCTTAAGAAGGACGATACGGGGGAAAGGTCAGGAGTTTAGACTACAATAGGCTAAAGAGGGCCAACGCTAAGGAAAGAGGAACTAGGGAGGTTTTAGACATCAAGAAAATTGTTAGAACGTGAATCATCAACTTTCTTGACACTGATTCATCGATTTTGAAACTCGAAAGGATCGCGTGTGTGGCTTTAAAGTTGACTATGAGATTATACTCATTATTTTTACTTACATTCTGTAATTCTGGTAACCATATCGTCTACAGCCGAAATTATGATAAACCTAACTTAGTCATTCAAGACTATTTCTCTAATAAAATATAGTCTAACCTTCATAAAACAAACCTTTACCACTCGACAATAAAGCAGCGTCCCTCTCAGTGAAAGAATACTCATAATCAGACCAGTACTTCAAGATACAACCTTTTATAAACAAAAAATAAGAAAAAGCTTTACCTCTTTATAATATTAGCATAGACAAATAACAAACTTCCAGACTATCGCCTTCAATTAAATAACACGCCAACTTCTGACAAGCTGTCACTTCAGTGTTAACGTCAAACTTAGTATCAACTATTAAGTTAACAGCAGTAATTTTACGCCTTCCTATCACATTAAGATCATGAGCATGATATGTAACATGTATACCATGTTACGTTTCCATAGCAGACACCACAACTTTATTAATATTTTAGGGTGGGTATGTTGCCAAAAGCCTTGCTAATTACATTGTACATTAGTTGTTTTCTTTGTTATAATATGGGGCCTGCTTCTACCTACAACCTGTTATAATAAGGGTAGACATTTTGTAAGACCGCTCCTATTCTATTTTTATCATCAGCCATGTTATTTTATTTCGTATATTATCTAATATTGTAGAAATCTTTAATTCTGTTGTTTCTTCTCCCTTTAGAATAAGCTCTTGCTTGTTTACTTTGATCTTTAAAAATTGATATAAATCTTGGATTAGATTTAAATTTCCTTTTTGCGTTACACCGCGGGCTGTTAAGCAAAATGGTCTCATACACGCAATAAGTACACAGTGAAGTAATACACTGCTTGCGACCGTATTATTTACGCGCACCTGAGTTATATTGCCTCAGAGAACACTTATAAAGTCTTATCCGGCAAAATTATCTGTGTACACACATGCACTCGATTCTTTAAACAACTCGTTTTAAGAACGAACACGTTTATATTTTGCAGCGAAAACTTCCAATTTATCCAATGATCAATGTCGGAGTTCCCAAAGTATAATGGTCAGTCCGAACTTCCGAAGTCTTTGATCTCGTATATTACTACCATCTAATTCTCTATCATATATTTAATTTGTAGATATTTAGGTTAATGCTGGACTTCGTAAACAGTATAAATCACTCATGACAACGAAACTAATGCTAGCAGGAAAAACGGGAACGAAAAAGTAACACTCGCAACAGAATTAGTTAGTTGCTGTATATATGCTATATCATCAAAACATTTGGTGGTTTATAGAGCAGAAATATTTGTATAACTTTTCGTATTATTTTCATAGCCATGGATATTAATAACGATATTACAAAGACGCCATTCCAAAACGCAACATCTCAATTTTAATTTTCCATTTAGAGAGCATTCCAATTACGAAAACTGATTTACATTTCCACAGGATTACCAACAGATGTCAGAATAACTGTATCACTGGAAAACAAACGTCTATTTATATTCAACTAAGTAAGTCTGTCATAACCATTTACAAAATTCAGTCACAACCCGTTACACTATCAATCACTCCCTGAAGATTGAACGGGAAATTAGTCCGGAATGTTATGATAACAAAGCTAATATTATCAACATTCCACCAGAACCACAGCATTCTATTTACACAATACTCGATACATCCGAAAATAGTCCACAAACCGACACACTTAGCAGCACAAGGCAATAATATCAAGACACAGAACAGGTTTCCACAAGGGCGGCGGACGAACGGCCTTGCCACTCCACACGTGAAACTCGAGATTGCTGACGTAACGAGTTGAAATTCATCAGGGCAACCCTAATTTATAAGGATAATATAGGTTTATAAGAAATATGGGGGTAGTACGACTTCAGACAAAGATGGGTTGACGACGTAAAGGAAATTGCAAGTCCTCCCATCGATTTACTTGGTCTAATAAGGTAAGGGACAGAAAAGGGTGGAAAAAAAGAAAGACGGTTTAATATCAGCAGGTGGACTATATGAGCTGAGGACGATGATGATGATATCTCAAAAATCGAGGTAATGTTTTATCAAAAGTAATATTTCAAATAGTACGTTGCCATTGCCAATTTTGATCATGGTGACGACAGTTCACGAGCGGCCAATGGCCCACAGTTAACATTTTGTCTAGCTGATGCTAATTATCCTTCGAAATTGGATTGTGAACAATGAGCGTCGAAATGCCTCGCACAATCATCTATGTGTTGATTAAGTCTAGAATGGAAATTAATGAATCTGTTGCCATATCCACGGTTCGTCGGAGACAGCTAAATTGTTCACATGTCAGTTACAATTAGTGGCCTTTATTAATATCTAAATAACCTCTGTCACTTCTATATGGCGAGGTATTGTGCTTCATTTAATTACAAACGTGATCGATACCACGTGACAATGATAATGGCTTCTATTTTACTCATATCATTAAGTCCGTTGAGTATTTTGTCGTAGGATTCATATTTATTTTAACTTTGTGTAACAAAAAAGTACAAAGGCGAACCTAATGCCTTAGGCTTTCTCTAGAACCAAAAAATTTGATTTTTTTTTTATTTGTTGTGTATTTTATCTCTGTTAGGCTAAATTAACTGTTATAAGATAGAATTCTAAAGGCTTTTAGGGCTGACATAAAATTTTAAACTATTCCAAAAATTCAGTGCTTCCAAAAGGATGGTTTCGTCCAAAGCATCTAAAGTATTCAGTTTCGCTCTCGAGATATGACGACCTTTGTTCGTTTTAGCGTTAACAGAGGCGAGCGAGCCACCAAACCGGTATTTATACTCCTGACATTTAACTGAGCTACATATGAAAATAATTTTGATTCGTAATTGTTTCAAGCTTGTTAGGAATGTTCTATTTTAGGTTACTTTGATTTAGACAGCCCAGTTTTCTCTTCAGTCTTGATTTAAACTTGAACAGTTCGTGATATTCCCTTTTACAATCGTACGAAAGCTTTTGCGTTGTATTTGTACAGCCTTTGGGATGTTATTTTACTATCAAACTGACAGTCTATGTTACTGCTTCGAATTTCAGTAACAAAACAAATATTTGCGTCATATGAAATAAAAATATGCAAATACAATTCGATCAGATCGACCTCCGAACGGGATATGAAAAGTATTATTGTCACAATCACAATAATAATATGTTTTAATAAAAACCGATTGTTATTTTGAAGCCAATATAATATTAGAGTAAAATGTCAGCCCTAAGAAATTTAGATAGGGTTAATGTTTATCCAGAATCGTCTAGACAGTTAAATTTTCATGAGTTAAGTAAACTTAAAACTAGTGATCATAAGACTTAGGACATAGTGACGATGAATATTCATTAATAACTAATTGAATACAAACATTGCAAGGAAAATAGTGTATCTGAGTGTTATTTCTGTACTATTGACTAAATTCTTTCGTCACCAGCTTTATGATATTATCCTGTCTAGTTATTACACGTTTCTAAATGTTAAACGATACGTCAATACCTGTCCACACGGATTACCTTTAAAACGAAAATACAAATAGCCATTAGTCATAATTGTTTATAAATGAAGCTTCAGCTAAACCTGATACACGAAAATATTCGTCAGAATTGCTTCTAATTGCACAATAATTTTAGCGCGAATCAATCAAATCCGAGCCATTTAGATTTATGTTGCTACTTCAATTTAAACTTAGTTACCACAATCATTAGAACATTAACTTGAAACACAAGAAATATTTTATAAAGCGCATATTTTATGAACACAAATGACTTCATCAACGTATCTAAGTCACCAGTCAAAAGTTATCACTGAGCCCCTTTTCTTCTAAGTTACGTCAAAAAGCTTTTAAAATGGTGACATAAAATAATACAAATGTTGGAGACCTATTTGACAGGGACATGAAAAGGCTAGACATTGTCACGGTCTGCACCTTTGTCCACAACAATACCTATTCAGAACTAAAGTTAGACAACATTTTGAATATTTTCATCACCTTTTCATAGTGTCCTCGAGAAATGACATTCATTTAGCTTCTATTTCAGCTTCCACTCAAGCCCTGTCAGAAAATTCACTCACAAGTGGAATCAATACACAAAGCCTTCTCCGAACTACGTCGTTCTAAGTGACAGTGATATCTGTAGTATGCTCTCAGCTTTCGAGAATTGCCCTAGCAGACAGACAGATAGACATTCCGACTATGTAATATTAAATGATAGCAGAGCCTTATGAAACGTTTACGAACAAAACATTAATCACGATTTCAAGCATCCTAGGCTTAAAAGTCCTACCAAATTTAATATCTCGCTTCAATTTTCCAGTTCAACTTTGAACTTTAGTTGCGAACTAATTTGCGCGCTTCGGAACGAATTGTTTTCCAATGCCTGTTATTGTTACGGGGTTTTTTCAAACTTGTATGATATATTGCGAATGGTTCTGTTTTAACTGGCAAAGTTTTTGAGAGCCCTACGGTTCGTGAGGGACTATTATGAGTATTATTTGCTCCATCAAATCTTTTTGCGAGGTTCAAAAGGTGGTATTTGGGTATGTGAATCATTCGGTTGAAACATAACGAGCGTTTGATAAAAAACAGACGTATTTATATTTGAGAACGCTTTATGGGACTCATCGGTGAATCTTCAGAACTGAATAACAACTCCAAATGTATGTAGTTGTTATTGATCTTGAATTGGTAGGAGTAAAAAATAGACTAACACTAATGACAGAGAATTACAAGGCGATACATGCCAGAATTAAAAATAAAAACGATTTTATTTTTATATTCTCTTGTATTATTCTACACCTGTGTGATAACCACGCTCATTTTCCTTTTCTATCATGGCTATATTTCTGTCCCTTTCTGTAAGTGGTCTACCATCACTTTTGACACGAAGTCGTGGGCGTCGGTCAAGTCATGATTCACATTGACAACGTGCGTCACTTGTTAAGAGAGCATTGCTATTATCTCATCCATGTTTACATTGTTAAAAATTTAAATTACGGCCAGTTACTCGGGTTTTAAGGAATCTTTCGTTTAGCTCGGTAAGAGTTTGCGAGAAGATTGTTTAAGATTGTGAAGTGCTAGTCCAGTTTGACTATTTATATTAATTTAAGGTTGTCGTGACAGGGTGGAAATTAATGAAGTTTATACCCTTGAACTCTGCAGCCGTGACACTCCTTTAATTTAATATCGTTTGTCTTAGTTGAAAGTTAGAATTAGAGTTCCTAAGCAAAATTAATACTTCATTACTGGATTTACAACAGGAAAAATATTGAAACAAATCGAAACACATGGATACGCGTGGTAACCACTAGCTTCATCGCAATAATTTCAATGTTACTAGGGGCATATACTTAAAAGAAATATTATTAGACACCTAATGATTTGACATGAAACACTTAAAATCCACATCAATTCAAAGATAAATAGAGTATTTAGATAACCCATATCGTAGGTTTGTCATAGCTGGTTGGTTAAAATATGACATATTATATTTTTGTGCCGTGAAAGTTTCTTTATAAATAAATCAGTTAGGGCCTGTTTCACCATCTTCAAATAAGTTCCGATTAAATTACTTGGCAGATAATTTCATACAAATTCTGTTCGATTTTTAAATATTTTTGCGGGGAGTGCCTTCAAGACTCCAACCGGCGATTTTTTATACATTACAGAAGACACTACAAATGAGGAGATACGACTGTTTATCTTATAAAATCAGATGCCTTTTAGATATTGTTAAGGTACCTTAAAAGTATCATCAAAAAATAGTATTGGGAAATTAATAACAGCAGTATGAAGAGTCTAGATAGAACACAGGCCACAAATAAGCGACCTACATCGTATGCCTTAGTCTATGCACAGAAAACTCGGTAAATGGATCAAGCGGCCTCAACTTGACACTAGCTCGGGCTTTCAACAGGCTTTTAGGATTAAAACGAGGGCTTTCAGCACTAAATATGCTGCCAACAATTAGTTTTTGAACGCGAGAACTTGAGAGAGCACTTACGGTTTTCTGCACTTGATAGTTACACCTTTTTGTTTTATTGAACAGCAAAAGAAAGTGTATTTACTTCATTGGAAAACCCATTCACCTCAAATTATAGTTCAATCATAACACCACGCCTGTGATCCCCGAAAGGTTAAGCAGAGGTGTACCCATAAGTACACAGACCTACATTTCGCCAGTTACGTTTTAAGTCCCATGTACTGGGGGCGAGCTTATTGCCATTAAAACACAAATCAAGACGCTGAGGCTGCTACGGAGGAAATCCTGATGGAAAAACCTAATAACACTGCCCGAATTTCCATACGTTGCCTAAAAATGCAATAAAACAGCTTGTTTAAAAAATATTTGTATTATAGAACTTGTTATCATGTAGGTTTCAATAAATCGTTATATTTATGTTTCAATAGCGAAATATTGAAACAGGTTACTACAATAACATCCAAATTAATATTGGTAATTTTAAATTAAATATGTATTAAAACTTCCAGACATTTTATAATTTGCATGACAAAAACCTTATTCATTTCTACAAATAGAAATGCAATCGCAGACATCAAATTAATTAGAATCAACGAAGATATTAATTCTGTTATGTAAGTATTCTAATGATATTCTCATAGTTACGACCTCAACAAAATACAAAAAGAATACAATGGTTCTTTTACGTCAAAAGTCACGTTGTGATGACATAAAAACTTGGTACTACAAAAAACTCTTCGCTCTATTCATCGACCATTTTGTTTAGCTAGTCGAATTACTAACCTAAAGAATAGGGCTGTATGGATTAATATCAATCAATCTGCCTAACCTTTTCCCAACTACATCGGGATCAGTTTCCAGTCTAACCGGATGCAGCTGACCTCCACATCCCAGTAACTGGGTGATACGATACCCCATGGTAAGACAGGTTGTCAGTCTCTCTAATAATAGGCGTGAGGTGGATTTACCATCCTATCTACCAACCACTTTGGAAAATCCAGAGGTGTCTACCAGTTCAAGAATTGAATGAGGTGATTTGCAACTCAATTCATTTACGTCGAAGGTTCAAAATATGAACGACAACGATGATAGTGTTTCGCCTCCACGATATCTCTCGTCTAGGGACGTTCTAACCTCTATACGAGTTTCATCCTGTACTTTAGCTCCAACATAAAAATTATTATTATCGTAAACTACCTACACACTAAACATATCTACTCGTTATACCGTTTATTTTTATCTTATACCGAAAACTAACTTTGTATGAGTTTCACACGAATATTTTGTATATTGCCTTGGGGCAGACTTTTGAGTAGTCGCTGAAGTGTGCTTTAGATTTTAAGCCAATATGTTTTGCCTTAGGCGAAGTTACGTATAGCAGGAGAACCAATCAGACCAAAATGTGATGTAATAATAATGATGGACAGCATTTTAAAATGGCCGATTGGATTGTCAATAATGTTTTAAATGATTAATGACTGGAGATTCTTGTAAGAAATACTATTCATGAATACTTTTATTTAATAATGATTACCTTAACCATATGATGCAAAGTAAAGATATACATATAAAAAGCTTATTAAATATTCGTAAGGTAATACAATAATAACACTCCCTCTTATGTTAATAAGGGAAGGTACTTTAACAATTTCAGAGTGTAAAGAACGTTAATTACATTTCTGGGAATTAAATTAAATTTTTGCCAAACAAGGCATTCATTAAAGTTTTCCGAGAAATATTGTGGGTACACATAGATATTAAAAAGGCAACACAAAGTATAAAACAAACAAATTAAAAGTAATTAAAAAATATGTTATTAGTGAGTTCCCATAAATATTAAGAGCCAGAACAATTACAATTTATTATAAATGTTTAAGAAGCAAATCTTGGTTATTCTATTAGGAATTTTGTTTATAGACCATTTTTTATATGAACAAAATATTCGCGGATATTAGGACCAAAGCCTAATCGTGAATGGTCACATAGAAGAAAAATAAGATTAAAATTAAAAAAAAAACACCTGCAGGAAATAGTCCCTGTCATGCTTAATTAAAATTAGAATACAGCCAAACATTATAATTACAACTTTGAGCAACATTACAAAAACACATAAACCCAACAAATGTTTCCTAACTAAAGCTTTTGACCCGGAGAGCAAAAGGCAAAGGCGCAAGTGTCCCTGGCATAAAATTATAAAAGGCACCGTGCCTTTCGGCCCTAAACTAAACTTTTTTACAATCCCATTACACGGACTCCCGACAAGAGAGCGATTTCGCGTTATTTACCCCGGGGGGTACAGAAAGTTGGAAGGACCAACTGAGGAACAGTTAAGGTCGCGTAAAAATTATGTGAATTTTTGGGTACCTACAGATATCTTTATCGTCTCATGATCTTTGAGTAGACTTATTGTTGTTTGAAAATAAACGAAGGTTTTCACTTCAACGTCAGTTTCAGTTCATGATACTTTTGGTCTTTTGGTACAGATGGCATATTAAGCATCCTACATTTTTATAACTAGACAGGGCATAAGGGACATCAGGGTTCATCAAGGGTTTTAGTAAATAATTCTAGACTATTGAGCATATAAATCCAACGCCGATAATTAAAAAATAAAATAATTCCCACATATCTTGTAAGTTTGTAAGGAACAGCTGAACAATTTTAACGCTGTAGTTTCTAAAGTTATGTACTGAAACCACAGCAAAAGTTTAGTAGGCGAAGTCCCTCCCACCGTTCACCTATTCAATTTATCTCAACTAAATCTTTATCTCTTATCAAGCCTACACTAAAAATCATGCAATACAAACTGATCTTAAACCCTAAAGAAATACGCAACACAATAATATTCCTCAGTCAGCTAACCCAAGACCCTTACATAACATTTGAGAAAGTGTCAAAACATGCCATTTGTGTATGCTGATATCACACGATACATTCGCCGTATCGTATTCCGACAACACATAAAAAGTTATCGACACTTTCGTAAGGGAAGATCGCTTCCGTCCGGATGGCATATGATAAGTATGGTGCAGAAGTTTTAGCCAACACTACTCTTAAAGCTGTTTACAATTTTGCCTACAAGCAAGGCGGTGATTAACTGGCCTACTTGGGTGCACTGGTCGTACATTCAAGCTGAATTTACTAGCGCATTCAATGTGTTTATATTTTTTGTGTATTCAATGGCATTTTTAAACGTCACTTAAAAATTGAGTATTTGCCCATTCCGAAAAGTAGATTCGTATGGAGACAAATAGGCGTGAAACACTAACTTACGATTTAAAAGAAAAATTATGTGTAAAGCTCTTTTGGGCACATTTTTTATGAAGAGCATAGTTAATTTGTTTTTATTTATTGTTTGAAATATATGACGATAATGTTAGATAAAAGTAGTATCTATATATTTCATAGTTTACTATATTGCTTCAACAATTAATAAATAATACACAACTATACACACGCTTAAGTAGTAACAATGTTATCACTATAACCACTACAATTATCATTCCTCGCTTGTTAGAAGTGGACCTTTTCTACAAAGATCTGTTGTGTGGTTTTAATGGTTAAAAAAAAATACATACATGTGCCGTTATTGTTTTCCAATAAAACTGATGTTTGAGACGCATCAGCAACTTTTGAAATTGAAGAAAATGTGTGTTGATAAGGGCTAAATTTATACAGAAATTGAAAAGTTATATTTTTCGATGGTAGTTTATTTATTTATGCTTTTCATCGCAAATGTTCTAGTAGAAAATCAAACCACTAAAACCATCTTCTTTAAGATCCATAATTTTAAAGTCTAAGTCAAAGCATTATTTCTATTAACCCATTTACAGACACTATTGAATTTTCAAGTAGTCGATCAGTTAGTCAGAAAATTTAAGTTAGTTCCTAGTTCAAAAACCTAGGTAACTCTATGGAGAAGAAAGAGCACAAAATTCCACGAATATTTCTTTCAATCCAGCTTTTACAATCTTGGTAAAAATATTTTTGTTGCTTCAATATGAGAAAACAATAACATACATAACATCACGCCTGTAATTCCCGAAGGGTTAGGCAGAGGTGTACCCATTAGTACACCCGCATTTCGCCAGTTATGTTTATAGTCCCATGTAATAGGGGGCGAGCCTATTGCCATCAACCGGGCACAAATCCAGACTCCGAGGCTGCTACAGAGAAATTCCTGATGGAAAACTCGTTATTAAGTTTCCCGACCTGGGAATCGAACCCAAGACCTCATGCACTGCAGTCGCGCTTGCGACCACTAGACCAACGAGGCAGTCGAGAAAATAATATTTATATAAAATAGTTTCGCTACACCTACAGAATTCGCTAATGTATCGTCGTTTTCTTAGGTATAATAAAGATCTTAGAACATCTTCAACGCAAGTAATAATTAAATTACTTTACCAGGCGCTCATTTGTTTACACACACACAAGCAAACATTAAAGATGGAAACTTCCCCGTTGATGCGAATGTTTACAAATAAGTGCATTAAAACTATACAAGTAGGTAGTGTATGTACGTACTTATTAATTGAATGGCTTCGCTGTTCACGTGGCTTGTTCGACCATGGATCACAGACTCGACATTGCAATTAAGTGATTAGATCTTGATCGTATTGTGCCTAAAGGTCGGACTATCGGAATAAAAAATAATAATCTGTCTATTAATATCTTCGTACGTATTTAAACCTAAATGTATATTATGTGAACATTTAATTTACATAAAATATTGATCAACGTCACAAAGGGACCGTATCTTACTCTATTTTCAATTAAGCTGAATCTCTAAAACAAAGCGGCGTTGTAAATATCCCTAATTGGGCCACAAGGGACCACAGAAATCCGTGAGCTAATCCTTTAATTTAGCTCCGTTCCACTCGGAGATTATTAACAGTGTGTGTGATACACGCCTGTATATAAACGGCTCATTTACTCCGTCCATTTATCCTGGATACTCATTACCAAAATCCTTTGAATTGGTTCATTATATTATCTTTGTCGCAGCCTGTATAAAACTACCTACCATGTTATTGACTAGCTTCTGCTCGCGACTTCGCTCGCGTCAAGTTGATATATTTATATCAAGGTAGTAACCGTACATTTTTCCCGAAGAAAATGTAGCTTTTGTGCTATTTCAGACTATGATCTATTTCTGTGCCAAATTTCATCCATTTTTCAGGTGTTCTGGCGTGATTGAGTAACTAACAAACATTCAAATTTTCGATTTTTTTAAATAGTAGTAAGATTCAAAGTTTAGAAAGAGACTGCCATACAAGAGTAATGAGAGTGACAAAGAAGGAAGGTCTAAAAACCCGAACTTATTCTGAAACCCGATGCATCATATTCACGGTATCGGCAGGGTACTGTAGGTACCTTTTTATGACGTCATAAAATAGCGTACTGAAGGAATAGACGAGTATTTTGAGACTAGAGTACTCTTCCCGCCTATCATGGATCATAAAATGTTTATTAGTATCGAAATTCGTTTATTACGCCTCGTCTTTGCGAACTAAAAATGGGATATTAAACTAGTACTAAAATGTAACGTAACCTGCAGTTTAAGAGAAGATAACGTAGAATATTTGTCTATTGTAATTTTAAGATAGCACACAAAGGTTTTCCACATTTCACTGTTAAAACGTTTTTCAAATAGGATTACGTTGGACGCTGATGTATGCTCTTGGAACTGGGGCAGCAAAATGCAAAGTAGGGAAAAGAAATATTATCAAGCGAGAGAACTTAACTTGCAAAGGTAAAGCAACGTTTGAATTATGATAAAGCAAATCCATGGATGTTTCAAAAATGTTGTCAGAATTTGTGAGAATGGATGTTAGAAAAACAGTGGCATTGCAAAAAGAACTGCATCTAGGAGGGTGAGGCTCGATGTTACAATATAATACATAGGTATAAAAATAACTATAAACTTCCTAATCATAGCGACGTAGTTATAATATACTTATAAATTGTTATTGACATTAAACGATAGGTGCTTTTATTTATTTCTATCTTTCTACGTAGGCAGAAATGACGTCAAAAGTCGCGTGCTTCCGCCGCATCTACCAATAATTTGTGGTCTATTAAAATAATAATTAATGCACACTCGTGGGACAGCTGTAATAATAATGAAATAATAACCGTTTCAATATGTAAGTTTATAAATATTGCTTGGTACGCATTGTTATTGTTTATTAAATGTGATTGTGGAGTTCGTTGTAAATATCTTGGAGCAAACACGGGATAGAAAACAAAATTTTAAATAAAAAATCTTTGATTCAGAATTATGTCGCGATTTAAACAGCGGTGACTTTATCAGCATATTACAAAGTCAAATCATTTATTTCAATTAGGGGTATGTTTCACTACCTTCCTTGAAAAGAAAGGAGGAAAAATGTTTATTTACACATAATGTGCAAACAAATTAAGAAAAATAACATCATTGTGTGCCGCACAGCTGCGCCAAATACGCACAGTTCAGCATAAAATGCCAGACCACTTGTGCCTTTTTTTTTACGTCACAGAATTGGTATGTTATTATTATCATACCAATTCTATCCTATTTTTTTAATATCTAGTGAGTAGTCTATTCAGAGATGGTAAAACGGAATCTAAGACCACTGAAGCACTTCTGCCACACAAATCAACTGCCCCGCCCAGATGTAACAACTGGTCAACACTGATACCTCTAATCCTTGTATAATCTTTTGTCTTTCCAAACTGTCATAGATCCGTCTGACAGCTGGCCGACGGCTCAACGAGCTCTCCGAAGCACAGAGGGTCGGACACAACAGACTGATTGATCAACACAACAGTCATAGACGTGATCCAACATAATACAACTCGGAGATCTCAATTCACGGTCCAAAAGTCCTGGAGGTTAAACCAAGCTTAAACGTAGCTCAAAACTTTGAATCGTATACCTAATACTTTCGAAGTCACGGCAAGACTTTTAAAACCCTCACGTCCAGTTTCAAAGTTAATAAGAGTAAGTACATAGTTGTAAAACAAAAACTACGAGAGAAAAAGACTTTGTTACTGAATTTTCTACAGACGCCAATATTTTACTGTACCTAAGGAGACCTTTCTTTGGAGATTTTGTACTAAGTGAGAAAAATAGCGTAGAAACGAAATGTTACTACTATTATAAATGCGAAAGTTGGGTTAGATGGATGTTTGTTAGTCAATCACGTCAGAACGGCACAAAGATAGATTATAATCTAGAATAGGTCATATACTACTTTCTATCCGGACAAATGTACGGTTCCTGTGGGATTGTATATTAACTTTGACGAGGACGAAGTCGCGGGCAGACAGAAGCTAGTACATAATAAATGTGACGCCAAACGAACGAACGCTTTTTTTAAGTCGCGTAATTTAGGCTGCATTCCTTTTCTTTTGTAATCCCCGACAGGTTAGGCAGAGGTGTACCCATTAGTACACCCACATTTCGCCAGTTATGTTTTTAGTATAGGGGGCCTATTGCCATCAACCGGGCACAAATCCAGACTCCCCTCTCCTTTCCTTACTAAAGTCGCGTTTAAACCACATGGCGACGCAAAATGAGTTTATCAATATTATACCTATCTAAAACTCACAAAATAACATTCGCTTGACATCACACAAAGTCTAAAGATACAGGACGCAGGTCCGTTTTCCCAACAATTTGTTTCGTATCAACAATACTTTATGTACCAAACATTGTTCGAAGGAAAAAAAAGCCAATTGATGGGGCCAAAGACCCAACACAATACAATAATTACAACAATTATAATGTTGTACTCTTAAAAACTTGTAATCCAAGTACTTGTGTACAACAATTATACAATAATTGAGAAGACACTGTAATTTGAGCAAATTATCTAAGTTTTTCTATGATTGCAATTAAGTAATAAAATAATGGAGAATTTGTCAATACTGTTTTAGGTCGGTGAGAGGAATAGCTATAAACCCAATAATAGGTAGTCAGTAACTAGTTAACGGCGCTGTCTACCCTAAGGTTATATTAGGACGTGTTAGAACTATCTATGTTCTACAGGAATCAGAATAAAGTTATAGCTTTAACAAATCATGGTAGATGAAATGGCCCAGGCTGCGAAAGACTTAAAAATCAAATCATTGATTTGTTAAACAAACATATGTATTGCAATTAGAGGACATTAACAACGCTACTCATGTCGCCATAAGCGTGGCTATCTACTGGGCCCAAAACATATGACAAAATAGTAAATATAATAATTTATCTAAAATCATCAACTAATAAAGAAGTGTATTGACAAACAGATAACTTGGGTGAAAAGTAAACAGTGCTAAAACTACTTACGTATAATTTCTAGTATCTAATAAATACAAGGTTATTTGATTATACCCTCAAACAAGTATTTATTCTGTCACAAAACTAAATAAAAAAACTTTAATGAATATTCCTCATTCCTTTGACACATATTTGCACCTCAGTTAGCGTATGCTAAAGAGACGCCCAAATTCGTTATTTTCCTACCCTCATGAATATACAAAGTTTATTTAGAATACCCTCAAAGCGCGTAAATTCAAAAACTTTGATCAGAAAGCCAGCCAATTCATATGAGATTAATTAGGAGTACTTTTAATTATTTGTTCAAAAAGGATCTGCTCAAATTCATGTTGTGTAAATTACTGGTGCTAATTCAATTCCGTTTTACATCTTTAAAAAATTTAGAGGCGATAGTCGAACTAAATGCTCGAATTTTGAAAATACGTTTCTATATACATCTCTTTAGATTTTCAATTCCTTTGAGCTAGATAACAATAAAGGTTCACTCACTGAATTCTCAGAACATTTCCATCAGCCTATTCCAACTTTTATTCTTTAAAAGTCTAAGTTAAATAATCTATTTTCGACCATGAAAAGGCACTTTTGATCATCATGCCTTTATTTCATTTAATTTAAACCGAATAATAACAAAAGATCACTTTTTAAATTCTCAGAATATTTCCAGTAGCCTCCTCCATCTTTAACACAAGTCAAATAAGACCATTAAAAGATACTCTAGGCATCTTTCCTTCCTATCTTTTCACGAAGACTTCTCATAATCATATTTCTAATCTCCATATCTTTTAATCTCCCCGTCTTCCTGCAGACATTACTCACATATTCAAGAGCTAGAGTACATAGAACTTGATATTAATTCTGGTGGCGTACCTAAAGTGTTGGAAGCGGATTCCTTGTACGTCCGAGACGGTGGTATTGGATACGTCACCGACGGATTTTGTTTAGTAACTTGTGTAGTTGGTTTGGGGTCGATTTTTCAATTGACAGTTGCAACTGAGGAATAAATATGGCGGATTGACAGATTTCTATAGAATATAGTCAAACTGTCAAAATTATTCTTTAGATATACTACGTGTTACTGTTGTATGCTCACTTATAAATGACCAGTCTAGTTCTACACGCGAAGACCTGTAAATGGTTTCCGGTCGACAATGCATTCCTATCTATTTAGTTTTCAAGCTATCCATGTTTCATTTATAAATAAATAAAAAGATTAAAGTTATCTGACTATTGGTACATCAGCACAAAAAGGTCAAAGTTTATTTTCAGTCAAAAGCCATAAAAGACGAGGTATTCTATTACTTGATTTTAATTAAATCTTGCTTATAACTAACTACCTATATTATATATCTACTAATTATTAAGCCTCACCTGAATAAAAACGCTTTCTCTTTACACAACCCAAAAAGGAAGATGAAACGAAGATTTTCTTACGCATATTTCTATGTTATAACAGATTGTAGACTTACCCTCAAATTCTAAAACGAAACTTTAACGCATTTTAAACTTAATATAGATATACACTTTATAAAATGAGATAGCATAAGACTTAAAGGCAACTTACGTTTAAGAATTTGGTCGTAAGTGTTTGTAAGACACATTTAAGCAATAGTTATATACATAGAAAACTTGTTTAAATCACAATACATCATACATACATACAATCACAACGTATTCTTTATAGGTACTTAGTCACGTCAATGTCATATAGCCATAGCCACCCATAATCGGAACTGTTCGGTCACCCATACATATTTATATGCTGCGCCCGCGCACCGTAGGCTCATCATTTAAAGCCGTTACTATGAACAATGGCGGTCTTAAATGCTTTGGTGTTAACTGCTAATCAAACTAGAAAGTTTTAGTTATTTGATCTAAAGGTCTTAAATAATTTAAGTTTGGTTAAAGATAAATTGTTAGTTTGATCGGGCTGAGATTATATTTCTTACAGCAATTTCGTTTCGCTGTCAGCATTGATTTTAGGTAACGTTTTGTGCTGAAATCTCTTAGTTAATTTTCTTTTATAACAAGGTAAATAGAACTATACATTTAGGTACATTATTTATACTTATAAATATATACTTGATAATTTATTTACCTACCGTTTCTTCGTAAGTTTATGTAACTATTTAGTTTGTATTGCACTCTTATGTCACCATTTGCAAAATAAAATATCTTCTCATTAAGATGAACGTATTTTTCATCATAAATGCATAATTTTTTTTTTTTAAGTCATAAGTCGTTGCAGTCTCAACGGACGGGTCTATGATGCCCCATTTTGCAAAATTATGCCTTCAGCTACCTACGTGGGTGCGCAGTCGATTCATTGCAGTTGCGGATCTCCTGATAACTACGACGACTATGTCCCATATGCTGGAGTGTCCCAATGGCCCCTTTAAACCTGAACCCTTAAAGACCTGTGTAACGCCTCTGATGCGACAGTAAACGTGGCAACCTACTGGGCCCAAATAGTTTAGATAAGAAAAGAAGAACACAGTCTAAACGTACTCTTTAGTCTTAACTACCAGATTACCACATAGCCGTAATACTTGATCGATATCATAAACCTCGAATACCTACGAGTCTAACACTAGTAAACTAAACCTTCGTTCCACTCTACTTAAAACATCTCAAACACACAGTATGACCATAAATAGCTAGAAATATAAATATTTCATACGCGAGCGAATATTTGGCTTACATGCGAAGCTTACATGGCTTCCACTGACGTGACCAGGGTTCCGAAATCGCAACCCTTTTGCGTCTGGTATATGAATATACTGCTACGTGTCCGTCTGAACACGTCCAGTCTTGAATTAAGAGAGGGTTCAGACTGGATTACATTCACCTGCTAAAGGCTTTTTGTTTCCAGTGAAAAAATATTTTCGGAATTTAGCCTCAGGCGTAACATGCCATAATAATTTGGTAACAGTGGGTGTTCCCTTTATTTTTTTATTTAACCAAAGAAAACATGTCTGAAAGAATCTTTGAATATTTTACCATGTCGGGTATTACACAGTTCTGTGTATTCAATAGATAGGTACCTAATCATATTCATCCATCATTTTGATGACAATATCCAATGATACACTCGTTTTTTATCGTAAACACGATAGGTAACTTGGTTGGAAAACGTAAATATAAAATGGCTGTACAAATAAACAAATGAATGAGAAACAATCTGAACGTTCCGAAGAATACAAATATTTCGAATTTAGAACTGAGAATTCGAAATCAGTTGGAAAAGGGAAAAATAAATAAAAAATGTAAGACTTCAGCAACTTGCACAGATTCGCAGCACGTTCCAACTTCAAAACTCGGGAGAAACTTGAACGACTTAACTCTCTGACGATAAATAATTTGTATTATTAACATTTTACAATTAGAACTCGGCACTGACTGGGTTAATTTCGCGAAATTGCTGTGAAACCGTTGGATTACGACCGTTTGTATGAAATGGAGGGTATTGTTAAAATAAATGGCGTTTTACAATTTATGTATACCGTTAATGTTGCCATGGATGACTTTTACACTGTTGACATAACCGGTAGACACAATATTGTGTGCAAGAACTGGAATGACAGCTAATTATATAGCTACCTCCAAAGTCTATGCATTTAATTCAATTGAATTGTCAAGTATCTCCACGAAACAAACAAACTTTACCAACACAACTTAATGAATATTGCATATTTGGTCAATGCAAATGCATGACGCCATTTCATTAGTGAATTCATGAATCAATTGTCGATACAAAAACGTACGTTTAAAAATAACACTTGCGTGCGAAAATATACGTATTAATTTTATATGTAAATAAAAATAAAATTACACGACACCGGTCCGACCTTGCCAAAGACGTGAGTGACGGTTGCAGAATATTTAGTATAAAAGAAAATAAACATACAAACAAAATTACCGGTGATCCGTGCGACACTCAACACAAACTACCCTCAAGAACAATCTTTTCAAAAGATTGACCGAGATATTTTCACTGCACAAAAAAACACGAAAACTACACCAATTTTCTTCCTGGAAAATTCGTTTTGTTCCTTATTTGGCACAAGAATTCTTCACGACCACGTGAATTTTTAATTCGTTACGTGGGTACGGACGTTCGACGCGACGGGAGACCGAAACGCGACTGGCGAGGCGGCCGGCTTACGGCTAATTCACGCGATGTATCTGAAGCCACGCCCAAATGTTTTGATGCTGCATTGCCTGATATCAACGTAATGCAGTAAAGCATTTGTAAACAAACATTTAAGCACGCTTATAGTCTACAGGTGTAAGCAGGCCTTTCTAATATCACCGTACACGGCGTGTTCATATTTTATTTGAAGGGTTCGGTTGTTTTATGGCAGATATTTTTTATAATTAAAATTTAGTCGGTGGTGAAAATTTTACACTGTTGTTAGCTACTTAAAGTAAGGCTTACACCATCGATCTTGAACCGGAGCAAAAAAAATCCACATTTACCCAAGAAAAGTCCAATATTTTTCTTTACGCAATCGTCTTTGCTCAAAAATATTACTGATCTAGTTACATACCTATACAAGATAAGACGTATAATGTAATGCAGTAAAACATGCGTAAACAAACAACTTATGAACACATAATCACCACCTATCGTTCACTGACCATCATGTGGACATAGGCACTTGTGTAAACCGTGTGAGCAGGTGCGATAGTAAGAGTAATGACACTGAATAATGAATGGGTGATTTGAATTAATTCTGTTTGTAACGGAAATTGTTGGAAGCATGTGTGGGATGGTTTTGCATGGAATTTAAGTTATTTCATGCAGTTTTGTTGTTTGTTCATTCAAGGAACTATTGCAGAGGATATTCCTCATGTTTTATCTCATCACAAAAAACAACTAAGTAACCTAACAGTATTCAAAAACTCATGTCAAAATTCATGAACTTGAACGTGAAATATTTTTCGCTATATAAGCCGAAAGTCCCATGTTCGTCCCATCACTGCAATATTTTCTGGACCATACCTGGGAACCTTCTTGTTAGGGACATATTAAAGGTCAAAGTTCCAATATTCTTAATTAACAGGTATGTAATATGTCTTTTTACACGCGATATTTTCCAAAAGTGTTCTTGCTTCTATTTTCTACATACTTTAGCTTTCCGTCGCCGTCGTCACATTTTATGATCTCAATTTTAGAGTAATATTTCAACACACAACACACCCACGCTTCACTTTGGCAGTCCCATTAATACGAAGCCAACGAAAATGTACTTTCTGCGGAACAACGACCAAAAGAAAGTACCCTAATTGCATTTCTAAGACTCATCTAATTATTCCTCTCTCCTCCCTAATGTATAACACACCTGAATCAAATTGTGCCACGATACGAAAGTGGAATTACGTAAATCATTATTTCTCGGTAAGCCCCCAAAAGTCTCGGCGACTCCAAGCTTACAAAATTATATATTATTATAGTAGGTACTCGTAACTAAGTAGACTTCTCTACTGATATTTAGGGTCCTGTAATTGTGTTTTATGGGGAACTGTTCTGTGTTTAATGCTGATTATAAACACATTTGGAATCATCATTGTTGTGAAGGTGAGGTTTCTACTGAAACAAAACATCGCTAGTTTTCATTAAAATTAAAAAACAGTTCTTCAACCACTATTTAAAATGACAATTTTGAAGTCCAACTCCTGTTGTATCTGAAAACAGTTGTAAAAGAAGCATATTATCTTCTTTTGTTCTCACAATCTCCTTGAGCAGTAGTTCTGCAACTTTATCCTCGTAAATATTTAATATCCCGAGGGTATCTGGATACTATAAAGCGATGTTTTCTATGCGGGCAGGGGTAGGAATATATTTGTGGTGTAAAGCAGCAATTTCGACGCATGCTGTTTGTGAACGAAAAGGGTTTAGTATCCCTGGAGAATAGAGTATTATGGTTTAATGTGGAAGAACTTTGTATCCAATCAGAGAACACCGCAACATTATTAAATTTTTTTTTTTTTTTTTTTTTTTTTTTTTTTTTTTTTTTTTTTTTTTTTTTTTTTTTGGGACAAGCCCGCCACACTTTTCCCACCCACTGCAACTCCTGAAAGCCAGAATCAACAGTGGAGGCCACCAGAAAAGCGTCGAGGCAATGAAGCTCGACGAGTCCCAGAGAAACGTATAACTGTCTTGGGTCCCGCAACGAAATTAATCAGAAAATAATAGCGGAGGAGTAAGAAAAAATAGTTTCCACTTCCCTCCATACAAGCAGGAGACAGAACAGAACTAGGCCAATAGGCACAAAGGGACGTTTGCAACTGGGAAAAGCCCAGATTGCCAAGCACCACGGATTGCAATTATTACAAAATTAATGGGTCCTAATGTGAGCTGTTACTTTTGATTCCAGTAATAGGTATGGCAAAAACGCTTGAACGCACGGAAATTAGTTCTAGTTTCTACAAGGTCCGTATAATAAACAACACCGGATGTAGCCTGTACACTATCTAGCATAATATTGCGTTCATTCTGCCAAAGAATACACTCCCATAAGATGTGATGAGCAGATTGTTCATATTCACAGTCAGATGTAGAACATTGACACAAAGGAGTAGCAACAAGCTTGAAAGAAAATAATTTACTCTTAAAGTTGCCATGACCTGTGAGAAATTGGGCAACACAGTGGTCCACCTCCAGCCATGTTCTGGCCAGCCGCTCACGAACGGATGGAAAGAACTGATACAGGTGCCGGCCCTTGATAGAACTATCCCACCTACATTGCCATTCGGTTAAAAGTTCCTCCCAGACGTCAGCCTGCGGTTTAAATAATCTAGAGATCTTAGCACGGTCACGTTGTGTCAGAAAGTTTGTGTCCATGGTCTCTCGTGCGGAATAGTACATTGCAGCACGTCGCTGCACCTCGAGATCGACTGGAAGTACACCCGCAAGTACTGGTAGGCCTTCAGTACTAACGGTCCTATACGCTTTACATAAAAATATTAAAGCTAACCGTTGACTTTGAAGCAATTTACGTCGTACCGCCCCTATGGTGGCCCTATCGGCCCAAACAGGTGCACCGTAGCACATACAACCTAGATAAGTAGCCCCATAAATAGTTTTTAGAGTTAAGAAAGATAGGCCCCAGGTAGCTTTAGAAATTCTCGTTAAAGCATAAAAGTTCTTTTTGGCTTTTTCTCCTACTGTTTTAATGTGGTCAATAAATGAAAAGTTCTTTTCTAAGACCAGACCAAGGTAGCACACGGATTGTTTACGTTTAACTGAAACGTTATTAAATTAACATTATTAACATGTGAAAATGTTTCATACTTCACCACGCAAATGTCTAAAGGCCGAAAGGGCCAATTCTACTAATTAAAAACACTTAAAAACAAGTCATCCGACACAATCATTCTCAAAAAAAAAAAGTGAATTAGTGGCATTTTTGGTAGATTAAGACTGAGATTAGATTTAAATTGCTGCCCTGATCATAACTTTGTTCAACACATAGGATATTTTCAGTCCATGTATTTTTTCCCAAGATACTAATGAGAGACTGTAGACAACAGCTAGTCTATTATAGGTAAAATCAGCAGTAAACCACACCATTCACGATTCTCCCACCCAAAACGACAGTTTAAAATTCAAGCTGCCAAGTTCCGATACCAACGCAAATGTGTCCAGGTCTCGCATTACCGTCCCCCAATACGTACTAATGACGTTAAATGGTAGCCATTTGTAATGAAACCACAGTTAAATCCACTGTGACGTACAGAAACCAATACACATTAGCACCTGTGCCGCGACCTAATTCGCCTGTGTGCATTGTAATAATGTGCCATATTTAGTACCGACATGCGAAGTTCTGGTCAAATAGAACAGCTCTTGTTGGTAGTTTGAACTGGATTCTAAGTATAGGTGTTTAGGTTTTTTCTGATCTTGTTGCTGTAAAGTTTTCTCCGCTAAAACTCGTCTTGGTTGAAAAAGTACTGAATTCCAATTGTTTAAATTTTTCTGTGTATAAATCCTCTTGATCTTCATAAGCATATCATCTAATAACATTACAAATTCTAGTTGTATTCAACACGTTTTTTAAGAGAAATTTCTTTTAAAAACATAAAATCGAACATCCATCTCGATTGCGTGGGTAGACCAATTTTTTCCACAATAGATTACGTCTCTATTATCGCTCGATAGAACACCAAATCGATCCATATTAAAATCTTGACCGGCTTTTTCCGTATACGAACAAATAGCGGAAGAATTAATCGAAATGTTCACCAAACTGACCAAACCGATTCAAATCGATTCTTCGTGTATTTATAGAACGCTTCCGAATTTTTTTTCTATTGAGTGTTAACTGGTACTAAAATTATCACGGTTTGGTGAAGAATATTGTGTAAGTGAAGAACAATTTGATAATGAACATTATCGTTTGTCATGCCTACGGTGAAATGAGTAAAACAATGATCAAAGATTTTATATTGAGTATTAAAAGTTATGAAATCAAGTCTTCGCCCCAAAAATTGACTTAGGTACAGTTATATCGAAGAGAGATTTACAAAGAAAACTAATCAGATAAACTGTACTCTTTGCAAAAACGTTTTCTTTTTCCACAGCCTTTTCTTAATTGAACCCGTTATTCCCTCCACCATTCCCAGGTAGATCCTTAATCTAACTTTTTCTAACATTTACCTTACAAAGCAATCCTACTGTGCTAGCTCGCGAAGATTTACGCCCCATGTTCCCAAAGGCATTGACCAATAAAAATGGCGGGATTCAATTTGATCAGGGCATCGAACCGGCACCGGTGGGTAGGAACGAGGGTTTACTAATTGAGCAGCTGTTTGTTCACACAGGAGGTGATTTTATTAGAAAATGTCGGTAGTTACGTTTTGGATAACATCAAGATGTAACGACATAACAATGTGTTTCTTAGGAGAAATATAAGAATAAATACTGCTTTGTATATGTACAAAACGCATTGGATATCTACTAAGGATAAAACATCGAAAAAAAACGCTAAATCATCTTAAAATTTATTAATTCCTCGAATCCGTGGAAATCCCGAGATGATCAACCGATAAAAAAACAAAAAAGCCGAATAAGAAAAGATTGTTGACCAATACCTATAAATAATTTAGCCTAGCATGATGGTATATGTAATTATGTAGCTGTTAGCGAAACATTACTATGCCGTTTAGTAGTCTGAGATCTGGTAAAGGCATTGGCAGCATAAGTACCTAGAAACCATACCGGCTCCAAGGATGATGAGATAATCGACATAGACGAGTCTAAGCAAGAACATTAACATTGAACAGTGCATATAAAATACAAGTGATTTTAAAGAACAAAATGGGTAATCTGATATTTTAAAGATGGCTATCTAATCTTTATGCACTTGTCGTCTTGTCATTCATCACTTGATTATTTTTGTAGTTCACCGTATTGTAATCTTTTATCGCCAAGTCTGACATTTGCCTCCTGCCGATTTCTATATACAATTCAAGACCTTGTTCAGCCTATTCGATGAAAAGGTGTCACGTTTACGAAAGTAAAATATTATGATACCAGAGAAAATAACGATAAAGAGAACACTTATATAGAAGCCTTTTATCTTACCTATCAGTGCGTGAATAACAAATACTCATGGAAAGTAATATGACATACAATATTCAATTTAGGACCCAGAATATTTTACTGAAGTATTTTTCGTGGATCCTAATACAGCCCTAATTTTATTTATGTTAGGAGAATTATATGTATATTATTATACAGTACAGTATTAGAATTGCAATCAGTTGCCACTGTCATCAAAGTAATGGCACTATAGCAGTTTCCTGCCGTTTTGCGCAAGCCTGTGTTTTCAAGTTAATACCGCTAATTACTCTGAGGTTTCTAAATGGTTTTCAGCATTATGTGGAACGATTTCCGAGCAAGGTTTTAGTTTATTCTTAGTATTAAAAGCTACTGTTACACCGCTTTGAAATAATAGTAATAGTATATAATAATTCTTCATCTTTGTGATATCTTGATACTTTTCTATATCTTATTTTATCTTGTTCTTCTCTCAGTTCAAAATGGTGTATACATACGTATACCTATGGAGCAGATGCGTATATCCTGAACATGGCACGCTCATCACGATGCTGCCTCGTGAGTCCTCTTCAGTGGATAATTGAGCCTGTCCGGTGCTACTGGCCTTGACAGCAGCTAGTTTAACGTCCACGATCCAAGATGGGAGACGGTGCTGACGTAAGAACAAAATTCGCGGTTAAGTCATATTTATTCGGAGTAAGGTTGGATCATTCAGAGAGTAAGTCATGGTTAACAACTGTCTGTGAAACGACCCGCAAATAACTTATTTTAGAGACAATGTCACATAACGCCAGGTGGATTATTTTATTCAATAAAAAAGTTACTTGTCGATATTCATTACGGATCACGAGAAACTTCAAAGATAAAAGATTTTATCCTGTAAAAGAGACGTTCGATTTCATTTCCACTCCAATCCTCATCAAATTAAAAATTAATCACGTCCATCGAGATTTCTAACAATTTAATTTGATCGTGAACTGACTCCACTTCGCACTTTACCGACACACGGAGGAGTGTCTATTCTTAGAGTGGGACCCTCCTAACCTTGATATGTTAGTTGAGAGTGACGTTAGGGCGACGGTAGATACGTAACACGACAGGGAACACGTATCACATGTCTGATCCTTTATTGTATAAACAGAAAAAATATTCCACTTAATAAATGAAACTGGTGATAAATTGAGCCAAGAACTTGATTTAGCAAAATCTTGAATCATAAAAGACTCTTTGTGTGTTGTGAAAGATAAAAGTAATCGAGCTATTGATATAAAGTCTGATGATGTTAGCATCAAAACGATTGTAGCACAAATAAAAAATCTCGCTTCAGTCTTCGAATCAGTGGTCTGTAAAACCCAAATCGGAGTAAATAGACAAGATGAACGCAAATTTCAGACCGAAGCGTCAAAAGAACATTTATAAAAGATTTACACCATTTCTGAAAGGTCTGACAGCGTTTCAATAATGTAACATCTTAATTTTTTAAGCTCCGTCTATTTCAAAAGGAAATTTGTTGCTAACTTCGTCTGCAAACTTTTGCTGAGTCGACGTTTTTAAAGTCCCTTTTGGATATTACTCGTTATATTTTCTTATGCAGTATCAATTTCTTTGTGTATTTCTAATGCGAATTCAATCAGAATAAAAAGTTACCTTCCATTTTTCATATCCATATTTTATTTTTTATATCAAATTGTAGACGCAACTAATTGAATTTCTTTGTTTGATAATTATGGAATCACTAGCTTCTGCCCACGACTTTGTCTGCGTCAAAGTTGATATACGGGAACCATACATTTTTTCCTAGTGATCTATGTGTGTGCTAAACTTCATCTTGTTTCGTTCAGTCGTTTTGGCGCGATTGAGTAACAAACATCCATCCATGTTTTCGTATTTATAATATTAGTTAGATATTTTTCTCGTGATTATCAAGTGAGTCCTAAGTTCCTGACCATCTTTTTCCATTCTTGCCATTCGACGTCAGGTTACGTCATCCTATCTCATCCACTATCTATGTCTATCTGTAGTTGACAGTCGTCGACTTATACGTTCTGTATTTACAAAAGATAACCGTATTTACTACTTCATTTGTATGGAAATTTCCCTGAACATGTGGACTTGTACCGCATCTCTGAGCAGGCTTTTCATTACAGTCGCACTATAGTTTTTCCAAAATATTTTTATCATCGAATTTTATTTAAGATTAGCGAACCACCCTGGCTTCCAGTTTTGGTGGATTTTCCAAAAATCGTTGTCCGAGAAATTATGGACACAACAAAACAGAATCAGCCAAATCGGTCCAGCGGTTTTCGAGTTTTGAGCTTAGTGACACATTTAACCTTTCATTTCTATTTATATAGTTAGATAGATTCGTTTTTGACTTAACGTAAATAGATCGACTTTTAATACAATTAAATACTACGAAAGTATCATAATCTTCACTTCTATCAAAACCAATTACAAAACTTCAATTCCTTCCAGATGGACAGAGTTCCCGTCCCATAAATCACCGAATAAGCGATTAGCTTCGCAAAATCAGACACGACATAAAGTTTGTCGTAATCTTAAATGGCCTTTTCAGAAAAACGTCGTCCAAAAATACTTCCCTCTACACCCGTATCAGGGGAACTGTCAGTGAAAAAAGAAATCTGCTGAGTCCATTAATTCGTTTGTGATGGGATATCAACACTGGCCGGATTCGGGACTCTTGGAGTGATGAATGTATCAGTCAATTAGTCTTACATCACTGCCTCACAAAAGGGTTCCGTAGGATTATGCATGACCCTTGGAGTTTTATTATTCCGTTTTCTGTAGAACCTTTCGATGCTCATATTTGCTTTGAAAGTAACTTAAGCGTTTACAAACATAATATGCTTTCTTAGCTTGGGAAAACTAATTTTAAACTTCTTAAAACTTTAATCTCTTACAAGTATAGCTCAACTTTCATCAATTCGCGTATTATGAAACTTTCCATACATATCATAACATGTCCACATACAGCAAAAACAGAAATGGCGGCTCTAAATCTGAAACTTCATTATAACCTGTCACTTCAAAAACAACTTATTTAATTAAGTTTAGAATTTAATCAAATACTTTAATATAACTTCATTCATAGACTTGATCGAGTGTATTATCGATGGTATTATAATTTCTTAACATTAATTAATGTTTTTATTTCGAAATGAAATATGGCACAATATTTGATTCGTTTTCTAAAAGGAGTGAACGTTTCTAGTCATTAGGTTTTTACTGTCCATAATAATTATTTTTGAAGTCCGCAAAACGTCTACTTCGAAATCATTCTTCATCAGCTAGTAAAGACGAATAAGTACGGGAATTCCCAAGGGTTACCGAAGATGGATCACATCGCTTTGAGTTGTCGGTCGAAGCAATGGATTAAGGAATTAACCCTGCTCCCTTATTAACTATTGTATGTGCTCCAGTTAAGGAAACAGACACTGTAAATGTTAATATTTCAACAAATCGATTCTTAACTATCACCAATGGTGTAGTACTGACATTGATGGATGTAGTATTGATACTGTCAATAGTACTACTAGATGACCGTCCGTGTCTACCAGCCCTTTCGTCGAACGATTCATCATATCTATTATAATGTTGACTTTATTCGGAAGTAATGTGACAGCTAACTTCTGTTGCGGCATTTTTATTTAATACACAACACACAATCACTCCTGTAATCGCCAAAGGGTTAGGTAGAGGTGTACCCATTAGTACACCCACGTTTCGCCAGTTATTTTTATTTAATATACCGACAATACCGTCGTTGCTATCGATAATACCAGTTTATTATTGAGCTTAGGGGAGAAATTCATCGCCTGGGTCTGTGCTTCCCAATAGCTGTTATATGGCACATCAATCAAGGCACGTGTGGGGTGTGAATTTAAGTCTTCTGCATCATTGCTTACCATCAGGGTTTTTTTTGTCGTTATGATGGTTAACAAGTCAGCGAAAATCCTTATGTTTAAGGGTTACCGCAGCTTATAGGCATCTGCAATACTAGAGGCTTTGCCATCCCAGAAAAAAGAAAATGTCTTTGTGCCTGTATTTCTGTCAGGTGATTTTATACAAGTTATAGTTTTATTTACTTCTATTCTTTAAAAATACGAAGCTCGTTTGTCTTCAGTGTTATCTCTTCCTCCATATTTCAAGAGCTGGAGTTCAATTTCTTGGATCAAAAATTGTTTAGTGATACTTGCTTCGTTTTCAATCCCAACGTTGCCCATTCAATTGTAACATTTTATGAGCAAATAAATATCTTAGCTAAACCACTATTTCCTGAAGCTAAACAACCGCAGCAAGTAACGGCCGTATCACGGCTTGTTAATCAAAATAAGTATACTGGATACAAAATTTTCCTATTTTTTTTTACATTATCTTCGATAGCCTATATCGATGGTTCGTTTGTAGTACACCGCACCAGGTTTTCTGACGTCAAAGTCTATGTAAGCCGACCCATCACGATCTACTAAGCTAATAAGAAACTCAACTTTCTGATAATCCAACGTTAAATTAGATTAGCCACTCTATTCGGTCGCTATAATCGATGTAAACCGAGTTAAAACCTCGAAAATCGATAAGGGAAGGGGACGTCATTCGATTTCCGCGTCCCGATTCAACTTTTAAAGTGGAAACGAGATTTTACGATATCAGTAGGGTTGATCGGCTGATAAATTTTGTTTGAATTTCCGGAAGTTAAAATTAGGTTTTTTTCATGCGTCATCTGGGACCTTTTCGTGTTTGAAAAACAGAGTAAATTACATTGTTTTTATTTGTGTAATAAACCTTTTGTAAAACCAAGCTAGCGTGTCTTCTGTCAATTCGGTACGCTACTGTTCTTTTACGTCACGGAAGCAAGCGAACCAAATGATTGAACATGCTATATTTTCTGTAATTTAACAAGAAAGTGACGAGACATGTGGCTTTAGAGACATAACATCACGCCTTTGTTCCATAAACGGATCAGCAGCACTAGTAACGTACACCCATGCTTTAAAAATACATTTAATGGAAGCCGAAAACCATAATTGGGATGCGACGTCGCATCGCAGAAATCTGCAAGCTCGCAGCTCGTCCTTACTTTACTTAGCAAAATTTCGAAACGCGATTTCGTATCGTGCCGATTCACCGTTCTGTTTTGGCTCTAATGCTATCAACCGGACACAAACCCTGCTACCAAACTACTACCGATAAATTCCAAATGCGAAAACTCAATTACCTTAATATAGAACTCAGAACCAGAACCCCTCAACCACAAGACCAAAACCCCCAGACTTTAATCAAAAGCAACGTATATCAAAATGAAAACCTCAAACATTATAATTAGTTCATAAGGAGTAAATAACAGGGAGCCGCTTGAGTAAATAAGCTTGAAATCGTAACAAACATATTAGCACTGGTTGTATGTGTTCAGGCAAGTGAAATATGTATTTAGGTCCACAAACATACATTAAAACCCTGTTTAGGCTTTGGTCATTGTAGTTTATCTTTAGAAATGTTTAACTTTGAATTTGGGACATTCAATTAACTGTGAAGAAGTGTGGAGATGGCAGAAGAACTTTTCATTTGTGTTTATCGCCTAACTAACTAAAATACGTCAAAATTTCTTCCAATTTTTGCAGTAATTGTAATGATTTTAGTTATTGCATCGCTGATTTCTTTAAGCATTTATGGGACATGAAATTGTTGAAACACATTTGGAATGTTAAAATTAGTTTGATACTCGTATAATGGCAATGCCCTATTTTTTTTTTGTTAGCCTATTCTGTCCCACTCCTGGGCAAAGGCCTCCCTCCACGAATGCCCTATTACATGGGAGTAAACATAACTGGCGAAATGTGGGTGTACTAATAAGTACACCTCTAACCCTTTAAGGACTACAGGCGTGATTTGATGTGTTATAAATAATTTGACTTTTGAGAAGTTGTCGGTTGCTTCGTTTGGGCAGAACTACCTACCTACATATCTACCTTTTTTGTTAAACCTCTCACGCTTTGAAAGTTGTGTAAAGTAGCCGCTATTTAACTTTTTTAGTTACTACCTTTCTATTTCTACGACTCTCACAAAATTTCAAAGTACCCTACAATAAAACAAAATATTGGCAATTTACGACACAATTTGAAAAGAGAATTCGGGCGAACGCAAAAAGAGAAAAGTGCTTGTGTGGCGTGACTAAATTACGAATTAAATTTTCAAGAATTCTTCACACGTTTTCAGATTTTATAAAAGTGTACGATTTAGTGCTGTACGAGAAGATTTATGGATTCGAAGTTAGTGTTGAAATCGTATATTTCAGTTCATTAGTGAGAAAAATTCAAGTTGATAAGTTGATAAGTTGAAGATCATTAAATATTAAGAAGAAAGAAACAGTATTGTTCTTATTTCATTATTTTTTTACATAGTTGGTAACATTGTTTATTGTTATGTCAAGCTGTTTGAACTGTCAATAATTTAATTAAAAAATTACAGACAAGCTATTTAATTTGACATTTTATATGCATTTAAAATAAACTACTAAATAAAGATGTCATTTTAATGTTTTATTACAAAACAATGGTCGTTGATATTATCACCTTGACACGGACGCAACGCGCCACTCCCGCGCAATCATCCAATTGGCGGGAACCGGACAAGATGGCCGCCGTAGACGTCAACGATTGCCGTTGCGTTTTGTAATAATGTTTTGTTGCATGTCCGATGCAATGACGGCTTCTGGAAGATTTCTATAGAGTACCAATAAATGAAGAATTGATGCCCAGTGTGCCCTCTAATTGCACCTGCTTCAATTGGTAGGACATTGATCCAATAGGTTGTCACGTGTATTTAAAATTGAACTCTCTCTGCTGACCTTAAGAATACTTATTTTTCTATCACTATTTACAGTGACTCGAGAAAGTTATTGCGATAAGTAGTCTTTGACTCTTTTATACTTCTGCCAATTATTTGTCAATTTTTATTACTTTATTATTAGGTGTTTTTCTATAGACATTATTACATAGAATGGTTCCTCTAAATTGATTGCCTACTGTTACAATTTCACTAAGAGTATTAAAGAGAAAATCTTTCAATTTGTAGGCAACGGTTCAAAAAGAGTTTCGCCCAATTATTGTTATTGTAAGCATTATTAAAGCAGCTTACGTAAACCTTAACGACGGCGCTCCCGTTAAGCCAACGCAATCATAACAAAAAAAAAAACACAAAACCTGTTACATTTTCAACAACAATACGAAAACACTGCACAGAGCATATCTGATAAACTTAAACTTACAAGATAAAGGTTTTCTGTAAACACTAGTATCGCAAAACAATCAATATTTTATTTGAACGCGGCCAGATACGGGTGAATCAATAACGTGAACCGTTTTGAGCGCGAACGCTACTCCTAGCGCCATCTATTATGCAATAGCGGAACTGTGCAGCTTTATTGTAGTTTGCGCGGCAATCCGTTAGGGGTCGGTGTTAGAAGCTTAAAAATTCAAACTTCTCAGAGCGGTAACAGTTGGCATTAGTAAATTGGAACCTGTTTTATCCCACGCTAAATGAATAGGTTTGTTGGCAAAATTGTGGCAGACCGGTCTTAAGACCTAGGACTCTGGAACTCTGTCGTGTTTTAGTTATTAAATTGTGTATTACTCAACTTTTCTAATAAATGTTGCAAAGTAAACGAAACCGGTGGGAACCTGATAGTAAACAAAAGCTGGATTATGAGTTTATCAAATCAACATGAAACAATTTATTACGGTTCATTTGTAGGAAATTTATGTTTTTGCTTAGATTTTAGAATATTATAGCTCGATTATGACTAAATTATTTTTAAGCTCCTAAACAAATAGACAACTAATATATGACATGCTTTCAAAGAAAAAATAACATTAACAAAAATAGACGAACCAAAGTTCAGCTATTGCGCACAAGATGGCGCCACTGTGCCGGCTAGTAAATAACTTATGAGACACAATCCTCTCATCCTTCTACACTTGATAACACGGGAAAGCTTTTAAACCGTCCACTTACTACTATATGGTAATATATATTCCGTACTTTCACAACAATATTCATAGCGGGATAGTGCTGAAATTCAACTAGTAATACGAAGAAGCGGAAGAAGTTTCTCAGTGTTTCCGTTTGTAAGTTGTTTGGACCCCAACCGGTATTATGACCCCGTCAGGTTTTAAGTCTTGACGGGATCACGGTATCGGTTGGGGTCTGTAGCTATGTTACGTTTTATATTCAGTTACTACTGTGTTAATTATAACTTTAACTTGTATTGTAAAACTGAACGTCAACTGAATTTCTTTAATTGCTGTACTCTTGAAGATAGGTTGGGGTTTATAATAGCAGATTAGCAAAAGACTTTTCAGTATCGGACTACAAGCTCCGGAAATTAACGCGTTGAAACAAACAAGCTCTTCAGCTTCACAATATTAGATAGTATAGATTGCAGATCATAATGTGCTGCGGAATATTACAAAGCTGAAGTTTGTTTATTTGTTTGTTTGTTTGAACGCCCTAATCTCGGGCACTACTGGTCCGATTCGAAAAAATCCTTTGCGTTACATAGCCCATTTATCAAGGAAGGTTACAGGCTATATAACATTACGCTATGACACACTGGGGCGGAGCTGTAACTAAAGACGTAACACGGGTGAAACTGCAGAGTACAGCTAGTATAGTTTTAAAACTAGCCTCTCTAGGACAAGGACGAGAAACTCCGTTACAAAGACACGTATGGGTCTATCGCATCCTACATCTATCCGGTTGCAGCTTTAAGTGCAACATCTTAGCATAATCCTGTTAGATCTGGCTAAAAATTAATTACCGTAAGTGTACCGTACTATCTAGTACATGCATGTAACTGATACTTACAAGCTTGCAAGCAGGTAACCGCAATAGGAGCCTAAATAGAAAGGCTTGTTTACATGAGGTGTGTATGTTACAAAAGTATGTGAGTGGTAAGAAAGAAGAGTCTACGA
Source organism: Hoplodrina ambigua (assembly GCA_949774945.1). Classification (NCBI taxonomy): domain Eukaryota; kingdom Metazoa; phylum Arthropoda; class Insecta; order Lepidoptera; family Noctuidae; genus Hoplodrina; species Hoplodrina ambigua. Next base: position 2,858,665 of record OX458990.1, read on the forward strand.
AGAAAGTCAAAACTTTACGTCTACGTTAGTTAACTGGGTTTAGTTATGAAAAAAACAAGCTTTCATTTAAAATGATTACATTACTGAGTATTGGACATTGTATCGTCAGCTGAACTAAAGGTGTACGCAAAATTTCAGCTCAACCAAACAACAAACCAACAAATGGTCGAAAAATGGTTTGCAAATGAAAGGACAACTTATTTACATACATACATACATACGAACAGTGCAAGCTAAATAAAAGCTTGTAAGAACGAAGCCTTCCATGTCAAAATGCCAGCGCCGTGGTTTCGTGCCTTCGCGCACGTGCCACGGCATTATGCTGAGCATCAGCCGTTTCGTGTGGTAGTGACGCATATTAACGACTAGGACAATATTTTTTTATGAGTCTCCTGTACGAGCTTTTGCCCTTTTTTATGAACTGGGCACAAATTTAGACTCCCGGATGCTACTCAAAATTATTCAATAGAAAAATTCAGTAACAAATAATGTCTTTCCCGTGTCAGACCTTAAAGGATCAGCCTTAGATTAATATGGTAGGCAGGGAAACAAATAGTATCTAATATCCTTCTGCTCCTTACGATAAGTATAAAAGGATACCTAACCTACTACTGCGATATAAAAGTGGGTGACAAAGAGCTTGTTTTGCCAGTGGTAGAACTTAATCGGCTTAATGGAAAGCGCTTCACGTCATTCTATCGTAAGAACCGCCTTCTCATTGAGTACCACAAATACTTTAGCTTGATTGGTATAGTTGAAAGAACTTTTGACGGCACGGTTGGCGCAGTGGTTGAGCGATTGGCTGCTGTGCTGATTCCCGCACAGAGCATATATTTGTATGACCTCCAGATAGGCTGTGTCTGGCTGTTTGTGTATGTGATTTTATATGTGTGTAAATGCACCCACGATACAAGAGATTCCTAATGTGGGGCAACATTAAATAAAAAACACTTTTGGCTGCTGATTGTTGTATTTTTTTAGTTTTAAAAGTGTTGATATGTTTCCATATTACCTCGTCAACAAAACCAACATAACATAGCCAATATGACGTTTTTTATTGATGCCACACCTTCATAGACTTGGCAGACACACCTACAAACATTCCTTCGCTATCTATATTAGAACAATTAATAATTGAGCTTGCCAATTGACAATAACACGCATACTTGCATAGTTGTGGAACGATATTTCGCGGACGCGGTAGTTTTTTTACAAGCTTTTATTTAGCTTGCACTGTTCGTATGTATGTATGTAAGTTGTCCTTTCAAAAATTGCAAACCATTTTTCGACTATTTTTTGGTATCTGATTGAGCTGAAATTTTACACATGCCTTTAATTCTGATTACAATGTCCAATGTAATAATTTTAAGTTAAAGCTTATTTTTTAAAATATTGTTTTAATTAGTTTATTTTTAAATTATGGCCCTATTTGGCGCCCGCTTCTCATGCATGAGGTTATTGGATCGAATCCGGGCAAGTACCAATGTAACTTTTTTTAATTCCTATGCACTTTCTATGTTTATCTAGACACCACTGACATCGTTCCGTGGCTCGGAAAGCCGTTGGACCCGGCTGTCATATGTCGATCTTTGATAATCGTTACGGGTCGTCAGAAGCCCGAAAGTCTGACAACCAGTCTTGCCAAGAGGTATCGTATTATCCACTTACCGGGTTGTGGCGGTCAGATAAGAAGTCGATCCATGTAAAATACTGGTATTGAGCTGCATCTGGTTAGACTGGAAGCCGACCCCAACATAGTTGGGAAAAGGCTAGGCTGATGATGATGGTAGTTTTAAAACCAATTTGCTTCAGGTGACACTACGGTCGCAAATTACAAAATTACAAATTACAGTAACCAGGATCATTCACCTTTATCGTGTAAGCTATTGTTTGACATAATACTACTACCTACTACGTGTACTTTTCAGCGAAATGTGATTCGTAGGACGTAACACGGTATCTTTATCAATATCCCGCAGTTGCATTCTTGTTATGTCTTTGGTTACTACTCCGCCCCCTTTGGTCGTAGCGTAATGTTAAAACTTTGCTCTATAAACAGGCAAATGTAAAAATATTTTTTCTTATCGGTTCAGTAGTTCCTAAGATTATTACGTTTAAACAAACAAACAAATTATTGAGCTTTATAATCTTAACTAATATAATAAAGCTAAATAGGTTTTTTTTTTGTTTGAACGCGTTAATCTTTGAAACTGACAGGCAAAAACGAAAAAAAACTAAAAAAAAAAATTGTATAATGATAGCCAGATCTATGAAGGTATAGTAGGCTGTTTAACATCACGCTATGGCTTCTAGGAGTGTAGCAGTAACTAAAGAAGAAACTTAACGCAGGCGAAAAAACATCCCACGCGGGCAACGTCGCGGGCAGAAGCTAAACTAAAAAGGACCCATTACAAAATGGTCTCATGATAAGGTTTATATCATAAGTGCCTTTGGTCCTATATAATGCGACAAAATAAATGTGTTTGTGAAAGCCTGTAATTCATATAAGTACAAGGTAATACCTGTGAAATTCTGCCTGTATACCTCTCCAGGGCACTGTAGTGTAACATTAACCGTCCATATTTAGACCAAACGAGTCTCCCCCTTCCTACGCTCAAAATAAAACCGTATAGGTACCTTTTTGTGTCTAGTCTGTTACAACATCTAGTTAAAAACCTTTATTCATGTATTTTCATACTAAATATTGTTAGACTTTTTCTCATTTAAAATGGTTTTTACATAACATAACGCATATAATCCCCGAAGGGTTAGGCAGAGGTGTACCCACATTTCGCAAGTCATGTTTAAATCCCATGTAATACCGCGAGCCTATTGCCATCAACCCGGCACTAATCCAGACTCCGAGGCTGCTACTGAGAAATTCCTGATGGAAAAACCTAATGACACTTTGCTCGACCTGGGAATCGGACCCAAGAGCTCATGCTCAGCAGTCACGCTATGCGACCACTAGACCAACGAGGCAGTTAAAATAGATTTTCTTTTTTATATTTTCTCATTAACCGTTTGGCAATCGGCCTTGCTGCTCATTCTCATTAATTTATGTCGATACGAGGGAAGAATTCAAAATATGCTCTTTCAAATTGTGTGTATGACTCACAAATCTTCGTTGATACTCCAATATCGCGTAACTAACAGTGTTGAAAACTGCGAATGTACAATAAAAGCAAAAAATAAATAGATTTGGCGGCTGTAGGTAACTGATTGTTAATGGCATCGACCCGCATGACAATTTTTGAACGAAACTGTCCTATACTCGAGGTCATTCAAAATTCAGCCGATTAGGTCTTTAGAAACTTACATTTCCTATAAAATCCTGAAACTGTACTGACTAACAAGCTATTTGGTAAGCACTAGCAGACAACAATAATTATCGTTCCGCTACTAGGTATGACATTTATATTTATTTCCTGTTCACTTTTTAAGCTTGTGGTGTTTAATAATTTTAAAACCTATTTAGAGTGATTTAAAAGAATTGATACAATCGAAACATTGTTTAAAAGTAGATGCAAGATTTTATTTATTTATTCATTCATAACAATAAATAAATACAACATCTCGCAGATTACCCCAGACGATGCTATACACACAAATTAAACTATATCATAAAATGTACTTAATATAAATTTCAAAAATAAAAATAGGCAGTTAGATTTGTATTCCACCTTCAATGCATCTTCACATTAGTTAGCTGTTAGCCAGTTAGCTGGCTGTATATCAAATAGCTTGTTCGACTGTACATACGCGGTATTTAACAATGTTAGATATGCAAATTGGACTTTCAATTACTATTTTTCGAATTAACGTGATCCTAATACCATTCAATCTTCACTGAGAAATGTTTCCGAGTACAAATATATCTTATTCATATGCCTATTATCTTCCTTAATCCTTTCTCAATGGAGGCACGGCCCTAATTAACCCCTCGGATGGCTGTGTAGGACATGATACGCTCATATTCTATTACATTACACAAGACGATACAGTAAGCAAGGGTACGTAACGATTCTGCTGAGTTTACAGTACGTGGGGTACACAATATGAGGGTTTTAAGTTTACTTAATCCATTCTATATCAATACTAATCGTGCTAATACATAATATAAAGCTGAAGAGGTTTTCTGTTTGTTTAAACGAGGAAATCTCTGGAAGTAACAGTCGGATTGGAAAAATCTATATTGTAAATGATAGCCAGATTCACCGTGATGTTATATAGCTATAGGCTATATAACATCACGCTACGTCCCACGTGAGTGGAGCAGTAACCAAATACGTAGCTACGCAGACAAAGTCGCGGGTAGAAGCTAGTTACGTATAAAAGGTTAGTGACTAACCAATATGTATAGTAATATCGAAAGCTTGAATGGTTGATAAAATTACGAACCAGAAAACAAGAATCATCCAAATCGATTCATAATTTGCGGAGTAATCGTAGAACAAATATACAAAAAAAAAAAACAAAAAAAAAAAAAAAAAAAAAAAAACATACGCGTCGAATTGAGAATCTCCTCCTTTTTGAAGTCGGTTGAAAAGCACAAAAATAGGACTCTATCAATTCCTTGTATCCAAAAAAGGATATAATTTTGTCTATAATCAATTCAATAAGTAAAAAGGTTGCTGTGACCTACTAAAAAGGTAAAGGTTAATAGAATACCTACCAATGCCACAAATAAGAAAACATAACATTATCACGCCTGTAATCCCCGAAGGGTTAGGCAGAGGTGTACCCATTAGTACACCCACATTTCGCCAGTTATGTTTTTAGTCCCATGTAATAGGGGGCGAGCCTATTGCCATCAACCGGGCACAAATCCAGACTCCGAGGCTGTTACTGAGAAATTCCTGATGGAAAAACCCAATAACATTTTGCCCGACCTGGGAATCGAACCCAAGACCTCATGCACAGCAGTCGCGCTTGCAACCACTAGACCAACGAGGCAGTCTAAATACAAATAAGAAAAGTACTCATAAAAAATACTTGTATAACAAAAATTATGCTGTTAACAACATTTAGATTAAGTAACCTAACAATTATAACAAAACTAATGTAATAGGAAAAAAAAATGTGAACAACAACGTCATTATTATTTCAAACACAATACAATGGTGGCAAAGGAGAATTCCATTAGGTATTATATTTCACTAGCTTTTGGCTGCGACTTCGTCCGCGTGTAAGTATAGTCCACCGAACAAAATAGCCTTTGATAATCGGCTTGTAACTTTCTATCAGTGAAATAACTATTGTAATCGGACCAAGAATTTCGGAGATTACATCGTACAAACAAAGATTCCCTCTTATTAAGAGAAGAAGTAAGTATACCAGTCAACTCATAATAATAATACCCGCCTTATAAAGTTCCACTGCAGGGCAAAGTCTCTTCTCATACAGAGAAGGCACGAGCATTGATCACCATGCTTGCTCAAGGCGGATTGGCCACTTCAGGCTTATATAAATTATTTTTTCCTTCGCCGATGTCAATACGTCCAAGATTAACTTCTTCTTCTTATCGTGTGGGTAGTAAGGCCTTACGACCCTACACACCCTAGTGTCCGAGTTTCTAAACCGCCTCAAGGGCCTCTGACATGGTTTGAGTGGAACAGGAAGTCCAGCTTTCCTCACGACGTTTTCCTTCACCGATGTCACTGATGTCCAAGATAAACTTAAGAAAGTACATATGAATTGAAAAATTCACATTGGTACTTGCCCGGATTTGAACCCACAACCTCATGCAGGAGAGGCTGGCTTCTTAACCATTGGACCATCAATATTATAGATAGCTTAGACTTACCTAAAGACTAAACTATTATTCATTTAACACCTATAGTGCAATTTTCTCGTAATTGGATATTTCAGATCCCTATCAAGTATAAATTAATAACAGCTAAACATTGATATCCGCTTTGCGTAATGAAACGGCAATAGAATAATATCGGTCGATCTACCGGACACCATTTATTAGCTTTATAGTTAATTGTGATTTGTATTAGTATAATAATTCAAAAAAGAATAAACGTCTGCGATATTATGGGTTACTACCTTTTTTCTACGGCTTCGTTCGCGTGTATTTTCTTACGGGTCCCAATTTTTTTTGGATAAGAATAATAATAATCCAAAAAAAATATAACTGGCGAAATGTGGGTGTAATAATGGGTACACCTCTGCCTAACCCTTCGGGCATTACAGGCGTGGTGATATGTATGTAATAATAATATGTTGGACTGCAGTTCCCAAAATTAGCGCGTTCATACAAAAAAGTCAAGCTCTTCAGCTTTTATTAGTATAGATTTAAAACATCAATATTTACACGTTGTAAAAGCGCCTTATCAGTAAGCTCTCTAAGCTAAGGTTAAGAAATGATAACAGATTTGATAAAAATACAACAAACGATGACTCAGAACCGTACAAAATAAACCACCAAGTTTAAAAAAAGAAAGAACGCCTCAAGATTGACAATACAACAACGGTCACAGAACGTTCAAAAGATGCGCCCGCGGCGTTCCCGCTCCGTCGCGGTGACGTCACCGCGGAAGCTAAGGACGTGTGCGCGCGCAGGTGACTAACCTTACTATTGTCATGTGGGCAGGAATCGCTGCGCGTTTACATACGCGCTGCTATATTTGAACGTTTACCGGTATTGGATGCTATGTGACATTTCTAGCGAGCTGGTTAAGCTTGAAATATTACAAGGGGACAGTCATCATCTTTATCCTTTATTTATGTCGGATCGGCGCAGTAAGTCCTTTTCTTTTACATGTGTCTCTATCAGTTGTCAGTAACAGTCATCACCAAGTTGACTCCCTTTCCAGCCATGGCAATTAAATAACAGTCTGCAAATTATCTCACAACTTGAAAGTTTACCGTTATGATACCCCTATCATCATAATATTTTAAGAAAAAGCTGGAAAGATTTTTTGTTTGTTTAAAATGCGCTAATTTCTGGAATTAAAAAGTCAGATTGGAAAAAATCTTTGTGTATTATAGACTACTAATAATATGGGCTACATAACAACATTAGAAACCTAAGACGTAACATCACGCGGGTAAAAGAACCACGCGGACAAAATCACAAGCACAAGCGAGTGATACCAGTTAATAATATGCATCAAAGAATGAACCACACTAGACCATCGTTTAGAAAGGATATGAACATCGCATGTAAGGTAAATATTTAAATAAAATACAGCGTTACCTGTGTTGCTAATGCAGTAGATATTAGTCACCATTGACATAATAATTACGAATCACCTATAAATAGTTGACCAATGTCAAGCATTCTACGAGCGTGACGTACTTCGTTACTTACAATAGATAGAATTAAAAGACGGAGCACGATAATATTATCTTCTAAGATACAGTCTCTATGGACTCTCTTTTTATCATCAAAGAAATTATTAACTGGAGTTTTGCTTTACTTATTCTTATTAATTAAAGTCTTTTTAAAGTTTTTATGTCCGTTACCAGTATTGTGATAATCAATTAAATATTCAAAGTATCCATCACTATATTAACGTGACTTGCCTAACCTAACCGATATCATTAGCTTGAATCTTTTGATCTACATTCTGATAGCAATTGTCGCCAACACCAATAGTTTCACACAGAAGTATTTAAGCAAAATTATGTGAACCGAAGCTTATGCCAACTTCCTACAGTTCGCAAACTAGACCAGAAGAAACCGCAGGAGTTCTGAACGGTGCCAAACTACAGACAAAACCGCACCACTGAAGCAGCGAGTTCAGTTAGTTTGGGAACTAATGTTGAATTAATAACACTCAATTACACACGATTAACTGAGGTATTGTTAGCAGGATACTGTTATGGTGTAAAGATATTGGAATAACAATGAATATTGTACATTAAATGGTGCTATAAACTTATAATGCAATGTTTCCGACACGAATGAAGAAAAGAGTTAGTTCGAAAGATGAGGAAAGTTAACTCAATCACCATATGGGATTAACAATTAAGAACGGAGAGAGCTATAAATGTCATACCAACTAAACAAAAAAAGCTAAAGATTAATAAGACAAACACCTCTAATTAAAGCGTTGATTAACTTTCACTGTCCAAATCTGTCAATAAAACTACGATTGAAAACAACTTGACAGGCAATTAAAAGGCTCAAAACAACACCAGTAGTTGGCAAACAGAGCTATAAATATGCATAATGGCCGTCAAGAATCGATCAATTCTGGCAACAGGCTTACCGTCGTCCGGAAGATCATGACATTGGCTCCCGCGGTATTTGCAAGACACCAGCTTCGATATTGGCAAGTTGCCATACACGCCCAGCGCAATCGTTATGTGATTTTTATCGTTCGTCTCGGTACAAACACGACAAACTACGATTTGATATGGACGTAAATATGGTTTGGATGTTTGGATGAACTGTAAAGATTTACTACTTGAAAGTGAATGTTTTTGGGAGCATGTGTTTTATTAAAGATGTGATTTGAGGTAAAAATGAGGTTACTCTTTTGACTTTGATAGTACTCGTGATAATGATTGCAATTGTCAACTCGCAAAAACTATAAAACTTAGGAATGAGAAAAAGAGGGATACAATAGCAGCAAAGAGTTGCCTTGACTGGTTTTGTAGAAGTAGAAAAACATTTTAGTCAGCCATAGCTACAATGTAGTTCGAGCTAAAACAATGTCATGCGCAATAAATCGATCAATTTGCTAACTCCAATCATTACCAGTTATTATGAGGTTTGTGTGTTATTTTGAACCGATTTGAAGCAGGTACAACAAGACATGAGATTTATTTACGGGCGCGTTATTAATATTGGCATATTACACCAGGTTGAAACTGGTTTAAACAAACATTGCAAGACAAATGGTCATAACGTGTGAACTTACAACCTGAATAAAAGCATTAAATGTTCAACACAATAGCAATTTATTAAGATGTTTCAAAGCTTTATGAAGACAACTATGAATTTCTAGAGCTTGCGGTTAAATTTGAGTGCATTTCGTAGTGGAGTTTAAACATTCAAGACTCGTTTCCTTGGAAATTCTTGTACTTGAGCTGTGGAAGTATTAATCTTTGAAGACGATGCCTTAACTGGCACAGTGAAAACCCTACTTAAAACTTAACTAATCTTACCGGCTGCAGCTAATCCGACACTCAATTAAAAACGGCTAAGTAATAAGAAAAAGCTAAAGACAAAGAACCTAAGAGATCATGATAGAGATTAGTTTAGTAGTAACATAGTAGTAGTCCTTTGCTCAGCTGAAAACAGTGATAGACTTATTTGGGCTGATTTAATGACGCATTTCTTTTAATCTCTCATGGATTGTGACCCAATAATCTGATCCCCATCTATCTGATACCGAAAGAATTAATTTCACTTCAATAAACCTCGTCAAATACAAGAGATTACGAAACCTTGTTACACAAAGTTCTATTACTTCCCACTAGTTCGTCCTAAGAGGAATCCTGAAGTACCAAACTAAGAAGATGAATCAGAGGTTGTCCTTTGAAAAGTTACTCAATTATACAGGCTGCTAGTTGACGAGAACTTTCTTTCATTTGCAAGTTAACTGTCAGCTGTGGTAGTCAAAGAAAGTATTATAAGCGTCATTTATTTCCCTATAAATTACGTTTTGCCACGCCTTCTTTAGATTGAAATAACGTTTCACACTTGTTATAACTGTGAAAAAGCTAGTCTTGGATGTCGTAAAGTGTGAGTAATAAATTTTGCTAAAGGAGTAGCAGACATTTGCAGTTTAGTTGATATTAAGTAGACCCTGTAAATGTTCATGACGTCCGGGCGCAATGTTGTGCTAGTCTCATGCAGAAAAAGCATACCTCCTCCATATTCTCCTGCAGAGATGGCATGAGCATTAATCACTACATCATTGATTGGCAATTACAGATTAATATTTATTATTAAGATAAGGTTCACGATTTTTTACTTCTCCGATGCCAGCAATGTAATAAGATATACTAAGAAAGTACATATGAAATTAAAAAGGCACATTGCTACTAGCCTTTGCACGAGAGCCAATGGACCATAACGACACACCAATACGAAGTATGATATTAAAATAAGACTAGAATAAGCAGGTGCCTTGAAAATATGAGTATTTCCCAGCAGGATAGTCGAATAATCCTCTCTAGTAGCTCTTAAAGTATCTTTTTATATTCCCTGGAGTTACCTACCTATAAAGTTTTTAAAATATAATCTTCAAATGATTGTTTTTCTTTTCATTCTTATTTGATACATTTTTCCTTGGGGATATAACATGGCTATCTTTTTTCAAAACACTGCGAAAAATATTACCAAAGTTCGTTGATCGGATTTCTCTAGTCTATCGTGATATTTTCCTGGAACTTTGATTCAACTATAATGATGTTCCGACAGTTTGCTTACTTTATAATTCTTCTTGTTTACTATTTAAGTGTTGACTTGATATGGCGCTTATTTGCAACTTAAGTTTAAACTAGGTAAAAATTCGTGATCCCCAATTTTGTAATTGTCATTTTGAGTATTCTGTACTGAAAGGGTATAAGATTCTAAGTGGAGCCTTATTACTCTTTCTTATACCTCCGTTACAGGGCTGTATGGGCTGTATGTCTTGAACCGTAACAGGTGGACAAGTTAAAAATAGACCCTGTACATGAAACGGATTTTTCGTCGTGTTTTGCTTGATCTTAATATTAAACGGTGGCTCAGAACCCTACAAGTGTGAGTTCAATTCTCGTACTAAGTTTATTTTTTTAATCGTCCATCGAGTCAACGTCCATCTTAGTTGTTTTCACAGCGATGTTCATAAACTTTTTAAGCCACCTTCATGTATTAGTGGTATTCATTTAAAAAGTCTCCATCAATAGCTAATTGGTTATGTTTAAAACGATCTATTGCCTCGCTGCCACTATATTGATTAGCAAATTTTTATTTTTTGGTTACTCCGATAGTTCACGTTCACTTGTCATGATTTTGTAGTGTGTTTCACCAGTAATCTGTTTCTAACTAGTCCACGACGGGTAATTATAACAGCGTTACCTTTACGAATGCGTCGCAACGACACAAATGTTTTATGTAATACGGTGCGCCTATTGCGTTTTGCGGTCGCATGGTGCGTTCCATACTAATATGCGCCCGCGGCTTTTTTAAGGCGATAATGTATGTATTTTTTACGAGTTCTGACGGGTTAGTGACCTCTTTTAGCGAATTGAAAAGTGTTATTTGTGTAAATTGTATTTAGAAAGTTCCCTCATTCGTTGTTTTGCGATACTCCACCAAAATCGATTTCGCACCGACAAAAATGTCAAGACCACGCCCTCATACAGCAGGCTCTATTTATACATGTGCCAAACTTCTCCATGTTGTATAATTACTTGCTATTCACATTGACCAAGTCTTGGCTCCGTTCCAGGGTCGTAAGACAGGCCTAGGTTGTTCCATACCTCCTTATTTTGACCTATTTTATTGAACCAAGGTTTCATGAAAACCAGTCAAGTATATAGCTTTGTCTTTATGTCCTTATGTTTTGTCTGACTGGCATTGTGGAGAAGAAACAATAACATAGATTAATAAGACTTCATATACCTTTATGTACGTACCTATATTGTAGTGTGTATTTATAATAGTCACCTTCCGTTGTTTCCTGTTTGTATAATGTGCGACAGAGTTATGTATGTTGAAAGGATATGTGCTATTCGTAATTATATTCCCGTTCATTGTCTATCGGTCCCTTTCGTTAATAGGGTGCTGAAGGGCACTTGAAGGGTGTCGTTTTGAGTACCGTAGGGGAGATCCCTATAGGAAGTTTGCTTGATATGAAGTTCGAAAATGCTGACGAAAATCACGATGTGATTTGAATTTTGCTTTCTTCTGATTTTTTCTTTTATGACTTTGGTGGTTTTCTTGCTGCTGTTAGATGTAGTATACAACAATTGGGGAATCTTTTCCTTGAATCTGTTATCTAACTCATTATTGGCATTACTAATTACTTTTATGTCTTATCTTCATTGCAGAGCTAGAATAACATCCGCTTCTTTATAGGAACCGTTACAAGGTTTTGCTTCCGAATATTCGCAATTTGCTCTTACAAATCCACATAATGTCCTTATTTGGCGCTACGTTGATACATCCCAAGTTAAGAAGTAGTAATCTCTGGAAGTACCGATCTAATTACAACAATTCTTTCACTGATAGAAAGCTAAACTAATGCTGAATGTCATAGGCTATGTTGACTTCCACAGATGAAGTCGCAGACAGAAGCTAGCTATATTTCTAACAGATGCTAGTGACAGTGTATTGGCTCATCACTTACAACCATGATAGTAATCCGTCGCCCTCTGTTGATTTTTATGAGTTTCGCGGAACAATAACTTTTATAGCAATCACAAACTGTTCAATGGTTACCTAAGCATCGATTACGTCATTTCTTTCATTAGACAATAAGCGTGAGGAACCTCTTCATTCTGTGCATTTTATAGTACCTACCTAATTCTTTTTCGAATGGTCTAGGAACTCGCAAAAAAAAATTGTAAAATTAAATACTTTTTGTCTGTGACTTTGTACTTATTGCGGACGCACAAGAAGTCGCGGATTTAAAAGTAAACTTAGTCTTTTCTTGGGGTTCAAGTTTAGTCTTCCTCAATATCATCAAAAACGGATCAGTAGTTTAGTCGTGAAAGCATCAAAAACAAATAAATTAACAAACTCACTCTCACATTTATATTATAAGTGATCTTTTATTTTTAAATTTCGCTAACTTCCTCCGCTTCGCTTGTATGCAATTCAATTGTACCATGTCCAGAGGTCGAGGATGTAAAATTTTAAATCGTAACATCTCAACCTAGGTATCCATTTTAAATCGACATCACAAATATATTTTAAACTCCACGTACTTTAAATTTTATGAAGTAAAATCAAATTCCAGTTTGCTTTTAATAAAATATCAAAAGTAAAACGGTGGATTTCTATGCAAACTCAACGCAGATTCATTATAAAAACATAAAGTTATGAGTGAAAATGCACGACTGAAGAGTGATTGCAAAAAAACAACATTTTACAATATTGAAAACTGAAAAATTGTTAGAGCATTGACGTTCAGTTTTAACGAGAATATCATTAAATTTTACTCTTCATATTAACTAACTTAATAAAAAGAGGAGGTCTCAACTCCGTATTGTATGTTTTTTTTTTAACTTTAATTTAGAAGTTTATTATTTTGTTATACGATGAACCAGATTCTTTCAATCGCGTGGTTTTTATTACCCACATTAAGTTACGTCTTTGGCTAATTTTATTAAAGAGGCTTTTATCTAAATATAACAATACCTACGTGAACTGGTTCACAGTCAGACCTTTGACTCTCATTGATACTATTATCATATGCAAACGTTGTACTACGACTATTTGTCTAAGTCAATGAACATATGCATAAACACAGAATCTTATTTAACAATCAATGAAGTAAATAACATATAGATTTTCTTGCATTTATCACTGTCCATATATCGGAAACCTAGACCGTTACAAATGCAGTGTCTCTGGAAATACGCCCAGACACCCACGTAATGACAGTAGCTCCCTACTCTATGGTGTATCGATCCTCATTGGTCTTGCCAAGTTGCTGTCTAAGTTTTGACATATTGAATGGGGTAGATCGTTAATTCGTTTTTAGATTTTATACAACGCAGTTTAAATTGGCAGTCTTGACTTTTAACTTTAAGAATTCAGACTGGGAGTCGAAAATTGAGTATCAGGATCCCAATAGGCAAAGTTTATAGTCTTAACATCGTTGTTACTTATTTAATGACATAACATAAAACACTGACAAGTCAGTCAATCTGCCTAGCTTTTCCTGACTATGGTGGAGTCGGCTTCCAGTCTAACCGGATGCAGCTGAATACCAATATTTTACAAAGAACGACCGCCTATCTGACCTCCAACACCCAGTAACTAGGTAATACGATACCCCTTGGTAAGACTGATTGTCAGACTTTCAGGCAGACGACCCGTAAAGACTGACACGAAAACACTGACAAGTAAATCTGCTAAATTAACCCGAAACGCCAAACATTCTTCCGCCAAACATCATCAATGAAGCTTATTACATTACCTTTTAACGTAATACTTTTAGCGTGCAAACACTACGTCACGTACAAAGGCCTACGCCCACGATCTCATCGCACATCTCTGGGACGCGAACTTGACCGAGCCGATGAGTCACCGCGCCGGTTTTGTTAAATCGATTCAATATTCTTAATGATACGAATGTACGATTTGTTGGACGCCACTCGCGTTACCAGTGTCGTGTGTTGGCGCACCTATGTCGTAATAGTCTTAGGAATAGTTGGTTCTTCGTTTACTGCATATCGATGTATAAAGATTTGAGATAGGAGAAAGAGGTAGCGATGACGGGTTTGCATACATTTTCCTTTGAAGTTAAGTGTTGTGAATATTGATGAAAAGGAAGAAACGAAATGGATACAGTAACCAGTTCTATCTAAGTACATGTTTGATGCATCTTTTAGAAATCAAGAAACCAATATTAATACTTTTCCTCCCAGGGATTTTACGTATAAAACCTATTTTAAAATCGTTTATATCGAGAAGGTATTTAAAGGGCCTGAAGAGGAAGGCACTTCGCAACTTAAAAAGAGTCCGTATAAGAGACTGTTCTACTTAAGCTTTCAAAGAACTCTCTGAATTATGAATATCAAAAGCGTGGCCGTTTAGCTTCAGAGTATGAATGAGAGAGGCTATAAAAGTGGGCATACGAAGGCATAACCCGTCAAAGTGTCAACCCAAATGTGAACAAATGGACGTTGTATTTGTAGCCGCAAAAGTCACGGTAGCCATTTCGAGTACTTACCATTTAAAACAAAGACAAAAAAATTAAGTATGCTACGTTATATCCAGAATGAGGAGGTACTTACAAAATGTCAAGGTAACGACAAAATTAGCGCTTTATCGCTGCGATAAAAGCTCGTATGAAATTATTGCTGTAATAACAAACATTTCATTTATTCTTTGTGCTTATGATAACGCTGCTACCTTCAAAACGATTATTCTAAAAAGACAGCTGTTACCTAAGCTCATATAGCAGCAGCGGTGCACTGTAAACTATTTAGCCGACATTTTGGATATCATATCCAACACAGATTTTTTAAACAAATCATTTTACACGTTACGTTTGGAGACGAAGAAACGTACGCATGTAAGCAATATTTTTCCCGTCACTTATGGAACGTTGACCTTGACCCTGATACGTGCAGATATACTACGATAGCTCGTCTTATTTATACTCTCAGTAATCTCCGCATACCACAATGTATACTTGTACAGTAAAGTAATGATATTAAATCTGCTACCAAATTTAATTTCACGGTGTTATGCCTTCGTTTACCTCAGCTTTATTAAACCAGGTAATGAAGGTATATCTTTAGTAAAATATACAGTACGCAATAGCGGTTTCAGCTCTGCTCAGAGTAGTAGAAAATTTGTCCTGGTTTTTCATTTTGTGAGGTCAAAAGATGTTTTTGTTTTAAAAACTTTGTTAATATTTAGGTCGGTATACAAGATTTTTGTACAAATACTGTTCCCTTTTAGCCATCACCTGGCACGAGGCAGTAAACAGCTGTTTCTATATTTTTCTAATACTCTCACGTCTCGGAAGATAAATAGTACATAAATACAAATAATCTATATTTATCCGTGTCTCGTGTGCAGACATCATGACACAGGGCGTTGCGCGAGCGCAAGTGCCAAGTTTTACGCTACAATAATTGATAAATTCATTAGTTTTCTGCTGATTAATATAATCATAAGTGATTGGGAATACGGTACATTGATACTGTCCTTATGTTAAATAGCTTTTATGTCATATAAATATTCTAAAATACTTATAAAGGAAAAACATCATTGGAAAAAACACACCTATTGGATGGTTATCGACAAACCAATCAATCAATCAATAAAGCAATGTAAAGCAATCAGAGGAATATTACCACCATTGAAAAAACACGATCTGTCCTCATAACGATGAGAAGAATCAAAACAACTGAAGCAATTTAAAAAGAAAAAAAAAATCGTGGGACCAACAGCTTGTCGGAAAACCGTTTCCTCCAATCCTGTGATGATAATACCGTTCGATAATCCATCATGAGACGATATGTAAACTAAGTAAACGTATTTAAATAACTGACCAAGTGCCTTTATTTCATTTTGTAGGTACCTACTAGCATCCACAGTAACATAACATAAAATCATCATAACATCACGCCTGTAATCCCCGATGGGTTAGGCAGAGGTGTACCCATTAGTACACCCACATTTCGCCAGTTATGTTTTTAGTCCCATGTAATAGGGGGCGAGCCTATTGCCATCAACCGGGCACAAATCCAGACTCCGAGGTTGCTAATGATTGGGTTTTTCCTGGTGGAAAAACCCAATAACACTTTGCCCGATCTGGGAATCGAACCCAAGACCTCGTGCACAGCAGTCGCGTTTGCGACCACTAGACCAACGAGGTAGTCCACAGTAATACCTACACACTGAAAATTTTAAGTGTCTGCCTATTACGGTCCGAATGTTACAGATGGACAGGCAGTAATCTTAGTAATAGGGTCCCGTGTAGCCCTTTGGGTACAGAACACTCGAGCCCATTTACTCCAAATCCGTTTCCAAGGTGGTACGCTAATCGCAGCCCAGCGGTCAACAAACCTCGTCCTTCTGATAAAGCGTGCAATTACGCACGGAATTCATTCAATTGAATGGTGTATACCAACTAATAGAGTAGTTTCGGGGTCCATGTCGGCCGTACAATGCCAATTGACCAATCGATTTATATGTTGATGGAATAGAATAAGTGTAGGTACTACAATCGTCTGGAGTATGTTTTGTTTGTGAATACGGCGCCTAGGTTGACTAATGAATATGGAGTCTTGTTTACATAATCCTCAGATGCACACTTGCGTCAAAAACTAAACTCAGTGTTGTTGGTGTTAAGCAACTAACTTAAGAGTTAAAAGATAACTCTGTCTACCACAAGTGGGTCTAAATACATAACTCTATAGCTTGTTCTGTCTTTCTACTGATCATATTCTATTAGAATTTATTATGTTAGTAGAAACAAGGGCATACCTGCCTATTTACCTTATTTAAGGAAGTGTCACTGAAGATTCAAGGTAACTTTCAAACGATGCAATACGAAATTATGTGCCCTGTGGCAACAAGCATAGTTATTTTACCTACAAATCGGCAAATAATAACTATTCATCAAAATTATTTGAAAACATACAACAAAGAACCGACAAATATAGGAACTCCACAGTAACATTTTCACATCTTTGACGCTTGTATTGATAAAACGTCAAACGTCAAAGAAGAACCATACTGCCACCGCTGTGTTGTCACAGTGACGTCAAAGGTTAAAGAGAAAATACCGGAAAGGGTCGCGTGAGAAGATACGCAATCGACCTTATTGATTATGAACACAAGAAAAAGGTCAAATGCGTACTTCTGGCAACAGACACGCACGTATGGAAACATGACACACACACACACACCCACAAGATACTTAAAAACGCATAGTAGATGGTATTTCCAACCAAAGTAACTTGAATTCCAGAATCAAATGTGAAAAGCGCCGAGGCAATGATGTGCGAAAAGTTCAAGAGAAACGATTCGACTGTCTTGGATCCTGCAGCAAAACTAACCAGAAAAGAACAGCAGAGTAAGAAAGAACAAAGTATCCACTTCCCTCCACATCAAGTGACAGACAACGGAGCCAGACCAATGGGCATAAAAGGACGTTTATATCCGGAAAATGGCGTCGGCATGTTAAAATAGCACTTGTCCGGCTATAACTCTCCCTCCCTCCATGAAAAACGTGTCTTAATGAGTAATGATATTCAAAGTTATCCCCACTATCCGACATTTCACATAAATACATAGTTCAAAACATTAATTGGCATATTTATAACGGCAGCGTAATTGGAGTTATTCGTTCCGCCATGATTAATGAGTGACGTCATATTAATAGTACATCGCGATTATTTGTGCGTGTGTTGAGTAGTATGTTTGTTTTAATGATTATGTTGATGTTAGGAGATATGGGTTAAATAGACGAAAATTCATAATTATATGATGCTTCCTTTACGTCCGTACGAGAATAGTTCAAGCGATAGTTAAAAAAGTCAGTTGGGATTAGGCTCTTAAAACTTTTCATGGGGGAAAAGAGTTATAGCAGGGCAAGTGCCATTTCGACATACCGACGCCTTTTCCTGGTCATAAATGTACGTCCATTTGTGCCAATTGAAGTGAGGATATTTATGATAAACTACACTTTTGCCTGTGACTTCATCCGCGTCAAACACCGGTACATATACCCACTAGTACAGGGATACCATGACACTTGGCAATACTGTATAGCTTTCTATAAGTCAAATAAATTTTAGTAACGAACCATTTTACCTCTTCATTATAACTTTAGTTTAAATTAGTTTAGCAGGTACCTACTATGTATAAATAATGAAAGTCAGTGAAAGGCTTATCAAATCGATAAAACTAGATAACTATAAAGTTAGAATGCCACAATACTGGCCTGTGAGAATCAAGACAATAACCGTTTCTTTTTGAACCGTTTGAAACCGAAAAAGAAGTATTTATTTATATCCATTAGGTACGCAAGGACAATTTTGGTAGTACGCGTAAATATTCATTTTTTTTTTCTATAAAAGAAACATTCCTAAAGTCCTTACGGCGGATCTTAATCTGGTAACAATGATCGTATAGTATC
The DNA here is from genome assembly GCA_949774945.1 of Hoplodrina ambigua. NCBI lineage: Eukaryota > Metazoa > Arthropoda > Insecta > Lepidoptera > Noctuidae > Hoplodrina > Hoplodrina ambigua. Next base: position 2,877,447 of record OX458990.1, read on the forward strand.
AAATTGTTATTCTAAAAACGTGCTTACGACAACGGTTGGATCTAGTACACACTGGAGTCAATTTAATTGAATTTCCTTTTTCCTCCAATGATAAATTAATACGTTATAATAACTTATTGATTCATGTTGCGGATGTAGATATGTAGCATAAAAATAATAAAACGTATATAAGTAGTCTGTAAAAATGTTAAGGAAAAAAATAATACAGTTTTAATCTAATGTTTACAAAAAGTACAAACCTGACTGTTTCAGTTGCAATATTCAATTTTAAATATATTATAAGGAGTGGACGCGGTAAATGCAAGTATATAACATGACGTCACTATTGAACATTGTACATGTGAATATAAACTATCATAATTCAAGACAACAGCATTGTCCATGTCCGGAGAAGCTACTGTAACGGTCAAGTTAATGCCTAAAAACAGTTATATCAAAAGTAACCATTGGAACTGTCTATAAGGATACAGATACACGTCCTCCCAAAAAACAGAAAAAAAATACTCTATAGTTATATAGTAGTTAATCCAGTCTTCTCCATCTCACGTATCGCCATGAACTAAAAGTTCATGTCTTGATAAAATATTAGCGAGTCAGCGAGATACTAACTGCCCATCTGGCGCCGGACATTAAAGTATCGCTATTCGTAGAGGCAGTGTTCCCTTCGGGGGTGGTCCACATATATCCTTGTATTAGTACCTACTTGTATCTCCATTGTCACTTATATCAAGTGACATTGTTCTGCAGAAAGGCGATACATTTACTTACCACCACTAATGGCCGACCTGTCGTTAGTAAAAGCATGCTAATGGAATTATAACGCACTTTATCCCGATACTCGCTCGTATATCTCGTAAGATACAAACTAGTCCCTGTGGACATCCGGTTTTCAACCAAAGTGCCTAGACCTTACATGAGACTATGGTTATAGAAAACGAATAGCACCGTTAATTTTATGTTTGGAGTTAACGTTATTGGTTTTTACAAACAAACTTAATAGATTTTAGCAATTATAAATCAATTACAATTAAATTGCATCTGTTCAGTCATAAAAGCTAAAGTACCGTTTCATAACATAGCATAGACTACTATGTCCACTGCAATGTATTAACAGTGTATCAACCGACAAATCGTTAACGCTCCGTGGACGGCAGATCACGGCACACGACGGTGTCAGTCGGTGACGGAACGGTCTAGTAGACTAGGCAGTCTTATATTTTTCAATATTAAGAATATTTTTTGCCTGACTCGTTGTTGGCGCGGTCATGGTGTTACGGACAGACTCCTTTATGGTTAAGATCCTATAGAACCTTCTTAGGCCTTTGCAACCCTCTTATGGGAGCACAGGTGTAACGATCACGTAAAGCAAGTTTAATATTTACACTGCTCGTGTTTCAAGACACTAAAGTTTGCACTGAAGCTACAGGTCTTTAAGTGCCAAGTTTCAACTTTTATCCCTCAACTTCGCAAGATGTTCTACTTAAAAACTCTGTTTTTCCTAGTAGCTTAACGACTATATTTTAATTTAAGTGAATCTATTTATTAAAGACTTAATTAAATACGTGTTGAACTGAAGCATGATCTTTTACGTATATGTTTTTCTGTTATGGTGGCTATATTGAATGACGTAACGACTCCGCCGCCACGCAGTGTTATTAACCCTAAAACATTTAATATTCTCTGTAATAAATTAAAAGCAAAAGTACAACAATTGTTTTTTTATTTTACAGTCGTATAGCACGCTAAATTGGCACCCGTTTACAAAACGAGAAATGTTTGGCCTACGAAATTGGAAACCTAAATTAATTGAATTTATTCTGTGTGTATTATGCCTAACTTTACGGCCGAAAGACCTCATAGTTCCGAACTAAAATGTTAGATCAATAGAACAGAATATTTAATTTGATTGAAGCTAGTTTATGTTGGATACTCAGCTTTAGAGATGAGAATAAATATTTTGTAACAGAAAAAAAGCTTGTTTTCTTTTTGTTTTTGTATATTTATTGAGTAATCTATCTATTACTGATAGAAAGCTACACGAATGGGAAATGTCAGACTATACTATGGTATATTAGACTTCCACACAGATGAAGTCGCAAGCAGAAGCAAATTGAATGATAAACATAATAATTATGTCCTAAGCTTAACAATAGTGGCAATTGGAATGCCGACAGTCGGTGACCGTCGGCAAGTTTACAAGTGTTAATTATAGCGATTGAACAATACAATGTCCTTACTACTTCAACAGTCAACCGCATGGCCCGCACGTCAGCGTCAATAGTAACTACGAAAACCACTCTTTCTGCTACGCCATAAAGGCGCTATTGCAGTCAAATTGCTACCACGTACGTGATGTTCACTACACAACGCGTTAACCATAGTTTCGTGCCCATAGTCGAGTTTAATAAGAAGTTATTAAAGGCGGTTAGTAGGGCGGACCATATACTCAAAAATTATGAGAGGAATTTATAATCACGTGTTTTTCTCAAGATTTTTAGATGGAACATAAGCACATTGTGAGAAATAAGCCATGACACATCACCTGTTAACTAAGCATACTGCCCATCAAACTAAAAAACATCGAGCAAAATCAAATCATATAGCCAAAAAATATTATTGGGAAACGACTTTGTTCACGGTGTGAAAAATCACAGTCTCGTTAGTACACTAAAGACATGCTTTCGTAAGAAAAAAAAAATTTACAAATTGTTACAACTTTGACGTAGAATATCTCCGTAACCAGATTCCCAGGCATGGTTTAAAAAAATTATCACTATGATTAGAGGAATAAGTAACCTTTGGCTCTGCTAAGTGTCTTTTTACACGAGTTATAGTCCCTGGACACAATATATCCTATTATCGTCATATAAACATCCTTACTACCAAAGCAATGTACGATTGTTAATATTTTATAACCGCCATTGAAGATTGCGTCATTTACGGTAAGCGTGCATCCGTCTTCGTAACCATCACTCTTCAATCAAGATGGACAAAAAAACAGCTAGTAGGTAGGTATAACTTTACTTCATCCAGTACCTTTATACAAAAAATAAACAAAGACGAGAGACTATAATGAAAAGCTCGCCGCTATACTTGACTGTAACACCCCGGTTTCAGAAATTTTCATTTCCATATTTTCACCCTTCAAACAGTTTTCGACATTCCCCCATTCAACAGAAGCTTTAAAATACAAAATCAATGTAAACTCATTTACTTCAAAATTAATTAGTTCCGATTCAAAGCGAGCACATTTGCAATTAAAAGTCTGTATGATTTCAATGTACATAAAATATTCAATGAGTGTATTTTAGGAATAATGTATCTTCAAATATACTTCGCTGAAGCTATTTCATATTTTAGATTGGGTGCAGAAGGCGGATAACCGGTTATTGTGGAGCAAATTGGAAAAGGGTTATCCAGCCGTAGACTGCAGTATCTACTTATGTAGTTCAACCTTTAGAAGCTGGAAAGCTAATCTTAATAATATCATAACATAACGTCACGCCTGTAATCCCCGAAGGGTTAGGCAGAGGTGTACCTATTAGTACACCCACATCTCGCCAGTTATGTTTTTAGTCCCATGTAATAGGGGGCGAGCCTATTGCCATCAATAATATCATCATAAAAATATCCTTTCGATGAATTTCGGTCACAGCGGCCAATCTCAATGGTGACAAGCCAAGTACGCAGAAGATAATTATTATTATAGTCACATGTGTGTGTGCAAACACAGGTGCACTCTCTGTCCTCTCACTCTTATAATCCGAATGGACAGCAATCCGACACGACCGGGGAGAGATCAGGCCAGAACTTACGGTTTTACGGGCTTTAAAGTTCATTATGCAAAAAGGAATCATTAGGGAGATATTTCTCGTATTTTCAGAACATTCAGCGATCTGTCAAAAATACCTCCAATTTACCCACGTTTTTTTTTTTTTTTTCCTTTCGCTGTATGTTAGTAAGAGATGTCAATTCTCTAAATTTAGTCTAGTTTGTGAACAAGGGAATCGGCACCATTGCCCATCAAACTTAAAAACATCGAGCAAAGTCAAAGTCAAATCATATAGCCGAAAAATATTATTGAGAAACGACTTTTATCCACGGTGTGAAAAATCACGGTCTCGTTAGTATACTAAAGACAAGCTATCGTAAGAAAAAAAAAGATATAATAAGAAAAAGAAAGATATTTCTCGTATTTTCAGAACATTCAGCGATCTGTCAAAAATACCTCCAATTTACCCACATTTTCGTCAAGTTTTATTGACATTATAATTGTCGCTGAAATGAGATTGCGACTATATTAAGAACGATTTTAATTACGGGAATTGGCTTTCAGGTGTTTGCCAAGTTCAGTTTAACTTGGGACAGACGTATTTGCATTCAACAGTGAATTGCAAATTCTGTTTGCTTGATCGAATCCACCAAATTATCAACTACCTAAATTCAAACACATTAGAACTGCTGCATTTTGGAGAGTTTCGCTGAGTTAAGCTTTGTGGGAGGTAAGTTAATTACAGTCTAAGCTCTCCGAATCGCAAAGAGTAATTATTTATTCACTTCATTACAACCCAACTGTTCTCATCTGGAGCTAAATCAATTATACCATTCAAATTACTAAATACTTTATTCATGAAAATCTAAGAGAATATTTAAAACAATTTTCCAAATGCCTGCGTATCCAAGACGATGCCGGATTTATAAGCTGTCACCTCAATAAGCCTTTGTCAATTTGTCTTCGGTGGGTAGAATTAAAATTTGCATAATTTTATTAGGTTGGCATTACCTGAAGGGACCGCTCTCAGTTGGTCGCAGGTGTTGGACGGTAATGGACGTGTCACTTTGATCTATGATGTTGAATTACCAGTAATTTCTATAACATACTTCTTCAACTAACGTTACGACTATATTAAGACTGCCATTTGAAATGCAGATTATCGACAACTAAAAAAAAGCATTTTCTTATTTATTATTCTATATCGTCATCCTTAAAAACATTTAGTCTGCTCTCCTAAACACCAAATTCAATCTACGCTTGTTGATTAAATTAGATTGTTTAAAATTCATGACGAACCATAGACTAGACATGTTTTTATAATAACAATTTTTTGTAAAAAAGTTCAGTATTTGTGTCAAAATTAAAATATTTTAGCGATATACTGTATTTAATCTAGTTACAGACGGGTGCTACAATTTTAATGCTTTAGAAAGTTATACGCACATTTTAATGTGTAAAAACTTGTATGTTCACGTGGCTAATAAGGCATAATACTTCACAACTCTCTCGGCACGCCCTTAAATGGCCACTGGATAAGTACTGGACACATCGCCAGTAGTTTTTGCTCAGTGGTACCACGGGAATATAATACGAAGCAAACAGTCACGTTTTGCTGATTCTGTGCAAACATTTATTTGGTTCTGAAAGTAATATTTGTCGTGTGGGAGGCACAGTCAGCTTTAACTTTCGCAGCAGTTTTCAAATTTGTCTACTAAAGGTGTAAATTGACTTTGTTATACTTTCAACGATTTTTGACAGACAAGATTATATTTGGTATATAACTGCATATTAAATCGAAGTAAAGACTAACATTTCTCGGTTTTGATGAAAATTAAACTCAATCAATGGTGCTTAAATACTAATTTTATTTATCAAGACGTTCGTCGAGTAGATGAGTATGACATAACAATAAAAAGTTGCATTCCGAACTAAACTTTCATCAAACGGAAAATCTCACTATATTCTCACTTGTCATACCATAGTATCGCAAACACTGGTAATAAAAGAAAATGTCTTGCAAAAAACTTTTCTGCGATCATTACAGTTACGAGTGTTAAGGGTGGACGCACATCTGACGGGTGTCGGACGTATTGTCGTTAGTACGCTCGACGCACTAACGCATCATTACTTTATTATCTCTACTAGCTGCTGCCTGCGACTTCGTCCGCGTTTTTTTTTTTTCACCCGAATTAAGTTACGTCTTTATTTACTGCTCCGCTCTCGTGTGTCGTAGCATGATGTTAATAGCCTTATACTATTCCTCATGAATCTGGCTATCATATACAACAAGAAGTTTCCCAATCGGACTGGTACTTAAAAGATTAGCGCATTTAAACAAACACACAAAAAAAAGCTCTTTAGCTTTATTAGATTTGACTGTTCTGACGTTACGCGACCGTCTGATGCGCAGCGTATTTTCCGTCAGATATCCATCCTCCCTAAATATTTATGGCTCGGCATAATAATATGCTGCAGTTGCCGCGATAATACATATCAAATTTAATATAAACGCACTGAATCATTGCTAATAAATACTGGTTCTTTATAATGCGGATGAAAGAGATAAGAAAGCTTTTTAATTGTACTCTTTTACTTTGAAATACTGCACGAGGATCGAAAAACATCTCTACATAGAATAAAACAAAGTCGCTTCCCGCCGTCTGTACGCTTAGATCTTTTAAAGTTCGCAACGGATTTTAATGCGTCTTCATCTATAGAGTGATTCAAGAGGAAGGTTTATGTATCTACATTGCACCTGTGTGAAGCAAGGGCGGGTCGCTAGTTAAATAATAATATCAAAGATACTTTCTTTTAGTCCAAGAAGAGCTAAGCAATGTAAGTGGTCTAATTCATTAAATAAGTATAGATTTTTTATATAATTCAGAGTTTCTCACTCACGACGAGACATAATTAAGGATTAATTAGATGACATCAGCACTAGAAATAGTGCAACATAAAACTTACAACACTTGCATATGAAAATAAAAAAAGACTACTTAACGATGCAACGACGCATCTAGATACTAACTAGTTTCCGAGTGAGTGATAAAACAGCACAAATATAATTTTGAAAGTAATTTATGTATAAAAATGTCTGTTTGTAATGTCAAGATTTTTTTACTTACAAGTAGAAGTACCAAACAATCATTTTTTTAAATTATTTTCCGTCTGTCTGTCAGTTTTTATCCGGATAATTTCTGAAACGGCAGAATCTATTTTGACAGAACTTTCACTGGCAGATAGCTAACGTTATAAAGAGTAGCTAAGGCTTTTATTTAAGAAATAGAATTAGGATTCATCGTATAAAATAAAACAACGCAAAAAACCGATACCACGCGGACGAAGTGTCGAGCCTAAGCATCGCTATAGAGATGGTTTATTACAATTTTAGCAAAGCAAACGATAAACATGGATGAAAGCCACCCAATACAGTGAATAAACTAAGCTTATTTCCGTATACCAAAAACATCGTATTCAATGAAAAACGACCAAAAAGCGACAGTGTAAGAGGATACGCATCGGAAAACGAAAAAAGAAATGTTTCAGCTAAAAATAACTGTCTCTAAATTAAGATTATTTCCGTCAGGTTGAACAACCGAGAATGTTTAGCGTTATGTCAACGAAGAATCGATAAAACGGCTTCGGAATGCATGCCCTTATATTTGACTATTTTTTGCCCGCGACTTCGTCCACGTAAATGTGGGACCTCCGTTTCATCTCCGTAGTCCTTTCTTAGTGCAAGCCGTTCAGTGGTTTGAGCTGTGTGTTGATAGATCAGTCAGTCAGTTAAAATTGCTTCAAATACGAGTATATCAATAAGATAGAAGATAAAGGGGCTTTGCGTCTGATCGTTGGATTACAGTAAGGGTTTTAGGAGAAACATAATAATGCTTGTGTTTTAGCGAAAATGTTTTTACGCTGACCTTTCTGAATTTCTGTTAACTGTTCCAAACAATTTGGACGAAAATTGCTAACGCTGAGGTAGAAATTACGGAGGGTATATTTGCTGAAAATAATATTCGTATAACGTTGGTTCATGATTCGTATCTACATGGAGTCACGGCATTTATTTTCCTATTTCCGAAAAGGACACACAGAAACTGTAGACCGCCACGTGCTTATATTATCTTTAACACTTCCTTTTTCCACGCACAAATGATATCTGAGGGTCAACTCCCGTATTATTAAGAACAATCGCATTCTCATCTCAGTCACAATGTGTCAAAAATACCTACAATTTTTGACAAGTTTGTCATAGATTCTCGTTGTCATTTCTCAGAGATGACATTGCGAGATATTTTGAATGTGATTAATTACGGATCTTCTGGCCAATTAAGTACATGCGTGTTGCTTATAACTACTACGGCCGAAACGAATATGTTGATAGTTTGTAAGACTTAGTAGGATTCTGTAATCTGTACGTTCGAAAGCAAAACGGTACCCTTATTATTTCATTTTTGCACTACCTAGTAGCTTTATGTATAAGATCCTATAACGCTAAGAGCTTCTCGCTACCGTCTTCAGGGAAGCGTGAAAGTAGAAACATTTTAAAACAAAATGAATATCGTACAAGTTCCAGAGGAGACATCATTACAATTTTCCAAGTCTCGTACAGCTCACAACTTGAGTGGAATTAGAAGCGGCACACAAGAGAACTTTGTCTTGGAATCTTTGGTGGAATTGCTCGGAGCACTTGAAATGATCGCATGGTAGTATTTATAAAGTTAGATTAATGATCGTTCTTAACAATTTTATACTAAATATTAGTATAAATGCGAAAGTAACTCTGTCCGTCTGTTACGCTTCACGACTATACCACTGAATCGATTTTGATGAATTTTGGTACGGAGTAAGGTTGAACCCCAAAGAAGGACGTAGGCTACTTTTTAATTCGCGACATACACGCGGACGCAATCACGGGCAAAAGCTAGTCATAGATATTGAAAGTAATCATGTCTGAACTGAGTCATGTCATAAACGATTCAAAATAAAAACCAAAGATGGCAAATCGTTGGAAATGTAGCAAATTGGAATTCAACATAATCATAGAGGAAGGATCTGGGAGACGCTTGCCAATATCAGCAGCGGTGAGTTCCTCACAAAACGGACGCTGGCATCACGCCAAAGAAATGATATGCTGAAGAAGAGAACTTATGAATCATTGCAGTTTTAATTAGGTTAACCTTATTTGTTTATTTTGCTGTCTATTACACATTACACATCCGAGTAACAATAGAATTTACAGATGTCCATTACTTTCGTCGAAAGTTGTAACAGAACATTGTCATTTTACAAACTAATTTGTGTAATGTTTCATCGAGCACGCGTGACGCGGACCGCCTAAAGCTTGTCTGTCATTTTAAAAGTTCATTTGCCACCATTTAATACAACTTATTAAGATAAACGGAGCACACGCGACATTTTAACGAAGAGTAAATACAACATAGAAACTACTGTTACAGGCAAATGCTCACTCGATTAAATACTTCGTCGAAAAATCGCAGGAACGTAACATTACATCCAAATGAAAACTTCCTCAAATGTATATTCCTCTGAAAAGTACTGCCACGCAAGTATGTGAGCCCAAACTGCTTACTTATATTTGGCTAAATTGTACTTTTAGGTTGCATTGGATTTTCATTAGATTGGAAACTTCCAAATAAATCTGAATTCAAGGACCACAGACATGTAATCTACTATTACTATGTATAGTCACAGAGTACAGTGTACTTCTGCCCACCTTAAAAGATCAAAGTCCACGATTATACTTACATTATTTAGGTTAGAATTATTGGAATAAACACATTATCCATGTAACAAACAATGTTTAAGTCGTAGTATGTCTTGCAGCCCATTTCGACATAGCCAATAAAATGGATTTAGCTGACGTTTACCGTGCGTTGCAGAATCAGCCAAATTGCCAATCCCGTAGAAATCCAATCCTGTTTGACTGTACACTATTTGCGCATTATTGATGTATTCAAAATTATAATCTGGTGATACCTGTTTTCGGTTTCAATTTGAATGATGAGCTTGTATGACTCAGCCAGTTGTTTAAATAATTTAATAACCTCAAGGAGTAACGTGTTAGTAAGTGTTACATCGAGATGTGAAGGTTGGAGAAGCAATATGGTAATCTTTTGAGGAAAAGAAAGATTGAACAGATAAACTTGGGTCTGAACAGGCAAAGCAGGGCTTTTTAAGGACATTGAAGAGTCTTTACATGGCTTTGTAGGTCGATGTCCTCTTGACTACGAGGGGTCGAAACTTCCTATGGAGATCGCACCTTTGATTCCGACTAAACCACTTTCTTTACACACATCGTATCGTACTGCTAACATCCTTTTGCGTAAGGCTCGTAGCATTTCATATTGCTAAATATTATACACTAGCCTTAGCCCGTGACTTGTCTATGTCAAGTATACCATAACATTGTATATACAGCAATAGAGCAGCTTTCTATCAGTGAAAGATTTTTGTGATCGGAGCTGGAATTCAAGACTGCCTTACGAACAAACTTTAGCTCCTTTACGGACCTTGCCTACACTAGACTAGGAGGTCCTAATTTAGCAGTACTATCTTCTTAAATAATCTAGTCCACATTGATCATTCAAGCAACCATCAATGTTATTTCAATGTGACTGAACTTGAAGCCACAAACGCAAAACTGCAATATATTACTAAACATTTTTTACTACGCAAACGTAATCCGATCCAAAACGTTAGTTTCCACCTTATTTAATATTAACGTTGCGTGACCTTAGTTTTTTAATCATGTCTACATGTAAGCAATGTACGGCATGTTTGCCTTCGCTGCAAAGTTCCTACAACGTTATTGTTTAGCCTTACTTATAATAGGTAATAACGTGAATCTTATGCAGTTTAAGACGGAGTGTTATGAGAGTTTACGTCCATTCAAATGGATTATATTGTCTTTTCTCAGTGGTAAGGTTAGTGGCAGGACAAAAGCATGGGTATCTGAGCTCTCTTTACCCGTGGGTAATCTCGGAGATGTCACCTTCCACACAATTTATCCATCTTTAGTGTCGCTGTTTTCTCATAAGCATTCACATTCGTACTTTTCTTTGAAAGTCCAAATCATTTCAAGTATCAATCTTACTACTATTAAAAATGCGAAAGCTTAGATGGATGGATGTTTGTTACTCAATCATGCCTAAACTGGATGAAATTTGGCACAGACAGATTATAGTCTGGAATAGCACATAGGCTTTTTTTTTCTCGGAAAATGTACGGTTTCCGTGGAATCATCAACTTTGACGCGGATGAAGTCGCGGGTAGAAGCTAATTAGACCATAAAAAGGCACTTTTGAACGTTCTAGTCTCTTGCTCTTCATTCTCCTCATCACCTAACCTCTTCAGTTCTTGTGCGTGTAAGTTACAAACAAAATGTCACCTTTCCTCGACAACTCGACACAGCTTTGAGCCAGTCCTTGAGTACTTTAAAAGCCGCAGCCAATCAATACGTCCCACCTTCCTTAACCGCACAATAGCATGGAAACAGACTATAACCAAACAAAGAAAGCCTATGAACAAGGAAAGTCTAGGTCTTGTTTTAGAAATGTAAAATCCATTTGGATGTCTAGACGGAGTCACGGCTTGGACTGACAAGGTAGCATGTAAATCAGGATCGTGTGAGGAATCTACTCGGTGTATTATCATTTAGACTAGTTTTTAATGTACGTGGAAGGAATTTTACATGTATCCTCATTTATTAGAACATGGAAGACTTAAAGCTTAGATCTAAAAAGGCAATAACATCTTCGCGTTTAGACTACAATTTGTGATGTGAGCATACAAACAGTAAGAAACGGTTAGTATTTAGATAACCATTTGGTTAGCAAAGACATTAGAAAAACACTTAAAACTTCAAAGTTTGGGGGTTAACCACCTTCTGCCTAAGGTCACACTAGTCCTAAAGGGTACAATGGTTTCAATGTAGGTAGGTACTAGAAGATAGAGATGAAAAGTACACCCAACATTCGATAGCCATTCTAAAGTAATATCAAGCCTGTCGCCATAAACTTGACAAAAATTCCAGACAGCTGAAGACAATTTACTAACGTAAATAAAAATCAAATACCACTTTTTACCGGGGATCGTGCTCGTGTTCAGCAATCACTATTGCAACCGCTACACCAAGAGACAGTAAAAATGTCAGAAATATGACGTCGTTTTAAGGCTACGAGATCCTATTAAAAATAACGAGCATTTATCTGCAGTAACTCAATACATAGTAGGAGAAATACATCGGTATCATTCCCAGTTGGTTTTGGGATATCGATTCTAGTGCTCGGCGACTGGTTTTAGAATAGACAAGAAAATTTTAGAACTTAGGTACTAATATTAAGCTGTGTATATCGCCCAAAATTGCTATCTACTAAAAGCCAATTTTCCAATCTTTAGATAACTTTTAACAAAACAGCTTTTGTTTAAAAAAATAATAAACATTATTAAAGAATTTATTTTCTTATTTTGTTGGTAACTATGTAAACACGTGTTCTTTTTTCAATGTTATTTCTTTTTCTCTTATTTTATGTTATAGCTTAGTTATTTGACCATTGAAAAATCGGCCTTAATAGCCCCTCGGAAAAGACCTAAAAACATTGAATCAAAAAGCAAATCTTTTTACTACATAAGTTGACGTTTAATTTGTCTGAACAACTCGACATAATATCTCTAATAGCTACCTTAAAATATTGTCCATTGTCGAAAGACACTTAAAATTCAGGATGTCTTAGTTCAAACAACAGAGCCAAGTAGTTGCCGTGTCATGGAAATTCCTTATGATGTTAGGTACTTGTCAGCTCAGCCAAGTGGACTAAAATTAGATTGACGGATTGTATATGTATGGAAAAAAGGTTTCATAACTATGCATAAGCATACTGAATGACGACATAAAAAACTTATTAGGTATGGTAAATAGTAACAAAAGCATATCATTTGTCTTTATATATAGTCATGTATACTCGATAATATGTAAACTGCGGTTAGTGTGCGTTAGAGAAGAATAAAGGAACTGTATAAGTTTATATTTTGCAGAAGATTTTTTTGTGTATCTCTGCCATTGTAAAACATATACACCTAGAAAGAAAAACGCTTCATGCATGACTAAAAAGCTTTCATTAGAGATCGGCTTAAAAGGGCACCAGATATATTTATACTACTGACTGCGCCAATTTTCAATGGCGGTAACGTAGCTGTTGCTCAGAACTTCCGAAGGAAAGCCGGTAAGAACGGAATTGCATAGAGCCCTTGGTACAGTAGGCGAAGCTACGGTGGTAAGTCACCTAATCTTGTAATAAGTTTCTTGGACAATTCTAATCCCGATAACCACAATTTCTGAATCTTTGCCCAGCGTTGGGACATTGTAGGCTGAAAATTGTATCAAAAGCTACTTAAAACGATGGAAATTTCCTTTCATGACATGGAAAGATATTAGCCGTGTTATGGTATGTAAAATTGCTTACTCCGTAATTATAAAACAAAATCCAAAGGCTTATTACCTTTATTATACATTTCTGTTGCTTATTAAATGGATCCTTTCATTAACTTTGGCGAGTATAAACAGAACCTTTTCACCGTGTTCGCTATTCAGCTATTTGGAAACCTGCTTACAAAAACATATTTTTTTAAGTAGACTTCTTGTTTTAAATTGAAGGCTTGCTAGTTTTACAAAATCTAGTTTCTTTCAGAGCTGTTATCAGATTACAAAGCAATTGTATCGCATTTTATTCGTTTTAAAACTTTTCCCGTTGCAGTGTAGAAGGGTTGCCAACTTCCTTTTTTTTAATAATGAGCTCGAAGAAAATGAATCGAACAGAACTTTTCGCACTACGCGTTTCCGAAAGTCTTTTTTAATACGCACAACAAAGACGTGTCTCTAACTGCGTCTATATTTTTGAACACATTCGACCCTAATCTCTTCAAAGTTCGAGTAAACGGGCTTCTTCTGGGTTAGCTCACTCCATCGTAGAGTCTGTCTGTCATCTCTAACCTAGTCTAGAGTCAAGAGCAAATCCATCTCATAAAAAAAAAAAGTCTAGTTTTAAATAAGTAGGTTAGTGCGTATCTTTTAGAGTTTGAAACGTCTTGCAGGCTTAAGCCTACACTGTAATTAATTACAGTGAAAATAAAAGTGAAGCTAATTTTGGATTACCTACTTAAATTAAGTAGGTACCTACTAAAAATGTTTAAGATAAACGAATATTATGAAGAGTTGAATGTATACCTGATTTGTACCGTTTTTAACAGTGATGCTGACAACCCTACGTAAAGGAATATCTAAAGTCGTCTTCATCGCAAAGGACGCAGATTTTCTTCCATCTTACATTTTACTTTTAAATGCATCTTCTCGACTGACACTTTCTTTGTGAATATTTTGTAATAAGAAAGTAATTCTATTCAGTTCTTACTTTAAAATCAAGACTTAAGTATTTAACATAACTAAATTACGACTGGTTTTAATAAAAATGCGGTCTATTTCTTGATTTCCTTATTTTGTTATTAGTTTTTGTCACAAAATTCTTTGGGATACTTTAGTTATTTTGTGAGTATTCTAAGTATAGATTTTAATTAACGCCTAAAATTATACTTGGCACTGTTGAGAAAGTATCTAATCTCAATCAAAAAGGATTCTGCCCTCAACTCCGTACCATACCATGACAGTCCTAGGAACGTGCTAGTAAAAAAAATTACTGTAAAGTATGAAACGATGCCCAGTAAATCGTTCCATTACCGACCAATACCGACAATTGTCGAGTTGAGAGTGAAACATTGTACGTTCTAGTGGTTATAGTAGGCCGTATCATGTTTTTTCCGTGCCTGATACGTTCATAGCACGATCACGGTACGGTGCGATGTAGTGGGCGATCTCCTTTAATATAGAGATTGGAAACAATTGTCTTAAAATCAATCTTGGCAGGGGTCTATGAGGAGAAGTATGTCAGTCAGTGAACGTTTCAATGATCAAGAAATGAGGCTAAAACACTGAAAACGCGAAACTAAAATACAACACAGCTGTTACAAAAGCAGACTATGAATCCTCGATATCTATTATTAAATATTAGGTATTAGTATTAGGTATTATTAGATTGTTAGCTATTGTTACTATGGTTACAGAAAAAGAAGTAAAACGGAATGATTATATCGAATAATATAAATATTTTCGTTGTGACTGCGCCTACGCCGATGTTCGGTTATATTTAGATCATGCATCTCGTGTGACATAATGGTGGATTAGGGAAATGCAGTTCTCGAGTTTTAGAGTTTTGTTTTGAAGTTAATGTTACGGCGGTTGCAACATGTATTGAACCAATGTTGCAACGTGTTACGTTGGAATAGTTTTCGTTAAACATACATTAACGATATAAAAATGTTAATATAGTTTCTTTATTAATATTGTACAAAATTCGTGTTTATTATTTATTCATTGGGTTGAATTTCTGAGAGATGACTCACAAAAATCTTGTTTTGATACTTCAGAGTATTGCATAATTAAGAAGGTACCTATCGATATTCGGAAAACTGGTAACATTACTTCAATAAATTTTACAATCATGTGATTTTAGTTCTTCAGTAATGACCTATTTATCTACAGTTTTCATAAAATCGTAATATGTATAACTAGGTAAGGTAGGTATCTAATAAA
The DNA here is from genome assembly GCA_949774945.1 of Hoplodrina ambigua. Lineage (NCBI taxonomy): Eukaryota > Metazoa > Arthropoda > Insecta > Lepidoptera > Noctuidae > Hoplodrina > Hoplodrina ambigua. The sequence continues at coordinate 2,892,890 of OX458990.1, forward strand.
ACTGTACATTTATTTCGCGAAACGTACAATTGTTTTAAACCAATTAGGTTTTACATATAACTTACATTAATTACAACTGGTAGGAATAAGAAAATACGTTATCGTGTTTAACAGCCAATAGCAACACGATTGGCATACAGGAATAATTAGTTTAAAATAGTTAGGAAAAAAAAAAAAGCTGGGAGGATAAGTTATCAAACGTATAACGTCATAAAGTATACAAATCGAACACAGAGTTGCCATAATAAAAACCAAAAATCAGATAAAAACTTCGAACTTTTTACCCGCAACATAGCCTGTGCGCAATTAAATCATACACGCTTTTAAAGCGAAAAACCTGTCAACGGTGAATAAACGCTTTACCGAACCGTAAAATTATTCAATGACGCGTAATTTTACGTAAAGCTCCGCTCTATTATGTCGAGGTATAGCGTCAAAACTGGGGCAGATGGAAGGCCAGTCATCCCTTACACCCTAGGCCCGATGCTTATGCATGAGCCAACACGAGGCCACGCGTAAACAACTCCCCCCCCCCCCCAACAAGATATATTTGAAGTGACACAATTATGAAAATGCTGTAATAAGTAGGTATTAAATATTCGTCTTTTTATAATAACGCGGTTTGTTTATAATTTTTCCATTGATTTTTTTGACGAACTAGGTATTAAGGTACCTACGATTCAGACTTCGTACACACGCCTTTTAATGATATAAAACAGAATAACGTGCTAATCGATATTAGATAATTTCCTAGAATAATGTTTTCAGCTACTTTTAATCTGTAATATCTCACACCGAAATACAAAATGAAATTGTATTATAAAGTCGATATAATGCAGAGTACGTCAAAATATTTAAGTATCACGCTGACGAATTATCCTGTTATGAAGTAGTAACTCCTGCACGCTTATAAATAGTACCGCACACAACATATTTAAGCTTAAATAAGACATTTTTTAACAACATGGCATACACAAAACAATACTTTTCATACAATTTTGACGTAACAGGCTCAAAGCTTCACATAGAGCATAAATTACGATTCCCCAGTCATCAGTTGCTTTTTTACTGCTGAAATATTAATTTAAAAAAGGAATTTGTGTCCGTTTCGTGACCAGTGACGTCATTGGCCATGTGGGCTTTAAAAATGATTGGGCAACATTATTACTTCAATATTTTGACACATCAAGTGACTGAAAAACTAATTACTATGTAATAGGCGGTTTGCAGACGAAGTAACTTTGATCTCCGAATTTCGGCAACAAACAACGCACGAACTAGTCGTATAACTTGATTTTTATATAACTTTAAAAACTACTTAGACATAGCAAATAACTAAAACTTTTGAAAAGTTGAAAGTTGTTTCAGCAAAAATTGCTCTGTCTGCAGAACGCCTAAATAAATAGATACATAGCTAAGTTTTTTATTTTTATTTGTAGATTGAAAATGTCAAAACTGTATTTATAGAATTTGAATTCACAAAGTAATTAATCTACACTAATCTCATTCGAAATTATGTTAATTTTTGTAACACAACATTAACAATATGCCTTCAACAGGTTTGCACTATGCAAATTATGCTTAATCTTAAGTCATCGTGAAATAATAACATAGCAAAGGTATAAACAAACAAAGTAGCAGAGAATGCAAGGACTTTACAAACTATTGCTACATTCACTCAGCTTAAAGATATCTCTTGAAGATATTCAAATTTGTTAATTCTATTTTTATTGCACTTTAAAATAAGCAAGGTGTACATTTTTATAAGGTGTTTTTATTCATATTTATTATAGCTACTGTCGCTGAAAGGTAAAATTTGTAGTTTTGCTTGCATGTTTAATTTAAATTCAAACTTTTGAGAGCCGTGAGAAAGTTTTTCTGTTGTTGTCGTTCCGGAGCTGCCTAAGTATTAATTATACATTTTATTTACTTACTGCTATTAATTTTATATATTTACATTTCTCATTAAAGTAAATACATGCTATTTAAGAAATAAATGCCTTAATCCATACATTACACAGCTCAAAATTACCTACATTAACATTAAAAATGATTATAGATTTTTATAAGTAAAATTTTTAATGTCTCTACATCTATTTTAGTTAGAACACTAAAAAGTACTAAAATATAACAAAGTACATAATTTTAAGTAACTACTTTGTACCAAAAATTAACAGTAAAGTATGTTAGTTGAAATATGACTCATTGCTTCCATTGCTGCTAAGTAATACAGTACAATTTCACACAAATTCAATATTATTTTTATAAATGACTATGTATGATCAAACATGTGGTTTTTATAACTCACTACATTATTTAAATTTCTACACGGCTAACTTCTATTTATAATCAGGAGTTGCTGTTTATTATTGTTGTTTTATACTGGCAAAAAATCCTAAAAGCCTAAACCTAAAATGCAAGTTTGACTCCATAAAAAGTATAATTATTTATTTTAGGGCATTTGCTTAGCAGATAAACAAAACTTGTTTTCTTTATATCTTATTCATAAACATAACTTCTGTACATCTAGTTTCTAGTTTGAACAATATTGCATGAGTCAGAACTATGATTAATGCACATTTTATTGGACAGACAATCAGACAAGTTGTTGCAATTCAATCTACAGAAGATTGAGTAAACAAACATCTAGGAGTGGACTATAATATCCAACATTTTACTTAAAAATAGTTCCATTTTCAAAAACATAAAGTTTGTACCATAGTTCCAAATACTTTTTTTTCTACACTTGGTACATAGGTAATTGTCCGTTTTACAGTGACTCAATGTATTGTCTAGAGCAGTTTTTAATCAAACAAAAGCCCTGGTTTTTATATAACATCACAATGCAGAGATAAGTGACATGAATGAGTAATCCTGCACATTGTTGCTGGTTTGTGCAAGTACTTACTACCCACTTTTGTCATTCAATTTAATGACTTAAACTTGTTGGTTGTTGTACCAGTTTTATTTATTACATTGTGGTTATTACATAATGTTGCATTTCTTGACTGAACATTATTGATGAATGTGTTCAGAAGGATCTCATCTTGATTGTGTAAACACTGACATTAGATAGGCTATTTTGATTACAGTTACTTTAAAGATAAGCTCTGTTTACTAATATTATTAGAACTTGCACATTACTTAGTTGTTTTTCAATTCTTTTGAATAAAGTAGGTACCTAATAATAACTTAGTCTTGTTACAAGCTGTCTAAAATTATAAAATTAACATGGCAATCACCTTTCTAGTAATTTAATTGCAATATTGAGTGAAACACTTCATATTTATTCAGATGTCAATAATTTTATGCCAACAGAACAATTAATTAAGAATAGAAAATTGTAAATATGTTTTTTTCATGTAATATTTTATAGTTTAGATGCCATGCTACGCTGAACACACTTTCTAGCTAATCTAGGCTACCATTGCAGTTTACACAATTTATTAATTCATGTGTTTTGTAGTCAAACACAATCTACAGATTACCTGTGTACTACCATAAATTAATCCAACCTTATCTCCTTCAAATATTGAACCTCTGATAAGAATGTAGCAATACTTGTGTATGTAATTAAAAACACAAAAGGTCCAGTTATTAGTTTATGCTACAACAACAATAAATATACAAATGAGTTTTCAGTCTGTAATATAGTTATGTAAGGCACTTGATGTGGATGTTATCAGATTTGTTTATCAGCAGCAGTCAGCAGTATGACTGGGGAATCAAAACAGATGTGGTCACTTACCTTGAACATAGGTCTGGGATGCCTGGGCGCCGAGGGCGCTGCGGCGGCCGTGGTCGCCGCGGGGGCCGGCGCTGGGCTCGTCACGTGGTCAGCCGGCAACGACTCCGGGACAGTCTGAAGAGTAGGCCTCATAGTCGTCGACATTTTCACAATAACACTAGTTCAAACACTTTAACACCTTGCTAGACCACCCTCGCGCTTCGCATCCTCTGCGGCGGCCGCGCGCTCAGCCCGCCCGACCGGCCCAGGCCCTCACCAGGACGCCGACACAGGCCCCGACTTAACTCCACCGATCGCCGACCAACAACGCCCATCTAACCGCATTTTCGACCAGAAAAAAACATCGCGAAGCCCTATAACGAAAACTGTGAACGATACGCGATACCTATTTCACTTTCACGTATATGTTAACGATCGTCGAGATGGAAAACGGAAATAGACACGCAAAAAACTATTAGAAAGCTTACGGTGTCTTCTCCTGTCACATAAACACTATCAAGGAATTCGGCGTTTAAGCTTTATAACGACGCGCAAAGAGTTTCCGTTAGTACCACCGGGTCGTATAAAGGGTACGAAATCGCGTGGTGGACAAATATAAATCCATTTAATAATAAAATTACTAAAGAAATTCACTTAACTCCGCTAAAAGTCCTCACATTCTTGAATTCACTCTCAAGATGGCGGATTTTACCTACTCCTCGTAAATGGGCACAAGGCTGACACGAAAACATCAACCGGCTCTCTATCAATCCCTTTCTTTTGGCAGCACATGAAAAGAGATAGTGATATGTGAACGAGTTCAACGGAGTTTTGTGATACGTCACTGAAAAAACTGCCAATGGAGCATGCGCAAAAGTACTCAAGTATTTGAAATTTTGAACGCACCCGTAGACGTTTCGTTATTGCCTTGATAGTTTCCAATCACTTATTCAATTCATTTTTATTTTCAACAAATATCACAAATTATGCTACTTTCTAAAATAATACGATTTCTCAAGTTAACAATTTAAATAAATATTCCTTTAATGAATAATTTGCTTTTCCTTGGAAAATTCTTTGTGCCTATTATACTGTTTGTAAATAGTAACATTGTTGACACTGGCTTAATTATTTAATGCTGGCAAGAAATATTAGCGCCATCTTTGTAAAAATGGCTGCCTTGTTGTTGGCGACTGTTGGGTGCTTGTTTGGAAATTAATGTTTGTTTCTTTCTTTTATTATGATTTCAAATAACTGCATATGTAAAATATAGCAGCTTAGGCCGGATGATATAATAAATTGGTGAGTGTGAACTGTTCTATCAATGATAGGGCGTAATAAAGTGCTCGGTAACGTAATAACAATCTGCTCAGGGCAACGTGAGCTTTCTTCTAATGCGTATTCGTTTTCTTTATGTTTTTCATGATAAGTGTTGAGATTATGTATTGTAATCTCTTCTTCGCGAATTCGCATTGAGATTCAAGGTTCAGATATCAGTGAGGGTCATATTTACATAAGTGGCGACCTTAGTTCATACAGACAACAAAAGAATTTTACCACGGATCTCTTGTTAACAAGACAAGTAACGTTCTTGATGTTTTTTCTTATTTATTAGCTGTTGTGCATTCTTTTCAAATATGTGCTTGAATATTTTAAGTGCTCGCGTTGACGCTAAATAAAGACGGTGATAAAAAGTAGGTGAACGAACCCCGATTTGCGTCCACAAATAGTATAGTGCTTTCTAAAAGTTCGATTTTTGCTTACGCATCATGTTCGGCTTCTTCGAACTGAATCTAAATAGGTAAAACGTCGCACACATGTTCATACTAAAATTTCGTATGATTTACGTCATTATTTATTTACAAGCAAAATATTGACTTGTGTTATAATCGTTCAATGAAACATTTCAGTCAATGACAGACAATATTTCTATTGATTTTAGGTAAATCTTAGAATTCACGATATTACCGTTAATTCTTGATTATGATTGGGTTAACAGTACTTATCTATGATTATGATACTGTGTTAATTATAATGTCAACAACCTTTTCATTATTTCCATTGTTGTGAGGTTTTTTTGCATTTAACAGTAGGCAAGATAATATTATAGTTTTGGGGTCATTTCTTCTATGTTCTGAAATTACTACTTCAAGGAATTATAACTCCAGCCAAAGTATTTTTTGTACTATCTGGTATATAAAACGAAACCTTGAATGATAGTAGAAATTAGTGTTTGACACACTAATCACTCCTTCAAGGGTAATACCTAAAGTCTATATAAAAACCAGCTTAAAGCAAGGCTAAGAAACTTAATTTTGATATATTTAAATGTTTTTGTGAAACAGAAGCCTCAATTTTTACCTTATTTGTTGAAATATTAGTGGAATAAATGTGGTACGGAGTCATTCTTACTTTGTCAAAATCGGTAACATACGTAATCAAGCAAATGTGCTGCCTCTAAACCAAACAATCCTTATTCCAGATTATTGTACGAGCTTTATAAGAAACCCAGCAGTTGTCCAAAAGGAGAGCATTTTATATAAATGAGCCCCACTTAGTTATATAAGTTGACAGTTACCGTAAGCGGTTATATTTTATAGTGAAGAAGTTCACGAAGTATGTCCAAGATGTGGCCAGCATCGCAGTACTCGCACAGCAATGCCCCAATACCACCGATAAGTGTTACGAAGGCTAATGAGCACCAGAATCAGCAGAATTTGAAGACTTTGGGCATGACCTCTGCTATTTCTATGGCAGGTGTGTATTTTTTATATTGTTAAGTACAACATTAATATAGGTATCTGATTATCATACACTCACTTCATTAAAAATCAAAATCACAGATTAAAAATGTCTTTATCCAGATACCAAGCTACCCTTTTTGTTAAATTTCTTTATAATCAGTTCAGTGCTTTTGTTGTGATAAGGTAACAAACAAAGAGACAGACAGAGTTACTTCACATTTATAATATTAATATAGATATGAGTTTAGAGTTTAAATTATCATGTCCTTGTGTCGTCCCTCAATCAATCAGACATACAATGTTGTGAGAAATACTGAAATCAATACTTCTATGGATACCTTTCCCCATTGACCTTTGTTCTTGCAGTTTTTATAAATAACATATAAGCTGTTACCATTTCCAGTAATTGAAGGTTAATAATACACCATGTGACTTAAATTGAAACATGTTCGAAGTTAAAAAGAATAATATATAAAATAAAATATGTTTGCTGTTTTGAAATGTTGCCATGGCATTATGACCTCTATTTTAACATAATAATATGCCTCGTTGGTTTAATGGTCGCAAAGGGCGATTGCTAAGCATGAGGTCTTGGGTTTGATTTCCTTAGGCAAAGTGTTATTGGGGTTTTTCATCAGGAATTTGACAAAATTGCAAAATGTGGGTGTACTGATGTGTACACCTCTGCCTAATCCTTTAGGGACGACAGGCATGATGTTATGTGTAACATACTAATAAGATTATCTTCCACTCAGGTCCAAAGCCCATTGACATAGAGAAAACAACAGATTTAAAAGAATCCCTGGTCCCATATGGGGTGTTTGAATCAGAGCAAGAGATGCATCATCGTATGGAAGTGTTGGGAGCACTGCACCGGCTCGTGAGGCAGTGGATCAGGGAGGAGTCTATGCGCAAGAACATGCCGCCTAGTGTTGCTGATACTGTTGGGGGGAATATTTATACCTTTGGATCTTATCGTTTGGGGGTAAGTGATGACCTTGCTGATTGTTATAAGCTCTTGCTTGACCCATGACATTGTATTGTAACTATGATATTTGTCTTACATTATAGTGAATGTTGCAAAACCACGATTTTTTTCGTTATTTACTTCAGTTCTGGTTTAGTTAGGATATTATGTAAAGTTCTGGTATTCACAAAGAACTCCACTTTTCAGCACGTTTTTTGCATATGGGTGGGAAATTAAAGATCCACCACATCTCTAAGACAGGCCAGCAACCCCTTGATGTTGCAAAAGATCTCTCTAAGCATACTTGATCTGTGTGATGTTTTTACATTTGCACAATCATCAACTTAATGACATTGATAAAGGATATTAGTTGATTTTATTTAGAAAAACCTCTGCTAGGCACTCCTTTAAGAATGCAACTAGGGCAGCAATATACAGCAGTATTCATTTATTAATTAAATATGAACTGAAATGCACCACCAATAAAGCAGAAAATTGTGTGCAAAATATAATTCTACATGTCATTTATTATCTTGCGTCACGCAATTTTGAACTCTATTTCAGTTGTATAAAAAGGCACCGGAGGTACAGACAGCTACATTAATTAGGGACCCCACACGTACTTTAGAAAAGGGGGAGCCAATTCAGAACATTATGTTGTTGTTGCAGGTACATCACAGAGGCGCTGACATAGACGCGTTGTGCGTGGCGCCGCGTCATATCGACCGGACTGACTACTTCGCGTCGTTCTATGACCTGCTGAAATTGCAGCCACAGGTCAGTACAGAGCAAGCAAGGAGCGCTCATTTGCCAAGTGTTTTACAGCATGACTGATTAAACAAGATTTTTGGTTCCCTCTGTGTATCTTGAAAACAGTCTGTGTTTTTTTTTTATAAATCTTATACACGGTAAAAGAATAAAAGTAAAAATGATTATTTGACACAGCCCATGTACATACACAATAATAAAAAGGTTACTTGATAAAAAAAAATACAAAAAAATATGCATTTTTGGAAAACATAAACATGCCTTCCATCGTTTATAATTTATCCGATTAATAATACCAGCTTTTGCCTGTGACTTCGTCCGCGTAAATGTCAGTTATCGCGTTATCCTTTGATGGGGTTTAAATTTACCCTGTACTAAATTTCATCAAAATCGTTTCAGTGTTTTGGTCGCGAAATCGTAACAGACAAATAGATCTACTTTCACATTATTATATTAGTATGGGTAAAAAAAAAATTGTCCGTGCGAACAAGCGCTAATTTTCACAATACAAAAATTAAATCATGTTTTTTACTAAATAAAGTCTCAAGACTTGCAAGTATTTCGCAACCCTCGCAGAATTTCAATGCGAGTTCAGATGAAGACTCTCAAACTCACATAAAACATTTTGATTCAACATTTTTATGTATTCATTGAGCAACATTTTCTCCACAGCTTTTATTCTCTTAAATATTCTAACTAGCAATTAAAAGTTGTGCCTGTTGTAATGATGGCAATATTTAACTGACTAACTCGTTGGTCTAGTGGTCGCAAAGCGCGACTGCTGAGCGTGAGATCTTGGGTTGGATTCCCAGGTCGGGCAAAGTGTTATTGGGTTTTTCCACCAGAAATTTCTCAGTAGCCTTGGAGTCTGGATTTGTGTTCGGTTGATGGCAATAGGCACGCACCTATTACATGGGACTTAAACATAACTGGCGAAATATGGGTGAACTAATTGTAATACACCTGTAATCGAATTCTTCTGAAATTCTGGCATTACAGGCATGATGTTATGAATGTCAATTTATTTATTTTCTTGAATGTAAATTGCCATTTATATGAATGAGAAAACTTATCTTTATCTTATTTCTGCATAGGTAAAAGAATTGAGAGCAGTCGAAGACGCGTTCGTGCCCGTCATTAAGATGAACTTTGACGGAATTGAGATCGATTTGCTGTTTGCGAGGCTGGCTCTTAAGGAAATACCAGGTAAGGTGTTCCTTATACATTATAATTATAATATTCTCCCGAATTTTAGTCACGATGACCGATCTCAATGGAGACTAGCCAAGGACGCAGGAGATATTTATGTTTTTTTGTAATGTTTAGTGCACAAGTGTGTGCGCAAATACTAGTACGCTCCCTCTTCCCTAACTCATAGTTCGATGGGACGATAATCCACCATGACCTAGGAGAGATCAGGCATACGACCAACAGTTACTTATTTCATGAAGATCGAGGTGTCAAACCACTAACTTTCATACTCAGGGTTACTGAAAAATTCTTAATGATAAATCTTAATAACACTTTGCCCGATCTGGAAATCAACAGTCGTGCAATTTCATGTTGTTTACAAGACAAACACCAAGTTGTTTTTCATGATGTTAAACTTTTTGAACAAACACTGCTCTGTGGACTTACTAACAACGCGATATCTACGTTCTAGACTAGTCTAGAGAGATAACATCATTGTTTTCGATTCTTTGAGTGAAGATAGCGAAAACATTTGAATGTACGTATCCAGTTGAGAGGGCAAAACAATTACCTATTGATATAATTAGGTATAATGTGTATTTAATGGATTGTTTTCCTTCACAAATGAATTGGAGGTATCACTTGCTTGCCTTTATACGCACTTACCTGTTACAATAATTCCGCTGCAGCTGAATTATTAGTATACAAATGTCCACTTCATTATGGTTCTTTTATATGTTTGCTCCAGCGCTGGAGTAGTGGGGGTGTTGGACTGAAAGTTGTTTTTTTTTTATTTATCATACAACATAATAAATAAACACTCTACACTGAGAAACTCCTGATGGATATACCGATAACACTTTTCCCGACCTGGGAATCGAACCCAAGACCTCATGCTCAGCAGCCGTAATTGTACCTAATAAAAGAATTAAATAAATTTTTGGTTCAGCGTCCCTCTTACAAAACGCCACTAATTGCAGTATAGTATTTCAATTTTATACAAACTTTAATTATTTTTATTTAAAAAAAAATAAGGAAACTATAAAATACCTACCAGACTTAATGTTTTTATTATTTTTATCGTGCGACTTACTCTAGGGGTTTCCCTCAGAGGTTATCATCACTATGACGGAATGTTTTGAACCCTCAAATCTAAATTATTTCATGCCTATTGCAACACAGTGGAAACTTACTAAAATAACAAACAAAAGGCAATTTTCTCTATAATAAAACTTTAAGAGTATACATATGGTTTAGCTGAGACTTATTTTTCTAAGTATGGTAGAAATATACCGATGGAAACATCGCGACAAAATTTGCTTTGATTCGAATTAGTGGTTTTGAAAAATTTTTGGTTCGAATTAGTCACCATACTGGTGTCTATATTCTGGGTGCAAAAGTCACCAAGTGTTGGGTGTAAATGCCAGCATAGTGCTGGGTGCTGGTTACCAAGTGTTAGGGAGTGGAGTGACTTTCATTCACAATGAGACCAACCTCGAAATCGTCTAAAAATACAGTTAAATTCAATTGCATAAAAAGAAGCCATTATACTTTAATGACGTCCATAGAAAATCGTAATTTAGTCATTGTTAGAGGCGTACTGTTTAAAAACACTTAGCACATCCATCATAAATTCACACCTTACATCTACATAGCGAACAGATAAGTTAAAAAGACAATAGGGTTTTATCCGCGACTTCGTCTGCGTAAATTTTACTACGGATCTATAATTTCAATGCTTGCTGCTTAAATCTCAATACTTGCACACACACACTCGTAGGGAGGTTCGCCTGGTCGCCATAATAACATTTTTTCACTACGTGACGAAACTTGAAGAAATGTTCTTTAGTATCAAGTTTGTGAATGACCTTATACAACACATGTGGGAAAAAGCTGCGGGATCTATCCAGCTTGTGGTGTTCGCCGACGATACCAATGCAGTTGTTTCGGCTGAAAATACTCTATTTCGAAATGATTTCTCCAATATTGATAAATTAATTTTATGAATACAAAGTCCATTACATGACTCGCGCGTTGTTATACATAAATAAACATAATCATTGCCTCTGAATTCGGCGGAGGTCACGGCTGTTCGTTCTAACAAGCATTTATTTAACTTCCTTAGTTTTTTTAAACAGACTGACAACACAGGAAATACTTAAACGTGTTGGTTTTGAGGTTAAACATTTGACGTAAATATAGCAGTGTCGTATGACGACGACACAGCGTACGTTTAAACGTTGGTTGAGAATAGTATAGGCTAACCTAAATTTATCCACTACACACCAAAATCTATCAAAACAAATTATTTAAAACAATTTAATAATAGTATGTATGTATAATTCTTGATTTCATTTATCATGTATGAAAAATTGTTTTATATGAATAATCCTTTATTATTAGTTGTGTGTTCACATGGTCTAAACGAAATTAACAGTTTTTCTTTCTGTAAAAATATATTCAACTACATATTTTTAATGCAGTTTTATTTTTCTGTAACAATATAGTACCCAGTAAATTGTTTGAATAGTTTGCTTTGATAGATTTTGGTATGTAGTGAATTAATTTAGGTTAGCCTATACGGTTCTCAATTAACTTCTTGGACCTATGTATCCTGCCTATGATTTGGTAGTTTCATTAAAATCGGTTCAATCATTTTGAAAAATAAGGCTTGAAAAAACTGTACGTAGTCAACGCTCTTAATAATAAAAATTACTTGCAATATTCTCTGTATGTCTAGGTAGGTGTACCACAAAAAGGAATATAATAAAAGAATAGCAGATGTAAATACATTTCAATTTGCTATTAAATAGTACGTTGCCAACGGAACCCTCGGGTCGCGTATTAGAACGTTTCAAAGCCATCTTTGTTGATGGAGAAATTAACAATGGAAAGGAACCGGAAATTCTATGCGACTGTTGAAGCCAACCACTGTTGCAAATAAAGTCATTTTTGTGTAACTAATACTTCAAAGGGAATGGTTTCTTTTGTGTGCGTTCTTATAAAATATTTTCATCATCAAGTCCGTCAAGTTACGTCTTAAGTTACTGCTGCGCTCCTACTGACGTAGCATGATGTTATATAGCCTATACCACGGATGCTGAATCTCTTTGGGGAACGGGAATATTTATTTATAATTAACCTAAAATTGCTTTAAAATAAGAGACATTTTCACGAGGGTTGGTTCATTTTGGCAGAACTAATCCCATTTATAATAAAAAATCTTTGTTTAGTCGTCAGCACATCAGACTATACCTTTTTGTTGTAAAATCGCTCTTATTACAACCTCTTAAGATGCCACAATGTTTACCTTAACGCGCTGTCGTCCGTACATCCCAATGGGTGGATTTTTTACGAAGGTTGGCTCGTTTCAGTAGAATAAACCCCATTTATTAAATTTTTGTTATTAATAAAAATCTTTATTCTGATTTTCATCTCAATTTGTATTGAAAAGTGCAAGGTGAAACAAAAGCACTTATTTTATTACCCACAGACTCATTTGACTTGCGCGACGACATGCTGCTAAAGAATCTAGATCAGAAGTGCGTGCGCTCCCTCAACGGTTGCCGCGTGACTGATGAGATCCTGCGCCTCGTGCCCAACATCAACAACTTCCGACTGACGCTGCGAGCCATCAAGCTGTGGGCCAAACGTAACTATACATCTCTTTTATTCAACACAGACTGAGCAGTAATATGCTTTAGTAGTCTTTATTTGTTAATTGATAATTAACTTAAAATACAAGAGAAATAGAGTTGAAAATTGCATTATACGGGTGTAGACACTATTACCAAGAGACTAAAAAAAACTTTAAAATTCGATTTTTAGTAGTCAATTGAATTGGCGAATAAGTAACGTCACAATACGGTACGCCGCCATACAAAATTTATGGGGGAATCGCGTTTTGACAGCTAATAAAAAGAATATCAACTGATTGGTGGTGTGTGGTGACACCAATGCAAGATAATAAATGCCGCGCGGAATTGTATCTTGTACACAATTTTCGACTCTATTTGTGATGATTTTAGTTCATTATCAATTGATAAATATAAACTACAGAAGCTTCTTTTCAGACATGTGTACTTTAAACTGGTGACATTTTACTGATGATTTGATGTTCCTACGTCTTGTTATCAATCAATGAATGAACGCTATCGTCCCCCCTAGGGCACGGCATATACTCGAACACGCTGGGCTACCTGGGCGGCGTGTCGTGGGCCATGCTGGTGGCGCGCACGTGCCAGCTGTACCCCAACGCGCTGCCGGCCACGCTGGTGCACAAGTTCTTCCTGGTCTTCAGCCAGTGGAAGTGGCCGCAGCCTGTGCTCTTGAAACAGCCTGATTCTGTCAACCTTGGTTTTCCTGTTTGGGATCCTAGGGTGAGTATTGCGATTTTACCTGCTTTTTTAAAAAAAAAATTGTCAAATTAGTTAGGGAAACTTTACAGACGTAACGGGTATATGTCCCACTACAGAGCAAAGACCTCTTCTCATACAGAGAAGTTATGAGTATTAATCACCACATATGCTCAAGGTGGATTGGAGATTCCAGCCAGTTTTCCTTCATATTGATGAAGGAAAACTGGCTGGAATCTCCAATGGGCAAGTACTGATGTGACTTTTCCAATTCATATGTACTTTCTAAGTTTATCTTGGACATCTCTGAAATTGTTCAGAGATGTACTTGCCCTGTTTGGAAGCTCTCATGTTTATTTAATTGCATGTCATAATGTGTATGAAATATGTATAAAGAGTTATGGATAGTAACATAGAATTACCTACTGCATGAGAAGCGGGCGCCTTAACCGCTATGCATCACAACATCTAATTGCTATCAATACACATGATGAAACAAACAAAAAGATAATACTTAATTACATATCTAACTACAGTTGATTGCGCTGATCAACGTCACAGGGCACAAGTATCATGTTCCATTATCAGCAGCCTAATATTGCGTTGTATTGTATCCCCAGGTAAACATATCGGACCGCTTCCACCTGATGCCGATCATCACGCCGGCGTACCCGCAGCAGAACTCCACGTTCAACGTCTGCGCATCCACCAGGACCGTCATCTGCGAGGAGTTTAGACTAGGTACCTAATTATGAACTACTTTTACTACTACTACCACCCGGAATCTGGCTACCACATACAAACACGAATTTTCTAACCTGACCGGTAGTTCGAGAAGTTAGCGCGTTAAAACAATAAAACTCTTCATTTTTATTATATTAGTATACATAGATTATTCTTAAACATTTCACCTAAACACTTAATCACTAAACTACTAGCGATCTGCCCCGGCTTCGCACGGGTGAAATTTAGATACATAAACCTTTCTCTTGAATAACTCTTCAAAAATCCGTTGCGTAATTTAAAAGATCTAACGGGACAGACGGCGGGATTTAACTTTATTTTATACTATGTAGAGATTGTACACCAGTTACAAATGGAACATGTCTTGTTTGCCAAGAACAGGTAAACCCTGAAATAAAGGGCTCGAGACTAGTAGAATACTATACATTATGATAAATTTCAAATCCAAAATATCATTTTTCACGTTTTTTTTTTTTTTTTTTTTTATCTACAGGTCTGGCAATAACTGATGAGATAATGCTCGGCAAGTGCGGCTGGGAGCGTCTGTTCGAGGCGCCGAACTTCTTCTCTCGCTACAAGCACTTCATAGTGCTGCTCGCGTCCTCGGCCACCACCGACGACCAGCTGCAGTGGTGTGGGCTCATCGAGAGCAAGATACGACATCTTATCAGTGAGTTGATGAAAACAACAGATATATACTGCATTTGAAAAGAGTGTCCGTGGAGTTTCTTGCGCGTTCTTCTACATAGAGGCCTACCTCTGTTTTGGAACGAGCCTTACCTTACCCTTTCTGACTAACTGACCGACTCCTTAGCAATTCTAAAGTGCCTA
Source organism: Hoplodrina ambigua (assembly GCA_949774945.1). Classification (NCBI taxonomy): domain Eukaryota; kingdom Metazoa; phylum Arthropoda; class Insecta; order Lepidoptera; family Noctuidae; genus Hoplodrina; species Hoplodrina ambigua. Next base: position 2,908,217 of record OX458990.1, read on the forward strand.
TACATGGTCTAACAGAAATTTTGACATTATTAAAAAAAAAATGGACGGTGCAGCAATCGTAAGCGTTTTATCGATTAATCGATAATGAACTATAGTACTAAAGAAATAAAGTTCTGTAATTGCGTGCGGCATTTATCATCCTGAATTACAATAAAACTACTTAATTTTAAATTCTGTGCCTCGTAGAGCACGTTAAGCAGTTGCTCTCGGCTGTCAGACCCATCTTTGAAAGTTATTACGGGTCGTCAGAAGCCCAAAAGTCTGACAACCATTCTTACCAAGGGGTACCGTATTATCCAGTTACTAAGTTGTGGAGGTCAGATAGGCAGTCGCTCCATGTAAAAATACTGGTTTTCAGCTGCATCCGGCTAGAATAAGAGGCGAACCCAACATAGTCTGGAAAAGGCTGGGCTAGTTAGACACTTAACTTCTGTCAGAATAAGGTCCGAAATACAAAAACTGGCGCGAAAGTGATAATGTGCAAGGACAGTAATCCCGTTCCATTCAGTGAGCTGCATTGGCATTTTGTCAACCGAAAATAAAACACATGTTTTTTTTTTTTTTTTAACAATTCCAACAGGAATGCAAGACATGTTAACATGTGGCTTGAAACATGTGGCTGTTAGAATTTATTGACCAAAAACATCTCAATGAAGACGATGCGTAAAACGATCGCGTCATTTAAAATACCACATTTTAATTCTACGAAAACATTTACAAAATGCGTAGTTAAAATATGAAAACGCATTACATTGTTTAATGAGGCGCGGAAATTGGGTCATGACTCGTTTACAGCTGGGAAATACGGAATTTGAGGTCATATTATTTACTCCTATGTTTAATATAATAAATAGACTGTGAAAATAGCTGCTTTTAAATTTCGTCATCGCAACAATAGTATTTTTGTAAGCTATATTAATATTTTAAACAAATCACACACAAATCGAGACTTTGAGGCTGCTACTGACAAATTCCAGATGCAAAAACCTATCAATGTCTTACTGCTGAGCAAAGCCCTATTTACATACAAAGAAGGCACTAGCATTGATCACTACGCTTAAAAAAACAATGTTAGAAATTTAGAATTTAGCGGGTTACCTTGACGAAACTATTTTTGTTACAGCTACACTAGAGCGTAACTCGCACATAACCATAGCGCACGTGAACCCAGAGTGCTACAACTCGGTGCCGCTCAGCACTAACAACGGTCAGCCGCTTGCTTTGCCGCCAGGTAACTGCTGTTTTAACTGCCCAATACATAGTCCATATTGCCTATCAAACTAGGTAACATTAAGCAAACATTTTTACAGAGAAACGACTATCATTTTTGATGTGAAAAATCACTGTTGTAGCGTGCAATGTAACGAACGAAAAACACTGTTCTTACGGGTGCATGTAACAGCTAACAGAACAAGGGTATTTGAAGTTTAGTTGATACATTAAAGACAACAAAAAAAATATTAAGTATTGCTATGCAACCAGGAGGTCCAACTACCAACCAACGCGAACCAAGCGCTATGCTATGCGCTATGGTTGCTATGTAACCAAGGCGAAAGTTACATGTTCTTACTTGTAACTTTCGCCTTGGTTAAGTGACTATATTCACCTGTTAAGGACTAAAAAAGAATCCATTATCAATCTTGAAAAAAATACATATTCTGATGACTCGTTTTGTCTTCTGAAATAGGGTTACATGCTAATTGAGAATCCATCTATTCTAGGAGCACCAGTGTCAACAGAACCTCCACCTGAAGTGAAAAAGAATGAGAATGTAAGTAGTGATTAAAATGTAAGATTTGAATATGGTAGGTACTCGAGGGATGACTGTATTTGTCATGTTAATCAGTTTCCGTAATTATAGCATTCAAAATGTAGTCAAACAAAATCTCATCTCAGTAACAATCAATGTCAAAGATGTAACTTTAACCGTAAACGCAATTATTTCTTACAATTCTGCAATTTTTTAAGATTTTTGTGAAAAAGACACCAAAATTTTTCTAATATCATGTAGGTATTATGTAAGATTATCAAATGGTGAAGATCATTCAGGTAAGTAAGAAGTATTTTTGACAGATTCACGCTGAGATAAGAATGCGAAAAATGCGAGTATTGCCCCTTTGTATAGCTCCATCTCACTGAATCTGAAACAATGAAAGCTTTTCTGCTCTTTTAGCTCTTATTTCATTGTACTAATCCATGTTTGTCTTTAAGACCAAACATCTATCAAAAGCTTGAAACTTAAACCTAACTATCGTACGTGCCTTTTATTTTCAAGCACCAACCCTAACGATGGGAATCGACTGCTACCCACAGCACGAAAGGACACCTCACTTCATCCAAAAGAGAATGTATAACCTCCAACAAATACTTGACACTATACTAAAATAATCTTTTATACTTTTTCAGGGAGAGATCATAGCCAACTTCTGTTCCATGTGGTTTATCGGACTGGTATTTGAGAAGACAAACTTGAATGTAGATCTGACGTATGATATATTGACGTTTACTGATTCTGTCAACTACCAGGCAGAGAGTGCTCATATGTTGAGGGAAGGAATGACTATAGAGGTGATTATATACCGTACTTTTTTTGGCTTTTTAATTTTAACGCATGTGTTTTTGTCAGTTATCGGCGATAGTTCTTAATGACGTTAAATATAACAAGGTTCTATTTCCTTTTTTGGTAAAATAAAACTCCCCCACACTAGGAGAATCTCGTGTAACGTGGATGTGTTTACAAACATAATATACACTTACAAACACAAACAATCGGAGTTGGAATTAGTTCTGCCAAAACCCACTTTAACTCTCTTATTTCGATTTATTATATTAAGATAATTAAACATACCAAAAGTGTTGCATTACTATCCAGCAATAACAGTTCAATGTATAACCCAGATCTATGCTTGGAATAAATTTACAATTTATCAGCCTTAAACATCCAAAAGTATTACAATAACTCCGAAAAATGAGAGGAATATTAAGGTTCAAGTTCCAATCAAAAACCATAAATGCCCACTAAACGTAAAAACCAATCCTAGGCGCGTCACGTGCGTCGCAAGCAGCTCCACCAGTACCTGTCGGGCTCGCTGCTCAAGCGCGAGCGCACCACGTCGGGCAACAAACGCAAGCCGATAGACCTCTCCAGCGTCATGCCCGCGCCCACCAAGAAGACCAAGCGACTGTCCGAGAGCAGTGTATGTATACTTGGTTACTTATTAAAATGGTACATTTGTATGGCCATAGTAAACTTATTTCCCAAACCTATAATTTATTAAAGAAGTAGTTTTTTGGAACTATTCTTTAATGGTGCCAACTACCTCATTTTTCTAACAGTGCCTTGTAGGTTAGGTGGAGGGTCAATGTCTAACACTAGATTTAATAATGTTTGTCAAACAGGATTGATTAACTAAAAATCCTTTCCGCAGGAAACCTGTGCATTCAATGAAACCATTCATCCACAGACGGACGAAGTGAGCGTCCTATCCTACAACGACGACTCAAACTCGTCCAACATGTACGAGGTGAACCTACAGAACGGTATACTACCACACGCGGCCACAGAACCCAAACCTGCCACAGACAAGCCTGAACATCCACCATCAACATCCAATACTATAGCGTGTACGTAGCAGTACGAAGAGTGGCGCACTCGGTTCATCTATGGAACCAGCCACGTCAAGCACATCAGAACCAAACGAGTGTAAAATAAACAGTGAACTAATTAATAAGTGATGAACTGACTCCATGTGATTATAGTGTGTAAGAACTCGTGATATGATAAGTTTTGAACACATTGCAATTTTAATGGTGCGATTTGTGGTTGGTGTTGCCCTGTCGCTGTAAGGACTGATGGTTTCGTTATGGTGAGTGTTTCATGGATTTATAACGAGTAATATAGATTTAGGTACAGTAGATCATGGAGTAGTTAGCAAATGGAGTGTTAAGCTTTCGATGGAAAATTCGGCAAGTCGAACATTCTAATACTACTTAGAAGTAAACTAGACCTATTCAAACTATTTCCCATTTTTCTGTAACACTATTCCTTCTGAAGAATTCTTAAACTAAAGATTGCTCTCTGATTCTGCAATGATAAAATTGATGAATGTGGCCATACTTGTCTGGTTTGCTGATTACCACTCCAGTTGTTAATAACCCCATAGTAAATTATTTCGAATCAAATATAAACGATTGCGACTTTTAGAACAATAACTAATTAGATACTTTACATATCTGTTTAGGTATAGATCTTGGAATGTACAGATTCTCCAGTCATGCCAGTATAATGGGATTTACAAGTTTTAGTAATACAATTTAGATTTATGACAAATATTAATAAAATAGAACATTAATGGGGACTCCACACGACCCCAGTTGGCGGCATTCGGTCGAGCTAGCGTGACACTTAGATTGATGTAAGTTCTTACTGACGTTAACTTTAAATTATCGTTATAATCAAGTAGAATAGACAATAGAGCATTTATTTTATTAAAACTAGTATTCATTATCTTGTATTTAATCAGAAATACTTAATTAGCATTTTTAATACACGTAACAAACTCTTGCACTTGTCATGATTGTTAGGGACTCGATTGGTGCAGTGGTAAACTTATTGGTCTCTACTGATTGTGGGTTTGATTCCCGCACTAAGATAATTATGATATCAAAGGATACTCGTACTCGTTACGGGTGTATGTCATAATGCATGTCATGTAAATAAAATCAAAATTAAGAAATATGTGTCTATTATATTATTATCGAGCCGCATAGGTGTTTGGCAATTGTATTTATAAAAATGGCGAATTTAAATTATTATGTACATTTTATTTAGAATACGATTCTCACATGCCAAGTCTATTCATATTATGGCGATTTTCATTTATATCATGTATCATCTTTATTATACTATTCTCACATAATTTTGTATGCTCCATAGATGTGATACGGGGACAGCGCATCGTGGCTGCGTAAGTTATCAAATATCATTAGACATATGCTCATAAAGTAAAGAAAAAAGTAAAAAAAAAAATGATTTAGGGATAAAAGTGATACATTGAAGGTCCGTTTATTGTACGAGATATTCGGGTGTTGTTTATTTGCAGATGGCGAACAGGCGGGACGCGGTAAGTCTGCCTCTGACAATGTTAGGGTAGGAGTGTCAGGCCGTTTGCAAGAAAACGTGATTAAATATATATTTGACGACGCGTTCATTGCCGTAAACTTGACTGGCGAAGCTATTTTTCTACACCATGGAATAGTAAACAAAGGAGTGCTAATACAAATATTTCTTCGTAGATTCAAACTCGCGTCGGAGAGACGAAACAACATTGGGGACGATCGTTCAGCGCGTCAAACGGCGTGCTACGACGTGATACGACTGTCATGGCGACATTCATACACACATTAGTACTCCATTTGTTACTACTCGTTGGTGTTAGGTAGATACTTGTATAGCGTATATTTTTCATAACATAAGCACGCCAGTCAAGTTAATCGCATTGAGACGCAAGATAATGGTTCTGTGCCTAATATTTTTAAGAACAAATTCGGTGTCTCTGATACCTTGATATTTCTATGGTAAACGTGTTTGTGGTGCTTTTGTCGCCATTTTTATTCTAGACTTATCTCCAGATTTTATAAAGGACAGTAGATTTATATATAAAAAAAAGAAAAACCCAGCTGTCTCATCGACCGAAAAATATTGATACTTAGTGAATTTAATTCATTGATTAACTTTCCCTGCAGAATATTTATATATTAATCATCCATCCACCATTTTGCTAAATCGCCAGGCGCTTCAAATACACATAAGTCGCTTTTAAAATACATAATTTGGCATGATATGATACACAAAACAAATACAGGCATGTTTTAATACAATTTTGATTACATAATGGTAATACTAAAATATTTCATATATTTTAATAGATTTATTATATAGAAGAACATCTTTATATTATATTACCTATAAAATATTCGGTATGTTTATTGCAAGGAGAAGCCAACTACCATACAACGGGGCAAATGCGGACGAAAATTTAAGGGGCTTTAACAGCGTTTACGCCACAAGGCTGTTCATACAAACCAAGTCCTTATTTTTGTTCTCAAAGTGAATGAACACATACTTATGAAACTTTCTATGCATAATCAGGATACATAGGTCTAAAAATGTATCAGAGAACATTCTACATTCTCCCTATTCGCCCCGTTTTACGGTACCTTGACTTTACCAGTAAGATGTGTCTTATCATGCAAAGTTATTTAAGCACTCACTTTCATGAGATTTACTAATGAAACTCTTTCAATAAGTTCCTAAGAAGCCCACCACTTCCATAGTTATACAAATAACTCCAAAACAACTAATTTGACAAGTTTACCTTAAAAGGCAAGTACTTAAACAAAATACCCCCTTTTTTTAAAATTAATTATTGTTTCTTGCAAACGGTCAGTGATAGTACAAAGTGGAAGAAATTACTTGATCAAATATTATTCATTTTGTTTTATTTTTATTATTCTTATTGATTTTTGCAAACGCTTTTTGTTATAACTCGACAATTTTAATGACAGCACCAGACTATCCTCTGATTTATTATTTTGACTAGCGATCCGCCCCGGCTTCTCACGGGTGCAATGTAGATATGTGCTGACTATACGCTTGTTCCTCTTGAATCACTCTATTGTAATCATTGTGTAATTTAAAAGATCTCAGCGTACATGGCGCGAAGTGACTTTGTTTTAAACTATGTATGTATTTAAACGCCCGGTTCCTGTAACGAAACCAAACCAAAATTAGGCAACAAGTGTGTTTGTAAGCTGCTGAGTTTGATGGACTGAACTTTCACAGCCAATCCCAATCACTTGAATTGCGTATTTTGACACGTCGATAACTTTCTTTCAAGAATAGGGTGAAAGACAGAATACCTGTTAAATCTTATATGAGAGGTATAAGTTCATTTATGTAGAGATGACGTATGACTGCAGTTACAAAAAAATAATCATTCAAAAACAAGTGAATAACATACTAAACCGGCCAGTCCATTTTGTTAAAACTGCACGCGGTGAATTTTAGCGAGGTGAGTTTTAGGTGAGCTATCATCTTATTTCTGTCGCCATGAGCTTATTTCTATAGTTTTATTCTAGTATTGACACATCAATGCTGTTGAATCAATCCCAAAAGTTATTACCAGATTATTCTAATTCTTATTTAGTTCAATATTGACTGACTTATAACTTTTAGAAGTCTAGATAGATTGAATAGTCTAGTTGGCAAAATGTCACGGAGATCTCAAAATATTTTAAGCATTGTTTTATTAAAATATTTTTTGTAGATAACTGACAATCTACAAAAAAAATATTGTTAAAAACTCAGTAATCTTAAGTCAAAGTAATACTTTATATTTACAAGTTTAATAAGAATGCTAATATCTTTTGAGTTCTCGACAAGAGACGAGACATTCTAACCTGACCAAAGACTGACCACACTAATATTGTCGAGTTATAATTTTATTAATTATTCAAAGAGTTATTAATAACATAAGCAGTACACTTTCTTCTGCTTCCAGTTCAGAGTAACTTCTGACATTTATTTTGCCCAATTAACAGATTTAATTAGTTTGTGTGTGAAAATTGCATTTTTCACGTGGCCACGTTCAACTAGTTATTAAAACGAAATGATTCCACCTAGATAATAAGACTCAATGTAGTTGTTCGTAAGGACCTTCAGGTTTATTGTAAGTTGTATATATTCGATAGACATTGATTATTATATATGAAAGTATATATCTGGTAAACAATAATTTAAAATTGAAAAAAAAAAACAATAAATGTATATACAAAAGGGATGAGTGTTGTTTTCTTTAATTCATTTCCATATATTTTAATTAAACTTTAGTTCCTCCAGTTAAAGAAAAAAAATTAGTTCAAATACATGAACTTAGCTCAGTGATTAATAGATGAAGCTGTATAAATTATAATCACGAGCATTAACATTGAACAAAATCTAGTTTATAGAAGTATGAGATCCAAAATACGAAACACCGTAACTTTTTATCTAGAAGATTCAATTTAGTTGCTAAGGGACGACTCTATAAATGAAAATAAAAATATAAGTTTACGACTTCCCAACAGAATAAAAAGAGATAATACAACTGCCGATATTGGTTCATTGAAAAAATAAAACACGAGAATGTAAAGCTCAATAATAATTGTTTAATTTTACTATATTTACAAATACGAATACAATACATAAAAACTCACTGACAAAACCATTTTTCATAGTTTTACTACATTTTAATGCAGTACTGAACATATAAAATACACACACAAAAATCGAACTAAGCAGTACATTATACATTACCCGACCGGTTGATAACTTACCAAAGTGTTAGAAAGAGTCACAGATATGAGTGACCAAGACGACGCTCTACAAAGCCCAACTCTTACTAAAACTATCATCTTTGTCGTAACAAAACCAGTTCTAATTTTAGTCCATCTTCAAACCTTCGGGTCAGATATTGAATTAAGAACTTTATTTCGACACCAGTAAAGTTCATGATACAAAAATTAGGTTAAGAATGTCTCAGTGGTTAGTTTTGAATTAAGAACCTTATTTCAAATTATAGTTCAAAATAGAATTACAAGGGGCTTAGACAAAGTAACATCGCATCGTCGATTGACCACGTGACTTAACGCGGCTTATGTCAATCCCCCATATATTTTAGTATTTTCTAACTTCGTTATCGTTTTGAAATTGTTACTTTGTCCAAGCCCCTGGATCGAAAGTTTCAGAGCGTTTTACGCTGCACGGTACCTATCTTAAACAAACTTTCAAGACAGATTGATGTAACTTTTATCAACTTGATGCGTTTACGCGAGATATTTTAGTCTAAAAAATAATTATAGCTTCGTAATGATACGAAATGTCACCTCAATTTAAAAAGCCGAACTCTATCTAAGCTTAATGAAACACTTATTTTGAAAACAGGCACACAGTTTTCATTTAAAGCTTTTTCAGTAAATTATTTCTGAGTCACGCTGTATGACTAATGAATAAATATTATCAGTTTCCTATCTCACATGGGACAGAATATCACTCTTACAAAAATAGTCTGTCAAATTCGTCACTTATCAAAATTGTTTGCACCAAAAACACTTGGGTCCCAATTCGAATGTCCTTTCTATACAATAGACTCGATTATCCAGATTTGTGATCATCCGAGGTAAAATACATAAGTGTATCTTGCTATTGAGAATGAAAAAACTTAATAACACTTCAACATTTCTCGGACAAATAATTTGTGGATATTCAGAGTTGTCACTTTATGCAGTTCTAAGAAGATGTTCACATCCAAGCTTGACGTCTTAGCTTCTTCTCTGCAGCTCGAAGCACTTCGAGCTTCCTGTTCCGCTTGGGTCACGTGCCTTCTATCTGGACCGGTGTCGTGTCCTCGACTTCCTGAAATATTATTATATTACATTACATAACTCTGGGATCTGTCTATTATGCACATAACATCACGCTTGTAATCCTCGAAGAGTTACCCAGAGGTTAACACCCACATTTCGCCAGCCCAGGTGGGTTATGCCTGGTTGATGACAATAGGCTCCCCTATTACATGGGACTTAACATAAACATAACTGTATGTTATTGCAGGGCATAATTATTGGTAAGACTGATAAAGGGCAAGGCCTTAGGTAGAGGGGGTATTATTAGATCCCCCCGCCTTAGCCAAGTCACTGTTTTATACATACTTATTAAACTCTTTTACACGTATAATAATTGGTTCCACGATTTTCACCCACTTAATTGTGTGTGCGATGCTATCGTCACTGGTGAAGGATGGACCTCCTCCCCCCTCTCCCCCCGAAGTAAAAAGTCTTACCCAAGCCTGGTCCTTGTTAGCCGCTTGCAACTCTAGTATATCGTTCTGTATGTCAACACTGAGCTCCTGCACGGGCACCGGTTCCGTTCGCCAGAACACGTTCTGATGCTTACTGACGCGGTTGCGACGCTTATGCGCCTTTAAGTGGACCTGGAATATTGACCAAATATCAGTCATTATTGTGTAGGGAATGTGTTGAAAGAAAAGTTCAAAAGTTTATCTTGGACATCATTGACATCAGTGAAGGAAAACATCATGAGGAAACCTGGACTTACTGTTCCGCTTAAACCATGTCAGAGGCTCTTGAGGCGGTTTAGAAACTTTGACACTAGGGTGTGTAGGGTCATAAGACCTTACTGCCCACACGATAAAGATAGAAAGACTAATAAAATTAAACTAGGTTTAATTTTAAATTGTTGGTAACCAATTCATTAGACACTAAATCGGTCGTTGAATTAACATCGGTTACCGGCCATCACTGACCTACCTTCTTAACATGCGTGTTGACCATGGACCGGAGGTGGAAGAGCGCGGGGCACAGCGGGCAGCGGCGCGTGGGAGCGGTGTGCGCGCACAGCGCGTGCTGGTTGCGCCGGTTCAGCGACACGAAGCCGCGCCCGCACTCCTGCACGGATATTTTTGTTTTACTTATTATATGAAAGCTGTATCCCATGGTTAAACCTGCGTTTAATTACGACTTTGGTTACTGCATCGCTCTAGTAGGTGGTAGCGTCATATAGACCCTATACTTACTCTTTATGAATCTGGCTATCATATACAAAAAGATTTTTCCAATAAGACTGATAGTTCTAAAGATTAGGGTGATTTAACAAAAAAAAAAACTCCTCCGATTTATTATATTACTATAGCAAGGGCCAAAACATAATGATAATAATCTATTTATTTCTATACTAATATTATAATGCTGAAGAGCTTGTTTGGTGACGCTAATCTCTGGAACTACTGGTTCGATTCTAAAATTTCTTTTGCTAAAAGGAACTACGTTATCACAGAGAGATGCACACATAGGAAATTAGGAACAACGTGCATCTGCATCATATACACACATATATTAAGAACTGGGCAGCTTTGAAGATAACAGGGTGAAAAAAGGCGCTAAAACATCTAAAAATCGTTTTCGTAAAAAAAATATATTTTTATTTTATAATTAACTTAGAAATAAATTTGGAACTTTGACCTTCAAAATCTCTGTAACCGTAATACGTTTCCCAGGTATAGTCCAAAACATGATCGCAATGATGGGAGAGCATGCAACTTTCGGCTTTGTTAGGTTAGGTTCTGAGGAGGCCCGCGGAAGCGGGCCGGCACCAGTTGGGGATCGCGGAAGGCGCGTACGTTCCCGTGATCCCCGGCGTAAGTGTGAGAGGGGAACACTGGGGTGGTTTTTAGTTAGTAAGAGTCTGACAGACCCCTCCGCCCTCCCCAGGGCGGTGGACATCCATGAGGATTTTCCACCCCGGCAACAAAAAAAAAAAAAAAAAAAGGTTAGGTTAGTACTCACATTACAAGTATAAGGCCTTTCGTTGTTATGCAGTCGCTGATGCCACAGCAAGGCGCGCTCGTCCACGAAATATCGACCGCATGTGGAACACATACAGCGCTTGAGAGAGTTCAGCTTGTCATTCACAATTTGTTTCTTCTTTTTGAAGATGTGATGTCTGAAAAAAAGATATATTCCATCTTTACTAAATTATTATAAATGCGAAAGTAGCTCTGTTTGTCTGTTACGATTTCACGGCTAAATCACTGAACCAATTTTAATAAAATTTATTGGTATGGGGTAAGTATTTGAACCCAAACAGAGAGCATAGGCTACTTTTATTCCGTGACTTCGTCTGCGTCCTCGATAGCCCACATTCCCATTCAGTGTCCGGCAAAAGCTAGTCTAATATATAAAAAGCAACTGCTACCGACCGACTGATCTATCAACACGCAGCTCGAACAGATAATTATTATGACGTACGCATGCGCCAAAAAAGGATTTTCCTAAATAAACCTCCTAAGGGGATGAAACGAGGGTCCGACACTAACGCGGACGAAGTCACTGGAAAAAGCTAGTTATACTAATGTGTACCTGTATTTCCCCGTCTCCATGTTCTCTTCATGCTTCGTGATATGCATATTGAAGCTCATCTCTCCCTTGTACATCCTCCCACAGTAGTAGCACGTGAACTTCTTGTAATGCGTGCTGTCGTAGTGCTGGCGGAGGGACTCCTCGTCTTCCAGGATCCTGCCACATTTCTCACAGACGTGGGCATTTGCTGTCTTAAAAGAGAAAATAGTGTGATGAAAACAAAAAGTCAAATCATTAGACACTTAAAAGGCAGTTTTGAATGTCAAATACAAAAAAGTGAGGCCCCAAAAGAGATTGAGAAAGAAACTCCATAGGTACTCATTCTTTTATTATAAATAGCCTTACTCACAAAAAAAACAGTAATTTTTACGAAAAACCTATTTAGTCGTTTCTAGCATGAGCTGACTGCCTCGTTGGTCTAGTGGTCGCAAAGGGTGATTGCCACATCACGCCTGTAATCCCCTAAGGGTTAGGCAGAGGTGTACCCATTAGTACGCACAAATTTCGCCAGTTATGTTTTAGGTTCCACGTAATAGGGGGCGAGCCTATTGCTAACAACCGAAAAGTCCAATAACACTTCATGCTCAGCAGTCGCAATTTGCGAACAGTAGACTAAAGAAGCAGTTAACTCACTTGACCAATATTCTTCATTCTCTCATGTCGCTTGAGATGCTTGATGATCGTAATCCTCTTCTTAAACACCATGTTACACACAGCACACTGATGCACGTTGGTGTGTGTCCTCAGGTGGCTGTAGTACTCTTGTTCATCTTCTGTTACTGCTTTACACACCTGAAGCAGTAGAGAAGGAAGGAACATTATAACACTAATGTGTTGTTCAGAAAAGCCAGGCATTAGAGTACAACACGTTAGAAGTTCAGAACTCATAAATGAAGTCACTCTGAATTTTTTTAATGATTTAAATCTGGACCAATGATGACACCAAAACACTGGCCACTCCTTCAACCTCAGAATTTTTTAAATAAATTCTTTAGCCCTCTAATCTGTCTAGCCTTTTCCAGACTATTTTGGGATTGGCTGCTACTCTATCTGTCTATCTGGATGCAGCTGAATACCAGTATTATACATTGACGCGACTGCCTCTATCTCAACTCTACAACCTAGTAACTAGGTAATACAATACCCCTTGGTAAGACTGGTTTTTAGACTTTTGTCACCAATCCATTAACCCATGCAGCTGTTATTATTTGAGCCAAGCTCCTCACTGATCTGTATTTTAATTTTATACTTACCCATGGAAATAAATCATTTATGAGTCCGGAATTGTATAATAACGTTTAGATAGGGTAGTTGCATAAATTAGGAAGTTGCTATGCAAAAAACGTTATCAGGTTTCCTGTCACAAACGCATCCTGCTAATATGACTACAAATTAAACTAAATGATGACGTACCTCACAAACATATAGAACAACATTATGCTCTAATTTCATGTGCTCCTTCAGTTTCGCAATAAACCTGTATTTGACCGGACACCGTGTACACAATTTCAGTGACATCGGTCCCCTTTTCCTTCCCCGTTTAGGCTTTTCAGTTTTACTATGTGCCATTGACGCATTGAACTTTTGCAAGTATGGCTCCGCTTCAGTATCTTCTAGCAAGGTTAGGCCGCCATCTTTTTGAACACGGTAGAACGCGGGCGCACCGTTATCTTGAATTATGACAACTACATTGTCTTCTTCATCTTTTTGTACAACTTCTGTTTTAATTTTTTTATTTCTATCTTCTTCCATTTCACTTTTAATCTCTTGACCTATTGCATGTAAATTGAAATCGTAGATAGGAGTTTCAGTCAATATTTCAGGTAAAGAAACACATAATGTATTATTTGTTATTTCTTCTGGTAACTCTATATTATCTAAGTTACCGAGGAGTTCATTTGTATAAAAATTTAGGATTTCATGGCTGCGTTTAGATAGTAAGTAGAACTTGTAAGCCATAGATGCCATCATGAAGCAATTAACACAAACACTGTAGTTATCAGTGTCTGACAACTGAAAATAAACAGATAAACACAATTATTGGTAAAAGTCACCTATAAGCCCGTTGGTACCTATAAGCTCGTTTATAGCGTTGGTACACATAATTGCGTCTTAGGGGAGAACTTCCTACACACAAGCAGTGTAGATAGGTCTAAAAAGTTAGTTGAGAATATTTTCTAAATGTCTTATATGATAACTCAAATTCGCTCGAATTTAGGTTTAACACATTTTTAAATGTTCTCAACTAACTTTTGTCCTGTAAGAAACACTTCTAGGTTTGTGTAAAATTCATGCGCCAAAGAAAATATGGGTAATTTCCATGAATTTACATTCAGAGTTATTCAGTAAAACCCCAGCAAACCACAAGGTATCATGAAGTGTGAAACTTCGATGAGTAGTAAACTTTATGTGTAATAGGGACCTATCACCTGATATAGACAGGAACGACTTACCTCAACATCACACATGATTCGGAGTACATCTGCAATGCAATATTCCTTGTCATACTTGCAAACTTTCGTAAAAATATTCTCATACTTGTCACGAAGCGGCTTCAGACAATTTATGCACAAATTTTCGCCGAGCGTTCCATTTGAGAGATGTTTCAGCACCAGCTTCAAGTCCAAGGAATTTGCCATGTTTCCAGATGACCATCACAGTAAAACCTAGCAAAAAAATAGTTTAAAGCACACATTTTCACAAAAAATAATGACGATGGACACAAAATTCGGAATTTACCACCAATTCAACTAAAGATGCGTTCTGTGAAATAAACACCAATGCTGAATTACGAAAAGATCCGTTCAATTTTGCTTTTCTGAGCCTGACGCCATGTTTGAAGTTTTATGCTCATCCCAATTGCGTTAGGCGATTATTGCATATTTTTTAATATAAAAATATTTAAACTTTGACAAAATTTCAAACTATTCGTCTCTTACCTACAAAGCTTCACTATCTCTATCCCGAAGTTTTGTTAATTTGTTTATATCTAACATTTACTACAAAATTTTGTATTTTGTCTAAATTGTGACATTCTAGTCCTATAATTTAATCCAGTGCCAGTCGCTACGGAATCGATTGAACTAATAATTTAGTCTTGATTGGATTAATTGAATGCATTAGTGGCTTGGGCTCAATTAACTGTTATTGAAATAATTATAAACGAATCAAGTAAACAATTTCAATTAGTCGATTCATAAAAAAAAACAATAAAAAATACAAAAAAATACAGATAAAAACTGGAAACACAAATTATCTGTCAAAATTATAGTGCAAAGTAGACATGGGCAATATGTATCAATAAAAAGAAAAGATTGATATGAATCTTTCGATCACTGGGATATGTATCACTCATTTATATCTTTATATCCTTTTGAATCCGCGCACGACACGAAGCGACGACGTTGCACTGATGCGCTGCTCAGCGTGGTTCGCTTCACTCAATTGATCAATTCAATCCAACGAATCAGTAAGAGCAATAGATACCCGAAAAAAATGAACCTTAAATTTTAGTTTATTATAATTATAATATTATTACAATGAAATTAATGACTAACGAATACAACATTGGTAGATTAGGTACGTTAGGTATTGTTTTTATTTATTTGTAGTAATAAAGTATAGGTACATAAATAAATTACAATTAGGTATCTACCTACCTAATAAGTTTTCGAAAAACTTTTCAGCTAGTCCTAAGCGATTTGCGCGATTTTCCTTCATCAAAAAACCGCGCAAATCTCAAATTGGATAATTTATATCAGTTTGCGTTCAAAACCAAAAACGCCCATGATTAACACAGATTCAAAAGGTCGACGATTGAACGAAATGAACAAGTTGTAAAAGATACACTGATACATTCGGATTTGAACTGATATGAAAAGTGAGTGATCAGAACGGATTGATACATATCCTTTTTATCTATCTTTCCTGAGTTACCCATCTCTAGTGCAAAGTGGAAGGAATGTTTAGATTTTATTATTTTGCACATAAATTTGAAATTTTATTTAATTGAAGTAATTATCAGTGTTACAAATGAACCATAAAACCTATCAATACTATTATAGAAGTTAAAATACTAACAAGCAGCTTGTGCGACTTACGTATCATAGTAATTTTCAGAATAATCAGCGGTGTTAGCTAATTAGTGGTTCTTGTATTCAATAATCGGCGACTGCAGATAATGTAGTAATGTTCCGGTCGTGCCTTTTGCCAAGGAAATGAAAAGATTACGTTTTGAAAGGCTTTATGTTGTGAATATACTGTACGATCCAAGTGATTATGGGTATACTTGTGTGTAATCTAAGGATACTGATTATTCGTGCAATCTATTTCTAATAAGTAAGTACGACCTTGAAGGACATGTTATTTGATTTTATTGTTATTTACAGCTTAGTGGTCATGCTTTGTATTACACCATACTGTTGTAAATTGATCAGGTCAATAAAAGAATTCTATTGACAGTTTATATGTCTGTTTATCAAACATTTATTTGCGTTATTCGAAACATCCCTTTACAAATGTTTAATAAATTATTGGCTACTGTATTTAAGTCCTGAAATTATTGCTTTGTTTACACTGAATGTTTGCAAACTTGTATTTTTATTATTGTAGATAAAAATACATTTTAATGCCATGGCCTCAACAGTAATTTAATGAAATAATATATTTAATATTATTGTAAATATGGCCACATAATGTATGAAGCTGATAAGGGTCTGTAATACCTCAAATCATGAATAATTTAAAGTTCCCTCTTCCAAAATGGTTAAGTAAGAATTTGACCAAAGTTACATGATAATTGCAACAAGCACAATGCGAAAACTAAATTCAACACAAAGAAAAAGAAAATCAGCAAAGGCAAAACTCAAACGATTACAGAAAATAGCAAATGAAACCATTGAGGAAAGAGAAATAAGGTTGTTAAAGCGACGCATTTACGATTATGAACGAAAACAAAAATTAAAGAAAGAAAAAGAAGCTTGTTTCAATGCAGAACAGAAGCATAGGTTAGAAACAAACAGCTTATTACAAATCAGAACCAACACGTGTCACAAAGACATACACATATTTCGTGACCAAAAGTCTGAGGTATGCATTAAAATTAAATATCCGAAACAACTGTGATATAAATTTAATGTTTTGTAAAGATTTCTTCTTTTTTATTTTATTCTTTTGTCGCTCTGCTCCACTGTGGTGTACGGATATGCTGTTTTTTGAGTTAGCTTCGCTATGCGTGATGGTGTATGTGATAACATTCACAGCAACTATGTGGTTGGCGATTTCATTAATACACACTTTCATCTCAACACTCTTGCAAGTGGGAATGAGTAAACATATGTAATCTAAAAGTACCCCTCTTTTGCCCATTATGGTTAAAGGCCATATTTTAACATAGAGTAGTCCTATGTAATTCCTAATAGCAAAAGTCATAAACTGCCAGAACAATGGAATTTATCATGGTCATGTCCGCCAGCAAGGCATATGTAACATGTAAACTTTTGTTTCAGCAACAGGCTACCCCTAGGCTAAAAATGGAATCAACAGGCTACCCCACACCATCAGAGATTGCAGAATTACAAACGGATACAGTAATAAAAGAAGAAAATGATTTAGACCATGTAATAACCGAAGACATGCCACTTTATATCAAATCAGAAAACATAGATGATTCAGGCGTACAAGAAAACATTGACAATCCGTTTACAAATGTCCAGTTAGAAATAAAACAGGAAACAATATCTGTAAGTATAGAAAAAGAAGACAGTGACTCGCAAAATGAAGATTGTATGTCAAAGTTGGACGAATTCGATCATGAATCCAAAGAAAATCTGGATCTTTATACACTACCCAAATCTGAGATGGATTGTGATGAAAAGTCGGAAGTTAAGGAAGAAACGGTGGTGGGAGATGAGTCTCTAGTGACGTACGATTATCCCAATTTTGATGATGTTGCCAGTTTAGATAGCAATGAGGCAGCTGCATTGAACCAAGTGGAAGCCTGTCTGCAGGATGACATGAATATCAAGTGTGAGGATGATGATGATGAGGTAAGATACTTTCGAATTTGTTATATCTGTGTGCATTTCATTTCTGGCTTCTGACCAATTCATTCTACTTCCATCTTTTTTATAATCTGATTAATGATGTCCAAACTTTTTTAGTTTTTTCTTTGTGGGCAAATCCTTGTAGCGTGCCTCTGTACAGTGAGTGAAATAGACACTCAGTACTCTCACGTCAATCTGCCAAACTACTGTATGTTTATGGGCTGTTTTAATTTTCCAGCATGATCACAAAGAAGAGTACGACAAAATGAACATCAAAGAAGAGTCAGATGTTACAGTAACAGAAACTCATTTAATATCCAACAAAGTCATTAACACCACATCCACAATCACCAACCCACACGACGGCCTCATCGAGTCCAAAACGACAAAGACTTTAGTCATGGAAATACTACCAATGTCTCAAACGAATATGGCATTTTCAAAACTTGGCAATCCAGAAGAAATTCTACCCACGACATACGAGAACGGCGATCACTATATGGACTATGAAGAATCATTCCAGCTGAATTCTATTACAGGCAATGTCTTAACCCTCGAACAAGAAGCATACGGTCTTCTTAAAGCTAAAGGGAAGAAGAAAGATGTAGGAGAAACCCTCTATACCTGCCCCAAATGCCCTAAAACTTACCGACAAAAGCAGTACATGAAAAAACATCTAGCAGTCCACGACGCTATTGAGAAACGCGCTCAAGGCCATATCAGGAGCCAGATTACAAAGAAAGCGAATCGTAACAAGAAGTTGAAAGCAGAATTAGAGAGCCAAGTAGTAAAGAAAGAAGAGAAGGTTAAGAAGGAAGGCTACGAATGTACGTGTGGACAATCATTTCAAAGACGGAGTCGAATGGAGACTTGTCTGAGGTCTCACAATCTGTTCAGTGATACAAGCACTTATCCCTGCGTATCCTGCAATGCTAAGTTCAAAGATAAAGAAGAATTGTCTCTCCATCGAAAAAGATTACACAGGAAGAGATTTCCCTGTAAATTCTGTCCGACAGACTACCTTACGAGAAAAGAACTCTTCAAACATTTGCAAGTCCATCAAAAAGTCCAGTTGATGGAGTACAAAGTTATTTCAGAAGTTGTCAAAGGAAAGCAGAAGCTCAAATGTTTCATGTGCCCCAAAAGTTACATAGAGATCTCAGACCTAAAGTGCCACGTCATGGACGATCACAAAGAACCATATAGGTGTCCGAGATGCAAGCGAACGTTCTCGAAAATCATAGACTTTGGCAATCACACGAAGACTTTCCACCCGGAAGTCGAAGGGCAATCCGTCCTAGATGTTCTAGAAGCCTTCTCGAAACTAGTGAAAGCTTGGAAATGTGAGGAATGCGGCCTACAGTTCCACGACGCGGATAAACTGGCTATGCATCAACTTGAAAAGCATAGTCCTGATGTGAAATCTGAGATGCAATTCCAGTGCACGGATTGTAGAAGAGTCTTCATCAGCCAGAAAGGACTGACGTCACATAGACGCATACACCACGCTACGGAAAAACCCGTTGAAGAAAAGGAGCCAGTGGAACAAGGAGTCATGTGCTTAGAATGTCGAAAGATCTGCAAGGATATGACTGCTCTGGTCTCCCATATGCGGTACCATTCACCAGACAGAAAGTACCCCTGCAAGTTCTGCGATTTCCGCTTCGCTACGCCAGAAAAGCGGAAAGCCCACGCCGATATCCACACGGGCGACATGAAATACGTTTGCTTCATTTGCGAATACCAATGCAGTTCAGAAAATCGACTAAAACAACACAAGTTGTCGCTTAAACATATTAATATGAGAGAGTTTTTACTAACGGGGAAGCCGTTGGTGCAGGAGCCGCAATCTTCTACGCAACAGGAGAAGATTAAAGAGACTTTGAAAAAGAAGGAGTGGCATGTGAAAACGAAGAAGAAAAAGGAGAAATCTAGAAGTGTGTCGCGTTCGGAGTGTGTCGAAGTTGCGTGTGATATCTGTGGGGACAAGTTCCCGAGTGAAAGTGAAATGTTGGAACATAAATTGACTCACCCCTTTATCGAATTCCCCAATGAAGACACGCCTAGTAGGATATTTTTTAAGTAACTATTAATCTTGCCTATTTTATGTTATGCTGTAGGGGTATTGCGCCATTTTGAGATTTGAGTCGATTGTCAAGGAGTTTTGAGTTGGGTACGTATAATCGTGGACAATGGCGGTTAACCAATTTTCAATTGTATACCTTATTACTAAAATCGTAAGGGTGAAAATTGGTTTACCGCAAGTGTCCGCGATTGTACACAAATAAGTTTCACAATTATTATTGTTTTTCTACTAACTCACCTTTTCAAACTACATAAACTATTCATATAGAATAAAAGACACACAGCTGTGCTTTCCTGATAACATTCAATAATGCACCTTAAATTCAATTACATAAAGTGTAAAATTGCACAAACATTAACATCACAATCAAATGTCTATAAAGCCGTGCAGTCTAGCGGCCTAATTTGCACGTTAAATCACTCAAAATAAGGTATACTATTCAACGAATTAAGGGAAATAATATCACTACAACATAACATAACAAATTAATATTATAATTAATTATTAAACTTATTGGCTTTTGTGAAGTAAGTTTTTGTTAAGCATTTAAGTATTGGCGGGGTATTTATACGGTGCCCGGGTCTACTGAATAAAGCTAGTCTACTTTATTGATAGTTAATTGTATTTTAGAACGACACGGCTGCTTACGATTGCCGAAAATCGATGTTCTGTAAAAATAAAAGGGTTAAAATAGACAAAACAGAAGTATGCTAGTCAGTTTTCATTGGCTAATTGATATTGAATAAAAGTACAGCAGAAATAGAATACAAAATTGCGTAATTGAGTTTTGACACCAATAATTCCAAAACAAAAATTATATTAAAATACCTTCAATTTTAGCCCTGAAAATCCGATAAATTTCGAATAAACAGTAAAATTTGAATTTTAGTTGCTTTAAAATCATTAAATAGTTAATCAATTGAGTCGGCACAATTTATTATTATTAACAGTTCCTTATTATCCATACAAAGTTTAAGGGGGAATCGTGACTCACCATTTATTGATTTTAAAGGTACAGTAGAACTCCAATTATCCGAATTAATGGGGACCGGGACCCATTCGGATAATCAAATATTCGGATAATCGGATTTTTAAAAAAAAATTGCCATTGGAGAGAATAAAAGCTACGTTTTGATATTGCACTATTTTTTATTGAATTAAATGAAAGAAACATGAAATTTTCACATGTTTTAAATATAAATAAAATGTACTTATGTACAAGTTTAGAAATAGAAATAGAAACTTGTCTTAACTTGTCGTTGTGCCTACACTGACTTTTGTGATTCGGATAATCGGCGATTCGGATAGTCGGAGTTCGGATAATTGGAGTTCTACTGTACAAAAAATGCAAAAAAAAGAAGTGTTTTAAAATTAATGATTAATGGTGGCTGACTACCCAATTGCATAAGTTTTTAAATTACATGTTAAATTATATTTTACTCGGAATTTTGAACTCTATGTTTTATTTTATTTTAATTTAGTCAATGGAAGCTCGAGCATATTATTACTCTGCTCTCAGAAACTAAGTTTAACCGCTCAAGGCCTGGCTGTCTTGCCGGTATGACAGAACAATAAAAAATCTATTGTGTCTCATTACGTAGGATTTGATTAATTAAGTTTATATTGTGTCATTATTGCAATTTGCAAAACCGTTACAAAACTTTGAATTTCGAGGATGATCCTTGCGCTTTTGCCTCAAGTTAAATAAAAGTTGAGTTGATTATAGAAATATCCAAGTTGATTTGTTATTGAGAGTAATTTTAAACTAATTGTTTTGCACTGATCGTATAAAGGCTAAGGCTCAATACACACAGCCGAAGAACGAAACGGAAGCCTAGTAGCACGCTAAGGGGCTAGCAACACTTATTTGGTTCAATTCAGCTTTTGTCCATAGAAAATACCAAGTGTGGAGATCTGTACGTATTTGTTAGCTTTCCGTATCTGAACGGATGCAATAATAAAAACATCCGTTAAACATACGAATTTATTCAGATGGTGTTCTATTTCTCGATAACATTATTCATTTCATAAAATACATTCATTTATAAAATAATCACAATATAAATTAAATTCTTTAGATTGTATAACTTGTATAAAATGATGAAGCCTAAGTGATTTATTGTTAAAAACGTGATAGCTTGTTTATGACCCCTGGGCTGGTGGCACCCGATGCCGACTGCCCTTGACGCCCCGTAGCTACGCCACTGAATGTTGTCTCTAGACAAAAACTGAATCAAGATAAATAAGTGAATACAAGACGAGTGTTCAGTTTTTATCCGTGTGCACCTTAAACAATATACATAAAGTTCATTTTGCATTGTGTTTAAAGTTCTATTCCGATGATTTCCTTGGTGGTGTGTATTGAGCCTCAGTTGAACATTATAGCCGTTTAAGTTTAAGAGGTTGTCTTATTTTTTATTTATTTTAAGTCTATTCTATGAAAATAATGTTGAGCGTTATTAAAATTATATTATATTGAGTTAGTCACAAAATATTTTAATTAAGCATTGATTTGTAAATAATTTCTTTTAAAAGTTTTCTCAAAATTCAAATAATTTGCACTGATTATTTTAATAAGTTAATTGTTTATGAGCGCGGTTTTTTTTAAAATAATATTTTTGGTTTTGAGTTTGGTTGAATTGTATTTTTTGTCTACTTAAGTATAATACGCGCCACGAAAGATGAGACTTGACAAGCGTCAGTTATGGGGAGCTTGCGCAGGAATGATGTACTATATAGTTAGGTATCTATAATTCGTTTATTTATTGAGGGATATTTCGATGACATTTAAATTAAAATTCTTATAAATATTATAATATTTATTTATTACGAAATAATTAAGTTCGTGTAGTGTGTCAAGTCTCATCTTTCGTGGCACGTATTGTAAGTCTGCTGTGTTAATAGTTTTAAGTCGAATAGATTCGAATACCTTTTTTTTATTACTTTTGAAAATCGAACGCCGATTTCATTAACACTTATACCTACCTTGTTATAAAGAAGTTTCTAATCCGTGGCGACAGATTGTCATATAGGGTCAACGCAAAGGTCAAAACAGCCTTAAGCTCGAAGACATTAGTTAACTGATTATGAACTGAAATACATCGGTAATAAAGTTAAAAGTTGCGTGAAATATTGAAAAGGAATGTGTATATATCCTAAATAACTATATATACTGACACTATTTGTGTTGTTTTAAGTTCATTATCAATCAATTAATAAAAACTGAGCATATTGCTGTTTTGAAATCAATTGACTAGGCAATTATGTGTCCAGTCACAGTTTGCTATTGCTATACAAATAAGTGTGAATAATTGCGTTTTGACAGGTCATAAAAAGTATGTTGCCCATATAGAACCTTTTCATTATAGTTTATTATATAACAGTTCAAATACTATCGTTGATTCTTCGACTGTTGTGTTTTAATACCAATTACTGTTTTTTTTACAAACTATTGTAGTAATTATAAATCGTAATTAACGGCTTCGTGGCTCTAAATTGCACACTATAGCGAAAGCGAAGCGATATTTTAGCGTAGCGAAGCTATCGCGTAAGAAAGCACACTTGATTGGTTGTAGTGTAGTTTTACCGTGATCTAGGTTCACATTTTTATGGTGTAGTGTAACAACACGTTATGACGTCATCTCGTGTGTCAAATATAACGATCGGCTGTTGAGCTACGTGTCGGAGAGTCGATTGCCGCACGGAACAAATGTTTGTATGGCCTATGGCAGGGGTAACTTGATGAACTTGAACAGGGTTTCGTCGGCAAAAAGTCGGATCTTGGGGCTACCCAAGATCCGACTTTTTGCTGACGAAACCCTGTGCGATCTACCAATTGCTTACTTCATAACATTTTAAATGAAACAGTTCAGTTCAAAAAATGAACAATGTTGTTCAGTTTACAAATATGTATCATTTTTATTTTACTAAAGGCAAATTTTTTTTATGGCGGTTTGATAGATTTTGTTTATAAAAATTTTTGAAAATATGTTAACTTTATAGTTTTTCTTTGCATAAAAGTTATCCGACTATTGAAAAATCAGCCCTAAGAGGAAAAACATAAGATTATGCATTACGTTGCATTGTCTTTTGCGCGTATTTTTATTGCCTTGCCGCAATCGACTGGCCTAATAGCAGCGATCGATTGGTTGGTCATCCAAGTATGGGTAATAGGGCAAAATACGCGTCACACTACACCACAATAATGTGTCCTAGGTTTTACAGGCTTAATAATCAAGGGCGGATCCAGGGGAGGGGGTCATGACACCCCCCCTGGGTTATTTTCTTTTAATTAATCGAAACGGAGCCTGTACTGACTTTATAGCCTGGATACGCCCGTGGTAATTATTAAGTAAGAATTTTCGTCGTGTTCCGGTTGGTCTCTCGCTGCAGTTCGTTCCGCTATCGTCTCGCTCGCTACGCTGCAGTGTGCGCAAGCGTAATATAAGTTGTTGTGTATTTCGGTGCCTCATATAATTATGTTAGTTCTCGAAGTAGTGTAAATGTGTAAGAGATGAAAAATATATTGTTTGTTGAACAGCAGTATTTTGTGGTTTCTTTTCAGCCATATTATACCCATGATTCGTGGTAAGAAAAACTAATAAGACAAATTGCCAAGCGCGCGTAAGCCGCTCTGATTAGTATACTCATTGAAATATAACGTTTACTATTGGCGCTTTGGCTGAAGGATTAGCTGCTGCGTTGCATGACCCAAGTTCGATACTCGTACGGAACAAATATCTGTGCCGGTTCCAAGTCTAATTTTGGTGTATGTGAGTTTAAAATGTTTGCTGCCCCTGAAAAATTCCTAGTATGGGGAAAACTTTAAAAAAATAAATAAATAAATTAGTGTCTTTTTACCTTTCTCCCGATTATTTTTATTACCATTTTGAAATCTCACATCCTATCAAGTATCAACTGTCATACATTAGTCTAGTCATATTTCCCACAGCTAAAATATCAACAAACACCAAAATAAAAGAACCCAACAGACTAAATCATTCTCAAACACCGTGGACCCGCAAACTTTTACCATGAATTCATTACATGATTCCACTGTTCCATACATATTTACCTTGTAGAAAGAAAGAAAACTGTTTAATTCACGCAAAAATAACGCACATAACATAAAAGAAAAAATAAAAATTGTAAACAAAAGCAAAGGAGAAACAGGTTTGTTTTTTTTTTTTGTTAGCCTATTCTGTCCCACTCCTGGGCAAAGGCCGCCCTCCACTCCTTCCATCCTTCACGATTCAGTGCCTCATCCTAAAAAAGGTTTGTTTAAATCTAAAAAAATGTATAGATTAAGTTTATTTTGCGCTTTTATAAGGAATAGTCGATTTTGTTTTAAAGCCCCTAAAAGTTTCATTTCTAGTGGGTGTAATCATACACTAAACCCACGGCAACAAGTAGCGCATCAATAGTACAGGCTCTGCCTAGTTTGGGATCAGATGGCAATGTGTTGGTTGTCCTAAGAATCCTAAGATATTATTATTATTCCATTTATTTATTTAATATACATATATACATACATAACATCACGCCTGTAATTCCCGAAGGGTTAGGCAGAGGTGTACCCATTAGTACACCCACATTTCGCCAGTTGTTTTAGTCCCATGTAATAGGGGGCGAGCCTATTGCCAAATACACATATATAATTACATTATTATTAAAAAAAAATACAAAAACATTTAAAAAATATAAAAAATTGTATCCCACCGGCGTCGGGAACAGCGTCCAAGCCACCGGTGGTCAGGGCTCCTGAGAAAGGAATCTCCTAACAATACGCGCCGTGTCTAGGAGTACCGCTTTCTGAATCAAGCCCTTGATCCAACCGCCCAACGAGAGCCTCCTTTATAATTATTAATACCTTTTCCAACCTCATTTTTTTTCTTCCAGAAAAACTACCAAACTACTAATTTAGTAATAAAACACATTAAATTAATAAAATTTCTTTTATTATCACATACAATACATACGATATAATTCCTCGTTACCTCTTACCCGTTACAAGTTGACACGCAAGTACCCGAGCGTTAATTTGACACATCGAGTATTAGAAAGAGATAGCCACATAGGAGCGAAAGAGACGGCGCTCTACAACGCTGAACTTTATCTAAAACTAGATGTGCGTTTACGATCGTTTTCTAAATATGGTATTACCATAGTGTAATAAGATTTAGTGAGTAACTGTTTGGTGGGGCACACAATAGCGACAGACTGTTAGACATTGCACGGATCCGACAGCAAATAATTTGCCATTGAATTAGGACTTTAAGGTGTCCGGTTAAAGTAATTTTTATATTGACAAGATAATAATTATTATAAAAAGGTAAAGATTGTGAGGTTGTAGGGGGTAATCTTTGGATCTACTAAACCGATTTTGTAAATTATTTCTCAAATTAAAAGCTACTTTATCACTAAGTGCTAAAGGCTATTTTATTATCAAATAAATTGGGGATCTGTAAGAAAAATCACGCAAACAAAGTCACAGGGAGAGAGCTAGTGACAAGAAAAAAAGGTTACGGCTCGCGGGCGGCGAGCTAGCTTTTTGAAGACGATTCCGGTAGGTCTTTTGTCGTATCGGAGCAGTTTTATAACTCATACTAGCAAACGATAAATACATGCGACTGACTTTGTGTCCGCGGCGCAGGAGTCGATTGGGGGCTCCTTTCCACAGAGACAGAGTTAACTCACTATATCTTATTACAATATGGTACTACACCATAACCAAATTAAACTAGATAATGATACTATAAAATTTCTAAAATCTACTCAATGGAATAAATACATACATACTGATCACAAGATTATAAAAAAGTACTTTGCTGTTGCTCTATATAAAAAAAAAACTAGATTTTTTCTTAGTACAAATCCTTTTTTCAATAATAATAATATAGACAACAGATAACTTGTGCAAAATACTTGAAAGTATTATTAGGATGTAGTGCGAGTAATACAATGATTATTGTATCAAGTTTCAATCATTAAAAAAAAAACAATATTGTTAGGTACTTAAAATCTTACAGAGCCATGAAAATATGCTAAATATTACAACTATAAATGTTAATGTTACGTAAACAAAATATTTGTTTACTGATCGGCTAAAATCTAAATTAATCCTCCAGATAACTTCCATTCAACCATTTATCTTCCAGAAGAATTCATTCAAGCCTGTGTCGTTTTTATTTATCTGGTAGATAGATAGTGCGTAAACAGACCGTAGCCTGTCTCAAAGTAAAACAACATAATCGTTTATGTAACACAACAAAAATGACTGATCACTGAGTTAGGATACACTGAAATCTTGTCCTTACTGTTTTGTAATAGAGTTGCATTCGCTTTGACACTGTTTAGTAATTAAATCTCTAGGAACTATGTACACATCCCAAGGCATGAGATATGCAGAAAACACCTGTAATTTAATATGTGTGCCGATGTTTTGTGCGCAGGAGTTCATTGGAGCGAACCTATAGCGACGCTTGACTGCCTAACGATACAGATACGATACTATATTGCGATTATGATATTGTGTTCTAGCTTTTATTGTGACTTCGTTTGACATTTCGACACTTCATCCACTTGGGCGTACTTACGCCTAAAACTAACTTGTAGTTAGTACCGTCAAACGGGATGGATAGTAAAGTTTTGTCCTGATTCACCCCTCCATGCCTATTCAGTCAAACGGGATGCGTTTGACTGTCGCTAACACATTGTTAATTTACGAAATGTCATATTCATTTTGCAACAAACAAGTGTTTAAAAAACTGATTGATATATTTGGATTGTAGAGTGTACTAAACACAATCTCAGTTAAATTTTGAAAACAGTGTCAAACCGAATACAATATTTAAGGTTGCTTTGTTTTAAAACCACTGGATTTTCATGCTACAGTTTGCGCAAAGAGAGCTTCATTTGATTAGCAATTTGACAGGTCGTCAGTGTTTGACAACCATAAAGCAAAATTGAAATAGTTTTCCTTGTTTATGGTGTAAAAAGACAATAGGCTCGCCCCCTTTTACAATACGCGCCACGAAAGATGAGACTTGATACACCACACAAACTTCATTATTTCGTAATAAATATTATAATATTGGTAAGAATTTTAATCTTAAAGTGACAGAAATATTCCTGAATCGATATACAAATTATGGATAGCTATTTCGTACATCCATATCTGCGCAAGCTCCCCATTATTGACGCTGGTCAAGTCTCATCTTTCGTGGCGCGTATTGTATTATAAGTGTCTTTTTAGATCCTGTATGTCAGCGCTATACATATTCAACATAAATCCAGCGGTTTTAACGCAGTTTATTTAAATATAAGTAGCAACAATGAGAATACTTTGCGATATTCATTTCAAACTCTGTTTTTCCGACTATTGCTAAATCGCTAAATTGAGTTCTCGCCTGTTGTTGTTCACAGTTGACATCTGTGGCGTCACATAACTTAAGAACTGTCCAGTGCAAATTTCGCCTCTTGTGTATTACGCTACGATCGTCCGCCGATCGCGCCTCTTCCGGTGTTCTCGTTTCACCCCCGCAGCCCTATACCTCGTAGGACTCAATTAAACGGTTTAACTATAACGTCGAGCTCGAAAACAACCGGCGTACCCCGACGTGTTTCGGACAGAAACAGTAAACTCACTATTCACTACCTACTTACCACCGAACACTCAAACACCACTTCGACTTTAAGTCGTTTTTTTAAGTCTACTTATAAAATACAACCTTATTTCTGTTGTGTTTTAGTTCATTATCGAATGATAACTGGTTGAGCATATACTCTGTTTCAGCTGAGTGTTAGACTTAGTGTGAGGTCAAAGCAACTAATTTTTGTGAGTGGGGTTGCCAACTTATTAATTTAAAAAAAAAAAAAAAGCTAGGGAGGATAAACAAAAAAAAACAAGGAAGGATAAACAATATTCCCGGAGTCTCCTGCGCATTCCGAGAGGATTAGCAACCGTAGTCACGTAATTTACGCTGCATTCCTATAAAAGTCCTATTTCTGGCACACGGCGACGCAAAATGAGTTATCAGTGAACGTAAATTACGCGACACACTCACAAAATTACAATCATTTTGGCGACTTAAAGTTCCGTTACATTTGAGTATTCAGCTGCTACACCGTTTGCTTCTAAACCTAATAACTAAACGTGATCTTCCAAGGCTTGGCCATGCTGGCCGCTGGTTTCCTGACCACCAGCACGTCGTTGCCTTTGTGCAGCGTCATCTGGAGGGATGTCTGCTTGTCCCCTTGCGTCAGCTTCGCAGTCTTAGGGGGGGTCCTGATACCGGCGATGACGATGCGTTCTACCCAGGAGCGCGTCGGGTAGTGAGCATTTTCGTCGATGAAACTGTGGGGAATTGGGTTGGTTTGGTTGATATCATTCAGATGCATAGGTCCTATAGATCTATTTATAAAGATGATCCTAACTTCTTAATGTACAAAGAAAATATCTATCAGAACGTGGTGTTTCCACCATTTTGAGTATTATTTGATTGAAACAAGGTTCATATTCGTATGAAACAAAAAGACAGCCTGCAGTGACACTATGCGATGGCCTGAGCATCCGCAAACAATGTTGCTTGTAAGATTGTAATTACTAAATCAAAATAAATAAAGTCTATATTCGCATTTTTTTTACAACGTTTCAGAAAAAGGGTTAGGGATAATGCGGACCGAGCAGTAATAAGCTCAGGTAATTTTCATCGCGTACAAGATACAAAT
Organism: Hoplodrina ambigua; assembly: GCA_949774945.1. Taxonomy (NCBI): domain Eukaryota; kingdom Metazoa; phylum Arthropoda; class Insecta; order Lepidoptera; family Noctuidae; genus Hoplodrina; species Hoplodrina ambigua. The sequence continues at coordinate 2,938,052 of OX458990.1, forward strand.
GCCCGACAGAACTATATCGTGCACGCAATTTTCAACTCTAACTTTGTTGTATTTTAGTTGAATATCACTTAATCAGGAAAACTGTTAGGAGTATGCTATTCTGCACTGATCCACACCACAAGTACGTGAATAATACTCACGAATATGTCATGACGTTGGGTTCAAACGTCAACTTAGCATAGATATGTTTGTTGTTCAGGTACTCGTACGTCTCGCCGTCGTCGATGTACAGCGAACCTTGCGCTGTGCCCTGTGGGACAAATGATAATTAATCTATGCATTTTTAAACTAAAATAAAAGGAAAATAAATTAACATAGTATTACTTTTTAGAGATACACATATAATTAATGTCGAAGTCGAAGTCAAATCATTTATTTCAAATAAACCAATAAAGGCAGTATTAAACGACATTTACAAGAAAAAAAAATATTGTATCTAGTTACCTCGTACGAATCTAATGGTTTTCTAAAAAATGTTTTACAAACATAATTTGTACAGGTGTATTAATTGAATTATTATATGAAATTGTCCTAATATAAAAATGACTTTCAAGTACTACAATAGGTACTAAATTAATTATGTTTGTAATATGCATGGTGCTGACATATTTACAATATTGCGATATTGACGACCGTAATCGCAAAAAAAAAATTTTTTTTACTTTGCCCGACACTTGGTTTTTTTGTATCTGAGAAAAGTATAAAAAATGTGTGAGTCAATAAACTTGAATCCAAAAACCTTGAATGATACTGAATGAAACCTTGACTTACATTAATATCGAGCGCGACCACAAGCGTGTAAGGATCGTCCGCCATGAGAGCTGACGAGCGTCGCACGCGCTCCTTGCGCGGGATTATAGAACCGCCGCGCTGGAACACCGGGATCTGGAACAAGTTACATCATCATTATTATTTAACTTTGCTCGCACATAATAAATAAATAAGATAATGCTTTATTTGCCAGAATATATGTACACTAGCACTTTCCCTGCGACTTCGTTCGCGTGAAATGAAATGAAATGATATTTAAATGAAATGATATTTATTCAGTAAATTGGTTATAAATAACACTTTTACACGTCACATTTTAAACTAGATGAGTCCAGTGTTTCCTAGCCGACTGCTCTGAGAAGAAACACCGAAACAAACTCAGAGGTCAGTCTCTTTTAAAGTCCATACAATTATTTGTATTGGTCAAATCATATGCGAACCAAGTAGGTTAATGTCCGAGGTGCTCCCTTGAGGAGAGAGGCACACAAATTTGAGTCGGCCTGTCCAGTCAATGCACGCATTTGTCAGAAATCGTCAAGCTCGACTCAGAATTTAAGGAGCTCAACGACACGACGAACAATACCAAAGAAAGGACATTTGGGTAGGCCGCATCGAGTACTCAAACTGTCAGACAACCATAAAATCTAATCAGAAAAAATGCAACAACCCACATAGTTCACATATTTACAATATAACATATAAAAAAAAATACTTTTCAAAGTATATCCCAATGAGAATAAAAAACAAAAAATAAATAATAAATATAAAAATACAAGTCTCTAAATGTCATATTAACGTTAAATTAAAAGATCATGTTTAGTAAAATATGTCAAAAAGAAAAAATGTAATTTACAAAGGGCATAATCACAAGGCTTAGCAGAGCGAGCAGTTCAATCCCAAGCTTTTTTATCATCTAAATAATCCGAAATTTTATAGTAGCCCTTTTTGTATAGTTTGGCTTTAATACAACTTTTAAATTTTTTAATTGGTAAATTTCGAACATCAATGGGAAGTTTATTGTAAAAACGTATACATTGACCCATGAACGAGTTGCCTACTCTGTGGAGACGAGTGTGATGTAACACAAGATTGTGCTTATTTCTAGTATTAAGTCCATGGACATCGGACACTTTCTTAAAATTTGAAATATTCTTGTGTACATACATGAGGTTTTCAAATATGTATTGTGAGGCTACAGTCAGAATATTTATGTCTTTGAATTTCTCTCGAAGGGAATCCCGTGGACCTAAGTTGTAAATGGCTCGAACAGCCCTTTTTTGTAGAACAAAGATAGTATTAATGTCCGCACAGGTTCCCCAGAGAAGAATCCCATACGACATGAGACTATGAAAATAACTAAAATAAACGACTCTGGCTGTATCCACATCAGTTATTTGTCGAATCTTTTTAACAGCATAGGCGGCCGAACTGAGCCTGCCTGACAATTTTTGTATGTGCGGGCCCCATTGTAATTTGGCGTCAATGGTAATTCCAAGAAATACCGTTGACTCAACAGGATTCAACTCTATTCCATTAAGCTGTACATTGGTGCTTAGCTGCCTGACATTTGGCGTTGAAAATTTAATGAGATTCGTTTTTTTTTCGTTTAACAGAAGATTATTTACATTAAACCAATGGACAACTTTACAGAGTGCATTGTTAACTTCGTCAAAATTTTCTAACTGTCGCTTGATTTTAAAAATTAGTGAAGTGTCATCCGCGAACAATACAATCTTGTGATTATCCCTTACGTGATAAGGTAAGTCATTAATATAAATCAAAAACAGGAAAGGTCCTAGAATTGAACCCTGCGGAACGCCCATGGTAACCGCAGATCCTGCAGACATTTTGCCATTGACATCAACCCTCTGAATTCTGTTGTTCAGATAAGAAGTCAGAAGGTCGAGAGCTCTGTTCCTTATACCATAGTGGTGCAATTTCCTGATGAGTGTATTATGGTCTACGCAATCAAAGGCCTTGGATAAGTCACAGAAAATGCCAAGAGCATCCCGCGATTCCTCCCAGGCCTCAAATATGTTTTTCAGTAACTCCACGGCCGCATCTGTAGTTGAACGACCCTTTGTAAAACCGTACTGTCTCAGATGGAGTAAATTATATTTATTAAAATGCCTTAACATTTGATTCAAAATTAATTTTTCAAAGATTTTACTCAATGTGGGTAATATGGAGATGGGCCGAAAATTCGTGGGATCAGTTGTACTACCAGATTTGAACAGTGGAATCACTTTACTAAGTTTCATCAGGTCAGGAAATACACCAGATGCAATGCAAGAGTTAAAAACAATTGCTAAAAAAGGAGAAATAACATCAATTATTTCAGACATGATATGTACCGATAATCCCCAAAGGTCGGCAGTTTTTTTTACATCTAGATCCCTAAAGGAAACAACGATGTCTTTAGCAGTCACAACAAAAAATTCAAAATGCTTGTCGCATTCTGGTACACATTCTTTTAGTATAGAGTAAGCAGAAGTGGACGACGACGACAGAGTCCTGGTTGTTAAAATTGGAATATTAGTGAAGAAATTTTCAAACTCTGTTGCCACGTCCATGTCTGCCTTAAAATCTACATTGTTGATTTTCAAATGGAAATCACGGTTGCGTACTGTAGTTCTTCCCGTTTCTGAATTAATAATATTCCAAGTTGTTTTAATTTTGTTACCAGATAATTTTATTTTATTTCTTATGTGTATGGCTTTTGCTGAAGAACAGGCTCTTTTAAAAGTTTTAGAATATTTTTTAACAAATTCTTTAAAAGTTTCGTCTTGGTTATATGATTTTTCACTGTACAATTCATATAACCTTTCCCTACTTTTATAAATACCCGGTGTTGCCCAGTCACTAAATTTAACACGGTCACAAGCAGGTAATGTTTTTGAGGTGAAAACTTTCCTGTATTCACAATTGATAAGATTAAATAATAAACTATATGCATTGTCCGGGTTGATGTGATAAGGCAAACTCGGTAGCCTTTCCATTAAATTACTTTTAAATTGTACTAAACGACTTTTGTATACAGGAACAAAACTCACAAACTTCCTTTGAGCTTCAACTACTTTCTGAGGGAAAGTAACTAACTGGCCACAGTGATCTGAGTCCAACTTGTTTATAATTAAACGGCTGGATGGTCTTAAGTTTGTAAAAATATTGTCAATGCAGGTGGCACTAGTGGCAGTAATTCTAGTTGGCTCAAGGAATGTGTGGTACAAGTTATATGACTTCAATAAAGTTAAAAATTTATTTACAGTAACTGATTTTTCTAGTATATTAATGTTAAAGTCTCCACAGACAACAACCGTTTTATTACTGCTACAAGTCTTCAATAATACTTCCTCCATATATTTTTCAAAAATATCATAGCAAGCACATGGGGGCCTGTACACGCTCATTACAATGAACTGCTCAAGCTCAATGCAAGCTATTTCAATAACTCGCTCAACAGAGAGGCTTACTATGTCCTTACGTTCCTTAAATTTAATATTGTTGCGAACAATGATGAGGGAGCCACCCCGTATCATATTCACTCTGCTGAACGAGCTGGCCACCAGGTGGTTATTGAAGCTGAACATGAATTGGTGGACTTTTAACCAATGTTCAGTTACACATAAAATATCAACAAAACTACAGTTCATGAACAGCTCCAATTCTAATTCTTTACCTATCACACCCTGTATATTTTGATGAACTATTTTTAAATGATTGCTGGTAAGTTCACTTATGTTACAAGAATCTGATGGGTGTGATATTAAAGAATGGCTTACATTATTGCTAGAGTTTAACTCTATTGTCTCAAAACCCCTTGCATTTGGGTACAAGTCTATCTTGGTATTTGAATTAGTGCTAGAGATTGACTCTATTGTCCCATGTTGTAATTTAAATTACTTGGAACAAATTCCAAGCTCTGCTTATTCAAACAAAGTTTATGACTTGACTGCTCAATAGAGGCAGAATAGTTAGCCAAACACTTGGCTGACTTATAAATACAATATGATAGCGATTTTGCTACCTGTCCTTTATAAAAATTGCAAAGATAGTAGTTATCTTCGGTCGTAAAATATTTTTGACTAATGAGTACATTAGAGTCAATAAATTCGAACATTTTATTATACAATGTCATAGTATTTATTTTCAGATTATGTCTATATCTGATGTTATTTTCGGTCTGTGACAGGCCATTGCCATAAGGAAAGGCAAACAGCACTATTTTATGTACATTTAACATGGCTAAACTATCAAAATACTTCTTTATTTTGGCACTGTTTGCATTTCCCCTTCTCCCAATTAAAATTAAAATAGTAGTAGATGGGCTGTACTCCTTACTTAATACTTCCTCCAGAATACCACTGTAACTGGCATCAGGCATACAACAATTAATTACCTGTTTATCTAAATGATGGAGTAGTACATGACCCATATTTTTACCCATTTCATCGCAGTACATGAAAATTTGGTCATTATTATTTACAATTATTTCTGATTTTTGAGTGACGAGGGAAGTACTGACAAGACTGTCAAACAATTCCACAGACTGAATCTCTGATGGTATAGACTCATGAAGGATAGCTGACCGTGAACAGCCTGATGAATCATGATTATAATCTGGTGTTAGATTATTACTCAAAGAATTAAACATTCTCTCATTCTCGCTACATTGTTCCACCAAGCTGTTCATAGCCAGAATATATTCTCCCATTTCCTTTTGTGAAATTTCATATTTAGCTGTTATTAAGTTTAAGGAATCCCGTAAATGGAGAATCTCCGACTGTGATCGTTGAATTTCAGCCTCATAATTGTTTTGAATTTTATTTACAATGATATTATGATTACTAATTTTTTCTTTAAGTAATTTACAACTTCTCAATGATTTACAGGTTTTAGTATATGAGTTTTTATTATTTTTAATTAATTTTTGTGTCTTTTTTATTATTTTGTTAATTTTAATGTATTTTTTAAACTTATTATTGCTACACTTTATTAGCCTGACCTGAGGGCTTGATGTTACACTATTATCATGAGTAAGGTCAATGGTTTCAATAAGACTGTTTTTATTGCTCAAGGTTGGGTTAGCAGAATGCAACGGAGTGGCACCTACCAGTTCCTCAAACAGCGCATGAGTCTGTGATGTCCGGAGTCTTTGGCTAGTGCTCTCCATTCTGATGATTGTGTCCTGGGCTTCACTTAGCCTACATTTCAGCTCAGCGTTGTGTTTGATAGTTGTATCAAACACATCGCCACACTGGTCAAAGGTTTCTACCGTATGCTGAAGCTTGTCCCGTTCCTCAGTGATGTGAATTAGTTGATTATGCAGTTCTGCCATCTCACTCTTGAGCTTGGTATTATTATTTAAAATATTGAGTACTTCCCTCTCATTGTCATCCTGTTCCCTTTGCAATTCCTCACACAAATCCTTATATTTCTTTAATTCTACTAAGGCTGCTTGGAGTTTTGATTCCTCCAGGCGTGCAGTAGCCCTCCTGGTCATTATTCTATCCATCCCTGACAAGAGTTATCGAAAACAGAGAGAACAACAACTACAGGCAAGAGATGTTATGTTAAAAGTTTGTGTAAGGAATGCAAATCTATAATTACGCTAGTCCTTTATATAAATGAATACTTCTAAGTGTAATGTAACAGTTTCAATAGCTATTTCAAAATACTTACAGTAATTTGCGATGACAATGCACTATTTTCCAAAATAATGAACGTTACGATTCAACTTACTTTGACACTTGGTCACTTTTATTAACAGTTTTAACGATTTAATTCACTTAATATCACAATTTAACATTGTATTTACAACGAAATTTAATTATTGGGTATAAAAATAGTAATTAAAGCATTAAAAACAAAAGATATAAATTAAAATTAAATTAAAATATTGGGAGAAGTTTTGTTGACGTCTAGTCAACAGTGTTGCCACAGACCAAAAAAGTGAATTGTCGTGAATTGTCTTACAAATTTTATGGTAACAGGGAATGAACGCACGAAAAACTATTGTGCTTTCAGGAGCATACATCAGTACAGAGGTCGTGTGGGTTATTAAAGTTTAGTATTTATTTATTTAAAAACTTTACAAATCAGAGTAAAACGCAAACAGCCTTTGTAAATAAATTTAACTGACCTTAGATACCTAGGTATTAAAGCGGCAACGTAGGTGCATGACCTATGTGTATAGACATAATCAGCTGTTAGGAAAGATACATCGTGTTCAAACGGGGCAAAAACTTAAAAAAATCATTTGCGACTAAACTACTGCTCCTATTTAATTGATTTTTGGTACAGAGCTTGAAAATAGTACCTAGTATATGCAGTTTAAAGGAAAGCGCATCTGTCGTATCAACTTTGTATAAATGTTACCTTAGCGAGAGTGACGTCAAATGTGAGGTACCCGTTGGCGTGGTACGCATGGTACGTGTCCACGTCGTACCACAGCGTGCGGCTCGCCGACCCCGGCAGGTACACCTTCACGTTGCTCACGCCTGGCTCCACCACCGGCCGGACCAGCAGGCTGCTACCTGCAGGGGAACATCATACATACATAACATCACGCCTGTAAACCATCGGTTAGGCAGGGGTGTACCCATTGGCACACCCACATTTCACCAGTCATGTTTAAGTCCCATGTAATAGGGGGGCGAACTTATTGCCATCAACCGGGCACAAATCCAGACTTCGAGGTTGATACTGAGAAATTCCTGATGGAAAAACACTTTGTCCGACCCGGGAATTGAACTAAAGACCTAAGGAGTCGCATTTTGCAACCACTAGACCTACGAGGCAGTAAGGAATCCTATATCTTTTTTTTTAATCCTCCATAAAAGTCGGAAATGTTGATGGTAGATATCCTTGTATGAAAATCTCGTTTAAAAAATTGTATAAAAAAATATATATTCTAGTATGAGTCGATTATATTCATATTTTGTTGGTCGTCAGTCTACAATTACTGGTTTAGAAGTTAAGTGTTAACATACCGAGCAAATATTGGTCATCAATAGTGAAGGTGTCTTCTTCCGTGGGGAACTCCTGGAACAGCGGACGCATCACCGGCAGACCGTCGATGGAGTGCTCGTAGAATAATGTGTACCTGGAGAAAAGTAAACATAGATTACAGCCAATTGATATTATGATGACACGAATCTGATGACGTGGTTAGGCGCAGTGGCTGATAAATTGGCTGCTGCGCTTCGTTTCACGGGTTAGATTCCAGCACGAAACAGCTATTTGTATGTTCTATGTATAGTTGTGCTGGGTCCTGATTGTGTTTGTGAGTTTATGTTTGTAAAAGCACCCACGATACAAGAAAATATCCTAGTGTGGGGGCAACGTCTAAAAGAATAAATATATAAACTATTTATTATACGGTTTGGTTAACTGCGGGCGAACATTCGCTACGCCAAGCCCGTAGTGTAGCTGGCTACACAGTTCGTGTGTTCGCCGTAAAAAATGCCTTAGCCATGATGTAAAAAAGAAATAACTCCGCACATTTGCAATATTATTTAAAAGTAGACTGGTTTTCCTGCAATGGCTTAAGATAGAGCAAATTTGTTGCCTTTAGGTACAAATCCTAATTCCGGGCTAAGTCAGAGAAATTTCTGATGGAAAAAAATAATAAATCATTGCCTGACCCCAAGAATCGACCCTAGCAGTCCCAGTCCGGTTTGAATTTTGATGTTTTTTAGTGGTTTAAATAGCAGAAGACATATATAATATAGTTACCAGAAGTCAATGAGTGCATATCGCCTCCTGTTGGCGTCCCTGAGCAGGGCGGTGGTGGCGGGCTCGTACAGCCAGGGCTCGCGCCGCTTGGTCTCGATGTGCGAGTGAGCACGGAAGAACGGCTGGAAAGCGCCCGCCTGGACACAACGGACAAAATGTTCTCATTCTCATAATTAAACGTAATAATAATATTACTTTGTTAATCCACGAAATAAAAAATAATAAATATCTTGGGACAACTCACACACGGCTATCCGATCCCAAGCTAAGCAGAGCTTGTGTTATGGTAACCAGACAACTGATATACATACTTATATAATTTATAAATACATACATATTATAGATAAATCACACCCAGACACAGAACTAACAATCATGCTCATCACACAAAGTTTGTCCTGGGTGGGAATCGAACCCACGACCTCCGGCTTAGCAGTCAGGGCCGCTAACCACTAGACCAACAGGCCCGTCATGAAATGGTCTATCTATGTGTCAATTTTCATCCAAATCTGTTCAACGGTTTACGCGTGACTGAGTCTTTCTTTATCGTGTGGGATGCAAGGTCATAAGACCCTACACACCCTAGTGTCAGAGTTTCTAAACCGCCTCAAGGGCCTCTGACATGGTTTGAGTGGAACATTAAGTACATGTTTCCTCACGATGTTGTCCTTCACCGATGCCAGTGATGTCCAAGATAAACTTTAGAAAGTACATATGAATTGAAAAAGTCACATTGGTACTTGCCCGGATCTGAACCCAACAACCTCATGCATGAGAGTCGGGCGGCTTAACCACTGAGCCATCAAAACTTTCACATTTATAATAGACGATTCGACTTAGCGGTTTAACTATAGTTAATTTCCCCCGACTGCGCAGGAGCAGTCCATGCTTGGGCTTGCGTTGTCTATCTGAAATGATAATCTTCTATGACTTCATACACACCTGGTACCATCTTGTCATGAGCTCAGCTTCGGGGTACTTGAAGAATCCTCCGACGTCGGAGCCACAGAAGCTGACGCCGGCCGAGGCGAGGGAGATGCACATCGGTACGGAGACGGCGAGGTAGCCCCATTCCGCCATGTTGTCGCCTGTCCATACTGCTGCGTATCTGAGGACCAAGAGAAAAAAAAAGATTAACTAAACTATACCCTACGGTTTCACCCGTGTTACGTCTTTAGTTACGCTCTCGTAGGTCGTACCGTGATATTATCTATACTAATATTATAAAGACGTAAAGTTTGTAAGTTTGTGAGAATGTAGGCAGGGTAATCTCTGGATCTACTGAACCGATTTTGAAAACTCTTTCGCAAATTGGAAGATACGTTATCACTGAGTGCTACAGTCTAGCAGGTTTTTTATTTAAAAAAAATATTGGGATCCATAAGAAAGATCACGCGAACGAAATCGCGGCGAGAGTGCTAGTAGCCTGTAACCTTTTCAAAAGGATTCGACCTTCGAAATTTGACGGATTTCGAAGGATCGGACCAGTAATTCCTGAGAATAATGCGTTTAAACAAATAAACTCTTCAGCTTTATAATATTAGTATAGATAATGTTAACTTGATTGCTCCGAAGACGACGAGATCAATCTTGTTGTCGCAAGCGCAGCTGTTGAGTATGGAGCTCGGGATTCGATTTCCAGGTCAAGCAATGTGTTATTGGGTTTACATAGCCCGTTTATCGAGGAAGGTTATAGGCTACATAACATCACGCTAAGACTGAAGAGGGTGGAGCAGTAACCAAATTAACTTAACACGCCTAAAATCGCGAGATGCAGTCATCTATTTCTATCTATTAGAAACCTTACCTCTGTGTGCCAGCGAAGGTAGACCGAGTCAGGATGAAAGGCCTGTATTTACTATCAGATCGGTGCAACATTCCCTCGTGTGTGGCGCGGATGTTCCATAGACCATATTCGTTGTGGACGTGTCTGTGAAAGAGATTATTTGATTAGTAAATTTTTAATAAGGGTTTTTAGGCCTTAGACGCTTGTTTTTGTAACCAAAGCGTACAAGATGTGTCTCACAACCAATCAGCTTGCGTCATTTTGACAGCTCAGCGCTTAGCTTCAGCACAATACAATATGCTATTGGTTAATTATGAGACATCTCTCGTCTCCACTTTGGTGGAGTCTCGCCCTGATACTAAAACTCCGCTGTCCGTTCGCTCGTCTGTCTGTCGCCAGGCTGTATTTCATAAACCGTAATAGTTAGACAATTGAAATTTTCACAGATGATGTATTTCTCTTGCCGCTATAACAACAAATACTTGCCGCTGTAAAAATTTGAATAAAATCCCAAAAAAAGTCCGACTAGCATTTGACCGGTTTTTTTTTATCAAAAGTCGGTATGATTTTTACTAAAACACAGACGGGATTAAACGATTCTTCTAAAACCAAAAAAAAAAAACATTTTTAATATCTAGGATATGTTACCTGTGTTCCCAGAAAGCGGCGAGTCCGTCATTGCCATCTTGAGGAGGCTTGTAGTGACGACAATCCTTCGGCATTGTGATCTCCGGACCGTTGAACACCTGCGACATACAATAATGGCCGTAGCTAATTGTTTGTTGCTAACATTATAAAAGACTAGCGTTAGCCTGCGACTTCATCAGCGTGGAAGTCAACGATATGTTATAAGCATTTACATGCACTCGGCAATAGTGTAGTTTCTTTTGTAATCAAACCAGTATTATTAGAGATTACTTCTTACAAACAAACAAACAAACAAAATACATCTTCATAATAAGTTAAGAAGTAGAGATTAATGGCTGAATTGGGTAGCTTTCAGTATTAACTACATAAAAAAAACATTAAACATAACAACACACACATTGAACATTATTATTTAAGAAATCATTTTTTCATTCTCATTCATTTAGCTATGAAATCTCGATTAATCTTCAACTAACAGTGAAATTAGTTTTTTAAAGTGTTTTGAAATCAATAAATAGTTAATCAATTTAGTTAGGAAATAAGTAGCAGGAGGAACCATGGGGTTTTAATCCTAACTAATATTATAAATGCGAAAGTAAGTTTGTTTGTTTGTTTGTTACCATTGTACGCCTAAGCCACTGAACCGATCATCCTGAAATTTTGCATATACGTTGCCAGGTGTACAGGAACGAACGTAGGGTACCTTTAAACTTGAAAAAAAAAGTACTGTACCCGAGAGAAATCACAATAAAGTTATTATGATCATAGATGGCGACACGTGTGGTTTCGAATTATAATGACAGGACATGGGTAATTTTTTCCGCGACTACGTCCGTGTGCGCGATAACCGAAATTTACGCGGACGAAGTCGCGGGCAAAAGCTAGTAGGAGTCTAATGTAACCCTCCTATCTTCCCAGATGGAGGTTATCTATGAGGGATTGTGATTATTGTACTTACGCTTGGCTCGTTCATATCATTCCATATATGCACATCTTTGCTTGTTCCAGGGAAATTGTTGAACTGGTACCTCTCCGAGTAGTACTTGCTCACGGCGGGGTTGAAGAAGTCCAGGTACGACGAGGAGCCGGGCCAGCACCAACCTGGAGACATATGCGAGGAATGAAACGTTAGTGAACGAAAGATTACGAACATATGCGTTTTGTGTGAGGGAAGAGGATAAGAATATTCGCAATGACAAAAGGTCTGTGAGCGAGAGGAGATTTTGTTTAAGTTAGAGGTAGAAAAAGAAACGGAAATAAATATTACAATAAGGTGAACGAAGCTTTTTTACATATACGTATAGCAACGCCTAAAATGTGTTTGGATAGGTAATTATGTTGTGGTGTGTGGATAAGTATGTACAAAACTGAATGCTTCACCGCCAGATGGCGCTGTATGATAAAGCTACCATGAATAAAAATCGACAAATCAGAGTCAAAACCCTCAGGGACATATAGTGGCAAAATTTTCAGTAGAAAATCCAAAGACAGCTTCTCCTTTTCATATCGATAATACATCTAAATGGATAAAAGCGAAAAGGCACTCACTCACTGACTCGTCACGAAATATCAGTGTTAGCTTGACCTATAAAGACGAAATTAGGCAGGGAGATTGATTATAGTTAGTAGACGTCCATTAAGGAAGGATTTATATAAGTTCTCACTCAACTCTCTCTCAAGCCAAACTCAAGCTTTATTCTCTCTACACATACCTTCATAATCCTTGCCATCTTTATCCTTGACATAGTAGCCAAGGTCCGTAGCGTCTTCATGCAGGAAGTACCCAGCTTCTCTCTTAATGTGGGGGTCTATGATGGCGACCAGCTTGCGACCCTTGGCCGTCAAGTTGGCGACCATCTCAGCGGGGTGGGGGAACTTGAGGGGGTCCCATGTGAAGTATCTGTGATAAAGGTGATTTTTTAAGTGAGTCATATTTTTTTTTTTCTATTAGAACATAAAAAGTCAGTTTTGATAGTCATTTATAAGAAAACTATTATCGAATTAGTTGCCCCTTCGAAAAGGTAGTTTCGTATAGAAGAATGGACAAGACACTCGCATTTTAATTTAAGAAAATAAATGTTTTACAAATATTTATCTTTTAGAGGTATGAGGAATAGTGTGGGTAGTTCCTCATCCTAAATTGAAAGGGGAGGATCCTCCCACCAGACAGGTGTAGCATCTGGTGGGCTACTGTCAATGGTTTTTGTATATTTAAGCTAATTTCGCGGCGAACTTTAATATGTCATTTGTAGTTCACATATGCCAGTATAGGTGTCGCTACACTCTTACGACATACCTTTCGTGGTACCTATTTCGTGCTAAATATTTATGGGCAACAGCTCAGGAGTTAAACAGTCGACAATCTTCTAGGTTGACCAACATCAAGCCTGTAATCCCCGAAGGGTTAGGAAGAGATTTACCCATTAGCACACCCACATTTCAAGTTTAAGTCCCATGTAATAGGGGGCGAACTTAGATACCATTACGAAAAAATAAGTTTTACGCATATGATAAAAGGTTGGGAGCCCCTGACCACAAGGTGGTATGGGTACCGCCACGAGTGGTGATCACAAATTTCACCAGCGCATTTGTATATTCCGGTCTCTTTGGCGGAATGAAGAAGGCGGGGGGCGCCGATCTTGCAGTCGGCTGCATGCGATTGGTTCGTCAATTTGATGCTCATCGTCTATTGGTCTATCGCCTGTCATTCCGCTACTGTACACTTTTGTGCAATATTAGTGAATAACGTTTTGAATTTTTAATAGTTTATTTTTGTTATTACGTATTAGATGTTTTTTTTTTTTTAATATAGTTTAATTTCGTTATTTCGTATTTGTTGTGTTTTTGGTTCCGAGTTTTTAATTGTTTAATTATTTTTAAATACATTTAAAAAGAATATGTGTTAGCCTTTATTTGGCCAAAAGTGTACATGCGCGAAGTCCTACAATCTGTGCTCACGACTCGTGGCGCCAATAATACTCACTTCTTCCCGTCGGTGTACTCGATGTCTAACCAGATGACGTCAGCAGGTATGTCGTGCACGTCGAAGTTGTTGTCGACGCCGCGCACGTCGTCCTCGTCCACGTAGTTCCAACGACACTGGTGGTAGGCCAGCGAGAATTTCTAGGGAAGGAAATATTGAGTTGAGACTCTTGATTCTAAAGTCTGTGTACACTGCACCTATTGCATGTTGAAGAATCGCCAATATGCAAAAAGACTTTCGTATTAATTAGCATTTAATGGTTAAACATCATAAAAATATTCAGTTCAAGTTCAGAATGTATCCGGGATTATTACTTTCTTACGATTTGATTACACACTAAACGTCAAAGAATTGCTCTCCCAAAAAATGTTACTTAGTCGCGTATGTGGTAGGGTAGTATGCATTTAATTCAATTGTAATTAGTATTATTTGAATAGTCATTTAAGTACCTTAAAATAAACTACCATTTAAATTAAAAAATAAGAATAGACTTTTGTAAAAATGACGCTAAAAATAATTTATTGTCTTTATGCCCCCTGATTGCGCTAGCTAAAAAGAGTCTAAAAGTATTGAAAAATGTAGATTATAAAGCGAGCAAAAAGTGAAACGGTCTTAACACTTACGGGTGGCAGCGGCGCAGTCCCAGTGAGCGCGGTGTACTGACGGAACAGGTCAGCTGGCTTGTCACCCAAAAACACGAACACGTCAATGATACCAGACTCGCTCAAAAATCTGAAACAAACATTATTATTAAAACATTTTCGGTATTGTGACTTTTGCATATCACTGCAAAATGGCCGAAAAGTTGACTAAAGTACAGTGTCATCAGACGGCATAGCGCCAATTCATTGTAGAATATATAACTAATGTTTTTGGATTGTAAGAACCTATGATGATAGATCTTGGCGGCACGGTTGGCGCAGTGGTTAAGCACTTGGCTGCTGTTCTGCGTGTCGCGGGTTCGATTTCCTCACGGGACAAATATTTGTATGACAAATAGTAGTTCCGGGTCTGGCTGTTTGTGTATCTAAGTTTATATGATTGTAAACGCACACACGACACAGGAGAAATTCCTTCCTAAACACAGAGGCAAGATGGCTAGTTAGTATTCGAAAATCACCTATTAAACATAACATTACGGTTAGGCAGAGGTGTACCCATTAGTATAACCACATTTCGCCAGTTATATTTAAGTCCCACGTCATAGGGGGCGACCCTATTGCCATCAACCAGCACAAATCCAGACTCCCAGGCTGCTTCTGAGTAATTCCTGCTGGAAAAACCCAATAACCTATTAAACAATAATCTTATTCATTTTATTGTTGATTCGTGTTCAAATCACTAGCGTGTAGCCGTCTTTGAATTTGATGAGGATTTAAAATGCGCCTTTGCGAGTATAATTAGAGCTTGTATTACTTCAACAGTAACAGACCTAGCGTCAACCCGTCTCTTCTGTCCGCCGGTAACCAGGTTGACGAGTGAGGAGACCACGGTGCTGTCAGCGTAGTTGACGACGTCCACCCAGGTCTCCGCTGAGTTGTGCCAGAACACGCCGGCGCTGCGTTTGGGGCTGACAAAGAAAAGAAAAATATAACATAACATAACATCACGCCTGTAATCCCCGAAGGGTTAGGCAGAGGTGTACACATTAGTACACCCACATTTCGCCAGTTATGTTTTTAGTCCCATGTAATAGGGGGCAAGCCTATTGCCATCAACCGGGCACAAATCCAGATTCCGAGGCTGCTACTGAGAAATTCCTGATTGAAAAACCCAATAACACTTTGCCCGACCTGGGAATCGAACCCAAGACCTCATGCACAGCAGTCGCGCTTGCGACCACTAGACCAACGAGGCAGTCAAACAAAAAGAAAAATATATTATTTTATTCAGAAGTGATCTTTCTAAATTCCCGCGAAATTTGTCTGAAAGAGTCACCGAGACCCTGAAACGCAATGGGCATTAGGAGGAACACGGATGGGTTTTATTCAGTAAGAGTCTGACACTCCCTTCCGCTCCGCCCAGAGCGCAAAAAGCCAGTTGAAGATTTCCCACCCAAAATAAAAATCTTTCCAATTTTATCTTGGACATCACTGACATCGGTGAAGACATCGTGTGGAAAGCTGGACTTTTAATGAATACTAGCTATATCCCGCGGTTTCACACGCGTTATGTTACGTCTGCTGCTTCACTTCGTAAGTCATGGTATGTTGAATATAAACCTCCTCGACAAACGAACATGATAGTTCACGAAATAAGTTTTTTTTTTAAATCGGACTATTATTTTGTAAAATCCCAATAACACTTTGCCCAACCTGAGAATCGAACCCAAGACTTCATGCTTAGCAGTCGCGCTTTGCGACCACGACTCCAACAAGGCAGGCAAACAAATTCCCAATATCATTTTGCGGGTATGTGTGAGTGAATTGTAATATTCCATCAAACCACTATTGATGAACTTACCCATGAGAATACATGACGGGAATGGCTCCATAGATGGCCATGCGACTGTCGAGCTCAAACTCGAACACGTCAAGGTTGAAGAGACGGTAAGGTTCACCTGATGTTGTCGTGCGGAGAGCGAACTTGTCCGTATGTTCTGGTATACCTGGGAAAAAGAAAAAATAAAAAAATTTAGAACTCTGCACCACAAATTATCAAGGTACCTCAAAGTCAAACGTCATAAACAAGCGAAAACGAAAATAATCTAGTTACCTCTTCCAAAAGGTAGTTTCGTATGGAGAAGAATGGGCAAGAAACTCCATACATACTCTTTTAAAAGTCAATATTTTACAATATTTGTTTACAGAATCATACAGAATTATTAGACGTTCACATCAAGTTGGCTGTTACCTCCTGCCCGCTTCCCCACCCCTCGCCTCAAGTCAGACCCGCTATGTATGGATAACATAACATAACATCACGCCTGTAATCCCCGAAGGGTTAGGCAGAGGTGTACCCATTAATACATCCACATTTCGCCAGTTATGTTTTTAGTTCCATGTAATAGGGGGCGAGCCTATTGCCATCAACCGGGCACAAATCCAGACTCCGAGGCTGCTACTGAGAAATTCCTGATGGAAAAACCCAATAACACTTTGCCCGACCTGGGAATCGAACCCATGACCTCATGCACAGCAGTCGCGCTTGCGACCACTAGACCAACGAGGCAGTATGGATAGCAATAGCAATCGTAATTTCACTTCTGTGTTTCGATACCCACACTGTATGAGCCTCAATATTACTTAAACCGTTACCTGTCCAATGACTCACATAGGGGTAATTCTGTTTTTTTTAATTATTGTGCTTGGCGCACATTTCACAGGTTTAATTTGGTAACATTCCTAAATAGGGGTATCGTATTACCCAGTTACTGGGTTGCGGAGGTCAGATAGGCAGTCGCTCCATGTAAACTGGTACCTATTCAGCTGCATCCGGTAAGACTGGAAGCCGACCCCAACTTAGTTGAGAAAAGGCTAGGCAGATGAGTTTGGTAACATTAACATACCATAAACATTGTCAGCCTCTGGGAAGCTGAAGTCAAGGGAGACAGCTTCGTTTCCTCGCGGCTTGCTGTCATGATGAGACTTGAAGTTCTCGCCCCAAGTACCTTCCTCCTCCTGTTAAGTAGGTACAAACAACATAATTTAATAATATAATTTTGGTGTTTTAGCATGGTAGTTTTAGGTAATTGACCTACGTAAATTTTCTAGCATTCTTCATTAAACAAATGGGAACAAAGTTTTGTATCCGAGCTGTATCTTATTTAAATTAAATAAGTCAAACTGTACTATACTAATATACACCTCTGCCTAAGCCTGCGGGGATTAGAGGCGTGATGTTATGTTTAAACTAATTCAATTAGCCCAATGTGTCACACTATTCAGCAATGACAGATTAATGCGCGCCCCAATTTTACGTCACAATTACAAATATTCCGCGTTAAATATCCATAATCGTTTAAGTTACAATTAGTCAATTACTTTTAAAATTTTGAGAATATTTGACGTAGTTTAGGTTGTAGATCCCTTTGGCAGTATCCCATCTATAGTAATTAGCTGATGATGATTAGCTTTATGTCCAGGTTCCTACACAAGGGTATTAAGGAATGGGCAATGACCGCCATCACCATGCTAAAATGGCGCAACTATACATTTTGTTTTTTTTTTTTTTTGAGGTGGTAAAAATCGCCCTAGGTGGGGCGAAAGGGACTGTCAGACTTTTACTGACTAAAAAACCACCCTGTTCCTTCTGTTGCCCTTTGCGTTCCGGGGCCACGGTATCCTGTTAAGACGTCCAGCAACCCCGGCAGGCGTTGGCCCCATTGGGGGCCCCGTCCCTGTGCTGACAGCTCTTTGAGGCGCGCGCGAACAGAACGCGCCGTCGACCCGGGCTTGGTCCTTGATCGGACGGCGAGCTACCCATTACTCGCCGTCCGCAAGCCGCAACTATACATAGATACATTTAAATTCTAAGAGGGAACCAACACTAAATTATGAACAAAAAGCAAATGTTCCATACAAAAATACAATACAAGAAACCATTAACCAATAATCTAATACCTATAAAGTAAATAAATAAGACCTAATACCTCATTACTATAACATAATCATAAACATGATATAAATGGAATGACCTCACGTAGGCTATTAAAACATACAGTTTATCGGAGTCGCGGCGTGTCAACAAACGTTAGTCAGTGACTAAGAAATGGATAAAAGAGTTTATGTGGAACAAAGGCTGTTGAGGTTTATGCGCCATCAATAAGGCGTGCACCAAAACTGAGCGAAGAGGAGATAGCCCATACAACAAGGGTTGCCAGATTCTAAATCCGGAAAGCCGAACCACCAACCAGTTTAGCCGGACTTTCGGCTAAAATTTGGTATTATTTTTACCCAATTTTAGCAGAAAGCCCGGCTTTTATATCTGCGTTTTAAAAAGATAACATGTATTCAATTTTTTCTATACTTTATCATGAAATCGCTTCAATTTCTTAGGAATTAAATGTAAAAAGCTTAAGAAAATCCGGACACCGTGTAATCTGGAAAGACAAACATACAAAAAGCCAGTCTATTTGGACGTCTGGCAACCAGACATTTAACCAATCGGCTTGCATTATTTTTAAAATAACGCAAGCCGATTGGTGGTTAATTTCTAATGGAAAACCCAACTCTTCCCGAATGAAACTCAAGAACCTACTCAACACATAAACTTCCAGAACAAATCCTTGAAACTAGAAGATATTGACATTGACATCTTAAAACCTGCGATATGTCATTCTATATGACATGATCAATTGATCCAGACCACTCGATGCATATCGAAAACTTTACAATAGATATTTATCTACAGTCAAGTGATATACATTTTCAAGTGAATCAATTGATGTTTTGACAGTTCAGTGTTTGTATAACATAATAATATAATTATGCCATAATATAATGCTGTGGAGTTTCTTGCTCGTTCTTCTCCATAGAGGCCTACCTCCGTTTTGGAACGAGCAACTAGCTTCAACTTTCGGACTAACTGACTGACTCCTTGACAATTCAAAAGTGCCTGTAAATGGTCTAATTGAAATAAATGTTTTGACTTTGACTTTAATAATAATCATCATCATCTTCCTGCCCTTATCTCATGTTATTTGTGGTCGGCGCAACACATTTTCTTATTCCATAAAATAATAATAATACCAGCCTTTTATTGCCCACTGCAGGGCGAAGGCCTGAACTAAAGCACTCATACTAGAGTCAGTACATACATAAACTCACGCCTTTTTCCCATTGGAGTAGGCAGAAACTACAGAACGCCACCTGCTACGATCCTTACATACTCCTTTTGCCGGTTACGAGTACTGCACACCTGACCTTTCTGAAGAACCTCATCAATAAGGTCAGTGAAGGTAATTAATAGGGTAGAATATTAGGTGGTAGGAGATTAATTGATAATGAGCTAAAAGGCAACAGAGTTGAAAATTGCGTGCAATGAGAAGAGGCCTTTGGCCTGCAGTGGGACAATAATAATAATATGTTATAGTGGGTCCGAGTTAGCAACTAATTCGGAGTTAAAAGATAACCCTATCTGGCGCAAGTGGGCTAAAGTAGGTAAACAAAGGAAGACTAAATAAATGACGTAATGAGCGTAATTAAAACCTAATTATGAAGTCTATTATAGTTCTTTTGTCATTAATGAAGTACCAGTGACCTACTAATAGATATTAACTATATTAATACAACATCAATATTTAAATGTCTGTTTGCAGTGTCCGAAATAACAACTTTTTACTAAATTCATGTGAATGTTTACACGATAATTGTACCAATTTTGAAGGTAGTAGGCTCGCCCCCTATTTCATGGAACTTAATCCCTGTAATCTCCGAAGAGTTAGGCAGAGGTGTACCTATTAGCACACCCACTTTTCGCCAGTCATGTTTAAGTACCATGTAATATGGGGCGAGCCTATTGCCATCAACCGAGCACAAATCTAGACTCCGAGGCTACTACTGAGAAATTCCTGAAGGAAAAACCCAATAACACTTAGCCCGACCTGAGACATTTTAATTACGGGAATTATGCTTTTTGGTATGTCTCGACAGGATTCCAATCTCTAACAGATAAAGCTACCAGAGATCACTAGTCAAGATGAGTAGTCAATAAACAGAGATAGTACAAATAAACAAAATTGTTATCAGTCACGTATTATTGATAAGTCAAGATCAATGGCATATCCTATCTGCGTATGTAGGTAAGGCGGTCAATCCGAAAATGCGGCCAAGCGCGAGTCGGATTCGCATGTCACAGGTTCCGTACAATATTAATATCGAACAAAAAATGTTGGAATAGACACATTTCTAGCATGGGGACCACTTTAATTTTTGTTGTGTCTACTGTCCATGTATGTGGGTGTACAAATAGGTACAACTGTGCTCAACCCTTTGGCAGGCGTGTTATGTGAAACATCTATTGGCACAATTTGGCAATAAAATCAACCCGTTTGCCGTGACGGCAAATGGCATGACGCTCTCTCATGCCGCCATACCACTACTCTAGACTCCCTCGTGTGAGTGCGCGCACATACTGTACTCTCCGTTATTCTCTGTATGAGCTGATTAATTTTTTAACATTTTTTATTCATAATAAATTTGAAAGGACTGCCTCGTTGGTCTAGTGGTCGCAAGCGCGACTGCTGTGCATGAGGTCTTGGGTTCGATTCCCAGGTAGGGCAAAGTGTTATTGGGTTTTTCCATCTGGAATTTCCCAGTAGTAGCCTCGGAGTCTGGATTTGTGCCCGGTTGATGGCAATAAACTCGCTCCCTATTACATGGGACTAAAAACATAACTGGCGAAATGTGGGTGTACTATATGGGTACACCTCTGCCTAACCGTTCGGGGATTGCAGGCGTGATGTTATGTTATAAATTTGAATATACACTGTGAAGTGTTTCAAATCTTCGGGCGTCCCGTGACGGCCAATATTTTACTTTATTTTTATTATATTTCAAGTGTCTACAACTCTACATGATAAGGGTTAAAAGATACAGTCTTATGACAGACAAAAGACAGTAGTCTTAATAATAGTCCAAAACATATCTTATCTTAATATCTGTACAGCCGAAGTGGCTGACAGCGTCAATTTCAGATATATCTTAACTTAAAAGATGTTGTTCGAAATTTATCAATTTATTGTGTTTCAACAAGTACTGTCTTAACCCCGGATGAACGTCAATCAAATTGACATTCTTTAAAATGTTTCTGTCGCTACAATACATTTTAAAATGATAGACACAGCACGAAACTTAACAGAGATTTGAAAAAAAAATCATTATTTCTGCGTCTTAAAAAAAACGTTTCATACAATATTGTAAAAAAAATATAGAATAGCTGATATTTTTTTTTACTTTACTGAGGGACTTCATAGTACGTTTGTTTATGAATTATGAACACAAATGACCCCAATTTCAGGTTTTCAGGTAAACCAAATCAACTAAACAGAAAAGAACGGAAGATACTTTCGCCAAATCTTAACTCAAAGTTAGTTGCATGGTTAAAATACAAAATATCATTTTAGTAGGCTCATGGTAGGATTTAACTGGCAGTTAAAAGATAATGCCTGACACAAACAGGCCTTCGAGGGGTAAAAAGATATAATCATCATCATCATATCAGCCGAACGCCGTCCACTGCTAGACATACCCCTTTTTTTTTTTTTTTTTTTTTTGAGGTGGTAAAATTCATCAAATGACTCCTTCCGCCCTGGGTGGGGCGGAAGGGACTGTCAGACTTTTACTGACTAAAAAACCACCATGTTCCTTCTGTTGCCCTGTACGTTCCGGGGCCACGGTATCCTGTTAAGACGTCCCGCAACCCCTACCCTAAAAATAGCCACAATGACTGGTCCTGCGCTGCGCATACGGCGGTTTGTCGCAACCTTTACCAGGTAGTCAGTCCACCTCGTGGGGGGCCTTCATTAGTAAAAAGAAATTATATTAAGTTTAATATACACAAATTCTGCCACAAAGACTGCCTCGTTGGTCTAATAGTCGCAAGCGCGACTGCTGTGCATGAGGTCTTGGGTTCGATTCCCAGGTCGGGCAAAGTGTTATTGGGTTTTCCGTCAGGAATTTCTCAGTAGCAGCCTCGGAGTCTGGATTTGTGCCCGGTTGATGGCAATAGGCTCGCCCCCTATTACATGGGACTAAAAACATAACTGGCGAAATGTGGGTGTATTAATGGGTACACCTCTGCCTAACCCTTCGGGGATTACAGGCGTGTTGCTATGTTATATGTTATACACAAATCATCATCATCATCATCTTCCTGCCCTTGTCCCATGTTACTTGGGGTCGGCGCAACACGTTTTCCTCTTCCACTCTGTCCTGTCAGCCGTCATGCAATCACTGACTCCACTTTCATTCATATCCTTCTTCACACAAATATGCCTTCATAAATTCCGACACGGAAATCGGCTAAGTACGCGTCAGTCAATGTAAGAAGTGCAATAGATAACTAGGAAATATTTATCAGTCACGTATTCTGATAAGCGGGAGATCAATGACATTTGTAAATCTGCGCGTGCGCTGTGTGCGTGATGCGGTCAAGCTTACGATAGTGCGAAAATGTACCTATTTGGAGCTGTTTCAATGTATCGATTTAGACTGCTGAAAATTAGTAAACTACTTTCTACATAAAACTGTTATTACATTCAAAATATAAAAATGTAACATAACATCACGCTTGTAATCACCAAAGAGTTGGGTAGAGGTGTATGGTAAATACACTAATGGGTATTAGTACACCCACATTTCGCCAGTTATGTTTAAATCCCATGTAATAGGGGGCGAGCCTGTTGCCATCAACCGGGCACAAATCCAGACTCCCAGCCTGCTACTGAGTAATACCTGATTGAAAAATCCAATAACACTGCCCGACCTGGGAATCAAACCCAAGACCTCATGCTCAGCAGTCGCGCTTTGCGACCACTAGACTAACAAGGCAGTCAACGCAGTTTGCTAGATAAAAATAAAATAGGTAACACGGTCATAACAAAAGATTATTGTGCCACCAACCTTAATTTATCTGTTGATTGATAAGATACAGACATTTTTTATCTTTCTCAGCAGTCAATCGATGAGTAAAATATTTATTGTTTATTCTTTATCATAAATATTGAGTGATGTAGAAATGTGATGGCGCAGTGGATAAGGCGCCCGCCCCCCATGTACGTACCAGGGGTATTTTCTAAGTTTATCTTGGTCATAAATAATACTACCAGCATATTATTGTCCTGCTGCAGGGCAAAGGCCTCTTCTCATAAAGAGAAGGCACAAGCACTGATCACCACGCTTGCTCAAGGCGGATTAGCGCTTTTAGACTTACATAAATAAAATTCCCCTCCCTGCCTACCCCCATGGGAAAAAGGCGCGAGTATGTATGTATAAATAAAATTATAACAAGAAGTTTCCTCACGATGTTTGCCTTCATCGATGTCAGTGATGTCCAAGATAAACATAGAAAGTACACATGAATTAAAAAAGCCTCATCGGTACCTCTCTGGTATAAAACTTGTAACCTCATGCATGAGAGACCCGCTTTAACCACTGGGACTACTAAGACATAAATAAAAATAGTAATACCAACCCATTATTCCACCGCAGGGCAAAGCCCTCTACCCATAGAGAGTAGACATGAGCAAAATAAAATATATATATTTTCTTTATGAATTTGCTATACATAACATCACGCCTGTAATCCCCGAAGGGTTAGGCTGAGGTGTACCCATTTGTACACCCTCATTTCGCGACTGTTGAGCATGAGGACGTGGGTTCGATTCCCAGGTCGGCCAAAGTGTAATTGGGTTTTTCCATCAGAAATTTCTCAGAAGTAGTCGCGAAGTCTGGATTTGTGTCCGGTTGATGGCAATAGACTCGCCTCCTATTACATGGGACTTAAACATAACTGGCGAAATGTGGGAATTTGCTATACGACACAATAAATATTTTTTTATCAAGCTATTCGTATAGGTATATCACATTATGAAACCCAAGCTGTGCAAACAGACACGGAAACAACACATAAAATAAACTTTCACCTGTGACTATAGAATAACATTTAGTGCTGTACGCTAATCACAAATACTTAAAGCAAGTTCTAAATTGGGGACGTACTATCATCTTTTAAAATAAAAGTATTTTTTGTAGTTTTCACTGTTGGATTTTCAACTCTCGGCGCTGAGCAGAACGTTAAAAAATAAAACGTAATCCTATTATCCTACTTCTAGTATGTCCACGAAAGTTTCTGAGGACATATCATTAATCATTACAATTTCACACATAAACGATTTAACGGTTTCAATTGAAACACACACAAATATTTTTACCCCTTTTTATTTTTTCCCATGGGATAATTTAGGAGTGGCTAATTGTCAAGTCTACGCAGACGAAGTCGCAGGCAGAGGCTAGTATCAAAATAATACTGTTTTAAGAGATTCTGACAGGCCGTTTGAACTATTTTCGTCATAGCAATTTATGATCAAAACATTCATCAGTCACAATTTTCCGCTTGAAATATTTATGCGAATCCACAAAGTAAACAGACACAGGAAATGGCATAATCTTCTAATATATAAAATTCTGGTGTTTGTCACTAAACTCCTCCGAAACGGATGGAACGATTTGAAAAAAATTAAGGGAAGCAAAATAGTAACCAAAGATGGAACGTAACGAGGGTGAAACCACGGGGTCGGGCTAGTTTATGTTATGGGTAAAGAAAAAAAATGTTGCCATCCACCAAAATATTTATACATACAGGGTGTAAAAATACTCATTACCAAGAAGCACCCGTATAACAAACTAAGTAACACAGCAAAAATAAACAGCTGGGAAATAACTTTTATTTTTAGTGTGAAAAATCGCTGTTTACGATAACTAGCAACGTTATGTATTCACGCAAAACATTACGATTGCTTATTTAAAGTTTATTTATAACATTTAAAACTTGTCGTAAAAAAATCTAGAACTTGACCTTCAGTTTCTCCATAAATAGAAGGATTCCGGGTATGATCCAGTACATCTATATTATCATAATGACTGTAAGAACACGTGACTCTCAGAGCACTACGGATACTTCATACAAGGGAATTCACATAATTGCTTACTACTACAGATGCACGGCCTATCAGAGCACGTTGTTTTTTTATATTATTACTGTAATCTGAGCTAAGCCAATCACGGCATGGCATTACTGCCAGGACTACTGCTGCGTTTCGTTATGTGATAATTTTGGCCTGTGAAAGTGTCGCTTTTACCTATCACGTAAGTCCAACTGAAGACTGAAGAATGACTGGTGTTAAAAATATTATAAAATGAAAAAAAAAAATGCAATCTGATTTGTCAATGTCAGTGTAGGTGGATAACATTGGCTTAATATTACGTAACGTGAATGAACTTTAGTTATGATTTTTTTCTTTCGGCTTGATTTAGTGCCTTTTTACACCCCCTTTATCATCCCCCATTTTGCAAGCTACACAAACACAAAAGCACACTCACGACTTCCACAAGATTCGTCTCCTCATCATCATTCCTTTCCTTCTTAACCCTCAACGGCTCGACCACCATCTGCCCATTATCGTTCAGCACGACTGCCACTTCTCCAGCCGAGTTGACGAACTCTATCTTCAGGGGCTCCGCTGTGATGATGACCTTGTGACCTTGGGTGTTGGCGAGGGTCAGTTTGCCGTTCTCGTTTGTTAGGAGTTTGAGGCTGTAACAAGGATTTGAGTTAGTATTTTAGCCTGGACTTATAATAAAAATGTAATACTGGAATCGCCAATCTGCCGTGAGCAAGAGTGATGCAGACTTCTCATACTGAGACGGTATGCTTTTTGCTCATGCCTTCTCAGTACGAGAAGACGTATTTTCTCTATACATAGTAGGACAATAATAGGCTGGTATTATTTTTTTCTTATATTATGTGGATGGTACAAGAACACTTCTTATAAGTCTTTAAGACTTATAAGAAAGCTCCTGAAATAGTAACCGTGAAAAGAAGTTTTTATGGCCTGCAGGTAGTTTTTTTGGGTTTGGTTGATTTTGTATGAGAGTTTATATGTTTGTAAATGCACCCACAAAACAGTAGAAAGCTGAGTTTCACTTTAAAGGCTGTGTGTGTGATTTTCATTGACCCGTAAATGTATCAACTTTGTTTTAAACTTTTTTATGATTTATTGTATAAACCAAATTCATTAAGGCTTGAAATATAATTGAACTAATTGTTCTGATAAGGACTGACATGTTTCAAGTAGGCTTATCAAAATGAACGGAAATCAGTTTTATTTCAATTTGTTATACTCTTACATGCTTGAATTAAGTAACAATTTGTTATACTCTTATGCTTGAGTAACTGCAAGAGGTGTATTTTAAGAATTATTTATTTTATTTTATTTAGCAGAGGGGAGTGGGAACTGAGAGGAGATGGACCCGATGCATAATTTGTTTTACTCACACCTCACCATTAATCTCTTTCGTTAATTTTGGAAACATATGTCGTGATGGCCCAGTGGTTAAGACGCTCGCCTCTCATGCATGAGGGTGTGGGTTCGAATCCGGGCAAGTACCAATGTAACGTTTTCAATTCATATGTACTTTCTAAAGTTTATCTTAGACATTACTGACATTCCGTGCCTCGGAAAGCACGTTAAGCCGTTGGTCCCGGCTGTCATTCGTGGATCTTTGACAGTCGTTACGAATCGTCAGAAGCATGAGAGTCTGACAACCAGTCTTACCTAGGGGTATCGTGTTACCCAGTTACTGGGTTGTGGAGTCAGATAGACAGTCGCTCCATGTAAAATACTGGTACTCAGCTGCATCCGGTGAGACTGGAAGCCGACCCCAACATAGTTGGGAAAAGCCTAGGCAGATGATGATGTTAATTTTGGAAACCACTCAAATGGATGTCTGATTCCAAATTGATGAATCAGTCTACTAGAGTGGAACCAAACACTATGTCTCTTTAGGTCTTTAGTGCCCTGTGTTGTAAGCCCTTACATCTAGACAGTCTGTAGGCCTGTGTGTCTATCCTAAAAAGCTAGTTATAAATATATATTTCTTTTAAGTTAACTCACCCATCAGCCTTCGGTTCTCCCTTGAGAGCCAACTGTGTCCTATACCGCGGGTACAGAGGGTCGGCTTCATCAATCTCGACCCTGAAGGTGCCGTCTACTATAGCTGACAGCCTTAGAGCATAGTGCCACTGTATCAAACAAACAAAAGAGAAATTAAAATCACTTATTTCAATGAACTAATGACAGTTTTAGAATCCAGTAAGGCAGAAGATTGTATTTTCTAAACAATGTCTTAAAATATCTAGCTCGTTTATTTTTTTTAGTCTATGTTTTAGATGCTTTAGCACACTCTTGGTTACTATGCTAGCCTCATAGGACCAAATATATTAACCTTTTGACCTCCTCAGTCATGCAAAGGTGACAAACAGAATTGTGCCAGCATACTACGGTCACAACTATATGAATACTAATAAAAGAACTTTTTTTTATTTCCTTTGCTAATTATGTTCCTTGACTCATCCTAATTTATATTAGTTGGACTTCTTTATTTATATTATATTTCATCTTTAATATTAACTTATAACGACAAATACTTATACCAATTATAATGTTTCGACTTCGTATCTTGGTACCGAGGACATGATTTTGCTTGTTTTATGTGGTCATTTAAAGGTTTATGTAAAAATAATACCATGCAAGACAGACAAGTTTAAAAGAAGAAAGGGGATGGGTATGCCCAGCAGTGGGACACAAATATGGCTAATCATATTTTCACATTTTATGTGAATATTTTATTTTATAGCACTATACAAAACCATTAAGTACTGTGTTAATTGGTGTAATCATGAAAACTCATAAAAAAGCTATAAAATTCTTCATAACCACCATAAAAACTAACTAGTGTTTATTAGTTTAACTTTTTGACTTTTTGTTTTCAATGTAACATCCACAAAACAGCCATGACGTTATTATCTTAGGGTTATGAAGGATATTTTAAATATGATTTGACACAGCAACATGTTATTTATCATGTCATGAAAAGAATTCTTGATATAGGCAAACACTTTCATTCCAACTATTTAATGGCATCTAAGAAGTTTATTACCAAAATAGCTTGGCAAACGTCCAATCTCTAATGCACTAATAGTTTTATCAGACATAAATAAAAATTTAACATTCACACTTACCAAAACAGTTTTCTGAGGCGTTGATGTGTCCACAGTGTTAACTTCCGCCGTTAGGACATTCCCGTGTACCATTACAGAATCTAAATTAAGAGTATACTGCGATTTCTCTGGTTTAAAACCACGCAATCTCTTGCAAAAACCGGACTGGTCGCAAGTCTTGAAATTGTTCCTATCCACGGCATAACTGCCGCTTAACGCCAAAGCGGCGACCAGAAGAAGCCCCCAAGTCTTCATACTATAATACAAATAGTTATTTTAGTCGCAAATTTGCGGTTTAGCATGAACAAAGACCGGTGTCAAAGCAATACAAAAAGTAACATGAGTTTTAACTAGATAATTGACCACGTACCTGGCCGGATTTATATATTTAACTCCTAAGTAATGTAGTACTGTTATGTGGTAATTTATCTATATATTCATCGCCACGGAAATAATATTATTAAAATAATTATGATGAGAAAACGGTAGAAACGCAAGCACGCGTTACGTGGAGATATTCCGTTTGCACACCCGTTTGACAACTGAACTGTCTTGCTAGGCATGCGCTGATACGATCATTCTATGTGTTGGGGTCAAAATTCCGATTCGTTGTATCGATTCAGCAATCACATAAAGAATAATTTAAATTGAATCGATTTTATATCGTAAAACTCATACATGATATCAAATAAGCCGATACCAAAAGCCTAATACAAATTTTTAATTGTATAAGAAGAATTATGTATAAAATTAACAAACTGCCTCTAATTATACTAGGTGATTTTAACCTGTGCTCCGCTAGTGTAACCATATGTAATGATTTTGATTTGTTTCTTTCTGAATGTAATTTAGTACAGGAAAATATAGTTTTAAATGATCTTGGCAGAATGTTAGATTTAATATTGGTTAACTCATGTGTGGCAGGAGTCTCTGTATCAGCATGTTCCGGCATTGTATCGTCTGAAATGCACCACAAACCATTAGACATCTCCATCAGTATTAATACACAATACGCAAGCTTGAACAATAGAAATTCTCACTCCCCAAATTATCCGGCCTAGTACTACCTTAGAACGAAACTTCCGTAAAGCAGACTTCTTAGTGCTATACTCTGAACTGTAATATAGACTGGGAGCCAGTCTACTCATGTGTAGAGGTTAACGCTGCAGTTGACACCTTTTATGAATTAATTAACAACATTGTGAGTCAAACTGTCCCTCTAAAACGTAAGGCAATACAGACAAGTTACCCCAAATGGTTCACAACTACTTCTATTAAGCTAAATAACCTTAAAAATCATTATCATAAACTGTACAAACAGAATAATAACAATCAGCTGCATTATGCTTTCTTTACTTATTATAGGCGCTTAGTAAAGAAAAATACTGAAACAGATTTTGTAACTTACACTATCCATATCCAGTCTAATATCAAACGTGACCCCAAAACTTTCTGGACCTTTGTGAAAAGTAACAGACAAAACAATGAGCAGGCTACGTTTGGTAATATGTCTCCAAAGCAAGTGGCAGATGCGTTTTCTTTGTATTTCAGTAGTGTTTTCCTTCCAAATGTGCCATCATTAAATCCTGAACACGCTATCGATACTGTGAATTCGTCCCCTAATAATATTTCCCCTTTTGTAAATATCGATTACATCCATGAATCCGAAGTGCGTGACACTATGGCTCGACTTCCTCCGAAATCTACTCAAGGTCCAGATGGAATACCACAATATTTGGTTAAAGACGGCTGCGATATTTTCAAACTACCCTTGCAATTTATCTTCAACCTCTCTGTTAGTACATATGTATATCCAACGGAGTGAAAAGCATCTAAAGTACTTCCGGTGCTCAAAAGCGGACCAAAAAGTGATATTAAAAATTATAGGCCAATAGCTGTTTTATCAATATTCGGAAAAGTATTTGAATCTGTTTTATATAAAAAAATATATAGTCAATTGAAATGGTGGTTTGCGGAAGAGCAACACGGTTTCCTTCCAAATCGCTCAACCACCTCTAACTTACTTAACATAACTACGCTCCTAGCCACAAATATTAATGACAAAAGGCAGACTGATGTGGCCTATTTTGATTTTCAGAAGGTAAGCTGGCATTGGCAGGTTTCTCTATGGCGCTGCTGAAATTCTTCGCGAACTATTTGCATGGCCGCAGACAATATGTTATATATAAAGATGCCTTTTCGGAGCGCTACTCTGTCACGTCTGGCATAGGGCAGGGCACTAATCTCGGACCCCTTCTTTTTCTCATAGTAGTTAATGACCTACCCACATCTGTTAAACATTCCACAGTTTTGATGTATGCCGATGACGTCAAGGTTGCTCTTCCCATAGCTAACTCGAACGATGTAGCTGCTCTTCAACTCGACATCGACAACATTCACGCTTGGAGCACTAAACATAACCTTAATTTAAACATAAGTGAATGCGCAATCATGACCTTCTCAAAAGCCACACATCCCGTACACAACATCTACACACTAAATAATGTGCCCCTGAAACGGGTTTCGACTGTACGCGATCTAGGTACTAATTTTGATCCACACCTTACCTTTAACCAGCATATTATACAGACCTGTAACAAATCCCGAAAAAACCTAGGTTTTGTCTTGCGTCAGGCTAAAATCTTCGATAATCGGCTAGCCATATCCATACTGTACAATGCATACATCCGTAGTTTACTAGAAACTAACAGTTCAATCTGGATCCCCCATGAAAAAGCCTATATCCTGCTTATTGAACAGATTCAAAAGTCTTTTGCCCGCTACCTCTATTTGAAATTATATGGATACTATCCATACATGTACCCAACACCATTTGTGCTAGGTATGGTGGCCTACCAGAGTTTGGAAGTTAGGAGAAATTTTGCTCTTGTCAAATATTTTTTCCGTCTGATCCGTGGTTCCCACTTCAATTCCTCGTTATTGTCATACATTACATTTCTAGTTCCGCTTCCTATCAGGCACGCACTTCGCCCTCGCCAGCAACGTCCCCTATTTGCGATACCCCTAGCTAGTACCATGGCCCTTAGAAACAGTCCACTATACCTAGCCCTTTCCCTCATTAATAGCATTTTGCTGCATGATCATTCATTAGATGTCTTTGCAAGCACTGAACTGAGGCTCCTGAGTGCTGCAAATCGATACCTGGAGTCTATCGCCACCCCCAGCACAATCTCTTTGTCTTCAATTAATTCATTTTTATTTTTTTATTGTAATTCAGTTAAATTGTATGTTTTATGTTTCTCTTTTTTTTATGTTTTTATATTTAGTAATTAAGATATAAGTATTATTATTAGCCAAAAACTTGTACGTCTGGTGCACACCGTAAGTGTAAGTTGGTTGTTTTTTTTTTTTTTTAAATAAATAAATTAAAATGAAAGTATTAATCGTGTGCTATTATTGTTACTTGCGAACGAGAGGAAATGAATTTCTCTGGATTGTGCAGGTTGTAAAAATACTACTTTAATAATTGCACAAATCGATGAGATTCGTCGTTCGTGCCTTCAAACTTTGAAAGCAATTAGTGGAGATACTTTTTCCACTTTATAGTTTTAATTAAAATAAACTACCCATTCCTTGAATGGCTAACCAAAACACGTAAGTAATAAGTAAGTATTTATTCGAATGACACGACATACATGGCAAACAGCCCCAAAATAAATTTCTGAATACTAATTTTAATTCGATTTTAAAAATCGGATTAATTAAATGCTGTAAAAATCGATTAGGCAATGTCTTGTCCATAGTTCGTTGAAGGGTTACCAGCACCCAAAAATGTCGAAGATAAATTAGGGAACTCCTAGTTTGTTTAACTGAGTGTTCTTCTTTTGCAAATGAAACTAATGACAAACAAAATGTAATTAACGTATAAGGGATATCCGGTACCATCTAACCTGTTTGTTTCATGACTACAAGCAAGTCTGCTGAGCGTGCGGCATTGTTATTGAGTTTTCATTAGGATTTTTTTAATAGCAACACGGAGTTTTTGTATTTTGTTGATGTGAAATCCTTGTATGTGCTTTGAAATTCGAAGCACTATAACTTCGAAAAGCATGTAAATCTGACGGTCGTGAGCCTGATCTCTCCCATATATCCTGTGGGATTACCGACTACCAGTACCACCTTAAGGAACTATGAGAGTGAGGAAAGAGCGAATGCAACTGTATTGGTTCGTGCTTTGTCTTTATCATCTAGGTACATAGAGCTGCACAGGCCTCCTTAAGTCCTTACCATTATAGGCTATCTAGTCTCCCATTCTCCATTGAAATTTGAATACTATTATACCTTGAAATACGCTGTTAAAAAAATCAATAAACGGTGTTAAAACCGTAAAGTATAGTTTTACTAACAGTCTGGTGTGTTGAGTCTTGGTTACTCGAATAAATAAAAAATCTATTCTATAGGTATAGGTACCGCCACGAGTGGTGATCACAAATTTCACCTGCGCATTTGTATATTCCGGTCTCTTTGGCGGAATGAAGAAGGCGGGGGGCGCCGATCTTGATCGTAGATTGATGCTCATCGTCTATTGGTCTATCGCCTGTCATTCCGCTACTGTATACTTTTGTGCAATATTAATGAATAACGTTTTGAATTTTTAATAGTTTATTTTAGTTATTACGTATTAGATGTTTTTTTAAAATATAGTTTAATTTCGTTATTTCGTATTTGTTGTGTTTTTGGTTTATTATAGTTAATTTTTATTATTTTGTTTTATAAAATTGCTGAGTTTTTAATTTTTTAATTATTTTTAAATACATTTAAAAGGAATATGTGTTAAACTTTATTTGGCCAAAAGTGTACATCCGCGAAGTCCTACAATCTGTGCTCACGACTGGTGGCGCCAATATACATTTATTTTTTAAAAAAGCTGTAGACATATTTTTTAAAATAAAATGTACCTATTTAATTATCTTTTTCACAAATCGACTACAGCTGATGTCAATATTGACAGTTTACATGAGCATTGCACATCTCTACGAAAATGTTATCACCTGCGCCGGTTTTGCGAAGAGTTCTAGATAGAATTTTATTCATTGGTCAATTTAAAGGAGCGTACAACTCGCATTTATTAAAAATGAGTGAGCCAGAGTGGAAAAAAGTGAGCTGCAGGTTACTTAATTTGCCACCAGATCAAAAGAAGAAATCTGGCAGTGACAAAACAGTCGTTACTGTTGATATGATAGATCCCTGGAACAACTATGTAATAAGAAATAAAAGCATTGAGATTGATAGAAAACACAACTTGGACGATCTAACGGAGTTCAAAAAGATCCAAATAGACAAATCACAGAACAAGAGTCTCTCC
Organism: Hoplodrina ambigua; assembly: GCA_949774945.1. NCBI lineage: Eukaryota > Metazoa > Arthropoda > Insecta > Lepidoptera > Noctuidae > Hoplodrina > Hoplodrina ambigua. The sequence goes on from OX458990.1 coordinate 2,972,024, forward strand.
CAAAGGGTATCTATTTATAAAGGCGATATTACCCAACTGGAGGTACTTAAATATGCGAAACTTTGATAATTTACTATAGTGTCGATGTCGATAGGTATTTAGTCCCAAAATGTATGCAGTAAAAAGAACAAAGGCTACCTTCTACCAGTCAACCACAAGATAATATGGCATTACAAATACCAACATAGCTACCTAAGCACCAACTAACCATACCAAATAACCATTAAATTAATTCATAAATTGCATTTCTGTAAACTGTTTTATTATTACCATGGGACTGTTGTATAATTTGTATTTCAATGTATGTATTTAGGAAATTAAAAAAAAAAATTGGGAAGATATTATTAACTGGAGAAATGTGGGTGTACTAATGTGTACACCTCTGCCTAACCCTTCGGGGATTACAAGCGTGATGTTATGATGAATATTATGATCAATGAAAACTTTAATTTTTCAGGTGAGCGCTATAGTGAATGCTGCAAATTCAAGGTTGAGGGCTGGTGGAGGTGTTGATGGGGCCATACACCGTGCGGCTGGACCGCTTCTACAGGTACCCATACTTGTTTTAAACCTTTTTGGGGGATTAGGTTTCCTTTTTGGGAATTAAGTAGACATAGATATCTACATTCAAGGAGCTCTTTTCTAACAGAAACTTTAACACATAACTTTTAATTCACTATGCAAAGTGGAAGCACAGCTTTCACACTTGGTGTATTGGCTGTGGTACATTTACAGTGTGTGTGCCTACACCCACTGTACAAGCCAAAACAACAAGTAAAAACAAGTGAAAACCTAGGCATGTTTTTTAGTAAAAACACAGTTCACGCAGTCAACCGGTTTCAAAGTGTATTGAATGTAAAGATACTCGTAACTTTCTTATCTCTTTTCGTAACTTTCACAAGTAAAACTGTATCAAACCCATATTTCGCTACATTTACTTCTCATATTAGGTAAGGGGGACTGATAGCGAACTAGTTAACTGCATCAATTAAAAATTTACATAACAATTTAATTATTTGTGGGCATCATGTTTTGCCCATAAGTATGAGCATAGTTACCCTAATATCCACTACATGCTTCAAATATTATGGGTTATCAAAATGAAACTTAATTTCTTTATACTTTTTTAACTCATTATATTTTTACAGGAGGAATGCCTCTCCCTAAAAGGCTGTGAAACAGGAGAAGCCAAGATCACCTGTGGCTACAACCTACCTGCCAGATGTAAGCAAAAGTTAATAATAATAATACCAGATTATTGATGTCCTACTGCAGGACAAAAGCCTCTTATACAGAGAAGGCACGAGCATTAAAACTTATTATTAATTTTAAGTTCAGGTTTTCTGACAATGTTTTCATTCACTAAAAAATGGGTATGGAAACAATATTGGTCCCTGTAGAATTGATAACCTTTACTGTACCTAACTGATAACTTGTATACCGTCTGGTATAATAATCCATAGTGTCTATTATCGTAATGTATACCTACATTAAATAATATGTGAAGTCTTTTATCATTATTGGGTATTTGATGCTAACTAATATTAAAAAAAAACACTTTATTTTAGTCCTGAAAACCTGATTCATTTTTAAATTAACTGTAAAAATAGATATTTTAGTTGCTTTGTAATTAATGAATATACAATTTAATTATTAAGATAATGTCGTCACAAAACTATTGCCATACAAAATTTACGCGGGAATCGCGTCTTGACAGCTGTCCAAAATATGTCAATTGATTTGGTTGGTAGTGTGAGTCTAGTAGGTACCTAATTATCTTCAATGTCTAAAAAAAGCGATTAAAGTTAACTGGACACATGCAATGCAATGCTATACTAATACCATAGGGGGTTTGACGCATTTGGTGCACTTCTCAACTTGTACACCATGCTCAAATGGTGAACTTCGCAACTGGTGCACTTCTCAATTGGTGCACTTCGCAAAAGGAGCACTTTTTAAGATGAGTGGAGATTTGGAAAAATTGTCTAATAATGAAAGAATCTTTGGTTAAGCGTAGGTAATTTTCTTAAAAATACATATGATATCAACAATATAATAATATCATATAATAGGGTTGAGTAGTTGGGTAGGGTTGGGTTGATATAATATCAATAACCTTCATAATATTATAATTTAAACTGTACTTCTTTTAGTTATAGTAATTATTTTAATTAATAAAAGCTTAACTTTTTCATTTTTTTTTTTACATTTAATTTTTTCTTTCTTTTTTTTTTCTTTTTTCTGTCTTTATTATTATAACTTTTTGCTGTAAATCTGTTTTTTTCTTACATAATTATATTTTTGTTATTTCCGAGTGCCATGTTTTTATTTTAGAAAAAAATAAAAATGTTATAGTGTTCACTATAACATATGTTACATATGTTTTTAGAGAAGTAGAGTTTAATTAAAATTATACAGATTATTGATATTATATGATATTATATCAACCCAACCCTACCCAACTACTCAACCCTATTAGGTATATGATATTATTATATTGTTGATATTATATGTATTTTTTAAGAAAATTACCTATGCTAAACCAAAGATTCTTTCATTATTAGACAATTTTTCCAAATCTTCACTCATCTTAAAAAGTGCTCCTTTTGCGAAGTGCACCAATTGAGAAGTGCACCAGTTGCGAAGTGTACCATATGAGAAGTGCACCAGTTGCTAAGTTCACCATTTGAGCATGGTGTACAAGTTGAGAAGTGCACCAAATGCGTCAAACCCACCATAGGCTGCATGTCAAGTTATCCTGGACCTATGACTATAATACACCCCATTTATGGGCTAAAATCTACAAAGTCTATCTCTAAAAAGTCTTTTATTTTCATTACAGACGTAATCCACACAGTTGGTCCTCAAGACGGGAATGCACAGAAACTTCGCAAATGCTATGAAAACTCTCTCGCTTTCCATACAACACACAAGCTGACGTCCATAGCGTTCCCTTGCATATCCACGGGCATCTATGGTTTCCCCAACCGTTTGGCAGCTCACATCGCCCTCAGTACTGCACGCAAGTTTTTGGAAGAAAACGAACAAATGGAACGCATCATCTTCTGTCTATTTATGCCTCTCGATGTTGAAATATATGAGACGCTGATGCAGATGTATTTCCCTTTACATGAGTGGAATTATAATGATGATGCTAGGTCGGAGTAGAATGATATTGTTTTTTGGCAAGCACTCAAATATCTCATTTTAATAAAATTTTAAGTAATGCTGAAATTTTGGGTTTTAGTTAAGACTGAATTCGGTCAAATTAAGTCTGAATAAACTGTCTTTGTGTTCTGATTGTAGAAGATAGGTATTAATACATGTTTTTATGTGATATTTTTCAAAAGTTTTTGATAATTACTATTTGTCAGCGTAAACATTGCTTTTGTTTAAATAAAAATATATGATATAAACACGGAGTTTTATTAATAACTGTGTAAATGTAAACTGGAATAAACTCCATAGCACGGTGCGAAAATCTGAAATGAGTTTACACGGTGGTGTAGAAAATACTACGATAAGTCCTTATTATATTTTTGCATAAAATTAATTAATTGGATCTAATTAATATTCGTAATTTAGTTAAGCGAATCAAAATATATCCAAATTCAGTGACTGCAAAATTCCCGATGGATAAACAACTAAACTGCCGACCATTGGGGGAAATATCGACTAATTCAAGCTCTAGTTTTGACTCGTTGAGAACTTGATATTCCATAGACAACAGTTACGTAATCTGTGTTCTATTGACAGAATCTATGACAGTCGTCAGTCAGTCGATGTCATTTGATCTCATTCTGATCAAAAATCTCGATTTGTTTTGAAAATAAAAATATCAAATTAATAAACAAAGAACTTAATTAAATGTACTTTACTTACTTAAAAAACTTAATCTACTAATATAAATAAATTACTTTGCTACTACGTAAAAGAAATGGAATATTGTGAATATCGAATGTTTTGAGACGTAAATCAACAATGTCTTCAGCCTTGGAACATGAAGATCTGGAGAATGTGGCCCTCGTTAGAATGGAGGACGTGCAGCCGTCGCGAGACAGGATAGACAGGACTGTAGACATTCACGACCCTCCTGTTGACGAAGAAATCTACGAGTATTGCCTTGATGATAAATTGGAGTACGAAAATGAATGCGAAATTGATGATGATAGTGACTCGAATATTGGCAGTATGGTGTCCATTCAGTCTGAGGAAATGGTCGAGGAAGAAGAGGAAGAAGAAGAAGAAGAAGAGGAAGAAAACCATATTGGAGAACTGATTGTTTCTGAGGTTATGGAGGTACCTATAGAGATAAATGTACCAAATATGGTGAGCTTGTTATTTTCGCGACCTTGAATTGATTTTATTTTGTTTTTGTTTTTTGTTGCATTATTGTTATCATTTCGTATTCAACTGTCCATAATGACTTTTTTGGAGGAGACACCCAGGGCCAACTTCATTATTCAATTATTTTATAAATGAGCTTGCCCATTAATAAAATAATTGAATAATAAAGTTTGACACAAAACTTGAATAAATAGAATGACTAGAAAAATACACATAAGTACCATTTATTATAATATAATTTCCATACCTTTCAAAAGAAAAAAAAAAACAACGTAATTTTAAGTAAAGTTGCATTGTGGCAGTTTTATTATTTTGTAAGTTAGAAAAGGGTAAAGTCCCAGTAACAAATTACCTAGGGGCCCTGACATTTGTGATCCGGCCCTGGAGACCACAATTATGTCAATATGATGAAGGTAATGTAAAAGACCATCAGATGCTGGAAAATTATTTAGAGAATTTTTGACGATGGATAAAAGTTATTTACCTTATGACTGGATTGGTAGCTAAATTAGATTATTTGCAAACATAGTATTGTCTTACAACATTCACCATTGCTGTAAAGTTAGCATAATTGAAGGTTTGCCCTGTATTATTTTTAGCATTCAGTTTTAATGACCACAAATATTTAAAAAAAAAAATGTTTTATTTTGATATAGGTACTTATTAGTTTGCATGTGACATCTTATTTACCAGTTGACTGCAGGAAAACAACCCTGTTGTGTACAAACTTATTTGTGTGTATTTTTCAATGGCAAACACACCAACTGACCACTGCATAGCCAGCCGCGTAGAGGTCTTGGCGTGGCAAATGTTCGTCCGCAGTCAACATGTACAATCAATTACTATAACATTTCTTAAACCTGCGAATATTCGCGATAAAAAGAAACGCTTACATTAAAATTTCTTCCTACAGAAAACCACCGAAATTGCAAAACCAAATCAATCAGACAGTTGGCCAACGCTAGAAATACTACCTGGCGGTGTGATAAAGAACTCAGTTGATTGCGAAACATTCACCGCTAAGGTCGAAAATAAGCCGCCGGGCAAGGGGGAGATGATGTACGCGTGCGCTAAATGCTCGCAGGTGTTTAAGTACCTGTTCTGTTTGGTGAAGCATGTGAAATGGCACGAACACCAGAATAAAGTGATGAATGCTCCGCACTTAAAGAAATTGAGTGAGTACATTTTAAATTGCTTCCTTTTATTTTCTTGTGCGTTATGAAACGATTATAGCCACGAGTTACATCTCATACTTTTCATGTTTTTTTTAATCCAGTGAAAAAAAAATGCTTTTCGTTTTTTTTTTCGTCGTAAATTTTTTAAATGGTGATAAGTTAGTTTAGGTGATGTGAAAATTAAAGTGCTGATGAACTATTCATCTTTTTTTTAATATTTATTAATAATTATTTTTGTCAGTAGTTCACTGAGACCAAACTTTGAAGATATTACAGAGAATTTTTGTCTCAGCTTTTTGCTTACTGTCTTAAAGTTCCGTAAAGAACCACTGAGAACCAACGGAAATAATTTAATATATAATATATGGCCATATTGTGGTAATTGTGATGTTAATTAAATAAATACCAAGAAAAAATGAAATTAAAGTTAAAGGTAAGTTTAAGTACAATACTTGTGTAATATTTTTAAATAATTTATAGATCCACCAAATTTTTCTCTAACATATTTGTATTCAAAAAGTTATTTTTTTCTCTTGCCACAATATGGCTTTTGGTTGGTCTATAAAGGTACGAACATACTGTATCGGGCCACAACGGCTCGGGGCGCAGCGCAAAAATCCTCTCAAATTGCTTGTATGTATTTATATGAAACTAGCGTGGATTTTCCAAAAAAAAAACTTCCATAGAAACCTTGCCCGGCGAATAAGAAATACAACAGAAAAAGATTCAGACAAATCGGTCCAGCCGTTCTCGTGTTTTGCGCTTAGCAACACATTAAGCGATTCATTTTTATTATATAGTTATAGCACATGAGGCGCAGCGGTTCCAGTTGTTGCGCGGCAGATTTTAACGCGTGCGATGCAACACACCCCTTCCCGCTGCGCCCCGTCAGCAGTGTGCGTGTTGTTACAATTTTTCATTCTTCAACGTCCAGTAGTGTACTGTACTTTAATTACCCGTCAATGCGCTGAGCCCCTCTCGAGCCCGGCCCGTTACGACCCGAAACAATTTGCTCGTACCTTAATTGTGAAGTATTTAATAGGATAAGGGTACTTACCCTAACCATAGGGTAACCAACTAACAACTTTAATGTACATAGAAATAAAATCTAATTTCAAGAAATTAATAATTGTATTAATATGAAACTTCTTGCAAGTATGCCTTTTCTACTAATGGAAACTGTTTTTTTTTTCAGCTTCTCTAGAACAAGAGCTGATATTAATTAAGAAAGAAAGAAATGAAGTGGATAAGACATACAAAACGCAAAAAATCGAAATTTTGACCAGGTGGGTAGATAAAAAAAATAAAGACAAAATTTAGAAAAATCATATAATATGGTATAAGAGACAAATGACATAATAATATGCACATTAAACTAAGTAACTTTTAGCAAAAACTGTTGCTGGGAAATAACTTTATTTTTTTGTATGAAAAATTACTATGTAGGATTCATGCATAGTAACTGTAACACGCGTAATATTGTGCTTATGGGTCAATACAATAGTACTAAGGTCGTGGGAGTACAATACATATAATTACGCGAGTTACGCGAGTTTAAAATCTCGTCGATTCGTCTTTTGTTTGAGCGTCACACAACTCGATTATCGACTATAGACTTATTGCCCCCACTGAAAAAAAATTCGAAGCTGTGAAAAGTGCCCAAACTTAACATTTTATATCATTTAATTTTTTATCAAATTACAAGGTTCCGGCCCTAATTTAAAATAATTCTCATTAAAGATTTTACCTTAACTTGCGCGGTAAAAAAAAAAGAACAATTTTGAATTTTAATAACAATCATTGATCTAAGTTTTTTTTGTTTCAGAATATCAGCAGCAATAGGAAACCTTAGTAATGCAAAAGATGTATTTAATAAATAGTTACTTAATACTTGGCTTTATTTCATTTTACCAACCATCAGCCCATGGGCACAGAAAGTAGGGTTCCCCTTTTTTTTTAAGGAGGTAAAAATCATCACCCGCCGTGGGTGGGGCGGAAGGGACTGTCAGACTTTTACTGACTAAAAAACCACCCTGTTCCTTCTGTTGCCCTTTACGTTCCGGGGCCACGGTATCCTGTTAAGACGTCCCGCAACCCCGACAGGCGTTTGGCCCTGTTGGAGCCGGTATATTACTGCAACTGCCTGCCCCGTTAAGTCTTAAGCGTGACTGCTAAGCGCGGGGTCCTAGTTTTTTTTTCCCAGGTTTTTGGGTGTTATTGGGTTTTTCTATTAAGAATTTCTCAGTAGCAGCCCGTAGTTTGGAAGTTGATCGTGTGACAACCTTGTGCTTCGGTAGGCATGTAAAGGCGTTGCTCCTGCACTTCATCCAACCTCCCGCTCCCGGTTGTGTTGGATGCCGGGCCTATTGAACTATTAGAGGAAGGACAATTACACCTGTGTTTGCGCATACACGTCTGTACAATATGCGCCACGAAGGATGAGACTTGACACACCACACAAACTTTATTATTTCGTAATAAGTATTACAATATTGTTAAGTATTTTATCTAAATGTCATCGAAATATCCCTGAATAGATACACAAATTATAATAATAATAATAATAATAATATAGTTTATTTATCCAAATAATACACACAGACACAGTTCAAAATAGAGGCTAAATACAATATGGGCATATTATTATAATTTTGTGCAAAGATGATTTATGACGACAATTATAAGTCTATGCATACCAAAAAGATTATGAACGCTGATTCTTAAACTAGGAGACCTGTATCTTAAGAGTCAGTGATCGGCCATGTTCGAGTTTAATAAAAGTGAAGTTCACTAGAGTGAAGATGTGTCGATGTAACATTTTAAATGCATTTTAAAAATGGGTACTTATTTATTAGATATATGTGTGTGTTAAGTTGTGAGTTGTGTCTGAGAAGGAAGTGGGAGTGTGTATATGTAATGTGTGTGTGTGTGTGTGTGAGGGTGTGAGGGTGTGTGTGTGTGTGGATAATTGTAGAGCTTGTAGTTTAAAGCGGCAATTGTATCAAGCGATGATTGACAGTAAGGATTCTGTTTTAATATAGTCTTGCTCCATGAGCCAGTCGGAAGTTTTTGATTTTACATTAAATTTGTTTAGGTTTATTATGTCTAGTTCTTTCTGTATTTTTCTAAAAATTTGATTGCCTATTACATAGAATTGACGTCTTGCGAATGAAGTTTTGTACTGCACACCCGGGGGAACATAAGTACGTTTCTTTGGGTCAGATGGAGGTAAACGGGCATGTATCCTCAGAACAGATTGGAGAACAAAGAGCTGCCGAACCGTCAATACCTTACAATCAGCGTAAAGTTGCGTTGTGGGATATCGGTAGGGTTTCCTTAGGATAACTTTAAGCACAGCCCTTTGTGACCTTTCTGCTTTCAGAAGGTAGGTCTTTGCTGCTCCACCCCATACTGTTATACAGTATCCAATAATGGATTGGCATAATGTGTAGTATACCATTTTGAGGATGTCTATACCGGCGGATTCTCGGAGTGATTTGAATATATGAATAAGACGAAGCGTTCGAGTAGTTAGTGTATCAATTTGCTTGTCCCATTTTAGCCCATCGTCAATATGCACACCTAGGTATTTAACAGTCTCAGTTCTAGCTATGGAAGGGCATGAGCAAGATATAAACTGATTCTGACAAGAGTGAGCCGTTATTGTAAAGTTATTAGTGGGTTTCGTATTGCACCGGATTGCAAAGGGTAGATAATAGGTTTTTTTAATGTTTAATGTTAGCAAGTTAATGTCAAGCCACTTCATTACAGAAGACAGTGCAAATTCCGCCTTTGTTTTAACATCGTCCCACGTGGGCCCGTCAACCAAGATCGCTGTGTCATCTGCATATGCATAAATCTCACAAGCTGGTATTGACATTCTACAAAGGTCATCTACGTATATTTGGAAAAGTGTGGGACCCAAAATGCTTCCTTGGGGGACACCGTACAGCACAACCTGTTCATCACTATAGGCAGAGTCGATCTTTACCAGCTGAGTGCGATTTCTAAGGTAATCTTTGAAAATTTCCAATGCAATGCCACGCACACCCAAACACTCAAGTTTGGAAATAAGTTTGGGAACAGAGACTGTGTCAAAGGCTTTTGATAGGTCCAAGAATATTCCGAGGCACTTTTTCCCACCATCCAGTCTCCTAGCAATAGATTGCGTTAGATCCAGCACCGCATCTTCAGTGGAGACTCCAGATCGGAAGCCGTACTGATTATCCGCTATTATTTTGTATTTTTCGAGAAAGCTTCTTAGGTTTTGGTTAAGAATCTTCTCGAGAATTTTGGAAAGCGACGAAAGTACTGATATAGGCCTATAGTCTTCGACACAGCCTCTGTTTCCGCCCTTAAAAATAGGATGGACGATGGCCTTTTTAAGAGAATCTGGAAAGACTCCTGTCTCAATGCAGAGATTGCAGATATATGTTATCGGAGATACCAGAACATGACGACATGTTTTAAGGAGCGAGGAAGAGATTCCATCCCAGCCAATGGCGCAGTCATAGCGCATGTTTAATATTATGCTATCTATGTCACATTCGTCAACTTTATGTATAACAAGTGAACTGACTGGATTCTGCGTCATGTTGGAACTGAGATGTACGGTCTCGCGGTTTAAGTGCGCTTTATTGGGATCGCCAATTATTTTTGCGGCCATGTTTTTTCCTATATTGCTAAAGAAAGAGCAGACATTATTGAGGGATGAGGCAGGACTGTCGCATATTTGGAGCAGTTCAACCGGACTAGAGCGTACTTTACCAGAATTGGTTATTTCCTTAATGGTTTTCCATAAAGCTTTGGGATTATTTTTTGATTTTTCAAGTTCACTCTTTTCATGAGTTCTCTTAAGTTTACGCAGTAGCGTATTACAAAAATTCCGATATCGCGTATAGGTTACATGTAGCATTAAATTTTGTGGTGACCTCCTAGATTTTACGTGCAGTTTGTCTCTATGTTTGATACATTTTAAAAGGCCTGGAGTAATCCATGGTTTTATAGTTCTTTGCTTTCTCGGTACATTGATGTGTGTTGTATGTTTGGTTATTAGTGTTGATATCTTTGTGATAAATGTTGTCATGGCAGTATTTGCGTCCTTTATTTCGTAAATATTTGAGAAGTCTGTATTTTCTAACTCAGTCTTGATGGCTTCATGATTAATTCGCGACACAGTGAAACTTTTGTTCCGTGTTGGGTTGGTGTTGTCGATTGAAAGGATAATCGGTTTGTGATCAGTTATATGTGATTCCAATACTAACGTGGTGGCCATTGAGTTTGTTTTCAATAAGGTGTGATCTAGACAGTTTTCTATTCTAGTTGGTAGTAGATGGGTTGGTAATAGGCCGTGGGACGCGTTTAAGATTAGGTATTCTAGTGCACGGTCACTTCTATTACCTAGCTTTATGTCAATGTTCAGATCACCTACCGTTGAAATATTGGGCGAGTTTGATATTTCATCATAAATATTATTTAGGCTAGTCAAAAAGGCGTCAAAGTGATCTTTAGTATTATTTGATGGAGAGCGATATATTGCTACTACCGTGAGCTTGTTATCAATTTGACACACTAGACTATTTGCGTAATTTATATTTGGTTCCCATACCTTTATGTTCAGCCCTATTTTAGTGTAGATTATGACCCCATCGTTTTGACTTGCATTATTTTTTGTTGAATGAGATTGGTAACCGTTTAGAACTGGGAGGTTAGTCACTTTATTCAGCCAGCACTCAGTCAAGACAATTAAATCAAAATCAATATTAATTAGACACATCAATGTTAGAAGGCGATCAAAATTTTTGTTGACGCTACGAATATTTATTTGTAATAACTTTATACTACTGTCAGCTTTATTTATATATTTAATACATTCATTTGGGTCACATGAGAAAGAGTTTCCAAGGTTAAAATTATCAAGGTCCTGATTTATATTATTTATGTTAGCCATTTATGTATTTAATGACGATAAAAAGAGAAACATTGAAATTAAGTCCGGGTATTTGACAGAGGTATCGCTTTGATGCATGTAAGAAATAGTGGTGGTGGGTGGCATGTACATATGTGTGCTTAATATTAATTTCTAGTGTGTACGTAGTGTGTCCTATGTATGAGATGTGTTTATGAGTGCATAGATTGGAACAAACTGTATAGTTTAGAAGCGAAGTTAAAGAGATAACTAAAAAGTGATAAAAACATAAAATGAGATAGCATAAAGTCTTCAAGTAGTGGCTGAACGCAGGATCATCTAGTCACTTGCTGATGGGATCTTGAAGACATTTCTCCGACTTTATAAGCAACTGTTTGTCACCCGTCTGCTTGCGAAGGAAAACGTTTCCATTGCTTACCCAACAGTAAGTAAATTCATTTTTCCTCGCAAATTCCCGCGCCAGGTAGAATAGGTGTTTGGTGGCAGAAGACAGCTGTTCAGCAACATATACCGCTTGTCTTCTCCCTGGTATACCAATCAGCTCTGTATTTAATTTGTTCTCTTTTGTCTTTTTGTTGTTGTAAGAACGTATGGCAGACAATACATTCTGCTTTGTTTGCACTGTTGTAAACTCAGCAATAATTGGTCGTGTGGTGGGGGCCGTGGTGTCTTTAGTATATTTTCCCGGGAGGCGATATATATCGCGAAGTTCAGTTTCGGATATAGACATTCCAGCTAGTTTTCCTATGCTACAGACTGTTTTTATTAGGCCGGTTGTAGTTTCATTATCGGTGTGTGGAATATTTCTTATTTCAATTCCTGACGACCTAGACTTGTACTGGAGATCAGTAATCTTCTTCTCGAGACCTTCTATATAGCAACGCTGTTCCTGCCGCTCTTTTTTGAGCTTTCCAACCTCTCTCTTCAATTCCTCAAATTGTTGGTTCATGAAGGACACTGATCGCTCAATCTCAGCATTAGTTTTGCAGATTTCTACATTAGACGCCTGAATTTTTATATTCTGGGCCTTGATATCACTTATGTCGGTAAGCAATTTTGACATGAAGGTCGTTTGGTCTTCTAGCATCTTAGAAATACGCGTATCTTGGTCTCTTTTCCAATTCTCAAGTAAGTCCTGTACATTCTGCTGGCCTCGAGGCGAATGTTCAGGCCTTGGTCGTTTGCTCCGATTAGTGACATAATCGCTCACATCAACCGCTGACTTGATGTCGGGCTCGGACTGGGTCTGAGATAGAGTAATACTTGGCGTATTCGGAGGAGTTCGCTGCAGAGAAGCCATTCTGAATAGTTATAATATATAAAATAAAATGTGGCTCAACTTATCTGGTAAAATCGTGCTCCGCCGTACTCGCACTTATATTGAATATTATGTCGATGATGTGACTACCGCAGCAACAAAGTCGTTCGAAGGTGGCGTAGCCGATACAAGTTTCGTAGCCCGTAGCACGTCGTAGCACTGGCCGGTGACGTAGCGCGTAGCACGTTGATACCACTGATCTATTTCACGGGTCGCAGCTACTTGCTTGGTGGCGCAGTGGCAGCGCGCTCGCCACTATGTTACACCTCCCCGTCGCGAGTTCAAACCTCAGCGAATCACAAACACTTTATAATGTCCGAAACTTTAGAAATGTTAATATCCCTTTCTAGGACCGCCCAGTAGGAGGCAACAACAGGTAAGAACCCAACGTGTGTGACAAGGAATTGTAAATCACAACAACCGACCAATCAGGTAATTTCGAGTCACAAAAATCTGCGGAAAGCCGACACACGTCCACTCGGTTATGAGTCTGACGGCCGAATTCAAATTATGGATGACTATTACATACATCCATACCTGCGCAAGCTCCCCATTACTGACGCTTGTCAAGTCTCATATTTCGTGGCGCGTACTATACTATAACATCTACATATTTGGCTAGTCTCCAATAAGAATGGACGCCGCGAGATCGGTCGGAAGAATATAATTATTGCCGCAGACATTTTTTTTATCCAAAACCTTTCCTCTATTTCAGAAAAAATGGTACCTGATGAATATATCTGCCTTCACACAGGTAGGAAAAAGTTAATGTTACCAGAAACGAAAAAAAGCAAACGGAAACAACCAAAGAGGTTAAAATCGAAAACATAAGACTATTTGTTTGAAAAAAAAGAAAATTAATTCATCCACACTCCACTGCTATCGAATTAGGCACAGTCAGAGTTAAAAATATAAGAACCACGGCTAGCCTATGCATCACTTAATGGTTGATTGGTAGGAAATGCTGACAGTCTTGGCCCTGGACAATTCAAAACTGTCTGTAAATGGTTTATTTACATAAATGATAGCTGCTCCCTGCAACTTCAAATGAAGAAATTGAAAAGCAAGATAAATGTACACATTATTTACATAGGAATGTAAAGAATTTTCTTAATTCTATTATTCAAAATAGAAACTTATCATTGTTTTAACAGTTTGTTGGTCCTTATATTTTTGACATTGACTGTACAACTAACAATATCGTAGTAAAAGTAGATCATCAAGCGGTATGAACTAGCCGTTCATTCCAAGATGGCCGTCGTTGACCGTTACAAAATAGCGTCATAGACACATTAATCATAGACATTAAAAAAAGTAGTTTTTTTACTGTAAACATATTGTAATTGTACTTAAAAAATACGATAAAGTATTTAAAATAAATAATTATAGCTAAATCGCATAACTGAGTCCTCGTCTGCGTAAGAACTGTCCAGTGCACAAAAACATAACTGGCGAAATGTGGGTGTACTAATGGGTACACCTCTGCCTAACCCTTCGGGGATTACAGGCGTGATGTTATGTATGTCCAGTGCACATTTCGCCTCTTGTCTATAACACGCTACGAGCGCCCGTCACCCCCACCTTAGTCCCTGTTCTCGTCCTACCGCAGCGCCAATGTACCCCGCAGGCGAGACTCAGTTAGTTTAGCTATACGAGTTTGCTATCTATACTAAGTGGGTCTCACTTGAGGCGCGGGGCGGGGAAGCGCGACGGGAGGTAACGGCCATCTTGAAGTGAACGTCTATTAGGTACTTTATTTGCTATATACCTATGTAATTATATTTTCAAACTACCGTCTTTGCATTCAAATATCAAATATAAATTACTGTACTCACATTTTCAATTGTGTATCAGACATCATAAACCAATAATGCCAAGACATAACTTTTCTAAAGAAACACTTAATTTTAGCTCTTAAACGTTAACGCTCTTAATCTAAAATTTTCAATTAACTGTAAAAAAATATTTTTAATTGTTTTTAAATTAATAAACAGTTAGTCAATTGAGTCGCCACAACAGTGACGTCACCGATGTCTTTTGCAGTAAAAAGTCTATAGGCGAATTTCGTTTTGGCAGGTCATAAAAAGTACGTCAATTGATTGGTGGGATCTGATACTCAATTGAGCAGTATACCTGTAAGAAGTATATGTAAAAGACACGTTAAAATCTGACTTAATATCATTGATAAGTGCATTTACAAAATAATTTATCAGACATAGAAACATCTGGCCTGTCTCTCTTTTTGTTAAAAACCTGTGACCACTTAAAAAAACTCCTGCTGGTATTTTTGTAAATAGTCATATTTTTTCCTAATATTTGGGCCAAAAAATCGATCCCAGAATATGCGAGAGCAGGACAGTGTATGTGGGAGCGGGATAGCGCATTTGTTTTATTAACTATTAAGGCCCCACATAAATTTTTCGTTAATAAAACCGTGGAAGCTTAAGTTACTTTATTGTAATAGAAATAGGGTACATTTTGTATTGGCCAATTAACGTAAATACGCCATTTTAGTGTCAGTTTGCACTTTTAGCAATAATATTCAGTGTTTCTCTCAAATATTTCGAGTGTGTTATATAGGTGTGTATGTAGATCAGTTGTCTGTGTAGTTTTAAGACTAATCTAGTTATTGCGTTAATCTAAGTTAATTTTAAAAGTCTAAAGGTGTTCCCTCACCGGGAGCATTCACGTGTATTGTAACATTATAGATTCAACTTTGAGCATTACATTATAATAATACCTCCCTGACTAACGAGCATTTGCGTGTAATGTAACATATAGATTCGACTTTGAGCATTACATTGGAAGTGGAGCGCATTGATGTTACAAGTTGTATCAAGATATTACACATTGTATCATTACAAGGTGCGCATTGTAATGCTCAAATCTGTAACGTTACATTACACGCGAATGCTCCCGGTGAGGGAGCATCTTAAGGTTGGGTCTGCCAACATTTGTTTTAACTTTTTCTTCCAAAGTCTTCGAATGAATATTAGGAAATATCTCGGGATTAATCGTGCATGTGTATGATATGGGATGTAAAATAATACACCACATAGCCATTGCGCAATGTCAAGCAAACCGTTTTATTGAGTCCTTGCCTGAAGGAAATAAATAAATAGATATCACTGTGACGTCACATATCTTAAGAACTGTCTAGTGCACATTTCGCCTCATGTGTATCACGCTTTTATTTTGGGTGAGTGTCCTTACGCCCTGGGTGGGGTGGAAGGGACTGTCAGACTTTTATTGACTAAATAACCACGCTGTTCCTTCTGTAGCCCTTTGCGTTCCGGGGCCGCGTATCCTGTTATGACTTCCCGCGACCCCGGTTGTGTATCACGCTACGACACCCGGGGCCGGCACATCTCCCGGTCCCCGTTCTCATCCTACCCCTTCGCCCCTTGACCCCACAGGCAAGGACTCAATAGCGAGAAGGGCGTTTTAACTATAACTGCTATGATTGGGTAAGAAGCTGACTAAACAGCCAATGAAATCGAGTTATGAGATTCTGACAGTTTGTTAGCCAATTTTTGTGTTGATCAGACTGTCAGTAAAGTTATGAAACTCGCTCCCGATTTTATCTTAGAAGCCCGGGTCGTATATGTGTCTAATATAAGGTTTATCGCTTACGCAATAAGGTCTATAATTCAATGTTACAGTAGTTAATGTTCTCTAGATGAATTTATGAAAAATAAATCAATGTGCCATCATATTCGTATTAGGGATGTTGCGGATGCAGAATTTTTCACGTCCGCGGATGCGGATCTTGAAAATCTAAGGGTCATTTTCTTTTTTTTTTATTGTTAAGTAAAACTAAAAATTGAAGAATTCAAAATTAAATTCAATAAAGAGTATTTTTCCCGCCTTTTCGTGGTCCAGTCTGTTACGCAGAGGTTCGTAAATCAAACCTGCACTTCTGCACAAAAAATTGTTCGTTAGGAACACTGGCTGGTGATATCGAAAAAAAATTGCATGCTATTAGTAATTATAGAGTCGCCGGCCCGCCTAATTCCTTTTTTATCGCTATCTGTGGTACACCTGCATAAAAATTTCAGGTGCAGTGCATTAATGTGGAAGCTCCGTTACTGCGGATGCGGATATTCCGCAACATCCCTAATACGTATCGTTGCTTGATGTCTTTCTGTAGTGATGTTCACCCCAGCAATAGGTACTCAGTATGTTGTCATAGTTCTTAGTTTAACCGCAAGTAGCGCTGTCGTCTGTCTCTACAAATAAAACTATTTAGGATAAAATCGTGAGCGAAATTAAAATTTATATTAAGGCAGCATTAGTTTGCTAAAAAGCAAAAAAGGCCTTCTTTTAAATAGTCAAATAAAGGTTTTGTTTAATTGACATACATAAATAAGGGATTTGTGCCCGGTTGATGGCAAAAGGCTCGCCCCCTATTACATGGGACTAAAAAATGACTGGCGAAATGTGGGTTTTCTAATGGGTACACCTCTGCCTAACCCTTCAGGGATTACAGGCGTGATGTTGTGTTATGATCAGGGGGCCTACCGCCATCTCTTTTAAAACAATATTAACTTAATATTACTTTGAGTTGAGCTCTGTTGGATTATCAACGCTCGGCTAAGTGCCGAAAGTTGAAATTCCAACAACAGAAATTATTATGTAGTATTAAAATAATATTGTTTTAAGAGATGGCGATGGATTTCTTATTTATGTACTTTTGAAAAACTTATAAAATTTGACGAGCATGCAAAATTGAGCCTTATATGTCCTTAATTTAAAACTCACCTTAAAAATAAGATTAATTATAATTTACTTCAGTCCATAGAATCGGATCTAGTTGATAACCAATGTTGTTGTATTTATGTGTTTCGTGTGTATCGCTCAAAATACATATGTATTATAGGTATGTTTGTTATGTATTAGTTATGTTTTTAAGTTATATCTATACAATTGTTCATAGTTCTGTTAGAACTTTGATGTGAGTATCGGCTGTTTTATTACTGAATTTAATCGCATCGGTTTAACCCGATGACTGCGGGCGAACACTCGCTGCGCCAAACGCCAGTGCGGCTAGCTACCAATGTTCGTGCGTTCGCCATAGAAAAACACATACGGTGTGTGTGCGCCGCACTCGCGTTTTTTTGTCGAAACACAACGTGTGTGTTTTCCCGCAGTCAATGAGTTAAAAAAAAAATATATGGCTAAATGTGTATCTAAGCGCAAAACTCGAGAACAGCTAAACCGATTTGTCTGATTCTTTGTTACGTTCGTAATTTCTTGGACAAATATTATATGAAAGAAGATTTAGGAAAAAAAACGTCGAAAACGTGCACCCGAGCGAAGTCAGGTCGGTTCGCTTGTATTAAAATAATAATAACAATAGCCTATTATTGTCCCACTGTAAGGCAAATGCCTTTTTTCATACAGAGAAGGCACGAGCGTTGATCAACACGCTTGCTCAAGGCGCATTGGTAATTTTGGACTGAAGTTTCCTCACCATGATTTCTTACACCAAGGTCAGTGATGTCCAAAACTAAGAAAAGATAGTGATATAACATTGTTTAAAAAAACGAATTTAATTGTCCTGAATATCAACAAATCTTTGAATCCGCAAACGATACAGATCTAAACAGCTGATACTCGCTTCAAAACGTTTCAAAAATATTTAAAAACATTTACTGTAGATTAAAAAAAAATGTATTATTTTGGTTCGAAGGGACCATTAATTATTAGTCAATTAATAGTTTAAAGAAATCTATTGTCTGTTGTACATTTTAAAACGTTTTATTGACTTTTTTTTAAACAATAAACTTTTCGTTTTTAAATTTGCTTTTTAATTTAAAACAATATTTTTACAGGACATCATTTCTAGGTCTACAAATGCAATTTGTAAGTTAACAAATACATAACAATTTTAATACAGTTTTTCGCTTTTTTTTCTCAATACACAGAAATATAATTTTGTTTTTAACTCTTTCATGGCATCTTTAACTTCCAACTGATCAACTTTTTGACAGTTCCAAAATGCTTTTTAATGACGTTAAATTCCCACTTAACCTTCGTTTGACATCTAAATTCTGGCTTTTTAAATAGTTTATTTAAAAAGCGTAAAATACAAAGACTTTGCTATAAAATTACTATACTCCATTCATATAGAAATCGAAAAATAACGTTACCTCATAAGTCATTTACAAGAAAAAAAAAAACTAAAATGCAGTAATTTCAACAATATAACACAATTAATGCAGTTATTTTTTTTATACACAGATGGAGTATAGGATTAAATTTTCATTATTTCTGTGCAAAATTTCATATACCTTTTGTTCCTAAAACTATCCTGTCTAATTTTCTTTTAAACTACATCAGTCTTTGCAATGCCTCGAGCTCTTTTTTTTTCGCATTCAACTTTTCTCTATCGTTAGCTTGTGTCCACTTCGGCGCATGCGTCAAATAATGTTGACTAGCAAACTTAGCCTCTAACTTTGATAAACTCTCTTCTAATATTGTTATTTTCTTGCTTAATTTAGCTTTGGCTGCGAATATTGCTAAGTCCAGGTCCTCGTCAACTAATTCAAGTTTTATTTCTGTGTTTTTATCCAATGCAGCGCTTATGTAATTTTTTTGGGGGCTCTCTTCAAACTTGACCTCGCTGCACCGCGATAGATTCAAGAAAACGGTTTCACTATTTTTTATGTCCTTTTCTAAGATGTCATTTTTGGTAAGAACTACAATAGTAGGCCTTAATTTATTAGAAATATTATACAACCCTTTCATTTCCCTGACTAGATTGATTGTGCCCAAGAATCTATTGACTTGTATCTCCAAAGTAGTGTTCCTCCATTTCTCAAAGTCTTTGAATCTTGGGAAATCATAAAACTTTTTATGGTAGTCTTTAAAATCATGTATGATGCTATTTGAAAATGTGGGTACTTTGGGAATAAGTTCTTCTGTTAAAAAGACCATGAAAGGGGAGAGGCACCTTAGTGACGTGTTGAGAACAGCCGACAAAGTGTGCGCGTGAGCAAATGCCATGGAGGAATCCTTGCTGTCGAGTCCTGGTTTTGTGGCTTCTAAGTAAACGTCACAAAACTCATTATACATGAAATTCCTTATCGCCTTCGTTGTTAAATGAAACTCGTGTTTCTCCATGGAACAGTTCACTTTATCCACCATTACCGCTAATCTGCTAAGGATCCAATTGTCGAAGTAAGTCAGATCTTTTTTACTCATATCGAATTCCGATCTTTTTAATTTTTGAAGTTTAGCGTAAGACATTTGGGTGTATCTTACGCTTTGCCAGATTTTGTTGCCGAAGAGTTTGTTCGCGTGGCACATCGCGATGTCGAAGTTGACGAAATGCGATTTGATATCCTGTGAGAGCAATGTGAACCTCAACGCGTCAACACCACATTCAGGAATCCCTTTCGTAGCCGCAAAATTGTTTTGATAATATAATATTGCCTTATCCATTTCCGCCACACTCAAAAGTCCGTTTCTGTTCTTTTCTTTAGCTTTCTCTATAAGGTTATTCATGCTGATGCCGTGTATGACATCCAATGGATCTATAACATTGCCTCGGCTTTTAGACATCTTGGCACCTTTACCGTCGCATATGATTCCATGTAACAGAACCTTTTTGAACGGTACTTTTCCTGTCAACTCTAAGCCGAGGATCACCATTCTGTGGACCCAGAATCCCAAGATATCGTGGCCCGTGGCCATTAGGTCAAGAGGGTAAAAGTGGGTATAGTCTTCACTGTGACCAGTATTAGGCCAACCTAGCGCTGCGAACGGATATATGGCTGACGAGAACCAAGTATCAAGAACGTCCGGATCCCTTTCCGCTTTGACCATGTCCGGCAATGTTCTTAATATTTTCGAGGCTTCAATTTTGGCGTCTTCCTTGTTATCCGCGGCTACCCACACTATATTGCGGTGAGCTATACATTTATATGCGGGAATTTGATGTCCCCACCAGAGTTGTCGTGAAATACACCAATCACGATCATCTCTGGCCCAATCGAGCCAGTTTTTGATGAACTTTTGTGGTTCAATGGCCAACTGGCCTCGTTCGACCAGCTGCAAGGCATCCTTGTTCATTTTAGTACATGATACGAACCACTGTTCTTTCAGCACATGCTCTATGATTTCTCCGGTTCGACTGCACACCGGGAGAGTCATAGAATGGGGTTTGATCTCCTTCATGAGTCCTAAAACGTCCAATGCTTCAACTACTGCAGTTCGACAGTCATATTTCTTCATCTCATTAAAAGTTTCAGCGTTCTTCATCATTCCATCTTCGTCAATAACTTCGAGTAAAGGAAGTATGAACTTTTTAGCTAACTCGAAGTCGATTTTGCTGTGGCCTGGAGTTACTTTGACGGCGCCCGTTCCAAATTTGGGGTCGACCCTCTCGTCGAATATTATAGGTATTTCAACATTACGAAAGGGATGCCATGCTCGTTTTCCAGCGAGGTGGCTGTACCTGGAATAAAGAAGGAAAATTATGGAATTTTTGAATCTGATGATATGGATAAAAAACCGGCCAAGTACGAGTAGGTTTCGCACACAAAAGGTACAATACAGCACCACTCTAAGAGCGAGTAAACATTAGGCGCTCGGCTTTGCGTTCAGCGCGCTTAGTATGGCGTTTAACGAGCGTTACCAAGATGTACAAACTCGGCTCAGTTCGGAAATGGACGTCGAATATGCGTTCACTCTACACGAAAGCGCGCGATCAAATGTACGGCAAAATTGCGGCGCATGTATCTAGAAGCGCGCAGCTGACGCCCCCGCAACGCGCCTTTGAACAAAAATGTGACAATGCGCGTCTGACGCGCGCTTGATTAAGACAAGGAGAGTCTTAAAACATACATACAAGCAGCTATAACTTACCTTTCATCATCAGGATGCACAGCAATAGCCGTATCACCCAACATAGTCTCAGGCGTGGTGGTAGCCACAATAATTTGCTCATCAGAATCCAGTAACATATAAGCAAAATGATATAGCAATCCAAACTTCACTTTTTTGTCATAACCGGTGACTGTAATCTCTGTAGGCCCATTTATGGGAATATGTTCTACCTCTATATCGGAAACTGTAGATTTTAATGCATTACACCAGTTCACTGGTGCCTTCCTACGATATAAGAGACCTTTTTTAAATAAATCTTTAAAGGCTGTGTTGACTGCGTTTGTGTGCTTTTTGTTCATTGTGAACGTTTGTCGAGACCAGTCTAGGGAACAGCCGAGGGATCTTAATTGATTGCATATGTCATTTCCATGTTTCTCTTTCCAATTCCAAACTTCTTGAAGGAACTTTTCGCGCCCAATTTGGTGACGAGTGACATCTTTTTTTGTTTTCAAATATTTTTCTACGACACCCTGGAAAATGTTATCTTTTAATAATAAAGTGGAAATTCACTTAATAATTAAATACGAAATCTCGATAACTATTTAAGCTATACATAAAGCTAAAGTTTGGTGGTTAGCTATTTTATAAGTAGGAGATGTGAGTTAAGAACGGTTTCCATATGGAAATTCCGTTAGTTGCCAATTGCTGCCAGTGAGCAAATTGTATCATAGTTATGTCTTTGATTACTGCTCCGCTTCCGTGTGTTGAGGCATAATGTGATATAGCCTATATTATTTCTCATGAATCTGACTATCATTACAACAAGATTTTTACAATCTGTCTAGCAAAAACCTCTTCAGTTTTATTATGTCGGTATAGAAATTAAATAATAAGCTGTGTACCTGTGTAGCAATCCCGGCATGGTCTATGCCCGGTACCCAAAGAACATTATGGCCTGTAGACCTCTTGTGTCTCACTATCACATCTTGAACTGTGCAAGCTAATGCATGTCCTGGAAAATATAATAGGTACAGTGATGGCTCCAGGGTTTGTGGTTTGGGAGGAGGAGGGTTTGATGCCACTGAGGGTAGGTTATTAGAAAAGTAAATATTCAAAAAATCATAGAGCAGAAGATTAAACATTTAAAAAAATTGAGACGCTGCTCCAACATCTTTAAAACTCAACACTATTTTACACATAGAAACACACTACATGGGAAGGTGGTGTGGAGGAAAGCTTTAGTATTCAGTACTTCTGATTGTAGGGCAGAGGCGGATTACCCTTAAAGCAAACTAGGCATTTGCCTAGGGGAGCGAGGGTACAAAGAGGCGCTCGGGCGGAATTGCAAAAAAAAATATAAAATTTATTGCACCAGTAAGTTAATTATTTTCAATACAGGGGTGCGAGTTATTTTTAATATAGGGGCGCCGATGAGAAACTTGCCTATGGGGCTCTCAATGTTTAATCCACCTCTGTTGCAGAAATGTATCACCCTTCCATATGACCCAAGAAGTTACATGGAAGATCCTGATCTAGACCCAATAACTGTGGTCCCTGACTATGCTTCATGCTTTATGAATTTGGTGGAACGTCTTTTCTTTGCAACTAACAGTCAATGTTGCAGAAATAAGGTTTGGTGTATAGATACTACAGTGAGCTCCTAATACTAGCATGGCATCATCCAAGATTCGAGCTACAGCAGTATACATGGTAAATACATGTCATTTCATTTATAAAAAAATAACAAAACAGTTTTTAAAATGTTAAAGACTAACCTAAATGAAGGGTTCCTGTGACGTTTGGAGGAGGTAGCACCATGCTGAACCTAGGACTTGGACTAGCAGTGTCAGCTACGAAACGATTAAACAACTCCCAGTTCTCATATTTCTGACTTTCAACGATTTTAGGCTGGTAAGCGGCCGCAGAAACTCCAGGTTTCACCACTACATTTGTAGTACTAGTGGTTTTAGGCCTTTTTAGTGTGAGCAGGTGTGGCATAGGATAATTTCGTAAACGTATCATTTCAACGATTATTCAATATTCAACATTTACTTGGTCTGCGATTTTTGATACATATAATTTTTTTGAAAACCTGTGAACCTTTCTATTTTGCCACTTCTAATTTTGACAGTGAGTGAAGTGAGACAAGCAAGAACCAAGAACCGGCTATGACATTAATGACAATTTGACATTGACAGTTCGGTTGGCTTTCACGTTCCGTATTTGTTTTTGTTTTATTTATTTATTTTGAATGCTCACAGTCTAAGATCTGTAAATAAATCACTTACATTATGTAGGCGTAGAGATGGGCAGTGGGTTTAAACCCAACTGGGCAAAAAGGGCATAAACTGGGCAAATAGGGCAAAAACGAATTGACGTCCTTTTAAATGCCCAAAAACAGGGCAGAAACTATAATTAGTTAAATTTCATAGTTATTAAGACTTTTTCATTAAGTAGTGGTAAGATTAATATAAGATAAATATTATATTATCTATACTATAATCATTATAATATTATAAAGAGGTAACATTTGTTTGTAGGGGGTAATCTCCGGAAGTAATGAACCGATTTTAAAAATTGTTTCACTGGTATAAAGCTACATTATTCGTGAGTGCTATAGGCTATAAATTATAAAGATATCATGCAAAATAGCCGAACTATCTCAATTTTTGTCTAGTCAGGTGGAAAAAATAGCTCTTACAACAAAGTTTTTTGCATGCGCTGCCTTAACGGTTGTATATAATTGAAAACAATGTATGGCAACCTAGTCCGCCTTTAATAGTTCTACAAAAATGTCCGCATCACCATATTTCTATCTTTTATATTTTAGCAGTTAAAGTAGCTTTTATGTGTTCAAAAAAGTATTTTTCGATGTACTTACCTTTGGAAGATTTTTTAAACAACAAAATATTAAACCTTATCGAAAAAAATATTATTATCATCACAAGAACATCATAGAGATACGATTTGCCCGAAACAGTATGTGAATTGGTTAAATAGTTTCGAAGATAATATAAAATTACTAAATCGCAAAATGCCGAACCACATAAGAACATGCTTTGTAAGGACGTTTTATTCATTTACCCATGGTATTTCTGTTTTTGGGATATCGGACAGTTTCAGCGATTGTTTATCATGCCTAAAAGAAAATCACAGCTTTCCCGTCAGACATCCCAGAGCAGCTCGAGTACGCCGTACGGAAGAGTCTGCTCTTGGAAAGCATCAGCGCCTCTTGAGGAATAGAGAAAATATTTCGCAAGCACGCTCTGGGGAATCTAGCTCCGAGCGTTCACAGCGGCTTACTAACCAAAGAGAACATCGCAGGCCCGTGCTCGGGAATCTAGCGCTGAACATGCGCAGCGTCTCAGTGATTTAAGGCAGCATGTCTCTGCAACAAGGAATAGGGAGTCTAGCGCTGAGCGCTCGCAGAGGCTCGCTAGCCAGAGCGCGAGAACATCGCAGGCCCGTGCTCGGGAATCTGGCGCTGAACGTGCGCAGCGTCTTTAGGCAGGAAATAAATCATAGCACTCAGTACTAACCGAACCACACTCATAATTTCATCACAAGTTTAAATGGTTACCGCCCAACGAAGTGGGCACGGGTCTGCTAGTTAAGTTTAATATTAAAAACAATTGTATTGACCAAAAAGGTTCTATTTAATACTCTTATACTCGATGATTCAGCGGTCAACGATAACGATTACCACCAGCTGATCAGAGTGTGGGCTGCTGTGCCTCCTGAATCACCAGCGTCAGATTTACCATCCACTAACGTGTTCATAAATGTTATCAAGAGACTACCACTTGACAAATCATAGGGTGAAGATAATTTCAAATTGAATGATTATAGAAGCGTGTAAAGCAGCGGGCGACGCGATCTTATCTTTTTATTTTTAGGTGGTAAAAATCATCAAATGACTACTTCCGCCCTGGGTGGGGCGGAAGGGACTGTCAGACTTTTACTGACTAAAAACCACCCTGTACCTTCTGTTGTCCCCTTTACGTTCCGGGTCCACGGTATCCTGTTAAGACGTCCCGCAACTCCGGTAGGCGCTGGCCCCTTTGGGGGCCCCGTCCCTGTGCTTACAGCTCTTTAAGGCGCGCGCGAACAGAACGCGCCGTCCTTAATCGGACGGCGAGCTACCCATTACTCGCCGTCCGTAAGCCCGCGCCTACGGTGGCCGGATGTCGCCTCGCGACGTCCGACGCCCTGGGCGACTCCCGCGGCGGCTGGAGCGTGAGGTGGTTCTCTCCCTCACGCGGCCAGCCTCCTCCTTCGCTAGAATTACTGCTTCGCAGAAGGAGGTGACTGCATCCCATTCCCTCTCGCCCCGGAGCATGGCCTGAACCAGGTCCGGACGCGAGAGGTCGCCGCCGCCTATCGCCTCCGTGAGGACACGGCGGTGCTCTGCCCAAGCGGGGCAGTCCTTCACCGTATGTTCCACCGTGTCCTCCGGGCGATCTACACAGTGGTGACACCCGAGCGTTTCCTTCCGCCCTATCCGACACAGGAACCTCCCGAAATAACCGTGTCCGGTGAGGACCTGCGTCAGGCGGTAGGTGAGGACGCTGTAGCGCCTCTCCAGCCACTCCTCAAAGAGGGGTCTTACCGCCGCGATTGCGGCGTGCCCGAACTTGGGTTGCGACAGTCGCATCTCCCATTCCGCCATGAGATCGCACCGGAGCACGGTGCACCTGTTTGGGCCGATAGGGCCACCATAGGGGCGGTACGACGTAAATTGCTTCAAAGTCAACGGTTAGCTTTAATATTTTTAAGTAAATAAAGCGTATAGGACCGTCAGTACTGAAGCCCTACCAGTACTTGCAGGTGTACTTCCAGTCGATCTCAAGGTGCAGCGACGTGCTGCAATGTACTATTCCACGCGAGAGACCATGGACGCAAACTTTCTAACACAACGTGACCGAGCTAAGATCTCCAGATTATTTAAATCGCAGGCTGACGTCTGGGAAGAACTTTTAATCAATGTAGGTCTGTGGGATAATTCTATCAAGGGCCTTCCACAGTTCTTTTCATTAGTTTGTGAGCGGCTGGCCAGAACATGCTGGAGGTGGACCACTGTGTTGCCCAATTTCTCACAGGTCATGGCAACTTTAAGATTAAATTATTTTCTTTCAAGCTTGTTGCTTCTCCTTTGTGTCAATGTTCTAAATCCGACTGCGAATATGAACAATCTGCTCATCACATCTTATGGGAGTGTATTCTTTGGCAGAACGAACGCAATATTATGCTAGATAGTGTACAGGTTACATCCGGTGTTGATTATTATGCGGACCTTGTAGAAACTAGAACAAATTTCTGTGCGTTCATGCGTTTATGCCATACCTACCTATTATTGGAATCAAAAGTAACAGCTCACATTAGGACCCATTAATTTAATAATAATTCGTCTAATAGTAATGCTTCTCCTAGTTACAAACATCCCTTTATGCCTACTGGCCTCGTTCTGTTCTGTCTCCTGTCTTGTTTGGAGAGAAATTTGGAAATTATATTTTTTTCACTATACGTGTCCACGTCTTAGTGTGTTTAGGTACTATGTAAACTTAATTTCATATTTACCTTCTAAAGCTGGTGGTGCATGCTGGTGGTAATCAAAATATTTTTATTTTTTAAATTGGAACACAAAATAGGTATCCACATCTAGGTGAGCATAAGAAATAGGTATGTGTCCACAAAACTAGGTAGGTATTTAAATTTGGAATTAAGTATAGTTTATTTTACAAAAATAAAACACTTTACAGTTATTTGAACTTATTTTGATGTAATAATTTATGATATTTTACAATTAAAATAAATGCCCTGTTTTTGGACATTTATTGGGCGTAAATGGACGATTATTCGGCATTTACTCAATACGTCCGTAAATGCCCAGGCAAAAACCCATCTCTATAGGCGTTAACATTTGTCATCTGATCTATAACATTTTTCCTAACAGTTTCCACAAGTTATAATTAAAATACATGTTAGTAGTATAAAAGATTATATTTTTAAATGAAACATTATGATAGTCAATATTTGGTACAATTATTACAAAAATCTTATAGAAGACAGGGATCATTATTTGAGCTTTGATATGTAAAGGTTGAGAAAATAATTTCAGTCTAAAAAAAAAGCGTAAATTGAAACGGTATGAAATCTGACATGTTTTAGTCAAGTGTTGCCTGTGTAATAATTTACCGTGTATTTTGGGAATAATATTGTACCCTTGAATCTTCAGGAAGGCTTTTTGAAGTTTTACCAACAACGCAGTTAGGGTACAATACACTTTTTTCGAAATGGGAGCCGGACCCCGTAGTGAAGTATCCCCACTAGAACTGTCAAATTTCAAGAAGGGGTAGTATTCATAATCTGTCAATAAATTATACTTATCTTCGTTCGCATTAACAACAATAACAAAAATATTACAACATTCAATATTGACCTCCATCGCTTATCTTATTAATCTCCAAGCACCCGTGGTGCACTGCGTCATCTATCACGCTTCTATCAACAAAACGGACTTAACCCTTGTACTAGAGCGATATGCACTATCATTATTACACTTTTATCTACCCACGATTAAGCACAGATCAGTTTCCTTGGCACAATTAAAAAAAAAATGTTCGAAAAAAGTTTATTGAGATATTTGAATCCTTTCTTAGTAGTGAGGGAATATGTTCGTAAGCCGATAGAAGCATTTATAGTGAACCAATATATTGGATATAAAAAGAAAACGGATGAAAGTATAACAAGTGTAAAAGAATTAATGTACAGGGTCGCTATAGTGATTTTATTTCTGACCGTTATACTGTGGCTATCAATTTTTATGTACGTGGGCTTCTATAATATTTATATGCCAAATGTAACACATGTGCGGCCGGTGCATTTTCAGTTCAAGTAAGTATTTTTTTTGTTACCTCCTTAGTGGTGTTTAATATAGTTTAGGCACCATCATATCTGCCCATAGACATCCCCTCCTGAACCTAGGCCTCCCTCAAAGAGCACCAACCATCCCACAAATTATTTTAGGCACTAGTCTTCCACAAAATATATACAGTATTGTTTGTATAGACTGTTATTAAGTTTAAACTGTAATTTGTGGTAAGAAAATGAATTCTATTCTATTCTACTATTTTATAGTGATTTTAAATGAGCCCGGACATTTCTAATCTTTCGGTGTAGGTATTGGTGATGGTCCTTTATTTTTATGTTACCTGTTTGAAGATTGCTACAAAAATGTACTGTTTATCATTTTGAATTCATGTTCACAGTTTGCAATCGTTAAGTTGTGAAAATTCCACGTAAATTATCATAGATTATTTATTTATTTTATTAAACAATTTCAGACCATGCGAAGACAAGTCAGGAATATGTTCTTATCCGTATGCTTACGTACAGTTGACGAAAGCCAGCAACATCTTGATGCCGAGACAGCCGTACAGGATCAAACTGGCACTTGAGATGCCTGAGTCTCAGGTCAATAAGGACTTAGGTGGGTAAACAACATAGTTATTATTTTTTTTTACTTTAAAATATTAGTATTATATGGTTATTGGGTTTTTCCATCGGGAATTTCTCAGTAGCTGCCTTGGAGTCTGGATTCGTGCCCGGTTGATGGCAATAGGCTCGCCCCCTATTACATGGGACTTAAACATAACTTGCGAGATGTGGGTGTACTGATGGCTACGCCTCTGCCTAACCCTTCGGGGATTACAGGCGTGATGTTATGTTAAATATTACTAACAGGCCAAAGTCCTGATTCACTCATTGACTCACAAGAACATGAATGAATGGATCAGCTGTTTAATTTAAAATTTTTAACTAATCTGTATTTTTAATAAAGAACATAGTGGAAGAGTTTGTTAGTTTGTTTGAACTTCAAATTCCAGAAATTCCGAATCTCAAGTCTAATTAACAAATATTTTTTCATTATATAGAAGTAAATAACATCATGCATAAAGCCCCATGGGTTTCTTTAGAGAAGTTAGGTCTTGGAATTTGAAATGAGTAGCATATTGCGATTATCCAACACAAATGGAAATATTCAACAGTACACCCACATAACTCATGAAGAGACCAATAACCTTTCAAAGGTCATAAGGTCAACAGAATTCAATCTTATATAGATAAAGGTCCATGGATGCTCTTATCTATAGCTTATCTAACAGTTTTCTATTAACTGTAGTTAGAGAGTAACTGTGTAGCATGGAATGCGTTTAATAGATTATCGAATTTTTATATTGTGGGTGCATTAACAAACATATAAACTTACATACACAAACAGCCACATCTGGAACAACTGTAGGTCATACAAAAATTTGTCCCGTGCGGGAATCGGACCCGCAACACGCAGCGCAGCAGCCAATCGCTTAGCTACTGCGCCGTGCCGTCAAATGTTGGCTTGAATCAAAATAAAAACATTTATTTGGATAAAACCATTAACTGATAAAAATTTCATTCTAATTTTTGATTGCCTCGTTGGTCATTGCTAGTGGTCGCAAAGCGCGATTCTTGAGCATGAGGTCTTGGGTTCGATGCCCAGGTCGGGTAAAGTTTTATTGGGTTTTTTCAAATTTCTCAGTATCACTTGCAGTCTGTGGATTTGTTCATGGTTAATGGCAATAGGCTTGCCATTAATGGCAATAAGTCCCATATAATAGGGGTATTATATGGGACTTAAAACATAACATTGCTCAGCCACTGCACCAGCTGTGTTGCCAGAATAAAAACAAACATTTTATTTTTCAGGTATGTTCATGGTCTGCGTTCAGATGCGCGCTAAAGGCGGTTTCTTAGTCTCCTCGTCATGCAGATCTGCTATGATCAGATACAGGTGGGCAAAGTTATAATACACTTTTATTAAGAAAGTGCTGTACTTTGACAGTTGTTATGTGTATTTAAAAGCCCAAAAATCTAGCAACCAGTCTTACGAAGGGGTATAATTTTACCCAGTTTATTGGGTTGTGGAGGTCAGGTAGGCAGTAGCTCCATGTAAAATACTGGTATTCAGTTGCATCTGGTTCGACTGGAAGCCGGCCTGGAAGATGAACGCAAAGTATAGTTGTAACAAACTTAAACCTCGTGAAATGGGGTTCTGTATGGTTAAAAAAGTTACTACAATTAGCCTGCAAATATAAACATTTTTCTAAGTTTACCACTGACATCGATGCTAGAAGATATTGTGAGGAAACCTGGAGTTTAAATTAATATAAGTCTTGTTTGAAACTGAAATCACCAATCCGCCTTAAGTAGGCGTGGTGATCAATGCTCGCCTGTTTTGTATGAGAAGAGGCCTTTGCACTGTAAGGAGAAAATTACAGCCTGATATTTTCTTTTATTAACCTCAGTAGATTACTGGCTTATACATACTGTTCCAATGATGTTCGATAATGATGATCAACCTGTATTTGCCCACTGCTGGGCAAAGGTCTCCCCCAAAGCCTTGCACTCATCCCTGTGTGTTGCCTTCTCTTGCCAATCTCCAATAAACATGAAGTGCTTAATGTTTTATTTTTTAACTTAACTAAGACTTAAGATTTTAAGGAAAATTTTGAAATTAATCATCCTCAGGTCTTTGCTGCATCATATAATGAGGACGTTTGTATATTCTCCGCTATATCTCGGAGGAGTTGATGAGGAGAAGCAGCAGCTTAGGGTGGAACTCTTCAGTGACTTCGAAGATGATCCGGTAAGGAACTGTCCTTCACTTAAAAATGTATTTTCAAATATAACGGCTGTAAAATACATTCAGAATTCCAACTTTCTTTTAAGTTTTTTTTGTCATAAAACCAGTTTTAAATGTTCTACTTAAACTTTAAATACTCCTACGACCCCTGTACTGTTGTATGCATAATGTTTTTCGTGAGTTACACGCAGTGCCTTAAACAGTATTTTTTCACACCAAAAATGAAAGCCAGCAATAATTTTTGTACAATGTTACTTAGTTTGATAGCTGCGCTTCAAAGAAGTACCTTTAAGTATAATAAATATAATATATAAAAACACATAAAAATATAAAAAAATATAATGGCTATGGAAGTTAATGGCTACATGGTGTGTCTTTGTACCTCCTCTTAATCAAATATTAATTAAATATTGTCGTAGGTACTGTTATGTAAATAAAGTTTATTTCAGATTGATTAATTGTAATTGAAAATCTAGTTTCTTTTTTATATTCAATGTGAATAAAACCATGTATTTTATTAATTTTATTTTATTTATAATAATTTCAGGACAAACCAGCAACAGACGCGTACGTAGAGCTCCAATCGCGTTTCGCTCAAGTTTACTCCAGTGAACTGCATGTGCAGGCGCACTTCACCGGGCTACGATACCTCATGTTCAATTGGCCCAAAATATCTGCTGTGTTTGGTGAGTTTACCTCAGATTTCTATACAAAACTGATAAAAAGTTGAAGATTTTTTTAATTTGTTAAAACGCGCTATTCTCAGGAACTACTGGTACGATTTGTAAGAATCCTATTTTAAATCAAAAATTTGCGTCATAAATAATGCGCGCTACGATACACGGAAGCGGTTACTCTGTTTGTTACTCTATCAATGAAATGACTAAGCGGAATTAGATGAAATTTGGCATTCATAAAATAGACATTGATCTAACTTAACACATAGGCTAATTTTTATCCCATTTTTGTTTTTTAGCTGAATAATTTAGGACAAGACAGTCCTAAAAGTCTGTCACAGACGAAGTCACGGGCAGAAGCTATCTTCCATATAATATGATAGGAATATTAATGATTTTAATGGTATGTTTTTGTTTCAGGTATCTGCACAAACTTATTCTTTGTGACTTTGGTGTTTGTTCTGAGTTGGTACCATCTGCAGGACGGCTTACCCGACTTTATCAAAGTGAGTGTGCTGTTTTATTTACTGCATTCCTATCAGCGAAATCTTTACCCGATTATTTACGACCATTCTTAATACTAATATTATAAGTGTGACTGTCTATATGCCTCACGCTCTAGGATGGTGCCGGTGACATTTGTCAAACTGTTGATACTTGAACGTTAGAGCGATTTACAATCATGATTGAATGTTTTAACTGCACACTAATATCATAGTCGTAAAATACGTATTTAGCAATTAGCAAGTAAATAACTAGAAAATTAAATAATGTCACTGATTTAATTATACATTTCTGACATCCATAGTTTAATTGCTGACATGTGTCACCCGCACCATCTTAGAACGTATGGAACATAGAACAATCACTCCTTAATGGCTAAAAGGATTTGAATGAAATTTGGCATGAGAGTAGAATATGAACTAGATATGGATAGTTATATCCGAATGTCATCATTTTCGTGGGATTATTGTCGCAAGTGGCTACAAAAATTAAGTTGTCTAAAAAAAAAACTGTCTTTTTCAGAATAAATTTCGTTCGGAGATAAAGACTGAAGAAGACGATAAAGCATTTATGGGGAAGGTCAAGTTGGAAAGAGAAGGTGAGAAATTAAACTCTGTTAATGGAAAACTCTGAAAAAGTTCTATAAGGATAGCCGTAATAGAAGATTTTTAATGAAGCTAATTCCTGGGAAACAGGATTGAGTCAGGAATATTAGAGTCAGTGTGAACCCCGTCCATTTTCTTCAAATTGCTGACTACGAATGTAAAAAGATAATTCTCGAAGCAAAAAGTTACCAAGTTTTTCCATATTTATTTTTGCTCTGTAATGTACTTGGGATTTTTTTTGGTTCTGGAGATATTCAAAGTCAAAATTCTCACTTCTTTTTTCAGGAAAACATGTTTAAAATTTTGTTACTAATCTTTAAATACACCTTCAAGTCCTCAATCCCTTCTGTAATTAATGTACAGTGTTCAGTCTGCGCTACCATTTTGCCAAAAATAAAAGTCCTTTTTAAGCAATTGCTCCAACATATTTTTGGGTAAAAGAGAAAGAGACAATGCTATACATCCTATATAGCTCCATCTCCCTCGCACGGATAGCTGTAATACGTCAAAACATGGCCAATTTAATGCAGTTATTATTTTCTAGACTCTGCTTCCTATTTCGAAGAAGATGCTCTTCTGAAAGAGTTCCAACAAATCGAATCGAAAGAAGAAACGAAAAAGACTTAAATGTGATTTACGATATTATTTTAGTACTTAGATACGATATTATTTTACGTACGGATGTGTTGGGTCAAAAACTGAAAATTCTCTCGAAACATTATCTTTATTTCGAGTTCCGCTGCCCGCATGCAGGTAAGAAGGTGTTAGACAAATAGTAGTACAAATATTTATTAAAATAACGTTAAAAATCTTTTAAATTCTCATAAGCTTTTATTATTTTAAATCTTTTAAAATACAGTAAATGATTCTTTATCTCTGTAAAGTTTCCTTACAGGGGTAAATCCTCATTTACTTGGTATGTTATTTTAAGAAGAAGTTTTAAAAAAGTTGGCAGTTTCTGGACGCCCGGTAGATGTGAAACATCTCAATGAATTTTCAAATTACTAATTAATAAAGGGGTCGAGAGCGGCATGATGACATGAGAGGGCGTCACGCTGTTTGCCGTCACGGCAAACTGTTTTATTTTACTGATAAAGTGCGTGAATAGTTGTTTCACATAAAAAAGGTATTTCTCCAGGAAGTAGGATTATTATTGTTACCGTCATAGCATTTCATTTTTGTGATGCACAGTGCCATATTGTTTTAATCTAGAAAACATTTTAACTTATGTACAAAAGAATACAGATAATATTATTACTTGTTTTTCTGTGATTCAAGTACAAAGAAGCATTTTTATTATGAATCAGTTATTAAGTTAACACTTTTAAGGCATTTTAAGTTTAATGAGTAATCTCAGTTTTTGACCCTATAATGTAAGATTGTTATGTATGTATTTTATTAATTTTAACACATAAATATGCACAATATTATCACCCAGTGAATTCACATTAAGCACTGCTCAATTCGATGTTTTTATTGCCGTTTGTAAAACACTTACCCAGAAATGAAATACGAGATTTAAAATGTAAACAAAGAAATGTCATTGTCAAAGTGACACTTCAGGAGTAGTCAACATTGCTTTAGTAATTCAAAATATAAGTTTTTTTTTTTTAATTTCGTGCTTTCTGATTCACGCAAATGCGGCGTGTCAAAATTAAAAATATTATTATCTCAAGCCCTAAGGTAAGGAAAACAGGTAAAAAGTCGGCCGATTTAGCTGTTTTTTAATCTTGGAAATTTCAATAAAACTATTTATTACTTTTAAATATTCTAATTAAAAGAAAATAGTTAGCCCAGGGAAGGGGGGGGGAGGACCGTGACACCCCTTTGGGTTCCTTTGTTTACTGCTATTTTTATCATGTTGTCGATGTTCCACAAATCCCATGAAAAAAAAACAAAATACCTGGTATAATCGTCTTGTATGTCTAAATATAAATCTGTCCTTTACCATAGACTTTTGAATGTTTAGACTTTGAATCCACTAGATGGTGTCTTTATAAAAAAAAAGGCTTATTGCACTTATAAAATATTTTATTATATGACTGAAGAATGTATTTTAAAATTATATGTTAGTGCCTTCGAAAAAATAATGAATCTTGCATGACATTTCAATTCCGCTTTTGATGTTGTATAGAATTAAAATAAATGTTACAATGAAGAGAATTTAATGTGATAGAAGATGTTAATAATAGAAAAAAAAAATGTTATGTATGTTGCTCATTTGTGATATTATTTTGTTTTTTAATAGTTATTGGTCTGTGGTCACCCAAAGAGGTTGGAAATCGTTTTCCATTGTACACCTCTTCTTTCCAAGTAAATAAAATCGAAGTGTCTGTATGTAATGTCAAAATAAGAACTTGATTACACGACACTTACAATTTTTTTAAATTTGTCTGTCTGTCTTTTTGTTCCGACTAAACTCCAAAACGGAAGCACCGATTTTGACGGAACTTTCACTGGCAGATAGCTGATATTGTAAGGAGTAACTTGGGCTACTTTTATTTTAGAAAAATAATGAGGGTACCGCGCACAAAAAAAACCTTGGGTACTTAGTTGTGTAATAAATGCAACCACGTTTGAAATATGTAACATAAAATCACGCCTGTAATTCCCGAAGGGTTAGGCAGAGGTGTGTGTGTGTGTGTGAAATATGTTTAAGTGAAACAAAACCTACTTAGCGCAAAATAAATACTTTTAAAATCGGTCTACTTAACTTTCTTCATAAATGAGCAAAATACATTACTTGATCGTGTCTATAGAATGTCAAAGATATATAAATGTATTGAATGCATGATATTTATGGAGAAATAATGTGATAAATATTTTTTACTTTGAAATTAGAAAATAAATATTGATGTTGTCTATAGTTTTGGTTTTCTTTCCCTTTTAATTTCGGTTAACAGTTTACTGCTTCGGTAGTCCCAGGAGCGTTTAGAGAAAGAAAATGGCGCCTAGGGCACGCATCATAGTTCATCCCTTCGTAAGTTATCTTAAGAAAGCTTACGCCTTACGGCATTTTATGCCGGGGTTGCGGGACGTCTTATCAGGATACCGTGACCCCGGAACGTAAAGGGCAACAGAAGGAACAGGGTGGTTTTTTAGTCAGTAAATGTCTGACAGTCCCTTCCGCCCCACCCAGGGCGGAAGGATGATGATTTTTAACATGATGAAAAAAAAAACGGCATTTTATAGAAACTTTCGAAAGCATATTTTTCAAAATGAATGAATTGATTTTAATGAAACTTCTTAAAAATAAGTGGGATACATAGGTATAAAAAGTTAGTTGAGAACATTTTCAAAAAATTACATTAAAGCTAAATTCGGGCGAATTTTAAATTTTCATAGAAATAGAGATTTCCAAGACATTTCGTTAATATTCACATATATTATTTTTTAGATTTCTGCGTAGGACGTTTGTAATGTGAAATAAAACATAAAAATTGCATTTTTAAAAGATTTTATTACCATAAAAATGTTTACATTTGTTATGATGAGCATATATTTACAACCAAGACTTTTTAACCTTATGGCAGTGCCACATTACAGTACCCGGGGGTTTTAAATGACCCATAGAGCTTTAGAGAGAGACTGTCACACATAAATGGTGTGACAGAGAGGGCGCTACAAACCTGAACTTTTCTATTCTTCTTTTTTTTCTTTTCTGATCTTTTAAAACTCTATGTTTCATATTTCCGGCTGAGCTAAATATTAATTACATAATTATTTTTTAAATTTAGTGTGGCCTCGTAATATTGGCATGTCTTTTTAAAAACAGACTGAATTCTAGCCTTTTTGGCGTTCAGTCTAACTACTATTAAATAACCAGGTGCGACTGAATTGATTAATTTTGGAATTATTATATTATTAACATTCATCTATTTTACTTGGTGAAGGAAAACATCGTGATGAAACCTGGACTTACTGTTCCACTTAAACCAAGTCCGCCTCTGAGGCGGTTTAGAAACTCTGACACTAGGTGTGTGGGGTCGTAAGACCTTACTGCCCACACGATAAAGAAGAAGATTTTACTAATTTTTAAGTTCGAAGTTCTAATTGTTGATTGTAAATGGGTTTCTACATATACTTTATTAATATTGGCATACAATGTATAATGGTTTGGTATACAATGTATAATGTTTATTTACGAAAAACTTGAAAAAGTTAATTCCTTAATACTTCAGTTCTTTTCCCATAGATAGGGACGATATTTTAATCGTCCTATCTATATAAAAGACTTCGATAACTTTTTATAGAAAAATAAAAATGACGGTTTGTATATAAAATATGTCAAACTGTCATATTTATTCTTTAGATAAAAGTTATGACTGTTGAAAAAACATAGCTTTTGATTTTCTGAGAATGGAAAGATTGGTAGGTTCTTTCTACGGATTGGAGATCATATTATTGAAAAAATAAACATAGTTATTATATTTGAGAGTACCTTTTGTTTGTTTTATAGCTCTGTTATAGGTACACCACTGCATAACTCTATAAGAAAAACAAGGATGATGTTATGTGTATTAGGATCGTTATACACATAATCGGTTCGGGAATTTCAATACAAGATTTGATAACATCTAATTTTAAAATGCCGAACCGCTTATTGAGAATTTACCCATGTAATGAAGAAAAGAACTGAAGTTTTGCTTAACTAGTGTAATTTGAAAATGTCTGAACGATATATAAATGGTATTCTATAGCACCATTATGTGGCAGTTTATGATATGTACATAATTAAAAAGAAATCAAACATAATGACGTTTAAAAAAAATGCTTACATAATTTTAATAATGTAAAAATAACAAATTACTAGAATATTCTAAAAACTTTTTTTGAACTGTTCCGATTTAAGTTTTATAATGGCGTTTTTAGTGCTCAACTCAAGTATTTCTCTATATAACGAATCGGACAATTATAACCAAAGTTGAGACCTAATTTTCGCATTTAAAAATGTATGTTTGATATTACAAAAAAAAAAACTTAACAATTTCGTATGATATTACAATAATTCTTTACATTTTTATTTTTCTAATCCCAAATCCTCTTTGACACTGTAATATATATATATATTTATTTCTAATATAATAATACCTTAATTATAGGAACCAAAAACTAAAAGAATATAACAACCTTTTTTTAAATTATTTTCTAGTTTTTTGAAATTCTAATCAATTGAAAATCTTATGTTGACTTGTATGATTGGGTTTATGAGGGCGTGGCTATATCAGATAGCTATTAACTAGTAGCTAGTGTGTTAGTTAACTTGTAAAGAATCAGTTTTATATTTATAGCTTAGCAACCAATCTAAATATGTATGTAAAAGCGAAAAGCACTCACTAACTCATCACGAAATATCGAAAACCGCTTGACATATAAAGATGTAATTTGGCAGTGAGGTAGATCATAGTTAGTAGACGTCCGCAAAGAAAGGTTTTAGAAAATTCACCGCCTAAGGGGATAACGGACTTCAATATTTACGCGAAGTCGCGGGGAATAAGCTATCTTATGGCTAAATGTGTTGCTAAGCTCAAAACTCGAGAACGGCTGGATCGATTTGGCTAATTCTTCTTTTGAAATAGATTTGAAGTCAATCTCAGAGCGAGTAGAAACTATAGTCGAGTTGGAACTTTAATTACAATATGATCCAACAACTAATTAGATATTTATATTGCCATTTCATTCTAAGCACACTATAAGTGCGAGCGAGAGGTCCGATATAAAAGTTTTATGACTCTTTTCGCATGTTTGTAATGGCTATAGTTAACAGCTCTCCACAGTATAACCGCACCTTAATTTGGTCAACCAATCAAGATAGTTAAAATAATATTTGACAGATTTTAATTGACTAGTCTTTCAATAACTAAGGGCAGAAACGAAGTAAATACGTACTTGCATCAAGAATCACTACATAACCCAATCTTTAAAACGTATTTAGAATATGTTTGCATCTCTTTCTAATTTTTTGAAGTTGACAGAGACAGAATGATGTTTTAATACGTTGCACGTTGATGCAAGTGGGCCAGAAAACCTACGTTTTAGTCGATCTGTCAAAATCAACGCGTTTTGACATATCGAAGCATCAGTTTACGCTAAATCTCGATTTTGAATCTTAATCTGAGTCTCCTAAGGCAGAAAATGCAATACAATAGTCAGGCTATCAGTAAAACTCTCAAACTCAAGTTAATTTTAAGTCTCCGTAAGTCTCATGCTGTATCTGTCAGCTTAAAGAGTATTGTTGTGACAGAAACACTTTTATACACGTTTGATAATCCGGAGACTAATAATATAGTAAGATGTTGAGAACGTTTTCTTTTTGCATTTTATGTCTTAAGTAAGACTATTTACAATTTAAAATGAAAGTTTTTAAATAAAACATTGAAGTAAATTAAAATTTGACAAAAAAAAAATATGCTGACACTTGGCGTATTTACCTTAACGTTAATTGGGTAATTCAAAATATACCCTATAGTAATTGGAATAAAGTCCATTTTTGCTAAACGAAATAACGCAACTATTTTTGCAAATGCGCCAGTGAAACCAGCATTACGAAACAATGGTTTTACTTTTCCGCTTTTTTTGCGGAACCCTAATCTTCTTATCTACTCAATCCCCTTTTTAAAAGCCTGATTTAGTCTCTGATTTTATGAATTATTGTGATTGGTTGTTGATATTTACTACCAATCATACATACAATAGAGGCCAAAAGAGGCTTTTAAACATCGAGGACGAGTCTTATAATGATAAAATTAAATATAAAAAAATATATAAGTATATAAAAATTACATTTTGTAAATAAACAATGTACATAAATTTTACTAAAAGCAACATATTTTGCAAATATTATTTATATTTTGCTTTGTTTTGTGCTTGGCATTAATTTGTTTATTTATATGGTATTTTACATAATAATTATGCTAGCTGTGTGATTCCCAGAAATAGGTACAGTCAACAAAAGAAGTGGGTATCCAAGGTCATCGGTATAGTGGATTTTTTTTTAGAAACCGACGGATAACTTAGATTAAAACTTAATTAATGAACTGTTTATTTTCTATTTTTTAAATTAAATACATTTGAAAACATCCATCGGTTTCTAAAAAAACTTCAACTATATCTGACGACCCTGCATACCTATCTTTTTTGTTGACTGTACACAGTAACAATTTAAAATATAATCTCGGTTTAAAACATCTATATAATAAATAAATACGATAATAATTTTGGATTATACGGATATTTTATTTAAACCTTAATATAACGATTTTCTCGATTTAACAAATTCTGCGATATCTCCCAGGACTCTCCGCTAGTAACAAACAAACTAAATTGTAACAAATCGTTTGGTATAACGAATATTTTCTTATCCACATGAGCTTTGTTATATCGAGATTTTACTATACATACAGTTTTTAGAAGATAAATATGTCATGATAAAAAACTAAACAGTTACTGGGATTTTTAATTAACCAAAATTTAATGTTATTTTTATTCATTATCTGTACAATGGAAGTAACGATTTGCTTTCAAAGTTAAAAAATAGTACAGATTTCAAAAAACTAAAATTTTGAGTCACAGACTTTATTTCCAAAAAAAATATTGACAGTAATATATTATAAACTATTTTTTTTTTGTAATTAGGGACATAGAAAATAACAGTTTTTTTTTAAATCCTATTGTGTTTGAATATGACATTTTCTGCCAGTCCGTAAAGAAATAAAGTTTTGTGCACAATTTTATTTTACATTTTATATTGCAATATATTCGAGTACAAAGTTGTTTTCAACCATGACATGATACATTTAAGCCTCAAGCAAGTTTGCGTTTGGTAGTACAAAGTACATTATGTACATTAAAAATAATCTAGAGTAGGTGTTAACAAAATTATAATTAAGTATGTATAAGTAGTAGAGCGAATAGGTAAAACAAAAGACGCAGAATAAAAATGTTAAAACAATAATAATATTTTTCGAATACATATTTTCTGACGTCATCATTCAATTCTTAATTTGAAAAGTTGGCAGTTACAATGAGGTTAAAAACTGTACGGTCTTGGTAGGTGGCAGCACTGTTGAGATGTCCCTAACCGCTATTGATATTTGATATTTTTGTCAATAACTAATTAAATGGAAACTTGATTTAAATGTATGTGATTTGAAGCTTAATTAAAAGCAAAACGAAAATCATAGTACGCATGGTAGCATGGTGGCATAAGTGTCATGCTGTTTGCCGGCTAACTGGTCCATTTCAGTGCCAAACTGCGCCAATAGATGTTTCACATCAAAAATTTTATTGGAAGGGCAAATAATTGATAAACATTTTTATTGATTTGTCGTTTGTTTATTAATACTTCAAGTCCCACGTAATGAGACACAATTGATTACCTATTGTTCTGTCATACCGGTATAACAGCCGGGCCTGTAAAGGTTAAATTTCTTTTTTTGCGACTAGATTTTAAACATTTTAGCTATGGAAATTGGCAAATACGGCGAATACAGGAAATGGTTTTAGTAATTGGTAATTTTGGAAATTGGAATACTGGTTCAGCTGCATCTGGTTAGACTGGAAGCCGACCCCAACATAGTAGGGAAAAATCTAGGCAGATAAATTACGAAAATTGGCTTCATGAGGTGAGCGATTGTCAGTTTTTATCCCCATTGTAATTTCGAATACATTTAATTTTACCTCGATTTCAGCCAGTACATGATATTTTAAACACTTAAATTTAAATTCAGAATGCATATTCAAACTTACGGAATTTCTCCAAGATGGCCGTTTTGCCGCCATATTGTATTTTTTCATATTCGTGGATTTGATTCAACTTGCAGTGGACGCGTAACGGGATAACTCTGGTAATACCATGCCAACTGCCTGGAAGAATTGTGCAATCTAACATGAGCTTATTAACAACACCGTCCGGTGGATGGAAAATGGATAGGAAGGGTAGGGAAGGGTCAAAATAGGGTCAGGGCATTAAATATATGATAAAGTAGTATAGGTACGTCAGAAAAACCAAAAAACATACAATAAACATTGACATGAAGACAAGCGGTCACTAAATTGAAAAAAAAATCCCTTTTTTAAATATTTTTTGCTTTTGTGTTTTGGAATTTTAAAATCTAATCTATCCGAGTCGAATTTTGGAGGTTACAGCGAGACAGAAATAAAATAGTACGAGGCAGTGGCTGGATGGTAGGATAAAAGGTAAGGGTAATAAGCGTAAGGGGTAGGGTAAATAGGGGGCCCGATTCGACTCGGATAGGTAGAAGGGATGATAACGAAAATCCCCCAAAAAGACACCCTTTATTACCGATGCTTTTTT
The DNA here is from genome assembly GCA_949774945.1 of Hoplodrina ambigua. Taxonomy (NCBI): domain Eukaryota; kingdom Metazoa; phylum Arthropoda; class Insecta; order Lepidoptera; family Noctuidae; genus Hoplodrina; species Hoplodrina ambigua. Next base: position 3,014,409 of record OX458990.1, read on the forward strand.
AAATAAAAAAACGGTTTTGAAAGGCTTAGCAAAAAATCATAAAAAATGTAAATCACATTTAAATATTTGCAATACTACAACAAATTAATAAACAATACTACTCAGTAGGATTATTAATCCTACTCTTTCCATACAAGAGAATAACCCTATCAATTTTCAAAGTAAATAAAATATCCCTTCAATTATTATAAAGCGTACAATAATCTTAGTAATATAATCACGACCCCAGAAGTTCCTGATATCAAGTAAAAACACGAGAGCAATAATTATCATAGCGTAATACAAAAGAATAGTGTATATGTAATAGTAATAATAGAAAAGCACAATTAAAGTAGCAAGAGAATAGAAAATCTCTTTTTTCATCAACTTTACCTCATTCTCTGCTCTCTCTTCGTCACTTTGGTATTGGACATCTAATTCTGAGCTGTTCACACTGTTCTCCCAATCTTCGGAAGATTCTATAGATGATGCGTCTAAGTCCATTTCTGCTGAAAAAAGAGAGAATATTTATTATCTCTTATTCTTATTAGAGATGTCGTTGTGTCGTGATGGCCCAGTGGTTAAGGCGCCCGCCTCGCATGCGCATGAGGTTGTGGGTTCAAATCCGGGCAAGTACCAATTTTTCAATTCATATGTACTTTCCAAAGTTTATCTTGGACATTACTGGCATCGGTGAAGGAAAACATCGTGAGGAAACCTGGACTTACTGTCCACTCAAACCATGTCAGAGGCCCTTGAGACGGTTTAGAAACTCTGACACCAGGGTGTGTAGGGTCGTAAGGCCTTACTACCCACACGATAAGAAGAAGATTAGAGATAAACTACTTTAACATGACGCGCCCCTCCATATTACTATTTCAAAGTGTGTAGTCTCATCCGTATGAAAGAGTTCTTATGTAGTTGTGAGTAATCGTCTTCAGTAGCAGGCCGGCAGATTTGTTTGTCAACTAACCTAAATAGCCGACCGTGCAGGACAACGCACCTGTCATTTTCATAGAATATTATGTCAGTGCAGCGCCATACTAGTAAAAATTAGTGATTAATGACGCCGCTAGTCGAGCAACAAATCGCTGTTTTGTTTCGGGAGCCGTCTCAGTACGCACATATGCGTTGTGAATCTTTTCAATACATTTACAAACACTTTCAAACGTTTTGAACTGTGGAAGGGCGCGTCTTTGGCATCGTCTGTTAGTGAAGTGAGGCTCGAAAGGGGGAAGTGGGGGTTGCAGAAAAATCACCAAATATGACAATGGGTTCACGGGGGGAGGGGGGGGGGCACCAACTTCCAACTTAGGGCTGCTTCTGAGAAATTCTCAATCACATTTTTCGCCTGACCTGGGAATCGAACGCAAGACCCCACACTCAACAGTCGTGTTTACGACCACGACACCAACGGGGCAGTGATTAACAAATATGTTGTCTTAATTGTCTATAAGACTCTTATAGCCAGGCTATAAAAGACTTTTAATAAGACTTACCAATAACCATGGGCTCAGCATGTCTATTGGGCGGGACAGCCGGCAGCCGGAGCGCAGTCGCGTTGATAGCCAGCGCCTGCGCACCATGCCGGCTGCTGCTCGATGGTTGAGATGACAGGTCCACTAGTGTCACGTCAGTGGTTGGCAGCTCTTCGGCATATCGTACTAGGGGGTGATCCTGAGAATAGATATTTATATTTTAAAAGACGAAGTCATCTTTATTTAAATTATAACGTTTGTTTGTTTGTAAGAGATTATCTCTGGAAGTACTGGTTCGATGACAAAAATTCTTTCATTGATAAAAAGCTGCAATAGTGCAGAGTTGTTTTATGATGTACTTGACTACCACGCGGACAAAACAGCGGGCTCAAGCTAGTATCTTACAGATATACTTGTGGCAGTCAGGGTGGTATTTTAACTATTTTACATAGATTTGTGCAGTTTATTTTTGGTAATACTTTGACTTTGAATTATTTTTAATTTTGTCGTTTTACGCTCGTACAATAATTTGCACCTTCCATGTTATCTGTTCACCACCTTTGGTTGACTGTTACAGAATGCCTAAGGCATTAAGTCAACCCTTGTACCTTTTGTTGCATAAAGTGTAAATAAATTGTAGGTCTACATATTATAAATGCATGTTTGTTGCTGAATCACGCAAGAACGGCTGAACGGATCTGTATGAAATTTGGCACACAGATAGATTATAATCTGGAATAGTACATAGGCTTCGTGGAACAATGTACAGTTCTCGTGGTATAACATACTAACTTTGACGCGACGAAGTCGTGAGAATCTAGTTAATAAATAATACTTACAGGATGAGCTAGTTCACATATGGGGTTCAAACGGAGGTCGATCATTTCAAGGACTGACATGTAGGATGTGTCGAACTCCGACGAAAGGGATGATATCTGAAAATAAAAGTAGAAAACCTTCAAATTGCGACGGTGTTGTGGCGACATCTATCACGTAACATGCGAACTATGACTGACGTATCCTACATCGCGATATCGAATATCTCCTTGACATTTATACTAATATAATAAAACTGACAACCTTTTTGTTCATTTGTTTAAACTCGCTAATCTCTGGCTCTACGGGTTGGATTAGAAAAAATGTTTTTGTATATGATATTGATGATTTATGAGGAATAATATGATTTTTATAACATCTCGGCACGACCCACGTTTGCAGAGCAGTAATCAAAGATATAACAAAACGCGGATGAAATAAACCACGCGGACGAAAATCGCAAGGAGAAGCCAGTTAGCTTATACAGAATCTCCTCAACAACCGCCGTAGCCAACCATACACAACACCCGGAGGATGAGAAAGTTTCCACCTTGTTTCCACACCTCAAAGGAGCTATTTCTTTTTGGTTTGTTAGAGGTAATCTTCTTGAAACTGAATATCGAGAATTACTGATCCGATTACAAAAAAATCTCTCACAGATAGAAAGCTACACAATTAATTGCCGAGTGTCATAGGCTATGTTTTACTTTCATGTGGACGAAGTCACGGACAAAAGCCAGTATTAATATAATAATGTCCGGCTTCATCCGGGCTCGTGGTAGCCCTAGTTATGACATTGTTTATTTACCATTACAAAGGTATTCTTCAGTGACAGGAGTACCTACCTATTGATTCTCTATTGGTCCATTGTTTTAAGAATAATGGTATTGTTTCGATTATATACTTCAGGCACATCACCTACACTGACATTACAATTGAACTCATATACATGTGCATGCACAAGCCTATTCGCATACGTTTATGTGTGGGTTAAATGCGTATTAAGCCCAACACACACAGCGGAACGTGAGCGTTGAGTGTGTGGACATCCTTATACAAAGAATGCAACCCGATGACACGCTCACGTCACGCTTACGTCCCGCTGACGTCACGCTCCCGTCCCGCTCCCGCTCTCTGTGTGTGTTGGGCTTAAGACCTCATTAACCAATAGTATACAAAAAACACTTTATTTTACGTTTAAAATATGGATTATTTAGCTGTCTTCTAAATTCAACATTGTCTGCTTGTAATGACAATATAACAGCTTTTTAATAATGCTTACATGGTGCCAAAAACACATTTCTTTTTTAACCGCCAACGCAAAAACGACGGGTTGTTATAAGTTTGACGTGTCTGTGTGTGTGTCTGTCTGTGGCATTGTGTGTGGCATCTATCTGTCTATTTAATCTCCGAAACGGGTGAACCGAAAAAGGGGCTTTCACTGGCAGATGTTAGATTTACGCGGACGCAGTCGCTGGCATAAGTTAGCTAACAGTAAAATTAGATTTTTGTTGCTTTGAAATCAATACATAATCAATTGATTTGCCAAATACATAAGTTACGTCACAGTTGCCGTATTTCAGTTGCTATTGCCATATTTAATCTGTGGGGGAATCGCTCATAAAAATAATGTCAATTGACTGATAGAGGTTACTGCCCCCTTTTTTTTAACGATGGTAGATCATCAAATAACTTCTTCCGCTCTGAGCGGAGCGGTAAGGCGTGTCAGACTCTTACAGACTAAAACCATCCGTGTTCCTCCTAATGCCCTTTGCGTTTCTTTTTTTTTGGGTAGTAAAAATCATCAAATGTGTCCTGCCGCCCTGGGTGGGGCGGGAGGGACTGTCAGACTTTTACCGACTAAAGCCGCGATAACCCTGGCAGGGGTACTGCTCCTTGAGCTGAGCTTCCGACCAATAGAGTGGGACGATACAATTCGAAATTCGAAGGCCAAGCTGCCTATTTGATGTTGACAAAATGGTGGTTTCTTCCACCAAAAAATCTCCAATTCCTATGTGTATTTTTCAATCATTAACAGAGAAATAACAAACCTAATTAAATTATCACTATTTAAACTTGATTAGCGTCAGTATAGACCGCTTAGATAGAATAGCTAATTGATTCACATGTAAACGCAATAAGAGAAGGCACGCGCCGTACTGGTAGGTCTCTATGGAGAAGAACGAGCAAGACTCTCCACCAACACTGTTTTCAATACATAAACTCACGCCTTTTTCCCATGGGGGTAAGCAGAAACGACTGAACGCCACCTGCTACGATCCTTACATACACCTTTCGCCTCATCTACGTTCATACATCTCGTCATACAAGCACGCCGGTAACGAGTACTGCGCACCTGACCTTTCTGAAGAACCTCACCAATAAGATCAGTGTAGGTCTTCCTAGGGCGTCCCCTCCCTGCGTTGCCTCTCACCTCTGCTCTGGCGTGTTTTCAATGTAGTTGCAAAATAGCAAACTCAAAAAGCTACATCGAAATCGAAATGTCACATAGAGTATCTAGGTACCTGGTCTTAGATCTCATGAAACTGAAGCCCAGAGGTTCTGGAGCCTTTAATAAAAGAGAGCTCCTCAACCTCTGGGCTATCAGAACTTTTTATATGATAATTTAGTCCACAAAATAATATTATTAAAAAGCCCCATGGCCAACTTGATAAAGTAATTTCAATAGCTCGGCTCAGCTGACGAACCGCACGACCGCCTTTTGTTTTTAGAGTGTTGCCAGACTAGAACTTCTTTTTTTTAATCATAAATGATTCCTTCCGCCCTGGGTGGGGCGGAAGGGACTTTCAGACTCTTACTGACTAAAAAACCACCCTGTTCCTTCGGTTGCCCATTGCGTTCCGGGGCCACGGGATCCTGTAAGACGTCCCGCGACCCCGACACCTAAGGTGACTGCCACGTTGGTATAGTGTTCGCTAAGCGCAACTGCTGAACTCAAGACATTGGGTTTTGAGATCTTCCCTTGGTTCAACTCCTGTACAGATTGAGCTATAAGGCACGCAGATGTTTAAGGTATAAGAGGATGAATGTCCAAAGTTTTAAGGAGAAACAGAATGAAATCGCCAATAACCAGCATAAATGCGGACGAAGTCGAGGGTCGAAGCGTTTTTTAAGTGCAGATATTTAGTGTATTTGAGTTTAATGCGCCATTCATTAAAAATACAGGTACTTAGCATCCAGACGCCATATTTTCTCAGATTACCAAGCAGGTAGGTACTAGATACGTGATTACAAACACAATTATATCAATGCGGAAGATATGGCTACTAAAAACATATTCAAATCTGCAACCTAGAACAGGTTCCGTCATTGTACCAATTATGTATCGTGGAGGTCGTTAGAGGCAAATTGATTATAAAAAATTGAGGATAATCATGGCTAACTACTAGTTATGTAATCATTAATCTTAGTGAATCGGTTTTGACGATTCGATTTACGAACGGAATTATTACTCGCATTACATTAGCCTAGGGCCGCAATCACCTTAATTGCCGAAACCGGAAAAACTTCAAAAACCCCGGATTCATTTTCACCCTAATTGTGAAAATGAGTTCTTCCGCGGGCCTCCCAAAAACAATTATTAAAGCATTTTTTTTTAGGTGGTAAAATAATCAAAAGACTCCTTCCGCCCTGGGCGGGGCGGAAGGGACTGTCAGACTTTTACTGACTAAAAAGCCACCCTGTTCCTTCTGTTGCCCTTTGCGTTCCGGGGCCACGGTATCCTGTTAAGACATCCCGCAACCCCGGATTTATTAAAGCTTAAGAAATTTTTTGATAATTTAAGACACTTTTTGACAACCCCTTTCAGACGTCCCCCGGTCGCCCTCTAAACTAGGGCAAATCCGAGGAAACCCGGACGGATGGCAGCCTAGGTACAGTCAACTAAAGAGATGGTATGCAGGGTCTTCAGATATAGTTGAAGTTTTTTTTACAAACCAATGGATGTGTTTATATGAAATGTTGTTTATTTATAAAGTAGATAATAAACAGTTCATTAGTTAAGTTTCAATCGAAGTTTGGTTTCTAAGAAAACACAAACTTTTTCTGAGAAACTACTATACATATCTATCTCTTTTGTTGATTGTACTCGTATTATATAAGCTTATTAACGACTTTGTTCGCATGAATATCGGTTATCACGGGGTTTAAATTTTTAGGGGCGAAAACCTAATATTTTTTTAAATAAAAGTATTCTTGCAGTTTCTTTTTATAACAGTAGCTATCTGCCAGTGAAAATCGGTCTAGCTGTTTTGGATATTAGCTGGAACATAATGAAAGAACATAACACAAAACATCTCCCTTTTAAACCCCGAAGGGTTAGGCAGCGGTGTACTCGTTAGTACACCCACATTTCGCCAGTTATGTTTAATTCCCATGTAATAGGGGGCGAGCCTATTTAACCCAGACTCCGAGGCTGCTTCAAAGAAATTCCTGATAGAAAATTCAAGAACACTGCCCAACCTGGGAATCAACTTCATGCTCAGCAGTCGCGTTTTGCGACCACCAGACCAATGAGGCAAATATTAAAGAAATTACCTGATTATTATTTAGCTGCAGGAACATGAGGTCCGGACACTTGAGTATGGATAGCGGAAACTCTTTGACTCTATTGTTTCTTAGGTTGCAATGGACTAAAGCTTCCATGTTGTCGAAATTGTTGGGTAACGTCTCTATGTAGTTGTTCTCGAGCGTCAACCATCTGTAACAGTAAAAAGTTTTTAAAAGTTTTTAATAGTTGTCCTTTCAAAATTTGTAAACCATTTGTTAGTATCCGAATGAGCTGAAATTTTGCATACACCTTTAGTTCTGACGCGATACAAGTTCCGATACTCAATATTGTAATTATTTTAAATAAAAGCTTGTTTTAAAAAATATTTTATATTTCCCATTTGTCCCACTTCTGGGCATAGGATTTCTCCACAACCTTACAGGAACTCTTTTCCCATACCACCTTGTACTAGCCTATGTGGTACACTTCTAGTTTATTTCGGTAACTCTTTCAGGGCCGTCCTTGGCAACGGCGTCCATTTTCAGGCACCCATATTACTAGGCGAATAGTTATTATACATAGTTTAAAGAACATAATAGTTATTTTATTTACAAGTAGCGACCCGTCTTCGATTGGAACTTAACTTAATTAATGAGCTGTTTAATAACTAATTTTTAAATTACATTACATTTGAAAAGATCCATCGATCTCAAAGAAACCTCAAGTGTACACAAATCTTGCTCTTGCTCTCTATCTATTGATAAAAACTGTATTACTTAAAATCCATTGCATAATAAATAATACACAGACAGCAAGAAGCAACTTGTTTTATACTATGTAGAGATGCACATAGATAATACGCGTTTTAGCATTTGCTGTACTGTGTTATGGTAACTTGCAGCAGAAATGAAGCTACATAATGTACCTAGATAGTTTCGATTGGCTATTGTTTGCATGCAGATGATCAAGATAAAGAAAATATTAAAAACAGATCTCAAGTAAAAATTAGATTAAAAACTTATACAATAATTGTGTAAGTTTTTATTTTTATGAAGACTGTTAATTTGTTTTTAAGTTTTTCATCATAGAATCTTTTATAACATCAGGCAATTTATTTTATATACAATAGGACATAGAATCCAGGGTGGATTAATTATTATGAATAGAAATATTTCCACAAAACGTGACACAAATAGAGGAAATCAACAAAATCAAATGGAAGGAAGAATATCCACATATATCCACAAAAAATCGTAAAACATACATGGGGTGATTTGGATAGCCCAAGAAGAAAGGCTTCCAAAATTCTTTTTTGGATATCCTTTTTTGATTTTTTAATATAATTTTAAAAACAAGCAACTAGCTTCATTTTTCGGACTAACTAACCGACTCCTTGACAATTCAAAAGTACCTGGTCTAATTGAAATAAATGTTTTGACTTTGACTTTAATTAGGTGTACAATTGAACATTGAAAGTTTTATTTGACAATTATCAAAATACATCAAACATATTCTTATGTACTCAGGCTGTAAGCTTCAATAGATTAAAGACAGCCCTAATGAGAGATGTGACAAAAAATTTATATATGGCTCAAAAAAATCTGTGCCAAGGTATTATTGAAAATATTTGTCACCTAATTATTATGAAACATTTTAACAAATTATAGATAAAAAGTTTGTAAGGCCAAATTCAAGGTTTCATCTGTATTTACACAAGTAACCTTGACCATAGTACACAGAAGTAGGTAGTTAAATATTTTTTATGACAGACTGTATGAGGTCGTTTTTTGTGCCTCAAAACAGAATTCTAGTTTTGAAAATATATTAAACACCATTCGTGTAGGTACTTTTTGAACTTATTAACATTTAAATTTCGAATACCTACTGTTTTTTTTTTAGATTAACTAACCAGCTTCAGTGTATAAATTATATAGCTTTTTCCTTACACAATAGCACACACACATAACATCACGCCTGTAATCCCCGAAGGGTTAGGCAGAGGTGTACCCATTAGTACACCCACATTTCGCCAGTTATGTTTTTAGTCCCATGTAATAGGGGGCGAGCCTATTGCTAACAACCGGGCACAAATCCATACTCCGAGGCTGCTACTGAGAAATTCCTGATGGAAAAACCCAATAACACTTTGCCCGACCTGGGAATTGAACCCAAGACCTCATGCACAGCAGTCGCGCTTGCGACCACTACACCAACGAGGCAGTCACAACACGTCACGTCACGTTGTCTTACACAATAGTTAAGAATATTTTAGTATTAAACGTAGAACTTTACCTTAATTTTGTTAACTTGGTAATTTCCTCAGGCAGTGCTACCAGCTCATTGCCTCGCGCGCCAAAAGTATCAAGTTTCTCCAACTTCCCTATTTCTTTAGGTATCTCCCGCAACCCTATTCTGTTGCACCAGAACGCTTCAAGATTTTCAAGCTCACCAATTTCCGGAATCAACACTTTTAGAGGATTATAGCTTATGTTTAAATTCACCAAGTTTTTTAAATTACCTATCTCCGGCGGGAGGACCGTAATGTTATTATAGTCTAGGGTCAACGTTGTGAGATTAAATAACTGAGTTATATCCACAGGAACCACTGTTATTTTATTTCTATGCAAGTAAAGATGTTCTACATCTGAGCAGGTGTAGAGCAAATCTGGTATTTCAATGATTTCGAACGCATTCAAACTCAGTCGGGATTTCTTTTTGATTATAGCCTGTTCGATAAGGGCCAGTATATGGTTTTCACGGATAAATTTTAATATTGCACTCATTTTTGTATCTATTTTTGGTTACATTTCTATTGCGTTTTTGCATTGACTTTTTGAATTTGTTGTGAACATGACAGGAATGACAGAACAGGTGTGTCAGACTTGGTCGGAGTCAATCACTCACACTCAATAATTTTGCGACAGATTGTTTTGATTTATAAACATCTGGGCCAGAATGCAAAACATAAGAGTGGGATGTGTAGATGTGGTTCTTGTTGTAAGACAGAGATGGAAGAATAACATCGATAATATTGTAATTTATAGCTGGAACGTTTCTTTGACATTACATAACACACTGTGTTGTTAGATCTATAAATTCAAGTTCTACTATTTTCTACTAATCAATAACTAAAGTAGTGGACATTGACGCAACACTGTAATAAAAATAAAGAAAACGTTGCACAACCTTTATTTTGAATGCCAATGCGCTGTATTTAGTTATATATTATTTTCAATAACTGAATCAGTGATTTAAAACTTATACGTAGACCTATTACTTCAGTGTAAAGGATCGTAACTACTGTATCGATTTTCCGCGGTAATTGTGAAAATGGCTGGCTTTTATCGCCGCTTTAATAATTAAGTGAAAAAACTATAATATCAATAACACGAGTGAAATAAAATATGCAAACCGATCATTTTGTTTAATAGAACTAAAAATTGATGTTATGTTTGGTTGCAATATTAAACACAAAAAGTTTTACTAGATCAACATGCAGTCATATGTTTTTGAATTAATATTTTTGATATTTTTAACCGTACAGTGTTATATTGCAGATGCTAGCGGTAAGAATTTATAATTTTTGGAAACGTAGGCATCAAAAATAAAAATAAAAATTTATTTTTCATTGTTTATAAGTGCTAAAAATAAAATTACAAATACTACGTTGACCTTGGTTTGCTCACGCTAATGAGTAATAATTAGGTGTTTACTCTCACGCAAAGCAGACCAATTCATAAACGCGAATTGTAAAAAATAAGAACATCAAAATTAAATGCTGTTGTTATTTCTGAAATATGAACTTGTAACTTTGCATAAACAAACTTGAAACTTATTTTAAATATTTCAGCCTCCCAAAATAAGAGCTCTCATCACCTTCGAAGGCTAGGCGACAATGGCTATTTCAAATCAAAGCCATCTTACCGCTCCTTTCAGCCTGCAGTATCCATCAGATATCATAAGTCGACGTATCCTAAACCTGATGATCGATCTGACTATGATATAACTTCATATGATGCGGAGTACGGAGGCGTTGTGTCGAACTTTACGTCTTCCATTTATGATGATAACCCTCAGTTATATCCTAATCCGGAGTTTGTGTCTAGGAGTAATCAGGGTAAGACACATATATTTTCTCTTTCATTCAAAATAAATTACAGGAAAAGTTGGTGTTGTGTTTATTGCAACTGCTTCAGGATTTATTTTTGGATTTGAGTGTATATGTCACCAACTCTTTCTTAGTCGAATAAAGCGACAACAAACTGAAAAAATGAACGAGAAATTCGTAGAATGGTGAGTTCCTAATACTCAGAGATAATAACGTAATCATTTGATTTGACAGTAATAAGCAAGACTACAGACAACAAAGTAGATTCGGAGTCAGATCTTCCCGACGACTCCCTAGCTGATGCAGATCTGAAAGAACACAATATTATAGACAGTGTGACGTATCTATATGGATTCAACAACTGTCATGGAGTGAGGAACGAGTGGATGATACTGGTATGTTTATGTAGATAACATTGTTTAAAATATTAAATTACTAGCTCGTGCCCGCGACTTCGTCCGCGTAAATTTCTGTTATCGCGGACACGGATGAAGTCGCGGAAAAAATTACCCATGTCCTTTCATTTCAATTCGAAACGACAGGTGGCGCCATCTATGATCATAAGTACGTTATTGTGTTTTCCCTCGGAAACAGTACTTTTTCTCAGGATTAAAAGTACCCTATGTTCGTCCCTGTACACCTAGCAACGTATATCCAAAATTTTAGGATGATCGGTTGGCTTAGGCGTAAAATGGTAACAAACAAACAAACAAACTTACTTTCACATTTATAATATTAGTCAGGATTTTCTCTTCTTATGACATCTGCTGAAGTATACTTTGCAAATGTTACTGGGGTTTTCAATTAAGAATTCTCAATAGCAGCCAGGGTAACAACAAAATATCTGAAAAATAAGATTACTTTTGCTGCTTTGCTGTTTACCTTAGTTTTAACCTTCCACCAGATCTTCATCACAAGCGGCATAGCCGTGGTCCTCCTTATCAGTGCGGTGATGTGGCTGATGTGGAGTGAATACGCAGCTGAATTCCGTCGCAGCAGCAAGTTGTACCCCATCAATATTAACTTGTGCTGCTGTTTAGCTGCTTGCACTGTTATTTATGTACAGGCTGTTATGGTAAGTAGTATTTTTTGTATTTTTTATGACTAGTAAAAATCAGATCAAAACAGTATTTTTCAAGTTTACATGAGAGGCAAAACGATATTTATGTATTTCGAAATTTAAAAAAAACAATCAAAATTAGAGGTCTCTCGTGATAAAAAATTATAATATAATTTTGGTGGAACTTATTCTTAGGGCAAGGAAACGGGATGGGAATAATTATAACATAAAAATAAACGTAAGTACAGTCGTTTCTTTGACAATAACACGTTACTTATTCAAATCAAATCAAATTGTTTATTGCAATCCATGATGTACACATATAGGTGGTAAAATAAAAATAGAAACAATCATGGACCCTGTCGGGCACAGCAAGTTTTTAAATAAGTAAGAGAGAGTCAAAGTCAAAGTCAAAGTCAAAAACATTTATTTCAATTAGACCGATTACAGGCACTTTTGAATTGTCAAGGAGTCTGTCAGTTAGTCCGAAAATTGAAGCTAGTTGCTCGTTCCAAAACGGAGGTAGGCCTCTATGGAGAAGAACGAGCAAGAAACTCCACGGCACTCTTTTAAATTAGGTTTTTACAAAATCCTGGTTACATTATTCTTGTTGATTCTACATGTGAACACAATGAAGGTGAATATAAAACTGAAGTTAAATATAAATTAAAGATGTAAGCTATAGCAGTTAAGAGATGACCAATCCCAACTGACAGCACCCGTTCACGAGCATGACGCATGAGAGGAAGAGCGCTTTATTAAATTGTCTTATTCTTGAGATATATTATATTGTATTTTATATTCCTATTCATTTATCTACTTATTATATTACAATGCTATTTGTTCATTTAAAATTTGTTTAATTATTTTATATTTAATATCGCTTATTTGTTTACTTAGATTATTATTTTATTACAATGCTATTTATTTATTTAAAATTTATTTAATCATCTTATAATATATTTAATATTGCTTATTTGTCCTCAGGGCGTATCATCTCCCTCTCAATGTGAGAGGATAGCCCTACTCTTACACTACACTCACGTCTCCTGTGCGATGTGGATAGTAGCTCTTGGTGCGGCAGTCGCGGAGTTCTGTGCTTGTGACACGTTACTACCGCTGAAGTACAACTACCTGCTGGCTTATGGAGTGCCGGCTGTGGTTGTCATGGTAAGGGTTTAAATTAGTAGAAAGCCAAAATAAAAAGCTACAACAAAAAATACAAATTAAATAAACTTTTGCCACTGGTGGCTTCTGGCGTGAAGGTGAAATATTAGATTAAGGTCGAGTTGGTGGCTGTGCCTTCTATGTATCGACGTGGTTTTGTTTTTTATTGATTAATCAGTTAGTTTATATTTGTTATATTTTTTTAGTTAAAAAAACCTAAAGTAAGCTTTGTTTTCAGTTTAATTACGCTCTCTCTATGGAGCACTATGAAATAAAGCACTACTGCTGGATGTCTATTGAAAAAGGCATGGTTATGGGTTTCATGGTACCCGCCATGATATTAATCCTTATCAATACCGCCATCATCATATTGGGCTTGCAAAGCGTCAATAAGAAGCAAGCAGAAACTCTAACAGCCAAAATACAAGAATTGGTCGACCACCATATAGCCAACTGGCCAAAAACAGACCAAATGGATGACAAAAACGGCAGTATCGACACATTAGATAATATTTATACGCCTGGCAGTAGTAGAAAGAACACTGATAGTTCAGAAACTCTGGACAAAGATTATAATGGGAGTGAGGATGACTGTCATTATGTGAACATGGCAATACCGGGAGAAAATATCGAAACTGGCAGTGAGGTGAGTTACTAGATACAAATTAAAAGCAAATTTGGTAATTTTTTGATTTTATTAAAATGGTAGTATAGCACTAATTGAATGAATATTTTCAATTTTAGCCTAATTTAGTTCACGCTGCAAAAGCCTTGCATGATAAGAGTCTCCTCAATATGCTATACATGGACAATGTATCTTGGAAATGGGGCTGGAATTCTGAAGGCAATGAATTAAAGACGTATTTGAACCTATGTCTTGTATTGGAGCCATTCTTTGCCATCAACTGGGTAATGGGTGTAGTGGCTATAGAGAACGCGGCGCATTGGTCTACACCTACAATTTATTTGATACTCGTCGTTGTAATGGTAAGTTATTCGTAATTTCGTAAACTTTGTTACCTAGACTAGAATCAATTAAGTTCTTTTATAAATATTTTTGATAATAAGGACCCAAAACCACTGGCGTCTGACGACCGCCTTTCTCTAATTTTTTATAAGCATTGACGCTGTGCGTACACTCCTCAAATTCCAGTGCGTTAGGGCCCTAACTTTTGAAGTTACCGTGGTACCCTTAATTTAAGCAAATCAATAACTACTTTACTCCATACTTTCGTTTGCCCATTCTATTCTTATTATTTTTGTTTCAGTACGTATATCTTACAACCACGATATGTACAACGCTGCCGATCGTGAAGCCGAAAACCACAGCTCCATGCTGCGAAGCCGTTATCAGTGAACCTACACTAACAAGAAACAGGTATGTATCTATATATTTTACAAAATACTGTAAGTAAACATAGGAAAATTTCGTTAGTTTGATTGTGTAATTACAACAACAACCGTTTTTTACTCTAACCAACATAACATTAGAAAAAATAACGTTCTCGATTATTTCATGTTACGCAGTTTAATTGCAACAATATAACACAATAACTGCCGTAATTCTTCTAATTTACACATATAATAAAATCGTGCTAAATAAATAGAGTGTAGTGTTGTTGAGTCTGCAAGTGAGATATGATTGAATTCCCCACTAGATTTAATTTTTTTTTAGTCCTTTTATGTGTCAGAATGCTTAAGATATATTTTTTACAGAACAACGGATAGCATTCCTCTCCTGGACCCCACAATCCAACAGCCAATCGTAACTCCTGCGCCGGCGGACACCATAAGTACTATCAGTATTTAAATCTATATGCGTGCCATGAGTTGACTAAGAAAATAGTTGCAAAAACTATATTGTTTACAAAACACGATTGAAAATCACGATTGGTAGAATTCTTTAGCAATGGTATTTTGTGTATCTCGAGTGCCAAGATATTGGTACGTTAAAAAGAGAATGTCATGGCATTGCTAAATAATTTACAGAAAGGATGTGTGGAGGGTGGCATGCATTTGATGGTAAAAGAAATTGTTTGAAGAAATTGCGTTTTTTGGAAGAAAGTTAACAAAAATTTGCCAATATTGGTAAAAATCGATCGAAAATCAATTAATTATGGTTGGTTTTCGAATGTTCCCCATAGACGGCGTCTTGCTGAGTGACAATAGAACTTTGAAAGGCCTTTTATTTTGATAGCATTAGCTGAATGTTGTGTTGTGCGTAATTTTTACTTTGTGTATAGGTAAGGCAGTGAGACAACATTTTTATAAATATTATTTTTCTACCATTGCAAAATTTTGTTTTTTTCACTTGTATCACAACTGATTTTAAAGTAATGTTGCCGTTTCTAAATTTTTCTTTCCCATATTTCGTAAAAAAAGACAGCTGCAAAATGTAATAATTTCGGTCCTTTGACAATTATTTTGTTAAACTATTTTCGGCTTCCTTCAAACGGCCAGCTTCGTTCATAAATGCGTTGGCATTTGTTAAGAGCTTCAGATTCGTTTTCATTTTTGGAAAGGAGTGTAGTTTATGGTGTTTGTAAGTATTTTAAGAATAAAAAGTTGACTGTAAGGAGCCTACGTCACAGTGTGACTTTTTAACTGATGTGCTGTGTTTGTGCGACACGCGCAATGGCGTTGCACAAAGATACAGTGCACGCTCTATCACTGTCGTATCAATGGAGCCTCAGTCTTAATTCATACCATACGACGATATGGATATTATATTATTATATAAATAATTATGATGATATCTCCTTCACACATATTTACTTAAATAATATAAAAATATGGCGAAATACGGCGAAATCGTGTGAATTAAGATTTTATTTATAAGGCCAACTGTAATGAGGAATTGTGTCTTCTTATCTTAATTATAATTAAAAAATATTTCTAATTATTCATTCATATCTAAATAGTGTAATGTAGATACTGTAACCCTGAAAAATTCAGAACAGTATAATTCTCTCCCAAGAAATGCATTTACAATTTAATCCTTAATATAATTCAACTAAAATGTGATTCATAAAAAGGAATTTTAATAAAATTAAGAGGTTCAGATAATGTGTGTGTTAAAAAACTTAAGTAGTTCAAATTCCATTTCAAATAACATTAGAAAAAAAATGGCGTAGTTTTGGAATTTATACCTACTGCTTCAGATTTTTTTCTGGGAAGTTTGTTGATAAAATAGGTACCAATATAAGCAGTGACAAATGTTACACACGTAATCAATAATAACTACCTCTGGGTAGCAAGCAGATTTTTGCCTTGCTTGCATCAATCTATTTGACCCTAACATGAAACCATCTAATGATTCAACGAAAGAATTTTGATAAAATATAAAAAGACAAACAAAAATGTCACTGCTCTTATTGGTAAAAAAATTCCAAATGATTAGGTTCCTGGCTCTAGATTTTATAATATACCTATCTATAAGGACTTTTCTACCGCAAAGTTTACTAGGTATAAGTTATAATTCTAGAAATCTAAACATTGAAAACTCATTTGTGTAACAATATAACAGTTTGACTCAACCCACGGTCAGAGTGCTGACAATAACAATTATTATATTCATAATCTTACGTTTATGAGCTAATATCAAATAATTATCACATCAATGGGCGCAGCAAGGTAAATCATAAACCTCCTCTTAAAATAATATCCTCAAATTCAATTGACAATAAGTTATAAAAACGGACACTGCCCTAAGAATTACCTAAAGCTTGGATAAAGTCCTTTCCTAGCTACGCCCTGTATCGGTTTTGTCAAGTCGGTATGGTGTGTATAAAAGCATGTATAAATTATTTATACATAATTTAGGTCTTGGGTCTTTAGCAAGTTTTAAGCTATAAAGTCGAGGGCAAAACTGAAATTCCATCTTATATTATACCGACCCACGTAAAGAGCTTAAGATCTATTTACAAATACAATTGCTTAGTGCTTGTGTAATGCAGTACCTACTTAGCATGATCATTAATTTTAAAAGCTGTATTCTTACAGAATCAATGCAAAAAATAGGCCCACGAAGCGATTGAAATAATGATTAATTGCAACACTGCAGACAATAGCCGGCGATTAGCCATTAATTTTAAAATGTTGCCAGATAAAAATAATTTATTACTAAATCGGGGTAAAATATTTTGCTAAGAAAATAAGTATGTATGAATATCTGTATGTTTACTTGTACGTACCTATTGTGTAAGATGCTAATGATTACCTGTGGTAAAAAGAAATCAATTCTCGTCAGATGAAATATGTTTGAAACTTACTACTTTGATTGTAGTTAAGATTTCATTTGTGATAGAATATAGTGTGATAGCAATATTGTTGCCACGACGAGTTTTAATAAATGTTTTAAAATATCATTACTGGTTTTGTATTATTTAGTCCACACCCGATTATTACCGATGGTCGCAAGTATGTTTTCAGAGAAACAACAGCGCGACTGTTTTCTGAAATCTGTTGTCCGATTCTTTATCGGAGAGAAATAGAACACAAAAGATGGTTCTACGAAAAGTCTAACATGGGTGGAGGGCCTCTACCCATGTTTGAGTAGTTAGTTTTCTGTTGCCTAAAGGCCTCCACTGGAGGCCCTTAGGCAACAGAAAACTATAGGCGTCTTGCTCGCCCAAGATCTCTGTGAGGGTAGGGTAGACAGAGATCTTTGTCCTGTTGTGAGCCTACAGATTACTTTTAAGAGATTTCGACACTCGAGTTATTAATGAGGGTGGCCATCATCTTATTTTATAATTGATTGACATAAGTTTGTATATGCTGTCAAACGTGATTAGTATGGCAGGAGCAACCTGTGACGTCACTCATTTACAGAGTCTATTTATTGCTTTCAAAGCGACTAAAAACATAATTGATCAGTTAATTAAAAGTTAATTCATTTTTAGGGCAAAAATAAAAGTGCTCTTTTACTTAATTGCAGAACATGATCTGCGCCACACGGGAAACGACGTTATAGGTGATTAGTGAATAAAACAACTAATATTCTCTTATATCGAGTGTATTTCTGGATAAATCGGTTACAAAATACTTATCCAACGCCCGCCATGTATCGAGCCGCAGCTCAAGCATACATCCTTTAGCAAGATGAATCTCAAACGAAACTAGGTGACCGTATAAAATCGTACATTCTTTATATTACAATCTAAATAGTATAAAAGCCGACCGGCGTTCGCTTACCAGTGTTTACAATTTAAAAAAGATCGACGCGTACGCTGTATTTAAATTTAGTTTGAGCTTAACTTACTCTTTAGTAATTTTATAGGAAAAAATATATATAATAATTAGTATAATTTAAATTATTACATAAAGATTCCTTAATTGCTTTGATAGAGGCTGTCGCGGAGTCGGCCGTGGGTTACAGTTGTCTGTACAAGTGTTCCGACTACCTAACCGCTCCGGAGTAGAATCGACTGCAAAAGCTTAAGGACTGAAACGATATATAAAAAAAACCCATGCGAAACTGTGGGTAGCACCGCGAGCCGCCTGACAATACTGACTAAGACCACAGAGGAGGAACTCCATGCAGTGGTGCAACGCTGTCGAGTGACGTTGTCCGACTGCATGTAGGTGAGCTGTGGTGGTTGAAGGTTGTTTCATGGGGTGGTCGCGATGTGCCGCACGTCGGTCGAGGTGATAAATGCTGACTTATTGGCGGTCGGTGGCGCGCAGCTTCTCTTCAACAGCCTCCTGCGAGGCCTCCGAGAGGTCGGTCGCTTGGATGTACTTCTGTACGCCCACCAGCGACTTCTTCAGTGCGTCGAAGGAGCTGTGGACAAAGGAATATTGTATTATTTATTTATTTAAGCTTTATGCAACAAAAAGTACTATGGCGGACTTATTGTCTTAGGCATTCTCTATCAGACAACCAAAGATTTGATTGTATTGTTGCAAAATAGGCAAAAAATTAAGTTACAAAAACATGGAAAATAGGTTTTCTTATAGACTAGGTAACAAGAGCAACAAGACAACATTTTACAGCTGCATTGCACTGTGTTAATACAATCAGTCATGTCTCGTTTAGGCGCGACAATAATGTGACTGCAACATGTTGATGCACGCGCATTTTGGCCCATGTCACGGATACAAGTCAAAGAACAATTTCAAGGGCATATGACAAACTTGAATAATATCACCGAACTTGGCTAATACAGAGGCGATAACTTTTATTAGTCGTCACTTATCTATCAGCTCTTGTCGTGGTAAAAATGTTAGGTGTTCCAAGATGGTAGGAGGGAGGGGGGAAGTGTTTTGCGGACATTTGCTTTGCATCATCATCTGCCTAGCCTTTTCCCAACTATGTTGGGGTCGGCTTCCAGTCTAACCGGATGCAGCTGAATACCAGTATTTTACATGGAGCGACTGCCTATCTGACCTCCACAACCCAGTAACTGGGTAATATGATACCACTAGGTAAGACTGGTTGTCAGACTTTCGGGCTTCTGACGACCCGTAACGACTGTCAAAGATCCACGTATGACAGCCGGGACCAACGGCTTAACGTGCTTTCCGAGGCACGGGGGAGTCTCGGTGTGTAAAGATGGTCACCCATCCACGGACCAACCCTGGCAAGCGTAGCTTAACCTGACGGATCGACCTGGCGGCTGTTATTACTTATTTGCATGCTAGAAATATAAAAGTAAGCTTAAAAAATATTTGATGCTCGACCGTGGCTTGTGCAACGTACGAGGCGCAGAAGACATGATGAAAATCTCACGGACATTTTATGTGAAGCAGTCATTCAAATAAATACATGGGCGGAGTCCGTGTCACGTCCGACTCTTGGTCCCTACAAATCGATCCGGACACGGCTAGCGCTCTTTACGGTAAACCATAAGGGATGATTCTCATTAGAGCGGGCCGTGCCCAGGGCGGGGCCCGGACGGGGCACGGTTTTAACTTGTTACATATACATATTTTGTATGAACCAATTTATATTACACAGTGCATTATCCGTGTCCTGTCCGGGCCCGCTCGATGCACTTCAATACCAAAATATATGTAACAGATAAAAACCGAGCCCCGTCCGGGCCCCGCCCCGGGCACGGCCCGCTCTAATGAGAATCATCCCTAACTCATCCTCTCAGCTTAACAGCCTAATAGTTATTTTAAGCCACCGCGTTAAATCGCTTGTTTTCGAATTGAAAATGCTTGCAGAGTTGCAGTATAATTTTTTATTGAGCATGATAAACAAAAAGCAAGATAATAGAAGGTAATCTTTTTATATTTCCTGTTATCTATTTATAATTCTATACCTATAAAATGCTTTGTTTGCAATGATTGACTGACGGATCAACGCACAGCCTAAACCGGAGATCGTAGAGACCTGAAACTTGGAGGGAGTGTTCTTTGTATGACTTATACATCTGAGAATAAAGGATTTTCCAAAATTAACCTCTTGAGGGGATGAAATAGGTCCAAACTTTGGCTCGAAATCGTGGAAAGAGGCTAGAAGACTACTAGCCCCTGTCCGCGATTTCGCGTGATGCGCGTTAGCATGTTATATAGTCATATAACATGCTAACATGCAGGAGAAAAAAAACCACGAGGTCGAGTCGGGGGCAGAAGGTATATATATATATTATTTATCTCATTGTCTATATTGATTCTTTTTGACTTAATGTATACCAAGCTTGCCCTCAAATAATCAACATTACACTTCAAATCATTATCTAGAAAGTGGCGATGAAAATCTAAAATTCAAAGCATGACTTTCACAATACGTCTACGTCATCACAAACAAATAGCGTTCCACGATTAGCTATCGTGTCGATAAGGACATCATATCTTGGTTCTCAGTAAACATGATTCGATTGTATGCGTCATCGCTAATGATTCGAGTGTAGGGCGCGGTCGTTTTTGTTTAATTTTATGACAAGACATAATAACCACAAAATACTGTAGACGGGGTTTTTTTTGGTTGATTTTTTATTCCTATCGATACGCCAGATCCTGCCATAATACTACAACAAACATTTTTTTTAAATTGGTAAAAATCAACAATAATTCCTTCCGCCCTGGGTGGGAGGGATTGTCAGACTTTTACTGACTAAAAAACGCCCTGTTCCATCTGTTGCCCTTTACGGATTTGTGCTCGGTTGATCGCAAAAGGCTCACCCCCTATTACATGGAACTTAAACATAACTGGCGAAATGTGGGTGTACCAATGGGTACACCTCTGCCTAACCCTTCGGGGATTACAGACGTGATGTAGTTACCAACCCATCTAGTCTTTTTGCAAAATCTGACTTAAGTTGTGCTAAACCTACCTCTGATATATTTTAATTTAACTTTATTAATTAAGATTTTCCCTGACTGCCTCGTTGGTCTAGTTGTCGCAAAGCGCGACTGCTGAGCACGAGGTCTTGGGTTCGATTCCCAGGTCGGGCAATGTGTTATTGGGTTTTTCCATCAGGAATTTCTCAGTAGCAGCCTCGGAGTTTGGATTTGTGCCCGGTTGATGGCAATAGGCTCGCCCCCTATTACATGGGACTTAAAAATAACTGGCGAAATGTGGGTGTACTAATGGGTACACCTCTGCCTAACCCTTCGGGGATAACAGCCGTGATGTTATGTATTTTCCCTTAAATCTGGGTCTTCTTACAAGAGAATTCAACGCGGACGCAGTCACGGGCAAAAGGTAGTCGCTCACAAATGCGCACAAAGTGTACAAAAAGCGCACATTTCTCATCTTAATTCCTAAGTTAATCTGCTATTTAACAATAGTGTTACGAGTTAGTGTTGATATGATTTCCTTTGTACTTTTCTATGGAAAGATAATATTCGTGATAACAAAACAAAGAGATTTTTATCAAAAGTAGCTCTATTAATGTAAATTATAATTGAATTTGCTGATAGCAAACTAACACACATTAGGTACTTTATGGTACAAACAGCTCTATCCTGTTCCTAAAATACCTTAATCTGATAGAATTTTCGTTATTCATAAAGATGTCCGCATAAATCTCAGTTACTGCGGACATGGACGAAGAAGATGAATAAAAAGTAGCCTATATGTTTTCTTGGGGTTCGAACTCACCCCGCACCTACCAAATTTATCAAAATCGGTTCAGTGGTTTAGTGAAAAATCCGTTCTTGGCGGGCGTACACTAACTACAAAGTAGCTCCCCGCTAAACACCTTTATACGTCAAGCGGTTTTCGATATTGAAAGTATGATTTTCGTTTTTTTTTTTATATATTTAGATAGATTTTAACATAACATAACATCACGCCTGTAATCCCCGAAGGGTTAGGCAGAGGTGTACCCATTAGTACATCCACATTTCGCCAGTAATGTTTTTAGTCCCATGTAATAGTGGGCGAGCCTATTGCCATCAACCGGGCACAAATTCAGACTCCCGAGGCTGCTACTGAGAAATTCCTGATGGAAAAACCCAATAAAACTTTATGCCCGACCTGTGAATCGAACCCAAGACCTCATGCACAGCAGTCACGCTTGCGACCACTAGACCAACGAGGCAGTTAGATAGATTTTGTTTGAAGAAAGAAAGATTTTTATTCTAAATGCCGTTTCTGACCTATTTTCCCCACAAAATATTGACAACTACCGTCACAGTGGCTCATAAACAATATTTCCGTACAGTAACGCGCTGTAAACGTTGGCTTTAAATAATTTTGTGTTTTTTGGCAGCTGTATGCGAGGACTTCCGAGTTTATTATCATAAAATTACAGCTGGAACGACTAGAGAGCTCCGTTTCGATATAAATGTATTATCTATAGTGCAATTCTTTCACGGTTGAGATAAAAAATTGCATTACAGTGCATTATAAATTATTGCTACGTTGTTGTGCCCTAACAGGGTCCATAAATGTACTTTAACTATGTAACTTCTATTATACACATTATGGTATTCAAATAAATATGAATACAAATAATGCGAGGAAACTATCCTATTTGTTTTGAGGTGAAACAAACCATCAAACAGCAATGGGAATATGAGTTTTTAGACTAGTATTGCCTCTGTATAAGCTTGATGATCCAGTGTATATGTTGAGTGTAATTTTTCAGATATAACACATAACATAACATCACACCTGTTATCCCCGAAGGTTAGGCAGAGGTGTACTCATTAGTACACCCACTTTTCGCCAGTTATGTTTAAGTCTCATGTAATAGGGTGTGAGCCTATTGCCATCAACCGGGCACAAACCCAGACGCCGAGATATCTTGGATATCTTCCTCCCATTTTTCAAAGTACATAATTGGATAATGGATATAATTCTACTCTAGATTAATTTTGAAAATTATTCTAAGCATAAGTTTTGTGTACAGTCAACAATAGAGATGCAGGGTCGCCATATATAAGGTTTTTAAGAAAACTTTTAACTATATTAGACGACCCATGTTCTCCCTAAAGATGGCCACAATGACCGGCCTTTATTTTTTTTATTTTTTTGAGGTGGTAAAAATCATCAAATGACTCCTTCCGCCCTAGGTGGGGCGGAAGGGACTGTCAGACTGACTAAAAAACCACCCTGTTCCTTCTGTTGCCCTTTACGTTCCGGGGCCACGGTATCCTGTTAAGACGTCCCGCAACCCCGGCAGGCGTTGGCCCCGTTGGGGGCCCCGTCCCTGTGCTGACAGCTCTTTGAGGCGCGCGCGAACAGGACGCGCCGTCGACCCGGGCTTGGTCCTTGATCGGACGGCGAGCTAACAATGACCGGCCTTGCGATTAGCATATGTTTAGGTATTTACCTGGAGTACAACATCTTCTTCTTGACCTTGGCGGTGTCGGGGCACCATGACATAAGGAAGAGCTTCTGTTTCTTGCTAGCCTCCGACGTGCCCTGACACTGGTGCGTGTACTCGAAGTCGAAGAGGCCATATCTGAAAATTGAGAAAACAAAATTGAATAATTGAGCTTTAGAAAATGCTGCGGCCAATTTTCCATTGAAGTTAGAGCTTTAAATCGTGTGCGTTTAAGTGTTTTTTACAATAACAAGAAGAAGAAAACAAGTGACAGCTTGCGGACAACTTACAGTTGGATTTTTGAGGCGATTCCGGCCAGGCCAAAAGAATAATAATATGAATACCAGCCTATTATTGTCCCATTGCAGGACAAAGGGATCTTCTCATACAGAGAAGGCGCAAGTATTTATCAACACGATTTTGTTCGAGGAGGATTGGCGATTTCAATACCATAATTTATATATATAAAAAAAAATCTTAATGTCCTGCTAAAAATTCAAGAACGGCTGGACTGTTTTGGCCGATTCTTTTTTGTTATGTTCGTAAATTCGCTTAAAGGCTTTGATAAAAGTTTTTTAGAAAAATCTTCCGTAGAAGGCGGATATTTAAACTCGTGGGAAGCTGTTCACTAGTTATTAAGGTACTGCCACACTGCTGTTTACAAACATTTGTAAAAATTTGTTCACCTACAAAATATCATAATTCTTCAATTTATGAGTGTTAGAAAATGTTTGTTAACATTTTTAAACAGCAATATGGCACCTTTTTAATAAAATTAATGAATATCTATATTTACCTGCACTCTCCAGTGCCGCCCTTTTGCAAATCCTCAAGGAATTGATCGTACTCAGCGTTACGTTCGCCGACGGTTTCAACGTCGATCTGTTTCTCATCGCGGATGTAGAAGACCACGTAGCGATGCTTCTTATCCTTTTTAATCTCCTCGTACGTCGTTTTACAAGCGTCCGATACTGTCACACCTGACGCCTGGAAAGAAGGAAGGAGTTTAGTATTGATTCTAAAACAATATGGAATTTCTTGCCCGTTCTTCTCTAAACGAAACTAAGTTTTGGAAGAGGCAACTAGATTCAATTCTTTTATTCTTATCTAAGATGTTCAAAAGTGCTTTTAAATGGTGTAATTGAAATAATTTTTTTGACATTGATTTTAAAATTATGGAAAAAGTTTTCAATACTATAATTTCGCGTCAATTATACTAGGCTGAAGCAGTTGTTGTATCCTATTGTAAATATATAATGTAACGACTTGTGTAATATATTGTGAATAGTAGACGAGTTCCACACCAATATAAACGAAACTAACTTTTGGAAGAGGCAACCGATTCAATTCTTTTATTCTTGATTATGACGTTCAAAAGTGCTTTTTAATGGTGTAATTGAAATAAATTATTTGACTTTGATTTTAAAATTATGGAAAAAGTTAGTTAGTTACTATAATTTCGCGTCAATTATACTAGGCTGAAGCAGTTGTTGTATCCTATTGTAAATATATAATGTAACGACTTGTGTAATATATTGGAAAAAGTGTGAACAGTAGACGAGTTCCACACCAATAGCTAGCCAGCTATAAGAGTTCCTTCGAGTTTGCGGAAAGACTGAAAGTAGCTATAGTCTATATTATAGACTGCTGTTTAGCTTCTCTTTTGAATAATACATTACTTGAATGGTAAATTACGAACCACAGTAGAGCGAGGAGGCGTTTTCTTAAAGATTAATGTCCAGGAGCCATTGCCAATCGATTAACGTCGGCGCACTATTAGAATTAATAATATCCGATCACTAATCTTATTTTATGCTACAGTTTATTACATTGTTTTACTTTAAATAGACGACGAAATTGTTTACTAATACCCATTTAAATGAATGTGTGAGATCATGAGTTTCGCAAGTAATATCTCGCGAGATAATTCTTACACATCGTTCGTAAACTAATGAAATATTTGAAGAGATTACTGGCGGGTCGTGCGTTCATATTGGTGAAGAATCTTTTAATATCGACTCCCCTGCGTTCTTTCCCTATTTCATTAAAATGTTAAGTTATGAAATGCTGAGTATATGTATACGTAGATCATGCGTCAATAAAATTCAATGGCAAAATTCGTTTTAGACGCAGGCAAATTCGTAAAAAATCATTATTACGAAAAACAAAAGCCTTTAATATTAGCAAGTTAGCTAAGTAGTAGCGGTATACATCATTAACAGCCAGATAAATGATTAAATAGTTAAATGAGCCACAGTTCTAAAACCTAATTGATTTTAGTTCTAACTCCCATGTCAAAATTTCTTCCATTTCTTAAAGTAATTGTAGTTTGATATTTAACGCTTTTAATTCTAAGGATAGGTTTTGGATGTATATCGATTTATTTTTTCTGCCTAACAATACATAAATACATAACATCACGCCTGTAATCCCCGAAGGGTTAGGCAGAGGCTGCTTAGCAATAGAACATACTAAAAATGGGAAAGCTTAACACATTTACCATATCGAAATAGTTTGACGTAATTAACTGCCTACCTACCTTTCAGAATGGGTCAGATATGATTTTTTCCCTGTAAATAAAGCTCAAAACTTTTAACGGTCGAATTAAAATAAACAATTAGAATTTGTGGCTTGGCTCGTTTTGACAGAATAAAGCTCAGGGTTGAGGAGGTCAAACGGTATTCTAAACTCAAATGATGCATGAATGTGCTACTTACAGATGAATGCACAGTCTATTACAACTTGGGCGTTCCTTGGGCTTTTGCCAGGAACGGCGACATCAAGAAGACGTCTCATAGTTTGAGCAACATACTAAATGTTGGGCTATTCATTCCCACGTTGCGAGTGAAGAGATATTATTATGTATCTTTGGTTTGTGTACAGTTAACTAAAGTTATAGGTATGTAGGGTCGTCAGATATAGTTAAATTTTTCTTGGAAACTGATGGATGTTTTCAAATGTAATTTCTTGTGGATAAAAGTTTCAATCGAAAACAACCATTGGTTTCTAAGAAAATTTCAACTATATCTGACGACCCTGGATACTTATTTCTTTTGATTAGAGCGAGGTTTTGTCTCGTTTTACTTTCTTTTTTGTGGAATTGTTTGTTTACATTTCTATAGAGATTGATGATTAACTTGTATCTTTTATTTCGTAATCCGCAACAAAGAAATAGACAGACAGACAAAAAAAAGTACCGTGTAATATTTTTCTTGACGTAAACAGACAATCAAAATTTTATTTATATTTAAGTATATAAACAAAAAACTCTGTTTCAAGACCTACATCCGAAAACACGACTTCCACTCACAAAATGGCCGTTAATATTCAAAAAGGAACATTTCCTGTGAGTCCAAATCTCGCTTGAACGGAACTAGTCAATAGACATCAAATGGGTGGCTATTGTCTCAGGCGACCGGCCAACGGATTTTAAATAGACTTGCTACTTGCGTAGATACTACAGCCATCATTTAGATGTTATGGAAGACACATTTATGATTTCTAATGAGGTTGTAAGATTTGTGAAATTATTTTGTAGCTTTATTTTTGTTTCATAGCAAATAACATAACATTTTTAAAAAGTAGATTTTCGACAGAACTGAAGACACTGTTGGCGAAGTGGCTGAGCGATTGGCTTCACACTAAAAATCACAATGAAACACCCGAGCGTGTCAGATGTGCGCCCCACGTGTTTCTGATAACGGAGGAATATTAATCTGCCGGTTTGCATGGTGGCTGTACGGAGGGGTCGAAAATGGGAAATAAAATAATGACATTGAAACAATCAAGAGCATCAGATTAGTACCTGACAATTAGGTGCAGGGACTTCTTCAATCTGAAGGTTTGTAAAATAAAATTCGCTGACCTAGACGCGCGGCCAGGGCTTATACATGGTGGAGGTACGCTGAGCGCCGCGCATGAGTAACTCCCAAAATCGCCACTTGGGCTTCCCTACTATAAGCAAGATACCAACTATAGAAATTGTGTCCCTGTTTCATTAGGCTTCCAATTATCTTAAGATATCTTGCTACTACAGATTATTTTGCAAGTTTAATGTATTTGTTTAAAGTTTCAAAAGAACTTAATGCTTAAATTTTACCCGAGACCTATATGGCGTTGATAAACGTGTTGAATGAAAATATTAAGGTAAGAAAAAGAAATAACATTTAATTTTAGTTACTTTCATTGTATTACATATCACGCAAAGTTAATATTGCGCTGTCATTCTGGTGTAAAAGATCTGAGTAATCACTATCGCGGACCTGAGAACTTGCAGTTGATCCTTGACTCCGAGAATTCGATGAATCTGAATACGATGAAGGCATTGGACTCGTAGCATATTTCCCAGTACCAATAATAGCATCATACAATAAATTATCAATATCCCTTTGTACTAAAATCTTTGTTCGCTCATCTTTAATTTTCCTTAATTTCGCCGCGACAGCTGCAGCAAAAATGTTGTCGTCATCATGTTTATTTGCTTCCATCTGCTTTTTTACGTTCTCCATAATGGACAAAGCATGGCTGATTCTCGGGTCTTCATCGACAGCACGACGTTTAAGGGAGTTCTTCGGAGCTTTAAATTTTTCGACTAGCCTTTCATGAGGAGATTCTTGATCTTCATTTACTATGTCATCATGGATATCGTCTATTAGCTGAAATAATAATACAATTTTGTTGTTCAGATGCCTAACACATTAGAAGAATGGATGACATGAATCTGCCTAATTGCATGGAGCCCCCATGCAGTTAGGGAAAATGGATGGCAAACATGTTATTAATTTAAGCTCCATATAATACTGGAAGTGGCTTAAATGAATGTATACTTCAGAAAAGCCACATTAATAACAGTGACATGTTGTTACTTGCATAATGTTTTGATGACACAAAAGTTGTCTTCACAACTTTGTACTTCTTTTGGCAGTTTTGATACTGGGAACCAAGTTACTTGATGGTTGTTGGCGGTGCGATGCACTCATAGCAATCATGTCGGCGATGAGAAAGATATAAGAGAAGAATTTGCATATTATTTTCAAAACTGACATCGGAATGGTGCCATGGCAATTAACAGTAGAGTAAAAAGCATAATATTAAGCAAATAAATAAAAAATGAGGTTTGAAGATAACAATGTTATATATTATGAAACGTACCTGTTCATTTATTTCGTCTTGTGTGTTTATGCTGGCGTTCGGTTCGTCCTTTCCATATAAGAAATTCAAGTATGCATAACCAAACCATTTAGGCTTATAAATATCTGAAATCCCAGAACCTGAAGATTTTGAATCCAAGATTTTCTTCTTTTCTCTTCGGTATTGAGCCAAAATAATCTTCCACTTTCTCATTAACTCAGTTGAGTCAAAATTGAATTTTTGAGCCAACTTTTGAGCGGCGTCTTGCCTTTTGTATTTTTTCTTAAAATCCTTGTGATTGGAATCCCATAGAATGGGATATGATTCAATGGCTCGAATAAATTTAATTACTTTTTGATTCGTCCAATCCATGTTTTAGGTAATATATTCTGATAATTAAAAAAAAAATACTTGTCAGAGTGCGCGCACAAATAAATGTTTTCGCTTTGGTAGCGGAAGCAAGAATGAGTCCGCTAGTTATAACGTGTGCGCGCACACAAGTACACAGTAGTGCGCAAACATTGCTACAATGTTCTCGCACAATTTGTTATTGTTCGCTTAAGTGACTCGACCAAAACAAACATTTGTGCAGCACTGTGCCACAACGTTCAGCACACTGGTGGAATCTCGCCTTAAAATTAACCGAATATAAAACCAGGTACCATTGCGCTATGACGTTGTCGTCAATGAATGAAATGAATGTACTCAAACATTCTTGTCAACATACACTGACATGACACTTAATATCTGTGGTAATAGCCTAGGAACGAACGTTAATCCGTTGATCCCGACTGTCGTACGTGGATCTCTGACAGATGTTACGGGTTGTCAGCTCGTCGCTCCATGTAAAATATCATTCGGTTAGGCGGGAAGCCGATCCCAATGTAGGGAATTCTTTATTACATCAAAAAACGACTAAAGGATATTTTCTAAGGCATAACTCATTCATCAGTAGAAAGTCTCAACTCAAGCAAGTTTTTTTTTTGTAAAATAGACCATAAATTCTCAGACTGCCCTCTTAAAATTTTGCCAGAAACTCGGGTCATTGCAAAATAAATTATGCAAGTATGTGGGTAGTCTGAAATAATCTGCGTTATATACGAGGGCAGCTGTTGTCGCATTTCATTCAGTTCTATTTCAATTAAACACAAGGCTGATGCAGTTACTTCTAAATTATTTAACTTGTGTTTCAGACTGCATTGTAGTATTTATTGTTTGAAATAATTGTATTTCTTTGCCAATTTTATTGAGATGAAAAGTTTATCAAGACCCCTGTGTTCCGATAAAGATGAATCAATGGGATTAATGATTCTTTTTGCTGTCAAAACGCGATGCCCCCATAAGTTTTATATGGCAATGTAAACTATGACGTCACTTGTTATTCTATATAATCTCACATAACATAATACTTAAATGATTTATGTTGCGTCTTGGAATTATTTGTGTCAATTGCCCAATTGCCATTCTATCAAAACAATTTTTTAAAATGTATTTATTCATAGATACCTTAAATATGTAGGTACATTAATCACAGTAAGTACAAAGCCGCTGTACATCTGACATATCGATAACACAAAAGAGGAAGGAAATATCAAACCTCCTTCAAAGAATAGCAGACACCTTTCACGCAATCACAAACTACCCACATTCTAAATAAAATCTTATTACGTTCCCCACAAAGTCTGTTACGCTTCGTGAGATCGAAATGTCATCTCATGACTCACCGGGAATGTTATCATTGGTTATCTGAGGTCGGGCTTCGAGTCACAAATGTAATGTTTCCATACATTTAAAATAGGTATAATTGTTCTGCCCATTTGTTTTGTTTGTACAGGTGGTTCTCAGTTCAATGAGTAACGGTTTATTGCGGGTTCTAGTGGGCTTGGTCAACAATACTGTGTAATGTTAGACTAGTCTATTTAATGCCTTGACCTAGTCTACAGCTAGACCTTGTGGTCGATCGCTGGCTGGAATCGCACGTAATAAATACTGGTGGGACTTGTGTTTCGCTTGAAAATGATAAATTCTCACTTATTTTGGTCGCACGTTATAAACTCATGCTTTCTTCCACATATTTCAATGGTTTCAGCATTTGAGATAGTTTTGACAGTAAGCTAAAATTCTGGAACATAAATCTTGCTTAGTTTCACAAGAGTATTGCTACTGCTATTATGAACGCGAAAGATTATGAGGATGGATGGATGTTCATTACTCTTTCACACTTAAACAGCTACGCGGAATTAGCTGAAATTTAGCACACAATCATACGGATAATGATCTAGTGTAAATTGTTATCCTGTTTTTGTGCAAATGAAGGATAATTTAGAACTGTCTACGCAGACGAAGTCGGAGACAAAAGCTAGTACTTTTATAAACGAACGTAAAGTTTTACAAAAACGTTGATGATTCACCGTCAAATAATCTGTAAGACAGCCATTCAACACTTCACAAAACCGTAACAACGCTAGAGGGATCTAAAAACGACAGTCCCCCCGCGTGGTACAGTAAAAATAGCCCTAGTCCACACCCGTTGAAGACATTGGCCGTAGCACAATCTAATAATACGACGGTGCATGAACCACGACACGTGCGTTCTATCCTAAACCTTTGAGGATGTGCACATGTTTCAGTGTTACTTTGGCTTTAAAAGTTCAATTTTTGGAAAAATTTGAATCTGAATCACTTTTGGAACAATCAGGCAAAAAGTCAACGGTCTGGTGTGACGTTTAACCATAACGGAATCGAAAATATTAGGTTATTTTTCTAATTAGTTGAAAAAAAAGTTGTGCTGTTACGGAACTCTTAGTATATACTTGATTACGAGTAGTTTTTGGGTCACATATTTTAGGACTTACGGCCCCGCTGACATAAGTCCTAAAATATAATGAATAGTAAGGCAATAGACCACTCATTCTCATTGAAGACTACAATGAACCTATTTATATCGCAGTATAAAAGCGAATCTATTTCTATTTCAGTATCTAATATCTGAATGATGTCATTGTTATTGCATTTCTTATTTTATAACGTGTAAACATCACTACATCAAGATATTTTTGGTACATTTTTATTATAATTGTCGTGAATATCGGTTAGCAGTTCTTCATAAACCGGTTAACTATTTTTTACGGTTCGATATCTATCCTAATATAAGGGGCTTTTTTTGTTTAGTTTGTTTTAACATGCTAATGTCTAAACTACCAGTGGGAAAGGATAAATTATTTTTGTATGTGACAGCCAGATTCATGAGGAATAGTATAGGCTATATAACATCACGCCACGACTGACGAAAGCGGAGCAATAATAAAAAACGTAATTAAATGCAAGTAAAACGGAGGAGTATAGATAGTATCTGATATAAGTATTGGCGGATTGGTGATCTCACATGATGATGTTATTTCCACAGAGCACGCATAACCAGTTGATTCATCGAGTTTGCTCAGCCCATTCCCTGCTTAGGACATGCATATCAATCACTTACTGCCAAAATGGAAGTATTTCTCCGTTCCTGTCAGTTTTCGTAATTGGTACTTTCTCCGGACGGGTTTTTCAATTTATCAGTGCCTTTTGAATGCCAAAAGGGTCATCGTAATCCACCTTGACCTTTGCAAAACGGGCTATTTTCATTCTTGCCGCATTACTGCACAACTGAAATTCTATATTTTAGTCATTTTATTCGTTCGAGCCATTTGCTTAGATCTAGCAAAGCACATAGATCACTACTCGTTTTTGGACTTGAGTCAGCAGTCCGACGGCTTAGTCATTTCTCATTCTGTTCAAAACGAAAGCATAAAACATGATTTAATGTATTCACAGCACGTTTAGGTTATTACAATATACCTAGCTGCATTATTTCTGCATGAGCGAGTGCCCAGACTGCACCATTTTGCCGCATTAGGCGAGATTATAGTCATGCAATCCTACGGCAGTCGATCGATTGCCCGTGGTTCAGTACTGCAATTCAGAATTCCCGCTTCTGAATTATTTATTAGCTTCTATTCAGTTTATATGGCCTTTGAAGAGCCTTGAGTTGGGGAGGCCAGTTCCTTGAAGACGTTTCCGTATTTTAAAGGAAGTAGACGATTTGAAAGCTTTACAAATAGAGGAATCAATTTACTGAAGGCAATATAACTGTTAGAGCTTTCAAAGATGCTTTCAAGAACGTAATTTTGCTAGAATAATTTAGGTTTCGACTTGAAAAGACGAAGTAATAAAGTTACAAAAAATAGTGTCTGGACTGAGCAGAAATAAAGTAATTAATCAGAACAGTTTTCAATTAACGCCAATTTTCTGCAACTTAAATTAGAAATTGCTGTACGAGAGAATTTTGTCCTAGTTTCGTTAAAATTGTTAGACATTCCACTCTCACGCAGAACTAAAAAAATTAAGATAACGCTACTACTGCCGTGATTCTTTAAAAGGCCACCTTCTGACAAAACAGTTTTTTGAGAAAATCGCGAAAGCAGTCTTAATTTTGTTTTTTTTACTTTAATTGATCTGCGTAAGAAAAATGACATACCTGGTGGGTTTTTTTTTATAAAGGGGTGCCCGTTGTATCTTATTTAGTGTTACTGGATCAATTTTTAACATTTAAATTAATAAATTTTATGAATTATATATTTTTTCACATTATTGGGATAATTTTACATCCTATAATAATCCAGTAAAAGACAGCTTCAGTCCCGAAGCTGCCTTTTAGTGAATTATTAGTTACTTTTTTTTATTGAAAATCATTTAGTCACCAAATTCATTGTACATAATTCTTTAAAAGGCCGTTTATTCATTGAGCTGCCTTGTTAAAAAGTATTGAAAACAAAAATCCTATTTAAAAATTTTCTAACAAAGACGTGAGAGTCCAATAACTGCCTTATAATAAAGTTTTGTAGCAAACTACTTTCTTAAAATCCTTTTTTGAATAAATATAGAATCTAAGGAAATCATTAAAAAGCAGCCAAAAATTCTCAACTGCAGTTTGCTGTTTTTTAAACAATTATCCACTTATGTAATTCTTTTAACTGAGCTTGGATAAGTAGCAGTCAAGGGTAATTGAGTTTCAAATTAAAGGAAAAAATAATAGTAAAATCAAAATTTGTTCGTAAGGAAAAGTTACTCAAACCTCGGTTTGGTCACAGAAATTCATGCTCACACCCCGACAGTGTGTGTCTGCTAGGCGGCGCCTCTAAAATTTTTACACGTCATACACTTCCGTCTTATTTTAAGTACTTTGTGGGGACTTTTGTGTAAACCTTCACACAAATGTCCTCGGATTGGTAGCTTTTCAATACAAAGTGTATGGAAGTCTTCGTTTTGATAAATTTTCTTTGTGTATGATGTTCTATAGATTTAAAATATTTGATTTTAACCGATTTAGAAAAAGAAGATGTTTTCAAGTCGACGTCCATATAGAATTTTTATGTTTACCGTTTGTTTGTGTTTTTTTTTGTTTTTTGTGTGTTGTTTTTTTTGTTTTTACGTATAACTTTTTACTGAAATGTCCGATTTCGATGTTTCTTTTTTTATTGAAAAGAGTATGGTCTCATTGAAATTTTGGACGTAGCAAAACGTCATTATAATACGGATGTGCAGCTGCAGCAGGAAACGTCTTCATGTCAGGCAACTCTGCAGCAGCCACTAGTATTGTTTTGAAACTTCGTATACAACATGTTTAGGTTGGATAGAAAAACGCCATTACGGTACTGAAGTGAAGCTAAAGCTGGAATCGTCTCCGTACAAGGCTTCAATGTTTAATAGTATCGTCACAAAACTTCCTAAACTATAGGTTTAGGTTAGATATCAAATGTCAATAAGGTAATGAAATGAAGCTGCAGCAGGAATCGTCTCCGTGCAAGACAACTCTTCAATGGTCAATGGTATCGTCATGAAACTTCGTATTTAATATATTTAGGTTAGATAGCAAACCGTCATTATGGTGATGAAATAAAGCTGCATCAGGAATTGTCTCCGTGTAGGATAACTCTTTAATGGTCAATGATATCGTCATGAAATTTCGTATTCAATTTATGTTTAAGTTAGATAACAAACCGTAATTATGATGATGATTAATCAAGCTGTAGCAGGAATCGTCTCCGTGCAAGACAACTCTTCAATGGTCTATGGTATCGTCATGAAACTTCGTATTTAATATGTTTAGGTTAGATAGCAAACCGTCATTATGGTGATGAAATAAAGCTGCATCAGGAATTGTCTCCGTGTAGGATAACTCTTTAATGGTCAATTATATCGTCATGAAATTTCGTATTCAATTTATGTTTAAGTTAGATAATAAACCGTAATTATGATGATGATTAATCAAGCTGTAGCAGGAATCGTCTCCGTGCAAGACAACTCTTCAATGGTCAATGGTATCGTCATGAAACTTCGTATTTAACATGTCTAGGTTAGATAGCGAACCGCCGTTATGATGGTGAAATGAAACTGCAACAGGGATCGTCTCCGTTTAGGATAACGCTTCAATAGTCAATGATATCGTCATGAACCTTCGTATTTAATAATATGTCCAACCCCTTCTAACCTAACCTGTCCGAGTCGGGGTGCCCCAAGTCCCGAACTCGCTTACAAAAGGTGGTGTCGTATGGAGAAGAATGGGCAAGAAACTCCATACAGTAAGTAGTCTATGGTACTGACGCAGGTTGCAACAGGCGCTACACGGCAAATATGTTTTCACGAAAAACAACTTTTTTTTTTAAATTTCACACCTTTGAGCCTTTGCATTATAATGAGTTGACTTATTTACACTTTGTTGAATGTCGACATTTTGAGTTTCGACATTTTGAATTTAAGTATAATGATCATCGATATTCTAATCATTCGATATTTTGGGACTCGACCTTTCAATTTTCGACATTTTAATCTTCGATATTTTGATTTTTGGTATTATATTACATTCGATATTTTCATTTTCGATATTTTGATCTTCGACATTTTGATTTTTGACATTTTAGTCTTCGATAATCTGACATGTATCCACATTTTTAGGTTCTAAGTTTGATTTGATGCTACACAAAAATACACTAGCGCGACAAAACTTGACTGCCTTATAATGAATTATTACTAGAAAACTGCTTTTTAGTATCCGATAGACTCAAAATATTGGTAAATAAAAATTTTGAAGGCAACTTAAACTTCTTTTTTTGAAGTATAGAAGAAAATAATATCTATCAATTAATTATTAAAAAGGCCGCCAAAGTCACATGACTGCCTTTTAAGAATTTTTTCCTCAAAAGCGGCCTTTAAGGGAATTATTGTGAAAATAATTCTATAGAATAGAATTTGCAAAAGACAGTTTTGTACAACACTGCCATTTAAGTAAGTTTTTGCTTTAAAATATTCCTAAATATTTGCAGTTAAGGGACTTTAACTGCCTTTCAAGGAATAAATGTTATATGACTGTCTTTTTATAAATTTGGCACTGGTATCAAAACCACTTCACTGCTTTTTATGAAAAAAATATCTCAGAATCTAAATAAGTTACAGAAAAAAGGGTTAGATAGGTCGACGCGCCTTTTTTTCCTGATGTCGCTCATTGTTATAACTCAAAATCGGTAAATTGTCAGATGACTGCCTTTTTAAGAATCACGGCAGACTAATGCTCGTATATCTGTACATGTCATGTTTCACACATCAATTGGTTTTATTGTTCATTACATACATTTGCTTTTAAACTAACATACCATACTTTTTCTTTATCCAGCAGAAGACGCGGATAGAATTAATGTTTTTAAATAACACGAATGATGCTGAATTTATAGAGCCGCAGCCATTTTGTCGAAAAAATACAGTTGGTAGAATATCACGGAAACGTACATAGTTTGCAATCTACCCTTGTAGTAGACCAAGCCCTCTCTTGACCGACTTTTGTAAACGGTGGTGAGGCACGATAAGCATCTTCAAAAAAAACGCCTTGAGGTTTTTTAATTTTGCTTGTATCCAGCGTAAAAAATTGACATTTTATTAAAAAGAGAAGGAAAATTTTTACGGGGGGGGGGGAGGGGGAATCATATTCTAAAATTTATTTTTTGCAATAAAGGTGAAAAATTTGAGTTTATAACAGTCATAAAGAAATAGGTAATTTACCAGAAGCAAAGAATTTGGTTTTACGCAATATTACGCGGCTCAGAGCAGTGACGCCAATTGGAATAGAAAAAAATAACATACTACCCACATTAATTTATTGTCGTCTGACCAGCTCCGCTATTCCTGAACATTTGATTAATTTTATTTAGATCCAGTTTTGCTTGGTGGCGTGGTTTTTGGAGCAACGCACATAATTCTGCAAACGCTCATCAGAAATGTTTTAGAATATGTTACATAAGAATACTGGGTTTTCATGTGTTGGCGTCTGGCATGCAGATTAATTTTTAAGATTAAAATATTATATTAGTTATAAAATCCGGTCAGCAGCGTTGAAACTATGATTTTCAAGATTTTAGTTGTCTGGAATGAGATGTTTGCGATAATGTAAATAGTTTTTATTTGACGCTCGAAATAGAGACAACATTGAAGGAAACTACTTGAGACAGGCAATATATCGATTAACATAATTACATTCTGCAATTAACCAGACGCTTTTCGTTTCTCATTAAACCGTAGTTATTAGTACAAAAATAGTTAGGAAAATTTACATAAATGACGCATACTTGCCTAAGTATTAATCATTAAAAATTTCCACAATTGCAAAGTTTCCACGAATCAAATAGGTTTAGGCGGAATGATTGCTTGATTTCGAAGAAATTCGGAATATTTCCTACAAGTTTTTGAAAATAAAATGTATATTATAGAACTGCTGGCAACGCAGCTTTGTATTACCAAAACAATTTTCAGAATCAGACCAGAAGTTCCGGATATTAGCGCATTCAAACAAAATCAGACAAACTCTTCAGCTTTATAATATTAGTAATAAATCAAAGTAAACAATACGAATCAATAAACATTTATTTAGATTTCCAATCCGTCTCCCTTCAGTCTGCCTCATTTAACTCATTACATTATAATAGCCGCATAAGTCTCAACGCGGGCGGCATTGTCCTATAAAAAAACTGCTGTGAAGGTCAACGACCTTAATGTCAGTTGGTTAAGTATAAAAAATATGCGTCATTACCTGACTCAGGTGTGTCGTGAATGTGCTGATGAGTAAGTTACGGTAGACCGGACTAGGGACGACATTTTTCTTTTACGTATTTCATTATCTTTGATCGCATTTCATGTATGAGGCTGTGTGCAACCGGGCACATGCAAATAACTGTGTGATTTTTTCTATTTCATATTATGTAATTTCTAAGTTTATCGTGAAGAAAGTTAAGACTTATTTATACTAATATTATAAAGTCCAAGCGTTTTTTTGTTTGTTTAAACTCGCTAAACTCTAAAATTCCCATTCGGATTGGAAAAAATCTTTGTGTATATGATAGCCAAATTCATGAGGCATAGCATAATCACCAACTCGTATTGAGCAAGCATGGCGATCAATGCTTGTGTCTTCTCTGCATGAGAAGATGCCTTTGCCCTGCAGTGGGAAAATCATAGGCTTATTATTTCATTTGTTTTAGTGATGAGACGATTATAGTGAGAGATTGGGGAACGCCATTTGCCAGCTGTTTTAGTTTTAGAATAGCGGTATTAATAAGTTTATCTAATGGGTATGCTCAGACGAGATTTTTGAGACCGTTACGCGAGAGATTGCGAAGCACAAATGATGTTTTATCTTACTAATCCGCTGTTGTATTCTGATTAATTTCGTTGCGAGAACCAAGACAATTGAATCGTTTCTCCGGGACTCGTCTAGCTTCTTTGCGTCGGCGCTTTTCTGGTAGTCGTCAGTATTCTGCTGCGCGCTTTCAGGAGTTTATTTATTTAGGATCTCCAACAAAAGATAAGGTACGAGTAACATGCAGGTCAACCGAAACCAGGAAACCGCTGGATGCGGATAGTGCAGGACCGGTCATTGTGGCTATCTTTAGGGGAGGCCTATGTCCAGCAGTGGACGTCGTTCTGCTGATGTGATAATCATGATTAGGCAGGTGTACTCCTTTACTTATAGAAGTTGCAGTGGTTGGGTTATGCGTTAGCAGATTAAGAATGATGACAATTCTATTAAGTCGATATTGTCTAAAGAAACCGGTTTCCAGTCGAGATGAATGGAGCTTCTATGGGACTACATTTATTCAACTTTAGCTGTAAACCTTAGAGCTTCTTCATAGGAATTTATATTATATTAGTAGTCTGTGTAACAGATACCGTTAGATGAATATTGTGGTATCATAATTCCGTCGCTTCAATTAGCTAAAACATAAGCTGTTAATCCAGTTTACAATGAAAGACATAATTATATAATTACTAGCTATAGGTAACTCGCGTTAAGTTACAACGGTAGTAGCCTTAGGTTGTAGCGTTAAGTTTAATAGCATTTAACTGTCCTCGATAAAAAAGGCTAAATAACGAAAAAAGATTTTTACAAATCGGTTCAGTAGTGCCCGAGATTAGCGCGTTAAAACAAACAAACTCTTTAGATTTATAATATTAAGTATAGATTAATATTGGTATAAAGACAGAAAATATCTCTGCAAAATGATACATATTGACAACGTAAGAACAAGCTCAACCAATTCATACTTTTTATGTTCACGATCAAGCGAGATGACTGTAGTAATTCCAGTTTTCGCCCCTCAGAGATCCCCCTCGTTATTAGCTAAACTCAAAAGGGGAGTCTCGGCAGGGGACGAAGTGGTTGGAACTTGGCGATTCATTTTCGTCGCTACCATTGTTCGTTACAGGATGATTGTTAAATGAGTATTTCATGAAGTAATTGGGTCCGCAGCTCTAAGAGCATGGGCCATTCAATTTTGTAACTTAACCAGATTATATTAGAAGCAATTCTTGAGTTTTAAAAGCATAACAAATGGTCATAAAGACGCTGCCCTTATATAATAAAGCTGAAGAGATTTTTTGTTTGTTTGTAACGCGCATATCGCTGGAACTGCCAGTCGGATTGGAAAAATCTTTTTGTATATGATAGTCAGATTCATAAGGAATAGTATAGGCTATATAACATCACGCTATGACCCGCGGGGGCAGCGCAGCGTACAAAGTAGCAGGGAGCAACTAGTATTTCATAGTTTAGCTTTTGAGACTAACTGAGAAAATAAAATTTACCATGTGTAGGTAATTAAAATTCAAACGATCAAGTACGTTTTAAAAACCTGTTTGCAGTAACTAGTTTCGCCTCCTTTCATTAATGTGCTGTCGATTATGTTGACTTAAGCTTTGCTTAAAGCCGAGTCATAGTAGATAGACTTCCAAAATTTTAAAGCTTGAGTTTAGTATGGAGAGAGATATTATGGAAATATGGATGATGAAAGTCATGGAAATACTAGGGTATATATAGGGTATATGTATATATAGGGTGGGGGTTTCAAGATTTTAGTGGATATGTAAACAGGTTTGGTGAGACACAAGCCTAACGGCCAAATTCTCAATCGCAACTCAATTTAAAGTTGCTATAAAGACTTATGCTATCTCTGTCATTTTAAGTTGAAGTGACAGACAGATATACATTTAAGAATGTCTTAAAAGTTTATATCGTTTGAGAATTCAGGGATAACACACCGTAGTATTAAAAACTTGATTCAAATATCGACTTCAAAACGTAAAATTATTAAAATAGTAACATGATTATCTAAAATGGACGATGACTCAAAAGGTAGTTTGTAGCTAATTACAAATATACTTCGTTTCGATACAGCGATAAATGATTGATATTATTGTTGATAATTGATTTTACATAATAGTTTTAACCTTAGGACTCGACTGTTAGCTCGCCGTCCGATCAAGGACCAAGCCCGGGTTGACGGCGCGTTCTGTTCGCGCGCGCCTCAAAGAGCTGTCAGCACAGGGACGGGGCCCCCAACGGGGCCAACGCCTGCCGGGGTTGCGGGACGTCTTAACAGGATACCGTGGCCCCGGAACGTAAAGGGCAACAGAAGGAACAGGGTGGTTTTTTAGTCAGTAAAAGTCTGACAGTCCCTTCCGCCCCACCCAGAGCGGAAGGAGTCATTTGATGATTTTTACCACCTCAAAAAAAAAAAAAAAAAAGGACTCGACTGTGCTTAGTTACTCCATGGTCTACCTACCAAGCGAGACCAATTCAGACAAGGAACTTCTTGGTATTTTCGGATTATTTATAGTTTGCATTCATCACGCCTGTACTCCACGAAGGGGTTAGGCAGAGGTGTACTCATTAGTAAACCCACATTTCGCTAGTTATGTTTAAGTCAACTAATAGAGGGCGAGCCTATTGCCGTCAACCGGGCACAAATCCAACATCCGAGGCTGGTACTGAGAAATTCCCAATGGAAAAATTCAATAACACTGCCCGACCTGGTAATCGAACGGAAGACCACATGCTCAGCAGTCGCGCTTTGCGACTACCAGGCCAACGAGGCAGTTGCATTTTAAACGAGAATAATCAAAATTCCTAAAGCGAAAACATCATGAATAAGCAGAAAACTTCTGCTATCAGCTTTTATAGATAATGTGAGAAGTATGTGAACAATCACATCTTTCAAGTGACATGATAATTAATCGCCATTACTTGCATGTTTACATAAAGATGAGCTAGCAACATTTTCGACACAACAGAGAACTAGTAATTCCTTTAAATTGTTACGAAGGTACATTTTAGGTAAATATAGGTAGGTGGCAATAGCCTCGCCCCCTATTACATGGGACTTAAACATAACTGGCGAAATGTGGATGTACTAATGAAGACACCTCTGCCTACCCTTTCGAGGATCACAGGCGTGATGTTATGTACATTTTAGGTACAGTTGCCGACAATACCTTGCGCATGTGTGAAAAACGATTTTACAGTGACATTTAATCAAGAGGGAGAACCTGCAGAGTCAGCGCCATGACTATCTTCTGTCCGCGACTTGGACCTCGTGGTTTTTTCCACCAAAGTTACGTCTGGTTACTCCCGTGAATCGCAGCGTGATGTTATATAGCCTATACTGTTCCTGATAAATATGGCTATCGTATACAAAAATAATTTTTCCATTTCGACTGTTAGTTCCAGAGATTTGCGCGTTTAAACAAACAAACAAACACAAAATATCTTCTGTTTTATCTTAGATACTTATATTATATATAAAATATTAAAGAGAAAAATAAGATTTTTTTGTTTGCATTAAATGGCTCCGAAACTACTGAACCGGTTTTGAAAATAATTGCACTGTTGGAAAGCTATACTATTCCTGGGCGACATAGGCTATATTTTATTATAAAAAAAATTGGGATTCGTAAGAAAAATCACGCGAAGGAAATCGCGGGAAGAGATCTAATTATATTATAAAGTATAGATATACGTCGCAGACGCAGAAAATAGTCAGCTATCTATCATTGCAAGCAAATCAGACGCATATGTCATTAGCCAACAAATTGACTATACATACAGAGAAAGTCTAGACTACGAATACGGTCTAAACATTACAGAATGACTCACAAGACGTAATGTGACTCACAGTACGAGTTTTATGTGCCGAGTGACCGTATATGGTCAGAGAAACTGCATTTGTCAATGGGTCAATGATGTTAAAATGTAAAAATACTTGCAGTCTTATCTTTAGGTTATTAAGTTATGTTTTTGTTTGAATACGCATCGTGATATAATTTTTAGTATGAAAAGGTATCTTGAGACTGAATTGCGAATTTGTT
Organism: Hoplodrina ambigua; assembly: GCA_949774945.1. Lineage (NCBI taxonomy): Eukaryota > Metazoa > Arthropoda > Insecta > Lepidoptera > Noctuidae > Hoplodrina > Hoplodrina ambigua. The sequence goes on from OX458990.1 coordinate 3,057,109, forward strand.
GGTAGAATCTTTTTGATGTTGAGTAAGGTCAGTGTTCCGGAATAATCTTTGTTATGTTGTGCGAGACAACAGGATCTCTTATCACTGTTATCTCTGTGTTAGGAAGGTACATTATATGGTAATAGCTAGCCCGCGACTTCGCCCGCGTAATTGTCGATTTTCGCGGACGCAAACAAAGTCTCGGAACAAAAAGGAGCCTATGTCTTTTCTTGAGATTCAAAGTTACCTCGAAACAAACATCAAATTCGGTTCAGTGGTTTAGCAGTAAAAGCGTAACAGACAGACAGACAGTAACTTTCATATTAATAATACCTATTAGTATGAACTTTGACGCGGGCAAGGCCGCGGGCGGAAGCTAGTATTAGTATAGATGTCAATCAACCCAGCCTATCACAGGATATTGCCCTGGCCTGTTCCATACTACTTCGACCAATTCGCGTCGGCCAAGCGTCATCACGCTGTAAACTATTATGAAAAGGTATCATTGTGTGGGTTAATGATCTGTGCGTGTGGAAGTTACTATTCTGTCATATTATCAATAAACTATTTTTAATCTATGTGATGATTCAAGATTCAAAGTCTGACACATCATGAGTAATGACAACACACATAATTTTAAATTTTTAATCGGATATCCTGTTGAATTCCGTATAATTAAGAGTAGAATTAAAAGATAAGGCAAAACAAAACAATGTTTATTTTTTAACCCCTTAAAAATGGCGTATGTTTCGGTAACTCATGCGCTTCGGCAGTCATCGTTTATCTTCGGAAATACGAACGCGGGGCGATGAAATTTCAAACTGTCACAACTATATAGAAAAGTAGTAGTTTCTTGGAAACTTTGCCTTTGTGTTATTCTGCGATGTTCGTATTAAATCGAAAACACGAAGATTTCCGAAGCGCATTTTTTTCTAGTGTGCACATAGAGGTATCAAGTCAGTACTAATTAATCATTATGTACTTAGTATTCACCTCTCTAAAAGTTAGTCATCAATGACTAGATGACTAATATCCTTTTAGAATAGTTAGTCACACAGGTAACTTTCTAAGATGATTGCAATGATATGTTTGCTTTTAAATGAGAATAAACACGTTATCTTAGAACCAGGGTTTGCAGACGTCCCGATTTTTAAAATTTCGCGTGGGACAAACGTATTCCCGCTTTTTGTGGTTTTTCGACGTTGCCGAGTTGTATAACTTTACGAAAGAAAATGTAAAGGAATATAGGTATCTGATACTAATATTATAGTTTGAGTTTGTAGAGGTTGTAGGGGGGTAATCTCAGGATCTACCTAAACCGATTTTGAAAATTGCTTCGCATATTGGAAGCTAGGTACATTATCACTGAGTGCTACAGGATATATTATATTATCAAAAAATTGGGATCTATCAGAAAAATCACGCGAACGTCACTGAGAGTGCTAGTAAATAATAAACTTCTTAGTTTAGTTTTGTTATTTTGCCATGCCTTCAAAAAACGAATTTATTATTTTTAATTGAAGGATTTCTAAATCTCGATTTGTTATAAAAAAAACCTGGCAAAGCCACTTAGAACATAAAAATACGCTATAAAACTGCTTGAATCTTTTTGTTTGAGACGAGGCATTGACCCTGCTATTCGACATTGACTGTAGATAAAATAACACTATTTGAATGTCTTTATGTTGATTCAAACAAGCACACATGTAACAGATTAATAAAACTAAAGCTTTGTATTCAATTATCTGCCAGATAAGATAGTGAGAATTTATCAAATAGTGAAACAGGGCAAAAGTGTCCTAAACAACATTTTTTTACTTGAAACTTGCAAGTCACCCTTCGGATACAGGCACAAAAAACAACAGCTGTGTAGTTTTAAAACTATAAAAATCAATAGCTGTCTGTGGGACTTGAAAACAGTGGTGTTGACATATTGTTAAGTGTTAGAAAGAGATGGCAAGAGTTTTGTTCTGTGAGTGAAGAATTTGTAAAGTTTCTTACTCTGATAATTATCATAACTTTAGTATTTGTTGATGCAGTCATTATGGTGGTATCATAGAAAATGAATTCTCTTCTTTATATTTGGTAGATAACTTGGTGCTTCAGAAAAACTTATGTTGAACTTGCATGACTATAAATGTGGTTAGTTATAAGAGAAAGGGCTAAAGACCAGTTAATCATAACTGGTTGATGGCTATTATTTCCCTAAGTTGACAACATAATCAATATCTTATTATCCGTAACATTGCAGAGATAATATTATAAATGTGAAAGTAATTCTGTCTATCTGTTCTGCTTTCATGACTAAACCACTGCACCGATTTTGATGAAATTTGGTATGGGATAAGTTTGCACCACAAGAAAGGACATACTTTGTCTGTATCAGCATTAACAGACATTTACATGGACGAAAAAACTGGAAAACCAAGTTGAAATATCTTTGTAATGCTTTTTATTATAACCCATAGATTATAGGTACTAATACATAAAACCAACAGCCTACTTTAACATAGACTAAAATAGAATTTGCCAGTATTACACAGATATAATTATTTGTTTCAAGTGGAAGCCGTTAACAACATAATAAAGAATAAATAAAGAATCTAAATAACAAATGAGAATTGTTAAGTTTGGTGTGAAAGTACAGTCACAAAATAAAATGTCTTGTCAGAATAAGGATAATAAATTGAAATAATTAATTAAATAGTTAGAATTAATTATCTTGCTATTAAAGTGAATTAATTGGCATCTTAATTATTGCTTTATCTAAGTGTGTTTTAAATTCTATTACTGGAAATACTGGTAAGAGCTATAATGATTAGAATGTAGATAAGGAATGGTAGTATCTTAAATTATAAAAGCGAAAAGTCATTTGCTAAACTTATAATCTCAAAAACTACTAGACCTATCAGGCTGAAATTTGTTAGGTAGGTAGTTCATAGGTAGACTGACTTCCATGGACAAAGTTGCACGATAAAGTTAGTTACTCATGACTTAAAACTAATTAATGTATGTAGAATGATTTTACATATTTTGAATTATTCATGCTACTGTATTATGGATATTAAAGCCATAAACATTTATTGAATAGGAAGTTGTGGACAATTAAACTACCTATATCCTTTTATACTAATTATAGGATGTGTGATAATTTGTGTAGGGTATTTTCCTCTATAGAAACACAATATACAATTTGTTGTAAGGGTTTTATCATTGTTCAGTACAATTTCAGCCAATGAGCCGTATTATTAGCAGGAAAACTACAATGATAAGAAAATTAAATTCTGTATACAGTTTGATATTTGGCGTAATGCCATCCTATTGGACCTTATTGATTAGCAGTAAAGACCAATTTAGCGTGCTACAGCTACCTGTCAAAATGTCCGATACAGCTAGATTTTCGTCAATAGAATTGAATAAGTACCTAACGACCTTGACATTGCTAGGCCAATACCCTCGGCTCACATTTATAATGACGTATCACCGGCTGCGGTAACTGCGGTATTCAGACGCGCCTATTTGCCCCAAAATAGACACGAAATGTATGTGACAGGCAGTGCCGCGATCACTACGCCTTATATGGTCAAACGCAAGTGCGATTGCGCGACGATGCATTCCCTGTAAAGTTCGTTGCCCCCGGCACGCTACATACCACTGATAACTCATCTAACCACTACAGCTGGCTCTACAGCCCCCAAATAACATACATCACCGCATACGGCACTCCTGACTCGTCAAAAAAGGCGTTGCAGGAATAACCTTTCAAACGTACGTGAAATCCAATACCGGCCCATCAAGTCGCAATGGTCACTCGTCATGTCGCCGCAGCCCGACATCTCCGTGGTCATAAACTCGAAAACACAACACGTGGCATCAAATCACTGAACGGTGACAACGATTTTTACGAAAAGGCGTGCAAACTCAGCGGTGGGTTGTGCGAAATATGGCGGCACCGGTCACTGAAGAGCGATTTTCCGTGAAATTGCGGCATTTCGATTCGTAATTTACCACTCTTGTAATAGAATAACACAACGCGGTTGTTATGCACTGTAATTTATTTTCTTCACTTACCATTTTTTGATGTTATACACGTAAAAATTCCACCACTAACTTCACCGACACCACGACAACGGCGACCGGAACGACACTGTTCGGAATGTTGGCTAAACCTTTTTTATGACACCCAATGAGCGCATGCGTCAAACTGACTGACAAAATCAATACAATGTCCTTTTATAACAATGACTAATTCACACAAACCAACACAAACAAAGTAATTTAAAATGATAATTTTGAATTAATATTATTCTTTAAAAGTACTGTGTGCAATTAAACAAAAAAAGTAATTTGTGAGTGGCAGCAGCAAGGTGACAACTTTCAGAAAACTGCTAGCAACTCTGTTGAGCTACGTGATAAAACAAACTGACTACTGAGTGCTTGAATAAAAATGTTATTATATAAAAGTCACTCCAAAGCTAGTACGATTAGATATCAAAATACATGACACTTTACTGAGCCAAGGATAAAAATACTTTTCTACAATCAATTTTAAAAGTGAGTCACTGATGACGACAGCGTGTCAGCCAATCAGAATTTAGTATTCAACAAATGCCCATATACGGACTGACGGAAACAGCCGCAAAATCGCAAATGACGTTTGAATTTGCGCGCGTTTTAAGTTATTGCCATACTTTTCAAACAGATAAGGGGAATTTATTTTTGACCTTGGTGTACCTACTACCTATTATCTTAATTACCTACCTTCTTACTCCGAAATTGTACATTATTGTAGTTTGTTTCCCTTACCATTTATGGTAATGGCATTTCATGAACTATGTTGAAAACACTTATCATCGTTGCGCTGTGTTGTAATTTGTTTGTTACTGATCTTGCGATTCATGTTATTTATAGATAAAAAGGACGTATTAAAATATTTGTAGTTATAGATATTTTACCTAGGATTATTGGTAATAATAGTAAATTCTCAGTTCAGCAAATAGAGCTACAAACTTGTCAGCAATGTAGGTTTGGAATTGCGAATCTGGAAAACTGAATTTGGCTGGGAATAGTGCCTATTTATTTCAGATTGTGGGGTTGTCAAGAGGAAAGACATAATTATAGGTATTAATTAATATTTAATATTGTATTAATTACTTAAATACATAATGTAGGCAACGTTATTGTTGTATTGTTATTTGAATATTCTACATCAAGGATGAGGTATGGTGTAATGATAAAATAAAAATTGACAGTTCTAATAATAATATATTTTTATTTCATAATATATCTTACATCATAAAAACAGTTACAAGGACGAGTAACATGGCTTATTTTCCTTAAAAAATACATATTAACTGTTACAATTTGATAAAAAAAAAATGACCAAATATTAGTATTGCTTGTCTTTCCTACAGTCCTTCTAGAACGCCTTTTTATGGTCAAGGAAATACACAACTTTTAAAGAAAAGAAAATAAATAAGTTCTTTTTTTTATGTGACGAGAACATTATTATGTTATGTACTACGTATTCGCCAAAAAAAGATGATAATTATCTTTTTTTGGCGAATACGTAGTACATAACAAGATGAATTATTCATCTTATGTTTTACTACTGTTGTTGTACTACATATTTCACAATACATTGAAATAGTTCTAAAATTGTATTATTATGTAGGAGATTAGAACACTCATTGCCACGTACTCAACCATCTATTTTAGAGTTTCATAGCGTAAGTTGATTTTCGAGTGATCATTTCTAATTTTGAATTCACTGGAATTCAAACTTAGTTGTGTTTAACATAGAGTTTGCTATCTAAGAGCAGACGGCCGTTATAGTCGTAAGGCTCTCGAGTGGCGACCACGTACTGGAAAGCCAGTGGGAAGGCCCTCCACGTGGCGGACCGACGACTTGATAAATGGACGATGGGGGCAGTTCAGGACTGGTCATTGTAGCTATCATTAGGGGAGGCCTATGTACAATCAACAAAATATAGATAAGCAGGGTCGTCAGATGTAGTTAAAGTTTTCTTACAAACCGAGGGATGTTTTCAAATGTAAATTAAATTAAAAACTAGATAATAAACAGTACATTAATTAAGTTAAGTTTCTATCGAAGACATCCATCGGTTCGGACTTCGACTATATCTGACGACCCTGGACGTGCAGTGGACGTTGTTCGGCTGATATGATGATGATCAAGCTAACATATTTAAGAGTTCCCCATATACTTATGGTATCTCTTATACATGGTGTACAAATTACTCATGGTCATCTGACCCACGTAGCCCACAAGACCTCTCTTCAAGAACGACATAGCATATGTGCTGTCACACGCTTGTATCAATAGGGCTACGGAATTTTCTAGGTGTTGCCGGACCATCTTCGTTGGTGCGTTACGTTCCAGACACGTGCAGAGGTCCGCGACAGTGTATGCGGCGATACGAGACACGTGCTTCTTGCGTTTGCTTATTGATTGTGTTAATCTGCAATTAAAGAATTATAAATATTAATGTTTAAAATAGGGTAATTTTATTGTAACTCAGCATGAAATCGCATGGGTGAAGGAAAACATCGTGAGGGAACCTGGACTTATACCAGCCTATTACTGTTCCACTCAAACCATGTCAGAGGCCCTTGAGGCGGTTTAGAAACTCTGACACTAGGGTGTGTGGGGTCGTAAGACCTTACTGCCCACATGATAAAGAAGATTAATTTGTAACTCAAATCTACATCTGCAGCTGAATACCAGTATTATATTTGCGCGACTGCCTTTTCTATCCTCACAATGTGAGTACTGGGCATCACGATATCCCTTGGTAAGATCTTTTTGGTCGACTCAGTTGTTAAACTTTCTGACTTCTACCACGACTGTCAAGGATCTACGAATGACAGCTGGGACCAACGGCTTTACGTGGCACGGCACTGTTACACCACAAAGTTTTAAACGCCAGGCTGCTGCAGAGAAATTTCTTAGGAAAACCCAATAACACTGTCCAACCTGGGAATCAAACATTAGTCGGGCTTGCGACCACGAGACTAAGCGAGGAATCGAATAATTTTAAAGTAATTGCATTACGGGCAGTGTTCTTGGATTTTTTCCTCAGGAATTTCTGAGTAGCAGCTTCGGAGTCTGGATTTGTGCCCGGTTGAAGGCAACAGGCTTGCCCTATTACATGGGACTTAAACATAACTGGCAAAATGTAGGTGTACTAATGAGTACACCTTTGCTTACCCCTTCGGGGATTACAGGCGTTATGTAATTCAATACTATTATAACTTACTTCTCAATAGAATGCGCGATTTCGGCTAGTTTCTCTTCTATACTCCTTTCTACTTGCACGTGGGTCGTTGCTCGTTCACATAGGGACGATATTAGGGCCCTATAGCACTGCATGTAACACGGCCATCTGAAATAGCCATAGGTAAAACATTATTAACGTGACTTGATATTACTATTTCAATGTATGTAGTGACAACTTTATAAAAGAGTTTTGTATGTAGTTGTAAGTATTTGTCTTCAGTAGCAGGCCGGCAGATTTGTTGGTCAACTAATCATAATTAGCCGACCGCGTAAGACAACGCACGTGTCATTTTCATAGAGTATGTCAGTGCAGCGCAATACTAATAATAATGAGTAATTAATGACGCTGCTAGTCGAGCAATGAATCACTGATTTGTTTTCGTTTCGAGAGCCATCTCAGTGCGCACACATGCGTTGTGAGTCTTGTAAAGTATTTATGTGTGTGTTATCGTAGTTTATCTCTACTTTACGTTAGCGCGCCTGTGCTAGGTTGTCAGTAAATTTGATTGACATACCTATCTTCCAAAACCTCTTCCCTCGCCAGTAGCAAGTTATTCAGCACCGCTACACATCCCTCAAAGAGCATGAAGAAAGCTTCCCAAGATATGTCGCACCTCACGCCAGACTTAGTTCCCAGCACGTAGTGGATTAGGTGCTGCACCTCGAAAGTTACGTCCACGAAGTTGTAGTCTAACGATATCTGGAAATTTACAAAGTTTTCATTAATACCATACACAATACATAACATCAAGCCTGTAATCCACGAAGGGTTAGGCAGAGGTGTACCTATTACTCCTATTAGTACACCCACTTTTCGCCAGTTATGTTAAAGTCCCATGTATTGGTGAGCTAGCCTAGGCTTGCCATCAACGGAGCACAAAACCAGACTTTGAGGCTGCTTCTGAGGATTTCCAAGACCTCATGCTCAGCAGTCACGCTTTGCGGCTACAAGATCAACGAGGCAGTCAAATAAATATTTGTAAAAAAAAAATTAAGAAATAGTACGTTTATTACATTTAAAAAGAGATTAAAAAGTGAGGTGATGTGACTGCCTCGTTGGTCTTCCCAGGTCGGGCAAAGTGTTATTGGGTTTTTCCATCAGGAATTTCTCAGTAGCAGCCTCGGAGTCTGGATTTGTGCCCGGTTGATGGCAATAGGCTCGCCCCCTATTACATGGAACTAAAAACATAACTGGCGAAATGTGGGTGTACTAATGGGTACACCTCTGCCTAACCCTTCGGGGATAACAGGCGTGATGTTATGTGGTGTGATAAAAAAAAAATGTTCTACCCATTACGACCAACCCACACTCGGCTTGCACGGTAGATGAGGGCCTTATGCTTCTCACAGAGACGAGTACTAGAAGCATCAGGCTTAATACAATGCCAGAGGGCATATGTACCTTACAAAGTACCTCACACCCTCGCGGTAGAAACCCAGTGACCGCGCCGCCGTCGGTACGTAGTCTTAGTAGTGGGAACTATAATAGCTCGAAGTTGTTTTTTGCGACTAGGTCCGGCTATGGCGCAGTTTATAATAGACCGGCTAGCGTTAAATGTTGCAGGTTTAATGTACCTACGGCTTACCAAATAATTCGCTTGTAGGTGTAGAGAATATTTTTAATAATTTTAATATTCATAGACTGTCTTAAAAATCTTAGAAGGTTAAAATTTAGTTTTCTATGATGGATTCTAGTAATTTACCTTTTTCGCCGCCAAAAGTATTTCAGACAACGAATCCAAGTCCAATCTAACAATTTCACAAATATCATCATCGACTTTTATAACTTTTACAATAACATCCTCGGTAGAAACTTCTTCATTTATCCTGGCAACACTGTCTTCGAACTCATAGTGTTGCCGCATCCAATTTCTCAAATTCTTACATGCACGGTACATTAATTTGGACATGGCAACACATTTGGGTCCCACTATGTTTGCTTTGAGGCATTGCGACCAGAGATATTTGAATACTTTGCGAGATGTTATTTCTGTATTGTAGTCTTTTTGTATCAGTGATGGTTTCTGAAAACAGGAAGTAAATCATTTAAGTTTGGTTGACAATTCATTGACTATTTTTGTCAGGTCTGATTTTTCAATCTTTAAAAGCCGCTTTGACATAACTTTCTATATACAAAATCTGTTAAATTGACATATGTATTCTTCAGGTAATTTATCTGACGATTGAAAACTAGCCCTTATTTACATTAATCAGTGAAAAAAGATGGGAATTAGTCTTTATCTGCCTCTGAAATTGTCCGCAGCAAAATTCATGTAAAACATTCGCGCATAAATGTTGTTTATTCAACAGTTGGGGTGTATTTTAATAGTCTCTCTAGGGCAGTACTTATATGCATGCACGGCGAGCCTCGCGACCATTTTACTGACTTGCTAATCGATTTTTTGGCATATACGGGTGGAAATAAAGTGCAATTTACCTTTAAAACTATCAAATTGTTCAGATCACCAACGAAGTTGGACACATAACAATCCACAGAAGACAATTCACATACGAACTTCAGTGTTGTTCCCATTTCTTCTAAACAACTACTGCTTATCCGTTTATTCTCTTGCTCCAATATTAATCTAGTTTTAATACTCCGCCATATTTGAAGGAATAACTTGTCTTTTTCTTGGAAAATGGAGTGTGTTTCTAGCTTCTTTATGCGTCGTAGAACTACACTTAGCAGTTGGATTGCGGAGTCAATGTGCTGCGGTTTCGAGTCTGGATTTTCTATTGTTTTTATCTGGAAAATTGATAATTGAGAAGTCAAATAATTTGAATTTAGTAACCGGTTTAGTTAAGGGCTTGTTTCACCATTTTCGAGTAAATTCCCGTTACTTGAAAGACCATTTAATTTACAATGTTATACATTTTTGAATTTTTTTGGTCAAGTGTCTTTTGTATGGTGTAATAAATCTGGGCTTTCCTCCTGATTATAGAGAGACAGAGTAACTGGTCACCATTGTAATCTTAGAGCTCTGGCATCCATACCCTTCAAACTGGTATATAGCAACTATGCTTGCCGGCAGTAGTAGGTAGGTACTTGCCCGGATGAACGCCTATACTCTCTAAATATGTTGGGTAAATATAATAAAATTGATAACACTTACAGCATTTTGCACAAAGAACTCTAGAGCAGTCAACAGGCAATCCAAATTCTTGCCATCCTCAGCGTCTGTAGCATCACAGTACCTCGAAAGAGTCAAAGAATACGCCACCATCGCATTCAGTGTTGCCACGCTACTCTCAGATTCTACCATACTGTCTTCAGTGTTACCAGCTTCAGTTTGTGAAAAACTACTATTGCCAAAGTCGATGTTCTTGAATGATTCTAGTAAAGATTTGTGTAGTTTTTCTTGTAGATCTGCTAATATCGACCTAAAGGCACTAGCAGTTATGGCTTTTTTTTGTTTGACAATTGAAGGAAGAATTAAACAAGTTATTTGGAATACATGATTGTTAAACGTTTCCATATCAGATACAGTCTTCTTATTTTTCTTTAACAGCTTTTCAACTATGTTTTTAACTTGGTCGCTGTCAATACGAACTTTTTTTACTGCTAGTTCAAGAAGGCTTTTGATGATTAACAAACTGTTTGGTGTTTTAATTTTTAATGTTAACAACTCTAATAAACAGTTATCTTTAAAATTGAAAATAGAATCTGCAGGGAATATCTGGTACAAGTCTGGCCTCTGTAGACTCAATTCGTATATACTTTGTAGAATATAGTCAATACTGCGCTTTAGTTTTTTGGCACTAGAACATTTCTTGATTGCCAGCATAACGAAAATTGCTACTAATTGGTAGTTTTCTTCTAAACAGTGAATTGGTAACTGTTTGAATATATTCACAGAGCTTTTGATGACATCTAGTGTTTCAGAGTTAATTGTTATTTCATTGAAATAATCGACTATAGCTACTTCTTTTGCGAAGGAAGTCATATTGAAATCAGTTTTACTTAACATTTTACTCAACGATTCTCCGTTTTCAAAGCATTTAGCTACATTTTTAGCTGTTTCTAGTACCAATATGTTTAACAAATCTCTATTAGAAGCTATAGCGTCAATTTTCAGTATATCCAAATCAGGCTGGGCCAAGCAAAGTTTGATCAAACATTTGGCTAACGGTTTTATATGTGATTTATCTAAATCTGTGAATAATATTTTGCAGAAGTAAGTGTTTTGTAAAAGGGATGGGTTGGCGTTGACTTGTTTGATCAAATGTGTTTTTGTTGATGTGCTTGGGTATTCTTGTTTGTTTCTTATTGACAGTAACTGTAGAGCCATTGTTTTGGCTAAAAGTAAGTTGTCCTAGAATAAACAATACGATAAGATTAGTTTTATGACAATGATTTGCCAATTCAGAATTGCTAAGTTTAAAATATGATCTTATTTTCATATGAATGATAGAGTACATAGTTTTCAAAACTCACCAAAAGAACTACAGCTTCATCATCTTTAATCTTCGCAGCGAGCGCTATCCACTGCTTACTATCCAAACATGGTAATAACACATTAAGGTCGTAAACCTCCGATGTATCATTGCCAGGAGATATTTCCAACTTCACGTTACTGTACTTTATGTTTAGGAGTTTGAGTTGAGCGAAACTTTGACATAACTTGAGGAATGATATTATTAGAGGTGGATTCTGAAATGCAATAATGTTTTGGTAAGTATTTAAGTATGAGTATTTAGCCTGACAGTGTGCATAGTAATCGTTCTAAGGGGATCTTTTCTTTAAAGGTTTAGTCGATAACAGCCTGAGATTACCGTATACTTCTATTCTAATAATTATTTTTTTAATAATTAAGCTGAAGAGATTTTTTGAGTTTGGTGTTTGTTTAAACGCGCTAATCTCTGGAACTACTAATCGGATTGAAAATTAATATATTTGTATTTGACAGCTAGATATTTGAGTAATGGTATAGGCTGCACATATAACATCCCGCTGCGATCCCCGGGAGCGAAGCATTAATCAAAAACGTAACGTAACGAAGAATCAGGCCGGTGACGTAGTCTATTTACGAAAGTCTTGTGCACGCTGGCATTCTTTCAATCAGATTAAAAGAAAATACTCACATAACTAAGTTTCAAAACACATAATCCAAACTTTCCCAAGCACTCTTCTTCGAACTTAGAATACATATTCCAGAAGTCTTCCGCTACATTCATTGGGACGGTGTGATCCGCCATCTTGTTATGCTGCAAGAACGACGACAAAATGGCTGACAGTACTTCCGTTAGCACTATTATTGATGGACCTGGAAAATTAGACAGACATTATTATTACTTCGGTTTTCGGTAATAATGCCAATTATTGTTTTAGAAAAATAAATGAAAGAAAAAACGAAACTTTACATCGGAAAAAGTGAACTGTTAATTAGTAAAGATATATTTATTTTTTGCCAGAAAACGTTGCCAGTGTCGCTTAACGTTGTTAGTAGGTGCTAGCATAAATAAGATAGTACTTTATATTAAGAAGGCATGCAACTAAAGCTAGTTACCGTGTCACGTTAACGCTCATAAACAATGTTATTATTGGGCATTTAAAACTTATTAAATAACAGGTAAATGAGTCATGAGTAACTTACTGACAAATCCTTCTTCCAACATCATCAAGCAATGTACTTCTAAATCTTTCTGCAATGATTCCAAAAGCTCCTTATTCTGTCTGAACATCAATTCCGAAGTCAACTTTCCATACAAAGCAACAGTTTGTGAAGGCAATAAATCAAAACCAGTTATTATTTTACTTTCTATCTTTTCACAATCTACGCCATTTTCAATTGCCTCTTTCACCTTCTGTTTGAGTTCAAACTGCTCAGTGTTGCCAGCTTCCAAAATATTTTTTACAGATGGTAGGATTTGGTTAATGAAAAGAGTTCCTCTGCTTAGTTTGAAAAGTATTTCTATTAAACAATTCATGGTTTCTGTGTATGATTCTGTTATGTTTGAACTGGTTTTCTTTGCAGTCATTATTGGAGGTAGAATTTGGTCGATTTTTTGTTCGATCAATACGGGATCTAATTTCAAAGCAGTTTTTATGATTTGTAGTGTTGTTTTGTCTAATTTTCCTTCTAGTTTTAGCTGTCCAATCATAACAGCTTGAAGGAATGACGTAAAGTTCTTTTTTATTTCAACTTTTGATATCTTTTCGCCGAAAGTATCAGTTAGGCGTACGTTAATGTCAACTTCGTTCTTCAATAGGACCTCCAGCATATTTAAAAAGAGGGTACGTTTTGTTTTAGCATCACCATCTTCTAAAATAGAGGGTAGATTCATAGCCGGGACTATAAAGCTCTGTTCCATATTCAAAACATTTGCCACCATAATGTAAAAAGCGAACACAATCTGATTCTCTTTTTGAAACGAACTCACGAAGACATCAATGAAATTGTGTAAAAATTTCGGATCATTTTCAGACCGATTTTTGGGGAATTCAAAGAAAGTGTTCATGATTTTAATGACAGACTGTATGTTGTCCCCTTTCTCTGCAATCAATTCTTCAATATTATCTTTACGAATCAATGTTTGTAAAAAGCTGATAAAGAATGATTTCTTGTTGATAGGGAACAAGATATTTTGACAAACATCAATAGCAGATTTTCGACATTCAGTATCCAAGAAACTGAAAACAGTTTCCAGATTTTCACCATTCAAAAATTTCACAATAAATTCTAATTTCTTTTTGGATTCTCTGTAGTATTTTACAAAGTTATTCAGTATTTTTTGACTCAACTGTGTGTTTGTATCATCGTTTCTCAGAAACTGTAGTAAGGTGACAGTTATAGTCAGGTAATCATCTATTTGCAAGCTCAATTGGGATGATATTTTAGGGTTCTCTAGAAATGTTGAGATATATTTTATGTCGGTTGTTTGCAGCGGGTGTCGTTGTATGTACTGTGATACAATCTGAAATTAGAGACATGGGCGCAAGATAATTATAAAAAAAAATTGTAGTCTTCAACTCAGTGACTATATCACTGTAATACAAAAAAAGATATACAAAGGATTTGTTATGTAGAATTTGCCATTCATCTTCTATTACTTTATGTTTAAGATCTTACCATGCAAGCCATTTAAATATCAATTCTATTCAATCAGATGCTATGAATTACTCATGAAGAATCTTGGTAAGGGCTTATTTACCATCAGGCATTTGTGAGTAAAGTTCCTGAGTTTGGAATTAAGCTTAGTTGATGGCAATAGGCTTATCCATATTACAGGGGATTTATACTGGTTGGACCGTATTTAAAATGAGAACATGATGGCATGAAAAGAAGAAGAATACACACAGACATAGAGATGCCATAAGACAGATGTCACCAGCCCCATATATAAAACATACCTGAATCAGTTTGCTTTTCAGCTCGCTAGTCAAGTCGTCAACCGCTGACAACCAATCAAGCACATCCTTTAACTCGTCACTGTTCAGCTTGTTTTTCTCTGTCAAGGTATGAAGCCATTCTGCCACAATCCTCTCTTTAGGAGCGGTAGGGAAGTGGTGAGACTGCACCACATTTTTGGCAAGGCAGAGCCTTTTGGGTAGTGGTGTCTTATCGTCCTCTAGTCGACGCTTTAGTTCTGAAAAATAATAATTTTTATTAGCCTTAAATTTATTTGTTTATTAAAGTCGTGAAGACCCACTGGTTGAGGAGCTGTTCACGAACGTATTCGAGTTGTTCTCGAAGAAGAAGACGAAGTTCTCGGCTCGCAAACACGGGCCTACATGAAAAAATATTTTGTCCGGTGTAATTTCGTTAGAAATTAACTATTTAATTAAATAAAACTAGTTGATACTACAAAATTTTATATATCCTTTCTTTTGCCAATACCAATAATTAATAAATGTATTACTTTAAGATAAAAAGTTTCAATATTTGCATGTGTTGAGGTTATGTTTTACAGTAAAACAACCATGGTAGGAATTAAATCTTACCATTCAGCGGATTTAACGGCATTTTTTATGATACACCTTAACTATTTCATGTATACTTTTACATAAAACAGTATTTAAAACTTTTGAAAGCAATGTTTCTTTCACACGCTGTATTGTTGTTATTTGACGTTTTGATACTGCTCTGCTATTCTGTATTTATGTCACTTAGCTAACAAACATTATGTTAAGCTGTCTTTATACTTAAATAAATTAAAATTAAAGATTGTACATTTAAACATTTTTATAAAATAAAATAAAAATTATTTTGTACAGAAAGTCGATTACAGAGATATTTGTAAAAATAATTTGTGGTAGAAACGAAACGCAGAATTTGTTAGGCATATTTTAATAAATTAATTAATCTCACTTTACATATTGTTGTGATTAAAGTTGGAAACTAATTACTGGATTCGACTATCAGTCGCGCCTAGGGTTAATTTAAATACTAGACTAAACTGCAAACTGTTGGTTGTCTAACAGATTTCTAGATCGATAGAAATCTGGTAGATAATTTTGTACTGTCATACAGCCGGCAGGCAGCCGCCGTTGATGTACGCGTTTTATTAATTGGTAGTTGCAAGCGTATGAGGTCGTGGGTTCGATTTCCAAGTCGGGCAAATTGTTATTGATTTTTTCCGTCAGGTTTTCTCGCAACCCGGAGTCTGGAGTTTTCCTTGTTGATGGCAATTGGCTTTTCCCTTATTAGGTATCGGGGCTAAAATATAAATAAGAACACCTTAGCCTAACCATTTAAATGAAAATAGGCGTGCTGTTATGTTACTTAAGTAAAGACATAGCTATGATTGTCATAGCCACAGGCCACAGTAGGTAATACACACTCTGTGAAAAATTCAGGCCCTTGCCTTTTACAGTTCAAAAGATATAACCCTGCCCTATGACAAACGAGCGAACAGACAGACCACTGAGTAGTTATTAAAAGCCCCCCCTTTTAGCGCCCTTTGGGTACGGATTCTAATAATACAAAATTTTAATAAATATTTTAAAGAAACATAAGTATAGGTATGTTGGTTGTTTTTTTTTACATAGATATTCCTAGTTTTGCATGAAGTTTTTTCCAGCCATAGTTTTGATACCATATTGGCTACATTCTGTGTGCTAGTGAAAATTGGTACCAAACAGCAATTTCCACACGTCTATGCAATCTATGTTATTACGCAAAACCTTGAAAGCAAATTGCAGTGAGCTCGATATATCCAACAGATATGAGGAATTCCACCCGGCTTTCTTATCTACATGAGGTTATTAGGTTGAAATCCGGGCAAATACATATCAATGTGACATTTCCAATTCATATGTAGGTAATTTCTAAGTTTATCTTGGACATCACTGACATAAGTTAAGGAAAACTTGGTGAGGAAACCTGGACTTATAGTCAATCTGGCTTGAATAAGCGCGGTCATCAATGCTCGTGCCTTCTCCGTATAAGAAGAGGTCTTTGCCCTGCAGTGGGACAATGATAGCCTGGTATTATTATTTTAATTATTTGTTTAAACTTTATGTACATGTAAAAATACATGTTACAAAGGCGGAGTTAATGCATTGGGCATTTTCAACCAGTCGACAGACTGCAGTCTGCAGAGACAAAGTATATTAGTCTACACTTATTTATTTGGGCAAATATGTCGAAAATAAATTCATTAATATAATTTTACAGATAGGAAAGGCTTATTGTGCGTATTGTTAATCAGATTCCCGACGAATAACTTAATACAATATTTTTTAAATCTCGTTTGAAATTTTGAATTACGTTCCATTTTTAAAGTCCTGTTTTTGTCCGAAGGTTCCCCGTTACGATCGATTGCGATTGTCTATGTTTCCATAATTTTTTATGACTCTCTTTTCAGCGAATATTGGGCGTAAATAATTGAAGCACTTAAATCTAGATAGAAATAGGTACCTACCTAGATCGAAACAATCGCTTAAAACCCAATCTATCAAACTTAAATGTAAAACATCTTTCAACTATTATCTTACGAAAGTATAAATAAAAGGTCATTTCAAAAAAGATTTATCAACCTTCACCTTCCATAATAAACTTTCAAAACAAAAAAGCTCTAAACATCCAATCTAATCACGATAAGTAAACATCAAAATATGAAATGAATGAGCAAAGCGATTCATTCATAAAAATGACAGCCATTTTGTGAAAGGTTACATATAAAACGAAATGTATTCTGTCATGGTCGGGATGCGTCGCTAAATAGGCCAAGGAGAAAATTTGCGCAGGCGCGAAAGAATTGATTTTCCACACTATGACGTCACAAATACAAGATGTCTGCCATTTGATCAAGACGAGCTCAGTATAAAAATTTTTAAATAAGGAACAGGAGCTACAGTAACTAAAAGGACGTAGATGTAACAAGTTTTTGCCAAATTCTTCAGTGACTGATGATTAAGAGGAATTAGTTTATACTATTACATAGATAGATGATATAAATACGCGTGTGTTTAGTAAGTGTGATACCGTAGCTAAGGAGATGGCAATAGTTTATCGTATAGTACAGAAGAATTTCCTGACGATGTTCGACGTTACTACTACGATGCTGGTCAAGTTAATATGTTTATGTGAGTAGAATATACACTTTATTTGCTTTTTGATTTAAGTATTGGCTTACGTGAACGAGTTTAGCAAAAATATTTGATTTTCCATTGTTATTTTTATTGTCTACGAGTAAAAATATAACGGAACGCGATTATTCCGTCGGGAAACTTAATTCTAAATTCAAAATATATTTAAATGACTAACATCTCGTTCTAAAGATTTCAAAAATTTTTTTTTTTTTTTTTCACTAGAAGCAACATGGTATTTCAACATACTTACGCAGCTAAAATAGGTTTTAATTCGGGTAGTGTTCACTTCAAGGGCTGAATAATTAATAAGTTCAATTAACGTTAACGTATATTACACACTTTCCTTTGTTACACGATATACGTGTTTTTTCTAAATTTAATTAAAATCAAATTAAGAGTTCTGCTATCGCGTGCTTGCTTTGAGTTAATTAACGTGTCGAAGAGTATTACAACAATTAGCTTTCTACATTCCAAGTATACGGCCTTCTTGGTAACAAATTGTTAAGAAAACATTGGTTTAATAGTTTAGTACGGTACTAAATTATAATACAAAGGAAAATGGAAGGAATTTATGGCAAGCTTAAGTATTTAAGCACATTTTCAGCGTTTTTATTTCGTAATCAGATTTTGTAATGAAATAAAAATGCCGGTAACAAATTATCCCCCTGTAGGGCTAAGGCCTCTTCTCATACAGATAAGGATTTGATTACCATGCTTGCTAAAGGTGGATTGACGACTTCAGACATATAATAGGTTTCTTCACGATGTTTTTTTTTCGTTGATATCGATAGTGATGGCCAAGGTGAATATAAAAGAGATAGTAACAATTAATGTAAGAATGATTTAATATGTTTTACGGATTAGAAAAATAATTTGATATCACCTATATCGATAGATTTTTTTTATTAAAATACTTTCAATGTTGCTTAAAATCACTAAGAACTTTCAAGAATTTTTTTTGACGAATCTTATGTTAAAAAAAGTTGTACATACAATCTAAATGACGGGAAATAAGGTTTTCCTATCTTGTTTAAAATTAGTTTAATTACCCAGGTTCGCTTACGTAAAGTAATAAAAGTCTTGCCTTACCCGAAACAGTTCCTAATAATGAAGATATTAAAAGAAAATAATAACAAACTTTTACTACGTAATATAAAAAAGCTATTGGTTGATGAAATGAAAACAGTTATAATATCGTAACTTCTATATTTTATTATTATCTGTGCTGAGATTGATTTTATTCTAGTCTGTTATGTCAATACGTTCAAATTTAAAATTCGAATTTGATCGAAATTCGAATGTCACATTTAAATAAAACTATATTCACGAACTTTCAAAATCCTGGCAGTTATATCACTTTGCACCAAATTAACTCCGAAATTATAGCAAATAGACGAATGTGAGTTAGATCAAAAAATCGTTGAACATTTCTACGTAAAAAACGTAAAAAGGTTATAACTCGACTTAAATCATTCATCACAGAAGGCACAGAATTAATCTTAGCTTTTTTTGAAGGTCTATTTTAATCTGGTATTATTAAATGGATCCCAGACGGTAGTACTGCCCATTTACCTTACATAATCTTTTAGTGCCGTCTGTTACGGCACCCTCGGGAGGAGACATTCTTTGCCGGGACTAACATTAATGCCTGTACATTCCTTCGTACATTTTTGATGGAAATTCTTGAGAAAATTAAATGTGAAGCTTATTTTTTGAAGCCGCTCTTGTTGGGTCAAGGGACGGTTTAGAGCAGGGGTTCCCAAACTAATTTTGTCTACTGTCCACTTTGAGAATAAATATTTTTTTAGCGTCCCCATTTTTTATACGACTGCTCCAAAAAAAGGAGTGTTATGTGTTCAGGGTTAATGTATGTACGTATACAGTATGTGAGTTTCTCGGAACGATTTCCGAGCAACATAGGCTACCTAGTTAAAAATAAAAGAAACCGATGAGGTCACTTTAAAACGTAAATTAATACCAGCCTCAATTATTTTTTTAAATGTATCTGGTCGTGTCTATGTTTATTCACCTACTTAGAAACCACTCAGTAGATGAAATTACAAATCGCTCCCCAAGCCTCTACACAATGCTCCGATTTTTTTTCTGGGTCTCTACCGCCCTTCTTTAGGCCTACAGCCCCCACAAGGGGGCGTTTTCGCCCACTTTGAGAAAGGCTGGTTTAGAGAGAGGTATTCGATTTTATCGTGCTGACTGATGTCCGTAGCGATTGTCTACAGACGTCTACGGCGATCACTGATGTTCGTAGCAGTCTTCGTAGCGATTGTCTACGAATTTTGGAATTAGATTTATTAGTCAAAGTCAGATCGGTTATTTCAACTAGACCATTAAAGGGTTGTTTCGTAAGGAGAAGAATGGGCAAGAAACTCCAATGATACTCTTTAAAAATAATGTAATACTATAACTTCTCGCCTGTAATCCCCGAAAGGTTAGGCAGAGGTGTACTCATTAGTGCACCCACATTTTGCCAGTAAAATAAAAATAACAATACATAATTTGTACAGGTACACTATTTAATTAATTATAAGAATGTATAAACGATTATAATTAAAATAAAAACCACTGTAGATACTACAATAGCTACAAATATCGTTTCATAATGGTTGTCCATTAATAAAGGCCAAGAAATGTATGCCGTAGACTTTCGTCATAGTTGCTATGGAGATGCTCAGATACACGTAGCAAATGTCTACGAAATTTCGTAGCATGGTTTACGTAGACATACGTCTACGGTACGCTTACACTACAAGTAATTATTTTGGTATAATTTCCACTTATATTTTGGTCTACAATGAGTATGACGCTATACTAATATTATAAATGCCAATAACTCTGTCTGTCTGTGTGTTATGCTTTCACGACTAAACCACTGAACCGATTTTAATGAATTTTTTTTTGGACTCCATAAAAGGACATAGGCTAATTTTTACGTCCGCGATAACCGACATTTACGCGGACGAAGTAAGTAAGTAAAATTTTATTAGTTTAAACATGGTGAACATGATACATTGCATGCAAGACAATAAAGAAATATATGTTCTGGCATGTTCAGCCGTATAACGTGTCAATAGAGATATTTTACTATTCCACTCTAATGGCACCTATGTTATTCAATGGTCTATTAACATCGAATTCCATTAAAAATTAAAACCCATACCTGGGAAGGTCACCTTCAAAACCCATTAGCTATAGATTGCTTCATAAACGGAGAATAAGACATTTACACCAAGTATTCGTAAATTAACTAAGAAACGCCTATCAAATATGCTAGATGAAACGACCAATCTATTGACGTACTTTTTATGACCTGTCAAAACGCAATTCTTCCATGGATTTTGTATGGCGAATATCGAACTGTGACGTCACTTATTTGCCAACTTAATTGACTAACTATTTATTGATTTCAAAGCCACAAAAAAAATCTAATTTTAAGTTATTCTAAGTTATGTCTTGAAATTATTGGTTTCTTACCTAATTAACTGAAATCAGTCCCCCAATCAGAGCACTTAACATAAAATCTCATCGTGATTTGAATTCCTTTATTATTTAAATCTATAATTTACCGAAATTCGAACGAAGCATGAACTTTTTAAAGTGCGTAATTAGACGCGTAATAAAAAAACGGGCCATTTTTTAATTAAAAAACAAACAGCCAATATCAGGAACAAAGAGTGGGCCCGGCAGTCGGCTGTTGTTGCTACTTTGAAATTAAATCACGCTCCAGTTGTCACGCTGCGTAGAGAAGTTTCTTTATTCATCGTTTGATTTCACTTGTGAACTTGTGATTAAAAACTAAATCGAACTTTGGCTAGAGTCTATTTTCATTTGAATTTTCATCTCATAATGTGAATTTAATGTATTACATAAGGCTTGAAGCTAAAGTACAGTTATGGACCCTGTTAGAGCATAGCGATATAGTGTTATCTTAAAAGCTGCAAGAACAAATTACATTTAGAATATTCTAAAAATTATTACATTATCATTTAGTATTGTTTATTTTAACATAAATTAAAAAAGAAACTTAATATTATTTTATGTATTAACACTACCTTTCTTACAAAAGTTATGATCGAATTCGACTAAGACTGAATCTGAATAGTTAAAGCTAGTTTGCTTAGGTTGTCTATTCATGAAATCATTTATTAAAAAAACAATTGTGAAACACAGAGTTTCCTTAACAAAGGAAAGTTGAGCCAACGGTCGCTGTTGTTACAACTTCGAGATTAAATCACGCTCCAGATGTCACGCTGTATAGAATAGAAGTTCATCTCTTGTTTTGTTCTAAAAACAGTGATTGTTATCGTAGAATTTATGGCACTTAACGGCAATTTGTAGTAAAATCGTACATAGATATTCGTACAAAAGAAAATATTTACCAGGAATACGTGTCTGCAAAGCTTATGATCCCGAAATTTAAACCAGACCAGACCAAACTAAAACAAATTTATTGAAAATGGCCAGTTTATAAAAGACAGGCCTCGGAACCGCCCATCCTTCATCGCTTCCTCGCTAAGCCGGAGAGTAATGGCAGAACTCTCCAATAACACGTTTCAGTTATTATTTCAAACTGGCTAGAATAAAGCCAATTTTCTAAATTATCTCAAGAGAACATAAAAACGGAATTGAAATTATCCTATGTTAAGCTAGACAATATAATTATGTGTGTTCCATTAAAACTAAGATTAAAACAGTAACAAACACCCATCCATCTATCCGTCCATCTTTACAAAGTTTTCCGTTTATAATAGTAGTAGTAGCCGAGATGGTATCCAAAGCGTGCTTTACAATAAAGTAACATTTTCTAAATAACAGCTATTAATATTTTAAGCCAAAATGACTTGCCTCAACAAATCTTCACTTCGTCAATTGACTTCGCACTACAAAACACCTAACAAAAAGTACTAAGTATTGAACAAACGATCACGCTTCGCTTCTACTTTGAAATAGAATCACGCTTCGAAAACCAACACGCTGTGCGCTCAACACCTTTTCATCTGTCGGTTATTGTTGTAATATTACGTGAACGTGATAGGTTGTCTCTGATATAAAGAGATTCTGGAGAGCGTGACAGCCGTGACAGCTGTCATCTATAAAGGAATTGGCGTTTAGTACTCCTAATATGTCAGCCTAGAATAATGATGTAAGAAAAAATAAAATCGTACTTACTATTATAAATGCATAAGTTTGGATGGATGTTTGTCACTCAATCACGCCAGAACGGCTGAACAAATCTGGTTGAAATTTGGCACAGAGATAGATTATTAGTGTGGAATAGCACATAGGCTACTTTATATCAAGTTTTCGAGTTCCTGAGGTATAATTTTAGACGTTGGCTTAATTTTGAAATCTACTCAGACGAACTCGCGGATTTCTACCTGTATATTTCTTACAAGCTTGTAAAAAATATACGTGTTGACACGAGAACCTTATTTCTCGTCGGTTAATATAATTTTTAGCACAGCCAACTTACTAAAGTACTAAGTTAATGATCCTTGGTTCATTTGAGACTTTTGTGTTTTGGCATTTTATTCTCATATCTTGAGAAAAGTTTTATTTTTATTCCAGTTTTACTGAAAATGTTCTAAGTTACATGGGACGTAAACAAACATAAGTGTAGAAGTTTCATCAGTTATGCTTAGTCGTTTGGGAAATATAGGCGCGGTGCTACATTCTAAGGACAAAGTTTATTTTATTATAATTTTGTTAATCAGCAGTGTTATTCTGTAAAATTCTCCCACGATGTATTTAGATGAACGTTTGTATTTCCAGTCTTACCAAGCGGTATCGTGGTACTGGGTTGTGGAGGTCAGATAGGCAGTCGCTCCATGTAAAATACTGGTATTCAGCTGCATTGGGTTAGACTGGAAGCCGACCGCAACATAATTGGGAAAAGACGTTGAAGATGATATATTTAGTTGAAGTAATCTTGGTAACTTGATAATTTCTAGCATCAGATGAGACCCTCTGTGCCTCCAAAAGTACAGCCGAAGTAACCTATAATGTACTGCCGACGATGCCAAATAAATGCCACGCAAATAAAAAAAAACTGTCGTGCCAGTTACACGAAGAAGAAAAAGAAGAATACTGGAATAGGCTGACCTCTTGGTATCTGTGATAGAGAGAGACAAAAGATTATTTTCATGTCACCTAATTGTCAGTCTGTCGACTATTTCTTTTGGCCCCTCAGGCTACGCGGTTCCGACTTAATAAGGACGAGTCTATTAAATCTACCAAGCACTTTATGCCGCTGGAATAATTAAACAGCTACGTAATTATTACGTGGTTCTTAGTAAAGTACTTACGGTTAAAGGGATTAAGCAAATAGGATGAGTAGCAATATCCTTCTTTTTAATGTTCTTGGTAATGTAGCGACTGTTGAGTAAGTCCTGGGACTGATTCCCGGGTCGGACAAAGTGTTATTGGGTCTTTCTATCAGGAATTTACTCAGTAGCAGCCTCGGAGTCTGGATTTATGTCCGGTTGATGGCAATAGACTCGGCCCCTATTACATGGGACTTAAACATAACTGGCGAAATGTGGGTGTACTAATGAGTACACCTCTGCCTAACCCTTAGGGGATTATAGGCGTGATGTTATGTTATGTAAAGATATTACGTTACGGAAGCGTTTTTCTTTTAAATCATAAATACTTAATTACTATTTTTAAAATTTACCTCCACATTACCTAAATCATTCGGACTTTCATGGCGTACCATCACCATTAAAGTACTAAGCAGACATATTTCCCTTCACATAAGGGAATGTACGTTTTCCCACATGTGTAGTCCATGCGTAGAAGCTACGAAATGCTACGTGCTACGGTGCTACGCTGCTACGAACTTTTGAGGTGTTGAATTGTTTGCGTTCCTACTATGTATTATAATATATTTGGGCAATTTTACACATTAGAAATGAAAATGTTAGTTTTACTTCATAAAATAACTGCTGATCGAATCTAGATGAAATTCGGCTTAGAGTTAGATGTAGAATTTTAATAATTGTGTACTTGTATACACTTCATTTTATTTATGTAAAATATTGAGTACTTTTTATTAAATCTCTAATTTAGTTGTTTAACACTCGTACAATAACTTGAACCTACCGTGTTATCTCTTCACCACCTTTGGTTGACTGTAAGAGAATGCCTAAGGCATTAAGTTCGCCTTTGTACTTTTGTTGAATAAAGTTTAAATAATTAAATCTTTTTATCCCGGACAAATTTACGGTTCCCGTGGGCAAATAAGTATATTATCTTTGACACTAGTTAGTTATACAATTTCCACTTGAACTTAACAAGTTTGTGGTAATTTTCATCAGTAATTAACAGTACAGTGACTGCTTCGTTGGTCTAGTGGTTTAGCGTGACTGCTGTGCATGAGGTCTTGGATTCGATTCCCAAGTCGGGCAAAGTGTTATTGGGTTTTTCCTTCAGGAATTTCTCAGTAGCAGTCTCGGAGTCTGGATTTGTGCCCGGTTGGTGGCAATAGGCTCGCCCCCTATTACATGGGACTAAAAACATAACTGGCGAAATGTGGGTGTACTAATGGGTACACCTCTGCCTAACCCTTCGGGGATTACAGGCGTGATGTTATGTATGATGTAATTAACAGTAGTGTTGTCGTTATGAGGTCACAGATCGCTACAGCGCGTAGGCTGTTGGTGCTATCACTTCAGTCCACTTCGTGTGGGCGTCAGTACTTCGTTTACATAACTTAGCATAACATTTCGCCTTTATTCCCGGAGGTGTAGGCAGTGGCGTATTGTACGCCCATGTTTCATTAGTCATATTAATGCCATTGTTAGTTGCCACTGATAAACTTCTGATGGGACTCGATGCTGTATTAATTTAGACTGTTACTAATTAGGAGTCAAGGTTTCTACGATAATTGATGTGCGTGGGATAGTAACAAAGTTCACGACTTATTAGATTTATAATAGTGGCCTTGTTTTTTTTGGGGTTCGTACCCCAAGGTTATCAAACGGGGGACCCTATTAAATTCTACTGTATATCCCCCCGTTAAAACTTTTGTATCTTAATAAGTAGACACTTGAATTTTTCATAGAGTCTATAATACTATGACTGGACACAACAAAATATAAAAATAAAATAAAAATGACAATTAAGAAACATACAAGAAACGGTTTTCTGTTTTGTATGTAGTGTTCAAAATTTTACGGTCTATTCTTAATAAATACTTTGTTTCTTAGTTGTTTATATAAGACAGTATTTCCGAATACACCTCTTTCAAAGAACAGAATTTCTACTTTGCGCATGCTATAGACAGTATCGCGCACTGTATGAGTGCCAGTTTATCTCCCTGCCTGCCTAAACCCAGCGACAAGATGGCTAGTTCCAATACGAAAATCAGGTACAGAAAAAATCTAGTTATTTAAAGTTGCAAATCTGCTCATATATTAACACTTTTCAAGGGATTTTCTGAAACGTGAAAAACTTTCACAAAATCCATGATTGGTTTATTGACTGAAAATCAGGAATATCTACATCCCCAAACGTTACAATCCGCCAATGTTTGCACAGCGCGGCGCGGCGTGCCAAAAAGAAAGAACAGATGAGTTTGCCAAACATTCGTTGGACAACTTTTAAATTGAATCACGCTCTGGATATTGTTTCACGCTGTTCAGAACTTTTAACGGCGCTTTGGCGTGACAATAGAGCCGTGTCATGCGAATACATTTTTTATGAATGGTTGATATTATTCTGAACATTTCATTGTAAGTTTAGAGATAAACTACAAAAGAAAATCTTTATTAGTCTGTACGCTTAGATTTTTTAAAGTATGCAACGGATTTGAATGCGGTTTTGATCAATAGATAGAGTGATTTAAAAGGAAGGTTTATGTGTCTATATTGCACCCGTGCGAAGATGGGGCGGGTCGCTAGTTTAAAATAAAATAAAAAAATATTGTCTACTAATTATAAATGGCAATGGCTCGATTGGAATCGATTCGGTAAATCAATCAGTCGTAAATATATACAGAAGCAGGTAAAGAGTTCCACTCCTTTCAACTTTCGCCAATTTCCAAACTCAGGGCAGTCAGAGAAATTCTTAATGGAAACACCTAATAACACTTAGCCCTACCTGGGAAGGGAGAGAACCACCTCACGCCCCAGCCGCCGCGGGAGACGCCCAGGACGTCGGACGTCGCGAGGCGACATCCGGCCACCGTAGGTGCGGGCTTGCGGACGGCGAGTAATGGGTAGCTCGCCGTCCGATCAAGGACCAAGCCCGGGTCGACGGCACGTTCTGTTCGCGCGCGCCTCAAAGAGCTGTCAGCACAGGGACGGGGCCCCCAACGGGGCCAACGCCTGCCGGGGTTGCGGGACGTCTTAACAGGATACCGAGCCCTACCTGAGAATCGAACCCAGGACCAAACGCTCAGCAGCAGCGCGGCCACGAGACTAACAAAGCTTTTCATCAACTGTTATTGTTGCAAAGTTACCAACACCTTTTAATATTCAATGAACTTTCTTTCTTTGTCTTACTTTTCCAGTTTATTTTTGTCTTGAGGTCCTCGACAATCTTTTGTTTCTTTTAAATCAGTGTGACGTCATACCTTTTGTTTGTGAATTTAATTTCTGTTTTGTTACTGACCAACCCTTATTAAAGATGGAAACGTTTGAATGTCGTTGGAATGTTTTGGCACGCTATGTAAGAGCTGAGACATGCAAAATGTCGCAAATTAATTTTTACTGACTTTCCTTTTGAGGGTTTAGTACCCGAAGAGTGACAAGAGAGTGAGTGTTATTATACAATTAAAGAGTACTTGGAGGATACGAATATTTCAATTTAAGAATATCAAAATTTAATTTACCTAATTATTGTAACAATAAACTATGTGACATGACTATACTAATCCAATATATATTGACTTGTTCATATTAACTTTTGATATTTTATTATTACTATTTTTGACATTTTCTAACTTGAATTTTTTTCATTATGTAACCAACTTAAAACTTAATTGATTTGTATCTATTATTTAAATTTGCACACCTCAAATAGGTTATTCCTATTCTTTTGTAAAATCTTTTATATGCAAATAAATGATTTGATTTGATTTGACAATGGGACCCCTGTTACTAAGATTTCGCGGCCTATCCATCCGTCTGTTAGCGGCGTCTCATGAACCGTAATAGGTAGAAAATTGAAATTTTCACAGCACGTGTATTACTGGATGTGTGAAATCATAAGGGAATGATTGAGAAACCAACATCTATCCATCCAAATGTATTTATATATAATATTAAGATGTAAGATTTATTTTTAAAAACCATTCTTCTTCTTCTTCTTCGAAAGAAGGATCGTAAAGGTGAAAGTCAAGTATACCATAAAACAGCCTACAACACACAAGGTTAACATAGCTTTTAGCGAAAGAATTTTCCAAATCGGACTAGTAGTTCCAGAGATTAGAGCGTTCAAACAAAAAAACAAACTTCACACAGAACCTAAACAAATACTCTTTCAAACCAAACCTAATGTAACTGGATCACAATTTACATAACATTTGCTTTCAACCCTTGAGTAAGGTGAATCAGCATGAAAGATATATATAAAAAAAAAACACAAAAGTAAAACCTCTTTTATTGATTCTCATAAGCTTATGTAACGAATATCGGAGATAGATTCCGTTGAACCATATTTTATATTAAATTAGGGTCATATTTAGGACGCAAGGTATTTTTAGGGTTCTTTACCTCAGTTGGCAAAAACGGAACCCTTATAGGATCACTTTGTTGTCCGTCTGTCTGTCAAGACCCTTTATCTCAGGAACGCGTGGAGGTATCAATATCAAATACTCAGGTATGCTACCTCTTGGGGCAGTTAAATATTAAACATCTTAGTCAACGCAATTTAAAGTAGGGTCGTTTATGGCGCATATTTTGACGCTCGCTAGGGAATCAAAACCTATAGGAGACTTCCCGTTGACCTAGAATAAAGAAATTTGACAGAAAGCAACGCCAAGTAAAGGAATAAATCCGAAAACCGTAAATTTGTAGTTTTAAAGCAAAATAATTACTTTTTGTGATTATAAACATATTTTTTGTTATGTAAAATATTGTAGGTATGGTAGTACGGAACCCTTGGTGTGCGAGTCCGACTTGCACTTGGCCGTTTTTTTTCGTATGAGCTGAGAAAATATGAGAGGTTTAGGGTGTAAAAACACTGCGTGGGCCAAAAAGGTCTAATGTCACTTAGGTAAGTTCAAAGAGGGGAGAAGAAAAGCCCTTTATAGATCTTATTTTCTCAAGTCCAAGTATAAGTCGGACTCGTGCACGAAGTGAACCCTATCACCGCACAATTAAATAACATAACATCACGCCTGTAATTCCCGATGGGTTAGGCAGAGATGTACACACATTTCGACAGCTATGTTTAAGTCCCATGTAATAAATAGGCAGCGAGCCTTTGCCATCAACCGGGCACAAATCCAGACTCCGAGGCTGCTGCAGAGAAATTCATACATAACATAGCGCCTGTAATCCTCAAAGGGGTTTAGGCAGAGGTGTGCTTATTTGTACACCCAAACGACAGTTGTGTTAAAGTCCCACCATGTAATAGGGGGCGTGCTTATTGCCACCAACCAGGCACAAATCCATACTCCGAGACTCATCATCTGCCTAGCCTTTTCCCAACTATGTTGGGGTCGGCTTCTAGTCTAACCGGATGCAGCACTACCCAGTAACTGTGTAATAACCCCTAGGTAAGACTGGTTGTCAGACTTTCAAGCTTCTGACGAATCCATACTCCGAGACTGCCACTAAGAAATTCTTGATGGTAAAACCCAATAACATTTTGCCCGACCTGGAAATCGAACACAAGACCTTATGGTCAGCAGCCGCGCTAGTCCAACAAGGCAGTCACTAATCACACAATTTAAATAATAAATGTGTTTGTAAAATAATAATGTGAGTCTTGTTTCAATGACATAATATCCCCGGTAAAGTTTCGGTAATGTTGAAAAACAATCTACTTGATGGATATTTCATGTCCGTCGCAAATGATGTTTTGATGGCAATATTTCCTATTAGATATTATTACCTTTAGAGTAATTCGTTTTGGGGACATTATAATAAGGGGTTTTTGTGATAGGAACATATTTTTGAAGTGAAAACTTATTTAGCGGCGTTGAGCACTTTTTCTGTAATGGGTATAAAATCTTAAACTCGCGTCAGGACACGTGACCTGATCGAAATAGCGTAAGACGGATGGAGAGTAGACAGCTAACCCCTCTCTACGGCGCGGCGAAAATGTATGCCTGGGCCTACTGTTT
Organism: Hoplodrina ambigua; assembly: GCA_949774945.1. Lineage (NCBI taxonomy): Eukaryota > Metazoa > Arthropoda > Insecta > Lepidoptera > Noctuidae > Hoplodrina > Hoplodrina ambigua. Next base: position 3,087,232 of record OX458990.1, read on the forward strand.
CGTTTAGGCAGCGCAGGGCGCTTGCGCGAATGTTCGTGTATAACTTTTTAATGTAAAATAATTGTAATAGTTTTAAAGTGTTAAATTTTTAATGTAATATAAATTGTTTTTTTGTCTAATACGTTGGTATAGTCAACAGAAGATAGCTATGAAGGATCGTCAGATATAGTTGAAGTTTTCTTAGAAACCGATTCATGTCTTCGATTGAAACTTAATCAATGAACTGTTTATTGTCTACTTCATAAATTAAATGACATTATTAAGTATTTCATTGTTAAAAATCTGACTGCCTCATTTGTTTAGTGGTCGCTCGAGATCTTGTGTTTCATTCTCAGGTCGGGCAAAGTGTTATTGGGTTTTTCCATCAGGAATTTCTCAGTAGCAGCCTCGGAGTCTGGATTTGTGCCTGGTTGATGGCAATAGGCTCGCCCCCTATTACATGGTACTGAAAACATAACTGGCGAAATGTGGGTGTACTAATGGGAACACCTCTGCCTAACCCTTCGGGGATTACAGGCGTAATGTTATGTTATAATAAGGGGTTTTTGGGATAGGAACATATTTTTTTTGTCTAATACGTTGGTATAGTCAACAGAAGATAGCTATGAAGGGTCGTCAGATATAGTTGAAGTTTTCTTAGAAACCGATTCATGTCTTCGATTGAAACTTAATTAATGAACTGTTTATTGTCTACTTCATAAATTAAACTACATTATTACGTATTTCATATATCATTGTTAAATATCTGACTGCCTCGTTGGTCGCAAAGCGCGACTGCTGAGCATGAGTTCTTGTGTTTCATTCTCAGGTCGGGCAAAGTGTTATTGGGTTTTTCTATCAGGAATTTCTCAGTAGCAGCCTCGGAGTCTGGATTTGTGCCTGGTTGATGGCAATAGGCTCGTCCTCTATTACAAGAGACTTAAACATAACTAGAGAAGTGGGTCTACTAATGGGTACACCTCTGCCTAACCATTCGGGGATTACAGGCGTAATGTTATGTTATGTTATAATAAGGGGTTTTTGGGATAGGAACATATTTTTTTTGTCTAATACGTTGGTACAGTCAACGGAAGTGAAAGCTATGAAGGGTCGTCAGATATAGTTGAAGTTTTCTTAGAAACCGATTCATGTCTTCGATTGAAACTTAATCAATGAACTGTTTATTGTCTACTTCATAAATTAAATAACATTATTACGTATTTCATTGTTAAAAATCTGACTGCCTCATTTGTTTAGTGGTCGCTAAGCGCGACTGCTGAGCATGAGATCTTGGGTTTCATTCTCAGGTCGGGCAAAGTGTTATTGAGTTTTTCTATCAAGAATTTCTCAGTAGCAGCCTCGGAGTCTGGATTTGTGCCCGGTTGATGGCAATAGGCTCGCCCCCTATTACATGGAACTGAAAACATAACTGGCGAAATGTGGATGTACTAATGGGAACACCTCTGCCTAACCCTTCGGGGATTACAGGCGTAATGTTATGTTATGTTATAATAAGGGGTTTTTGGGATAGGAACATATTTTTTTTTGTCTAATACGTTGGTATAGTCAACAGAAGTGATAGCTATGAAGCGTCGTCAGATATAGTTGAAGTTTTCTTAGAAACCGATTCATGTCTTCGATTGAAACTTAATCAATGAACTGTTTATTGTCTACTTCATAAATTAAATTACATTATTTACGTATTCCATATTTCATTGTTAAAAATCTGACTGCCTCGTTTGTTTAGTGGTTGCAAAGAGCGACTGCTGAGCATGAAATCTTGGGTTTCATTCTCAGGTCGGGCAAAGTGTTATTGGGTTTTTCCATCAGTAATTTCTCAGTAGCAGCCTCGGAGTCTAGATTTGTGCCCGGTTGATGGCAATAGGCTCGTCCTCTATTAAAAGAGACTAAAACATAACTGGAGAAGTGGGTCTACTAATGGGTACACCTCTGCCTAACCCTTCGGGGATTACAGGCGTGATTGTATGTTCTGTTATGCATTATATTATTGTTGTTATAACGGACATGAAATGACTTTTATTTTTGGGTGCAAAAAATCAGCGTTGTATTGCTCGCATACCATTGTATTTACAGGTAAATCGAACAGTAGATACATACCCACGTAAGGGAATTTTAAGGTTAAGCTATAACATTTAAATCTTGACCTTTAACATCTCTGTAACCGGAGCAATCAGCATAATCAGATACGGTACAGAACAAAGCAGTGAAGGGAAGAAAATGTCAGCGTTGTGAAGTGTCTTTTTACAACCGTTGTAACAATCGAGTAAAGAAAAATAGTTCTTAAAGAATGTAATAGTAAAGTATAGAATCGAGTGTTTTATGTCGGAAGAAAATGTCACCAGTTTCAAGGCACAAGAAGTGGTCAGATTTTAAAGAATACCAGTAGGTACAAGGTTAAACAAAATTCAGTTTCGTAGAGCTGTACCTCCGTCACACTTATACTTTCGTCTGTTTTTAACTCTTGATCTATTCATTAGTATGTACTCCTACATCAAGTTTATTATAAAGAGGTGAGGTTTATGGTTTTGTGATGTTGTAATCTCTGGATCTACTGAACCGATTTTGAAAATTCTTTCGCAAAATGTAAGCTACGTTATCACTGAGCGCTATATGCTATATTTTATTATCAAAAAATTAGAGATCCGTAAGAAAAATCTCGCGAACGAAGTTGTGAGAGAGAGTGTGTCATATTTACAGTCGGCCATTGTAAGAAGGTTTTAATGTCTTTCGCTGAAGAACACAAAGTATACCTTTCTTTAGATTAATGGCTCTTTAATCTAGTCGATGCGATGTGACCTTTTATTAACGACTAAGAATAGAATTTTACTTAGAAACCTTATATTATTTATCAACTGTTTGGGTCAATAAAAGGTTTATTACTCCTGCCTGATATTACAGTGTCATTTTGAGTACTAAGGCTACGGTTGTAAAGTTTAATTTGAAATGACTTATACCTTGGTAAGCAAGTTAGTTTTTTCTTTTTATCTTATCTTTTTGCTAGTGCGTCCTGCAGATCCCTGCTGAAAGGGAAAAAAACTTGACTTTTTCTTTCAAACTATATTACTAACGTCCTCGTGGTTTTTTTTCACCAGCGTTATGTTACCTCGGATCTTTGGTTAGGTATTGCGTCGCACCCGTGTGTCGTGGCGTGATATTATGTAGCCTATGGTATTCCTCATGAATCTGGCTGTCATATACAGAGATTAGCGCGTTTAAACAAACAAAATATCTTCAGCTTTATTAGTACTTTATTAGTATACATAACAACTAGTATAAGATACTTCTCTGATTTTTTTTTAAATAAAATAAAAATTGAAAAAATCGAAGATTTTAGTTCTTTTTTAGCTTTGCTTTGAAATAAATTAACAGTTAATCAGCAAATAAGTTACGTTATAGTTTATTTATTTAAACTTTATGCAACCAAAAGGTACAAAGTTATAGTTATAGTTAAGGTAGTTATGACATTGGTGCCGATTCCCTTGTTCACAAACTAGAATAAATTTAGAGAATTGACATCTCTTACTAACATACAGCGAAAGGAAAGGACGGTGACATTCCGTGACATTAAAGAACTAAGTTAGAGATGTCAAATTAGTTTTGCCTTGAACTTCTCCGTATTTTTAATCCACACGTTTTAAGATGTCAACTGTATGAATGTGTCAGATGGACTAAATTTGAAAGCTCTTATTTACATTAGTCTCTTTCTTATTTTATTGGACAGAAAAAGATGGAAATAGTCTAATTTTAGTTTAGTTTGTGACCAAGGGAATCGGCACCATGGTTTGATCTTGTCGTTTAATATCTACAGGGGAATCGCGTTTTGACAGTTCATAAAAAGTATGTCAATTGATTGGCGAGTGAGACCCAATATTTAAGACGACCATCTCCGTCACTCATACATTTACAATATTCGGTGTGAATAAATACTTTAATAAAATTAGGCGTATAAAAATTCGTCACAGTAATCAATCACAAACTGTCAGGCGAAGACGCAACACCATTCAGCCTACACGCACGCCGTACTGCCTACCACGTCACTGATCGCTTATTCCCGACACGCGATACATGACGACAGTATTGGAAACGTCTATACTAAAACTAGCTGACTCGACGACACGTTGCTGTGGCTTGAAGTAATTAAAAATCTTGAGGTCAATAATCGAGATAAAAATATCCTATCTTTTAGCTTTGACCAAATTACACACAGTAGGTAAGCCATATTTCATTAAAAAAAACTAATCTAGTACGTTTATAATATTGAATACCTACATAACATACGTGCTTAAACTCACGCTTTTTAGGCGATTAGCACACGGCACCGCACATCGCCGCGCTGGCTGAAGCGGATCTCATGTCGCATTGGCCTCTAAGAAATCCGCTTCGAATTCGCCTTTTCTGTGGCGGTAGGCAGAAACCCCAGAACGACTCCTGTAGGATTACTCTTGATCAAAATCATTTATTTATTTATAAAACATATTTATTTATAGAATTAACGAGTTATTTAATATTTTAAAATTTGGTAATTTACGTTTTCATTTGTATGGCAACCTCATGTCAATCGCTGTAGTCAAACATGCAGTCGATTTTGTTTAAGAGTAAGCCTGCTGCTACGAACCTTACATATTCCTTATAATATCAAATGTGGTTATATACTTTGAAATTCGTCACAGTAATCAATCACCGAACGTCAGGCAAAGACGCAACACCATTCAGCCTATGACGTCACTAGTGAGCGTTTTGCACAATGACGTCACTGATCGCCTAAACCCCTGACACGCGATTACATGACAAAAATGTCGGAAAAATATTTTTATATTTTATTATTATTCACGTTCTTAACGTGGGTTTGTTCAGGGACGGTTATTTTAAAAATAGGCTGGTTATCTAGGTAGCAATTAAATTCGACGAGCCTATTTTCGTTCGTTCATTCTAAAATGTTATTTAAGTTGTTTTATTTTAGGGTCTAGGGTTGATTGCCCCGTTGGTCTAAAACGCAATTGAGTTTTTTCATAAGGATTTTTTCAGTAACAATACTCGCGGAGTCTGGATTTGTGCCCGGTTGATGACAATGGGCTCGCCTCCTATTAGATGGAACTTAAACATAACTGACGAAATGTGGGTGTACTAACACACCTCTGCATAACCTCTGTTTTCCTTCACCGATGCCAGTGATGTCCAAGGTAAACTTAAGAAAGTACATATGTATTGAAAAATTCACATTGGTACTTGCCCGCATCAACCCACAACCTCATGCATGAGAGGCGGGCGCCTTAACCACTGGGCCATCACGACACTACAGGTTATTATGGAGTTCCGTTGATACTTTGGGTACGGAGCCCTAATAAGTCTTGTTATGGAATAAACTCCCTATTTATCACATAACGTTACAAAATAAGACTTCATACCAAGTACGGACGACAGCGCTTTAAGCGAAACACTGCGGCATCTTATGCGGTTGTAATAAGAGCTATTTTACAACAAAAAGGTATAGTCTTATGTACTGGCGACTTTACGTACGAGTACCTACGTAATATGACAGAGGTACATAATTTACTGGTCCTTCTGGGTATTTCTCTCAAAGGCGAGGCCCAAAATACTAATCAGCATAAAAAGATAGCAAACCTTTTTACATTAAACTTATTTCATCTCTGATATTAAAGTTGAAGCTATAAAATGACAATGTACACCTTTAGTTTTTGAATTCATAAAATGGAGTCGTTCGTAACGGTTTTTTTTTTTGTATATTTGTTCTACGATTACTCCACCAATTATGAATCGATTTGGATGATTATTTTTTTGTTTGAAAGTTATTTTTTATTTTGTAGTTTTTGAAGGCGGTCATCTTTTTTTGTAAAAAAGCTTTTTTATGAATAATGGCTACGATTGAAAGTTTTTTTTTTCTAAACTATTATTTTAAAGTGAAAAGATTTGGATTTTGATTTTGATATTTTGAAAATGTTCTCATTTTTACCTACGTATCCTGCTTATGTGTGCGAAGTTTCATAATAATCGGTTCAGTCATTTCGAAAAACAAGTACTTAAAGGTTTGTAGAAAATGCCGTACGGTGCGAAAATTCTACATAATATGCACTCTGCTATTAAAAAAATATATATTTATCTGGTAAACTTGTTTTTAATGAGTACAATCATAATGCTAAGTACCATTCATTAATTACCAGTCACCCTCTATACTTACTTACCTAAATAATTACTTAATTAAACTTAGAAAATGAAGCTTTCTACTTTCAGCTGTAGTGTCATTATCATAAAAATAACAAGGTCAGGGTGAGTGCCCCCAAAATGATTCCCTAAGACCGCTTCAGCAGTTTTGTCACGGACCACAAAATCTTTTCGGGACGGGTACGGCACAGTGATCATAACGCGAAATAATAAAAAATAACGACCGAAACTTTTCCGCTTTTGTATTATTCGGACATTTTAACACCGACCAACACCGTTTATATAGAGAGACGTTTACATTTGAGATTAGTTCTCTCTCTTAGTTCAATCTCACAATCATTAAAAAGAAAAAAATAATACAATTCATTACGTAATAAAATAATTCGGAGGAGCTCGTGGCTAAGTAGTATTTGTCCGTGGATGGGTGACCATCTTTATACACCGAGACTTCTCCGTGCCTCGGAGAGCACGTTAAGCCGTTGGTCGCGGCTGTCATACGGGGATCATTGACAGTTGTAAACCTAGTCCTAACTAATATTATAAATGCGAAAGTAAGTTTGTTTGTTACCATTTTACGCCTTAGCCAATCAACCAATCATCCTGAAATTTTGCATGTACGTTGCCAGGTGTACAGGAACGAACTTAAGGTACCTTTAATCCTGAAAAAAAGGACTGTTTCCGAGGGAAATCACAATAACGTTCTTATGATCATAGATGGCGCCACGTGTCGTCTCGAATCATGATTTTAACTAAATAATTGAAATGTCAGGACATGGGTATTTTTTTCCGCGACTTCGTCTGAAACCGAAATTTACGCGGACGAAGTCGCGGGCAGAAGCTAGTTAAAAATAAATTGTTCATGTGATTTCTTTTTAATATAGCTCTGTAAAGTTCGTTTTGAAATCTGACACAACTAACATAAATAGTTTGATTATTTAATCATTCCTTTTATTCAATGTCGCGGTGTATATCCATTATGAATATACACCTCGATGATAAACGATGTTGTATTTAAAAGAATACAAGATATTATATACTTATAACCAGCGAAATGTATCTGTCTTACATATAGTTGCTTACCCTTAGGGAAATACAGGACTGATGGGAACTATGTTACGTTTAGAAAAATACACTTTTGGAGACAGGGGCGTAGCTAGCGCCGTACCAGCCGTAAAGAAGATACGGGCCCCCCTAGTTACAGGGGCCCCGATCTCAAGCAAGCAAAAATCTGTAAAATATCCATTCACTATCTCACTCAAACTATTAGACTGTACGCTAAACTTATTATTTTGTACTTGTGTACACTTCACTTTATTATGTAAAAATTTTGTAACCTACTTTTTGATTTAATTTTTTTAAATTTCTAATTTTGTTGTTTTACTCTCGTACATTAACTTCCACCTACCGTGTTATCTCTTCACCACCTTTGGTTGACTGTTAGAGAATGCTTAAAGCATTAAGTCTACCTTTGTACTTTTGTTGCATAAATTTTAAATAAATTAATTAATAAATAAACTTCCCGGGAAAAAATAAACATATTGTTTCTTTTGTGAAAATTTTAACCCTACATTTAGGCTTCTAGCGAGTTTGAGTGAGATATTAGATAATATTTTACGAATTTTTGCTTACACGAGTACGCGCCCCTGGCGGGCCCCGTATGTTTCATACAACTGAAACGGTGTTAGATTTGATAGATCTGTCTATTAAATCAATCGCCGTCTAATCTGATAGATTTACTATAGAATAACAATATCATATTAATATTAGTTACTGTGTAAGTTTCTCCGGTGTATTTTCATCTTTCGGCGATAAGCAGAACGTTCAAATACCAACAGTTAAAATTACAAAAGTGATACGCTTTAAGCGATGTTGGTAGGCACCCAAACGAACTGCTACGAAAATTCGGTTGAATTGGAAGCAATAAACATGAATAACTGAGCGGGCGTCGAGCGGGGTGGTTGCCAAACTCGTTATAACTGTGGTTACGGTAACCATTCAGGCTATTCACGTCAATTAACGTTTTCGAAACGTCAGCTGGAATTTGGGTAACGTAATAAAAGAGTCGCTTCTGAATTTTTCATCAGTTGCGTCATATTGGGTTTACATTTCAATTTGATTATTATCGATTTTCTTTTGTGTGGCGGGTGGGTGTCATAAAAACAAACTTTGTCGGAACAACGTTATGACAATATGTTCAATATCTAGCTTTGAGTTTACAATTAGTTTTAGTTTGTTTATTAGATGGAAAACCAACAGCTATACATAAAGCGAATATAGAAATTGATTTAAAGGCGCACAAACAATTGAAGCCCTGCCTCCGAAACTAGGAATTCGTGTGATTTAGGAGTCAGAGTTCTATAACCACTTGGATATTATTAACCTTTAATAAGACCCTTATATGTATGTGTATAGTGTATATTTATGGAGTTTTGCCCATTCTTCTCCATACTATAAACTACGTTTTGGAAGGGGCAACTAGATCAATTTTTCTTCGTGTTAATGAAGTTCTAAAGTGCGTAATTTAATTAAATGATTTGACTTGGACTATGACTTTGCCTTAGACTTTGACTTAATTTACAAGGTAATATGCTGATATTTTATAGTTGTAATATTAAAAATTAAAATGAGTTTATTCAGTATGTACATTTATTTATTAAATAATACCTACCAGTCTATTACTGTCCCACTACATGGCAAACGCCTCTTCTCATACAGAGAAGGCACGACCATTGATCACCACGACTGCTCAAGGCGGATCGGCGATTTCAGACTTATATTTATTACATGTTCAGATTTCCTCACGACAAAAGAAAGCACATATGATAGAAAAAGTCACATTGGTACTGCCGTACCTGATGATTCCACCACCTCGTGCATTTGAGGCAGGCAAGAGATGAATTCTACCTTAACTGTTGATTTGAAAGGTTAGGTGGAGTCTTTTTATGTCACAAAAATATGGAGCGTGGAGTGATCATATAAAAAGTATTGCAGGAAGGCCGGAATAGCTCGGCCGCAGTAAAAATATTGCCGAGTACCTAGAATATATTAAGTAGGTACTGCCTTTTGCCCGTCGTAGAAGTCAAATATACTATAGAATCATCCTACGACACTCGGTGTAGCTTTTAAACAGTGAAAGAGTTTTTGTAATAAGATTTTAACTATCAGAGATTACATCATACAAATAAAAAAAAACAAACAATTTTTACAGCAGAATGAAATGTAGCCTATGTTGTTTCTCTGGGTTCAAACTTACCCTGAATCTTTCATCAAAATCGGTTCAGTGGTTTAGTCGTGAAAGCGTTACAGACAAAGTTACATTCGCATTTATGATATTAGTAGTAAGGATAGCTATAGACTTAGCCACATGTTGCCGGTAGAATATTATGGTCTGTTTAGAAAAGCCATAAAAAGTTATAAATACTATTTTCAGCTTTCTAAGTCCACAACGATTCGTAAAAACCTATTCTAAAACACAAAGCACGTATAAACTCGGATCCATCGAGATTCTTGTTAGTCGGTGTTAATGAAATCTGTTTGTGAACCACATCGATCCGCACGTGACCGAATCTAATCGGGTTAGGCGAAACAAAGCGTGTATTTTTTTTGGACATAGCACTACTTGTACATAGAGAACTTAAGAGTCACTAAGACTTTGACATTTTATGGTTTTTTTTAGGAATACATAAAAAAATAAGTCAATAGAGAATGTTATAGACAAGATTTTATATTGGAGCTTTTTTCAGGTTTAAAAAGTACAGTAAGCTACTTTTTTATATAAAGTTCGAGTGAGACGGTTGATGTTTTATAGGATTAGTAGCTTCTGCTCGCGACTTCGACCGCGTAAATGTTGATTTTAGGACGCAGACGAAGTTGCGGATTAAAGATTTCTTGGGGTTCAAACATACCCCGTACCAAACATCAAAATTGGTTCAGCTTTTTAGATAATTTGGCAAAATGGGGCCTGCGCCCTTGAATGAAAGCGCTGGGGAGTAGTATAAAGTAGTATAGATTAATATAATAGTATCATATTATCGATACGAAAAGAAAAAGAAATATAAAACCGACATCTGTCCGTATGCAGTCAGACACCAACTATATAAATTGAAAGAACCTTTGCTGCTATAAACTGGTCTTAACAATTCGTTGTTATTGTTGTTTTGTCCTATTACACTGTTCGTATCGGGAATTGGCTCCCGACCTATGAAAATAAAAGGCTGTTTGTTCATTTGTTGGGCGGACTCGCTCTGTTTGTTTTGATAGCGAAGCTTGAAGCCATAGTGACTCTTTTGTTTTTTAATTGACACTCGGACAATGGAATGTGGGTTTAAAGTTTTGTTTTTTGTCTATGGAATTTAGTTAGGAACTTTTTGATGACGATTTTTTTTGGTAGTGTCGCGTGTTATCGTGCTAATGATTGTTGTCTAACACTAGATTTTGTTCGTGACTTTGTTAGTGTGACATATCTTACGGAATCCTATTTTTTTTATTTGTTAATAGTCTATATAGGTCTCCGGAATAACGTTGCTTCCGATTAGCGAAAGAATAACTATTTGGAATCGGACCAGTTTCAGAAATTAGTTCGAACGAAAAACAAACAGTTAATTCAGCTTTATAATATTAGAATACTAAATTGTAAATCGAGATATTATCATCTATCTATTTAAATACATGAAAACGAAAAGTCATACACTCACTCATCACGGAGTATTAAAAAACGCTTGACGTCATCATCTGCTTAGCCTTTTCCCAACAATGTAGGGGTCGGCTTCCAGTCTAACCGGATGCAGCTGAGTACCAGTATTTTACATGGTGCGACTGCCTATCTGACCTCCACAACCCAGTAACTAGGTAATACGATACCCCTAGGTAAGACTGGTTGTCAGACTTTCGGGATTCTGAAGACCTGTAACGGCTGTCGAAGATTCACGTATGACAGTCGGGACCAACGGCGGAAAACCGCTTGACGTATAAAGATTAAGTTTAGCAGGGAGGTAGTTTACCTATAGGCGTAAGCTAAGAAAGGATTTTCAAAATACGCCCTGTATTGGGATGAAACAGGGGTCAAAGTCTGTATGGATAAATCACTTTAACGTGGCCAGAAGCTGGTATATAAGTACATTTACAATCGTACATGAAACATAACATAACATAACATCACGCCTGTAATCCTCGAAGGGTTAGGCATAGGTGTACCCATTAGTACACCCACATTTCGCCAGTTATGTTTAAGTCCCATGTAATAGGGGGCGAGTCTATTGCCATCAACCGGGCACAAATCCAGACTCCGAGGCTTCTACTGAGACATTCCTGATGGAAAAACCCAATAACATTTTGCCCGACCTGGGAATCGAACCCAAGACCAACACAAGACCCGTACATGAATTAAACTATAACACAAAAAAAAAAAAACAAATTCAAAATCAGTAGCAGCCTTGGAGCCCCCTATTACATGGGACTTAAACATAACAGAGAGCCACAATTAACGGTGCTGCGCAGTTCCACTCACTGCACTTAATGTCCTCGTTAAAGTATTCGGTTTTCATTTCATTTAGTTTCCACGTTAAATCACTCGGTTAGACTCGATTTTAGACTTAGAAATACGACTAACCTATACCATTTGGGTTTAATTTTATACGACAAGGACATTTAGTTTAGCCCATTGATATAAATACAGCCTTCAAACTAAATAAACTTAACGTGTTGAACGAATATTTTCAATTAGAAAATCGATCGAATTTACGTTATGTTTGTAAACACAGCCCGCGCTCGTGTTAGGACCTCATAAACTTACCAATTCTTTCATTGTTTAATTCATACATAACATAACATCACACCTGTAATCCCCAAAGGGTTAGGCAGAGGTGTACCCATTAGTACACATTTCGTGAGTTATGTTTAAGTCCCATGGGAGCGAGCCTATTGTCAACAACCGGGCACAAGTCTAGACTCCGAGGCTGTTACTGAGAAACTGATGGAAAAACCCAATAACACATTGCCCGACCTGGGAATCTAACCCGTCTTGGGTTAGATTCCCAGGTCGGGCAATGTCTCTTTACAAAAAAGTTTGGTGAATAAAACTTAAATTCTACCACAAATAAGGTTTATAGACTGTATAGGTACGGTTAAATTACCATATTCTTGACAGTTTTAAAGGTTGGCAACACTTTCGCAATCCCCTGGTGGGATATCGTCCCTATCTCTGAGATGGGTCTGAAACTTGTTTTGTGAAGAAAAGATTTTCCGTTGTTACTAGGTAAATATTGACTGACAACATTTTATTATATTAGGGATGTTATATACGCGTACCTGGATAAAGATACGGATACATGAATAATATTACTAGGACGAACCTGACTGCTAGGACGGAGGTCGTTGGTTCGATTCCCACCCAGGACAAATCTTTGTGTGATAAGCACGATGATTTGTTGGTCTGGGTGTAATTTATCTATAATATGTATGTATTTAGAAATATATAAGTATATTTATCAGTTGTCTGGTTACCATAGTACAGGCTCTGCCTAGTTTGGGATCAGATGGCGATGTGTTGGTTGTCCTAAGATATTATTATTATTATAACAGTTTCAGATACGGATATTAAATTATTTCGGACTAGCTTACCAAATTCACTAGAATTTGGTAACGCCATCGCCATTAAGTACCATCTCCTTACAATATAACTAACACAACACAAAAAATATTAGGTAGTGAAATGTACTGGTCCAGAAACTGGGCACTTGGTTGGACTGCCTCGTTGGTCTAGTGGTCTAGTGCATGCAGCTTTTCAATACACTTTCGACGAGTTAGACGAACATAAATGTACTGAACAGCAGGGTTTTTAAATTGTTACTTTTTGAAAAAAATGGTCCCAATCGTTTCGAGTTTGATAATCGAGGTTATGGCTTTCGGTTCCAGGGGGCCAACCACAAGCTCTTAAAACAATATTATTATAATATTACTTTGACTTTTCGTACCATGACGTCCTTAAATAAGCTTTTATTAAGGTTAAAGTAATGTTATTTTCGTAGCAGTTTTGGTGAGGACGATCTAAAAGTAACCGTGTATAAAAAAGACAAAACATAAATATCAGAATTACAGTAGATAACACAAAAGTAAACTCACCACTTCGAACTTCGCCCCTATCCGAAATTATTTGAAACTTTTATAACAGACTAGATTTTGCCCGCGGTTATCGCTGATGCAGTAAAAGTTGCGAAATAAAAAGTAATCTAAGTCGTTTCGGGGGGTTTAACCTTACTCCGTACTAAATTTCATCAAAATCGGTTCAGTGGTTTAGTCGTGAAAGCGTAAGAGACAGACAGAGTTATTTTTGCATTTATAATATTAGTATGAATTTGGTTACGGTGTGTAAAAATCTTTTTAACTGACGAATAATTTCGTCACTAGACGGTCTAGATCTAGAATAACGCACTATATCTATGGTAAAAGATATAATTACGATGTCCCTTCCATCCGATATTAGAGCGAGCCTCTTGCTATTTTCGCCCTCAACCGGCCACAAATCCATACTCTCAGACAGAAATACATTATTTTTATGAGATTATTTTTCCAAGAGCACCAAAACACACAGTATCTAATAAGTCTACAAATGTGTCTGTCTGTCAGACTCTAATCCAGATTAACGAATGAAATCTACGATGCTTTTAGAGTGGCTTCTGGAATGCTTTTAGCTCAGCTCTGAGCATTTTTGAGATACATTTTCACGTTATACTTACTAGTATTTACCTACTTGAAGTCTGACAACCAGTCTTACCAAGAGGCATCGTACTGCGCAGTACAATACGCGCCACGAAAGATAAGACTTGACACACCACACAAACTATAATATTTCGTAATAAATTGTTAAGAATTTTATTCTAAAAGTCATTTAAATATCCTTGAATAGATACACAAATTATGAATAAACTATACTAGCGTTATTGACGCTTGTCAAGTCACATTTTTCGTGGCGCGTTTTATTCCTGGGTTGTGGAGGTCAGATAGGCTGTTGCTCAATGGAAAACGGCATGTGGACGGCATGTTTGGCGCAGTGGTTGAGAGATTGGCTTCTGCGCTGCGTTTTGCGGGTTCGATTTCCGGTTCAAATATTTGTTTAGCTTAGGGATAGTTGTTCCGGGTCTGACTGTTTATGTATGCTTAGATAGAAATTCCTAGTGTAGGGCAAAGTTATTCTTATAAAAATTCTGATATTCAGCTGCATACGGTTATACTGGAAGCCGACCTCAACATGGTTGGTAAAAGGCTAGGCAGATGATAAAAAAGTGTGAAAATGAAAACAATGCATTTTTTAAATCCTATGCGGCTATTCTTAATGTTCCAAGACAGTTGAATAATTCCTGCGACATTCGTCGAGCGTCATTGGAGCCCTTTTCTGGAGGTCACCACTGTCGATTGTAAGCCTTCAGGGGGCTACCCCCATCTCTTAAAATAGTATTATTTTAATATTACTTTGCTAAGCGCCCTAATGGATTTTCAACACTAGGCTCAGGGCCGAGAGCTGAAAATTGAAATTACACAGAAACTGAAATTACAAAGTAATATTATGATGGTAGTGTTTTAAGAGCCGGTGGTAGGCCTCTGGTGCTGCAGTGTTTGAAAATAGTGAGGCGGGTTTGTCCCATACAATAAAAGAAAATCGTGATGACTTTTATTTATGTGAAGTTGTCTGACTATAATAGAATCGAGATCGTTAGTAAAATATAAATGAGTCTCATATTTTATCATATCAAGTTCATTCGGTGAATCAACGCGTTACTTATTCATAGGTACCTACTGTAATCAGCATTGGCATTTATTTTTTATTTGAAATTATCTGAGCCAGGAGTCCAAACTCGCCTTACCTACGTCTTTTTCACATGGTTGAAGTTTTAAGGATTTTAGTGATTTTTTTAATGTTAATGTTGATATAAATTGACTGCTTCCTTGGTCTAGTGGTCACAAAGCGCGACTGCTGAGCTGGTCTTGGGATCGATTGCCAGGTCAGGCAAAGTGTTTTTGGGTTTTTGCATCAGGAATTTCTCAGTAGCAGCGTCGGAGTTTGGAGTTGTGCCCGGTTGATGGCAATAGGCTCGCCCCCTATTGGGACATGGGACTTAAAAAATATGGTGGGTGTAATTAGATGTACCTCTGCCTAACCCTTCGGGGATTACAGGCATCACGTGCTTAACATCAATACCATCGTGCCTTCTCTGTATGAGAATAGGCCTTTGCCCTGTTGTAGGACAATAATATAGCTCGATATATCTACCTTTGTTTTTGATTTGATAAGCTAAACGATGATTTATAATCTAACTACATATGATAGGTATAGACAAAACTCGTAAAATGAATTACTAAATGGCCCACAGCAGTTATGTATAAGCCGGCAATTGTGTTGCTCGCTCTGCCTACAAACTTTTCCACAATGGACTAACTAGCGTAGTGATGTGCCTATTGTAAAGCGAAATGTCGATAGTTTTATTTTATCTTTAGAAATTGACTGTTATTTTGTTCTTGTTTTGATTTTTGATATACTCAAGTGTCTTTCTTAATTATCAAGATGTGCTACTAGATTTTATTTACCTTGCAATGTATGCTTGTTCGGGTCAAATCTTGCAAATGAATTTTAAAGCAGTTGTCCTCGACCGATTGAGTTGAAATTTTGTATGTACATTAAGTTTGGATGACAATGCATGGTGAATTAAATGACGTCATCATTATTTCAGAGTAGGAATGCGTGGCAAGGGTTCACGAAATTACGAAAGGTACCTTTAACACACATTCTCAAAAAAGAAAAGTTTTACAACGTACAAAAATAACCCCAAAACATGTATTATTACACCCATGACGAAGCGTTTTCGATGATTTAATTAATTTGCCCCACCACAAAGATACTTTGTACTAAAACCAGACTAGAATCATTAATCATTTGCTTCTGAATACGAGGGCTTTTACGGAAAATATTAATCTTACGCGAAGCTTCTTGTTGAATCACAAATCTAGGTCAGACGTGTGTATAAGACAGATTATGCCCTTTCACAGTAACAGACATAATATAAAGGAACGTTTATTTTTCCTTGCGACGTGAAATGTCTTGGTTGCGTAAGGGTTAGGTATGAAAAATAGCTGTTTGTTTCAATGAAATGTCATGTTGAAAGACCATGTCAGGGTTAAAAAAAGGCTTTTGAAATTCTTTGTTTGAAATCTGCCTCGCCTTTTTCTAACTGTAACATAATATCCCTTCTTGTTAAAACTGGTTGTCTGACTTTCGGGTTTCTGACTGCCAAAGATCTACGAATAAGAGCCGAAACGTGTACGGGGATGCCACACACCCGAGCTGTTACTGAGACATATTTTAATGGAAAAACCCAATAATAATTTGCCTGACTTTGGAATCGAAACCATAAGAGCCCACGCTCAGCAGTTTTTGCGACTACGAAGCTAACGGGGCAGTATGAAATACATTGTTATCTCTGTATAATAGCGAAAAAAGAAAAAAAACAAACAGCTTTGACAGCAAATGTCGATGTTTTTCAAAACATTATCGATATATTCAAAACCCATCACTAAGCAAATCAACGCTATTATATGCACTTGACCATCTTTTCTTGTACACTGTATCTAAGAATAACAAGTCTTTGAAATATTCTCTTTGAAATTATTGCTTTAAAGTAACTAGAACGGAGATTTTTAGTAAATAATTTGTAATTAAAATCACCGTTATTGTAATATAAACATGATTCAAAATACCTTGTTTGTGTATTTGTTGCGCAAAAAGAATGAAATTGGGTGATTTAGAAACAGTGCTGTGTAAAGACGAAATATTTTTGGATGTTTTTTACCAAGCGAACTATGAGAAATGTGATTTTAGACTTTTTATTGTGGATGTTTAGTTAAAATAATATAGAATTCAGACGGTTGCAAAAAATGTGATGTAAAATTCGGGCTGTTTTGTAAAATAGGGAGAGTTATTGTGTAAAATAAGGTTCTAGTTAAATCTAGAGGATTATTCAATAAAGTGCAGTATTTATGTATCTATGCGGTGTGTGTTGGCAGTGTTGGTGGTGTGCTCAGTGCAGAGCCTTCAGCTGGACAGCCAGGCGTCCACGAGAAGGCCGAGGGTCACCAAGTACAGCAAGACTACCATCGCGCCTGGTGGGTCTACGGTAAGGATACATACTCTTTTTTTAAGTGAAATCTTTTTAAGCCTCTACGTAATAACGAAGGGGTGCTATAAATTTGACGTGTCTGTGTGTGTGTGTCTGTCCGTGGCATCGTTGCTCCCGAACGGATGAACCAATTTTGATTTTGTTTGTAAGGTGAATTAGTCGGGAGTGTTCTTAGCTATTTAAAAAAAAATATCGGTCAAAGATGGCCGTCGGGGTTTAATTTTTTTTTCAATACTCAATATCTTTACTGCTTTTCCATTACGTATTCTCAGGTAGTAACTTTATAAATGAGATTATTATAGACCCTGTAGGGCACAGTAAAAGGGTAGGAGCGAAGAAGCCCTGTTATAAGAGATCATTAAGTTTTTAATAGAATCAAAATTTGGAGATCATGAATAACTTAACTATTATTTCGCGTATATCTATCATTTTTATTTATTTACTTTCTTTTTTTATTAATCGTTGGGTACGCGACACCGACATGTTCTAACGTGACGTGTTGCGCCAATCTGGCGACAGCTTCTGTCGACAGTCCCCGTGATTTAATAATAATTGCAATCCGTGGTGCTTGGCAATCTGGGCTTCTCCCAGTTGTAAACAGTCTTTGTGCCTATTGACCTAGTTCGGAGGGAAGTGGAAATTATATTTTTCTGACTCCTCCGCTATTATTTTCTGATTAATTTCGTTGCGCGATCCAAGACAGTTGAATCGTTTCTCCGGGACTCGCCAAACTTCATTGCCTCGGCGCTTTTCTGGCGGTCTCCACTGTTAATTCTGACTTCCAGGAGTGGAAATGAAATAAAAAAAGTCCCTGTGATTGCCTATTTTTTTTTTTGTTTGATTTTTGGTGGCACTAATAAAGTGGCCAATTGTCTGTCATGTGCCTGGACCTGGAAACCTGGACTTACTGTTCCACTCAAACCATGTCAGAGGCCCTTGAGGCGGTTTAGAAATTCTGACATTAGGGTGTGTAGGGTCGTAAGGCCTTACTACCCACACAATATGAAGAAGACTAGTGAGAACCAAAACTCTCATTAGTTACCGTGGAACTGTTCAGTAGAACAAGTGGGAATAGAGAATCCCAATAGTTCTACTATTTTGTTATACTTAATATCGTAGAACTAGTGAGAAAAAAAAACCCATTAGTTCTACCGTAGAACTGTTCAGTAGAACTAGCGGGAACAAACCTTCAAGGTGATATTAAAAAATGTAGAATGAACATATGTGTATACTACGACCGCAACAATTTCAATTTGCAGGAAGCGGTAACAGAAAGAAGTCTGAACACGGCAACGTATCGACTGGTGGGCAGGGACGGTGAGACTTGTATCCTGCTGATGGTGGACGCTCTCCTAGACATATCTTACGTCACCAAACTCAATGAGAGAGCTGTGAGTATAGAACTACTCTTTTTGATATTTTAATTCTCATAATCGTGTTAACGTGGCCAGATTTCACAATAGGATTCTACTAATTGGGAAAATTGGTTTCGAATGAAAAGAAGAGAGTATCTCATTGTTACAGTCAAAGTCAATTCACACTCATAACATCACGCTTGTAATCCCCGAAGGATTAGGCAAAGGTGTACATTATAGTATACTCACATTTCGCCAAGTCCCGTGTAGGTAATAGGGGGCGAGCCTATTGCCATGATTGCACAAATCCAGACTCCAAGGCTGCTACCGAGAAATTAGCGATGGAAAAACAAAATAACATTTTGCCCGACCTGGGAATCGAACCCAAGACCTCATGCTAAGCAGTCGTGATTTGCGACCACTAGACCAACGAGGCAGTCATTTGCAGGCAGGCAGGCTTTTATGCTCGTTATTTCTTGCTACTGGCGAAGTATCAAGAAGAGTACTTAGTAAGTACCTAACTGTTCCAGTTTCTAGATCATTCTATTTCCTGAATTCGAAGTCTTAAAATGGTCGTAAAACCATTTTACGACAGCCGCAGGTGAGATGATTGCCTACAAACTTCAGAACACGAAACATCTCTGTTAGATTATAATTTTATTGAATCGACTTTTACTATTCCCACTGCAATTTAAGCCATTCTAATCCGAGTACCATAGAGACTCATATTTCTATTCCAAAATTGAAATAATTCTCGAGGTTTCTATAATATTTTAGAGCAGGAGTTCCCAACCTTTTTGTTACTGCGTCTCAGCTTTCGGGTATATTTTTTTTGTAATGCCTTTATTTATGAGTGTGTATGAAGTTTCTTGTCCATTCTTCCTCATGCGAAATTACCTTTAGGAAGAGGCAACTAGATTTAATTCTTTTTTCCTTGTATATGTTGCTCAAAAGTACCTTCTTATGGCCTCATTGAAATATATATGATTTGACTTTGACTTTGAAGAAGATATTTGTGTAGCAAATATTAAAATTACTTTACATACATACATAACATCACGCCTGTAATCCCCGAAGGGTTAGGCAGAGGTGTACCCATTAGTACACCCACATTTCGCCAGTTATGTTTTTAGTCCCATGTAATAGGGGGCGAGCCTATTGCCATCAACCAGGCACAAATCCAGACTCCGAGGCTGCTACTGAGAAATTCCTGATGGAAAAACCCAATAACACTTTGCCCGACCTGGGAATCGAACCCAAGACCTCATGCACAGCAGTCGCGCTTGCGACCACTAGACCAACGAGGCAGTCTAAAATTACTTTATTTATTTATTAACCAATTTTATTAAACAAGACAAATACTCCAAAGATTATAATCTTAATTTTTACTCTGCATTAGAATACAGGGTGATTATTAATTTGCCAAAAACCAGAAGCAGATTTTTGCCATTGTAAAAGTTGTTCATAATGATAAGTAAAAAAAAAAAATACTCCATTTCAGGTTATTTGTCAATTAACAATCACCTTGTATGTAACAGTATAATAATTGTATAGCAATTAAAGCGACTGGGTGCCTACCGTTGCGCGACGCCCCCTCAGGATAGCTCCACGCCACCCCAGAGCGTCGCGCCGCACAGCTTGGGAATATCTGTTTTAGAGCATAAAATTAAATGAACTTGCAACGTATAAATCAAGTTATACGTACTATGTAGGTGGTTTCAAGTAATTAACCTATAGCTTAAAGTTCAGTAAAGTTTTTAATTAATTAAAGCATGTTTAGATAAACTTTTGCCGTAAATATCAGAAGCGTATAGTTGAGGCTATAAAAACATGGTTGAAGTGTGGAACTAAGTTTTATATTGAAACTAACTTTTGCCCGCAACTTCGTTCACGTGAATATTCTTACAGAACTTTAATTTTGTTGAAAATAACTTTTATTCCTGAGGTTACCTCTTACAAGTGAACAAAAAACAAACAAAGTTTAACTCTTTAAAATATTAATATCATCTTCATCTGCCTAGCTTTTTCCCAATTACGTTAGGGTCGGCTTCCAGTCTAACAGGATGCAGTTGAATACGAGTATTTAACATGGAGCGACTGCCTATCTGACCTTCACAACTCAGTTACTGGGTAATACGATACCCCTTGGTAAGGCTACGGAACCTAAAGATGATCGCAATGATATCGCCATATTGTATCTGTATGGCCTATAGATTGTTGTTCCGGGTCTGGCTGTTTGTCTGTGTGAGTTTATATATTTGTAAACGAACCAATTGTAATACGGTTGTAATACAGGGGAAATTCCTATTGAGGGGCAACTGTAACTTTCGGCTTCATTAATTGTACTTTTATATCCGTTAGATAGGTATAATAAGCTTTCTCGTTGGAGTGGTCGCACAGCGCGACTGCTGAGCATGAGGTCTTGGGTTCGATTCCCAGGTCTGGCAAAGTGTTATTAGGAACTCCATCTGAAATTTCTCAGTAGTAGCCTCAGAGTCTGGATTTGTGCCCAGCTGATGGCAATAGGCTCGCCCCCTATTACATGGGACTTAAACATAACTGGCGCAATGTGGGTGTACTAATGGGCATCTCTGCCTAACCCTTCGAAGATTACAGACGTGATGTTATGTTATACAATTTTAATTGTCTACTTACAGGATGCGAATACTTTCGTCCCGAACAACGCCAATGTCGCCGGCGTGTGTAAGGAGAGCGATGCAGAAACACTCCTGCTGACCTTCAAAGACTTCGCCTTAGAGTTCTCGTTTTCTAAAGTAAGTGATGCTTAACTTATTGTTTTAACTTTGTTTGAGATTACTTTGTAGGTTAAAAATAATGTTGATGGAAGAAATTCGCGGGACGTCTTAACAGGATACCGTGGCCCCGGAACGCAAAGGGCAACAGAAGGAACAGGGTGGTATTTTAGTCAGTAAAATTCTGACAGTCAGAAAAAAGAATTTTTACCGCCCAAAAAAAGGGAGAAAATTCTTCAAGAAAAACTTTGTCTTATTCTGTGGTCTTCACTTCCAGACGCCCGGTGGTGAACGCTGGTACGCCGATAGTCTCCGCCTTACTTACAACTCAAGCGCACGTATCCTCGAGCACGCAGCCAACCAAGGTCGCAAGGTCACTCTCAGCACAGACTCGAGGGAGCTCCTGTTCCCCACGCCAGTCGGGAAGTCCTACTCATGTCCTGAAGAAACTGTCATTGAGTTGGCGGAAGAAGATGCTAAGTGAGTTATGCTTATCATAGTTTCTGGTTCTAGGATTTTGAACGATCTCATCACACAATCCACCCCTATAATCCCCGAAGGGTTAGGCAGAGGTGTACCCATGAGTACACGAATATTTCGCCAGTTATGTTTAAGTCCTAATTTAGAGGCGAGCCTATTGCCATCAACCGGGCACAAATCCTGATTCCGAGGTTTCTACTGAGAAATTTCTGAAGGAAAAACCCCATTACACTTTGTCTGACCTGGGACTCGAAATCAAGACCCAGTAGCTGTTTGTGACCACTAGATTAAAGAGGTAGTCAGGATTTTGATGGAGGCTGTAAACTATGATTAATGAGACAAGCTTCTGTCTCTAGTGTTTGTTTTTCAACCGCGTTAAGTTGTCCTTGGTTACTACTGCGCTCCTGTAGGTCTTAGCGTGATGTTATAATAGCCTATACTACTCCTTATGAATCTGGCTCATCAAACGGACTGGTAGTTCCAGAAAAGCGCGTTTAATTAAACAAACACACCCTAACAAACAAAAAATATTTTTAGCTTTATCATATTAGTATGTTTATTTACATTTTGAAGTTGATTTAGTACCATTTATACCAACCATAAATAGTACTAATAAGGTGGGTGGACCATGGAAGGCCATGCTCCTTCGAAGGCCAATTATTAAAATTTCGTAGTTATTGCCATGTGATGACAAATTCCTTCTATTTACATAAACACCCATCGAACTGGAAATCACAGACGCGGCAGTGAATCGTTTGCGCTACTATTTTGGCCGAACGATCCCTCGTGTCATTGGTATCGGAAATCGGCGACGTTAAAATAAGGTGGGTGTACCATAGAAGGCCACTCTAACAAATAAACAGTTATTATTCGTTTATTTACTGGATAAATGAAAATAACAAATATTTAAGTAATACTTTGTTTTATTACGTAACATATAAACCATTTCTTTTTATTGTAGATTTAATCGCTATTTATTATTTTTTAGTGTTAAATGACTGATTTATTATAATGGCCTTCTAAGGAGCCTTGTTCCTAGCAAGGCCATTTGGAAGAGTTCCATGAAACTTAAGTTCAATCAATATTGATCAAATCTGAAATTCAAAAAAGTGGTTTATATGTTACGTAATAAAACAAAGTATTACTTAAATATTTGTTAGTTTTATTTATCTAGTAAATAAACGACTAATAACTGTTTATTTGTTAGAGTGGCCTTCCATGGTACACCCACCTTACTTAAACTAAGTGCTAGATGACGTACGGTAGCTAAATAACCTGCTGTAACTTCCAGCCCCGCCACCATTCATCGCGCAAAGCTATACCTCCGTGAGATGCGCCTGCAAGCCTTCATGTACAAGCGCGGAGGAGAGTTCGGTCCGCCGTGGGCGTGCGCCCGCGCAGCGCGCGCTCGTGCCGAGGCGGCGCCGGTGGCCGTGGGCGCGGCGCTGGCGCTCGCCACGGCCGCCACGCTCTGCGCCTACGCCGCCTGGCGCTATTTGAAAGTCAAGAAGGTACAGTATGATACTATGGAGTAGGCGGGAGACAACGACGTTTTTTGTGGGTTAAAATATTTTTTGTAATTTTTTGTAGGGTTGTTTAGGGTTGATTTAGTAAAGTAAAAAAAAATTGGTAGTAGTTTTGGGTTTTTTCAATAAATTGAATTAATTTTTGTGTTGAAGTAGTAAATGTTGCCACATAGATACTCAGTTGTGTAGAAAAAAAAAATATAATAAAAAACAGATTTATTAAGTCTGTATGACATTTGAAGTAATGTACGTGATTTGAAGATAATAAATAAAAGAATACTTACTTAAATTTCATCATGTTAGATAATGACCCTAGATAGTACATGATCTAAATTCACAAAAAAACAAAAATAATCTAATTTAAATATTTTTTTCTTTTCAAGGTAAACTTCTTTACACTTAAATGAAAGTGTTTTTCAAATAAAATTAAAATTTTCCTTCTATTTCTATGTTCATCTTTTTTTATTGTTTTCAAATCGAAAGATTCCCTTTTTTGCATTTGAATTTGGAACTTCCTCCTTAGTTTGTTTGAAAAAAAAAAAAGAACTTTTTTCTCAAAAAATATTTATAATGGCGAGTTTTGACGTAGATCATCGTTGATATAGTGTGATCTATAAAGATTGTCTTGTATGCCAAGTGGTTAAATTTCTTAGTGCGGTAGACCAAACTGTTGTTATGTGTAAGAACTAAGAATCAAGTGAGATTTATTAATTATATTACGCATTATTTAATCTTCTGCACATATTTAGGGGACATTAATTATGAAAAATACTAAAGAGAGCACAAATACAGAGAAATAAATTCCTGATGGGAAAACCCAATAACACTCTGCCTAACCCTTCAACGGATACAGGCGTGATGTTGTGTAAAAAAAAAACATGTAATTGCATAAATCTTAAAAATTATGTCAAGAAAAAAACCAAAACCAGTGTATTAAAATGACCATATCAATTTAAATGCTTAAAATTTATCCACAAAGTAAAATTTAAAGAAAAAAAAACAGGTGATTTAAAATGACACACTGTATATCATTCTAGGTACATATCCACAAAATAATATCAAGAAAAAAAAAAAAAACATTTAAGTATATCTGTTCCCCTAAATATGTCCACAAGTGTATGCCATTAAATTATTGTACAATACGTTTTTGTAATAATTCTAGAGTGTTACATTCAATGCGTCACATTTTTGGCAATTTCTGATAAGAAAATAAATCGATGAGAAAAAATGGTACGGAATCAGCGAAAGAGTTTCATATCTTCTTATACTTACTGTTTTTAATTACAAAATGTCTTTTTCCTAATAAAATACATGTTTGAAGCTCTTAAAGTTTAGACTTATTATAAAAACGTAAATCGCGCGCGAAAATATTCATTTTGACAGCTGTCAAGTGATGCGCGTCTTATCGATAAGATTGCTCGATATGTCGACATTAGAATAGTTACAGTAAAAAACTATTAATCATATAACTGTTTTATATTGATATGTATATTCAAGGAATCTCTCAAATAATCAGAAAATATTAAGAAATATTAAGTGATTGTTTAAAGATGTTGTTAAAGGTTGGTATGATGTAAAAATGTATTTAATCCCCATGTAACCCCAAATAACCTAAATAGGATAGTTTTATGAAATGTAACTTGCGTTAAAGAGAAAATTGGCTTACATATAATTTGAAATATCGTTAGTCATAGTATAAAATAATTTTATTATGGGCGTAGCCAGGATTATTCGGATATCAAATGATTAACATTTTAGAGACAGAACTAAAACTTTTGATTATTCAAAGCAGAATATTCTATACAAATCTGGCGGTCTAAGTAGTTCAATGCTTGATGTAGGCTTTCAACGTTGCCAACGTTGGTTTGTACGAAATAAAGGGTATGAAAACCAAGTCATTAATAAAAAATGTATGGTTGGGGGACCGTCGTTAGGGATTAAGCTAAGAAAGAGTTAGACAGAAAGGGAATGAGCGGGAAGGTCGCCTGGACAGGGCATAATGGTTTCTCCTTACGTGACGATTTTTGCCAGTTAATTCCTATTGCAAGTCGTGTTAAGGAAATTCGTTCCAAATGGTGTATCTTGCAAATCATCGAATAATTGTAGGAAGTAGGAAGAATTGTAACATGAAAGGGACGAAAAGTTGACAGCTAATCTAATCCTGGCTATGCCTAATTAAATCATACATTTAGTTAATAACTCGAATTATTTAAACATGTAATCATAGTTAATCGATCATTACTCATAAATACATATCAAAGGATAATAAAATATACTTTTTAATTAAAATTATCATTGTAATTATAATGAAATATATTAATTTGTGATTGTTTGCGGTGTAGTTTTATACTACAATCGTCATTACGTGTACAAGCAATAAGTACGTTTTTATTGAATGCCGTCGTTACGACAATGTGGCTGAATAGATGTTGTATTTGTGCGCAAAACTTGGTCTTCACTAGTGTTCTTTATAGTTTTAGGTGATTAAATTTAAGTAAACATGTATAGATACCAATTATATTACGTTTAGCTGGTAAAGTAAATCTTTTGTGTATATTTTATTGCTAAAGGCGACGTTTAGTATAACTTTACATTAAGTTGTAAGATAAAGAATAAAAATCAATCTGCGTTTAGTAAGTTTTTCCAACTCAAAATATCCATTATCGATCTACCTCTACAATCTTCCATACTTACTATATTTTTTCTAAAAGTTTTAGTTTTCTACAGCTTGCATAGAATAGGCACATATTTTTAAAGTATACCTTTTAGTGTTTAAGTTTTTTGTATAGGAATGACATATTTTAGAGTAATAGAGATATGTTTTAATGGTATTATAATCTCTGACACTAGTACCAAGTTTTGCTAGTTAAGATTCGCTGTGTGTTATGCTTCATGTAAAGTCGAAAGGCTTATATAATTTACTACTAATACTCATCAATTACTACACATATCGTTTATTAATAATATATAAGTTAATGTGGAAATGCGTTTGTGATCATTGTTGTATCATAAGTTATAATTTGTATGGAGTTAGGGCTAGTCTAAGTTAGTCTTATAGTCCCTTGTAATCGCTTAGCTGTACATAGCTTTTGTTTGACGACAGCTCCTTGCTTTTTTTGTATATTTAAATTTTTCGATATATTTATTACATTACAATAGCTTTTCTCATTCTATTGTATTGTATATATTTCTTGTCTAAGTAAGCCACTTTTCGAATTTTACGATTTGGATAGCACTGTTTCATCTTCAAAGATTTTACTCTTATATAGAGCTCGACTTGAGATCGTTTTTGGGCTCGAAGAGGCTTACATAAGCTTAAAGAGTGGGTTCCTAATTTTTTTTATGCACAGCAAACAGCAATGCCATTTGTACTGACTTAGATGATTAATTTTTCGCACAAAAACCTAATTTAAAATGAAACACAGATAATAATGATTACGAAGAAAATGACGAATAAAAGCCAATGTTGGTCGGGCTCTAACTATCTAATAAAAATAAATTAAATTCATTTTAAGAATTCTGATGTTTCTGAAAACTTTTTCTACTAGATGAGAAAATAAATAAAATATAATTCTATTTTCCTAATATTTTGTATTGTACTCCTGTAGATTTTTTTCCTCAATAGTTTGGTAGCATAACGTACATATCGGTGCATTTGTATTAAATGATATTGTACTAAAATATTAAAAGCCATACGATTTGTCTTCCAGTAACTGATCTATAACAATAGCGAGTATTGTAGCTTATTATATACATAATTATGAATATAACGCAAAGGTGGTGAAATTATGAATTTATTGGCCCTCTGTAACTCTTTACTCAAGGTTTTAAACCTTAAATGATACTTCATTCTCCTAAATTCTGAAAACTTGCTTCTAAGGACAAATAAAATATGAAACACCAAAATTATTTATAATAATATTAAATAAAATCATAATAATCACCACCGATTAATATTTAAGTGACATATCTCAAAATTATTGTAATTTAGTGCGTTCATTTATTGAATTGTCTTTATGAATAAATGACGACAAAATATATTTATTGTTTCAGTTTATTTATTTAAAACATCCCCTTAATGTTAAAATATTTCTTTGATAGAATCGATACACTCTAATCTGCCTATTTCCCATCACTTAACTGACTAAAGTTGTATTTAACGCCATCTAGTTCACCGGGAAGGTACTTTGCCACTGATTAGTTTAATACTTCAAAACATAGATGGCGCTGTGCACCCTGAAGATAATGTTTATTTATTTATTTATTTAATGCACAATGTACACAACATAGTTTACACGCTAGGCTTAGAACTAGTGAGTACCTTACCCTGTTAGGGCGCAGCAAGATAACTTAAGACTAATAATAATATTGCAGCTTGTATTTATTATCTAATATCACATAAGTAATATAAGTACATATTTTTATACAGTTATATATACAGTTTACTCGTGTAATATCGATCAGAAATTCGTATTACGGTCTTACAAGTGTTGGCCATTTTAGCTGTTGGTATTCGTATAGTTTTGAAATCCACTACTGTTAAGATCTAGCAGACCTAATGACATTCAATAGAGATTCTAGGATAATATTCCGTTTTAATTCTAATTGTGAGACTTTCATTCTTATTTCTCATACATAAAAAAGTTTAAAGTTAAAGGGGGTTTCCAATTTTCTATACAAACGTGTCACATAATCTTATCTGTAAAATATTAAGCACTATCTTATGTAATCAAATGAACCGGTTAGCATGAAATAAATAGTCTGATTTTTTTTTTGTATTTTTTGTATACAGTTTTGAATATTGTAAGGCAAGTCAAAGTCAAAACCTTTAATTTTAAATTAGACTAATTATAGGCACATTTGAATTGTCAAGGAGTCGGTCAGTTAGTCAGAAAGTTATAGCTAGTTGCCGATACAGAACCAGTACAGAACTTGAACTCGCACTTGGCCAATTTTTGTCAATAACAACGTACAGATCATCAACAACCCCTTAGAGTATCCTGTTACAATGACCAATTTGTCACATCACTACCTGTAGTGAGGGGAAAGCAAAACACTAAGGATGATCCCAAATTGATTGCGGATAATTACACGCGCGCTTAGACATATGCTGTAACAACCCTAGTGATGGCTAAGGGTGCCTAATTGTAAATTAAGCGTGAAATTTTGTGCTGTTTTTTGTATTTTAAATTACGTACCTACATTTAGTTAAAAAATGGGTCGTGGGAAATTAAAATAAACATTTGTTTAGGTACTTGATAAAAAGAGCATGGCAGAGGTGTCGATTAGTACACCCACATTTCGCTAGTAATGTTTAGTCCCATGTAATAGGGGTTAAGCCTATTGCCATTAACCGGGCACAAATCCAGACTCCGAGGCTGCTACTGAGAAATTCCTGATGGAAAAACCCAATAACATTTTGCCTGACTTGAGAATTAAACCCAAGACCTCGTGCTCAGCAGTTGCGCCTTGAGACCACTAGACTAATGAGGCAGTTTAGCAGCATCAATAGACAATTTACAAGAACTTTTTAAACTGGGTACAACTCTGCCTAACTCTTTGGAGATTATAGGCGTAGTGTTATGATTATGTTACTTTGACTTTATCCGTGTGTACAAAACAGATAAATGCATCAAACAACATCAAAAATATTCTACCCTTGTCACGCCCCAATAATCTTTTCGTATACAAAATCATTAAATTCAACAAAGCGCTAATTCAGGCAGACTAATCATAATTTATGGCAACACCGCTGTCCCCGGAGAGTCAATTAAATTCATTAGCGAGCACAGATTATATTGCAGGGGTCGGGTAACAATGTTGCTATACTAAATAATTGTCTGCAAGTAATTGCGCGTTGTTTTCGACAAATTGGGAAGCTATTTTGTAGTCAAACTCTGTCTATACCTACTAATATTATAAAGAGTTAAATTTTGTCGCAAATTTTACCTCTTTAGAGAGATTACCCCCTACACCGATTTACCGATTTAACGATTGTAAAAATTCTTTCGCAAATTGGAAGCTATTAACTAATAACTAGATATATCTGATAATTCTGGTTACTTTTTTTTAGTAAGTTATTTTTATTAAATTATACAATAATTAACCCATACATAAAACCTTAAAGTAAATGTAAAATATGTACAATAAAATAAAAAAAGTAGAAAGGAGAAACCTCATAGGGCATCAAAAAATTCGTCCGCGTCGCTGTCAATGGGGCAAGTGCCCAAAAGGCTGACAGCATTGCCACGTTGTATGGCAATGCTAATTACTTAAGTATATCTTTTATTAACCGTACTTATAAAAATCGATTTTCCTACTTCAGACCCCTGTCCAGAACATGGGAAATTGGTATACCTTTTGTTGATTGTAGGTACATAAAGTTGACAATAAAATCTTCTTCACAAATCTTCTGAACTACAGTTATTTTTTTCATAAATACTTTTCAGTTTTTTAACGAGAAAAACCAAAGTTTTAACCTTTAATTAAGTAAATTAACCTTACGTTTGTAATGTGCGGTGTCGACTAGCGACACGCCGCGACTTTGCCTCACTGATAGATTTATTGTCACAAAAAATGTAGACTTTATTTTAGTGAGAGAATTGTGAGGATGCGACAGATTTATTTACAATATAACTGTTTATGTAGGTAGGTCATAGGACAAGTAGCTAAATTCGACCAATTTGAGGTTTTCCATATAAACAGGGATTTCCAATTATGTTTCCTTTTTTAAATAAGGCAGTTCAAAAAAGAGTTTTTGAAATTAGTTCATTCATCTCTAAAAATAACGACTTTTTAAGATGCTAATTTATTTATCATATTACATAATGGTGTCGATTTCCTTGTTCACAAACTAGACTAAATTTAGAGAATTGACATCTCTTACTAACATACAGTGAAATGAAAGGACGGTGACATTAAAGAACTAAGTTAGCGATGTCAAATTAGTTTTGCCTTGAACTTTTCCTTATTTTTTAATCCATACGTTTTATGATGTTAACTATAATTGTATGGATGTGTCAGATTGACTAAATTTGACAGCTCTTATTTACATTCGTCTCTTTCTTGATTTATTGGACAGAAAAGATGGAAATAGTCTAAATTTAGTTTAGTTTGTGACCAACAGAATCGGCACCAGTGTTGATTTATTTTTAATTAGTTACTTAATTAATTTAATGTAGCATGGAAGACTTACAGTTTAAAAACTAAGTAAAAAAAGGAAGCCATAGTTGACAACTACAAGTCTTCGCGTGTAGAATATTTTTTTAAGATTTTTTCCTACAGTTAATACCAATAGATTGCTAACGCAAGTAATTCCTGTCTTATCCACCTTAATCCAAAGTTGCACCCTTCGCTATAGATTTAAAAAACAAGTCAGTAGCCATAATGAGGTGTCGTGTGACAAAAAATCCAAAATAAATATTTGAAATTGCTGCGTTTTTAAAATAGTCCACGTAAAAACTTTGAGATATTCATAAGTATAATGTTCGTTTACTTTTTGCCGCCAATTTGTCATATTTGTGTCAAAGTTGTCAAATTTAAACATTTTCGACAAAATATTTTGTATTTTTGTCGAATTGTAATGTGTTGGGTGTCAGTTTTAATTATTGTTTTTGCCAAGAAACTTTGATTTAATGACGTATATTTGCCTAATGTTCTGTTGAACAAAATAAAAGGATTATTTCTTAGACCAATTGAAGCATTAGTTAGGTATGTACCTATACTTTTCTTTTAAATATAATATACGATTTTTTGACTGCCTCATTGGTCTAGTGGTCGCAAGCGCGACTGCCGTGCATGAGGTCTTGGGTTCGATTCCCAGGTCGGGCAAAGTGCTATTGGGTTTTTCATCAGGAATTTCTCAGTAGCAGCCTCGGAGTCTGGATTTGTGCCCGGTTGATGGCAATAGGCTCGCCCCCTATTACATGGGACTAAAAACATAACTGGCGAAATGTGGGTGTACTAATGTACACCTCTGCCTAACCCTTCGGGGATTACAGGCGTGATGTTATGTTATGTTATGTATGATTTTTTGCTAGTTAGGGGAAAAGGCTAGGATAAGGACACGCTATAATTTGTAGGCTTTGTAAGATTTAAGTTTAAGACTATCTTTAATATGTAGATAAAGATCATAATTAAATGTATAAAGGAATAGTTAGTTTTTTTCTTTTTTCGTTGTACGTAGCAGGTTAGAGTTAGTCTGGAAGTTATGGAAAGATTACGAAAATGATATCACGAATAGAATGCTTACACTATTTAATTATTGAATATATGTTGTGGTAAACTAGCTTCTGCTGGCGGTTTCGCCCGCGTAAAAAGTAACACATAACCGGGATAAAAATTATCCTATGTGTGAAACTAGGAAATCGTCGTAAAAGTCGTTAAACGTTATTCAAAACCAGTGGCGTGGTAACCAAGGGCCCTGGGGCAAATAAAAAAATGGGGCCTCACAGGCCTCACAGGCCTCTCAGGTTAGGTTTTATCAAGAAAAAATATTAAAATTAATTATAAATACTTTAAAAATGCTAAGCTACTTTATCATCAGCTTTTTTTCGTGCACTCCAGGGTAGGTAATAAAAAATGGGAGAAATTTTCAAAAGTTCGGTTCGGCCGAAATTTTCTGGTACTTATTCGTGGGCCTATATTATATTTGAGGGCCTCGTGGCGCTGCCCCGCCTAGCCCCTAGGTAGCTACGCCACTGTTTACAACCAAACCTAATTAATCCTAGTCATTTAGGTACCATTTAATTTAATTTCGTTTAATAATACTTTGAAACAATAGAACAGGTACCACGCTCAGCTTGCAAGCGACGGCGCGTGAAATGTAACTGTCACATTATTAGCAGGAATATGATACGAGAACATGCTATATTTATATTATTTCTGATGACTCTAATTCTGTAGGAAAAGTATGACGGCAAGATAAAGCACTATGGCACTACCCGCTATATGGATTTATTGGTCTGTATTAGGCACTTCTGCTTTATAAATATATGTATTTTTTTACCTACTTGTGCCTATATTTTGTAAATAAATGAAGTAAATATGATTAATTACATACAAGTACCTCGTTCCGACTACCTCGTCGGTCTAGTTGTCGCAAAGCGTGACTGTTGAGCATGTAATCATAGGTTCAATTCCCAAGCCGGGCAAAGTGTTATTGGGTTTTTCCATCAGGAATTTCTCAGTAGCAGCCTCGGAGTCTGGATTTGTGCCCGGTTGATGGCAATAGGCTCGCCCCCTATAACATAGGACTTGAACATAACTGACGAAATGTGGGCGTACGTACTACTAACGCTTCGGGGATTACAGGCGTGATGTTATGTTATCTTCAGCAGCAGATATGATGATGATAATGAATGATGGGAAGAACATATAACTTTTGGTTACGTTGAGTTTCTTCTTACACCGTTATAGCTGCCATCTTTTAGTTCGTATTACAATACTGAATGCTTCACATGAATGATAGAAAATAATGGCGACACGTGAGACGCGTTTATCACTTGTATCGTGTTACATAATGCGCTGTTGTTACCAGGAGGTGGGGCAGGCAGAAATGTAGGTAATGTAGAGTAGAGAAGAGATACTTATCCTACTTCTACTATTCTACTATCTATAGATACTAATCCTTATTATTTTTATTACGACAAAAAAAAAACAACATCTAAATCGGTTTAGCGGTTTAGTAGTGAAAGCGTAACAGATAAACAGACAGTTACTTTCTCTCAAATGATATTAGAAAGGATCAAATTATACCAAATTAGGTATCTTGGAAATCAGAAAAATATAAAAATATTCTTGAGAGATGCAGTAAGAAATAACGTTTCGAAATTTCAACCTCTGAACGGCTTAACTGGAAGTTGAAATTTACATGCAGTAGTACCGATTACCTTGTTGACAAACTAAACTAAAATAAGACTATTTCTATCTTTTTCTGTCAAATAAAACAAGAAAGAGACGAATGTAAATAAAAGCTGTCATAGATTAAATAACACGGAAAAGTTCACGGCAAAACTAATTTGACGTCTCACCGTCTTTTTCTTTCGCAGTATGTTAGTAAGAGATACCAACTCTTTGTTTTTTTTTTTTTAGTCTAGTTTGTGAATAAGTGAATTGGCACCGTTATCGAAGTCCAGCAAGTCCAATCAATGATTCCAAATTTGAATTAAAAATAAATGTTCGAGAACGTAATGCAACAATTTTTTTTTACTACTCCATTGGGCAAAGGCGTTACGCTGTTAATCCTGCATTAGGCCTGTTACACAATGGCATGGTTGACAAATGAACACCCTCATTGTTACTGCGCAATAGATTTTATAGTGATTTTATCGCCATTTACTGGAATATAGTAAATAGAAATAGAATTTTGTAGAATTATTATTTTGATTTTTGTTAAATAGCGTGTCTTTAGCTCATTTATTTCGTTATTTTTAGTGAATTTTGAGTTCCTTTTTTGAATAGTCGTCTGAAACTATCTAAACCTAAGGCTAGGTAGGTACTTATTCTGCTATTAAGTACTTACTTCATTTAGTTTTTGTTTTTGTCTTAATAACTTCAATACTGTCTTCGCTAGCACGTAATCAGATACCTAAGTATTTACCTACTAATTTATTAAAGGGCACCCAAAGAAGGCCACCATTGTCTGTCTGTATGCTGCATTTTTTTGCCGTAACACGTAGATACTTGAATTTTTCAAAGAGCGTAAGTTACTATCGCCACAATAACAATAAAACATGATTAAACATCGTACGGCAGCACGGAACCCTTCGTGCTAGAGTCTGATTCGCACTAGGCCAGTATTTTTCAAAATTATTCGTCAACATTTTTTTTTCACTTTTTTTTCTAACATCTTGATCCTGTTGGGCAAAGGCGTGCCAGTTAATCCTGTGAGTGTCACGGGAGCGACACAAAGCGACAACAGACCGCGGGTGCAAATGAACAACCCTATTGTGAACACTTGCGAGTGGAATAGGGTTGGTGATTTAAATTTGTTTTTTTTTTTTTGAGGATTTTTTCTGATTTTATTGCTTAAAAGTTTACGTTACGTTTCCATTACGTGAACGAAGTCGCAGGCAAGCGTTATTATACTAACATTTAGGAACGATGGCCTTATTGGTCTACTGGTCGCATGGTCGCAAAGCGCGACTAATAAGCGTGAGGTCGATTCCCAGGTCGGGCAAACTGTTATTGGGTTGTTCCATCATTTTTTTATTTTTTTATTTTTTATTTTGTCCCATATTACATGAGACTTAAAAAATCTAATAAACCCTGGTGAAATGTGGGTGTACTAATGGGTACACCTCTGCCTACCCCTCCCGGGATTATAGGCGTAATCCCTTATGTTATGTTTATTTAAATTAGTAGAATTGCCTTTAAGTTAATTATTTGTGCCTATCTAAAGACCAACGTTTCGCACTATTAAAATTAAAAAAAAAACCCTCCACTTTTCAGTGCCAACCCTACCTCCAAACCAACAACAATGCCTCTTACTTCGCTAAATCTAACGTTAACAATAAACTATTGCGCATTTGTTCCCTGTCGACATCGGTACAACACTAGTGTCAATACTTACACGCCCTTTGGACGTACTTGACGTAATAAAGTGGCGGAAAAAAATGGATTAGGATGTTGAATAATGTACTGTGCACATTTTGGTTTGATATTTAAATAAATTGCCGCCATGTCATGTATGAAAAAAAGTATGTATAAATTAGCCGAAGGCTTTTGTTTTTTTTTATTTTTTAATAATTGTAAATTCGCCCAATTTCTTTTTTCCGGACGGATAGCAGAACATTAAATAATAAAATCCAGCATAAAACTACCGAAAACAAGGACACAATGTGGAATCTGAACAGAAAGTACTAGGAGAACTTTTTTCAAAACATTTTTTCGTGGGGAATTATTTTTGTGACGAACTTACAACAACCCGATGAAAATTGCAAGACTTTTACAGTTTTGTAAGTTGTTATGAAGTAGGTCAAAAATTGTCTGAAATGGAGTACAGAAACTGTTGAAAAATTTGCATAGCCTTTTCTTAACTATGTTGGGGTCAGCTTCGAGTCTAACCGGACGCAGCTGAATACCATTAATATACATGGAGCGACTGCCTGTCTGACCTCCATAATCCATTAACTGGGTAATGCATGATACTTCTTGGTTAGACTGACTTATGGGCTTCTGATGGTCCGTAACGACTGCCAAAGATCCACGTATTACGGCCGACACCAACGGCTTAATGTGCTTTCCGAAGCACGGAAGAGTCTCTGTGTGTAAAGATAGTCAAGTGCAAGTAATATTACGTACGAAGGAGCACAACTATTTAATGGCTTACCAAATGACATTAAGGAGTGTCAATCAATGAGAATGTTTAAAACACGCTTGAAGCAATACATTTATGAAAATGTACATTAGAACCGTCATCAATTTCTTTTGCACTTTAATGAAAAGTAGTATAATAACTGTAACTAGTTATAATTAGTAATTTAAGCTCATTGTAAGTGAACTGTGTTCTTTATGAGTAAATAAAAATTCGTTAACCTTAAGTATAGCTTAATATGATCGATCCGTGCGTGTTATTACTTAGCTACAAGTTACTCTAATGCTCCAGTTTAAAATTATTAAAATAACAAAAATGGTGATTGGATGGCGTTCATTTAATTTTCGTTCGTTCGTTCGAATCAAAATTGATATATTATCATCCCACGGGAACTATTACTAACTTCAAAGTCAAAAGTCAAAGTTAAAGTCAAATCATTTATTTCAATTAGGCCAATAAGGCACTTTTGAACGTCAAACACAAAAAACAAAATAGAATGAATCTAGTTGCCCCTTCCAAAAGGTAGTTTTGTATGGAGAAGACTTCTATCCCAGACTTAAATCTATCTCTGTATCTACCTAAATTCATCCAGATTCGTTCAGCCGTTCCGGAGTGATTGAGTAACAAACATTTATCCAAATATTCGCATTTATAATAGTAGTATGACTGCCATAGACATTCACACGACAAATTCCAACAGATGAACCAAAACACAACAGAACTAATAACGTTATCAATATAAACCGCTGCCAATCTTAATCCGCTGCACCGTTTCCACAAACATAGCGATGATGAGCTGATAAAGGATTGCCCTCACTCACAACTGTTCCCACGTGATGGTGAGATACGAAGACACGAAGGAAGTAGGGGTTTTTTTGGGGATTAAACTGTGGGGGTGTAAAATTCTTTCGATACCTATTATTATATTGTTGTAGTTTTGATCTTTTAATGTAGTAGCTTTTGCCATTGAGTTCGTCTGCGAGCATTTTCTTACGGATCCCAAATGATTTTGGTTATAAAACGTACATTTTTTTTATTGACTGCCTCGTTGGTCTAGTGTTCGCAAGAGCGACTGCTGTGCATGAGGTCTTGGTTTCGATTCCCAGGTCGGGCAAAGTGTTATTGGGTTTTTCCATCAGGAATTTCTCAGTAGCAGCCTCGGAGTCTGGATTTGTGCCCGGTTGATGGCAATAGGCTCGCCCCCTATTACATGGGACTAAGAACATAACTGGCGAAATGTTGGTGTACTAATGGGTACACCTCTGCCTAACCCTTCGGGGATTACAGGCGTGATGTTAAGTTATGTATATTTTTTTTATAATACTAGTATAAACTAGTATAAATATATTAATGGGCATGCAAAGGTTGAGTATTCCGTCATTACTATTCTTAAACACCCGTCCAACGTTGATTGCATTCAGAGATTTAGACTTGTCCAAATTTTTAGTTAGGTAGACCCGTTTTGCAGTTATTAAAAAAAAAGATTGACAATGAAGTGGTACCTATTGACGAAAAAACCATAAATAATAATACCAACCTATTATTATCCCACTGCAGGGCAAAAGCCTCTTCTCATACAGAGAAGGTACAAGCATTGATCACCACGCTTGTTCAAGAAAAACATGCATTGTTAAAAAATACACATAAATATCGAAGTTTTCAATACTTTCAAAAACACGTTTTCATAGCTGTTTTAATCCCAAAATCACTTTTTTAAGCATCCGTTATAGTAACCTAACACCTAAACGCACCTGACGTAATACTTAATTCTCATTGGTCGATATTTATTTGGGGGTGAGTTTGCCGCGCCATGATTGGTTGAACGCAAACGGGGGTGGAACCGTCGTTTGGTGTCGTATAACAACCCTTATTAAGTGAGTTTCGAGTGATTTAAGGTTTGCGATGTAGAAGGGTGCTTGTTCAAAATGTTTGGATAATTAATTTTAATTATTAGATTTCGTTTTGACTTTCTGTCGCTTCAAGAATTTACAAATATATAAGTAGTATAGTAGTGTATCTTGTAAAAAACCTTGTTCGAAAAAGACGTCACATTTTTTTTTTTCTACCAAATGAAAAATATTTTGAAGAAAAAATTATCAGCTAATTGTGTACGTACGGTAGGATATCTGTCAAAAGATTTTTTGTATGAGAATAAAAACCCAAATGTTTTGAGATTTTAATTTGTAATTCGTACAAAAATCGATGGAATCTCTTTGGTTTGGCGGCCACTGACAAAAAGAATACACCAGAATATTGACTGCCGTTAATTCAGTGATGAATGTCTAAAATATCTACAATAATTTGTTATGATAAAGCTTCAAGTGAAACTCTCCAATTTTTATATTAACAATAACAAAAAAGCAATCGACACAACAATTATTTCTAATGGCGCCAAACCTAACCTATAAAGACCGCCCAGAGTGACAGCTTATTTGGCGGCAAAAGGAACCGCGCTGTGCTTTGATACGGTGTTATTATAAACAAAAAATTTGATACTGTAAACTAATTGTAATCTTAGATGAGCAAGTAGGTTATATGCGGTCATTTGACCTTATTTGTTTGTTCTTTTATAAACAAATATAAGAAATATAATATTAAAATAAAGAGAAAAGGTTTTTATTGTTGTTTGTTCAGGATAAACTCAAAAAAAATAAAAAATCTTTGACCTATAGTACGCTACATTAACAGCAGTAACATAGGCTGTATTTTATTTTATAAATAATAGAGATTCCTTTGAAAATTGCAGTAATGTAACCCAAGGTATCAAAAATATATCAAAATTATCCAAAGGCTAATTCTACATGTGTTCTACTAATTAAAAACGATCAAAATCTAGTCACAAATTCATCTCATCGATAATCCATGTCAAAAGATGTAGGTATGTCAATTAGGGGCATTTTTGACAGATTTAGACTGAGATTAGATTACATACATAACCTGTTTCACGCCTGTAATCCCCAAAGAGTTAGGCAGAGGTATACCCATTAGTACACCCACATTTCACCAGTTATGTTTTAGTCCCATGTAATTGAGGCGAGCCTATTGCCATCAACCAGGCATAATTATTATAC
Source organism: Hoplodrina ambigua (assembly GCA_949774945.1). Classification (NCBI taxonomy): domain Eukaryota; kingdom Metazoa; phylum Arthropoda; class Insecta; order Lepidoptera; family Noctuidae; genus Hoplodrina; species Hoplodrina ambigua. The sequence goes on from OX458990.1 coordinate 3,126,078, forward strand.
GATTATTAAAAAAAAAAACGCTTTAGATAGGTATACCTGTATAGATATCATATTAGATATTTCTAGTAAAAATAGTTGTTTATTATGAAACAATAAACCTAATAGGTACGAATTTAGGTACCTAAACTGTACATGTGACACTATTAACTTAGTGCGTAGATACCTATTTGAAATTAGACTACCTACGTATTTACAAGTACCTAGGTACCTACTGTACGTAGAAAAATAAATACTGAATAATTATACTGATGATGTCATACTTATAAGTTACCTAACAATTTGTGGATTTTTCCACACAACCTACTTTCTTTGCATCTTAGGTAATTAATTATGTAGCTAGGTGCACTAGAAAACGAAGTAGCATTTAGTAACTACGAGTAGTTATATATTTATAAAAGCTTCTGCCTTCGACTTTGTAGGCGTGGTCTTTGGATACAGCTATGCCCTAGTGGGTCGTAGCGTGATGTTATATAACCTTCACTATTCCTTATAAATCGGGCTATCATATACAAAAAGATTTTTTCAATCGGACTTGTAGTTCCAGAGATAAGTGCGTTAAAACAAACAACCAAAAAGACTTCAGGTTTAGTCAGATAGGCAGTCGTTTCATGTAAAATACTGGTGTTCAGCTGTATTCGGTTTGACTGGAAGCCGACGTCAACATAATTGGGAAAAAACTAGACTAGGTTTTAATTTAGTTGTCAATTTGAGGGGTGTTTAAATCATGCAGCGCAATAACCCCAATTACCTACATAATTGTGCAATTTAGCTAGAGGTGTAGGTGCTATAATACACATAAATAATTAAGAAAATAAATAATAGCACAGACCTAGTTACAAAAGTCATTGATGTGAAAGCAAGTGGAAATAGGGTTTTATTTATTCCGGGATTCGTCGAGCTTCATTCCCGACGGCACTTTTCTGGTTATCGTCACTGTTTATTCTGACTTTGGATTTGGTTGCCTAGTTTAGCGGGCTAGCCGAAAAAATAATAATTGTATAACTACTAGGTACCGTTGAAGAAAACTATAATTATGAGGTAAGTGGTCTTTTTAGGCGTTTTTGAGTTGATATAAATATTGGTCTTTGGATCCGCATGCTAAGAAATGCTCAGAATATTCATTTTATTCGACAAGAATGTTTGAAAATACTCTAATAATAAACTCTCATGGTCATTTGAGTGATCATCAGATGAAGTAATTCTCTTTTATAAAATTGAATTTGATAAAAGATGCACAAAGCTATAGATTTTTACTTTGAACTTTATCAAATGAAGACAATTTTTTTTTGTAAAATATTCTAAAATAGTGCAGCGAAGTGATAAGAAATCTTTTGTTTTGTTCAGTTGTTCACTGGTTTGTTGATTTGTTCACAAGTTGTTACAGTAGGTAAGTGGGTCTATTTCTGCTGCCGATATAATTATTCTAATGTCCGCAGCCTTTTCAGACACCTTCAAATGTGTTTTGCTATCTCTATTAGTTAATAAATAAAAGCCATTTTAAATTAAGACGATGTTTCTTTGACAATCAGTACCAATTTGTGTTCTACCCACAAAATCGAAACACCTGATTGGTCACATCAAAAGTACATCTTATAATAACATTGAAAACTGCTATTCTATCATATTTAAAGTATTAAGGTTACCCGTAATAACAAGCGTTCATTCACACGGTGTTTCCTGTATTTTTGCTAAGTAATACTTGCACCATTGATAAACATGAAGTTAGTAAAATAAGTACTAAGCATGAACTTGTATGTTGTGAAATATATAAATGCTGCATCAGGACAATTCCCACGATATTGTGTGATGTTATGTTTGCTGTTTTATCGGGTTTATGTGGGATTTTTATTATGTAAAACTTAGGAGCGATTCTTGTAACTTTTAGGAACTTACGCATTCAAGTTGCAGTCCCTATTTATCAACAAGCTACTATAATTTAAAAAAAATGAAAAACTCGACTGCCAAACTTTCACATATTTGTACTTTGTTTACTCGTCAGTTATTTTTTTACGACGTTTTTTATTTACATTGTTATATATTTTTTAAATCTACTTGACAAATTCTAGACGATAAACATAGACACGACCAAATTAATTTAAAAAAATAATTGAGGCTGGTATTAATTTACGTTTTAAAGTGACCACACCTGTTATATTTTTATTTTTAACTAGCCTAATGTTACACGCAACTATGTAACGATTGTAACAATACCATCTAAATCGGTTCAGGCGTTTAAAAGTTATGGTGGAATAAAGAATCTCACATACATACATTAACCCGGAACACATAACACTCCTTTTTTTTGGGGCAGTCGTGTAAAAATACCTGTATGCTACGTACATTCTTGTCAACATTTTGATAAGTACCTACTGATTGTAGCTGTTTTTGAACTTTTTTAATTAGTATAGGTAATTGGCCTTTAGTTCAATGTGTATCCTAATTGTAGAATATAAAATGTATCAACTTTAAAAATGGGACAGAACTATCCCCACTAATGGGTAAATAACTAGCTATTATCTGTAATGTTTTCATTTTTTGCGCAGAATCCTAATTCTTTTTCGAGCCTTATAACATCAGCTATCTGCTAGTTAAAGTCCAGTCAGTATCAGTCTAGCTCCAGTTTGATGATCACAGTAGGATGATAAAATACCAATACAAAACAACATGGATTTTGAGGGTGCCAAACAAAAAAATAAATTATGGTTTTTCAGATGTCAAAAGGAGGGTAAATTAATCACTTTTGTTTATAAATCGTAGCCCTCGGCTTGTTTGCTTGAATCCCTACCTGTCCTGGAATACCAGGAGAACAGTATGTATTCAACTTAGATACCGAATGAAAAAGATAATTATAGATATATTAAAAGAGGGGAAGCTCATAGGGCATTAATACACCTTTAATAAACACCTGTGTCAATGTGCTAAGTGCCCATAAGACTGGCATCTTTCTAATGATTAAAAGACCGCCTATCCATTAAATTTTGGTCCTAAAGAACATTTTCAAAACTTCACAAGTCAAAATAACCCTTGAAATAAACTGTGACTACTTTGGTGGCATCAAAACGGTTGCTACGTCCTCTCTGCCTACCGCATTGAAGGTAAGTCGTGAACATACCATCGTCGGTTTACTGTTCATTAGGTGTAGTGTTCCCACGACTAAATTCCAGGTAAAAACCGCCGTAAGACACATGACACCAGGGAAACTGACAATATGGCGCATTGATGTGCTTCCACGGTACTAGTATTTTCTTCGATTGTTACGAACTTGATTTGATAATATCGGAGCATTATGCAGTAGTATGCTGATGGTTTTTTTAATTCTTGCCGATTCCCTTGTTCACAAACTAGACTAAATTTAGAGAATTGACATCTCTTACTAACATACAGTGAAAGGAAAGGACGGTGACATTAAAGAACTAAGTTAACGATGTCAAATTAGTTTTGCCTTGAACTTTTCCGTATTTTTAATCCATACGTTTTAAGATGTCAACTATAATTGTATGGATGTGTCAAATTGAATAAATTTGACAGCTCTTATTTACAATAGTCTCTTTCTTGTTTTATTGTACAGCAAAAGATGAAAATAGTCTTATTTTAGTTTAGTTTGTGACCAAGGGAATCGGCATCATTGTGTAACTGCGTCTGTCTGTCTCTTTCGTTTTGAAGGTTAAGCCACTGAATCGATTTTGATGAAATTAGGTATGGCGCAAGCTTGAAACCCAAGAAATATATTATTATTGTATCCGTGGTTACGACAATAATTGTCATTCACGCGGACGAAGTCATGGTTCAGAAGCTAGTGTCTTTAGTCAAAGATGAGTAATATGAAATGTGCCTATATTTTCTGATTTCTTTTTTATACTGATTCAGACTTGATATTAAAAGTTGTGTAGGTATTATTTGATGAATTCACTTCTTACAGTGTTAACTACCCTGATACCTACCTGATTCAAGTTTTATTTCAATAAAACTTGAATCCCAGACCCGACAATTAGTGCAGTATTCGTAAACATGGGCCGCGAGAATGAAATATTTGTTTTTTTTTTATTTGAAATAAATGTCTTATACCGTAAATCTAGATATGTACTTCAAATCAGATTATTGTTTTTGTAAATAATGCAGTCACACACTCTCGATTAATCTATAATTTTTTCAATATTTTTTTATTAGCGTTATTTCATAGGGTTTAAGATTGGGTGTAACCAAGCTGTATTCTTCTGATTAACGAATGTATTCTGCCAAAAATGAGAGCTAGCAAAACTATTTCATTCACAGCCAGATGTACTAGGATCGAAGGACCAAGGGAGGTTATTTAGGTCATTCGATCCCGATTAAATGGGGTTAGTAAGTATAGAGGTATCGAGGGCGAAAACTAGTAAGTACTTATTTAAATATAAAATAAATAAACACTATAATTATTATTGAATGATGCAGCTGCTAACATATACGCAACCGCAGAAAACAAAAACAAACAGGCCAGCAATGTAACTTGTAAAGTTATAGTTACCAACTTACGATTGTCCTGCTATTGATCATCACGCTTGCTCGAGGCGGATTGGCGATTTCAGACCTAGGTATATTAATTATGAGTCCAGGTTTTCTCACAGTTTTCTGTCACCGACGTCTGCGAAACTTAGAAAATTCAAAGAATTGAAAAAGTCACATTGGTACTTGCCTGATATTGAACTCGTAACCTTGCATAAGACGCGAGAGCCTTAACCACTGGGCTATCAAGATATTATTATTATTAGATGCTGAAAATGTTATGCTCAAAAAATATTCGTGACGATAATGCCCCAGACTAGCAGAGTCCCACAATAAAACCTTCGACCGCCATTTTGCAAATCTGACGGACCCAGTCGTAAAATCCCGCCTTTTTAGAGGTCAAACGTTAAAAAATAAAAATAAAAATTCAAACTTCGAACACCCGGCGACGCTCCGCCCCATTACCCGTCTCTGTCGCACATTTGCTGTCTTTGTCTGGGGCTTTGAAATGCGAGATAGCTTTTGTTATTCGAACCCACGTCTTCGTTAGGTGAGGGTGTAACTATCTTTATGAAAAAGACATTACTTATTCATTTTTATTTCGTTATTATTTTTAGTGAACAGTGACAGTGATTTGAATTATTGTGGTTGGAATGTGCGAAGGTAAGGCATGCTTATTTTTAAAATTATTATTATAAGTAATTAGTACCTACATAATTTGTTAATTATTTGTGTTACTGACAATAAAAAAAAACAGGTTTGTATATCCAAAGAAAATTATGTGTACCTAGTGCTGAAAGTAAATCAAAAAATAGTAGCTACAGCTGGAAATGGAAACCCTGTCTAGAAAATCATATTTTCTAGCGCTCTGAAAACGGTTAATTTGAAAATTGCGATTGGAAAATTGCCGTAAGCTTTTTAATGTAATTTAATTAAATCTATGTGGCATGATCTTATTTTCAACATGTAGGTAATTGTTTGATCGCATTTATTTATAGTTTTGTTTCTAATTTATCTATAGTCTTTGTCAATTTTCCCTTAGTCGCTATTTTACTCCATTTTTAGTAACTACGATTTAGAATTTTATAAAAAGCTAGCCATTAATTTCATCGAATCAATATAAGAATTTTTTTATTATGAACATGTGAACATTTCATTTAATGGAATCGCTTGTAAATAAACCGTATGTATTATGGCCACTGAAATCATGTGTTTAAACATCCATTACCCTCTTTGAATAGAGGTAAGCCAGTTACGTAAAGATTCTAGCAAACAGCCAATGTTAGTATACAAAAAAAAAAGCGCCATTATAGACCATTTCTAAAAAGTTCGACACTAATTTAAATGACTATGCTAACTATTCATGCCAGAGTATTTTGACTTTATTTTAGGGAATGTAAATTAATTTTAAGTAAATTATTACCAATATTTATATAGGTTACAGGAAAATAAAATCGTCATTTCAAATATCGAACGAGTTGTTCTCATGTCTGAATTAGGAAAGCATAAGGAATTTTATAAATGGCTAGCTTTTGCTCGCAATTTTGACCGCGTGCATTTACGGATACGTATAATGTTTTTATAACATAAGCCTATAAATCATTAAATATTAATTAAACCTATAATTTTTTAAATCGGATCAGTAATTCCACAGATTTAGTTCAATGCGTTCAAACAATTATACAAACTTTTTAGCTCTATAACATGAGTACCTAAAGATTGTTATCGTTTGAATGTTGTTGAATCCTTAACTAGGTTGATCTCAGGTACCTACACTGCTGAGGGAACTAGAATAGTCGGTCAATTAGTTTGTTTCTTTTGAAGGCAAACGTGAGCGAAATACTGCCTATCGGGCTATGTAAAAAATATTTCTGTTAGACGACTTTTATTTTTTGATGTGAAAATCACTGTTTATAGTAGCGCGCAATAAATATCACGCACGCCTAACATTGCACTGATGAGTGCATTCTAAAAAGAGTTAAGTAACACTTTAAAAGCAAAACCTTTTTTTGTGGTCTTCGGTTCGATTCGGTCGGGCAGGGTTTTTCCATCAGGAATTTCTCAGTAGCAGCCTCGGAGTCTGGAAATGAGCCAGGCTCGCCCTTTTAAAAAATTCACGCGGACGAAGTCGCAAGTAAAAATGAGTAATCTAATAAGATCTGACTTTAAGCCGACGGCGACGGGCGGCACAGCAGCGCGCCTGACCATCTTTTGTTATATTTGGTTTGTTTTGCGAAAGCATTACCAGTTGGACTATTCGCTTTTCTTACATCTTCTTAATGTACCTACTGGCTAATCAGTACACTCCTTCAACAACTGATTACAGTTCTGTCTCCTACTTTGTTTGGAGGGAAATGGAAATTATGTTTTTTCTTACTCCTTGGTTATTATTTTCTGTTTATTTCGTTGCGGGATTTAAGACAGTTGAATCGTTTTTCCAGGAATCATCGAGCTTCATTGCCTCGGCGCTTTTCTGGCGGTCGTCACTGTTGATTCTAGATTTAGAAGTTGCAGTGTTTAGGAACAGTGTGGCGGTCTTGTTGTGCATTACACAAAAAATAATGGCAAGTTTTTTAAAGAATAGCACTACAGATCATAAATTCGTTGTAAAACCTCATCAAATCTATTAACCTAGTAGGCATTTCACCAAAAATCTGTAAACTCGTAACCTAGATCTCAACCAGATTGAGAAAATCTTGTATTTTTCTTCAAATTTCTAGGAAAGTCGCGCAGTTCATCGCAACCAATTTTGTTATCGGTTCATATCCGCCCGATGTCATGTTATGAAAACATAACATCGTATTTTTACCCGACACCAACGAAAATTCTTATAAATAATTGTTAATTGTCGCGGATATACAATATCCGTCGCATAGTTTGAATTGAAGGATGATTGGATGTATGTTTTATTTATAAAAAGCAAACAAAATGAATTTAAAAAATTACTTATAATGCGCTCAGTTTTTGTAAAGATTACGTCCAGTCATTACTAAGTTGACTATTCAGTCTGAAATAGACCCGAAAGTTTTATAATACGGAAGAATTAGGTATTAAATAGGTACCTACATTGTTGCTGTTACGCGCATAAGCAAAAGTCAATATTAGTCATTGATTGTTGAATTGCAGTTGTTTATGGTTTCCTGTGAAGGTTGAGGTCAAAGGACCAATTAGTTTTTGGTCTTTTGTCCTTTGTTTCGGAAATTGTTATGGTATAACCTATAAAATTGTATATCATGTATATTGTTTAGCACCCGCTTACTTAGTAGGTCCGTTTAGGTTACGTAGTTTTAAAAAATGTCTCTTGATGTGTTTTCAATTTCTAACCCTTTGGGAAAAAAATATATAAACGATCTTAATTACAGGTTTCTGAAGCTACAGACTAAACAAGATTCTGTGATGAAATCCACAAATATGGAATCGTGTTCCGACCGCCTCAGTCCATCAAGCGACCTGACAAGCGAATCTGAAACATCTTTACCGCCATTTCCCTATGATAGTCAGAACGGAAACTTCTACCAAGCAGAATTAAATGAAAAACAATACTTTTCTTGCAAACAAAAAGCTAGAAATGAAGAGAAGAGTCCAAAAGATGTCTACTTACAAGAAAGTAACAAAATGACATTTGAAAATTACCTCTCGCCGCCAAGAAACAAAAAGTATTTGAATTTCGAACTCAAATTGCCGCCAACTAATGACAGCTTATTTTCTCAAATTGATGGCGAAGATCGTATGCGTTCAGGCTACTTCAATGAGGTGCAAGACCTAAAAAGTTGCGTTCAAAATGAAAATAATAGTAATTTGTCGGACTTGAAACTAAATCAGCAGATTTTTGATAATGTTAATGTAAATAATGAAAGGGAGAGAGTTCCTCAGACGTATTTTGCTGAGAATGAGAACAGTAATATGAGGAGATGTTTGAATTTTAATTCGGAACAAGTGCAGTGTGTTTGTGAAGCGCTGCAGCAGAAGGGGGATATTGAGAAGTTAGCGGCTTTTTTGTGGAGTTTGCCGCCTAGTGAGCTGTTGAGGGGACATGAGGCAATATTGAGGTATGTTTTTTTTTTTCTATAATGTGCATAAGGGCAGGTTTTCTCTGAGGCCAACTTGGCCGTATTGTAAAATTTTGAATATATGCATGGTCGCGCTTTCAGGCGTCGTAAATGTATCTAAAATTAGCAAAATTATTAATTCTTTTGTTGTGGTTTTAAAATAACTATTTTTTTATTATTATATATGATTGTTTATTTTGCCAAAATACAATATTTCGCGACAAATCAGGTAAAAACTGAATTATTCTGGTAAAAAAGTTGTTCTGTAAGAGTCTCCCTTGATGAAGTGAGTTAGTGAGAGTACCTAAGTGAATAAAAGCTCAGCTCATGCTCACTTCACCTAAACGCTCGGAGAGCGGTCTAACTGATAAATAAAAATACAACATGTGATGCCACTAACGAACGCCCGCGAGAGTACGGGGGCTCACTTCGCACAAGTTAGCCGTCGGGGTCGGGGGGAGGCATCGTCGCTCATGATTAGGTGATGAAAAACACGTGATGGATGAAAGTTATTGTAGATTAGTCTACCTACTCCTATAGCCAACCATACCCGGGCTCCCCTATATAGGTACTGCCAGTTATCAAAGTGCATCCAATTTTATCTAGGTATGTTTACCTTTTTTGTTTTATTTTCATTTTTTTTTTTCACAAACTATCCTTATTTTCCTAGGGCACGAGCACTGGTAGCGTACCATAGAGGTGTGTACCAAGAACTGTATGCAATACTAGAGGCGCACTCGTTCCCGCCAAGACACCATACTGGTCTACAGAATTTATGGTACAAAGCGCATTACAAAGAGGCTGAGAAAGTACGGGGCAGAGCTTTGGGTAAGAATCTTTTAGTAATATTAAGCGGAATTTCATTATTTCACTCTCTGATGAAAATCTCGAGAACTACTTGACTTATGAAGATATTTTTATGGTAGGTTTATATGTAGGAGATTCACCTAACTAGGGATTTTTGTGACAGGGCTGAATTAAAGGGATTTTCAAATTACACAGTAAGGAAGTTGAGGCAAAACCTAGCTAAAAAGCTAATATAAAAAAAAACTAGCTTTTGCATGCAGCTTTCGTGAATTTATTTTATCGCGAATGTAAACAAAAAAGCCTATGTCTTTATGCTGATAAAATGTAGCACATAGGCTAGATTTTATTCGGGAAAAATTATTCCCGCGGGATAATAATATCAACTTTGACGCAGACAAAGTTGCGGGCAGAACCTAGTGGACTCTAAAGTACTTATTCATTTATTCTTTCATGATTCTGTTATAAAATAATCAAGTTTGTAATTATGTTATCTTTAGGTGCAGTAGACAAATATAGGTTAAGAAAAAAGTACCCGCTGCCGAAGACGATATGGGATGGAGAAGAAACTGTGTACTGCTTTAAGGAGAAGAGCAGGATAGCCTTGAAGGACTGCTACTATAGAAATAGGTAAGGTTCTCAGAACAATTGGGTTTTTAATTATTATTGTAATACAGACCAATCCATGACTGCCTCGTTGGTCTAGTGGTCAACTGCTGTGCATGAGGTCTTGGGTTCGATTCCCAGGTCGGGCAAAGTGTTATTAGGTATTTCCATCAGGAATTTCTCAGTAGCAGCCTCGGAGTCTGGATTTGTGCCCGGTTGATGGGAATAGGCTCGCCCCCTGTTACATGGGACTAAAAACATAACTGGCGAAATATGGGTGTACTAATGGGTACATCTCTGCCTAACCCTTCGTGGATTACAGGCGTGATGTTATGTTATAGACCAATCCATGTCAGAGTGTTTGGAATTTTTTGAAGTGATTATATTGATGTTTAACCCCCGACGCAAAATCGACGCGGTGTTATAAGTTTGAATTTTCTGTGTTCATACACAGAAAGGGGTGTGTCTATCTGTGGCATCGTAAAAAAACAACACAATAACACAACTTTAAAAAAAAAACACTTAATTTCAGCAGAATCACGATTAATTTTCAATTTACTGTAAAATGTTTTTTTTTGCTTTTAAATCAATAAATAGTCAATGAAGTCTGCACGAAAGTGAAGTTGTCTTTTACCATACCTTTATACCTATACGGAGGGGGGAACTAGGTCCAAGAAATTATGGGAAGGATCTCGGTTTCAGTGCATTTGTACAGCTGTTATAACATGTCTATGACGTCACAGGTACCCTACTCCTGACGAGAAGCGAGCCCTCGCTACGAAGACAGGTCTGACCCTCACTCAAGTCTCCAACTGGTTCAAGAACAGAAGACAGAGGGACCGCACTCCTCAGCAACCTAATCGGCCGTGAGTTTCCTATTTTTTTTTTAAATCTGTAACTCTACATAGTATAAAACAAAGTTGCTTCCCGCCGTCTGCACGCTTAAACTACGCAACGGATTTTAATGCGATTTTATCAATAGATAGAGTGATCCAAGTGGAAGGTTTATAAAATACGTACAGATCTACGTCATATTGCACCCGTGCGAAGCCGGGACAGGTCAATAGCTTTTTATTACTTAATTATGCATATGGTTTCGTACCCAAAAGCCACATCAATGCGCTTTGACGTTACCCTTGCGTCTACAACTTCCAATTATCTCGCTTCAAGCGCAAGGCTTACTGTAATGACGTCATAAACACATTCGCTTTTATTCATAACAGTGTGTAATTTATTTATTTATAATTCAAATAACTAAAGAGGTTGGTTGTTACCTTTTAAACAAAACCTCTTTTGTACTTACTCTCTTTTTAAATCTTTATTGTTTTAACACTAACAAAATGCCTCGACTGACTGCCTTGACTGCCTCGTTGGTCTAGTGGTCGCAAGCGCGACTGCTGTGCATGAGGTCTTGGGTTCGATTCCCAGGTCGGGCAAAGTGTTATTGGGTTTTCCCATCAGGAATTTCTCAGTAGCAGCCTCGGAGTCTGGATTTGCGCCCGGTTGATGGCAATAGGCTCGCCCCCTATTACATGGGACTTAAACATAACTGGCGAAAGGTGGGTGTACTAATGGGTACACCTCTGCCTAACCCTTCGGGGATTACAGGCGTGATGTTATGTATGTCAAAATATAGTTTCAAAGTTCAAAAACCAAATATACCGACACTTAGGTATCGATTTCAGTCAATCATTATATACCTATACAATATAGGTACCTACCAAACATATAATCATTAGCTACACACCAAGGTACAGTCAAGGGCAAAGAAATGTTATACTCCATTTTTAGCGGCCCAAGTACTATAGTTTCTAGGTAATATTGTTGAAATAACTGTATTTTAAACATAAACTCACGCCTTTTCCCATGGGGGTAGGCAGAAACTACAGAACGCCACCTGCTACGATGCTTATATACTCCTTTCGCCTCATCTACGTTCATACATCTCGTCATACAAGCACGCCGGTTACGAGTACTCCGCACCTGACCTTTCTGAAGGTCTTGGGTTCAATTCCCAGGTCAAGTAAACTGTTATTGGGTTTTTCCTTCAGGAATTTTTCAGTAGGTACTAGCGTCTGGATTTGTGCCCGGTCGATGGCAATAGGCTCGCCCCCTATTACATGGGACTTAAACATTATTGGCGAAATGTGGGTGTGCTAATGTGGGTTCACCTCTGCCTAACTCTTCGGAAAAAACAGGCGTGATTTTATGTACCTATTTTATTTTATATGGCAAATTACCCAATCATTGTTGAATTTCACCAAATTCGAACATATTTATGATCGTGACTGTACACATGGTACCATGGTAACCTTCAGAACAAAAAAGATCACCGCCTTCAAAAACCACAAAATAAAAAATAACTTTAGCTAGGAAGTCGGCGGCTTTGGTTTTATTTCTTTCATGTAGGTATTGCCACCGACTTCCAAGCTAAAGTTATTTTTTATTTTGTGGTTTTTGAAGGCGGTGATCTTTTTTTGTAAAAAAAGCTTTTTATTTTTCACTTTTTAGTGCTTGTGTGTTAATGTTTGAAATCCTTACATAAAGCCCTTTCAAACAATACCTCACACGATATATTTAATTTTGTAAAGTGGTAAGAGGGGGGTTGACGTACCCCCTCCCCACTTCCTTCAGTCAGTCATCGACTACACGTATAAACAAAGCAATTTTTCTTGTTACGGCGGTTCTGCTGTGATTTTATAAGGAGTTCCGTTCCATATCTCCAAAGTTCATCATCAGATCATGACAATATTCCTATGGGACCTATTCGGGACCATACTCTTTCAAACATAAAAAGAATCATCCAAATTGATTCATAATTGGCGGAGTAATCGTTGAACAAACACACAAAAAAAAAAAAAAAAAAAAAAAAAAAAAAAACATACGCGTCGAATTGAGAACCTCCTCCTTTTTGAAGTCGGTTGAAAAACGTCGACACACGTCACCAAACAATGGGGCTTTGAGTCGATACAATAAATTGTTAAAGTTTATTTACTTAACGTTTGTAATACGTTTGTGTAGGTAAGTCTCGGATGGAAGTTTATGGACCTGTGTAAAGCTTGCAGAGTTTAAAACCTTGGTGCTAATAGGAATTCCAGAATATCCAACGAAAAAAGCAAGTCTTTATCGAACTTGGACACGAAGGGTTCCGTACCACCGTGCAATATTAAAAACCAAGCAAAACATGCCTAAAAAATATGTTTCTTTGACGGACCGCTTTACATTTCAATTTTTTACCATTTGTTGTTGTAGAGGCTTAAGAAATTCAATTTTTTTTTTAACTGTCTACCTAAATATCATGAGATTCGTCTACGTCCGTCTGTTAGGGCTGTCGGACGATTGACGCTTGGAACTACTCTCTAGGGTTGCCAACTCTGTCAACAAAGATTGAATTTTTCACATAATTGTGATTTGAGAAAACCTTCTCCCATGATATGTTGACCTAAAACTGCCTAAGAACTGCCCTGCTAGTTCAGTTATTTCAGAAAAGTCTTCATTTGGTACCAAGTCTCAGAAATCACTTTATCAGCGAATTTTTTAAAACAAGCATGCGCGGGCCCTTTAAGTTTCTTCCGTGGCCCGCGGGCCTGCGGTTGAGCAGCCTTTCTGTAAATAATCGCAGAAGACGAACCAAACAGGATTTCATATAAAACCTAGCTAATTTGTTCTTTTAAAATCACCGGGCTTGTTACTTTCCATAATCGAATCGTTACAGTAGCCAAGCCAACACATGTCCACATTTTGACCGGCACTACTTTAACAAAAAAATCTAACATTAAAAACTTTAAAAACTTTTTTTTTAATCCCTAAGGGACTGTGCATTGTCATAAACCCTCATTATGGGCCATTAATCAATTGGAGGTTCAGAACAAAGGTCAGAGTTAAAAAAAAATGCACATGTGCTTCTGACGGACGTCCATTAATGACGATTTGGCATTTTCAAAAACAATAGACTTTTGTGGACAAAAGTCAATGTCAAATAATTTAGTTGAATGCTTGCTTTCCGCCCCGGCTTCGCACGGGTGCAATGTAGATGCATAAAATTTCTTCTAGAATCACTCTATCTATTGATGAAAACCGTATTAAAATCTGTGTGTAGTTACAAATCTTAGCGTACTGACAGCGGGAAGCGACTTTGTTTTATAATATGTAAAGATGACCGTTAAAACGTGGCTTTAAGCGTCTCGTACTAGAAAAAATAATTAAATCTAGTTGCCCTTTCCAAAAGGTAGTTTTGTATGGAGAAGAATGGGCAAAGAGAAGTAAGTAAGGGAGAAGAGCGTCTAAAATAATGTCATACTCGTATCTACTGTCTTATGTATTATATAAACATCCCTTTGTGCATATTATTTGCCTAGTTCTGCTCTGTCACCTGCTGTAGAAATTATGTTAATAGTTGTTCTTTTTAATGTAAAGAGGAGGGATGAAACGCATGTGACCAGGAGAGTTATGAATATGTATGTGGATGGATGGAGAGCAAGAGGAAGACCAAAGAAAAGATGGATGGATTGTGTGAAGAATGATATGAATGAAAGGGGAGTCAGTGATTGCATGACGGCTGACAGGACAGAGTGGAAGAGGAAAACGTGTTGCGCCGACCCCAAGTAACTTGGGACAAGGGCAGGAAGATTATGATGATGATGATGAGCTGTTCTTTTTTACAAGCTTTTATTTAGCTTGCACTTAAGCTTACACTGTTCTTATGTAAGTTATTATTTCAAAACTTGCAAACCATTTTTCGACCATTTGCTGATATCCGATTGAGCTGAAATGCATACACCTGATGACAATACAATGTCCAATACTCAATATAGGTAATAATTTTAAATTGAAGTTTGTTTTTAAAAATATACTTATTTTTTATTAGTTTATTTCTTATGAATTTTCTGGTAGTCACCAGTGTTGATTCTGGCTTTCAGGAGTTGCAAGGGTCAGGGAATAGATGGAGTGGTGGACGATTGTCCCATAAAATAAAAAAAGCCTGCCTCGTTGGTCTAGTGGTTGCAAGCGCGACTGCTGTGCATGAGGTCTTGGGTTCGATTCCCAGGTCGGGCAAAGTGTTATTGGGTTTTTCCATCACGAATTTCTCAGTAGCAGCCTCGGAGTCTGGATTTGTGCCCGGTTGATGGCAATAGGCTCGCCCCCTATTACATGGGACTAAAAACATAGCTGGCGAAATGTGGGTGTACTAATGGGTACACTTCTGCCTAACCCTTCGGGGATTACAGGCGTGATGTTATGTATGTATATGTAATAAAAAAGCTAGTCATGTTATAAGTGATGTTGTTGTTGTTGTTTGTGTGTTGTTGTTATGTGTTGTTAAGGGGATTGTTTTATTTGTTTCAGTGAAATGCTAGTGCCAGCCCAATATGCTGGGCCGCAAGGCGGTTTGGCACAAGCATTACTCCCAAATGCCTACTACCACCAGCTACAAGACCCGACGCACTATCTGCACAGCGGAGCACCGTAATGTTGCCATACGAGAAAAAAGTAAAAAATAGTAATTTAAAAAACATACCAGTGAAAAAAAATTGACAGAAATGATTGACTGTGAAAAAGTGTTAAGTTAATTTGTTGTTTAATTAATGCGTCTATTTGTATTAGCAGATTGTATATACCTAAATAGTTAGTACCTATCTGTATTATTTTTATTAGATATAAGGCTGATTTAGACGGTGCGAGAAATATCATGAAACTTGTGATACATTTCTGTCAATGATCAGTCACTTATGACACGATAGCTGTGCAGTCCGCAAGGTACGGCAAATCGCACGATATTTCTCGCATCGTCTGAATCAGGCTTTATTATAAGATGAATATTGCACTAAGTAGACGTAGCGAATCGACTCGTGATTTTCAATATTTTTTAAGCACTATATAACTTGTGTACTATAAATAATTATGGCAGTTTGGAATATTTTCTATAGTGTACTAATAGATACACCTCTGCCTAACCCTTCGGGGATAACAGGTGTGATGTTAAGTGGATTTGTGTCAAACTGTCATAATTATTAAACGTCATACTATAAGTTTTCTGACCATTGAGAACACAGCTCTTTGAACCCCAATAGTTCCTAAATGCCATGCACTTTAATTTTTGTTTAACTAGTTTAGTTAATAAGTTTAAATGGTTAAAATTTGATGGTGTAAAAATATTTTAAGTAAAAAGATTTACAGTAGGTGGCGCTTAGGTACCTTTTTACTATCTAGATTAAGGTAGTTTCAAACCGGCGAGGTTAGAAGAGAAATGGATAGGCGAGACTTCATCTTCCTGCAGCGATATAGTTCAATGTTGTACGAATAAATATTTAATTCAAGATTCCAATCATAGGTGTGAAAGATTGGGATGCGCATGGTTGTGTGAGGCGAGATTTGAAGTATTTGTTCGTAGGACATTGAATTATATTGCTAAATAAATAGACAATTTGCAAAATATAAGTATACTCAGGAACTGGCGAGAAGAGGCACAACACAGAGGAAAGTGGAAGGAATGGGGGGAGGCCTTTGCCCAGGAGTGGGACAATAAAGGCTAACAAAAAAAAAAAAAAAAGTATACACAAACTTCGCACGAGCCGACGCGTGTCGGCGTGATACATCTTTCGGGTGAAATTGTCAGCATTTTAATCCTCGTGTAATCCTCGCCTCGCCGGTTTGAAATCACCATTAAGAAGACTATCGATTATCGAGTTTAAAAAGGTTGACACCCCGTACTTGTGGTACGGAGTGACATAGACAACGGACTACATAGCCGTTTTTTTTTAAAATCTCGATGAGTACCTATTTATTGTGCCTACTGTTGATTAAATACTTTTTACTATTATCTTACTTTGTCCGAATTATTATTTTGTGATTTATGCTCCAAATAGTGAATTGTTTAATATCTTCGTTATTTTAAGGTGCTGATTAAGTTTGAAACCATTGTATTCTAGTCTGGAAGCGAAATAAAGTTCTATAAGAATGAATTATTGTTTTGTTTAAACAGATATAAAAAAAAAAATACAACGTAGGTACACTATTTTTAACCCCTTTAAATCAACATAGACTTTTGTGTTTGTGGGTTTGGTCAATGACAGCTCCGTTGGTGTCGTCGACGCAAAAGTAGGTACTGTAAGACTCTCAAGAGCGGGGTCCCTGGTTCGATTCTCAATTTAGAAAAGGCCGGGCATACTGTTATTGGGTGTTTCCATTAGGTTTTCTCAGTAGCAGCCCGGACTTAGCCGAAATTGGTGGCGTAACATCCTCGTACCTCAGAAAGTAACATTTAAGCAAACTACTAGGTACCTGTAGACCATACAAATATTTCTGCCGTGCGGGAATCGAACTGACAACACGCAGAGCAGCAGCTAATCGTTCAGCTACTGCGGCAATAGTGGCATCAACCGTGGGCAATAGGAAACTTAAGTGAAAAGTAAGAAAAAACTACAAATAAAATTTTACAATTTTATTTTCATTTTCAATAAATTGTACATCAATATACAAAATAAAATACTTTACAATTTAGACTTGTTAGCGTTTGACCAATAGGTACGCGGTGTCTCGCGGCAGGGGTGATAATTATAAAAACAAAATAGCTGTTAGCAAATTTATAGAATCCAGTGCGCCTACGTAGTGGACTGGTCCAGCACGACAGCCGTTTTCGTAATAGGAATTGGTTCACCATCACCAATGATTAATTTCAGAGTATTCTCAATCAGCTTTATTGGATAGTGGAATTATCAGCGCCCTATTACGAACCACACATAAAATCACAATGCAAAGCATTTTGAAGCAATTTTTTTTAGATCATTGCCTCCTAAACCACCTGTGTTACCAGCGCAAAAAATACACAAAAAAAAAAATGGCTGAAAAATTCGTCTGCTCATAAATATTATTGTTCAATTATTGCTAAAGTTAAAGGTATTGCTCTTGTTAGTTGGCTGCTGGTCGTTTTTCTGATAATTCAAGTGTTGAAACACTATAGACATATTTTAATAGTTTTTTTTTGTATGGAGGGTATTCTTCGACATGCTGTCATCAGTCTACGACTTTACGCGAGACGTGAGGCCACGTTAGTAGGCCTATTTCCCATAAAGCAAGAGCCGTTAAATACCGTTTTCGTAAAACACTGTTTCTTGGAAAAGTAACTTGAATATCCTTGAATTCTCGTTTTGGTGACAGTGTCATGACTACCACGGAACACACAAAACCACAAGAGTTTTAAAGGTACCCCAGTTGTTTTCTGTTTACTAGCATCTAGGGTTGAAGGCCAATAACTGGACCTTTCCCCTATTTTATTTTCAACTCTTCATTATTGCGGCTTCTGTGGATGAGACACCGCAACGCCACAATTTTTAAAATCTAGTCGCAATGTGATGTTGACATTGACGTCATGTCATTTTTATTTTGTCAGATTGACAGTAACAAGCATGATGGCAAAAAAAGAGTTTTGAAAAAATGAGAGCGCCCCGCGCCACCCAATATCACATGTTACTTCAGCAAATTCAGCAAAAATAACACAAATCGGATATGATAATTAAAAAATTATTTACATTTCTTGTGTTTATCTCAGAATCCGTTAGCGCCTTGACAATAAATTTATGTCTATGAAGCAAGAAGCTCCAATATGAAATTTTAGTTCTGCTGCAGTCTTCCGTCAGGTATGGCCCGTGTTGCTCTATGGCTGCAGTGCTGTCACCGTACCTTACTTCTTTTTCCAAATTTTCAATAATAGTTTTTGGCCTTTTTTAAATTTATTCTTATTATTTTTGTACAGTTAGCTCGTTCCGCGTCAATTGGTAGAATTTTGTTGAAATTAGTCGGAAGACGCGTGATATTTTATAGAAACTAGTCGATTTTTTTAACTCTTACTATGTAGTTATTCACTTAAGCAAGCACTTTCGTACATCCCTAAAAATGTCAAAATTGTCAAATCCATAATTGCAAAATAAAAATAAATCAGGTCGACGGATTGAAGTTCTTTGTTTTCATTTTAATTTGTTCAAATTTAAGTCAAACAAGCAAAGAAATCATTCTATAGTGGATAAATACGATTGTTCACACGTTTTCGTGCCCCAACCAAGGTAATACAAGTTTATATTTCGTCAATGACGTAACAGGGAAGGGGAGTTACAATGAGCGAAACGAAATCTTTCGTAAACTTTTCGTGTCAGCGATGTTTGCAGCCTCTGAAGCTCGATGAGTCTCTACACAACCTGGGTGAGCATACCATCGCTGATCTCACCCTTCAGATCCGTCGCAATAATGAGGTGGACTTAGATATGCAATCCACAAGCCTAGAACACTACGTCCCTCCGTTTCGCATGTCAGAATCTGGTAACGGCGCAAATGGCTTCATGGTTATCTCTGACGGCTGGGAAACAACCTCGTTAGGCCACCAGTTGCACGTCAAAGCTACTCTTTTCGATTTACTATCAAATAACTCTGATGTAGACCATCCTCTTTGTGATGAATGCACAGATACATTATTAGAACTCATGGACAATCAGTTAAGGCAAACAGAGGCTGAATGGAAAGACTACAATGACTATTTAAAAAAATTAGAAGATGACAAAGAGGATTTAAATTTGGAAGGACTTGAAAAAGAGTTGGAAGACTGGAAACAAGAACAAACTAGGTTATTGCAAGAGTTATCTGCATTACAAAAAGAAGAAAGGGCTATGAAGGAGGAGATTGAAGTGCAAGAAAGAGAAAAAGAGAGGTTAGAGAAGGAACAAGATGTTTACTGGAGAGAGTATACAAGATATCGTAAAGATTTGATGACGATTGAAGATCAGATGAAATTTTACGAATGTCAACTTGCGTACACACAGTCGCAGCTAGAAAAATTAAAGAAAACTAATGTATTTAAGGCTACTTTTCATATTTCTGATTCAGGCCAATTTGGTATTATAAATAACTTCAGGTTGGGTCGATTACCCTCAGCGCCAGTTGACTGGTCCGAAATCAACGCAGCATGGGGACAAACAGTCCTTCTTCTAGCTTCATTGGCAAGAAAAATAAGCTTTAATTTCCAACGCTACCGACTCGTGCCATACGGTAATCATTCATACATAGAAGTACTGGAGGACCAGAAAGTTTTACCATTATACGGTTCAGGTGGCTTCCGTTTTCTGTGGGACACAAAATTTGATGCGGCTATGGTAGCATTCTTAGACTGTCTTCAGCAATTTAAAGAACAAGTTGAGAAGGGTAATACGGGTTTCTGTCTGCCGTACCGAATAGATAAAGGGAAGATTGAAGATACAGCATCACCGCCTCATGCTTATTCGATAAAGATACAGTTTAATTCGGAGGAACATTGGACTAAAGCTTTGAAGTATATGCTGACGAATTTAAAATGGGCTTTGACTTGGATTTCTTCACAATTTAGTGAAGATAAACAAGAAAATCAATGAAGAATGGAAGATTTTAACTTTTTTTTTATTTTTCACATAGACAAGGCTATCTTCTATAATCTCTGGGCTGGCTATAAGCAAATTAATAACCTACTACTTAAAAAATAAATATATGTATAATATTATAGTATGTAAATAGTCTTGAAAACTAAATATAGCAATCCTATTGTTATTTTCATTGTTATAAAAATATACTGGATATTTAAGTTTTTGTTACAAACAAAATAATTAAGTTTTATATTTGTTGTTTTTCTAATGTTCAGTACAATGCTGTGATTTTGTCTTTAATCCTGATTTGTATATAAATAATTAGCTGTAGTTCTTATGTAAATAATCTAACGTTATAATAAATCTAATGTGGCATAAATTAAATATTTTCACTCATTTTCCTCATTTTTTCTAAAAGATAATTCATCCAGTATGTAATATGACAAATTTGTTTTCAACGCCATCTATCGTACTTTTCTCGAAGCTTTAACAGAAAAGTTCATGTTAGTGTCTCATAAGTTTTAATATAGATGGCGCGGATTGGTGTGTGTCCTCGCTAATTCGAAATACTTTCCATAGATGGTACTTTTTTTTTAATAGCACGTGTTTTTAGTTTTATTCAAAACAAAATAATATAATATTTTAATAATATTTAATAATATTTATTTATTCCACAAGAAGTACATTATAACATTGCCAATGATAGCCACACTAGGCACAGCCTGTGTCGTGGCTATCAACAAGACGGATAATTTCTAGAGCCTAGGACTAACAACTTATAAGATAACATCATATAATTATGTAACAAATAGTTCTTAAAATAAAAGCTTACTAATTAAAAATATAATTAAGTGTATGTAGTGTATGTGTGACGGTGTATTTATGTGTGTGTGTGTAGAGTGATCCGTCAGACGGGGACTCTAAGTAACTGCTCAGTCTCTTGATAATTAAGGTTCAAAAGATAATTTCGTACCTTACTTTGAGCTTCTTTAATATTGCTATTCTTAATGTCACAAATATTAACAACCTTATTATATAAGAAGGGGAATAGAAACATGTGGAAGCGCTTCGCAAAAATTGTCCTAGTTTTTATTGAATTTATCTTAAATACTCGAGATTTTAGTAATTTATTGTAATTAGAGGAGTTCAGGGTTACTTTATGCTTGTGTAGGATTGCGTTTTGAATGTAAAGTTTACGTATACTTAGTACTCCTGCGCAATTATAGAGCTCGACTGTTGGAAACCTAGTGGGTTTTTTTAACATAACTTTAAGTAGTGATCTTTGGGCTCTTTCCAATTGTATCAAATATGTAGAAGCCGTGCCACCCCAAGCGCTTATACAATAAGTCAAAACAGATTGACACAGTGATATCATGTACACAGTTTTGAGAAGTTCGATGTCGGCAACGTCTCTGAGCTCTTTCAGCACGTATATAAGTTTTCTGCTTCTACTTGAGAGTGCCGCAATATGTTCATTAAACGTTAGCTTTCCGTCTATGGTTACTCCAAGATATTTTATGGATTTTGTTCTTAGAACTTCACTACATCCACAGTTAACGTCTATGTTATTTATATCCATGTTACAGGTATGTATCTTAATATTTGGAATGAAAGTGGGAGCCGAGGCTAGCGTTTTATGCATGCAGAGAAATTTTGTTTTGTTTGCGTTTAAAGTAAGGAGGTTATTGCTTAGCCATTGAGCTACTGTAGCCATACCTCGTTCTACATGTTGGAAACACTCACTCCATGTTTGACCATAGAATATTATTGCAGTATTTTCAAATATTGCAAATATTTTCTTTTACAAAAATAAACCGTGTTATTACGCATTTGAAGTAGTGAGAGCTTACAGATAAAAAATTAACAGTATTAAATCACTATATTCAAGGAATTAGTTACTCCTTTGTAATTGTTGAAAGAGCGGGAATAATGCTAAAAGACGCCATTTTAAAAATGTGAGCCACAATGAAAAAAAAAAAATCGTAGATTACCTAGTTGAAAAGTTTTGGTCTAGTTTCATTTAAAAATATTTTGGTAGCTTGAGAAAGAGTGACAGTTAGGTAAATTGGTTGTAAATTTTGCTGATAACTGAAGAGGTGAACCTAGAGGAATGTGCGAGATATATTAGGTAAGTACAAAATTCAGATACCTACTTTTCAAGGAAAAAAAAAAAGATATTTGTACTAAAAATTACCAGTAGGTACATAAGTACCATATAATGTGAATTTACAGACTGAAATGAAGACGTTTCTATATTATATGGGTAGTTCAAATCTAGAATAGTCCTTTTTTTTCCTCGGTATTCAAATCGGCACGTAATAGGTACAGACGAACAAGCCATTTAGTAGATAGGTACACAGGCAGCTTGCAACTATTTTTAAATAACGTTTCAAGTGTGTTGTAATTTCTTTTAAATCACTATTAGTTTCAAAATTATTAAACACCACAAGCTTAAAAAGTGAAAAACAACAAAATAACAATGAATGGCAATGTAGCAGAAAGATAATTATTGTTGTCTGCAAACCAAATAGCTTGTCCGACCGTACTTAGGCATTTCTTTATTTTCTTTATAAAGTCTTTGTTTGGGTGTTAAGGTTTAATTTTGACTTGATGCTACTCTCTTCAATAAAACACGTCTTGTTAACTCTTACACTATAGAATTAAAAACGTACAGACTATAGAACCATACGTAACTCAAAATAGTTTTTAACCAAACAGTCTTGATAGAGCCTTTTCAAACTAAGTCAGTCAGGTTTCCGATGAGATGATAAAGCCATGAATCTAGAAAGAAAGAAAGAAAGAAAAACTTTTTATTCACGTGAAAATGACGCACAATACACAATAATATACAATATAAATAAATTAAATTCATAATAGAAAATTAAGTGTCCTGAATGGTAATTTGCGCCACTACCGCGCGAAACGGCCAGCGCTCAGCATAACGCCGTGGCCCACACACGATGGCACGAAACCACGTCGCTGGTTTTAAGGGTAGGCCGACGTGTCTCTGTTTCGGAACTACACGTAGAAATTATTCACCCATCGTTCCGAGGCACAGATCTACTGACAATCAGGGCCTGATCTAGTTATTTAGCCGCTCTGGTCAAAAGTAATATTCGCCGTCATCATCTGCCTAGCCTTTTCCCAACTATGTTGGGGTCGGCTTCCAGTCTAACCGGATGCAGCTGAATACCAGTATTTTACATGGAGCGACTGCCTATCTGACCTCCACAACCCAGTAACTGGGTAATATGATACCCCTAGGTAAGACTGGTTGTCAGACTTTCGGGCTTCTGACGACCCGTAACGACTGTCAAAGATCCACGTATGACAGCCGGGACCAACGGCTTAACGTGCTTTCCGAGGCACGGAGGAATCTCGGTGTGTAAAGATGGTCACCCATCCACGGACCAACCCCGGCAAGCGTAGCTTAACCTGACGGATCGACCCGTGCGGCTGTTATTACTTAGCCACGAGCTCCTCTCGAAAAGTAATATTCGCCGTCCTTTACACTAACACCATATAATATGTCATGAGCTTGCTATTTCGAAGATGGGATGATATATAATATATATGTGATATTGTTTTAATTGTATAATATTCACATACGTTAGTTACGAGTACTCGTAACCGGCGTGCTTGTATGACGTGATGTATGAACGTAGATGAGGCAAAAGGAGTACGTAAGGATCGTAGCAGGTGGCGTTCTGTAGTTTCTACCTACCCCCATGGGAAAAAGGCGTAAGTTTATGTATGTATGTATGTTAGTCTACCACGGCTTCTGAACAAGTATACAAAAATTCATGAGAGTATGTTGGACTTTGTGCAACCGCTTAGCACCACCAATTTTGCCGCTCTGGGCATTTGCCCGGCTGGCCCCACCTTAGATTGCCCCCTGCTAACAATCTGCAAAGCAAAAGAAAATGCAAAAACAGAGCAGACATTTTTTAGAACAGAGGGTTCTCCTAATAACTGAAGTAAGTAGAAAAGTTGAATAAACATGGCAGCTCGAATAAATAAGTCAATTTAAATGCATTGAAAACTGTACAATGACGGAGTTTCTGCGTTTTAATATTACTTGCTGTATAGGTAGGTGTTTGTAATCTTGCAAACTAGATTACGTTTTGTTTTGCTGAGCATGAGGTCTTGGATTCGATTCCCAGGTTGGGCAAACTGGGTTGTCCATCAGGAATTTCTCAGTAACAGCCTCGGAGTCTGGATTTGTACCCTATTGATGGCAATAGGCTCGCCGTATTACATGGGACTTAACATAATGGCGAAATGTGGGTGTACGAATGGATGCACCTCTGTCTAACTCTTCGGGGATTACAGGCGTGATGTCATGTTTACATGTAATAGGGGGCGTGCCTATTGCCACCAACCGGACACAAATCCAGACTCAGAAGCTGCTACTGAGAAATTCCTGATGAAGTACCTAATAACACTTTGCCCGGCCAGGGAATCGAACCCAGGACCTCATCCTCAGCAGCCGCGCTTTGAGACTATTGTACGCCCTCTGCATATTAACTTGCCTCCTTTGCAAAATTACCGTTCCTCTCTTGCAAAGCCACTTGCATGTTTTAGATAGTATGACAACGATCGACTGAGCTTCTGTTCTTTCGCTATAATCCAATGCGCAGCGCGGAGAGCACGCGTGCTAACTTGTGCGACAAGTTTTTGAAAAAATACGACAACAGCGGTTTGGGAGTGCGCGCTTGTTCTCAATTTTCTATTTAAGGGCGAAGATGTATACAATTTGATTCGTTTCTTTTCGGAAGGATGGCACATTGCTGTTCTAGTATCTTTTTCTTTATTTAAACTTTATATGCATACATATGTAAAAAAAAAAACGCTGTAGATAGGCGGACTTTATGCCTTCGCAATTTTCTACTAGTCTACCGTAGGTTTATGAAGAGATAAAACATAGTAGGTAGGTGCACAGGTACTGAAAATTTCCAAGAATTAAATACCTACCAAGAATAATCTACTAATCTACTGTCTTATATTGCCAAATAATACAGAGTGTTAGTGTAAACACCGTTATCCTTGAAACCAGTGGTTTGGTTTCACTAAGAGAACGTAAATTCAATGAAAAAAAATATCTTTTTTTTTTAAATAGTAGAATCTCCATTTTTCCTCAAAATTATTTCACCCTATATTACAATGATGTAATTAGTTAAAACTTATGTAGGTAGTTATAACGGACGGCCAGTGCAGCAGGTCAACGCCCTTTAACGTAACTCGGGCGCATAGTATCCATGAATTTAGGGACGGTGTCGGACAGTTTTTTTTTAAATTTTTGAAAGAAAACTTTCTTTATATATTTTTAAATTCAGATAAACATAAATTTGATAATAAATCAAGTACCTATGGTTTTAGTGACAACGGTGTTTACACTAACAGTCTGTATAGTCACACAGCAGAAATTTTAAATCAACTAAAAACATTATAAAACCATAACATACATAACATTACGCCTATAATCCCCGAAGGGTTAGGCAGAGTGTTGGGGGGGTTAGGGGATTATAAAACCAGTCTACGATTTTGTAATATGTATTTTTTTTGACGATAGATATTCAAGTACTAACTTCACTCAACGACATCGTTCGAATTAAGTTAGGTCTTTGGTTACTGCTCCGCTCCCGTGGGTCGTAGCGTGATGTTATATAGCCTATATTATTACTTATGAATCTGACTATCATATACATATTTTTTCAATCAGACTGGAAGTTAGAGAAGTTAAGCGCGTTTAAACAAACAAAATATTCTTTAGCTTTATTATATTAGTATAAATTTCGACTCAACTGCCCCATTGGTCTCGTAGTCGCAAGTGCGACTGCTGGGCGTGGGTCCTGGGTTCCATTCCCAGGTCGGGCAAAAAGTGTTATAAGGTTTTTCTAAGAATTTCTCAGTAGTAGCCCGGAGATTGGAACTAGGTAACATGACGCTCCCGTGTTGTTTGTATCGGATTGCCATCCCATCGGGCTATGAGAGTGAGGGAAGAGGGAGTGCACCTGTGTTTGCGCACACACTTGTGCACTATAATATATCTTGCATACTTGGCTATTCTCCATTGAAATTGGCCGCCTTCACCGAAATTCGACTGGAAGGGATTATTTCTTTTATAAATTTCTAACGTTACAGCAACGCGACCGTCACACATTTTCATCCGTATGTTTCCACAAAATTTGCTCTCTTATGTCTCATAATACACCAAGTAGTTCACTTTAACATATAAAAGACTTAGCGACTCAACAATTTTGAAGCTGCAAGTATAATCCGATTCAAACAAGCTCGGCTGTTCCAAATGGAGACTTATATTCTTATTCTCTATAATTTTTATTATGTAGGTAACGATGTTTGTTAAAAACTATGAGGTTTGTAGAATACCTAGGTATTACCGGTTTGTTCCACTACACTAAAGTACAGTCAGCAAAAGAGATAGATATGCAGGGTCGTCAGATATAGTTGGAGTTTTCTTAGAAACCGATGGATGGTTTGAACTTTTGTAAAAAAAAAAAATATGTTATGTGCGTCACTGTCGCGGGAATAAATAGATTTTATTTCTTTCTTTCATGAAAAAAAGGGTTGTTCTCACAGCTAGTTGCTCTTAACAATGGGTACATTGACCTCTTTTTTTAAGGTTTTTGGTAAACAAAAAACAACGTTGAATAAATAAAAAGTTTAGGCTATAAGAAATCGGAAAACATAAGTTTCAGTTCATAAAATAATGTCATAATGAGCATCACGGCGTCACCCGCGTTATGCTACGTCTTTGGTTAGGTACTGCTCCGCTCCAGTGGGTCGTAGCGTGAGGTTATATAGCCTTCGGGGGTTACAGGCGTGATATTATACTATGTTTTCAATTTGTAACTACTAAGTCGGTACTAAGGTATAATAAAAAACATATTCCAAGCCAAACTCTTTGTTTCAGAAACAAAACAAATTAAAAAAAATTAGTTTCGTCTTCTGAGAAAACTTTGAAATGACATCGTAACGATGAAAAATAATAGTATTGACGTCTCCACACAGTAGGTACCTTTGTTACAGAAATCAATGACTAGGATATTCAGAAGGTAAATCTTTAATCTTACATCTATAACTATGCATATAAAATGCTTTGTCCTCAATGACTGACTGCCTGACGGATCAACCCACAGCCTAAACCGCTGATCGTAGAGACCTGAAACTTGGAGAATGTGTTCTTTGGAGGCACCCGATAAGAAAGGATTGTCCAAATTCACTTACCACTTTTAAATTGTCAAGGACATAACATAATATCACGCCTGTAATCCCCGAAGGTTTAGGCAAAGTTATACCCATTAGTACACCCACATTTCGCCAGTTATGTTTTTAGTTCCATGGGGGCGAGCCTGTTGCCATCAACCGGGCACAAATCCAGACTCCGAGGCTGCTACTGAGAAATTCCTGATGGAAAAACCCAATAACACTTTGCCCGACCTGGGAATCGAAGCCAAGACCTCATGCACAGCAGTCGCGCTTGCGACCACTAGACCAACGAGGCAGTCTTTGGTTGTCAGTCAGTTGAATTGTCAAGGAGTCAGTCAAAAAGTTAAAGCTAGTTGCTCGTTTCATACAGTAGGTTCCTATGTTCTTTCATTCCACCTAAATTCACCAAGGCACAATTTGATAGAAAAGCACTACTAATAAAATGGCAGCTCACTTCACATTTATATTTCGTGGGGAAATCTCCATGGATGGGAAAAAAAAGAAGGGTCATGTCGGACTATTATCGACTACAACCCCAGTAATAACTTGATGCATAATCCGCACCCCCGACTCGTATTAGACCTCACTGCTCACCTCACCTAAATTAACCAAGGTAGAACCCCACAGACAGACAGACCTTTACCCTGTACCTTCTGTCCTTCTCCACTATGTGGCGTCACGCTTTGAATCAGTCAAATTGACGTGACACGTCATAAGGATAGCGCTGCCCGAGCTCAGGCGTGACAAATGACGGTGTGGCTAGATAGAAAAATTGTTAGGTCGAGACTCCGGAGTGACTGCATTAGTACACATGGTGACTTTTAAATCAGGGAGTGAAAGTACTCATAAGTACGAATAACTTGTACTAAGAGATGAGTTCTGAAATATATACAGACTGTTAGTGTAAACACCGTTGTCACTAAAACCATAGGTACTTGATTTATTATAAAAAATGTTTATCTGAATTTAAAAATAAATAAAGGAAAATTTTCTTTCAAAAAATTAAAAAAAATCTGTCCGACACCGTCACTAAATTCATGGATACTATGCGCCCGAGTTACGTAATCACCGCAAAGGGCGTTGACCTGCTGCACTAGCCGTCCGTTATAACTACCTACATAAGTTTTAATTAATTACATCATTGTAATATAGGGTGAAATAATTTTGAGGAGAAATGGAGAATTTACTTTAAAAAAAAAAGATATTTTTTTTCATTGAATTTACGTTCTATTAGTGAAACCAAACCACTGGTTTCAAGGATAACGGTGTTTACACTAACACTCTGTATACAAATAAAATTGAAGTGTTTGTTGTGATGTCAAAATAACAGCTTTTTACTAAATGCAATAATTATGCAGTGTTTGGACACGGTAAACAGTACTTGCCAAAAAATCAATTGTTAAAATTGTATGTTTGTCTGTCTGTTTGTTCCGGCTAATTTACGAAACGGCTGGACCGATTTTGACGGGACTTGCATAGAACAGTTGATGTTATAAGGAGTAACTTAGGTTAATTCTTTTCAGGTTTGTATTTTAGAAAAATAATTAAGGTTCTTAGCAAAAAGATAAAGGAAATGGTATGTTTTTTGGTTTCAGACAGATGTCCTATTAACAGTGTCCATGACTGTACTTTAGCTTTAAGCATTATGTAACATCTTTATAAACACATGTTATGCAATAAACGAATATGAATAAGATATTTGAAGTCGAAAAGTTTGCGCACTGCATTTAAGAAAATAACGTTCCCAAGCCGAAGTATTTCTTTGAGCGGCTGCTAACTAGATCCGACCTCCACCCATTCGAATTTAGAACACTTCCATTTCAAAACAGAAGCACTGCGCAAGCGCTCTCAAGTTAACAAGTCCTTCAGTCAACCAGTACAAATCAAGTCGGTATCTATCAAAATAAATCATAACATAACATCATGCCTGTAATCCGAAGGGTTAGGCAGAAGTACACCCATTAGTACACCCATTACGCTAGTTATGTTTAAGTCCCATGTAATAGGGGACGAGCCTATTGCCATCAACCGGGTCACAAATCCAGACTACTGAGAAATTACTGATGGAACAATCCAATAACAAAGTCTACTCAAAGTCAAAGTCAAAACATTTATTTCAATTAGACCATTTACGGCACTTAGGAATTGAAAAGGAGTCGGTCAGTTAGTCCGAAAGTTGAAGCTAGTTGCTCGTTCCAAAACAGAGGTAGGCCTCTATGGAGAAGAACTAGCAAGAAACTCCACGACAATCTTTTAAATTAGTTGTTTACAAAATCCTGGTTACATTATTCTTGTTGATTCTAAATGTGATCACAATGAAGAGGAATATAAAACAGTAGTAAAAAATAATAATAAAAACACTTTGGCCAACCTGGGAATCGGACCAAAGACCTCATGCTCAGCAGTCGCGTTTTGCGCCACTAGACCAACGAGGCAGACAAAGTCAATCATTGCTTTATCTATTCTTTATGTACCCATCCAATTATTAAAAATTAGTTTTGGTAAGTAGCATTTAATGGGTTTTAAATTCATTGCGTTCACGACATGAGTAAGGTAACATGGATTCTGGTAGTCAGTGTATTTGCTGACGTGTGCAACCGGGTTCAATCTCACAAGAGTGAAATGCCCGAGTTCTTTAAAGACCTAGAGGTACCGTTTCTATTTTTATTGTTGACTAGGTTTTGCTCGCGACTTCGTCCTCTTTAATCTTTATTTACCGTGTGGGCAGTAAGGTTTTACGACCTCGCACACCCTAGTGTCAGAGTTTCTAAACCGCCTCGACATGGTTTTGAGTGGAACATTAAGTCCAGGTTTCCTCATGATGTTTTCCTTCACCAATGCCAGTGATGTCCAAGATAAACCCTCCGTCCTCTTTTATTTCGGTTATCGAGGGCACAGGTGAAGTCGCGGTATTAAAAGTACCTAACTTATGTCCTTTCTTGGGGTTTAAACTTACCTCGTATCTTTATCAAAATCGGTTTGTGTAACTGTAGCATTTATAATAATGATATGGATTAGTATGGAATAGCTCCTGCTCGCGAATTCGTCTGCGTCTAAAATTGATATATTATCCCACGGAATCCATAATTATTTTCGGGATGCGAGTCTATGTGCTATTTAAAACCATAAATATTCGAATCCGTTCAACCGTTTTGACGTGAATAACAAATATCTATCCAAACTTTTGCTAATAAGCTAGTACCTAGTAAGCTTGGTCATGAAGTATGCAGTTATCCTTAAAAGTGCGTTTGTTTTTTGTTTATAGGCGCTCATCTCCAAAACTGTCGATCCGATTCTGAAAATTCTTTCGCAAATAACAATAAATTTAACCATTTTGACGGTATGCATATTTATCAGGTCTTATTCTTATTACCTACTTATGTATTTATTTTAAACGAAATAAAGTGGCCTTAGTACAAGTTACAGGTTATACCAATAAAGTACAAAAATGTACAGAATTTGTTATTTTTCAAAGGCACGACATTATTTTGAGTAATTTAGGGTCAGCTCACGCCGAGTGCAACGTCTCGTAGCGTCATATTTCGACGTGAAATGACCATAAAGTGCACAAAATGAACCTCCGTCAAACTGTAATTAAAAATTAATATTTTTGCCTGTTTTAAGAGAATGGGGATGATGTTAGATGATCATAGACAATACAATAAGGAAACAGAACAAGTTAAGGTAAGAAAATAACAAAAATCTATATTTGAATAGTAACATAATAACATAAACTTGTTGGAGTAGCGATCGCAAAGTGCGATTAGATTTTTCAATCAGGAATTTCTCAATAGTAACCTCGGAGTCTGGATTTGTCCCGGGTGAAGGCAATAGGCTCGCCCCCTACAACATGGGACTTAAAAATAACTTGCGAAATGTGGGTGTTCTAATGGGTACACATCTGCTTAACCCTTCGGAATGTTAAAACCCTTATGTTGTTTTTTTGTTGGTTTATTTAAACGCTCTCTCTAGAACTACCAGCCAGATTTGTAATATTGTATAATATTTAATTATACATAATATTTTACATCCTTTTCGTATTACCTTTGATATTGTGCCTAGTAATAAAGATTTTAAAATCTAAATTGTTACTTATATTGCTGACTATACGTGTGAATAGGTCCTAAAGTATTTTTCAAAACATAGCGTACTATTTATTTTGTATATCCTTTTGTATACCTAGGTTTCACAAATAAACTTTGTGACTTTGACTTTCAGTTTGAGGAACTAAGAAACGGGTACAGTCCTAAGATTTCTGAGCCGTATACAGAAACGATTCCACTTAACGGATTGACTACAGTAAGTACATAATATTATGTATACAATGTGTCTTAGTTATATATCTGCCTAGCCTTTTCTCGACTATGTTGGGGTTGGCTTCCAGTCTAACCGGATGCAGCTGAATACCAGTATTTTATATGGAGCGACTGCCTATCTGACCTCCACAACCCAGTAACTGGGTAATATGATACCCCTTGGTAAGACTGGTCGCGATAAATTAAAATTAGTACGTCTAAAATCGCTTCTTCGTAAACGCACTCATAGAACGCCATTTTCAGTGCGTGCCGCGCCGCACAACGCGACTCGCGAGGTCCTGCGACTGCGTTAATGAGGCCTTACAACGATTGTACCTAATGCCTTGGGCATTTTCTACGAGTTAAAAGTTTATCTTTATGATTACAATATTTATGTTCAAATAATATGTTCAAATATTTTTCAGGAAAATCGAGAAGCAGAATCTTTACATCCTGAACTTGCTGGCTTACGATATGGTGGACACGATGATTTAGATAAAATGGTAATTTTATTTGCATTGAATTTTTAGTTCAGAAAAATTGCTACACCAAAGTCTTGAAAGCTTCTATTTTCAAAAACCAACCCAAAGGGTTTCTGAAGTTCCGGGGTTGCGGGACGTCTTAACAGGATACCGTGGCCCCGGAACGTAAAGGGCAACAGAAGGAACAGGGTGGTTTTTTAGTCAGTAAAAGTCTGACAGTCCCTTCCGCCCCACCCAGGGCGGAAGGAGTCATTTGATGATTTTTACCACCTCTTAAAAAAAAAAAAAGGGTTTCTGAAAAAAGACGCTTAAAAAAAAAGTAGCTTTTAAAGGAAGGAAGGAAATGGTTTAAGTCTTAAGTAATAGGGGGCGAGCCTGTTGCCATCAACCGGGCACAAAAATCAGACTCCGAGCCTGCTTCTAAAAAATTCCTGATGGAAAACCCAATAACGATTTCCCGACCTGGGAATCGATTCAAAGACCACATGCTAAGTAGCCACACTTAATACTAAACTTGACGATACAAGAATATGCTTCATCTCTTTTTTTGTTTAGGAGCCAACAGGCCAGAATCCAGGACCTGTCGAGGTTGAAAGCATGAAGGGAACAGACTTGGGTCCAGGATCGGGCGACAACGTGGATCCAATTGATTGGCAATTGGATAACGGCCAAGATTTAGGTCAAAGCGTCCTAGTTGGAGGTCAGGTACCAGTCGCAGATCAGGGCCCTAGTGAGAAGCTTGATCCCGACGTTGGAGGTTGGGGGCGAGAAGCGGGTGGAAGTTCATATGGGGGCCAGGGCTTTGATGGTGGTTTGAGCATTGATCGTACCCCGCTGCCAAGTTTTGGTCAAAATGAGGGTCAAGCCCACGGTAGTGGTTGGAGTATGAGCGAAGCTCCACCCTCGTCTCGTTGGTGGCCTGAGGGAAATTTTGACCAAGGTGGAGTTAAAAGCCCAGATGTGGGTCAAAGCCCAGGTAGTGACTACAGTCCAGTAGAATCAG
This sequence comes from Hoplodrina ambigua, assembly GCA_949774945.1. NCBI lineage: Eukaryota > Metazoa > Arthropoda > Insecta > Lepidoptera > Noctuidae > Hoplodrina > Hoplodrina ambigua. The sequence goes on from OX458990.1 coordinate 3,159,411, forward strand.
GCCGAGTTATCGGATGGATTCCCGGCCAGAGTCCAGGTTCAAGTATAGGTCGAAACCTAGTTGGGTTATCGGGTCTACGAATAGGTCAACGCCAAAGATGGAGACCGGGTCTAAGAATGCGTTCAGGTGTGGGAATGCATCCGAGCCCAGTCAGCGATTTGGACCAAAAGGCACCTTCGGGCGCAGTTGGACCACCAAAGCCGGGTGGAAGTAGGAGCCAAGGCGGAACATCAGCTGCTGACGTCCCAGGCGGGCATCGACGGTCATTAGTACAGGTAATGTACCTATTTCTCTCACACCTCTCACAAAATTTGTAGGTACCTATAGACAATAATGGAGGATGTACAAACTATAAGAAAGAATAAGTTGGAATACTTTTTATTTTGTCACGATTGATATTTAAACCTACTTGTCACGTCAGTTAGTGTAAACAGAACGGACTTTTTTTCCGTCGTCGCGGTGGCGAATTTTTTTCCTCACATTTCACCTAAACCAAAAGCTTTAGATAATAGATTAAGATGTTGTATATCTAATAATTTGTTAAGCACACTTTGAAACACTCGGAAATATATATTTAAAAAAAAAATTACGCCACCGTAATGATGCTAAAAGCCACTGAAATGACTCGTTAATTCAATTTGATTCAAAATTTACGTTTTCTTACTTTCTCTTTTCCAGGGTATTAAAAATGACGTTCATGGTGCAAATACACGAAGGCAGGTAGAAGATTTTATCGATCATCCGACTCGAAAACCAGGTATAAAAACGCAAAGAACAAAGTACCCGAGGTTGTTCAAACCTGGGCAAAGTCTTGAAGATAATAACGAATGGGATTCAACCGAAAACCCACTGAAATTCTTACCAAAACAAACCACAAATCATCCACCCGTTGTCTATGATCCGAGTATGCGAGAAGACCAAGTACCTGAGTACAAAGGCGGGAAAATGCCAGGGCCGGGCTCTGAAAGTGAATACCCCAACGGTTTTCGAATGAATTATGCTTACCTACCGAATACCAATACGGAATTAGGTAAACCAAGCGCTCTCAGACAAGGATTCCCATCAATGGGTGATTATGCGAATCCCACAAATCAGAATAACGCTCTTCGAATGGGTGGTCAGGGTTCACCCAGACTTGGGGCTGGAGGAAACATAGGGAGTATTCCTCCACCGGGTTATAAACAGGTGGGGCAACCCCCAGGGATAGGAGGAGTTCCTCCACCGGGATACAAACAGGCGGGGCAACCCCCAGGGATGGGAGGAATTCCTCCACCGGGATACAAACAGGCAGGGCAACCCCCAGGGATGGGAGGAATTCCTCCACCGGGATACAAACAGGCGGAGCAACCCTCAGGGATAGGAAGAATTACTCCACCGGGATACAAACAGGCGGAGCAACCCTCAGGGATCGAAGGGGGCCCTCCGCCGGGATACATGCAAGGAAAACTCCCAGGAATAGGAGGAGGCGCTCCACCGGGATACTTGCAAGAGGGACAGCCCCCTTGGATGGAAGGAGGCGCTCCACCGGGATACATGCAAGGAAAACCACCAGGAATAGGAAGTGGTCCTCCGTCGGGATACGGAGAACAGCCCCCAGGAATGGGAAGAGGTTATTTGCCAGAATACTTGCAGAGGGGATCACCCTTAGATAGAGGAGGATATCTTACACCGGAATATATGCAAAGGGGACAACCCCCAAGGATGAGAAGAGGTATTCCACAGGAATAAGTACATGCAGGGAGGGCAATCTGAAACACTAAAGAGGTACTTCCGCGGTTTCAGGCGGACATTGGAATCAAAGCTACCTTGAGTTAGAACTAAGTATAGTCAGTAAATTCAAACTTAAAATCAAAGCACTTTAAAATAAATTTAAACGAGCCTGCGGCTTTATTTATAAGCATCCCAAATAGCTTGTTAGTAATTACTTAAACTATGTTAGTCTGTACTAATATTAGGGGGGTAATCTTTGGATCTACTGAACAGATTATGAAAGTTTTTTCGCAAATTGCAAGCTACGTTATCAGTGAGTGCTATAGGCTATATTTTATTGTCAAAAAATTTGAGATCCACTGGTGCCGATTCCCTTGTTCACAAACTAGACTAAATTTAGAGAATTGACATCTCTTACTAACATACAGTGAAAGGTAAGGACGGTGACATTAAAGAACTAAGTTAGAAATGTCAAATTAGTTTTACCTTGAAGTTCTCCGTATTTTTAGTCCATACGTTTAAAGATGTCAACTATACCTGTATGGATGTGTCAGATTGACTAAATTTGACTGCTCTTATTTACATTAGTCTCTTTCTTATTTTATTGGACAGAAAAAGATGGAAATAGTCTAATTTTGGTTTAGTTTGTGAACAAGGGAATCGGCACCATTGTCGGTGAAGATAACGGGTAATGAAAAGCGAGGGCGGTTAAGGAAATGATACAAAGTATGATATAGGATACGTTTTTTATTTATTTTCGACCGATCAAACAAGTCACCCAGCTACCTTTTTATTGGTTCGATGTGGAAATTCTCCTCCGTTGTCGGGGTGACGAATGGGGGTATGCTACCGGTTAAAACCATTGAGGTGTTCCACCTCTGCCTATGGCCAGGGTTACGTCCGAGCGTCATCGCTTTATCGATAACAACTTGTGTAGCATTCATTGTCACTTTCCTGTGATCAGAATTCATGACTCAATAAAAGAAAGAAAGAAAAAAATTCATGCGAAAATGACGCACATAACATAGAAGAAAAATTGAACACTAAAGCAAAATAAAAACAAGCTGGTATTAAATATAAAATATATACGCCACTACCGCGCGAAAAGGCTGATGCTCAGCATAATGCCGTGGTCCGTGCACGAAGGCACGAAAACCACAGCGTTTTTTTTCAGCGTAGCCGGCGGCGTGTCGCTGTCTCGGACCATAGGCAAACCATTGTGCGCTTGATAATGCTCAAGTATTAACAAATAAACGCCACAAACCAACAGCAACACGGTCGCATCAACATAAACCTTTGTTACACGAACGAAATTCAATCTGAACAGCCCAAAATGGGCTCGTGTAACAGGACACAATATGGCGTCGTAATGGCTAGATAAATATCGTTTAATGCGTGCGTATCGCTGATAGGAAAACGTTTAAACACGCTCGCGTTGCGGAAAATTTAGTTTATCTTATGTGTGTGCTTTTCTCGAGAATAAATGGAGGGGAAAGTTTTAGAAGGACAAATATTGCTTAGGAGCTTATGTAGGATAAAAATCTATTATACTTAATATATAGAAGAAAACCGTTTCTGACTGACTGCCTCGAAAAGCACGCTAAGCCGGCTGTCATACGAAGATCTTTGACAGTCGTTACGGGTCGTCAGAAGCTCAAAAGTCTGACAAGCAACCTTATCAAAGGTTATCGTATTAGCCAGTTACTGAGTTATGGAAGTCAGATAGGCAGTCGCTCCATGTAAAATACTGGTATTCAGCTGCAACCGGTTAGATTTTAAGCCGACCCCAACATAGTTGGGCTTGGGAAATATAGGCTAGGCAGATCATGATGTTACTGACTGACAGTCTATCAACACACAGCTCAAACCACAACTGATTGCGCTGACGCAGGTAGTTATTATGACGAAGGCATGTGAGAAAGGATTTTCCAAAATTCACCCCCAAAGGGGATGAAAAGGGGGTCCGACACTAGCGCTGACGGAGTCGAGGGCAAAAGCTAGTGTTATATAGAGGAGAACAATGGATGATGTTGATACTGTGTAGTTTATATACCTAAAGATGCAATTTGAAAGTTCTGATAAAAATAATGGCGCGAAAATGTGTCACGTGGGATATGACAATGGCGACGTATATCTTTGGATTGCTCGTTTAGCTAGCTGTGGTTTCTCACGAAATGATTTTTGTTTTCGAGGTTTTTTTTTGTGCTTAGAGGACTGATAACCTATACTTAGTTCTTTTCTAAGGACTTAGGTTCCATCCATACCGTACCAATATGAAAAATACGAAAATGAGTTTGCAGATTTATTTGTTACACTTTCACGGTTAAACTACTAAAGCTATTTTGATCGGTACAGGCTTGAACTCCAAGAAAGGCGATTAACCAGACGAAGTTGCAGGCAAAACTTACTCGTGAATATTTTAATCAAATGGGTTTAGATTTCAGCGATAAAACCATGCAAAAATTATCTGTTAATAAAATTATTTATTACTAGCTTCTGACCGCGGCTTCGGCTGCGTAGATACTAAGTAACTTTTCGATAAATAAGTTGACCTATTATCCCAAGGGAACATAATACCGGGATAAAAAGTATCCTATGTATTAATCCAGGAAATGGTCTATCTATGTGCCAATTTTCATACAAATCTGTTCAAGATTTACGCGTAATTGAATAACCAATATCTAAACAAACTTTCATTAGTAGGATTAAAAGTTTGCGTAATGTTTTTCACACAAGTTCAGACCAATAAAAAGTTTACGGGGTCATAAACAACTCAAAACTTTATTCACAACCTGCTAATATCCATAGGTTAACAAAGATATCCCACAGAAAAGTATTACCGGAGTCTCTATGCATGTGTTTATCTAGGAATAGCTTGTACCCTCGGCATTGTCCGCATGAATTTACTTCAATTCAACAATCATCCGAACATAATAATACATACATACATAACATCACGCCTGTAATCCCCGAAGGGTTAAGCAGAGGTGTACCCATTAGCACACCCACATTTCGCCAGTTATGTTTTTAGTCCCATGTAATAGGGGGCGAGCCTATTGCCATCAACCGGGCACAAATCCAGACTCCGAGGCCGCTACTGAGAAATTCGTGATGGAAAAACCCAATAACACTTTTCCTGACCTGGGAATCGAACCCAAGACCTCATGTACAGCAGTCTCGCTTGCGACCACTAGACCAACGAGGCAGTCGAACATAATAATTTTTCACATTATTAGGTCAAAGTTTTGTCAAGTCCCTCGAATAGTTTGTCAAAGCTTTTACGTACAATGCTGAAATTGTAACTGGCTGACTAATTGGTCGTTTTGAAGGTAAAATCTATTGTAAAACTGACATAAGAAGGTTTATAATGGCTGTGAGTGTAACAAGAAACAAAAGAAAACGAAAAAGTTATAACTGTTTTCATCCTATTGCGGCGGGCGAACCCCAAAACGAGGGGATTTGACATGTATGTATGTCTGCTCGTAACTATTGAACGGCTCAACCGATTTTGATAAATGATACGTCGTTAGATTCATCTCGATGGAGCGAGCGTCCCATAATAATTTGAATTTGATTTTTGTCTAAAAGGTGTAAAATAAAACTTTATTTTTTATTTCTTCGTCTATGACGCCGTAAAGTGCGTGTGCGCTGGTTATGGTAAAGTGGCTGGTACAGTAGCAGCTTTGCTTTGCTTGGTTTACATCTACGTCACCTATATAAATTATAGAGCTAAAATATTGTTCAGTTTGTAAGCAGGCCTTTTCCCTGCAGTGGGAAAATAATAGGCTTGGTATTATTTATTGAAAACTGACTTCTCTTCTTCTTCTTCTTTTTCTTCTTCTGACTTTTCTTTGACTGAATCTTCTGCTATCGTCTGCTTCGTGTCATAATTGACGAGCATTTTGCCCTTATTTCCTCCTTTAACGTCACCATTCGGCCATTTTGTGTTTTTTTTTCGACTCTTTCCGGAGCGATCGAGTAGAATGAAGTCCGTTCATGTACCTATTCACCCTAATTTCCTCTCTGATCGACTGTTAAAGGAAGGAAAAGAGATATCAGAGTGCTTTATTTTTCATTTATGTTCACTTTCCTTGTTAACTGGACTCTCTTCGCTAAGCTTGTGTTTCTGCGCTTCGCTTTTTCATTTAATTTTCGGCTGTCGAAAGCTTTTACTTAAAATTTAAGGTGTTGACCTCATTTTGGGCAGGCGTGGTGATCAATGTTCGTGGCTTCTCTGTATGGTAAGAGGCTCTTGCTTTGCAGTAGGATAATTAGGCTGGTTTTATTATCATTTAACTTATCATTAACCAGCGCCGTGGGTTTCGTGCCTTCGTGCACGGTCCACGGCATTATGCTGAGCGTCAGTTGTCCGTTTTGCGTTGTCGTGGCGCATATTTCTTAATTATTTTGTATTTAATTTTTAGATTTAATACAAACTTGTTTTTACGAGTACTTTATGTTATGTTCGTAATTTTCGAGTAAATAAACAGTTTTTTTATTTCTTTCTTTCTAAGCAAACATTCTTTACTCGAATAACAAAGATGGAACATAGTCCTTCTGTCAACTTACACCAATCAATACGGTCGCTGTCAAAATCAATCACAGCGTTATCTGTTCTTCATTTACAGATTCAATTACTCAAAATCAGTTCCGGTAAGTAGCATTTAATGGGTTTTAAATTCAGTATGTTTACGACATGAGCAAGGTAACATGGATTGCCGTAGTCAGTGTATTTTCCAACGTGTGCGTCCTGGTTCATTCATATATGTCCGCCGATGAGATGGTACGTAGAAGGATTGTTAAGTTTCGCCCTTAGTCCTTAGCCCGGTAGTGGCGCATATTTATTTTTTGTAAATTTTATTTTTTAGTTTTAAAAAAACAAGCTTTTGTGTACAGTTTTAATTTTTTTCTTTTATGTTATGGGCGTCATTTTCGCGAAAATAAACAGTTTTTCTTTCCATTTTTCTTTCTTATTATTTTTATCTGAATTCTAACTATTGCGACTTCGTTCGCGTAAATGTCTGTTATCGCGGATTCACGGAATAAAAAGTACCAAATGTCATTACAATCGGTTTACTCGTTTAGTCGTGAAAGCCAGACATACAGAGTTACATTCGCATTGATAATACTAGCTTTTGGCTGCGACTTTTTCTGCGTAAATGTCTGTTATTAAACCATAAGGACAAACTTTGTGTGATGAGCATGATTGTTAGTTCTGTGTCTGGGTGTGATTTATCTATAATATGTATGTATTTATAAATTATATAAGTATGTATATCAGTTGTCTGGTTACCATAACACAAGCTCTGCTTAGCTTGGGATCAGATAGCCGTGTGTGAGTTGTCCCAAGATATTTATTTATTATTTATTGATCTAATTATGATGAAACTTTGGTGGGTGGACCAAGTCGCAGGCTAGTATCATCATCGGCTTCATACTTCGGCTTCAAAAACAATTATCGGCTTCATATTTATATAATAACATGGAATGAATGTACCTAATCGTAAAACATTTTTTTAAAGGGTCTATATGGAGTTTCTTGCCAATTCTTGTATTGTGAAACTACCTTTTAAAATCGGCATTTAGATTATTTTTTCTTTTTATAAATGACGTTTGTCATTTGTGTGCCCAGTGCCCAGTGCCCAGTGCCCAGTGCCCAGTTCAGCAAAAAACCTGAGATAACTTAAATAAAAATATTTTTTATTTCCAGGCTATGAGGGAAAAACTTGGAAAAGAATACTTGGAACAAAAAGGGGAGGTAAGACAATTTATTGGAATACTATTAGTAGTCGTCGGTGTAGTAGTAGTTACACGACTACCGAGCATGCGGTATTTAGGTCGAGAGCCGTTTTGGGCAAAGCGTTTTATAAAGTGTCGAAGGGATATGAATTACCGTAAACTTTTATCATGGCCTTAGTATTTATGATTCTAGAACTCGACTGAGACTACCTCGTTGGTTACATAGCGCGACTGCTGAACTTGAGGACTTGGCTTTGATTCTCAAGCCGGGAAAGTGTTTTCGGGTTTTTTCCTTCGAGTATTTCTCAGTAGCGGCCTCGGGGTATGGAATTGTGCCCGGTTAATGGCTCGCCCCCGATTAGGTACATGCGACTTAAACATTACTGGCGAAATGTGGGTGTACTAATGCGTACAGCTCTGCCTAACCCTTCGAAGATTGCAGACGTGATTTTATGTTATGTGTTATGATTCTAGAAGTCCCATACATTGTTGGTTTTTACACAGTGAAAATGTATACAGCTGATGTATTATATATTTAAGAACCGAATGAAAATGTTAACGCTCGGATGTCTTCCTTTTTTTTTAGAATGAGAAATTATTTTCTTTATTTTCACATGTAGAAGCAACAAGAATAATGTAACCAGTATTTTATAAAATCCTAATTTAAAAAAGTGCCGTGGAGCTTCTTGCTCGTTCTTTTCCATAGAGGCCTACCTCCGTCTTGGAACGAGCAACTAGCTTCAGCTTTCGGACTAACTGACCGACTCCTTGGCAATTCAAAAGTGCCTGTAAATAAAGTTTTGACTTTGACATCAGATGACTTCTTCCCCTCGGGGCGGAGCGGAAGAAGTCTTTTCTGCCTAGTCCTTTGGGGTATACAACCAAGATGTAACGTTATTTTAACGAGTATTCATTTCAGGAGGAGGATACGGGCATACCTGCGGATGCTGAAATGTATAAAGCAATTATACCGCCAAACGGATTGCCTATGGTAAGTATGACCCAAAGTAAAACAAAAACAGCCTATTATCGTCCCACTGCAGGGCAAAGGCCTACGCGGGCTTGCGGACGGCGAGCTACCCATTACTCGCCGTCCGCAAGCCCGCGCAGGCCTTTTTTTTTGCATACTTTAGTCGAATAAGGTTTTATCGAAAAAATTTCATACGTTTGATTTTCGAATTCGGAGTTCCGGACACAGAAATATGGAAAAACGCCACAAAATATTTTAGTTGAAGTTTTAAAATTTTGCTTTTTTATAAAAAGATTCTTTGGTTGTTTTTTTATTTCAGCCGAAGCCACCGCCGCAAACTGCTGTGAGTATTTTTTTCTAATAACTTTAGAGAATTTAATTTTTTTATTTAATCAATACGTAATTTTTTATTCCAGTTCAGAAAGAAAGTCTATTCAATTGTAAGTACACAAAGAACCAGTCGATTCATACATTTGATGTTTACAAAATGGAAGAACGGGTCTCAGAACAGGTCGCAATTACTGGGTTGGGCGCATAGTAAAATTCGTTCTTAAGGAATGAATGAATCGCCGCGGGAGACGCTCCGGGCGTCGGGAGCCGCGAGACGACTCCCGGCCACCGTAGACGCGGGTCTGTGGGCGGTGAGCAATGGGTAGCTCACCGTCCGTTCGTTGATAACTACAGACCGTGTCGACGGCGCGTTCGTGTTCCACGCGCGCCTCAAAGAGATGTCAGCAAGCAATTGAAGGGGCCACTAAGGGCCGATGCCTGCCGGGGCTGCGGGTTGTTCGAAAGAGATACCGCGCCCCCGGAACGCAAAGGGCACAAGAAGGAACATGGATGGGTTTTAGTCAGTAAAAGTCTGACACTCCCTCCCGCCCCGCCCAGGGCGGGGGAAGTCATTTGATGATTTCCCATCGGTAAAAAAAAAAAAAAAAAGGAATGAATGAATGAATGAATGAATAAATTAATGAATAAATGAATGATATATTTATTTGCAAGAATATAGGTAGCTAAAATAAATTCTTAAGATCTATGGGTTTCACTAGAGTTTAATGACCCTCTTTTTGTATATCCCTGTCAACAGTTCCTTGGTAATAATAAGGGTGTAGCAGGCACCATCAACCAATCCGATATTTCAGACCAATTAATCCAAAACACAACTACTTTAAAAAAAGCACTTTGTACGTATTGGTCTTGAAAAACTGATAAATTTTCAATGAACTGTAACGTTAAATTTTAAGTTGCTATAAAATCAATAAATTAGTTAATCAATTGAGTTGGAAATAAATGTGACATAATTTAAGGGGGCATCGCGTTTTGACAGCTTATAAAAAGTATATCAATTGATTAGTGGTGTCAAATATTCAATTGACATGAGCTGTCAAAGCGCGGTTCAGATTTTGCATGACACTTATTTGGCAAGTCAAATGACTAACTATTTATCGATTACAAAGCAAAACAAATAAAAATAAAACAAATAATTTCAAATTAATCGAGTTTTTAGTGTTAAATAAAGTGTTTTTTTAGAAAAGCTGTGTTTTAAAATTTTTACTTGATAGTGTTTACAACAGTACTGTTTATCATGTATGTTTTTTACTATGAAGAAATAGTTACTACAATGTTTTTATTTTAATTTTTAACAGGCGGACGAAGTAAGTATGGTAGCATTTTTTTTTCAACTGTGCATGTGTAGATAATAAAATATAGCAGGGGTCAACAAATGGCGGACTGCGGTCTGTATCCTATCCGTATATTTATTGTGCGGATCTTGAGAAAACAGTAAACTAACCTAACATTTTATTTAAATATTTCAAAATATAATGAGAACAACAAAATAAAAACTTGCGACGTTTTAGTTTAGCCCAGTCTTCCTTAGTAAGAATATGCATTTTATTTTTGATATTATTTTAGATAAATTTATTTTTACAAAATGTTTACAGTAAAAAACTATTATGTTTTGTCAATGTACTTGTGCTTGTGATATTTATGTGTTACGATGGCCAACTCGAAGTGAATGGGTAGAAACGGTTGTACATGATTGATTAATAAATTGATATTTGATTGATTAATAAATTGATAGTCCGGTCAAAATAGATATTCAAGGGTACAAAAATTCGCAACAAGCTGAAAATTTGTATGGATGTTGAGAAGACCATTATAAACAATATGTGAAAAATCGCTACCGATCATCATCATCTGCCTAGCCTTTTCCCAACTATGTTGGGGTCGGCTTCCAGTCTAACCGGATGCAGCTGAATACCAGTAGTTTACATGGAGCGACTGCCTATCTGACCTCCACAACCCAGTAACTGGGTAATAAGATACCCCTTGGTGAGACTAGTTGTCAGATTTTCGGGCTTCTGACAACCCGTAACGACTGTCAAAGATCCACATATGACAGCCGGAACCAACGGCTTAACGTGCTTTCCAAGGCACGGAGGAGTCTCGGTGTGTAAAGATGGTCACCCATCCACGGACCAACCCCGGCAAGCGTAGCTTAACCTGACGGATCGACCCATGCGGCTGTTATTACTTAGCCACGAGCTCCTCAAATCGCTACCGATCATCACCGACCACATATTGTTTATAATGGTGTTCTCAACATTCGTACAAATCAGCTTGTTGCGATTTACTGTAAGCTTACCCCTATTTTTTGAGTTAATTTGACCGGACTATGATGTTTTGATGTTTTTTTTTTCTTCAGGTAGACAATGATTCCTCCGAAGATATATTTCCCGAGCCTGACGGTCGACCATTTACTAACGACGATAACTATCAAGTAGATCAATTGGTGAGTTCAGTTAATTCCTGAAGATCGTTACTTAGAAAAACGCTAAAAATATTTGAAATAAAAAGTGTCTTTTACTTTTAGCCGAAAAGATTGTCTGACACGGGCAGGGTAAGCATGTTTTATTTATTTATTTTTTAACAGCTTACTATCGTTAAAGGTTTTTAACCTAATGCGACAGTGAAGAACTTAAACATAACGATCTACACGGTTACTTTTAAGTCGTCCTCGAAACGAAAGCCATAAACTCGATCATCGAACTCGAAACGATTGGGACCATTTTTTTCAAAAAGTAACAATAAAAAAAATCAGCTGTTCAGTACACTTTGACGAGTTAGACGAACATAAATGTACTGAACAGATGATTTTTTTTATTGTTACTTTTTGAAAAAAATGGTCCCAATCGTTTCGAGTTCGATGATCGAGTTTATGGCTTTCGGTTCGAGGACGACTTAAAAGTAACCGTGTATATAGGTACAATAACAAAAATAGACAAAAAATACCATAAAAAAGTACCATTATAACACAAAAACATTAGCACAACATAACATAACAAAGAACATGGCATAGAACATAATTACTTACGTAAACCTAGTACCTATACATAAACTCTTACAAAATTTCCGAATATTTAACATATTATGTAAAATTAACAAATAAAATAAAACATTCATTAAATATAACATATTTAATTAAAGCTATCATACTAATAATACGTTGCATGTTTAAATGGGCAATCCACCCGGTGTTTTGGGATAAACATCCGATTTTCATTTTAGATGCTATAAGTCAAAAGACGTGTCGATTGACTCAAATTTTGTCCGACCAATATTGAGCAACCTGTACAGCTCTGTCATTGGCCTCATTAAGGTCTTGGATGGTGCAGGTGGTAGCACGACGGACAACTGAGGAGGTGACGCATGTCCTGTGATGGTGCTCCATACACAATACTCATTTCATTTTTTAAATTTATTAAAAAAAAAATTATCGAAAGAAAACTTTTACCAACCGGGTCAGGTGTAAACCGTGATCTTTGAGCCACATCCGGATGTTCGATTGAGCTGGAACGTATTCAAGCAAATTATTTTTTCAGTGGGATGAGTTTCATCAATTAATAGCTGCAGAAAAGGTAAATTTTAAGTTAGACACAAAAATTTAATATAGTTTGTTGCTGTCAAAGCCCGTGTATTGGTAAATCTTAGGTTTACCTAGTAAATCTTAAGATTTACCAACATGAGTTGGTTTTTACCTTTACAGTTTGGTGTACGCCACGTTTTACCAATGAGGTTTGGTAAATGTTACTATAACAATGAACACTTCATTATGTATGTGTTACTCTAATCGGATTCAGCGGAATACCAGTATTCTACATGGAGTGACCACCTATCTGACTACCACAACCTAGTACCGGATAACACGATACCCCTTTGTAAGACTGGTTGTCAGACTTTTGGGCTTCTGACTAGTTACCCGTAACGGCTGAAAATCTACGAATAACAGCCGGGACCTACAGCTTAACTTGCTTTCCGAGGCATTTAGAGAGTCTTAGTATGAAATGAATGGTTACCCATCCACTGGCCGAGTGCGGCAAGCATTGCTTAACCTCGATCAATCAAAACGCGATTTCCTAAAAGTTTTCAAAGCTTATAATTTTACAAACAATAATTCTGATTTTCAACTGTTTTTTTTTAGAGAATGTATCCTAATGGAATAGGTATGGAAAACGTGAGTTGGATTTACTATTTTGTTTATTTAATCAGCGCCATTACTGTGCTTATTACACTACTCAACCGGTAGGGTCCCCATCTTATAGGTAGGGTAGTATAATACTGCTAGGGTTGCGGATTTTGTTCGAATTACCGTGGCCCTGGAACTCAAAGGGCATTAGGGGGAACACGGATGGGTTTTAATCAGAGTCTGACAATCCCTTCCGCTCCGCCCAGAGCGGAAGAAGTCATTTAATGACTTCCCATTCCCTTCCTTAAGAAAAAGTTAGTGTAATACACATAGGTCTTACTGCTATGTCGATCCTACTGATTGAGTAGTGTAAGGCTTTGCGCTCACTAGCGGCGTGTATTTTTATTGTGATGAAAGAAAAGAATGAAAGAAACAAACAATGCTGTTGGCGTGCATGTTCTCGAGCGGTTAACGATGGCTCGCATGCAAGTTATCCATAGACGGTCGAGGCGCATGTGCACAGTTTGGACGCGTGCGCCGCGTAGTAATTCGCCTTTTTGGACCAAAAAGTAATAAAGTTTTTTTATGATTTTAGTGGAACGACAACACACACATGTGGGCTGTAAGTATAACAGTGCATTAATTCCCGACTGCGTTGAAGCCCAAGAGAAGGGTTATATGTTTGACCTGTATGTTTGTATGTTAGCTCGTAACTACTTAACGGCTTATCGATTTTGATAAATGATACGTCATTAGATTCGTCTTGATGCGCGAGTGTCACTGGGTACAAAATATCCTTTAAAAAAGAAAATCGACATGTTTTTTTTTTGCCTAACTTTAATTAAAAACTAAAAAGAAAATAAACAAATAAGGACTGCAGACTTTAAGTACTGTACACTAATACTTAGTACACTACACTATACTTTAATAGTCGGGATCCATCAATAATTTAGAGTCCCATTATTGGGAACTTGGTATTTCAATATTCCCATTAATGGGAACCCGTTTTTAAATACTGTGCATTGTTTACGCAGTAGAATTTTTTTATTTATATGATCGAGTGCCTGCCGGTTAGTATAAATGTGGTTTACTAAACTGGAATCATAACACCGACAAAAAATAAATAAATAAGTACCTACGTTTAGCGACCGTCCATTTAAATTCCTGTGTCGTAAGAAATAAATGAAAATTGATTAACAATCTGTATTTTTATTTAGAGTTATTCCAAACAACTTTTAAAGAGGGGAAAAAAATATGACGTAAGTATTTAGACATACATACATACATAAACTCACGCCTTTTTTCCATGGGGTAGGCAGAAACTACAGAACGCCACCTGCTACGATCCTTACATACTCCTTTCGCCTCATCTACGTTCATACAAATCTCTTCATACAATCACGCCGGTTACGAGTACTCCGCACCTGACCTTTCTGAAGGACCTCACCAGTAAGGACAGTGTAGGTCTTCCTAGGGCGACCCCTCCCGGCGTTGCCACTCACCTCTGCCATATAAATACCTTTTGTAAATCGTCTTTCACTCAAGTAAGTAAAGTAGTAGTAGTAGTCTTAAGTATTTAGATAAAAATATTTATGTTCTACAATAAGTTTTTTAGGGTTCTGAATGCAATGAGCAGATACTCACGAAAAGGTCCAATATTTGTAAATACATACCGACGCTTAGTTTTACATAAGCTTTTATATTCATACTAATATTGTAAAGTGTGTCTGTCTGTTACCTCTTCACGCTTAAACCGCTGAATTGATTTTGATGGAATTTGGCATGGAGATAGTTTAAGACGCTGGGAAGGACATAGGCTACTTTTTGTTAGACTTCGACTTGGTTTGCGTCCGCGATAACCAACATTTGCGCGGACGAAATCGGGGGAAAAAGCTAGTCTTTTAATAATTTAAGCTTACTTGTGCATAGCGAAACACAGTTCCTGAAAGAATCAGCATTGTCATACAACGTGGCAATGCTGTCAGCCTTTTGGGCACTTGCCCCATTGATAGCGACGCGGACGAATTTTTTGATGTCCTATAAGATTTCTTCTTTCTGACTTTTTATAAAAAAAATACATATTTTACACCTACTTTAAGGTTTTGTGTTTAGGTTAATTATTGTCTAATTAAAAACTTGTTCCTGGTCTGATTTAGGGTATCCTCCCTTCTTTCTCCAAGATAGATTACAGACCAATACTGCTGACGCCTATTTTGCCAAATCACACAAGTCAAAGTATGAATTTATTGTGACGTTGCATTCGTTTTCGTGTTTTCTTCAGCAAACCCTTTCATTTGATACCTATATTGTGATAGTGCAGAAAAAATAACTAGACCGCCATCTTGGATTATCCGCCATATTGGATTTAGAATGACATCACATAGCTAAGCATGTCTAGGTATGTTTAACAAACAGCTCAATCGGTCAAAGATAACTGATTTGACATTTAGTTGCAAGATTCAACCTGGAAAAACATACATACATTGCAAGTTAAATAAAAGCTTGTAAAAGACGCAGCAGTCTAATTATTTAAAAGATACCAAAAACCATTTTAGTTACAAATTAATAAAAAAAAATTGCTTTATTATTAGCAAAAAGCGAAGGCTCTGGTAAGTAATTAACAAATAAACAAACATTTTACGGATTTTGTTTTATTTTTCAACACTTTTATAAAATTTGCTTACTACTTTACTATTATAAATGCGAAAGTTTGGATGGATGTTTGTAACTCAATAACGCCAGAACGGCTGAACGGATCTGAATTGGCACAGAGATAGATTATAGTCTGGAATAGCACATACGTAACATTATAAAATTTATCCCAAAGTTCCCGTGAGATATTCTATATAAGTTTTGCCTTATTCTATACGCTGGCGAAGTCGCGGGCAGAAGCTACTAGTAGACGATGACGAGTTGACGGGCCTGTTGGTCTAGTGGTTAGCAGCCCTGACTGCTAAGCCGGAGGTCGTGGGTTCAATTCCCACCCAGGACAAACTTTGTGTGATGAGCATGATTGTTAGTTCTGTGTCTGGGTTTGATTTATCTATAATATGTATGTATTTATAAATTATATAAGTATGTAAATCAGTTGTCTGGTTACCATAACACAAGCTCTGCTTAGCTTGGGATTAGATAGCCGTGTGTGAGTTGTCCCAAGATATTTATTTATTTACATAAATGCGAACGTAACTCTGTCTATCTGTATATTACGCTTTCACGACTAAACCAGTGAACTGATTTTGATAAAACATCGATTTTTGTACCTGAGGGTAAGTTTGAACCTCAACAAAGGACATAGGCTACTTTTTATTCAACTTCGCTATTTTTACTCGGATAAAGTCGCGGGCAAAAGTTAGTTTGAATTATATTTTTCCAGCGTTCAAGACTTGCAACAAAAATGCCTTACAACCCAAGTGCCGGTGTAAGTTTTCATTTGAATTTCTATCTTCTTTCTTACATAATAAAGTTTATATTATAATCAACACATCATAAAACACTGATCTTAATATAGTATGTATGGAGTTTCTTGCCCATTCTTCTTACGAAACTATCTTTAGAAGGGGCAATTAGATTCATTAATTTTTATTTTAATGTTCAGAAATGCCTTTTATTGGCTTAATGAAATAAATGATTTGACTTTGTAGTGGTTGTAACTCCAGATTTTTTTTTTCAAGATTATTTGGCTAGTTTTACCTTTTTTTTAACTATATCTTTATCTTTAGTTATCACCATATTGGGGCGAACCGGAACCTCAGGTATTTAACGACGTTATTTAGAAGAGAATGATGATGTGATGTGTGTCTGATGTTTCGGTGTGTGTGATGATGTGATGTATTAATAATCAGCTATTTATAGTAAAATTTTCAACCGACTTCAAAAAGGAGGAGGTTCTCAATTCGACGCGTATGTCTTTTTTTTTTTTTATAATTGTTTACGTTTACTCCGCCAATTATGAATCGATTTGAATGATTCTTTTTATGTTTGAAAGAGTATAGTTCCGAATAGGTCCCATAAGAATATTGTCATGATCTGATGATGAACTTTGGAGATATGGAACGGAACTCCTTATAAAATCACAGCAGAACCGCCGTAACAAGAAAAAATGCTTTGTTTATACGTGTAGTAAGTATAAATAACATGGCTACGACATGGCATGGTCATTCAAGTAAGGGCTGATAATTGGGTAATTGACACCAATACCCATAATTCCAAGAAATAAGTTCTTTAAAAAATCGCTTTATTTTAGCTGTGAAAACCCGAATAATTTTCAATTTACTGTAAAATTAGATTTTTTTGTGGCTATGAAATCTATAATTTGCCTAATGTTAGCCCTATTAATTTGTAATTTTCATTATTTTTTTATTGTGGCTTTGACATCAAAAATTGAGTTGCCAATTAAATGACGTCACCGGCCGATCTTGCCATACAGAATCAATTGAAGAATCAGGTCATAAAAAGTATGTCAATTGGTGACAACTTGCCTATTATGTACGATAAAATATGCTTAATTAAAAAGACGACCGCACCGGGTGATGGGACCCGCCTTGTGGTGGCGAGACAATTTCTGCCGGGGTGCGGAAGAATGTTCAGAGCTCCCCCGGCCAAAGTTAGTTGGGAAAACACCGTGGGGATTTAGGCGGTTGGAGTTCTACACAGCCCTCTTACTTCCCCGAGGAGAAGGCAGAGGATATTCCTATGAAAAAAAAAACAATGCATTGCGGGTTCGATAATCGCATGGGACAATTACGTTCGGACGGATATTTTTTTTTAATAATAATAATTAGGAGATGGATGATGATAGATGTTAAGACTGAAACAGTTCTAATTATTTTGTGTATTTTCTTTGATTTTCATACTTTATTATTAATTTAAATAACAATTATTTCAGCAGAATATTCCAGCTTCTACACCTGCGGTAAGTTTACTTAAATTATGTTATAACCTTGTGTTAGTAACTAACTTAACTAAGTTAACTTTTTGGCGCAAGTGGGCCTTGGTGTGTCTTGTTTGTCTGCAAAGCAAAGTAATTTTTCTGTTAACGGTTATCATGAAACGATAGAAGATACAGTAACCTTCTTTTTTGTGTAGGTACCATGGGGTAAGGGTCCCGGACCAGCCGCGGAGTTTGAGAACTTAAAGGGCCCAAATTATGGCCCAACCTTTGGCGAAGACGGCTTAGACTTGGGCCAATACCTGAAACTAGGCCCAGGTGGAGGCGGCGGCCCTAAAGGGGAATTAGGTCCCGGTGTTGAAAATTTTGGCCAAGGATTTAGTCTAGTTCAAAGTCCAGGTGGAAATCAACGTCCAGGTGGAGGCCAGGGCACTGGTGGAGTTTCAAGCATGGGTATCCCGTCTCCAGATTTGGAAAGTCAAGGACACGGTAATGAGAGTCAGCCAGGGCGAGATGTAGACTATGGCCCGGTTGGACCGCCGGGCCGGGCTACCGGTTGGGTTCGAGGAATGGGTCGAGGCCTTAGAGGACGACCGGGTTCAGGAATAGGTCAGGGCCCAGGTGGTGGACCGGGTTTCGGAAAGGGCCCAGGAATGGGTCAAAGTCCAGGAGGGGGTCTGGGCCCAAGAAGACCACCAGGCACAGGCGGACCAGCAAGCCAATTCAGACCACAGGGTTCACGTGGACCATCGGGATCAGGTAGACCACCGGGCGCTGGTGGACCAGTTGACCCATTCGGACTACCAGGCTTTAGTAGACCTTCAGGGCCACGTAGACCACCAAGCTTTGGTGAAGTATCAGGGTCAGGTGGATTCTCTGGCTTAGGTGAAATTTCAGGGGCAGGTGAACTACCAAGCTTAGCTGAATTTACAGCGGGAGGTGAATTTCGACGAATACTAAACGTAATATATATCTTTTTTTCTCATACGTATATGTCGGGCATCGGTAACAAATCAGAGTAAAAAAAAAGTGACAAAAACACTGTTTGTATTTAATGGCCGCGGGTCTCACAAAACCATGCGTTATGAAAAACTGTCCCGTTGGCGTCGGTTGTGGCCTGACACTCAACAGACGCCTGAGTTCGATTCCCAGGTCGGGCCAAAAGTGTTGTTGGGTTTTTCTATTACGAATTTTTCAGTAGCAGCCTTAAGTTTGGAAGTTGGTGGTGTGACACCCCCGTGCCTCGGAAAACCGTTGGTTCTGCGTCTTATCTCTCCCCGGTTGTGTCGGATTGCCTTACCATCGGACTATAAGAGTTAGGGAAGAGAATGTACCTGTGTTTGCGCACCCATTTGTGGACTTTAATATCCCCCGCGTACTTGACTAATCTTCATTGAGATCAACCGCCATGACTGGAGACTATAATTATGAAAAAAAAAAACCTTTCTTTCTTTTTGTTATGATTTGATATCGATACTCGTTGCGTTTGCGAATTTCAGTTGCAAAAATTTCATTTGTTTCCAAATTAAAATGTTCTCAATTTTACTTTTCCAGAATACTAATGACGCAAATAAACGTAGAATTTATTTTAATTTAAAAAATCGACCGGTGCGCGCACCGGATACGATGGCAAGGCAAAGTAGGAACTCCAGTTACTTCGCATCTGAGCCCCGTCATGAAGATACGCGTGAATTAAATTCACTCGTTGACTCATGGAAAAATATATCGCCAAAGTCAACATCAGAAAGTTCATTCGTTTTCTTTGACAAAAAAATGCATGAAGCCCGAATTCCTGAGAACAATAACGGCAAAATTCCTGGACTGGCGTTTGATGGTAATCGTCCTCACCGTTACGTAGTGAGTAACGGTAACTCACTGAGTCTCGATGAGAGACCTCCTGAAGGTTTTAGTAAATTGAAGATGAATCAACTGTTGACCGGAAGTTATTCTAAAGCTGAAGAAAAGTCTCCTAGACCGGTCTCAGGGAAACCAACCGCTCTCAGACAAGGAATACCATCAATGGATGATTATGCGAATCCAATAGGCCTAAACGATTTCCCAGAAATTATTCAGAATGCTCTTCGGATAGGCGAGCAGAGTTTACCCAGACTTGAAACTAAAGGAGATCTTCAGCCAGGTACGGCTGTAGAAAACATAGCCAGGGGTCCTCTACAGGGACACGCGCAGGGGTCAAAATCCCCAGAAATAGAAGGAGGTCGTCCAATGGAAAATATGCTGGGAAATAAACCCTTAGGCGCAGAAGAAGATTCTCCAAGTAGAAACATGCAACGAGATCAATCCTTAGGTATGAAAAGGCAACCACACCTAGGTATCGAAAGAGGTCCTCCGTCGGAATACAGGCCCGGAATTAAACCCCTAGGAAGGGATTTAGATCCTTTATCGGAATACAGGCTAGGTACTAAACCCCGAGGGTTGGAAGGTAGTCTTCCAACTGGTCACACGCAAGAGGGACAGCCTCCAAGGATGGAAAGAGGTCAATTACCAGAATACGTGCAAGGGGAACAACCCCAGAGAATGAAAGGAAGCCCTCCATCAGAATACAGGCTAGAAACTAATTCCCCAGGCAGGGAAGGAAGTTCTCCAATCGGATACATGCCCGGGGGAAACCCCCAAAGGATTGGTAGAGACCCTTCAACAGAATACGTGCAGAATGAACAATCCCTAGCGATGGAAGGAAGTCCTCCATCGGAATACAAGTTAGAAACTAACCTCCCCGGGGCTGAAGGAAGTTCCCCAATTGGATATATGCAGGCCGGATACCATCTAGTGATGGAAAGAGATCCTTCACCAGGATATGTGCAGGGAGAACAGCAGGGGATGGAAGGAAGTCCCCTATCGGAATACAAGCTAGAAACCAAAACCGGCGGGACAGAAGGAGGTTCTCAAATGGGATACATGCAAGGAGTACAACCCTCAGAAAAAGAAAAAGGACCTACACCGGGATACAAGCAAGGGGGACAACCGCCAGGGATGGAAGAAAGTATTCCAACGGATTATATGCAAGTAATCAAACTCGCAGAAACGGAAAAAAGTTTTCCAGCGGAGTATTTGGAGAGGAGACCATCTTCTGGGATGGAGGGAGGTCCTCCACTGGAATATATGCAGAGCGAACAGCCTCAGGAGATGAAAGGAGTTATTTCACCGGAATACATGCAAGGACCCAAACCCCTGGAAACAGAAAGAATTCCTTCATATGGATATGTGCAAGAAGTACGACCTTTGGAGATGGATGGGGGTCTTCCACCGGGATACATGCAAGGGCGAAATCCCTCAGTGATGGATGGAGAAACTCCACTGGAATACTTTCAAGAAACCAAATCCCCAGGGATGCGAGAAGGTTCTTCACCCGGATACATGCAAGATGGACAACCCCTAGGAATAGAAGGAGGTCCTCCACCGGGTTACATGCAGAGGGGACAACCTTCAGGGATGAGAGGAGATGGAGATCTTCAACCGGAATACATGCAGGGACGGCAACTCCGAACGATGGAAGTAAGTTACGTATACTCATGTGAAAATTCAGTCTGTCTATTTACCATCAGGGACGGTTGTTGACTCCAATTTCCAAAGGCTATATTTTTCTCTATTTCACAACATAACGGCTAAGAAAACTAGCTATTCGAGGTCAACGGTCCTGGATGCACAAAAAAATCCGGCCAATCGCGAACCGGGCTAATACTAAATCCCAAAAAATACGTTTCATGTATGAGGACCAGAGGCATTTAAATTTTTCAACCAAAGTTTATTTTTTGTAGTCATAGCAGTTTTAGCAATATACATCCTGTGAAAAAAATAATTATCTGCCTGCTACGATTCAAAAGATGTGACAGACAGACAAACAATGGATTCTTATCTTTGATACCCTTTGGGTATAGAACCCTAATTATAATATGGTATCTTATTCTGTTTTTCCAGAGTCCCGGTAACCGAAACAACAAAAAGCCTTTCGGTACAGTCTCAAGAAAATCGAATCTCACAACCAACCATAAACCCAATAGATCAACTCAACTGCGAGCTCTTGCAAGTCTCAGGCGGGATGGCCCTCCTGATATGGATTTGGAGGATGTAGAGGGCCTTGAAAATTATCCAGACCCTAAAGGAATGGGTGGGACGAATAGTATGGAACTATCCCAAAGGAAGGGAGGAGGATTCCCTCAAGGGATGGGAGAAGGATTTCCGCAAGGAATGGGAGGGGGATTTCCCCAAGGAATGGGAGAGGGATTCCCCCAAGGAACGGGAGGGGGATTCCCCCAAGGAATGGGTGGAGGATTCCCCCAAGGAACGGGAGGGGGATTCCCCCAAGGAATGGGTGGAGGATTCCCCCAAGGAACGGGAGGGGGATTCCCCCAAGGAATGGGAGGAGGAATGCCACAAGGGATGGGAGGACAATTACCCCAAGGTAGACCTCCAGGTAGACCTCCAGGATTACATGGTGGTCCACCACCCGGATGGAGAAATAAAGGACCCTCTGCAATATCCGTAAATCCAGCCGAAATAATGCAAGGTCCAAACGGCGAGATGGACAGGCCACCAGATTACGGTGGCCCTGATCCTAGCTTGCGGCAGGGCGCAGCAGCACAAGCTCAAAACAAAAACATACTTGTAAGTATTATTCATGGGTTTTATAAGTAAAAGAGGTGCTTGAAAGAAATAAATACCTATTGTACTCTAATACAGTTATCTAGTTGGTTGCTAGCGACCGGTCTCAGGGGGCCATTTATTGAGTGTCCAAGTCAGAGTCACCCCCTGCATTTGGGGCCATTGTCCTTCCAAAGTAACAGGTAACCAGTCCACAAGCTACCAACACCCATAGTTCCATTTTTGTTTCCATATCCTGCAATGGTCTGCCAGCTGGGGGTTATCCTTGGATGCATCTACACTAATATTATAAAGAGGAAAAATTTGTATTTTTGTTTGTTTATTTGTAATGGACTCAAAAATTAATGGACCGATTTTAAAAATTCTTTCACCATTAGAAAGCTACATTATCTGCGAGTAACATAGGCTATATTTTATTTTATTTTTGCGTGAACGCAGTCGCAGGCAAAAGCTAGTAATGTATATAGGGATAATTGTCGGTTGGTGTTTCATTTAACCATACGCCTTTCAAAGGTCCGAGACTAAAATGTTTTGTCCTGAATGACTGACGGATCAACGCATAGCCTAAACCGCTGATCGTAGAGACCTGAAACATGGAGGGTGCGTATTTTGTATGACATCCGATAAGGAAGGATTTTTAGAAATTCTATCCCTTAGGGGTTGAAAAGGGGGACAAAGAAAGGAGATACAAGATTAGATAGCCATCAACAGACATCCATCCATGAAGGACACAATATTGAAATAAATTAAAAACCGGGAGTGCCGGCAGAAGTGAAAACTTGATTATTAACGTTGAGCATGTTTGATATTTTGGAATGGTTAGGGAATAATTTTGCACCAATTGCTTTATCAGTATAAAAGTACTATCATTTATGTGGTAGAATACAATATTCATTTATTGCGCTATCGAACAAACATGACAATTTATATTACATTAAAAATTTAACACTTTAAAACTATTACAATTATTTTACATTAAAAAGTTATACACGAACATTCGCGCAAGCGCCCTGCGCTGCCTAAACGAAACAGTAGGCCCAGGCATACATTTTCGCCGCGCCGTAGAGAGGGGATAGCTGTCTACTCTCCATCCGTCTTACGCTTTTTCGATCAGGTCACGTGTCCTGACGCGAGTTTAAGATTTTATACCCATTACAGAAAAAGTGCTCAACGCCGCTGAAGAAGTTTTCACTTCAAAAAAAACTGATTACATGTGAAACTATTAAGTCGATAATCAGTATTGAGAAAGTCAGTAAATTAATATAACATTGTTACAGCCAACTGGATTTCAATTGATGAAAATAGCGCAAAAGAAGATTGCGGTAAGTGAAACTGCTAAAAGAGCATTGCTTTTATTGCAATATGTAGCCGCAAGATAGCAAGGAGCTCGTGGCTAAATAATAACAGCCGCACGGGTCGATCCATCAGGTTTAGCTATGCTTACCGTGGTTTGTCCGTGGATGGGTGACCATCTTTACACACCTCCGCTGTGCTTTGGAAAGCACGTTGGTCCCGGCTGTCATACATGGATCTTTAACAGTCGGTTCTGGTCGTTAGAAACCTGAAATTCTGACAGCCAGTCATACCAAGGGGTATCGTATTACCTAGCTACTAGGTTGTGGAAGGCAGTCGCTCCATGTAAAATACTGGTATTCAGCTGCATCTGGTTAGACTGAAAGCCGACCCCAACATAGTCGGGAAAAGGCTAAATGATGATGTAGCTGCAAAATTTTCGGGCATCGCCGGGTAATATTTAAAACGTTGCTGGCAAAGTATTTTCTTACTCTTCTTTACTCTTTCACATACAAAGGTCCAGTTGAAAAACAGCATCAGGCAACAGTGATCTGGCATTTTATGCTAAGCTAAACCTATTTGGCGCAGCTGCAGGGCAAATAATAATATGTTTTTCATTATATTTTTTTTTTTGAGTTTTTATTGCTTTTTTGTTATTATTTTTGTGTGCACCTGCTCTGTGTCAATAAACATTTTTTCATTCTTTGTTTTCTGTGTAATATCAATTTGATGTATAAACTTAAAGCCACACAAACACAGGAGAGATATTGAAATGTCCGTAGAACAATTTCTATGGTATTTCGCGCGATCCTTCACACACACGACGTACGTAACTTAGGATATATCTACCTCTGAGGGAATGATGATTGTATGAAGAGCTCTTAACAGTCTCTCTGAAATTCTTATCTTAGTTAAACACACCGGCTTTAACTTAATGTATTATTGATTCTCTTATAATAATTGTATGTTTTTAATTATACAGTTTCAGGATTCATTGGCTAAAGTCACGGAGGTGGTAAGTGAATGTTACTTTTGGAACTCGAAAAGTAAAAAAAAAAATATTGGTGTTTTTGATCACCAGTCGGAGGCGCGGATCATGCGTCATGTGAATACCGGACTAGGGTTGCGGGACGTCTTAACAGGATACCGTGGCCCCGGAACGTAAAGGGCAACAGAAGGAACAGGGTGGGTTTTGTCACTATAAGTCTGACAGTCCCTTCCGCCCCTCCCAGGGCAGAAGGAGTCCTATGATGATTTTTACCACCTCAAAAAAAATGTGTATCTGGGTTCTCCACTTATAGTAGAATTCTCAACGAAAAATAAAGTTGTTTTTGATCACAGTGAAATAAAATAACCATATTTACTGTTTGAAGAAAACAAAAACAACTGGCTGATTTAAACATAGTATTGTCGAGCTATGCGAATATCAGCTGTTTTATCCGCGATTTTCAAGTTACTTGTAAATAAAAAATTAGCTTTTGTAAATCAGCTAACTTCTTTTCGCGTTTTTAGGATAGAATATTATTTATCTGGATACCTACTGTTCGAAATTTTCTTTTCCGCAATTGCAAAATTTTCGAGTTCAAAATGAGTTACTCGTAGTAATAAAATCTGATTTAACTGAAACAACACCGCATTCGTAGTTAACTGTTATGAGATTATTGAATTAAATTAATTTATTCCTTAATTAAAGCATTAACTGATGCTTGATCGTAACTTTGATTCGACTGTTTGGTTGTGTAATGATGTATTTGAGTAAGCAGTACCTTGATCATTTATTTAATTCGATCATTAAATTTACATAAGCTTTAATTAATATGATAACTGTCTTTATTACTGCCAAATTTCCTTTGTTGGTACTATTTTATGTGTGATGTGGTTTCAAATTATAACAAGCATTATAAAAAAATAATGAAAATAAATTGAAACAAAAAACTGAATTTATCCTTTGTAAAATGAAAGGATATATAAGAGAATCAAGTGAATAATAAACAAGACAGAAAAAGATAGAAAAAGAGAAAAGAAAGATGGCGTGGTGTGAAGACTAGTCGACGTACAAGGATAGGCGTATTTCTTCTGTTTTAATTTTTATTTATTTATTTATAAAAACATTATGCAACAATAGTACAAAGGCGGACTTTTATTTTACCTTAGGCATTCTCTAACAGTCGACCGAATTTTATTTTTTGATTCCAAATTATAGAAGTTTTACCGAAATAACAATTTTATTTCAATTTTGTTGTTACCGTTCCACATTATTAGAATGAGCCCTCTGATACATAACAACCGATTTACGACAGTATGACACGTTATTCTTCTACAAAATCTATTCTGACTGCCACATTTATTTCTCAAATAAAAGTTATTTGACGATTGATAAATCGGCCTTAAATTATTTTATTTTTATAGCCATCAACAACAGAACATGTAAGTATTACTGATGTCACCGGGTAAGCTCTAGATGGGTATTATATATAAATAATAAAATCATAATTAACCGATGGCGCGGTGATTCAGGCGCCCGCTTCTCATGCGTGACGTTGCGGTTTTGGTATCAGGCATTAGATGACATCACCAATCAAATGACGTACCTACTTTTTAAGACCTGTCAAAATGCGATTCTCCTATAAATTTTGTATGACAAAGACAGGCTTCGTTTTGGAACGAGCTTCAACTTTCTGTCTGACTGACCGACTCCTTGAGAATTGAGAAGTACCTGTAATTGGTCTAATTGAAATAAATGTTTTGACTTTGACAACTGTCACTGTCAACTGTCAATGTCACTTTTGTGCCGTTTCAAATGAATATTTATTAATTTCAAAGCAATTAAAAATCAAAGTTTTCAGTTAATTGAAAATCAATCGGGTTTTTAGAGCTAAAAGAAAGTGTTTGTTTAGAGAAGTTATGTCTTGGAATCATTTGTTAACCAAAGTGATTTGTTCAATTCATAATTAAGTTTTTTACTTTCTAAGTTTATCTTGGATATCACTGACATTGATAAAGGAAAACATCGTGAGGAAACTTGGACTTATTCCTAATTAATATAAGTCTGCATTCGCCAATCCGCCTTGAATAACCGTGGTGATTAATGCTCGTGCTTATCCGTATGAGAAGAGGTCTTTGCCGTGCAGACGGACAATAATAGGCTAGTATTATTTAAATGCAACATTACTAGTAATTTTGAACATTTTACAGCCACCTACAATAGAAGAAAGTTTGAAGACTTTAAGACAATTTGTAAGTAAATCTAAACATCTGTACAAATAGAAGAAACAAGAATAATGTAACCAGTATTTTGTAAAAACCTAATTGAAAAAAGTGCCGTAGAGTTTCTTACTCGTTCTTCTCCATAGAGGCCTACCTCCTTTTTGGAACGAGCAACTAGCTTCAGCTTTCGGACTAACTGACCGACTCCTTGATAATTCAAAAGTGACTGTTAATGGTCTAATTGAAATAAATGTTTTGACTTTGACTTTGAATAAATAAAATTGAAGTGTCTGTTTCACTTGCCCCATTGACAGTGACGCGGACGAATTGTTTGATCCCCAATGAGGTTTCTCCTTTCTGTCTTTTTTTTTTAATTGTTCAAATTATACATTTACTTTAAGGTTTTATGTTTGGTTAATTACTTGTATAATGTTACAATGTCATTTACTTTACATACATAATTCATAATTATTCGTGTACCTATTTTTATACCATAATGTGCAATCAATATGTTAATTAAGGCTTAAAGCTAAAAGCACAATTATGTACCCTGTTAGGGCACAGCAACATAGTATTATCTTAAAAGTGTCTGTTTGTTATGTCAAAATAGCAGCTTTTTACTAAATGTGTTTTTACTAAATTACACGGTACTTATAACAAAAACAATTTTTTGAATTGGTTTGAAAATAAAATTGTCTTTGGAGTAGCTAGTTACGAAATTGTCAGTTGTAGTTCACATGCTGTGCGATAGATGTCGCTACGTCTGTCTGTTTCGGTAAATCCCTGAAAACGCTGGACCGATTTTGATGGGGCTTTCACTTGCATATAGCTGATGTTATAAGGAATAACTTAGGCTACTTTAATTAAGATTAAAAAACATTGTCGGATTTTCAGGGCTAAACTAGTGTTTTTTTTTTAAATAGAAGTTAATGATGTCAATTACTCAATTTAACTAATTAAGTATTTTAATACATTAAGGGCTAATTTTTCAATAGTGAGATAACTTTTATCCAATGAATAAATATAACAGTTTGACATAATTTCTATACAAAAGCTGTCAAACCGCCTAATTTATCCCTCCGTTATGAGTTATCTGATGATTGAAAAATCAGCTCTAAGATAAGCTTAATAGGTATTATTTTACAAGTTGACATCTAAGAATTAATAATTCGAGTTTTTTTTTTCAGGACGATTTCAATGCGCCAATACGTTGGGTTAGATTAGCCTCGGTAAGGTTCCGCAAAACTAAATTAAGGGTCCGTATCTCAAAGAATCTGTTGTTACCAGAGCTCCCAGATATTTTTTTACAAAATTACAGAAGTAATGTTTTGCATACCATCACAAAAAAAAATTGTTTTAATTTCGTTTCTAGGTCTAAGACAGTAGAATTTACTGAGATTCGTTGAGCTTCTCCATCCATCCCTTCATCCATCCATCCATCCCTTCATCCTTTCATCCATCCATCCATCTATCCATCCTTCCATCCATTCCTGCATCCATCCCTCCATCCCTTCATCCCGCCATCCTTTCATCCATCCTTCCATCCACTCATACATCCATCCATCCCTCCATCACTTCATCCATCCATCCTTCCATCCATCGTCATAAACTTTTGCGTTTATGATAGTATAGAAGGAAGAAGGATAGGATAGTAGGCTAGAACATTACAATATTTTTTGTGGATGTTGCAGCCGGACACACAAGATGGTTTGGCACGAGTCACGGTAAAGTATTCAACGTCATTATTATGTTTATTATGTTCATTTAGTTCATTTATCCACAATTATGTACTGTCAACATAAGAGATAGGTATAAAGTTGAAGTTTTCTGAGAAATCGATGGATGTTTTTAAATGTAATTTAATTTACTGCCTCGTTGGTCTAGTGGTCCCAAGCGCGACTGCTGTGCATGAGGTCTTGGGTTCGATTCCCAGGTCAGGCAAAGTGTTATTGGGTTTTTCCATCAAGAATTTCTCAGTGGCAGCCTCGGAGTCTGGATTTGTGCCCGGTTGATGGCAATAGGCTCGCCCCCTATTACATGGGACTAAAAAAAACATAACTGGCGAAATGTGGGTGTACTAATGGGTACACCTCTGCCTAACCCTTCGGGGATTACAGGCGTGATGTTATGTTATGTTATGTTATTTAATTTAAAAAGTGGATAATGGATAGTTCAATTATTAAGTCAAGTTTCAATCTTAGAATCCAACGAATAGAATAGAGAATAATTTCTCTTTTCTCAAAATAATGATTTTATTTACAAAAATTGTTATACCGCCATTTTTATTCCACCGTTAAGAGGTACCTGACCGTTAAAAAATCGGCTCTATGTTAATTATCATAATGTTGATATTTTTAGGATAAAAAGACTCATCAGAATCAACAGTACGTGATAGAGGTATGGACTCTCTACTTTTTACTCTAAAATTCTTTAATCATGGAATCATTGATAATGGTGGGGAAGCCAGAAGGTCTGATAGGAGGTAATAATGATGATAATGACCCAAGAAACTGCTTAGCATGAGGTCTTGGGTTCGATTCCCGTGTCGGGCAAAGTGTTATTGGGTTTTCCATTAGGAATTTCTCGGTAGCAGCCTCAGAGTCTGGACTTGTGCCCGGTTGATGGCAATAGGTTTGCCCCCTATTACATGAGACTGTGGGTGTACTAATGGGTACACGTCTGCCTAACCCTTCGGGGATTACAGGCGTGATGTTATGTTATGTTATGTTTATATATATATCGGCGCAAACAACAAATCACCCAATATGACAACGAGAATAATTAAGTTTCCTAATTTGATAAGTCTAAAATTAGTTCATAAATCACCAATTGATTACTTGGAGTTGATTATGAAGTGAAATTAACGTCAAAAAACATGTCATTATTTCTCTTATTGTAATTTCAATACTTAACCTAAAAACTTGTAAACACGTGCACGTGTGACGAGTCCTATAAATAGGGCCGCACTGTCGACATTCGGTCATTCACAGCTACACACCTAGTGTCGGTTGGGCGTGTCTACACCCTTCGCACTAGACTGGTCAGGGCCCCGTTCGCACAATAAGACTGGCGACGGGTTTACAAGCTTAGGGCACACCTACGAGACTCTACGAAGATCCACAACAACTTACGAAGATCAACGAGGCTGGTGCAGAGCGCGCACCGCCTGTCAGTATGGCCGTATCGGCGCAAACAACAAATCACCCATTATGACAACGAGAATAATTAAGTTTCCTAATTTGATTAGTCTAAAATTAGTTCATAAATCACCAATTGATTACTTGGAGTTGATTATAAAGTGAAATTAGCGTCAAAAAACATGTCATTATTTCTCTTATTGTAATTTCAATACTTACAATAAAACCTAAAAACTTGTAAACACGTGCACGTGTGACGAGTCCTATAAATAGGGCCGCACTGTCGACATTCGGTCATTCGTGTTCGAGCCGTCGTACAGTACGGACCTCTCATCCTGAACCGGGGTTCTGTCCCCACGTGTGTGCGGATGCGGGGCGAGTCGGTGGTGGACATCTCGTTCGCCAGCCCCGCTCTGTCGCCGCGTGTCGTTGACTGGCGCGTAGAGGAGGGGGTGGAGACGTTTTCCGACCACCGGTACATCCGGTCCGACAGACCCCAAGCGGTCCGCGATGGGCGCTGAAGCAGCTGGACCGGGAGCTCTTCCTGGAAGCCTCGATCGTGCAGGCCTGGGTGTCATCACCAGACAGGCCTGCCGACGTCAACGACGAGGCGGAGTGGTTCCAGGTCTGTGATCTGCGACATGGCAATGCCCCGGGCGCGGCCAGGAAGCGCCCGGCGTCAGGTGTACTGGTGGTCGCGCGAGATAACGGCGCTACGCGAGGCGTGCGTTGACGCGCGACGCCTGTACGCCAGGCACCGCTGGTGCCGCATCCGACCTCCGAATGCGGCAGCCATTGAGGCGGAGCTGTACGAGGGGTACAGGGCGGCGAAGACCGCCCTCCGAGATGGGATGCTGCGGGCTAGAGATCTATCCCGCAGGGAGATGCTGGAGTCTCTGGACAGGGACCCATGGGGGCGCCCGTACAAATGGGTGCGGGAAAAGTTCCGCCCCTGGGCCCCCCCGTTGACGCAGAGTCTCCGGCCCCAACTCGTGGAGGGCGTCGTGAGCGCCCTGTTCCCTTCTCGGGGGGAACATACCCCCCCGCCCATGGCTCCGCCCCTGGCGGTGTCAGACGAAGACGCGGACCACGGCGGCGACGGCGACTACAATGCTCCGGAGGTGGCCGAGGTAGATCTGAGAGTGGCGGTACAACGGCTGAAGGCCAAGAATACCGCCCCGGGACCCGACGGCTTACCTGGGAAAGCCTGGGTCCTGGCCTCGGGGGCTCTTGGTCCTCGACTGGGGGGGCTCTTAAGCGCATGTTTGGAGAGGGGCCGGTTTCCGCTTCGCTGGAAGACGGGGAAACTGGTTCTCATCAAGAAGCCGGGGCGCCCTGCGGACTCACCGTCCGCATACCGGCCTATCCTGTTGCTCGACGAGGTGGGCAAGCTCTTTGAAAGAGTAATTGCAAACCGCCTCGTCGGGCACCTGGGGAGATCAGGGCCGGACCTCGGCCCCGGCTTCCGCAGGGGGCGCTCCACGGTGGACGCCATCATGCGCGTGAGGGCCCTCACGACGGAGGAAGCAGTATCCCGGGGCAGGGTCGTCTTGGCGGTGTCTCTCGACATCGCCAATGCCTTGAACACCCTGCCCTGAAGTTGCATCAGGGAGCCACTCCGGTATCACCGGATGCCGACCTACCTCCGTCGTGTGGTCGAGGACTATCTGACGGATAGAGCCGTAATCTACCCCGGCCAACGGGGAGAGTGGAACCGGCGAGAGATGTCGCGGTGTCCCACAGGGATCGGTCTTGGGACCGCTTCTGTGGGACATCGGATACGACTGGGTGCTGCGCGCTGACCTCCCTGACGGCGTCAGCGTGGTCTGCTACGCTGACGACACGCTCGTCCTGGCACAGGGAGAGTCGCACCAGGCGGCGGCCGACTTAGCGACGCGAGGGGTTGCGACAGTCGTCGAAAGGATCCGGCAATTGGGACTCGAGGTGGCATTGCACAAATCCGAGGCCATGTGCTTTCATGGTCTTCGGAACGCGCCACCGTCGGGTTCCCAAATAACGGTGGGAGGGGTTCACATCGGCGTCGAGGCGACGATGAAGTATCTGGGTCTCGTCCTCGACAGCCGGTGGAGCTTCAAGGAGCACTTCCGACGTCTGGCTCCTCGATTGGACAGGGCTGGGGCCGCTTTTTGGCGGCTCCTGCCCAACCTCGGGGGACCAGGCGCCTCCTGCCGGAGGCTCTACGGGGCCCCTGTGTGGGCCCCTACCCCCTACCATCAGGCGGCGGCCACCAGCTAAGTTGGTGGCATGCCAGAGGGTCATGGCCATCCGGATAATCCGGGGATACCGTACGGTCTCCGGCGAAGCGGCAAGCCTCCTTGCCGGATTGCCGCCGTGGGATCTGGAGGCAACAGTCCTCCAGCGCGTCTACGAGTGGCGTGTGGACGCGCAGCGCCGGGGCGAAACCCTGCTGCCGCGGCAAATCGCGGCACTGCGGGGCGAGCTCCGGTGCGATCTCATGGCGGAATGGGAGATGCGACTGTCGCAACCCAAGTTCGGGCACGCCGCAATCGCGGCGTTAAGACCCCTCTTTGAGGAGTGGCTGGAGAGGCGCTACGGCGTCCTCACCTACCGCCTGACGCAGGTCCTCACCGGACACGGTAGTTTCGGGAGGTTCCTGTGTCGGATAGGGCGGGAGGAAACGCCCGGGTGTCACCACTGTGTGGATCGCCCGGAGGACACGGTGGAGCATACGGTGCAGGACTGCCCCGCTTGGGCAGAGCACCGCCGTGTCCTCACGGAGGCGATAGGCGGCGGCGACCTTTCGCGTCCGGACCTGGTTCAGGCCATGCTCCGGGGCGAGAGGGAATGGGATGCAGTCACCTCCTTCTGCGAAGCAGTAATGCTAGCGAAGGAGGAGGCGGGCCGCGTGAGGGAGAGAACCACCTCACGCCCCAGCCGCCGCGGGAGACGCCCAGGGCGTCGGACGTCGCGAGGCGACATCCGGCCACCGTAGGCGCGGGCTTGCGGACGGCGAGTAATGGGTAGCTCGCCGTCCGATCAAGGACCAAGCCCGGGTCGACGGCGCGTTCTGTTCGCGCGCGCCTCAAAGAGCTGTCAGCACAGGGACGGGGCCCCCAACGGAGCCAACGCCTGCCGGGGTTGCGGGACGTCTTAACAGGATACCGTGGCCCCGGAACGTAAAGGGCAACAGAAGGAACAGGGTGGTTTTTTAGTCAGTAAAAGTCTGACAGTCCCTTCCGCCCCACCCAGGGCGGAAGGAGTCATTTGATGATTTTTACCACCTCAAAAAAAAAAAAAAAACAGTACGGACGTCGTTACGCTGCCCGTTGAATATACGAAGTTTATCTACAACTTGTGAAGTTTTCTTTCGAAGTGAATATGAGTAATCATCAGGGAACCACCAATTTTGACCTTTTAAAAACACTACGGAGCTTATTACTCCGTCATATATGTTTTAATTAATGTGTCGCGGGAAACCGCAGAATGCGGGCAGCGCAGCGCTGATCATTGTTTCACTCTTTAGGGAAAGCCTATGTCCAGCAGTGGACGTCGTTCAGCTGATCTGATGATGATGATGATGTTTTAATTTTACAGGGAGAACTATACGTGCCTATTGTGGATGAGACAATGGCTAGAATGGGGTGGACAGTAAGTAGAAATGTTTGAAAAAAACGTGTTTAATATAAAATTGAGGTTTTACAGCTGGCCGCGCACAATGCTTGCTGCTCAAATCTCGATTTACACACGCACACACCCTCACCCGTATAATAGAAGAAAAAGAGAGGCAAGTTTGCCTGGAGGGAGCATAACGCCTTTTCCTTATGTGACAATTTCTTCCAGATAACTTAGCTTTATTACATAAGTATTTGTATAGATTTGATACCTGACTGCAAAGAAGGGTACTGATCATCATCTTTGTAGGTATGTAGGTATTTTTGTCCTTCGTAATACCTAAAACGTTGGATGTATTAAAATGCTTCGTTAAGTTTATAAAAAGTTTTTTTTTTTTTTAACTCTAGATCATATTTTGTTTATTTATATACACACTCTTAAAATACTAAGAATTAAAATGTAATAACAAAACAGGATCAATTTTAGAAACCGACTTCTAACATCATATTATTATGCATTTTTCTCTTAACTTCGCAGACAGAGTACTACAATGAAAACAAAACGCTCATCGAAGTCACGACCAAGCCTCCTCCTGTAGGAGATTCCATCAAAGTGGTGATGAGGTCATTGAACCTTAACTACACAACTCAATCTGATTGGCTCGCCTATGAGACCGTACTTGGATCGAGGTTTAAATCTGAACCAGAGGTAATTTTTTTCTATACTAATACTAGCTGACCCGTCACTTCTTCGTTCGCGTGGTATCCTACCCCTACCCCTATCCGCCCGATACCCTACCCTACCCCTTCCTCCCCTTCCCTACACTACCCCTACCCTACCAATACCCTACCCTACCAATACCCTACCCTACCCTACACTATCCCTACCCTACCCTACACTATCCCTACCCTACCAATACCCTACCGACCCTACCCATTTTTTTTTCACGAACATTTCAATACCAAGATAAGATAAATACGTACGTTCAGCCGTTTTTCAGTTATAAAATTACAACGAAAAGTGGCATTGATTTTTATATTTACTAATATTATAAAGAGGAATGATTTGATTGTTTATTTGCATTGAATAGACTCCGAAACTGTTGAGAAGCTAGTTACTGAGTGAAAAATCAGTGCAATTATTAATTGATCAATTGTTTTGTGCAGTGTTCCAGCGAAGGGTGTCAAACTAGAGTAAGTTACACACATACACATACATAAACTCACGCCTTTTCCCCATGGGGGTAGGCAGAAACTACAGAACGCCACCGGCTACGATCCTTACATAATCCTTTTGCCTCATCCACGCTCATACATCTCGTCATACAAGCACGCCGGTTACGAGTACTCCGCACCTGACCTTTCTAAAGGACCTCACCAATAAGGTCAGTGTAGGTCTTCCTAGGGCGACGCCTCCCTGCGTTGCCACTTACCTCTGCCATATAAATACCTTTTGTTAATTGTCTTTCACTCATCCTCTCAATATGACCGAACCATCTAAGCATACCCTTTTCTATCTTTGTCACTACATCCTCTTTTAATCCGCAACGGTCCCCTCATTCCTCACTCTATCGTTCAAAGTTACACCACACATACTCCGCAAGGAATGCATTTCCACAGCTTTAATCCTACTCTCATGCCTCGTTTGCCATACCCCAGTTAGGTTTTATTAATTTTACTTAATTTATTATTTCTAAATGTCGTTATGGCCTAGTGGTTAAGGCGCCCACCTCTCTTTCCTGACGCCGTGGGTTCACTAATGGAACATTAAGTTTCAAAAAAATATTTCAACGAATTGAGAACCTCCTTCTTTATTGAAGCCGATAAAATAACACACAATAAAAATAACACACAATTAGCTGTAATTTAATTTAGCTACTTTTCCTTTTTTTTAAACAGAACTATCCAATTTTTATCCTTTTTATTTTCATGTAATCTATTTACCGTACGAAAGGTGTAGGTACAGTCACGAGCAAAAACAAGTCTACAGTTACCCAAATTCAAAAGCAATTTCTTGTGATATAATGGTTGTAACTTTTATACAAAACGTATTTCATAGTAGTATTTAATTCAAAGTACTAGGTATATTCCTTAAAACATGTCAAATCAAATCAAATCAAATCATTTATTATTTGTGTAACATAGGTAGTGAAATAGATCTTAAATAAGTACAATGGTCGCTATGTTATGCCTAGTGGCGTACAAATATGGTGGCATGCAAAGAGAAAAGTACAATACCAATCATGCGAGGAGGAAATTCAAATTATTTGAGAGGTATGTCAAAATTAAATTAAATGATGAGAAATAAATACAATCAAAATATTACAAAAAATTACAAATGTCACAATAAGGAGTAATGTCTATTAAAAGTCAATGCGTATATAAATAATCATAATCAAAATTGTTTGTATAGTCCAATAAAAAAAGTAGGTCATATTAGTCATAATGGTTTTTTACAACATTGCAAATTAAAATCTTATGTAAAGAAAAAGAGGAAGGAGGAGAATTCACAATATTATCATACATAAAAAATTATACTTATTTTTCCTTACTTATCATTGGAATACAATATTTTTGTCACACAAGTAATCTTTGACATCATAATAGCATCTGTCTATCAATAATGAATGTAGTTTCTTTTTAAACTGAAGGATTGGTAATTGTTTAAAGTCATCAGGCAATTTATTATATATTAATGATGTCATACATAGTACACTTTTATTTAGTAGTGCCGTTTTACCATAAGGTATTTGTACCTCTAACCTTTTTTTATCCCTTAATTTTCGATAACAGCTTTTTACAGCAGTCTTATAGTAGCTTAGATTTGATTTCACAAAAATATTTGTTTCGTAAATGTATAGGGAAGGCAATGTGAGAATTTTTAGATTTTTAAAATAAGGTTGACAGCTAATTGTACTATTTATTTGGCACATTGCTCTAATGCACTTCTTTTGAGCTTCAAATATAAATTCCTTGTCTACCGAATTACCCCAAAATATAATGCCGTATCTCAGTAATGGTGCCACCATTCCGTGATAGGCCGTTAATATTGCTTCTTTATTAACTATTTTGGAGAGCTTGTAAAGAGCGAATGAGGATTGGTTGATTCTTTTGCAGAGATTGTCTATATGGGTTGTCCATGAAAGTCTGTAATCAATATTTATTCCTAGAAATTTTGTATTTGTTACAGATTCTACTGTCTGCCCGTTATAATTTACATTAATACTTTTCGGTTGAGTTCTTTGGTGAAAGTGCATTATATTTGTTTTTTCTAAATTTATTTTCAGATTGTTATCAATTAACCATTTAATTATAGTTTTTAATGTTTCATTAATTTCATTTTCATAGTCATTTTGACTGTCACATTTTATTACTACCGTGCTGTCATCTGCAAAAAGTACCATGGGATGCTTTATGTGTCTAGGGAGATCATTAATATAAATTAGAAAAAACAAGGGACCCAAGACACTACCTTG
The DNA here is from genome assembly GCA_949774945.1 of Hoplodrina ambigua. NCBI lineage: Eukaryota > Metazoa > Arthropoda > Insecta > Lepidoptera > Noctuidae > Hoplodrina > Hoplodrina ambigua. The sequence goes on from OX458990.1 coordinate 3,196,515, forward strand.
TGGAACTCCTAGTTTTATGGTTCTAGTTTGGGATCTATATGTCTTCTCATCCCGCGTTTTAAGACATATTCTAGTTATTTCTGTTAACTGCTTTCTATCACATAGATATGAGTGAATGAGGTCTAGTGCCTTTCCTCTTATGCCATATGAATCTAATTTTTTAAGCAGTATGTTATGGTCAACACTGTCAAAGGCTTTACTCATATCCATGAAAATAGCACATATTGGATTTCTTTTATCCATATTAGTCAAAACAGTGTTAGTAAGTTCATATATTGCAGCGTTAATGGACTTACCCTTGCGAAATCCTTTTTGTTCGCTGGCCAAGATATTAAATTTTTCTAAAAAATTGTAAAGACGACTATGAATGGCTTTTTCGAATATCTTTGAGAAGATGGGTATCAAAGCTATAGGTCTATAATTTCCCATTTTGCTTTTGTCATTTTTTTTGTGGAGAGGAATAACAACCGATGTTTTAAGTTTTTCTGGGTAAGTTCCAGTAAAAATGCATAAATTTATTATATAACTTAGATGAGCTGCAATTGATTGTGACACTTGTTTTATAACTTTAGTACAAACACCATCGTAACCCTCACTCGATGTATTTTTAAGTTGCTTGATTTCTCTGTCCACTTCTATTGGGGTTGTGGGGGTAAGAAAAATTGAGTTTAAGTTAGTGTATATGTTTTTATTCGAAGGTGCTTTATTATTATAATTATTTGTACGCATCGATTTTGCAGCTTGGTCAATAAAATAGTCATTAAAATTATTCGCAATCGACGTTGGATCTGTAATGTTTACATTATCTTTTAATATTTCATTAATTGGTTCCCTAGGAAATTTAAATTTAGAGTTATTTATAAGTGACCAAGTGGCTTTAGATTTATTTTGAGCTGTGTTGATGTGATGGTTATTTTGTGCCTTCTGCGTAAGACAAATAATTTTTTTAAATTTCGTAGCGTATTGCTTGAATTTATGTCTATTTTTTTCTGTCCGGTGTGTTCTATATTGCCATAGTAATTTTCTTTTCATTTTGCTTCAAATTTTGATACCTTTTGAAACCCATTTAGTTTTTTTGTATAACGATTTTGTTATTAATTTGTAAGGAAAACACAAGTTATAGAAACACAAGAAAAGCTCCAAGAAACGATTATAGGCTTCATTTGAATCATTTGTCAGGTAAATGTCAGAGAATGTCAAATTATTCATACAAGTTTTAAATTTTGTCAAATTTTCCTCACTGTAATCGCGTACTTTAATACGCCAAGATTTTAATACACAGGAATGTCATTTAATATATTTGAAGAAAATGGATTCGAAATGTTGTTAAGTGTATACAAGTTGTTTTTCGCTCGTGACTGTACGCGCGCACGCCTTTGCGGTAACAAAAGTAATACGTTTTGAAAATATGAAAAAAATATGGTAAAATTGTTTGTTATCATGAGTTCAATCAGGTGTTTGGTTACTAATTACCAGTTATAACTAACATTACTGGCGAAATGTGGGTGTACTAATGGTTACACCTCTGCCTAACCCTTCGGGGATTACAGGCGTGATGTTATGTTTGTTATGTTACCAGTTATAATAAATATTTCTTAACACTTCACGCAATCCAAGTGAGAGCTTCCCCGAGGACACGTCGGAGCATACCGTGGCGGTGTGCCCCGCTTGGGCGGAGCACCGCGACGTCCTCGTGGCGGCCATCGGCGGCGGCGAACTCACGCGTCCGGCCCTGGTGCAAGCCATGGTCCGGAGCGGGAGGAAATGGGATGCAGTCGCCTCCTTCTGCGAAGCAGTAATGCTAGCGAAGGAGGAGGCGGGACGGGAGAGGCGCAGACTCTCTCGTCCCAGCAGCCGCCGCGGGAGACGCTCCGGGCGTCGGGAGCCGCGAGACGACTCCCGGCCACCGTAGACGCGGGTCTGTGGGCGGTGAGCAATGGGTAGCTCACCGTCCGTTCGTTGAATAACGACAGACCGTGTCGACGGCGCGTCCGTGTTCCACGCGCGCCTCAAAGAGATGTCAGCAAACAATTGGAGGGGCCACTAAGGGCCGATGCCTGCCGGGGCTGCGGGTTGTTCGAAAGAGATACCGCGCCCCCGGAACGCAAAGGGCACAAGAAGGAACATGGATAGGTTTTAGTCAGTAAAAGTCTGACACTCCCTCCCGCCCCGCCCAGGGCGGGGGAAGTCATTTGATGATTTCCCATCGGTGAAAAAAAAAAAAAAAGTGAGAGCTTGCATCTACCTTCAAGAATAACTTATTTTTATAAAACAAATGAATAACGACTACCGCCGCGTTGAGTGAACTATAGTTTTAGAATACTTTCGAGATTTTATTTTCAACCATTACAATGTTTTTTTTTTAAATTTTCCAGTGCTTCAAATCAGGCTGTGATTGCACGGTAAGAACATAATACATATATGTCATTGATGACTACTTAAAAAAGTCAGCCAAGTGTGAATCGAATCCTTTGTAAGCGAGTCGCTTATGAAGGATTCCGTACCACTATAAATATTTAACTTATACAAAAAGAAGCAAGGTACTTGTACGAGTACAATACGCGCCAAGAAATATGAGACTTGACAAACACACAAACTTTATTATTTCGTAATAAATATTATAATATTGTTAAGAATTATAATCTAAATGTCATCGAAACATCCCTTATTAGATACACAAATTATGGATAACTATTACGTGCGCAAGCTCCCCACTACTGACGCTTGTCAAGTCTCATCTTTCGTGGCGCGTATACCTCCTTTAATTTTGTTATTTGTTGTTATACCGCCCATATACACATTAAAAATGTCAAGCGTGTTCTTATTACTGTCCAAAAGATAAAGCTCTGTGACAGAATTACAGACAGTGGAGTGTTTAGGAAACTGAAAGAGTTCAGTGATCATCTACAGACAGCCATAAAACTATGTTTTGACAGAACATGAAAGTGGTTGTAGAAAATACAAGGTGATTTTTATTTACATATTTTCAGTGTAAAGGCGATAGTTGTGCTTCTGGGGTAAGTAATTTAAATGAATTTTTAGCATTAACACAAATCCTTATCCTATCCTAACTTCCTATCCTAACTAATATTATAAATGCGAAAGTAAGTTTGTTTGTTACCATTTTACGCCTAAGCCACTGAACCGATCATCCTGAAATTTTGCATATACGTTGCCATGTGTACAGGAACGAACATAGGGTACCTTTTATCCCGAAAAAAAATACTGTTTCCAAGGAAAATCACAATAACGTTCTTATGATCATAGATGGCGCCACGTGTCGTTTCAAATCATGATTTTAAATATATAATTGAAATGACAGGACATGGGTAATTTTTTCCACGACTTCGTCTGTGTCCGCGATAACCGTAATTTACGCGGACGAAGTCGCGCGCAAAAGCTAGTATATAAATATATATTTCTTTTGGTTGTAATATTGGCGATCTAATCTTGTTTCTCTATATAACACTTTAGGTCATGAATTCTGAAAAATTCATTATAAGCGAATGCCTACGTCATAATAACTATCTGCGTCAGCGCAATCTGTTCAATGGTTTGAGCTGTGTGTTGATAGGTCAGTCAGTCGGTAACGGTTGCCTTTTATTAAAAAAAAGAATAAAAAATAAAATATATACATAACATAACATCACGCCTGTAATCCCCGAAGGGTTAGGCAGAGGTGTACCCATTAGTACACCCACATTTCGCCAGTTATGTTTTTAGTCCCATGTAATAGGGGGCGAGCCTATTGCCATCGACCGGGCACAAATCCAGACTCCGAGGCTGCTACTGAGAAATTCCTGATGGTAAAACCCAATAACGCTTTGCCCGACCTGGGAATCGAACCCAAGACCTCATGCATAGCAGCCGCGCTTGCGACCACCAGACCAACGAGGCAGTCCAAATAAAGAAGAATAAAGATTTGGCTCCAAAAATCTGCCATTTTTTTTTATAATTAAATTGTAGGCAGTGTCACTTTTACAATTAAGACTGATTTAACGCCTCCCAAGTTAAAATCAATCAAGTTGTTTAGACTACAGTGCGTGCCAAAGAAATATAGATAGGTACTCAAAAAACATAACCCTCCTTCTGGCACAGTCGGGAAATTATACAGTAACATCAAAATTTTACTTTTCTGATTTCATTTCTTAAACGTTTTTTTTTCTCAGTGCGTTGGAGTTAGCTGCAATGCTGTTGTAAGTATTTTGTTTAAATTTAAATATTCTTCCAAATCTTGATCACAATGAACGTGGAATTATTTTCATCATAACATAACATAACAAAACATCACGCCTGTAATCCCCGAAGGGTTAGGCAGAGGTAGAGGTGTACCCATTAGTACACCCACATTTCGCCAGTTATGTTTATAGTCCCATGTAATAGGGGGCGAGCCTATTGTCATCAACCAGGCACAAATCTAGACTCCGAGGCTGCTACTGAGAAATTCTTGATGGAAGACCCCAATAACACTTTGCCCGACCTGGGAATCGAACCCAAGACCTCATGCACAGCAGTCGCGCTTGCGACCACTAGACCAACGAGGCAGTTATTTACATCATCAGCTGTAAAATTGAGTACAAAGAGACTGGCATTTTTTCTTCTTTTTTTATTTTATTTTTGATATAATATTTTATAGTATTGTCCTGCTTGTAGGTACTTATAGTATCGCTTTGATATAATTATGATGTTTTGATGATTTATACCTACATATATATAATTAATTATGATGATATTATTGTGTATGTCTGAATATGTATTATGTATTGTGTCTGTATTTTGTAGTTTTACGCTCGTATAATAACTTGTACATAATATGTTATCTCTTCACCACCTTTGGTTGACTGTAAGAGAATGCCTAAGGCTGTGTACTTTTGTTGCATAATTAAAGTTTAAATAAAAAAAAATATTATCCGAAAATATTCAATTTCAATGTTTTTTTTTAGTGTAAGGGACCAGGATGTCGCGCTATGGTATGTTTAATTAAAATACATTTTTAAAAATATTTCAGAATTATCTACAGAACTTGACACCTATGTAGGTTTTAAATTTTTTTTGGAGAAGTTTCCAACCCCTCTTTTTCTTACGCACCCACTATACAGGAGAATTTCCTATGTTTTCTTTTTAAATGCTGAAATGTGTAATTTGCCTGAAATAACACACTCATACCCTTCAACCGGAACACAGCAACGCAGCAGAAATAGGTGTAATTATAATAAATATTTTGACATGTCAATCAAAAAGTCCCACTTTTTATAGCGCCGTCTCTGTCACTCATAGCTGTGTGTCTCATTCTATACGTATATCATTAAGTCCAGGTACATTAAGGTCAAAAACCGCTACGGCGTAGCTGCGTGGTGTCGCTACGAGCTACGTATTAACTACGGCGTAGCAAATGCGTAACCTTGAAACTTTTTAAAGTACACACAAACTATTTTTGAAATGCAAAATAGAAGTGCCATTGACTTGACTTAGCAAACATTCTTTACCGAATAATTAGCTATTTTTTAGGGTTCCGTGCCCAAAGAGTGTTAAACGGAACTGAAGGTAGCATTCCAATATTGGCGACCGCTCGGACTATCGCGACAGGGATAAACAACGCAAGCGACCACAGGTCACGCGACGAGTTCGACTCGGGTTGTTTAGGGGTCGCGCGACCCTGTCGTGGTCGCCTGTCGCAGTCGCCCACATCGTGAGGGTGATTTTTCACCAGAGATGTGCTATGCTACGTTGCTATGGATGCGTTTAATATCCACCAAACATATTCATTGGTGCACATAGCTTAGCACTGGTGGAAACTAATTCAACTAAGATATATTTTTTAGAAGGATGCGTGCTATGGATTTGTGCCATGGATGTGTGCCATGGATGAGTGCCATGGATGAGTGGTATGGATGCGTGCTATAGATGGTCGCGATTGGTGTAGCTATGTTCAGAGCAGAGTACCTACTTTGCGACGGCGCATCTCCATAGCACATCTTACTTTCACCGCTACATAGCTTAGTATCAGTGGAAACGGTCACATAGTTTCACAGCTTAGCTATCACATCCTCGCAGCATAGTTGCATAGCACATCTGTGGTGGTAAAGCAGCCTTAAGGCGAGACTCCAACAAAGCGGAGACGAGAAGAGATGTGTCTCACAACCAATCAGCTTGCGTCATTTTGACAACTCAGCGCTTAGCTTTAGCACAATACAATATGCTATTAGTTAGTTACGAGACATCTCCTCTCGTCTCCGCTTTGGTGGAGTCTCGCCTCGTCCATTTATAATAGTAGTAAGATTCTAACGAAACTACGGATCTTCTTCTTCTTCTTCTTATCGTGTGGGTAGTATGGCCTAACGACCCTACACACCCTAGTGTCAGAGTTTCTAACCCGCTTCAATGGCCTCTGACATGGTTTGAGTGGAACGGTAAGTCCAGGTTTCCTCACGATGTTTTCCTTCACCGATGCCAGTGATGTCCAAGATAAACTTAAGAAAGTACGTATGAATTGAAAAATTCACATTAGTACTTGCCGGATTTGAACCCATAACCTTATGCATGAGAGGCGGGCGCCTTAACCACTGGGCCATCACGACACCTAAACTATTTTTGATCACTAGGGATCAAAAATAGTTATGAAAAGTCAAGTACGTAATAACTTTCATACGAGTTAGTAAAGTTTTATGTTTGCTATTAATTTTCAGTGTATCGGCGAGCAATGTACTGCTAAGGTATTCCATTTATTATTTATTAGTTTCTCAACATTGTTTACTAAAGAAAAAGAAATTAAAATTATTTTTCTTCAATCTTTTCTTATTGTGAGATATCTTTGTTACGTTTCTGTAACTTTGTGTATTCAAGAAGATTTTTTTTTCTCAAGAAGAAAAAAGATATTTTATAAATATTCGTAGAAGTCATCTGTACAGTCCAAATGTATGTATGGGATAGATTTTCCTTCTTTTCGAATTGATGATAATATTCTGGATAACGTTTTTTTTTCCTTGATCTTTTAGTTATTAAGCCCAGTAAGGAGGTCACGTTTATCGCGGCATCAGGAGCGTTGTGAATGTCCTCTAAAGTGCAGGTGTAGGGACAATTCGGGCACTGTAGTAAGTGGGCCATCGTCTGATCAGGAGCACCACGCTCGCACTGGGTATTGGTGGGATCTATAATCCCCCATTTTGCTAGGTAATAATGATTGCAATAGCCTACTTGGGTGCGCAGTTTATTAGACGCTTTGGATGTTTTTTTTTAAATAGGCTAAAAATCGTAATACTGGGAGGTAATCAAATTAATTAATGTTAATGATGTACTGAATCCATGTTAAAATACTTTTGTCAAGATGTCCCTTGCACCTCGCAAATTTTGTAATGCAACTTAAAAAAGTAATAAACTAAACATGTTGTTCAAAGAAGATTAATATTACCAGCCTATTGTTGTCCTCAATGCAAAGGCCTCTTCTCATATAGAAGGCACGAGCACTGATCACCATGCTTGCTTAAGGCGGATTGGCGATTTCGAATTTATTATTTTAAAACCATTGAAATTTATATTGACAAAAAGTTTGAAGAATAAAAGTTAAATATTGTATTATTTAAAAAAGAAGAGCTTTTATATTGACAGTTTTTTTTGACTGAGTAAGAATTACGCATTCTTAAAAAATCACCGTCTATTTATTCATTCGAACAACAAAGCGAAATTTAAACAAAAATTCATGCATACCGCAAAATCCACAGGGTGTATTGCATTTTGAACTGAAGTGTATTGTACATATTGGTCATTTTTATTGGATTGCAGTGTGAGGGCATGAATTGCGAGGCCAAGGTATGTACGGATTTCAATTGTTTTATTTTGTTTACAACGAAGATTTTCATTTGTTTTCTGCTGTAATGAAAAGTAAGCCTTCTGTTTGGGGTACGGAGGTTTAATTTCAGTCTTTTCATATTACTGTTTCAATTTTTAAATGTCAAAGGGAATTATTTAGACTTCGATCATTCTTGATCTGAGTGGAATATAATGCAGTTTTTTTTTGTATTTTGGTTTTTAAATAGTGTTGGGGCTCGCATTGCACTGCATCAGTAAGTATTTAAAAATACGCATTAGAGTACACTCACATTTTGCCAGTTATGTTTAAGTCCCATGTAATAGGAGGTGAGCCTATCAACCGGGTACTAATCCAAACTCTGAGGCTGCTACTGAGAAATTCCTGATGAAAAACCCAATAACATTTTGCCTGACCTGCTAATTAAACCCAAGATCTCATGCTCAGCAGTCTTGCTTTGCGACTACTAGACCAAAGAGGCAGTCGAGGCGAGTTATTAAAACTACTAGTAAAACGAAATCGATCAGGAGAATGTTACTATTAGAAGCTGTTTATTTTTCAGTGTTCGTTGTTATCCTGCGCGTTTACTGTGAATGGCGGGCCTGCCCGTACGAGCAACGTTACTTGGGACGAGCTGTATCCACATTATGACCAGAACGTGCAGCAATCAAATGCTGACGCCCCAGCCCTGCGCCAAGGACCTGATTATGATACTGAATATTATGGTTAAAGTTAGGTATATAAGGTGCAATTTTGCACGCTTGTGAAAGAGTCTTTTACTGTGTTATTTATTTATAATTTTTCCGTTTTTTTCTAAAGCTTATACAGGGGTGTTCTTAAAACACCAGGAACCTAAAAAAATACAACTTTTTTATGGGACCAACCCTGAAAATGTGAAAAAAAAAAATCTGCTGTTCAATCATAATGTATGAAACAGCTAATTTTTTTGACAATTACCAGTTGTCAGGTTGCTGGTGTTTTAAAAATAACCCTATATATCTCGGGATCCTGAAGTTTTATAAAATAAAGGAATTGCTTCCACACACCCCACATATAGATACTATTATTGTAGCTTCAGTAAAAATCTGGGGAAACAAAAAAAAGACACTAAAAGCATCGCAATAGCAAACTATAGCGACATGATACCTATTTGTGATTTGTTTTGGTTAAAATTGTGAAATTTGTATTTTGTCACCAAAAATAAAATTAATAAGAAAAGTTTTGTTTTTATTGCTTGTTATCATGGATACATGGATACTTTTTGGTTTGACTCGTGTACCTGGCGAAATAAGGAACAAACATAAATTGGGTATATAACACCATTAACCAAATAAAAAACACTTTATTTAATTTCTGAAAACCCGATTAACTGTCAATCAACTGTAAAATTTGAATTCTAACTGTTTCAAATTAATAAAGTTAGTCATTTGAGTAGTTACAAAAGTGTCATCACAGTTATTTTTTGCCTTACAAAATATCCCATATATTTTGTAAGGCAAAAAATAACTGTGATGATCGCATTTTGACAGGCCATAAAAAGTACGTCAATTGATTGGTGGTGTCATCTACCCTGTTGTACCTAATTTGACAGCATTCCAAAGACAGCGAATCTCTATGTAATCTTTGGCTGTGGTCGTAATATACAGGCAGATTTTTAATTTACTTGCCATTTTTGAGAGGGTGGGAGTACTCATTAAGGTGAACAACTTTCCTTACGGAACTAACTCTGAAATATGCATAAAAACAGCTGTTAAATACATTTTGACCATGTTGTAGTGCATTTTTATAAGTGACAGTTTCACTCACCGGATAGTGGCCAGTGAATTAAATGTTTGTCGTTTTAAGTACCTTTAGATCGGGGTATAATAAAAAGGCGAAATAATTTTCAATAACATTTGTTTATTTAAATTATAACTTACAATGTCTATTTCAAAAATACATGCAAACATGGCTAGACACACATTTTGAAACATTTTTAACATTGAATTCAGTATCCATGGCAACAACAAAAAAACTCAAAAAGAATTCGTTGCCTATTTTAAAATACTTTTAGGTTAATTAAAATACGAACACGTGAGCCTTCAATGCCTGCTTGTAAAGATTTTTATTTTATTATTTTTAACCGACTTTAAAAGAAGGAGGTTCTCAATTCGTCAGAAACTTTTTTGTTAATGAATGCGAGCTGTTCTATACATTTTGACTTGTGACACTGTGTCTGGAATATATGTTTTTTTTTTAAATAACCGACGTAAATTCTAAAATTCCAAATCTTCTATGACGCTTAGCATAATGCCGTGGCCCGCGCACGAAGGCACGAAACCTTGGCAGTATCGTCGTCTTGTTGTCGTCTGGTTTTTATTTTGCTTTTGTGTTCAATTTTTATTTTGTGTTATGTGCGTCATTTTCTCGTGAATAAATAGTTTTTCTTTTCTTTCTATAAAATGATCTAAGCCTCAGCCAAACCAAGGTTAGGCAATAGACTTAACAAAGCGTTATCTTTTAACAGACCTATCTTCTCTTTCAAATAGCTGGTCAATTTTTTACTCATATCTGCTCCCATTGAGTATCGCAGAGTAAATTCTTTTTTACTTCTATTGTAGTTTATTCCATTTCTATTGCCATAATATCCACTGCCGAGACCATAGTCTTGTCCTGCGTTTTGGTCTGTATCATGGTCTTTATCTTGGTTTGTTCCATGGTCTGTATAGTATTCTGAGTGGTAATCTGTGTGGTAATCTGTATAGTGGTCTGCGAAACTGTTATCATCATTCGAGAACTCGTGAGAGAAGAACTCTTGACTAAATATCTGGAAAAGATAGAAATTGTACAAATGTACTGGTTTCTTCTTCTTTATTGTGTGGGCAGTAAGGTCTTTCGACCCGACACACCTTAGTGTCAGAGTTTCTAAACCGCCTTAAGGGCCTCTGACATGGTTTGAGTGGGACAGTAATAGGCTGGTATAAGTCCAGGTTTCCTCACGATGTTTTCCTTCACCGATGTTAGTGATGTTCAAGATACACTTTAGAAAGTAGGTACTTATGAATTGAAAAAGTCATATTGATACTCGCTTGGATTTGAACCCTCAAGCATGAGAGTCGCCTTAACCACTGGGCCATCACGACATTATCTTTATTGAAAGTATTTTATACCTCTCATGGGATTACTGTATTTTCTTAGCTTATCTTACATTTAACTGACGACGGTAAAGGAAAACATCTTCTATGGGACCAACCTTCAAATCATGAAAAATTAAACAGCTGTTTCATATATTACGATCGTGTTGTGTAGCATTTTTGTAGGGAAACAGCTGATTTTTTTTTCAATATTTCAAGATTGTTTCCATAGTAAAAGTTGTTCATAATGATGAGTACAATGACCCCTATTCAGGTTTCGGGTGAATTTTCAATGACCTTGTATTTAGAGAATAAATAAATCAGCTCACCGCGTCTGAATTAATTTCAAAAATCCCAGGAAAACGTGCTTCCGGAGTTGGTTTTCTGTCTTCTATGTGAATACAGTCTTGGCCTTTACACTGGAATAACAGTTAGGCGATTAACGGCACCGCGCACCGCCGCGGTTGGCGGTGAACGGATCTCATGTCGCATTGGTCTCTAAGAAATCCGTTGATGCCTAACACAAGTAGTCGCCCGACCGCACGGTCGAGCGGTGCCACCGCCCTCCGCGGCGTTGCGCGGTGCCGCGTGTTAATAGCTTTACGACACCATTTGTAATTCGCACTGTTAAAGTCCTCCTCGCAGTCTGAATTTGTGCTCGGTTGATGTCAATAGGCTCGCCCCCTATTACTTACATGGGACTTAAACATAACTGGCGAAATGTGTATTTACTAATGGGTACGCCTAACCCTTCGGAAATTACTGACGTGATGTTATAGAATAGAATAGAATAGAATTTAATGATGTATAGATGATGGGTGTGTGTATCTGTTTTGTGTGTGTTGTGTGTATGTATGTAATGATGTATTAAAACAAAAATAAAACGCAAATTGGCCTAGAAATTTCGGAGAAATCGATGTATAATTAACAAAAGAATTAGGTATCCAGGGTCTTCAGAAACAGTTAAAGTTTTCTGAGAAACCGATAGATGGGCTCCTCGTTGGTTTAGTGGTCACAAAGTGCGACTGCTAAACATGAGGTCTTGGGTTCAACTAGATTGGCCGAAGTGTTATTTGGTTTTCTCAGTAGCAGCCTCGAGGTCTGGATTTGTACCGGTTGATGGCAAAAGGCCCCCCTATTACATTAGACTTAAAAATAACTGGTTAAATGTGGGTGTACTAATGGGTACACCTCTGCCTAACCCTTCGGGTATTAAAGGCGTGATTATTTTTACCTTTGCCCTGCATTTGCGGCCGCGGCACTGTAAAATACAGTTTTTTTTTAAATCAATAATTTCAGTCATTATCATTCTTCTTTGAGGAGCTCATGGCTAAGTAATAACAGCCTCACGGGTCAATCCATCAGGTTAAGCTACGCTTACTGGGGTTGGTTCGTGGTTGGGTGACCGAGACTCCTCCGTGCCTCGGAAAGATATGTGTATGTTTGGCAGTCGTTAAGGGTCGTGAAAAGTTAGAAAGTCTAACAACTGGTAAAAGCTAGCATAATATAATAGTTTACTGGTTTATTTCAATGAGACCAATTACAGTTACTTTTGAATTGTCAAGGAGTCGGTCAGTTAGTCATAAAGTTGAAGTTAGTTGCTCGTTACAAAACGGGGGTAGACTTCCCTGCCGGGGTTGCGGGACGTCTTAACAGGATACCGTGGCCCCGGAACGTAAAGGGTAACAGAAGGAACAGAGTGGTTCTTAAGAGAGTCAGTAAAAGTCTGACAGTCCCTTCCGCCCCACCCAGGGCGGAAGGAGTCATTTGATGATTTTTACGACCTTAAAAAAAAGGGTTTTATGGAGAAGAACGAGCAAGAAACTCCACGGCACTCATACTAGGTAAATAACAGTGTGTCACTATGGTTAGGTTGAACGATATGGAGGGTTTTGACTATAAAATATTTTTACCTTGTCATACGAAACCGGAGAGCCACAACTTTACATAGAAATAGCCGCAGGTGGCCGACCCCTGGCCTTAGCAAATGATGATACTTAATGCTTCTTACTATTCTATACTAGCTTTTGCCCGCAACTTCGTCCGCGCAAAAGTAAAATAAAGTACAGTCTATTTTACTTGCAAATAAAGTAGCTTTCTAATGGTGAAAGAATTTTTAAAAACGGTCCAGTAGTTTTTGAGTTTATCCATTACAAACAAACAAACAAACATACAATTTTTTCATGTAAAGAACATAATATTAGTGTAGATTATAAATTGAATCTCATATTTACCATTGCGATACAATTATTCCCAGAGCACTGAAAAAAATCACAGATTGTAAAATAATATGAAGTGCCTGTACTTTTTACAAGCTTGTTGCAAGATTTACCTGTGTAGTTAAACAAGTAAATTAAATAAATTGATCTGATTGATATCGGTGCCGATTCCCTTGTTCACAAACTAGACTAAATTTAGAGAATTGACATCTCTTGCTAACATACAGCGAAAGGAAAGGACGGTGACATTCCGTGACATTGGCGCTATTTTCATCTTTTTCTATCCAATAAAACAAGAAAGAGACTAATGTAAATAAAAAAAACTTTATTATAAAATTTTTCTTTCGGCCTGTCTGTCTGTGAGTTCTGGCTCATCCCCGAAACGGCTGAACAGATTTGAATGGGATGTTATTTTAAACTTACCAAGGCAGTACATTTCTTTCCTAAACACTGAAATAATAAAAAGATTTAATATCAAGCAAGTTTTGATGGAGTCCAAGCATTTATTTTAATTAAACTATTTACAGGCACTTTTGAATTGTCAAGGAGTCGGTCAGTTAATCCAAATTTTGAAGCAAGTTGATTGCTCTGAAACGTATAAACGCCTCTATGACGAAGAACGACTAAGAAACACTACAGACACTCTTCCAAATTAGCCTAATAGCATAACATCACGCCTGTAATCCCTGAAGGGAAAGACAGAGGTGTACCCATTTGTACACCCACATTTCGCCAGTTATGTTTAATTCCATGTAATAGGGGGCGAGCCTATTGCCACTAACCGGGCACAAATCCAGACTAAGAGGCTGCTACTGAGAAATTCCTGATGGAAAAACCCATTAACACTGCCCGACCTGGCAATCAAACTCAAGACCTCATGGGCAGCAGACGCGTCTAACGAGAAGGCAGGGTAATAAATAGAATATAAATTTAAAAAAAACTTACATGGGATTCACATTGTCTTCCCATACACTGTAATGAAAATAGAAAGCTTGATTCGCTAAACAGTACACGGACATGGACATGGACATGGACATGGACATGGACATGGACATGGACACGGACACGGCCAGCATAGTTAGGAGGTTTCTCTCTTTGGAGCTCTGACCGCCGGTGGCTTGGGCTCTATTTTCGCCACTGGTGGGTTACTATTTTGTATACATTTTTGATTATTGCATTTTTAACATAACACCACGCCTGTAAACCAAGAAGGGTAAGGCAGATGTGTACCAATTAGTACGCCCAAATTTCATCAGTTAGATATGTTTAAGTGCCATGTAATAGGGGGCAAGCCTATTGCCATCAAAAAGTCACTAAGGGCAATAGCTATACTAGCTTTTGCTCGCGATTTCGTCCACGTAATTTACGGCTATTGCATATCGGCATATCCAGACGTAGTCGACGTCGAATAAAAAGCATATGTCCTTTTTAGGATTCAAATCTACCCTGTACTTCATCAAAATCAGTTCAGTGGTTAAGTCGTGAAAGCGTTAAGAGACAGACAGAATGATAGTGGTGCCGATTCCCTTGTTTACAAACTAGACTTTTAGAGAATTGATATTTCTTAGTAACATACAGCGAAAGAAAAGGACGGTGACATTTTAGAACTAAGTTAGAGATGTCAAATTAGTTTTGCCTTGAACTTTTCCGTATTTTTAATCTATACTACGTTTTATTATGTCAACTATATAATTGTATGGATGTGTCAGATTGACTGCTCTTAATATTAACATCGTCTCTTTCTGGTTTTATTGGACAGAAATAGATAGAAATAGTAAATTTTTAGTTTAGTTTGTATTTTTATAAACAAGGGAATCGGCACCAGTGTTAATTTCACATTATTTTATGATATTAGTATGGATTTAATAAATCACCTGTGATATAACGCTTATTCCTTTGGCCTGTAAAGAAAAAATATATTAATACAATATGTAATAAATACTTTTTTAGAGGTATGAGAAACAATAATCAATTATCATTTATTATTTGTAAAATATAGGTAACAAAAAAATACAGATCTTATAGGTAATACAGATCTGTATTTTTTTGTTACCTATATTTAATAAATACAGATCTGTATTACCTATAAGATCTGTATTTTTTTTACCTATGTGTTGGTTGTCCTAAGATATTATAATAACACATCGTTATTATTATTACTTATATTAAATAATAGATTTTGCCATCGAAAAGTAGCCTATGTTCTTTGTTGGGGTTTAAACTTACCCTATACCAAATTTTATCAAAATCGTGCTAATGGTTTAGTCGTGAAATCGTGATAGGCAGACAGAGTTACTTTCGCATTTATTATTTATTTATTTTATTTATTTATTTAGGATCTCCAACAAAGTATACACAGATACATTACCTTTATTATTATTATTATAACTAGCCTGTACTGTCCCACTGCTGGGCAAAGGCATCCCTTCATTCCTTCCCTTTCTCGCGATTTTGCGCTTCGTCTTGCCAATTCTCAAGGAAACCCACCAAGTCGTCCCGCCATCTCCTTCTTAGTCTGCCGCGTCCCCGTCTTGTCGTTTCGGGACACCAATCTTACATTACATTTGATACAAATAATTGTTTGAGTTACGTGTGCTGTGATGTGGTCTTCTGTAATTGAAGGAATTACAGAAGACCACATCATGCACAAATAACAAAACAATGCATGCATGCATTTATAATATGATAGTCTAATATGGACATCATACGGCTAAATATTTTTTTATGTACTTACGTAAGCAAAGCACGATTCTTTTGTACACTGAAATAAATAAAAAATATATATTTTCTCATCATTTAGTGTCATATAGGATAGCATATAGGGTAAGTAGCATAATAAGATATGTAGCATATATATGGGGTAAGTAGCATATAGGGTAGCAAGGTAGTATTCACTTAGGCTTTACATCATTTTTTTGGAGTTTTTACGGTTTTTTATTGTGAAATACTAGAATTACATTAACGGTAAGAAAAGAAAAGGTAATATTTAAGACTTACATCTATAATTCAAAACTTATAAACAACTAGCGGACCATACAAACGTTATCTTTCCCGAACGTTGGCTTGCAGCGCCACCTACCGGCTCGAATGGTATTTTAAAACCAACTAAGAACCCATTTAAATATACACACCAAATTTCATCCAAATCTGTTCAGCCATTTAAGAGGAGAGACAAAATAACAAACAAAAACTTACTTTTCCAGAAGCAGACCGACCGTGAGCCTGTTAAAAATAAAGATGATTAGAAAAGATACTGTTTTAAAAAATAATAATAATATTAACTTTAAATACTATCGATTTTAAGTATAACTTTGAACGATAGAATGAGGAATAAGGTTATACGAGACCGTTGCGTTTTAAAGATCGAAAAGAGTACCTATGCTTAGATGGTTCATTCATGTTGAGAGGATGAGTGAAAGGCGGTAAACAAAAGGAAATTCCTTTTGGTTTATGGCAGATATGAGTGGTAACGCAGGGACACGCCCTAGGAAGACCTACACTGATCTTATTAGTGAGGTTCTCCAGAAAGGTCAGGTGCGCAGTACTCGTAACTGGCGTGCTTGTATGACGAAATATGTGGACGAGGCGAAAGGAGTATGTAAGGATCATAGCAGGTGGCGTTCTGTGGTCTCTGCCTACCTCCGTGAAAAAGGTTTTCTTTCTTTTTATTATTTTTCTTTCCGTGGGAAAATGGCGTGATTTTATGTATGTTTGTTTGTATGTATTTATATCCTTGAGAAGTACTTACTACTGCGTGACACTGTTTGCCGTCACACTGAAAAAAAAAACGTATAATGAAAATATAAATTTTGTTGCCTCGTTGGTTTAGTGGTCGCAAGCGCGACTGCTGTGCATGAGGTCTTGGGTTCGATTCCCAGGTCGGGCAAAGTGTTATTGGGTTTTTCCATCAGGAATTTCTCAGTAGCAGCCTCGGAGTCTGGATTTGTGCCCGGTTGATGGATTGCCATCAACCAGGCTCGCCCCCTATTACATGGGACTAAAAACATAACTGGCGAAATGTGGGTATACTAATGGGTACACCTCTGCCTAACCCTTCGGGGATTACTACAGGTGTGATGTTATGTTATGTTATGTTATATATTTTGCTCGCGACTTCATCCGCTAAAATTTTTTTACGGATCCCTATTTTTTTACAATAATAAGCCTTTTTAAGTTTATCTCAGACATCACGGCCATCGCTGAAAGAAGAACATCGTAAGAAAACCCGAACTCATAGTTTACATAATTCTGTAATTGCCAATCCGCCTTGAGCAAGCGTGGTGATCATTGCTTTTCATTCCTTCTTTGTACGACAAGAGGCCTTTGCACTGCATTGGGACAGTAATAGGCTGGTGCTATTTTTTTTTTAAATACAGCTTACTAGCATCCGATCCAGGATTTCCTCGCAAATTAAATTTAAAATTGTTTATGATACGAAAGACATGTGGCGCCATCTATCATCATGAGAACGTTATTGTGATTTCTCTCGGGAACAGTACTTTTTTTTTGGAATGAAATGTACCCTTGTACCCTATGTCCGTTTCTATACACCGATAATGTACATGCAAAATTTTTTGATGATCGGTTCAGTGGTTTAGGCGATGAAAGGTAATAAACAAATAAACTTACTTTCGCTTTAATAATATCAGTTAGGATTATTAGGATTAGGATATTTAATACTTAAGGATAACGTAGCTCCCTATTAGTGAAAGAATATTCGGAATAGGACAAGTAGTTTAGGATATTTACAATATCGATTCAATAAATTTACGACTTAAGCTTGTAAAAATATATTTTATAACCACTTACTCCTACTCTGCAAAGTTTTCCATCACACTGTAAAATACAAATCAAATTGAAGACTTCATTTTAAAACAAAACATCACTTTAGAACAGTGCAGACGTACTGCAAAAATGTTTGCTTGCAGCGCCACCTACCAGCCTAACTTATGAATCTACACTATCTAGGGCCGTGCACTCAAATACATACAAAAGATTTCATTAAAATCCAAGCCAAAAATGTCCTAAGGCAGCGGTCGGAAACCCGCGGTTCGCGGACGTCTTGCTTGGGGCCCGTGAATGTTTTGTATTTTTTTATAAAATCAGTTACCTATTACGGTACTTTGTAGTTTCAATTTCTGTGTGATTTACAGTGGTTATTTTTCTAAGCTATACAGCCGAAATATATAAACATAATGTAAGTACGTGTACGAATACATGTCTGAATTTTTTAAACAATATTTTTTATTCTTTTGAAGGGCTTCTAGGGTTAATATCACAATGGCGGCTCGCCTTTCATTTATTTTGCTACCTTGTGCTTGCAAAAGCCTGCCAAAAGGTTGTCGACCCCTGTCCTAAGGAATTAAGTCCGTCTCTATACTTTTTGTTGTATGACGTCTGAAATAGCCGACTTTATTGTTTTAATTTTACTTTTAAATAATAATAATAATAACTGTAATACATTACCGCAGCAATACATTGCTCTCTGGAGCACTGAAAAACATTAAATAATTTTATATTTTGTAATTTGTTATTCTAATTGTTTTTTTAGTTATTGAAAAAAAAAAACCGTTGAAAACGAAACAGTCTAGTTCCGTCCGCAAACCTACGTCACCTACTCATAACTGGTTTACACCGGTTTGATCCAGTTAGATGCAGTTATACACGTCACATGGGCTTAATGCAATCATCCTTCTAATATGGGTAGATGTCGTAGCTATTGTGGAGTTTACCCGCTGTGTTTTGTCGCAATGGGGGTAATAAAATAGTACTTACTTATTGTGACACTTAAGCTAGAAACATACTGGTCCCATGTATACAACACATGCGATACAACATGAGAAAATAGAGAATATGCATTTTTTTATCCCCTTTTTGTGTTTCCGTATTTTGTATGAGTCTGTATGAAAATATTGATTATAAAAGAGTACGTATGGAGATTTTTGCCCATTCTTCTTCATACAAAACTACCTTTTGGAAGAGTCAATTAGATTCAATTCTTTTTTCTTGTATTTGACGTTCAAAAATACAGTGGTCTTATTAATATATATTATGATTCGACTTTGACTTTGACTTTCACCGAGGGATAATTTAGGACTTTGGCTTAATTCTAAAATCTACGCAGACGAAGTCGCGGGCAGAAGCTAATGAAGAAGATATTTCTCTTGACATTGCTGTAGTGTTAAACCATAAAAACTGCATAAACTGTGATTTGTAGTAAATTGGCCTGTTCCACTATTACTGGGAGTTTTTAATTTGTTTTGACTTGGCACTAGAATGCATTTTTCCTTTTTTTTTGGTACAGCATCTCACGGTCAACCTACAATATGGACATCCTATGAGGTCAGGCTGGATCGAAACGCAAAATTTGGTCAGGACTATCCTATATTTTCATACAAACAGCATGGTTTCCCTACTACTGTTCAACCTACACGGTTGATGCACTTGCAGCCAATTACGAGAACATGCGCCAATCTGTAACCTGTTTTATTGTTACACTAGTGATGTGTTAATTAAATTATTAATTAGCTTCGGTGTCATCTGTAAATATTTTCTATCAAACACTAGCGATACGTCCCGGTTTCCCTCGGGTGCAAACTTTTGACATTTTTGTTAGATATTTGAACAAAATCATGCAAACCTTGTCCCGACAACTACAAATACATAAAAAAATGGTACGTGGACATGAAACTAAATGTTTTTAGTATTTTGAACTAAGCAGGAAGTGGTTTTATGCTGCTTCTCTACATGGTATAAAACAAAGTCGCTTTCCGCTGTCTGAACGCTTAGCCTGGCCACACACGACAGCCACAATACAACGTCACCGACGTCAACTGTGAGCGAGTCCATGTAAAATACAGACTGTTAGTGTAAACACCATTGTCACTAAAACCGTAGGTACTTGATTTATTATAAAAAAATGTTTATCTGAATTTAAAAATAAATAAACAAAGTTTTCTTTCAAAATTTTTAAAAAAATCTGTCCGACACCGTCCTTAAATTCATGGATACTATGCGCCTGAGTTACATAATCACCGCAAAGGGCGTTGACCTGCTGCACTGGCCGTCCGTTATAACTACCTACATAAGTTTTAACTAATTTTAACATTGTAATATAGGGTGAAATAATTTTGAAGAAAAATGGAGATTTTACTTTAAAAAAAAGATATTTTCTTTAATTGAATTTACGTTCTATTAGTGAAACCAAACCACTGGTTTCAAGGATAACGGTGTTTACACTAACATTCTGTATATAAAAACTGCAGGAAATACGTCGGTGGCGTTTTGTGGTTGTGGTCGGTGGCCCATGATCTTTTAAACTCCGCAACGGATTTTAATGCGGTTTTCATCAATAGATAGAGTGATTCAAGAGCTATACGTATAGTTAGTATAATCTACATTGGAACCGTGCGAAGCCGGGTTGGTTCCCTATTTTATGATAAACCTTTTGAATCTTATATTTCATTTTTTTTACATTTTTATGCTTACCAATGAATTACACTGTTTTCCCGTGCACTGTAAAAAGAGATAATTGAATTTGTTGGCATTTTCATAAATTATTACAATTGGGAAAATGAAAAAAAAAAAATGTTTTTTTTTTTTATGTACCTATTTGAAAACTTTATTATCAATAATATAAATTGATACTCAATGCAGAAAATATAATAAATAAATGAATTATAAACAATTGAAAATTGTTGTGACGTAATGTTTATTTACTCCATCGGGCATTTTTATTATTATGACGTCATGATTACGCGATCGTGTTTATTCGGACGTTTTCGGTACTGGATTCAAAAGTAAATTTTTATTTTGAAATATCTTATGAACTATTGCAAAAATAAAAAAATTAAATAATAGTTTTGTTAGAGAAGATAACAAAACTATTTTTTTTTTATCAAAAACCCTATTGCTGCCAGTTTTGGGCACATTTCTAGTTGATGGCGATGCGGAAGAATTTTTTGATACTATTTAGTTTTAGTTTCTTTATTATTCCATTTATTTATTTAGTACACATATATAATTACATTTTTAAATATTATTATAAAATAGATATAAAAACATTTAAAAATTTAAACAATAACATTTAATAATAGGCGTCGGGAACAGGATCCAAGCCACCGGTGGTCAGGGCTCCTGAGAAAGGAATCTCCTAACAATACGCGCCGTGTCCAGAAGTACCGCTTTCTGAATCAAGCCCTTGATCCAACCGCCCAACGAGAGCCTCCTAAGGTGTAAGTTTCTTTTATTATTATGATTTTCTTTTTATTATTAAGTCTGTAAATATTATTAATTTCAATTCAGACTTACCAAAGACGCGGAATCACCACCGCGGGTCTAAAAATTAAAAAAAAATATTTTAAACGATAGTGATACAATACAATATCTGTGTTAATGCACACAGATAATGAAAAATGAATTTGTTAGAATTATTTATATATTTTTTATATTTCTATAATCTATTATAGTCTACATACCGAAGATTTGCATTCTTGTGCGCTGCACTGGAAAAAATAAAGTTATTATGTTTGTTATAATGTTTAAGCTACTAAAGTGTGTCGTGATGGCCCAGTGGTTAAGGCACCCGTCTCACGTTGTGGGTTCAAATTACCAATTACCAATTGGTAATTTGAACCAAGTACCAATGTGACTTTTTAATTCATATGTACTTTCTAAAGTTTATCTTGAACATCACTGGCATCGTGAGGAAACCTAGGACTTACTGTTCCACTCAAACCATGTCAGAGGCCGTTGAGGCGGTTTAGAAACTCTGACACTAGGTGTGTGGGGTCGTTAGACCTTACTGCCCACACGATAAAGAAGAAGAACAGCTGTACGTGTTTTCCGGGGCATTGGAGTGTCACACCACTCGGATAATGATAGAGGCAGTGTACCTGTGTTTGCGCACAAACTTGTGCACTATAATATCTGCTGCCTACTTAGGGATTGGCCGCCGTGAAAAAATCAAGTCTGAAGAATATTAATACATAGTTATGAGAAAACGAAAATATGTTGTTTTGATAAAACAGCTTATTTGAGATGCGAGTTGCCTAACCTAAGGGGTCTTACCACTATGTCTAGCGTTTCGTTGGATTTTCAACACTATGCTCAGAGTCTTGAGGTTGAAAATTCAACAGTAAAAATAACAAGTAATTTAAAGTAATAATACTGTTTTAAAGCATATTGTAGTAGGTTGCCAGGCATTGGCTGAGTGCCGAAGTGTACTATAAAATTTGACTTACCGATGCAGAGCTTCGAAGACCTAAACACTTAGATAAAATGACAAATGATTATTAGATTTAAGGCTATAAAAAATGAATTTTAAAGACTTTTGATGTAATAATTATGTTTTTTTTTGAAGTGGTAAAATCATCAAAAGAGTCCTTCTGCTCTGCGTGTGGTGGAAGGGACTGTCAGACTTTTATTGACTAAAAAACCACCCTGTTCCTTCTGTTGCCTTTTACGTTCCGGGGCCATGGTATCCTGTTAAGGCTGGGCGCTGACGTCCGCTTTCCGGTTCAGGAAGCGTATATCTATGTACATGCACGCACATACATAAAATACACATATGTGTACATACATTTTTTACATGTGTGTGTGTGTGTATTATGTATGTATGTCTATGTATGGATAAACACGCTTCCTGATCCGGAAACCGGACGTCTGCGCCCAGCCTAAGACGTCCCGCAACCCCGAATAATAATAATGCTGTAAAAACAAAGAAGGACAGAATGAAAGAAAGAAATGCATACATCAATGCAGCCCTAAACCGAACCACAAAGGTTGCTTCAAATCATGTCAAACCTAAAAAAAAAAATAAGAAATATTTTTTGTATATTATACTTACCTTAACTTCGCATTTAGGATCAAAGCACTGAAAAAATAATATTTTGAACATTAAATTATTAACATACACGATTTGTTTTATATTATTTATAAGAGGTGTAAACATACTGCTTCGTTGTTCTAGTGGTTGCGAAGCTACTGAGCATGAGGTTTTGGGTTCGATTCCCAGATCGGGAAAAGGTTTATTGGGTTTTTCCATCAGGAATTTCACAGTAGCAGCCTCAAAGTCTGGATTTGTGCCCGGTTGATGGCAAAGTCTCGCCCCCTATTACATGGGACTTAAAAACATAACTGGCGAAATGTGGGTGTACTAATGGGTACACCTCTGCCTAACAGAAAGTAACATTAAAATACTAGTGTTTTAAGAGACGGCGTTACGTCCCCATGTACAGTAAGCGGTCATAAGTGCAGTAGCATGCTAAGGTTGGAATTGCTGTGAACACGTGGTACAGGTCATACCTACATCTGTGTATATAAGTGATGTATTCAAATTTAAAGTCAAAGTCAAATTATTTATTTAATAAGGCCATTATAAGGCACTTTCGAACGTCATAACACAGTACTGTAACCACCCAGAGGTGGGTACCGGGATATTTGTATATTATTGAAAGACTTATTGATCTTTAAACTTTGTATTCACTTTTAAATTAAATTATTATATGTTAATTCTAGTTCTTAGTTTAGGCTTGACAGCCGCTGACACGCGGTCTGCATCTATTCTAAATATAAAAGTAATATTATTCTCATACCAAATAGTTTGCATATGGCTCAAACAGCCAGGGTCTCTACAGAACTCGCACAAAGTGTCAATCTATTTGCTTTGTAGATTGCTTCTCCACTTTTAACCGCTACTGTACTAGTTAATAAACAATACCTTTTTAACGCAATCCGATTTCCCTGTTCCTTTTCTAAGACTATTGGGTTCAATTACAGCTGTAGAGTTACTTGGTTTCGGTTGGTTGTCCTAAAAAATAAAAAAAAGAGACATGGATTATTAAGTTCGATGGTTTTTGTAATATACCCATCATTTACAGGTGTGTGTTGTCCATTGAAGCATTAGAAAACCAGTGTCAGACGACAATACAGCTAAAAAGAATCTTATTGCCGTTGAAGTAAGGCACACACTGCGCTTTAGGCATTCCATTTTTCTATATCTATCTTGCTATAAATGCTATTCTTCTTGCTTTTTTTCTTTATATCTCACTCATTAAGACACAGACCGTTGTTACGGGTAGTCAGAAGCCCGAAGGTCTGACAACCAGTCTTACAAAGAGGTATCGTGTTACCCAGTAACTGGGTTGTGCAGGTCAGATAGGCAGTCATTCCATGTAGAATATAGGTATCGAGCTACATTCTATTTAAACTAAAAGCCGACTCCAATTTTAATCAAAGCGCAACTAATTACAATTGTGGATAAGATGTATTACCTAATTTAATAATCATTTCCACAAGGGGCACGTCGCCGTAAACGTTGAAATGACCAGTTTAGTGACGAAAAAGAGTGTTTTGTTTGCAAAATTAGTTAGAAATGTGAATGATTGTAGAACACAATAAAAATAGATTAGTAAACATTTAAGCTGGACATACTATTAATAATTGGGCAATCAAATCTGCCCTCAATGATAATGAGAAAAGTCTCCTCAATGAGGAGACTTTTCGAGCTGCACCGAATCCTCTAAAGCAATGAAGCACGCTTACGCCTGATCGCTGCAAAGCCATTAATGAACATACCCTAGGCATTACAGAAGCGAGGCAGCCCCAACAGCATCCTGAACACATGGTTGTATTGAACTCCAAAAGCAATTTCAAGGGGTGAAGGGAAAAACGTATCAAGCGCCAATTTAGTCTTGTTTTATATCCAACCTTATTATGTGTGTGAATAAGGTTGACTATGTAACACGACCAAATTGTTGCTTGGTACATTTTTCCTTTCACTCCTCGATATGATAATCAAGAATTACCCTTACATTTGCGATCAGTTCTGGGATGAAATTTCTTGTCTGCATCGGTACTAACGCATTATCCTCAGTTTCTGATGTTTCTTCTTTCTTCTTGTCTTTCTTTTGTGTCTTCTCTTCTGGCCGATTCTTATTCTTTGTTACCTTTACATTTCGTGCCTGATTCTTTCTTGATTCTTTTTGTTTTATTGGTTGTATTTCTAGTTGTGCTCTCGGTTGGTACATTGGTTGCACGTCCAAACTATCTGGTATTATCGGAAGGTGCTCCTCAGTGCTCGTGGGTAGCTGGACTATATCATGTTCTCTTGGATTCTCCTGGCTTGGTATATAAGTGTCGAGTAGTGATGTCTTTTTCCTTGGTCCTATGTCTACTGCTGCCTGCCATTGTTTAACCATCTCATTACCAATCTGGGACTTATTCTCTTGCGGTAAATTGTCACCATTTACATCTCGAACATCAGTTGATTTGCGTGACCAGTGGTTTCTATACACTTTGTCTGATGGCTCTGACCTTTTTGATACATATATAATTTTGAAATCAGTATATTGAGAAAATACAACGCCAAAATAAAAAGTTGTGAAAATGAGTACGATGCTTAATTTTAATTTAGACATTCTGTACGTTGTTATTGCTACGATATGTTCATGTACTGGATTGATTTCACTATCTATCTATTTCATGGTATGGAAATCGATTATGTTTGGTGTTCTATTCGTGAAATTGCATTATATCTTGTCCACGCATGTTCTTACTATTGTTAGGAATAGTTTCTTGTGAGAGGTTTCAACCTCATGATCTTTGGAGCAAGGCTATTTATATAGACTGTTAGATTATAAGCTACACAAATGAATAAATAAATAAATACTCTAGAAAGGTCGTTTGATACATACACTTTCTAATGTAGACTAATATGAGTAAGAGGAGTATTTGTTTATTTATTTGTAAAAAGCAATATCTGGAAATGCAGGTATGATTACTAAAATACTTTCGCTATTAGAAATTTACACTACAGTCACTTACCTTATGCTATATTTGACTGTTGAGAACTCGCATGCATCTTAATGTTAAAGCGAATGTCACTTAGTCATTCCGAAATATCGAAAACTGCTTGACGTAAAAACACGAAATTTGGAAGGGAAGTAGTTCACAGATAGTAAACGTCCACTAAGCAAGAATTTTCCAAAATTTTGCTAGACGTATCGTACCGAAAACTGCTCGACGTAAAAGGATGACATTTTTCATGGAGATAGTTCATAGTTATTAAACGTCTGTTAAGAAAGGATTTTCCAAAATTCTCACCCCCTTTTTTTTTGAGGTGGTAAAAAACATCAAATTACTCCTTCCGCCCTGGGTGGGGCGGTAGGGACTGTCAGCCTTTTACTGACTAAAAAACCACCCTGTTCCTTCTGTTGCCCTTTACGTTCCGGGGCCACGGTATCCTGTTAAGACGTCCCGCAACCCCGGAAATTCTCACCCCTAAGGGATGAAATGAGGGTTCAAAGTTTGTACGGAGAAACAAGATTAGATCGCCAATAACCGACATTTATGCGGGAGAAGGCACAGGCAGAAGATAGTAAGGTACTAAAACTTTCAACATTTAGGAGTCTACAATCATAGGTACTGAAACCATTCTTATAGTAGTTAATGCTCTTTTCACCGTGTATAGGCAGGCTTAGCCGCTATTAAAACAAGCCACATTAGCCGTGAGGCACATTACACGTGCGACTAACAAAACACATTACGGCAATGCTCAGTGCTGGAAAAGAGCAATAATATTGTATACAAAGTGTACAGCAGCTTACTGTCTACTTGTACAATTATGTGCTTCATCATCTGCCCAGCCTTTTCCCAACTACGTTGGGGTCGGCTTCCAGTCTAACCGGATGCAGCTGAGTACCAGTATTTTGCATGGAGCGACTGCCTATCTGACCTCCACAACCCAGTAACTGGGTAATACGAGACCCCTTGGTAAGACTGGTTGTCAGACTTGCAAGCTTCTGACGACTCGTAACGACTGTCAAAGATCCACGCATGACAGCCGGGACCAACAGCTTAACGTGCTTTCCGAGGCACGGAATGATGTCAGTAATGTCTAAGATAAACTTTAGAAAGTACATGTGAATTGAAAAAGTCACATTGGTACTTGCCCGGATTCGAACCCACAACCTTGTGCATGAGAGGCGGGCGCCTTAACCGCTAGGCCATCACGACATTCACAATTTACAACATTGTACAATTATGTGCTTACAATACTTAAAGATTGTACTGCCTTAAAATAGCCTTTTACAACGATATTAAAAAGAAAATCTTATTACTTATAAATGCGAAAGTTTTGATGGAAAGATTTTTGTTACTCAATCACACCGGGTTTAACGTATCTGGATGAAATTTGGGACTGATATAGATGGTCTTTTATGGCTGTTTTCATGTATTCGTGGAATAATTTAGCACTTTGGTTTAATTCTGAAACCGAGGCAGACGAAGTCGCGGACAGTATTTAAAAGATTCGTTAGTTTTCTTGGAATTTCTTGCTCGTTCTTCTCAAATAGCTTTAACGTTCTGGCTGACTCACTCTTTAACAATACAGAAGAGCCTGTAAATAATTTATTTAAATTAAATGAATTGATTTTGATTATAAATAAATTGGTTACAAAAAAAAATCGTTTCGCAAAATAGAAACCTAAATAATTTAGCGCAACTAAATAATTTAACATAACATAACATCACGCCTGTAATCCCCAAAGGGTTGTCAGGTGCACTATTAGTACTCCCACGTTTCGCCAGTTTTGTTCAAGTTCCATGTAATAGGGGGCGAGTCATCAATCGGGCACAAATCATGACTTTGAGACTGCTATTGAAAAATTTCAGATGGAAAAACCCAATAACACTTTGCTCGACCTGGGAATCGAACCGAAGACCTCATGCTTAGCTGTCGCGTTTTGCAACCACTAGACAAATAAACTAGATACCTAAAAAACTGGTAACAAAAATGTAACATTTTCGCAATATAGAAACCTGGTAACACTACAAAATATATAATACAGGAGTACATATATCCTCGGTACACACAGTTACCACAATGAGTAGTTACGTAGTTGTTCTCGCGAGATGTCGCTTGTGATGCGAACGATTGACAACAACCTTGCGTCGAGGAAATTAAACTGTTAAACTGCGAGCCCGTTTACACGTCACGACTTTTTACGATAATACTTACGATTTATTTTATGATACAGTATTTTGTGAGTGTGTTTTTTAAGAGGGACTCGTGTTTATGAGACTTTTTGCCTATTTCACAAAATATACGTGACGATTTGTCAACCATTTTTATAATCTTTTTTTTTTGTTTTGCTGTGTATAATCTTTATGGGTGTTCCTCGCTCTAGGGTAGGGGGGAAGAGGGTTTGTCAGATTTTTACTGTTACTTTACTCATGGTATCTTATGGCTTCTGGCGACCTGTAACGACTGTCAAATATCCACGTGTGGCAGCCGAGAACAACGGCTCAACGTGCTTTCCGAGGTATGGAGGAGTCTCGGTGTGTAAAGATGGTCCATTCACGAACTAACGCCGGCAAGCGTAGCTTAACCTGATGCTTCAAACCGTGTAGCTGTTATTACGAGCTCTCTTGTCTACTTTTAAACTATTAGATAAAACATAATTTTGAAGAGTTTTGTATTGTTTAAGATTCTGTTTACATTGATTAGAAGGCTTTAAAACTAAGTTTTGACACACAAATTGTTTGAGAAGGTTCGGGAATAATTTTCAAAGTTGAATAATTTCTTTACAAAATGCAAATACACGACAAACTTAATTAAATACAATGCGCAACATTGTTTTTGGGAGTATTTTGTGGTTTATGAGACACTAGCTTTTGCACGCGACTATCGCGGACTTAGACGTGTCGTAGATAAAAGGAGTAGCCAATGTCCTTTCTAGGGTGTTTAAACTTAATACTTATTCTCTTTCTTCTTCTTCTTGGAGAAAAAATAATGAACTTACTACTTAAAATGGTTTAGTCGTCGCCTGCCGGTGTTGCGGGACGTCTTCACAGGATACCGTGGCCCCGGAACGTAAAGGGCAAAAGAAGGAACAGGGTGGTTTTATAGTCAGTAAAATTCTGACAGTCCCTTCCGCCCCAAATGTAAATACCGCGGGTCTGCTTATTTTCCCAACTATGTTGGTGTCGGCGTCTAACTGGATGCAGCTGTATACCAGTATTTTATATGGAGCGACTAGGTACCTATCTGACCACCGTAACCCAGTAACTGGGCAATACAATACCCCTAGGTAAGTCTGGTTGTCAGACTTTCGGGCTTCTGACGACCCGTAATAACTGTCAAAGATCCACGTACGACAAACATATTATTAAAAAGAAAGAAAAAAGTGTTGACAGTAATTTCCGCAAATCTACTCCTGAATATCTATGTCAAAGTTTGTATCCCAATAAAAATACAGTCAAGAGCTAGCATATTTTTTTTCTATATTTATATGAGTGAAACCAACTAGAACAAGTTGCATAATAAAAGCGTTCAGTCATAACACAGGGGGGAAAGTTTGTTTAGATGCGAATGATACATACAAATGCGAGCTGTTAAGGTGCGTACATACTAAAGCATGTCCGTTTAACAATACAAGTATACCCTTTCTCTAACTGCACACTAACGAATAGGGCCAAAGTCAAACTAACAAAAGATACTTTATTAAAAAGTCATTGGTGCCGATTCCCTTGGACACAAACTAAACTAAAATTAGACTATTTCCATCTTTTTCTGTCCAATAAAATAAGAAAGAGACTAATGTAAATAAGGGCTGTCAAATTTAGTCAATCTGACACATCCATACAATTATAGTTGACATCTTAAAACGTATGGATTAAAAATACGGAGAAGTTCAAGGCAAAACTAATTTGACATCGCTAACTTACTTCGCTGTATCCGATTGCTTCGCTGTAAGAGATGTCAATTCTCTAAATTTAGTCTAGTTTGTGAACAAGGGAATCGGCACCACTGTGAGGTAATAGCTTTTAACAAATTAAATAAATAAAAATAATTCAGAAAGTAAATTAAATAGTAAGTTATTAAAGTAGAATTTTAATTATTTTTAATTTATTCATTACTGTTTTGAATTTTTTATATCTTACTTTGTTGTTTTAAGCTAGGACAATAACTTGCACCAACCATGTTACCTGTTCACCACGTTTGGTTGACTGGTAGAAAATGCTTACGGCATTAAGTCCGCTAAGAATAGCACATAGCCTTTTATCCCGGATAAATGTATGATTCCCATTGGATAATACAGAGTGACTGGTAACTCAAAACTTTCCCATAAAAAAATATATTCAAAGATCTCCCCCCTCAATTATAATAAAAATTACACACTAATTTAATAGTGTAATAATGTTAATGTAATAATGTTAGTCATCTCTTGTTAAAAACAAAACTGTTTACTTATTTATTTACATACATAACATAACATCACGCCTGAAATCCCCGAAGGGTTAGGCAGAGGTGTACCCATTAGTACACCCACATTTTGCCAGTTATGTTTTTAGTCCCACGTAATAGTTTTTAATTTTTACATATTTAAGGTGTTTAACGCACGTAGCATGAATTCTCTTATTGTATAATAGTGATCAGTGGATAATAGTGTTGGTTGTACAATAAGTTCTGTAATTTAAGTAATTAGTGTATGTGTAACATGCCATTGTACTACTGTTTTTTATCATAAATAAATAAATAAATAAGGGGCGAGCCTATTACCATCAACCGGGTACAAATCCAGACTCCGAGGCTGCTACTGAGAAATTCCTGATAAAAAATCCCAATAACACTTTGCCCGACCTGGGAATCGAACCCAAGACCTCATGCACAGCAGTCGCGCTTGTGACCACTAGACCAACGAGGCAGTCACGTATTTATTTATTTAAACTTTGAGCAATAAAGGTACAAAGCCTATTCCATTTTAAATGTATAATGTTCGGTGTCCTATATAAACAAACGCTCAAGTTAGCACACACCTTTACATTACTCGAGAAGGAACTTTTCTTTTACACACGAGTTTATATCAAAGGAGTTTTTGTTCGCACTTGTTTCGAGACGAATCGCTTTCAGTATTGTTGTCAAAGGGAAGGCTTGGTTCTGACGTGTACGTCAATTTTCTGTTTGCTAAGATTAGCTTTTGTGAGCTTGACGATTTTGTTTGCTTAAGTAAATCCTGCGTGAGGAATCGGCATCAAAGTGGGCTGGTATGTAAATAAATATGAATAAGGAAATAAATCTATCTTTTATTTTAATGTGGTTTAGGGATTACAGAAAAAGATTTAGACGAATAGTTAGTACCTACTTTCAAGTCAAAACATTTATTTCAATTAGACCAATTACAGGCACTTTTGAATTGTCAAGGAGTCAGTCAGTTAGTCCGAAAGTTGAAGCTAGTTGATCGTTCCAAAACGGAGGTAGGCCTCTATGGAGAAGAACGAGCAAGAAACTCCACGGCACTCTATTCAATTAAGCTTTTACAAAATCCTGGTTACAATATTCTTGTTGCTTCTACATGTAAAAACAATGAAGATAAATATAAAATAAAGATATAAGCCATGGCAGTTAAGAGATGACCAATCCCAACTGACAGTGCTCATTCACGAACATGACGCGTGAGTCAGCACCGCTTAGCTCAACCATCTTTAAGGGAACCAAATGACCATTGCTTGCGAAGCCGGGGCGGGTCAGATTTGTGCCCAGTTGATAGCAATTTAAGTCCCCCCCTAAAGTAATCCCCCCCTATTACATAAGACTTAAACAAAACTAGCGAAATGTGAGTGTACTAATCGGTACACCTCTGTCGTGGATTACAGGCGTAAAGTTATGTTATGTTGTTAATAAGCTGCAAAACAAAATCGTATGGTGTAAACGAGCTTTTTCTGTCTCGTCAAATTGAGCGACAATCAGTGTTAACGTGAACCGACTCGCAACGCTTCGTGTGAAGCGCACAGCAGTTCCACGTGACATTACGTTTGTCAGATTTAAACGTTGATTTCGTTTTCGGTTGTAAAATTTACAACTGAGGGGGAGCTTGTGGCTTAGTAATAACAGCGTTCAGACGTCACTTGTTTTCCAATTCAATCGATA
Organism: Hoplodrina ambigua; assembly: GCA_949774945.1. NCBI lineage: Eukaryota > Metazoa > Arthropoda > Insecta > Lepidoptera > Noctuidae > Hoplodrina > Hoplodrina ambigua. The sequence goes on from OX458990.1 coordinate 3,228,582, forward strand.
AACTATTTATTAATTTCTAAAGACATAAATGTACCTACTATACTTATTGTAATTTTTTTTTAAAGTATGTATGGTGTTTCTTGCCCATTCTTTTCCATACGAAACTAGCTTTTGGAATGGGAAACTAGATTCAGTATTATAAAGAAAATATTTTCTCTAGTAAATGACCTTTAAAAGTGTTTTCAAATGGTCTAATTGAAATAAATGATTTGACTTTGACCGAAAATCGAATTTAACTGTTAATTGAAAATGTTTCTTTTTTGGGCTAATATAAAGTGTTTTTTTAAACAAGTTATGTCTTGTAATTATTGGTTACTGCACTCTTCCCGCGACATCGTTTGTGTGATTTTTCTTACGGAACCCTATTTTTTTTACATAACATCACGCCTGTAATCCCCGAAGGGCTAGGCAGAGATGTACCCATTAGTACACCCACATTTCGCCAGTTATGTTTTTAGTCCCATGTAAGAGGGGGCGAGTCTATTGCCATCAACCGGGCACAAATCCAGACTCCAAGGCTGCTACTGAGAAATTCCTGATGGAAATACCCAATAACACTTTGCCTGACCTGGGAATCGAACCCAAGACCTCGTGCACAGCAGTCGCGCTTGCGACTACTAGACCAACGAGGCAGTCAGTATTTTTTTTAAAATATAATATAGCCTATGTCACCCTGGGAAAGTGTGGCTTCCCAACAGGGAAAAAAATTGTCAAATCGGTTCAGTAGTTTCGGAGCTAATGCAAACAAACAATCAAATCTTTCCACTATAAAATATATAGGTTTACATTGGTGCCAAATAACTAATTTTGACATCCCTCGCTACACATTAGCGCACATCTGTAATGGAAACCCATCCTGAACCATAATTTCTCACCATCTTAAAAGCCTATATCTAGCTATGGAAGTTTATTAGTTAAATTATAAGAGGGTTTAGTTAAATTATAATAGGGTTTAACCCCATTCTATTTAAGACTAGCATATTCCTGCGACTTTGTCCGCGTAAATGTCGGTTATCCATGATATTTTTTTGGGCGGAATCTTAATTATTTTTGTAACATGAATGCCTATTTTTTTGTAACAACATCTATCTGCCAGTGAAAGTCCTTTCAAAATCGGTACAGCCGTTTAGAAGGTAAACCATTTCAATTTTATTCATTCTGCCAGGGATTTCGACCGCGTAGTTTTTTTCACCTGCTTTAAGTTACGTCTTAGATAATTGCTCCGCTCCTTTGCGTCGTAGCGCGATATATAGCCTATACTATTCCTCATGAATCTGGCTATCACATAAAACAATCCAATACGACTGGTAGATTCAGAGATTAGCGCGATTAAACACACAAACAAACAAAAAAAACTTTTCAGCTTAAATTATAGCGACCGGGATTAGGGTGAGCCGTAATCCCTTTACAGTTAATTGATTAGACAACTGTCTTGTAAGCTTTTAATAAAGAAAGTCATGCTAAGCCTAATTGATTGAAAGAAAATTTCTGGGAATTTGTGTTAAAAGTCGTTTGTTGTTTGAGGTTCGCCGCAGTTCAAGGGATAATCTTTGAACGAATAACAAGCCCGGTTTTCGAAAGTCGATTCAATTTAATCTGTTTTTCAAATCTTAAGTCAAATAACTGTCACATAATTTGATTGGAAGTTCAACCAGTCTTACTTAGGGGTATCGTATTACCCAGTTACTGGGTTGTGGAGGTCAGATAGGCAGTCGCTCCATGTAAAATACTGGTACTCAGCTGCATCCGGGTAGACTGGAAGCCGAACCCAACATAGTTGGGAAAAGGCTAGGCAGATGATGATGATGAATTTGATTGAAAGTCTTCTTTGTCACTTTGCACGACCTGGGAATCTAACCCAAAACTTTATGCTCAGCAGTCCCGCTTTGTGACCACTAGACCGACGATTAAATAAAATAAGACTATTCACACGGAAATGCTAGATGTAAACCATAGCCGGAGGTAACGCTTGAACCACAGATTGTAAATAAGAAATGGTTTGCATAGGATTTAGGAACGGGCGCTTACCGTTTATGTATTCCGTGGTCTATGTAATATATGGCATGAGGCTAGCACGATGGTTAATGCAGATTTTATGTACTGTTGGGCATGTACAGATGCGGAATTAAAGGGCTTAGCAACTTTGTGGCATACATAAACTCACGCCTTTTTCCCATGGGGGTAGGCAGAAACCACAGAACGCACCTGCTACGATCCTTAAATACTTCTGACGTCTCGTCCACGTTCATACATCTCGTCATACAAGCACGCTGGTTACGAGTAATGCGCACCTGACCTTTCTGAAGAACCTCACCAATAAGGTCAGTGTAGGTCTTCATAAGGCGTCCCCTCCCTGCGTTGCCACTCACCTCTGCTATATTAATACCTTTTGTTAATCGTCTTTCACTCATCCTCTCAACATGACTGCACCATTTAAGCATACCCTTTTCTCTAAGCACACGGTTTTGTGGTACTTATAATTTTTATGGCGTATAGCCCATATATTCCCAGGTTGGGCAGAGTGTTATTGGGTTTTCCATCAGGAATTTCTCAGTAGCAACCTCGGAGACTGGGTTTGTGCCCGGTTAATGGCAATGGGCCCCTATTACATGGGACTTAAACATAAATGGCAAAACGTGTGTGTACTAATGGGTACACGTCCGCTTCAAACACAACAAATGCAGACTTCGATGCTGCTACTGAGAAATTCCTAATGCAAAAACCCAATAACACTTTTCCCGACCCAGGAATCAAACTTAATACCTCAAGCTTCGAAGTCGCGTTTTACGACCACGTGACCAACGAGACAGTCATCACGCTCGGTTAATTTTCAAATAAAGTTATTTGACATGACGTCGTTGTGGCGAATATTGGATTTTGGACCATAAAAGCCCCACTTATGGGGAAAAATAACAAATTATAGGAAACAGTACGTAATGCTTGTCCAATTTGTCACTTTATCTATTGGACACAAATCCCAAACAATATCGGAGACAGAAATCGCGTATTACGAAGTAATCCTGGTCGCATAAAGATACTTCTAAATGTCGACCCCTTGTCTCGTACAAGGGGATTATACTGGATGCTAGTTTGTTGTACCGGCTTCTGTTGCTATGCTGCTAGAATTTAAGGCTTTTCAGTTGTAGGAAAAGCTGTCAGAATAAGCCACTATGCTAGCTTAAACAAGGTGCAGATTTCCGTGCTCGCCGCATTTCAAGAAGTTATCTTATAGTCAAATAAAATTACGACACCTCGTACATCCATACTAATATTATAAATGCGAAAGTGTGTCTTTCTGTCTCATACCTCTTCATGCTTAAACCGCTGAATCGATATAGGTGAAATTTTGTATAGAGATAGTTTCAGTTTAAAATAATAGTTTTATCCCGGAAATCACCCCCTAAGGCGGTGAAGAGGGGGATGGAAATTTGTATGCAAGTACGTTATAAACAAGTTTCACGCGGACGTAGACGCGGGCAAAAGTTATTAATTTTAAATACTTGTTCCTTTAGTTGTTTGTGTATGTCAGTATTTCAGAATAAACCTTTTTGCAAATACAGAATCGTCCTTTTCGTACGCGGTACGCAGTATCGAGGCACTGCCTTTCGCACATACAACGGAAAGATATAGATACTGAAAAATTCCTTATGGACACATAACATAACATCACGCCTTTAATCCCCAAAAGTTCAGGCAGAAATGGTCCCATTAGTACACCCACATTTCGCCAGTTATGTTTAAGTCTTGTACACAAATTCAGACTCCGACGCTGCTGCTGAAAAAATCCTGATGGAAAAACTCAGTAACAACCTGCCCGACCTGGGAATCGAACCCAAGACCTCATGCTCAACAGTTACATTGCGACCACTAGTCTAACCAGCAATCATTCCTAATGGACAATCTTAAAACACTTTTTGCCCGACGTGGGAATGGAACCCAGGACACGCTGGTGACCACAAGACTAGCCGGGCACCGCATAATATAATGCTATTCTCTCGCTGCACAAAGTTCCTGACTGAAGATGAAATGTATTGTTACATCACACTGGCGAGAAAGTCTTGAACGCTTCGTTTCCTTCACAACTTGCCACACAATAATAGTATGAAGACTTCTACAACGTACACTGGACAGGCAGGGATGCCAACATAAAGACTTGAAGTCAAGTTGGTAAATATTCATAAACTTAGTCACCTTTTTGAGTGTATAAAAAATAAAAAACTTTAAATTCATCGACGGCGGCCATCTTGAACTGATTTTCATCGAACATAGCTAAGAACAATCCTGACCAGTTTACCTTTCTAACAAAAAAAAAAACAAAGTTAAAATCGTTTATCCGTTCAAGAGCTACGATGCCACAGACAGACACGTCAAACTTACAACACCCTGTCATTTTTGCGTCGGAGTTGTTTTAAAATCAATAAATAGTTTACATAATTGTATGATTTTTACAATATACAATAATTAATCTAAACATAAAACCTTAGAGTAAATATAAAATAATTATGTACAATTTATAAAAAAGACAGAAAAGAGAAACCTCATAGTTGATCAATTAATTTTGCTAATAACGTCACAGTTATCTTTAGTCCCAAAAAATCTATCACAGCTTATAAAAAGTATGTCAGTTGATTGTTTATGTCCACAATCTAATTCGAAAGCGACCTCATTCGTTTTAAGTAAAACATCACAGATTCACAACAAGACGAAGTTCAAATTTCGAATTCAGAGAACGATACTACAATTCTTCTAAAACGACATCCAGTTATTTATTTATAGATATTTTTCCGTCTAGCAACCCTACTATAACGTTGTCGCCAAACTAAAAGTCTACTAAATCATTCGCAAGTCGTATGGAGCAAGACCTTAACGCGTATATCATATGAATTTATTTCTTTGTGACCTTACAAAAAAAAAACCTCATATATTTCATTGGCATTTGTTCTATTACTGGAATCGTATCCATCATTCTCGCAGATGGGAAATAAATTGGAAATATATCTTTTGTCGCGAAAATCATGTAAACATTATAACTTTTTATGTTATTAGTTAGTAAATAAGTCGGCATTCCGGTAGTGGGAATCATGTTTCTTTTTTGTTTATAATTCAAGACAACATAATATAACTGGCGAAATGTGGGTGTACTAATGTGAACGCCTCTGCCTAACCCTTCGGGGATTATAGGTGTAATGTTATGTTTATGTGGATCCAAGACAGTTAAATCGTTTCTCCGAGACTCATCGAACTTCATTGCCTTGGCGCTTTTTAGTGGTTGTCACTGACGATTCTGGCTTTCAGGAGTTGCAGTGGTTGGAAATTTTTGTGGTGGGCTTTATCTGCTTAGGCCTAGTCTTTGTCCAACAATGTTGGGGTCCGCTTCTAGTTTAATTGCAGCTGAATACCAGTACTTTACATGAATCGTGTGCCTAGCTGATTTCTACAATCTAGTTACTGGGTAACACGATACCTACCCCTTGGAGGACGACTAGTTATTAGATTTTCGGGCTTCTAACAACCCGTAACGATCAAAGATCCTCGTATGCAAGCCGGGCTTTATGTGCTTTCCGAGGCACAGAAGAGTCTCGGTGAAACCGTATCCGAAACACGACAACCCCAGTACCTAATACCCAAAATAAAATAAATCGGTTTCCAGTCTAACCGGATGCAACTGAATAACAATATTTTACATAGAGCGACTGGCTATCTGACCTCCATAACCCAGTAACTGGATAGTACGATACGATAGTTTGATAAGATTGATTGTCAGATTATGGGCTTCTAACGACCCGTAACGGCTGTCAAAGATTTAGAAATGACTGGCAGAAAAATCGGCTTCACGCGCTTTTAAAGAAATAAAACAGTCTGACCATTAAAAGTCTTTAAAAGTAGTGTTCAGAATTGGTAAGATTGGTCATCACTGCCTATGAACGTCTATTTAGGTATCATAGATATGTTGAGTACTCGTAACCGGCGTGCTTGTATGACGAGATGTATGAACGTAGATGAGGCGAAAGGAGTATGTTAGGATCGTAGCAGGTGGCGTTCTGTAGTTTCTGCCTACCCCCATGGAAAAAAGGCGTGAGTTTATGTATGTACATAAATGTATGTGTGTAGTAGATGTGTTGCCATCCCAGAATCAAAGCTTAAATGTCTCATGTGCCTGTAATTACACACAACCATACCCTTCCAACCGGAACATAGCAACGCTGCTTTGTGGTAGAAATAGGTATACTTTTCCAGGCTAGCTGCTATACAAAGAACTGTACTACTAATGAGAAACTTGACCACAAAAGCGTTTAAAAAAACATTCAAGTATTCAGTACTATTGTAGAAGATTTGTTTGTTTTTTGTTTTGTCATTTTAGTATCGAGGCAAAAACCCTGGTGTCTGTATGGGGTCCTCCTTTCATTTTTAATTTTAATTAATTTTTGTTTTTTAACCTGCCTCGTTGGTCTAGTGGTCGCAAAGCGCGACTGCTGAGCATGAGGTCTTGGGTTCGATTCCCAGGTCGGGCAAAGTGTTATTGGGTTTTTCTATCAGAAATTTCTCAGTAGCAGCCCCAGACTCTGGATTTGTGCCCGGTTGATGGCAATAGGGTCGCCCCCTATTACATGGGACTTAAACTTAACTGGCGAAATGTGGGTGTACTAATGGGTACACCTCTGTCTAACCCTTCGGGGATTACAGGCGTGGTATGGTTTTAGTGACAACGGTGTTTACACTAACAGTCTGTATAAATGTCGTATACGTATACAAGACGTTATTTAGGTAAGGCGTGACACAGGATCTGTTTACACGATTCAGATCACTCATACCAAAGCGTATTTTGCTTAATTACGTCATCACTCTCAAAGAAATTGCTTGTCTTGTCACTTAATCTTTATTATTCCCTCGCTTATCTTGCCTGGGGGGGCTAATAACTGCTTTAATGGGTGCCCCGGCTCCGTTTGCCTCGTGGACGCAAACGTGACTGCTGTGTCAGGATTTTGGGTTCGATTGTTCGATTTCTAGGTTGAGCAAAGAATTCGTTGACGTTTTCTAAGGACAAAACACATTGATTTTAAAAGAGTGCGTATGGAGTTTCTTGCCCATTCTTCTCCATACAAAACTACCTTTTGGAAGGGGCAACTAGATTCAACTAGATTTAATTTTATTTTTAATGGCCTAATTGAAATAATTGATTTGACTTTGACTTTGGACTACTTTTTGGAAGGGGCAACTAGATTCATAATGAAGTTCAATAGTGCCATAAAATAACCTAATTGAAATAAATCATTTAACTTTGACTTTAACATTTATTTCCGCACGATTTTACATATAATATCTACATATCTAGACACACGCATTTTTCCATGGGGGTAGGCAGAAACCACAGAACGCCATCTGCTACGATCCATAGTCTTTTTACCTCGTCTTTTCCTGCCTCATACTTGTCCACTATAATTACTCATGCCCATTTGGCTAGTCTCCATTGAGGTTGCCTACAGCGATAGAAACTTGGTCGATCAGGTTAAGGGCGAGACTCCACCAAAGCGGAGACGAGAGGAGATGTCTCTTAATTAACCAATAACATAATTGTATTGTGCTGAGCGCTGAGCTGTCAAAATGACGCAAGCTGATTGGTTGTGAGACACATCTCTTCTCGTCTCCGCTTTAGTGGAGTCTCGCCCTAAGTGTATAGGTATAGCGATCGATCTTATCACAGAGAATTAGCAAGTTCCTTTTCGAGTATTGAGATATCCGCTTGAAAAACAAATAGGTATTATCGTCGTCTTAAGTCCGTTCAAGATAACATTAGAAAAGTAACTGACATATTGACATGACTGGATTTGAAGTATTTTTCAAAACGGCTTTCACTCCTTTTCATTGACTATCTTCGCGACTATATCACTGTGTGTGTGCGGGTTTATTTATTATTTATTTATTTAAACCTATTCTATTCCCCATGAATCTGACTATGATATACATAAAGTTTTTTTCCAATCCGACTGGCAATTTCAGAGATTAGCGCGTTTAAACAAACAAAAAAACTCTTCAACTTTATTTTATTACTAGCTTTTGCCCGCGACTTCGTTCGCACAAAAATGAAATAAAACATAGCCTATGTTACTTGCAGATAATGTAGCTTTCTAACGGTGAAAAAAAAATTAAAATCGGTCCAGTATTTTTTTAGTTTATCTATTACAAACAAACAAACAAAAATACAAAATTTTCCTCTTTATTATATTAGTGTAGATAAGTATAGATGAGCTTAAGATGAGTTGTTAATCCCTAGCATTATAGGGGTTGACAGCCGTCTTCAAGCTCAACACCTAACTCACCAAAAAGATTTTTTACAAAACAAATCAACTGAATTGCGAAAAAGACAAAAAAATCTTTACGAGAAAAGATTCACACGACACATCTTACGCGACAAACACCTATATATTACTAAAACAAACATACAAAAAAGAAAGGAAGCTTGCAAGGCCGTGAGGAGCATCAATTTTGTCCTAGTGTGCAATGAAATTTTTCCGACAAGGCGGCAGAGGAAAACGGAGGGCCGGAGAGGGGAGGGAATCAACAGTTTCAGCCCAGCAGGCTCAGAAACAGCTTTTTAAGCCAGTCAGTCCCCGTCGCTTGCCGCGGACAGTCGTATGTCGCGCGCGCGTTTCTCTGAATTACGACTCCTGAAATTATGTAAAAAAAGATGTGCCGTTTCCAATTCTGTGTTAATATAATGTTCTCGTGTGTGTTATAATTTTTTTTGAGCTACCTGTTTACTTGAGGCTAAGGTACTGAGGAATTGTTTGTTTTTTTCTAATAACTTTTTACTTGAACGGTCTGAGGGTAAATCGTGTGTGATACCATTTGTATTGTTTATTTTACCGTTTTGTTCATGTTTATAATTTTTTTTTCTTGATTGTGGTTTTGGAGCGGTTGTTTGTGTGGATTCAAATTAAGAAGGTGAGTCTTAGAATAATTACTTAATAATAACAATAATAAATAAACCATTTTTTTGTCTATTTGTAAATAGAATTGATTCAAATATGGAATAAAAAATAAAAGATAATACGAGTTCGAAATTTAAAAATATCGCACGTGTTCCGCCCTTTCTTTTCGCAATGAATAGACCTTTTATAACCGAATATCAATCATTCATCCATCACTCGACACTTATATGGAAAATGTACACCAATTTATTTAACAAAAGAGTAATATAGACGGCATTACGAAACGCTCTTAGGGGTCTTCCAATTTGTAACACACGGCTATAACATGTGACTTCGAATAATGTCTTTGAGATAATTATTTGGTAGAACATAAAACTGGCGGTAAGCCCTTCCCTTTTCTGTTGATCTTAGACAATTTCCTTAAAGAAATACGGAAACTGTCAGTTAAGAACTTCCTAATACCAGTTTTCCTTGTACTAAACTTAGCCTGTTATGTAAATATTTGAATACTACAAAAACAGACCTAAATATAAATGAATTTATGGTTATTTATGGTTTTGAATTTATAATTTTAAAAATATTATAATAAGTTATAATATAAAAAAAAGAAAATCTATTTTGCTGTAACTTTGTTAACAAGATTTTAAATAACTTTGTTTAAATAATCTAATTAAACTTAGTTATTATATTTACTTAATGTTCGAGACAGCTTAAAATCCGTAAAGATTGAATAAAAATTCATCAAGCATTTTTATGCGAAAAAAAACCGTATCGAATAAAATGGTAAAACAGCGATCTTGTGATTCGAATAAAGAATTATATGCAAAGTCGCAAAATTTCATGGGTGCGTTCTGTTGACAAACAGAGACTCGGAAAATCGGGTCGAAGTGCGAAAAAGTATTAAAGATCATGTCCTTTTCCTTGGAGATTTTCTATTAAAAAAATGTAGGGTAAGACCACTGGTACTTTTGCTTATTTATTTTTCTATTTTTATACTCACAATTCGAATTTCTGAGTTATGTCTAAACTTCGAAATTCGAATTGTGTCACGTTGTGAATCCGCGACTATTTATTAAAAAAAAAATACACTTTCAAATTTCGAATGCATTCAAATTGGATATTTGGTACCACCAATCAATAGACATACTTTTAATGAGCTGTCAAAACGTGATTCCTCTATAGATTGTTAAAAGCGACATAATTAATTTTAACTATTTATTGATTTCACGGCCACTAAAAGTCTATTTTCACAGTTAATTGAAAATTTATCGGGATTTCAGGGCTAAAATCCTAAGCCTAAATCGATGTTGTACCTTCATTAACTATTAAGGTTTTTTTTTTGTTTCTCTTGTATGTGAATAATGTAAAATTATTTAAGAGAAATTCTTAAAAATGAAAATAAAATGTGTTAATATAGCAATAATTGTGTCTTATAATTATTGGTTTAATACCCACTTAAAGAGACTTTACAGAATTTAATATTTTGTCACATTAAATTATATTCTAAAGTTTTCGTTCCAAAGCCCAACTTTCGCAATTAGCCAAAGTCAAAACATTTATTTCAATTAAACCATTTACAGACACTCTTGAATTACTAAATGTAATAAAAATAAAACATAATTGAAATACATAATTACCAATTTAGTATCTGTCAACGTAGAGCTGACAGAAAGATAATGACGTCGTAGAGATAAACTACTTTATCATGGCGCGCCCCTCCATATTAGTATTTCAATGTGTGTAGTCACATCCGTATGAAACAGTTTGTAAGTCGTTGTAAGTAATCGTCTTCACTAGCAGGCCGGCAGATTTGTTTGTCAATTAATCAAATATAGCCGACCGCGCAAGACAACGCACCTGTCATTTTCATAGAATATGACAGTGCAGCGCCATACTAGTAATAATGAGTGATTAATGACGCCGCTAGTCTAGCAACAAATCGGTGATTTGTATTTGTTTCGGGAGCCGTCTCAGTAGTCACACATGCGTTGTGAGTCTTTTAAATACTTTCAAAAACACTTTTAATCATTTTGAATTGTGGAGGGGCACGCCATGTTATTGTAGTTTATCTTTAATTGTGTTTAACGTTAATTAAATTGAATGACTAGCCCTTAGTGTTGAGTAGGGTCGAAATTAAGAGCTTGAAACTGTGATTAAAAGGACTTGAATGCTTATAATGATGTAAGTTAGATAAGAGATTAAGGGTTTCACTTGAGCTAAGCTAAGCTATGTTGCTAAAGATGTGTTTGATTACCTACAAATTCTTAAAAAAAAGCTTTACCTAGATTTAATTTAATATTGATTGGAGGAGCTCGTGGCTAAGTAATAACAGCCGCACGGGTCGATCCGTCAGGTTAAGCAACGCTTGCCGGGGTTGGTTCGTGGATGGGTGACCATCTTTACACACCGAGACTCCTCCGTGCCTCGGAAAGCACGTTAAGCCGTTGGTCCCGGCTGTCATACGTAGATCTTTGACAGTCGTTACGGGTCGTCAGAAGCCCGAAAGTCTGACAACCAGTCTTACCTAGGGGTATCATATTACCCAGTTACTGGGTTGTGGAGGTCAGATAGGCAGTCGCTCCATGTAAAATACTGGTATTCAGCTGCATCCGGTTAGACTGGAAGCCGACCCCAACATAGTTGGGAAAAGGCTAGGCAGATGATGAATTTAATATTGAATATACTTACTGTGTTACGTTATCAAATGATAACGTTACATAGTATAATAATGGTTGGTAATTATTTTGTACTCGTGTACACTTCATTATGTTATGTAAATTTTTGAATACTTTTTTGTTTAATTTTTAATTTTGTTGTTTTACTCTCATACAATAACTTGCATCTACCATGATATCTCTTCACCACCTGTTAGAAAATGCCTAATGCATTCTGTCCGCCTTTGTACTTCTGTCGATAAATCTTAAATAAATAAATAAATCAGTTTGACGTTATTAATTTAAATATTGAGGGTTGGCTCGTTTTGGCGTAATGGGTGGAAGCTACATCGTAACAAAAGCATATACCATGAATTCAGTACATGGTTCTAAAGCCCGCAGAGCAAGAAAAAAGCATATAAAAATATATAATCGCAAAAACGTAATTATTTTGTGATGTAACTACATACTTTACGGTTTTCAGATTTCATCCTTTAGTTGTGCTACATGGCATTGCTTCTTGCCAAATTAAATGATTCTAGGTCAACGGGAAGTTCCCTGCCTCTTTGGTCTAGTGGTCGCAAGCGCGACTGTGCATGAGGTCTTGGGTTCGATTCCCAGGTCGGGCAAAGTGTTATTGGGTTTTTCCATCAGGAATTTCTCAGTAGCAGCCTCGGAGTCTGGATTTGTGTCCGGTTGATGGCAATAGGCTCGCCCCCTATTACATGGGACTAAAAACATAACTGGCGAAATGTGGGTGTACTAATGGGTACACCTCTGCCTAACCCTTCGAGGATTACAGGCGTGATGTTATGTTTCATGATTCTAGGTCATCGGGAAGTTCCCTATAGGTTTTAATTCCCTAGAGAGTGGTGCCGATTCCCTTGGTCACAAACTAGACTAAATTTAGAGAATTGACATCTCTTACTAACATACAGCGAAAGGAAAGGACGGTGACATTGATGCCGATTCCCTTGGTCACAAACTAAACTAAAATTAGGCTATTTCCATCTTTTTCTATCCAATAAAACAAAAAATCCAATATGACAAAAAATGTGTGTACAAAGAATTTTCTCAAAGAATTCGGTCTTCAAAGAAAACTATTTGGACGAGTGAACCAATTTGGTGTGGTTTTAGTCTGTTTAGTGTCTTCCTAACTTATTTAGTATAAGACAGTGTGTTTTTGGCGAAGATTAAGTGCTAGAAGATATAAGAAAAATATTTCTAATTTTGTAGCGCTTGCTACATATTGGTGCCGATTCCCTTGGTGTGACCAAGGGATTCGGCACCAATCGGGAAACTAAACTAAAATTAGACTATTTCCATCTTATCTCCATAAAACTAGAAAAATACTGATGTAAATAAGAGCTGTCAAATTTAGTCAATCTGACACATCCATACAGTTATAGTTGATATCTTAAAACGTATGGATTAAAAATACGGAGAAATCCAGGGCAAAACTAATTTGACATCTCTAACTTAGTTCTTTAATGTCAAGGAATGTCACCGTCCTTTCCTTTCACTGTTTGTTAGTAAGAGATATTAATTCTCTAAATTTAGTCTAGTTTGTGAACAAGGGAATCGACACCATTAAAGAACTAAATTAGCGATGTCAAATTAGTTATGCCTTGAACTTTTCCGTACTTTTAATCCATACGTTTTAAGATGTCAACTATAATTGTATGGATGTGTCAGATTGACTAAATTTGACAGCTCTTATTTACATTAGTCTCTTTCTTGTTTTATTGGACAGAAAAAGATGGAAATAGTCTAATTTTAGTTTAGTTTGTGACCAAGAGAATCGGCACCAATGTCGGAGTGTACGTCATAAACGATCTTATCTTTAGATTGCGTTGACTTAGAAATTTAAGTTATTACGCTGATCCTAGGGGTAGCAGACCTATTTGATATTCATTTTAGCTTGATACCTCCACGCGTTCCTCAGAATAGGGTCTTGACAGACAGAACACAAAGTGATCTTTTATTGGTTCCGTTATTGCCGAACGAAGTACGGAACCCTAAAAAATTGCTGTTCCTTAAATTTTGACCGTGTTGATGAACTTTAGTATCTAACGAAATATTTCATTTCTGTGGGGTACACTTAATCCATGGCAAAAGACTTCAATACGATTTCCCTTCGTACACATGTAACATAAACCAACCTTTTTTATTCTACCCATTGACTTATATTTCCTTACTCTATGGTCACGCCAAACCCAATAAGGGCTTGATGGGTATACATCAAGCCCTTTTGACCTAGAAATCTGAAACTTGGCAAACTTTTAGTGCAAGATTGGTATAAACTTTCCTTCTTATATAAGGTTCTAACAAATATGATGACTGCCTCATTGGTCTAGTGGTCGCAAGCGCGACTGCCGTGCATGAGGTCTTGGGTTCAATTCCCAGGTCGGGCAAAGTGCTATTGGGTTTCTCATCAGGAATTTCTCAGCCTCGGAGTCTGGATTTGTGTCCGGTTGATGGCAATAGGCTCGCCCCCTATTACATGGGACTAAAAACATAACTGGCGAAATGTGGGTATAATAATGGGTACACCTCTGCCTAAACCTTCGGAGATTACAGGCGTGATGATGATTTTTAAATTATTAAACACCACAAGCTTAAAAAGTGAACACAAAATAACAATGTAGCATAAAGATAAATTACTGTTGTCTGTAAATCATCTAGCTTGTTTAACATACATTTTCTTTGATATTCAGAGACGAGCGTTGAAGGAAATATTTTTAAGGGTCATTAAAAGCAGGAATCGAAGTTATTTTGTTCTATCATGCAATGAAAGAAAATTTGTTTTTCCGTACATTTATTTTCAGTTACATCGAAGAAAACGTACAGTTTACTGTTATTTCGTTTTCGCGATTTCTATAGAGTGATTGGTAATTGGTGACTGATATTTAAAACATGATTGATTGCACATTGATTCCACACACAATAACAAACAACTTCGCTAAAAAACTATTTCATTAATTTAATTTAATTTAATATATACATCGATCTACGGACGAGACCGGTCGGTTACGTGGATGTTTGACAGTCGTTATGAGTCGTCAGAAGCTTGAAAGTCTGACAACCAGTCTTACCTAGGGGTATCGTATTACCCAGTTACTGGGTTCCAAGTTAAATACTGGTATTCAGCTGCATCCGGTTAGACTGGAAGCCGACCCCAACATAGTTGGGAAAAGGCTGGGCAGATTTTTTTGAATATATACATCGATCATTACATTCTGTACAATAAATAACCTAAACATAAAACCTTAAAGTAAATGTAAAATATGTACAATTTATGAAAAAAGGCAGAAAGGCGAAACCTCATAGGGCATCAAAAAATTCGTCCACGTCGCTGTCAATGGGGCAAGTGCCCAAAAGGCTGACAGCATTGCCACGTTGTATGGCAATGCTGATTCTTTGGCCTAAGAAAAGCCGATGGATATCGATGGTTCGGTCATGTTGAGAGGATGAGTGAAAGACGATTAACAAAAGGTATATAGCAGAGAGTAAGGTTATATGGCAGAGGTGAGTGGCAACGCAGGGATGGGTCGCCCTAGGAAGACCTACACTGACCTTATTGGTGAGGTTCTTCAAAAGGTCAGGTGCGGAGTACTCTTAATCGGCGTGCCTGTATGACGAGATGTATAAATGTAGATGAGGCGAAGGTTTCTGCCTACCCCCATGGGAAAAGGCGTGAGTTTATGTATGTATGTTTGTGTCATATTTATCCAGTTCGAGTTTAAATAACAAAAGTTCAAATATTAATATTCGTACAGTTAACAGCACTTGGTTTTGGTCGTTCATCAAACAAGCCAATGTGAGTGCAGCGTTCAATAAGCGACAAATTGAATTTAAAAATATATGGTGAAAATTATTCGTTGACTGTATGAATAGCGGTGTTTACTTAAATATTCGTATTGGCAATTTGAACTGAACGAAATATCAATAATGGTCCTTTTTACCTGACTGCTGTAGAATTTAAAAAGAGGGTTATGGTTTTGGCTGTGTGTGTATTTACCTACATGACACCACCACATAAAACTCATCTCTTCTTTTATCTTTAGTTTAGTATTTCTTGTTTTCTTTATTATGTTTTATCTTTAATTTTTTTTTCGTAATTTTCTTGATTTTTGGTCTTAATTTGTTTCTAAATTGCTTAACTATTTTATACTGCTGAGCGGAGGCCCTGGTGACCTGTACCACAGGTTTTGTTTCAAACACCTATTTCAGGCACCAGTCTCTTACAATGGTGAAATATAGTCACGTATTATCAAACAATTTTAACCAACCAATGTGAAGATAAAATAAAAGACTTTTGAATTTGAATTTAAATACATACACGACGACACGGTTGGCGCAGTGGCTATGCGATTGGTTGTTGTGCTACGTGTCGAGGCTTCGATTCCCGTACGGAACAAATATTTGTATGGCCTACTGATAGTTGTTTCGATCTAGCTTTTTGTGTATTTGAGTTTATTTGTTTGTAAACGTACCTACGATACGGATGAAATTAGAAAAAAAATGAGTGGCAACGTTTATCCTAACTAATGTTATAAATGCAAAAGTAAGTTTGTTTGGTATTTTACGCCTAAGCCACTGAACCGATCATCCTGAAATTTTGCATATACATTGCCAGGTGTACAGGAACAGACATAGGGTACCTTTAATCCCGAAAAAAAGTACTGTTTTCGAGGGAAATCACAAAAACGTTCTTATGATCATAGATGGCGCCACGTGTTGTTTCGAATTGAAATGACAGGTGACTTTGTCTGTGTCCGCTATACCCAAAATTTTCGCGAACGAAGTCGCGGGCAAAAGTTAGGAATAAATAAAAAATACTACATTCTGCCCGCGACTTGACTTATGTTTTTTTCACCCGCGTTAAATTATGTTTTTGGTTAGGTACTGTTCCACTTCAATGGGTCTAAGCGTGATGTTAAATACTATACTATTATTCCTTATACTGAGAATTTCCGAAAGAAAAACTGAATAACCCGATCTAAACATCGAACTTAAAACCACATAAGTAATATACATACATCACCATTCCGATCTAAGTACCCACCTACAACGAAGACGCAGTCATGCAACAAAATCTTCCAAAAAAAAAAATAAACATAACATGCCGAAAAATAAATACTTTTTACCTTTCGCGGTATAACAATTGGTTTTCTATCTATTTTCCTTTTCCTCGAATTTCGTCGAAAACTACCTGTATGTAAGATTATCTTGAGTTGCTGTCAGTCTGTCATGCTAATAATAACTTTTACATAAAGGATTACAAGTAGGGATGTGGCGAAGAAATGGTTTCGCTTTCGCGCTATCGTATTCGCGTTGGCGTTAGAAGTTTTCGCTATTGTTGTTTTGCTAGCGAGATTTGTTTGATGTTATTGGATACTTTTTCAATCTAAATATAGCATAGTAATATCAATTTCTATTGCCTACTTGTTGTATTGTTTGCTTTTTCCAATCTCGTCGAAAATGTTTGGAAAATCATAAACTTGCGAGTTTCTTGAGTTGAGAGTTGATCATGGAGTTCTATTTCTTTCGTGCGGGACCTTAATTTATCCTTTTTATCATTAAAGTAGCCTAAATTACTCTTTATAACATCAGCTATCTGCCAGTGAAAGTTCTGTTAAAATCTGTGCGTCATTTGGAGATTAGCTGGAACAAACAGACGGAAAGACAAAAAAAAAATCCTTTACATATTATTATAGTAGGTATTTATTTGTATAGATATATAAAGAAGCTGTTGGCTAACCATACAAAACAAATTAAAACAAATACAAAAAAAGCTAAAATCAAAATACTAAATTAGACAAAAAACTAATTTCGACATTTTTAATTCGCACTCATCCCAACCCTAATCACACGAGTTCCACTCAAACGCAAATTTTCGAGGGAACTGTGTCAGTTTACGGAGCCTTTTATGTAAGGGGGGTGCGATTATTAAACGGGGAGAGGGGGGAACGGGTTTAATCTTAGAAAAGGGGAAGATTTAGTTCGTTCGACAAAAAAACGTAATAGAAAATGGCGATAGATTCACTTTTGAAAAGGCTTCAAGGAAATGAATGAAAAGCTGGACAACAAGATCTTTCAGTGAGACTCTTCGGTGAGATTTGAAAAGTACTAATACAGGATCGGATTTTGCAGCAGTATTGCTGTGTTAATATCAAATTATTTATTTCAATTAGACCATTAAAAGGTACCACTAATTGTTATTAAAAAAAAGATAGTTTCATATGGAGAAGAATGGGCAAGGAACTACATCACAAAAATAAAATTTTACATTAATTTGCATTTGGTAACACATAGCATATTGAATTAAAAAGTCTTTTGCCAGGGTTGCTGATTTTGTTCGAAAGATTTACCGCGGCCCTGGAATGCAAAGGACATTAGGAGGAACACGCATGGGTTTTAGACAGTAAGAGGCTGACACTCCCTTTCGATTCGCCCAGAGCGGGAGAAATCATTTGATGATTCCCCATCCAAGGTAAAAGTCTTCATTAAATGTTCCTTTCCACTCCTGTGAATCGGGAATGTATTCTCCGAAGAGGGTATTATGAATCTTCTCATTAAAATTTGCCAGTTACACTATGTTGCGTCGTCTGCATCTCGGAACACAAAAGTATTGCAAGCCTTTTTCATTCACCTTTCTTTGTATGTTAGTAATGCAGCTAAAAAGTAATATATCACTCTGGCGGAGAAGGCAGTTTAAATTTTACCTCATTCTTAACTTTTATTCATTCGTAGTCACATTGTATTCTCTACCCGGATCGAGGAAGCCAAAAGACTTCCAAAAGCACCATAAAAACATCGGAAAGATTGTAAAAACGGAGTTTCTGACACAAATATTTTCAGCAACATTTTATAATCCGATTCGAAGGACCAATTTCTGTAAGACAAATTCGTATGAAAGGACCAAATTCGGCGAGATTTCATTTTATGTGGCTGAGTAACCAAAAGCTTGCCTGCCCCTATAATAGGTACAAAGCAGTCTCTTCGTGTCCTAAAATGGCATCTTTGCCCGCCTTTTGCCCACAACGCCCTCAATTTGCATGTCGTTTCACCCAACACAGAGCTTTGCCCCAAATTTCGTCCAAATTTACATTATCTCAAAGTTGAGAGTGCGAAGTTCTGATTTAATTATCACATGGGTAGTAAAGTACATAAACCTGAAATGTAATAAGACACGGGAAGTAATAAGCACCTGTATGGAACTAACATCAAGACACATGCGCCGCCGTCGCAATTAAATTACTTCGAACCCTTGAGTATGAATAGCTATATAGCGCGGCGTCGTTATCATTAACGGACGCATTTTCCTTTGAACGAAAATTGAACTAGCCTGGTAGATTTATAGCGACAATTTCATATTTGTGTGCATTTAGTACTTGAATTTGATCTATAACAACCTTCTGTACAGAAATAAAAATAATTCAGTGGTCGCGCCAATGGAATTGTTTTCAATTAGTTTGTTTGGTACAAAGGTATAATGTAAGAGATTACGTAAAAGATTTGCAATTTCTTTTACTTCCTACTAGAATAGATGGAAAGATGGATGTTTGTTTCATCCTGCTTAAACGGCTGAACGGAATGAGTAGAAATTTCGCACGCATGTGAAAATTAATTTCACACACATAATTTTTTTTTATTCTGTGTTTCCGCGTTTTGTGTTCCCCTGCGTTAATATAGGACTTTGGCTTAATTCTGAAGTCAACGCAGACAAAGTCGCGAGTGAGAGCTAGTTATTTTTTAAAAGGCAAAGAAGTAGATAAATAACGTTTTTTTAAAACCACACGATTACATTTATTGAAGTCTTTAGAGGGAAATGAATACTACAGCTTGTCTTATTAATACTCTTCTTAAACTTAGCGCCTATTTTAAAAGGACCCATTTTCAACCCCTTAGTTGAGCAAAATTCTGCTAAAGTTACTTTTACAGAGTTCTTTTTAAACTGGTTACAGAGTTAGACAGTAAAATTAACGCGCGATTGAACGTTACGTAATCAATGGAAGTCTGTTCGTGCAAACGACAAAAAGTTGGTTCGGTTTGCGTCCGGACTCGGACAGCTGGAAGTCGATTTTTTGTTAGAAAACCGAACTGAAAAAGGATTTTGAGGGATGTAGCGTAACAAATGAAAGCAAGTAAGTCTCACTGAGTTCTGATGAACTTCTAACAATTTTCTTGATTTTGTTTTTTTTTAGAGTTCCGTACCCAAGGGATAAAACGGGATTACGGGACCCTTTTACTAAGACTCCGCTGTCCATGCGTCTGTCTGTCTGTCCGTCCGTTTGTCACCAGGCTGTATCTCATGAACCGGGATAGTTGACAGTTCAAATTTTCACAGATGATGTATTTCTGTTGCCGCTATAACAACGAATACTAAAATTCAGAATAAAAAAATTGAGTTTCAATGTCAGCACTGCTACATCTTACCTGACTGGCTAATAATTTTACTACGGATAAGTTATACTAAGTTGTGGGGCGGAAGGGACTGTCAGACTTTTACTGACTAAAAAACCACCCTGTTCCTTCTGACTTGTTGCCCTTTACGTTCCGAGGCCACGGTATCCTGTTAAGACGTCCCGCAACCCCGGAATTATAAGGGCTGAGTCGATAGAAGCTACAATGTTCTTAGTTTCCCCTTTAACTAAGAAATTTAATCTTCTCCGTGAAATTTTTAATTATTTTCGTGAGAATTTTTATTAATTCTTCAAACTTGCAGGTAAGATTAAATCTCTTTAGATCGTTAGCCGCCATCTTTGTATCTTGTAACTTTTTTTGCAAAGTTCTTTTTTCAAAAAACAATGAGCTGCACTTTTTAATTGATTCATTTATAAAGTCGACGCTTAATCTTTGTCAATTAAGAAAATTGGACAAAAAGAAAATATCTTTTTTTGTGTTTAGTTAAAGCATCTGATAAAACATTGAGTGTTTAAAAAGAGAAAAGAATAAAGATAAAAGAAACATTGATGTCGTCGGTTCAGAGATCAGAAAGATGTTTTTAAAACAATTAAATGAATTATCCCTCTTTTCTTTGACTCTGAAAGATTCTGGAATCTTTTAATTCTATCTTTTATTGTTCTGTATTTGTAATTCTGTTGAAAGGTAATAGATTAACGAAAGTGGTTTAATAGAATCTTATCTTCTTTGTTATTTTCTAAATAAAACCTCCAATCCTACTTTCTATTTATGTTATAATATATAATGTATTATTTAAGGATACCTAATAGGACTGCCTCGTTGGTCTAGTGGTCGCAAGCGCGACTGCTGTACAAGAGGTCTTGGGTTCGATTCCCAGGTCGGGCAAAGTGTTATTGGGTTTTTCTATCAGGAATTTCTCAGTAGCAGCCTCGGAGTCTGGATTTGTGCCCGGTTGATGGCAATAGACCCGCCCCCTATTACTTGGAACTTAAACATAACTGGAAAAATGGGGATGTGCAACGGTTACAGTACACCTCTGCCTAACCCTACGGAGATAACAGGCGTGATGTTATGTTTTTACTCATAAAGACTAAGTTACTTTATTTATTAATGTCGAGAACGTGCTGACTTTTATATTAGTTATACAAAGAAGAATAAAGCGTTCAGTATAGGCACTTGAAGTCGTAACTCACATAAGATGTATAAGGGCAAAGCCACAATGGCGCGATCGCGCAACTCAGTAACATAACAGACGTGTAATATAATTTAATTTTTTACAAACATCCATCATCTGCCTAGTCTTTTCCGAACTATGTTGGGGTCGGCTTCCAGTCTAACCGGATGCAGCTGAATACCAGTATATTATATGGTGCGACTGCCTATCTGACCTCCACAACCCAGTAACTGGTTAATACGATACCCCTAGGTAAGACTGGTTGTCAGACTTTCAAGTTTCTGACGACTCGTAACGACTGTCAAAGATCCACGCATGACAGCCGGGACCAACAGCTTAACGTGCTTTCCGAGACACGGAATGATGTCAGTAATGTTTAAGATAAACTTTAGAAAGTACATATGAATTGAAAAAGTCACATTGGTACTTGCCCGGATTCGAACCCACAACGTCAAGCATGAGAGGCGTGCGCCTTAACCGCTAGGCCATCACGACATTATTTATAAACATCCATATTAAAATATTATAAATGCGAAAGTAAGTCTGTCTGTCTGTCACTTTCACGACTAAATTTCGCTTGAATTACATTTGAAAACATCGATCGGTTTCTAAGAAAACTTTAACTATATCTGACCCTGCATAGCTATCCCTTTTGTTTACTGCACATGTACCGAAAATGTAAGTACAACACAACAATTCAGTACGTGTGTACTTACACACAATGACTGCACCCTGTTCGCGCCAATCCGACCAATCCCTTGCTCTGACGTCATCTAACGCATAGGAACATATTGCATGCACTTTACGACTGCTTTTATGGACAAACAGTCGAGCAACTTTGAGGCCTCAATAGCAACCGCTACCACGTCAATTAAGGTTGATAAATATATGGGTTTATGGGTCATCTCGTGCAAATAGAATTGTAAATGATGTGATACTTGTATTCGTTGGAGGTTGTATGGTCCACGCATGATTTTCTAGCAAAGTATTTTGAAATCAGCTCTATATTATATTATCTGTTTATGTGCTTGTGTACGTTTATATTTGTTTAGATATTTATTGTTTTTAATGATTTTAAAATTTCATATTTGATTATTTCCTCATGTACAATTTTTTGCATCTGCTTTGTTATCTCTTCACCACCTTTGGTTGACTGGTAAAGAATGCCTAAGGCATTAAGTCCGCCTTTGTACTTTTTTTGTTGCATAAAGTTTAAATAAATAAAAAAATAAATATTAGGTACTAGCATATCAGCCTTTGTGAATGACGGTTATCTTTCACTTAAAATCATGCCTGTAATCCCCAAAACCGCCTTTAAAAACTACAAAATTAAAAAAAAAAGTAACTTTAGCTTGGAAGTCGGTGGCAATATTTACATAACAAAAAACAAAATCAAAGCCGCCGACTTAGCTTTTATTTTTTACTAGCTTTTGCCCGCGACTTCGTCCGCGTAAATTTCGGTTATCGCGGACACAGATGAAGTCACGGAAAAAATTACCCATGTCCTGTCATTTCAATTATTATGTAATTTCAATTATTTAGTTAAAATCATGATTCGAAACGACACGTGGTTATGATCTATGATTATAAGAACGTTATTCCTATTTTTTTGGGATTAAAAATACCCTATATTTGTCCCTGTACACCTGGCAACATATATGCAAAATTTCAGGATGATCGGTTCAGTGGCTTAGGCGTAAAATGGTAACAAACAAACAAACAAACTCATTTTCGCATTTATAATATTAGTTAGGATTTTGTAGTTTTTGATGGCGGTTGTTTTTTTTTGTAAACAGCTTTTAACATAGCAGTTTCAATGCAAAAAAGATTTTATAGCTTCATCAATGAATTGATCCTAAACTCTCCTTTAACGATCCTCGCTAAGAAAGAGGCTTATTCTTATCCGTACACCACAAGACTTAGAATTAATGCTACTACCCAACTAAATCCCCATTAGATTAGTTATTAGGGTTCCGTAGACAGCTTGAATAAACATCTACATCTAGCAAATCTTATAGTACTTTAAGTGGTGATCAATGCTCGTGCCTTCTCTGTATGAGAAGTGGAGAATCTTGGAGAGGATTAGCTTAATACATAGGATCATTTTCAGTCCATTTTTGTGTTCTTATGATAACTTAAAACTTTGGCTTAATTATTCTTTAGTCTATGCAAATGAAGTATTTATAACTTTCATAAAATTGGACTAATTGCTCTGTTTACTTATTCTATTGAATTATGATTATGATGAAACATGTCGCATACTGCTGAGCATTAGGTCTTAGGTTCTATGCCCGGGTCATGCAAAGTGTTATTGGGTTTTTCGAGGATAAATTAAAATTAAAATCCAGACTCCGGGGCAGGTGAGTGGCAACGCCGGGAGGGGTCGCCCTAGGAAGACCTACACTGACCTTATTGGTGAGGTCCATCAGAAAGGTCAGGTGCGGAGTACTCGTAACCGGCGTGCTTGTATGACGAGATGTATGAACGTAGATGAGGCGAAAGGAGTATGTAAGGATCGTAGCAGGTGGCGTTCTGTAGTTTCTGCCTACCCCCATGGGAAAAAGGCGTGAGTTTGTGTATGTATGTATGTATGTGTAAAATCCAGACTCCGGGGCTGATACTGATAAATTCAGTATCAGCCCCGGAGTCTGGATTTGTTTTTGCGAAATTTGGAGTACTAATGGATACTCCTCTGCCTAACCCTTCGAGGATTATAAGCGTGATGTTTATGTTATGTTATTAAAAAGAACCTCGTTTTTTAAGTGTTCAACACACACTTGACCTGTCCCTTTATGTATATGCCTTATGAGGGATTTCAGATGATGGATTGACTTGACCTTTCGACCTGAAAGTCTTGGTATCTTGAAAGGAAATCAGGGGCGATTAATCATCCTTAGTAATATAATGAGTGACTAAGCTTTTATGAGAAACTACTTGTTGATTGTTTTGTCAACAAAGATTGATGAAAAAATTATGGTAAAATTTCGTAGTTTTTACATTGATAGGCACGGATTACATCATGAGGGGCTCGTGGCTAAGTAATAACAGCCGCACGGGTCGATCCGTCAGGTTAAGCTACGCTTGCCGGGGTTGGTCCGCGGATGGGTGACCATCTTTACATACCGAGACTCCTCCGTGCCTCGGAAAGCACGTTAAGCCGTTAGTCCCGGCTGTCATACGTGGATCTTTGACAGTCGTTACGGGTCGTCAGAAGCCCGAAAGTCTGACAACCAGTCTTACCTAGGGGTATCATATTACCCAGTTACTGGGTTGTGGAGGTCAGATAGGCAGTCGCTCCATGTAAAATACTGGTATTCAGCTGCATCCGGTTAGACTGGAAGCCGACCCCAACATAGTTGGGAAAAGGCTAGGCAGATGATGAGGCACGGATTACATCATATTTATTTGTAATTAACACTCTCCCCGCGATTTCTTACGCGTGATGTTTCGTACGGATCCCAAATTTTTATTAAAAAAATATAGTTAATGTCACCCGGGGATAGTGTAGCTTTCCAACAGTGAAAGAATTTTTCAAATCGGTTCAGTAGTTTCGGAGCCTATTCAATGTAAAGACATTGAATAGGCTCCGAAACTACTGAACAAACAACAACAAAACAATCAAATCTTTCCTCTTTATTTACCCCCGTTTTATCCCCTTAGGGGATGACATACATACATACATAAACTCACGCCTTTTTCCCTTGGGGGTAGGCAGAAACTAAAGAACGCCACCTACTACGATACTTACATACTTCGTTCATCTTAGGGGATGAATTTTGGAAAATCTTTTCGTAGCGGCCGTTTAATAACTATAAACTACCTCCCTGCCAAATTATATTTATAAGCGGTAAGTGACCTTTTACTTTTATATATTTACATACACTCATACTATCAGTCAAAAGGTAGATAAAGAAAATGTAGATACATAGTTGTGAAACCTTGTTACCGGACAAACTGCGCATGTGTGAGAAATAAGTATATAGGTATACTTACAACGCTTTATAGCATTTTTGGCTAATTAGAACAAGTTATAACTTGTTTCAAAGTTCGGGGCTTGGGTACAGTCGACTAAGTAAACAAAACAAACTGTTGCTTCCTTACTGTGTATGCTTTTGTGTACTTTTACTGCGCATTTTTTAGAGCTGTGGTTTTAAGCCAAGTTTTTTTTCGGACAAGTTTTTTTTTATGCCAAGATATTTTTAAGGCAAGTTTTTTTAAGCCTAGTTTTTTGAACCCAAATCTCTATTTATGGTTGTCTATGGCGGTTCTTATGCTTTTAAAGATGGTTCACATTAGGTCGGACCCCCACCATTTTATTATTGTACATAATTTTATGGTTTATATTTAATTATGATATACATTAAAAAACGAATAAACATACAAAATGACAGGAAAATTATACTAGATTGATTTGGAGAAGCACAAGCTTATGTTCCTTCCCTTCTTCGAAAAGAAAATATCCTTCAAATAACATTTAAGTCAACCACGATCTCTATACAAAAAACGATATTTATTTAAGAATTTTTCCACTCTCAGTAAATATTTCACCTGATATTTTGTTACTTCACGTCACCAGCGAAACACCTAGACTGGTTTGAAGCATCATCAATCAATGTGCCAAACACTCGCGCTACTGTGCATACAAAACGAATACCGAAACGGTATTTAGGTCACAATATTTTCATATTCCGTGAAAATAATAGGAAAAATCAACGTTTTCTTAAAAATCTAGGAAGTAGTGGTGTTCCTTGTAAATGAGCTTGTTTGTACTTGGTACCTACTACACACACACCCCCATACCATTCTTTTATGGGAGTAGGCCGAAACTACAAAACGGCACCGGATCGCGCGCGTCTGGATTTTGAAATATATTTTTCAAAATATATCATGTATACTGCCTCGTTGGTCTAGTGGTCGCAAGCGCGACTGCTGTGCATGAGGTCTTGCGATTCCCAGGTCGGGCAAAGTGTTATTGGGTTTTTCCATCAGGAATTTCTCAGTAGCAGCCTCGGAGTCTGGATTTGTGCCCGGTTGTTGGCAATAGGCTCGCCGCCTATTACATGGGACTAACAAAACATAACTGGCGAAATGTGGGTGTACTAATGGGTACACCTCTGCCTAACCCTTCGGGGATTACAGGCGTGATGTTATGTTATGTTATATCCTGTTTTTTTTTAATTGGATTTGTTTTTTGAAAGCGAGACATAAATGCGAGGTTGTCACACCATTCCAAACTCAGACTGAATTCACTTTTTGCTCGATCTGGAAATCGTACCCAGAATTCCGTGCTCTACTGTCGCGCTTGCGACTACGACCAGGGCAGTTAAAAAGAAAGAAAAATAAAGATATAAAATAATAATTTAAAAAAACGTTATAAAACAAAAATTATAAATAATAATTAATAAAATATATTGTTATTGGATGATATAAAATAAAGAGAATGTTCTACAATGTTCAGTCGCATATAATGGCGTGCAAATTGGTAACAAGAGATGGTGCATACACTGCGATAATATTTATCTAAACTGCATTATAGAATTACTTATTTAATCATAATTATTCATTAAACATTATCAATGCAATGTAATATCCATACTCATTAGTAGTTTTTTTTTTTTTTGAGGTGGTAAAAATCATCAAATGACTCCTTCCGCCCTGGGTGGGGCGGAAGGGACTGTCAGACTTTTACTGACTAAAAAACCACCCTGTTCCTTCTGTTGTCCTTTACGTTCCGGGGCCACGGTATCCTGTTAAGACGTCCCGCAACCCCGGCAGGCGTTGGCCCCGTTGGGGGCCCCGTCCCTGTGCTGACAGCTCTTTGCGTCAACAATGTAAACATTAGATTATAATAATACTAACATCTGCCTGTTGCTGGGCCTGTTGGTCTAGTGACGGGCCTGTTGGTCTAGTGGTTAGCGGCCCTGACTGCTAAGCCGGAGGTCGTGGGTTCGATTCCCACCCAGGACAAACCTTGTGTGATGAGCATGATTGTTAGTTCTGTGTCTGGGTGTGATTTATCTATAATATTATATTTAAGTATTTATAAATTATATAAGTATGTATATCAGTTGTCTGGTTACCATAACACAAGCCCTGCTTAGCTTGAAATCAGATAGCCGTGTGTGAGTTGTCCCAAGACATTTATTTTATTTATTTATTATTTATCTGCCCGCGAAATCGTCCGTATTAAAATTGGTATCCAACGTGACCATTTTTCTGAGTTAAAAAGTAGCCTATGTGTTATTCCAGACTTTCATCTATTTCTCTGTCAGATTTCATCTAAATCCGTTCGCCCCCTATTACATGGGACTTAAACATAATCGGCGAAATGTGGGTTTACTATTTGGTACACCTCTGCCTAACCCTTCGGGGATTACAGGCGTGATGTTATGTTATGTTATCCGTTCAGACGTTCTGGCGTGATAGAATAACAAACATGAGAACAAGCAGGATTTTGTAAAAACCTAATTTAAAAGAGTGCCGTGGAGTTTCTTTCTCGTCCTTCTCCATGGTGCCTACCTCCGTTTTGGAATGAGCAACTAGCTTCAGCTTTCGGACTAACTGACCGACTTCTTGATAATTTAAAGTGCCTGTAAATGCTCTAATTGACATAAATGCTTTGAATTTGGCATCCATCCAAACATTCGATGTAGTTATAATTAATAATATTTATTTATTTATTTAAAAGAATAATGTACATTGATTGTTTATTCCCTATTATATAAACAACTGACTGCCTTGTTGGTCTACTGGTCGCAAAGCACGACTGCTGAGCATGGGGTCTTGACTTTGATTCCCTGGTCGGCCAAAGTGCTAATTGGGGTTTTTCATCAGGAATTTCTTAGCAGCAGCATCTGGATTTGTGCCCGGTTGATGGCAATAGGTCCCCCCCCTATTATATGGGACTTAAATGTAACTAGCAAAATGTATCGGTGTGTACTAATGGGTACCTACACCTGTGCCTAACCCTTCGGCGATAACAGGCGTGATGTTATGATGTTATTTAAACAACTTTTATTATGAAATCAAATTACAAATCATGAAAAATAGATCAGCTATTCCATACATTCTGATTGTGTTGTAAAAAAAGGAGGAAACAGCTGAATATTTTTTCGTGATTTCAAGTATGGTCTTCTCGTTAGTAAAGATGTGAAGCAAATCAGTATTTCGGCGAAAAACTGTTAGTTGTTAATTTTAGCGGTCTCATATCAGGTGATAACGTTGTAATGTGTACAAAAGCGATGGATGGCAACAAGTACTGGCTATTACATAATCATTATAAAGAAAAATGAGACATTTAAAATATTTTATTTAATAACTTATATTTTATGTTTAATTTGCGATTGATTAAATAATGTAATACAAAAATAAGAAAAAGAAGTCGATTATTCTTATTTTGATTTTTTTCTGCCTATTTTTCTAAGCTCTATTCCCGGGTCAGGCAAAGTGATATTGGGTTTTACCATCAGGTATTTCTCAGTAGCAGCCTCGAAATTTAGATTTGTACCCGGTTAATTAAAATAGTACCCTATTACATGGGACTAATACATAACTGGTGAAATGTGGGTGTACTAATGGGTACACCTCTGCCTAACCCTTTGGGGATAACACGCTTGATGTTATGTTATGTTTCTCTAAACTCAATAAAAAAAAAGTAAAGTTTTTAAATGAACAGTCATGATACAGAAAAAAAAATGTTAAATTAACTTTATAAATAATTAATGTTAAATTTTTAATCGCCTTTAAACCAAAAATACACAAAATAAGATGATTAAACTTATAGTTCACTTGATTTGACATCTGCCTATTAACAAATCTCGTTCTAAACTCGTAGTAAAAAGCGTAGATTTAAAAAGTGAAAATATACACACTAAGTACACAATTTCCCAAACATTACCAAACAAACAACAAACAAGAAAAACTCACATTTTCACAGCATTTTTTCCTTCACAATACTTTTATCGTAATCTAAAACAAAAACACTTTTGTTAGCGAGCGTACCTGATAACACGCGACTTATCTAGATTACATATTGAAGTGGTCCACGTTTAGTTTATAACGTAACCGGCTCTTTTGGTCGCGGCTGTACCTTCAGTACATCAGTACTAGATTATCTAACGATGGTTTTTGCATGTTATAACGTAGAAAGCAGGATGTGATAAGGGAAAATGGAGCCTATGTAATTGTTATAGTGATGAATATGAAAAATTGCTACTTATGATTAAGTCCCATGTTGGCGGCGAGCCTATTGCTATCAACCAGGCACAAATCCAGACGCCGAGGCTGCTACTGAGAAATTCCTGATTGAAAAACTCAATAACAGTTTGCCTTACCTGGGCATCGAATCTAAGAACTCACGCTCAGCAGTCACGCTGTGCGATCACTAGACCAACGAGGCAGGCATAATTAAAACATTATTTTTTATAGAGTATGTATGGAGTTTCTAGTCTGTTCTTCTTTTGCCATGAAGTGGGACAGTAATAGGCTGGTACTACTCTTTACTACAGATGTTAGGGAATAAACCTCAAGTTCACTTCACCTAAATTCAACTCAGATTTTTTACAGAATAGACCAACGGTAACTTGATCCGATAAGTGGTTCTATTAAGTTACCTCCCAGAGCAATGGGCTGAAAAACTAACGTTAATGAGGATCCTTTCAGGGTTGAACCGATAGAACGTTACCTGCTTCATTAAGACGATGCTAATGGGTTGATTGGGTACTTCGTCTCGCTTGAGTATAGCGTTTTTGTGTCGATAGAGGAATAATATTATTATTTGACGGGCCTGTTGGTCTAGTGGTTAGCGGCCCTGACTGCTAAGCCGGAGGTCGTGGGTTCGATTCCCACCCAGGACAAACTTTGTGTGATGAGCATGATTGTTAGTTCTGTGTCTGGGAGTGATTTATGTATAATGTGTATGTATTTATAAATTATATAAATATGTATATCAGTTGTCTGGTTACCATAACACAAGCTCTGCTTAGCTTGGGATCAGATAGCCGTGTGTCAGTTGTCCCAAGATATTTATTATTTATTTATTTATTTCGACGATTCATTTTCTTGTAAAGATGTGTTTCTTTTTCTCAAACCCATCCTTTTCCACGAAAAGTCTTCCACAGATAATATTAGGCATTGATATTCCGAGATTATTCACTTTCGATAAAGAAGTTATTCTGATTATTTACTAATAATAATAAAAGGGACCGTTCGGGGACCTTCGGATCACTTCGGTAGAGTACCGTTACTAGGGTTACCAGTAATTGGAATTTTTGTTTTTCAAAACAGGTAAAGATTTTTTTTTGTTAAAAGTAATCTTTGCTGCTGTGACTCGTTATTTAAATAAATTATATGTTAGCTAGCTTTTACCCGCCACTACGTCCGCGTGGAACTTGTTTATATCGTATTTGCATACAAACTTCCACCCCTTTTTCACCGCCTTAGGGGTGATTTCCGGGATCAAAACTATTGTATGTCCTTCCACGGGTCTTAAACTATCTCCATGCCAAATTTCATCAAAATCGATTCAGCGGTTTAAGCGTGAAGAGGTAACAGACAGACAGACACACATTCGCATTTATAATTTTAGTATGAATTAATTAAAACCTCGACTACCCCCTTTTGTGACTCAGTTATCGCGCTTAGCGACCACTAGACAACTGAGGCAGTAAATAATAAATAGTTTAGTAAATAAATTGCACCTACCATGTTATGTCTTGACCACCTCTGGTTGACTGGTAGAGAATGCCTTTTATTTATTTATTTACATACATACATACAAACATACGCCTTTTTCCTTTGGGGGTAGGCTAAAACTACAGAACGCCACCTGCTACGATCCTTACATACTCCTTTCGCCTCATCTACGTTCATACATCTCGTCATACAAGCATGCCGGTTACGAGTACTACGCACCTGACCTTTCTGAAGGACCTCACCAATAAGGTCAGTATAGGTCTCCCTAGGGCGACCCCTCCCTGCGTTGCCACTCACCTCTACCATATAAATACCTTTTGTCAATCGTCTTTCACTCATCCTCTCAACATAATTAAATTTTATGCACATGTAAAGAATACACTGTACAAAGGCGGACCTAATTACTTTTTGTTGCATAAAGTTTTAATAAATACATCTACCCATGTCTGCTAGGAGCAAACCGGACTTAAAAAAATAACAAAAGAAGTCAGTATTCTGCTTGCATTGTAAAAGAAAATGGATGACAAAGCCCCCAGGGCATAACATTGTTCATTTTGACTCAATGCAGTCCGTGCTTTTAAATTAAGTTTCACAGACCTCGTGAGCTCGTGGCTAAGTAATAACAGCCGTACGGGTCGATCCATCAGGTTAAGCTACGCTTACCGGGGTTGGTCCGTGGATTGGTAACCATCTTTCTATACCGAGACTCCTCCGTGCCTCGGAAAGCACGTTAAACCGTTGGTCCTGGCTATCATCTATCTTTGACAGTCGTTACAGGTTGTCAGAAGCCCAAAAGTCTGACAACCAGTCTTACCAGTCTTATCGTATTATTCCGTTACTGGATTTTGGAGGTCAGATAGGCAGTACGCACCGTGTAAAAAAAATACTGGTACTCGGCTGCACTCGGTTAGACTGGAAGCCGACCATCACATAGACGGGAAAACGATAGGCAGATAAATAGACCTACTACCTATTCATACATTCAGACATAGGCCTCCCCTAAAGATAGACCCAATAACAGGTCCTGTAATGCTTTCATCCAGTGGTTTCCCGTCACCTCAACTAAGACTAATCTTGTGCTCCTTAGGTGTACCTACATTTGCTAGATAAATTAGTAAAATATTTTTCATCACTAGCAAGACTGCCTAGTTCTTAAAATTTGTTTGTTTTTGACAACCCTAGTCAATCCACTACCCAATATTATTATTTCATTTCCTTTTTCTTTGGGGATACAGTATTTACTTTCAACTTCACGTTTGTTCGAAATTCAAACATTGTGTTTATATGCTGTAGTTGATCGAAACAATTCGAAAATTAAATTCCTTCTTTTGAAAGTTTTTTCCTAAGAGAAAAGGTTCGTTCTCATTGATCTATACTGGCCATAAATATATGACGATGATGTGGTAGTTGATACCTTTAACTAGGGATTCCAAGACTGAGCTTCTCTTAAAAAACACTATTTTACTCTTGAAAACCCATTTTATTTTCAATTAACAGTAAAAGTTGCTGTAAAATCAATAACTAACTAACTAACTTTAAAATCAATGACTGCCTCGTAGGTCTTTTAGTCGCTAGCGCGACTGCTGTGCATGAGGTCTCGGGTTCGATTCCCAGGTCGGGCAAAGTGTTATTGGGTTTTCCCATCAGGAATTTCTCAATAGCAGCCTCGGAGTCTGGATTTGTGCCCGGTTGATGGCAATAGGCTCGCCCCCTATTACATGGGACTAAAATCATAACTGGCGAAATATGGGTGTACGAATGGGTACACCTCTGCCTAACCCTTCGGGGATTACAGGCGTGATGTTATGTTATGTAAAATCAATAAATAGTTAATCGATAAGAGTTAGCAAATAAGTGACGTCACATTTTAATATTACACTATGAGCTTGATGAGCTAAATAGTTGTGTTAGAAAAGATAAAAATCTTTTTGTTAAGTTTAAAAAAAGAATATTCAGTGAACGATAATCTTTTTCTTAAATATTTTAGTCGTACATTTCCAAACATTATTTATTTTCACTCTCAAACTATTATTTATAAAATAGCTAATTTTAATTATTCTACAAATGGAAATGAAAACCACATTCACAAAATAATATGACTAATTTGTCAACTTAATTATACATAAGATGACATAAAACTAACAAACTCTAGAACTTCAATCAAGATTATGACTAAGTTATTCGCTGAAGTCAGACCCAACTAAGTTACCCGTTCAAGTCAAAGACAGAACTAAGTTTTGTTCAAGTTTAAGTTGGCATTATTCCATTTGATTAAACTTGTATTATTTACATCTATCTAAGCTGCGGGCTCATTGTTCTGGTTATGCAATAAATTATTACTGTTTTGAGGTGCTCATGGTTAAGTAACAGCCCCATGGGTCAAACAAAGGTTTACCTAACAGATCCTGAACTCAAATTATTAATTATTCATGAAAGACACTGTAATTAGACATATGTATTTTACATTTTCTAAATGGCATAGTTCCGTTTTTTACATTTAGTTTTAATGTGAAGAGTAGAACTGATTCATTTTTTCATTATTAAATAATAATAATATACCTATCTATCTATAGATACCTGACAGCCTCGTTGGTCTAGTGGTCGCAAAGACCGACTGCTGAGCATAAGGTCTTGGGTTCGATTCACAGGTCAGGCAAAGTGTTATTGGGTTTTTCCATCAGTAATTTCTCAGTAGCAGCCTCGGAGTCTGGAGTCAGCCCGGTTGATGGCAATAGGCTCGCTCCGTATTACATGGGACTAAAAACATAACTGGCGAAATGTGGGTGTACTAATGGGTACACCTCTGCCTAACCCTTCAAAGATTACAGACGTGATGTTAAGTTGAAAGTTTAATCTTCAGATTGTCCGTAACCAACAAGGTCCCAGGTACCCATAGTTTAGAACACAGTTAATAGTTTCTCTGGGACTCGTCGAGCTTCATTGCCTCGACGCTTTTCTGGTGGCCTCCACTGTTGATTCTGGCTTTCAGGAGTTGCAGTGGATGGGAAAAGTGTGGCGGGCTTGACCCAATAAAAAAAAAAAGTTCTAAACAAAAAAATGGAATGATAGAAAAAATATGTAAGTTTGGGCTCAGTTGAACTGTCTTTTTACAACCTGTTCCATAGATTTATGCAGACTTTATTCAGCATTTCCAATTCAGTTTCCACATTCTATCTCTGTATATACAAGCCTTCATAGCAAACTGCATTGCAATAATATTTAGTGTTCGAATATTGTACCAGGTCGTTAAAATTGCATGGTCGAATATGGTTGTCGAAAATGGTTTCGCTAACGATAATGGTCCACGTTCGCCAAACCTATGGCGTATGGCTAAGTGTGGACTCGTATATGATGTTAGCCTCGCTGTTTTGAGAATAGATAACTCAACATAACATAACATCACGCCTGTTATCCCCGAAGGGTTAGGCAGTGGTGTACCCATTAGTACACCCACATTTCGCCAGTTATGTTTTTAGTCCCATGTAATAGGGGGCGTGCCTATTGCCATCAACCGGGCACAAATCCAGACTGCGAGGCTGCTACTGAGAAATTCCTGATGGAAAAACCCAATAACACTTTGCCCGACCTGGGAATCGAACCCAAGACCTCATGCACAGCAGTCGCGCTTGCGACCACTAGACCAACGAGGCAGTCAAAATCAGTCAGTTGAGAATAGATACAGGAAATTATACAAGAAATATGCAGTTTTACCCTCGTTAAATTCAAAAGGGTACGTATAATAATTACACATACAATATACATACACACATAAACTCACGCCTTTTTCCCATGGGGGTAGGCAGAAACTACAGAACGCCACCTGCTACGATCCTTACATACTTATACAATACAATACACAATACAATACATACAATACAACACACAACACACACACATACTTACATACAATATACATCTTTATTTCTATAATATTTTTTACTACTGTTTCATATTTATCTTCATTGTTTTCACATATAGAATCAACACGAACAATGTAACCAGGATTTTAGAAAAAACCTAATTTAAAAGAATGCTGCGGGGTTTCTTGCTCGTTCTTCTCCATAGAGGCCTGGCTACCTCCGTTATGGAACGAGCTAGCTTCATCTTTTGGACTAACTGACCGACTCCTTGACAATTCAAAAGTGCCTGTAAATGGTCTAATTGAAATAAATGTTTTGACTTTGACTTTGATTAATGCCCTCCGTATCCAATATAACTATGCGTTCAGAGCTTTTGGGGTTCCTTCGCTTTTGTAGCGCATCAGGGATGTTCGCTGACGCAGGGGTGGATTGTTTCTATGCCACAATGCGTAAGAGGTGTGCATTCATGGTGCGCAGAGTGAGAGAGCTCTAACAGCATGCTGTTAATGATAGCGGGCAGACTGGACTGCAAGTATATCAATCGCTGCTGTTTATTTTCCCATGGGGCAGCGCAGCAGTGTTTTACTTACTTATTTTTCATTTTAATATTACTTTGACTTTAGTACTGTTGGATTTTCAACACTCGGCTCAGCGCCGAGAGTTGAAAATGCAACAACAGAAATTAATGAGTCCTGGTTACTTGCAAAAAATATTATCATTATTATGCCAATGATTCTCAACACGAATTAACCCATACTAATAATTTGTAAATGCGAAAGTTTATGAAGACGTTTGGATGTTTGTTACTCAATCACGCGTAAATATTTTACAGATTTGGATGTAAGATAGCACGTAGATAGACCATTTTCTGTATTAACAGATCCTATTCCGGTAATGTGTTCCTTTGGAATAATAGTTCAATTTTACGGAAAGTTACTTTTTACTTTTGACGCGGGCGAATCCACGGATAGAAACTAGTAAATACGTAAAAATATAAACATTTAGAAGTGTATATTTGTATCCTTGTGTGATGTATCGTAACTCCTAAATAAATGAACAAATAACTATGCTAACCAGCCATGTTATCATCCAACTGCATTATCAAGAGACACATTTTTTAAATTGACTTTCATTAAAAGCACCCTAGAGCAAAGCCCCGGGTATTCTCTAGTATTAAAATATAGCTGTTTAGCATCAAATGCAAAACAAGGCGCGTACTAATTAGTAAACAAACTAATTATGAAACACAAACATTGCACCGCCCTCTGCAAAGTAGGTTAATGGTAAGAAAACAGTTTATTTGATATTCAATCAGTTAGTTGAGTGTTTGTGTTAAATATTTTTATTTTTAAGAGTGTTTACGCCGTACTACATTTCATATTATTGTAAATTTTTAAGTCCTCATTTTTTGTCGGAATGAAAAAAAAAACGGTTTTCAAAGTCAAGTCAAAGTCAAATCATTTATTTCAATTAGATCATTAAAAGGCACTTTTGAACGTCATTTACAAGAGATAAGAAAAATTATCATATTGAATCTAGTTGCCCATTCCAAAAGGTAGTTTCGTATGGAAAAGAACGGGCGAGAAACTCCATACTTACTCTTTTAAAAAATATATATATGGTTTACAATAAGTAGTAGGTACATTAATTCTATTTATACGAATGTGAAGACGATGTACCTAGAATAAGTCATATAAAGTACTACAATAACGTACCATTTGCTACAAAAATATTAGAAATGAAAGCTAAATTATTTTTTGTAGATACACAGTACTCACACGTTTACAATATTGTGATCGTCAACTATCTTTACTAACATTTTAACCGGTCAAGCCCCGACTGACTTACCGATAAGTCAGAGCAATAGAAAATCGAGTCTCATTATGTGAGACTTGAGTAATTAAATAAAGTTCCTACGCAAAAGCAGGACATAGGTCAAAAAAGTTTGCACAGGACATTTTCGAAATCATCATCTGCCTAATCTTTCCCCAACTATGTAGGGGTCGGCTTCCAGTTTAACCGGATGCAGCTGAATACCAGTATTTTACATGGAGCGGCTGTCTATCTGACTTCCACAACCCAGTAACTGGGTAATACGATACCCCTAGGTAAGAATGGTTGTCAGACTTTCAAGCTTCTGACGACTCGTAACGACTGTCAAAGATCCACGTATGACAGCTGGGACCAACAGCATAACGTGCTTTCCGAGGCACGGAATGATGTCAGTAATGTCTAAGATAAACTTTAGAAAGTACATAAGAATTGAACATGAAACATTTTCGAAGTGTTTTATTTAAAAAAAGAAATTTTCACTGTTTCTACGGAAAACTTAAAATGCGTGACTTTAGCTGAGACACAATTTTTAGATTTTTTTCTCTGATAACTTTGCCTTCTCATGATTCAGTTTTTATTGTGTTATCCACTTTAGGTCCACGAATTAGTCATTTAGTCAACTCTTCCCATTTTTATTTTATTTTATTATAAAAACCACATACATCGCTTCAAAGCGAAGCTAAAATCCCCATGAGTGACACAAATATTTAATTTTCAACCCCCATGCGAGTTTTAACTCTATTGGGGGTACTTATTTAACTTTGGAAGGGTTGAAAGTTAGTCACTAAGCCTCTTGGGGGTTAAACAATGCGGTGACCATGTTCATTGCTACTTTTAATGGAAAATGTTGTTAAAAGTAGTTTGATGTAATTTGTTAAAACTGGGGTATTAGAGAGACTATAATATATCGACGTTAGATTTTCAACCTTATTAGTTGTGTACACAAACACCTAATAAGGTTGAAAATATAACACGACCAAATTGTCGCTTAATACATTTTGCTTTCACCCGTCGATATAATATAGAGAGTATTGGTGTAAATTTCTCAGTAGCAGCCTCGGAGTTTGATTTTTGTGTCCGGTTGATGGCAATAGGTTCGCCCCCTACTACATGGTACTTAAACATAACTGGCGAAATGTGGGTGTAAGTATTAATGGACCACAGAAATTTCTTGCCTAACAGAATTTTTCATTCCTCTCATCATCTTCCTGCCCTTGTCCCAAGTTATTTGGGGTCGGCGCAACACGTTTTCCTCTTCCATTTCAATTATTTAAAATTTTCATTCCTCTAAAATGGTCTAAATAAAATAAATGATTTGCCTTTGACTTTGAAAATCAGGTAATTTAAACTCTGCATTGATTTGTTCTAATAGCATGTTCTTTCATAATCTAACGGTAAAACGCAGTCAGATTACAAACAACCGATTTTGTATGTGTCTTATTATTAATAAAATAATTTGTCTAAAATTACTAATGGGTACACCTCTGCCTAACCCTTTGGGGGTTACAGGCGTGATGTTATGTTACAATATGTAACTATACAGAGGCAATCGTTACTGACTGACTAATCCATTATCACACAGCTCAAACCATTGAACGGATTACGCTGAAATATAGCAAGCAGTTAGTTATTATGGCGTAGCATGTGGTAAGAAACACTTTTCCAATATTCACCCACTAATTGGACGAAACGGGGATCCAAAGTTTTTAAAGAGAAACAAGATTAGATAGATTTTATTCGAAACTACAAAATTACTTCTGTAAATTCCCCCAATTTAATACAAGCGAAGCCACGGTCAAACGCTAGCGTACATATAACGTTGAAAACACTATTCAATTCTCGTCATGATAAAAACTCAAACAATAGGAACGCAGACATTTTAGAGGCGTTAATTACAAGTTAAACAAAAGAGCGTCGTGTCAAGGGGCTCCACATTACTGCCTCACGAGACGAACAGTTACGAGTGATTCATATTGAAAGACTAGCTTTTGCCATCGGCTCTGCTCGCGTTATTTTCAGGATAACGTAGTTCACTGCCTCGTTGGTCTAGTGGTCGCAAAGCGCGACTGCTGCGTATGAGGTCCTGGGTTCGATTCCCAGGTCGGGCAAAGTGTTATTGGGTTTTTCCATCAGGAATTCTTCAGTAGCAGCCTCGGAGTCTGGATTTGTGCCCGGTTGATGGCAATAGGCTCGCCCCCTATTACATGGGACTGAAACATAACTGGCGAAATGTGGGTGTACTAACGGGTACACCTCTGCCTAACCCTTCGGGGATTACAGGCGTGATGTTATGTTGTGTTATGTAACGTAGTTCACTCTTTAGATCAGCCTTTCCCAAAGTGGGCGATGACGCCCCCTTGTGGGCGCTGTAGGCCAAAAAAGGGACGGTAAGAGACCCAGAAAAATAACTAGGGCGTTGTGTAGAGGCTTGGGGAGCGTTGTAATATCTACTAGATAGTTTTTAAGTAGGTGTAAAAATGGGGGAGCTTGAAAATAATTAATACTCAAAATGGGCAGTAGACAAAATAAGTG
Source organism: Hoplodrina ambigua (assembly GCA_949774945.1). Classification (NCBI taxonomy): domain Eukaryota; kingdom Metazoa; phylum Arthropoda; class Insecta; order Lepidoptera; family Noctuidae; genus Hoplodrina; species Hoplodrina ambigua. Next base: position 3,267,688 of record OX458990.1, read on the forward strand.
GAAACTATTTTTATCTTACTCCTCCGCTATTCTTTTCTGATTAATTTCGTTGCGGGACCCAAGACAGTTAATCGTTTCTCTGGGACTCGTCGAGCTTCATTGCCTCGACGCTTTTCTGGTGGCCTCCACTGTTGATTCTGGCTTTCAGGAGTTGCAGTGGATGGGAACAGTGTGGCGGGCTTGTCCCAAAAAAGAAGACAAAAAAGGTTTGGGAACCCCCACTTTAGATCTTCTTTATAAACAAACTACTTTATGTGCCCGGTTGATGGCAATAGGCTCGCCTCCTATTACATGGGACTAAAAACATAACTGGCGAAATGTGGGTGTACTAATGGGTACACCTCTGCCTAACCCTTCGGGGATTACAGGCGTGATGTTATGTTATGTAAGTTATAAACAAACTTTGGACATCTGTTTCATCTCTAAGGGATGAATTTCGGAAAATCCTTTCTTAGCGCAAGTCTACGTCATAATAACTATCTATCTGCGTGCTTTTCAGCACAATTCGTTCAGTGGTTAGAGTTGTCGTATGTTTACAGACCAGTCAGTAACGGTTGCCTTTTATATGTATATAGATTTATTTTTAAAAATCGTGACAATTTTGTCACGGTTTTGTAATATAACTGTCACGTCAAAAGTTGGGAAAATAATGTGACGAAATCAATCATGTGGTAGGCATGTGAGATTAAATACGTAATAATATTCTTCAAACCAATTTCAACAGTCATCTCGACAGTCACGTTTGCGACCAAGCGACTAACGGGGCAGTTAATAAAAAAAAGTTAAATGCGTGCTGATTGGTGCAAAGACATCAGCTGTAAGAGTCACTAATAACACTAACCAATTAGAGGCATTTTTACAATTAAACTGGATCACAGAAATTTCTTGCATAATAGAATTTTTATTCCTTTTAATATTAAAATGGTCTTTGACTTTGAAAATCAGGTAAGTTAAACTCTGCATTAATTTGTCCTAGTATGTTCATTCATAATCGAACGGTAAAACGCAGTTAGATTACAAACAACCGATTTCGTATGTGTCTTATTATAAATAAAATAATTTGACTAAAATTACTAAAGGATACAACTCTGCCTAACCCTTCAGGGATTACAGGCGTGATGTTATGTGTTGTTGTGTTGTCTAAAATTTTTTGTCAGCTTACAATCTCGCGACAATAATTTATAAACTAACGATGTTTTTAGTTATCCGGTGACATTTAAATTACAGACGAATTCATTTTCAACTAAAATAACGCCAAAAAATGAATACAAAATCTTAATTACTTTACCTTGTTCAGTAAAATAAACACGACACGCCAAAAAACAGCGTTTTATTACGGACCTGACGCGTATAAAATGTTTGCCGTGTAATTCGAGGTAACATTTTAATTACACTACTCGTTCACAGTAAGCACGTACTCTCTTAAAACCACTAAAAAGTCTGTATGGTTGCTCTAATTGGGTCAGACTTGTGGGACTCACGCGTGTTACTTGAAATACGAGGACAGAAGGACCACATTTTTGTTGTTTTGTCTGTGAATATACGAGTATATACCTGATCCATTTTCTCGAGCATTTTAGTGTACAATTATTACGTGCCACGAAAGATGAGACTTAACATACTAGATAAACTTTATTATTTCGTAACAATTATTATAATATTGTTAAGAATTTCAATCTAAATGTCATCGAAATATTCAAGGTGAATTCCCCATTACTGACGCTTGTCAAGTCTCATCTTTTGTTCCGCGTATTATACGAACCTATTTAATAAAATATATTATATTGACGTATAAAGATGAAAACTAGCAGGACGGTAGTTTATAGATAGTAGACGTCCACTAAGAAAGGATTTTCTAAAATTCATCCCCTAAGGGAATGAAAGGTGAATCCAAAGTTTGAATGGAGAAATCAACTTCGACGCGGACGAAGTCACGGGTAGAAGTTAGTACTGTAATATGTAAAATACTGGTATTTAGCTGTTTAGCCGGTTAGACTGGAAGCCGACCCCAACATAGTCGGGATAAGGCCAGGCAGATGGTTGATAAAATTATAAGTCCAGGTTTCCTCCAGATGTTTTTCTTCACCGAGTAATGTCTATGATAAACATAGACATCTTTACCTAACACTTTTGAATAACACGCGGCACCGCACACCGCCGCGGTTTACGGTGAAGCGGATCTCATGTCGCATTGGCATCTAAGAAGTCCGTTGATGCTTAACACTCGTACACCGCCCGACCGCGCGGTCGAGCGGTTCAATCCGCTTTACCGCCACCGCCCTCCGCGGCGGCGGTTTAATCGCCTTAGAGCTCTTACGCACTAGCGGCTTACCACGCGGCTAGCCGCTTATGATTGTACGCATTAAACCGCCACAAAATCTAGTGCGTAGGAGCGCTTAGGTAAGAAACTTTTCAATATTAAGGTATCAACCTAACACAGCAATTTTCAACTTGATCGAGCGCTCAAAGAAGAAGGTGAAAATTGAGTTTATTACATTCTCACACATTCTCTAGAAAGTTGTGTTGTTCAATAAATTATGTTACAATATTGGTTGCGAGTTTGTTAAGCTATTTCATATAAGGAACGAAGTTAGTAGAGAAAAGGTCACGTTTATTGTGTCCGGAGGTGAAGAAAGGTTAATATAATCTGTCTATGATCGGTGACCGATTTTTTGTCGGAGAGAAATAGAACGTACTGATGGCAATAACGTAGATGAAGCGAAAGGAGTATATAAGGATCGTAGCAGGTGGCGTTCTGTAGTTTCTGCCTACCCCCATAAGAAAAAGGCGTGAGTTTATGTATGTATGTATTTGGCAATAACAATAGTGCTACCCACATGTCCTACATAAAGTCGGTTCTACGAAACTATGAAATCCGCCCGACCCGATAGTCGTTCCTACAAAATGTGTAAAGTGGGCGATGGCGCTATATGTACTTACTAATAATATTAAAAAGCTGACAATTAACTGTCTGACAGCCCCGTTGGTCTCGTGCTCGCAAGCGTGACTGCTGACCGTGGAGTCCTGGGTTCGATTTCCAGGTAGGGCAAAAAGTGTTATTGTTTCATTGGTTTATTCGTGAAAGCGTATCAGACAAACAGACAAGACTTACTTTCGACTATTACTTTATTATAAAGTTAAGTTTTTTTTTTCACTTGGTCTGACTCACAAGTCTTAATAAGTAAGCTTTTCATAACCACAAAAAGACTACAATACATTGACAGAGTTCCTTCATACTCTACCCTATCGTTCGCCCACTTATCCCATTCAACACAACCTCCACGTACGAAGATGTGTGTATTCGGCAGTTTCCGCCGCTACTCGGGTCACGTACGAATGTGTGCTTATTGTTAGACCCAAGAAGTGTGGCATCCAAACTATTTGTTGATGGAAGTGTAGCGACGTGGGAAGTTGACTGGTCCTTTTTGGTTTTGACAGCTTTTTAGTGCGTCAGCGCAATTTGGTCCTTTAATGGTCAAAATTGTATCGTAGCCTGGTCTTTGATACGATTTTGACCATTAAACCATTGAAAAGATATCCTAAACCGAATGCTCCAGAAGACGGGGCCCGCTAGGAACAGTGTCTGCCATTGTTGCAGATTTTGTTTGAAAGAGTTGCCGCGGACCTGGAACGCAAAGGGCATTAGGAGGAACACGGATGGGTTTTAGTCAGTAAGAGACTGACACTCCCTAAGAACAAGTCCGTAGAAGTCCGTAGTTTTAAGTTGATGAATTTTGATGTAATGCCAATAAACGCAATTTTCTTTCTTTCTTTTCTTCCGCTCCGCCCAGAGCGGAAGCAGTCATTTCATGACCGAATGCTGACTACAATAAAATAATAAGCACTATTGTCAATAAGCCTGACAGTGGTGATAGATCGATTAGAGCGCCCCGCAGTGATAGAGCAGTCCCGCATGATAAGATCCTCGTAAATGCTGAGAAGAATAAACGAAGGTCGCAAGCGGGACTGCTGTTGGGTATAGCAGTCGTGCTTCCGACCACGAGACTAACGAAGCTATCAAATAAAATACTAAAAACAAAAAATAAATGACTGTGACACGCCGCGGTTATAAAAGTGGGACGATCACGGATTTTTTTTTTGTGGGACGAAACTTCGTGTGATGAATGCGAAACAAATCAAATTTAGCTTTTTCAGGTACCATGTATCTTATGCCATATTTTCACTTAAAGTCAGCTGTCTACAAAAAGGCACTACAATTTAACAAAATTATAAGAATATTCAATTCAAACTCCAAGTCAAATCATTTATTTAATTAAGACCATTGAAAGGTACGTTTGAATGCCATTTACAAGAAAAAATAATTAAATCTATCTGCCCCTTTCAAAACGTAGTTTCGTATTTAAAAGAATGGGCAACAAACTCCATACATACTCTTTAAAAATAAATGTTTTACAATTGTATACAGAATCATACAGGATTACACGTATATTCATAAGTAATTTCACTCTGAAGAATGCAAAAACGAAGTGATATCAAAAACTACATAGATTCTAGTTCTATTATATGGTGAAGAGTTTTGTTCCCCGGCCACGTTCATGCAACAGGCACGCAACAATTCGTAAACTACAATATTGACAAACACTTTTACACCGCCACGTTCAGGCGATGTCCTATTGAAAGAATTTGTATGAAGAATTCTGTTCAGTAGTGCATACAGAGTTTAATAATATTTTTAAGAAAAAATCCAAAACTATTTGCCCTAAGTTTTTATTCAGCGACTGGGCGACTAAAGGTATTAGGAAAAGCAGGGATAGACTTTTTGAGCTGTATGGCCTTAAGCCTTACATAAATACTGAAACTTTTAATAAGCATGTTGCAACCTATTCAAAAATTTTTAAAAATGCGTGTAAAGCAGCTAAATCCTTGTGCATTAGCAACAAAGTTAAATCGGCAGAAAATAAAATAAAAACAGTTTGGAAAATCATCAATAACGAAACAAATAGGAACAAACGACATAATACTGATTACACTCTTGAGACTGCCCAAGGTGTCATAAGCAGTAATATCGATGTTGCTCAGGAATTTGCAGAATTCTTTACTAGTATTCCAATTAAAACTACTGAAATCTTAGATTCCTCACCCTCACTTGCTATTGACTTACTAAGAGTGAATGTTACAGCCTGTCCTAATGAATTTAAATTTAAACACATTAACCCTGTGGTCGTTTTAAAGGCTTTTAAACAGCTTAAGATCAAGGCTACCGAAGATCTGTGGGGCATGTCTACTAATGTCTGTCAATCTATTATTGAGACAATAGCACCCTATTTAGCTTTAATATTTAATCTGTGCGTAGACCAAGGGATATTCCCGGATTTAATGAAGTACAGCAAAGTTATACCGCTCTTCAAATCCGGAGATAGCAAGGACACCAATAATTACAGACCTGTTTCGGTTTTGCCGGTTTTCAGCAAGGTGTTTGAAAAAGTGATGCTCAATCAAATGCTCAATCATTTTAACTGTAACAAGATCCTACACGATCAACAATATGGTTTCACCAGAGGACGTTGTACTACTGACGCCGGTGTTACTTTAATTAAGCACATCTTTAATGCATGGGAGGACTCACAGGATGCTGTTGGCATTTTCTGCGACCTCTCTAAAGCGTTCGATTGTGTGAATCACGAAACACTGCTCCTAAAGCTTGAGCATTACGGTCTCGGTGATCTAGCACTTAACTTAGTAAAATCGTATTTGAATGATAGACTACAGCAAGTTCAAATAAACGGTGTAAATTCATCAAGCTTAAAAGTAAAGATGGGCGTTCCGCAGGGTTCAATATTGGGTCCGTTCCTCTTTTTAGTATATATAAACGATTTACCTCATTTACTAGAAAACCAACCACAAATGGTGTTATTTGCTGATGATACTTCACTCATTTTTAGAGTAAATAGACAAGCACAGCACCTTGACGACGTAAATAACGCTATGCTTAAGGTTCACAATTGGTTTACTGTTAATAATTTAGTGTTAAATGAGAAAAAAACGAAATGTATAAGATTCGCTTTACCTAATGTTAGAGGGAGTAAATGTAACGTTATATTGAACAAGGACATGCTAGAATTCGTTGAGAAGACAGTTTTTCTAGGGATTACGCTCGATTCAAAGCTGCAGTGGAGTCCCCACTTAACATCTCTTGCAGGGCGGTTAAGTTCAGCCGCTTACGCTGTCAGAAAAATTAGACAATTAACAGACGTGGATACCGCGAGACTAGTCTATTTTAGTTATTTTCATAGCATCATGTCTTACGGTATTTTGCTTTGGGGACGAGCTGCAGATATAAATTCTATCTTTGTTCTGCAAAAGAGGGCTGTCAGAGCCATCTATAATCTTGGCAGACGCGAGTCTCTAAGAGAATTGTTTAAAAAAATTAACATCATGACGGTACCTTGTCAATATATATATGAAAACATTATGCATGTTCGAAAAAATCTTCATCTTTTTAAGAAAATTAGTGATAGACATGATTTTAATACTAGAAATAGGAACAAATTAGATCAACCAAGTTTCAGATTGTCGAAAGTAAGCACTTCTTTTATGGGGTACTGTGTAAAATGCTATAATAAAATACCAGTCGATATTCTCCAACTAAATGAGAGAAAATTTAAGACATGCATAAAACGCACACTATGTAATCAAGCATATTATAAGTTAGATGATTATATCACGGACAAAAATGCTTGGCTAAATGCTAGTCCTGCTCCACAGCCACTCGGGCTCACTAAATAGGATTGTTTTTTTAAGAGAATGATGTTTCTTACCCTTTTTTCGACCTGAATAACTTTTACTGTTATCAGCACGATTACTTTTTATTTTATTTTTACATATCACAGTCATCCAACGAATAAGTACACTGAAAGTGTTAGTATTGTATAATTTAATATCATTTATTTCAATTTTGTAAATGTGAGTACCATGGAGCATTTTTTATTTATTAAGTTACGATGTGTTTTGACTTAATAAGCATGGCAGTTGAGAGCTTGTCATGCTCACTCAAATATCTCGCTGATGGTGGCGCGTGTGTTGGATCATTTGGCTCCCTCCATAATGGTTGAGCTAGGTGGTGCTGATCCATGCGTCATGCTCGTGAACGAGTGCTGTCAGTTGGGATTGGTCATCTCTTAACTGCTATTGCTTTAATTTCTTTATATTTTTTTTTACTACTATTTTATATTCATCTTCATTGTGATCACATATAGAATCTACAAGAATAATGTAACCAAGATTTTGTAATAATCTAATTTAAAAGAGTGCCGTGGAGTTTCTTGCTCGTTCTTCTCCATAGAGGCCTACCTCCGTTTTGGAACGAGCAACTAGCTTCAACTTTCGGACTAACTGACCGACTCTTTGACAATTCAAAAGTGCCTGTAAATGGTCTAATTGAAATAAATGTTTTGACTTTGACTTTGAAAGATGAGCAAGGAATGAACGAGTTAAACGGAGCGGTTGTATCAGAGCTATTGCGTTTACTTTTTGCGATCTATTGGGATTTATGAGCGTCCTTGATAAATTAACATGTAAACAGACTGTTTCAAAAGAGAATCAAAGATCGAAGCAAAGTTAAAAACTCGTTTTTTAAGCGGACAAAGAATTGGCATTTTAATACAAAATTTTTCTATCGTATCGACACATTAGTGAAAAATTTAATAAAAAAACAGCCCAGCATCACATTTGACACAAATTAGTCTGACAGAACACTTTTATCGTACGATATTTATTATATGGAATAAGCACGATGAAAAATTAGGAATTACCTATGACATATTGAAACTTGCTACTTAAAAATCAAAATAAATTTAAAACGTTACATCACAAATTTTTGAAAAGAGTATGCACGGAGTTCCTTACCCGTTTTTCTCCACACGAAACTACCTTTTGGAATGGGCAACTTTAATAAGTTTCAATATTGTTAAAAAATATTTTCTCTTGTAAATGACGTTCAAAAGTGCATTTAATGGTCTAATTGAAATAAATGATTTGAGTTTGAATTTGACAACTGACAAAAAATCCTTTTAATAAAAAAATTTTACGATATTTTTCAACAATATCAGTCCATACAGTTCTCTTTTGCTCATCTTCTCGACACATCTTACAAGGTGACCTGTTCCTTACCCCTAAATCGCCTTACGTCCTCTAAGCTCGACCTTTGTTATTACAGCCTCCTTGGAGGTCAAGTGGGGATCCTGCTATTGTGTCCTATAATCGGATAGGTGGATCGGAGGAACACGACAGGTTTGAAATGTGTCACGTTGACGTTAGATTTGGGTCACGTTTTAATGGGGGGAATTCCTGGCTTTATTTCTAGTCTTTTCCTAGCTTTATTGTAATATGTTGTGAGTTTGTGTTTAGGTACACTCTGATCATACAGTTTTATTTTGATGAATCCAATAAGTTTTTCGCTGGATGCGGGTATTTTTAAATGAGCTTTATTTCCAGTAATTCATAGGGTTACCTTGGTACTTTATAATAATAAATCCTGTTTTACTTTCGAAGAATTTACTTTATGATTTGGCATAAAAATAAATTATTATAATGAGATATTTTAATTAATATAGTTAAGTTAATACTTAAATTGTAAAATTAAAGCTTTGAAACTTTTAAAAACAACCGAAAAATAGTGTTGTATTCTGCAGTTGCAATTTTTTTAATTCTATAAAAAAATTTTTTCGCTCTTGTGTTACTAAATACCTATATATACTGAATACATATTATGCTTTAAAATTTGCATTAAGATGTCCTTCCACCCATTGTTTAAGTTCTAAGTAAAAGCTTTAGAGCAAGACGTCAAAAAGGTCTAAATGATAAATTCCCTCTTCATCAATTCTGTACTAACTCATTTACTCTGGGTTCTAGCAATGTTATCTAATCAAACTAGGTATATTTCTTCTTGTTAGCCAACTAATCTAACTTTTATGATGTTTTAATCATCTTAGATAACGGATTACGGGGGATTAAGTAGTGGTCTCGCTGCGGGTAAAAAAAAAACTAACTTTCATAACTAAACTTGTAACGAAGTTAGGTTGTTAAAGTTTTCCTTAGTAAGCTCCAAGAACCAGGTGTCGCTAGACTAACGTCATGTTAGGATGGGTGAAATTTAGAGGTGAATTGAGGAATATGTTTTTAAGACGGTATGCGTACTTGCTAGCTTCAATGTTAGGCCTTTTTTCAAGTATGTAATCAATACTAACAAAATAAAGCTGAAGAGTTTTTTGTTCAACGCGCTAATCTTTGGAAGTGACAGTGAGGTTAGAAAAAGTATGTCTGTAAAATATTTTGTGTATGAGGAATAGTGTAGGCTATATGTATAACATTATGATACGAAACCCAGAAGCCACTAAAAAACCACTTGGTTGAAGTCGCGGGCAGAAACTAGTCATAAATAGAAACAATTTTTCCAATCTGACTGGTTGTTCCAGAGATTAGAGAATTTATACAAACAAACAAACAAAAAGATCTTAAGCTTTATTATATACCTGATACCTGATAAATGGGCCAGCGAAACTAAAAATATGCCTACATTCTAAATAATTCATATACCTGTATCATTCTCAAAATTTCAGCCATGCCTGAATGACGTTTATCTGGCGACACTGGGATCTTGGACTAGAATAAGTGAACCTTGTACATGTTCATTTTAACGAGCAATTACTACATATATATCTTCATAGTAATGTCTAGTAAAAGGAACAAGCAGATATCTATACAAATAAATGAAATTGTAGTGTCTGTTTGTAATGTCAAAATAAAAGGTTTTTAATAAATACGTGTGAATATTAGTGCTTACAGCAAAATCCTTATTTTTGCTGTTTGTTTGTACCGGCAAATCTCTGAAAAGGCTGGACCGATTTGACGAGACTTTTAATGACAGATGACAGATGATTAGATGTGATTTAAGAAAAGAATTATGTTGTTCCGTGAATGAATGAAGCGTTCCGTGTTTAAAAATTAAAATTCTGCAAAAAACGGAAATTTGAAGCAGTCGCAGGCGCAAGTTATTTTGTTTTTACGTGCTAATTTTGGGATACTGGTTCGATTCTGAAAATTCTTTTGCTGATAGAAAGTTACGTTATAGCCAAATATAAACGTTATTTTTTAATTTGGGATTCGTAAGAAAAATCATGCGGTTGAAGTCGCATGCAAAAGGTAGTCTATACATAAAAAATATTGATCGTAGAGACATGAAATTTAGAGGCTGTGTTCTTTGTATGACGTAGGCATTCGATAAAAAGTTTGGAGTTTGCCGGACGTCTTAACAGGATACCGTGGCCCCGGAACGTAAAGGGCTACAGAAAGAACAGGGTGGATTTTTAGTCAGTAAAAGTCTGACAGTCCCTTCCGCCTCACCCACGGCGGAAGGATGAGTCATTTGATGATTTTTACCACCTAAAAAAAAAAATTCTACCCCTGAGGGGATGAAAAAGAGATACAAAGTTTAAAAGAAAACTTTGCGAATATCCGACAATTACTCGGTCGAAGTCGCGAGCTAAGCTAGTCTACAATAAATGCTCTACTAGTTAAGTTAGATAATTTTGTAGTTAACAGTTATGTCAAGGCAGTTTTGAGACCATTATAGGAATGGAAGCCAACGTATTAGAATTTAATGTGTTTTTATTACGGCTACGGACTCGATAAAATCTACATTTCTGAAGATAATAACTGGTTGTGCGCTTACGGTAAATTTTATAATACTAGTAAATTATACTAAGTACGAACAATATTATTGATCCAATTTTGGTTATTTTAAGGGTTGATGTTTGAAAAAAGTTCCCGCCTCGTTGGTTTAGTGGTCACAAAGCGCGACTGCTGAGCGTGAGGTGTTGGGTTCAATTCCCAGGTCTGGCAAAGTATTATTGAGATTTTCAATCAGGAATTTCTCAGGAGTATGGATTTGTGCCCGGTGATGGCAATAGGCTCGCCTTTTATTACATGGGACTTACACATAACTGGCAAAATGTGAGTGTACTAATGGCTACACCTCTGCCTAACCCTTCGGGGACTACTGAAATAATGTTATGTTATGTGTATTGATAGGGCGTCATAAAGACGTCATTTTACGAGGGTGAAAAAACCATGAAAACATTTGAAATCCACCACAAATGTCGGAGATTTGCACCCATGCGAAGCTGGGGTGGTTCGCTAGTTTAATTATATTTCGAGAAACAAGTAAACATTACTTACATTTATTACTTGCAAAATAATTACTTGGCAACACCGCAAAATTGCTGGCTTACAAAAAAAAAAACAAAACCAAAGACACGAGAAATACAAAATGGCGACTGTATAGCAACAAGACAATAAATAAAGTCTCATTGTTGTTCCGGAACCAAGATGTTAATTAAAATTCTATATTACTCCTACCTAAAAGATTTGGCTCGCGTCGCAAAATACAGAGAGGAAAATGGAAATAATGAATGGAGATCTTTGCCCTGCAGTGAGATACAACAGTAATTGGGAAGCACGCATTACCAATCAATTTTGACATACATTTTATGAACTGTCAAAATACGATTCCTCGATTTACGATTACTAGTGCCGATTCCATTGTTCACAAACAAAAATTTTAGACTAAGTATTTCTATCTTTTTCTGTCCAATTAAACAAGAAACGGGCGGAATAAATTACACCTGTCTGATTAAAAACACGGTAAAGTTCAAAGCAAAATTAATTTGACATCTAACTTAGTTCTGAAATGTCACCGTCCTTTTCTTTCGCTGTATGTTAGTAAGAGATGCCAATTTTCTAATTTTAGCGTAGTTTGTGAACAAAAGAATCGGCACCAATACTACACTATGACGTCACTTATTTGCTGATTCAATTGACTAACTAAGTATTAATTTGTTTCAGTTTTTTTAAGTAACCTTTTTTTTAAATAACGTTATTTCAAGAGTAAAATAAAGTTTTGTTTTTTGACAAGTACTGGAACAGACAACATATTATAAATGTATTGAGATTTCACGTATTTTTAGAAACGTTAGGTATACGTTTGTCCTTTGTACTAATTCAAATAAATGAAATAAATGTTTTGACTTTGACTTACTTGAGTCAAAGTCAACACTTTTTTCACGAAGCAATATCCACAAACTTAAAGTGGATGAAAAAATCCACGCAAACCAAACTTTTCTTCTATATCACAAAAACTTTGGTTATCGAATATACTGGTGTTCCGTGACGTAAGATTTGAACCAAGTTTTATGTGATTGTCGGTACAGCAGTCGCGATCATTATCTTAACATTTTATGTTAGGTAGGTATGTACGGTCGAACAAACTATTTGGTGTGCAGGTCAAAATTTTATTCATGACTCCCTTCTCCGGGGTTGCGGGACGTCTTAACAGGATACCGTGGCCCCGGAACGTAAAGGGCAACAGAAGGAACAGGGTGGGTTTTTTAGTCAGTAAAAGTCTGACAGTCCCTTCCGCCCCACCCATGGCGGTAGGAGTCATTTAACGATTTTTACCACCATCCTGTTAAGACGTCCCGCAACCCCGGAGAAGGAAGTCATGAATAAAATTTCGACCTGCACACCAAGTAGTTTGTTCGACTGTACCCAACTATAAAGTTATCGGCGACCCAAATCTTTGGCTGGATTGGGGTGACGTAAAAGGAGTATGTTTAGGTTACGTTTTGACACTGATTGTGACGTTTGATTGATTTAGTGATGTAAGGTCAATATGTTGTAATTGGTCCTTAATAGGCATAGGTAGTGTGTCAAAATAACGTGTTTACTGGGTGTTAAAAGACAGATCACACAGCAGTTCGCTATGAATACTGTCCATCAAACTGAGTAGCGTTGAGTAATAATTATTGCTGGGATATTGTTTCTTTTTTAGGTGCTAAAAATCATTAAACGATTCCTTTCGCCCTGGGTGGGCGGAAGGGACTGTCAGACTTTTACTGACTAAAAAACCACCCTGTTCCTTCTGTTGCCCTTTACGTTCCGGGGCCACGGTATCCTGTTAAAACGTCCCGCAACTCTGGCAAGCGTTTGGCCCCGTTGGGGCCCCGTCCCTGTGCTGACAGGTCCTTGATCGGACGGCGAGCTACCCATCACTCGCCGTCCGCATTTGGTGACTCCTAGGAAATATTATGTTAGGTACTGAATTTCAATCCCTAATTTCTTTGCAGTGCCATGCAACTGCAGAAATTAACATGGGTTTCCGAGGAAGTCATATATCGAATACTTCTTAGTACTGTCATTAACTAAGCTATTATTGTTGCATTAAGAATCATATTCGCATTAATACTCCATTAGGTGTTGTATGAACTCTGAGTGATTGGTTTTCGATTGCATTTCCGTTGGGGCGCCCTTTGATTCAGATTTTCACGATTAGTATGGTGTTCTATTTGCGTAATTATTGATGAAGTTTTGAAACAATAACTTTCAAGTTATGAACGGTTATGGTGCATTTTTTAAAATGTCACGAGATATTTTTTAGATGTGGTATTTAAAGAAAGTATCACCGTCGCTTTTGAGCGCTTAGCGTGCGAAAAGGACAGCTTTAGATCCGACTGAATAGCCTAAGTAGAAAGTCATAATTTTGGGTTTGACTCTCGCCTATTTCTTGTTCTTATCTGGAAAGTTCCAGATAAGTATATGAAAGATATTCCATAAACTGAATAACAAGGATATTCAGTTCGCAGAAAATTTCACCTGCGCATTTGTTAATATTCCGGTCTCTTTGGTGGAATGAAGAAGGCGGGGGGCGCCGATCTTGCAGTCGGCTGCATGTGATTGGTTCGTCAATTGATGCTCATCGTCTATTGGTCTATCGCCTGTCATTCCGCTACTTTACACTTTTGTGCAATATTAGTGAATAACGTTTTGAATTTTTAATAGTTTATTTTTGTTATTACGTATTAGATGTTTTTTTTATATAGTTTAATTTCGTTATTTCGTATTTGTTGTGTTTTTGGTTTAATATGTTCATTTTTATTATTACGTTTTATAAAATTGCTGTATTTTTAATTTTTTTTTAATACATTTAAAAGGAACATGTATTAGCCTTTATTTGGGCAAAAGTGTACATGCGCGAAATCCTACAATCTGTGCTCACGACTCGTGATGCCAATAATATCCAACCATTAACGCCAACCATCCTCTTGAATTACATTAAAATCGATTGCGTAGTTTAAAAGATCTAAGCGTACAGACGGCGGGAAGCGACTTTGTTTTATACAATGTAGAGAGCTATTAACAAGAGTGTCCGTGGAGTTTCTTGCTCGTTCTTCTCCATAAGTCAAAGTTAAACAATTTATATCAATTAGACCATTAAAAGGCACTTTTCAACGTCATTTACATAGATACCTAACTAAGTTTTGGAACGAGTAACTAGCTTCAACTTTCTGACTAACTGACCGACTCCTTGACAATTCAAAAGTGCCTGTAAATGGTTTAATTGCAATAAATGTTTTGTCTTTTACAGTTACAAAATGTTGTACAAGCAGCAAGAATATTGTAACCAGGATTTTGTAAAAACCTAATTGAAAAGAGTGTCCGTGGAGTTTCTTGCTCGTTTTTCTCCATAGAGGCCTAGCTAGCGTTTTTAAATTAGCAACTAGCTTCATCTTTCGGACTAACTGACCGCCTCCTTGATAATTCAAAAGTGCCTGTAAATGGTTTAGTTAAAATAAATATTATGACTGTGACAGTTACTTAATATTGTAGAAGCAACTAGTATATTATTGTAACCAGGATTTAAATAAAAACCTAATTCAAAAGAGTGCCGTGTAGTTTCTTGCTCGTTATTCTCCATAGAGGCCTACCTCCGTTTGGGACGAGCTTCAACTTTTTAACTGTCCAACTCCATGACAATTCAAAAGTGCCTGTAAAGGTCGATACATATCTGACGGAAGATACGCCGCGTATCGTCAGTCGCGTAACGCAAAAACAGTCAAATAGATAATAAAATATCCAACCATATACACATAACCGATGATGCGTTAGTGCGTCAACCATACTAGAGACGATACGTTTAATTGAAATAAATGCTCTAACTTACCAAATGTTGTATCGCTAAAACACAAATATCGACACATATCGCTATCGCGGTTTTGACAATCAGCGGTAAACCTAATAACTATCTTAATAATTTAGTTACACCTAATCAAACACAGTTAATAATCCTGTAACTGGGTTTATAACACTACGCGGTGTGTAGTGTTTTGTTACTAATTGATAGCTGAAAATGATATGCGATATTTAATTAATTTGATCTAACCTGGCATTATGTATGGGCCTTAATTAAATTGAAAGCTATACTTTACTAATACTAATTAGAGTTTGTTTGTTCGTTTGTTTAAACGCGCTAATCTGTGGAAATACTAGTCCGATTGGATAAAATCTTTTTGTTTTAGGTAGCTACATTCAAATCATTACGCTTCGACCCACGGATGAGGAGCAGTAATCAAAGACGTAACTTTCCCGTTATCACAAGGCTGTATCTTTTATTTCTTTTTTTTTTGTATAAACGTTGCCTCACTCGAGAATTTTTTCCTGTTTCGTGGATGCGTTTGCAAACACAGTCTGGCTAATTGTGAATGAGATTTTATATTAAAAACTCTTACACAATTAGCCAGACTCGGAATAACTATCTGTAGGACATACAAATATTTGTCCCGTTCGGGAATCGAACCTGCGACACGTAGCGCAGCAGCTACATAAAATTTTCACAGAGTGTATGTATGAGCGCAAACATGACAAATACATACATAACATCACGCCTGTAATCCCCGAAGGGTTAGGCAGAGGTGTACCCATTAGTACACCCACATTTCGCCAGTTATGTTTTTAGTCCCATGTAATAGGGGGCGAGCCTACAAACAATATACCACGACAAATAATATACGCAATAACAATACGTAATAAAAATTTAATAAAGTTCAAAATTAAAGAAGATCGCCACACACAAGAAGCATTTTTTTCCAAGATTTTTTGCTCGATCTTTTTTTTTGAGGTCGTTAAAATCATAAAATGATTCCTTGGGGACTATCAGACTTTTATTGACTAAAAAACCACCCTGTTCCTTCTGTTGCCCTTTACGTTCCGGGCCACGGTATCTTGTTAAGAAGCTCCGCAACTCCGGCAGGCGTTTGGCCTTATTGGGGCTACATCCTTGTGCTAACAGCTCTTTGAGGTGCGCGTGAAACAGAACGCGCCGTATAGAAAGGTTGTACGGAATCCTTCACGTTAGAGCCCAATTCGCACTTGGCCATTTTACACCGTTCAAACTAAACATATTTCAGTCGCAGGCAGCACAGGTACAACTACGATTTATTAATTATTATGTCACCAGCCAGCCGCTAACGATTTTCAGTTAATTGTTACACAATACAGTAAGAGGAACAGAAGGTTCACTTATTTACAATATAATTAATTTTATGTATGAACGAACACAAAGACCTTTAAAGCATTTGGCTGAAGTTAGAGACTAAGAAATAAAGACTATTTACAAAGCCACTTTTAAACTTCATTTACAAGAAAATTAATTTGCCATATAATGTGGCAATGCTGTCAGCCTTTTGGGCACTTGCGCCATTGACAGCGACGCGGACGATTTTTTTGATGCCCTATGAGGTTTCTCCTTTCCGCCTTTTTTTTAATTGTAGATATTTTACATTTACTTTAAGGTTATATGTTTAGTTTAATTATTGTTTATTGTAATGATTTAAAGAAAATTAATAATATTTAACCGTATAGTTCGGAAGCGCCCCCAATTGGACCCGAACACAGAAACCTCCGCCGGCTCGGTAGTGGGTCCAATTGGACCCCGGAGTTCGCGCATGCGTCATCCTGACCAATAAGTGTAAATACTGATTATGGTAGCCATCTAATCTCATGTGTGAGCATTAAGTAACAGAGTTAGATAAAATATTTAAATGTTAGAGCCATCCACTCTTTTAGATTTAGTACGCGAGTATATAAAATCACCGTTTTAAAATCCAAGTGTGAAAATGCAATCATCGCCATTTTGAAGACCATAGTAGTCGAGGCTAAAAAACATAAAAATTGTGGATTTTAGACATCCAAGCTCCACTACAGGAGCAGTAAATAACTCATAATTGATTTATTTGTCGATTTCATCCATAGTTTAACATAAATTAGTAGTGGTAATAAAGTTTTTGATATCCAAAGTCGAAACTTCGCGCCAATCCGTGCGTGTTTACATTTTTGTTTGTCACAAATATCACTATAATACATTTAGATATTAAAAAAAACATGACAAATGTCATTCAAAATATAATAAACAACAAGAAAATGCCCAATTCTTAGTGTAAATTACAAACACGGGTCTAAAAACACGGAATATTCATTACCACTACTCATTTTGTGTTCTTAGAAATTGTCAACCAATTTTTTTTTAAAGCATTGATGTGCGATTTTGATTATGTCAATCGATTATTTTTTTTATTTCAATCGATTCGAGTAATTAAAATTATTCATTTGAGATATCGACTCGTAAAAATTAATATAAATGGAATTTAAGTTTAAATTACAATAAATATTAATTATTTATGCTATCCAGCTCAGTTAATAATTGTTATTTATAGTTTTCTAGTTCAAGACTCAACAGAAAAAATATGTATCTACGATAGGTATATTTCATTGGTCCTTACCAATGAACTATACCTATGGTACCTACCTATATTTTTTTTCTGAAATTTTATATTAAATTTAATTAAGAATTTTAATTTTTGTGCGTTACCTACTTTTTTAAAATTTGATGCAGCGTGCACAGTATACATTTATCTCATATTGGTGTATATCGCGTTTTTCCTACATTTAATAGAACGTCTAATTATTTGCATCAATATTAATAATTAACTTATCTAATTAGTTTGATTGGGGCTGTAACATTGGATTAGGGTTGCGTACGTCCAAATGAAAACGGAAACCTTATAAGATCACGCGTGTGTTCGTCTGTCCGTCCGTTTGTTACAATCAAAATCCAAGATGGCGGCCGCAAAATTTTACAACATATGCATTATGGGTATCGTATCCATGGTTTTCGGGGGTGGTGATGCCGAAATTGAGGTCAAAGTGAAAATCCAAGATGGCGGCCGCTAAATTTAACGACATATGCGTCATGGGTGTCATGTCCATGGTTTTCGGGGGTGCTAATGCCGAAAATGAGGTCAAAGTGAAAATCCAAGATGGCGGTCGTGAAATTTCACAAAAGATGCGTCATGGGTTCGTGACCACGAAATAAACCCAAAACCAAGGAACCAACACCCATGACGCATATTTTGTAAAATTTCACGACCGCCATCTTGAATTTTCACTTAGACCTCATTATTTTAAGTCTACGCAAAACAAAATAATTCAGCTAATATTTTAGCAGATTTATGCATAATTATGTATTTAATGAATTATGAACATCCTCCTTTTTGAAGTCGGCTAAAATATCTACTTATGTAAATCTTATACCTTATTAAAAATAACTTAAGCTCCTGATTAAGCTTTGCGTTTATTTATCCATTTAATATAAAATATAAATCCTGAGAAATATTATCAAAAGGTTTTTTTTTCATTCAGACTCCTTTGGCCAACCTCGATTTTATTTCAAGTATCGATTCGGCTGAACGCGACTTTTGAATCGAATTATGAAACTTGGGTAAACGGTCAGCACTAAGAAGTGCCACAATTTTGTGTAAATTTTGTCCAAATTTGATTGTATTTTTAAAGTACTTATGTATGGATAATGCCAAAAACAACAATGGAGATGGAATGATAATGTCTTTATTTCGTCTGAATGCATCTTTTCAGCAAGCGAGAAGGTTCTTTATGTACTTAATTTTAGCTAATCTGAGTGGTCTGCCTTTGGATAGGGTGCAGAAAAACTTATATTGTACCAATTTTGCAGTGATCTGAAGTGGTTTAACCGACCTCGAGTTATAATTAAAGATATTTGCCATAAACTTATTCTATAAAATAGCTGTAAACGTTATTTTTTCTTAAAAAATTGAATCCTGAAAGTTGATGTAAATTCCCGAATTTTATGACGTGATCCACAACACCCTGCCGAGTCAAGGGATGTGTCAAATGTCAAAATCTTGTCGAGCAGAGTGGTTAATGTACTTGCCAATATATAATGTACTTGTAAATAATATTTAAGAAAAACATGATGACGTGGCCTGATTTTAATAAATATAAGTCTGAAATCGCCAATCCACCTAAGCATGGTGATCGATGCTTTTGCCTTCTCTGTATAAGAAGAGGCCCTGGTCTTGTATTGGACAATAATAGGCTGGTATTCTTTTCATTATTTTAAGACGACTACTTCCAACATTTTAACAAACAATGAAACTTTTTGAATCAGAGTAATCATTATGACAAAAAATATACAAAAATAAGCTTAAAATATTGATGTAAAACAAAGTGGATTTTCTGTACATTATCTGTTGTTTGTCATACTTTCTATTAAATTGCCTAAAACATTAGAAATTGTGCTGTTAACACTAATTGATTAATTCGTTTTGTTAATTTAACTAACTTTGTAGATGACGTTTTAATAAATTGAATTGCAAACTTATTGTTTTATAAATGTATGTTGACTAGATTGGTATCTGTGTATAATTAATTTTAAAATGGATTATGATTAAACTATTAATTGGTAAAATTGATAATAATTGGTTTTAGATGTCGTAATGTGGTTAAGGCACCTGCTTCCCATGCACGAGGCTATGAAATCCCATGTTCTGGCTCATCCGCTATTTTTCTCTGATTAATTTCGTTGTGGAATCTAAGGCAGTTGAATCGTTTCTCCGGGACTCATCGAGCTTCATTGCCTCGGTGCTTTTCTGGCGGCCTCAACATTTTGATTCGGGCTTTCAGGAGTTGCAGTGGGTGGGAATATTGCGGCGGGCGTGACCCAAAAAACAATAGCAAGTGCAGTCATTATCATCATCTTATCTCCTACAGATTTCTAATAGGACCTTGTAGCCAACGTGGCTTTTCAAATTTCATATGTACGGTCAACAACGAACGTCGATCAACAGTGTTACTTTTTAACATCATTTAAACAGACACTAAACACATAATGTACTGTAATGGCTTTCAGAGTTTCAGGCAATAGATAAAGGTTTATTATATCTTAATTTTATAACATAACATAACATAACATCACGCCTGTAATCCCCCAAGGGTTAGGCAGAGGTGTATTAGTACACCCACATTTCGCCAGTTATGTTTATAGTCCCATGTAATAGGGGGCGAGTCTATTGCCATCAACCGGGAACAAATCCAGACTCCGAGGCTGCTAATGAGAAATTCCTGATGGAAAAACCCAATAACACTTTGCCCGACCTGGGAATCGAACCCAAGACCTCGTGCACAGCAGTCGCGTTTGCGACCACTAGACCAACGAGGCAGTCAGTTAATTTTATATTTACTGCATTTTACTTTTAATATTGTATATAATAATTAGGATTTTAAAACCATAAATGTTAATCGACTTTTTTGCTGATTGTACTTTCTAAGATTTTCTTGGACATCACTGACATCGGTGTAGGTTGTCAAGTAGTGATTTTCTGATAAGCTAACAATCAGACAGACAGATTGTGAACATACTCGTGCATTATAATTATAATCTGTTCTGCGTGCTTGGCTATTGAGACTTGCCGTTGTTACCGAAGTCCGGTCGTTACTGAAATGAATAATAATCTTAATAAGTAAACAAATAAGCAATATTAAATATAAAATAATAAAATAAATTATAAATGAATAAATAGCATTGTAATATAATAAGTAAATGAATGGGAATATAAAATACTTCAAGCATAAGACAATTTAATAAAGCGCTATTCCTCTCTCTACTTATTTAAAAATGTGCTGTGCCCGACAGGGTTCATGATTGTTTCTATTTTTATTTACCACCTGTAAGTGTACATCATGGATTGCAATTAAATGATTTGATTTGATTTGAAGTAATTACAATCATACATATATGTAAATAAATTAATTAATAAAATGTGCTCGTAAGTTGATTAGTCTTTAATTGCGACATGTAGGTATTACACAATACTTTATGTTATGCCAGCTATTGCTCGCGACTTCGTCTGCAGAAATGTCAATTATCGCGGACGCAGACGAGGTCGCGGTATAAAAAGTAGCCTATGTCCTTCCTTGGGGTTGAAACTTACCCCGTACCAAATTTCATCAAAATCTGTTTAGTGGTTTAGTCGTGAAAGTGTAACAGAGAGACAGACAGAGTTACTTTCGTATTTATAAAGTTAAATTATGTACTTAACTGGCGAAATATGGGTGTACTAATGGGTACACCTCTGCCTAACCCTTCGGGGATTACAGGCGTGATGTTATGTCATGTAAATTATGTAAGTATTTCTGTAATTTGTTCCAATTTTATTTCTATAATATATTTATTTTTATATAATCTTGTATCATATAAAACAAGTTGTGGCTACAATAATAGCCATTTATTAAGTTCAGCAACTTTTTAGGTTAGATTACCATCTCAACCCGTATATTATTTTGTTATATATTTCGACTATTGCGTCTGGCACGATACCCAACAATTATGTGGCACGCACTTGAAAGATTATACCAATTTGTAAACATAAAAACTTTCCCGATTTTTCTTTTCTGCCAACATTATTCAAAGCCAAGGCTTAGTGTCAGTTTTACAGTTCCTATAATGCGAGGAGATTTATAAACTAGAATAACTTCACGCTTAAAAATAACCTTATTTGTAATGGACTTTTTATTTGTAGTTTATTATAGACGCTAGAGTATTGCCGGAGGAGCTTGTGGCTAAGTTATAACAGCCGCCCGGATCGATCAATCAGGTTAAGCTACGCTTGCCGGGGTAGATCCGTGGATGGGTGACCTTCTTAACACACTGAGACTTTTTCATGCCTCGGAAAGCACGTTTTACCGTTGGTACTGACTCAGTCATACGTGGATCTTTGACAGTCGTTACGAGTCGTCAGAAGAGGGAGTTTCCGAACATAGTCGTGCACTATATTATCTCCTGCGTACTTATTTAGTCGTTATTACTACTAGCTACTACTAGCTTCTGCCCGCGGCTTCACTCACGTTAAAAGTAACTCCGTAAAGTAACATAAGATTGAGCACATTATCGTCATAAAAAGGATCCTACGTATTAATCCAGGTAATGGTCTATGTATGTGCCAATTTTCATCCAAATCTGTTCAATGGTTTACGTGTGATTGCGTAACAAACATCCAAACATCTTCACAAACTTTCACATTTCAAATATTATTAGGATTGTTGCTGATCCGCTTGTTCACAAACACTAAAATTAGAGAATTGGCATCTCTTACTAACATACAGCGAAAGAAGTTTTGCCTTGAAGTTTTCCTTGTTTTTCATCCATGCGTTTTGAGATGTCAACTAAAAGTGCGTGGAAGTTTCAGATAAACTAAAATTGACAGGTCTAATTTATTTCCGCCTCTTTCTTGTTTTATTGGACTGAAAAAGGTAGAAATAGTCTAATAATAGTTTAGTTTGTGAACAAGGGAATTGGCACCATTATCTCAGAGTGCTAAGTGTGAGTTTTTTCACTCACGTTCGATTGCGAGCGCGTTAGTATTTTGTATGGGAAACATGGTTTTCCTAGTGACCACCAGATGGCGCTATAACTTTTTCCCATATGAAATTCTAACACACTCGAAATCGAACGTGAATGAAAAAACTCACACTTAGCACTCAGATCTCTTCTATGTAATTCGGTTTCCGTGGGGTATTTTCTCATTTGCTGGCAACATACATAACTACACTACACACACACACATCTATAGGTGCGTACAATATATCATACTATATTTCTCATATTTTCCCTAAACATTTTTCTTCACAAAATCCATAGACCCGTCCATCTTACGACTCAAGCTATCGGCAAAACATTCCGTCATTCTTGTGACGTATTTGTACATTTTTTCTGTTTTTACTGGAAAATACAAAAAAGACTGTTGTGTTGTACTTTTACGCATGACGAAATGTGAAAGAAAATAAGGAGTGAAGGAAAGAAACGGATTATTTTTTTAAAGAAAAGGATAGTAAGGCAGCTTTTTTTTTAAATAAGGTAGCTATGTATTTTTCGTACAAGTGGGTACATTATTATTAGTCTAGTGGTCGCAAAGCGCGACTGCTGAGCATGAGGTCTTGGGTACGATTCCCAGGCCGAGCAAAGTGTTATTGGATAACCTGTCGGCGAAATGTCCATAGGTGAAAGACCCTGCTAGGGGAACGGAAATAAATAAATCATCCTGTCGACGAACAATCAAATGGCGAATCGGTCTTAGGAGAACGGATGCTGAATCGATTTATCCATCAGGAATTTCTCAGTAGCAGCCTCGGAGTCTGGATTTGTGCCCGGTTGATGGCAATAGGCTCGCCCCCGTTACTTATGACTTAAACATTACTGGCGAAATGTGGGTGAACCAAACGGTTCACCTCTGCCTAACCCTTCGGAGATTATAGGCGTGATATTATGATGGGTCTTTAATAAATTTTAAAATCTAGTCACAATCTTACTTTATCCAAAATGTAGGATAGGCAAATCATAGGTATGCCATATGCAGTGTAATAGTTATTCAGTTCGAGGCTGTTCCAAAACGTAGGCAACTGAATATCTATAAAGAAAAGACGTTCAAGAAACTCCACGGCAACTCTATTCAATATTTTGTATCACAAAATCCTTGTTACAACAATTCTACCCATTCCACGACATTCCCCCAACTTTATTATACCCAACAAAACAAAACAAAACAAAACACAACGATAGGCTAAATAAAATCCCGTTTTCCACCTATTTTCTCATAACCTTTTTTTATTTTGTTTTGTTGTAAAAAAAGAAGATTCAGACGTGTCTCATCGATCAATCGCGGGGTCACATGACCCATATCCTGAAAATGTTCCAATATATTTCCGAATGGGTTTTTTATATGGCCTAGGTTCGCGCTAGGCTTTTGTCCAATATAAAATGATACGGTATACGATTGCTTTAAACTACGTTTTTGATTTTATATAATTTAGTTCTTTTCAAAGTGTTATTGGGTTTTTCCATCAGGAATTTCTTAGTAGCAGCCTCGGAGTCTGGATTTGTGCCCGGTTGATGGCAATAGGCTCGCCCCTATTACATAGGACTTAAACATGACTGGCGAAATGTGGGTGTACTAGGTACACCTCTGCCTAATCCTTCAGGGATTACAGGCGTAATATTATTCTCTCGGGAACAGTACCTACTTTTTTTCAGGAAGAAAGATATCCTATGTCCTTTTCTATACACCTGACAACGTATATGCAAAATTTCAGGACGATCGGTTTAGAGGTTTAGGCGTGGAATGGTTACAAACAAACTTACTTTCGCATTTATAATATTAAGTTGTTAGGATTCGCACAGTTTATGCCTAGAAACACATAATTATTATGTCATAAACATTTATACAATTAAACTGTCCGAAATAGATATTCTGTGAACATTTCAATAGCATTTTGAAATTACAGACCCCGAGGCGCAAAGGTAATTTGTCGAATTGAAATTTCCAATTCTAAATTCAGTATTTATATCGAATCACTCATCAATAGAAACATCTAAAATTGAAGTGTCTGTTTGTTTTTGTCAATATAACAGCTATATATTAATGTATGACCAAAAAATTTATGATTGACCTCATTGGTGAGGTTCTTCAGAAAGGTCAGGTGCGGAGTACTCGTAACCGGCGTGCTTGTATGACGAGATGTATGAACGTGGATGAAGCGGAAGAAGTATGCAAAGATCGTAGCAGGTGGCGTTCTGTTGTTTCTGCCTACCCCCATGGGAAAAATGATAATATAATATCAAAATTTACTTATTTAAAAAAATAGCTGATATACAATCGGGTAAAGTCACAGGCATAAAGCTAGCTATGAATACTTTGACCAAACTAGCAATGTTATGATCATTACCTAACGAACGTGAAGCGAAAGCTTTAGGCTAAATCATTAACATAACATTATAGCCCTTTGTGATACACATGGGAATTTGAAACTCATGGTCGAGATAAAATGTTTTCGTTTGCAAAGTCAAAGTCAAAGTCGAAACATTTATTTCAATTAGACCAGTGAAAGGCACTTTTGAACGTCATTTACAAGAGAAACAAAAATATTATAATATTGAATCTGGTTGCCCATTCCAAAAGGTAGTTTCGTATGGAGAAGAACGGGCAAGAAACTCCATACTTACTCTTCTTAAATGTACAAATATATTGGTTGCGATGTTATTTTAAAGATTTATACTAAGGGAACACAACATCACGTTTATAATCCCCGAAGGATAAGGCAGAGATGTGCCAATTAGACACCCATATTTCGCCAGTTATGTTTAAGTCTCATGTAATAGGAGGCGAGCCCATTGCCATCAAACGAGCACAAATTCGGATTCCGAGGCTGCTACTGAGAAATTCCTGATGGAAAGACCTCATGCTCAGTTAGACCAAAGAAGCAGTAAAAAATATGCATACAGAAGAACGTAAAACACAAAAATATTCTCTCCAAACAAATCAACTGCGTTCTTTAAAAGGAAAATGCTTTGTTTTATTCACGCACTTCAGTTTTCACTTGAAATTAATTAAATTCCTTGATTTTATCGTGTGTGATCGCTGTTTAAATTGATTATTTACTCTTTGGGGCTGCTACTGAGAAATTCCTGATAGAAAAACCCAATAACACTTTGCCTGACCTGGGAATCGAACCTAAGACCTCACGCTCGTCAGTAGACCGTCAAAAACTCATGCTCGGGTTAAATATTTTACTTACGATGTTATGTTAAGGATTTGTACTAAGATAATGTTTATATAGAGTTTTGTTATTTTGGGCTCAGACTGAGCAAAATGGGTGTTATTGTATGTGCCAGTAAAATAAAGCAATATGTACTGTGGTCATTTACATGTATATTTGATAGAGGTGCCAAGGTAGCGAATCTAGCTTTGATATTATGTGTGGAGCTCCTACTAAATTAATAAAACTAGTAAACAGACTTATAATTTACTAGTATTCTTCCCGCGACTGCGTTCGCGTGATTTCCCTTTCGGACCACTATTTAAAAAAAATTACAGAGTGTTAGTGCAAACACCGCAAACACCGAAGCGCGCTGTTTGTACTGTTCTTGAGTCAATCCAACTGAGATAACTATCATATCAGTTTTTTTTTGTGCGCGGTCGTAATCCACATGGATTTCCTCCGACGTGGGTTGACGAAGCGGCATGCCGAACTCTTACCGAGCAAAATCATCATAGTGTTTCACCTCTGCCTGGAGTCGGGAGTGTGGCGAACAGGACCGCTCAGAGCACAGCCTCATAAACATCTTCCAATTTCAACGAGACAATCTCCGAGAAACAAAATGTGTGTAGACGTGATGGAGGGTCGAAACACATAATAAAACAAAACAAAAATCAATACATAAGTACCTACAAAAGAGTACGATACCTTATAATTTATCACAAAATATTTAACAAAGAGGTCAACATAAGTTAAATGTTTGGCTATTTACAAAGTATCCCCATTAGTAGCATAGCTGCTTACAGATACCAAACTCAAAAAACAAAAATACACCCCGTTGTTTCAGACAAGTACAAGTTCATAACGCAGGCTGGTGCAGAGCACGCACCGCCTGTCAGAATGGCCGTATCGGCGCAAGTGCATTATTTAAAGAACCTCGTCAACTATATAAGATGCAACTACATCAACGAATAATTAGATTAAGAGTTGATTACAATTATGATCACGAATTAATTGTTTAAAAACACAAATTATGTTAATGTTATTTATTTTGATGGTTAATTAATTATTATTGATGATTAATTAATTATAATTGCATGGTTCAATTAATTATCAGTTTATTTACTCCAAAAGATTGTAAAAATAATCATTTATTTACAAAGTTTGAATCCTAACCTAAAAACTCAAACACGTGCGCCGAGCACGTGGTTAGTGTCTATAAATACAGGCGACGGCCACAGAGCGGCTCAGTTGCGCACGAGCCGTCGGACGGAACACATCTCTGTGAGTCATATTTATACTTTTTTGTTTTTTTTTTTAATGTTATTTATTTTGATGGTTAATCAATTATTATTGATGATTAATTAATTATAATTGCATGGTTCAATTAATTATCAGTTTATTTACTCCAAAAGATTGTAAAAATAATCATTTATTTACAAAGTTTGAATCCTAACCTAAAAACTCAAACACGTGCGCCGAGCACGTGGTTAGTGTCTATAAATACAGGCGACGGCCACAGAGCGGCTCAGTTGCGCACGAGCCGTCGGACGGAACACATCTCTGTGAGTCATATTTATACTTTTTTGTTTTTGTTTTTTTAATGTTATTTATTTTGATGGTTAATCAATTATTATTGATGATTAATTAATTATATTTGCATGGTTCAATAAATTATCAGTTTATTTACTCCAAAAGATTGTAAAAATAATCATTTATTTACAAAGTTTGAATCCTAACCTAAAAACTCAAACACGTGCGCCGAGCACGTGGTTAGTGTCTATAAATACAGGCGACGGCCACAGAGCGGCTCAGTTGCGCACGAGCCGTCGGACGGAACACATCTCTGTGAGTCATATTTATACTTTTTTGTTTTTTTTTTTTTAATGTTATTTATTTTGATGGTTAATCAATTATTATTGATGATTAATTAATTATAATTGCATGGTTCAATTAATTATCAGTTTATTTACTCCATAAGATTGTAAAAATAATCATTTATATACAAAGTTTGAATCCTAACCTAAAAACTCAAACACGTGCGCCGAGCACGTGGTTAGTGTCTATAAATACAGGCGACGGCCACAGAGCGGCTCAGTTGCGCACGAGCCGTCGGACGGAACACATCTCTGTGAGTCATATTTATACTTTTTTGTTTTTTTAATGTTATTTATTTTGATGGTTAATCAATTATTATTGATGATTAATTAATTATATTTGCATGGTTCAATAAATTATCAGTTTATTTACTCCAAAAGATTGTAAAACTAATCATTTATTTACAAAGTTTGAATCCTAACCTAAAAACTCAAACACGTGCGCCGAGCACGTGGTTAGTGTCTATAAATACAGGCGACGGCCACAGAGTGGCTCAGTTGCGCACGAGCCGTCGGACGGTACACATCTCTGTGAGTCATATTTATACTTTTTTTTTTGTTTTTTTTTTTTTTACCGATGGGAAATGACTTCCCCCGCCCTGGGCGGGGCGGGAGGGAGTGTCAGACTTTTACTGACTAAAACCCATCCATGTTCCTTCTTGTGCCCTTTGCGTTCCGGGGGCGCGGTATCTCTTTCGAACAAACCGCAGCCCCGGCAGGCATCGGCCCTTAGTGGCCCCTCCAATTGTTTGCTGACATCTCTTTCAGGCGCGCGTGGAACACGAACGCGCCGTCGACACGGTCTGTCGTTATTCAACGAACGAACGGACGGTGAGCTACCCATTGCTCACCGCCCACAGACCCGCGTCTACAGTGGCCGGGAGTCGTCTCGCGGCTCCCGACGCCCGGAGCGTCTCCCGCGGCGGCTGGGGCTAGCAGCGGCAGCGTGAGGTGGTTCTTTCCCTCACGCGGCCCGCCTCCTCCTTCGCTAGCATTACTGCTTCGCAGAAGGAGGCGACTGCATCCCATTCCCTCTCGCTCCGGACCATGGCTTGCACCAGGGCCGAACGCGAGAGTTCGCCGCCGCCGATGGCCGCCACGAGGACGTCGCGGTGCTCCGCCCAAGCGGGGCACACCGCCACGGTATGCTCCACCGTGTCCTCGGGGAGATCCTCGCAGTGATGACACCCGGGCGTTTCCTCCCGCCCGATGATGTGCAGGAACCTCCCGAAACATCCGTGTCCGGTGAGGGCGCCGTGGCGCCGCTCAAGCCACTCCTCAAAGAGATCTCCGTTGAGAGTCTCCAACAACTCCTCGCGGGCCTGAGCTCTTGCCCGCAGGATGGCCTCGTTGAGGGCGGTCTTTGCCTCTCTGTACCCCTCGTACAGCTCCGCCTCAATGACTGCCGCATTCGGTGGCCGAATGCGGAGTCTGCGATGCCTGGCGTACGGGTGCCGCGCAGCGAGGCATGCCTCGCGCAGAGACGTCAGCTCTCGCGACCACCAGTACACCTGCCGGCGGGCGCTTACTGCCCGAACTCGGGGCATTGCCACGTCGCATATCTCGGACATGGCCTCCTGGAACCACTCCACCTCACTGTCGATATCGGCAGGCCTGACCGGTGATGACACCCAGGCCTGCACGATCGAGGCCTCCAGGAGAAGCTCCGGATGTACCGGTGATCGGAGTAAGTCTCCACCCCCTCCATAACGCGCCAGTCAAGCACCCGCGGTGACAGAGCGGGGCTGGCAAACGAAATGTCCACCACCGACTCGCCCCGCATCCGCACGCACGTTGCTACAGAACCCCGATTCAGGACGACTAGGCCCCTCTCCAGGGCCCAGTCCTCCAGCATCCTGCCCCGCACATCCGTGCAGCGAGAACCCCAAGCCACGTTCTTGGCATTGAAGTCCCCGAGCACTAGCACGGGGAGGGAATGGCTTCCGACGACGACACTCAACTCCACGAGGGAGTTGTGGAACTCGGCGAGAGTTCGGTTCGGGGAGAAGTAGACACCAACTACAACAATCCCCCCGAACCGGGCTGCTACGCACCCCTGTCCTTTCTTGACTCCCTCAAGGGACGGGGTGCCGGCGGCGGCCGACGCAATTATGGTCACCGAGCCGCTAAGGTCCTCCACCCAGTCTTCCCTGGGCGGGACGAAGTACGGCTCAGCGACCACGGCGATATTTATCGACCACTGCACCATGCTCTGGAGCAGCAGATCCTGAGCGCAGGCGCAGTGGTTGATGTTCGCCTGGAGGAGGCGCAATGGAGCCGTTATTGGCAATCCATTGCAGCCCCCTCGAGGGCCCCTTGTGAGGGCCCTTGTACGGCCTTTGCGGCGACGGCGGCGACAGAGGCCGTGGGTGCGACCGCGGCGGCGGCGGTGGCGGCGGCGGCGACAGCGGCGGGGACGGTGGCGCGGGGCCCTCCCCGGGCCCTGGCAGGTACGGCGCAGGCCTTGCCCCCAGCCCGGTGATCCGCGGGCTTGCTAGCCCCCGCACATGCGTCGCAGTGCGGCGGGGCATCGCATGTCGCGGCCTTATGACCGGGCTGACCGCAGCGGAAGTAGAGAGCGCTGCGGTCCACCTCCGAGGCGCATCGGCATGCCACGTGATTCCCCACGTGGCAGCGGAAGCACCTCAGGGGTCTGGGCTCCAGCAGTTTGACCTGCGCCGCGACCCAACCCACCAGCAGCCTTCGGCCACCAACAATAGCTCTGACCGTGATGGTCTGCATGCCCGCGCGCCCCGGACGGATGGTGCCTGCCTTCACCTGCTCGGCAGGGCATCCACCCGTCCTGGCGACGGCGGCCACCACCTCCTCCACGGTGACCGAATCGTCCAGCCCTAGGATGCGCATGTCTGCGCATCTGACGGGTCTGGACACTCGGGCTTCGTCCTCGTCTAGGGACGCTCTGAGCTTTTCGGCCAAAGCGTCAGCAGACGGGCCGCTGGTGGCACCGGGGATCTCCAACATTCGGGCCCCTGTTGCGGTAACCCTGAGCTTGAGTCCCCCGGTGATCCCGAGCTCGGAGAGGTTCACCGCCGCTTTGGCCCTGGTGAGAACCTCCCCGTACGTCACGCCCCTATTGGCTGCCTCCGGCTGTAGCGTTATTACTACAGCCGCGGTCTTAGGGGCGCGAAGTTTTGCCGCGGCGCTTCGCTCCTTGCGTCGCCGCCGCTCCTCCGCTCTTTTCATGGCCGCTCTGGCCGATCTGGCTGCCTTTCGTCCCTTCTCCTTCGCTCCGGCCACCTGCCATTCGGCTTCAGAGGCGGGAGGGTTAGAGGGCGGAGGGGGAGGCGGCGGCTGGGGCGCCGCCTTGCCCCTCTTTTGGGACGCCACATTTTGTGCCGGCGCCGGCTTTGCCAGAGCCGGTTTCGCAGGGGCCGGCCCAGCCCTACTGGGGGGCTGGTTACCCGGCTTCGGCACTGAGGCGGCGGCCGCATAGGTGACCCTTTTGCCACCGCCCGGGGCCGTCCCACTCGCCGCCAGAGGGGGGCGCAGCACGATACCCTCCAGGGCGGAGAACCGTGCCTTAAAGGTCGCCAGCTCCTGCCGTACCAGGTCCAGAACCTGGTTTTCTACTGGCAAGGGCTGGCTTCGCTGGCCCCCCGATTTGGGCGCCTGGCGGGGGCTGGACCCGCGAAGCTCGGCCAGGTCCGCCTGGAGCCTCCTATTCTCCTCTACTAGGAGCTCCATGGCGGCCGACAGGCGAGCCACCTCCGCCCGAAGTTTGGGGACCTCCCCTGCTGCGCCCGTGAAGTTGGCCTCCGCCGCCGCCATTATGGTGGCCGAAGCCGCGTCCATGGCTTTGGACTTCGACCCCTTCACCTTTTTCCGGGCCACACTTGCAACGGCAGCTTCCACAGCCTCCACAAACCTGGCCTTACGCTCACCATCGGAGCCGCCAGTTGCGCCTACCTCGTCGCAAGATGACCCGGAATGGGCCATGTCGACACCGGTCTCGCCCAGGTGCCGACCTTCCGCAGCAGGCGTCGCTGGTCGCCCGGCAACGCTGCCCCTCCGGGCAATTCCCCTTCCTAGGCCTCGCTCTTGGACCCCACCGCGTTTGCTGGTGGGGATCTTGCGAGACGAGGCCGACTCTTCCTCGGAGAGCGACGCCCGGTCGTCCTCCGGTCTGGGCCGCTTGCGGAAGAACTTCCCGTGCCCATCCATCGCGCGGCGTGAGCTCCCTGAGCTACCCACGCTCACCACGCTGGGGGCCGAGTCGGACTCCGACCCAGCATCCCCCTTCCTCCCATCTACGTCTTTATTTGTTTTAATATAATTTTCCATTGCTGTTCCCACGAGTATAAACATTATCCAACCAACCAACCAAAAACAAGTGGTTCGCACTAATGACTGATTGTTCCATAGGAACACCCGTCAGCCATACATCCCCTCACGGTGCGCCGCCGCTTGGGATTCGGGGTGACTTTTTATAGAGGTTTTCTACCTCGCGGTCCGGGCGGTTAAGCCAAGACCCTCGGTCCCAGTTGAAGCCGCGAGACGTGATCCACGACACTCCAACATGGGTTACGATATTACGACGGTGACAGAAAGGGGCGACATCCCTCTCTGTCTGCTCGGTGGCAGGGTAAGTGCACGCCGAGCCCGTCCTCACTACTCCGCTGTGCCCTCTGCTTATCAGAGAGACACGTGGAGAAACGCCCATGGTCCAAAATGGACCCCTCCCGTCAGAACTTTTGCCACGGGCAGTGACATTCCCCAGAGGATAGGAATCGCTTCACATTCCTCAGGGAAGATCACTACCCGCGCCCAGGGTGCACCAGTCTATCAGCTGCCGTTCCCTCCAGACGAGTCCAGAAGGACAAGCAGCCGATAGGCACGCGGGGAGGTATTCCGACCGACACCCCTGCGCCATGCTCTGGAGCAGCAGATCCTGAGCGCAGGCGCAGTGGTTGATGTTCGCCAGGAGGAGGCGCAATGGAGCCGTTATTGGCAATCCATTGCAGCCCCCTCGAGGGCCCCTTGTGAGGGCCCTTGTACGGCCTTTGCGGCGGCGGCGGTGACAGCGGCGGGGACGGTGGCGCGGGGCCTTCCCCGGGCCCTGGCAGGTATAGCGCAGGCCTTGCCCCCAGCCCGGTGATCTGCGGGCTTGCTAGCCCCCGCACATGCGTCGCAGTGTATACAATACACGAATATTTAACGGATAAGTACAATAATAATACATAACTATGAATAACAGATTTTTTTAAAATTAAAATAACAAAAATAAATTATATAATATACCTATATAAAAATATAATAATAAGTATAAATATAATATACAAAATAATTATATGATGATAATAATAAACGAGCAGTATCTATGTAAGCATACAAATAAGCAATATTAAATATAAGATGATTAAATAAATTTTAAATAAATAAATAGCATTGTAATAAAATAATAATATAAGTAAACAAATAAGCGATATTAAATATAAAATAATTAAACAAATTGTAAATGAATAAATAGCATTTTAATATAATAAGTAAATGAACAGGAATATAAAATACAATATAATATATCTGAAGCATAATTCATAAACACAATTTCATAAAGCGCTCTTCCTCTCTTACTTATTTAAAAATTTGCTGTGCCCGACAGGGTCCATGATTGTTTCTATTTTTATTTTACCACCTATATGTGTACATCATGGATTTCAATAAACGATTTGATTTGATTTGATTGGATTTGGGCATCGCATGCCTCGGCCTTATGACCGGGCTGACCGCAGCGAAATCAGAGAGCGCTGCGGTCCACCTCCGAGGCGCATTGGCATGCCACGTGATTCCCCACTTGGCAGCGGAAGCACCTCAGGGGTCTGGGCTCCAGCAGTTTGACCTGCGCCGCGACCCAACCCACCAGCACCCTTCGGCCACCAACGATGGCTCTGGCCGCCGTCACGGGGCAGCTGACCGTGATGGTCTGCATGCCCGCGTGCCCCGGACGGATGGTGCCTGCCTTCACCTGCTCAGCAGGGCATCCACCCGTCCCGGCAACGGCGGCCACCACCTCCTCCACGGTGACCGAATCGTCCAGCCCTAGGATGCGCAGGTCTGCGCATCTGACGGGTCTGGACACTCGGGCTTCGTCCTCGTCTAGGGACGCTCTGAGCTCTTCAGCCAGAGCGTCAGCGGATGGGGCGCTGGTGGCACCGGGGATCTCCAGCATTCGGGCCCCTGTTGCTGTAACCCTGAGCCTGAGTCCCCCGCTGATCCCGAGCTCGGAGAGGTTCACCGCCGCTTTGGCCCTGGTGAGAACCTCCCCGAACGTCACGCCCCTTTCGGCCGCCTCCGGCTGTAGCGTTATTACTACAGCCGCGGTCTTAGGGGCGCGAAGTTTTGCCGCGGCGCTTCGCTCCTTGCGTCGCCGCCGCTCCTCCGCTCTTTTCGTGGCCGATCTGGCTGCCTTTCGTCCCTTCTCCTTCGCTGCGGCCACCTGCCATTCGGCTTCAGTGGCGGGAGGGTTAGAGGGCGGTTAATTTTCCTTAACTTCAACCATGTCCAAGGTTAAAAGACTGGTGATTATAGTGATAGCGCTCGCAGTGTTGGGCGCGGTTCTGTCTACGGGTGATAGTATAAAATTTTTTGCCAACCAGCGCTCTTTCAAGCGCAATTTTTCTCGACGCACGGCCTAATACGTGTCGCTACCTCCTCAGAAAGTTGTTTAAGACTAAAATCAATGTATGGTGCCCTGCAATGTAATACATGAAAATTATTGTGTTTTATTCAACAGTGGAATATTTAAAACTTGTTTCTTTTTTGCATAACGGATCAACATCTTTCTACTGAATACTGGGCGAAACAAACAATTTAACAAAAAAAAAAATAAGTATCTATATTTGCCGTCGATACACTAAGAAGAAGAAGAATATCTACGTAACCAGAAGATTCGCAAGTGCTTTGCCCTAAATTCTCTCGCAATTCGGAATTAGGTACTGAATAAGTTACGTAACACACAAGCGTTACAATAACAACTTGAAGGATTTTAAAGGCAATTCAAAATCCATCGCTTGATATGTTTAAAAAATTCATCAGCACAACAATGTAAATAACGCAATGAATATTGTCGAATTGTCAAATTGCAAACGATTGTAACTGCAAATGGCGAAATTCAACCGTTTTCCAAACACAAAAAGGCACATTTTTCAACGTCCTCCATAAAAAGTTTACCTCCTACACTTCTCCGGAAAGTTCTCCATGATGGATGGCTGTGTCGTGACGTCACGTCCGATTTCCTTGCAAACCTGCTGAAGTACTTCGTTATTAAGCTGTTAATTATTTTTAATTAGTACGGCCCCTTCCTGAACCAAGAATGTTATGAAAAAAGGACTGTATTTCATTCCCTTTCGCTCTTTTAATTAAAAGGTGTGTTGATGATAAGTTCAGGTATTTAATTTGGTGTTTAGCTCACTAATTTTCTGCTCTGTAGCGCTTTAAAGCGCTTTTTTTTTGCCAAAGCTGAAAGCTTAAGTGACAAAAAATGTGTACAAAGAATTTTCTCAAAGAATTCTGTCTTCAAAGAAAACTATTTGGACGAGTGAACCGATTTAGTAAGGTTTAAGTCTGTTTAGTGTCTTCCTAACTTATTTAGTATAGGACAGTGTGTTTTTGGCGAAGATTAAGTGCTAGAAGATATAAGAAAAATATTTCTAATTTTGTAGCGCTTGCTACATAATAATGTAGTACTTTGCATGACTAAAAAAAACTATTAAACGGGTAAATAATAGCAGTTATTGTGTTATATTGTTGAAATACAGCATTTTGGAATTAAATATATTTTGTGAAAAATGCAATTATACATCTAATCTTGTGTCTACATTTAAATTTTAAATTCCCGATTTCTGCCCATAGGGGGATATTTTGCGGGACGTCTTAACAGGATACCGTGGCCCCGGAACGTAAAGGGCAACAGAAGGAACAGAGTGGTTTTTTAGTCAGTAAAAGTCTGACACTCCCTTTAGCCCCACCCAGGGCGGAAGGAGTCATTTGATGATTTTTGCCATCTCATATATTTTAGAAAATTCTTTCTTAGCGCATGCCTACGTCATTATAACTATCTGTATGTTGATAGATCAGTCAGTCAGTAACGGTGATTTTTTGTGTACGTACATAATAACGGGGCTTCTTCTTCTTATCGTGTGGGTAGTGAGGCCTTACGACCCTACATATCCTAGTGTCAGAGTTTCTAAACCGCCTCAAGGGCTTATAACGGAGCTTAATATACGCTAATAATCTGCTCCTCTTTGACACCCTTTGAGAACGGTACTCCAAAAATGACCTCTATATACACCATCAAAAAGTTTTATTTTAAATACTCCATATCTCTAAAGTTTCGCTATTCGGTGACCACTAATGTGTTTCTTAATGTCTCTATGGTTCTCAACAACTATCTAAGGACCCCTAAACAGGCAATATAAGACTTTAAGTAGTTAAAGGACTATATTAGAGGTAGTTCGGAACACTTTGTGCCTTTTAGTGGTCCTTGTTACTCCTAGTTTTAGTTCTTTGTAGCTGAATAGTAAAATACTAAAAAAAGAAAAATAATCTGTACGAAAAAATAAAGTTGATGTAAATGTCTGTAATGAAAACAACAGCTTTTAAAAAAAATAGGTAGGTTAGGTACTCAGAGATAAAAATAAATTTTATATTTTTGTCTGTCTGTCCGTTCCGGCAAATCTGCGAAACGGCTGGACGGATTTTGGCGGGACTTTCACGAGCATATTGCTTATATTATAAGAAGTAACTAAGGCTACTTTTATTTTAGAAAATTAATTAAGGTTTTCATCAATCCCTGCGTTGCCACTCACCTCTGCCATATAAATACTTTGTTAATCGTCTTACACTTATCCTCTTAACATAACCACACCATCTAAGCACACCTTTTTCAACCGACTTCAAAAAGGAAGATAACACTAACCTTTGCCTTCGATTTCATCCGCATAAATCAGTCAGTTATCGCGGACGCAGAATAAAAGTAGCCTATGTCCTTCCTTGGGGTTCAGACTTACCCAGTACCAAATTTCATCAAAATCTGTTCAGTGGTTAAGTCGTGAAAGTGTTACTTAAACAGACCGATAGAGTTACTTTCGCATTTATAAAATTAAAGTATGTATTTCTGTAATTTGCTCCAATTTTATTTCTATAATATACCTCTTTATTTTTATATAATCTTGTATCATATAAAACAAGTTGTGGCTACAATAATAGCCATTTATTAAGTTGAGCTACTTTTTAGGTTAGATTACC
Source organism: Hoplodrina ambigua (assembly GCA_949774945.1). Classification (NCBI taxonomy): domain Eukaryota; kingdom Metazoa; phylum Arthropoda; class Insecta; order Lepidoptera; family Noctuidae; genus Hoplodrina; species Hoplodrina ambigua. The sequence goes on from OX458990.1 coordinate 3,304,581, forward strand.
ATCTCAACCCGTATATTATTTTATTATATATTTCGACTATTGCGTCTGGCACGATACCCAACAATTATGTGGCACGCACTTGAAAGATTATACCAATTTGTAAACATAAAAACTTTCCCGATTTTTCTTTTCTGCCAACATTATTCAAAGCCAAGGCTTAGTGTCAGTTTTACAGTTCTTATAATGCGAAGAGATTTATAAACTGAAATAACTTCACGCTTAAAAAAATAACCTTTCTGTAATGGACTTTGGTTTTATTTTGTAGTTTATTATAGACGCTGGAGTAAGAAGGGAAGAGATCATGGCCAAGTTATTACAGCCGCCCGTATCGATCAATCAGGTTAAGCTAAGATTGCCGGGGTAGATCCGTGGATGGGTGACCTTCTTAACACACTGAGACTTTTTCATGCCTCGGAAAGCACGTTTTACCGTTGGTTGAGGCTGTCATACATGGATCTTTGACAGTCGTTAAGAGTCGTCAGAAGAGGGAGTTTACGAACACAGTCGTGCACTATATTATCTCCTGCGTACTTATTTAGTCGTTATTACTATTACTACTAGCTACTACTAGCTTCTGCCCGCGGCTTCACTCACGTTAAAAGTAACTCCGTAAAGTAACATAAGATTGAGCACATTATCGACATAAAAAGGATCCTACGTATTAATCTAGGTAATGGTCTATGTATGTGCCAATTTTCATCCAAATCTGTTCAATGGTTTACGTGTGATTGCGTAACAAACATCCAAACATCTTCACAAACTTTCACATTTCAAATATTATTAGGATTGTTGCTGATCCGCTTGTTCACAAACTAGACTAAATTTAGAGAATTGGCATCTCTTACCAACATACAGCGAAACGAAAGGACGGCGACATTAAAGAACTAAGTTAGCGATGTCAAATTAGTTTTGTCTTGAAGTTTTCCTTGTTTTGAATCCATGCGTTTTGAGATTTCAACTAAAATTGCTTGGAAGTTTCAGATCAACTAAAATTGACAGGTCTAATTTATTTCCGCCTCTTTCTTGTTTTATTGGACTGAAAAAGGAAAGGAATAGTCTAATAATAGTTTAGTTTGCGAACAAGGGAATTGGCACCATTATCCCAGAGTGTTAAGTGTGAGTTTTTTCACTCACGTTCGATTGCGAGCGCGTTAGTATTTTGTATGGGAAATATGGTTTTCCTAGTGACCACCAGATGGCGCTATAACTTTTTCCCATATGAAATTCTAACACACTCGGAATCGAACGTGAGAGAAAAAACTCACACTTAGCACTCAGATCTCTTCTATGTAATTCGGTTTCCGTGGGGTATTTTCTCATTTGCTGGCAACATACATAACTACACTACACACACACACATCTATAGGTACGTACATTATATCATACTATATTTCTCATATTTTCCCTAAACATTTTTCTTCACAAAATCCATAGACCCGTCCATCTTACGACTCAAGCTATCGGCAAAACATTCCGTCATTCTTGTGACGTATTTGTACATTTTTTCTGTTTTTACTGGAAAATACAAAAAAGACTGTTGTGTTGTACTTTTACGCATGACGAAATGAGAAAGAAAATAAGGAATGAAGGAAAGAACGGATTATTTTTTTTAAGAAAAGGATAGTAAGGCAGCTTTTTTTTTAAATAAGGTAGCTATGTATTTTTCTTACAAGTGGGTACATATTATTAGTCTAGTGGTCGCAAAGCGCGACTGCTGAGCATGAGGTCTTGGGTTCGATTCCCAGGCCGAGCAAAGTGTTATTGGATAACCTGTCGGCGAAATGTCCATAGGTGAAAGACCCTGCTGGGGAAACAGACATAAATGAATCATCCTGTCGATGAACAATCCAATGGCGAATCGGTCTTAGGAGAACGGTTGCTGAATCGATTTATCCATCAGGAATTTCTCAGTAGCAGCCTCGGAGTCTGGATTTGTGCCCGGTTGATGGCAATAGGCTCGCCCCCGTTACTTATGACTTAAACATTACTGGCGAAATGTGGGTGAACCAATCGGTGCACCTCTGCCTAACCCTTCGGAGATTATAGGCGTGATATTATGATGGGTCTTTAATATATTTTAAAATCTAGTCACAATCTTACTTTATCCAAAATGTAGGATAGGCAAATCATAGGTATGCCATATGCAGTGTAATAGTTATTCAGTTCGAGGCTGTTCCAAAACGTAGGCAACTGAATATCTATAAAGAAAAGACGTTCAAGAATCTCCACGGCAACTCTATTCAATATTTTGTTTCACAAAATCCTTGTTACAACAATTCTACCCATTCCACGACATTGCCCCAAGTTTATTATACCCAACAAAACAAAACAAAACACAACGATAGGCTAAATAAAATCCCGTTTTCCACCTATTTTCTCATAACCTTTTTTTATTTTGTTTTGTTGTAAAAAAAAGAAGATTCAAATGTGTCTCATCGATCAATCGCGGGGTCACATGACCCATATCCTGAAAATGTTCCAATATATTTCCGAATGGGTTTTTTATATGGCCTAGGTTCGCGCTAGGCTTTTGTCCAATATAAAATGATACGGTATACGATTGCTTTAAACTACGTTTTTGATTTTATAGAATTTAGTTCTTTTCAAAGTGTTATTGGGTTCTTCCATCAGGAATTTCTCAGTAGCAGCCTCGGAGTCTGGATTTGTGCCCGGTTGATGGCAATAGGCTCGCCCCTATTACATAGGACTTAAACATGACTGGCGAAATGTGGGTGTACTAGGTACACCTCTGCCTAATCCTTCGGGGATTACAGGCGTGATATTATTCTCTTGGGAAAAGTACTTTCTTTTTTCGGGATGAAAGATACCCTGTGTCCTTTTCTGTTCACCTGAAAACGTATATGCAAAATTTCAGGACGATCAGTTTAGAGGTTTAGGCGTGGAAAGGTAACAAACAAACTTACTTTCGCATTTATAATATTAAGTTAGGATTCGCACAGTTTATGCCTAGAAACACATAATTATTATGTCATAAACATTTATACAATTAAACTGTCCGAAATAGATATTCTGTGAACATTTCAATAGCATTTTGAAATTACAGACCCCGAGGCGCAAAGGTAATTTGTCGAATTGAAATTTCCAATTCTAAATTCAGTATTTATATCGAACCACTCGTCAATAGAAACAACTAAAATTGAAGTGTTTGTTTGTTTTTGTCAATATAATAGCCATTCATTAAAGAATGACCAAAAAAATTGATGATTGACCTCATTGGTGAGGTTCATTAGAAAGGTCAGGTGCGGAGTACTCGTAACCGGCGTGCTTGTATGACGAGATGTATGAACGTAGATAAGGCGAAAGGAGTATGTAAAGATCGTAGCAGGTGGCGTTCTGTTGTTTCTGCCTACCCCCATGGGAAAAATAATAATCTCATAATTTACTTATTTAAAAAAATAACTGATATCCAATCGGGTAAAGTCACAGGCATAAAGCTAGCTATGAATACTTTGACCAAACTAGCAATATTATGATCATTACCTAACGAACGTGAAGCGAAAGCTTTAGGCTAAATCATTAACATAACATTATAGCCCTTTGTGATACACAAGGGAATTTGAAACTCATGGTCGAGATAAAATGTTTTCGTTTGCAAAGTCAAAGTCAAAGTCGAAACATTTATTTCAATTAGACTATTGAAAGGCGCTTTTGAACGTCATTTACAAGAGAAAAGAAATATTACAATATTGAATCTGGTTGCCCATTCCAAAAGGTAGTTTCGTATGGAGAAAAACGGGCAAGAAACTCCATACTTACTCTTTTTAAATGTACATATATATTGGTTGCGATGTTATTTTAAAGATTTATACTAAGGGAACACAACATCACGCTTATAATCCCCGAAGGGTAAGGCAGAGGTGTGCCAATTAGACACCCATATTTCGCCAGTTATGTTTAAGTCTCATGTAATAGGAGGCAAGCCCATTGCCATCAAACGAGCACAAATTCGGATTCCGAGGCTGCTACTGAGAAATTCCTGATGGAAAGACCTCATGCTCAGTTAGACCAAAGAAGCAGTAAAAAATATGCATACAGAAGAACGTAAAACACAAAAATATTCTCTCCAAACAAATCAACTGCATTCTTTAAAAGGAAAATGCTTTGTTTTATTCACGCACTTCAGTTTTCACTTGAAATTAATTAAATTCCTTGATTTTATCGTGTGTGATCGCTGTTTAAATTGATTATTTACTCTTTGGGGCTGCTACTGAGAAATTCCTGATAGAAAAACCCAATAACACTTTGCCTGACCTGGGAATCGAACCTAAGACCTCACGCTCGTCAGTAGACCGTCAAAAACTCATGCTCGGGTTAAATATTTTACTTACGATGTTATGTTAAGGATTTGTACTAAGATAATGTTTATATAGAGTTTTGTTATTTTGGGCTCAGACTGAGCAAAATGGGTGTTATTGTATGTGCCAGTAAAATAAAGCAATATGTACTGTGGTCATTTACATGTATATTTGATAGAGGTGCCAAGGTAGCGAATCTAGCTTTGATATTATGTGTGGAGCTCCTACTAAATTAATAAAACTAGTAAACAGACTTATAATTTACTAGTATTCTTCCCGCGACTGCGTTCGCGTGATTTCCCTTACGGATCACTATTTAAAAAAAATTACAGAGTGTTAGTGCAAACACCGCAAACACCGAAGCGCGCTGTTTGTACTGTTCTTGAGTCAATCCAACTGAGATAACTATCATATCAGATTTTTTTTGTGCGCGGTCGTAATCCACATGGATTTCCTCCGACGTGGGTTGACGAAGCGGCTCTTACCGAGCAAAATCATCATAGTGTTTCACCTCTGCCTGGAGTCGGGAGTGTGGCGAACAGGACCGCTCAGAGCACAGCCTCATAAACATCTTCCAATTTCAACGAGACAATCTCCGAGAAACAAAATGTGTGTAGACGTGATGGAGGGTCGAAACACATAATAAAACAAAACAAAAATCAATACATAAGTACCTACAAAAGAGTACGATACCTTATAATTTATCACAAAATATTTAACAAAGAGGTCAACATAAGTTAAATGTTTGGCTATTTACAAAGTATCCCCATTAGTAGCATAGCTGCTTACAGATACCAAACTCAAAAAACAAAAATACACCCCGTTGTTTCAGACAAGTACAAGTTCATAACGCAGGCTGGTGCAGAGCACGCACCGCCTGTCAGAATGGCCGTATCGGCGCAAGTGCATTATTTAAAGAACCTCGTCAACTATATAAGATGCAGCTACATCAACGAATAATTAGATTAAGAGTTGATTACAATTATGATCACGAATTAATTGTTTAAAAACACAAATTATGTTAATGTTATTTATTTTGATGGTTAATTAATTTTTATTGATGATTAATTAATTATAATTGCATGGTTCAATTAATTATCAGTTTATTTACTCCAAAAGATTGTAAAAATAATCATTTATTTACAAAGTTTGAATCCTAACCTAAAAACTCAAACACGTGCGCCGAGCACGTGGTTAGTGTCTATAAATACAGGCGACGGCCACAGAGCGGCTCAGTTGCGCACGAGCCGTCGGACGGAACACATCTCTGTGAGTCATATTTATACTTTTTTTGTTTTTTTTTTTAATGTTATTTATTTTGATGGTTAATCAATTATTATTGATGATTAATTAATTATAATTGCATGGTTCAATTAATTATCAGTTTATTTACTCCAAAAGATTGTAAAAATAATCATTTATTTACAAAGTTTGAATCCTAACCTAAAAACTCAAACACGTGCGCCAAGCACGTGGTTAGTGTCTATAAATACAGGCGACGGCCACAGAGCGGCTCAGTTGCGCACGAGCCGTCGGACGGAACACATCTCTGTGAGTCATATTTATACTTTTTTTGTTTTTTTTTTAATGTTATTTATTGTGATGGTTAATCAATTATTATTGATGATTAATTAATTATATTTGCATGGTTCAATAAATTATCAGTTTATTTACTCCAAAAGATTGTAAAAATAATCATTTATTTACAAAGTTTGAATCCTAACCTAAAAACTCAAACACGTGCGCCGAGCACGTGGTTAGTGTCTATAAATACAGGCGACGGCCACAGAGCGGCTCAGTTGCGCACGAGCCGTCGGACGGAACACATCTCTGTGAGTCATATTTATACTTTTTTTGTTTTTTTTTTAATGTTATTTATTTTGATGGTTAATCAATTATAATTATTTTTTTTTTTTTTTCCTTATTATTAAGAACAGATTTCTTAATAAATGATTACAATCTAGCCTAAAAGACTAATAAGCAATTTAACTCTAACTTATTATTATACGGTAAAGATTTTGTTAAAACTAAGAATAGCGTCCTTTAGCACTTTTATACAAGTCCATAGCACTTTCTTAGAGTCTGGTATTGATAAAAACACTTTGTTCATGTGTTATGTGCATAGCACAGCAATGATCACTATTATACGCTAACTTTAAACACTACACTAACTCAAAAGGTTTTGTTCTCTTTAGTCTACGCACTAGGTCCGTGTTGTCTAACAGCTGGATTGCCTCAACATTCACATGTCGGTGAAGTCTGTGTTCGTGGGCTTCAGCAAATTTTTGAATGATGGTGGTGACGAGTTCTATTTTAAGGTCACGGTGGAGGTCGTCATTTCTGATGTACCAAGGTGCTTTTACAGCATCCCTGAGTACTTTATTCTGGAATTGTTGTATTATTTTGAGGTTGCTCCGTTTAGTACAGCCCCAGAGTTGGATACCATACGTCCAAATTGGCATCAGAATATGCTTATAGAGTATAATCTTATTATGTATTGATAAACAGGATTTCCTTCCGAGTAACCAATACATACTTTTATAGCGTATGTCGAGTTCCTGTCTTTTCTTTTTGACATGAGCTTTCCATCGCAACTTAGCGTCGAGGGTTATGCCAAGATATTTGGCTGTATTAGCATAAGGCACTTGCGTACCGTTTATGTAGATTGGGTGGTAGTCGCACTGTTTGTTTGTGAAGTCAACGTGAATTGATTTTGACTCATTCAGTTTGATCTTCCATTTTTGTGTCCAGTCATAAACTTTGTTCACAGCAAGTTGAACTTTTTCTACTGCTTCTTTGTGATTCGATCCAGTAGCCATAATAGCAGTATCATCAGCAAAGGTCGCAATGGTGTTGTTATCTAGCTCTGGGATGTCACATGTGTACAACAAGTATAAGATTGGGCCTAGCACACTTCCTTGAGGTACCCCAGCTTTTATCGCTTTTAGCTCGGAATATGCATCTTCTTGTCTTATTCTAAACATTCTATTAGTTAAATACGACTCCAGAATATCTGCAAATTCTGGAGGCAACATACATCTAAGTTTGAATATTAGGCCATCATGCCAAACTTTGTCAAAAGCTTGCGACATCTAAGAATACGGTGGCGCAGACTTCCTTGTTTTCGAGCGTTTTTTCAATGACGTTTGTTATTCTGTGTACCTGGTCTACTGTAGAGTGTTTTTCTCTGAAACCAAATTGATGATTTGGGATAAGATCTTTGTCTTCTATTATTGGTTTTAATCGGTTTAGCAATAGTTTTTCAAATAGTTTTGATAACACTGGCAACAAGGAAATAGGTCTATATGATGACGCTTCATGGGGCGGTTTCCCAGGCTTCGCAATCATAATTACTTCAGCTACCTTCCACAGCTCAGGTACATATTTCAGAATAAACGCAGCATTGATAATTTTGGTCAGCTTTACTATGGCTTTGCGCGGGAGGTGTTTAAGAATTTCACCTGTTATGAGGTCATAGCCCGGCGATTTTTTTGAACTAATATTATTTTGAATTTCTCTCATAACTTCTTTAGGAGTCACAAGCTTAATTTCTTGATTTTGCACTAACTTTTCACACTCAAGTATATCTGTACAGTTATCATTGGGTTGAAAAGTATTTTGTAAGTGTTGAGCAAACCTTAACGCTTTTTGGTCATTACTTATAGCCCATTTTCCGTCAGTATCTCTAATAGGCGGTATTTGTTTAGTTGGCCTTTTTAGGTTCCTTGTCGCTTTCCAAAGAGAGTAATCCGTTGATTTGTCATTGGTTAACTGCAGAAGGTTGGTGTTTAGGGATTCATCCTCGAATTGTATAATTTTTCTCTTTAATCGCTTAGTCAGATTATTTAATAGTGTTTTTTCCCGTGGACACCTTGTTTGCTGCCACTGCTTTCTTTGTTTTCTTTTCTCAGATAGTAAATCCACAATTTCCTTAGGATAGATATAACCCTTATATTTGCGTTTTATTTGTGGTGTATTGTTCCACGCACATTGTTGGATATCAACAACATATTTGTTTACTTCTGAGTCAAGCTGATCTTGCGTTTTTATCGGAGTTCTTAGGTCGATAATATTATCTAGATCAAGTTTAAAACTTACCCAGTCTGTTGACTTATTAACCAGGGATATCTGGCTTTCTTTTAGTAAAATTTTTTGACTAAGTCTTAGTACTATCGAGGAGTGGTCAGAGTTCATATGAAAACCTTCCTCCACAGCAACGTAATTAACGGATATGTTTTTGCATATGAAAAAGTCTATAAGATCTGGTATTTTCTGGAGGTCAGCTGAGGGCCAGTATGTTGGCTTCCCTGTGCTCATAACTTCACAATGTGTTTCTTTAACTGCACTTAAAAGCTGCCTTCCTTTTGTTGTTGTAAGTCTCGATCCCCATTGCGTGTGCTTGGCATTAAAATCACCGCCTAGGATGAATCTTTGACCTAACATTTCAAAGAAATGTAAATACCGCTCTTTTCTTATCATGTGCCTTGGAGGACAGTATACAGCAGCTATAGACACATGACAAAATTTGGTTTTAACAGATATTACCACAGCTTGGATATCTAGCTCTTCATACTTGCACTGCTCGTAATGACTAATATTTTCTTTGATTATGATAGCGCTACCTCCTCTAGCGGAGTTGTCAGGGTGGAGCGAGTTGTACACCATATATCCTCTAAATTTGATAAAAGATTGTTTAGTGAAGTGCGTTTCGGATATCAAACACACGTCTATATTTTCTGTATCTAGGACCGCCTGTAACTCATTCTGATGTTTGAGGAGCCCATTGGAGTTCCACGCCATTATTGGAGTTACACGCCGCTCGCGAATTGCACACGTCCGTTCTCGATGGAAGCTAAACACGGAAGGATTTTAGGAAATTATTATTGATGATTAATTAATTATAATTGCATGGTTCAATTAATTATCAGTTTATTTACTCCAAAAGATTGTAAAAATAATCATTTATTTACAAAGTTTGAATCCTAACCTAAAAACTCAAACACGTGCGCCGAGCACGTGGTTAGTGTCTATAAATACAGGCGACGGCCACAGAGCGGCTCAGTTGCGCACGAGCCGTCGGACGGAACACATCTCTGTGAGTCATATTTATACTTTTTTTGTTTTTTTTTTTAATGTTATTTATTTTGATGGTTAATCAATTATTATTGATGATTAATTAATTATAATTGCATGGTTCAATTAATTATCAGTTTATTTACTCCAAAAGATTGTAAAAATAATCATTTATTTACAAAGTTTGAATCCTAACCTAAAAACTCAAACACGTGCGCCAAGCACGTGGTTTGTGTCTATAAATACAGGCGACGGCCACAGAGCGGCTCAGTTGCGCACGAGCCGTCGGACGGAACACATCTCTGTGAGCCATATTTATACTTTTTTTGTTTTTTTTAATGTTATTTATTTTGATGGTTAATCAATTATTATTGATGATTAATTAATTATAATTGCATGGTTCAATTAATTATCAGTTTATTTACTCCAAAAGATTGTAAAAATAATCATATATTTACAAAGTTTGAATCCTAACCTAAAAACTCAAACACGTGCGCCAAGCACGTGGTTAGTGTCTATAAATACAGGCGACGGCCACAGAGCGGCTCAGTTGCGCACGAGCCGTCGGACGGAACACATCTCTGTGAGTCATATTTATACTTTTTTTTTGTTTTTTTTTTTTTTTTTACCGATGGGAAATGACTTCCCCCGCCCTGGGCGGGGCGGGAGGGAGTGTCAGACTTTTACTGACTAAAACCCATCCATGTTCCTTCTTGTGCCCTTTGCGTTCCGGGGGCGCGGTATCTCTTTCGAACAACCCGCAGCCCCGGCAGGCATCGGCCCTTAGTGGCCCCTCCAATTGTTTGCTGACATCTCTTTCAGGCGCGCGTGGAACACGAACGCGCCGTCGACACGGTCTGTCGTTATTCAACGAACGAACGGACGGTGAGCTACCCATTGCTCACCGCCCACAGACCCGCGTCTACGGTGGCCGGGAGTCGTCTCGCGGCTCCCGACGCCCGGAGCGTCTCCCGCGGCGGCTGGGGCTAGCAGCGGCAGCGTGAGGTGGTTCTTTCCCTCACGCGGCCCGCCTCCTCCTTCGCTAGCATTACTGCTTCGCAGAAGGAGGCGACTGCATCCCATTCCCTCTCGCTCCGGACCATGGCTTGCACCAGGGCCGAACGCGAGAGTTCGCCGCCGCCGATGACCGCCACGGTATGCTCCACCGGAACCTCCCGAAACATCCGTGTCCGGTGAGGACCTGCGTCAGACGGAAGGTGAGGGCGCCGTGGCGCCGCTCAAGCCGCTCCTCAAAGAGGGGACTTACCGCCTCGATAGAGGCGTGCCCTGCACGGGGTTGCGACAGTCGCTCTCTCCATGTCACCATGAGATCAAGCCGGAGGTCTGTCCGCTGAGCGGCGATTTGCCGCGGCAGCGGAGTTTCCCCCCGGCCTAGTACCTCCACGCGCCACTCGTGCAGGCGCGCGAGGACCAGCGCCTCCAGATCCCACGGCGGCAATCCGGCATGGAGGCTCGCCGCCTCACCGGAGATCGTGCGGTATCCTAACACACACACAGCATCCCCCGTCGTGAGAGCTCTCACGCGCATGATGGCGTCCACCGTAGAGCGCCCCCTGCGGAAACCAAACTGGTTGTCCGCAAGGTCCGGCCCCATCCCAGACAGGTGCCCGACGAGGCGGCCCGCAATGACTCTTTCGAAGAGCTTGCCCACCTCGTCGAGCAGCACGATGGGCCGGTATGCAGACGGCGAGTCCGCAGGGCGCCCCGGCTTCCGAATGAGGACCAGTTTCCCCGTCTTCCAACGAAGTGGGAACTGGCCCCTCTCCATGCATGCGCTTAGGAGCCCCTCCAGTCGGGGCCCTAGAGCCTCTGAGGCCAGGGCCCAGGCTTTCCCAGGCAAGCCATCGGGTCCCGGGGCGGTATTTTTGGCCTTCAGCCGGCGTACCGCCACCCTCAGGTCTACCCCAGTCACCTCTGGAATGTCGTCGTCGGTGTGGTCCGCTTCCGGCATCGCGAGCGGCGGAGCCATGGGCGGGGGAGGATGTTCCCCCCGCGAGGGGAACAGAGCGCTCACCACGTCCTCAACGAGCTCCGGCCGGAGACTCTGCGTCAGCGGGGGGGCCCAGGTGCGGAGTTTGCCCCGCACCGTCTTGTAAGGGCGCCCCCACGGATCTCCGTTGAGAGTCTCCAACAACTCCTCGCGGGCCTGAGCTCTTGCCCGCAGGATAGCCTCGTTGAGGGCGGTCTTTGCCTCTCTGTACCCCTCGTACAGCTCCGCCTCAATGACTGCCGCATTCGGTGGCCGAATGCGGAGTCTGCGATGCCTGGCGTACGGGTGCCGCGCAGCGACGCATGCCTCGCGCAGAGACGTCAGCTCTCGCCACCACCAGTACACCTGCCGGCGGGCGCTTACTGCCCGAACTCGGGGCATTGCCACGTCGCATATCTCGGACATGGCCTCCTGGAACCACTCCACCTCACTGTCGATATCGGCAGGCCTGACCGGTGATGACACCCAGGCCTGCACGATCGAGGCCTCCAGGAGAAGCTCCCGGTCCAGCTGCTTCAGCGCCCACCGCGGACCACTCGGGGCCTGTATGACCGGCGCGCTGGAGTTCTGGGCGGAGACGTCAAACCGGATGTACCGGTGATCGGAGTAAGTCTCCACCCCCTCCATAACGCGCCAGTCAAGCACCCGCGGTGACAGAGCGGGGCTGGCAAACGAAATGTCCACCACCGACTCGCCCCGCATCCGCACGCACGTTGCTACAGAACCCCGATTCAGGACGACTAGGCCCCTCTCCAGGGCCCAGTCCTCCAGCATCCTGCCCCGCACATCCGTGCAGCGAGAACCCCAAGCCACGTTCTTGGCATTGAAGTCCCCGAGCACTAGCACGGGGAGGGAATGGCTTCCGACGACGACACTCAACTCCACGAGGGAGTTGTGGAACTCGGCGAGAGTTCGGTTCGGGGAGAAGTAGACACCAACTACAACAATCCCCCCGAACCGGGCTGCTACGCACCCCTGTCCTTTCTTGACTCCCTCAAGGGACGGGGTGCCGGCGGCGGCCGACGCAATTATGGTCACCGAGCCGCTAAGGTCCTCCACCCAGTCTTCCCTGGGCGGGACGAAGTACGGCTCAGCGACCACGGCGATATTTATCGACCACTGCGCCATGCTCTGGAGCAGCAGATCCTGAGCGCAGGCGCAGTGGTTGATGTTCGCCTGGAGGAGGCGCAATGGAGCCGTTATTGGCAATCCATTGCAGCCCCCTCGAGGGCCCCTTGTGAGGGCCCTTGTACGGCCTTTGCGGCAACGGCGGCGACAGAGGCCGTGGGTGCGACCGCGGCGGCGGCGGTGGCGGCGGTGGCGGCGGCGGCGACAGCGGCGGGGACGGTGGCGCGGGGCCTTCCCCGGGCCCTGGCAGGTACGGCGCAGGCCTTGCCCCCAGCCCGGTGATCCGCGGGCTTGCTAGCCCCCGCACATGCGTCGCAGTGCGGCGGGGCATCGCATGTCGCGGCCTTATGACCGGGCTGACCGCAGCGGAAGCAGAGAGCGCTGCGGTCCACCTCCGAGGCACATCGGCATGCCACGTGATTCCCCACGTGGCAGCGGAAGCACCTCAGGGGTCTGGGCTCCAGCAGTTTGACCTGCGCCGCGACCCAACCCACCAGCAGCCTTCGGCCACCAACAATAGCTCTGGCCGCCGTCACGGGGCAGCTGACCGTGATGGTCTGCATGCCCGCGCGCCCCGGACGGATGGTGCCTGCCTTCACCTGCTCGGCAGGGCATCCACCCGTCCTGGCGACGGCGGCCACCACCGCCTCCACGGTGACCGAATCGTCCAGCCCTAGGATGCGCATGTCTGCGCATCTGACGGGTCTGGACACTCGGGCTTCGTCCTCGTCTAGGGACGCTCTGAGCTTTTCGGCCAGAGCGTCAGCAGACGGGCCGCTGGTGGCACCGGGGATCTCCAACATTCGGGCCCCTGTTGCGGTAACCCTGAGCTTGAGTCCCCCGGTGATCCCGAGCTCGGAGAGGTTCACCGCCGCTTTGGCCCTGGTGAGAACCTCCCCGTACGTCACGCCCCTATTGGCCGCCTCCGGCTGTAGCGTTATTACTACAGCCGCGGTCTTAGGGGCGCGAAGTTTGGCGCTTCGCTCCTTGCGTCGTCGCCGCTCCTCCGCGGCCGCTCCTTCGTGGCCGCTCTGGCCGATCTGGCTGCCTTTTGGGACGCCACATTTTGTGCCGGCGCCGGCTTTGCCGGAGCCGGTTTCGCAGGGGCCGGCCCAGCCCTACTGGGGGGCTGGTTACCCGGCTTCGGCACTGAGGCGGCGGCCGCATAGGTGACCCTTTTGCCACCGCCCGGGGCCGTCCCACTCGCCGTCAGAGGGGGGCGCAGCACGATACCCTCCAGGGCGGAGAACCGTGCCTTGAAGGCCGCCAGCTCCTGCCGTACCAGGTCCTGAACCTGGTTTTCAACTGGCAAGGGCTGGCTTCGCTGGCCCCCCGATTTGGGCGCCTGGCGGGGGCTGGACCCGCGAAGCTCGGCCAGGTCCGCCTGGAGCCTCCTATTCTCCTCTACTAGGAGCTCCATGGCGGCCGACAGGCGAGCCACCTCCGCCCGAAGTTTGGGGACCTCCCCTGCTGCGCCCGTGAAGTTGGCCTCCGCCGCCGCCATTATGGTGGCCGAAGCCGCGTCCATGGCTTTGGACTTCGACCCCTTCACCTTTTTCCGGGCCACACTTGCAACGGCAGCTTCCACAGCCTCCACAAACCTGGCCTTACGCTCACCATCGGAGCCGCCAGTTGCGCCTACCTCGTCGCAAGATGACCCGGAATGGGCCATGTCGACACCGGTCTCGCCCAGGTGCCGACCTTCCGCAGCAGGCGTCGCTGGTCGCCCGGCAACGCTGCCCCTCCGGGCAATTCCCCTTCCTAGGCCTCGCTCTTGGACCCCACCGCGTTTGCTGGTGGGGATCTTGCGAGACGAGGCCGACTCTTCCTCGGAGAGCGACGCCCGGTCGTCCTCCGGTCTGGGCCGCTTGTGGAAGAACTTCCCGTGCCCATCCATCGCGCGGCGTGACGCTGGGGGCCGAGTCGGACTCCGACCCAGCATCCCCCTTCCTCCCATCTACGTCTTTATTTGTTTTAATATAATTTTCCATTGCTGTTCCCACGAGTATAAACATTATCCAACCAACCAACCAAAAACAAGTGGTTCGCACTAATGACTGATTGTTCCATAGGAACACCCGTCAGCCATACATCCCCTCACGGTGCGCCGCCGCTTGGGATTCGGGGTGACTTTTTATAGAGGTTTTCTACCTCGCGGTCCGGGCGGTTAAGCCAAGACCCTCGGTCCCAGTTGAAGCCGCGAGACGTGATCCACGACACTCCAACATGGGTTACGATATTACGACGGTGACAGAAAGGGGCGACATCCCTCTCTGTCTGCTCGGTGGCAGGGTAAGTGCACGCCGAGCCCGTCCTCACTACTACTCTGTGCCCTCTGCTTATCAGAGGGACACGCGGAGAAACGCCCATGGTCCAAAATGGACCCCTCCCGTCAGAACTTTTGCCACGGGCAGTGACATTCCCCAGAGGATAGGAATCGCTTCACATTCCTCAGGGAAGATCACTACCCGCGCCCAGGGTGCACCAGTCTATCAGCTGCCGTTCCCTCCAGACGAGTCCAGAAGGACAAGCAGCCGATAGGCACGCGGGGAGGTATTCTGACCGACACCCCTGCGCCATGCTCTGGAGCAGCAGATCCTGAGCGCAGGCGCAGTGGTTGATGTTCGCCAGGAGGAGGCGCAATGGAGCCGTTATTGGCAATCCATTGCAGCCCCCTCGAGGGCCCCTTGTGAGGGCCCCTTGTGAGGGCCCCTTGTGAGGGCCCTTGTACGGCCTTTGCGGCGACGGCGGCGGCGGTGACAGCGGCGGTGACAGCGGCGGTGACAGCGGCGGGGACGGTGGCGCGGGGCCTTCCCCGGGCCCTGGCAGGTATAGCGCAGGCCTTGCCCCCAGCCCGGTGATCCGCGGGCTTGCTAGCCCCCGCACATGCGTCGCAGTGTATACAATACACGAATATTTAACGGATAAGTACAATAATAATACATAACTATGAATAACGGATTTTTTTAAAATTAAAATAACAAAAATAAATTATATAATATACATACATACATACATAACATCACGCCTGTAATCCCCGAAGGGTTAGGCAGAGGTGTACCCATTAGTACACCCACATTTCGCCAGTTATGTTTTTAGTCCCATGTAATAGGGGGCGAGCCTATTGCCATCAACCGGGCACCAATCCAGACTCCGAGGCTCCGAGGCTCCGAGGCTCCGAGGCTTTTATATACCTATATAAAAATATAATAATAAGTATAAATATAATATACAAAATAATTATATGATGATAATAATAAACGAGCAGTATCTATGTAAGCATACAAATAAGCAATATTAAATATAAGATGATTAAATAAATTTTAAATAAATAAATAGCATTGTAATAAAATAATAATATAAGTAAACAAATAAGCGATATTAAATATAAAATAATTAAACAAATTGTAAATGAATAAATAGCATTTTAATATAATAAGTAAATGAACAGGAATATAAAATACAATATAATATATCTGAAGCATAATTCATAAACACAATTTCATAAAGCGCTCTTCCTCTCTTACTTATTTAAAAATTTGCTGTGCCCGACAGGGTCCATGATTGTTTCTATTTTTATTTTACCACCTATATGTGTACATCATGGATTGCAATAAACGATTTGATTTGATTTGGGCATCGCATGCCGCGGCCTTATGACCGGGCTGACCGCAGCGAAATCAGAGAGCGCTGCGGTCCACCTCCGAGGCGCATTGGCATGCCACGTGATTCCCCACGTGGCAGCGGAAGCACCTCAGGGGTCTGGGCTCCAGCAGTTTGACCTGCGCCGCGACCCAACCCACCAGCAGCCTTCGGCCACCAACGATGGCTCTGGCCGCCGTCACGGGGCAGCTGACCGTGATGGTCTGCATGCCCGCGTGCCCCGGACGGATGGTGCCTGCCTTCACCTGCTCAGCAGGGCATCCACCCGTCCCGGCAACGGCGGCCACCACCTCCTCCACGGTGACCGAATCGTCCAGCCCTAAGATGCGCAGGTCTGCGCATCTGACGGGTCTGGACACTCGGGCTTCGTCCTCGTCTAGGGACGCTCTGAGCTCTTCGGCCAGAGCGTCAGCGGATGGGCCGCTGGTGGCACCGGGGATCTCCAGCATTCGGGCCCCTGTTGCTGTAACCCTGAGCCTGAGTCCCCCACTGATCCCGAGCTCGGAGAGGTTCACCGCCGCTTTGGCCCTGGTGAGAACCTCCCCGTACGTCACGCCCCTTTCGGCCGCCTCCGGCTGTAGCGTTATTACTACAGCCGCGGTCTTAGGGGCGCGAAGTTTTGCCGCGGCGCTTCGCTCCTTGCGTCGCCGCCGCTCCTCCGCTCTTTTCGTGGCCTATCTGGCAGCCTTTCGTCCCTTCTCCTTCGCTGCGGCCACCTGCCATTTGGCTTCAGTGGCGGGAGGGTTAGAGGGCGGTTAATTTTCCTTAACTTCAACCATGTCCAAGGTTAAAAGAGTGGTGATTATAGTGATAGCGCTCGCAGTGTTGGGCGCGGTTCTGTCTACGGGTGATAGTATAAAAATTTTTGCCAACCAGCGCTCTTTCAAGCGCAATTTTTCTCGACGCACGGCCTAATACGTGTCGCTACCTCCTCAGAAAGTTGTTTATGACTAAAATCAATTTATGGTGCCCTGCAATGTAATACAAGAAAATTATTGTGTTTTATTCAACAGTGGAATATTTAAAACTTGTTTTTTTTTTTTTTGCATAACGGATCAATATCTTTCTACTGAATACTGGGCAAAACAAACAATTTAACAAAAAAAAAAAAAAGTATCTATATTTGCCGTCGATACACTAAGAAGAAGAAGAATATCTACGTAACCAGAAGATTCGTAGGTATTGTCCTGAACAAAATATAAGACATGCCTCATGCTTTGCTCTTACTTCTCTCGCAATTCGGAATTTGAAAAAGAAATAATTGTTTTTTTTTAATGTATTTAAAAACTTGATTATCAATTATATTGATATTCAATGCAAAAATCTTACAATTTTTTTTCAATTAATTGTCAACAATTAAAAATTGCTAAAACATAAAAAAAATATCAAGTGATAAAGCGCTACATACATCTATGGTGCGCAATGGCGGCGCACCATAGTTATGACGTCATAATGTTTAGTAAATTAATTCAGGCATTATTATTATATTATGACGTCACACGCGCTCGTGTTTAGTCGTGTGCTTTCGGTACTGGATTCAAAAGTAAATTTTTATTTTGACATAACTTTTGAACCGCTGCGAAAATAAAATAAAAAAAAATAGTTTTGCTATAAAACTTTTATGATCTTTCCATTTATCACAAAAAAAATGTCAAATACCCAATTTCATTGTGAGAGAAAGCTGTCAATCAGTTTTGTTGATCATTTATTTTTCTCAAAAAGGTTTACCACCCATTTTATGAACCCCATAACGTTTTGGCCGCATTTTACTGTTACACTTAACCTCGTATCCGACTTTATGTATGTGCCAACGTTTATCTGTATATACGTCGTAAAATAAATAGGGTAGGTAGGTACCCATACCGGGAAACATTCCAGATATGTTTATACTTTGTTTACGGAACTGATTTGGTTTTTATGTAGAAACTAGCTTTCGCCCGCGGCTTCGTTCGCAAATTAAGTTTAAAATTCGATCATTATTTGAAAGACATGTGGCGCCATCTATCATCATGAGTACGTTATTGTGATTTCTCTCGGGAACAGTACTTTTTTCCGGGAAGAAAGGTACCCTATGTTCGTCCCTGTACACCTGGCAATTTATATGCAAAATTTCAGGATGATCGTTTCAGTGGCTTAGGCGTAAAATGGTAACAAACAAACAAACAAACTTACTTTCGCATTTATAATATTAGTTAGGATAAAATGAAATTACGGGGTGTATTGAGGGTGTGTAGTTTCTTGTTCATTCTTCTCCATACGAAGCTACCTTTTGTAAAGGGCAAAAAGGGAAAAAAACATCCTTTTAAATGACGTTTAGAAAAGCTAATTGAAACTAATGCTTTGACTTTGATTTCAAACAATTTGTTTTTGGTTTCTAGTAACCCGATTGCCTCGTTGGTCTGGTGGTCGCAAGCGCGACTGCTGTGCATGAGGCCTTGGGTTCGATTCCCAGGTCGGGCAAAGTATTATTGGGTTTTTCCATCAGGAATTTCTCAGTAGCAGCCTCGGAGTCTGGATTTGTGCCCGGTTGATGGCAATAGGCTCGCCCTCTATTACATGGGACTAAAAACATAACTGGCGAAATGTGGGTGTACTAATGGGTACACCTCTGCCTAACCCTTCGGGGATTACAGGCGTGATGTTATGTGATGTTATGTGTAACCCGATTTAGTGGCCATTTATGAATGTTTTTTTAATTTATCTGGCTGATATTGTTTATTTATTTATATGTGTTTAAGCACACAGTGGGTTATTTTAAAATTGCTTTTGCTTTTTTGATTAAAAACAACCCCTTTTCAAGATGGCCCCCTCCTTAAAGTTCAATTTCAATTAGGTACTGAATAAGTTACGTAACACACAAGCGTTACAATAACAACTTGAAGGATTTTAAAGGCAATTCAAAATCCATCGCTTGATATGTTTAAAAAATTCATCAGCACAACAATGTAAATAACGCAATGAATATTGTCGAATTGTCAAATTGCAAACGATTGTAACTGCAAATGGCGAAATTCAACCGTTTTCCAAACACAAAAAGGCACATTTTTCAACGTCCTCCATAAAAAGTTTACCTCCTACACTTCTCCGGAAAGTTCTCCATGATGGATGGCTGTGTCGTGACGTCACGTCCGATTTCCTTGCAAACCTGCTGAGGTACTTCGTTATTAAGCTGTTAATTATTTTTAATTAGTACGGCCCCTTCCTGAACCGAGAATGTTATGAAAAAAGGACTGTATTTCATTCCCTTTCGCTCTTTTAATTAAAAGGTGTGTTGATGATAAGTTCAGGTATTTAATTTGGTGTTTAGCTCACTAATTTTCTGCTCTGTAGCGCTTTAAAGCGCTTTTTTTTTGCCAAAGCTGAAAGCTTAAGTGACAAAAAATGTGTACAAAGAATTTTCTCAAAGAATTCTGTCTTCAAAGAAAACTATTTGGACGAGTGAACCGATTTAGTAAGGTTTAAGTCTGTTTAGTGTCTTCCTAACTTATTTAGTATAGGACAGTGTGTTTTTGGCGAAGATTAAGTGCTAGAAGATATAAGAAATATATTTCTAATTTTGTAGCGCTTGCTACATAATAATGTAGTACGTTGCATGACTAAAAAAAACTATGAAACGGGTAAATAATAGCAGTTATTGTGTTATATTGTTGAAATACAGCATTTTGGAATTAAATATATTATGTGAAAAATGCAATTATACATCTAATCTTGTGTCTACATTTAAATTTTGAATTCCCGATTTCTGCCCATAGGGGGATATTTTGCGGGACGTCTGGAGTTGCGGGACGTCTTAACAGGATACCGTGGCCCCGGAACGTAAAGGGCAACAGAAGGAACAGAGTGGTTTTTTAGTCAGTAAAAGTCTGACAGTCCCTTCAGCCCCACCCAGGGCGGAAGGAGTCATTTGATGATTTTTGCCATCTCATATATTTTAGAAAATTCTTTCTTAGCGCATGCCTACGTCATTATAACTATCTGTATGTTGATAGATCAGTCAGTCAGTAACGGTGATTTTTTGTGTACGTACATAATAACGGGGCTTCTTCTTCTTATCGTGTGGGTAGTGAGGCCTTACGACCCTACATATCCTAGTGTCAGAGTTTCTAAACCCCCTCAAGGGCTTATAACGGAGCTTAATATACGCTAATAATCTGCTCCTCTTTGACACCCTTTGAGAACGGTACTCCAAAAATGACCTCTATATACACCATCAAAAAGTTTTATTTTAAATACTCCATATCTCTAAAGTTTCGCTATTCGGTGACCACTAATGTGTTTCTTAATGTCTTTAGGGTTCTCAACAACTATCTAAGGACCCCTAAACAGGCAATATAAGACTTTAAGTAGTTAAAGGACTATATTAGAGGTAGTTCGGAACACTTTGTGCCTTTTAGTGGTCCTTGTTACTCCTAGTTTTAGTTCTTTGTAGCTGAATAACAAAGTAAAATAATAAAAAAAGAAAAATAATCTGTACGAAAAAAAAAGTTGATGTGAATGTCTGTAATAAAAAAAAAACTTAAAAAAAAATGGGTAGGTTAGGTACTCAGAGATAAAAATAAATTTTATGTTTTTGTCTGTCCGACTGTTCTGGCAAATCTGCGAAACGGCTGGATGGATTTTGACGGGACTTTCACGAGCATATTATAAGAAGTAACTAAGGCCACTTTTATCAACCGACTTCAAAAAGGAGGAGGTTCTCAATTCGACGCGTATTTTTTTTTTTTTTTTTTTTTTTTTTTTTTTTTTAATATTTGTTCTACGATTACTCCGCCATTTATGAATCGATTTGGATGATTCTTGTTTTGTTTGAAAGAATATAGCTCCGAATAGGTCCCATAGGAATATTGTCATGATCTGATGATGAACTTTGGAGATATAGAACGGAACTCCTTATAAAATCACAGCAGAACCGCCGTAACAAGAAAAATTGCTTTGTTTATACGTGTAGTCGATGACTGACTGAAGGAAGTGGGGAGGGGGGTAAGTCAACCCCCCTCCTACCATTTTCCAAAATTAAATATATCGTGTGAGGTATTGTTTGAAAGGTCTTGAATGTAAGGATTTCAAACATTAACACACAAGCACTAAAAAGTGAAAAATAAAAAGCTTTTTTACAAAAAAATATGACCGCCTTCAAAAACTACAAAAAAAAATAACTTTAGCTTGGAAGTCGGTGGCAATACCTACATAACAAGAAACAAAACCAAAGCTGCCGACTTTCAAGCTAAAGTTATTTTTTTTTGTAGTTTTTTTTTTAGAAAATTAATTAAGGTTATATGTATAACCCCTCCCTGCGTTGCCACTCACCTATGCCATATATATACTTTGTTAATCGTCTTACACTTATCCTCTCAACATGACCGAACTATCTAAGCATACCTTACGTGCATTCAAACTTAAAGATACGCTGAGAAGAATAGGAGAGCTTTACTTGATTTTATAAAACCTGTAACTATTTTATGATGTAGTTCAAAATTATTGCCCATCAAAACTTCATCGAACTTGTCTACATTTAAGCATGAACCATCTAAGCATGCCCTTTTCTATCTTTTTATTTTTTTCTAAATTAACAATGAGCTTTCCCATTTTCCATTTCAATTTAATTAGAATAGACATCCTAATTAATTCAAGCCCTACATGTCTAGACACCCACACTAGTCTCCCTAATCAATTATTGACTACTAAACATGAAGGCAATAACCTCTGCAATCAATAACTCATTAATAATTATCATGTATGATAATAATTAGATTCCTTGTCACGCTATTCTAAACTGTCGCTAGCACGTAGATGGTTTAATTTTCCTTAACTTTTATCATTTCTTGGTTATCATATTTTGGTCGTTGGTTTGACTGCCTCGTTGGTCTAGTGGTCGCAACGCGCGACTGCTGAGCATGAGGTCTTGTGAGGTCCAGGTCGGGCAAAGTGTTATTGGGATTTTCCATCATGAATTTCTCAGTAGTAGTCTGGATATGTGCCCGGTTGATGACAATAGGCTCGCCCTCTATTACATGGGACTTAAACATAACTGGCGAAATGTGGGTGTATTAACGGGTATTCCTCCGCCTAACCTTTCGGGGATTACAGGCGTGTTATGTGTTTGTTAATTTTCCTTAACTTCAAGCATGTCTAAGGTAAAAAGAGTGGTGATTATAACGGTAGCGTTCGCAGTGTTGGTCGCGGTTCTGTCTACGGCATGATAGTATTATGAAAAAAAAAAGTTTTTTTTTAATGTATTTGAAAACTTGATTATTAATAATAATAATATAATAATAATAATCATTTATTTCAAGTTACCAAGACTCATATACACATTATTAATAATTATGACCAGTCACATTGATAAAAAAAGAATATACAATTTAAATTATTGGACAACACAAACATGAAATTACCCGCATCCAATGTGCAACCTGCAGCAATTATTTATGTAGGTGCAGTCGAGCCTTTCTGAGAGCGCTGCCAGCATGCTGTTGGAGCTCCCCCGCACTCGCCGCACCAGCGAAGTGCCTCTCTTGCGCATCATTGCGTAAAAACAATCTACGCGTGCCTCTGCAAACATTGTCGAAGCGCTGCAGTAACGGGGGAGACCCAACAACATCCTGAACGCATTGTTGTACTGGACACGAAGGGCGCCGTACGATCTCTGCGTGTAGTTGATCCATAGGCTACATGTATATAAAGTTGTGCAGTAGGCTCTAAAGAGTAATTTTAACCTGTAGGTACTGAGCAACGTGCGAACCTACGGATCACCATATTCGCTCTGACCGACAGCGCCCTTCGCTCCCGTTCAATGTCTGTAACATCCTTCAAATAATAATGATATTCAATGCAAAAAACTTACAATTTTTTTTTCAATTAATTATAAACAATTAAAAATTGCTAAAATATAAAAAAAATATCACGTGATAAAGCGCTACATACAACTATGGTGCGCAATGGCGGCGCACCATAGTTGTGACGTCGTAATGTTTATTTAATTCATTCAGGCATTATTATTATATTATGACGTCACACGCGCTCGTGTTTATTCGTGTAATTTCGGTATTGAATTAAAAAAATATATATATTTTGAAATAACTTTTGAACCGTTGCGAAAATAAAATTTAAAAAAATAGTTTTGCTATAAAACTTTTATGATCTTTCCATTTATTACAAAAAAAAAAAAAGTCAAATACCCAATTCCATTGTGAGAGAAAGCTGTCAATCAGTTTTGTTGATCATTTATTTTTCTCAAAAAGGTTTACCATCCATTTTATGAACCCCATAACGTTTTGGCCGCATTTTACTGTTACACTTAACCTCGTATCCGACTTTATGTATGTGCCAACGTTTATCTGTATATACGTCGTAAAATAAATAGGGTAGGTAGGTACCCATACCGGGAAACATTCCAGATATGTTTATACTTTGTTTACGGAACTGATTTGGTTTTTATGTAGAAACTAGCTTTCGCCCGCGGCTTCGCTCGCAAATTAAGTTCAAAATTCGATCATTATTTGAAAGACATGTGGCGCCATCTGTCATCATGAGTACGTTATTGTGATTGCTCTCGGGAACAGTACTTTTTTTCGGGAAGAAAGGTACCCTATGTTCGTCCCTGTACACCTGGCAATGTATGTGCAAAATTTCAGGATGATCGTTTCAGTGGTTTAGGCGTTAAATGGTAACAAACAAACAAACAAACTTACTTTCGCATTTATAATATTAGTTAGGATTAAATGAAATTACGGGGTGTGTTGAGAGTGTGTAGTTTCTTGTCCATTCTTCTCCATACGAAGCTACCTTTTGTAAAGGGCAAAAAGGGAAAAAAACATCCTTTTAAATGACGTTTAGAAGAGCTTATTGAAACTAATGCTTTGACTTTGATTTCAAACAATTTGTTTTTGGTTTCTAGTAACCCGATTGCCTCGTTGGTCTGGTGGTCGCAAGCGCGACTGCTGTGCATGAGGTCTTGGGTTCGATTCCCAGGTCGGGCAAAGTGTTATTGGGTTTTTCCATCAGGAATTTCTCAGTAGCAGCCTCGGAGTCTGGATTTGTGCCCGGTTGATGGCAATAGGCTCGCCCCCTATTACATGGGACTAAAAACATAACTGGCGAAATGTGGGTGTACTAATGGGTACACTTCTGCCTAACCCTTCGGGGATTACAGGCGTGATGTTATGTGATGTTATGTGTAACCCGATTTAGTGGCCATTTAAGAATGTTTTGTTAATTTATCTGGCTGATATTTTTAATTTATTTATATGTGTTTAAGCACACAGTGGGTTATTTTAAAATTGCTTTTGCTTTTTTGATTAATACCAACCCCTTTTCAAGATGACCCCTCCTTAAAGTTCAATTTCAATTGGGTACTGAATAAGTTGCGTAACACACAAGCCTTACAATAACAACTTGAAGGATTTTAAAGGCAATTCAAAATCCATCGCTTGATATGTTTAAAAAATTCATCAGCACAACAATGTAAATAACGCAATGAATATTGTCGAATTGTCAAATTGAAAACGATTGTAACAGCAAACGGCGAAATTCAACCGTTTTCCAAACACAAAAAGGTACATTTTTCAACGTCCTCCATAAAAAGCTTACCTCCTACACTTTTCCGGAAAGTTCTCAATGATGGATGGCTGTGTCGTGACGTCACGTCCGATTTCCTTGCAAACCTGCTGAAGTACTTCGTTATTAAGCTGTTAATTATTTTTAATTAGTACGGCCCCTTCCTGAACCGAGAATGTTATGAAAAAAAGACTGTATTTCATTCCCTTTCGCTCTTTTAATTAAAAGGTGTGTTGATGATAAGTTCAGGTATTTAATTTGGTGTTTAGCATTCATTTATATTACTTGGTAACACGCAAAATAGGTAATACAGCTTTTGTAGATATCTTTAAAATAATTGTGATGACTAATAATACGTCTTAACAGGATACCGTGGCCCCGGAAAGCAAAGGGCTACAGAGGGAACAGGGTGGTTTTGAAATCACTAAAAGTCTGACAGTCCTTCTGCCCCGCCCTGGGCGAAAGGACTCATTTGATGATTTGATTTTGATCACCCCAACAAAATAAAGTTTTTATTTAGGTACGTTTCTTACTTGATACCTAAAAAATGGCTCAGCATTGAAGCTACAAATTAGGCATACCTTTTAACCTACAAATTCCTCTATCTATACCCTATTATTCTTCCACATTAAAATGACGTAGATAGGGTGACATGGGGACCTTAGTCTATAAGAACATAGTTTCACTTCCCACAAAAATATAGTGCGAGAGCCTTATCTCAAATTGAACGTCATATTTCGATGTTCCATTTCGTCGCGTCCTACGTTATATTCCGCTCGTATAAACTTACTCCCATTCACATGGTATTTGTACCGGAAACTAGTGAATTTAGGGTATAAAATACATACATACATACATAGACTGACGCCTTTTCCCCATAAGGTAAGTAGAAATTACAGAACGCCACCCGCTACGATCCTTACATATGTACACCTTTCGCCTCGTCCACGTTCATACATCTCGCACCTGACTTTTCTGAAGAATCTCATCAATAAGGTCAGTGTAGGTCTTTCTAGAGCGACCCCTTCCTGCGTTGCCACTCACCTCTGCCATATAAAATAAGTTTTGTTAATCGTCTTTCACTCCTCACACACAACACGAAAAAAAGTTAAATTAAAAAATGGCATATAATGGTATAATAGTAATAAGATAACAATAACTACATACAAAGCATCGCGCCTGTATTTCCCGAAGGGTTAGGCAGAGGTGTACCCATTAGTGGTGCACTAATGGATACGAGACTGCTACTAAAAAAAATCCGATAGAACAACCCAATAATACTTTGCCTGATCAGAGAATCGAACCCAAGACGTAATGCTCAGCAGTCGCGCCTTGTTACCACTAGACCAACGAGGCAAGCCCGCCACACTGTTCCCACCCACTGCAACTCCTGAAAGCCAGAATCAACAGTCAGCCACCGGAAAAGCGCCGAGGCAATAAAGCTCGACGAGGCCCAGAGAAACAATTAACTGTCTTGGGTTTCTCAACGAAATGAACCAGAAAGGAATAGTGGAGGAGTAAGAAAAAATAGTTTCCACTTAACTCCAAACAAGCAGGAGACAGAAGAGAACTAGGCCAATAGACACAAAGGGACGTTTGCAACTGGGACAAGCCCAGATTGCCAAGCACCACGGAGACCAACGAGGCAGTCACCACAAGTAACCATAACTTTGTTTTATCAATAAATTAATTTTATTATTACATGGGTAACATTCAAATGTTTCTATATAATCCCTCGTGTAAGCCGCGTGTAAGGCTGTTTTAATATTTAACTTGATATAAATTGTCGGTATTGAAGTAAAACATGTAATTTGTGTGCTTTCATTCAATTATCGGGCAGACAGACGGTGTAAATATGTTATTACTAGCTTTTACCCGCGGCTTCGCCCGCGTTTGTTTAGAATTTGACAATCAATTCGGGCTGTACTCGGCTTGTTGTTCGGCCAGATCCAGAATTATTAAATACCTACAGACCAACAGACTGTGACTCATAAAAGTCCGTCGGCGTTCAGTTTGCATTTCTGCAAGAGAGGTCCTTCTCACCTGCGACTATTTTAGAGTTTCTGTCGCTGTAATGGCTGAGCTTGTTCTCTGAGATGAAGTTGTGTTTGATTGAAAAGGCGTCTCAGTTGCTCTTACAGCTCTCTGGCTTTCGGCTTGTTCCTCCAAAAGCAATTGCGTTTAAAAGGGCGTTTCACTCTCTGAGAAGCTTGGAGGGCGAACGGCTTGGCTCTCTAGTCTTTCCTGGCTTTAAGAAAATGTCTCATCAGCTCTCAAATTTACTTGTCGCTCCGGTTGTGCTTGCCTTCTTAATGCGGCATGAACGGAAGATTCCGAGGATTGAGCAGTAATTTTTGCTTGGGCTCGCAATGAGCTTTTGGTTGTGAGTTAGACCTGCGAGATATTCTAAAATTGAAAAACGTAACCTACCTACCCTCATTAAAACACACCGGAAATACCTCTAACGAAAAAATAAACAGTACTGAGGGACAAACTTAACTTTGCCGTTGAAAAACTGTTGTCTACATACATCGACATAGGTCACGGTTAGTTTAGCAACTTACCTCTTCCTTCAGTCAATCATCGACTACACGCAATAAACAAAGCAATTTTACTGTTAAGACAGTTCTGCGCTGTGATCTTATGAGGAGTTTCCTTTCCATATCTCCGAAGTTCATCATCAGATCATGACAGTATTTATTTGGGACCAATTCGAAAAAATAAACAAAAAAAGAATCATCCAAATCAATTTACAATTAGCGGAGTAATCGCAGAGTATGCTTCATTGACAGAGCGTAGTTATAAGTTCACCTTTATTCTTCCATGCATTCTCTATGAATGCGTTTACACCTGTCAGTGTCAGTGATGACAGTGTCAGTTACGCAGTTTTTCTGTATCCCTGACAACGTATATAAAGTGGGTCACAGACAAACGCGAAATGTTGTGGCGGTCGCGTCAATTGCAAATTTTAACAACCGACCGCGTGTGCTGTTTTGTAAAATGACGCCAAATATGGAAATTGTAATATAAATAGTTGAATTTAAATAATAATTTAAATTTAATTCACACTTCTCTATTCCTAAGAGTAATATGCGATGCTAATGATAATATAGGTAGAGATAAACTACTATACCTTGACGCTTCCCTCCATATTACCATTTCAATGTGTGTAGTCACATTCGTATGAAAGACTTTGTGAGTAATCGTCTTCAGTAGCAGGTTAGGATATTTTTTTGTCAACTAATCATAAATAGCCGACCGCGCAAGACGACGTACCTCTCATTTTCATAGAGAATTTCAGTGCAGCGCCATACTAATAATAATGAGTAATTTTTGACGCCGCTAGTCGGACAATAAATCGCTGATTTGTTTTTGTCTCGAGAGCCGTCTCAATACGCACACATGCGTTGTGAGTATTTTTAATACTATTAAAAACACTTTCAAACGTTTTGAATTGTGGAAGGGCGCGTCATGTTACTGTAGTTTATCTCTACCTCACATCTCAAGTGTTTAAATAAACGGTTTTCATACCTTTTTTCTTATCTTCTGAGAGGACTAATGAGTCATGAGAGTAATTAATAAGACAATGTTACGGTTAGCCATATTGACTGACGTCCGATTGCGACGTCCGATTGTCCGATTGTAGCACAATCACCACGCTAATGACACTTCAGGCCACCAATGTGACCGCGGTGGTGTGTCTTTGGAGCGTTTGGAGCCGCGGCCTGCGGTTTGCCGTAACCGCAAGTCCGTCCGTCTGGAAGCCACTTTATGCAAAATGTCAGGATACTCTTCAGCGGTTTTGGGCATGAAAAATTATTAAGCAAACAACTTTCGTACTCCTAGGTTGTTTACTTGAAACTGGTCTATCGACAGTCTAGACTCATAATGTATTACATGCTAATAATAATGTATTACTTAAAATTTAATCATGATCCGATAGACACGTGGCGCCATCTACTGTCATAAGGACGTTATTGTGACTTCCCTCGGGAACAGTACTTTTTTTCGGGATTAAAGGTACCCTATGTTCGTCCCTGTACACCTGGCAACGTATATGCAAAATTTCAGGATGATCGGTTTCGTGGTTTAGGCGTAAAATGGTAGCAAACAAACAAACAAACTTACTTTCGCATTTAGGTGAAGACTAACTCAGATAGTAACTGTGGTTGCGCCCAAATGAAGGGTCATATTTTTTGAACATAACATAACATCACGTTTTTAATCCCCAAAGGGCAGCGGTGTACCCATTAGTACACCCACATTTCGACAGTCATGTTTAAGTCTCATGTAATAGGGGGCGAGCCTATTGCCATCAACCGGGCACAAATCCAGACTTCGGAGTCTTCTTCGGAGCAGCCTCGGGGCTGCTACTTAAAAATATTTGTTGTAAAAACCTGGCCTGGTAATCGAGCCCAAGACTCCATCCTCAGCAGTCACGTTTTGCGACCACTAGACCAACGAGGCAATCAAATTAGTTTGACATAATTAATTTAATTATTGAGATAATGGTGCCGATTCCGTTGGTCACAGACTAAACTAAAATTAGACTATTTCCATCTTTTTCTGTCCAATAAAACAAGAAAGAGACTAATGTAAATAAGAGCTGTCAAATTTAGTCAATCTGACACATCCATACAGTTATAGTTGACATCTTAAAACGTGTGGATTAAAAATACGGAGAAGTTCAAGGCAAAACTAATTTGACATCGCTAACTTAGTTCTTTAATGTCACCGTCCTTTCCTTTCGCTGTATGTTAGTAAGAGATGTCAATTCTCTAAATTTAGTCTAGATGGTGAACAAGGGAATCGGCACCATTGTGGGTTAGCTCGTTTAGACAAAACTAGGGTCAATTAAAAGCCATTCTTTTCATAATAAAACAAAGGTAACCCAACAAAATGAAAATCCAAAGAAATTAAAACAATACCTTCGGTCCGAAAATAGACCGACTTTGGTCCGAATCTGCATAAAAACAATGACACTGTAAATGAACGTTTAAATAAAATCATATTTACGTTAAACAAAAACCTGGTCTTTCTAAGCGAGGGTCCTACTTGGAACAAGTCCCGTCTCATTATTAAAAGTTATATTGTCGTGATGGCCCAATGGTTAAGACGCCCGCCTCTCATGCATGCGGTTGTGGGTTCAAATGCGGGCAAGCACCAATGTGACTTTTTTAATTCATATGTACTTTCTTGGACCCTTGGTAGGAGGATCTGTGAAAAAATTCCATAAAAACAAACTCGCAGGCAAAAGCTAGTAAGAAAATAAAGTTCTCAAACCTTAAAAAAAAATACTTTAAAACCAAGTCTAAGTTAACAATACTGTATAAAGAACTGTACTACTGTCGAAATAAGGGCCAAAACACAATATATGACTTAGATTTTACACTTGGCCGAGAGTTGGAAGTCGTTTGTAATAAGACGGTAAAGACGATGCCAGAAGTATCGTGCGATTTGCCGTACATTGCGGGACCGCACAGCTATCGTGTCATAAGTGACCGATCATCGACGGAAATGTACTATAACTTGCACGAAATTTCTCGCACCGTCTAAACAAGCTTTAAGAGTCTACAAAAGTTTTGGGTCACTCTGTTTGCGGTCAAATGGACCCAGTATTAAATTTAGCCAATCCCATTGAAGTTTGTATGGCTGTGCGTGACTTCGTTAACCCAGGGGAACCACGGCGAAACCTTTTAGTGATACACCTGTGGTTTTCCGAAGTTTATTTTTCAATATTATTGTTATTATTTGTTTGAGAGGATGAGTGAAAGACGATTAACAAAAGGTATTTATATGGCAGATGTGACTGGCAACGCAGGGAAGGATCGCCCTAGGAAGACCTACACAGACCTTATCGGTGAGGATCTTAAGAAAAGTCAGGTGTGGAATACTCGTAACCGGTGTACTTGTATGACGAGATGTATGGATGAGGCGAAAAGAGTGTATGTAAGGAGCAAGTGGCGTTCTGTGGTTTCTGCATACCTCCATGGGAAAAAGGCGTGAGTTTATGTAGTATTCTTTTGTTTGCAAATTCAAAATTCAAATTTATTTATTTCGTGAACACAGCGTGCGATTGGATGCGATTCCCAGCTCAGACAAAGTGTTATTAGGTTATTCCATCAGAAATTTCTCAGTAGCAGCCTCGGAGCCAGGATTTGTGCCCGGTTGATGGCAATAGGCTCGCCCCCTATTACGTGAAACTTGATCATAACTGGCGAAATGTGGGTGTACTAATGGGTACACGTCTGCCTAACCCTTCGGGGATTACAGGCGTGATGTTATGTAATTTTTGGTAACAATCCCATTTTCTTAACATTTAGACACTGTTGTACTCTACAACGTGACTTTACCGAGACGTGTTGATAAAACTGTGGCTTTACAAAAACAACGAGACCGGGCTATTTATTGCCCGCTAGGATTTATAGCCCCGAGAAATATAGGAACAGTGCTTTCCTTTTATGTCTCCAACAATACTAGAGTATTAATAACTTGTATATTAATAAAGCAGAAGTGCTATCGAGAAAATGGAAGATAAAAATATCATTCTATATATACCTTTGTTTCATTTTACTGTAAATATTTTGCTGTGAGTCCTCGTCAGAGTGCCAGAGCCCCAGTCAGAGGTGTAACCATTAAATACACCCACATTTCGCCAGTTATGTTGAAGTTTCATGTAATAGGGGGCGAGCTTATTGCCATCAAGCGGGCACTAGTCTAGACTCCGAGGCTGTTACTGAGAAATTCCTTATGAAAAAACCCAATCATAATTTGCCCGACCTGGGAATCTAATCCAAGCACTCATGCTCAACAATC
This sequence comes from Hoplodrina ambigua, assembly GCA_949774945.1. Taxonomy (NCBI): domain Eukaryota; kingdom Metazoa; phylum Arthropoda; class Insecta; order Lepidoptera; family Noctuidae; genus Hoplodrina; species Hoplodrina ambigua. Next base: position 3,336,144 of record OX458990.1, read on the forward strand.
GCGCTTTGCGACCTCTAGACCAATAAGGTAGTCAACAACATCAGTCAGTTGAACATTAGTTTATAAAGAGTGTAAAGAAAAAAGAAAGATGATATCAGTGCTCATAGTATAATAACATAAACCTCAAAACAAAGGACCAGAAAAAAACAGCAAATCTATCTCGGTATAGATTTGCTGTTATTTTTTCTGGTCCTTTGTTCGTAGATTTGGGACTGACGTTATTTACCTACACGATTCCAAACTATATCTGTTTAATGTTTTTCTCTAACTCAAACATAAATACTTCCAAACAAACGTACAGTATCGTAAACAGTTGACCAGGTCTTACATCATGTTGATTCGGAATAGATCATAGTCATGTTGCTTTTAAGCAATTTGCAGCCGTAACTCGTCTTGTTAAAGTGTATAACGGTGTGAAGGTTGTTGATGCTGTAATTTATTCTGGCTGTTCTGGTGCATAGTTTATATGGTGCTTGATCTGGTGGCGTATTGTCGAGTTAAGCTGTGTTTACTGTAGCTGGATTTGCTTTTGCTTGAATTGTCGTTTATTTCTTGTCATACTTGTTCGGATTGTCGTATTTCGCTGTGTTCAGTGTTGGAGATTGGGATTTGGTAGTACGCTGTTGTGTTATTGTCTCGTGCTTGCAAGTGCGACTGCTCTCCTGCCATTTTGGGTTTGGTATCCATTTCGGGCAAAGTGTGATCGGGTTTTTCCATCAGGAATTTCTCAGTAGCAGCCTCGGTGTCTGGATTTGTGCCTGGTTGATGGCGACAGTCTCCCCATTACATGGGACTTAAACATAACTGACGGCATGTACTAATGGGTACTCCTCCGCCTAACCCTTTGGGGATTAAATTAAATTTTTGGTAACATCCAAAATCTGGGCTACTACTGAGTAATTACTGACCGAAATATCCAATAACACTTTTCCCGACTTAGGAATCGAACCGCCTCGACTTAGAATCACAGGCGTGCTTAGAATCATGTCATGTACTACTGAATCCATAGTAAAAGATTTTATTACAATGGTTCGACGCGGTATTTTTCAGTTTCAAGTCACGTGTTCTACCTAAAGTTTCCCGAAAAGCAATAAAATATAAAAGTTTAACGACTTTTTCTCACACAAACAGGAACATTTTTGTACAGCTTCAAAAAGTTATTCAACTTAATTTTTCTCTTACAAACACAGTACCTTGTACGTTAACATTCAAAATTAAGGGGAAAACAACTTTCTGGTAATTTTTAAAAGCTTTGACATTTCTGGGGACTCGCCCTTTAATAGTTACGTGCTCCACACAAACATAGTATATCTAATATAACTTATGTAAAATAGTGGTCTTCAGAAAGGTCAGGTGCCCTGTATTTGTAACTGGTGTGCCTGTATGAACGTGGATGAGGCGAAAGGAGTGTGTAAGGATCATACCAGGTTGCGTTCTGTGGTTTCTGCCTACCCTCATGGGTAAAAGGCGTTAGTTTCTGTATCCACTCAAACCTAGAAGGTTTGAGTACCAAAGTATCCAAAAAAAGTAGCGGTATACGTCCACGTATACAATACATGGTACTTAAACATAACTGGCGAAATATGGATGCGCTAATGGGTAAACCTCTGCAAACTAGGGTAACTCTTCGGAGATCACATGATTGATGTTGTGTTTAAAATGACGTAAGCCTAGCAACTCTGTGCTCTAGGACCATTGTCATTAAAATACAAAAGAAATCGAAAACAATAGCGACCTAATATATTTTGTATACCTGGGTACCTACATCTATACGATACGCATCAATTTGAACTCCGAAAGATAAAAAAATGGGGTCACTGTGACAAATGAAGGGAACGTTTTAAAAGTGTGTAATGTCAGATCATTTTCCATCAAATTGGGTCACAGACGTCAATAAAGACCTTTGCTACCCGATGGCCTTTTTACTAATTAAGGTCGGTGCAAATATACCACTTGCCGTCGATAATAATTTTCACATAACTTTTGAAATGGAGAATCCTGTAAGTCTTACTGTCAATTTTCGATTTAAAATAATAATTAGTGGGACAGCTTATTCTGTCCCACTGCAGGACAAAGGCCTCTTCTCGTACAGAGAAAGCATGTGCATTGATCAAACCTGGACTTTTAGTTAATATAAGTCTAATTTCCGCCTTGAGCAAGCGTAGACGAGGCTTTTGCCCTACAATGGAACAATCATAGGCTGGTATTAGTTATTCCTACCGTTATATATTATTTTTTACTATTGTTTACAGTTTTTTACATAATATATTGACCTTTCCTTTAGACTTTACACTTAACTGCACTCCAAATATTTAAACAAGAAACCACTTCATTCTCATAAAGTCATTAATTTTTCATATAAATCTTCGGTTTTTTTCCCTTGGAATACGAAGCCTTTATTAGTTACAACAGCACTCATGATAAACTCTACCAACAATTCTACTTAAAACACCGCAAAGGACTTCAAACTTTATCACATAAACTTAAGACAGATATTACAATAATACGATACGATTCTTTTGTTTTTTCTTCAACCAAGTTTTGGCATGAAAACAAAAGTAATTCGAAGAAAAGGTCATTAAGTTAGAGATTTAAGAAAAATAAAAACACCATAAAATGGAGTGTTCTACTAAAAAGGACCAATTTTTTCTTAAGATATATGGGGCCACTTACTGCACCGTGGTCCTAAGTGCCTAAGTACTTGAATGTTGGTAAAGCTTACGGAAAATGAGGGTGAAAATTTACTTGTGTACCTACCTATGTATATTTCTATGGCTTCTTTAGCAATTGTTTTTATTTCTTGTCGAGCTTAATTTATTTTGCTACTGGCTTCTGCCCGCGAGTTCGTCTGCGTAAATTTCATAATTAAACCCAAGTCTTAAGTTATCCCTTAAGAACACAAAAATGTTGTAACAAATATCCTGTTGGTTTAACTATATCTATGTGTCCGAAGTTTTAACAAATTCCGTTCAGCCGTTTAGCGTAATTAAGTAAAAGGACCAGACAGTTAAAAGGCAATATTAAACGTAATTTACAAGAAAAATAATATTCAAGAACCTGGTTGCCCTTTCCAAAAGGTAGTTCCTTAAAGAGAAGAATGGGAAAGAAACTCCAAAACAAGTCTTTAAAACAAAATATTTTTCACATTTTGTACACAGAAAACATAGCCTTGACAATAATATAGCTTTATATCAGTAAAAGAATTATTGTAATCAGATCAGTAATTCCAGAGCTTACCTCGTTACATAATACAAACAAGTTTACCTCTTTATAATATCCAAAAGGTTATATTATAGATAAATATAATGAAGCATGAATATCAAAGATTAAATTGCTATAAAACAACGGAACGCTACGAATATGATTACACGATAATATAAAGGAAAATAAAAAAACAAAAACCATTATATGAAGTCTTTTCTATGTTCAAAGTCGATTAAAGAGAAACGTTATACCTAACATTTGAATCTGGCATACTAGAGGGTTTAAGCCTTACGCCATTTCATACAAACAAACAAGTCCTTATTTTTCAAAATTAATGAACCGATTTTAATTGAATTTTCAATCCATAAGCAGGATACATAAGTCTTAGAAGTCAGTTGAGAACATTATCGGAATGTCTTATTTAAAATAAACTAATTTAAGAAATACCGACGGACTGTCTCGTTGGTCTAGTGGTCGCAAGCGCGACTGCTGTGCATGACGTCTTGGGTTCGATTTCCAGGTCGGGCAAAGTGTTATTGGGCTTTTCCATCAGGAATTTCTCAGTAGCAGCCTCGGAGCCTGGATTTGTGCCCGGTTGATGGCAATAGGCTCGCCCCCTATAACTGGTGAAATGTGGGTGTACACCTCTGCGTAACCCTTCGGGGATTGCAGGCGTGATGTTATGTAATGAAGCGATTTTAATGAAACTTCCAACACATAAGCACGATACATGGGTCTAAAATCTAAGTCGAGAACATAATCAAAAAAAAAATATTACAGCTAAATTCCAATTACCTTTATAAAAGCTTTTATTTAGCTTGCACTGTTAAGTTAGTTAAGTTTTCCTTTTGTTTGCAAACCATTTTTCTACCATTTGTTGGTATTCAATTGAGCTGAAATTTTTCATACACATTTAGTTTTGATGACAATATATAATGTCCAATACTCAATATTATAAAAAAAGCTTGTTTAAAAAAAAAAACGTTTATTTCAGTCTAATGTCCATATTTCGTTAGTAATATTCTATCTTATGGTTATGTTAGTCGTAATTTATTAAAATTGATTTGAAAATAAATTGATTAAAAATAAATTAAATTGAATTAGAAATAAATAAATTGTTAATTGATTGTTAAATTTTTAAAAATATTTTTTTAATTCGGTATTTTATATACAACATTACGAAAATGTTCTTAACTAATTTTCTAGACCTATGTATCCCGCTTTTAAGTAGGAAGTTTCATTAAAATCGGTTCAGTCATTTCGAAAAATAAAGACTTGAAAGTTTGTATGAAATGAAGGCGTAAACATTCTTAAAGCGATTTCGCTTAAATATGACGTCAATCTCTCATTCTTTCAAGTTAAATTGGTAGGTAGGTACTTTATCGCGACTTTCATTTGATATTTTATGTTCGAGCCTGTACTTACTCGCGTCCGTACGTAAGCATAGCTTAGTTATATGAAGCATCGTATTACAGACGTTATGAGATAACGTATTCTGTAATAAACGATATGATATAAAATGTCATTAAGTGGAGACAGGAATAACAGTGTTTAGCAGAAATTTTCCACGATTAATTAAGGTGTAGTGAGCATGCTTAAAATTTAAGTTGTCTTGCCCTAGCATGTGGGCTTTGGTTCGATTCCCAAGTCGGGCACAGTGTTATTAGGATTTTCTATCAGGAATCTCTCAGTAGAACCATCAGAGCCTAGTTTTATGCCCGATTGATGGCAATAGGCCTGCCCCCTATTACATGGGACTTAAACATAGCTGCCGAAATGTGGATGTACTAATAGGTCTACGTCTGCCTTATCCTTCGGGGATTACAGGCGTAATGTTATTGTATCACTTCTATTTATGACATTACATAAAGATTTATTGTTCATACTACTTCAAGGTTACTTCACCTGAATTCAGCGAGGTATATTTTTCAGGAAAAAAAACTGATGCTATGGATTGACAGCTCCCCTTATACTTACATTACCTAAACACACAGAGGCTTATTATAAAAAAAGTGAAAACTTGATTATTAACGTTGAGCATGTTTGATATTTTGGAATGGTTAGGGAATAATTTTGCACCAATTGCTTTATCAGTATAAAAGTACTATCATTTATGTGGTAGAATACAATATTCATTTATTGCGCTATCGTACACAAACATGACAATTTATATTACATTAAAAATTTAACACTTTAAAACTATTACAATTATTTTACATTAAAAAGTTATACACGAACATTCGCGCAAGCGCCCTGCGCTGCCTAAACGAAACAGTAGGCCCAGGCATACATTTTCGCCGCGCCGTAGAGAGGGGATAGCTGTCTACTCTCCATCCGTCTTACGCTTTTTCGATCAGGTCACGTGTCCTGACGCGAGTTTAAGATTTTATACCCATTACAGAAAAAGTGCTCAACGCCGCTACAGAAGTTTTCACTTCAAAAAATACACTGTATACCTTTAGATGAACCATACCACAATAAGTGTTTATCAGCTGTGTAGGTTAAACAACTGTTAAACATGAAGTAATGACGTTTACCTAGCTTTTAAGTTAGACATAAAACTGACATAAGATAAGTACACGTTGACCTAGTGACTAAGTCTACATAAACATAACATCACGCCTGTTATCCCCGAAGGGTTAGGCAGAGGTATACCCATTAGTACACCCACATTTCGCCAGTTATGTTTTTAGTCCCATGTAATAGGGGGCGAGCCTATTGCCATCAACCGGGCACAAATCCAGACTCCGAGGCTGCTACTGAGAAATTCCTGATTTAAAAACCCAATAACACTTTGCCCGACCTGGGAATTGAACCCAAGACCTCATGCACAGCAGTCGCGCTTGCGACCACTAGACCAACGAGGCAGTCTACTCGGGACTAAGTCTTTGTCAGATTTTTAATGAATTTTGATTCGAGACTGAAAAAGTGGAAAACAATATAGATTTCATTTCATTTCAGAACTGCATTTATAAAGTACTTAACTTTTCACAAGTTGTAACAAAATGGTCACAAAAGTCAGCTCTGATAACTAATTATGCCGTTTTGCTTTTGTTGGTCATAGGGGTACGGCACACGCTCTTGAAATAACCCCCTTAGGCTCCCCAGCGCTCCAAAACACGGCCCTCTTCGGGTCCCTGCTACCCAAAACAAGTCACGTGTACATGTCGAAAGGACTGCTCATGACCTTTCCGGCAATGACTAGTAAACAAACACAACAAAACAGACCCCTAACTCTTCAAAAATAACTCTTAATACCTACCTACTCAATTACGACGAAAAATTCCATGGAAACGACGTGAACCCATAAAAATGTGAAGCAACAAAACATTTTATGATTTAACTCGAAGAATCGTACACGGTTTTTATTAGTTAGGAGTAATGACGTCCGCTGAAATACTCTTTTCCATTTTTTTTCCGGTTTATTAAGTTGGTAACGACTGCATAAATGGTTAATGGGTTATTCAACTAGTTGGTTTATGGCTTTAGGACTCGTGGTGCCAGGTCAGGTGGTGGGATTTTTCAGTAGCAATTTCTTCCTAGCACCCTTTTTTTAAGGATGGGAAATCATCAAATAACTTCTTCCACTCTGGGCGGAGCAGAAGGGAGTGTCAGTCTCTTACTGAATAAAACTCATCCGTGTTCCTCCTAATGCCCTGTGTTCTAGGGCTGCGGTAACTCTTTCAAACAAAATCCGCAACCCTGGTCCTAATAACAGCCTTTTTTTTTTGAGGTAATAAAAATCATCAATTGAGCCCTGGGTGGGCCGGATGGGACTGTCAGACTTTTACTGACTAAAAAACCACCCTTTACGTTCCGGGGCCACGATATTCTGTTAAGAGGACCAGTAACCTGGGTTAATAACAGCCTGGAGTTAAAAATTTGGTGATGCGACACCTTCGTGCCTCTGAAAGTACGTAAAACGGTTGGTCCTGTGCCTGATCCACGCTCGCTCCTGTGGAATAGCCGTTCCATCAGACTAAGGGGGAGTACACCTGTGTTCGCGCACACACTTGTACACTATAATATCTCCGGTGTACTTGGCTAGTTTACATTGAGACTGGTCGCCAAGATCAAAAGAAAAAACGGCAAGAAAAATTTTCTGGAAATAGTTTTACCTTTCCTACCGAAATGAACGCGACAGGTGTCAAAATGGTTTATAACCTGTTGTGTTATATCAGCAAGATATAAAAATGTAGCTCTGACTTTTATAATGATCTGAAAAAAGGTAAGTTTTAAATGCTGACTAAAGTTATGTCTGCGCTCAAAGGTGAAAACGAAAAAGTGACAAAAATCATTTCATAGCTTGCCAGCGGGTAACAAACAACTCTTTAAAACTTGATTTACACATATCAGTAAAGTCGCAGTTCCGGAATAGTTCCGGCAGCGTACCGTATCAATGCTATAGTGCCGCGAAACTGACACTGAGAGCACTGTTACGACACTGATAGGTCTGAACGCATTCATAGAGAATGTATGACTGACTTCACACATATCAGTGAAGTCACAGTTTCACGTAATTCCGACAGTCACATATTTCCGACACAGTGTCACCGTAATTATTATTCTTACATAAATTCTCTATGAACGCGCCGGAACTGACACTGAGAGCACTGCGTCACTGACACTGCGAGCACTGTGTCACTGACACTGACAGACGTTTTCATAGAGAATGTATGAAAGAATAATTTATCACTGATACGGAACGGTGCCGGAACTGTGACTACACTGATATGTGTGAATCAAGATTAAACATAATATCTTTTACGTCCACACCAACTAACGAGTAACGCATAACACTAAAAACAAATGGCTACGACATAAAAACATCAAATATTAAATCCTATTTACTAAATCGAGCATTAATTTTGGTAATATGACAAACACCCCCATATCGGTGTCACTATGGCATATTTACCATAGTCGGATCGTAAATATCAATTTCCTGAGCGGCCATTTTGTGACGTCATCTGACGTTATCTTTTATCAGGGGTCACCAATCGGTTTCGCTCGGGGTCCGTTTTAATAAATGAAATGACCATCGCGGTCTGCACATTATTTTATAGAAAAAAATATATTTATTAAACAAGTGTAATTACGACCTCGGCCTTGACTGCCTCGTTGGTCTAATGGGCGCGACTGCTGTGCATAAGGTCTTGGGTTCGATTCCCGGGTGGGGCAAAGTGTTATTGGGTTTTTCCATCAGGAATTTCTTGGTAGCAGCCTCGGAGTCTGGATTTGTGCCCGGTTGATGGCAATAGGCTCGTCCCCTTTTACATGGGACTAAAAACATAACTGGCGAAATGTGGGTGTACTAATGGGTACACCCCTGCCTAACCCTTCGGGGATTACAGGCGTGATGTTATGTTAAGTTATGTAATTACGGAAATAACAAAGGTATTTATTTCATGTCAATGAGACAAATGAACCGCGATGATCAACGTTACTTCGTCCGGCCATTTTCGAATTGACGTTTTAATACATTTTTATTAAATTACGTACTATGTAGTGCAAATTACTGTGTTCTCGCGGTCCGAACAAAATGGGTCGGGCTGTCCGCCATTTGGTGACCCCTGTCCTATATGAACGTCTTTCCGACGTAGTGGGGTGTAGTTATAGGGTGTAAGGGATGTGTGTGTGTGTTATCTAGTTTTATGGTTTATTCGGATGATTGCGATTCACTCGTTCAGGGTAAATAAGATGAATGGATATTCTTTTATTTGAAATATCTTTTGGAAATGTAGTTTGAAAGGGAATTTGTTTTGTTATGGCTTCAAAAAGACTTTCTTTTATTTAGATTGAGGGTCAGAAGCTGTAGAGTAGCAATATGTGTAAGTAGTTTTTGTTTATTAATTAATAATTAAATAAAAGTATCACTAACAGAGTTGAAAATTGAGTGCAGGGTGTAATGCAAAATTGCGTTAAAGATAGAAACTAAATAAATATAAACTGACTGTCTCGTTGGTCTAGTGGTCGCAAAGCGCGACTGCTGAGCATGAGGTCTTGGGTTCGATTTCCTGGTCGGGTAAAATATTATTGGGTTTTTCCATCAGGAATATCTCAACAGCAGCCTCGGAGTTTGGATTTGTGCCCTATTGATGGCAATAGGCTTGCCCCCTATTTTATGGAACTTTAAAAAGAACTGGATCAATGTGGCGTGTTGTTATGTTATGTTCATTTCAAATAAGGTAAATTACAAAAAAAAAAGAACTAAAGGAATATTAACTTCGCAAGCAAAATGACATGTAGAATTTAGTACCTGTTATTATTTCCAAAAAATCCTAAATAATAAAACATGTTTTTATATTTTACGTAAACTACAGACATTGTGTCTTGGTAACAGTATCCTCGAGCTAAATACACGAGAACATATTCTTCTTAAAAAAAAAAAAATCATGAGTACAACTATAGACCAACCGTTAAAATACTTGAGCCAGTTATCGTATTTTAAACTTAATTCCGACGAAAATCCACTGCCTCATTGGTCTAGTCGTCGCAAGCGTGACTGCTGTGCATGAGGTCTTGGGTTCGATTCCCAGGTCGGGCAAAGTGATATTGGGTTTTTTCATCAGGAATTTCTCAGTAGCAGCCTCGGAGTCTGGATTTGTGCCCGGTTGATGGCAATAGGCTCGCCCCCTATTACATGGGACTAAAAACATAACTGGCGAAATGTGGGTGTACTAATGGGTACACCTCTGCCTAACCCTTCGGGGATTATAGGCGTGATGTTATGTATGTTTCGACGAAAATAAAGTTCTTAATACAAAATTGACTATTTAAACTTGGTCCTTAAGTCTGTTTTTGTTTGATAAACTTTAGTTCTGTCGAAAAAACTGCTAAATTAAAAAAAAAGGTGAAAAAGGTAAAAATTCAATCACATTTTGAAAAACGATTTAATTTTCAGTTTTTCTAAGTTCATTTAAAAAACTTCCGTTTTCCCGAGTCATCTTAAAAATGTCAACGTAAATCATAGAGAACCGTTTTTTACTTTAAAAATGAATGCTCAATTCTTTACGAACAATTACCTTTCCTTCCGCTGAGCTGTACTTCATTATGGAGTCTGGTTAGGGTTGACACACAGAACCCTTTTTATTTTAAATAAACTTATTTGGTTTGTTTATTACGTTGTAAGTTTATTTTAAGTAAAAAAGGTTGGCAGTCCCGCCAGCGGTTGACGCCTGTAATGAAAAATGTTTAGCGCCCCTGCCTTTAGTCTTCTCACATACTGACTCCCAGTATCTCAAACGCATAATTTGTATGACAAATCAAATTCAGTTAAAAAATCTTTAATTAAATAATTTGGCAGGGAGGTAGTTTATAGTTAGTAGACGTCCGTTAAGATAGGATTTTCCAAAATTAACCTCTTAAGTCAGCTTTTCCCAAAGTGGGCGCTGCGGGCCTAAAGAGACCCAGAAAAAAATCGGGGCGTTCTGTAGAGGCTTCGGGAGCGATTAGTGATTTCTTCTACTAGGTGGTTTTGGTAAAGTAGGTGAAAATAATTTATTCTCAAAGTGGGTATTAGACAAAATAAGTTTGGGAACCTGACCTAAGAGGATGAAAGGGGTTTCAAAATTTGTATAGAGAAATCAATCAATTTTATGTTTTTATTTAAATTGCTTATTATCATCCTTATTTTTCTGTTTTTGCCAGCCCTGTCAAGCTACAGCACAGTTTAGCCCGACTGTTTGCAGGAGCGTGTATTCCCCGGACGATTAGACGCACAATTGCACACAGCCACCCACTTGCATACGTAGTTACTGACAAAGATGGCGGCTGGGCGACTTTTTGGTTAATAAAGAGGCTTCTTTTTTTCGAATATCTTATTTTTGAGACTGTTTTTTTTTGCACATAACATAATATCACGCCTGTTATTAGCGAGGGGTTTACAGGCGCTACGTTTACGGGACGCGAGCTTTTACGTGAGACACATATAAGTGGGGGAAGCGTTGGATGCTCCATCCAGCTCGAGTAGCAGGCGGTGACGCGCGTATTATCTCGAGTCAGTCACTAGCTGAAGGCGCGTGCATGCGTCGTCACTAGTCGCTTCACTTCGCCCCGCATCGTCACGCGCCGCCTCGCGTCGTCTCGCGTCTTTATTACAATGTACGTTACTAAATCGACATGTTTAGTATACTATGACGTAGAATTACCCGTCGCCACGCTTCGCTTCGTCTCTACGCTAATGTGAATGGAGCCTAAGACCGTTAAGTTTGTACAAGTCGACGTCAAATTCGTGAGAAATTTCGTTCATTCCAAAGGCATACCATATCATGTTGAAACTCGCAGGAATTGGGAATTACTAAGTTAAATGCACGTCTTAGAAATGTACTCGGAGTGAGTGAATGAATGATTTGATTGAATGACATGTTCGTACACAAGGACCAAGAATAGGCATGCATGATTGCGTATGTCTATTTTTGGTCCTTTTAAGCACGTTTTCTGAATGATAGCATTTATGTAATATCAGAGGGGCCATAATTCCTGTGAGTTTAACAATAATAGCATTACGATCGCATATAATTTTGTTTTATTTTTGATAACTTTTAGACATTTATTTCTCCTGTATCGTGGGTGCGTTTACAAACATATAAACTCACATATACACACAACGAGACACCAAACTACTACCTGTAGACCATACAAATATTTGACACGTGCGGAAAACGGACCCCCGACACGCAGCGCCAACCATATCCTCAAAACTTTCATTAATCTACATTCAAATCTTAAAATAATTTAACACATTAATTTTGAATTAGTTCTACATAATTAGTTTAATTATCGAGAGATTGTGGCGTTTTGGCAGAACCAAGATCATATTCTACAACTGGTCCTGGTCCTGACTCGAAATATTGAAAATTGCTTGACGCATAGAGATGAAATTTGTCAGGGAGGTAAATTATAGTTAGTAGACGTCCGAAAAGAACGGATTTTTCAAAATTCACCACCTAAAAACCACCTAAATGTCTGACCCCCATTAGACGAGGGTCTGTTAGAAGACAAAGTCGCAGATAAAAGCTAGTTGTCTGTAACAAAAAGCTGAAGAATTTGTTTATTTCTTTGTTTGAACGCATTTTCTCCAGAAGTTCTGTTTCAATTCTGAAAATGTTTCCTGAGTGCTTTGGGCCATATTATATTATATTATTAATTAATTAGAAATACGTATGAGGCAAAAGCAAAATTATAATAAAGGGAAAAGCAAACATTTAACTTGCTCAAAAAACAAATTACTAAATAACACGTAACACACACAAAAGAGGTCATTATAATTATTGTGTATACTTTTCAGGTTTGTGAATTCAGTGCAAATCTGTGGGATTTCATGAGTTTTACAGATTATATTTTCAACGGGCTTTTCACTGCGGATTTCGTACCGAAAGCCTTTGTGATTGACACCGGACGCGGATTGGAATTGTTATTGTTAATTTTATATAAAATAATTTTAATATTTTACCAGCACACTCCCAGCCACTTCGTTAACGTGATTTATTGTTACGGATCTCAATTTTTTTGATAACAAAATATAGCCTATAGCACTCAGTCATAACGTAGCTTCCAATTTGCGAAAGAATTTTCAAAATCGATTCAGTAGATCCAGAGATTACCCCCTACATTCTCACAAAATTTACTTTATAATATTAGGATAGATTAATATCGGCCCCTATCATACTGCTGGGTAAAGGCTTCTTCTCGCACAGATAATAATTAATTGATTTATTTATTAACTGTTTATTTTTCTATTTTGTTTCAGATAAAGCAGCTTTTACATCAAAACTGAAAATTTCGCAAGGTAAGGATTTTTTTTACACTTAATAATTTGCGTTCCAGGGCTACGGTAATTCTTTCAAACAAAATTAGAAACCCATGCACTGACGCTAGCAGGCCCCGTCTTCTATGCTGGCTTTAATGGAACACAACGCGCCATCGACTTGGGTCCTTTTGATCGGACAGCAAGCCACCCGACCAGACAATGCTCGCCGTCCGCAGTCCCGCGCCTACGGTGACCGGGAATTGCCCTGCACTCCCGACTATTGAGGCATCTAATTCTGTTAGATTGTTATAGGGCTTCTTAATCCTGAAATAAAACAAAAAATAGTAAACGCTTTAACGTTCTAAACGAACGCACAAGGAACTATCTTGCTCGTGACATCAAGAATAATTAATTAAAATCCAGTCTGTTTCGTATCCAAACAGAAAACAGCGGCTTAGTGCTTCTGGCAGAGATAAATGTGTACTAAGCTTTAGTTTCCGCACTAATACATAATTACAGGAATTTGTACAGAACCTTCAGTGCTTTTCTTAAATAATAGTCGTGACTGACTGCTCCCTGCGAATTCGTCCGCGTGAATTTTTTTACGATCTTTGGTCACTCCTCCGCTTCCATGAAGGCTTATCAACAAAAAGATTTTTTCCTATCTTACTAGGATTTTTATTCTAGAAATTAGCGCGTTTAAACAAAAAAGACTCGATCTTCAGCTATAAAAGTCAAAGTCAATTCATTTATTTCAATTAGGCCATTATAAGACACTTTTGAACGTCAAATAAAAGAAAAAAAATATATAATAAAATCTTGTTGCCCCTCCAAAAGTTAGTTTTGTATGGAGAAGAATTGGCAAGACACTTTATACTCCATACTTGCATACCTACTTACTTGATTATTTTATTACGGACAATACTTAGTAGTACTCTACTACTACTAAATATGGTCCAAATGTCCATACTATGTAAGAATGGATTCCCTTTGTAAAGAAACTCTTCCGGGGAAGTATAACCATCATACCTATTTCTGCCGTAAAGTTGCGTTTCTGTGTTCCTGTTTGAAGGTTAGGTATTTATGCTGGTATAATTATAGGCACAAAGCCTAATTACCTACGTCTATCAAACGATATTCACAAAGAGTATTCAATTAATTACTCAATTAATTAATTCCAGCTGTATTGACACAAAAATCTCTCATAACGCAAAAACGAGTTTAGTCATCATTTAATAACATATTTAAGGAAAATCTTCGGTTTTCAGTAAAGTACTTACTAAGGAAACCCTTATTTAAAATGTAAAGCCGCCCCGGCCCCAATTGGCTATCGAATTGGCAGACACCTGGTTTTACTCCATTTTAGGAGCATATTATCGACAGCGCGCTGCTGTGCGTGCCATACAAACGTTGTACATAACATAAAATCACGCTTGTAATCCTCGGAGGCAGAGGAGTACCCCATTAGTACACATTTCGCCAGTTTAGGTATTTACATTAAAAGTGTGCCCGTGAAATTTCTTGCTCGTTCTTCTCCATAGAGGCCTTCCTACGTTTTGGAATGAGCAACTAACTTCAATTTTCTGACGAACTGACTGACTCCTTGACAATTCAAAAGCGCCTGTAAATGGTCTTATTGAAATTAATGCTTTGACTTTGACTTTGTATGGAGACGCTGTTGGCACAGTCCCTTAATGCGAATAAAATATGGTAATTCCACAGATAATATATCGATTCCTTCACGTTCCATTGAGCATCTGGTTTTGTGAATCATCATAACAATAAAATATAGAATTACGAGCTCATTTCCAAGAGTTTTATATAATAATCTGTTAAATTGGTTTTAGATAATATGGATCGAGTTCTGTGAACATTGCTTATCTCACTTCTGCTCGCAACTCCGTCTGTGTAGACGTTATTATTAAGCCAACGTTCTCTATTATCCCATGGGATCACAAAAATGGATGAAAAGTCTTCTTCTTATCGTGTGGGCAGTAAGGTCTTACGACCCTACACACCCTAGTGTCAGAGTTTCTAAACCGCCTCAAGGGCCTCTGACATGGTTTTGAGTGGAACAGTAAAATCCAGGAAGAAAAGTTATGTGTGCTAAACAGCTAATTCCGTTCAGCCGTTTAAGCGAGAAAGAGTAAAAAAATCCATCCATCCTCATAAACTTTCCAATAGGAGTTGGATGGAGTAGAAGCATCATTATAATTATCATAACAGCCGCATCATATTAGCCCAACAGTATCCACTACTGGACATAGGCCTGTTCTAAAGATAGCCACAATGACCGGTCCTGCGCTGCCCGCATCCAGCGGTTTCCCGCAACTTTTACCAGGTCGTCAGTCCACCTCGTGGGGGTCTTCTCACACTGCGCCTTGTGGTACGTGGTCGCCACTCGAGAGCCTTATGACCGCAATCACGGTTGTCTGCTTTACAGAATACAATAGTAGGATTCTATTTTATCAAACGCTTAAGTTCTTTACACTATTTACTAGAAGAATTTCAAGATACAGTAGGTAGAGAATTGTCAGTTTGAAACAGTCTATTTATAGCTACCTAACCCAGACACGAATAAAAGGACTTTACTTTTATATCTTCGGAACCCTAAAATCAACAGAGCCTTATAATCCCATATTCAATTATAATCTCGCTTTTCAAAATTATTGGTCCTTGTGATGTTTATTTTACCCAAAAGGAATATTATCATAATTCAATTTTGGGTCCTATATACCTTTGATTTGTACCGAAAGACTGAGTCTACATTTTATATTGTATTTTATTTTAAAATCACCTTATAATTGGGTTGAGTTTTGACAAAATGTAACGTAACCCTCAACCCACAAACCCAAGAAATTTCTTCCATTTTTTGAAGTACCTAAATGTGATTTTAGCTTATTAATTCTTAATAAATTTGGAGCATGTTTTGAACGTAGATGTTTTTGGCTACAGCACCGCTTTCATGTGTCGCAGCGTAGTGTTATAAAGCTTATACTATTCCTCATGTATTTGACTATCTTATACAAAAAGAGTTTTTCCAATCGGACTGTGAATTCCAGAGATTAGCACGTTAAAACAAACGAAAGCTTTGGTATACGTACGGCTTCGTTAAATATGAACGTTACGTTAAATATGTCTGATAATTTTATTCAAAGATATAGGTATTGCAGTGCATAACAAAGTTAATGTATTGGCAGGCATGGACCGTGATTTAAAGGGATTTAGCTGAGGAATCGACGCCATTTTGTGAACGGAATAATTTATGATTCGGAAGATATTAATAACTTGTGACTTGAGTTATGTTCGAAGTTTATTGCTTAGAAATTGTCCTATTCTTGGATATTTTAATGTGTTACTTGGGCTCCCGAAATGTCATATTATGATTACGATTTAATCTAAATTACCAAAGTTATCTAACGACTTGCGTGTCTTGTTGTAGTATTTTTATATAAGGTTCATTGCATTCACGTATTTGATTTGATGATTCTGTATGCAAATATTTTATGACATTGATTTTAAAACAGTACGTATGGATTTTCTTGCCCGTTCTTCTCCATACAGAACTACCTTTTGGAAGGGACAACTAGATTCAATTCTATTTTTTTTATATGACGTTTAAAAGAGCCCTTTAAGTGCTAATTAAAATAAATGATTTGACTTTGACAAAATATTTCATATCAACTGGAAAGTTTTTTAACGGTTTTATTTAGCTTGACCCCGTATACGCCTGAGTGCAATTTCGTCTGCGTAGAAGTCAAATATACCATAAAATATATCTTACTAGCGTTTGCCCGTGACTTCGTCTGCGTTAATGTCGGTTATCGCGGATTCTAACGAATTTGCGGAATAAAAGTTGCGGATTAAAAATGTCCCTTCTTGGGGTTCAAACTTACCCAGTACAACATTTCATCAAAATCAGTGCAGTGGTTTAGCCGTGAAAGAGTAATAGACAGACACACAAAGGCATATTTTTTATTTAAATTTTTAGGTTATGTTTATTTTATTTAAAAAGAAACAGCTTTCCTAGCCTCACTTTTTCCTCGTTTTTCAAAATGGATAGTAGATTTTTATAAATTGTTTTTCAGTTTACCCCCAAGATACCCATGCCAATATGAATTGGTTCACCAACCCATCTATTTTCGGCTACCCCATTTGAAATACAACCCTCTACGAACGAAATACATGTACCTACCTAAGTTTACGCAACCCTGTACTTATCTACAAGATACAGTTACTTCGAGGGTAATATTGTACTCTACAATATGAAAAGGAACTGTATGAACTGTAGGTATGGTCGATTATTAATGAAAATATTATATAATAATTATTTTGATACTTCTTACTGGCCTATTTTAGTCCCACAGCAGGGCAAAGGCTTATACAGAAAAGATACTAGTATTGATCGCTTACTCAAGGCGATTCCAGACTTATATCTAGGTAGGTACATTTGAAAAGTTTTTTCTCGTTTGAACGCAGTTAAATACGGAACTGCTGCGCCGATTCTTAAAATTCTTTCGCTATTAGGAAGCTACGTTATCCTTGAGTGCTAAAGGTTATATTTAAATTCACAAAAAAAAATACGGATCCGTAACAAAAACTCACACGGATGAAGTCACGGGCATTAGCTAGTTTAGTTTCAAATGGGACAAATTTTCGGTCAAAAGCTAGATTAGTTTCTAACTTAAATAGAACAAACTTTGAGGTATACCTTATCTAATAAAAAATAATCATCGAAATCGGATAACACAGTAAATAGTTATGCGTGTCAAGTTGAGAATCCACTCCTTTTTTCGTCGAATAAAATGCATTTTTCTTTGCCATACTCTTGTCTTCCCATGATTATAAACATCATATTTTGAACATTACCTGTTAACATTTATTTTAGAGGAAAATAATTCATCCTAAAAGCTGGAATAATCTAGGAAACTTAGTAATAATTTGTACTAAAATATACGCCAAAAAACAGAATTTCGTAGCTTCTAAATAATTCGGAGTTAAAACCGAGTAGTTTCAGCATGACGCTTTCACCACTGAATCGTTAATTTTAACATATATTCTCATTATTCTGAGAGTGAAATCTTGTCTAGTTTAGTACCTACTTCATCTCTTAGTGTTCGCTTGAGTAGATATTAAGGTAATATTTTAACTTGTGCCTAAGGGCCTCAACCCACATCAGACTTTCTAGGACCGATTATGGGATTGCACGATTATTTTATAGTATCGTAGGACCAACTTTTTGTCTGCGTTGGTATATCTATTTTTATTTTTTTCCGACAAAAAATCGGTCACCGATTATCGGACGGGAGTGAAGGTTTTAAGATAATAAAAGCCTAACATAAACGTACGGAAACGTAAACGTAATGTAAATTAGATCGATTTTTGAAATTGGAAATACCCGTTTCGCATATAAAGTCAGAGTCAAAATATTTCGTCACAAATAGACCTGTAAATATTAGAAATACTTGCAAATTTAATAAAAAAATCTCTTTGCAAAATTAAATACATATTTTTTAATCCATACGCATATTATAAGAGAGAAAGATATTCTTTCTGTCTGTTAAGCTTTCACGACGAAACCACTTCACCGATTTTAATGAAAATTGGCACAGTGTAAGTTTGATCCCCAAGAAAGGACACATTTTTGAAGGTAAAGGCTAGTAGGTATTATTTTATAAAAATAGATCATAACTATTATAAATGGGGCACTGAGTAATTATAAATTAATATTAAAAAAATATATATAAATAAAAAATTACAACGCCAAGGTCGAAAAAAATATATTCTATTTGACAATTTACAGGCACCTAAATTGTCAAGGAGTCCGTCAGTTTGTCAAAAAAATCCTTCCAAAACGTAGGTAGGCCTCCACGGAGAAGAACGAGCAAGAAACTCAAGATAATTATGCTATAGTCGTAGTAGGGTAGTCGTTTTCCTAATTCGAAAATCGATTACTCGAATCTAATACTTTTACGTCAGCGCGTTCGTGTTAAGGCCTTTATTATTTTATGTAAAGCGATGTTGGTACTTATGTTTTCTCTGAAATAGGATTTGTGTAGAGATTTTGAATAAATTATGGCTTAAGATTTCGTATGTCGCGACATTCGATAGTTATTTTGGTACGCATTTTAACCTGGCTTGAAGGTGTAAAGGTCGGAAATGAAGGTTAATGAAAACATAAAAAAAGGTTAAATAACGTAAATAGCTTTTTAATGGATAGTTGTTTTTGTTACCTACCTACCTTATACATATAGAAACATGTACAACATAACATACTTAGAATTAAGGTAATTAGGAGCACAGACGACACAATAGAAAACAACAAAACAATCAATCTAAAAATAAAAAGTAAATAAAATTGGTTAACAAACTTATATTATTATCATCTTCGTAGGTATTTCAGATAAAAAACAATTTCCCTTCAAATATCAGTTCAATTTCTAAAGTTAAGCCATAAATCATGAATTAGAATCGCAAGTCTCAAGACAAGTATGAAAAGCTTATAAATCCTCGAGATTTGCTTCTGGCGACAGTTTCGGCTCCTAACAGTATGCTGTTGGATAGCGATATGAAATAAGAGGTCTTAGGAGCCGAATTGATTGTTATGTAAGGAAGTAAGGACCAGAAGGAAACGTGGTCCTTTGATCCTACGTGATATATAACCAAATTTGCATAGCTGTGTATGCAAAAGGGATTGTATATATGGAGATTTCGGCAACAAGGACCAGCAAACTCAATTACTATAATTGACTTTTGTAACTAATTGCATGCGTATATACGACGTTAAACGTGAACCCGAGAAGGTCGCGTTAGCTGTGTCTAATCTAAAATCGGGAGATCCGGAATTGAGATTACCTTTCAAAGATTCCACTGAGGGATTCGAATGGACCTATAATGGAAGATTTTTCCCAGAAATTTCAATTATTCTTTTGTTAATGCTATTTACGCTATGTAGATTTAATTTTGGATTGGAATTAAATAGGGATCTAAATCTTATGTAATCATGTTTTTTCTTTTTAGGAAACTTTACACTACCTTGGTAATTACTCCTGAATTGCGAGTACCAATGTACACTTGAGGATACGGTTGGCGCAGTGGCTGAGTGATCCATTCCTGCATGGAAAAAATATTTGTATGACCTTTAGATATTTATTTATTATATAGTATGTTTATATTATATGTTTGTAAATGCACTCACAATACAATAGAAATCCCTAGTATGGGGCAACGTTATTAAGAAATAAAATAAAATTAAGTTCATATTTTTTGAAAGAAACAAAAAGAAAGAGTCTAGTACCCATACGATACATAAGTAGGACCTTTGAGATGAAGTTAAGAGCCTACTTGAAGAACTCCACACCCATACTTATGTTATTTTCGATTTTCTGGGCCAACGAATATAATAATAAATGTGCCGGAACCAGTAGGCTACTATTTTGAAATGTTTTTATTTTTATAGTAAGTACTTAATATTGTTATGTTTTGCCCGCGACTTTGTCTTGTAGATTTCAGAATTAAGGCAAAGTTAACACAGAATGGCATAAAAAATATCCTTTGCGTTAAGCTAGACCATTTGTTTGCCAAATTTCAGCTAATTCGGTTTAGCCGTTTAAGCGTGATAGAGTAACGAACGATCCGTCGTTACAAACATTCGTATTTATAATAGTAGAAGGATTTAATAGCATAATGTTAAAAAATTATACGATTTAATAACATTTTTCGTTGTGTTGACTATTAATTGTCTTAAAATATCATATGGCATAGGACACATCTGATAAAAAATATTACTGCTGTTTATTTCTTCAGGAAAAAATGCAACGAGTTTTATTTTTGGTCTTATGCCAGCCGATTTTCAACTCGCTTAAGTTCTCTTTAAAGGCGGAATCAGGTCGCGATAAGTTTTAAGAGCTCTTATAAGTAGCTTCGGGAAGCACCGATGGATTCAACTTAGAAAATTTCATTTGAAATGGACCCACTTTGTAAAAATGTTTTGCTCATTTTGAAGGGAGAAATTGAACCTTACAAAATAAAAGAATAAAGACAAATTAAATAAATAAATAAATAAATGTCTTGGGACAACTCACACACGGCTATCTGATCCCAAGCTAAGCAGAGCTTGTGTTATGGTAACCAGACAACTGATATACATACTTATATAATTTATAAATACATACATATTATAGATAAATCACACCCAGACACAGAACTAACAATCATGCTCATCACACAAAGTTTGTCCTGGGTGGGAATCGAACCCACGACCTCCGGCTTAGCAGTCAGGGGCGCTAACCACTAGACCAACAGGCCCGTCGACGTCATCATTCGTCATCATCGTCGATGACGACGTCGTCATCATCGACGACTTCATTCTTGAAATTATATCAAGTTTTCTAAGAAATTCTTTGCTTTGTATTGACAAAGATAATATTGTCGTAGTATATTATATAGAATTATAATAAATATCGCGCAAAATTTATCTTCACACAGTTTTCTATTTTTAACATAAACATCATAACATCACGCCTGTAATCCCCGAAGGGTTAGGCAGAGGTGTACCCATTAGTACACCCACATTTCGCCAGTTATGTTTTTAGTCCCATGTAATAGGGGGCGAGCCTATTGCCATCAACCGGGCACAAATCCAGACTCCGAGGTTGCTACTGAGAAATTCCTGATGGAAAAACCCAATAACACTTTGCCCGACCTGGGAATCGAACCCAAGACCTCATGCACAGCAGTCGCACTTGCGACCACTAGACCAACGAGGCAATCAATTTTCTATTTTTGATGTATTTAAATTCATAAGAGCCTATTAAACTTCTATTTTTTGCTGACACTTGCTGGATTTGCTTAGAATGAATTAGGTCAGTGTTGTACCTGGTATTCAGGTGCATCCGGTTAGACTGGAAGGCGACCCTAACTTAGTTGGGAAAAGGCTAGGCAGATGATGAGATGATGATGTTTTACCTAAGAACCAAAACATACTGAAAAATCAAAACTGAGTACTTAAAAAAATTGAATAGAACACTCCTCCAATAATTATGTATTTTCCTTTAATACTGTTTGTCACAATTATGTTAATAACATGTTCTACTAATTGCTTTTAAGTACTCTATTCAATATAATATTAGGAAAATAACGGTACAATGCTATTGTTATTTTAATGTTAGCGTGTAATAAGCTCCGTTATTTCACTATAAATATAAAGTATTGTGGATGTAGACTATAACCCATTTATAAAACGAAAATATCACCGAAATGCTGTCATTTTTCAACAACATAACACAATAGCTGCCGTTATTTTTTTAAAACCATAATAAATGGAGTATTGTACCGATTGAATAGAAAGTAAATTAATGTATTTAGATCAAAACCATAGCAAATGATAACAGGCAGTAAAAAAAGAAACCAACTCGATAAAATCTTCGTCATTGACTTCATTTGTTTTTTTGGTCCTACAATCCGCGCAATATCTGCGAAACCAACGATCCATTTTTTCAGAACATCCGCCTATTAGGACTCGCCTACATTGTTAACGGGAACTTTATGTCTTCTGTCGACGGAATTTTTGTCTATTTTTTTTTAAATAAGAGCTCAGCATTATATAATCAAAACGTTTGACAAAGTATGTGGTTCATCATCATCTGTCTAACTTTTTCCCAACTATGTTGGGGTCAGCATCCAATCTAACCAGATGCAACTGAATAACAGTATGTATCCAAACTCTGCATTCATAATAATAGTAAGATAATATTATTATTGTTAAAAATAATAATATCCTAAATCATATGCAAAAGTAAGTTTGTTTCTTAGTTACATTTCCAGTGGTTTAGGCGTAAACCACTGAACCGATCATCCTGAAAATTTGCATATACATAAATTGTCAGGTGTACAGAAAAGGATATAGGGTACCTTTCATCTCGAAAAAAAAAAGCTCGAGAGAAATCACAATAACGTTCTTATGACGATAGATGGCGCCACATGTCTTTTGAATCATGATCGAATTTTCATTATTTTCACTGTATTTTTCTCTTTAATTTGCGACAGAAGCCGCCGGCGATAGTTAGTAAACTATACACAATAGTCTTATTTTCCGGTTCGTCCGATCAAATGTGAACAAGCCTTAAGGGATAACTGTCATACAAGTAGATCCCAGTTGAAGATATCATCTTGAGAAAAAAGTTCCGGTTGCTTCACGTGAGGGTAGAGAATGAAAGGTTATATCTTTGTGAAGAAGGGTGGAACGGTCAGAACCGCTTTATTTATCTGTCAGTTAGAATTAGATGAGGAAGAAGCCTTGCGTTCGTTGGTTTTTTAGTTTTTACCAGATTTTAAGAAAAATTGTGAAAAATCTTATGAATTTTCAAAGACAGTATAAAAAAATAGTTTCTAAATACTTCTAAGTATGGATTGCTATAAAAATAACAATCCATACTTATAAGTGAAAAGATGTTAGAAGTAATACCAGCTATTGCCTCACTTTAGGACAAAGGGCTCTTCTTATAAAGAGAAGGTACAAGCATCGATCAACTGGCTTGCTTAAGGAAAATTGGTGGTTCCAGGCTTAAATTCTGGAAAGTCGCACTGCGCTGCAAGGAAAGTTGCACTTATTTAAGTATCAATTAAAGTCCGAAATCGTCAATCCACCTTTAGCAAGTGGGCAGTGCTTTCTCTGCATAGAAAGAGACCTCTGCTCTGCAGTGAGATAGTAATAGGCTGGTATTGTTTATTTATAATACCTAATGTAATTACATTTTACCATAAAGAAACCATTATTAACCTACATACGCCGATAATATTAAAAGCAGCAATATATTTCCTTTATTAAGACTGATATAGACGATAAACTAGCGAGCAGAAAGTATTTACATTATGTGGAGAAATAAACCGGACATTTTATGAAACATTGTAAACAGGAATAACTTTGCTTTTATCATAAATATGGAGAATATGCTGCAGCTGGCGGCTTACAAATTATGATAAAGACTCGATCTTGACTGTACCACGCTATTGTAGTGTAAGTAAATTGAGATCGAATAGCCTTATTGCTTCGTTGGTCTAGTAGTCGCAAAAAGCGTCTGCTGAGTAGGAAGTATTATTGGGTTTTTCTATCAGGAATTTCTCAGTAGCAGCCTCGGAGTCAATTCACACATCGTTTTTACCAAACGTGTGTGGAAAAAGCATTAATATGAAAATATAACTTCAACTTATCTAACTTTAACTTCGGTCGGGCAAAGTGTTATTGGATTTTTCCATCAGAAATTTCTCAGTATCAGCCTCGGAGTCTAGATTTGTGCCTGGTCGATGGCAATAGGCTAGCCCCCTACTACATGGGACTTAAATATAACTGGCAAAATGTGGGTGTACTAATGTTACCACTGTCTAACCAATTGGGGGTTACAGGCGTGAAGTTATGTATGTATGATACAAGTGGGCTAAGTTTATCAATACACTTGAGGCTGAATTACAGCCCAAACCAAAGACAAGGACGTAATGAATACGAGAGTGTAAAAAAGAATGCTCACACGTTTCACACATCGTTTTTACCAAACGTGTGAGGAAAAAACATTAATATGAAAATATAACTTCAACTTAGTACATAAGTGACGCATACGCAATTTATTTTCTGTCAAGTTGTCAACGAGCGACTGCTATAAGCGGATAGAAAAACCAAAAAGGGTTCTTTTTACAAAATATCGATGTATAAAAAACTCCTTGTCGAGTTCGAATAAAAACATACCGTTACTAATAGTGCTGTAATGTAAAGTACGTGGGTAATACGTTGCATTAGGAACCTAAAAGCAGTGCAATAAGAGCCATTTTACAAGCAAATGGTTTAAAAAATATTAAAGAACGCAAATGGGTCAGAATGGACACAACAATAATTGTCGTCTTTTGTGAAATATGGGAAAATTAAAGCCTTTCATCCATTACAGAGAAATATGGGCAAATGTGGAAGGGAAAATTGCATTTTCCGAGTATTCATTTCGTTACTGTTTTAAATAATAAATTATAATAATTTATTTTTCTGACAAAAATATTGATATAATCAATAGTTACAAGTATTTTATAGAGCATCAGTTTTTTTCTTGTTTCATGGAGGTACAGGCAACAAAAGAAATAGGTATCCAGGGTCGTCAGATATAGTTGAAGTTTTTAGAAAGTGATGGATGAATATAAAACAGTAGCCCACCGATATCGCGAACAGTTTCCAAGCTACCAATATTCACGGTTCCTGAGAGAGGAATCTCCTACATGTCAAGAAGTACTGATCGCCAGTAATCCCCGAAGGGTTAAGCAGAGGTGTACTCAGTAGTACACTCACATTTTACCACAGTCCCATGGAATAGAGAACGAGCCTATTGCCATAAACCGGGCACAAATCCCAACTCCGAGGCTGCTATTGAGAAAATTCTGATGGAAAAACTCAATAACACTCAAACCCAAAATGATTGTTAATAACTATTAAAACATTTTAAATTTGCAAATCTTTGAACGAAACATAGGTCTGTTTGTACTGTTATAAACAAATGTAGAACACAACATAGCTAGTTATTATGTTGTACATCAATTGATAACTATCGTCATATTGCGATGGTCAATGCCAGAGCACGATTATTTAATTAACCATGGCCGAAGCTATGAAAACCACAGAATAAATTGTACAGAGGCCACACTTGATTAATACAATGGCGCTGTCTTTTTTTCGTGAATAAAATTAGCTTGAATGAATGCATAAGTACTTGACGTATATCCGTCTCATTGGACGGCTGGCTCCGTTGCCACTTTGTTAATAGAATTTTCCAGCTTTGCACACTGACATTGGTAAAGAAAAACATCGTAAGGAAACCTAGTTTTATTTTTACTTAAAATATCATTAAGAGGTTAATCTCTGGAAGTACTGGTCCAATTACAAAAAATGTTTGACTTCTTCTTCTTCTTCTCGTGTCGAAAGACTCAAATTTGGTCAGACCAATATTGAGCTGTACAGCTCTGTCATTGGCCTCATTAAGGTCTTGGATAGTGTTTGACTGATAGAAAGATACACTATTGCCGAGTATCATATTCTTGACTTTCCCGGGACGAAGTCGCGGGCAAGAGCTAGCAATTAATATAAACATAAGAGTCTTCTATCAACCTTTTGCCCTCTCTGTATGAGAAGAAGCCTTTGCCCTACAGTGTGACAATAATAGGCTGATAATATTTATCAACAAATGTGCATCGCAATTTGGTCTCTGGTGTATATCTACTCATGGTTCACAATTTATTGCGGTTTTATTTAATTATCATATTCAATGGAATAACACCTACTTGCCCAACAAAATTATTTAATAATGAGGTTATAATATATTTATGTAAGCACATTTTTGGTCCTTAGGGTAATATAGGCGTATGATAGCCAATTACTTTTTTCGACGTGGTCCTTCGAGTCGCTTAGTGCTTCTAATATGATTTCTTTGGTTTCGAAAATTGAATATTCGATCAATAATAAAATATAATGTAAGAGGGATAGCTTTAGTTCCATTTATATCTTTATAATATGATCTGCCTGTATTGTCCACTGAGCAAAGAACTGTTCGCATATAAGTAGCTATATTCAGCTGTGTCACTCCGCCTATGTAGGCTGTAGTGTAATGTTTTATAACCTCTCTCTATGAAAGGGCTATATAACGCACAAGGATTTTTCCAAGTCGTACTAGGAGTTCCTGAGATTCGCGCATTTAAACAAACTCTTCAGTTTCAATCAGTCAATCACAATGAAGAAATAGTCAAATAGCAGGATATTTACTTTTTTCTTTTCCTCACTCTCGTTGTCCGATGGGACGGCATAACCCGATACGACCGGAAGAGATTAGGACCAACGACCAGTGCTTTTCGAGGCATTGGGGGAGAAAGGGGAATTAACCCCTTACCAAATTGTATCAAAATCGGTTCAGTGGTTTACTCGTGGAAGCGTGACAGAGTTACTTTCGCATTTATAATATCAGTATGGATTTATTCAACCTGTATAAAAGTAATAACTTGCTGCAAATTTCAGACATGTAACTTCAATTGAATACAGTTGCTTTTATTGTAAATTGAATTATGTTTTTTCAGTCAAATCTTTCATTCAGTCGCGCCATCTGCAGAATATTATCGTAAGTACACAAACGTAATTCTTTTTTCAAATACTTATTACTTCTTCGAACTTCAGCAATAAGCGAAAGACAATAGAATTTGAGCGTCTGAGGTTGTCAAACGTTTGCCAAAATATTTCGTAACCAGTATTTTTTTCCTACTAGCTTTTGCCCGCGATTTCTTCCGCATAATTTTTTAATTTATTTATTTATTTAAACTTTATGCACATGTAAAAAAATACACTGTACAAAGGCGGACTTAATGCCTTGGGCATTTTCTACCAGTCCACCTTAGGGTGATACAGAGACAATACATAGTAAGTGCACAGATTAGAAAATTTTCGAGAATAAAATATAATAATAAATACATATATACATACATACAACAAAATATATAAAGTAGAGAGAGATAAAATTATATAGGTGGTGAAGTACAACAATTTAATTGTGGGACGAGTCTGCCAACTTCTTATTAATGTGGTTATCGCGAAAAAATAAGTGGCCTATGTCCTTTGTTGAGGTTTAAACTTACCTCGTACCAAATTTCATCAAAATCGGTTCAGTGGTTAGTCGTGAAAGCGTAACAGACAAACAGAGTTACTTTTGCATTTATAATATTAGTAAGAATCCCCCCCCCCCCCAAAGGAAAAAAAAACAATGTTTGCAGTTTCAAAATATGCTTCTTTATTTAAATTTTCTTCGACTTGAAGATGTCTGTTTTGTATTGCAGTTTTTAAAAACTTTTATGCCATTGCTTCAGAAAAATAAAACGTACAATACAAGTTTTGAAGTGGAACCGATAAAGTGATGGCAAAATAGAATACAAGGTCTAATGCAGTGAAGAGTGATTTAATTTAATTGAAGCAAAACTTTGATCGTTCAATCAAATTATAGAGAGAAAACTTTGGCTTCTCTAATAATTTTGTTCTGAGAGTTAGTAACTGTGGCTTTTATTTCTGCTCAGTAAGTAGTTACAAGTTTCATATTATTATAGAGAATATCTTCGTAAAATATGAGATATACATATAGAGTATAATAAAAATAAATATTATTTTTGAAAGCTTTTAGACTGAGATGTTTACTTAATCTGAGTCTTGAAGAAAAACTAACAAGAATGGTTTTAAAAATATTCTTTATTCAGTATTTTCGTACATATTATAAAACAAAGTCTGTCTGTCTATTCGCGATAAACTCAAAAACTACTGAACGGATTTTCTTGCGGTTCTCGCCACTAGATAGAGTGATTCATGAGGAAGGTTCAGGTATATAATTTATCAAGGATTATGACCGTGCCGGGTCGAGTCGCTAGTAATTTCCAAAAAACGAGTTAGGATACTTAAATACTGGAAAAAAGTCGACCATACCGACTGGAAAAAATCGAGTGGAATCAAATCGTCTGTAGTCGACTTCTTGCCTGGGTGAGGGTAGTGAATGGTTTTATATGGTAGTCCACATAAAGATAAGTACTAACAAAAATATCGTAATTGTAAGCTTAGAATATTGTTGCTAATTAATACAATCCGTATATTAACAAGATACGGAATTTAATTACCTGGAATAAATTATGCTATTCTATTTTATCCTAACTAATATTATAAATGTGAAAGTAAGTTTGTTTGTTTGTTTGTTACCATTTTACGCCTAAGCCACTGAAACGATCATCCTGAAATTTTGCATATACGTTGCCAGGTGTACAGGAACAAACATAGGGTACCTTTAATCCCGAAAAAAGTACTGTTTCCGAGGCAAATCACAATAACGTTTTTTTGATCATAGATGGCGCCACGTGTCTTTTCGAATAATGATTTTTAATTTCGATTAATAATTGAACTGACAGGACATGGGTAATTTTCCGCAACTTCGTCTGTGTCCGCGATAACCGAAATTTACGCGGACGAAGTCGCGGGCAATAGCTAGTATCTAGTCAAATAATTTTGATATTTACTACCATGACCATGACACTGCTTAACTCATGAAAATAGTTTCTCATAAGTAGACTCGTAAAATGGGTATTCAGCCGTTTCTCTTTACTAACAAAGACAAAAATGAATTTAACACGTACCCCGATTACATTGGGGGTCAATACACATTTCGCGGTACGCTTCCAAAAAGTTTGGGAATCATTGGGACACGTGCGTAGCTCTGTCGCATTAGCACAGGTGTGCGGCTGTGATATATTGCGTTACGACTGTCGTAGCTTTGTATTGATTTGTATTTTAACGCGTCATTTGGTAAGTTTGTATTTATAGGTATTTTGGCGAGGTTTTTTGGTGACTTTATTAGGACTGCCTCATTGGCCTCGCAAAGCGGGACTGCTGAGCATGAGATCTTGGGTTCCCATGTTGGGCAAAGTGTTATTGAGTTTTTCCAATGGGAATTTCTCAGTAGCAACCTCGGAGTCCGGAGTTGTACCCGGTTGATGGCAATAGGCTCGCCCTCATGTGGGTGTACTAATGGGTACATCTCTGCCTAACCCTTCGGGGATTGTAGGCATGATGTTATGTATTTTTTTTAAGGACATGGATTTCTTTTCTTTCTTCTTAATTAGATATGCTGGCCATCAGATCTAGCTGTAGCTGTTTCTGGGTGTATAGCAGTGTATACATACAAGTGGGTCTATGAACAGTTTGCATGATCGTCATATAAAACAATATTATATTAGAAATAATATGTACCTACATTATTTACAAACTTAATTATTAAAAGAAAACATACATATTAAAAAAAAATTGAATTGTTTTCGATGATTTTTAAATCTCATAATGGAATCTTTACTCATGTACAATTTTTTGCACCTGCTATGTTATCTCTTCACCACATTTAGTTGACTGGTAGAGAATGCCTAAGGCATTAAGTCCGCCTTTGTACTTTTTTTATTGCATAAAGTTTAAATAAATAAATGACATCCAATAATTCTTCCGCATCGCCGTCAACTGGAAATGTACCCAAAAGACTGGCCGCATTGCCACGTTGGATGGCAATGCTGAGCCTCTGGCCAAGGTAATAACCAGCCTTTGGGTCACGGGAAGAGTTAACCAACCGTTATTACAACACCTTAAAAAGGGGAACATGGACCCCACGACCCAAGGGTTTCCACCCCAAACGGTTGCGTCATTGATCTTACTCACAATCAAAGACAAAACTGTCCCTTTGTCTACGACGAGCATTCAAAACTTTTATCCGATAAAATTCGAGCGTTTCTCAAAGTTTTTCTGCAAACATTGTAACTTGAGTGATAAAGTTGAACATTTTGACGCGTTGTTCGTTCAATCCGGTATTAGGAGGGTCTCTTGAATTAATTTCATTAACAAAATATTTTCGCTTTTACCCGTGTTCGTTGATTATGGGGTATTAAGGAGATAAGGTATTTCGTGTCGGGGGTTTATGTAGATTATATTTTTTGAATGGCTCATTTAAGTAATGAGTTTTGTGTGTGTTGATGGGGTTTTATCGTTTGGAATAAGTCTCGACTGCCTCGTTGGTCTAGCGGTTGCAAAGCGCGACTGCTATGCATGAGGTCTTGGGTTCGATTCCTAGGTTGGCCAAAGTGTTATTGGGTTTTTCCATCAGGAATTAATTTATCAATCAAAATATTTCCAAAAAATTAACTCGCAAATACACGATTGCTAGTTTTAACATGCTACCTGTACAGTTATCTCTTTCCTAAACTGTACAAACCTGTATTAAGGTGTGAGGGAGAGGGAAAAATCTGCCGTCACTCCTTCTCAAAAGCTCAATTTATTAAGTTTAACGACAGCCCTACGTGATCTGATACTGAAATTGAGGCCCAATTTAGTTCTAGACCATGGCCTAGAAGATGGCGTTTGATATTAAGATTCTGATGTCAATTTGAACTGTTTGTCTTCGAATTAGGCGAGGTATAATTTTGGAATATTTTGTTTCGTAAGCGATTTATTTTTGTAAAACAGCTATGATTTTTTTTTAATCTTAAAATTTCACGCTGTTTGCGAATGAATAAAATAAGTCACGGATTAATTAATAATAGATCATTATCATTAAACATAACATCACGCCTGTAATCCCAGAAGGCAGAGGTATACCCATTAGTACACCCACATTTCGCTAGTTATGTTTAAGTCCCGTGTAATAAGGGGCGAGCCTAATGCCATCAACCGGGCACTAATCCAGACTCCAGAGCTGCTACTGAGAAATTCCTGATGGAAAAACCCAATAACACTGCCCGACCTGGGAATCGAACCCAAGACCTCATGCTCAGCAGTCGCGCTGTACGACCACTAAATCAACGAGGCAGTATGATTATCATCAACTTATATTTTAATTTACGGGACTTTAACCTGAGGAGCAAATCTTCTTTTCGTATCGATGATTTATTTATGTATGACGGATGTATGGCGTGCTTGCATACGAACGTGGATGAGGCGAAAGGAGTATGTAAGGATCGTAGCAGGCGGCGTTTTGTGGTTTCTGCCTACCCCCATGGGAAAAAGGCGTGCGTTTATGTATGATATATGTATGAATTAATAATAAATAATAAATAAACTGAATAAAGGCGGCTTTACGTGCTTTCCCACGCACGGGAATGTCACACCATCAACGTGTATCGCGTTTGAACAAACAAACAAGCAAAAAAACGCTTCAGCTTCATAATATTGATATAGATTATTACTGTTTGTTCCCCAAAAATTATTGAGTCTGACAACAAAGTAAACAAAACACCGCGAATTGGCCTACATTGGAACAAATTAAATTTTATGCCTCCATCGCGCATCGGTTCGAACTGGAAGCCTTGTTTTCGAGTTTGAAGCCTTAAAATTCAGTGGGAAACGAAACACGCGGTAGACAAACGTAATAAGGTTTCCGTGTCAGAATTTGCCAACAAATTATTCGGAACACACAGTCGTAGAAATTAATTATTAATACTTGCGAAATGTTTCAGGAAAAGACGTTTGATTGGTGGGTTTTGTGGCCTAAGATGAATTAATTATTTAATAATAATAATCTTAAAATTTCACGCTGAAATTCCTATCAATCGACTAAGATGAAACGGCAATTGTTTGACCAAAATCCCGCAACTTTGGTATAGTTCCCCAGTAATGGAAGAGATAAAAATCTAAACTCAAAATAATATATAATAATAATAAACCTTTATTTCAGGCAACTAATGCCCATAAAACACAAATACATAAAGAAGTACAATAACTATAAACTAATACATATTTTTACAATAAACTTATAAAAACTACTGAATACTAGCTTTTGCCCGCGACCACGCCCGCGTGGAACTTGTTTAAATCGTACTTGCATACAAACTTCCACCCCCCTTTTCACCGCCTTCCAACGCCTGCTGGGGTTGCGGGACTGTCAGACTTGTGCTGACTAAAAAACCACCATGTTCCTTCTGTTGCCCTTTACGTTCCGGGGCCACGGTATCCTGTTAAGACGTACCGCAACTCCGGCAGGCGTTGGCCCCGTTGGGGGCCCCGTCCCTGTGCTGACAGCTCTTTAAGGCGCGCGTCCGACGCCCTGGGCGTCTCCCGCGGCGGCTGGGGCGTAAGGTGGAGGTTGTTCTCTCAATTACGCGGCCCGCCTCCTCCTTTGCTAGCATTACTGCTTCGCAGAAGGAGGTGACTGCATCCCATTCCCTCTCGCCCCGGAGCATGGCCTGAACCAGGTCCGGTCGTTCGCTTAATTTTCTTAAAAAGGGGAAAAAAAAATTTGCTTCACGTTTTAATTTACCGGTATGGAAACTGAGGCCCCAAGTATCGTGTTTTTTGTAAATAAAGACCCGCACACTACTCGAACAAAATTAATTATATTTTAAACCTTTACTTAACACGAGCCATTGACCCATTGTTTAATTTCATTATCCCATGTTACAAATACTTGAGCGTGCGGTAAAAGAGTAAATAATCAATTAAAACAACGATCACATATGATAAAATCGAAGAATTTCATTAATTTCACGTGAAAACTCAAGTGCATGAATGAAACAAAGTATTTTACTTTTAAATAGTGCAGTTGATTTATTTGGAGAGAATATTTTTGTGTTTTACGTTTGTTCTACATATTTTACTGCTAAGCATGTAAGATAAGAGATCATGAGAGATAAGCATGGGTTCAATCTAAAGGCCGGGCAAAGTGTTATTGGATTTTCCATAAGGAGGTTTTCAGTAGCAGCCTCGGAGTATAGATTTGTGCTCGGTCGATGGCAATAGACTCGCCCCCTATTACATGGGACTTAAACATTATCTGGCGAAATGTAGGTGTAGGTACTAATGGTTACACCTCTGCCTTACCCTTCGGGGATAAAAGGCGTGATGTAATATTATGTAATGTGAAATAGTTCTCTCTAATATAGGATCTCAGTCCAAAACTAATGCTTATTATGTTACCGTGCGCTTTCGCTTGTATGGAGTTGGCCTTCCGTTTCTGTTTATGTAACGTTTGCGGTTCGTCTAGGCCGTGGCCTGGCCCCACCTTTATAACTGGGTAGTCCGTAGTTTGGCGACAAACAAGCCTAATTGGGTTACAGTGGCTTTATACACATATTTGCCTGACAGTTACTCCGGTTTTGTGTGCATTGGATAACTCCTTTGCATGTATTTGAAGGACACTTAAACTTTTGAATAAACATAGGAAGTATGTTATACATAGCTACCATGTAATAGGGGCGAGCCTATTGCCATCAACCGGGCATAAATTCAGACTTCAAGGCTGCTATTGAGAAATTCCCGAATGAAAAAACCCAATAACACTTTCCCGACCTGTGAATCGAACCGATGACCTCATGCTCAGCAGAAGCGCTTTGCGACCACTTGACCAATGAGGCAGGTCATTAGTGTCACTCAGTTTTAATAAATTCAGACAGTCTTACCAAGGTAGGTAAAAAGCTGTATTTTCAGAATAATTCCAAGAAAATATAATGAAACGAGACAAAAATGTAAAACAAGACCATATTACTTAGACAACAAAGTTTTATTTCAAAACTTTGCAAACTTGAATGAAGATCGATAAAAGTCTCGAATTTTGAAACTGGAGCAAACTGAATGCCAAATCTTTTATAATGTAGACAAGTTCGATAAAGTTTGGATGGGCAATAATTTTGAACTACATCATAGAAAATGTACAGGTATTATATAAAATCAAGTAAAACTCTCCTATTCTTCTTAACGTGTCTTCTTTAAGTTAGAATATACGTAAGGTATGCTTAGATGGTTCGGTCATGTTGAGAGGATGAGTGAAAGACGATTAACAAAAGATAGAGGTGAGTGGCGACACAGGGGGAGTCGCCCTAGGAAGACCTACACTGACCTTAACCTGACCTTCTGAACAACCTTGTTAAGGTTGTTCAGAAAGGTCAGGTGCGCAGTACTCGTAACCGGCCTGCTTGTATGACGAGATGTAAGAACGTAGATAAGGCGAAAGGAGTGTGTAAGGATCGTAGCAGGTGGCGTTCTGTGGTTTCTGCCTACCCCCCATGGGAAAAAGGCGTGAGTTTATGTATTAATGTATATGTATGTAATCATCACCTGCCTAGCTTTTTCGCAACTATTTTGAAGTCGGCTTCCAGTTTTACTGGATGCAGCTGAATACTAGTAGGTATTTTGGATGAAGCGACTGCTAATCTGACCTCCACAACCTAGTAACTGGGTAATACGATACCCCTTGGTAAGACTGGTGACGATCCGTAATTATATCTATATGTACTAATATACCAGTCCTACTAGATCCTGCTGGATTCGAGTTTAAGCTAGGTACTTCTAAGAGTGCGTCAGTAATATCCTGTTCACCTTTAAAGGACCACAGAAAAAGGAGTGGTCACTTTTTTGTCCTGGAAGTGTCTGAGCTACCTAAAAACGTTACATTTGACAAATGTTGCCAAAAAAATAAAAAAGTTGAACGCGGTAGAAAATACCAAAAAGGTTTTTTAACGATATCCGTCTCGCCCTGTCATGAATGTAAATCCTTTGTTAAAGGGCCGCGGACTTTTTGTCCTCCCCTACTTATGAAGTAGCTACCTATTTTTTTCATTTGCAAAAAATGAGTTTTTTCCGGTGGATAATTTTTTTGTTAGGCTGTTCTGCATTTTGTTTGTGTACACTTATTTAATGTTTTTATCTTGATAGTTTTGGTTTCGGTTGATTTAAAAAAGTCTTTTATTTTATTAGCTTGTCATACAGTCAATATTTTTTGTCATTTTCTTAAGAGGCAGACAGCCTAATGTGCAACTTGCATCGAGGCAGATGACACAGGAGCCCATGTGCTTTCCAAGTGTCTTGATGTTACTACATCATACAGGATGGCCCAGATGGCGAGGTCCAAAAGTTTTGGGCTACTAACGACCCGTAACGGCTGTCAAAGATCCACACATGACAGCCAGGACCAACGGCTTACGTGTTTTCCGAGGCACGAAGGAATCTCGGTTTGTAAATATGATCACCCATCTACGTACTAACCCCGGCAAGCGATAGCTTAACCTGATGAATCGACCCGTTCGACTATTATTACTGAAGCACGAGGAATCTCAGTGTGTAAAGATGATCACCCATCTACAGACCAACTTCAGCAAGCGTTAGCTTAACCTGTTGTAGTGTTGAGAGTTCAATGTCAAACCATGCCATAGACTGAACGTAATACCCAACGACGTATTAACTAGATACTGCGTATCTAATACCCTTCTGATAATAATCTCAAGTCGAGATTCAGGCCTCAATTGAGGCCACGCAATTTCCTACGTGCAAACTTTGAACCAGTTAAATTCCACTCAAAACACGCAAATTATCAGCTAAGTAGATTCCAACTTTCGACAAGTGTTCTCGGTAGCCGAATAATTATTTAAATTGGGATTTAATTTAAGTTTAACCACTTTAAAACCAACGCAGCCTAAGAGTTGGGAGTCCTCCATTTTGAATGATAAGTGATTAAAATTTCGAATGAAATTGTTTCACTCGTTTAAATGTCAAATATTTATTCACAAAAATTTGTCAAAGTCATAGTCAAAACATTAATTTAAATTAAACCATTTACAGGCACTTTAGAGTTATCAAAGAGTCGGTCAGTTATTCAGAAAGTTGAAGCTAGTTGTTCGTTCTAAAACGGAGGTAGGCCTCTATGGAGAAGAACGAGCAAGAAACTCCACGGCACTCTATTCAATTCGGTTCTTACACAATCTTGGTTACAATATTCTTGTTGCTTCTACATGTGAAAACAATGAAGATGAATATAAACCTGGACTTATTAAATATACCTAAGTCTGAAATGGCCAATCCGCCTTTACCGTATCTGGTCATCAATACTCGTGCCTTCTCTGTATGAGAAGAGGCCTTTGCCCAGTAATGGGACAATAATAAGGTATTATTTTATTAATTCGAATACAAATTTTTCATTTATATATATTTTTTTCGCAGTAGTAAAATTTGTAATTATTTGAAAATAAATTACTTCAACCGTAATTGAATTAATTTATTTGACTTTGACTTTAATTGTGTCTATGTAAAAGAATTTTGGAAATTAAATGTGCTAATGGCCTTGGGGCAGGCCAAGGCCTCGCCGTACGGTTTCCAAGTACCACATAGCCTCTTAAGTGTCAATTTAATTGCTATGTAATTTCCTCGTCTGTGTTTTATAGCCAGTGATTCGTGGCATTTTATTTTTATTAGGAACTGTAGTTGCCTACGTGCGTTTGGTTCCAAATGTCTGCCTAATGTTGTATGCTTCGCAATAGATTAGGTCAGATTTCGTAATTAATGAAATTAAGGGCTGTTCTTTTTAATACAGCTGTTTTATATGGGTTCATTAGGTTTTATTGGTCTGTATTTGTTTTTAGGGTTTCGTACCTCAGTTGGCAAAAATTGAACCATTATAGGATCACTTTGTTGTCTGTCTGTCTATTCATCTGTCAAAACTTTTTTTTAGGAATACGTTGTGACATTAAAAGCAAAAGGTCACTCACTCACTCATTGCGAAATATCGTAAACCGCTTGACGTATAAAGATGACTTTTGTCAGGGAGGTAGTTATAGTTAGTAGACGTCTGTTAAGATTTTTTAAATATTTATCCTATATGCGGATGAAACGGGGGTCCAAAGTTTGTATGGAGAAATCAACTTTGACGCGGACGAAGTCGTGGTCAAAAGCTAGTATTATGTATGAAAGTCAAAGTCAAATCCGCTCTTAGCTGACGTCTCCTAGCTACAAACGACTTACTTGGTAAATGTCAGGTTCATATTTCAAGTAGTTTTCGAAATTATGCAGTGAGTGGTATTCGCTTTTATTATTATTACTAGCAGACCCGCCGAACTTCGGACCTCCTCAGAATCAGGTTTGAATAGCTGTTTTGCTATTCGAGGCGAAGACATATTCAACATATCAAAGATCATAAAAATTGTTCCGTCTATTATCTACGTCTACACTAATAATATAAAGAGGAAAGATTTGTATTTTTGTGTGAGGGTGTGTGTATGTTTATAATGAATAAACTCAAAAAATAATGTGCCTATTTAAAAAACTAAATTACCATTAGAAAGCTACATTCATTCTGAGTAACATAGGCTTTAATACTTTAAAAAAAAAAATTGGGATCCGTAAGGAAAATCACGCGAACGAAATCGCGGGGAGAGTGCTAGTAATACTTTTATTTTAATTTGTATTATTTAAACTGTTCAGTTAGATGATCCGGTCATATTGAGAGGATGAGTGAAAGGTGATTAACAAAAAAAAGTTATATGGCAGAAGTCAGTGGCAACGCAGGGAGAGGGCGCCCTAGGAAGACCTACACTGACCTTATTAGTGAGGTTCTTTGGAAAGGTCAGGTGCGCGGTACTCGTAACCGGCGTGCTTGTATGACCAGATGTATGAAACTGGACGAGGCGAAACGAGTATGTAAGTGTGTGTAACTGTGGTTTCTGCCTACCCCCATGGAAGATAAGCGTGAGTTTATGTATGTATGGTATGAATGAATATACATAGATCTTACTAATGATAATATTACTTTAATTAAGTAAGGTTTCTGTTATATAATTACATGAATAAAATGATTACGTATTTATTCTGGTTTTATTACATCTTCATCATGGTTTTCCCAGTAACATGTTTTTTTGACTAGCATAATCTATACTCTATAGGTAGGTATCTACATTATATTGAGGCAAGTTAGCTTGTTTTGTTTTGTTTATATCTGATAATCTCTGGAAGTTAAGTTAAGTTATTGCTTAGTGTCGTAAGATATTTAGTTTATTAGTTACACGTGGTTGAAATCTTGGGTAAAAACTATTAAATAGTTTTTTTAGGTAATGATATGAGATATAATATTTACTATGGCGGTTACTCGTTTGTCTCAAACGCGGTTCGATTCTCAGGTCGAATAAAGTGTTATTGAGTTCTATCATTAAGAATTTTTCAACAGCAACCCGGTTTTTTTTTTTTTTTTAATTGGTAAAAATCATCAAATGACTCCTTACGCTCTGGGTGGGGTGAAAGGGACTGTTAGACTTTTAATGACTAAAAAACCACCCTGTTCCTTCTGTTGCCCTTTACGTTCCGGGGCCACGGTATCCTGTTAAGACGTCCCGCAACCCCGGCAGGCGTTGGCCCCGTTGGGGGCCCCGTCCCCTGTTTTCCCGTCGACCCAAATTCTGCGACTGAAAGGTTTTTTGGTTTTCTGGACACTTCAATATCTTCGCCAAATAAATGCTTGGTCACTGAATCAAAACCATTCGTCTTCAACCAAACACTCAATAAAAGAAGTCCATAGCTCAATCAGTTGCAAGATAAAACCGTCTATTTCACAATCATAATATATCACTCGCAATCCGTTTTATCGCGACAAAAACGGAACCATAAGGCCTGGTTCACACCGATAGTTTTATCACACTGACAAACAACTATAGCTGCTTATTCTATTCTGCTTTGTGACGTCCCCGTGTCGTCACAAAGCAGTTTTCTTCTTCTTAATCGGGTGGGTAGTAAGATCTTACGAACCAACACACCCTAGTGTCAGAGTTTCTAAACCACCTCAAGGGCCTCTGACATGATTTGAGTGGGACAGTATAGGCTGGTATAAGTCCAGGTTTCCCCACGATGTTTTCCTTCACCGATGTCAGTGATGTCCAAGAAAAGCAGTTGTGCGTTGGCTGTGGTAAAACGACGGTAACGACGCGACGGTGGTGTTCATATTAGGTCGGATTTGCAGCTTCTAGTGTGAACAACAACACCAGAGCCCTATTTAACAAAATTTACAATCAGACAGTTTTGTAAATAATTGACATATTTGTAAAGTTGTATGACAAGTGCTGTTTAATAAACCTTATTATTATTACATTTACAAATATGTAAATTGTCACGTGTAAAAATATTTTTTTTATTAAACAGGAATATGTATAATTTACCGCCTCGTTGATCTAGTGGTCGCAAGCGCGACTGCTGTGCATGAGGTCTTGAGTACGATTCCCAGGTCGGGCAAAGTGTAATTGGGTTTTTCTATCAGGAATTTCTCAGTAGCAGCCTCGGAGTCTGAATTTGTGCCCGGTTGATGGCAATAGGCTCGCCCCCTATCATTTGGGACTAAAAACATAACTGGCGAAATGTGGGTGTACTAATGGGTACACCTCTGCCTAACCCTTCGGGGATTACAGGCGTGATGTTATGTTATGTATGTATAATTGTAGTGACAGTTTAACAATTTTGCAAGTTTTCCACTATTATTCTTATAAGTATTCTTTATTAAACAAGAACTTGTATATTTGTTACTTGTAATATACAATTACAATTTACAATTTGTAACGTTTGTTAAATAGGGCCCTGACAGTCGTTCAACGGCAAAACCGTCGGTTCAAACTAATGTGAACCAGGCCTTAGGCTGCCTATTCGTTGAAACGGATCCAGTGAGAAGTGCAGAGTTAGGAAAAATCAACGAATAGAATTTCGCTAAATTCTCGTCTTCGCTTGGCTTCACTTCTGTGAACTTGGGTACTGTGAAGATTAGTTTAATATATTTTACTGCCTCGTTAGTCTAGTGGTCGTTAAGCGCGACTGCTGAGCATGAGGTCTTGGGTTCGATTCCTAGGTCCGGTTTTCCCATCAGGAATTCCTCAGTAGCAGCCTCAGAGTCTGGATTTGTGCCCGGCTGATGGCAATAGGCTCGCTCCTATCACATAGGACCTAAACATTACTAGCGAAATGTGGGTGTGCTTATAGGTACACCTCTATCTAACCCTTTGGGGATTACAGGCTTGATAATGTTATGTAATGTACTGCGGTTTTGATATAGATCCCGGCAAAAAATGGATACGAAACGGGATTTTTCTTGACTTTCCTCCTATGTTGGGATGCCACTTATAATTGAACATGGGTTCAATATAATTAGGCTGAAATTGACGGCTGTATCGTGCGTGTATTGGATCCGGAATCTTTTATGATTTTGGCAATTTTCTTGCTTTTCTTTGGTATAGAAAAATGTTTATTGTATACGCATACAATGTGGTTATGAGATTAACAATATCAATCAGGTTTAGGGTGATTCTGTAGAGCAGTTTTTCTCAAAGTGGCGATAAGGCCACTTGTGGGCGCTGGAGGGCTAAAAGGGGACGATAAAAAGCTCAGAAAAATGGGTGTTAAAATGGTTTAGGGGGGCTGGCTGATTTGTAATTTCATCTGCTTAATATTTTAAAATTCACTGAAATTATAACCTACCCACACAAATCGATTAGACAGTTCATATTTTTGCCCTGTTTGATTGTATCAAAAGTAAAAATACAATTCTTTTGTAGGATAGGCAGTGAGCAATAAATGTTATTGAGGTTATTCCTTTAAAAAAGAAATCTACTCTGAAATATCCATCCAAAATTGTTGTAAAATTTTTTGGAAAATTTAGATTTACCCCAAAAATGTCCCAAGTAATACAGGATTTAAAAAATCAAGGAATTTTGAAGAAACAACCATTGCTAGAC
The DNA here is from genome assembly GCA_949774945.1 of Hoplodrina ambigua. Classification (NCBI taxonomy): domain Eukaryota; kingdom Metazoa; phylum Arthropoda; class Insecta; order Lepidoptera; family Noctuidae; genus Hoplodrina; species Hoplodrina ambigua. The sequence continues at coordinate 3,377,143 of OX458990.1, forward strand.
CCAGGTTTCCTATCAAAAATGCTTTTAATAAAGAAAAAAGATGCGGTAAAGTAAAATGGGGAGCGCTGAAATATAATAATAAGGTTTCTAAGTGGGCGGTACAAAACAAGTTTGAGAACCTCTGCTATAGAGGATACTGATCAGCCTAAGTATTATTAAGAGTCAATAATATAATTGGGTAAGTAGGGAATGTGCCGACAGCAAGCCTCACACAAAAGTAGCCTAGACGTAAAGTAATGAAAGTCAATGAAATGTAGATAGGATAAAAGTAATATTTCTAGGCTTGTAGTTAGTCAGTTTTCAAGTATTTTTATGAAGCGCCCCATTAAATAACGAGATTTTCAATCTATCTATTCTAATATTATAAAGAGGTAAAGTTTATTAGGTTGTAAGGGGGTAATCTCTGGATCTACGAAACCGATTTTGATGAAACTTTTGCAAATTGGAAGCTATTTATTCACTGAGTCAGCGAAAAATGAATCAGCTGTTCGTTTCGCACGGTAGTGGTGCATATTCCCTACATGTACTTATTTGTTTTTCATTTTTTAGATTTAATACCAACTTGTTTTTATTTTGCTTTTGTGTTCAATTTTTCTTTTATGTTATGTGCGTCATAAACAATTTTTATTTCTTTCTTTCTGTTCAGTCAGTATTTATGTTTGCATAACTCAATGTAGGGAACAGCTGATTTTCATTTTAGCTATTTCAACTTTGGTTTCTTATTATTAGTTATTCATTATTATAAGTACTATACTCTCTTGAAGTATGGAACTTGTTCTACCTAACACTTTGTAGGTACACTACACCAAATTATTAATCGCGAAATTTCGGTACACCTCGACTGCTTACTACGCGAACAGCAAATAAAGGGTACGTCCATTAAGTTAAACGTAGTAAGTTAGCGGTAACCCCAGGACTTAGCGGCGAGGATTAGCGGTTAGCGTATATACAGCATTATTGCTTTAGTTTCTATTAGCTTTTCCTGCGGCTTCGTTCACATATGGTAGTCATGTACCATGCAACATAGGCTATGTTGCATGGTACATGACAATAGTATCATTATGACATATAACTGGCGAAATTAGGGTGGACTAATGGGTACACCTCTGCCTAACCCTTCATGGATTATAGGTGTGATGTTATGTTTAATGATTTTTAATGATAGATTTTAAATCTATTTATAATAAAAGAAAAGAAGGAAAGAAAAAACTGTGTTTTGTGAGGTTGTAGGGCGTAATCTCTAAATCTGGGTTTACTGAACCGATTTTGAAAATTATTTCACAAATTGGAAGCTACGTTATCACTGAGTGCTATGGGCTATATTGTTATCAAAAAAAGTAGGAATCCGTAAGAAAAATCACGCGAACAAAGTCTCGGGGAAAGTGCTAGTGAATTATAAGCTTTTTTTTTTAGATGGTAAATATCATTATATCAGTCCTTCCACCCTGCGTGTGGTGGAAGGGACTGTCAGACTTTTACTGACTAAAAAACCACCCTATTCCTTCTGTTGCCCTTTGTGATTTATAAGCTTACAATGGTCCCGATTCCCTTGTTCACAAACTAGACTAAATTTAGAGAATTGACATCTCTTACTAACATACTGCGAAGGGAAAGGACGGTGACATTAAAGAACTAAGTTAGCGATGTCAAATTAGTTTTGCCTTGAACTTTTCCGTATTTTTAATCCATACGTTTTAAGATGTCAACTATAATTGTATGGATGTGTCAGATTGACTAAATTTTACAGCTCTTATTTACATTAGTTTCTTTCAACAAGAGAATCGGCACCAATGAAATAAATTCTAAATTAAATTATAAGTAAGTACTAACGACATCACACCAAACCCTTTTATAATTAGGTAAGTAGGTACCTTTCTATTTCGCGAACCGGTACCAAAAGTGCGCTAAGTGATAAAATGACACTTTTAATTATAAAGTGATAAGGGTTAATTACTTTGACCTCCGACATTTAACCCTTGAATGCAGATGTCAGAGTGGTACTTTTTTGTTTTCCGTACCGTTTTCCAAAATGGATAAGTAGGTACTTGGTTGTGACAATAGGGAAAAAGGATTAGGTTGACTTTTAAGGGGTTTAGTATTGAAATCTCATACGAGGAATCTGTGAACGTCAGATGTTGAAGTGTCATTTTTAGGGTTCCGGACCTGAAGAGTACTAACGGGACCCTTTTTATGAAGGGTTTCGTACCATGGCGCTCCCTTTCATTTTTAACTTTTATTTATTTTAGCGATGATAGAAATACACAATATGTAAAAATAAAACTTTTTAGCTGTTACGGTTCATGAGAAACAGCCCGCTGGCAGACGGATAAACGGAGGGACGGACACAAATACAAGACAGTTAAAAGAATACATAACATAACATCACGCCCGTTATCCCCGAATAGTTAGGCAGAGGTGTATCCATTAGTACCATTACATTTCGCCCGATATGTTTAAGCCCCATGTACTTAATAGGGGGCTAGCCTAATTGCCATCAATCGGGCACAAATCCAGACTCCGAGGCTGCTACTGAAAAATTCCTAATAGAAAAACCTAATAACACTTTGCCCGACCTGGGAATCGAACCCAAGACCTCATGCTCAGCAGTCGCGCTTTGGAAACACTAGACCAACGAGGCAGTTTAAAAAAAATCTTACTTATACAGTTATCTAATCTCTCAAACAAAATTAAGATCAACGAGATCAAGAGATACAATCACAATATCACGGTAGGGTTATAAGAAGGGTATCGTAGGGGTCGGAAGCTATACGTGAGGGTCAACCCTTCGGAAACCACTTGGTTATGTGAAAGACTATTGACCCTCACTGTGCCAGCAAAATATAATTCGTATGCGCTATGTGGTCGGGACCCTTGATACTAGTCAGCGAATGTCGCAGAGACCCGCTCCCAAAATACTAATTTGCAAAACCCTGTCTGTCTGTACATATGTGACCTCTTTGAATTCTTACTTTTGTACTTTTTATATTAGGTAGAGTGCGAGGACGTATGCGTACTTAAAGTACTTTAACCACCCCGCCGCCGTGGTTCCCGTACCGGGCGCGTGAGGTCTTCAAACTACACTACATTGAAATACGGCTTACGCTGAAAACCTGGTTTTAGTGCCTCCGTGCACTGGCCACGGCATTATGCTGAGCGTAAGGCCTTTCGCACAGTAGTCGCGCATGTTTATTTTTGTATTTATTTGATTTTTATTTTTTAGATTTAAACAAACTTGTTTCTTTTTTGCTTTTATTAATTTTTTGAAGTGAAACTTCTTTACGCACGCTCGACTTAGGGAGTAAGCTGGCGAACGCGTGACGTAAGCGTTACGAAAAGTGTGATCGGGCAAGGCGAACGGAAGTTAAGTGGGGGATATAAGCAAGAGACAGCAGTGCGCGCGCACATTTTCTTTCTCTCTTCCTCTCATAGCCAAATACGTTCCGTATATCTAAGCACACTGCAGGCTTATTATTTAAGAAGTTTCACTTCAGTCGTGTGGTCATAAGCACACTCGTTTTTTTTTTTTGTGGTTATATTTAGGGGATGCCTATGTCCGGAGTGGAAGACGTTCGGCTGATATGATGATGATGAAAGAATCCTTCCAATCTTTTATTAAAACCAGCTAAACTCAGTACTTACGACTACCTTCTTTCCCTTAAAAATTTTGCGTAATTACGTTATTTTTTTTATTCCATTGTCAAATTCAACTCCTTTTCAAAAATCGAACCAAAAATTTTCTTAAAGAAGAAAGCGTAGAACGTTCGATATTCAAATTACAATTATAAAATTCTTTCACTCAACAATAAAATCTGAACGTTTGAACTTATTCTTCATTCAATAACGTTCAGTAATCAAATATGGAACGCTCCATTATTCGCCTTGAATTGTTCCGCGACTGCACGGAACTTGGTGAGTGAACGTCGAACGACGTCATTCATTCACTCGTTCAATGGCGACCGAATCGAATACTTGATTGGAAGTGACAAAGTTACCTCGTTCGAAAATAGTTTCGTAATTTTTTGTGATTGATGACCTGGTTATGTTGTTTGCGTCAATTTTGTTAATTAGTAATTTGGTTTTGAGAAGATGTTATGTATTCCCGCTATAAATTGTAGCTAAATGATAATTAAATGAGCCTATTTTTGTCCCACTGCATGCCAAAAGTTTTTTTTCGTAAGAGAAGGCACGAGGATTGGTAACCACGCTTGCTCAAAGCGGATTGGCGATTCCAGACTTATATTAATTATAATTATTTTGCCTCGTTAGTCTAGTGGTGGCTGCTTCGTTGGTCTTGTGGTAGCAAAGCACAACTGCTGAGCATGGTCTTGGGTTCTATGCCCGGATCAGGCAGTGGTATTGAGTTTTACTATCAGGAATTTCTCAGTAGCAGCCTATGACTCTGGATTTGTGGCCGATTGATTTCAAAAGGCTCGCCTCCTATTAAATAGGACTTAAAAATAACTGGCAATATGTGGGATTACCTACTAATGGGTTCGCCTCTGCCTAATCCTTAAGGGATTATAGGCGTGATATTATTTTAATTAGTTTGTCTTGGATATCACTGATATCAGTTAAGGAAAATATCGTGAGGAAACCTGGACTTATAATGATATACTTAAGTTTAAACTCGCATATCCGCTTGGAGTAATCATGGCGATCAAGACTCAAGCCTTCTCTGTATGAGAAGAGGCCGGAATAATAGGCCAGAATTCTCCTAAAATAATATTTTAATCCTGTTATATACAAATAAACGTGTAACGTCCTTTAAATTACCGTAAAAAGGTACCAGTGCTAATGAGTTTTTAATGTTGCTAAATTACTATTTATGAGACCACCAAAATCATGTAAATTAACAAATGGTGTACCTACTCATGTACCTAGCTAATGGATATTAAGAATTATGAATACTTAGTAACATCTTGCAGATTATGGGATATTATTACATAACATAACATCACGCCTGTAAGCCACAAAAGGTTAGGCAGACGTTTCCGTTGGTACACACACATTTCCATGTAATAGGAGGCACTCATCCAGACTCCGAGGCTGCTACTAAGAATTTTTGATGGAAAAACCCAATAACACTTTTGCCCGACCGAACCCAAGACCTCATGCTCATCAGTCACACATTGCAACTGCTAGATCAACGAGGCAGTCACAACATTTAAATAAATAATATTTCAGACAACTTTTTCCAAAAAGTTTCTACATAGCTTTTGTAAGAGTTTTCAAGAATTATGACCATGATAGCACGTCTCACTCTGCCCGGTACACAACGTGACGCCGAGATGTTTACCAGACTAAGTAAAATTAAAGCAATCTATTGCTCCGGGGACAGCCAATTTACTTCTGCAGCTCTAGGGTTGGCAATAACTTATATAATAAAATATTAAAAAATGAATAAATAATACCAGCCTATTATTTATTACTTATATATTATTTCATTTATTATTTATTTATTTAAGAGAGATTTCATTAATAAAAATTCGTGTATTCACAGGCAAATCAGCAGTTTTTAATTAAAATTATAGCCCTTATTTGGTGTTTTAGTTACGAAAATAAATAACAAATATAACATCACATAACATAACATCACGCCTGTAATCCCCGAAGGGTTAGGCAGAGGTGTACCCACCAGTGCACCCACATTTCGCCAGTTATGTTTTCAGTCCCATGCAGTAGGGGGCGAGCCTATTTAAAAAAAAGAAAAAAAAAAACAATTACTTTAACAGGAAAAAGTACAAAACAAAATATTTACATAATATTTGAGTGGCAGCCCTAACTTGCAACGCGGACACCGGGTCAATCCCGTCGTTTACTTATTTTAATAAAACTCCACAGAGATGTACGAATTTCATCTTATTACCCACACTAAGAGAAATATATCAGTTACTAGAGTTTGCTCGCGACTTCGTCCGCGCAAAAACAAAATAAAATATAGCCTATTAGCCTTACACGCAGATAATGAAGCTTTCTAATGGTGAAAGAATTTTAAAATCGGTCCAGCAGTTTTTGAGCTTATCCATTACAAACAAACAAAAGTACAAATTTTTCCTCTTTATAATATTAGTGTAGATGTATTAAGATGATCGACCTACATACATAGTTGAATACTTTATACGACTTATCTTTTTACGTAGAAAATAGCTTTTGCCCGCGACTTCGTCCGAGTAAAATTAAATGACCGTTATCGCGGATGCAGCCTGCCTAGCTTTTTCGCAACTATGTTAGGGTCAGCTTCCAGTTCAACCGGATGCAACTGAATACCAGTATTTTACATGGAGCGACTGCCTATCTGACCTCCAAAATCCAGCAACTGGGTGATACGATACCCCTCGGTAAGACTGGTTGTCGTTACCGCGGATGCAGACGAAGTCGAATAAAAAGTAGTCTATGTATTTCATTGGGGTTCAAACTTACCCTGTACCAAATTTCAACAAAATCATTTCAGTGGTTTAGTCACGAAAGGGTAACAGACAGACGGACAGAGTTTCTTTCGCATTTATAATATTAGAATAGATTCAGCTATCGTATGTTTGTGTCCGCAAAACTCGAAAAGTAGTCGATAAATTGACTTGATTTTTTTTATACAACATTGCTTAATAATAGAGGAATGTTTTTAATCTGCTTCAAATAGGGTTTGAGTTTTACTAACAGGAGTTTCTTAGTAGCAGCCTCGGAATCCAGATTTGTACCTGATTGATGGTAATAGGCTCGCCCCCTATTACATGGGACTTAAACATAATTGGCGAATGTGGGTGTACTAGGGAACAACACCTCTGCCCAACTCTGCAAGGATTACAGGCGTGATGTTATGTTATGTAAAAAAAAGGATAAGGTTATCAATTTGGTTGTACATTTTTTTTGCCAGCTCTGTACTCCGTCATGAATGAACCGATTTGGAAAATTCTTTTTCATTTACTTTTTTTTGAGGCTGAGCTAAACGAAGCGTGGTCGGGTTTAGCTAGGTTATCTATAAAATAAAATGAGAGCCTTACTGACTGAATAACTGACTGACTGACGCATAAACGCACAGCCAAAACTATTTTAACTAATAACGTGAAATTTTTCACACGGCTTCCTTTTACGATGTAGGCGAGCATGCGACAGGATGTTTGGAAATTCGACCCCAAAAGGGGAGAAAAGGGGAGAGTTCAATTGTATGAAAAATGTTGTTTCTTAGGTTAATCTCCTAAAAACATGGCACGGATATGAGCGTAAGTAAATAATAAAGTTTGACTTTATTAGTTTCCTTAACTATCATTCAAAAGGGGAGAAAAGGATGTTAAGTTTGTAGGGGAAGTACGAAAACTACGTGAATGAAGTCGCGGGCAAAATCCTATATAGTCGTACTACTTTTGATTGCGAAATTTTGGACCGATGGATGTTTGTTACATAGTCACTCCAGAAAGGATCTGGATGTTTGGCGCAGAGATAGAATATAGTTAAGAAATAGACTACTTTTTAACCCGAAAAAATATACGGCCTCGTTGGTCTAGTGGTCGCAAGCGCGACTGCTGTGCATGAGGTCTTGGGTTCGATTCCCAGGTCGGGCAAAGTGTTATTGGGTTTTTCCATCAGGAATTCTCAGTAACAGCCTCGGAGTCTGGATTTGTGCCCGGTTGATGGCAATAGGCTCGCCCCCTATTACATGGGACTAAAAACATAACTGGCGAAATGTGGGTGTACTAATGGGTACACCTCTGCCTAACCCTTCGGGGATTACAGGCGTGATGTTATGTTATGTTAAAATATACGGATCTCATGAGTTAATATTTATATTAACTTTGACGCATACGCGGAAGCTAGTTTATTTATTTAGCTCTTAGGACAACATAACATCTCACCTGTAATCATCACCTACAATACGCCAGTTATGTTTCATCAACCGGGCACAAATCCAGACTCCGAGGCTGCTTCTGAGAAATTCCAAATGGAAAAGCCCAATAACACTTTGCCCGACCTGGGAATTGAACCCAAGAATACATGCTCAGCAGTCACGCTTTGCGACCACCAGACCAATGAGGCAGTCAAAAAAAGCTTTTTTACAAAAAAATATGACCGCCTTCAAAAACTACAAAATAAAAAATAACTTTAGCTTGAAAGTCGGCGGCTTTGGTTTTGTTTCTTGTTATGTAGGTATTGCCACCGACTTCCAAGCTAAAGTTATTTTTTATTTTGTAGTTTTTGAAGGCGGTCATATTTTTTTGTAAAAAAGCTTTTTATTTTTCACTTTTTAGTGCTTGTGTGTTAATGTTTGAAATCCTTACATAAAGACCTTTCAAACAATACCTCACACGATATATTTAATTTTGGAAAGTGGTAGGAGGGGGGTTGACGTACCCCCTCCCCACTTCCTTCAGTCAGTCATCGACTACACGTATAAACAAAGCAATTTTTCTTGTTACGGCGGTTCTGCTGTGATTTTATAAGGAGTTCCGTTCCAGATCTCCAAAGTTCATCATCAGATCATGACAATATTCCTGTGGGACCTATTCGGAGCTATACTCTTTCAAACAAAACAAGAATCATCCAAATCGATTCATAATTGGCGGAGTAATCGTAGAACAAATATACAAAAAAAAAAAAAAAAAAAACATACGCGTCGAATTGAGAACCTCCTCCTTTTTGAAGTCGGTTGAAAAACACGTTCCATTAAGCAATAACATGTTCCAACTAGCGTACGTGCTGTCTTTGAAAGTCGCGACTTTATACGACTTCGTGTACTTCTAAAAGTCCGTTTATGGGTGCATCTTTAGAATCCATAAAGCGTGCGGTAAAGTGTCTCATGAAAACTTGAGTGTGTGGGTCATTTTCAACCGACTTCAAAAAGGAGGAGGTTCTCAATTCGACGCGTATGTTTTTTTTTTTTTTTTTTTTTGTATATTTGTTCTGCGATTACTCCGCCAATTATGAATCGATTTGGATGATTCTGTTTTGTTTGAAAGAGTATAGTTCGGAATAGGTCCCATAGGAATATTGTCATGATCTGATGATGAACTTTGGAGATATGGAACGGAACTCCTTAAAAAATCACAGCAGAACCGCCGTAACAAGAAAAGTTGCTTTGTTTATAAGTGTAGTCGATGACTGACTGAAGGAAGTGGGGAGGGGGTACGTCAACCCCCCTCCTACCACTTTCCAAAATTAAATATATCGTGTGAGGTATTGTTTGAAAGGGCTTTATGTAAGGATTTCAAACATTAACACACGAGCACTAAAAAGTGAAAATAAAAATCTTGAAAGTCGGCGGCTTTGGTTTTGTTTCTTGTTATGTAGGTATTGCCACCGACTTCCAAGCTAAAGTTATTTTTTATTTTGTAGTTTTTGAAGGCGGTCATATTTTTTTGTAAAAAGATTTTTATATTGCTGTAGTGTAATGCCAGCATTAGGTACGCTAATACCCGTTTTACTGTACTCCGTTAAATATAACATTAGACAAGTAACGTTAAAAAGCTATCGTTATTTCAATGTTAGCGCGTAGCTTAACCGTGCGCCTGATAAAACTTAAGCACGGGCCTGTTGGTCTAGTGGTTAGTGGCCCTGACTGCTAAGCCGGAGGTCGTGGGTTCGATTCCCACCCAGGACAAACTTTGTGTGATGAGCATGATTGTTAGTTCTGTGTCTGGGTGTGATTTATCTATAATATGTATGTATTTATAAATTGTATAAGTAGGTATGTATATCAGTTGTCTGGTTACCATAACACAAGCTCTGCTTAGCTTGGGATCAGATAGCCGTGTGTGAGTTGTCCCAAGATATTTATTTATTTACAAGTACATTTCATGTAGAAAAAGTTATATTGATACTTGCCTGTGCCCGGTTGCAAACGCACCCGTGCGTTTGAGGCTCCCTTTACCACTGGATCATCTCAACACTTACCTTACTTAAAACTTAGTTAATATTCAATTAACTAAACCTCAGGGTATGCAATATACTAAGTTTGGTGACAAACTAACGGTTGACTTAGCACGAATTGATCAAAGTTACTCTCAAATTGATTCTCGGAGTATGTGGTCGGATGTCTTTAGAATCCCTTGACCCTTGGTTTGGATCAAGAATTAATGTGGTTGTATTATCTACTAGTTCTATCACGAACATATGTACAGACAGCAAAAGAGATAGGTATGCAGGGTCGTCAGATATAGTTGAAGTTTTCTTAGAAACCGATGGATGTTTTCAAATGTAATTTAATTTATAAACATAACGTAATTTCACGCCTGTAATCTCCCAAGGATTGGGCAGAGGTTTACTCATTAGTAGGTACACCCACTTTTTGCCTGGTATGTTTAAGTGCCATGTAATAAGGGGCGAGCCTATTGCCATCAGCCAGGCACAAATCCTGACTCCGAGGCTGTTAATAAGAAACTCCCGATGGAAAAACCCAAAAACACTTTGCTCGACCTGGGAATCGAACCCAAGATCTCAAGCTCAGCAGTCGCGCTTTGCGACCACTAGACATACGACATAAAATGAAAATAAAAATATTATCAATAGAGCGAAACTTGACATGCTAAAAATAAACTATTACACCAAATCTTACTGTAGCCATGTCATTCTTTGTAACATAAAATATCTAATAGTACTTTTACTTCTTCCTTTTCGTGTTGTATGTATCTACTATGTGTTTGGTATTCTTTTCTCCCTCTCTCTCTCTCTCTCTCTTATATGAAGAATATGAATATTTATTCGAAGGGATATAAAGAGGAAATAGAGCGTTCTAATTTTGGCAAGTTTTGACATTGACTGTCACTCGATATGTTCCGGTCAATTGATCACCGCTGCCGTTCCGATTTAAACCTACCTGTATTGTCCGATTTGAATAACCTTTAGCAATAAAACACATACCATAAAACAAATGACAATTCCACAAATAAATCATGAAAGAACAGCCACTCTAAATTCCCGCCCTTAATATGTTTTAAAATACCGACGCCATTACGATTCAAACCGCCAAAAAAAATGGCGGCCGAAATTAAAAACAACATTTTCGTAAATCGAATTTGATGAATACGGACGATCAAAATTACTTTTTTTCGATTGCCCTGGGGTGTTGTTAATGTAACATTGAGGTCAGACGTCGAAAAGAGTGACAATTTAATAATAGTACATTGTTTTGAAACGAAGGAACGTAGAGTAAAAAATAGCAGTGTAATAATTGTTTTGTTTTGTGACTTTTGTTTGACAGATAATTTTTATGAGTGACTTGGCCATTTTTGAATATATACATTTTATGGGTTTGTTTGTTATATCGTTGTTGGTATGTTTATATTTTTTGTGACTGTCGCGTTTATGTAAACGGCGAAAGCATGATATATGAATGTAATCGGGTTCGAGCCCCAAGTCGGGTAGAATTTTCTATTCGGTAATCTTTAATGGCAACACAGATCCTGATTTATATGTGGTTTTGACCTCAATATTATATCCAACTTGACCTCTAAATATGGGCGTGTGATATTTACTGATTATATTTATTACTTTTCGCAAAAAGGTTAGACATAGGTAACGCTATAACCTAATAGACATAAGGTCGGAATTTACTGGCCGAAAACAGTCAGAAACGTGTGATTTAAAGTCCATAGAGTTTATTTTTATTTATCATCTTTCTTTGTAAAAATATGCCTATCCGAACCAAGCTGAATCAGTCTACTTCTTGGTGTCGAATTGTCAGTGTGACAGATGTCAAATACGTCATAGTTTCTAACGTCACTTTACCTCTTAATGACCCAAAATACTACTTCATTACTTCCAATACCTACTTAAATCAAATTATCCAATCAACTACTTAACTTACCTTTTACTACACTGTGTCAAATAAACAAGCAAAAAGCTGCATCCAGCTCCAGCTTATTCGTAAAGCACTCAAGCGTCTAACGCGATTAAGCGAAAAAGTGCTGCAAGTTACAGCGACAGGGGCTTGATCCCTAGAAATCTATGGTAATTTGTTTGGACAATCGCATAAAAAACTTCGATGTTAGACTGAGTAAATTGTGTTAGACTGTACGATGGATATCAAAGGAATGTTCTGTGTACTTGTTTTTATTACTTTTTTTTTAGTTTAGATTATTGTGTTAACTTGTTAAAGTTTTCTACTACTTGTGTATACGATTTTGTAACGCTAAGTAATTGGAAATAATTAATTTATTGTTGGTACTTTTAATAATTTGTTTCTAGTTTTAATTTGTGTTGTTAAATAGCATTATAGCTAAACGAGTGCGGGGGTAGGACGAGAAAGGGGACCGGGAGATATGCGGGCGGTACGCACTCGTAGCGTGATACACAAGAGGCGAAATTTATTTATCTATTTAACTTTAGGCACATGTAAAAAAAAAAAATATTATACAACGTCGGACTTAATGCCTTGTACATTTTCTACCAGTCTACCTGCCTAAATGTGTACTGAACAGTTCTTAAGATATTATGTGACGTCGACTCAATTAAGTTGTTAGTATACTCTATTCTGGTTTAAGGAAACAGGTTCCTCAGAAGCGTAGCGTACCTTGGCGGGGCCCCGTATAAAAATTTGTTTGGGGGCCCTTAGAAAGGGTAAAGATTTCTCAAAAAAGAAAAAAATGTTTGCATAAAATTAAAATAAATATTTATTCATCATAATTATCTATCTGTCATATTTTTAAAAACAATTCAAATTAAATATTAACTCTCCTTGCCTTTTTTCGGCAAACTGATTAATTAAATCATTCATAGCTGATGATGACTTTAGTTTTTCTAAAGTTTCTGCCTCTTTGGACAATAGTGACAGGTCTGACAGGCGTTCCTGTCCCATAGAAGTTCTTAAATAATTTTTTATCAGTTTTAATTTCGAGAAACTTCTTTGGGAAGTAAAAACTTCCAAAAAACTTCAAAAATGAATAAAAATTCATTTTTGCTTACGCACTTTGGGGGCCCCCGTAGGCCAGGGGCCCCGTATAATTGATACGGCAGATACGGCGGTAGCTACGCCCCTGAGGTTCCTTGAACTTGAAAATGAAGTTTTCTTTTTTCATATTGTGATGTGCGCATTTTTATTCTAGCAGTTGTTTATTTTTAGCATGGAGTGTAATGGAATTTTATATTATTAGATAATAATTTGGTTTTATTTTTTTGGTTCCAGATTATTCTACATCGATCGACTCTCTACTCAGACAAACAAGGTAAGAAATAAAAAATAAACCTAAAAAAGTCAAAGTACCAATAAGACAAATGATTTATTTCTATCATTTAAAAACGGCAAAAAAACCATGTCTGTTGGAGTTCAGAGTCATGGAGCTCCCCTTAGATATTTATATTATTCTATTTTTTTAGTATTGTTATTATAGCGACAACAGAAATGTATCATCTGTGAAAATTTCAACTGTCTATCTATTACGGTTCATCAGATACAGTCTGGTGACAGACTGACAGACGGACAGCGGAGTCAAAGTAATAGGGGTAATTTTTTTTTTTAGCTTTTGGGTTATTGTTTAGTAAGTATATAGTCATTTAGGTATCGTATATTGCTTCCTCCTTTTTTAGAAGTCGATTAAAAAACCACGCGGACAACGTCGTGGTCGAAAGCTACAAATACTTGCTCCATTGACAGCGACGCGGACGAATTTTTTAATGCCCTATGACATTTCCCCTTTCTATCTTTTTTATAAATTGTACATATTTTATAATAAATAAGTTTAGTTTAATATTTATTAGGTTAGTAATCAAAATAGCATATACCTAGCTACTAATATTATAATCAACTACGGTACGATTACGGACGAATCAAACAATAAAACAACAAACACTGACATTTTGAACCTTCTATTACTAACTACCTTTACAACTTATACAGAAACATTGTACCTAACTACCCCTCCCCCCTCCCCCCACAACTTAGCAAAAACAAACACATTATCCTTTTGTATAGAAACAATATATTATTAAACAATTTTAACAAGTTAGTAGCAACCTAAAAACAAAGTTTCTTGTTCGTAGTTTAATATTGAAGAGGTTCGTGGGAATATACACTTTAACGCGGCGGAGTTAAGGTTTAATTTTGTTTTCGTTTTCTCTGTTTACCGATGCTAAGAATAATTTATCGATAGGCACTATTGCTAAATAAGTTTATGTTGACTGCTCTTTTGGTCTCAAGCGACAGCAGAGCGTACGGAATCCTAACTAATATTATAATGCGAAAGTAAGTTTGTTTGTTACCATTTTACGCCTAAGCCACAGAACTGATAATACTAAAATTTTGCATATACGTTGCCAGGTGTACAGGAACGAACATAGGGTACCTATCCCGAAAAAAAATACTGTTTCCAAGAGAAATCACAATATCGCTCTTTAGATCATAGATGGCGCCACGTGTCATTTCGAATCATGATTTTAACTAAATAATTGAAATGACAGGACATGTCCGCGATAACCGAAATTTACGCGGACGAAGTCGCGGGCAAAAGCTAGTATAATATAAATAGCGAGTGATGGGTAGCTCGCCGTCCGATCAAGGACCACGCCCGGGTCGACGGCGCGTTCTGTTCGCGGGCGCTTCAAAGAGCTGTCAGCACAGGGACGCCGCCGGGGTTGTGGGACATCTTAACAGGATACCGTGGCCCCGGAACGTAAAGGGCAACAGAAGACACAGAGTGGTTTTTTAGTCAGTAAAAGTCTGACAGTCCCTTCCAGGGCGAAAGGAATCATTAGATGATTTTTCCACAGCGTGGGTTCCATTCCAAATGTAAACAAATGTGTTTTCAATATAAAATCAATCAATCAATCTGTCTAGTCTTTTCCCAACTATATTTGGGTCGGCTTCCAGCGATTTCCCCATAGATTTTGTATGTCACTTATTAAGTTGATTACTTATTAATTCCCTAGGAACAAAAAATCTAATTTAAGTAGTCTAGAAATTATTAAAGTTAAAAAAAAAAACTAATTTTAGGACAAAGTGTAAAATTAGTTGAAATGCAATAACTAACACAAAGGTAAAAAAAATTACTTCAATTTTCTTTCTTCTTGGCATTACTATTGAATATCTAAAGTCTAGATTTTGCAATAAACAATTTGTTTAAAAGCGTTTTTAATTACTTATTTATTTTTTTTTTTTTAATTAATGAAGATTTCAACTATTTTCTTAAGGATAAATACTTGTCTTATAATTCCAACCGTTCTTTTAATTGCCCTAGCAACATTTTGACGGTAATAGTATTTTCTTATTGTTTTTAATCAAAAGCATTTTATATTACTGAAAGCACTAGAGAAATCATTAAAATGCTTTTCTCAGTAATCCTTTTTGTCTAAATATAACAGCTGTTCAGACTAATTTATATGAAATTAATTTATATCACTAATTAAAATGAAAGTCAAAAACATTTTGATGTAATTAATTAATATTAAAAAGATTTTTCAAAAGGTTTTATTTTTACGTAGAACTGACGAGCTACGGCGTAGCTCACACGCTACGGCGACAGTAGATTAGTAGGTAATTAAAAATGTTCTACCAGAGGTGTGTGGGACATGGCTTCAGAAAGTTCAACAATAAAAAATAAACCGTTTAAGTGCGAGTCGGACTTGCACACAAAGGGTTCCGTATCACCATTTAACATAACATACAATAAAATATTATTTTTTTGCAATAATTGCAAAAAAAAGTAATAATTTAAAAACTAAATTATTTTGTGATGCAACAAATTTACGGTTTTCGGATTTATTCCTTTACTTGTGCTACATGGCATTGCTTCTTGCCAAATTTTATGAACTCAGATCAACGAGAAGTCCCCTATAGGTTTTGATTCCCTAGCGAGCGTCAATATTTGCGCCATAAACGACCTTATATTCAGATAGCGTTGACTTAGAAGTTTAATTTTTTCACTGCACCAAGGTGTAGCAGATCTGAGTATGAGACACACAGATGGACAGACAGACCACAAATTGATCCTATAAGGGTTCCGTTTATTCTGTTTGACGTACAGAACCCTAAAAAGGAGTAACAAAGGCTTTTCTTGTAAATTTTTACGTTTTAAAAGTCCCGTTTAATGGTTTGACTTAATTTTTACAAACAACTTGTGGCCTTAAACAGTTGCTCGGCAATTTTCCAGATAATTTACACCAGTCTGTCTTACTTGTTCAAGAGCGCTTTAAAACATAAACTAAATCTAGGCTATTCAGTCGCAAATTAGTGTTTATTTTAGTCTAAGTCTGTCTGTTTATGTTTAATTTTGATTTTGTTAATTACTTCGACTTTGTTTACTTTTAATTGAAGATGGAGAATTGTTTTCAGATCTGAATGGTGTAGGTGTTGATAATTGTAGACTGTTTCATGTTTCTACTAGCTTGCGCCCGTGGCTACGTTCGCCTTCATGTTGGTTAGCAATGATACTTTTTTTTTTTGTTGGGGATGTTTGTTATATAAAATAATCTACCCGTGAAAGGCCTGTTAAAATCCGTCAAGCCGTTTCGGAGATTAAGCGAAGCAAACAGGCAGAAAATATTTTAAAAATTGTTTTTTTTTTTTGTATCATTCTGTTCTGTCTAAACACTCATAAAAAGCTGCTACCTATTAAACATTACAAACAGACACTACGCAAATATTTACAATATTGTCCCGAATGAATTTTCAATTAGAAAAAGAAGCAGAAGATATTATAGTGCACTAGTATGTATGAATGTGTGGACTGCCTCATTGGTCTAGTGGTCGCAAACGCGACTGCTGTGCATGAGGTCTTGGGTTCGATTCCCAGGTCGGGCAAAGTGTTATTGGGTTTTTCCATCAGGAATTTCTCAGTAGCAGCCTCGGAGTCTGGATTTGTGCCCGGTTGATGGCAATAGGCTCGCCCCCTATTACATGGGACTAAAAACATAACTGGCGAAATGTGGGTGTACCTACTAATGGGTACATCTCTGCCTAACCCTTCGGGGATTACAGGCGTGATGTCATGTTATGTTATATTATGTAGTATGAATGTAGACACGAGAAGACTTCTGCTTCCCTCGCTCTCATAGTCCGATGGAACAGCTATCTAACATGACCGGCGAGTGATATGCCGCAGGACCATGGCTCACGTGCTTTTCAAGGCACGAGGGTGTCAACCACAAACTACAACATTTTCAGCCACCTTAATAAAAGATAAATAATAAAATACATTTTAAATGAATAAATAGCATTGTAATATAATAAGTAAATGAATAGGAATATTAAATACAATATTAAATATTTCAAGCATAAGACAACTTAATAAAGCGCTCTTCCTCTCTTACTTATTTAAAAATTTGCTGTGCCCGACAGGGTCCATGATTGTTTCTATTTTTATTTTACCACCTATAATTAGTGTACATCATGGATTGCAATAAACGATTTGATTTGATTTGAATGAATAAAAGAGAAAAGTCTATTAGCACTTTGACCGACCTAGCAATCAAACCTAGGACCTCACACCGCAGTAGTCACGCATGCGGCCTCGAGACCAACGGAGAAGTCTCCTACTATATATTATTTCAACTTACAAATAATTTAGTTTAACTGCCTCGTTGGTCTAGTGGTCGCAAGCGCGACTGCAGTGCATGAGGTCTTGGGTTCGATTCCCAGGTCGGGCAAAGTGTTATTGAGTTTTTCCATCAGGAATTTCTTAGTAGCAGCCTCGGAGTCTGGATTTGTGCCCGGTTCATGGCAATAGGCTCGCCCCCTATTACATGGGACTATAAACATAACTGGCGAAATGTGGGTGTACTAATGGGTAAACCTCTGCCTAACCCTTCGGGGATTACAGGCGTGATGTTATGTTTATGTAAATAATTTAGTTTCCTTACAAAAAGCGCTTGCTTGCCCAAAGTCGAAAAGAAACAACTTCGAAGGGTGCATACGAAGTCAGATGTCAATGCAACGAGTACCAAGTGATATATGAACGCAATCTCAGTCCTCGGCTCTTTGCCAAAACGCGGAATGAAACTCAGATTCTAGTTCCTAATAGTTGTGTTACAAAACTGTGCTTACTTTCAGTAAGATTTTTGGCTAGGTACGCTGCGATTTGAACTTAAAACTTGTGTTAGACACTTGTGTTGTGCACTTGTAGTAGGGTAATATTATTTGTGATTCTTCTATCTTTATTGTGTGGGCAGTAAGGTCTTATAACTCCACACACCCTAGCGCAGACTTTCTAAACCGTCTCAAGGGCCTCTGACATTACGCCTGCCGGGGTTGCGGGACGTCTTAACAGGATACCGTGGCCCTGGAACGTTAAGGGCAACAGAAGGAACAGGGTGGTTTTTTAGTCAGTAAAAGTGTAACAGTTCCTTCCGCCCCACCCAGGGCTGAAGGAGTCATTTGATGATTTTTACCAACTTAAAAAAAGGGCCTCTGACATGGTTTGACTGAAAGTGC
This sequence comes from Hoplodrina ambigua, assembly GCA_949774945.1. Taxonomy (NCBI): domain Eukaryota; kingdom Metazoa; phylum Arthropoda; class Insecta; order Lepidoptera; family Noctuidae; genus Hoplodrina; species Hoplodrina ambigua. Next base: position 3,395,492 of record OX458990.1, read on the forward strand.
TTTGCAATAGCACACATAATATAAGGCGACTGGTAATTAGGCTCTAGACAGACAGACTGTATGTCAACTGCACTCCGACTGCCAAATTTCAGTTTGAATGCAATTACTATGACTGCAATTAAACTGGCAACCGACCGTGCATTCGCTGAAGTACAGTTCGTCTGTCTAGAGCCTAAGGCACCTTGCGCACGTTGTCGTGGCCGTCTAGTGCGCGAGGTGCCTTAGTGACCGTTATTTGTTCACAATGTTTATCCTCATGATAACAAACAACTTTAAAAAAATAACGTTTTTCTAATTGCAACGCACAATCATGCCAATAGAATAATTTGCCACTTCGACTTCTATTTGTATTCAGTAACATGACAGTTCAAAGAAAAATATTGTTACCATATTCCCACATGTTTAATTATGTATTTCTAATTTAATTCACTGCATGACGCAATCATGTAAATTTTAATACCACGTAATATGTAATGTGTAACTGTTTCATCATCATCATCTGCCTAGCCTTTTCCCAACTATGTTGGGGTCGGCTTCCAGTCTCACCGGATGCAGCTGAATACCAGTATTTTACATGGAGCGACCGCCTATCTGACCTCCACAACCCAGTAACTGGGTAACACGATACCCCTAGGTAAGACTGGTTGTCAGACTCTCAAGCTTCTGACGATTCGTAACGACTGTCAAAGATCCATGAATGACAGCCGGGACCAACGGCTTAACGTGCTTTCCGGGGCACGGAATGTCAGTAACGTCTAAGATAAACTTTAGAAAGTACATATGAATTGAAAAGGTCACATTGGTACTTGCCCGGATTCGAACCCACACCCTCATGCATGAGAGGCAGGCGCCTTAACCACTAGGCCATCACGACATCACATATGTGTAACTGTTTATTTTTCCAAATAAATAAAAAATGTCTTGATGACTGTGTTGGTTAGCAATCAGTCATAGGCAAGTACGTGCGTCCTGCCTTCTCTACATGAGAAGAGGCCTTTCACTGCAGCGGTAGTGGACAGGTATTGTTACTGAACGACTATCCATTATCGATTTACAACCAGAACCCATAAAATAAAAGCTTGTAAAAAGCTATAAAAATAAAAATAAATAAATGATTATCTTGGGACAACTCACACACAGCTATCTGATCCCAAGTTAAGCAGAGCTTGTGTTATGGTAACCAGACACATACTTATATAATTTATAAATACATACATATTTATAGATAAATCACACCCAGACACAGAACTAACAATCATGCTCATCACACAAAGTTTGTCTTGGGTGGGAATCGAACCCACGACCTCCGGCTTAGCAGTCAGGGCCGCTAACCACTGGACCAACAGGCCCGCCCAGCCCAGCCAGCCGGTCCAGCTATAAATCAATGACCCCAATATCAACCATCCATTTAATCAGTTCAACCATACAATAAATCATGTTGTTCCATACCATCACCTGTAACACAAGCCAACCCAATCTCAGCTCCACACAGGTAAGTTGGAACGGTTCCAAAACCACGAAACGATAACATAAAATGTAATTTTATGTCACACAAATCCTTATAAACGTGGGTAAATCTTACCGAACGTGGAAACAGAGTCGTGGAGCTAAAATGTTTCTGTTTTCACGTTATTTTCTGGAAGGTTAAGTTTGACGTTTACGTGTTTCCAAAGTCTTCTATCTATCTATATTTATAACGCCTGTAATCCGCGAAGGGTTAAGCAGAGGTGTGCACAGTACGCCCACATTTCGCCAGTTATGTTTAAATCTCATGTAATAGGAGGCGAGCCTATTGCCATCAATCGGGCACAAATCTAGATACCAAGGCTGCTACTGAGAAATTCCTGATGGAAAAACCCAATAACACTTTGCCCGACCTGAGAATTGAACCCAAGACCTCGTGCTCAGCCGTCGTAACATCACAACAATTACTTTTTTCAAGTCTTTATAAAATCAACTAAGATTAATTTATAAAGACCTAATTGAAAAGAGTAATTGTTTGTACAATATTCTTGTTGCTTCTACATGTGAAAACAATGAACGGAATGAAACAATAATAAGAATAATAAGCCATGACAGTTAAGGAAGACCCATGTCAACTGACAGCACTCGTTCACGAACGTGACGCATGGATCAGCACCACTTAGCTCAACCATCTTGAAGGGAACTAAATGATTGGACACACGCGCCGCAGTACGAAGAATTGAGTTACCTTAATTACGAATAAGTAATTAATCAAACTGAAATCCTAACTATAATAATATTATGAATGCGAAAGTAAGTTTGTTTGTTTGTTACCTTTCCACGCCTAAACCACTGAACCGATCATCCTGAAATTAAACATATACGTTGTCATGTGTACAGAAACTGACCTAGGGTATCATTCATCCCGAAAAAAGTACTGTTCCCGTGACAAATCACAATAAAGTTTTTATGATGATAGAAGGCGCCACATGTCTTCCTAATCATCATTATCTGCCTATCCATTTCCCAATTATGTTGGGGTCGGCTTCCAGTCTAACCGGATGCAGCTAAATACCAGTATTTTACATGGAGCGACTGCCTATCTGACCTCCACAACCAGTATCTGGGTAATACGTGGTAAGACTGGTTGTCAGACTTCCGGGCTTCTGACGACATGTCTTTCTAATCATGATCGAATTTCAAATTTAATTTGCGAGCGAAGCCGTGGGCGACACCTAATATAACATAATTATATTAAATAACTTGAACAACAATAAATAATTAATCAAGATTTATACTTCGCTATACTTCCTATGTTAATTATACAAAGTATACTGTTTGTAATTACTTGTTACTAAGCAAAATGTTAGTATTGTTTTGTAATTGTTCTACAATTCTCTAAGTTTGTTAAGATAAGATGTTTATAACTAAATCACGCCTAAACAGCTGAACCAATTTAGATGTAGACACGAAGTGTTAAAAGACACATCCTGCTCATCAAACTAAGTATCTGCCAACCTAAGCTTCTTCGGACTATGTTGGGGTCGGCTTCCAGTCTAACCGGATACAGCTGAATACCAGTATTTAACATGGAGCGACTGCCTATCTGACCTACACAACTCAGTAACTGGGTAATACGATACCCCTTGGCTTACCAAGGGGTATCGACTGGTTATCGGACTTTCGGGCTTCTGACGACCAGTAACGATTTTCAAAGGTCCAATAAGTATTTTTAACATAACATCACGCCTGTAATCCCCGAAGAGTTAGGCAGAGGTGTACCCATTAGTACACCCACTTTTCGCCAATTATATTTTTAGAAATCAATTTACATCATTACCAAACACTTTCCATGGTCCTTAGGCAATTAACACACGGCAACGCGCAACACCGCGGTAGGCGGTGAAGGAAAGGCAACGACAGATTTCATAGAGGCCTATGCGACATGAGATCCGCTTCACCGCCAGCCGCGGCGGTGCTCGGTGCCGTGTAATAATCGCCTAAAAATTAGTCACAGACACTTGAATTGTTAATTATTTGTATATTACTGTTATTATATTGTTTTTATCATTGTTTATTGTTAGTCATAAAGTAAAAGCTAGTGGCTCGTTACAAATAGTATGGACAAGCTGATTTAAAGTTTAGAACTCAAAAGGGTCTGGCTGAGCCTTACATTGAAGCTAGTAAATATTACTCTGTCTATTCTGAAAATTACAGCTAAGATGACGTAGATCTAACGACTATGGGGTCTCAGACTATAGTGGGAAGTACTAAAGGAATTTAATACTGGTATTAAGTTTCAACTAGCCTCGAAACTTAATAGTTTTGTCTTATACGATGTAATTTTGAGACGAAATTAATATTGACGGAAGAATTTAAAGGGAGTTTAACCCTCGGCATGCTTAGTGGCCAAACGTTACATAATATGTCTGGTGGGTCTGTCAGACCAGATTTTGAAGTCTATGTTAGGAACACAATAAATAGCAAATAGTCAAAATGGTTTTACAAGGAAACCAGTAAAGGGTTAAACTAAAATAAAAATTGCAAGAAAATGAATGTGACTTTTTCCATTCACTATGTACTTTCTTAAGTTTATCTTAGACATCCATCATAGACATCGTTCCGTGCCTTGGAAAACACATTAAGCCGTTGGTCCTGGCCGTCATACGTGGATCTTTGACAGTCGTGGAAGCCGAAAGTCTGACAGCCGGACTTACCAAGGGATATCGTATTAACCAGTTACTGGGTTGTGGAGGTCAGATAGGCAGTTGCTCCATGTAAAATACTGGTATTCAGCTGCATCCGATTAGACTGGAAGCCAACCCCAACATAGTCAAGAAAAGGCTAGGCAGAAGATATGCGCCTAATTAAAATAAACCGCAGCATGTAGTCACAAACGGTAGGATACCAATGATACTTTTTTTTTATGGACAGTAAATACATAACATACATAATACATAACTAGTTTACCCGACTTGAGAACCTACCTCAAGACCCCACGTGCTCGCCACCACGAGACCAACGGATTAGGCAAACTCACAAAAAAAAAAACAGTTAATAGGTCAACAGGTAACTTAAAAAGAAACCCACATAATAAAAATCAACTACCAATTAACTGTCAGATTTTTCAACGTTATCAAAAGTAGCACAATATCTCGAAAACAAGTCGTAACTACATAAAAAGAAGTTATTTTTAGCAGCTATAACGAGCTTATCCTTTATTTGCAACGGTTTAACTGCTTTTTAACTGTATTGACTGAGTTTTAGAGGGATATAACTGGGTTACGAAGAAGTCGTCAAAAATTACGAGTGGATTTGAAAATATACGGACTATGTTGATAGGAGCAAGCCCGCTTAACGCTGCAGTACATAAAGCCACAAGTGGCGGTTACTGACCATGATGTTTAATATTATAGTAAATAGGAATCTTTGGATCAACATAACATAACGTAACTCAAAACATGTTCAAACTAAAATCATTTATTTTCAAAAATTATTATCAAAAAAAAAGTTTTTTTTTGAAAATAATATTGAACCTAGTTGCCTACTTCAAAAAGTGATTTCGGATTGGAGAAGAATAACCAAGAAACTCCATACATACTCTTTTCAAATAAAATATAAGTTTACAATAGTAGTAGGTACATTCATTCAAAAAAAGCAGCAATTTTGTATCTTGCAGCCCGGTTCTGAATGTTTTTTTTTAATTTAATTTTTTATTTCTTCTCCGTAGAAACCTATTTTTTAAGCGAGCTAGTTGCTTCAAGTTTCCGACTGTCTGTACAATTAAAAAGGACTTGTAAATGGTTTATTGGAAATAAATGATTTAATTTTAATGCATGGCACTAATACACAACATTAATACACATTATGGTTTGCAATAAATGAATATGAATATGAATAATTGTACAATTATAGTTTGTCACTTATGAGACTGTTTTAAATCTCATTCTAGAAAGAATAAATAGCCACAAACGCTAATAATAGTAAGTCCGGTGTGCACGCGCGATTTGTGTCCCCGTATGTCTCCGCTAATACGTAAAGCTGCATTTTACAGTGTGATAATACTGAATAGGGCTATTACAATGTAGATCAGACAGTACAAGGTTTTATGATTTTTGAACTTAAATTGTAGGTAGATGGGGTTTATTTTAAAATGTTTGACGAGGACCATGATAAGTTGTGAGTACCTGAATTCATAAAATATAAATGATAAAAATAGTAATTCTGATCTGCCTAGCCTTTTCCCTACTATGTTGCGGTTTCCAGTCTAACCTGATGCAGCTGAATACCAGTATTTTACATGGAGCGACTGCCTATGTAACCTCCACAATACAGTTACAGGGTAAACAATACTCCTTGGAAAGAATGGCTGTCAGACTTTCGGGCTTAACTTGACTTTCGGGCTTTCGGGTATGTGGTATGACAGCCGGGACTCGGAACCAACGTCTTAACGTGCTTTCCGAGGCACGGAACGATGTCGGTGATGTCTAAGATAAACTCAGAAAGTACATATTGAAAAAGACACATTGGTACTTGCCCGGATTCGACCCCACAACCTCATGCATGAGAGGCGGGCGCCTCAACCGACATTCAAATGGCGACACAAGTATCACATAGTAATCATAATTATTGTTCTGCTACATCTAACATAATTATACATAACATAACATCACGCCTGTAATCCCCGAAGGGTTAGGCAGAGGTGTACCCATTAGTACTCCCACATTTCGCCAGTTATGTTTTTAGTCCCATGTAATAGGGGGCGAGCCTATTGCCATCAACCGGGCACAAATCCAGACTCCGAGGCTGCTACTGAGAAATTCCTGATGGAAAAACCCAATAACACTTTGCCCGACCTGGGAATCGAACCCAAGACCTCACAGCAACATAATTATATAGGTAATTTTTTCTTTTCGGTATGAATATATGCCTTTACTATGTACTGTAAAAGTTACATACAGAATTAAATGTTTATAAAACTAGAAAAACATTTAAGAAAACGTTTACAAAATCAACGTTCAAAAATAACTAACGTTTAACGACTTCGCACACCATTTTAATAATCCTGTACTGTGTATTTTCTCGCTGTTAATAAGTGTTATAACTAGTTTTTGTAAATATTAGTTTTACGTCTAAATATAACGAAATAGTTTTGACATGACTCGGGAGTCGAACCTTGAGATATGAGTATGATCCGATGAACAGTTTATTACAAAAATTGTAGTACCGTTAACATAAAAATTAATTATGATGGTTTTTGATGGAAAATGTTTTATGAATTTTGCTATTATTTTTATTAATGACTGTAAAAAAAGTTTATGAGGAGCTCGTGCACGATGCATCAGGTTAAACTACGCTTACCGGGGTCGCCTGTTGGTGGTTCACATTGGTACTTGCCTGACACTGAACCCACAACCTCGTGTAGGCGAGGGGGTGTTTTACCCACTAGGCCATAACAACGCACATCTGTGATAATGTCCATTTTTACAGTGTACGACTAATCGCCGACAGGACACTTTGGCGACAAGATTCTTCACCGACAAAATTCTTTGCCGGCAGGTTTCTTCGCCGACAGGGCTCATAGTAGATAATTATGAATAAAGGTTCATTATTATTAAAAAAAAGGTAAGGATACGTTAAAACTGTGACCTCCCTGTGCCCGAAACGACAAGATTATAAAGAAAGAAATTAATCACATCGACTATAAGTCCTGTCGGCGAAGTGTGCTGTCGGCGAAATATCCTGTAGGCGAAGTATCCTGTCAGCAAAGAGTCCCGTTGAAGTAAATTATTGTCGACGTTTAGTCGTATACTCCCATTTTTAAGTGTGTTATTTACTATGTAAATATAAATAAAAACTTAAGCCTTTTTAATGTTCTTTACAAGTCTTACAGTAAATATTAAAAACCCTAAATCTTCTACAGAACTAACCTGGTTCTAACTACTTTATGAATGTTGAAACAGTTTGAATCAACAATGAAAATTCTCGCTTTGAATGTAGAATAAACTTTCTCAGTAAACTACCTGTTTGTGACTGTTATTTAATTAAGTTTTTATGACAGACTATTATTTATTTATTTAAGGAACACAAAACTGAATACAAACCACCCATTACATGAGTAACACAGTACCTATTAAAGTGTAGGTCGAGTCTGCACTCCTAAATATGTGTACACAGCATGACTTACAAAAAATATAAAACTTAATAAAATTAAAAGTAATAATTTAATTAAGTAGGTATTTATTATTATTTATTTATTTACACACACACAATTATAACGCCTTTACAGTAAAAAACCAAAACGATGTTAAAAGTAATATTAGAATTAAGTTAAAAATATCAATAGAAAACTAAATAAAATATAGAAATATACTAGGGTACATATATAACACAATACTACTAATGCAATAAAAATTAAAAATATTATAATTTTGAAGTGAAAACTTCTTTAGCGGCGTTGAGCACTTTTTCTGTAATGGGTATAAAATCTTAAACTCGCGTCAGGACACGTGACCTGATCGAAAAAGCGTAAGACGGATGGAGAGTAGACAGCTATCCCCTCTCTACGGCGCGGCGAAAATGTATGCCTGGGCCTACTGTTTCGTTTAGGCAGCGCAGGGCGCTTGCGCGAATGTTCGTGTATAACTTTTTAATGTAAAATAATTGTAATAGTTTTAAAGTGTTAAATTTTTAATGTAATATAAATTATCATGTTTGTGTACGATAGCGCAATAAATGAATATTGACTGTATTCTACCACATAAATGATAGTACTTTTATACTGATAAAGCAATTGGTGCAAAATTATTTCCCTAAGTAATTGGACATTTTGAAACAATTTCGACAGGCGAGTATAAAGTTTGTATACCAATACAACCTGGCTGAAAAGTTTTATTTCTACACTTAAGTTGGTCTACTGGTCGCAAAGCGTGACTGCTGAGGTCTTGGGTTCGATTCCCAGGTCGCGCAAAGTATTATTGGGTTTTTCATCGGGTATTTCTCAGTAGCAACCTCGGAGTGTACATTTGTGCCTGGTTGATGGCAATAGGCTCGCCCCCTATCCCACTATTACCCTACTTAAAAATAACCTGCAAAATGTGGGTGCAATAATGGGTACACGTTCACCTCTGCCTAACCCTTAGGGGATTACAGGCGTGATGTTATGTGCATGTATGAAAATCTTAAGCTTTTATAGCCATTTTGCCATTTTTATTCATCAACTTTATCTGTCGACTGTACCTTGTTTACACGATGCTCATCTCACTGCTAAATACCGGATCGATTGACGTATACCAATCAGCAAATAACCTCGTTGCTAATCGATTAAACAAGGTCATAACGGGGTTAGAGATGTTCATAATAAAATCTCTCGAAGACGGCTTCGATGCAAGGTCACGCCGTAGGTCATTGTGATATTTTGTAGAATTGCAATAAGATGCAATCTATACTGACTGCCGCGTTGGTCTTGTGGTCACAAGGTGCGACTGCTGAGCATGAGGTCTTGGGTTTGATTCCCAGGTCGGGCAAAGTGTTATTGGGTATTTTAATGAGGAATTTCTAGTAGCCTCTAGGTTGATGGCAATAGGCTCGCCCCCTATTACATGGGACTTAAACATAACCAGCGAAATGTGACCTAACCTAACCTAACCTTTCAATAATTACAGGCGCTTTGTTTTGCGCTTATGCAATCTATATAATTATACTCGGAATAACAGCTACTGCCCGCGTGGTATTTTTTTTACCTTTTTTAAGTTAAGACTTTGGTTACCGCTCCTCCCCCATGGATCGTGCCGTGATGTTATATAACCTATACTATTCTACATAAATCTGGCTATCATATGCAAGAAGAATCTTTACAATCTGACTAGTAGTTTTTCAGATAAGCGCGTTTAAATAAACAAAAAAAATCTTCATCAGAACACTTAAAATTCTTAAAAAGAAAATAATATGAAGCCAATAATGTAAATATACGGTCATTAACACATTATTGTATTAAAACGGTTACTATTTACATAAGCTACTCTGTTAAAAAATAAATAAAAAGAAAAAACATAAAATTGAAGCAATTTTCAGAAAAAACTGGACTTTTTTGTAAAATTTTACCGTAACATAAAACTTATAGACAATAATAAAATTACAAAGTATTTACTTACAATTTATATAAAAGAAACGACCAAGGTAATAAGGCATCAAAAACTGTCATTGTTTTTTTTGTTATTTTTGTTTTTTGCTAACCAATAATTATCCACATCTAGGTTTTTCCCTCCACCAATATTAAAGAGAAAATAAGAAACTATCATCCATCCCTTTCCCTCCCGCTGACGTTTCTTAATAATGTGTGACCACAAGCTGGAGTTATCGCCCACAAGCTGGCACGTTATACTTAATAACTTAATTACGTACGTGGAATGTTCGCTTATTACTTCTTTCCCCTTTTCTTAGCATGAGTTTCTTCTTATTAAAGTTAGAAAGGATTTAGTGTTGTTCTTTGGAAAAGATTCGAGGATCTATCGAATGGTTTCTTTCGTAAGATTATTTTAATAACGATTGAGACTGCCTTTTTGGTCTAGTGGTCACACAGCGCTACTGCTAAGACGTCTTGGGTCTTCTTCTTATTCTTCTTCTTCTTTATCGTGTGGGCAGTAAGGTCTTAAACCCCACACACCCTAGTGTCAGGGTTTCTAAACCGCCTCAAGAGCCTCTGACATGGTTTGAGTCGGACAGTTATCCCGGATCGAGTAGTGTTATTGAGTTGTTCTCGCCCCCTATTACATGGGACTTAAACATAACTTGCAGAATGTTAGTGTACTAATGGGTACACCTCTGCCTAACCCTTCGGGGATTACAAGCGTAATGTTATATTTATAAATTTCTTAGTGGCAGCCTCAGAGTCTAGATTTGTGCCCGATTGATGGCAATAAGCTCGCCCCCTATTACATGGGACTTAAATATAATTGGCGTAATGTGGGTGTAAATGGGTACACCTCAGCCTAACCTACCTTCAGGCTGTCCTGAACGGTATAAGTCAGGTGTATAACGGCTAGGTATTTTAGGTCAACCAACACGTAACTGTTACAAAAACAGGCCGATAGCCTAAAATAACTGCGTTGGCCTTTAGCACAAAATGTATTTTTAATTTAACTCGTTCACTAACGGACACAGTTTTCATTTCAATTTAATCTTTGTTAATTTAAAATTTGATCTCATTTTGTTAAACATAACATCACGCCTGTAATCCTCGAAGGGTTAGGCAGAGGTGTACCCATTAGCACACCCACATTTCGCCAGTTATGTTTTCAGTCCCATGTAATAGGGGGCGAGCCAATTGCCATCAACCGGGCGCAAATCCAGACTCCGAGGCTTCTACTGAGAAATTCCTGATGGAAAAACCCAATAACACTTTGCCCGACCTGGGAATCGAACCCAAGACCTCATGCACAGCAGTCGCGCTTGCGACCACTAGACCAACGAGGCAGTTGTTAAACTTTTATATTTATATTCTTCTTCTATTTGTTCTGAATGTTGTGCACGTCTGTGATTGACGTAAACACTAGCCCATGTCTCTGTTCATTGTTATTTGTAAATATTTGTGTTTATGTTGTTGATGTAGTACGTGCCTTATAATAAATAAATAAAAAATGTCAACTCGTCGTCAGTCATTGAATTTTCACGTGAAACTAACCACCCAGTGTGTAGCACTAGTGCACTGCAGTAATCACGCCTGTAATTCCCGAAAGGTAAGGCAGAATCTTAGCTCAGTTATACTTAATTAAGGCCCACTTGCATCAAAAATATTTCCTACAGTTACGTGTTTTTTTTGTATATTATCATTTAATATTATATATACATTATTTACAAGCTTAATAACAAAATCAATCAGAATAAACAAAAAAACTACAACTAAATGGCATCAAAAATTCATCCGCATCGCCGTCCACTGGAAAAGACTGGCCGCATTGCCACGTTGGATGGCAATGTTTAACCTCTGGCCAAGGCGATAACCAGCTCTTGGGTCACAGGAAGTGTCAACCAACCGCTTGGCCATCTCCATGAAGAAGTCATATTATGGGCATACAGACCCCATGACCCGAGAGTTTCCACCCCAAACAGCTCAAAAATATACTTGATAACATGAGATTCAATTACAAAATATAATTCATCAATGCGCCCGTTTATGCAACTAACTCGTAGTTCAACGTTAACCCTGGCTTACGACCCGACTCAAAAGTCCAATTTATAAATTTTAATCTGTGATAAATTGCAGCATTCACTTTGTATGTATATATTTACATTTCAAATGAGTTCTAACTAAAATCTAAATAATGTGAATGTAAATTTTATGCTTTTCAACAACACGCAGACCCACTGTCATAATTAATATAGAGAACTGCATTCGTAGATATAGCTTTATTCTACAATCTTTGATCAGTACAAACTTTACCATGGCTTTAGACTTTGTTGGCTTATCATCTGCCTAGCCTTTTCCCAACTATGTTTAAGTCGGCTTCCAGTCTAACCGGCTGCAGCTGAATACCAGTATTTTACATGGAGCGACTGCCTATCTGGCCTCCACAACCTAGTAACTGCGTAATACGATACCGCTTGGTAAGACTGGTTGTCAGACTTTCGGGCTTCTGACGACCCGTAACGACTGTCAAATTGTGAGTCTGAGAAATTCATGATGGCAAATCCCAATAATACTTTAGCCGACCTGGAAATCGAACTCAACACCGTAGACCCAGCATGAATCGTAAAAGAAAATGTTAGGTAATAGACTTATTAAGTACTTTATCTTAAATCTTCATAATAAAATCGGCATTACATGGCAGAGGTCAGTGGCAACGCAGGGAGGAGTTGCCCTAAGAAGACCTACACTGACTTTATTGGTGAGGTTCTTCAGAAAGGTCAGGTGCGGAGTACTCGTAACCGGCGTGCTTGTATGACGAGATGTATGAACGTAGATGAGGCGAAAGGGGTATGTAAGGATCGTAGCAGGTGGCGTTCTGTGGTTTTTGCCTACCCCCTTAGGAAAAAGGCGTGAGTTTATGCATGTATGTAAAATCGAAATTTTTCCAACGCCATAACACAAACGGCACTTCGACATAAAATGCTCATACTTGCTTCAGTCAATAAATGATTAAACTGTAGTTTGGCTTAAATATTATAGTTTTTGTAAATACGCATATGTTAATGTTTAGGTGGGTAATTCTTCCGCCGAGAGTATAAAATAAATAAAAATAAAAAAAATCTGTGTAATAAATTGAATTTATTTTACCCTCATCACAGTAAAATTGATTGGGATTGACCAATTATTTGTCGTCATGTTTTATTTCCCATGTGGCTCATGGGTTATGAATTGGTTACCTACATCCCCCTCATCAGAATCCGTCTCTCCCATGGGTTTAGAGATTTAGGCGATAAATATTTTTGTAGGGCCAATTTTTCGGATATTATTTGTCGGTGACCGATTTATCGGTGCCCGACTATTTAAAATGAGGTCAAAAGAGTTAAAAAAAACTACACTTATACAACCATGCTAAAGAATATTCTTGTTTGTCTGTTGAAACGCGCTAATCTCTGAAGCGACCAGTAGGAATTGAAAAATTCTTTTTGTATATAATAGCCTGATTCATGAGGATAGTACAGACTTTAATGGATATCTGATAATTAGTGCACGAACTAAATTAAATTACCCCTGATGGAGTGCTATTTTTGATATTGGGTACTTACCTAAAAAAAATCCACCACAACACAACTCAGCACAACCTGGACTTACTGTTCACTCAAACCATGTCAGAGGCCCTTGAGGCGGTTTAGAAACTCTGACACTAGGGTGTGTGGGGTCGTAAGACCCTTACTGCCCACACGATAAAGAAAAAAAAGAATAAGAAGAAGACCCAAGACATTATGCTTAGCAGTAGCGCTGTGCGACCACTAGACCAAAATTGCAATCTCAATCATTATTAAAATAATCTCACGAAAGAAACCATCCGATAGATCCTCGAATCTTTGCCAAAGAACAACACTAAATCCTTTCTAACTTTAGAAAGAAAGACCTTTTTTTTTAGTTGGCAAAAATCATCAAATGACTCCTTCCGCCCTAGGTGTGGCGGAAGGGACTGTCAGACTTTTACTGACTAAATAACCACCCTGTTCCTTCTGTTGCCCTTTACGTTCCGGGGCCACGGTATCCCGTTAAGACGTCCTGCAACCCAGGAGAAAGAAAGACCTAAAAAAAAAATTATTTATATAGTTATTATGAGTATATTTAAATGAGTATCTAATTACCAGTCACCCAGCAGCAGTAACCAAAGACATAACTGAACGCGGGTAAAACCGTGTCGTATAACTAGCGACTATAATACACGCTTGTAGCACTAACCTAACTCACCTTTCCAATTCCAAAATTAAAATAACTCAAACTGGCCAAAAATATTCCATTCTATTCGGCCCAAATCGCAAAACAAACCATAAACTAACTAGTTACATTCTATTTTTAAAAAACCAATACAAACAGCCAGTACCTACGTTTTTTAATTAAATTTTAAATTAAACTTTATTATGGGGAGGGAAAGTTCATTTGGTTCACGTCAAGCCAAGTACTATGCAAAATAGAAGATGGCGAACGGATTATTGGAAAATTCTTGAATAGAGATTTCCTTTTTTCCACATTTTTATCTGCATATCACGGTTAGATAGCTGACCGAGAATGAAAAAGTAAAATGTTGTAACTCACGCCTATTTCCCATGGGAGTAGGCAGAAACTACAGAACGCCACCTGCTACGATCCTTACATACTCCTTTAGCCTCATTCACGTTCATACATCTCGTCATACAAGTCATACTACGCACCTGACCTTTCTGAAGAACTTCACGTATAAGGTTAGTGTAGGTCTTCCTAGGGTGTCCACTCCCTGCGTTGCCACTCACCTCTGCCATATAGATACCTGTTGTTTATCGTCTTTCACTCATCCTGGTTTGAGATTTCCTTTTTTCTACATTTTTATCTGCATATCACGGTTAGATAGCTGACCGGGAATGAAAAAGTAAAATGTTGTAACTCACGCCTTTTTCCCATTGGAGTAGGCAGAAACTACAGAACGCCACCTGCTACGATCCTTACATATTCCTTTCGCGTCATCCATGTTCATACAAGCACGCCGGTTACGAGTACTGCGCACCTAACCTTTCTGAAGAACCTCACCAATAAGCTCAGTGTAGGTCTTACTAGGGCGACCCCTCCACTTGCCACCCACCTCTACCATATAAATACCTTTTGTTTATTGTCTTTCACTCATCCTGCCAACATAACCAAACCATCTAAGCATACCCTTTTCTATCTTTGTCTCTACTTCCTCTTTGATTTATTTATTTAAACTTTATGCACATGTAAAAAAATACACTATACATAGGCGGACTTAATGCCTTGGGCATTTTCTACCAGTCTACCTTAGGGTGATGCAGAGACAAAGCATATAATAGTAGGTGCATAGATATAGAAAATTTTCGAGAATAAAATATAATAATAAATACATATATATATACATACATACAACAAAATATATAAAGTAGAGAGAGATAAAAATATAATTATAGGTGGTGAAGTACAACAAATTAATTGTGGGACGAGTCTGCCAACTTCTTATGTAAGTGCTCGCGAGCTTTTACCTTGATCTTTTCATCTTGATCTTTATCTGATGATTTTTTATCTTGATCTTTTGATCCGCAACGGTCTCGTATAACCTCATTCCTCACTTTATCGTTCAAAGTTACACCACGCATACTTCGTAAGGAACACATTTCCACAGCATTAATCGTACTCTCAAACTATCTGCTAGTCTCTCTATCCATTAACTATCTCATATTTCTATCTCCCTTTGTATTCATTGCGTTTTTTTTGCTTTGAAACGGACAACAATTCTGACATATTTCAACTCATATCATAACTCTTCACACGACTATTCGTTTGGCTTTTGTGCTGATTTTAAACTGAGATTATTTTCGTTATTGTTCGTAAAAGCTTCACTAATATTTTTGTAAAACATAACAGAACAACACGCCTGTAATCCCCGAAGGGTTGAGACAGCCATTAGTAAACTCACATTTTGCCAGTTATGTTTAAGTCTCATGTAATAGGGGGCGAGTCTACTGCCATCACCCGGGCTCAAATACAGACTCCGAGGCTGCTACTGAGAAATTCTTGATAAAAGTCATACAAATTCCAAATTATGCGGTTTATTTGAAGAGTTTTTGCGTTGATATGCATAAGATATCCTACTTCAACTTTATTCATGTATTCGGCTTTCATTACAAATTCTTTATCTCTACAAAAAGTCATAAAGTACACTACTATTATATTATTCAAGATTTTAATAAAGCAAAATAAACTTGTCGTTTTTCCCGCATAACCTCGGCCACTAGGCACAACGGCCATAAAATATACCGCGGAATTATTACTCGGCGAGCTAAAATAAATTTACCAAAAATATTGAAGTAACGCCAAATAAATTACCCTCTATCCCTTTGGGGTTAAAAAAAAACGTTTTCTGGGTAAAAATCTTTTTTTTCTTTTTATGGGTTGTCATCTATTCTTTTAAGGTTAGATTTTATATTCGCGGTTGATGACAAGAGTGATAATCGAAAAATAAAGATTTATAAATAAAGGTCAGGTGCAAAGTACTCATTACCGGCGTGCTTGTATGAACGAAGCGAAAGGAGTATGTCAGGATCTTAGCAGGTGGCGTTCTGTGGTTTCTGCCTACCCCCATGGGAAACAGATGTGAGTTTATATATGTATTTTTTTTGTTAGCCTTTACTGACCCACTCCTGGGCAAAGGGCCCCCCATTCATTCCTTCCACTTCCCTCTGTGTTGTGCCTCCTCGTGACAGTTCCTGAGAAAGCCATTCAAGGCGCCCCGCAATCTCCTCCTCGGTCTGCTGTAACCCCGTTTTATCGTGTCAGGGCTCCACTCTTATGTTTTATGGGCCCATAGCTTGCCATCCGACAAACATGGCCCATTCATATATATTTAGAAGTAAAACATCCTAACTAATATTATAAACGCGAAAGTAAGTTTGTTTGTTTGTTTGTTACCATTTTACGCCTAAGCCTCTGAACCGATCGTCCCGAAATTTTGCATATACATTGCCAGGTGTACAGGAACGAACATAGCGTACCTTTAATCCCGAAAAAAAAGTAATGTTTCCGAGGGAAATTACAATAACGTACTTATGATCATAGATGGCGCCACGTGTCGTTTCGAATTGAAATGACAGGACATGTGTAATTTTCTCCGTGTCTGCGATAACCGAAATTTACGCGGACGAAGTCGAAGGCAAAAGCTAGTCAATTCATAAAGGGTTTTTAAAGATATTAAACGAAACTGAAAGTTGCATGTACTTCTCATTATTGCTATCTTTTTTTTGGTTACTGACCATGCCTGGGAACTTTCTAGTTACAGCCATATTAAAGACCAAACCTCTTTTGTTTTTTTTTGGGCTGGTAAAATTTTTTAAATGATTCCTTCCACCCTAGCGGAAGGGACTGTCAGACTTTTACCGACTAAAAAACCACCCTGTTCCTCCTGCAGTCCTTTGCGTTCCGGGGCCACGGTATTCTGTTAAGACGTCCCACGACCCAAAGCTAGGCCAAAGCTCCTACTTACTTTTTTACGAAAACAAGTAAATAAATGTTATGGCTAAACTTTACGACCCTCGTACTTTTGCATGCATAGCTCAGCACATTATTTTACTTGTGTTGTCGTTTCCCAGTAATATTGTTTTGCTTTTCTTACTTAGTTTGATGGGCAGTATTACAGCTATGAGATGTATTTTTTTTTTTGCACTCCGTGTAATTACTTTACAAAAGGATGATTGGTTTAAATTAATTTGTCAAATCATGATAAAACATTTATTTTTAAAGGTTTTTGTAATGTTGTTCATTAGTAATGTTATAGTTTAAATTAGCCATTATAAGGACCACAAATCGAACCTCCAGTTTGAAATGAGAATTCTTGATAAAAACACACAACAACACTTTACTCGACTTGGGGATCAAATCTAATCATTATTGTCATATTTTAGAAGGAAAATATCATGAATTTTTAAAAGTGCGTTTTTATCAGGTCCCCTTATTGTGTATGCCCAGTGATAATGTATGTATGTATGGCAACCATTTTCTTCCTCAGATAAACACAGGGTGTGTTTCAACGGCAATTATGTAATTGGTTCTAAGAAAGGCGGGAAAGTTTACACATGAAGCCATTAACTTTTATTTTTAGAACCGGCCGGAAATTAAAAAGTTTTCGTTTTATTGTCTATGTTCATTCTACTTGAATGCTCATGAAAATACACGTGCCGCCTCCAGTTCTAAATCGGGCATTACGTAGTTACATAAAAAACGTTAAAAAAGGTAATTTTGACCTTTGATATCTGCGTAATTATAAGGTTCGTTCAAAAAAATGATCGCAATTTTTTGAAGAACAATGTTACTGTCTGTTTCTTTAATTGTCTTTTTATATTCTATATAAAAAACATTATAAAAATACATTAAAATGACAGGACTGCCTCGTTGGTCTAGTGGTCGCAAAGCGCGACTGCTAAGCATGGCATCTTGGGTTTGATTCCCAGGTCAGGCAAAGTGTTATAGGATTTTTCCATCAGGAATTTCTCAGTAGCAGCCTTGGGATCTTAATTTGTGCCCGGTTGATGGCAATGGGCTCGCCGCCTATTACATGGGATTAAAACATAACTGGCAAAATGTGGGTGTACTAACGGGTATACCTCTGCCTAACTCTTCGGGGATTACAGACATGATGTGTAAGTATGTTATGTGTGTTAAAAGGTCAAAGCTTTGACCTTCATTATCTCCATAATTTTGAGGTTCCTAGGTATGGTACAGATAAAAAAAAACACAATTATTAGGACAACAATGTAACTTTCAGCTTCGACTTTTTATAATCTGACCAGTAGTTCCAGAGATTACCTTTTACAACCAAACAAAACAAGCAAGCTTTACTTTTTTATAACACAAGTTTTTATATTATTGACCTTTAAATAAAAATAAGCTTAAACAAACCATCGTATCAAAAAACACCCATTTTTTTCATATAATTCTCAACACACAAGTTTGACGTCTGACCGCCCATTTAACGTTGACCCATGATCTCTTCAAACAAATAAGAGATATATTCAAATCTATGGGTCTATGTCCAGTGGTTAGTGGAGTATTTTTATCTTTCAACGTCATTGGATTTTAGTATTGGATTTCGCAAAATATGAATTTGCTTTTGTGACTATAGTTCTATTGATGAGAATATCTAGATAGATTAGTCTAGCCTTTTGTGGTTATAGATGGTACTGTATTCGTAACTAGATAAATATCATACACACACAACATCACGCCTATAATCCCCGTAGGGCTAGGCAGAGGGGTACCTACTTATTAGTACACCCGAATATCGCCAGTTATGTTTAAGTCCCATGTAATACGGGGCGAGCATATTGCCATTAACCGGGCACAAATCTAGACTTCGAGGCTGCTACTGAGAAATTTCTACAATTTTTTTTATATAAAACATAAAAGTAAACTAAGGCAAAATATTTCAGACCCATTTATTTAATTTATTTGTTTTTTTTTTGTATTAAAAAAAATGAAGACGTAATAGGTAGTAGCTGTTTTATAATAGCAATATAGACAAGTCAAAAACCTTTTTTTCTCACGGAAATGGACAATGTGACATAGACCAATAGACACGGCAACATTCTTTTTTTAAACTAAAGTCCCGACACTACTCTATACCCGATCAAAGCCTGTCTTATCCCCTTCAAGCTGAAAGTGTGTCAACAATCTTGTAATCCCCTGATCCGGACTCCAGCCACATAAAAGATAACTTAGAGAAGGCTGGTTTCATACAACTAGCGAAAATGCACACACACTAAAGACTGTTCACATATAACTTGTTTAAAAAGATACTTTACAAGGCTACATACATATCTTCTCATGTGATATTTTTGGAATGAAGTTAAGCGTTAACTAGCAGAAATCGTCACGTAAGGAATAAGCGTTATGACACCTGGAGGTGACCTTCTCTCTCTTTCTGTCTGTCTTTTTCTATTACATACAGTGTGAGTGCGTAAATACGCAATACCTACGCGCCAAGGGATCAGACTTGACACACCACACAAACTTTTTTGAAATGTCAATCGTCATAGAAATATCCCTGAATAGATACACAAATTATGGATAACTATTTCGTACATTCATACCTGTACAAGCTCCCTATTACTGACACTTGTCAAGTCTTTTGTGGCGCATATTATACGAGTATCGAGATTTGAGCAGCAAGCATTGTGCGCGACCAGCTATACAACCTCAATTCAAACTAAAAACGTGTAAATTTTATTTTACCTTATTTTTTCTTTTAATTCGAACGTGACTTCGTTCGTGACTGGGGTTCGCTAACGCACAATTTTTTTTGTTCTCTGTGGTGGAACGTGGTTCATACCGGGTTACAAATTAAATGCATTTAAATACGTTACATACTTTAAAAGATCTAAACATACAGACGATAAAAAGCGACTTTGTTATATACTACGTAAAGAAATCAACTGTGCACATCGATGTATGCGTACGCCCATTTATGTTGTATGTAACAGGCCTTCTGTGTCTTTTTAGTGTTTCAGCCCTCTAACGAGGCTCTCGTCAGACAAGTATCGACACGTATACAATGGACTTTTAACAGGGGATTAATATTCAAACCCGGTCCCTTGTGGGTAGATGTAATTTAACCTATATTTACAAAGTTTTGCGTGACATGGGGAGAATCGGCTTGAATATTATATGCAGACTAGCTTTTGCCCGCGACTTCATCCTTCATTCGCAGGGTTTTTTTCACCTGCAGTGTGTTAGGTCTTTGATTATTGCTCCGTTCCAGTAGGTCTCGGCGTTATGTTATATAGCCTATTCTATTTCCCATATATCTAGCTATCGTCTACGAAAAGAATTTTCAATCCATATGTTGTTAGCTCCATAGATTAGTGCGTTTAAACAAACACAAACAAACAAAAAAACTTTTCAGTTTTATTATATTATTATACATAGTTATATCATAGTTTTTATATAATTTTTATCCCGTTTTTGTCATTCTGTGTGATGACTTCCGACTTTAGTTTATCTCCAAAGTTTACACAGGCCACGTCACGAGCAAAAGCTAGGCTGACATAATTGTATCACTACCAAACAATTTACAGATTCGTAATTGACGAAGTATTTTTAACAAGACCGATTGAAAATCCAGTAGAAAAAAAAAATTACAAAAAGAAATATCGTTAAAAATTCAACGCCCACAGCTTTCAACTTCATAAAAGTAGAATCATTACCGCGGAATCCCAGAAATGAGATTAAAAACTTCCATCGAAAAGTTTCCGAGAAAAATTACAAGTACGACGCGCGATGATGAGTGATGAGACCAATGTATATCTTTAATAACACGAGGCAGATATTACATACATACATAAACTCACGCCTTTTTCCCACGGGGGTAGGCAAAGACAGATCGCAGAACGCCACCATCCTTACATACTCTTTTCGCCTCATCCACGTTCATACATCTCGTCATACAAGCACGCCGGTTACGAGTACTGCGCACCTGACCTTTGGCCTATAACTATACATGGTGTAATTCAGTTGTTCATTTTTGTTGCATTTCTGTATGGTGGTCGCAAAGTGCGACTGCTGAGAATTAATTCTGGGGTTCGATTTCCAAGTCGGGCAAAGTGGAAGGAATTTCTCAATAGCAGCTTCGGAATCTGAAATTGTGCCCGGTTGATGGCAATAGGCTTGCCCTCTATAACATGAGCCTTAAACAAAACTGGCGCAATGTGGGTGTCTAATGGGTACACCTCTGCCTAACCCTTCGGGGATTACAGGCGTGATGTGGTATGTTATGATCTGTTTTTTTTTTTTATAACCGACTATATTGTTATTTCTAGGGATCGATCTAAAATCATGTACGGAATCCATTTAGTCACTAAGAGTCTGATATAACCCTTCGCCGTCTCTAGACCCCGAAGGGTATACAAGAACAAAACAAAAATTAAGTTTTTGCGAGACTTAGCGCTCTTACGCACAAACGGTTAACCGCGCGGCTAGCCGCTTTTCCAGCTCAATATTCAACCGCTTTTGATTTTGTGGCGGTTTAGTGCGTACAATCATAAACGGTTGCATGTCAATTGATCTTTTTAGAGACAACATTAGTCCAAAACACACATGGTTTCATAACTCAACGACTTAAAATAGCCCAACACCCCTATCAATTTTGATAAAAGCCCCAGTGATTGCTGACAAATTATTGCAAGATTTCAAAGAATTCGCGTTTATTATGCTCCAGTTATTTGCAAAAGGATCGGTTTGCGATTTTTCCGAGAGATTTTTTGGATTTAATCGTGTTCGAGCATTATTTGGAGGTCAAAGAACTTCTTTCTTTAAGCCTGTCTTGAAGGTCATTTAATAAAATTGTACTTCTTATATATAAAATTCTTGTGTCGCAGTGTTTGTTACCAAATTCCTCCAAAACCGCTAGACCGATTTTTATGAAATTTTGTGTGCATGTCGTAGGTAAATCTGAAAATCAGCCAATATCTGTTTTTCATATCAAAAATATATATGGCTGTATGAAGTTCGCTAGATCAGCTAGTAGTCTTATAATCCGTCTTCAAAAAAAATCTACAAGGTTCTGTGTTCAACTGCTTTTATTTTGATTTCTCCGACAATTGTTGACCGATTTTTTAAATTATTTTTATTCGAAAGGCTATACCTGAGGTTGTCCCTTAGTGATTTCGTGAAGATCTAATGTAGATCTTCGGAGACAAAGAAGCTATTAGTTATTGAGTACCGCCATATTATTTTTTATTTTTAGATTTCTTACTTAAGTACCTTCTACTACCTAAAAAAGAATTAGTGAAATTGGTCCGGCTGTTCACGCGTGATGCCGTGACCAAGGGAAATAGGGATTCATTTTTACACGACTGCCCCAAAAAAAGGAGTGTTCTGTGTTCAGGGTTAATGTATGTATGTAGGTATGTGAGTTTCTTTATTCCACCATAACTTTTAAACGCCTGAACCGATTTAGATGTATGGGGTATCGTTACAATCCTTGCATCGTTCCGAGTAACATAGGCTAGTAAAAAATAAACCGGTGTGGTCACTTTAAAAGGTAAATTAATACCAGCCTACATTTTTTTTTTATGAATCTGGCCGTGTCTATGTTTATCGTCTAGAATTTGACAAGTAGAATGAAAAAACGTAGTAAAAAAACTGACGAGTAAACAAAGTATAAATATAATACGAGTATGTGTAATTTTTACAGTCGTGTTTTTCAATTTTTCAACCGACTTCAAAAAGGAGGAGGTTCTCAATTCGACCCGTATGTTTTTTTTTTTTTGTGTGTTTGTTCTACGATTACTCCGCCAATTATGAATCGATTTGGATGATTCTTTTTTTGTTTGAAAGAGTATGGTTCCGAATAGGTCCCATAGGAATATTGTCATGATCTGATGATGAACTTTGGAGATATGGAACGGAACTCCTTATAAAATCACAGCAGAACCGCCGTAACAAGACAAATTGCTTTGTTTATACGTGTAGTCGATGACTGACTGAAGGAAGTGGGGAGGGGGTACCCCCTCCTACCACTTTCCAAAATTTAATATATCGTGTGAGGTATTGTTTGAAAGGGCTTTATGTAAGGATTTCAAAAATTAACACACAAGCACTAAAAAGTTAAAAATAAAAAGCTTTTTTACAAAAAAATATGACCGCCTTCAAAAACTACAAAATAAAAAAAAATAACTTTAGCTTGGAAGTCGGTGGCAATACCTACATAACAAGAAACAAAACCAAAGCCGCCGACTTTAAAGCTAAAGTTATTTTTTTTATTTTGTAGTTTTTGAAGGCGGTCATATTTTTAATTATACTAACTTGTTATACTTATAGATTAGGGAAATTGAGAAGCTTGTAGGTTTAAAGCGTTGCTACGCGAAATTGAACCCTCTTTGTTATTAAAATACGGTTCCGTATCTGAAAACTTTTCTGTAATTTAAGTCGTCATAATTTTGTTGTCAACGCTAGAGATCTAAGCTTAAGCTTTTTGTTCACGGAAGAGTAATTGAGCTTAAAACTTAACCGTTGTTCTTGCTTTGGGTGGAAAGAATATCGCTTTGTAGATTAAACATAGCTATTATGAAAAAAGAAGAAAGAAAAACTGTTTATTCACGAAAATGACGCACATAGTAACTTAAAAAGAAAAAATTATACACAAATGCAAAATAAAAACAACTATGTATTAAATCTAAAAAAAATTAAATCAAATGATTGCTGAGCAAGGTCTTGGGTTCTGTTCCCAGGTAGGGCAAAGTGTTATTGAGTTTTTCCATCAGGAATTTCTCAGTAGCAGCTTCGGAGTCTGGCTTTGTGCCCGGCAATAGGCTCGGCAATAGACTGGGAAAAGGTGGTTGTACTATTGGGAACACCTCTACCTAACCCTTCGGGGATTACAGGCGTTATGTTATGTGTAGCCGTGAAAGTGTAACAGACATAACTTAAAATTGTTTTATATTTTTTCTTACGTTCGTATTGAAAAACGTGAGCATTTATCATTACGTCCACACATTCGAATCTAGCTTAGAGTGTACTAACAAACTATTTTTTGGTATCTCAAACCAAAATCAAAGCAAAATTTATGTGACAAATAATAGTCCGCGTTAACTGCTCTGATCGATTGAATTATTCACAAGTTAACCTCACTAATCTAAAATATTATAAAGTTATGCGTGGCTCTGACATAATCTATCTGACATCTGACATATTATTCAGATCTAACCGCAACTCATCAATTCATAGGAGACACGGCACCTGTCACAAACAACCACGCAAAGTTTGTTTGAGTTCAGGAGACAAGATCGGATGTTGGATCTTGGAATAATTGATGATAGAAGACTTGAAAGGTAATTTTTGATGAAACTTTTATGCTTTAAAAACCGTTTAATATTGCCTTTCTTACAAGTTACATGTGCGCTGACGCAATGGTTTTCGCATCGTTCGGTTTTTGAATCGGAAAAGTATTGGTGGGCGTGGATATATTTAAAATTAATTTATACAATTAAAAATGCTTATCGTAAAAAAGTGACAAAATATTGGAATTTTGAACTTCAATATTTGCGTAAACAGACGGCTCCAGGCATGGTTCTGAATAAAACAATGATCACAATGATGAATTAAAGAATATTCAACAACTGTCCTCTACAGTCACCGCCATTACCTTTGTCTGAAAGAAGCATTAATCACCCAAATACAAGAAAAAATAGCTACGATTTTTCAATCATAATAAACTGAAAAGTTCTATTTATATTAGTTTAAACGCGCTTATCTATAAAGCTACTTATCGGAAGGTGAAAATTTTTATGCATATGATAACCAGATTTACAAGGAATAGCATAGGCTATATAATATCACGCTATGGCCCTCGGAAGCGGAGCAGTAACCAAAGACATACGCGGCTCTAGACGTGAAGACTTGTAATTGGCTGTCAGATAATCATGTTGTTATTTATCACCATTGTATTTAGCTGTAAGTCTTCCAAAGTCCTTCTTCTTCTTCTTTTTCTTTATCGTGTGGGCAGTAAGGTCTTGCGACCCTACACACCCTAGTGTCAGAGTTTCTAAACCGCCTCGAGGGCCTCTGACATCCAAAGTCCTTAAATAAATAAGACATAATTTAACGCGACTGAAAAATACCACACAAACAAAGTCATAGTCAGAAGCCAGTAAAATATAATCCATCCATCTCCCACATCCTTCAAAAACCCCTAAACATCATTAACTATATTATTATTATCACAGCCATTCAATAAAAGCCTATTAAACCCCCATAAAGTTACTTTATGACCTATCCATATTTTATAGGCATTTTATTACGAAGCATTTTATGAACGTACGAATAATATTATGACGTAACTCCTACGCACTGGTATACGTAAATCAGTATGACGGATGGTAGCCTGAAATAGGAACGGGTTACGGCTCGTTATTTCTATGAGGTAATCGTGGCGAGCTTACGTGCAAACAGCTAGATGGATGGACGACATCAGACAAATCGTGAATAATATCTAGATGAGACTTATTGAATCGAGGTAGGTAAGAAACAAACGCTTAGTCTTCTAGACTTGAATATGATGATGATAAATTGTGGTTAATACTGTCACATCAATCGACGTCAAATCTTTCTTTCTTCAATTTTTCAAAGTTAACATAACATCACGCTTGTAATTCACATTTCGCCAGTTATGTTTAAGTCCCATGTAATAGGGAGTGTGCCTATTGCCATCAACCGGGCACAAATTCAAACTCCGAGGCTGCTACTGAAAAATTCCTGATGGAAAAACCCAACAACACTTTGCCCGACCTGGGAATTGAACCCATGAACTCATGCACAGCAGTCGCGCTTTGCGACCACAAGACCAACGCGGCAGTTAATTTTAGTAAGTAAATATTTGAAATTATTCCTATTCTAACCATACATTTGGGAACTGTTTTTGCTAGGTAGTACTTAATCTAACACATTTAAGTCTAGACATGTAGATAGGAGATATTATAGTGCACAAGTGAGTGCCCGAACATGTAGCACTCTCTATTCCCTCACTGTCATTGTCCTATAGGATGGCAATCCGACACGACCGGGAAAGACCAACGGCTTCACAAGCTATACGAGGCACAGGGGTCTTACCCCCCAACTTGAAAGCTCCGGGCTGCTACTGAGAAATGCCTATTGAAAAAACCTGATATCACTTTGCCATGCTCATCAGTCTTGCTTGCAATATTTCGTTGCGGGATCCAAGACAGTTGTATCGTTTTTCGGGATATATCGCGCTTCATTGCCTTGGCGCTTTTCTGGCTGTCTCCCCTGTTGACTCTGGCTTTCAGAAGTTGCAGTAAATGGGAATAGTGTGTCGATTAAAAAATGTCTTACTTGCAAAGCTGCAACCAAGAAACTAACGGCCATATTATTAGGAATGTGTGTTAAAAAGATTTTGGCTCATCGCCAAAAATCGTTCTAAAAACCCAGTTTCCTTTAAGATTCGATTTCAGCTAAATCAACCGAACAATGATATTGTAGTAAAACTTTTGTACTTCGTTTTTTGTTCAGAAGACGTAAACAGTAGTACAACGGAATTAATTAATCTCTGTTCGGGACAAATGTACGGACAACCTTTTATTTTTTAGTGTTTTGTTCTGAAGCAAAATACATTTGCTTTGAAAGCAAGAAAAAAAAGATAGCGAAATGTTTTTTGTTTGTCCTGACTTGAGCCCTGACTTTAACCTTGTTCCCTAATTAGCATATTATATAACCAATAATCAGCGTGGCCATACAACGAGGCAATGCTGTATTGCTGTCAGCCTTTTGGGCACTTGTCCCATTGACAGCGATGCGGACGAGATTTTTGATGCACTGTAAACTTCTCCTTCCAATATTTATGAATTGTACATTATTTTTTATAAGACTGCCTCATTGGTCTAGTGGTCGCAAGCGCGACTCCTGTGCATGAGGTCTTGGGTTCGATTCTCAGATCGGGCAAAGTGTTACGGGTTTTTCCATCAGGAATTTCTCAGTAGCGGCCTCGGAGTCTGGATTTGTGCCCGGTTGATGGCAATAGGCTCGCCCCCTATTACATGTGACTAAAAACATAACTGGCGAAATGTGGGTGTACTATTGGGTACACCTCTGCCTAACCCTTCGGGGATTACAGGCGTGATGTCATGTTATGTTTTTATAAGTTTTGTGTTTGAGTTAATTTTATTATATATTATACCTAAATTCACTGAAAAGGATATTTATTCAATAAAATAGCAATGATTTTGTTTTTTATATTCTTAATTTTTTTATTTTTTGTACGAATAAAATTAAAAAAACAGGGCCTAACTTAAAACAAAATTGACAATCTGAAGAACCCCAACAACGTTTTCGAAAACTAGGTAGTCAGAAACTGACTCCCAAAACTATTTTTACTCAATGAGAAAAAAACTTCAAAGAAACCTTCATATTAGCTAGGTAGTTTATTAAAAAACTTTACCCAGTAATTTCGCGGTTGTGGAACTCCCAAAAACTGTTATCTAACTTAACTTTGGAAAAATGGAAGTGATTGCAAACTTGGTTTTTTGATATGACCAGAATATTTTGACACGTGACCATTCATACATTTCGATTTCTTGTTAAAAGTTTTTCCTTGATGGTTTCTGGGTGAGGGTTCTGCTTAAATTGGTCGATGGTCTCGGCACTTTTCACAACAGACTTGGTTTTGCAATGTCAACGTTATGGAAATAAGGGTATAGGAAAATAGAATATTGAAGGAAAAAATGTGAATATAGGCAAAATTATGCATGGTACTAATACTTTTAAGAGAGTTTGGGTATAAGTTTCACATCAAATCCTGGAGACAGCATATTTTGGGTACCATATTTAGTACCATATTTTCTTTTTCTTGTATATCATAATATGACGTTCATAATAGGTCAAAGTCAATCAAATCATCTGTCTAGCCTTTTTCCAACTATGTTGGGGTCGGCTTCCATTCTAACCGGATTCAGCTGAATACCAGTATTTTACATGGAGCGACTGCATATTTGACCTCCACAACTCAGTAACTGGGTAATACCCCTTGGTAAGACAGGTTGTCAAATTTTTTGGTTTCTGACGACCCGTAACGATTGTCAAAGGTCCATGTATGACAGCCGGGACCAACGGCTTAACGTGCTTTCCGAGGCACGAAACGATGTCAGTGATGTCTAAGATAAACTTAAAAAGTACATATGAATTGAAAAAGACACATAAACACTCTTAAACTAAACATTTAAAAACACCTTGTTTCATCTAATACCGCTAAAAATAACTACAAACTTAAAGTATCTACCGGATAGTTATCCAGCAAATAAACAGACTTCACACATAATGTTCGTGAATCTAATCTGACGTTTATAACATTCATTTACGTAATAAGTACCGTATGCTTCATGTTTCGAAGTAGTTTTTAATGCTTTGTTCAAAAATATCTTGAACTTTACTATTTCTGAAGGTTATTAGGAACTTCTTCGTTGGCCTATTACCATCCACCGGGCACAAATTCAGACTCCAAGGCTGCTACTGAGAAAACCCAATAACACTTTTGCCCGATTTGGGAATCTAACCCAGAAGCCCACGCTTGCGAGTCTTGCGACAACAATGCCAACGAAGCAGTAATCATAAAATACTAATTTGATAATTTATGTGAAAGTCTGTCTGTTACTTGTTCACGACTAAATCACTGTACAGATTTTGTTGAAATTGAGACTATGTCCCTCTAAGAGGTTCAAACTTACCCCATAGGTAATTTTGAACCCCAAAGTCAAAGTCAAATCATTTATTTCTATTAGGCCATTAAAACGCACTTTTGAACGTCATTTACGAGAGGAAAGAAAAATTATAATATTTAATCTAGTTGCCCATTCCAAAAGGTAGTTTCGTATGAAGAAGAACGGGCAGAAATTCCATACTTAGTCCCATAATCCTCTACAATGAAGGACATAGGCTACTTTTTATTCCGTGACGTCGTCTGCATCCGCGATATTGACGCGGACGAAGTCGCGGGCAAAAGCTAGCTACACATATAGCTATTTGTATTAGTATAGATAGGTACTACACCTCTCTATACACCTACGAGAATTACACATAATGATGTAACGCTACACGCGTACCTTCATCTAATAGACTTCACTTATAATCTCATGTTACCTACTCCTGTTTACTCTACCCAACGCTTGAAATCCCGGACTACATCGCACACTACGTAAAACCGTTCAAACTTCCCGGAGTACCGCGAACTATAATCCCGGATAGGTAACATCCCTATGGATTTCATGTGAAGCATTAGAATTTATGAACCGACTGAGAGATTTACATATGTGAAATGGTTTTAGTTTAGATTTAAATTATTGAGTGTGTGTTTAATATTGTGTTGTCTGGTTATAACAGTGAATTGTTATTAACAATCTATCTGAGAATGTACTCTGTAATGGTAGCCACACACGTTGAGAGGTTAGGCAGAGGAGTACACCCACATTTTACCAGTAATGTTTAAGTCCCATATGGGAGCGAATCTACTACTATCAACCAGGCACAAATCCAGACTCCGAGGCTGCTACTGAGAAATTCCTCATGTAAAAACTCATTAACACTTCTCCCGACACGGGAATCGAACTCAAAACCTCATGCTCAGCACTCGCACTTTGTGACTACTAAACCAACGAGGCAGTCTAAAAGCTAATATGTATTATATAATAATAAGGAAAATCCACCTCCTACGCATTTTTACAAACCAACAAACAAGAATATACCAAAAGAAAAATGTGTCAGCATTCTTCGATTCCCATATCAATATTTCTTACGATAAATAACCACTTTCAAAAACCCACTTTGTATGATATATGGCAGGGGTTCCCAAAGTATGCGTCGCGACATCCTGGGGCCTCGTAAAGCAATCTTGAAGTGTATACAGTTCATTGTACACAACATGTACAATTACAATACGATCATGGTGTTGTTATATCCGTACTAATATTTTAATCCTAAATAAATAAATAAATAAATGCGAAAATAACTCTGTCTGTCTTTTACGCTTTAACTAATAAACCACTGAGCCGATTTTAAGGTACGGAGTAAGGTTGAACGCTATGTTTTATTCCGCGATAATCTACATTAAGGTAGGCAAAGTCGCGGGCAAAAGCTAGTCTACACTAATATTATAAAGAGGAAAAATTTGTATTGTTGTTTGTTTGTAATGGATAAACTCAAAAACTAGTGGACCGATTTAAAAAATTATTTTACCATTAGAAAGCTACATTATCTGCAAATAACATAGGCTATATTTTATTTTATTTTTGCGCGGACGAAGTTGCGGGCAAAAGCTAGTAATAAATAAACATAAACATAACATCACGCCTGTAATCCCCGAAGGGTTAGGCAGAGGTGCACCCATTAGTACACCCACATTTTGCCAGTTATGTTTTTAGTCCCATGTAATAGCGGGCGAGCTTATTACCATCAACTGGGCAAAAAATAAAGTAATTAATAGTAGGCACCTTGAGTACTAGACGGCAACGACCACAACCACGACCAGTGGCCGCAACGACCAGATTAACTACGTTGGTTGTGGTTGTCTAGTGCCCGAGGTGCCTTAATTTCTGTTAGAGCTACTCGCAAATCATCATCATAATCATTTATTTGTCAGAACATGGTCGGTATGTATACCTATTACATGGTTATAATTTGACATAAATTGCCTCATCACATTCTATCACATGGTGCGTACAAATGTTTACTAGGTTGCATTGGTGATAATTAAATCAAATAAAAAAAAACACCAAAATAAAAAAACTAATAAAAGAAAAAAAAAGAAAAAAAATACAATCTGTAAAGGGAGGCCAAGGTACAATAAAATTTGGGAACCCCTGATATTATAGGGTAAAAATAAACTAGAAGGTTTCTAAAAAGGCACCTTCTGAAGTGACAGCTCGGTGCTCGGGCAAAGGCGGGCAAATCCCTCAGCTGCCCGTTTTGACAATGCGTGTTTGAAAAGGGAATGGTCAAGCGTGATGTGGAATGGTTTTGGGTTCTGTTGGTATTTTTTTAGTTAGTAGATTAAAGAAATAAGAATAATTTAATTGATCGTTGAAACAAAAACAAGCAATTAATAGTACACTTACTATAAAATAATTTAGCTGTGTAACTACATAAATATATATTCATATTACTATTATAAATGATATTATAGTTAATATGAATATGAAATATGAATATAAATGCGATAGTTTGAATGGATGTTTATTACTCATTCACGCTAGAACAGCTGTCTGTTTGTTTGTCAGTTACGCTGTCATGTCTGAACCACCACAGGTCAAAGGCTACTTTTTATTCGACTTCGTCTGCGTTCGCGATAACCGACATTCACGCGAACGAAGTCACGGTCGTAAGCTAGTCGATTATAAAAAAAAAAAAAACAGTATAATCCTAATAATCGTTTGTTCAAATGATACAAATTATAACGAACATTCGTAGTTCATGGCTCATTTAACGAACAAAAGTAAATTATTTCTGCCTCATTTCTATCAGATTCATAGACAATTAAGTACGCTAAATTGAATCGCTAATCATTTCGGATTTTGTAGATTAGTATCTGTATGTTTGAACGGTAAATAACGACTGTTTTGCCCAATGGTATTACTTATGGTCTGTATTAAAATACAATACTCAAATTATACAGTATATTTAGTTATGTAACCAGGATTTTGTAGAAACCTAATTTAAAAGAGTGCCGTAGAGTTTCTTGCTCGTTCTTCTCCATAGAGGCCTACCTCCGTTTTGGAACGAGCAACTAGCCTGTTGGTCTAGTGGTTAGCGGCCCTGACTGCTAAGCCGGAGGTCGTGGGCTCGATTCCCACCCAGGACAAACTTTGTGTGATGAGCATGATTGTTAGTTCTGTGTCTGGGTGTGATTTATCTATAATATGTATGTATTTATAAATTATATAAGTATGTATATCAGTTGTCTGGTTACCATAACACAAGCTCTGCTTAGCTTGGGATCAGATAGCCGTGTGTGAGTTGTCCCAAGATATTTATTATTTATTTATTAACTTTCGGACTAACTGACTGACTCCTTGACAATTCAAAAGTTCCTGTAAATGGTCTAATTCAAATAAATGTTTTGACTTTGACTTTGACAGGCCTATTATTGTTCCATTGCAGGGCAAACGGCTCTTCTTGTACAGAGAAGGCACGAGCATTGATCACAAGACAAGACTTGCCCAAGGCGAATTTGCGATTTCAGACTTATATCAATTTTTAAGTCTAGGTTTCCTCACGATGTTTTACTTCACCGATGTCAGTGATGTCCAAAATAAACTTAGTAAGTACATATAAAATAGTAAAAATCACAAAGGTACTTATTGGGTACTTACTTGGTTTTTCCATCAGAAATTTCTCAGTAGCAGCCTCATAGTCTGGATTTGTGCTCGGTTGATGGCAATAGGCTCGTCCCCTATTACATGGGACTTCTGGCGAAATGTGGATGTACTAATGGGTACACCTTTGCCTAACCCTTCGGTGGTTTAAGGCGTGATGTTATGTATGTGCAAGTAGGTACTGTCTCCTTCGGTAAACTTAGGTAAAGTGTTAGTAATTTGCTTTAAATGACCTAAAAAGCTGAACCCAAACGATAGTGATATTTATATTGTTCATTGGAAATATTTCCATGTATTTTTCATCAAAAAGAAAAAATATCTTTTCCTAACGACTAAAAATGCTATTAAAGAAACACCTATTTGTTAGATATTCTCTATTCAAACCTATCAAATACATTAAACCAACAATGAACCTTAAAAAAACTGTAAAAAGGAACATTTTTCAAGACCATTAAAAATAATGAAAATAAAGTTAAATAACACATTTAAAAGTATTGTTGTTCTCAAGAGAAACCGGGCAAGGGAACATGGTTTTTATTGCCTTAGTAAAAGGCACGCTTTTCATTTGAACTGAATGACTAATAAAACTGTTTACACCCGATCTTCCACTTAGGTTTTTAGTGTGGGTGGAGTTTTAAATGATTATGAATCAACAGTATCCTGGCTTTTGTGGAAAACGGATTTTTCTTTTTTAATATAATACATTGTGTTTGGAAGGTCATTGCAAAGCTATATAGTGGTGCCAATTCTCTTGTTCTCAAACTAGACTAAATTTAGAGAATTGACGTCTCTTACTAACATACTGCGAAAGGAAAGGACGGTGACATTCCGTGACATTAAAGAACTAAGTAAGCGATGTCAAATTAGTTTTGCCTTGAACATTTCCGTATTTTTAATCCATACGTTTTAAGATGTCAACTATAATTGTATGGATGTGTCAGATTGACTAAATTTGACAGCTTTTATTTACATTAGTCTCTTTCTTGTTTTATTGGACAGAAAAAGATGGAAATAGTCTAATTTTAGTTTAGTTTGTGACCAAGGGAATCGGCACCAGTGTAGACAATTTAGAACTATTTGACCGAACTTGTCTTAAGGTGGACTTGTCTTTCGCGGGCTCCATGGTAGCCCGCGAAATTCAAATTTCCTTACGTTTTTTGCAATTTTCAAGTCAGTATTAGGCTTAATGTTGATTAAAGTATGATTCGCGGGCGTTAGAAGTATGTATTTTCAGAATTATAACCATTCAAATCAGTATTATAACTCCATAAGTCAGTATAATCCTAAAATGTCAAGATTTCATGAAATAGTCATTCTTTCGGGTTACCTGGCTTACTACTATGGAGTTTTATTGCTGACTTAATCCTAACTAAAATTATAAATGCGAAAGTAAGTTTGATTGTTTGTTTGTTACCATTTTACGCCTAAGCCACTGAACCGATCATCCTGAAATTTTGCATATACGTAGCCAGGTGTACAGGAACGAACATAGGGTACCTTTAATCCCGAAAAAAGTACTGTTTCCGAGGGAAATCACAATAAAGTTCTTATGATCATAGATGGCGCCACGTGTCGTTTACGGAAATGACAGGCCATGCGTAATTTTTTCCGCCATTTCGTCTGTGTCCGCTATATCCGAAATTTACGCGGACGAAGTCGCGGGCAAAAGCCAGTTATTCATAATTCTGAAAATACATACTTCTTTTTACTTCATTTACATTTTAACTTTGTTTCTCACTTAAATAATCATGATTCTAGTTAAAAAACTTCACGAATACTCTTCAAACGTAACCTAAATTTACTCTTTCAGTTACGGAAGTAAAACTACCTTTATTCCGAGAGAAATCCTGAAATTCAGCCGCAAGCGTACTGAAAGCCAACCACAACGTAACCTAGAAAAAGAAAAAGACTAGCATGACGAATGTTTTCCTTGCGGTTCCGCGGAACTCTAAAAATCTAAGGCAAACTATGTTCGGAACGCGCATTAGCTACAGAAGCGAGATTTATGACATTACACTGGGGGTCAAAAAGCGTGCACTACACTGTAAAGTATAAAGTATAGAGTGTAATACACTGTAGGCCATGAAAAGCACACTACATTTTATAGTTTATATTGTCAGTTTTGAACGGCAGCTAGAAAAATGCTGTGTTGTATTTTTTAAAACGGTTGGAGGGATATTTTTTGGGCTCTCTTTTTATACCGCGACTGACGTACGACCGCCATTTTTTTTTATACAGGACGTTCAAGCTGAGGTTTGTTTAATAGGAAACTAAATACAAGGTGTTAGGAAGAACGAGGGACGTAATTCAAGGGAGTATCCTAACTAATATTATAAATGCGAAAGTAAGTTTGTTTGTTTGTTACCATTTTACGCCTTAGCCACTGAACTGATCATCCTGAAATTTTGCATATACGTTGCCGGATGAACAGGAACGAACAAAGGGTACATTTGATTCCGAAAAAAAGTAGTTTCTGAGGGAAATCACAATAACGTTCTTATGATCATAGATGGCGCCACGTGTCGTTTCGTATCATGATTTTAACCAAATAAATGAAATGACAGGACATGGGTAATTTTTTCTGCGACTTCGTCTGTGTCTGCGATAACCGAAATTAACGCGGACGAAGTCGCGGGCAAAAGTTAGTAGTACATAAAAATGATCAACTTTTAATAAGAAACAAATATAGGTGGATGACGCTGTACCTATGGTCCGAGACAGTGATAAGCCGCCGCTGACGCTGAAAACCTGCGCCATGGTTTTCGTGCCTTCGTGCACGGGCCAGGGCATTATGCTGAGCGTCAGCCGTTTCGCGTCATCGCGTGGTAGTAGCGCATAATTTTTAATTACATCTATTGTATTTATTTGCTTTAATTTTTTTAGATTAAATGTTGTATTTCATTTTTTTCTTTTTATGTTATGTGCGTCATTTTCAGTCGCTCCCTGTAAAATACTGGTATTCAACTGAATCCGGTGAGACTGGAAGCCAACCCCAACATAGTTGGGAAAAGGCTGGGCAGATGATGATGATGTTATGTGCGTCATTTTCGCGTTAATAAACAGATTTTCTTTCTTTTTCTTTCAAATTTTAAAATCGCATAAAAAACTGCTGTTCAGTACATTTTATGTTTCTATAAGTCAACCTAATGTAGGGAACATAAGGCTAAGTTATGGAAACTTAAATTGTACTGAATAGCTAAATGATTTCAAGTTCAAGTAATATCATAGCATGTGTGGCTGTCATGCATGAATCTTTGACAGTCGTTACGGGTCGTCAGAAGCCCGAAAGTCTGACAACCAGTCTTACCAAGGAGTATCGTATTACCCAGTTGCTAGGTTGTGGAGGTCAGATAGGCAGTCGCTCCATGTAAAATACAGCTGGTATTCAGCTGCATCCGACTAGACTGAAAGCCGACCCCAACACAGTTGGGAAAAGACTAGGCAGGCGGAGTAGTGGCAAGGCACTATAGCTTATTTCTATTGTATAATATGAAACAATAGAAGTACTTGTAAACAATTAAATGGTGTAAACCCTAGGGATAGATTCACGTCAGGATTATGACTGATAGATACAGTTGAGAGTAGGGTTGGCACGAGGGAAGGGGGACGGAATTGAGAAAATATGATTAAAGGATAAAAATTATATAATAACTAGCTTCTGCCCGCGAATCCGTCCGCGATTATATTGATATATTATCCCAGAGTAAACGTTGAGTTCAGTAATAGTTGACTACCAGACTACAACCTAACTCGTGTCAAATTTCATCCAAATTCGTTCAGCCGTTCCAGCATTATTTTTCCAAAATTCGGATGGATGTTTGTTACTCTGTTACAGAGTAACAAATATCCATCCGAATTTTCACATTTAATAGTATGATAATGAGAAATAGTAAGATAATAACATGAATAAAAATCAAAAAGTCCTTTTTAATTTTCATAGGCTTTATTTTACTTTTACAAAACTTTAGATATGCATCTATAGTCCCCGTCACGAGAAGCTATAAATTAAGTAAATAAAGAACTTCTACTAAGTTAAGTAGCGACAATACAATCAACCAAAAATAATCCCAAATTCAATCAACTCAAAGTAACATAGATGTAATACGAAACTATCGAGCAATTTCATTTGGTCAGGTTATATAAAAGCGATATAACGCGCTGTCGTCAAATGTTGTGTGGTACGTCTGGAAGGCGAGATGACACGCCTTAACAGGATACCGTGGCCCCGGAACGTAAAGGGCAACAGAAGGAACATGGTGGTTTTTCAGTCAGTAAAAATCTGATAGTCCCTTACGCCCCACCCAGCGCGGAAGGACTCATTTGATGATTTATTTCCACCTAAAAAAAAAAAACATTGCTGATGCGACGCAGTATCACATCCGACACCCGGCCACCGTAGGCGCGGCCTTGCGGACGGCGAGTGATGGGTAGCTCGCCGTCCGATCAAGGACCAGGCGCGGGACGAAGGCGCATTCTGTTTCACACGCGCCAAAAAAATGCTGTCAGCACAGGGTCGGGGCCCCAACACAGCCAAACGCCTGCCGGGGTTAGGACGTCTTAACAGGATACTGTGGCCCCGGAACGTAAAGGGCTACAGAAGGAACGGGGTGGTTTTTTAGTCAGTAAAAGTCTGACAGTTCCTACTTACCGTCCCACTCAGGGCGGAAGGACTCATTCAATTATATTATTTACCACCTCAAAAAAAAAGGGTTTAGATCCCCTGAATGTGTGTTTACAAAATAGCTTCTTATGACGAGGACTACAAAATGTTCTCTTCAAGCCATCTGTAGAATTGCTTATAGCTACAGGATGTTGCAAGCAATAGGGGGTGTTACAAAAATGATCCGATCAAACAGCAGGGCGCTTATTACATCTCTATAGCACTTATAACCTATGTATACAGGGTGCTCGTAATTGTAGTTATGGGTTATGGCACGTTATTGGATGTGAGACAAGAAAATTGCCCGGCTATTTTTAGGAAGAAATCTATTGGGAATGAACCTTATACTTCTATATCTTTATAATCATCATAACATCACGCCTGTAATTCCCGAAGGGTTAGGCAGAGGTGTACCCACTAGTACACCCACATTTCGCCAGTTATGTTTTTAGTCCCATGTAATAGGGGGCGAGCCGATTGCCATCAACCGGGCACAAATCCAGACTCCGAGGCTGCTACTGAGAAATTCCTGATGGAAAAACCCAATAACACTTTGCCCGACCTGGGAATCGAACCCAAGTCCTCATGCACAGCAGTCGCACTTGTGACCACTAGACCAACGAGGCAGTTATAATATAAACCTACATGACATAAAAATATAATTGAACCTTCTTGGAATATATGTGTTTGAGCCATTTGGTGTTAAAGCACTAGAGCCATTGGGTCCAAGCTCTCACCTTGTTTTTCCGGACATCGACTAAGCGACTGGTCGACTCTTCACATGACCACAGGGCTAGCGTTTTCTTAGGCCACAGAATCAGCAGTGCCATACAACGTGGCAATACTGTCAGCCTTTTGCACTTGCCCCATTGACAGCGACGCGGACAATTTTTTCATTCCCTATAAGGTTTCTCCTTTCTGTCTTTTTTTATAAATTGTACATAAGTATTTTATAATTACATACGCAGTTTTATGTTCAGGTCAATTTATTGTATTTTGTTTTAAAATGATTAAAATACTAGTGTCTATTAAAAACTTAACCTATGGAAACACTGATTCGATTACAAGAATATTTTATATATTCTATAATATATAGTCTGTAGTTTACCAATAAATGTAGCCAATGATGAATAATGGTGTCGATTATGCACGAACTAAACTTAATTTAGACTGTTTCTTTCTTTTTCTCTCCAATTAAACAAGAAAGAGACGGATGTAAATAAGAGCTGTCAAATTTAGTCAATCTGACACATCCATACAATTATAGTTGACATCTTAGAACGTATAGATTAAAAATATGGAGAAGTTGAAGACATCTCTAACTTAGTTTGTAAGTGTTACCGTCCTTTTCTTTAGCTGTATGTCAGTAAGAGATGCCAATTCTCAAAATCTAGTTTATGAACAAGGGAATCGGCACCAATGTATTAGCCAACTATTTAATAGTTAACAGGGCCTGTCAATAAGACCGTGCCCTTAGAAGTTGCAACTACAAACCAGTTTAAATTAATTATTAATCAAAGTAGCAGCCCTAAACCGTAAACACAAGAGGAATTCTCGGCGAAGCTAACCGGTTATTACTGACAGTCACCTGTCAAATATCTGCTGGAACCGGGCAATCTGGATAATGTAGAGTTGGAACTATTATGAATGCTTTGACAGCCTGTTATGAGAAGATACTTGCTTGTTCGTATATT
Organism: Hoplodrina ambigua; assembly: GCA_949774945.1. Lineage (NCBI taxonomy): Eukaryota > Metazoa > Arthropoda > Insecta > Lepidoptera > Noctuidae > Hoplodrina > Hoplodrina ambigua. The sequence goes on from OX458990.1 coordinate 3,434,357, forward strand.
ATTTTGGGCTCGGATTGCGGGTTTAAACTTGTATCTTGATTTCAAATCTGTCAGGTTTATAATTCAGATTTATGTGTGGGGATTTATTTACTAGCTTTTGCCTATGGCTTTGTCTGTGTCTAAGTTGATTTCTTCATATAAATTTTGGACCCCCGTTCGACCGCCTTGGGGGGTGAATTTTGGAAAAGGATTTTCCAGATTTACTTAGCTTTCTTGAGTGTTAAGGCGCTTTGCACACAGAGCAACTATTGCAGCAACTGGCAACTAGCAACTAGCTATTTACATACATTTCAATTGAACTGCGCACACAGATCTGCGGCAATCGTCGACAGTTTTCAGTTGCTGCAATCGATGACTAAGTTAGTTGCTAGTTGCCGCAACTACCAACTGTCAATCGCAACGATTCGAGCGATTTCACACCCTCCCTCCCTCTCCGTGTGCCCGGCAATTCCACTGTCGCTACGGCAACGTCATACGGCAACTCGGCTATGAAAGTTGCTCACAAATTGCCAAAAGGTTGCGGCAACCGGCAACGTTATAGCTACTATCAACTTTTACAGGAAACTTTTAAAGAGTTGCCAGTTGCCCCAACTTAAGTTGCTCCGTGTGCAAAGCGCCTAAATTTCAGCTCAATCCGTTTAGTGAAGGGGTTCCCAAACTTCATTTTGTCTACTGTCCACTTTGAGAATATATTATTTTCCATCGCCCCCATTTTTTTACCTACTTAAAAACTACCTAGTAGATGAAATTACAAATCGCTCCCCAAGCCTCTACAAAACGTCCAGATTTTTTTCTGGGTGCCTAACCGCGTCCTTTGGGCCTGCAGCGCCGACAAGAGGGCGTTATCGCCCACTTTGGGAAAATCTGGTTTAGTGGTTTGAGCTGTGTGTTGATAGATTACTTATAGTCAGTAACGGTTGCCTTGATAGGTTTATATACATTCGGAATAACAATTAGTAACACTCAAGTTTCTTAATTATTAATCACTAGCAATTAACGTTGATGGTGTCTGTGTAACGTAGATGTTCTGGCTGAGCCATATACAGCATAACATCTCACCTGTAATCCCCGTAGGGGTAGGCAGAGGTGTACACCAATATTTAGCCAGATAAGTTAAAGTCCCATGTAATAGGGAACGAGTCTATTAGCATCAACCGGGGACAAATCTAGACTCCGAGGCTGCTACTGACAAATTCCTGTTGGTAAAACCCAATAACATTTTGCCCGATCTGGGAATCGAACCCAAGACCTCATCCTCAGTAGTCGCGCTTTGTAACCACTAGACCAATGAAGCAATCAGAAGCATTGTACTTTTTTTTTTATTCGTCCTTATGTTCTTTTTTTTTTGTTATTTCTCTGGTCTGCATACGTATTAGACAAGTTCACTATGATTATTATTCTAATGTCGTAAATACCGTGGGGGTTGCGGGACGTCTTAACAGGATACCGTGGCCCCGGAACGCAAAGGGCAACAGAAGGAACAGGGTGGGTTTTTAGTCAGTACAAGTCTGACAGTCACTACCGCCCCACCCGGGGCGGAAGGACGCATTTAATGACACCTTAAAGAAAGGCATGATACCTATATTATTAGTAGGTCATTGGAGTACCCTTTAAAATAAGTGCACATTGATCCGCAAGCACCCAGATCACAAAACCGACTACAATATCGAAGTACCAATAAAAACTAACGCATAATATATTATACTCTGTAATATATCTCGGCTCATAAAGTCATAAAACTTCTTGGTTGTCCCTGGTTGCTATAGGTTTCTCTGACATCAAACTAGTCTTCTATAGTCATAAATTCTTGTTACCTTAGTCTTGTAGTAACTTTTATAGTGGTGTGTATCTTTGCATATTTTTATGATATTATGCTGCAAGATAGAAGCTGTGAGCGCGGATTTGTCTACGGGTTTAGAAGTTGAAAGTACTTTGGCTAGTACTTTTCTAGTTGGCTATCAAAATTGATTAAAAATTCTATTTCTTAAAACTATTATAAAAACACAACTGGCGAAATGGGTACATCTCTGCCTAACCCTTCGGGGATAACAGGCGTGATGTTATGTTATGTTATTATAAAAATAAAAGTTTGTGACGATGGATGGATGAGATGGATGTTTGTTACTCCTAACATGACATCACGCCTGTAATCCCCGAAAGGTTAGGTAAAGCTGTCACCCACATTTCGCCAGTTATATTCAAGTCTCATGTAATAGGGGGCAAGCCTATTGCCATAGGGCACAAATCCAGACTCCAGATAAACAGAGATTTTTCACTAAAATCTTCTTGCTATTGTAAAATGCATCCAACATTCTATTTCGACTACATAAACAATAAATAACACAGTACATAACAGCTCAAAATAAACACATAACGTTACAAATATTCTTGCATTCCCATCAATGTTGTATATTTACAGAATCCCAAATAGAATTGGAGAAACAATTTTATCGGTTTCGTCGCTTTTAGTTCTAAATATACTGATCAGCGGAATTAGGTCAATGAATAATATATCATTTAGGTTGCATGACACCGCATTAAGTCGCTGAAAAGACATAACACATAACATAACATCACGTCTGTAATCCCCGAAAGGTTAGGCAGAGGTGTACCCATTAGTACACCCACATTTCGCCAGTTATGTTTTTAGTAGCATGTAATGGGGGGTGAGCTTATTGCCATCAACAGGGCACAAATCCAGACTCCGAGGCTGCTACTGAGAAATTCCTGATGGAAAAACCCAATAGCACTTTGCCTGACCTGACAATCGAACCCAAGACCTCATGCACAGCAGTCGCGCTTGTGACCACTAGACCAACGAGGCAACCACAAAAAAAAACATAAATACGAAAAGACAAAAATAGAAATTCATAAACAAAAAACAAAAGACAAATGACATAAATACTCCAAATGGGATTATTTTTAACCTCCGACGCAAAAACGACGGTGTGTTGTGTTTGACGTGTCTGTGTGAGGGTGTGTTTGTCTGTGGCATTTTACCTCCCGAACGGATGAACCGATTTTGATTTTGTTTGTTTTGTTTGAAAGGTGAATTAGTCAGGAGTGTTCATGTTTGATTAACATCGGTCCAAGATGGCCGCCGTCGGGGGTTTTTCTTTCAAAATTTTTTTTTTTAAGCTTTTACTTACGTTTACTTATCCCGGTGTCTGTGGATAATCAAATCTTGCAAGTTAAATTTGAGCCACATTTCAATATACGATTGAGCTACAATTTTGCTTGATATTACAGACCTGTTCTGATGATGGAGCCAGAAATTGGCCATAGAAATTTAATAAAATCTAAACTTTTAAAATTACATCGCAAGCAAATCCGCAAGCAAAAGCTAGTGCTCTCATAAATTATTATTCAAAGCGAAAACGTTAACAAGGCTGTCTTAACTCCACAACATAACAAATCTAGACAGACAGTTTAAAATAATATCCAATTTACTTTGCGAAACTGAAATTTCAAAGTGATCAACATAATTAAGTTCTAACACATGAAGCCGAGCATCCTTCGCGTACTGAAGAGAGACGGAATACAATTAGTTGTTCGCACTCTTCATTTGACTTTAGTGTACTTATCTTGTACTCGAACATACTCGTTGGTGTGGTACAAGGTATAAGCGATTCTTAGCTTTACTTGACTGCCTCGTTGATCTAGCTACTGCTACTGTTGAGCACGAGGTCTTGGGTTCCCAGGTCCGGCAAAGTGTTATTGGGTTTTTGTATCAGGAATTTCTCAGTAGCAGCCTTGGAGTCTGGATTTGTGCCCGGTTGAACCATCAACCGGGCACAAATGGCACGGGGGGCGAGCCTATTACCAAATAGGCTCGCCCCCTAGATTGATTATTAGACGCCCCCAACAGATTGTCTTTTTATTTAACTTGCGACCTATCGACGCCGTTTGCGAATTTTGAGGTGTTCGTAGGTACTGTGTTAATACATAATCACTTTACACACAGATGTAGGTACGGCCTGTACCGCGTGTTCACAGCAATTCAAACCTTAGCATGCTACTGCACTTATGATCGCTTACTACGCCACTCCATCGTCGTCGCTTATTACCGGCTACACTTTTCATGCCTTTGTGCACGGACCACGGCATTGTGCTGAGCGTCAGCCGTTTCGCGCGGTAGTGGCAGATATTTCTTATTTATATATACTTGTTTTTATTTTTTTTAGATTTAATTCCAGCTTGTTTTTATTTTACTTTTCGCGTGAATAAATAGTTTTTTTTTTACTTTTCTTTACTGTACTTTCCAGACAGCGGGAATGTCCTCTTACCCCGCTTCAGCTTATGACTTACCACCAAAATCAGGGTCCCGTCTCTTTAAGTTACTAAAGTAAATGTTAGTCTTCAATTTGCCGTGTTTTCTTTGTCTTCAGTTACTTTACCGACGATATCTGACGGTGTACAGTAATAATGACTCCATCGACCGTTTATCAGCTAAGAAGAAAGGATTATACAGAGTGGTTTTTGGGATGCTGGGTTGAAATTAATACATTGATGAAAAGATAATGGTTGGTTGAGATTTTCAGTAGATACTCTATTAATTGTAATGTGATCACGTGGTTTAATCAAAGTCAAAAATAATTTTTTTTTTTTATTAGGCCATTACACGGCAATTTTTGAACGTCGAATACAAAAAAAAAGGAATTTAATCTAGTTGCCCCTTCCAAAAGGTAGTTTTTTATGGAGAAGAATAGAATAGAAACACTATGTATTTGAATTAATACTTTAAAATAACATAATATCACGCCTGTAATTCACGAAGGGTTAGGCAGAGGTGTACCCAATAGTACACCCATATTTTGCCAGTTGTGTTCAAGTCACAAGTAATAGGGGGCGAGCCAATCGGCAATGGCAAAACAAATTATAAAAAGCACAAAGAAGATTGTTTCCTTGAGGTCATTGACCCCAAAACAAAGGATGGCGATAGTACCTAAATTCCTCACACTAGTCTAATAATAGACTAAGTCTATAGTCTGTAGTCTACGTACAGTCACGAACAAAAACAAATATACACTTAGCAAAATTAAAAGTGATTTTCTTGTGGAATAATAACTGTAACTTTGATATAAGACCTATTTCATAGTAGTACTATTGAATTGAATATACTACAGAGTGTTAGTGTATTTACCGTTATCCTTGAAACCGGTGGTTTGGTTTCACTAATAGAACGTAAATTCAATGAAAGAAAAATCTCTTTTTTTTAAAGTTAAATCTCCATTTTTCCTCAAAATTATTTCACCCTATTACAATGATGTAATTAGTTAAAACTTATGTAGGTAGTTATAACGGACGGCCAGTGCAGCAGGTCAACGCCCTCTGCGGTGATTACGTAACTCGGGAGCATAGTATCCATGAATTTACGGACGGTGTCGGACAGATTTTTTTTTAATTTTGGAAAGAAAACTTTGTTTATTTATTTTTAGATTCAGATAAACATTTTTTATAATAAATCAAGTACCTATGGTTTTAGTGAAAACGGTGTTTACACTAACAGTCTGTATATTATAAAAAGTCGGCGGCTTTGGTTTTGTTTCTTGTTATGTAGGTATTGCCGCCGACTTCCAAGCTAAAGTTATTTTTTATTTTGTAGTTTTTGAAGGCGGTCATATTTTTTTTTCACTTTTTAGTGCTTGTCTGTTTATGTTTGAAATCCTTACATAAAGCCCTTTCAAACAATACCTCACACGATTTATTTAATTTTGGAAAGTAGTAGGAGGGGGTTTACGTACCCCCTCCCCACTTTCTTCAGTCAGTCATCGACTACACGTATAAACAAAGCAATTTTTCTTGTTACGGCGGTCCTGCCGTGATTTTATAAGGAGTTCCGTTCCATATCTCCAAAGTTCATCATCAGATCATGACAATATTCCTATGGGACCTATTCGGAACTATACTCTTTCAAACAAAAAAAGAATCATCCAAATCGATTCATAATTGGCGGAGTAGGTCGCTAATCGTAGAACAAATATACAAAAAAAAAAAAAACTAAAAATAAAAATAAAAACATACGCGTCGAATTGAGAACCTCCTCCTTTTTGAAGTCGGTTGAAAACAAGACATTTCAATGTTGCAAAGTTTATACTTGTTTTTGCTCATGACTGTACCTTCGTCATTACACATTGTACAGATTGGTAGTCTGTCGGTATTACTGGCCCATTGCGTGGTTTGTGGTGTGCTGAGGAAAATTGGACTATATCTAAGTGATTATAGAGTAAACTCTTGTAATAGGAGATAACTAATTGCAACGCCATAATTAGTCATGTAATTAGGCTAAGTAATCTTACTACTATCATAAATGCGAATGTTTGGATGGATGGATGTTGTCACGCAGAACGGTTAAACAGATCCGGATGAAATTTGAGATAGGTTATTAGGTTTTTCTACCAGGAATTTCTCAGTAGCCTAGGAGTCTAGATCCCGGTTGATGGCAATAGGCTCGCCCCCTATTACATGGGACTTAAACATAACTGGCTAAATGTGGGAATGTTAATGGGTACACTTCTGCCTAACCCTTCGGGGATTACAGGCGTGATGTTACGTATGTAAGTACTTATAAGTAAATTTATATTCTTAAGTGCCTAGGTACAAATACTACTTAAAATTTATGCCAATTTTTACATGTAATATAGTAACTCAAGACAAGAGTATAGTTGCTAAAGAATACTAACACTCCATACATTATCATTGGCTAACTGGCATTTGGCGAAATAATAAACAGTATAATTTTCTACACTATGCTTTTAGAATGTCGATCGATGATTGATTTATCGGCCGCATTTTTTGATGATATATCTTTATTGTAGGCATCAAATATTTCTATATCTGCTGGTTATTTTTGCATTTACTTTATGCATATATCATTTACTAGCTATAACCCCTCGGTTTTTGCCCACGTTCAGTAGGTAACTTTGATCAATGCTCCGCTGCTTTTGTGGGTTGAAGCATGATGTTATATATACACGGTAACTTTTAGGTCCTTATGGAACCGAAAGCCATAAACTTGATCATCAAACTCGAAACATTTAGGACCATTTTTATTTTTCAAAAAGTAACAATTAAGAAATCATCTCTTTAGTACATTTATGTTTATCTAACTCGTCAAAGTGTACTGAACAGCTGTTTTTTTTGTTACTTTAAAAAAAAAAGGTCCAAATCGTTTCGAGTTTGATGATCGAGTTTATGGCTTTCGATTCCAGAACGACCTAAAAGTAACACGTATAGCCTATACCTACTATTCCTCGTTCACGAAGGGTATATCACCATACAATATTTTACACAATATACAAAAAAAAAGTTTATAATCGCAAATAGGTAATTATTTTGTAATGTAACTACAAAACGGTTTTCGGATTTATTCCTTTACTTGTGCTACATGGCGTTGTTTCTTGCCAAATTTCACCATTCTAGATCAACGGGAACTCCCCTATAGGTTTTGATTCTTCAGCAAGGGTGCGCTTTATACGACCTTATCTTTAGATTGCGTTGACTTAGAAGTTTGATTTTTTCGCTGCTCCAAGGGATAGCAGACCTGAGTTTTTGTTATTAATTTCAGCTTGATACCTCCACCCGTCCCTGAGAAAAAGGGTCTTGACAGACAGACAACAAAGTGATCCTATAAAGGTTTCGTTTTAGCCGACTGAGGTGCGGAATCAGCCGAAATTCTACATCAAAAGTTGATCTAAACCTACCCTAACATTTCCTCAGCTCCTGTTAGCAATCAAAGGCGGAATTTGATTAAATTTTCGTAATAATAGTTGCTCTTATTATCTTTAGTAAGGGCAATATGGAGTCAACTATGCGTTTGATAAAGTTATCAAATGTTTGTTTAGCGTAATTGAGTTTAATTTTAGGTACGAATAGTTTAGTTTTAGTAATTGGCAAGATAATTTTCTGGTAGGTAGGATTAGATTAGGTTTATAGTTTGTAGATGTCCGCTAAGAAAGGCTTTTTCAAAAAGGAGATGAAACGGGGGTCCAAACTTTAGTCCAATAACCGACGTTTACGCGGACGAAGTCGCGGGCAGAAGTTAATTTTAATATAAAGGCTTTTTTATTCTTTGAAAGAAACTAACTATACTCAATCCTAACTAATATTATAAATGCGAAAGTAAGTTTGTTTGTTTGTTACCATTTTACGCCTAAACCACTGAACCGATCATCCTGAAATTTTGCATATACGTTGCCAGGTGTACAGGAACAAACATAGGGTACATTTAATCCCGAAAAAAAGTACTGTTTTCGAGGGAAATCACAAAAACGTTCTTATGACCATAGATGGCGCCACGTGTCGTTTTGAATTGAAATGACAGGACATGGGTAATTAAGGCGACCTTCTCTCATGCATGAGGTTGCGTGTTCGAATCCGGGCAAGTATCAATGTGACTTTTTCAATTCATATGTACTTTCTAAAGTTTATCTTGGACATCACTGACATCGGTGAAGCCTTGAGCAAGCGTGGTGATCAATGCTCATGCCTTCTCTGTATGAGAATAGGCCTTTGCCCTGTGCAGTGGGACAGTAATAGGCTGGTATTTTTTTTAATAAATTAATAAATCCATAAAACAAAAAGTAGGCAGTGGTATGCATACTGTTGTGAACTCTAGATATTACGGTTATTTTTTTTTATTGGGACAAGCCCGCCACACTGTTCCCACCCACTGCAACTCCTGAAAGCCAGAATCAACAGTGGAGGCCACCAGAAAAGCGTCGAGGCAATAAAGCTCGACGAGTCCCAGAGAAACGACTAACTGTCTTGGGTCCCGCAACGAAATTAATCAGAAAAGAATCGCGGAGGAGTAAAAAAATAACCGTACGGTGATATTGCGGTTATTACTAAGTCATAAACATATTCTTAAAAAAATAGAACAAACATTTAGTCTGTACTACCCAACTTTACACTAAAAAATAATTACTATTGTACCGACGTTCAACTGTTTACTTAAGGCTAATTACACACAGTGGCAGCACGAGATGGATCGCCTAAGTTGTACAATTCGCTTTACCGGCGGCAACTGGGCCAAAGTTGAGTAGAACTTGCCTGAAATTATGGCAAAGGAATTATTTTATATAATTTAGGTACCTGTGTACCTACAAAGTTCTTTAGTAAAAGAGGAAACGTGGAAAATATAGTTTCGCCTGTCTGCATGTATACATAACTAGTTTCTGCCCACGATTTCGTCCGCGTCGAAGTTGTTTTCTGCATACTTTTGGACCCCCGTAGGGGATGAATTTTGGAAAATTCTTTCTTAGCGGACGTCTACTAACTATAAACTAGCTTCCTGCCAAATTTTATCTTGATACGTTTAGCGGTTTTCGATATTTCGTGAAGAGTGTGTGAAAATTGATTATTAGAAAAATAAAGAAACACTTCTGGAATTAAGATATTTTTATAACATTAATTAAAATATTAAACATTGAAAAAAACAATACTGCACTGAAGTAATTTTACACACCAAAAATAACAGTCGTTACTCAGGAATATTTTTTGCAGTTTAATATATAAATATAGTATGCGAATTTAATAGGTAAGTTATGGTTTACAAAAAGACACATTTTTACACTCCGCATTTTTGTTAACACGTACGACACAGGAGAAAATCCTAGTGTTTTTAAAACATAAAGAAAGTAAACTATTTAATTCCCTTTTAGTACTTTTAAAGGATACAAAACCCATTTAAATTACGTTACAGAACACAACATTGAAATTCAGTGGGCTGTGAATTTAACAATACTATTCAATTTAAACATTAACATGAGCGAAATGCCAGGTAGGGATCACCATATTTAGGGTAGGTACGCTCGAACAAGCTATTTGGTATACAGATAACAATAATTATCTGGCCGAAACTGACTCTTTCATTCTTTATCGTGTGGGCAATAAGGTCTTACGACCCTACACACCCTAGTGTCAGAGTTTCTAAACCGCCTCAAGGGCCTCTGACATGGTTTAAGTGGAACAGTAAGTCCAGGTTTCCTCACGATGTTTTCCTTCACCGATGCCAGTGATGAGAGATAAAGTTTAGACAAGACAAGAAAAGACAAGATAAACTTTAGATAGTACATATGAATTGAAAAAAATACATTAGTACTCGCCCGGATTTGGACCCACAATCTCATGCATGAGAGGCGGGCGCCTTAACCACTGGGCCATCACGACACACGTGGCTGACTTAGAAAACTTTAAACAGACTCGCACCCAGGTCAGCCGCAGCAAGGAAAATTTTCAAAGGTTGGACTTCGCAGATGGCACCAATATTCAGTGCCAATGCGATGTTTCTCCGCAGACAATGGCTCACCTATTATCTTGTGCCGCATGCCCAGTCACCTGCACACGTGAAGACCCAATGACTCCAATACAAAAATTATACGTACAAATTTTTTCCATTGATACTCTAAGTAGAAATATTATCTTTCTGCTACGTCGCCATTCATTGATATTTTGTGTTCACTTTTTTTTTTTTAAAGTTTAAGTTTTAAATCATTCTAAATATAGAATGATTTAAAAGAATTAACATACTTAAAACATTGTTTAAAAGTAGTTGAAAGTTAGCTGCCTGTGTACCAAATAACTAGTTCGACTGTACACAATACTTAACTACCAACCTACATACTCCGGGCTGCTACTGAGAAATTCCGGATGGAAAAACCCAATAACAGTTTTGCTAGCCCTGAGAATCATACCCAGGACCACAAGAGACTACAAGAGCAACGAGACAGTCTAGTCTACAATATAAACATAACATCACGCCTATAATTCTAGAAGGGTTAGACAGAGGTGTACCCATTAGTACACGCACATTTCGCCAGTTATATTTAAGTCCCATGTAATAGAAGGCGAGCCATCAACCAGGAACAAATCCAGACTTCGAGGCTGTTACTGAGAAATTATTGATGGGAAAACCTAATTAACATTTTGCTCGACTCCAAACTCAGCAGTCGCGCTTTGCGACCACTAGACCAACAAGGCAGTCTACAATATATCATTTAAATTCTACGTAGTACCAACTATTGAACTATTCACAACAGTAAGTACAAAATGATCCACAAAGCTTGTCCAATGGTTCCGTTTAACTACACAATACAGACAGACGAGCTGTTTGCTGTATTCGGTGTTTCAAAGTTTGTCTTTGTACACGGAATGGATCTGCATTTGGAGAAGACTGAGAACTAGATAGGGTTAACGTTATAAGACGATTATTTATTTATTTATTTATTTATTATGGCACTCCAACGACAAAGTCTCAAAAACATTCGTACACACAGGATTTCTTAAATAATACTATAGTGACTTTGTCACTTAAAGGTGTGCACAGCTTTTATATTGTGATACAATGTTAATAGGATAGTAGTGAAAATTGTACAGAAAGCATTGTAGAATCATTAAAATGAAATCATTAAAATATTAGAAATATTACTATATAAAATTATAACATTCGATTAAAATTATTGTATAAAATTAAGAAATTAAGTTAAATTATAACACTAAATTAAGCTATTATATAAAATTTAAATTAACTTTAGAAACTTACAAAATAGTGCTAGCCTATTATTGTAACATTCCAGGGCAAAGGCTTCTTCTAGTACAGAGAATGAAAACTATTTTAATAACAATCAATAGGCTCGCCCTATATTACATGGGCCTTAAACATAACTGGCGTAATGTAGATGTACTATTGGATACCTATACCTCTGCTTAACCCTTCGGGGATTACAGGCGTGATGTTATGTTGTATTATTATTACGTTATATGATACATTGTATCGACAAGTTTTACTATAGATTCAGTATGCTAATTTAGACACAAAAGCGCAAAAATTTGAATCGGCTAAAATTTTTAGTAAGTCATAAAAAAAAATCAGGAGATCTGTCACCTTTCCACCTTTTATGATAGGACAACTTTTGTATGGATCGCGCTGCCGACAAAGTCCTCTTAATGTTTATTATAGCTACGTTTATTTGCCCGCGTTTGGTCTCAGATGAACGATTTTTATTCGTCCGTTTTCCACTTCAGTTGATCTAAATCGTGTGAGGAATTTTGGTGCTAACGCCATCTTTTTAGTTTTGGGGTCAATGACCTTAAAGGACCATTTTCTTTGTGCTTTCTAAAATTTGTTTTGCCATTGCTGATTGGCTCGCCCCCTATTACATGGGACTTAAACATAACTGGAGAAATGTGGGTGTACTGATGGGTACACCACTGCCTTACCCTTCGGGGATTACAGGCGTGATGATATGTTTAATGTTTTTTTTTCTATATCTGATAGTAACCTAAAATTATATTTTCTCTGGCAGGGGGCGCGGTTATATATTTTCTTCGGAAAAGGGGGCGCGTTTTTATTAAATTAATAAGGTTTACAATATTCTTGTTGCTTCTACATCAATATGAAAGCAATGAACGTAAATATAAAACAATAAAAAATAAACTGACAGCGCCCGTTCACGAACATGATACGTGGATCAGCACCACTTAGCTCAACCATCTTGAAGGGGCCGGAATGATCAACGAGACATTTGAACGGGCACGATAAAGCTCTCAAATAATTTGGTTGTATCCTCTTATTATCCTGTCTGTATTCCTTTATCTAACCTCAAAATGTCAGCCATCTTGAAACGACACAGGTCTGGCAACTAGAGATAAACTAAAATAAAATGGCGCGCCCTTCCACAATTCAAAACGTTTGTAAAAGTATTGAAAAGATTTATAACGCATGTGTGCGTACCGAGACGGCTCTCGAAACGAAAACAAATCAGTGATTTGTTGCTAGACTAGTGACGTCATTATTCACTGTTTATTACTAGTATGGCGCTGCACTGATATACTCTATGAAAATGACAGATGCGTTGTCTTGCGCGGTCGGCTATTTGTGATTAGTTGACATACAAATCTGCTGGCCTGCTACTAAAGACGATTACTCACAACTACATACAAACTCTTTCATACGGATGTGACTACACACATTGAAATAGTAATATGGAGGGGCGAGCCATGTTCATCATCATCATCTGCCTAGCCTTTTCCCAACTATGTTGGGGTCGGCTTCCAGTCTAACCGGATGCAGCTTAATACCAGTATTTTACATGGAGCGACTGCCTATCTGACCTCCACAACCCAGTAACTGGGTAATATGATACCCCTAGGTAAGACTGGTTGTCAGACTTTCGGGCTTCTGACGACCCGTAACGACTGTCAAAGATCCACGTATGACAGCCGGGACCAACGGCTTAACGTACTTTCCGAGGCACGGAGGAGTCTCGGTGTGTAAAGATGGTCTGCCATCCACGGACCAACCCCGGCAAGCGTAGCTTAACCTGACGGATCGACCCGTGCGGCTGTTATTACTTAGCCACGAGCTCCTAGGGGCTAAGGGCGAGGGGCGAGCCATGTTATAGTAGTTTATCTCTACACGCTCTCAGACTTGTTATTTTCATACCCAAAATCAGAATATTGTATCGCAGACACAATTAATACTGTTCTGTTTTATTTCAGGTAATTAAAGCCAATCCTGTCTGGAAGGTGAGTTCAATGCCCTGAGCATAGACAATACATATACAAGGTAGACGGCATTAAAATATACTGTGTTTGCTTTTTGCCTCTGCTCATAAAACGGTTAAAGGGTTTCGTAAAAAGGTTGACGATCTCTTTGGTTTTAAAAAAGATAGTGTGGATACTTATGTAGGTACTTCGTCTGGGAAAGATTTTCGTCTCTGAAAATTGAAAATGTTTTATGATATTTTAGTTCGTAAGTTATGTTGTGCAGCGCGACGCCGCTCGCTTTTAGTTTTCTGTCACAAAAGTATATTATTGTCCTTTGGGATTCATATGTTTGTCATTTTAATTTGAAAATGGAATTATAAATGAACACTGCAGGGATTCATAGATTATTTGAACCGTTTTCTGACGGCCATTTTGTTATTATTATCTTACTTACTCTCCGTATTTTTGCGAGTTTATATGTTTGTTAATCAGTGCCACCTTAACGGCTGACCAGATTTGGATGAAATTTGGCACACGGTATGACTGATGAAGCTGACTTACACACATTTTTTTTTAATCTTTATTTCTATGTCTTTTATTTTTATTAGAACATGTTAGCCTTGTTAAGTCACATGTAATTAGGCAAAATTACAAGTAAACCTAAAAAAGTAACTCTGTCTATCTGCCTGTCCTTTACACTTTCAAAACTAAACCACTGAACCGATATTGATGAAATCTGTTCAGAGTAAGTTTGAACCCTAACAGGGACTGGGAAGAGGGAACGCCAACATTGGCTTCTTTTTAATCCGCGACTTCATCTGCGTCTGCGGTAACCAACATTTACGCGGACGAAGTCGTGAGCAAAAGCTTGATTATTATAGCATATTTTTTATATTTGATGTTATTTTTTCTTTACAAACTCTTCAAAATCTTCACCCAGCACCTCATTCCACTCTCTAGGTACTGGACCAGATTCATGCATCTCCATAATTCCCCTATCGTGCCACGTACCAATGCTGTGACCACACTATGCATGACCTCGATACGAACATTTGATTATCCTGATAACTAGGTTATCAACAAATTCACTACATCTCGATATACGTCATAAAAGAAGCCGTTGGGTCGTCAGTTAGTGTAGGGTGACAATGAGTTAGGATTTGTATAGGATAAAAAGTGGGGTAAACATTTTTTTAGCTGAACAGATTTGATGACAGTTTTTGTCGTCTATAATTGAGATTAGTTCTATCAAAACGAGATAGCAAACAAATAAATAACATATATAACATCACGCCTGTAATCCCCGAAGCATTTCGCCAATTATGTTTAAGTCCCGTGTAATAGAGGGCGAGCCGATTGCCATCTACCGGGTACAAATCCAGACTCCGAGGCTGCTACTGAAAAATCCCTAACGGGAAATCCCAATAACACTTTACACGACCTGGTAACACATTCTCAGACGTCGTGCTTTATGATCACTGGACCAACGAGGCAGTCTGCCTATCATCATTAATTAATTTCCATAATATAATAGGGCATGTATTATGAACAGTACAAGCGACATTTCTCTGTTGTGAACATTTCCGGCACCGGTCTGTTACCGCCTCTGTTGTATAGAAATTATCTTTGTTATACGGTTAATTGCACAATATTGGTATCTGGTTGAGTTTAGTGTAAAGATAATATAGGGAAAGGGTCTCAATAGAGAGTTATTTTGATAGTAGAACGGTTTTAGGACGTAATTTTGATCATAATCGGGTAGCTAGCAAGTTATTTTTGCGTGGCTGGGTTTGCGGCTCAACTGTCTGGATGTGTCCATCATTCTTGAAAACCATTATTTTTCGTATTGGCATCACAGCTTATCGGCTGCTTAACT
Organism: Hoplodrina ambigua; assembly: GCA_949774945.1. Lineage (NCBI taxonomy): Eukaryota > Metazoa > Arthropoda > Insecta > Lepidoptera > Noctuidae > Hoplodrina > Hoplodrina ambigua. The sequence goes on from OX458990.1 coordinate 3,449,721, forward strand.
GTACATTTCTGTGGTGCCTTAAAAATTAAGACCAGCGGACAGGCCTAATTTATTTGAGGTTTTTTTTTAAATACCTCGACCCCTTTAATATGTAACTTTTTATATTTTTACTATTTATTATTAAAGCAATTTTATAGATAATAAATAGTAAAAATATACAATTTTGTAAAAATATCAAGTGTTCTATTACGGTACAAAAATATCTGAGACAAACAAAAATACCTCTTTATAATATTAGTATAGAATACAAAATTGTTGAATACTTGGGTCAGTTGATAACCCTTAAGCCACTGACGGATAGGAACCACCGCCACGCCCCAACTATTGTGTTGTACAACTCAACAGTTCAACATTTCAACTATTATGATTAACAAACTTTGAGTAAAGCATACTTGTTCAGTTTGAGAGGTTAATATCCGAAGCTAAGCTTTGTATAATGACCTCTTGTTAACTGACAGAATAATGCGGGAAGTCAAAGTCAAAGTCAAAGTTGTTATTTTAAAACAACTGCTCTTAAATTTGGCTTAAGAAAAGATGTTAGAAAAGTTAAAATCGTGAACTAATAAATAAATCAACGCGATCTGAAAAAGATCAAAAGTGAAGTTTGCTACATAAATTATAGTTTAATCTAAAAGCTAAAAGAAAAGGTATCTATTTTAGCAGCTTTTGTATGTTTGTTTGTATCCACTGAAACTACTCGTTATATTTTGCTAAATAAGGTGTCAAGCGATGTCTTATTATAGTCCGAATGACACATGGTAAATTTTGTGCAAATTGAACTAATATAAAAGATGGATGAAAATGTGGAATGACATGACATTTTATTTTGCTACCGTTTTACTAGTCCTAGATATTATTTTTGGTACCATGTATCTAAACTTAAAGCAAAGCAAAAGCCCATTGTATACATGGGAAGTGAATTTTTACACACAGATACGCAGATTTTTATTACCAGCTAATATATACATCTTATCCAAAATCTCCATAACAGCATCATAGTTTTCAAGTGATTGTTCTTATTTAACATACACAAATAATTTACATAGATGACTCAACCGATGTTCACAGTTAAAAGAAGCATTATTTTACAAAGCTTTCTTCAAAGTCCAAGTTCATCAAAAAAAATATCTGTAAAAATATTTGTTACTATAGAATTTTTCTTAGGACTGTCCCGAATTGTCCTCAAATCGTGGTCACACGAGCACACGAGTCATGTCCTCAAGACCGAGAGCGAGTTGATTAATACCCAGGGACGGATACAAACGAACTACCCTAGAGATAGTGGCGGAGATGAAACTAAGACTGCATGGATGAGGTTCTTTATTTAGTAAAATACTGCTTACGACTTTACCGAAGTCGGTTATCTCGGGATTTTATTTTTTTGGAGCGGAACCCTAATCTTTTTCAAAAATAAAAGTAACCTGAGTTATTTCTTATAACATCAGCTATCTGTCAGTTAAAGTCCCATCAAAATTGGTTCAGCCGTTTCGGAGGTGTGCTGGAACAAATAAACAGACAGACAGAAAATATAATTATTTATTTCTTGTAAGTTCCGTGTAAACTTTCATACTTATTATGTCATATAAAAAGCTTTTTATTTTGACAAAAAAAAAACAAACTGTTTTCATCCGCGTCTTTAGTTACTGCTCCGCTCCTGTTGATCGTGGCGTTATATCATATAGCCTATAGTATTACTCATGAATCTAGCTATCTTAAAAAATATTTTTTTACCTATCGGATTGGTAGTTCCAGAGATAAGCGCTATAAAACAAACAAACAAAACAACTCTTTAGCTTTATTGTATTAAAAAAACAGATTCCCTTTCAAAAGCAAGTTTATTATTTGTTATTATTTACTCACCGTGTTATGTGAACTGAAAATATTTGTTTATGTAATTTACAGTCTCGTGATTTTATGTTAAACTTTTATTTGAACTAAAATAAATAATACAATTTTGATTTTATACGTTATAATAATGTTAGCCACTCAGGGTCGAATTTTTAAAGGGTGTTATAATTTTTTCTGCCTAGAATCTAAGTGGCAGGTAGAAAAATATGCCCAAGGCATTAAGTCCGCCTTTGTACTATGTATTTTTTTTTACAGGGCATATATTTTTATAAATAAATAAATTACACATACTTATAAAGGTGCTCTAATCTTACTTATATTATATAATAAATGCAAAAGTAACTTTGTCCGTCTGTTTGTTACGCTTTCAAGACTAAATCACTGAACCGATTTTGATAAAATTTGGTACGGGGTAAGTTTGAACCCCAAGGAAACACATTGGCTACTTTTTATTCCACGACTTCGTCTGCGTCCGCGGTAACCGACATTTATTCTGAAGATTGTAGATCTTCAAAATTATAGCTAATAATGATCACGTCAGCTTGTAACAAAAAAATACACATCCAAATCAGTCCACTTATTTAGGAACTAGATGGCACAGACAGACACAGGACAGGACGGGCCTGTTGGTCTAGTGGTTAGCGGCCCTGACTGCTAAGCCGGAGGTCGTGGGTTCGATTCCCACCCAGGACAAACCTTGTGTGATGAGCATGATTGTTAGTTCTGTGTCTGGGTGTGATTTATCTATAATATGTATGTACTTATAAATTATATAAGTATGTATATCAGTTGTCTGGTTACCATAACACAAGCTCTGCTTAGCTTGGGATCAGATAGCCGTGTGTGAGTTTTCCCAAGATATTTATTTATTTTATTTATAGACACAGATCGTCAAAAGACGCAAAAAGAGGGGTGTAATCAGTTTGGCCGCTATGTTTGTCTGTCCATCTGAGACGCCGTAGTTCTTATTCATCGGGTGATGAAAAGAAAGAAAAGCTTCTCAAGACAATATCTTCAAATATTATTTATAACCAGCGAACCACCCTGCCATCGGCATCGCACGGGCGCAAAATTATCAACATTCCCAGTGGATTTTCTAAAACAAATTCTTCCACTTGAACCTTGTTCGGAGAATTACGAATATAACAAAAAAAGAATCAGACAAATCGATCCAGCCGTTCTCGAGTTTTGCGTTTTGATTTTGATTCTCGCGTTTTTTTTTTTTAGGTGGTAAAAATCATCAAATGACTCCTTCCTCCCTGGGTGGGGCGGAAGGGACTGTCAGACTTTTACTGACTAAAAAACCACCCTGTTCCTTCTGTTGCCCTTTACGTTCCGGGGCCACGGTATCCTGTTAAAACGTCCCGCAACCCCGGCAGGCGCTGGCCCCGTCGGGGGCCCCGTCCCTGTGCTGACAGCTCTTTGAGGCGAGTTTTGCGCTTAGCAACACATTTAGCGACTCATTTTTATATTATAGATATAGTTTTTTTTTTTGTTTTTAAGTTTCAAACTTTTCCCATTGAATATTTTGTTCTGCGTCTATTCTCGTATCTTCTTAAATCCGTGTCTCCAGTAACTACGGACGTTCGTCAACCCCTCAGAATCTAAACTACCCACAAAATTTATTAGCCAAGCGCCACTGCTTCAATTTTACGATATTCAACGTGTAATACGATTGTGAACTTAACTTGTTCAGTGCACCGCATTTCGATTGGGATTTCGGTGCATCGAATGGGAAATATTTCCCATTTTATACGCTGCTGTTGGACTTGTTGATGTTTTGTATTTACGAAAGAATTCTGTCAAGAGTTTGCTGTAGTTATTGTCCGGTAGTGTATTTTTTGTGATAAACAAAATTTAAGGAGTGACTACCTATGTTAGTAATTCATAACATCACGCCTGCAATCCCCGAAGGGTAAGGCAGAGGTGTACCCATTAGTACACCCACATTTCGCCAGTTATGTTTTTAGTCCCATGTAATTGGGGGCGAGCCTATTGCCATCACCCGGTCACAAATCCAGACTCCGAGGCTGCTACTGAGAAATTCCTGATGGAAAAACCCAATAACACTTTGCCCGACCTGGGAATCGAACCCAAGACCTCATGCACAGCAGTCGCGCTTGTGACCACTAGACCAACGAGGCAGTCAGTCAGGTAGTGTATGTTAGTAATTCTCAAAACGAATCAATAATAAACCGTTTTTGTTTTGTTTGTAATTTTTTAATTCGCTGCTCCAGCTTCCCGATGCCTTTAGGCAGGCAGGGCGATGAACTCGCACGCACACAGTGATATAAACACACGACACTGCGTACCTGTCTAGGTTTGTGCCTGGATGATGACAATAGGCTCACCGCCTATCAAATCAAACATCTAAATCAAATCAAATGTTTATTTGCTAGAGATACATTCATTGTATAAAGGTAAGTGAAACATAACTGGCGAATTATGGGTGTACTAATGTGTACACCGCTGACCTCTGCCTTACTCTTTGGGGATTACAGGCGTGATGTTATGTAAGGTATGCAAAAAAAAAACTCACATTCACAAATTCACACTTCCAAAGTTTCTTAAGCTGACAAAACTACGACAACCTATTATTATACTCTGAAAAAGCCGAAAAGTCTCGACGATACTAAACGAAAAACAAATTCACAGTCGCAAAACTGTCTACTTTTCATCCTAATCGTATTAAAGAAGGGCCCTCAACGAACTAATCAGAACTTCAGTCGATTTGGTCTTTGTGGAGCTAATACCGAGACTTCTTAAGTCTCCGTTCCCAACACAGCGTACCGATTAGTATTCTCCAGTGGTACTGAACAAAAACTCAAAGAACTCTTATTGTAATGGCTGTAACTGCTGTTTTTGAATGTACAAAGTGAAAGTTTCGTCTTTTATTGTAGTAGGTAATGTTGTTTTGGGAATTTGTTGCGGTTTAGAATGTTTGGCGGGTGTTAAAAGTATTAACGGTTTACAATTCTAGTTCTTGTTACTGATTTCTTTGTAGTAAGGGATTTTTATTAGTGGCCATCTATAAAGAGGTGGGGGAAGGGGGGCAACAAAGTTTGGCAATGAGTAACAAAGGCCAAGCCAGAGGCCTTAGGTTAAGAAACTGTGACACTAGGGTGTGTGGGGTCGTAAGACCTTACTGCCCACACGATAAAGAAAGAAGAAGAAGTAACAAGTCGTGAAGATGACCTAAACTTCGTGACGTCACAAAGTATTGAAACGTATAAATTTTTATTAAATGGAAATAAAAATTGTTTTGGATTCTGCTATTTCAATTTCATCATTTTTTTATGTAAGATTGCAAAAAATGTGTGACGTCACTCCAGATGGTTGGGGCTGATAAATGTGATAACCTGTGACAAGGACGGGGGGGGGGGTTAAAAAATCATAAAATTCATATAACTGTCGGTAACATTTTTTTTTGTCAAATTTCAAAAAATATGTGACGTCACACCGGAGGGGTTGGGGCTGATAAATGTGATAACCTGTGACAAGGACGGGGGGGGGATAAAAAAATCATAAAATTCATATAACTGTCGGTAACATTCGTATAAATGTCGGTAATAATAACGTATAATTCTATCCATCAAACCATAACATTGAGCAAAAATATTTTACTTGTTGAAACAATGTTTTATTTTTGGTGTGAAATATCATTGTTTATTGTAGCGCGAATGTAACCCACACAAACATTCCGATGCATACAGGGGTCGTGGGATTTAAAGTTCAGTTAAAATATTTTTAAATGGTTTTCATAAAAAAAACGTTAAAAAAAAATGGAAGTTTGAATCTTCAATGCCTCCGGAAAGCTAGGGCTACATTAGCGGGCTACGGCAAATAATAATAGAATAATTTAATATATGTATTTAGGACAACGGCCAACACATTGCCATCTGATACCAAACTAGGCAGAACCTGTACTATGGTAACCAGACAACTGATAAATATACTTATATATTTCTAAATACCTACATATTATACATAAATTACACCCAGACACAAAACAAATCATGGTGCTCAACACACAAAGATTTGTCCTGGGTGGGAATCGAACCCACGACCTCTGTCCTAGCAGTCAGGGCCACTAACTACTAGACCAACAGGCCAGTCATAATAAATAGTAATCAGTCAAAAATAAATATTCGTGTTAACGCGATAAGTGTGGCCGGGAAGACGATGTACTATCGGGGCACTGTCGGTAAAGCATCAAAGGGATTTGTCTCGACAGTATTCGCTAGTCACTATAGAGAACAACACAATCTGGCACGATGAATCTTCGCCCGCCTATATTGACAAGACCATCGCGTATACACGATGTTTTAGCGCGCCAACGCGACACGAATCTTCGTCCGCTAATGTAGCTTCAGCATAACCGAAATTAAATACTTTCTAAAGTTTATCTTGAACATTACTGACATCGGTGAAGGAAAACATCGTGAGGAAACCTGGACTTGTATTTAATATATGTCTGGAATCGCCAATGCGCCTCGAGCAAGCGTAGTAATCAATGCTCATGTCTTCTCTGTATGAGAAGAGGCCTTTGCCTTGCAGTGGGATAATAATAGGCTGGTATTATTATTATATTGTAACTTTCGGCTTCGTAAAAAATGTATTTATAAAACCGTTTTATTTTCAAATCAGAATAATTAAAAATGTATTCTACAACATTTAAAATTGAACCTACTATCGTTTAACAGATCAACAACATAAGTATTACGTAAGCATTCCATTCTCAATTCAAAATACACCACAATTTCGGTTCCATTCCAAATTCAAACTCAATCGTATTGCGATTGACAGTCCGAATTCAATGGCCGTACTATTGGACCTATTGTAATTTGTAAGTAGTTGGAAAGTCTATTCACTACTGAATAATGTGGGGGTTGTGTCGAGAAGGCTGGTAAATCCATTCCATGTTAAAACAAAAGGTAAATCCTGAATAAAGGCTAGTATGCAGGTCGTCACTGGTGAAAAGGACTGGTTTTTGTTTTTTTTTTCGAGTATGGTACAAAAACAAAGAGGTTTGATGTTTGTTTTGGTTATGTAAATGTTTATTACTTGCTATATCACAGGCAAGTATTTTTTTTGCAATAAAGTTTCTTAACGCGACTTGCAGTAGGAGTTAAATAGCAGTCACGTAAGGAAAAAGCTTTTTGCCCCTTCCAGGCGACCATCCCACTCTTTCTCTCTGTCTCTTTCGATTATCTACAGGTGTACGCACAAAAACCACGGGACTTTCCCGGCAGCACAATTTTATTTTATTTTTTTTTTGTTCGTTTGACGTTCGGTAGTGCCTTTTAATAAAGACTATTCTTTCGTTAATTTGATAACTATTTTGATTTTTAAACAACTTTAAAATTTGAAAATAAACGTCACATAATGATTAATACTTGTAACAGTAGGTAGAAAATGCATATCCATTCTTTGCTATCAATATTATTTAAATCTAACACTATCAAGACTAAACCACTAAACCGATTTTGGTGAATTTTTTTAACAAGAACTTTAGAGAACCCCACTTCGTGTGCATCCGCGATAATCGACATACACACAAATCGCGGGCATATATATCTAGTGATTTGTATTTTTTCTGTCATTTTAATGACCCGTCCAATAAGATAGGCTACTAATCCATTCTATAAAACAGTATGTGATCACAATATCGACAAAGACACATATTACCGACCTCCTCATCATAGTCCTATAATAATCATGTTTACGACACAGTAAGCACTGATTTCCTACTACTAAAACGATATCATAAAATAAAGCACTTTTCTTCACTCCTACAATACAATTTTATGGTCAACGCTCACTATCCGACACGGCAACGCCGCCCGCGAGTCGTCACCTTTTTTTCTAGTCATTGTAAAAATTACTTTAACACATACGATTTAAAGTTGTTATTTGAACGGCAAATTTCAATTTACATACCTAAATTAGTACATACATAAGTATTAAAGTACACGTTTTCATAATTATTAAGACCGGTCCAAAACTGTAAACAAACAAACTAACGCTATATGCGGGCCGACCTCGGACTAAAAACAAAACAGTTTTGTACACAAATCCCACTGTTTTGTCATAAGTCATAAACACTTCTTGTTTAGAAGTTTCATACATTTGAATGTACTGCAAATTAATTTCAAGACACGACTTGTCAAACTTAAAATACACAGTTTATTTCAGCACAAACCCGATTAATTTTCAATTACTGTAATGTTAGATTTTGTAAGTCTTTGAAATCAATAAATAGTAAGTCAATTGAGTTGGCAAATAAGTGACGTCACAGTAAAATAATGGTGCCGATTCCCTTGGTCACAAACTAAACTAAAATTAGACTATTTCCATCTTTTTCTGTCCAATAAAACAAGAAAGAGACTAATGTTAATAAGAGCTGTCAAATTTAGTCAATCTGACACATCCATACAATTATAGTTGACATCTTAAAACGTATGGATTAAAAATACGGAAAAGTTCAAGGTAAAACTAATTTCACATCGCTAACTTAGTTCTTTAATGACACCGTCTTTTCCGTTCGCTGTATGTTAGTAAGAGATGTCAATTCTCTAAATTTAGTCTAGTTTGTGAACAAGGGAATCGGCACCAATATCATACAAAATTAATGGAGGAATCGCGTTTTGACATAGAAAGTATGTCAATTGATTGGTGATGACAATTACCCAATTTATTTATTCAAAGTCAAAGCATTTATTTCAATTAGACCATTAAAATAAACTTTTAAACATCATTTACAAGAGAGAAAATAAAAGGCCCATTCTAAAAGGTAGTTTCATATAGAAAAGAACGGGCAAGAAACTCCATACATACTCTTTAAAAAAATGTATATGTTTTACAATAACCTCGATCGTAGCAGGTGGCGTCCTTTAGTTTCTGCCTACCCCCATGGGAAAAAGGCGTGAGTTTATGTATATTATGTGTATGTATTAAGTACCTACAAAAAATCACAAAAATCGGTTCATTCATTAAAAAAAAATAAGGTCTTGTATAAAATGCTTGTAAACATTTTTAACTTTCACGTAAGCAAATCCACAGGCAACAAACTAGTATGACAGTTACAAATAGTTACAAGCTACCTGCACTGCCAACCTGATAACTAGCTAATACTTTAACCACAGCAAAGCTCGCGTCAACACGAGATGGGAATAAATTAGAAACCAACCAACTATGCATTTCCCTATTTATTACCCTAATAGTGTTGTGAGAGTAAACACTTAGGGCGCGTTCACACGACACGCGCACGTTCAGCGCACGCCACCCGCGTCCAACTCGCATTGAAATTCGTTAAATAAGAATTTGAGCCTTATAATGCATCAATAGATCTCAAATTGCATTTAACGAGGTCTACACGCGCACGCCATGCGCACGCCCCGCGCCCGCCTCGCGCCAACCCTGCACTCGCCCTGCCCACGCTCTGCACCCTCCTGGAAGCCACTATGCCTAGTGAACGAAGTAGTCCAGTCACTAGTAGTTTAAGTGGGCGCGAGGCGTGTGCGAGGCGGATGCAGCGCGTGTGCGGGTTTAAGGCGGGCACAACGCGTGCACGGGTGCTGTGCGTGATCGGCGCGTGTCATCTGAATACGCCCTTACAGGCCACGGAACTATAAATCTTCCCTTTTGCTCTTTGAGATTTAACGAGCCAACTTGTACCATTACCGTTAAAGTCCACTTTAATACTAAATACTTCTACCTGATGTTAAAACGTTGAGTACTGCTGTTTATTTGCTATAAACATGTTTAAAAGATGGCTGTGCTGCAGATTTATACGAGAAAAATTCCCATTTGGTTGTTTGGCATTTGAAATTCCCACGTCACCGCTTCATCCTCGTTAAGTTACGCCTTTGGTTACTGCCCCGCTCTTTTGGATGGTAGCGTAATGTTATTTAGCTTATAGCCTCATAGCAAGGTTGTAGATTGTGGCACGTGGCGTTCTCAGTAATAAACTTCACAGAATTTAACATTTATAAAAATAATAGCAAGTTCTTATTACATCCTTTTTTCTATTTCAAATATTATTCATACAACGGAATATTATTCTACGCACAATTTCGAAACCATTTTGTTATATCTATCTACTATAATTAATTAATAACTGCCTCATTGGTCTAGTGGTCGCAAGCGCGACTGCTGTGCATGAGGTCTTGGGTTCGATTCCCAGGTCGGGCAAAGTGTTATTGGGTTTATCCATCAGGAATTTCTCAGTTGCAGTCTCGGAGTCTGGATTTGTGCCCGGTTGATGGCAATAGGCTCGCCCCCTATTACATGGGACTAAAAACATAACTGGAGAAATGTGGGTGTACTAATGGGTACACCTCTGCCTAACCCTTCGGGGATTACAGGCGTGATGTTATGTTATGTATAATAAATTAACAAAAATGAGAAAAGAAAGATATTGGAAAATCTCTCATTTAAGTCAATGGCTTTCATAGATTATGAATTTTTAGAAGTACTTGGATATTATTAAGTTATAAAAGTCATTTTTCATGATTATCTGAAATTTTATGCAAAATCATTTTTTATCGGGAGTCTGTCGATGGAATAACAATATCTTCTTAGGGCCGTCTGGACCGATAGATAATAAATTAGTTACGTAGAAGCTTTTTCATTAATAACAAAATCTTTCGTTGGTCTAGTTGTCGCAAGCGCGACTGCTGTGCATGAGGTCTTTGGTTTGATTCCCAGGTCGGGCAAAGTTTTATTGGGTTTTTCCATCAGGAATTTCTCAGTTGCAGCCTCGGAGTCTGGATTTGTGCCCGGTTGATGGCAATAGGCTCGCCCACTATTTCATGGGACTAAAAACATAACTGGCGAAATGTGGGTGTACTAATGGGTACACCTCTGTCTAACCCTTCGGGGATTACAGGCGTGATGTTATGTTATGTAACAAAATCTTTATAAATTCCCGCGAATTCGTTCGCGTCAAAGTTTTTATATTATCCCACGGGACCCGTACATTTTTCCGGGATAAAAAGTAGCCTATGTGCTATTTTAGATTATAATCCATCTCTGTGCCAAATTTCAATTAAATCCGTTCAGCCATTCTGGCGTTATTGAGTAACAAACATTTATCCATCCAAAACTTTTGCAAATAAAATACTAATAAGATTATAAAAAAACACAAACAACAACAGTTAAAATTAAAAATTTAAATAACCCCTTACGGCGGCCATCTTGAACGGATTTTCATCAAACATAGCAAAGAACATTCCCGACTAATTCACCTTTCAAACAAAAAAAAAAACAAAATCAAAATCGGTTCATCCGTTCGGAAGCTACGATGCCACAGACAGACACACACAGACACGTCAAACTTATAACACCCCGTCGTTTTTGCGACTGGGTTTAAAAATATAGAACTGGATAGATACTCTGAAAATAAATAACAGAAATTGAGAACGTTAAAATAAAATATAGCACTACAGAGAACGTTTATATCAAAAATGGTGTCGAGTATTCAGTCATATTTGATTCGATAAAATATTGCTCGAAACGTCAATATTGTCAGCTAAAAGCCAATCAAGTAATTTCATTATTTTGATTGGTAGAATGTAATTAGAATCGCTATCGTTACGCTTGTTTCCACAAATTTAATTAGCAGACGTGTTACTATGGCAAGTTTGGTGGCTTTAATAGATGGGGAAAGCCATAAGTCGTTCTTAAATTTATAGTACAGGCTGCTGCAGAGAATTTCCTTATAGAAAACGTAAAAACATATCGTCTTTTTTTAACAAAAATATACTAAAGCGGACTTAATGCCTTAGGTATTCTCTATTATCATCTTCTTCTCCTTAGCGTGTCCTTGGCGTGTTGTGTCCTTGGTGTGTGGATTTTACGTCGGTTATTTATAACCTAGGTAGCTGTCCTATACATTTAACAACTTTTTGTAAAAAAAAATCGACAAGGATTCCATACCACCATACACACATAACATAAAAAAATATTATTATTTTGCTATGTAACTACTACGCCATGCCTGAGTATTAGATACAATTTTCAGCTTGATACCTCCACGCGTTTCTGAGAAAAAGGTCCGTCTGTCTTGACAGACAGACGGACAACAAAGTGATCCTATAAGGGTTCCGTTTTTGCCAACTGTGGTACGGAACCCCAAAAAAAAGAAAAGGCAGAATTACGAATTTAATCCACGGTAACAGTCTATATCACGATGCCTTATCTACCCTGTATAGATAGGTACATAAGTAAATAAAAAACTCTGTCACATAAATAATATTTTCCCTTTGACCAGCATGTCTCAAGTCCACATAATAAGCGTTGTGATAAAAATCAGAAGCTCCGTACGTGCTGTGGATGCAATGCGACGTGACTGGCGTTTGAAATGGGAAATATATTGGGAACATTCCCATTCTATACGAAAGTGATACCTTCTGTCACAAATAAAATCCAAATATTTGCACGGCTGAAACACCGAATATAGTGAAATCCATAGATCTTAAGAACTTATATTAGCTGTCTATATTCTTGCAAATAAATATACCTATCATTCATTCATTCATTCAATAAAGTTTTTACAATATTTTTTTATAATTCTTTTGGTTTATACGAAATAAGTATTTAGTTTCTCGACTGCCTCGTTGGTCTAGTGGTCGCAAAACGTGACTGAGCCTGATGTCTTGGGTCCGATTCTCAGGTCGGGCAAAGTGTTATTGGGTTTTTCCATCAGGAATTTCTCAGTAGCAGGATGGTGTATAAGGACTAGCCAAGTTAGACTTTAGGCTTTAATATATTATCGTAAGTTATTGACCATTGAACTTGGCACCCATTTAGATGGCACTTCTTTTGTTGTTGAAGTTAACAACCAAGCCATATATTAAAATATTGAACTTGGCTCTCATTTTCCATTTATGTTTTTGATGGGTTTACTTATCTGAATACAATTAAAGTGAAGACTTTGGAAAATTTCAGTAGACAAAGTTTAATAACAGATTTTTTAATGAAAGAATTTTCTTGATTACTTTTTTAGGGAGGGAGAGAGGATTTAGGGAGAGGAGTTAGGCACAGAGATTTTCTGTCTCTTCTTATTACGTTGTGATCTAAAAGCTCATAATCAAATAACAATAATATTGATGTTTCATCAATAGTCCGAGACAGGAGCTCGCCGCCGGCTTATGCTGAAAACCAGCGCCATGGTTTTAGTGCCTCCGTGCACTGGGCACAGCATTATGCTGAGCGTAAGCCTTTTCGCGCGGTAGTGGCGAATTATTTATTTATGTACCAATTTTTTTTTTACATTTAAACAAACCTGTTTCTCCTTTGAAAAAAAAAACCGAGCTTTTTTTCGCGGCTTCGTCCGCGTGCATGTCTATAAGGGACGCTAACGAAACAAAAAATAAAAATTGAAAATATGACACAAAAGAAAAAATAAAAATTGTACACGAAATGTACAATTTTTATTTTTTCTTTTGTGTTATATGCGTCATTTTCACGTGAATAAACTGGTTTTTTTTTTCGTTCTTTCTTAATAATTCGTTAGCGTCCCTTATAGACATGCACGCGGACGAAGCCGCGAATGCAAGCTAGTTTAGAATAAAACAAACCAGACGAGGGGCGTCACGCAAATTGGGTGAAACCTAACGATTGGCCATCGACATATTTATTGAACGACTATTGACATTATGCTGACCGCGATCCCGTCGATGGAAAAGTTTGTCCGTATCATTGAAGTTGATGGGAAATTTTATCGGGAACCGTGTACGCGAACCATTTATGCATTATAATCTGAATTAATATAATAACGAGTTTATTAATTGGGTATTAACCTAATAACCAATAATTCCAAGACATAATTAGATAAGTTAAGTATGTCTTGGAATATATTATTTTATTAGAAATATTTTATTTAAGCCCTGAAAACCCGATTGATTTTCAATTAACTGCCACGTTGGTCTAGTAGTCGCAAAGCACGACTGCCGAGCATGCAGTCTTAAATCCAATTCCCAGGTCGGATAAAGTGTTATTGGGTTTACCATCAGAGACACCTCTTGATGGCAATAAGCGCGCCCGCTGTTACATGGGACTTAAAACATAACTGGCGAAATGTGGGTGTATTAATGGGTACACCTCTGCCTAATCCTTCAGAAATTACAGGCGTGATTTTATGTGTATAACCTTGGTCGCACTGTACCGACTATGTCAAAATATACTGGTCACACTGTATTTGCAAAGTAGTTTTCAATGCTTCGATAGATGGCGTTGTACTCCCGCTAGATCGCGGTGTTAAGATTTTCCGTCAATTAGTATATAAGAACTGTGAACTTAGAATAATTCTTTTACTTCTGCGAAATATACCGTTGGAACAGGGTGGTTGCGTTTTATTCGCTCCCTCGTTCCTTCAGAAGGGCGAAGCCCCGAAGCCCCGTGCTGACCCTGGATGGAAACATGTAAACATCACTAACCAGTATTAATAAGATAAAAAATTTCTAAAGAAATACTTTATTTTAGCTCTGAGACCCGATCCATTTTTAGTCAACAGTTTAAATTTGATTTCTATTGTGCAAGATATACTTAGATTAGATACATTGATTGTAAAAGTCACATTGGTAGTTGCCCCACTACCTCATACATAAGAGGCTCTAGTCTTAACCACTGAGCCATCACGTCAATAATCAAAAATATATTTTCAATCAGCTCTAAAATGTAGCAGTTTAAAAATATTATCCGCCTCAAGCGATAATACAGTAAATTCGACATCGCTCTAGCTCGTAACTTTACTGTATTGGCTCGAGGCCAACTGGCCTCAATTAAGGCTTTTCGAGCAAAAAGTGGCATTTTTAATCGGCAGCGCTGTAAAGCGCTGGATGTGCTTTTGTCTGTTGAAACTTATTATTAGTAGTGGTGTGAGGGATTCGGGAAATGAGTCTTTTTATTGTACTTTTGTATGTGTTATATGGATTTGTAGATATGCAATCGCTATGACACAAAATGTAGGTAAAGTTTTCGAAAAACAAAATGGCCAAGGCAGTGCCACGTTGTATGGCATATGCTGATTGCATTGCCATACAACGTGGCACTGCTGCCAGTCTTTTAGGCAAATGCCCCATTGACAGCGATGCGGACAAGTTTTTTGATGTCTTTCTTCTTTGTAAATTTTACATAGGTACTAATAGTTAGTACCTACTTTGTAATGTTATTTTTTTTAAACCATAGGTTTCGCCCTCTGTTACATGGGACTTAAACATAACTGGCGAAATGTGGGTTTAATAATAATAATAATTCCTTTAATTCAGGCAACTTAGCCCATAAATTACAATACATAAATAATTATTTTAACTCTGTTACTGTGATACTTCTGTTTACTTATGGGTACACCTATGCCTAAACTTAAGGGTGTTACAGGCGTGATGTTATGATGATATGTTATGAACAATAAAATCAATTGAGTTATGCAGTAAGTAAAGTCACAGTAATCTTTAATCATACAAAATCAACGGGAAAATAGTTTTGACAGTTCTTAGAATGTCAATTGATTAGTGATGTCAAATACTAAATTATGAAGAAGAAGAAGAAGTTTAAGATGAAGTCGCGTTCAAAAGCCAGTATAAAATAAAAATAACCTCGGAACGGTAACATTCGCTCATAAAACCGCTGCGTCCACTGTCATCGCAATAAAAATAGTTCTGCCGACCACAAACTGGAGATATGGTGTCGTAAAAATAAGGTTTTTTAGGAGACATACTTCCTGAATGAGCTTTCCGTGGGAATTTTGATGTGTTGCACTTTTCCGGGTAACTGTTTGTGTTGATATAGGAAACGATTTCAAATAAATTGTTTAGAAAAACATAACACATAAGGGATGATTCTCATTAGAGTGGGCCGTGCCCGGGGCGGAGCCCGGACGGGGCTCGGTTTTAATCTGTTACATATATTTTGGTATTGAAGTGCGTCGAGCGGGCCCGGACGGGACACGGATAATGCACTGTGTAATATAAATTGATTTATACAAAATATATGTAACAGGTTGAAACCGTGCCCCGTCCGGGCCCCGCCCCGGGCACGGCCCGGGCACGGCCCGCTCTAATGAGAATCATCCCTAAGACGATTAACACACAGCACCGCGCACCGCCGCAGAGGGCGGAGGTCAATGCGACATGAGATCCGCTTCACCGCCAACCGTGGCAGTGCACGGTTCCGTGTGCTAATCGCCTAACATAACACCACGCCTGTAATCGCCGAAAGGTTAGGCAGAGGTGTTATACCTATTAGTACACTCACATTTCGCCAGTTATATTTATGTCTTATGTAATAGGGGGCAAGCCTCTGTTGTCAAGCAATCTTTTGTTTTTTTTTTTTTAATCCAGACGCCGAGGCTGCTACTGAGAAGTTCCTGATGGAAAAACCCAATAACAGTTTGCCTGATCTGGCAATTGAATCAAAGACCTCATGCTCAGCAGTCGCGCTTTGCGACCACTAGACCAACGAGATAGTCCAGGAATTATTGAAATCATCATTATTAGATTGAAAGAAACTCACTATACAGGGTAATTAAGAATTTACCCGAAACCTGAAAAGGGATCATTGTACTCATCATTATTAACAACTTTTACTATTGAACTTACCATGACAAATCATGAAAAAAACAGCTGATCCACATTACGATCTTGTTATATAGCATTTTTGTAGGGATCAGCTGTTTTTTTTATGATTTCAGGATTGGTACCATAATAAAAGTTGTTCATAATGATGAGTACAATGACTCCTTTTCAGGTTTCGGGTAAATTTTCAATTACCCTGTATATACTCTCATAAATGAATAATGCCTTGAAACTTTACTTTCCCAGACTATTGTACAACTTCCAGTAGACTCGTCCTTACAATAATACCACAACAGTCTTTCAAAGTAAGCAAAAAGTCAAACAAACCCGTTCTTTGAACTTTGGGGTTCAAAGAATGGGTCGTCTGTTTGTCCTGAAACTATTATAAACGTGAAAGTTTGTGAGGATGGATGGATCGTTGTTTGTTACTTTTTGCGGAATTAAATTATAAGTCTGATACACGCATATAATATATACTTAATTATACTAACTACTGTTCCTGACTTGAGGTACTGGGCAATGAGTACACCTCTGCCTAACCCTCTATTAATTCATCTATTTTATATAATATAATGTATTTTTTTTTTCTCTTCTAAATTTAAATGTAAATTAATTGTGTAAAAACTACATAAATAGTGCATGCGGTGTTAGCCTGTAATTGTTGCACTCATAAATGTATATTGTGTTATATAATTTGGAATGATTTGTGTAAAGAATTGTTGGCTAACCTATTAATAAATAAATAAATAAATAAATAAACCCTCCGGGGAGTACAGGCGTGAAGTTGTGTGTACAATTTCTAAGACTCTCAAAATATTCTTTCGCTTCCAAACAAGTTAATTTGAAAGTATATCTCCAAAGGATACTGTTTATGTAAAAATAAGTCATTTCATTTGAATATCGAGTGGATTTTAAGTAGGTGATGGACGTACCCTAACTTTATGGGACCCCGATTTTATTACCTTCTGTTTTATGAGAAAAAAACAAGAGGTAAATGTTTGTAAAGATACTGAGGGAGCGTTTAATTTTAATAATATAAGATGCAATTTTGCATCTTAGTTGCGGGACGTCTTAACAGGATACCGAGGCCCCGGAACGTAAAGGGCAACAGAAGGAACAGGGTTTTTTTTTTTGTCAGTAAAAGTCTGACAGTCCCTTCCGCCCCACCCAGGGCGAAAGGAGTCATTTGATGATTTTTACCACCAAAACAAAAAAGCCTCGTATTTATGGTAAACATTTTTTTAGCAACATGGTTGCATAAACATGTATTGAGTTGCTGTCAACATATTGCGGGCAGCACTTGTGTTGCGGAGTTGATCACGCCATGCTGCAGAGTTGACGCTCAGCAGCATTCTCGCCGTTCATCAACAACGTTGATCAACTGTTGCTATACAAATGTTTACCATAAATACGAGGCTTTAAGGTGGCATTCCGATGTTTAGTGACCGCGACCGGCGACCGGCGACCGTGGTCGCGTGACTCACTCTTAGTATGAATTTATATGGAACCCTAAACAACGCAAGCGACCACAGGTCGCACGACGCGGTCAGTTTGCGTTGCTTAGGGTCGTCGGTCGCGGCCGCCAACATCGGAACGCTACCTTTAGCCGAATTTTAGGAGGTTGTCATAAAAGACATAAATACCTAAGTGATCAAGTGTAATTACGGTACTTACCAGGTCAATAATTGATGATGATGATAGGAGGTGCTCGTGGCTCAATAATAACAGCCGCACGGGACGATCCACCAGGTTAAGCTACACTTGCCAGGGTTAGTCCGTGGATGGGTGACCATCTTTATACACCGAGACGCCTCCGTGCCTCGAAAAGCACGTTGCCATGCCGGCTGTCATACGTGAACCTTTGACAGTCGTTACGGATAAGCCAGAGAGTCTGACAACCAGTCTTACCTAGAGGTATCGTATTACCCAGTTACTGGGTTGAGGAGGTCCGATAGGCAGTCGCTCCATGTAAAATACTGGTATTCAGCTGCATGCGGCTAGACTGGAAGCCGACCCCAACATAATTGGGAAAAGGCTAGGCAGATGATGTACTTGGTTAGTCTTCATTGAGATTGGCCTCGCTAACAAAAGCACGTGCCCCTTGTAACAAAAGCAATTGTATTCTTTTTGTAGGCCTTTTTTTACTGTAAAAATGTGGCACAGAATTATTTATAAGCCTAAAAGAAAATTCTCTTTAATTAAAATAATGGAATTCTTAATATCCATGATCTCTGTAAGTACTTACCTATCCGATTGTTGGTTTCTTTTTTGAATTCAAAGATTTTTGGATGAAACGAAGATTTTTTTTTCTTTTTCATGTGTGTAAATACTTATGAGTTAAAAGAAAAATGTGAGTTTACTTGCTTTATGATTTCTGTACGTGTTTATAATGTACCTACTGAGACTTAAGATGATAACGCTTTTTTATTACTGGTCTGGTTTGATTTTCGAAGTATTTATTTTAGTATTATTAGTTTGAGCACCGATGCGTTGAGCAACAAAGGTTGATGCCCTTAGACTACCACATTAAAATGTTATAACTATTGCCATCAACCGGGCAAAAAATCCAGACTCCGAGGCTGCTACTGCGAAATTTCTGGTAGAAAAATCCATAAATACTTTGCCTGACCTGAAAATCGAATCTAAGACCTCATGCTCAGCAGTCGCGCTTGGGACCACTAGATCAACGTGGCAGTGTGAGTGTACTAATGGGTACACCTCTGCCTAACCCTTCGGGGATTACAGGCGTGATGTTATGTTATGTTATTATATTTGTTTTTAGTATCATAATCAGAACTGTTTAAGTTACAAGCCAAATTATTTTCGTAAAACTTGAGCTCACTTGTGCAATACATTTTTCATATGGACGCAGCATCCGTTGGTACTGCACTCGCAATCTCAGTAATGCATCCGTTGTTTACCATTTTCATAAAAGAGGTATTGTGTGTTTGTTTGCACACCCTGCTTCAATGCTGATATTAAAGTTTCTAAATCTTTCTACTTTTCTACGATGAATTGTCGTTTCTATTTGTTTATACGCTAGATTATATCCATGTCTTGATACATACATACATACACTTAATTATGCCTTTTTTCCTATGGGGGATGGAAGAAATCATACAACGCCTCTTGCTATGATCCTTACGTAGTCCTTCACCTCGTCCACGTTCATACATCTCGTCAAACAAGCACGCCGGTAACGAGAACTGCGTACCTGACCTTTCTGAAGAACGTCACCAATAAGGTCAGTGTTGATCTTCCTAGGACGTCCCCTCCATGCGTTGCCTCTCACATCTGCCATATACATTCCTTTTGTTAACCACCTTTCACACATCCTCTCAGTATATATGACCCATCTAAGTCATACTCTTTTCAATATTTGTCTCTATATCTTCTTTTAATCCGCAGCGGTCTCGTATATCCTCAATCCTCACTCTATCGTTCAAAGTTACAACACATACTACGCAAGGACCACAGCATTAATCCTTTTTTCATGCCTCGTTTGCCATACCCAACATTCAATTCCATACATAAGTGTAGGCACCAGCACGCCGTTGTGAACAGCCAGCTACGCCTTTACACTCCATTATTATCACGAAAATGTTTTAAAAATAATTTCGACTACATAATTGCGACACACATGACATCAAACTCGAAGGAAATAAGCAATCTTAAGACAAAATGACTTTTTTGATACACCTACATAATGGGTATATTAGGTACAGTCAATAAAAGAAATAGGTATGCAGGGTCTTTACATATAGTTAAAGTATTTTTAGAAACAGATGATTTTTTTCAAATGTAATTTAATTTAAAAAGTAGATAATAAACAGTTTATTAACTATAGTAAGTTTCAATCAAAGACATCCATCGGTTTCTAAGAAAACTTCAACTATACCTGACGACCATGAATACCTGTATTTTTTGCTAACTGTACCTTGTCTTCTACCTTCAGAATCAGTTTCCATACTGCGTGAAATTAAGAGGAAATGGAAAAAGCTTAATTTGAGATTGAGTTTTCTTGACGAGATTTATTTTTTCTATCGTTTTCCAATTACCGTGGAGAAAACAATGTTTATGAGAAAAAATAATAACAAACAATACCAGTTTATTATTGCCCCACTGCAACAGGATACCGTGGCCCCGGAACGTAAAGGGCAACAGAAGGAACAGGGTGGTTTTTTAGTTAGTAAAAGTCTGACAATCCCTTCCGCTCCACCCAGAGCGGAAGGAGCCATTTGATGATTTTTACCACCTCAAAAAAAGAAAAAATGGCAATGGCCTCTTCTCGTATAGAGAAGGTATGAGCATTGATCATCACACTTGCTCATGACGGATTGGTGATCAGATAGTTTTATTGATTAATAGCTTTTGCCCGCGACTTCGTCCGCGTAGAAGTCAAGCATACCATAAAACATGCTTATGATACTCGTCAATTATTGTAGCTTTCTATCAGTTTAATTTTTTTTTTCATCGCGCTGCCACTTTCTTGCAAAAACGAAAAGCAAACAAACAACCTTTTATATTGATATAAAAGTAGATTAAATAAATTCACTTTCCCTCACGATGTTTTCTTTCACAGATGTCAGTGAAGTCCAAAATAATTTTCTAAAGGTGCCGATTCCCTTGGTCACTAAACTAAAATTAGACTATTTCCATCTTTTTCTGTCCAATAAAACAAGAAAGAGACTAATGTAAATAAGATCTGTCAAATTTAGTCAATCTGACACATCCATACAATTATAGTTGACATCTTAAAACGTATTGATTAAAAACACGGAAAAGTTCAAGGCAAAATTAATTTGATATCGCTAAGGCGATCTTCACACTGCCCCGCATCATGCTGCATATTGCGTGTCGACGCACCTGCGCGCGTTCCTGCGGGAGTGCAGATCTGCATCATCGTGCGGGTTTTTTGCACGCTCACGCGCGTAGGTGCGTTTTGTAGATTTACGCACGGCGGCTCTCATTTATTCGCCGTTCTCTGTGGTGGTCATGCAGTACTGAGCATCACGATAGTTTTGATACGATTTTCACGGTGGTTTTCGATTTCGAATATAAATCGATCGATATCGAGATCCATTTTCAAACACACACGTCACGCCCATTCAAAATCACGCGCGGCACTGCGGGATTCGGTGTGCCATACCTTGCGTCTCGCCCCGCACCTACGCGCGGGGGTGCATGTTTCTCCGCGTGTATGCGCGTGATCCGCATGAACGCGCGTGGATGCATTTTCTGTGTGTTAGACTGTGCGTGTTTTCCATACAAACGGAGATACTTACAAGCAACGGTAGAACACGCATCCACGCGCTACGCTGCATCATGCGGGGCAGTGTGAGAATCGCCTAACTTAGTTCTTTATTGTAACCGTCCTTCCCTTTTGCTGTACAGGAATCGGCACCAACAACTGTCAAAAAAGACAGAGAGAGCAAATACTGTATTTACCAAATTATTTATTTTTCAAATGAATTTCACCCCATAATTAAAAATGTCTCTTGTTCAGTGGGTGCGTTTCCAAACACATAAACATACATACACAAACCACCAGACCCGGAACAACTATCTACATAGACCATACAAATAGTTTAAGTCTAGACGCCTTTTTCTTGAGATGATGTTTCTGTATGACATAATTATGTAGCAGCAGATGTGACTGCTCAGATTTGGTTAATAAATTAAGTTATGTTGTACCTAGAACTGTTATGAGGCGCGGGGTGCGCGCTCGTCCACTATTCGCCATCCCATCTTGCCACACTAATGCTGGAGTTCGCGCACCTCTACGTCGTATGGCAGATAATTATAACACAAATTTCTCGGATATGGATCTATTTACTTTATCATCCAACATATTTCGAAATACTGTAATCCAAAAATTAACCAACTAAATTTACTATTTAACTGTAACCTAAGCATAAAGTAAAAAAAAAAAAAATTCACTCGCATGCCTAGTTAGTTCTTGCATAAAAAATGGAATAGGCAACATGTGGATAACGTTGTGAGTTACACATACACTATATACTTTAGATACTAAGGATTGTTAATTAAGAAACCTTTGTGTAACTGTTTGTTTTCCCAAAGAAAATAAATCAATAAATAAGTAGGTATTTGTTCCACGAGGAAATAGAACCCTCGACACGCAGCACAGCGACCGATATCTCAGCCAACACGCTACCACCATCAAATGCCGTTTGTTCAAATGATTGGAATACTTACCAACTAATGGCCAAGTTGGTCGAACATTTTGAACGAATAAACGGGACCCCTTCAAAGGTAAAGGTATTCCGGTTAAAACTACGAAGGCAAGGAATTTCTTTGAACGGTAATCATTGAAGTTTACGGAATAAATTAACCAATTCTTCGCTGCATTTATCCAGTTAGGAATTTTATTACTCAAGTCCCACGTTATGAGTCACGATTGATTATTTATATTATTATGTCGTACCGTTATGACAGCCGGGGTTGAGCGGTTAATTGTAAATTCAAAGTTCAATAAGTGTTTCAAAAAGTTATTATTTTGATATGTAACTACACAAATTTACTATTCTTCTTTTACCTACTTGTGCTACATGGCATTGCTTCTTGCCAGTCTTGCGAGCGTCGAAAGATCAACAGTATCTGCCCAATTTTGTACAGAAGGTACACTTAGTGGCATAAAATACACTAGATTATACTAAAAAAATTGCACACTTAATTTATTTATATAGTTGCCCGGTTGCATAAAATATCTTCTAATCGCAATAAAAAGCACGCCATTTTGGCACTCTAGTAAATAAGCACCTAAAACGAACTCTCAAGTTGACAGACGAGTACCCCGAAACGCATAAACGAACGGAATCACATGTGTCAAGTGACAACAAAAGCAAAACAAAATGACATTACGAAATGTCAACCAATTAAAACGCAATCGTACATGCAATGTTGCCATATGTTTTAATTGTATTACTGGTTATTAGGTTATTTTTGAATAATTTATTAAATAGTTAAAAAATATTTATGAATAAAAGTAAAATTATTTTCGAATTCCCCTATTTGTTCTCTACGATTTGGTGCATGTGTACCTCGAGGTACATATTTGGGCAAAGTTGTATGGGATTTTGTTGACCTCCTTTGCGCCATAAATGACAACCTTATCTTTTCTCTGCTCCAAGGGGAGACCTGAATATTTGTTATTAATTTAGTTAGCTTAAGCTTACGGAACTCTCAAAAACTACTTCATATTCAACGTTTACTCAGATGTTCGATAAAAACACTAAGTATATACGCTTGAATAACCTACAAAGAGCCTCCCCCCTTAATTCAACATCCCATTCAAACCGAAAATCATCTCCATTCTTTCCAGCAACATTAATATTACAGAACAGCCATAATTCACCTTCGGAAACACGCAGTACCAATTCATCTTATCCCCCCCTACCTTCTTACGCATAAGTCCCGAACTACGTTTCCAAACTTTTTGACAGACCTCCCTCTCTCCCCCCCCCTCCTGTCAAAAGTTCCCTGACATCTGAATCGTAATCGACATGGGGAATCGATTTCGGCAAAGCGAGAATCGATTTGCGTTGTGGAAACGTCAGGTGGTCTCGACAGTCTGTGGGATCAAGTGGGAATGATAAAGTTGGACGAAGTTTTTTGTATGAGTGGGCTGTCTTAAGAGGTTTTTAGACTCAAGAGATTTAGACTGGAGTCGTTTAGTTTATGAGATTATTTAGAAGTTTATGATAGACCTCTGTTTTGTATCTTTTTATTTGTGATGCGTCGATTTGTTTTTTGTCCTAGTATTTTTTTTTAACACAATATAACGACGTACCATTTTTAATTCATTTTATTTATGTTTTGTGATTATTGACATTACTTTACCAGTCTTACCAAGGGGTATCGTATTACCCAGTTACTGGGTTGTGGAGGTCAGGAACATAGTGGGAAAAGGCTAGGCAGATGATGATTTACTTTACTCTAATCGGGCCTTCAATCAACAATGACTAAGGCCCATATGCGCCAAAAGCTTAACTCAGACTTAGTTGCTAACACAAGATTAAAAGCTGATATAGGCAGGTGCGAGAAATATCGTGTTGTGGTACATTCCCGTCTATGATCGGTCACTTATGACACGAGAGCCGCGCGGTCCCGCAATGTACGGCAAATCGCACGATATATTTTCTCGCATCGTCTAAATAATGCTTTAATTGTAAAATGTCATAGTACGTAATAGGCGCGTATTAGCAACTAACTTGGAGTTATATGACTGAGTATGGAGTTTCTTGCCCATTCTTCTTCATAAGAAACTACCTTTTGTTAGGAGCAACTGGCTTCATGTTTTTTTAACTTATAAATGCCATATAAACGTGCCGTTTTAGTGGCCCAATTAAAAAAAAATGAAAACAAAATGTCATATTTCCAATTCAAAAATCGAATTTTTCGTTCCGCATTTCTTCTACATTCTTCACGATTGACAGCATCAAACGTCAAAAAATTCAAATTAAGAATCATCCTTTTTCAAATCAACTAAAAAGCAAAATGGATACCCAAACGTCAAACCCACAGAACATAATTCTAAGAACCCTTCGTTCTTTACATGTGATCGTACAAACCCGAGCTGGCATATGATTAGATCGAAACGTCATTTACCTGTCACTGTCACTATCTAACCTACTATTGGTCGGCAGATCCAATATATTTGCAAATCGAACGAGTTTATAAAAATGAAAAAAAAACTGTTTTTTGTTTCATGTCGATGTCATGATGGCCTAGTTTTGAAAGTTCTTCTATTTTATACATGCAAACCGTCCCAGCTTCGCACGGTTGTAAATTCCGACTTTTCCAGCTGGTTTTTATAGAAAATTCTTTCTTAAAAACCTTGTCCGGTAAATAAGGAAAACAAAAAAAAGAACCAGTTAAATCGGTCTAGGCGTTCTCGAGCTTTGCGCGTAAAAACACATTTTTTTTTTGTTAGCCTGTTCTGAATAGGGAAAGATGGAAGGAGTGGAGGGAGGCCTTTGCCCAGGAGTGGGACAGAACAGGCTAACAAAAAACACATTTAGCCATTAATTTTTATTTATATAGAAGTTAGATGTTCTATCTAATTTAACTTGGTTTTCATCGGACATCGGATAGGAAAACATCGTGAGGAAACCTGAGCTTATAATTAATACCACCTTCGATTGACAAAAGAAAAAAACCTTTGAGTATAAAGGTATGTAAGGCGAACTGCCTAAGGCATTAGGTATTTTCTGTTAAAGTACTTTTTGTTACATAAAGTAAAAATCCATACTAATATTGTAAATGCGAAAGTGTGTCTGTCTGTCTGTCTGTTACCTCTTCACGCTTAAACCGCTGAACTGATTAAGGTGAAATTTTATATAGAGATAGTTTAAGACCCGGGGAAGGACACAGAATAGTCTTTATCCCGGAAATCACCCCCTAAGGCGGTGAAAAGGGGGGTGTTTTGTATGCAAGTACGACATAAACAAGTTCCACGCGGACGTAGTCACGGGCAAAACCTAGTAAATAAATATAAGTAAATTTGAAATTTTCAATCATGGTCATCACCATGCTTGAAAATTTGAGCATTGATCACCACGCTTCATCAAGCGTGGTGATCAATGCTCGTGCCTTCTCTGTATGAGAAGAGACCTTTGCCCTGCAGTCAGACAATAATAAGCTGATATTACCATTACAAAAGTGTGCCAAAAAGATAATTATTCTGCCAACTTAACCTCATAATCCCATCTGACAGTAAAATGAGAAAGCCTCGAACTATACGGAACCATTGAATAATATTATTGTATTTGTGGATAGCTGGCTAGGCAATTAATATTATGTTTCAGCTTCAGTGGAATTAACAAGGCCGCAGGTTTGTGCCCGTTCTGCGAATTGTTAAGTTATGGTATAACTGTGTTTGTATTTGTTATTAAAATTGTATACATTTTACAAAAAATATCGCATGGATTTTTACTATAAAAATGTACCTACGTAATGTACTTACAGAATATTCTACATTTATGGAGTCTATTTAGGGACATTTAGGTTACCTTGAAAGGAAAAAGGAATCCTTATAAGCTAAGTTTGTCGTTCGTCTGTCAAGACCTTTTTTCTCAGGAATGCGTTGAGATATCAAGATGAAATTAATATCAATCACTCGTTTCTGACATGCATGACACTCGTCTCTGCCACCCGCGATACTCAAGACTGACACTCGTGATTTTCGAATCTGGCACTCCCGATACTCGAATGCCAGTCATTAGCGTGACACTCTTAAATCACTTTGACAGTCCTGACTTGATTCGGACAGCTGTCAGCTTAAAACCCGACTCTGACAGCTGTCAGCTTAAATCCCGACTCTGACACTCCTGAAACTCGAGTCTGACATTCACGACACTCTACTCAGACACTCGTGCCATCAAAAACAGAAGCACTTCAACTTTCTGCATATTAAGCATAAATAACTATATCTAAACTATCATAACAGTTATAAAACATGCATTTGCGCCAAATTGCTACCATTTGGCATTTTGCCGGCCATATTGTCATTTTGGCAGAGGTTCCGCATACCAGGGGTGACAAACTTAATCCTCAACATGACATAACTGCCTCGGGTTTCATACACCTGGCTGATAGATTGCTGTGTAAAAGCATGTTTTCATATTTGAAAAGCGAATTTAATTTAAAATAATGGGTACCAAAAATATATGGCTTACTTTTTTTATTCAGATTTATGAATTTCATTTAGAATACACTGACCTTATTGGTGAGGTTCTTCAGAAAGGTCAGGTGCGCAGTACTCATAATCAGCCTGCTTGTATGACGAGATTTATGAACGTGGAAGAGGCTAAAGGAAGGAAAGGATCGTAGCAGGTGGCGTACTGCGGTTTCTGCCTGCCTCCATGAGGAAAAGGCGTGAGTTTATATACATATGTATGAATGTACATTGCTTATGTAAAATATTGAAGTTAACAAAATTATTTAAACATCAATTTAACTGACTTATCCTATTCCTATTAAAAGCGGAAGTGAGTATAGATGGATTAATATTTTCTACTTTTTCACGCTTAAAGCTTGATTCACACATATCAGTGAAGTCACAGATCCGGCACCGCCCCGTATTAGCCTTAATTATTCTTTCATACATTCTCTATGAACGCGTTCACACTTGTCAGTGTCAGTTCAGCGTTCATAGAGAATGTATGAGATGTGTATAAATGTTATTGTACATCCTATCGTACCTATATTTTATTTTACACAAGCGAAATCAAAAACCACAGATCGAAAAGGGTCGAAAATGCCACACGGATTAGACAAAACACCTATTAAACCCTCATACCGACCTATCCGTCACAATATAAGCAGAATATATACAATAGAAGCAGAAGGTTGAGTCTATAAAATCAATCTGCCTAAGCCTTTTACTATGTTGGGGTCGGCTTCCAGTCTAACTGGATGCAACCAGTATTTTACGTGGAGCGACCGCCTATCTGACCTCCACAACCCAGTACCTGGATAATGCGATACCTCTTGGTAAGACTGGTTGTCAGACTTTTGGACTTGTGACGACTCGTAACGACTGTCAAAGATCAACGTAAGACAACCGGGACCAACGGTATAATGTATTTTCTGCGGCAAGGAGGAGTATCTGTGAAAAATTTCACATTTCTAGGTCTCCGAGATTTAAGCTAGGTGTTGAAGAGACACTGAGTCATGTCAAAATAACATAACATAACATCACGCCTGTAATCCTCGAAGGGTTAGGCAGAGGTGTACCCATTAGTACACCTACATTTCGCCAGTTATGTTTTTAGTACCATGTAATAGGGGGCGAGCCTATTGCCATCAACCGGGCACAAATCCAGACTCCGAGGGATCCAAATTCCTGATGGAAAAACCCAATAACTCTTTGCCCGACCTGGGAATCGAACCCAAGACCTCATGCACAGCAGTCGCGCTTGCGACCACTAGACCAACGAGGCAGTCAAAATAACAGCTTTGTATTTAATGCATAAAGTCAAAGTCAAAGTTAAAACAATTATTTCAATTAGACCAATTACAGGCGCTTTTGGATTTTTAAGGATATATAATACCTGGACATTTTTCACGACACCTTAGGGAAAAAAAATACTAGATAGCTTTGTCTCTGTTACCTAACGTTAGTAATTTATATTATTTTGCTTTGTATAATATTTCTTTTATTTTTTATTTTTCTCAGTTTTGTCCTTTACACATTTGTCTTTGAATGATATGTATGCTTATAATTGGTGTGTACATTAGATATAATAATTTGTAACAAGTACATTGTACTTTAATTTTCTCAATGTATAATGTATTCACTGTTAGTGTACTTAATAAATAAATAAATATAAATGGATACGTAGTATTTGTACAACTGAGGCCGTTTGACCTTCTAAACCTATCTGTTTTATGGTAGGTCTGTGGTTGTGGACGAGCCGTAGTACATAGTTCATTACTATCCTACTTAATCCCAGCGCTTTCCGATCGGGTTGGATCACGTCGCTTTTAATCAGGTCACCACAATTTAACGTTTTAAAACCAATGTTGTTTTTCGTTTGTTTTAAAAACAATGCCTTTAGATTTGAACTGTATCGCGGATGCGTTTACAAATATATAAAGTCACATACACACCCTCGTTACGGGTCTTCAGAAGCCCGGAAGTCTGACTACCAGTCTTACCAAGGGGTATTACTCAGTACTGGGTTGTGGAGGTCAGATAGGCAGTCGCTCCATGTAAAATACTGGTATTTAGCTGCATTAGGTTAGACTAGAAGCTGACCCCAATATAATTGGATAAAGGCTAGGCAGATGATGATGACGCACCCTGCCAGGCCGAGTACAACTACTTTTACTAGTAGGCAATGCAAATATTTATTTCGTGTGGGAATCGAACGGTGGAAATATTGCAAGGTGTATTCTAAAATGCTGTCAAACATAAACACCAACAAAACCAGTATATGCTTATTTTTGTCCAGGTGTCCTTATTTTATTTTATTATTTATATCCAGCTATGCACTAGGTCTTGGGTTCGATTCCCAGGTCGGGCAAAGTGTTATTGGGATTTTCCATCAGGAAATTTCTCAGTAGCAGCCTCGGAGTCTGGATTTGTGCCCGGTTGACGGCAATAGACTCGCCCCCTATTACATGGGACTAAAAAAATAAAGCGAAATGTGGGTGTACTAATGGGTGCACCTCTGCCTAACCCTTCGGGGATAACAGGTGTGATGTAATGTATGTATGTATTTATATCCAACCTCCTGAAATTTTACAAGGATGCAAATCTGCACCTTATATTAACAAACGATAATGATCATAATTCTGTAAGTACATAAAGCCTGATATCATATGATAGTGAGCCGTTTCGCGCGGTAGTGGCGCATATTTCTTAAGTACCTATTTGTATTTTTATTTATTTTTTAGATTGTATACCAACTTGTTCTTATAACAAAGAAGAAAGAAATACTATTTGTTTATTCACGCGGAAAAAAATGTACTCAATAGCAAAATAGAAACAAGTTAGATAGTTAGTTTAATTTGTTTTTATTTTCAATTTTTTATTTTTATATATATGCATCATTTTCGCCTTAATAAAACGGTTTTTCTTTCTTTCTTTCAACCAATTACACAAAATGTATCTTCACTTTCCTATTTTCCCAACTACTCACATTTTCATAGCAATCGGAAAACAAATACCGTTCCCACGTACTTACAATGTCTCAAACAGACTTACAAAGCAATTTATATGCTGGACAGCTTTAAGTATTGCTATAAACCTGTCTAGACGACCTAGGTACTATCAACGGTTAACACTTGATAACTCTATCGTTTACTAACAGTTCTTTGAACCTAAGGGCCTAACACTATCGCACTGATGTAAAAGTACTAATTTCTAATCAATTTTGGGATTTGGAATACGATTATCATAAAAACTCCAGACGGCGGCCATCTTGGACCGATTTTCATCAAACATAGCGCAGAACACTCCCGACTAATTCACCTTTCAAACAAACAAAACAAAATCAAAATCGGTTCATCCGTTCAGGAGCTACGATGCCACAGACAGACACATAGACACGTCAATCTTGTAACAGCCCGTCGTTCTTGCGTCAGGGGTTAAAAAAAGATAATCGGAAATCTCTGTTTCTATCGAAAACTTAAAATCGGTCGAATTTTGCTGTAACACAACTTACTTTTCGTAAAATCATCATCATCATCTGCTTAGCCTTTTCCCAACTATGTTGGGGTCGGCTTCCAGTCTAACTGGATGCAGCTGAATACCAGTGTTTTACATGGAGCGACAGCCTATTTGACCTATATAACCCAATAACTGGGTAATACGATACCCCTAGGTAAGACTGGTTGTCAGACTTTCGGGCTTCTGACGAAACATAGCGGCTTAATGTGATTTCCGAGGCACGGAACGATGTCAGTGAGGTCTAATATACACTTAGAAAGTACATTTTAATTTAAAAAAGACACATTGTTACTTGCCCGGGTTCGAACCCACAACCTCATGCATGAGAGGCGGGCGCCTCAACCACTAGGCCATCACAACGCACTTTTCGTAAAATGTTCTCTAATAAACTTTTTAGACCTATATTCTGCTAATGCATTGTTTTTTCACGTTTCATACAAGGCCCTATAACCAGGTTTCTCTGTATAAAGTAAAAATACCATATTTACGATCTGGGGCGCCGACTCCGTGGGTGCTCGGGTGCCGAGAACCCACGATTATGAATATCTAAAATAATTATCTTTCTCATCTTTGAACCCGTCCCGCGATTAGCCTAGATTTACGTAAAATAAATATTTTGTATTTTCTTGTGTCTATTAAATAACAAAAATATACCTATATAAGTAGCTAGGTATGTCATTAAAAAAGCTGGAGCACCCACGGGAATTTTAAAAACTCGGTGCCGCTGTTTACGATACCTACTTCAATTTCCTCGAAACTAGCTTTTTCTGTGATACCCCTTTTGCGTTTAGCAAGACGGCATAATAGATTCAGGATGTTGTTAAAGCTTCCCCGCTTGTGTAGCACCTCTAACACGTTTACACAGCCACTGGTCGATGGCTTTCATGCTATAATACACAAACGCACAGCCTGCCTGCTTGCCAAAGCGCGGGTCAGCACAAATAACATCCTGCAAGTTATTTGTTTATTTATTCAGGTTTTCCAACAGCTTCTGTAACATAACATCATGCTTGTAGTCCCCGAAGGGTTAGGCAGAGTTGTGCTCATTAGTATACCCACATTCTAGACTCCGTATTCTATAAAGTTCACTTCGTACTCAAATGACTGCATATAAAAAAATAACGAACTCATTTGTTTTAAAAGCAAATCATTCTGTATTCACAACGACGCTATTTGAATTTTGAAATATTTAATAGCTTCGACACGTGACTTCGTCCGCGTCAACGTTAGAACACACACACACGCACACACCCACACACACACACACACACACACACACACACCCACACACACGAACACCCCACACAAACCACACTCACACACCCCCACATGAACTGTATATTTTTTCGGTACTGTAAATAAATAAATAAAAAAACACGCGAACGAAGTCGCGGACAAAAGCTAGTGCTTTTATATATATGTTGAACCAATCACTTTGTCTTATACAACGCCGCTTCAAGAAAAATATGAGGTAACCCATCTAAGCATATTTTTTTAGGCTAAAAGCAAAATACATCTTTTCTAAATCCTTAACCATTACTCCTAAACATTACTGAAATTATTCACGGCAAAATATTTCTTTTTAAAACATTCTGAGCTCATTTCTTACAATGGGAACAAACATTACCATTTATTTTCCCAGGCCTGGGAATAAGTTGACAAAATCGTCCTAATTTACAATTGTAATATAAACATTGTCTCAAATCAAATTCTTTGAACAAATTGAATATTTCAATTGTTTTCGTTGAAAAGGAAAATAAAGAAAGTATTGTTTTGCATTGTAATATGGTATAGTAGCAGCTGAGCGTGAGATTTGGGGTTCAATTCTTGAGTCATGCAGTATTTACGTACTGTTTTACAAGCTTTTATTTAGCTTGAGCTTGAGTATGTAAGGATCGTAGCAGGTGGCGTTCGGTAGTTTCTGCCTACCCTCATGGGAAAAAGGCGTGAGTTTATGTATGTGTATTTAGCTTTCACTGTTCGTATATATGTTAGTACCTAAGTGGTCCTTTCAAAATTTAAAAACCATTTTTCGACCATTTTTTGGTATTCAATTGAGCTGAGCTGATTGAAAACCACAAACAAACAGGATTTCCTGAAAACATTTCGTTACAGATAGAAAAAATAATAATTCCATATTGCCTAAATCGCAACAATAATATTCAAGGAAGTTATCAAAAAGGCATATTATCATAAAAAAAACCTGCAGTCAAATAAATAGTAATAAATATGTAAATGGCTGTCATAAAATAAAAATATACATAAAAAGAGAAGTTTCCTCAAATCGTGGAACATAAAATGGATATTTTCAGCGAATGATACAAGTTATAAAAGAGGTTTTATATAAAAAGAAGTCGCCAAGTGCGAGTTGGACTCGCACATGAAGGGTTCCGTACCACCATACAATATTTAACACAACATACAAAAAAAATAGTTTATAACATAACATGACATCACGCCTGTAATCCCCAAAGGGTTAGGCAAAGGTGTACCCATTGACTAAAACATAACTGGCAAAATGTGGGTGTACTAATTGGTACACCTCTGCCTAAATAAGTTTATAATTGCAAAAAAGTAATTATGATGTCACTACTTTACGGTCTTCTGATTTATTCTTTTACTTGTGCTACATAGCATTGTTTCTTACCAAGTTTCATGATTCAAGGTCAACGGGACGACCAATGAAGGTTTTGATTCCCTACCTAGCGTCCAAATATGCGTCATAAATGGCCCTATCTTGAGATTGCGTTGACTTAAAAGTTTTATTTTTTCACTGCTTCAAGTGGTAGCAAACCTGATTAGGTATTTGATATTAATTTCGGCTTGCAACTCCACGCGTTCCCAAGATAAAATGTCCTGACAGACAGACGGATGGATAATAAAGTGATCCTATTAGGGTTTTTCCTTTTGAGTTACGGAACCCTAAAAAAACAAACAAATGATTGAATCGGAATGAAGGGAATATAAAAGGAGACAGTGGAATTCTTATTACTTCCCTTTGGTTGAACAAAAACCATGTGAATTGAACTGTGCCAGATTACAGATAGGAAACAAATTATAATGCCGGCCTATTATTGACCCATAGCAGGGCAATGACCTCTGCCCATACAGAGAAGGCACGAGCAATGATCACCACGCTTGCTCGGCGGGTTGGCGGTTTTAGACTTGCCTTGGTCTAGTAATCGATGATCTAGGATTGGGTTCCCAGATAGGGCAAAGTGTTATTGGGTTTTCCCATGAGGGATTTTGCAGTAGCAGCCTCAGAGTCTGGGTTAGTGCCCGGCAATACACCCCCCTATTACTCGCCCCTATTACATGGGACTTAAACAAAACTACTCGCCCCTATCACATGGGACTTAAACAGAACTCGCGAAATGTAGGCGTACGAATAGCTAACATATCGGCCTAACCCTTCAGGGATTACAAGCGTGATATTATGTTGAAACCAAATATTTATAATTAAGGATTAAGCTATAATTATTACTGGTTGCTTGTTTAATAAATAATTCAGCCTAACCCTTCGGGGATTACAGGCGTGATGTTACGTATGTATTATAAAAGAAGTAAAGTTTGTGTGTTTGTGAGGTTGTAGGGGGTAATCTTTGGATTTACTGAACTTGAAAATTATTTCGCGAATTGGAATCTACATTACCTTAAGACTTGCTAACGTTTGCACTGGAAAATACTACTTATTTTTTTTTTAATAAACTCTTACACACAGAAATTCCTTATAGAAAAACCCAATAATACTTTGCCCGACCCAAGACCTCCCATTTCCTATTTTTCTTTACCTATTTTTTAAGAAATTCTGTTTTGTCAAAAGATATTAACAAATTAATCTGTCGTTGCCACATAACGTTAAATAGTCTTACACAAAAATGTTACCATGCGTGAAAATATACCATTTCAAAGGGGTGTCGTTTTACTATCCATGTTGAATAAACATTTAAGTAAGTAAGTAAGCTAGGTGTTGAAGAGACACTGAGTCATGTCAAAATAACATAACATAACATCACGCCTGTAATCCCCAAAGGGTTAGACAGAGGTGTACCCATTAGTACATCCATATTTCGCCAGTTATGTTTTTAGTCCCATGTAATAGGGAGCGAGTCTATTGCCATCAACCGGGCACAAATCCAGACTCCGAGGCTGCTACTGAGAAATTCCTGATGGAAAAACCCAATAACACTTAGCCCGACCTGAGAATCGAACCCAAGACCACACACAGCAGTCGCACTTGCAACCACTAGACTAACCTTACCTTACCAATAAGGATAAAAAGGCCTTGTCTAAAAAAACCTCACAAAAGAGAATTAGTTCATAATCTAATTAACAAGAAACAGAGTTACCAACGTGATCAGAAAGACAACTTGACAAGTTAACAAAACTCAAATTGCTCGAGGTGCCTGTAATTGAGCCGTGTACCCTTTGAGTATGAATAAGACAAGGAAACCTATCTTTTTCTTTTTCAAATCAAATCATTTATTTGCTGGAATATGGGTAGTTACATGAGGTGTTAAACAAAATAAAAACAAAATAAATTCTTGATACCATAGTTTACCATAACAGGTGTGCAAAAATCTACATGCAAAACATCACAATATACTGTTCTTCATTAATCATTAAGTCATTACTTTCATTCATATTATTTTTTTAATTTAAATAATCAATAAAGAAGGACCAGGGTGGTTTCTTTGTCAGTAAAAGTCTGACAGTCCCTTCCGCCCCATCCAGGGCGGAAGGACTCCTTAGATGATTTTTACCACACGAAAAAAGTAAGGTACGAAACCCAAAAAAAGATAGTGCATATGGAGCTTAGTTCTAGGTGTTACTATGGCCGTCACGTCTGTGAAAAGTTTACTCGGAGCAATACGGCTTTTGGAGTTCAAAGAAGCTGATTAGAAGCCATGCTTCTAGGTTGAAGTTAAAACTTCAACCAACAGTTTACTAGTGGAAACGTAAGGTATAGCGGAAGACCAACTTCTTTAAATTCACTGTATATAGCAGGTACAATTGCGGTGAACCAGTTTTCGCTCTTACGCCTTTAGTTATAAGGTTGAGAGTGGCCTATCATTCTCGGTACATCATCAACTGAGACTACTTTCAATATAATTTTCAGTTGGTATCTTTTATCTTCAAAACCACTTAAAAAAATAAAATAAATTAGAAAAACAAAACACCATCACACCTTTTTAAAGCTCAAATTTTTTGACAGGAAATGTCAAGTAATTTACATAGTAGAACGTAAATACTAATAAACAAAATTGATTTTGTCTGTTTGCAATGTAAGGATAAAAGCTTTTTACAAAATATCAAAAACAGAACTTTTATCAGTCTGTCTATGTGTCTGTTTGACAAAACCACTGGACAGATTTTGACAGGACTTTCACTGGTAGATATTAACTTACTTTTAATTTTGGAATAAGCATCTTTTTTTTATAAAATCAAGTGAACAAATAACGCCACAAAAAGTATCAAGAAATTTAGTATAAAGTTCCTTAAAATAACAAGCAATAGATTGTCTTATTTATAATCAGATACTCAAATTTTACAGACACTAATCGAGTTTCGAAGAAAACTAATGATTAATTTATTAAGTATTTTCTTTGTTGTCTTAAGCACGAGTAGGTTTGATAAAAAATAAATGAAGTTTTTGACTAAGCTTTAAATTTTTATATCTAATGCTTAGATAAGTACAAAACTTTTACTACAATAATTTAAGTTAAATTGGGATTTTAGTTATAAGGTTTAGGCAGAGATGTACCCATTAGAACCTATACCTACATTTCGCCAGTCATGTTTAAGTCCCATGTAACAGGGGGCGAGCCTATTGCCATCAACCGGGCACAAATCCAGACTTCAACGCTGCTACTGAGAAATTCCTGATGACAATACCACTATGCCCGACCCGGGAATCGAAATTAAGACCTCATGCTCAGCAGTCGCGCTTGCGACCACTAAACCAACGTTACGAGGTAGTCAAGTTCATCAGTTTAGTTAAATTAAGAAGCCAAAAATGGTTGAAAACTTAGTTCAAGCTTCATTTGTAAACTAAACTATCGCTTTCTCTAAAGCTCTAAGTTACTCCTTATAACATCAACTATCTGCCAGTAAAAGTTCCGTCAAAACCAGTCTAGCCGATTCTGAGATTAGCCAAGACAAACATACAGACAGACAGATATTTTTTTTTTTAGTTTTAATGCCTTGTAAACATTCATTTTTATTTTATTTAAAGCTACTATTTTGTCATTAAAAACTGACACTTCAATTAGATTTATATGCGTCTGTACTTTCATCATAAAATTTAACTGCCGAAGTTAAAATCTCAAAACAAAATCCAAGTAACTTAATATTCCCAAACGAAACCCGTTACCATAGCAACAGATCGAATGGCGAAGATTCCCACAAAATTGACTTAATTAAAATCAACCTCTTTTAATTGTGTTCCGAAGTAAAACCACAAACAAATTTAAGTACAGTAGATCAACTCCATACAATACGTGAAAACTGGCGCACACATTGAGAGAAAAAAAAAATATCAGCCTATTACTGTCCCACTGCTGGGCAAAGGCGTCTTCTCATACAGGTTCACTGATCACTACGTTTGCTCAAGGCGGATTGGTGATTTCAGACTTACAGGTATTAATAAAGTCCAGGTTTCCTCACCATTTTTCCTTCGCCGAACTCAGTGCTGTCCAAGATAAACTTGGAAAGTATTTTCATAAATAAAAAAATAAAAAATATAATCTTTTTTGTAAACTGACGTTCAAAAGTGCCTTTTAATTCTAATTGAAATATTATTGTTCTAATGGAAATAAATGATTTAACTTGGAATTTGACTTTTATGTATACTTTGCGTGCCTATATTGTGCGAGTAAGATTTCGCCAGATGTATATAGTAAACCTTCTGTTTTTAATTTATCCAATATTTTGTGGTAAAGGCCTCGTTAATCATAAATGAATGTTTTCTCCAATTAATAAGACAGCTGACTCTAATTAATTATCTCTTATAAAAGAAGGTGGAATAAACGAGCCTTTAATGCTTGGATATTTTGTTAAATTATTGTTTTTGGAACAGTCATTACAACGTAAATGAAAGGTTTTATGATTGACTTTCCAATGTTATTTTGTTCTGCTGTGAACAATGCAATATTTATTTATTAACTGCCGCGGTTTCGGCCGTAATAAGTTACGTTTAGGATGACTGCTTTGCTCCTATGGGTCATAGCGTGATGACAATCAGGCACCTGTTCTCCACTGGGCATTCTAGGCAATAGCCCACAAAAGACCCCTATTTTTATGGGTTCTTGCCTAGAATGCCCCGGTCTTCCCACAAAAAAATAGAATTATTATTACCCAATTTAATGACTAAATATTTAATTTGCAGTGATCTTTAAAGCTTCTAGCCCTAAGCTTACCAAATTATCATATTATCAAATAAAATATGTTTTTTTATTGATTTAATTTCTATAATTTAATTAGATACAATTTGAACATTCAATTTAAATTCAATTTGTCTATTATCAAAATACGTCAAACACGTACTTCTTCTTAGTGTATCGATGGCAAATATAGATACTTATAAGTTTTGTTACATACTTATATGCCTAAGGATTACAATAGGTTAAAAACGGCCCTGATGAGAAGAGGCTTTTGCGCTGCAGTGGGAAAATAAGGCTCTAGATAGACGGACTGCATTTCAACTACAGTTCTACTGCCATATTGCAGTTTGAATGCATTTACCATGACTGCAATAAAACTGCCAACTGTGCAAACGATGTGCAGTTGGCGTGCAGTTCCAAGGACTACGCGCTCACTAAATGCAGCCCGATTGCTATCGGCATGCAGATGGTTAGCTGTTTTATTGCAGTCGTACTAATTGCATTCAAACGTCGGAGTGCAGTTGAAATGCAGTCCGTTTGTCCAGAGCCTTAAAGGCTGGTATAACATATGTCCTTATTCACACAAGAAATAACAACATCCGTGCTACCTGCATAACTAACAATCGCGTGACGTTCTCTACAAAGCAACCTGTAATATTCTTAGAAATAGTACAAATAATTAGTCCGTCAACTATTCCTAGAAGTCAATAAATTTTTTCAGACCTCCTTTACTTTGAATTTTAATTAAGTATGAAACGTTAGTCTTACTAAGGTTTCATTATTAATTTTAGCTCAGTCGTTTTTTAAAGTTAGTTAATTTAGTTTCGTTTTTTTTTTCTCTCCAGCCTACGCTGAGCAAAGCCCAATCTCCAGGTCCTTCCAGGAATTCATTTTGCGTACCAGTCTGATTACCTTAATAATCGTGATGAAACAATAAATTAAAAGGTAGAATATTTTTTTGTTTTTTGAATAAAATTAAATAGCGGCAATAGGCTTGCCCTCTATTACATATTTACATAGGACTTAAACATAGGGTAGATCTCTACCTAACCCTTCGGAAATTGCAAGCGTGATGTTATGTTAAAATCTTTATATCTCTTTAAAGTATAAAACAAAGTCGCTTAGATTTTTTTAAATGTGCAATGGATTTTTGGACCCAATTACTTCCCTGCGCGTGATAATGAAAGCATAAAGGCGATCAAATGACCCACAAGCCATCCATTTTGTTCGTCGCATCACAAACGATCGCTCAAACAAGCTGACCCTGCCCCAATTAATATGAAAACCGAGCTAAAAGAGTTAATTGATGCTGTTATTAAAATGGGAAAGTGGGTGTGAAATTTTTTAAAGTGGTCTTTTGTGTGAATTCGTTATTTTGTTGCAAGTTTATTACTTGAATGATATTTCAATTTTCGGGGAAAGGTTTTTCATGATGCCGTATAATTAATTATAAGTAACTGGCTTTGTCCGCGACTTCGTCCGAGTCAAAGTTGAATTTTTAATACAAACTTTAGACCCCCATTTTGCAAAATCCAAAGGGATGCCCTTGGATTTTGCAATCGAATCGACGTCTACTAATTATAAACTACCTCTCTGCCAAAGGAGATCGACAGTATCTGCCTAATTTTGTACATAAGGTACACTTATTGGCATAAAATACACTAGATTACACTGAATAATTTTGCACTCTTAAATTATTTATATAGTTGCCCGGGGAAGAGAATAAAATATCTTTTAATCGCAATAAAAAGCACGCCATTTTGGCACTCTAGTAAATAAGCACCTAAAAAAACTGTCAAGTTGACAGACGAGTACCCCGAAACGCATTAACGAACGGAATGACATGTGTCAAGTGTCAACAAAAGCAAAACAAAATGTCAACCCGCGTGACAACCAATTAAAACGCAATCGTACATGCAATGTTGCCATATGTTTTAATTGTATTACAGGTTAGTAGGTTATATTGAATAATTTATTAAATAGTTAAAAATGTTTTAGGAATTAAAGTAAAATTATTTTCGAATTCCTCTATTTTTTCTCAACGATTTGGTGCATGTGTACCTCGAGGTACATATTTGGGCAAAGTTGTATGGGATTTTGTTGACCTCCTTTGATCTTCATACGTCAAGCGGATTTCGATATTTTGTGATATTTAGATTTAGATAGATCGAAGATAGATAGTACAACAATAATCAGCACTTAAATATAAACCTTATTTTTATTGCAGAATTTCAAAAACAGTATACTCATACCTACGTGACACCATATTTAATCAATCAAAACTTTTGGAGAAAATCGTTTTTGTATTTAGCTAACATGTCCATATTTATACTCATGACTGTACACACCCATACAACCTCAATTAAGCTTTAAGTCTTTTGTAATAAAGGCGAGTATTTACTTATCTAGTTATAACTTCTGGTTACCCTTTGTTTTGTCACTCAAACAGACTGCTTTGCTTAACCAATCAAAGCTAAATGGGAAACTAAAATTAAAGCAAACCTAAGTTACTGCTATAGAGTGACCAGTACATCTTGATACTTCGTAACGCCGCCATTTGCAAAATCAACGGTCAAATTTACGTCAAAATCGGTGGTCTTTGTGAGAGTTTTGTTAAATATTTTATTTGAAGAACGTTTACTCGTTTACGGGATTCCATACACACTCTCAAGTCTAGTGAAATGTGGGTGTACTAATGGCTACACCTCTGCCTAACCCTACGAGGATTCCAAGCGTGATGTTAACATACGTGTCAAGTCCTTATTTTTTAATGAATAACTGATTTTAATGAATATTCCTACACATAAGCAGGATAATTGACGGGCCTGTTGGTCTAGTGGTTAGCGGCCCTGACTGCTATGCCGGAGGTCGTGGGTTCGATTCCCACCCAGGACAAACTTTGTGTGATGAGCATGATTGTTAGTTCTGTGTCTGGGTGTGATTTATCTATAATATGTATGTATTTATAAATTATATAAGTATGTATATCAGTTGTCTGGTTACCATAACACAAGCTCTGCTTAGCTTGGGATCAGATAGCCGTGTGTAAGTTGTCCCAAGATATTTATTTATTTATTTATTTATTTATAATATATAGGTTAAAATGGGTATTCTCCAAAATGCCAATCAGACTAGCATTTCCAAAGAGTAGCGCGTTTAAACAAACAAAAAAGTATTTTCTGCTTTATTATATTGGTACAGATTTAAAAAATTAAGATATAAGCCGTGACAGTTTCGATTATTTTGATAACATTCCCAATAATAATGAATTTTCCAATTCCACCGCAAACATAATCACTGACCTGTCCCGAAATCTTTTGAAAGCCAATTATGAAAAAAAAGCACTGGCAAAATTGAATCTTATGTTCTGAGTTATAAAGTTTAAAATTGAATGTAAGAATTGTTGTGGTTTTATTGCCAGTAATAAAATTAATATTGCACTTTTTGAGTGTTCATTTCATTAATTATGTTTAATGTTTTATAACGAAGTATGTTTGCATTTACTTTTTGGACTGTCATTTAGTGCCTGAACACTTGGAAAATATAATAAACAGTATGTTAATTAACAAAAGTTGTTAATTAACATCCATTTAACAGGAAATAATAGAGCTTTTATACATTCAGAAAAAGAATACTCCCATCCAAATTAAAAAATGTTTTTATTTTTCAAATAGCATAAACATAAAATAATACGAGTATAACATCACGCCTGTAATCCCCGAATGGTTAAGCAACACACACTCACATTTCGCCAGTTATGTGTAAGTCCCACTTAATGGGGGGCGAGCCTATTGCCATCAACCAGGCACAAATCCAGACTCCGAGGCTGCTAATGATGAGAAATTTCTGATGGAAAACTTAATAACACTTTGCCTGACCTCGGAATCGAACTCAAGACCTCATGCTCAACAGTCGCTCTAACTCACGCCTGTAATTCCCGAAGGGTTAGGCAGAGGTGTACCAAAAAGCTATTACTATGGCAACTATAACAAAAAAAAATAGAAATAAAATATACAATAAATATTAGTGTCTTTTTTATGGAACGTCGTTTTAAATTTTGTACGGTGATACAAAACCTTTCGTTTATGAGTTCGACTCGTACTTGGACGGTTTTTAAATGTTCCAAGTTTTCTACTTACTACCTATATTTTTTTACTAACAAACTTTAAGGGTCTTCTACAAAAACTAGTCTTATTAACACAAAAGAAAGGTTGCTTTTTCCAAATAATCTCATCAAAAGTCCAATTTGTTCCACCATTTTGACGCGTCCAAATAGTTCCGAGTTGATTGAGCCAATAGTGTTACTACAGCAATTAACGTAACGTAACGTTTTGCTCTTTTTATAGAGTAGCGCAATTAGCACAACCCTAGCGAATATCGATAATTGTCACAGCACTAGCAATGAACGTTAAATTGGGTGGCAATGTCTGTGAAGTTGTTATAGCCAATTTGTAATAGAAAAATAACGGTAAAATGAAGTCAGGTTTGTTAGCATTTTTCATGTCAAAGTGAAAGTAAAATCATTTTATTTCAATTAGGCCATTGAAAGGTACTTTTGAACTTCATTTATGAGAAAAAAGAATTGATTCTAGACGCCCCTTCCAAAAGGTAGTTTTGTATGGAGAAGTATGGGCAAGATATACCTACATACAGTTGCAATATTTTTCTTATAAAAATCATGATTATGACCTTCGCTCTTCTTTTAGAGAGGGGGGGGGAGCGCGCGGTGTTAATTTTTTTATTTTATTTGTTATGTTAACTATATTTTAGTGTGTTGTAACGAGCCATGTCTTATGTGTGCATCAAGTCATTGAATTATCTTTCTATCTATTTTAGTTCATGAACAGAAAGATATTTTTTTATTGAAAGAAATATTTTTTCTTTAAAGAATTGTATTCAAAATAAAATAAAATCACATATCAGTGTATGTCAAACTGACAGCCACCTCTCAACATTTAAAAAAGAGAACAATAAATTGAATTTAGAACACAAAAACGAAACACTAGGTGGGTACTTACTTTAACCCTCCTCTTACCAGAGGTTATACTAATAACACTTCTGTTTCACAGAATAGTCCAGGATAGTCTTTAGCTTGTAAAAGTAGTTAATTCCTATGCTAAAAGCATCAGCATTGCGTGAGATTGCCGCTACAAGATGCCAGCAATGCCGGAGGAGGCTAATTCGCCGTCGCATTATACAGTTAGCGCGGGAAATTGCTGTTGGCATTCGTTTTGGCGCCAAAACACAGGGTTGCTGGCGTTTAATTTTCTGTCCATGCACAAAGGAGGTTTTAATTTTAGACTTATTCTCTCTGGTCTGTTATTTTAGACGCTGCTTGTTGGTTTATTTAGGTATTTTGCTATGAAATACCTACTGTTTTTTTCTTTACAAACTAAATATTTATCGTATCAGAAAACTAAATTAATGTTGATTAGATTAGATGCTCACTGAAGAATTTCATAATTCAGTTTATTTGCGACACGCAAAATACATAATGCAACAAGAGTCTGAGTAACTTTATAAAGATTTCCATCTTTTCAACAAACTTAATTCCATAAAAAAAATACTTTTAAATAGAATAAAAACATTAAAACATTTTTCACATCGGCAACCCTAATCTGTGGCAGTCACTAATGACCACAGATTATACTAAACAGCTTGCGCTCCCCGCATCGATATTAGAACATGACTCGACAAACTCTATGGTTTTACAAATTTTCTATTAACTTTACTGTACCTGCGTGTTTATGAAATACGAACATCGTTTATTATATTTAAGGCTGCCTCGTTGGTAGTGATCGCAAAGCGCGACTGCTAAGCATGAGGTCTTGAGGTGGATTCCCAGGTCGGGCAAAGTTCTATTGGGTTCTTCCGTCTGGAATTTCTCAGTAACAGCCTTGGAGTCTGGATTTGTGCCTTGTTGATGGCAATAGCCTCGCAATAAAATAATGATTTACTAACAACATTTAATAATACTCGCAATATTAACGTCATCATTAATAGGCTCGCCCCATCATACCTATTACGCGGGCCTCAAACATAACTCGCGTAATGTGGGTGTACTAATGGGTTTGTTATGTCGTGTAAAGCAGATTTTTTTTTTTGTTAGTTTCAGAGCAATCGCTTTTTGTATGTGATACCTGGATTCATGAGGAATACCTACCCCAGGTTAGTTAGTTTTTAAAAAACATGTTTCTTGTAGTATTGTTCGCCTCAAATTTTTAAGTTTTCTTCTTATTTATTATTACAGCGGCAATAGAAATAGACACTAAAAACTTCAACTCCCTGACTATTACGTTTTATGAGATACAGCCCCCTGACATACTGACGGACTGACAGCGGAGACCAGAAATAACAACACACTTGTAATCCCCGATTGGATAGGCAGAGGCGTACCCCTTCGGGCACCCACAATTCGCCATTTATGTTTAAGTACCATGTAATAGGGGGCAAGCCATGTAAAACCGGGCACAGATCCAGACTCCGAGACTACTATTGAGAAATTCCTGATGGAAAAACCCAATAACACTGCCCGACCTGGAAATGAACCCAAGACCTCGGACGTCGCGAGGCGACATCCGGCCACCGTAGGCGCGGGCTTGCGGACGGCGAGTAATGGGTAGCTCGCCGTCCGATCAAGGACCAAGCCCGGGTCGACGGCGCGTTCTGTTCGCGCGCGCCTCAAAGAGCTGTCAGCACAGGGACGGGGCGCCCAACGGGGCCAGCACCTGCCGGGGTCGCGGGACGTCTTAACAGGATACCGTGGCCCCGGAACGTAAAGGGCAACAGAAGGAACAGGGTGGTTTTTTAGTCAGTAAAAGTCTGACAGTCCCTTCCGCC
Organism: Hoplodrina ambigua; assembly: GCA_949774945.1. Taxonomy (NCBI): domain Eukaryota; kingdom Metazoa; phylum Arthropoda; class Insecta; order Lepidoptera; family Noctuidae; genus Hoplodrina; species Hoplodrina ambigua. Next base: position 3,494,564 of record OX458990.1, read on the forward strand.
CCACCCAGGGCGGAAGGAGTCATTTGATGATTTTTACCACCTCAAAAAAAAAAAAAACCTCATGCTCAGCAGTCGCGCTTTGCGACCACTAGATAAACGAGTCAGTCAATAGGGTTTAGGCATTAACCTTAAAAACACATCCATTGTAATACAAGACGAGACTAAGTTTAAACCTAAACGTAGACTTTATGTAAGCTCCGTTCTTGACCAGAGAATCCATTTACACTTCGTCCTAGTAACTAGTTAGCACTGGATTAAGCTTCCGCGTTGGATACTGAAGTTTCGGTGCCTAAGTTAGCTAACTTAGATCCTTATTGCAATAGAACACGGTATAAGTAGCTTTCAAGTTGGAGTAACTTGAATTTTAGACTATTTCTTACTGAAATTGGTATGGAAATTTTAAAATTCGAGACAGAAGAATAATTTTAGTTTCGAGATTGAAATATTACATTTTTAAATTTAAAAAATCTCTCGATGGCGGCCATCTTGTTCAGATTTTCATCAAATATAGCTAAGAACACTCTCATATAAGAAAACAAAATTGGTTCATTCGTTCGGGAGATACGATGCCACAGACAGACACGCACACAGACTTACAAATCGCCGTGTTTGCGTCGGAAGTTAAAATAAAATGTACTAGCTTTTGCCCGTAATTTCGTCCGGGTAGTCACTGTCAAAGTCAAATCAGTTCAGTTTATTAAGGGTCTAAAAAGTTATCAGAGATCGCTCTCGAAATATCTTATTTAACATTATGCTACGAGCCAGAACCAAAGACGTGACATATAGCGGGTGAAAAAAGCCACGCGAACGAAGTCGCGGGCAAAACTTAGTATAAAACAACGCTAGGTACAAAGCGATCTACCACAAAACAATTTTTAAAATGAAGGTAGTCTATCTATTTTTAATCTGTATCCAGATCAGCTGTCAACCTCAAACGTCAAACATCGCCCTGTGTAATTTAATTAATAATTAATATTGTTTTTTGGCTAATTAACAAAAAAAAGTGTATTAATACACTCAGAATCAGTTTTTATATAAGTGACAGTGTTATCCAAATCCTTAACTGCAGATATAAGGAGAACAAGACAAGGGGTGGAAGTGCATAATTATCATTATCAATCTTCAACATCAGCATTAAAACAGGTTAGCTACACACGATCTATAACAGTAAGCTGATATGAGACTACAAAGCACGCAAGACTAGACTGAAATTTGAAAATATATTGCTAAAACAGAAGCAAATATTTGTTTATAATGTAAACAGACAGACGAAATGACTCATTAACGGAACGTTTAAATTATTCGACCAATCACGAACTCTGCCTGTGACTTGACAAGAAAAGTTTCGTTCAGAAACTTGAGGTTACCGTGTTTGAATACAAGTGATTTGAGCCTACAATCCATTTTACGCAGATTTATAAACACTCAATTTTTAGATAAATAATGGAAGAATATAATAATATAACACATCGTAAAGTACACAGAACCAGTTCGTTAAATGATATCAGCCGAGACAGCTCGGCGCTATTTGATGCGACTATGATGAGCTTACCAAATACGACACTAAATACTAGTCAAACTTTACTAGATTTAAATGAAAAAGTTCAACAGTTATCGGATGACTTATTAGTAGCTCACCAGGAAATTGAAAATCTAAATTCTGAAAATTTTAGATTAAAAACAGATCTACAAAAATATTTAAAAGTCATAGAAGCTTATAAAATTTTAAACACAACTGAAAATAACATTACACCCAGATCCGGACAGAAACGCAAACCAAAACTAAATACTGCTAAAAAACCGGACCAAAAAAGAAATAAATTAACATACTTACAAACACAAATAACAAATAAAGCAAACGTTGATGAAAAAAATGACGTATCAGAATTAATAACTGCCCAACAAACGATTCTAAATAATGAAATGATAGAAATTCAACCAGAAAAGGCTGATAAGTGTACAAGCAGTGCAGTTCAACAAAACATAACGTGTTTAAATACTCCACTTAAGAACGATAGCTTAAAAAATTATAGACTACCCGAAAAACCTATATCACAAAAATGCAAAAAACTGAATAAAATTTGTATTTTGAGCAGTAACAACAAAAACAAAATACTTCCGATAGCAGAATCAACTTTCTCTAATAAATATAATTTATGCCACTATGTTAAGCCTGGAGGTGGGACGAAACAGCTTTTAGAAGACTTACAACCAAAACTAATCGGGTTCACTATGGATGACTTTTGTATAATTCTACTAGGAGAGGAAGACTTCAAAACCACTAACAATTATGTCAACATTGTCGTTCTCATAAGAGAAGCTCTGCAAGTTATTAAACACACTAATATCATTATATGCTCGCCGACGTTCATCTGTGGGAATTATTCAGACCTCAGTAACTGGAGAATAGAGACATTCAATCATTTATTACATCTTGACGTATTAACGCATGAACACGCATTTGTCATTGACAGTAACTTAAATCTAAAATATGACGACAGTATGTTTGAAAAACACTCAGGCAGAATAAATAACTTCGGACTACATACTATTTTTAAGGACATTTTGCATTTAATTACTGACATAATAAGCCTTGACATGCAATATAACGAACAAGAGAACACAAATGATGACGTTAACAAGACGCACAATACATTTTTTCTTGACTACTGACTCATATGTAATACATCAAAATAAAGCAGGGTTAAAAAATCCTTCAGACCCTATGCCATCAGACACGGTATGTTTAAGATTATTTCACCAAAACGTATGTGGCATAAATAATAAAAAACTTGAACTAGAATTGTATATTGAGACTTTTTGTAAAGGCCTGGACTATGTTTGTATAACAGAACATTTTTTGAATGATAAATCTATTAATTTATTTCAATTAAGTAATTATAATTTAGTATCATATAACACGAGAACAAACAAAAAAAGAGGTGGTAGTCTTATTTTAGCGTATATGAATAAAAAATGTGAAAATATTGATGCAATACAGAAACTATACAGATCAGAATTTTTTGAGATTTGTGGTGTAAAGGATCTCGAGACAGGATTAAATATTTGTTGCTGTTACAGAAGTCCAAATGACAAAAATTTTGATAGTTTCTTAGGGAGCCTAGAAAAATTGTTAGAACATTTTATTGTTAGGAAGTGCATTATATGTGGCGATTTTAATGTAGATATACTCGCAGAAAATAAAAAATCTCTCGAATTTAAAAGTATATTAACATCTTACAATTTTAGGCATCTTATAAATATTCCTACTTTTATTCGAAACCAATCATCCTCTTGCATTGACAATATATTGACTAATCTTTCCGACGATGATATAGAGCAGTGTTTGGTAGATCATAATGGTTTAGCAGATGGCCATGGCGGTCTTTTTTGTAATGCAATTCTTGATAAGATTGACAAATATACACATGAAACTGGACATTACATATTGATTAATAAAAGAACATTTAACACAAAAAATAATGAAGCATTTAAAAAGAGCTTTCAAAATAAAACTAATAATGGCGTAGGCATCAATTCATTCCTCAATTATTTTAATAAAATATTTCGTGAATGTTACCCAAAGAAAACCAGTAAAGTAAAACTGATCAACAATAATCAGATAAAGTGGATTACCAAGGGAATTAAGGTGTCAAGCAAAATGAAAAGAATATTATGTTCAGGCTCCATCAATAATACTAGTGTTTATAACTATAAAATTAATTACATAAGAATCTATAGAAGAGTTTTAAAGAACGCACGAAAGTTAGCCATATCATGCCATCTCAACAAAGCCAAAAATATAGTAAAGGAGACTTGGAAACTTGTAAATGATCAGACAAAGAGAAAGCAAAACAAAGTTAGAAGAAGACTCGTTCTAAACATTGACAACAAGGTGGTTGCAGATCCACAAGAAATAGCAGATATTTTTGTTGATACATTTGTGTATAAATCATCACTTTTAAAAGCAGAAGAAGAAAAAGCGATGTCCTTCCTAAGAAACTCAACATTGAGAGTGGAAAGTGATATGAGTTTCAACTTTACGACAGCACAGGAAATAACAAAAATTGTACGTAAGATGACAAACAAAACGTCTTGTGGACACGATGGCATGCCAATATCGGTGATCAAAGACAACATAGAAATATTAGCGTACCCCCTATCTGAATTTATTAATAAATGTATTGAAGAGTCTGTTTTTCCTGAACAACTTAAATTGGCAAAAGTGGTTCCGCTACATAAAAAGGGCACTAGAACGGATCCCAAAAACTATCGGCCAATATCCTTATTACCAATTTTATCAAAAATATTTGAAAAAATAATGAAAACTAGGCTAATGGCCCACTTCAATTTAAATAGAGTAATTAACTTTAGACAATTTGGTTACCAAAAGGGGATAGGCACTTCAGACGCGGTAGATAGTCTTATTAATGACATTATTAGTAAATTGAATGAGAAAATGAAGGTAGCTGGCTTATTTATAGATTTGAGTTCCGCGTTTGACACAGTAGATCACGAGCTACTTCTGACAAAACTGGAGCATTATGGCATTAGAGGCAGAGCATTAAAACTTTTGACATCTTATTTAAGAAACCGTAGAATGTACGTAGAAATAAAAGACATGAATGCAAACAATTGTGACGTAAACTGTACAACTGAAGTAATATATAAGTCAAGAATGACCAAAATAAATCGTGGTGTGCCTCAAGGCTCTATCTTAGGACCAATATTATATGTAATATTTACCAATGATTTACTCAATTTTATGGATATCACCCACCCCGAAGCAGGACTTGTAATGTTTGCCGATGATACGAACGCCATAATTGGGTCGCCAAAACTAAATGAGTTGACAAGAAGTGTAAATATGTGTTTAAAAAATCTTTATACTTGGTATACAGCAAATAATTTAATGATAAACCCAAATAAAACCCAAGTTATGTTGTTCAAAACCACGTCACGTAACAATGATAGCATAGATATCATGCTTAACAGGGAACATATTGGACTAGTAAACGAAGTTAAATTTTTAGGAGTTTATATAGATTCCCTATTAAATTGGAAAAAGGAGCTCACTGCCATTGATTCCTCCATATCTTCAGCTTGTTATGCACTAAGAAGCCTCAGGGACGGTATTGATCTAAAGCAGCTAAAAGCGGTATATTATGCATTGGTGGAATCCAGGTTACGATACAGCATCATGTTCTGGGGGAGCAGCTACGGGTATAATTGCCAAAGAGCTTTCATACTGCAGAAACGTGCAATAAGAACGATTGTCAGAATCCCACAACGAGAATCATGTAGAGAATATTTTAAAAAATTAGGCATATTAACAGTACCAAGTTTATATGTTTTAGTATTACTCAGCCATTTTGCAAAATACATACACGAGTACGAATCACAAGAAGAACGTGAACTTAGAGAGAACACTAGAAGAAAGGTTATAAAAAATAAAATTGCACCTAAACTTATTATTGCTAAACACTGCTCCAAATACCAAGCAGTAGAATTATTTAATAGGTTGCCTACTGACTTAAAATCGTTGATTTACAAAGGTACTCTATTCAAAGCTAGACTTAAGGCCTTCCTAATAAATAAATGTTTATATTCGATATCCGAATTAATGAGTGATGGTAAATAGTTTTATATTTCGTAATTCATCCTTTTGTACCTGCCATTTTGATCATTCGACATACAACAATTTATATATATACATTATCATAATATGTTATTGATTATTTTTTAGTGTAATTTATTGTTTCAAATTCTAATTATTATTTTTTGCTGTATTTAATAAATTAATGTAATCCTATTATTATTATTAAAAACTAAATTATTTCGAACACAATGTAAATTGTTATCCGAATAAATAAATAAATAAATAAAAGTCATGCATTCAAACTTTTCACATCAATAAGTTTTAGATTTTATTGTTTGTTAGTAACGTTCACTTTTTAAATAGCGAATCAATTTGGAACGTTCGATTTTCAAAGTGTATTTGTTTTTCTAAAATAATTTCAATATCAATTTGAACGAAAATCGCGGCGTACCTAAGTGGTTAGTAAATAACTTTTTATTCGATTTCAAGATTTTAAATTGGTTCCAAATTTTTATTTAATGAAGCAATTTATAAATAGGTTAGAAATTTTTTTGAATTTCGAAACAGTCGTTGAACATTTCAAATTACAAAGTAATTTAGAAATAAAGCTAATACCTACTTTTAATAATTTTTTTTAATCTTGTATTCCTCAACATACGTACATAAACTCACGCCTTTTTTCCATAGGGGTAGGCAGAAACTACAGAACGCCACCTATTACGATCATTACATAAGTACTCCTTTTGCCTCATCCACGCTCATACATGTAAAAAAAATAAAAAAAATAATGTAAAGGTACTTAAGATAGGTAAGTAGGAGATTTTAAATTAGTCAACTTAAGATACCAAAAAGTGTGTGAGACGTAATTCCGCGGATTTTATTTCCAATATCCGAACCACCTAGAAACATAGGTTTACCGTACAATTTACGCGTTTCACATATTTTTGTTTGCACCAGTGCGTTCAACCATTACGCGCTAACAAAAGCCCAGTACATCGTCTGTGTACACTCAACAAAAGAGATAGGTATGCAGGATCATCAGATATAGTTGCTTGGAAACATGCTGGTCCCGCTCCATAGGACAATGACACATTCCAGACAAGATCAAGCTCGTTTTTAATAATGATTTTCATTACTCTAAATAGTAAATACTCGATTTGTTTTATTTTAATTTGTTAATTTGTTTATTTTTATTTATTTTTTATTTTAAAGTGTGTTATAGATTGCGCGGGCTCACACACTGTTTTATATTGGCTGAGATGTTAAGAGTAGTCATAAAGTCCCAATATTTGTAAACACGTGAACACTATGTATAGGTACTTGAAAATATTTTAACCTTTTAATTTTTAATTTTCTTATACGTTATGATTTAGTAGTTTTTATATAAGCTACATTGTATTCACGTGTTATGTATGATTCTGTATGCAAATATTGTACAAATGTTGATTTTAAAAGAGTACGTATGGAGTTTCTTACCCATTCTTCTCCATACAAAACTACCTTTTGGAAGGGGCAACTAGATTCAAACTTGTTTTTTTTGTATATGACGTTCAAAAGTGCCTTATATTGGCCTAATTGAAATAAATGATTTGACTTTGACTTTGACTTTAGTTGAAGTTTTCTTAGAAATCGGTGAATGTCTTCTATTGAAACTTAATTTAATAAATTAACTGTTAATTACCTACTTTTTAAATTAAATTATATTTGAAAACATCCATCGGTTTTTAAGAAAACTTCAACTATATCTGACGGCTCTGCATACCTTTCTCTTTTGTCGACTGTACTCATACCTTTATTCCCGCCAAAAACATGGTTGGTTTCTCGTGGCTCGTGGCTCCAAAGTTTTAATTTTCCTGTATGAAAAGTATCCAAATACAGGAATTACTTACGTCACAGGGTTCATTAAAATCACGTTGTGGTTACGTTCTCATTTATTTTTAGAAATACCTTTTTTTCTTTATAGTATTCCAGTCTTTTTACGGCACAATATCATTAGGGGTAACGAGGAACCGTATCAAATGTATGTACTACGTTTGTACTGGTCTGTAATTTATGGTACGGCGTATTTATGTTTATTTTTAGACACCAAAACAATGTAAATGTTATGTTGTTTGTTGTTTTGACATTGACCAAATGAAAATAAATTGAAAAAATTAATAAAAAGTTAGCGACAAGTGCGAGTAAGGGTCTGCGCAGTAGCCGCGGTTGGAGCAACTTAAGTTGAGGCAACTATCAACTCTTTAAAAGTTTCCTGTAAAAGTTGATAGTTGCTATAACGTTTACGGTTGCCGCAACTTTATGGCAATCTGTGACCAACTTTCACAGCCGAGTTGCCGTTTACCGTTGCTGTAGAAACGCTGGCATTGCCGGGCACACGGAGAGGGAGGGAGGGTGTGAAATCGCCCGTCGCGTTGCGATTGATAGTTGAGGAAACCGGCATCTTTAAAAACCGGTATAATATTTAACAGTTGCTAGTTGCGGCAACTAGCAACTAACTTAATCATCGATTGCAGCAAATGAAAACTGTTGTCGATTGCCGCAACTCGAAACTCGAGTTGACCTGTGTGCGCAGTCCAATTGAAATATATGTAAACAGCTAGTTGCCAGTTGCTACAAAAGTTGCTCTGTGTGCAAAGCGCTTTATTGTTCAAGATGTTTGTCTGCTATTATACATCCAGTGTACTCAATGAAGCCCGTTAGTCATCATCTTGCTGCCTGATTAATAATACCTCCTAGCTAATATTATAAATGCGAAAGTAAGTTTGTTTGTTTGTTTGTTACCATTTTACGCCTAAGCCATTGAACCGATCATCCTGAAATTTTGCAAATACGTTGCCAGGTGTACAGAAACGAACATAGGGTACCTTTAATCCCTAAAAAAGTACCGTTTCACGAGGGAAATCACAATAACGTTCTTATGATCATGGATGGCGCCACGTGTCGTTTCGAGTGATGATTTTTTACTAAATAATCGAAATGACAGGACATGGGTAATTTTTCCCGCGACTGCATCTGTGTCCACGATAACCGAAATTTACGCGGACGAAGTCGCGGGCATAAGCTAGTATTCTCATAAAGCTTGAACCAACAAGAGCGGAAGATGATACATCTGTCAAACGTAATGATATCTTTATTTTTTAATAGCTTAACTTAACAACAGATCTTAAGAACTTGTATTAGCTACCTTTATTGCAAATAAATATATCATTCATTCAACGAACTCGTATCTTACTGGCACTCGGTAGATTAGTACTTACGGAGATTACGTACCTCTTACAAACAAAATCCTCTCAATAAAATGTATTGTTATTAGTATAGATTAGTCATCATCTGCCTAGCCTTTTCCCAACTATGTTGAGGTCGGCTTCCAGTCTAACCGGATGCAGCTGAATACCAGTATTTTACATGGAGCGACTGCCTATCTGACCTCCACAACCCCGTAACTGAGTAATACGATGCCCCTAGGTAAGACTGGTTGTCAGACTTTCAAGCTTCTAACGACTCGTAACGACTGTCAAAGATGCACGTATTACAGCCGGGACCAACAGCTTAACTCGGTTTCCGAGGCACGGAATGATGTCAGTAATGTCTAAGATGAACTTTAGAAAGTACATATGAATTGAAAAATTCACATTGGTACTTGCCCGGATTCACACCCTCATGCATGAGAGGCGGGCGCCTTAAACGCTAGGCCATCACGACCATCTTTAGTATTGATTAGTATTTGTCTAAATATTCTCATCATAATACAAATACAGAATATTAAACGTGCCATAATTTTCAGATTTATGCAGAATTTCATAGGAAATGTCTATATAATCCCTGATAAGCTACCCACCGCCCGCGTTTAAAACCCGCACGTATTCTAAACATACGTTACCATTAAAGCCAAGTGCATTATACATGAGCACTTCCCTTTCAAACAGCGGCACTAAAACGCAAGATTGTAAACTAAAATAAATAGTGCACTACTGAAAAGGAATCCCACAGCAGGCTGAGATGGGATGTCTCTAAAGAGTTGGTCAAGTAGGTACAAGACTACAAGTTGGTAACTGTATGGGTACTGAATAGAAAAAGATATGATCTAAGAGCTTACAGTCGTCGGGCCTACGTTATTTAAGCATGGATATGTTGGAAAAGCTTTACGTAACATATGGAAGAGTTAGACAGACGTGTACGATGTAATAGGGGGCGAGCCTATTGCCATCAACCGGGCACAAATCCATACTCCGAGGCTGCTTCTGAGAAATTCCTGAGAAAATCTAAAAACACTTTATCCGACCTGGGAATCGACCCTAAGACCTCATGCACAGTAGTCACGCTTTGCCCACCCACCAACGCTACGAAACCCACATAATTAAAAAAATACCAACGCGTCGTACTCTTGTTTATTTTCTTTACAATTACACTAGCGAACCGCCCGGCATCCATGGGTGCAATGTATAGGTACATACATAAACTTTGCTTTTGAATCGTTCTATCCTTTGATGAAAACCGCATTATAATCTGTTGCGAAGTTCAAAGATACAAAGTACAAACGGCGGGAAGCGACTTTGTTTTATAATTTGTAGAGAAGATTGTGTAGGTGTAATTTTCAGCCATGGAAATGGCGTAAGTCTAGTGGCTATGGGCTCTTAGTCTATAAGTGTATGGGGACTGAATAGAAAGATGTTATTTTAAAGTTATCTCCTGGTCGCTTTATGTGAAATACAGTTCAAATAGGAACACCGAAATGACTTGAATTTTATGAGCATAAAGCTTTCTAAGAGTCAGAACAGTAAAATGGTCGCGAATAGTTTATTTTAATATTGACTAGTTTTTATCGGTCGCGACTTCGTCCGCGTAATTTTTGTACAGATCCCTAATTTATTTGGTAATAAAATATAGCTTGTAGCACACAGGGATACTTCCTATTAGCTCGTACAAACAAAAAAAACAAAATCACAAAAAAAATCCGCATAAATCGTTAAAGTTATTGTTATTCATGACTATATTACATATTACGAGCTGGGTAAAACGCTTTTTCCTTACGTGACAATTTCAGCTAGCTACTACTGCAATCTGCGTTGAGGAACTACGTTCCAAAACATTCCAAATACCATGGCATAATTGTATTTTCCGAGTGCCCTCGACCATATCAACAATAATAACAAAAGACAATCTCCCAATTTCAATCACAAAAAACATAGGTATTCCGGCAACACACAGCAAAAACAAACATTTGTTTTCTTAAAAAATAACCATCACAAAAACAAAAAACAACTTCAAATGCTCGCATACGTTCAAAGCATCAAGTTCTCTTAAATTATTCATAGTCACAAGTCTACAAACTATAAAACTGTGTTGCCAGATAGCATTTACCCACGTGTGAAACTGCACGCCACAAAGTTACGTATAAAGGATCGCAACACTCCACTATCTGGCTTCCAACTTCAAATTCCCTCGCGTGAAATGGAACGTCGCAGCTATAGACTATAGAACGTCGCACAATGGCGGGAAGTTTTCATTTTGTGTTACATTCTGTTGGATTTTAAAGTGTTTAGTTTTTACTAAGTACAGCCAATAAAAGAGATTGGTTTCCAGGGTCGTCAGATATAGTTGAAGTTTTCTTAGAAACCGATGTATGTCTATTTTTTAATTAAGTTTTTTGAAACTTTAACTATATCTGACGACCCTGCATACAGCATACCTATCTCTTTTGTAGCCTGTACATGTTTTATTTGGCTTGAAAAAATATTGCATGTAGCGGAGATGAGAATTTTGAAATGGATTTGCCGAGGGACAAGAATGGATAAGATCAGAAATTAATATATTAGAGGAAGTTTGAACTTGGCGCCAGTGACAGAAAAGTTGAAAGGGAATCGTTTCTCTTGGTATGGGCATGTGAAGAGGAGAGATGAAACGCATGTGACCAGGAGAGTTATTAATATGAATGTGGATGGATGGAGAGGAAGAAAGAAAGCCAGAAAATAGATGGATGGATTGTGTAAAAGTGATACATAAAAAGGATTCGACAGGCTTTAATAAAAAATGAGTTCCGTGATACAATTTGCGCGGCCGAAGTCACTGGCAAAAGCTAGTATCAATGTACCTACTAAGGCCTACAAAATTTGTTTTTCTTTTCCAGAGATTACTTCCACTACCAGATCTACAAACAAAAAAACTGCCTCGTTTGTCTAGTGGTCGCAAAGCGCGCTAAGCATGAAATCTTGGATTTGATTCCAAGATCGGGAAAAGTGTTATTGGGTTTGTCCATCAGGAATTTCTCAGTAGCAGCCTCGGAGTCTTTATATAGTCTGTATAATATGCTACTTATATTATAAATGTGAAAGTTTGTGAAGATGATAAAATATTTTGGATGTTTGTTACTCAATCACGCATAAACCGTTGAACAGATTTAGATGAAAATTGGCACATAGATAGACCATTTCCTGGATTACCACATAGGATACTTTTTATCCCGGTAATATGTTCCCTTGTGATAATTCTTCAATTTACTTTACAGAAGGTTACTATTAACGCGGGCAAAGCCGCGGGCAAAATCTGGTTAGACATAAAACTTTGATGAGCCCTTAATTTAATAAAGTGTTTTAGAAGTAGTACCCTAATATAAAATTCATACTTTAATCTGCTTGGGTAGCGAAATAAAAAAGTACCGCTTATACAAGACCGGTCCATCAAAATTCACAGCCTCCGTAGCTAATAGAAACTGGAGCACATCAATCCTCTTAGGCCTGAGAAATAGCTCGATACTGCCACAGAATATAAAGCAGTTTAATTTGTCGTGTTAAGAAAAATATCTTCACTACGCTTGGATAGTTTCCTTTTTGGGTCGAGCCTAGCTGGCCTCTGCAATTTCGTACACAGTGGTTTACTGTACCGCTCCCATCAGTCGAAGCGTGATCTTTTTTTTATTTAGAAAACCAACAGCGATAGCATTCGATAACATTCGATGATTAAAATTCGATATTTTGATCTTCGATATTTTGATCGTTCGATATTTTAATTTTAGATATTCTGATATGTACCCGTAATAATAGGTTTCCATGTTTAACATAATATGTGTAAACCATGCAAACGGACTTCAGGCAGTATAATATAATTTAAAAAAAGTTTATTGCATTTTCATAAGGCTTTTACATACAAGGTTTGGAGAACACCTTTTAAGCATGTAGTATAACATAACATCACATCACGCCCGTAATTCCCGAAGGGTTGGGCAGAGGTGTTCCCATTAGTACACCCACATTTCGCCAGTTATGTTTTTAGTCCCATGTAATAGGGGGCGAGCCTATTGCCATCAACCGAGCACAAATCCAGAATCCGAGGCTGCTACTGAGAAATTCCTAATGGCAAAACCCAATAACACTTTGCCCGAATGAATTTAAGTTACTAAAATATACAGTATACTTGTACAAAGAAGCTAATTAATAAATTGAGCATAGTAAATGATCGATGATGATGATGAACAGAGCGAAGTTGCTTGCTATTTGTCTTTTAAAATTATAATTTTAACCTGAGTTTTAAAACTAGGTTTTGTACAGTCCAATAAATCAATTTGAGAGAAATGACTGTTATAAGAGGCTATATGTTTTTTTATTCTATACAATCAATCGATGCGTGACCCCCGGGGTCCCAACATGCAACAAAAATTGTTTTGCAAAATTTCAACTATATTCCTTAAACAAATTCAAAAGACCGGTCAAACATTTACTGAGTTACATAACATAAACTTTGAAACTAATATAAAAATTGTGTTACTACCGCCGTTACAGCTCTATTACGTAGTCCAAGAGTCAGCAAGTTCAAATATTTATGTTACATTGCAATCTTCAACATACGTAACATAAAAGGTAACGACAGAACGTGACATGAATATCTCAGTAAATAGTCTAAGAGTCAGGTTATCTTTTGGACAAAAAGAATAGAAAAGATAAGGATTGTTTTGACCTTTAACACTTAAGAGAATAGAGGCACTTTAGTTCAGAAATAGATAGCTATGAAGTAAATGAAAAAAAGGGTTTTTTATAACTGATTTGGGATCTTAGAAGCTATTGCTATATTTTTAGTGTGTTTTATAAAATACTAGAATCAGGCCGCGACTTTGTCCGCATGGTTTTCTCCATACAAAAGCTCTCGACTGTTTTCTTTTTTGTTTGAACTTAAAAGCAATATCTTTAGAACAATATCTTATGTCAATACTTCTATGCTATGTTTACCTTTTTAATGATACTGAAGACGATTACTCATGTTATAGTTGTTAATCTATACTTTATGTACTGCATAGTTCGAGAAATTGGCGCGTTTAAACAAACAAACAATTTTTTTTTCGGTTTAATATATTAGTACAGATATGTGTGTCGTCGTAGAATAAATTGTTTAAAATAACATAACATCACGCCTATAATCCCCGAAGGGTAGGCAGAGGTGTACACATTAGTACACCCACATTTCGCTAGTTATGTTTTTAGTTCCATGTTATAGGGGGCGAGCCTATTGCCATCAACCGGGCACAAATCCAGACTCCGAGGCTGCTACTGAGAAATTCCTGATGGAAAAACTCAATAACACTTTGCCCGACCTGGGAATCGAACCCAAGACCTCATGCACAGCAGTCGCGCTTGCGACCACTAGACCAACGAGGCAGTTTAAATTATAACCATTTATATTTAAATAACTGTATTACTGTGACAATTTTGTACTTGTTTTATTTTCAACAGCAAGATTAAAAGCCCAAATATAAATTGGAAAGTTAAAAATGTGTGAATAAAAATTCATACGTAAACTTTCCGAATAATTTATTTCTTTTTCCTTCTTCGAAAAGTATCTACTTCATAAGAACAGACTTTCTTTCAACTTAGTTGTTCCGTAAATGTTAACTTCATCAAGTATATTTTTTTCTTCTTCGTCTTTGTATGCGAAAATACGTTAATATAATTATGAAACACAACATACAGACATACATAAACTCACGCCTTTTTCCCATGGAGGTAGGCAGAAACTACAGAACGCCACCTGCTACGATCCTTACATACTCCTTTCGCCTCATCTACGTTCATACAAGCACGCCGGTTACGAGTACTCCGCACCTGACCTTTCTGAAGGACCTCACCAATAAGGTCAGTGTAGGTCTTCCTAGGGCGACCCCTCCCGGCATTGCCACTCACCTCTGCCATTTAAATACCTTTTGTCAATCGTCTTTCACTCATCCTCTCAACATGACCGAACCATGTAAGCATACCCTTTTCGATCGTTGTCACTACATCTTCTTTTAATCCGCAACGGTCCCGTATAACCTTGTTAATACGTTAAACGTTACGTTAAAACTTATAATTATAATTAAGAAACACAAACGTTAAAAATTATAATAATGTACTGTAAGCCTAGCACGAATGTTGTTGACACAGTGTAACGGCCGATTTTCGACAATTTATTTATATTGTTAGACGATTGACAAAAGGTATTTATATGGCAGAAGTGAGTGGCAACGCAGGGAGGGGTCGCTCTAGGAAGACCTACACTGACCTTATCGGTGAGGTACTTCAGAAAGGTCAAGTGCGGAGTACTCGTAACCGGCGTGCTTATATGACGAGATGTATGAACGTAGATGAGGCAAAAGGAGTATGTTAGGATCGTAGCAGGTAGCGTTCTGTAGTTTCTGCCTACCCCCATGGGAAAAAGGCGTGAGTTTATGTATGTATGTATGCATGAATTATATTTTTATCTATGATTTCTTTTATTTATAATAAAGGTAAGAAAATCCGATCGCCCCCTATTTCATGGGACTTTAACATAACAGGCGAAATGTGGGTGTACTTACGGGTACACCTACCTAACCTTTCGGGGACTACAGGCGATCAGTGATTTTCTGTAAGTTCTAAACACATTTAACATCACAACATCATAGTACATTAAACTGATTAAACTTCTTGAAGCAGAAACAAAAAAACATCAATTTTTTACTAATGGAGCAGAAAAACATGACAAAAAAAAAACAAAACAGAATCGTGTCCAATACATTTACCCCTCTATTTTATCAGTCTTCAGAAAAAAAAACTTCATCACTTAGCAAGCGTCAGACGGCCCGAAATCGTTTACGTTCATCTCAAATTCTGAGCGGTGTTGCAAAATGGTCTCAATTTCGTCACGGTGACTTAAAGTTTGTGATCCGTGACGCAGCTGTTTTGTTGGCAATGTGTGGAGTGTTACAGGGCTTTAAGTAAATGTGTTATGTTTTAAATAAGGTGACAAATATGGTTCAACTAACTTGTACCAGTGATTTTGTGTGCGTAGTTTTTTCACTCGCGTTGTGTTACATCTTTGGATACTGCTCTGCTCCCGAAGGTCGTAGCGGGATATTATATAGCCTATACTGTTCTTCATGAATCTGGCTATTGTATACCCAAAGATTTTTCCAATCGGACTGGTAGTTCTAGAGATTAGAGCGTTTAAACAAACAAACCAACAAAAACTTTTCAACGTTTATTATATTATATACTATAGATGGGCGTTTTAAGGACGAGCTCGTGGCTAAGTAATAACAGCCGCATGGGTCGACCCGTCAGGTTAAGCTACGCTTGCCGGGGTTGGTCCGTGGATGGGTGACCATCTTTACACACCGAGACTCCTCCGTGCCTCGGAAAGCACGTTAAGCCGTTGGTCCCGGCTGTCATATGTGGATCTTTGACAGTCGTTACGGGTCGTCAGAAGCCCGAAAGTCTGACAACTAGTCTCACCAAGGGGTATCGTATTGCCCAGTTACTGGGTTGTGGAGGTCAGATAGGCAGTCACTGGAAGCCGACCCCAACATAGTTGGGAAAAGGCTAGGCAGATGATGATGAGATGGGCGTTTTAACTACTAAACCAATCAAGTCAGCTTTTATAATTTAGTGTGACGTATTCTCCTCAGTAAACCCTTTCATTTGATACCCATAATCATAAAAGAGCACAAAATAATTAGACCGCCATCTTGGCTGGTCCGCCATATTGGATTTAGAATGACGTCAGTTACCTCACTATGCATTGTCATCCAAGCTAAACGTGCATGCAAAATTTTTGCTCAATTAATTAAAGACAACTGCTTTAAAATTCAGTTGCAAGATTTGACCCGAACAGACATACGCACATACATTGCAAGCTGAATAAGCTTACTCACCATGTATTGTCATCCAAGCTAAACGTACATGCAAAATTTCAGCTCAATCAATTGAAGACAACTGCTTTAAAATTCAGTTGCAAGATTTGACCCGAACAAATATATACATTGCAAGTGGAACAAGCTTGTAAAAAGTCACATTGAGAAACATGAAAACATTAATAAAGTTATAAAACAGTAATGAGATCAATCTCTCTCACTGCTGTAACAAGCGGGTACTTTCATCAGAATATTCGTAAATTCATTCATTTCATTGGTGTATATTGGATAGGGCGCCATCTTGAAATTGATCATGGAATTCTGACTCTTATTTATTATTAAAAAGATTCTCGATTCTTTGTGATATATGGAAGATATTATTTTAGGTCAAATTATTAATATTACTACATAAAATATTACAAAAATGAGCCGCGTCTGTCTCTCTGTTGCTCAAAAACTACTGAATGGATTTCCATACGGTTTTCACCCGTAAATAGAGTGATTCATGAGCAAGGTTTAGGTATATAATTTGTCAAGTTTTTGTTTAAATTGGTTGAAATATAACGATAATTGTTGGAAGTGTCGGAAAAAGTCAAGCCGCTGCGCGCCGCCGTCGGGAGCTTTTATCGACGACTGCACCCGTGTGAAGCCGGGGTGCTAGTCTTGTAATAAATATAACAATATATACTTATTCCGGATTATACTGTTTTTGTAATAAAAATAATTTACTAAGAAACATTAGCCATTTTTATTATAATACTAGCTGACCCGGCGAAATTCGTATCGCCTAACAGTTCAAATTGACTTTTAAGTATTATCACAAATCTTTTTTATGGGAGTATAGAAAATTGTTGTTTTTAGACTTTTGCAGGTTTTTTTTTGAATTTTTCTCTCCGTGAAAACCATCCTCGTACTTTAAGGAATATTTTAAAAAAAGAATTAGCGAAATCGGTCCAACCGTTCTCGAGTTTTGCGCTTAGCAACACATTCAGCGACTCATTTTTATATTATAGAAGATTAGTAGGTATCAGTCTCCCATTAAAAAGAAATGGTTTTTAGCATTAATTTAATGATTTACCTCGGTTACTGGAGAAAACTTAGGAAGAAATTGTTTTTAAGAATAATATAATTATAACACATTAAGAACAAAGTCAAGGAAGTCCCATTTACAACGCAATTTCCCAACTGTAGGAAAACTGCCATGATCCTAATAGAGTTTTATTTTACTACGCCTCACGTCATTGAAACACGTCTTGACAATAAAATAGTTTACTTTTTTTTGTAAAAAGGTCGTACACGTGTAACACGATCTATCAATCTAATCATCATAAACTTCCTATCTCTTTCATTTACTGATGTTAACTCTAATTTATTATTAACCAGCTTTTGTCTGCGACTTCGTCCGCGTAAATGACAGTTATTGCTGGCGCAACAAAGGCGAAGTCGGATAAAAGGTAGCTGACCCCGTACCAAATTTCATCAAAATCGGTTCAGTGGTTTAATCATGACAGCGTTACAGATAGACGAAGTTAATTTCGCATTTATAATATTATTATGGATAAAGAAACGCAACTACGATTCTCAGCTTTTTGGGATTTTCACGATTCAATATACATACATAGAATATGAGAAATAGACTACATATACTTTTCTCCAGTTATGTTTTAAATCCCACGGAATAGGGGGCGAGCTTATTGCCATCAACACTCAAATCCAGACTCCGAGGCTGCTACTGAGATATTCCTGATGGAAAAACCTAACAACACGTTTTTCGACCTGGGAATCGAGCCTACCTCATGCTCAGCAGTCGCACTTTGCTTTCACTAGACTAACGGAAAGTCCAAAAAAATATAACTTGTCCCCGATCTCCACAGTATATTTAGTTTAAGAAGCAATCATCGCTGGATTTACTCCCTTGCTAATTGCATTAGTTAGATAGATGTAGCACTCTAGATAAAGTTTAGATTTATGTGCCACTAGAAACCCAAAACTCTATCCTACCATCCATTTCCAGCATCATTTAATGAATCCAAAAGTTATAGGTTCATTACTAAAACTAAAAAGCCGAATAAAAATCCTCATTCGCAGCAGTAAGTTTTCCCAACTATCGTAGCCAATGGGAATAAAATTTAACAGCATTCCCATTAACTACGCGGCGTGTTAAAAAAAAAGTTGGCTGCCCAATGGTGTAGAAAACAAATTGAACCAAAGCTCTTGAAATTCATTCATTCATTTAGTTCATTCGTTGACCGTATGATGGTTTTTATGATTGAATATTCAATTTTATCTAAACTTTGGCTTTTGTCTGTTGAATATTATCGTTGCGTCTGTATAATAAAAATTCGCCTCAAATAGGTATATTGGTAGATATTTTCTGGAAAACCAAGTGCATGGCAGAGTAAGCAAATTATATATTTATAAAATCAATGAACTACTTCGTCTACGTCTGCTGAAATATTCTACAATATAATATTATAAATGTGAACGTTTGTAAAGATGTTTAGATGATTGGATGTTTGTTAGTCAATCACACGTAAACCGTTGAACAGATTTGGATGAAAATTTGCACATAGATAGACCATCATGGATTAACACCCTTACATAACATAACAACCTTAACAGCCTTATTATCCCGTTAATGCGTTTCCTTGGGATAATTAAAAGTTCAACTAACTATACGGAAAGTTACTTTTCACTCGGGCGAAGTCGCGGGCAGAAGCTAGTATTTATTAACTAACTTACGCCCGCGACTTCGCCCCCAGGACTATCGGTTGCCTGCAGGGTTTAATTGGTTTTATTGCTTGGAACCTTAATTCTTTTTCTATATTTAAAACATAATAGTTACTCCTTATCCAGTAAAAGTCCCTTCAAAATTAATCCAGCTATTACGCAAATAAGCCACAATAAACAGATAGACAAAAAGAAATGGTTTTTCATTTTAAGTCCAGTCCAGGTTTTCTCACGATTTTTGCATTTGTCAATGTAAACTAACGTTTATGGCCACTAAATCAACGATATTCTTTATTTATGTTAGTGTGTTATTTATCAAGTTTCTGTCAGTTATTATTAATAATACGAGTTGAATATTCCCTGTAGTATTATAAAATTAGTTTAGATACGAGCGAGTGTCGTTAAATCGACAGACAGCATTAACGCTGGCGGAGATATCTTTTATTAAAACTTTAAAGTGAATGGCTTTGTTTGTCAGAATAAACCAAAGTTCTGCAGTAAGAAATTATGATTCGCAAGCTGCTGCATTTCTTTAAGGAAAAGAGATAATAAACTGCAAAGCCTTTTAATATAATTATTTAAGTGTTTGGGAGCCACGGCTGTCTTACAGGTATGACACAACAATAGAAAATCAATTGTGTCTCATTACTTGGGACTTGAGTAATTAATTCTATATTGTATAATAATATGCTAGATATTGCCCGTGACTTCGTCCGCGTAAATTTTGTTACAGATCTGATGATGAAATTTTGCCTGGAACAGAGATATTGTACCTTTCTATTATTTGCGAAATAATTTTCAGAACCAATGACTAGTTCCCGAGATTAGCGCTTGGAAAAACAATCTATAATCAATTATAATACATTTTTTTTTATTTAATCATGCAATTTGGGGATACCAGTAATGATTTACACTTTAAAAAAATCTACATTGTTTTATCTTACCTGATCTGGAACAGAAATTCAATTCAATACCTATTTCCCATTGACTACGCTTTTAATAATAAAGTTCTGCGTAGTCAATGGGAAATATGGGAATAGTTATTGGTTCCTAACAAAAGAGTCTCTGTTTCATTAGAGACTAGAGAAAGGATACCGATTCTTTAGAAAAATATATAAGCATTCGAAGGTAATAAAAAAAAGGTTAAAAAAAAATGGAATAAATATTCTTTGATTAAAATATGAAAGATGAAACGCGGTGGACTGGCGAGTGACAGACCGTGAAATTGACATCAAAACGAAGCGCAAATATCAGGAAAAATAAATTAAGGACGTTAATAATATTATTAAATATCGTAAGCAAATCATTATTTTTATTATCATCGAAAATAAGAAGAAAATAGTCAAATAAGTTATTGTTACGATGAAAAATGACAAACATATTCATTTATTCTTTCATTTATAAATGGTATTATTATTTTATGCAAGGTGTTAAGGGAGTAGGTATATTTTTTTTTTTTTTTAGTATAGTAGTTAGTTATATAGTATAGTTTTTACTATAGTAGGTACTCATAAAAAAAACTACTGTTCCCTACATTAGGTTTAGTTATGGAATGTTTCCATAACTAAACCAAACTAAACCTAAAATTGTACTGAACAGCTGATTTTTCGATTCGATTTCAACATTGGTTCCTTATTAAAAGTTGTTCATTTACATAAGTACCTACTATTATATACTCCACTGTAGTACGTCACTCGTTCTACCTAACACCTTGTGTAATAATTTAGTAATTGTTGGTAATCACTAAGTATTTATAACAAATAAACTGTGCCCGGCGTTCATTGCAAGTGTTTGTTTTTTCGTTTTTTCCTTTTTTACTTACAATAAACTTTACGCAAGTGCCAACAACAACTAAGGTGCGCAAACGCATGCGGAACAAACACACAAACATTCATTTTTATTTAGTAGATAAATTAAAAATGAATATATTTTTAACCTACTTTTGTTTTGTTACAGAAACGAGTGTGAGAGCAACCAGCAATTTGTTAAGTAAGTTTATTACTATTTACTTAAAAGCTTTTAAAACTTTACGTTTAAATATAATCTTTTAACACTTCATCACTGCCAAGCACTCAGAATAAAAAACAGATTTTCCGAACTCACTCAACAGACCAATTAAAACTAACAATTTTACTACCGATACTCATTTAACAGTCCATTTCAACATCAAGATCAAGAAATTCCCAACAAAAAAATAACAAATTCCCATAACGCAACTGTAAAACCACAGAGTAGAAAACTTTAGCAGTAAACGAACATTTTTTACCAGTTAACATAATTTATGTGGTTGCCTAAAAGAATTCCAAATAAAATATTTACTATCCCGTCCGTCAGGGAGGTCGTAAAACGAGTAGAATCGGTAGGAAAACGAAATTAGAAAAACTACGGGATACTAAATTAGTAAGACAAGATTTATAGTGCATTTTGTGTTTAGTTCGGTTGAGGTTATGTGGTGAACGGGTTTATGCAGTGGTTGTTTTTAGACTACATTTAAATAGATTAAACGTTTTTAAGTATTTTTGCGGTTTTTTAATGGAGTATTAATGGGAATACATTTGATATTAAAGAAGTACTTTTAGCAACCTAAGATCAAGTGTATTTACTTTATAATTTTATAATTATTCTTAGGTTTAGTGTTTAGATAATTTTTTGTACATAAAATACGTATAATGGTTTGATTGGAATAAATATTTGCTGTATTCACTGCAGTTAAAATAGGAAATGATGGTGTTTGATTACGTCGTTGGTCTAGTGGTCGCAAGCGCGACTGCTGTGCATGAGGTCTTGGGTTCGATTCCCAGGTCGGGCAGTGTTTTTGCGATTTTCTATCAGGAATATCTCAGTGTCAGCCTCGGAGTCTGGATTTGTGCCCGTTTGATAATAAGCGTAATATGGGTGTATTAATGGGTAGGTACAACTCTGCCTAACCCTTCGAGGATTACAGGCGTGATGTGTTGTTATGTTATGTCACACCTACTGCAGAACTGTGTTGACTGTTTTTTTTTTGTTTTCACATAAAAATATATACAGCATGGCAACTTTTGTCACGATAAATTAATTAAAAGAAAATCTTTTTTCCACAAAGTAAAGAAAAATATCAAAGCATACGAATTAAGGTTGATTCACATATATCAGTGTCTGGCACAGTTCAGTCACCGTCTAGTATCAGTGATAATTATTCTTTCATTCATTCTCTATACACACCGGAACTGACACTGAGAGCACTGTGCACTGTGTCATCACTGACACTGACAAGTGTGAACGCGTTCATGGAGAATGTATGAAATAATACTTTACATATGGTACAATGCCGGAACTGTGACTTCATTGATATGTGTGAATCAAGCTTTAACATTGTTGCTGACATGAGATTGCGAATATATTTTGAACGTGACACACTACACAAACTTTATTATTTCGTAATAAGTAAATATGATTTTATTAACCTATACATAAAACCTTAATTTAAATGTAAAATATGTACAATTTAAAAAAAAAGGGCAGAGAGGAAAAATCTCATAGGGCATCAAAACTATATCTCATATTCATCAGCTTTAACTGATGAATTACAAAACTCCTTCTTTTGGACGTCGGTTAATAAATCCAGGCTAAACGTAAATTCGACCGCGGCCTAAAAAGATGGCCGCCCGCAAATTAATTTATGAACTTTTCAGATTATCCACTAAGTAGATCGAATTGGATTTGATCAGAAGTTTTTATTCAATTCCCAATACTTTTAAATATGTTTACGAAATTTTGACATGGCTTCCGATTCATAGATTTTTAGAAAGAATATGAATGTGGATGAATAGAGAGGAAGGCCAGAGTAAAGATGGATGGATTGTGTGAAGTTTCTTGCGCATTCTTCTCCATACAAAACTTTGTAAGGGGCAACTAGATTCAATTCCTTTTTCTTTTGTATATGACGTTCAAAAGTGGCTTGTAATGGCCTAATTGAAATAATTGATTTGACTATAAAGAATGATATGAAAGAAAAGGGAGTCAGTGATAGCATGACGGCTGACAGGACGGAGTGGAAGAAGAAAACGTGTTGCGCCGACCCCAAGTAACATGGGTCAAGGGCAGGAAGATGATGACATTACTTTTGACATATTTTAGACTAGCTATTTCTCAAAGCCGTGGTGGCCGTAAAGTTCTCGAATGGAGACCACGCACCGACAAGCGCAGCGTAGGACGTCCACCCACTAGGTGGACAGACGATCTGATTAATACCGCGGGATCGCGCTGGATGCAAGCCGCTTCCATCCGGTCTTATTGGAAATCTGTAGGGGAGGCCTATGTTCAGCAGTGGACGTCCTACGGCTGATATGATGATGGTGATTCCTTGCGGTTTCACCCGCATTTATTAACGTCTTTAGTTACTGCTCCGCTCATTTCATCAAGCTTTGTTCAGCCGTTCTGGCGTGATTAAGTAGCAAACATCCATCCACACTGAACAGTTACAACAATCTTCTACTTATAGAAAGCTACACTATTACCGAGTGTCATAGGATATGTTTTATGGTATACTTGACTTTGAACGTGAACGAAATTGGGTTAGGAAACTAGTTTATCAATAAAAAAAATGCAATTCTTGATAATTTATACTCTCGACCAAAGGTTACGGCTATCAATCAAAATGAAGACTAACCAAGTACGTAATAGATTTCAAAGTGCACGAGTGTGTGCACAAACACAGTTGCACTCTCATAGTTCGGATAGCAATCTGACACAACCAAGGAAAGATCAGGCGCAGGACCAACAGAGCTTTATGTCCTTATCACCATAGCAACTTCCAAATCCCGGGCAAACACCGAAAAATTCCTAATACAAAAACCCAATAACACTTTGCCCGACCTGGATATCGAACCTAGAACCTCGTACTCGTGAAAACCTGTACACCCCTTTTCCATTCATGACGTCTCAACCAGACAAACAGTCAGCCTTACCTCCATGCGCCATATTGTTGTCTCAAAGCAAAGGTATTCTTTTATTATTCCTCGGTTGTCAAGCTCAGGGCTGTTTTTCCAAGACTCCTTTGTTATCTGTGCTCCTGGTACTTTAATAATGCAAGCTGGTTGACAAGGCAACGCGGAGTTACATTAAGTTCATGAAAACTTTTTGTTTTCATAAGGTTTTCATAACGAAAGATTATTTTTGCATTTTATTAAGAGTTGACTTTTTTTACCACGTACTACTAACTTTGAACACCCGATTCATCCTTTTAGGAGGTGAATTTTGAAAAATCCTTTCTTAGTGAACATTCACTAACTATAAACTACCTCCTTGCCAAATTTCATCATTGTACGTCAAGCGGTTTTCCATATTTCGTGATGAATGAGAGAGTAAGTGACCTTTCGCTTTTATATATTTAGATAGATTATCAAATTAATTAGTGCATTAGCTGGTGATAAAACTGGCCATATTATGATGACTGTACATTTTTTCGGAATAAAAATGTGCCACCTATGTGCTATCCCAGACTCGAAGGACCAGTGTTAGGGGTTTGATCCTTGCGGAATAAATAAATTGAGTGGACTGTATAAAGCTGGATTACTACAATACTATAAAATTATAATGTTCTTTCCGACGACGACGATGACTTCCCCTAGCACACATCTCTGAGCCTTTTATCCAGATCCGTTCAGCCGTTCTGGCCTGATTGAGTTACAAACATACATCCACTCAAACTTTCGCATTTAAAACAGTAGAAAGATAACCATTAACAGGATGACAAAATCCCTCGTAAACGATACAATTTAGGCTTCAGTAATTGCCAAAAAGACTATCTTTACGCTTACTTACCTAACCTAATGAGGTCGGCAGAGTACAAAGCAGTAAAACTATTAACGACAAAAAGATTACTATGGCTAAAGTAAAAACTACTTGACTAGATGAAATTAGTAGTTATTTCCCACTATGTTGTGATGGACAAGTGAATAAGGCACCTGTCTCTCGTGCATGAGGTCGTAGAGTCGAATCCGGACAATTACTAATGTGACTTTTAAATTTATACATAGGTATGTACTTTCAGCATCTGACATCGGTGAAGGAAATCGTGAGGAAACTTGGACTTATAAAGTCAAAATCAAATCATTTATTTCAATTAGGCCATTATAAGGCACTTTTGAACGTCATATACAAAAAAAAAATCTATTTGTATAATTAATATAAGTCTGGAATCGCCAATCCGCCTTGAGCAAACGTGGTGATCAATGCTCTTGCCTTCTCTGTATGAGAAGAGGCTTTTGCCCTGCAGTAGGAAAATAATGGGCTGATATTATTATTATATTTTACACATAGTGGAACATAAAACCCACTCCTTTTTTGCGTCGGTTAAAAAATAGTAGAATACGAAAATAAATATAAATCTTAGTTCGTTCTACATAACAGCTCCCATTTTATCTCTTTCTTGTTGCGTACGAAAGTAAGGGATAGCAATACCAAAATTTAGGTGCCATTTTGTTACTCATTAACTGGTGTCCTCTATCATCACAATTTAAGGCTTATCTAACAAAGTATGGTCCTATTCGCCATAACCTCGACTATAAGGACCGTATTTCATAAAAAAGGTTCCGACCCATTTCGTGCAGGATCTGTTTGGTAGACAGATGCAAGTAATCGTTACGGAGACGCTCTAAGTATACAAATTATTTGGAAGGGTCAAATGAAATGAGGGGCAGATGGGATCATGCCTTGGTCCTTTGGTACTATTTTGTTTTAATAAAGTTTACAGAATTTACTCAGAACAGACATATTCCTACCTGACAAATTTATTCTGTAAATTCTTCATGGTTGAATAAGTAGAGCCCTGATGGTTAAAATGGACAGATCACCTCATGGTCATCTCACCTATTCACAAAGAGAGATTTTTACTCCATAACGGAGTTCCAATATTTGTTAACATGTAAAGAAGGAAAGTAAGAAAAACTGTTCATTCACACGAAAATGATACACACAACATAAAAAGTTTTTTTTTACTAAATAGCAAAAGTAGAAACAAATTTGTGTTAAATCAAAAAAAATAAAATCAATATAAATACAAAAAGAAATATAATATAACAATTTTAACCGTTAACTCCAATAGTAAAACATTGTTTTTTTTTTAAATACGTATGGAGTTTGACCTTGCCCATTCTTCTCCATACAAAACTAACTTTTAAAAGGAGCAACTAGATTCAATTAAATTTTTCTTGTATTTGCATTCATAAGTACCTTATCATGGCCTAATTGAAATAAATGATTTGACTTTGACTTTGTGTCGGCGATCCGAAGTCTAAATTGTAAAACTTCCATATTTCTCTCTCTCTCTCGCTTTGAATTTCACGCCACTAAATTATTGGCCAATTACATCCATCGATTATCAGGTAAAATATTTTCGAAAATTATTAAAATTAAAGCACTTTACATCTTGCATACAAGCTGTAATCCGCGACTATCGCCGTGTATTACGAATCCCCGATAATCCTCCACCGTTGCGATGTTACGTCCGCATATGAAGATATGATTGATGACCACAAACATATGGAATACTAGCTAGATACCGCAGAGACGCTTGGTCTTCAAATTTTATTTATGTTCGAAAAAACAGGAGAAATAAAATTGCTTAGTCGAAGGCTGAAACAATGGTGCCGATTCCCTTGTTCACAAACTAGACTAAATTTAGAGAATTGACATCTCTTACTAACATAAAGCGAAAACAAAGGACGGTGACATTCCGCGACATTAAAGAACTAAGAGTTACAGATGTCAAATAAGTTTTGCCTTTAACTTTTCCATATTTTTAATTCACACGTTTTAAGATGTCAACTATAACTGTATGGATGTGTCAGATGGACTGAATTTGACAGCTCTTATTTACATTAGTCTCTTTCTTATTTTATTGGACAGAAAAAGAAGGAAATAGTCTAATTTTAGTTTAGTTTGTGACCAAGGGAATCGGCACCATTGTCGAGGCAAACTATTGCGAAATAATGCATTTTTTTTTAAATCCGACTTGAGACTTGCGCTTTAAAACAAACAAACTCTTCAGCATTATAATAATACTACTACTGCTTTTTAGTACTAGCTTTTGCCTTCCTTCAGCCTTTCTTACCACATCAAAATCGATTCACAATTTTAGTCGTGAAAGCGACAGAGTCAAACAGAGTAACTTTCGCATTTATAATATTAGTACGGATAGATAGACAATAGGTACATCTTCCTAGCATACACAGATATATAAGACCTAACTCGACAGACATGAAGACAAACGTATTATTTACACACGTAGCGAAACACATCAACATGATCATGTGATGAATAAATGTATGGCACCGCTATTTTAGACGTTTGAATTATTTTCGGATAAAGAAATACGGATACGCTTGTAGAATGCTCTTGGGAGATTCCTACTTTTTGAAAAAAGGGTAAAATGTATCTATTGAGGTTCTTAGCGGATGCGGACGTAACGGAAGCGATGCCGGAGGTCGGAGTGGAAGTGAAAAAAAAAACTTTTAAACACAAGCTTTTTTAGTGTGATTTTTACTGTATTGTTTTCTGCTCTTCAAGACCTTTCATTTGATACCCCTATAAAGGCGATTGAGAAAAAATATGTAATCCGCCATCTTGGAACGGCGGCCATATTGAAATTATTACAATATTGAGGATTGAACATTGTATTGTCTCCAGAACTAAAGGTGTATCTGACGATATGTGGGTATATTAATGGGTACACCTCTACCCAACCCTTCGGGGATAACCCTACTATCTATGTAAATTTTAAATAAAATATAATAATAAAAATGACATTAAATTAATAATTGGGTACAATGGGAAATTGCCATTTGAAAATATTCGGCAACAAATTCCCATTACTGGAACATAATAACTAAGTTCCAAAACTAAACGAAGATCTCACACACACATTAAATGTTTACACGTGATTTCAGTTTAATATAACTTACTGTAATGAGACGGATATTGCATGCAGACGGATATTACTGTCAACAGTATGCGCCCGCGGTTATGTAAGACAATACGAGTAACACATCAACGACGAACGTGAAGATAATTTAATATTTTGAACCGTTTGCTACTGTGGATTAACCTATAAATATACAGGGTAATTAAAAATATACCCAAAACCTTAAAGAGGGTCATTGTACTCATCATTATGAACAACTTTTACTATGGGACCAACCCAGAAATCATGAAAAAAAAATCAACTGCTCCTTATAGAAATGCTACATAACATGATCGTACTGTATGTTTCAGCTGGTTTTTTTTCATGATTTTAGGGTTGGTCCCATAATAAAAGTTGTTAATAATGATGAATACAATGAGCCTTTTAAGGTTTCGGGTATATTTAAAATTACCCTGCATAAAAGCCTGCATACTAAGATTTTCAAAAAGATAAATATGAATGCATGCTAGCCCATTGTGGGTTAGGTCATTCTGACAAAACTACTAACTCTCAACAAATAAATTACGTTAATCAGAGTTAAAAATACATATCTAATACAAGCTGACCGGCCCACGCGTTGCTGTGACTCAGGTTTGCAATAAAAAAATATTAAGACCAATAATTGAGATAAAAACTATCCTATCTTTCATGTTGTATCAAACTGCATACGGTGTGCAAATTTAATTAAAATTTGTTAAGTATTTTAGGAGTTCATCCCGGACAAACAACGTGTCGCGTAATTTATACATATATTATTAAGATTTAATGTGCCTCAGAAAGCAACCCGTTCGTCCCAAATGTCATACGTGGTTCTTTGACAGTAGTTACAGGTCGTCAGAAGCCCGAAAGTCCAACAACCAGGCTTACCAAGGGGATCGTATTACCCAGCTAGGTTATGGAGGTCAGATAGGCAGTCACTCCATGTAAAATACTGATATTTAGCTGCATGCGTTTAGACTGGAACCGACCCCAACATAGTCGGGAAAAGGCTAGGCAGAATGATTATTTAAAAAGAAAGAGTTTTGACGTGGGGTAGTTCATTTTCACAGAATTAACCTCATTGTGATGTATACCATCGATCTTCAGAAGTTGATGTCGAAAAACTTAGTTAAACATATATAAAGGCATAAAGTCTAGGCTACAGTGCCCAATATACCTTTGGGCAATCTATCTTTTTCTATGTCATTTTATATCTTTTATAAAGCTTCGTAATTTATTCAACTTTAGGACCATTTTTCTGTGCCTGAAAAAGAGAATATTAATAAAATACTGAATAAATAAAACTGTTATTTATTCAGAAATACCTCTGTTATTTAAAGGTTAGGCAGAGGAGTACCTACCTATAAGTGCACCCTATTTTTGCCAGTTATGTTTAAGTCCTATGTAATAGGGGGCGAGCCTACTGCCATCGACCGGGCACAAACCCAACCTTCCCAGCTGCCACTGAGTAATTCCTGACGAAAAAACCTAATAACACTTTGTCTGACCTGGGCGCCTACCGCCATCTGTTATAGCAATATTATTTTAATATTACTATAATTTTTGTTGTTGCATTTTCAACTCTTGGCGCTGATCCGAGCATTGAAATTCCAACAGTGTGGAAGGTAAAGTAATATTAAAATTATATTGTTTTAAGAGGTTGTGGTAGGCCCCTGGAAATAGAACCCAAGACCTCATGCTCAGCAGTCGCGCTTTCCGACCACTAGGCCTATAATTATAATATTAACATAAAGAATTTAACAGCTCATTCTGAATTCAGAACTCTCAACATACATTTATAAAACTTTTCGTCCCATCCGGAAAAAGAAATATCATTTTTCTTTACGACAATTATAAACTCATCAAATAACTTTATATTATACATCTTTGGAGAATGATTCATGAATGTTTTTACTAACTTTTTGATACTTCTTTTTGTACTATAGAATGTTTTCGTTGCGGGTATTTGTCTATGCCACGTGTACCAAAATTCATTGATAAGCGGGTAAAACTCATTTTTTTATGACAATAAAAAAGGATTGTGGTGGATACAAGTGCAACTTAGGTTGCCGATTCAAAAAAGAAACAGAAATGTTTATAAATTGTGGTCATGGTAGTCAAAAATATCATAAGGGGTGTCAGTTTTGCGGACGGCGAGTGATGGGTAGCTCGCCGTCCGATCAAGGACCAGGCCTGGGCCGATGGCGTTTTGTTCCACGCGCGCCTGATAGAGCTGTCAACACAGGGACGTGGCCCCAACAGGGCCAAACGCCTGTCGGGTTGCGGGTGCGAGACGTCTTAACAGGGCACCGCGGCCCCGGAACGTAAAGGGCAACAGAAGGAACAGGGCGGAAGGACTCATTTGATGATTTTTACCACCACAAAAAAAGGGGTGTCAATTTTCAATGGATTAAATATACATTTATTTTTGTTATTTAAAAAGGAATTACGATTAAATTATACTAGCCTAGGCTAGTATTATTATTTTAAGGCCAAGGTAAGATAAAGGTTAAACAAAAAGTTAAACATAGACATCAAACATTGGATCCTTAGAAGCTTTCATAACATAAATCAACTTAATAATAATATACATTGCTTTGCTATCCTACTTGACATGAAAGGGCAATGTTTTATATTAATATATAAGTAGCTAAGTAACTAACAAAATAAGTAAGTATCCTTGACCTTCCTTTATTTCAGAACAAATATAAATAATTCAATTTTTCTTAGACCCAAAAAAGTAAGTTATATTTTTCATAACATACATGTTCGGTCATGTTGAGAGGATGAGGATATGGCAGGGATGAGTGGCAACGCAGGGAGGGGTCGCCCTAGGAAGACCTACACTGACCTTATTGGTGAGGTCCTTCAGAAAGGTCAGGTGCGGAGTACTCGTAACCGGCGTGCTTGTATGACGAGATGTATGAGCGTGGATGACGTGACAAAAGGTGTATGTAAGGATCGTAGCAGGTGGCGTTCTGTAGTTTCTGCCTACCCCCATGGGAAAAAGGCGTGAGTTTATGCATGTATTTTTTAAATCATAAAGGTATTATTATATCATTAGAAAAATAGCGGCCAAATAATGGCAGTAATCTATGCGAATATAATAAATCTGAAGAGATTTTTACACATACATACATAACATAAACATAACATCACGCTTATTAATCCCCGAAGGGTTAGGCAGAGGTGTACTCATTAGTACACCCACATTTTTTAATATAATATTCATAAGAAAAAACAAAAAATTCTTAATCTAAATGTCATCGAATTATCCTTGAATAGATGCACAAATTATGAATAACTATTATATTTCGTACATCCATACCTGCGCAAGCTCCCCATTACTGACGCTTGTCAAGTTTCATCTTTCGTGGCGCGTGGCGTGGTATGTCTTTTTATACCCTGTATAAAATTAAGTATTTTAACACTTTTATTCTAGCCTTTAAAATAACAATTTCCACTTTCATAAAAGCCTACTTTTTCCACGTACTTCTTTTTACCATGTCTTGGATTGATACTTAAGACACTTTTTATCCCGGTAATGTGTTCCCTTGGGATAATAGTTCAACTTACTTTACGGAAAGTTACTAGTATTCTATATAACATATTCTATGATAAATATTTGACAATAGTAAAGCTTTCTATCAGTGAAATATTTTTTGTAACCGGGCCAGTTATTTCAAAGATTACTTCCCTACATAACATAACACCACGCCTGTAATTCCCGAAGCATTCAGCAGAGGTGAACCCATTAGTACACCCACATTTCACCAGTTATGTTTAAGTCCCATGTAATAGGAAGCGAGCCTATTGCCAACCAGACACAAATCCAGACACAGAGGCTACTACTGAGAAATTCTTGATAGAAAAACCCAATAACACTTTGCCCGACCTGGGAATCGGACCCAAGATCTACTTACCATGCTCAGCAGTCGCGGTTTACGACCTCTAGAGCAACGAGACAGGCTATTTCCTATGTCATCATCTAGGTACCTAGCCTTTTCCCAACTATGTTGGGGTCGGCGCCCAGTCTAACCGGATGCAGCTGAGTACCAGTATTTTACTTACCAGTATCTTACATGGAGCGACTGCCTATCTGACCTCCACAACCCAGTAACTGGGTTATACGAAACCCCTAGGTAAGACTGGTTGTCAGACTTTTTAGCTTCTGACGACTCGTAACGACTGTCAAAGATCCATGTATGAGAGCCGGGACCAACAGCTTAACGTGCTTTCCGAGGCACGGAATGATGTCAGTAATGTCTAAGATAAACTTTAGAAAGTACATAGGAATTGAAAAAGTCACATTGGTACTTGCCCGGAACCCACAACCTCATGCATGAGAGGCAGGCGCCTTAACCGCTAGGCCATCACGACATTCCTCACGAAAAAAATCACGAAATCACGAATTTATCAACTTTCCCCATTCAATCTTCAACATATTAAACAACATTATATTCGACTTATAAAACAATCACTTTGATACTGAACCCACAAAGTATTTTATTCTATAAATATCAACCCGTGCACTGCGAACGAGTTAACGTAATTACCCCGGTTATGTGTTTACCGACGCTTTGAGGGTTAAAGGGGTAACCCTATTACCATCTCTTGGTGCTTTTTGACATCGTTGCTGATACAATTTCCTTTGCGAAGTTATTTTGTTTAAGTATTTTAAAGGTGAATGTGTGGGTTTGGATGAAAGAAAATGTCGGTCTCTGGTTAAGGGGATGGCATTCGTTGCTTTTTTACAATTTGTTGCTTTTTCCAATTTGTTGCTTTTTCTAGTTCAAAGCAGTGCCGTTTAAAGACTACTTGATGCCTTGAATATGGGCCCCCTTATGACAAGTAAACTCGTAACATAACATCACGCCTGTAATCTTCGAAGAATTAGGCAGAGGTGTAACTAAGTGGTGAACATAATTTTTATTCCGTTTTGTGTAGGTACCCATGGAATAATTTAAGACTTTAGCGATTTACACACGCGAAGTTACGGGCAAAAGCTAGTTGTTACTTTGTGTTGGCAGTAATGTTTAAAGTAATAAGTTATTTTTGTTTTTTAATTATAACTTAGGCTATTGTGTACGCCGGAAATTTGTATTGTAAAACTTAGGAAAATATTTTTTCCTTCTAATATCAATATTTTAGTACTTTCAACAAATTAAAGTAATTTAATATAAATGTTTACATTTTATGGTTTTTTTTTTTTACGAAACTTGATTCTAATCAAACAAACATCGCCTTAACGAAATTCCATAGCCTTATTTAAGTGGCCATATTAAATTGATAAACA
This sequence comes from Hoplodrina ambigua, assembly GCA_949774945.1. Classification (NCBI taxonomy): domain Eukaryota; kingdom Metazoa; phylum Arthropoda; class Insecta; order Lepidoptera; family Noctuidae; genus Hoplodrina; species Hoplodrina ambigua. Next base: position 3,528,246 of record OX458990.1, read on the forward strand.
GTCTCATCTGGGTAGTCTAGTAACCGACCCAATATTCTTAGTACGGGTTTAGGCATTATTACAGACATCTAGGGTCCTTTGAGATGCCTACGTCAGTAAGCTGCATGATATTAATATTGAGAGCCAGATAATATACGGAAAGGTTCTAGAAGAATGTAAATTGTAGGATAAGTATAACTAGCATAACTATTACGATAGCTTGTATAAACTGTTAACATCATCACCTGTAATCCCCGAAGGATTAGGCAGAAGTGTACCCATTAGTACGCCCACATTTCGCCGGTTATGTTTAAGTCCCATGTAATAGGGGGCGAGCCATTGCCATCAACCGTGCACAAATTCAGACTCCGAGGCTGCTATTGAGAAATTCCTGATGGAAAAACTTAATAACACTTGGTCCGAACTGGAAACTATTGTTGTCCTTTTAATCCTTCGTGGTCAAGATAGAAACCGTCATATTGAAAATTTTTAATTGTTTTTTGGGGTTTGTAATTAGTAATTTATTGTAAAAAGCACACGACCGTAATACATCGCGTGGTGACGCAAAAAGGAGTGCAATAAGAACAAGCTTGACAACCTCGTTGGTCTAGTGGTCGCAAGCGCGACTGCTGTGCATGAGGTCTTGGGTTCGATTCCCAGGTCAGGCAAAGTGTTATTGGGATTTTCCATCAGGAATTTCTCAGTAGCAGCCTCGGAGTCTGGATTTGTGCGCAGTTGATGGCAATAGACTCGCCCCCTATTACATGGGACTAAAAACATAACTGGCGAAATGTGGGATTACAGGCGTGATGTTAAGTAATAAGAACAAGCTTTAAACGAGCGAGCAAGCAAGTAACGTGTGTTAAAAAATTAGTATGTATATTAATTAGCAGAACTTCATGGAAATAAGGCCTTCTGTTTTGTCTATGTGTAATAAAAAGAGATTATAGGGTCCAAAAAAAGGAGTCAGTGATTGCATGACGGCTGACAGGACAGAATGGAATAGGAAAACGTGTTGCGCCGACCCCAAATAAATTAATTGGGACAAGGGCAGAAAGATGATGATAGGATCTCAAAAAAAAAATTATTAAACGCTCAAGTCCCGAATCACTTACCGGTATGACAAAACAATAGAAAATCAATTACGTCTCATTACGTGGGATTTGAGTAATTAAACTTTATGCAACAAAAGTACAAAGGCGGACTTAATGCCTGCATTCTCTAACAAGCAGCCAGAGGTGGTGAAGAGATAACATGGTAGGTGCAAGTTATTGTACGAGCATAAAACAACAACAGATAAAAAAAAGAAAGTATCCATTAAAAATGGCAATAGGCTCGCCTCCTATTACATGGGACTTAAACATAACTGGCAAAATGTGAGTGTAGTAATGGGTACATCTCTGCCTAACCCTTCGGGGATTACAGGCGTGTTGTTGGTATGTATCTACTCAAAATATTTAGGTTTTCGCGCTCTAAAAAGGGATTAACAAACAATAAAAATTCCCTTTATGTCACATCCATTTTATTCTTTGAATTCAATCACAAAACATGCTAAAAGCAACGCACTTAAATATTTTAGTAAGTTTTCTATTATTTAAGCCGCTTTCAACGCTAAGTGGTTTTATCCCAGGTACCTGATGTTACTAACGGCTTACTAATTAATACTAACGACTGTTCTAATGCTATGTTATTTTAGACTAACACCAGACTGAAATAATTCAGTTAAAACCCACTTTTGTCTCGGACTTGTTTAATCTAGTTTTGTCGAAAACTGTGTTATGGAAAGCAAAAATAATAATAATACCAGCCTATTATTATGTTTATTATTTACTGCTTCGTTTGTCTTTTGTCTTACGTTCGATTCCCAGGTCTGGCAAAGTGTTATTAGGTTTTTCCATCAGAAATATCTTATTAGCAGCCTGGAGTCTGGATTTGTGCCCGGTTAATTGCAATAGGAACGCACCCTAATATATGGGACTTAAACATTACTAGCAAAATGTTGGTGTACTAATATCTCTGCCTAATCCTTCAGGAATTACAGCCGTGGTGTTATGTTATAAGTATAGAAATTAAAATGATCACTTTTCAGACTTTCAAGCACGGCGATTATCGCAATCTATAGGCAATATTATAAAACAGTAATAAACTCATATCTTTTCGTCACAACGGTACATACACATTGCATATTTTGTTTAATTATTATAAATCAACAAACAATACCTGGTAGGGATTATTACTTCTTTCTCAAAAAATCCCCACTAGGCTATGTTTATATACCTAGTGGGGATTTTTGGAAAGAAAGTAACAATCCCCACTGGTGGCGAGTTGTCGGTGGGGATAATGGGATAAACCACTACAAACCTTAATTTTACAAGATTATATTTTAGTATATTCTAGACAAAATTTCAAACTCAAAAAATGTGCAATGATTTTGTTTTCTCAACAAATCAGTTTGTTTTTGAATTATTTACGTCATTCGCGGTCCCTTAAACGTGATTTAAAATAACCTGAACAAAGTTTAATTACAAAAGAAGCAATTATACTCTTAATTAAAAAATCTAAAAATATCCAGATTCAGTTACAGAAACTTGAACAAAAATTAATAAACAAAATGTTTCCCGTATAAAAACGTTGTTACAGTTTTAGATTTCCATTTAAAAAAAGAACAAAACAATGGAATGTTTATAAATCCATTGAAGTTAGCAGACAGCTGTGAACAGGGTTGCCAACACTACTATATAGTATATAGGGGCCGATTCTCTTGGTCACAAACTAAACTAAAATTAGACTATTTCCATCTTTATCTGTCCAATAAAATAACAAAGACACTAATGTAAATAAGAGCTGTCAAATTTAGTCAATCTGACACATCCATACAGTTATATTTGACATCTTAAAACGTATGGATTAAAAATACGGAGAAGTTCAATGCAAAACTAATTTGACATTTCTAACTTAGTTCTTTAATGTCACGGAATGTCACCGTCCTTTTCTTTCGCTGTATGTTAGTAAGAGATGTCAATTCTCTTTTAGTCTAGTTTGTGAACAAGGGAATCAGCACCAGTATCCTACTATATTTGGGGCCCGACTACTATATTTCGAGTAAAAGCAAAACTAAGACTACTATAATATACTTTAAGAGCGCTGTGCCGAACAGCGCCATTTCAACCGACTTCAAAAAGGAGGAGGTTCTCAATTCGACGCGTATGTTCTTTTTTTTTCGTATATATGTTCTACGATTACTCCGCCAATTATGAATCGATTTAGATGATTCTTTTTTTGTTTTAAAGAGCTAGGCTATACCTACATAACAAGAAACAAAACCAAAGCCGCCGACTTCCAAGCTAAACTTATTTTTTATTTTGTAGTTTTTGAAGGCGGTTGCCTTTTTTGTAAAAAAGCTTTTTTTTTGTTAAAATTTTATTTGTTCTGTGCCTCGGAACGATGGGTGAATGATGAATGATGAAGTACCGACTTGTCTTGTTTCGGGTTGTTGAAAAAAATATATTTTGTATTGTGCGTCACTTTCACGTGAATAAAAAGCTTTTTTTCTTCTTTCAAAACTACTATTTTTTATAGGCATCAAACTAAAAGCAGTAATATCCATTTTATACTAATTTTGGACATTATTCTGGTACTATCAATAGCTGACAGTAAGTTTACTTTGTGCACTTCTTACCTATCTACTATTTTTTTATCTACTATATTTTTATAGGTAAATATTTTAAAACTACTATATTTGAGAAACAAAGAGTTGTCAACCCTAGCTTTCACGAACGCAGATTTGTTTTTAGAAACAGTTACATGAGAAAAGTTGAATTACAAAAATAATCTTTACGCTGCTTCCAAAAATAACTCATATATAACATCACGCCTGTAATCCCCGAAGGGTTAGGCAGGTACCCATTATTACACCGACATTTCGCTTGTTATGTTTTCCATGTAATAGGGGGCTAGTTTATTGCCATCAACTTGGCACTAATCCAGACTCAGTGACTGTTACTGAGGAATTCCTGATAGAAAAATTGCCCAACCTGGAAATCGAAGCTAAGACCTCATGCTTAACAGTTGCGCTTTGCGGGCCTAACCCTTCGGGGATTATAGGCGTGATTTATTTGTAATAATATAATACCCCAAAGCTCAGTAATAATGACCCAGCATTTAGGGGTTAATAACAAATGTTATCACAACAAAAATGAAGTAAAGAACATTTTTATATTAAAATGGTTGTTGATAAATGAGGGTTTAAAAAAATGGCGCCAGTCTAATATTTTATTTTCCTAACTAAGTTATGACTTTTGATAATCATAAAATGATATACATAACATAACATCACGCCTGTAATCCCCGAAGGGTTAGGCAGAGGTGTACCCATTAGTACACCCACATTTCGCCAGTTATGTTTTTAGTCCCATGTAATAGGGGGCGAGCCTATTGCCATCAACCGGGCACAAATCCAGACTCCGAGGCTGCTACTGAGAAATTCCTGATGAATTGAATTCCTGATTCCTGGAATTCCTGATATATTGGATGATATGAAAAAGTCGTTAGTTATCAAATATTAATTACAAATTACCTACTATATTACATTACGACTGCCTCGTTGGTTTAGTAGTCGCAAAGCGCGACTGCTGATCACAAAGTCTTTGGTTCGATATCCAATTCGGGCAGTGTTATTAGGTTTTTCTATCAGAAATTTCTTAGTAGCAGCTTCGGTATCTAGATTTATGCCTGGTTACCTTATACTACATGAGAGTTAAACATAACTGGCGAAATGTGAGTGTACTAATAGTTACACCTCTGTCTAATCCTTCAGGGATTACAGGCGTGATGTTATGTGTGTCAGTCAGTGATCCCTATATAATGACGTTTTCTCTGTAAATTAATATGTAATTCTTATAAGGAAATAAATATCTGTAACAGGTAATCCCCAGGGAAAGTATTTATAAAAATAAAATAAAAAATTCAATATCATCAAATCATTTATTTATCAATTAATTAACAACAATGTAGATGCTTACATAAGTTAAAACTTAACCCTAATTAGAATCACACATTTTACTGTTGCGCTAAGTAGCACTTAGCTCACCTAAATTTCTTATTGTAATGTTGTCGTGATTGCCCAGTGGTTAAGGCGACCGAATCTCATCCATGAGCCTGTGGGTTCGCAACCAAACACAGGCAAGTACTATCGGCAAAATCTTTATCTGATCACCGTAACAGAATTTACTGCAGGGCACAAAATTCACACTCAATTAAATGCTAGAGCCTTCTCTGTATGGGAAGAGGTCTTTGACCTGCAGTGAGACAATACAGGCTGGTATTTTTCTTATTTAAAAATATGTCAATCTTCTTCTTCTTCTTCTTGTTCTTCTTTTTGTTTTTCTTGGCGAAATGTGGGTGTACTAATAGGTACACCTCTGCCTAACTCTTCGGGGATTACAGGCATGTTATGTGTTAATCTTCTTCCTTGGATTGTTCGTCAGTTGGATGTGAACGCAAAACTCTGTATTCTCCAAACACAGCACACGTTGCGTAAATGACATAGAGAGTTTCGGTGATATTTTGAGCAAGAGTGACGTCATCAGGAGACGTCTTACTAGGAATCAGTTCAACATTACTTTTATTCTCCTTAATATACGTAACTAAAGCGTGCACACGTTCTGCATCAAGCGACTGTGTAAAATGGTTATCATCTTTCGTGAATCGCACGAACAAAAAATGCAGTTTGTCGTTTATATGCTTTAATATTTTTTTGTGTTTATTGAGCTCGTCGTTCACTTGTTTCTCGTACATTTTCCAGTTCCTCTCAGATATTATGTCGCCCCAGTATTCAAACTCCTCTTTCCAATAGTTTTGTTTGTTCTTGAGCTCTCGTATGTACTCAGGGATGTATCGTAGTTGCACAGTTTCGAGTTCTTCTTCAGGTATATCCATTGCGAAGACTTGTCTAAAAAAATTCTCGGTGTCTTGTTCATTTTGTAATTGAAAAAAAGCCATATTTGTTAAAATTTACTTTTTAAAACGTGCTACGTAAATATTCACTTAGTTCTTTATTAAACCGACACGACCACTTTCAAGGTGAATGGAACACTATTTAAAATTCCAACCGTCGTCTTGTTTTATACGCCGCGAGGGGACGTGTTTCGAAAAAGGATGGCGATATACGGCGTGTATAGCTCCGTCCTTTTCTCGCTAAACAATGACATTGACAGTCCCAGCCGGTCCTAGTATCAGGTATTATTAAAATCTGGTTCTTAAAATTATATTGTTTCCGATCCAAATACAACAGTTAATACTATGGATATACCTGGAATGCTATATAAGTATTAAGAGTTATTGTTATCTTACTAAGTAAGTAAGTGTACCTATATATTTACTGCTGTACCTGGTTCGTTGTTTGGAATGATGACGATGAAATGCGATCGGGTTGTTATTAGTGTAAAGCAGTAACGCTTAAAAAAAATCTTTACTTACTTATAATAATAAAGCTGTAGAGATTTTTTGTTTGTATAAACGCACTTATCTCTGGAACTACCAGACCAGATCGAAAAAATCTTTTTTATACGATAGCCTAATATATAAGAAATAGTATAGGCAATATACCATCACGCTAGGATCCCCGGGAGCAGAGCAATAGCCTAAATCGTAACAAGAAAAAAAAACATATTTAATACGTTGTACTTTATTGTTCCTCCTTAAATCAAATATTCCGTTATCTTTATCTTAAAAATAACACATAATATCACCTGTTTTCCCCGAAGGGTAAGGCAGAGGTGTACTTACGTACACCCACATTTCGCCAGTTCTGTTTAAGTCCCATGTAATAGGGGGCGAGCCTATTGCCACCAACCGAGCACATCTAGACTCCGAGGCTGCAACTAAGAAATTCCTGATGACCAAAACCAAATATCAGTTTGACCGACCTGGGAATACAAACAAAAGGCTTCATGCTTAGCAGTCGCGCTATGCTACCACTAGACCAACGAGGCAGTCCTAAAAATAATCATTAGATTACTTAAAAATTCAATTCACGATACTAAGTTTTGAAGTTCCATCTCAAAGTCTACTGGGTACTGCTAAAAGGGTTTTATACTAAGGCTAAAATAAATTGCTTTAATTAAAATCAAATAAAGCTTAAATTGGAAGCGTTAAGTGGCGTATAATTTGGTTAGTCAATTTTAGTTGAGCCACTTTAAACTTTAACATTGTGTTAAGGGCGGAATGACAAGTATAATATAAATATTGAGAATGAAATCTTACTCGACTGCCTCGTTGGTCTAGTGGTCGCAAGCACGACTGCTGTGCATGAGGTCTTGGGTTCGATTCCCAGGTCGGGCAAAGTGTTATTGAGTTTTTCCATCAGGAATTTCTCAGTAGCAGCCTCGGAGTCTGAATTTGTGCCCGGTTGATGGCAATAGGCTCGCCCCCTATTACATGGGACTTAAAACATAACTGGCGAAATGTGGGTGTACTAATGGGTACACCTCTGCCTAACCCTTCGGGGATTACAGGCGTGATGTTATGTTATGTTATGTTATGTTACGAAATCTTACTGTGTATTTTATAATAAATAATAATAAAATATCAACCTCACATCATCTCACTACAGGGAACAGTCCTCTTCTCATACAGAGAAGACATTGATCTCTGCGCTTGCTCAAAGTGGATTGCTGATATCTGACTGAGCGCCAATCGTGCGTTTATCCAACATTAACATATTATATTAATTTGTGGCACTTGATACCTATTACTTTAGTGATTTTTATTGTAGGAACATCGTCTTCACATTCACATAACTATCGAATTAATGACATACATAACATCACGCCTGTAATCCCCGAAGGGTTAGGCAAAGGTGTACCCATTAGTACACCCACATTTCGCCAGTTATGTTTTTAGTCCCATGTAATAGGGGGCGAGCCTATTGCCATCAACCGGGCACAAATCCAGACTCCGAGGCTGCTACTGAGAAACTCGTCAACGTCAACTAACGTCACTAATTACCAAGTCAATTGACTAACCATTTAATGATTTTAAAACAGCTAAAACATTTAATAGAAAATTAATCGGGTAGCCTAATATGATGTGTTTTTTAGAAAAGTTGGGTCTTTAAATTAGTGTCTTTTTGTATTATGAATTAATTGCCAATCTCACTTGGAATTGGTTGGAAAAACTTCACAGACGTAATAAAGCGTAATAAAACAACAACAAAAAACTTTTTATTAATATTTCAAGTGTCGTCTTAACAGTTGTCGACTATATTTATGTTTTTAGCAACACTATTTCAGCGCGGTTGGTTTTCTAAAGAAATCCTTATCCTAACCTCCTACCGTAACTAATATAAAAATAATATTATAAATGCGACAGTAAGTTTGTTTGTTACATTTCCACTCCTAAACCACTGAACCGATCATCCTCCATCATCCAACCATCATATACGTTGTCAGGTGTACAGAAACGGACAAAGGGCTCTTTTGGGGAACGGGCAAGGGGGACCTTTTATCCCGAAACAAAATACTGTTCCCGAGAGAAATCATAATAACGTTCTTATGATGATAGATGGCGCCACATGTCAATCATGTAATAAATCATGATCGAATTTTATATTTAATTTGCGAGCGAAGCTGTGGGCGAAATCTTTTTAATAATAATTAAAATCACACATTTAATAATTTTTAATAAGAAAAAGCCTTCAACATCTGCCAGTAACATTAATTACAAAAACCTATACACGACATCGTTGTTCTATGAAGTCTAATTAAAAAAAAAAAACAATTCTTCGAATTCGAAATTTAAACGGCACAAACTCTTAGATCAAAATTTAACTGTCAATAGACGTGACCTATTTTATGAGTGACCCTTTTGAGGTAAGTTTAGCCGCGGTCACAATCCGGGCTGCTTCCGAATCGGGTCCGGGTCAGAAATGGAAACTGCGAGTATCTAATTTTGATGATACGAGACTTGAGTAAGGTCGTAATTACCATAAATGTCGACGTTTTTTTTTTTTTTTAGAAGCCAAAAACTTTTAACAAAAGAGTAAGAATTACTTACCCTTAAATATAACATAACATCACGGCCTGTAATCCCCGAAGGGTTAGGCAGAGGTGTACCCTTTAGAACACCCACATTTCGCCAGTTATGTTTTTAGTCCAATGTAATAGGGGGCGAGCCTATTGCCATCAGCCGGGCACAAATCCAGACTCCGAGGCTGCTACCGAGAAATTCCTAAAAACACCCTACCTTACCATACGGTAAGGTAGGGTGTTTTTAGGAATTTCATTCTCAGTCTACTAATCTTCAAATAATCCTGAAGATTAGTGAACTACCTTTGTTTAATTAGAGGATTTACGCTTATTATTAACAACACTTACCGTCACCATAAATAAATAATCAAATACTAGGTATTGGCTTTCTAAGTATTCGGCAAAAAAAAAACAATGGGATTATATTGCACCCTAAATGTAATGCCCCTGTACGTGTGTCGTAAAGTATTAATTACTTCTATCTTGGACATCACTGGCATCGGTGAAGGAAAACATGGTGAGGAAACCTGGACTTACTGTTCCACTCAAACCATGTCAGAGGCCCTTGAGGCGGTTTAGAAACTCTGCCACTAGGGTGTGTAGGGTCGTAAGGCCTTACTACCCACACGATAAGAAGAAGAAGAATTACTTCTAAATATTTTTTTATCCTCCTTATTTTTTTTGGTCTAGTGTTGTATGTAGTAGTATGGATACTACATATAAATAAATAAAATTGAAGTGTCTGTGTGTGTCTGTTCAACAGACACAACAGACACACACCAGACACACAACACACACACAACAGACTCTGTTGTGTGTGTTTTGTGTGTGTATGTGTGTTTTTAGTGTCGTGTGTGTGTAGTTGTGTGTTGTTGTGTCTCTTTGTACTAGATAAACAAAGCTTTAATTAAGGATAACATTTTAATTATGACAAAAATAATGGAACTGGCTGTGTAGATTTTTAACTTTGATTTGTTTTATTTTTTTGTTTTGCTATAAACTAAACTGACAGTCGTGTTGGTCGTTTCTTGATAAGGGGGCGTGTGTGGAATATAAATTGGACACAGCTAAAATGTAAGCATACACGGAGTATGCGTAACTGGAAATGAACACCTGGTGCTTTATTAATAAAAATATGTCATTTTAGATATTTTTTAAGGTTAGCGTTGATTTTTGGTCGTCCTTAAACTTTTTATTTCGCAATTTTTACTCTGTCTCTCTCTCTCGGACCATAGACCATTTGATTATAAAGATTACGCCCTTATCTTTATGCCTCTTTAGCTTTTTTCTTGTATGTGACGATCAAAAAAGGCTTCATCAAAATTATTTAACTTACACTATAGAAAAAATCTTATTAGATTCTAATAAACAATAAAACTAATTTTTACAAGTCCTACAGAAAAATTAAATAAAAAAAAAGCAATTAAAATCACCAAATCATTTATTTATTAATTTACAAAAATATACATTCGTTTGTTCTTAACCTAAACTAGCTTTAAGCAATTATCGAATTCTTGTTTAAAAAATAACTGCTAAGTACCCCCCTCCCCCACTCCCAATCGATTGATTAATCATTTCATTAAGCACTACCGTAACTGTCATTTTTCACACCAACAATAAAAGTCGTTTCACAACAATAACTTAGGCCAAACTTACTTAGTCTGTTAGCCAGTATACAAAGTTAATGGCGTGTCTTCTTACACTCCATATACAAAACTTATAAAGATTATATCCAATATAAAAAATAAATGAGGGGGCTAACTCGTAGATAAGGCATCAAAAAATTCGTCCCCATCACTGTCAACGGTACAAGACAAATTCTCACTCTCCACAATTTCGCTGCTATTCGGACGCGATGGCCGCGCTCTATACTCTCCATACCGCGCACATATTGCATATTTAATATAATCAAATTCTAAAAAATCTCCGTTGTACAACGGTCCCTTCATCATTTTGTAAAACAAGTCATCATCACTTTCGTTCTCCTTGATATGGTTAACTAAAGCCTCAACGTGTTCTGGATCAAGGGACTGTGAAAAAAAGTTTTTGCCAACACGCGGTACTAAGGAGTGTACTTTGTCCAAATTCTTTAAGATAGTCTTTTGTTTATATATCGCGTCTTTCAATTCTTGGTTGTATTTCTGGAAGTTCTTCTGTGATATTACGTCACCCCAGGCACGGAATTCCTTGCTCCAATGGTTTCTTTTGTTCCTAAGCTCGCGTATATAGTCAGGGATATAGCGCAAGCGAACATTTTTGAGTTCCTCGTCTGGTATTTTTTTCGCAAGATCCGCTCTACAGGTTTTCTCAGACCTTTCTTCAGTGGCTGGATCTTTTTTGTAGACAATTTTTATCCCGAGGGCTCTTTCCACAGCAGCCATAAAAGCCATAGTAATTACTTAGTACACTGAACTGCTTATAAAACCGACGTAAACACTTTAAAAGTTAATTGAATACTGCATAAAATAAGAAGCGTCGTCAAGTTTTTAAGCGGCGAAGGGTTCGCGTTGCGAAAACAGGATGGCACTATACGTCTTGCATGCTATCTCTTTTTCGCTGCGACATTGAGCATTCCAGCGGGCAGGTGTAAAAATGTTCTTAGAAATAATAATAGTTTATGATCCAAGTGCGGGGAAATTACTTAGGGTGCAATATAATTACCCATTGTGATGGACTTGGTTTATTTTATTGCCGAAAAGAAAGTTAATACCTAGAAAGTCAATGCCTAGTATTTCATTATTTATTTATGTTGTCGGTAAGTGCTGTAAATAATTAGCGTGAAACCTCAAATTAAACAAAGTTAACTAATCTTCAGAATTATATTCAAGGGTAGGTAATTCTTACTCTTTTGTTAACGGTTTTTGGCTTCTGTAGGTAATGCAGAAAAAAATTAACCAATTTACCGAACTTTATGGTCAATGTCAGCTTTGTTTTCCATCTGAGGAGGTAATTCTTTTGTAATATTTTTACGTAAACGGTTTAATAGTTTTTATAAAAAGTACATTACATTCACGTGTAATTCTGTATATAAATATTAAAAAAAAAAAACATACAATTCGAAAGAGTAAGTAGGAGTACGTACATATGTATGTACGGAATTCCTTGCCCATTCTTTTTCATACGAAACTATCTTTTGGAACATGTAAAAAAAAAACTAGTTGTTCCACTAGTTTTTTTTTTACATGCCGTTCGAAAATGCTTTTTTAATGGCCTAATTAAAATAAATTGATTTGACTTTGTATTTTATCAAGTTTTGTTAAACTTTTTTTAAGTTATAGCGGCCACAGTAATAAGAACTTTGTAAAAAATTCAAATGTCCACCTATTATGATTTAAAAAAATCAGCCCTGTGACAGAAGGACGAACAGACAGCAGACTCCTTAGTAATAGGACTCCTTTTAGCACATATTGCATACAAAACTCTAAAAAAAGTGAATGTACTAAGTTGGTATACTTCTTCCCCGCCACATTACACCGTCCACTCTTAGCTAAGTAATAGTCTAAGTTGAAAGTAAGAAAAGTCTTAAGCTGTTTCAGAAAAAGCTAATAAATAACCTTCCAGCTTAAACTTTCTCGAGTGGTGCAGCTTAGTGCTTGAGCACTGAGTAATTAGTACAAAAAATAATTAAAACAGTTTTCCAAGTATCTCTGTTTTTAACCCTGAAGCAAAAAACGACGGGGTGTTATAAGTTTGGCGTTTCTTTGTGTCTGTCTGTCTATGGCATCGTAGCTCCCGAATGGATGAACCGATTTTGATTTTTTTTTCTTTTTGTTTAAAAGGTGAATTCGACGGGTGTGTTCTTAACTATGTTTGATGGAAATCGGTTCAAGATGGCCGCCATTGGAGGTTTTTGAATGTTTTATTTAATTATTTTTTTCCGTTTGATTAAAGTTGAGTGGATGATAGGTATAACAACCGGCATTTTAGAATAATCATGGCAGCCAGTGCGCCATAAACAGAATAATTTTATTCGTAGAATTAAATTCTGGCAGTATTTGAATGATTAACTGTCAAAAACAAAAATTCGGGTTTTTTTTTGTTGAATATTCTTTAGACTAAATTCGGTCCCTGCTGCTAATCACAATTGAGACCAACCTAGGAGATATTTATAGTGTTCAAGTGTGTGCACAAATACAGTTGCACTGAGGGAGTGCAACTCCCAGCCCTCATTCAGCACTCACTCTCATAGTCCGATGGGACGGCAATCCAACAAAACTGGAGAAATATCGAAATCATTTGCATACATTTGTGTAACTAAGTTCCATACCTGGACATTAATTACCTATAAATTAAATTAATTTTAAATTACGCAAAGATGATCAAAACTTTATTCACGAAACATTTCAACACATGTGTCTTAATAAGACTTAACTAAAATGAACTAAGTTTACAACTTTGCCTTCCAAGTTATTACTTACCAAAGATACACATTACTCTCGATAACTCAAGTTTAATTATTAAATTCCGCTGCTAAGCAATTAGTTGAAACAATATAATTGTGGAAGCGTTGTTTCAAACCATATGTGAATTTCTGAGGGAGAAAGTGTTATCGCGGATGGAACAAAAGTACTTTGATGTAACGTAAACATTTATTAGCCCAAGGGTTCTCAAATTATATATACATATAATATAATATCTTAGGACAACCAACACATCGCCATCTGATCTCAAACTAGGCAGAGCCTGTACTATGGTAACCAGAGAACTGATAAATATACTTATATATTTCTAAATACATACATATCATAGATAAATTACACCCAGACACAGAACAAATCATCAATCAAAAATTAAAATGGTATTAAACAATACCATTTTTTTTTTGTTTTTCATTTATTTTGTAAATATTTGCATGCCGAATGGTAATATATGGCTGAACTGATTTTGATTTATAACAACTACTGTGTACTCATATTTGCAAATAAACGTTTATTCTATTCTAATAACTACCCCTAAGTACCAAATTCTACTAAATAATACTGTCTAATCTTAAGTTCACTTCAGCATTAAATACACAAAAACACCCTTCTCAAAATTAACAAAAGCCTATTTGAAATTAAATCAGAATATAATCCGTTACTTACTACGGTACTTTTGTACCTGAAACACGACGCGATAGGGTTAATAAATTAATGTTACCTTAAAAGGGTAGGACACCATTATTGAGGGATATTACACTGGAGTTATGACACGGCTATTTACTACTCAACACAGGTTTGTAATCCATGATGAAAGTAGAATTTACGTGTTGAAGGTCATAAGCAGGTCATAAGCCTTCTTTCTCCTCTTTTTACTATGTTGCCCGTGACGTCATCCGCATGAAAGTCATATTTTTGAGGTAAATCCGAATTCTTTTACTAAAATAAAAACAAATATTTTATTTTGTCTTATTTTTGTTTCGGCTTATCTCCCAAGCCAAAGGCTGAACCGATTTTGACAGGAATTTCACTGACAGATAGCTGATGCCAATATCGACTACGCAAAACAAAGCAGTGATTACAAATGCAAAATAGCTACAGTCAACAAAGGAGATTAGTAACCAGGGTCGTCAAATATAGTTGAAGTTCTCTTAAAAACCTCTTATAGATGTTTTCAAATGTAATTTAATATAAAAAGTACATAATAAACAGTTCAATCAATCTGCCAAGCCTTTTCCCAACTATAGGGTCGCCTTTCAGTCTAACCAAATGCAGCTGAATTACAGTGTATTACATGAAGCTACTGCCTACCTGTAGGCTTACTCTTGAACAAAATCGAGAATGAGATTGGAATCGACATTACATGTACATCCGATCCAGTTTCAATTCCAATAAATATAAGAAGACATTTATAGAATTAACGAGTTATTTAATATTTTAAAATTTGGTAATTTACGTTTTCATTTGTATGGCAACCTCATGTCAATCGCTGTAGTCAAACATGCAGTCGATTCCAATCTCATTCTCGATTTTGTTCAAGAGTAAGCCTACTGACCTCCACTACCCAGTAACTGGGTAATACGATACACCTTGGTAAGACTGGTTGTCAGACTTTCGGGCTTCTGACGACCCGTAACGACTATCAAAGATCCACGTATGACAGCCGAGACCAACGGCTTAACGTTTTTTCCGAGGCACGGGGCACCCATCCACGTGCCAGCCGCGGCAAGCGTATCCTCATGAATCTATCTGTGCGGCTGTTACTACTTAGCCACGATCTCCTCCATGAAAAGCAGTGATTACATTTTCAAATACTTCAACGGTTCAACCACAGCCTGTCTTAGTTTTAACAAATAAACGAGCCATCTATTAATATTAAATCGCGTATAATATCGTATTCCCTCCAGACTTTGGATAAAATTAAAGACTTGCTGTGGTTTAGCGATAAAGGTATTAGTACCTAAGTACCGAACCATAAAGTAAAAGGATTAACTCGAATATTTAGAGCCAAACGTGATCTTTAAGTATTTTAGTAGACTTAGATACAATTTCTTACTAATTTGTAATACCAGCCTAATATAGTTTTACCGCAGGGCAAAAGCCTCTTCATATATAGAGAATATTCAAGATAACATAACATCACGCCTGTAATCCCCGAAGGGTTAGGCAAAGGTGTACCCATTAGTACACCCACATTTCGCCAGCTATGTTTATGTCCCATATAACAGGGGGTGAGCCTATTGCCATCAACCGGGCACAAATCCAGACTCCGAGGCTTCTACTGAGAAATTCCTGATGGAGAAACCCAATAACACTTTGCCCGACCTGGGAATCGAACCCAAGACCTCATGCACAGCAGTCGCGCTTGCGACTACTAGACCAACGAGGCAGTCAAGTAAATTAAAGATAATAATAATAAGATTAATAATATTCAAGATATACTAGAGAATATACAGTCAACAAAAGAAATAGGTATCCAGGGTGTTGGTAGAATGCTCTGAGCGCCCCCGTGCCCCGGCAAAAGGTAATTGGAGGAACACCGTGGGGTTTTAGTCGGTAAGAGTCTGACACACCCCTCGACCTTCCCCGAGGTGGAGGCAGTCCATGAGGATTTCACCACGAAGAAAAAAAAAATGCCTTAGATATAGTTTAGGTTTTCTTAGGAACCGATGGATGTCTTAGATGACCCTGGATACCTATCTTGTGTACGCTTAAACCAGTTAAAATATTTGTTTTAAATGATTTTAATTATTTGATGATATTTATTTGATTATTTCCTCATATACAATTTTTTGCACCTGCTTTGTTTATCTCTTCACCACCTTTGGTTGACTGGTAGAGAATGCCGGGATGATTCTCATTAGAACGTGCCGTGCACGGGCCGGGGCGTGGACGAGCCGACGTGGTATTGAAGTGCGTCGAGAGGGGCCCGGACGGGACACGGATAATGCACTGTGTAATATAAATTGATTCATACAAAATATATGTAACAGATTTAAAACCGTGCCCCGTCCTTGCCCCGTCCGGGCCACGTCCCGGCACGGCACGTTCTAATGAGAATCATCCCTAAGGCATTAAGTCCGCCTTTGTACTTTATTTGTTGCATAAAGTTTAAATAAATAAATATCTCTTTTGTTGAATGTACTACATATGAATTAGAAAAGGTCTCCTTGGTCCGTGCGAACCCATAGTCTCGTGTATGGGGCGGGACTATGAATCCCATTGTAAAACAATTAGGTAGTTGACACCAATGTAGATTAATTTCAAAACACAACTTCACTAAATATGTTTATTTTACTCGTGACACTCGAATAACTTTCAAAATTAGATTTTTAGTTGCTTTGAAATCAATTAAAAATCGGGCACCACGGTTTCAATTAAATTAAATTAATGACGTATTTCAGTTTATTACAAATTGTTACTATAGTAAAATTATTATCAAAGTAAATTAATTATTAATTAAAATAAATTACTATTACATTCTATATTAAAGTAGTACCTTTATACTAGCGGATACCTGGTAAAGTTATTAATCACTGGACCATTTTAATTATTCCTGAAAACATAATTGAAAACGTGATTAACGGGCAACGTATTTATAATAAATACGTTTCATAATCAAAAAATGTTGTGAGTACGCAGTGTTAATATGACAGCTGATCAGATGGTATAGACTTTACAATTAACACCTCATAAGTTATTTATTTATTTTATTTGAACCAAAAACGACCATTGGCTAATTACATTAGCGTCATTCTCACGCTCATCTGACAATACTATAAACGACAAGATCGTCTTCCATTTGGCCGCGAACACATCACAGTTAGGCCTCGCATATAAGATTTCTTAAAAACATATTATTTATTTTTATTTAAAATTATATCAAATGTAATGTGTTTTTCATATTTATAGCGACATTTCGGTGAGTATCGCTTTGGACAGACATCGTTTTTCGAATCCAAGACATTTTTCAAAGTCAAAACATTTATTCCAATTAGACCAATTACAGGCACTTTTAAAATGTCAAGGAGTCGGTCAGTTCGTCAGAAAGTTGAAGCTAGTTGTTCGTTCCAAAACGGAGGTAGGCCTCTATGGAGGAGAACGACCAAGAAACTCCAAGGCACTCGTCGGCTTTTCCTCGATTAAAAAATCTATTATCAAAAATACTAATAATACTTTTCTCTTGTCCACAGATAAGCACAAAATGAAATAACAACCAAAATGTCAAAGTCAATGAGATAGCCAAAAAATTCAAGATGGCGGACAAAGACTGGGTGGACTATTTTGGCGCTTACAACTCGTCGAAACAAATTGTCGATGATGACAGCACGGATTTAGACATTTCCAAGTATAATTACTATGACAACCAGACTGGGTATCCCGGATATTCGAATTTCACCGCCGACGATTTCTGCCAATCGAACCATTCGCATTTTTATTTAAATGTTACTTGCGAATTTCCTATCAATTATGCTGAGCCTATGTATGGGTGAGTACCTTGTTTTTGTAATATGATTATTAGAAATTACTAGAGAGTATAATAAGTGAGTAATATAATTAAACAGTTTTAAGTGATGTTATGAACGTTTAACCCGTACAATTAAATACGCACCACGAAACATGGGACTTGAAAAACCACACAAACTTTATTATTTCGTAAAAAATATTATATTATTGGTACCGATTCTCTAGTTCACTCACAAACTAAACTAAAATTACACTATTTCTATCTTTTTCACGTCCAATAAAAGAAGAAAGGGATGGATGTAAACAAGAGCTATCAAATTTAGTCAATCTGACACATCCATACAAATATAATTGACATCTGAAAACGTATAGATTGAAAACTCGGAAAAGTACAAGGCAAAACTAATTTGACATCTTTAACTTAGTTTTAAAATATCACCGTCCTTTTCTTTCGCTGTACGTTAGTAAGAGATGGCAATTTTCTAAATTTAGTTTAGATTGTGAACAAGGGAATCGGCACCATTGTTGAGAATTTTAATATTAATGTCATCGAAAAATCCTTGAATACATACACAAGTTATGGATAACTATTTCGTACATTTATACCTGCGCAAGCTACCCACTACTGACGCTTGTCAAGTCTCATCTTTAGTGGCGCGTAATGTACGGCACTTCACACAAAATTTCAAGTTCTTATTTTTCGAAACGAATTAATCGATTTTAATGAAACTTCGTACAAATAAGCAGGATACATAAGTCTAAAAAGTTAGTTGATAACATTTCCAATATTACAATGCACTCTAAAATAAAACAGTAAGTGCCCCAAAATAAAAAGATCTTAAAATGTTTCCGCAAAAATAAAATAACAAAATCTAACAATAATACGTACATATATGACAGAACTGGAGCAACTAGTTCAAGAATACATCTAAAATATTACATTTTGTTCAAGAGATTTACTGAAACTCCAATGCTTTTCAGTACCCACTGAAAAGCTTTCATGAAATGAGCACAGATCCGCTTTCAGCGCAATTAGATAAACAAGTCGAGTTTTATTTCAAATTCCTTTTTGTAAAGAAACTTTGTTTTAATTTCGAATGAAAAAACATGTTTTATTTTTTAAGATATTTTTTTATTTTCGGTCATGTGCATTTAAGGGTTGGGGTTTTAACAAATAATTGGGTTCATTTGTGTATTCGTATTTCGCGTAGGTATTCTTTGTAAAACAATGTTGAAGTCAAAAATAAGATTTACCTTTTAAATAGCCAAATTAATTTTATTTTTACCTATTCACGAAATAATAATTTTAAAAATGTAGTAGCAATCTCATCTCGTCACCAATCAAAGATAAACTTATCAAGGAGTCGTTTAAAAATAGCTTTTGCCCGCGACTTCATCCGCGTAAGACAGACAGACAGTTACTTTGGTATTTATAATATTAATATGAATGTAGATACCTACGAAAACAGTTCTGTTACATGCATTGTCGTTTAAAAATTTCAATTAACATCGAGTACTTTCCGAGTTTTTACTGACACAAACATACTGATTTTTTATACCTATAGTATAGCCATACAACGTGGCAATGCTGTCAGCCACTAGCCCCATTGACAGCGACGCGGACGAATTTTTTGATGCCCTATAGAGTTGCTCCTTTGTGTTTATTTATAAATTATACGTAGGTACTTTATAATTTTTCTTAGGTTTTATGTTTAGGTTAATGACCTGTATAAAGATTAATGTTTTTCTTTAACAGATACATCGCCCCCTTCCTTCTGGCAACGACAACGGTCGCAAACACCCTGATCGTGGTGGTCCTCTCCCGACGACACATGCGCACTCCCACCAACGTGGTGCTCATGGCCATGGCTCTCTGCGACATGTTCACCATGCTGTTCCCAGCCCCCTGGCTGTTCTACATGTACACGTTCGGAAACCACTACAAGCCGTTGAGCCCCGTCAAAGCATGTCAAGCCTGGAATTATATGAATGAGGTAAGTGATATAGAAAAGAGTTTTTGCTTTTTTTATTCGACACCATTAAAGTTATTTTACCATTTCAAAATTCGAACATTGTGAAACCGTTTTAAAAACAAATGAGCTCGTTTTCGAATTTCGAATTTTGAATATGCGATCACTCGATTGAAATTCGAAGTTAGTCTTATCAGTATAACATATCATCACATAACGCCTGTAATTCTCAAAGGGTTAGGCAGAGGTGTACTCATTAGTACAGCCACATTTTACTTGTTATGTTTAAGTTCCATGTAATAGGAAGGTTGCAGGGGGTAATCTTTGGATCTACGGAACCGATTTTAAAAATTCTTTCTCACATTGGAATCTACGTTATCACTCAATGCTAATAAAAATCACGCGAACGACGTCGCAGAAAGAGTGCTAGCCTATACTAATATTATAAAAAATAAATATTTGATTGTTTGTTTTTTTGCATTGAATATGGTCCGAAACTACTGAACCGATTTGAAAAAATTCTTTCACTATTGGGAAGCTACACTATCCCCGGATGACATAGACTATATTTTATTACTAGCTTTTGCCCGCGACTACGTCCGCGTGGAACTTGTTTATATCGTATTTGCATACAAACTTCCACCCCCCTTTTCTCCGCCTTAGGGGGTGATTTCCGGGATAAAAACTATTGTATGTCCTTCCCCGGGTCTTAAAATATCTCCATGCCAAATTTCATCAAAATTGATGCAGCTGTTTCAGTGTGAAGAGGTAACAGATAGCCAGACACACTTTCTCATTTATAATATTAGTATGGATAAAACAATTTTGGATTCGTAAGAAAAATCACGCTAGCTCACTAGGGGAAAGGGGCGCTAGGGGAAAGTGCAGTAAATTATAAAAACGAAACCCACACACGTCACTTATAAATTGCACTTATAAAAGTTTAATTAGGTTCTAAGTTTAGCTTCGATAAGACCTAGTTCTAAATCGCGTGTTACATGCTAGTTAGAAGTATGTTTTATTAATAGCTACTTATTATCGTGAAGGAAAACTTTAATTGAGTGCATAACGAACATGGCCACAACTGCTCGCGACAGCGATTTGATCGCAAATTGCAAAGTCAAAGTCAAAGCGGGCATTTCAGTTACAGGCACTTTTTGATTGTTGGGGTCTGGTAGTCAGAAAGTTGAAGATAGTTGCTCGTTCCAAATCGTAGGAAGGCATCTATGGAAAAAAACGAGCAAGTAATTCTGATAACATTATTCTTGTAGGAATATAGCACAAATTCCAACGACTGTTACTGAGAATTTCCTACCGGGAAATCCCAATAACACGTCTAAATGTACAAAAGCGAAAAGTCACTCATTCACTCACTCATCTTCACCACGAAATATCGAAAACCGTTTGACGTACAAAGATAAAATTTGGCAGGGTGGTAGTTCATAGATGCTAGACGTCCACTAAGAAAGCATTTTCTAAAAATCACCCCCTTAAGGGATGTCGTGATGGCCTAGTGGTTAAGGCGCCCGCCTCTCATGCATGAGGGTGTGGGTTCGAATCCGGGCAAGTACCAATGTGACTTTTTCAATTCATATGTACTTTCTAAAGTTTATCTTAGACATTAGTGACATTCCGTGCCTCGGAAAGCACGTTAAGCCGTTGGTTCCGGCTGTCATACGTGGATCTTTGACAGTCGTTACGAATCGTCAGAAGCTTGAGAGTCTGACAACCAGTCTTACCTAGGGGTATCGTGTTACCCAGTTACTGGGTTGTGGAGGTCAGATAGGCAGTCGCTCCATGTAAAATACTGGTACTCAGCTGCATCCGGTGAGACTGGAAGCCGACCCCAACATAGTTGGGAAAAGGCTAGGCAGATGATGACCCCCTTAAGGGATGGAACAGGGGTCCAAAGTTTGTATGGAGAAATCAACTTTTGCTGAAGCTATTGTCTGATATTGGAACCGAATATTGAACCCCAAGCTTAGCGTGCTTGCAACCACTAAACCTACCAACTGGACTGCGAAAAGATTAATAATTTTAAAATCGCTGCTAAGGCGAGTTCACCTTTAGTAATAAATATTTAAACATTGTTTAAATCCTTCGCTCCTTTCAAAATAATGAACAGATAATAATCCCTTTCGCCGAAAGACTATAACGAAAATAATATTCCAAGTAATTAAAATAGAAATCGCTTGGACATTTCGGGCTCATTCGGGGAATTTCGGTATTATTCGGAATCTTTCGGGATCCGTTAGACAAATAGACCTGCTTTATACATTTTATTTTCGTGTATATTCGCTCAGATGTAAATGTTTTTCCAACAATTTTTGGATATATAAATAATCTGTCGTTGGTCTAATTCCCAAGTTACTGTGTATTCAAGTTATTTTAGTCCATGATACTGCTTAGGTATTACTTAAATGTTTTATTTATTTTAAGTCAAATTCAAAGCATTTATTTTAATTGGACCATTTACAGGCACTTATGAGATTTTTTCAATTCATGTGTTTCTAAGTTTATCATAGACATCACAGACAACAGTGAAGGAGAAGTTCGCAAAGAAACCCGGAATTTATAATTAACTAGCAACCCGCCCCGGCTTCACTCGGGTGCAATGTAGATACTAACTATAGGTATTGATATGTTCTTTAATATTATAGAGCATTTTTTTTTATTCTACCATCAATACTTTGCGCAGCGCTTGCGATGAAAGACGTTTTATGGCAATTTTTTTTACACCTTGGTTGACATAATTGATGTTTTAGTAAGGGCCCCTATTTTTGTCTAATGATAAATATAGCTTATGTTACTTAGAGATATTGTAGCATTCTAATGGTGAAAGAATTTACTTAATCGGTTCTGTAGTTTTTGAGCTAATTCCTTACAAATAATAATATTTATTTAAACTTTATGCAACAAAAAGTACAAAGGCGGACTTAATGCCTTAGGCATTCTCTAACAGTCAACCAAAGGTGGTGAAGAGATAACATTGGTAGGTACAAATTAATGTACGAGCGCTAAACAGCAAAATTAATTTGAAAAAAATAATAAACACACAAAAAGATATATATCTTATAAATATTTGTGTAGATTTAAGTCAGAAATCGCCAATCCGACTTGAGTAGGCGCGGTGATCGATCCTCATGCCTTCTCTATATGAGAAGAGGACTTTGTCCCGCAGTGAGACAATAATAGGCTGATATTATTTACCTTACATATATATTTTACGTTACGTTTAACACTATTCACTTTCAAATTCTCTTCGCCTATTTTATCATTCGCACACATCATGGCTGAGTTGGGTTCGCGCATTAATCCGGCACGCCGATATTGCAGCGCGCACTGTGCCGTGAATTGGCGCCGCCCTACTACGTCATCGTGTCACGCTTGATCACCCGGTATTTGGAATAATAACGTGTTACGCACAACCTGTACTCGCACCTATGTGATTGAGAATATGACTAATTTTTATTTACCTGCAAATATTATAGGTAACAGTTAACCTGACTCGTTGGTCTAGTGGTCTCAAGTCGCGAGTACTGAGGTTACAGGTCGGGCAAAGTGTTATTGGGTTTTTCAATCAAGAATGTCTCAGTAGCAGGCTCGGAGTCTGGATTTGAGCCCGGGTAATGGCAATAGGCTCACCCCCTGTTTCATGGGACTTACTGGTATACTAAAGGGTATACCTCTGCCTAACCCTTCGGGGATTATAGATGTGATGGCTATTCTATAAGCTTGTCTGAAAGTTCAGTCAGTGCATCGTGCCGGCTGCCAAGCTTGACTTCACAAGAACACTAGGTTTGGATACCGAGTTACTGGCAATCAACGCTAAGCCTTATCTAAGAACAATGAGAATGGCCAAGCTTGAGTTGTGCGACACAGTTGGCGCAGTGACTGAGCGATTGGCTGCTACGCTGCGTGTCGCGGCTACCAATCCCGCGTAAAACAAAAATTTTATATGGCCTGCAGGTCGTGTTTGTATATGTGTACCCACGATACAGAAAAAAATATATAATGTGGTACGTTTTTTAAAAGATACAAGAAATAATGAAGAATGGCTTTTGCGATAGGGTTTTCCGAACCGAAACAATAGTTCTGGAGATTACCGCATACAAACAATTAAACTCTTTAGTTTCATAATAATACTAACTGCCCCCTGAGATTTTTTATTCATCAGTGTAAGGTACGTCTTTGATTACTGCTCACCTCTCATGGGTCGTAGCGATATTATATTAGTATAGAAACATATTATTATGTTCTCCTACATAACAATTTACATACATACATCTACGAAGGTATCTACAACGTCAACAATACGTAAAGGGTTCACAATGATAACGTATTACTACAAATTCTATCAGTACGAGTGTCAGTAAATAGTGCGGGCTTGATATCCAATATACAGTACAAACGATGGCCTCCCCCGATTATACTGAAACCTTCTAGGGTTGGGACGTTGTCGATATTTCGTGTTAATATTTCGTCACCGAATAAATTGATAAAGTGCTAATTTTGACGCAATATTTTGTAAAAATGTTTAGCACCTCTGTTTTATTACTATTTTCGGACAAATAACATGACATGAATAGAAACTAGACAACACAAAAGTGTTAAAATATCATCTGAAATAATAAACCTCAATACAATAATATTCACCTAACCGAATAGAAATACTAACAACACTTTGTCTAACCTGGGAATCGAACCCTAGACCCCACACTCGCTTACAACCAGGAAACCAACGACCAATATAATCATATAGTACACAGAAAGTCATAAATTATAGTGTTAATATTAACGATAGTACGATTATATCTTTCTGCTACAACACCTTTCATAGTTATTTTGTATTCACTTTTTAAGCTTGTGGTCTCTAATCATTTAGAAACCTATATAAAGTGATTTAAAAGAATTAACACACTCGAAAGATTGTTTAAAAATACTTGCAAGTTAGCTGCCTGCAAACTTGGCTTGTTCAACTGTACAATCTGGTTGCCATGAGCGCGAGCGTTACAAAATGGAAAAAAAAAACAGTTCAACAGAGTTTATTTAGGTCTCGATAAAATGGACACAGAGTCCACAGCACTATGAACTGTTGATTCGTGTCGATGGGTATTTATAAAAAATGTTTGCGATCCCTCCTTTAGCCTTCGTTCCGCTCGAATTAAGCCAAAGTCAATATTGCCACTACCAAATGAACTTGAAATGACTTTTTTTTTATAACTATTGCTGGGACTTTTAATCCGTTCTGTTTGTAAAGATGGAAATTATATTTTTTGTCAGCAACGTCCCACTAAGGGTCGGTTCACATCTGACGGAAGATACGCCGCGTATCGTCAGTCGCGTAACGCAGAAACAGTCAAATAGGGCAAAGGCATTAAGTCCGCCTTTGTACTTTTTTGTTGCTTATAGTTTAAATAAATAAATAATAAATAAATAGATAATAAAATATCCAACTATACACACATAACCGGTGATGCGTTAGTGCGTCGACCATACTAAAGATTTCGTCAGATGTGAACCGACCCTAAACCATTTTTAGTTGCGACTAGCTTCCGCCCGCGTCGTCATTCGCATCATAATTGGTTTCTTCATACAAACTTTGGACCCTTGTTTCATCCTCTTAAGGGGTGAATTTTGATAAATCCTCTCTAATCGCATGTCTACGTCATACAAAGAACACATCCTCCAAGTTTCAGGTCTTTACGATCAGCGGTTTAGGCTGTGCGTTGATCCGTCCGTCAGTCATTTATTCAGGACAAAGCATTTTTTATGTATAGATAATAAACATAACATCACGCCTGTAATCCCCGAAGGGTTAGGCAGAGGTGTACTCATTAGTACGCCCACATTTCGCCAGTTATGTTTTAAGTCCCATGTAATAGGGGGCGAGCCTATTACCATCAACCGGGCACAAATCCAGACTCCGAGGCTGCTACTGAGAAATTCTTGATGGAAAAACCCAATAACACTTTGCCTGACCTGGGAATCGAACCCAAGACCTCATGCACAGCAGTCGCGCTTGCGACCACTAGACCAACGAGGCAGTCGATGTATAGATAATTTGATCACTTTTTGGTAAATATTATAGATGTCACGTTGTAAGAAAGCTGCTGCTTCGACGCCCAAAATCAAAATCAAGACAATTATTGCCTGCGATTTCGTTTGCTTAAATTTCGTTTATCACGGGGTACCTCTGCGCGGAACCCTAATTAATTTTCTAAAAGTAAAGTAACCTATTACTCCTCATAACAACAGCTATCTACCAAAGAAAGTCCCTTCAAAATCGGTCCAGTCGTTTCGGATATTAGCCAGAACAAACAGACAGACAAACAAAATACTGTTTTTTTTCCAGTAAGCGCCTCAGACACCTAATTGAGAAACTTGTTTAAACATAACATAATTTAAATAAATAGCTTTACTTATTTAAATTACGTTTATTAACCCACCTTTCACCTTATCTTAGATTTTATCCGGTTCTCCCGTAACTGTTATTCACAAACTCCTTTATTATCAAAACCCGGTTTAATTAAAATTCACCCTTCCAAAGTAATCATTACAACCGATCTTTTATTAAGACTTTAAAATAACCTACCCGGTTATAAATCCGGGTATCAATATTCTTCCAACCAATCGCTTTGTGTTTGTGTTTGAATGATAGCATTGTGTTGTAACAATGAATGTAACAATGTACCCGGTACCCTCACCCGGGTATTGGCAATCCGGATGTGTATTTTAAAATTGTTCGTTAGCGTGGTCCTGAATAAAATTAATAACAGTATCCATATTATTGCCTGCTGTGCTGCATGTCGCAGGTTCGATTCCTGCACGGAACAAATTGTCATATAAAAGTAAATAAATGTTTCTAGGCATTATGCGCCGCGTCGAACTCTGACCCAACTCGCGCGCCTGGCCCCGCCCCCAAACATTGATAACAATCAAAATAAAAGTTGATACTTTCACCATGCAAAATTTAAATTCCGGACAGTACAATATTTTATTTTGAAAATTTGACATAGGTACCAATTTTTTTTCTTTACAAGCTTCATAATTAAAAAAAAAAATAAAAAGCACGACTGCAAAAATTGCACGTATTTGTACTTTGTTTACTCGTCAGTTTTTTTACGACGTTTTTTATTTACATTTACAGTGTTATATATTTTTTAAATCTACTTGTCAAATTCTAGACGATAAACATAAACACGACCAGATTAATTAAAAAAAATAATTGAGGCTGGTATTAATTTACGTTTTAAAGAGACCACACAGGATTCTTTTTTTTATTTTTAACTAGCCTATGTTACTCGGAACGATGCGAGGATTGTAACGATACCCTATACATCTAAATCGGTTCAGGCGTTTAAAAAGTATGGTGGAATAAAGAATCTCACATACATACATTAACCCTGAACACATAACACTCCTTTTTTTGGGGCAGTCGTGTAAAATAGTTATTTGTTATACAAGAGTGCAAAGTTGCTTTTTAACCGCGTGTTCAATTTTGATGACCGAGCAAGCGAAGGATTCTAAAATTGAATCACGAGCGTAGCGAGTGATTCAAAATTAGAATCCTGAGCGTCAGCGAGGGAATCAAAAGAGCACGAGGTGAAAAATCTTTGCACTCGAGTGCAACACGTAACTTTTCATTCCACCTCAGCGAGGAAATGACTAAATGCAAAAAAAAAAAACGTTTACAATCACAAGATAGGTACACTTTTATTTCAGTTTAGGTATTAATTACTACATTAAGACAGGTAAGTATTACAGAATAATCTTTAAATTATAACAAAATAATACTAAGGTATAATTAAGACAATTTTAAAGTAACGTTGCTACAGTTATTTAAATTGAGTGTAATATTTTTGTTTGGTACTGTAATATTGGTTAGTCACTTGTGTACTGTTTTTCGGTAAACTATCTGTCATACTTAATAGTTGTACCGATTCATCGGATTCCCTTGGCGTGAATGTTGGAAAAGAGAGGGAGATGGTTAGGTGTTTCATAACGGCTAAGTTTCTTGTTTTTATTATAAGGTTTAACAATGACGTGAAAAAATGCCGCGTAAAGAACCGCGTACAAAGCAAATTGAAAAAAGAACACCAAGAAGGTTCCGAGTCTGAGTTTTTAACAAATTAAAAAAAAGTTGTATGATATATTCGGCACCATAGAGGTGGTGTTCTAAATTCAATTTACTTTATCCTCTAGAGAATAAAAACGACTTTTCCACTCAGATATTGAAGATTGAAAATACTCTTTCCGAGATGGTGGGATGAAAATATACTTTAATGCCTAGAAAAAATTTAAACCGTGATAAAAAGTCTTCCTGTATATTTGGAGCCATTGCGAATATGCTTTTTCGAAACAATGCAATTACTAGTGGCATCCTTTAGATTTTTTGTTATATTTCGGATCAAGAGCTTTTTCTATTGATGTTTTGTGCTTTTGATTCGATCCATTGTTTCAACAATGGAACTTCGAATAGAATAACAAGCCTGCTAATGAACTTGTTTCTTTTATTGTATGATACGGGAACCATTTTCAGGAGGCACCCCTGAAAAAATTAAACATCTTAGTCTACGCAATCTAAAGTAAGGTCATTTATGGCGCATATTTTGACGCTTGCTAAGGAATCAAAATCTATAGGGGACTTCCCGTTGACCCAGAAAAACATAGTTTGACAGGAAGCAACGCCATGTAGCACAAGTAAAGGAATAAATCCGAAAACCGTTTTGTAGTTACATTGTAAAATAATTACTATAAAACGATTATATTTTTTTATACATAACATCACGCCTGTAATCCCCGAAGGGTTAGTCAGAGGTGTACCCATTAGTACACCTACATTTCGCCAGTTATGTTTTTAGTCGCATGTAATAGGGGCGAGCCTATTGCCATCAACCGGGAACAAATCCAGACTCCGAGCCTGCTACTAAGAAATTCCTGATGAAAAAACCCAATAACACTTTGCCCGACCTGGGAATCGAACCCAAGACCTCATGCATAGCAGTCGCGCTTGCGACCACTAGACCAACGAGGCAGTCAAAGATATATTTTTTCCAGGAGTCCGGCTTGCACTTGGCCGGTTCAAATATGGGTCTCGGTCCAAACAACTTTAAGAAACACTGGTTTACACCGTATTAACAAAAAAAAAATTGCAAACCAAAGTCCTTTTACATTTTACGGCAAATTCTTCCTTCCAATCCAGTGCCACAGACCTACGCTTTAGCTCCACAGAAGAGAGTTCTGCAAAAGGTTCAAATTGCTAAAAAACAACGGCTGGAATGCCTGACTGAAGCTCCACAAAGGGAGCTCCGGAATGCTGGACCGTTTCACACTCGAATTCATTTGCTCAGTCTTACATGTATTGAGTTAACTATAGGTACCTCCATCGAGGTACCAGCTGACCTATATCAATGTACTTATGCATCCATAAGTACATTGATATAGGTCAGCTGTTATATTTCGTAAAAATCTCTCTCCGTGAATTTAGGTGAAATGAGCTTGAGCCCAGGGGCGTACTAATAGAAAATGGCGCTTAGGGCACGCATCGTAGCCCTTCATAAATTATCAAATAAAAAAAAATATAAGTATATAAACTAATTAAAATTGTCATTTTTTCCTAAAGTCATAAAGTAAATATAACAGCATGAAATGTTTATTTTATAATAATTCTTAATTATTTTATTTTTTATTCATTTTAAAACTATATACAATAATTAACCTAAACATTAAACCTAAGAAGAATCATTTAAAACTATAATTTAAATAATTATATTACGAAGGATTTTTTTTAAATAAAATGTTGCGTGGATTATTTTGTTAGTGTGTTTTATATCATAGCGTGGTGGTGTGTGCAACAGGCAAATACCTTTTAACATTCACAAGCCTTACCGTAGTCGATCAAAAAGTCACTCAAATTGATACAATGTGAACAAAACCTACCCATAGCTCAATTCTAATACCGTTTGAGCGCTCGAAAGCACTAGAAAATCCGACATTCTCCCGCACAGAAATCCGCTAGCAACTTGCAAACTCAGCAAAAGCGAGGACAAACTTGTCTTACAGTTTGAAAAGGCTATTTTCCAAGAAAAAAGTTCTGAGAATTTTTCCGATGGCTGCAAAAGTAAGTTAGTTCTGTATAATCGGTGCACTTGTGTTTGCGAATTCGAAAATTATGTTACCAAAGAGAAGGAAATCTGAAATTGTATGAATCTAAAACTTACACCCGCAGTTTTGTATATTTTAGACTAGATTTTCGTCTTCGTAAAGCCAGTCACAGACGTAGCTATAATAAATCTGTGCAAGCGCAAGAAGAATGGAACGTACAACATTTACTAATTAAATTTCCAGCAACCAAACCAGCTTTAAATAATTGAAAGCGTTCAACAGTTTTCTATCAATTTTGTCAAGTTTCCCAGCACGCATCATGTTAATATTAAATCTAATAATATACGACATAATAATATACATATTTTATACATATGTATGTTAACATCTGAGCCTCTGAGAATAGCGATATAGGCTGTCAGGGTATTAGAGGCATCGCTTTGTGCCTCGAGTTTCGCCCAGCTGAATGCCTCACAGATAAGGCATAATCTGGCTTTAAACCGTACCCAGAGAGGCTATATTTGAATATTAATTATGCAATATGTCTACCAAATAGTTGGGTTGGAGAATTTCAATGTATGAAGTGTCATAGTTTATTATTAGCAATTTATTCTGATATACAATGCGCACGCTTAATATGGTAGCCAATAAAATAGATATTTTCTCATGGTTTGAGTGGAACAGTAAGTCCAGGTTTCCTCACGATGTTTTTCTTCACCGATGCCAGTGATGTCCAAGATAAACTTTAGAAAGTACATATGAATTGAAAGATTCACATTGGGACTTGCCCAGATTTGAACCCACAACGTCATGCATGAGAGGCGGGCGCCTTAACCACTGGGCCATCACGACACTACCAACACCACTACCTGGACCAATAAAATGACAAGTAAAGTGTCGTAAAAATTCAATAAACCACAAAATCCAAGTCTGCAGGTTTTCGTTGAAATTCACACTAAAGCTAGTCGCGTCAAGTGCACAATTTCCTTTGGGAACTGCCGTCTCGACGCACGGAAATAAGTGCCGACTGCACCTGTGACGTCATAACAATGGTGCCGATTCTCTTGGTCACAAACTAAACTAAAATTAGACTATTTCCATCTTTTTCTGTCCAATAAAACAAGAAAGAGACTAATGTAAATAAGAGCTGTCAAATTTAGCCAATCTGACACATCCAAACAATTATAGTTGACATCTTAAAACGTATGGATTAAAAATACGGAAAAGTTCAAGGCAAAACTAATTTGACATCGCTAACTCAGTTCTTTAATGTCACGGAATGTCACCGTCCTTTCCTTTCGTAGTATGTTAGTAAGAGATGTCAATTCTCTAAATTTAGTCTACTTTGTGAACAATGGAATCGGCACCAATACTATCTTGAGGTTACTGTTCTAAAAACCAATTTATGAAGTACTGTTAGTTGACTACCTCTTTGGTTTAGTGGTCGCAAAACGTCACTGCTAAGCATGAGGTTAGATTTCCAGGTCGGGCAAAGTGTTATTAAGTTTTTTCTATCAGGAATTTCTCAGCAGTAGCCTTAAAGTCTGGATTTGTGCCCGGTTAATGGCAATAGGCTCGCCCCCTATTACATGTCTATTTATATTACTGATAATTATTAAATTAAACCGATCAAGACCCGTCTGACTTACCGGTAAGTCAGAACAATAGAAAATCAATGTGTCTCATTATGTGGGACTTGAGTAATTAACAATGTCAAAGATGTAATCTTATTTGTCAAGAAAAAATTCTAAGTTATAACCAAACTTGTCAGCTTACCTTCTCTTTTTGTCTTCAGGTGATACCAGCTATGTTCCACACGGCGAGTATCTGGCTGACTCTGGCGCTGGCAGTGCAACGGTACATCTACGTCTGCCACGCGCCGGTAGCTAGGACATGGTAAGTTTTGCAATTAAGAACTACGATTAGAATAATTGAAAGTCAAAGTCAAGGTCAAGGTCAAGGTCAAAGTCAAAGTCATATTATTTATTTCAAAATACCGTTAAACGACACTTGAATCTTTCAAAATATAGTTTTGTACGAAAAAGAATGGACAAGAAATTCCGTACTCACTCGTTTTAAATAAATGTTGTAAGTACAATATTTTATATACACGTGAAGACGGACAATTAAAGTTCCGCACAAATCCCGCGAACCAAACCGCACGCAATACCTAGTTTCAAACAACATTGAAATTCCAAAAGAGTTCAAGTATTTTATGACAATCAACAATCGCTTAATTGTCATTCACATTTCGAAAACCCTTCGCGAACTACGTGACATGGCGACAGGCCTGCCAGAACAATGCCTGGGGGTGCTCCCTTTACTGAACCGGAATACGGTTGAGCCGTTCGTAAACAACGAGATTATTCGAACAGCTTCTACGCTGACATACCTACAGATTTCTGAGAGACGACATAGCATGACATCTTGAGATAACATATAACATAACATCACGTTTGTAATCCCCGAAGGGTTAGGCAGAGGTGTACCCATTAATTAGTACACCCATATTTCGCCAATTATGTTTTTAGTCCCATGTAATAGGGGCGAGCCTATTGCCATCAACCGGGCACAAATCCAGACTTCGAGGCTGCTACTGAGAAATCCTGATGGACACACATAACATAACATCACGCCTGTAATCCCCGGAGGGTTAGGCAGAGGTGTACCCATTAGTACACACACATTTCGCCAGTTATATTTTTAGTCCCATGTCCCACAAATTCAGACTCCGAGGCTGCTACTAAAAAAATCCTGATGGAAAAACCCAATAACACTTTTCCCGACCTGGGAATCGAACCCAAGACCTCATGCACAGCAGTCACGCTTGTGACCACTAGACCAACGAGGCAGACATACGCATCTACACACATCGTACATCTACGTACATCTTGAGATGAAATTGTGATATTTTGTTTCGAAGAAATACCGACTCAGGTTTGGTCATGTATGCTTAATTGGAGGTTGATGTTGACAGGGCACATGACTCATAACATAGCCATTAATTACATACATACACTAGCTCTTGCCCACGACTTCGTGCGCGTAAAAAAAAAAATAGCCTATGTTACTCGCAGATAATGTAGCTTTCTAATGGTGAAAGAATGTTTAAAATCGGACCAGTAGTTTTTGATTTTATCCATTACAAACAAACAAAAAAAAAAAAAATTTTTTACTCTTTATAATATTAGTGTAAATTATTAACTAGCTGACTGGCCCACGCGTTATTGTGACTCAAGTTTGCAAACTAAAAATATTAAAATCTTGAAATTAATGTTTACGTCTCCACATTCAAGCACTAATTTATCTTATCCTGTTACTATTATAAATATGAAAGTTTGTTTATATGTTTATTACTAAATCACGCGTAAACCGCTGAACAAAGGGTGAAAATTGCAACAAAATAAGACCATTTCCTGCATTAATACATAGGATACTTTTTATCTCGGTAATACATACATACATACATAAACTCACGCCTTTTTCCCTTGGGGGTAGGCAGAAACTACAGAACGCCACCTGCTACGAACCTTACATAGTCCTTTCGCCTCATCTACATTCATACATCTCGTCATACAAGCACGCCGGTTACAAGTACTCCGCACCTGACCTTTCTGAAGGACCTCACCAATAAGGTCAGTGTAGGTCTTCCTAGGGCGACCCCTCCCTGCGTTGCCACTCACCTCTGCCATATAAATACCTTTTCGGTAATGTTTTCCCTAGAGATAATAATTCAACTTATTTTACGAAAAGTAACTTTTTATGCAGGCGAAGCCGCTGGCAATAGCTAGTAAATTAATAAAAGAACATTTCCATGGGATAATTACCGACGTTCAAGCGTGCAAAGCCGCTTTCAAAGCTAGTACAGTTAAATATTTAGTCGAACCTTCGGCTTGCCGCGAAATTTTCGGCCTATTTATCTTCGGCCAAACCCGCATTCCTCCCATCCCTACAGAACATTGTGTGTCAAATATATTCATGTATGCTTAGTAAGTAATTAGTGTCTAGTGGACCAAGATCCAGGGCGCGTTAGACTTACGTCTACTCGGCTACTTGCTATTTTCATTGCTGGACTTGGTTTTCAGACATAAAAGGAAACATAATCGGTTAAGTAGGACGCGTGATTTTAATAAACGGTGGAAGGAATATCGTAATGAAAATGGCGATCATGGCTATATTTAAGGGATGCTATCTAGCAGTAGATGACGTTTGGAATCATGAACTGAATCCATGGAAAAAGATGTCCAATCAACAAAAGAGATAGGTCGTCAGATATAGTTGAAGTTTTCTTAAAAACCAATGGATGTCTTCGATTGAAACGTAACTTAATTAATGAGCGGTTTATTATCTACTTTTAACAGTTAATTACTTATGAAAACATCTGACGACCCTGGATACCTAAGTATCTCTTTTGTAGACTATACGTTACGATGTTCCTTCGACACATACCTATGTCATGCATTATACTGTTAGATCGGGCGTCTCGGGCGGCACCGGGATCTTGGACTATATAGGAATGTCTGGAATTTCCGCTAACTGGACGTGGCAGATATTCTGATAGAACATATAACAATTCATTTGTATTAATAGAAGGCATTTAATGTCAAACTATTTGAAGAGACACCGTTTAAACACAAGCGGATATTAGCTAATGCCCTTATCGTAATAATATTTAAAGTAACATCTGTAAATCTTCTATACTAATAACTACCTATTAAATAGTTGAAAAGTTCGTTTATTTGTTTGTTTGAACATTATCTGTGGTTTGAACACACTAATCTCCAGAATTTTTGGTTCAAATTTGGCAATATTTCGGTGATAGTTAGCTACGTTTATCCCTAAATTCTATACTACTATTATAAATGCGATAGTTGTTTGGATGGATGTTTGTTACTAAATCATGCCAGAACGTCTGAACGGATCTGAATGAAATTTGGCACAGGAATAGATTATAATCTCCTATAGCATAAAAGCTACTTTTTATCCTATTTTTGTGTTCACGACAGATAATTTAGGACTGGCTTCATTCTGATATCTACGCAGACGAGGTCGCGGGCAGAAGCTAGTCTATTATAAAGCTGAAAATGTTGTTTGTTTTTTTTTTGAAACTTTGAAACTATTATTCCGATTCTGAAAATTCTTTCCCGAGTGATTTAGACGATTTTCCTTATCAAAAAGTTTGGGATCCGTAAATAAATTAACACGGACGAAGCCGTAGCCCGAAGCGGGCATAAAAATAATACCAACAAAACGCTTTTAAGTCTTTAAAACCCCGTCTGTGCGTCCATGTTCATAACACTTCCTGACACCACCATTTTATGAAACCGCTCCCTCCTCGCTATCAAAGAACAATGGTAAGCGAAGTAAGGACCTCGTGTGTCACTCGACCTTCCTTTGTCTCGAGCAAGTCGCTGGAGTACGGTATTATGACGCCTCTGTTCATAATGTATGTGTGTAGAGATAGGCTGCGTACACACATGTGGATAATGTAAAAGATATTTCACAAAACCAAAAATTACATGTTCTACCCAACATTAGGATATTTTTTTTTTGTTCCGGACCATATCTGGGAACCATCGACTGCCAAGTCGAAATGAATGAACCAATTTTTAAGAAACTCCCTACACGTAAGCAAGATCTAAAAATGAGGTTGAAAACATCGGTTTCTAAGAAAACTTCAACTATATCTGACGTCCTTGGATAGGTACCTACTCTTATGTTGACTGTACATACCACTCGCTACGAAACGTCGGCAACGCTATTGTCATATATTTAGGACATGTCACTAAATAAAAGCAATAAACAAATATTAGGTACTCAAATATTTGCAAGATTTAAAATCAGTAGGTACAGTTTTGCTCAAATTTAAATTATATTCCTAAGTTTTAGGGCCTAATTTAGGTAATCCTATGTTACAGGCGAGAAGACCTTAAATAGTAAATGAATACTAGGTGATGCAATGAGTTAATATCTCAACCATTTCAGTCAGTTTCCGTTTTTAGTTAAAGTTAATTTTTTACACAGTATATTCAATATTTACAAGCTTAATAATAAAAATAAAATAAAAAACAACCAGACTGCCTCGTTGGTCTAGTGGTCGCAAGCGCGACTGCTGTGCATGAGGTCTTGGGTTCGATTCCCAGGTCGGTCAAAGTGTTATTGAGCTTTTCCATCACGAATATCTCAGTAGCAGCCTCGGAGTTTGGATTTGTGCCCGGTTGATGGCAATAGGCTCGCCCCCTATTACATGGGACTAAAAACATAACTGGCGAAATGTGGGTGTACTAATGGGTACACCTCTGCCTAACCCCTCGCCTGATTACAGGCGTGATGTTATGATGTTATGTAAACAACCAGAATAAAAAAAAAAAAGAGAAATTAAATGGCATCAAAATATTCATCCGCATCGCTGTCCACTGGAAATGTGCTCAAAAGACTGGCCGCATTGCCATAACATTTATTTCTTTTTAACCATATGATTCACTGAAATCCAGATTCCCAAATATGTAAAAGTACAAACATAACATAAACAGTAGTCAATAGGCACTGCACACACATAAAACATTCTTTTAGTTTGGTTTGGCGGAAAAATACCATAAAAACTACATAAAAACTATTTATAGTTAATTTACTGTTCATGTTTATGTTGCCTACTGGGCAGGTAGATCGGTTTGCCCGTCTGTGTGTCAGGGGTTTTATTACGTTTGAGTTTAGGCTATTTAATGTGCCCGCGGGTCTGCCTGCTTGTTTTTATTACTGGGTTAAAAAAGGTTGCTGTTACACAATAGCATTAAGCTAATCTTCGTTAAGTAAATTCAATGAAATAAAATTATAGATACCTAATGTAAAAATCTCTGCTTTGCCTTACCATGGAATCGAACCCAGGAGCTCTTAGCAGACACTGTTGAGACCACAAGACTAATAGGGCACTATCTCTTATCCTGTCTAAAACAGGATCTTTTGCCCGAATACTGTTTTAGTAGTTATTCATGTCTACGAATTCCAGGGGTTGTCAACTTAAGTAGTCTTTAGATGTAGTAGTTTTTATAACAATAATATAAGCAGTAGTTCTTTTTCAAACCATATTTTACATAATTACATACAAAACATAACACCTGTAATCCCCTTAGGGTTAAGCAGAGGTGTACCTATTAGTACACCCACATTTCGCCAGTTATATTTAAGTCCCATGTAATAGGGGGCGAACCTATTGCCACCAACCGGGCACAAATCCAGATTTCGGGGCTGCTACTGAGAAATTCCTGATGGAAGAACCCAATAACACTTTGCCCGACCTGGGAATCGAACCCAAGACCTTATGCTCAGCAGACGCGCTTTGCGACCACTAGACCAACGAGGCAGTCTCAATTTCACATAATTAACATACCAATAATATGGACATGAAAGGACCAAGCGATATTTTGGCCCACTTTTGAACATTGCCTAACAGTAATGAAACTCACTTCATATGAAAATGTTTTTGTGCTGGATTTGAAATAAGCTGCTATAAAATAAAATAAGGCACTCTCCAGAGCTTTTATGTGATATGGGTTTGATCACTATTTGACCATTATTGAAAGTTCAAAAATGGGCCCATGATTCATACAAAGATACCCAAGGTCCTTTTAACCGAGTAAATAAGGCAATAATACAAGTAGTTTTATTTATTAGGAAAAGAAAATAGAGATTATTCTTAGTAACTACA
Source organism: Hoplodrina ambigua (assembly GCA_949774945.1). Lineage (NCBI taxonomy): Eukaryota > Metazoa > Arthropoda > Insecta > Lepidoptera > Noctuidae > Hoplodrina > Hoplodrina ambigua. The sequence continues at coordinate 3,565,918 of OX458990.1, forward strand.
CAACACTTATATTAATGTGAGCATTGCGGCTAGGATCGACTAAACTAACAGCTGCGATCCACCGATTGGCGATCCCTGCAGCACACCGTACAATTTTCAAAGTAATAGTAGTTTAAAAAACAAAGTTGTTTTACGTATTCTCTCCTGAAAATAGAACTGGGTCACCTGAAAATAATTACATTTACTCGCACTTCGCCTGAAACGCCTCTTTGTTCTAAAATGTTCATTCAAAAATGAATTGTACATTTAATATTAAATATTACAGAGGGAACCTATATTTTAAAAGACTAGACGAGCGTTTTTTTGTGTCCTCTGCAGAATAGAGTTGTTAAAAATTGAAATTTAAAAAATCATAATAATAATGATTTTATTTATTATTTAACTAGCTAGACTTCTTACGCGTCTTTGGTTACTGCTCTGCTCCCGTAGGTCGTAGCGTGATGTTATAAAAACTAATATTTGAAATGCGAAAGTACTCTGTCTATTACGATTTCACAACTAAACCACAGAACTGATTTTGATGATATTTAATACAGGGAAAGTTTGAATCCCAAGAAAGGACGTAGGCTGCTTCATTTGCGTCCGAGATAACCGATATTTACGCGGACGACGTCGCGGGCAAAAGTTATTTTAAACATATTTAAAAAAAAGAAATTTCTGATGGAAAAATTCAATAACACTTTGCCCGACCTGGGAATCGAACCCAAGACCTCATGCACAGCAGTCGCACTTGCGACCACTAGACTGTTTGAGCCCGTTTGATGGCAATAGGGTCGCCCCCTATTACATGGGACTAAAAACATAACTGGCGAAATGTGGGTGTACTAATGGGTACACCTCTGCCTAACCCTTCGGGGATTACAGGCGTGATGTTATGTTATGTTATAAAAAAAAGAAATTACAAACAATATATTTGTAAAGTTTTCAATATGGATTTTAATTGAATAATAATTATTATCGATTTTAGAAGAGAATCCAAATATTAGGCAACTTAAAAGTTGTCACGTGTCGCCAACATTCCGTCAACTTTAGTTGCCCGTTTGTATACAGTTAGATCCATCGATAGCACTTTCGGAGGCAAGCTTTCAATTATATAACATTTCATATTGATGGCTGCTACGTATTTAGGTCAAATTCTAGAATTGTTTTGCTTAGGTCTATCATTTAGAGCTAGAAATATTTTTTAGTGTTATGTATGTTTTGGAAATAACACTTTTAGCGACAAGAAGGATGTTAGATGAATAGTTGAAAAATCGGGTATGCTATTTGTGAACGGGCGCAGTCAGTTGGGATTGATCATCTCTGAACAGCCATATATCTCTATTATTTTTTAAACCTAGGCTCCGGGGCTGCTACTTTTATTCCTGATAGAAAAACCCAATAACGCTTTGCCCCACCTGGGAATCGAGACCTCATGCTGAGTAGTCGCGCTTTGCGATCACTAGCCCAACGAAGCAGTGCAAAACTCAACTTACAGTTAAAGTAAAAATAAAACTACACAAAGTAAAACGTTAAAGCCTTGACTCCTTCATACAGTATGCATGTGGCTGGCGAGGCAAATGTTTCCTTAGGCAAAAGTACCACCGCGTAGTACAAAGTCAATATAAAGGCGCTCTCCCACCGGGGGCATTCGCCTGTCATGTTGCAGTTTATTGGCACAGTTGGCGCAGTGACTGAAGTGTAATGAAAATAGTTGTTTCGGGTCTAGCTCTTTGTGAATATAAATTTACTAGCTTCTGCCAGCGACTTCGTCCGCGCAAAAAATAATTCCCCATACAAACTTTGGACCCATTGTATCCCATTAGGGGGGTGAATTTTGTAAATTCTTTCTTAGCGGACCTCTACTAACTATAAACTACCTCCCTGCCAAATTCCGTCTTTACGTCAAGCGGTTTTCGATTTCGATATTTCGTGGTAAGTGAGTGACTGAAATTTCGCTTTTATAATAATAATAATAATTTATTCAAATAAAAATGTTTACAAAAAGTGTACAAAAAACCAAACAGATAAAAAGATTTTCCATAAAATTACAGTGCCTAAAAATTAACTAAAACTAAATAATTAAAGGAGCAAGTCTCGATAGTTCGGAATTGCAATGTTAGGTAGCGACCCGCCCGATCTAGGTTATATACATATTTATATACATATTTAGATTAGATATGCTTGTAAACGCACCCACAATGCAGGAGATTCCTAGTGTGGGGTGGGTGTTAATTGTTAGAGAATGCTTATGGCATTATGTCCGCTTGTGTACTTCTGTAGCGTAAAATATAAATAAATAAATAAAGTTGTAGCGCCATCTTTCGCACTACGAGCTAACTGCAACTGACGTTTACTACATCGCGCATTCAAAGTTTGCCATGACACTGGCATATATACAAAATTCCGTCAAACAACCGTCGGGCAGTAGCCCACTAAACTCAACACCCGTCTGGTTGACAGACCCTCCCTTTTCGACGGAGGATGAGAAACTATACACCCTGTTTCTCATACCTCTAAAACCTGTAATGATACGCTCTTTTTTGCCTGTAATTAAATTAATTTATTTCAGATTAATAATGTCCATAGTTGTTAGTTACAGAGGTCTTAAAACTATGTTAGTCAAAAATAGAACTCAAATCAAACAAAAACTCAAAGTAATAAAATCATAAAATCACAAAGTCTATAATCATTCAAATTCAATTAAAAAATCATAAAAATAAATAAAAATCATAATGTCAGAAATAATAATAACTATAAAATTAAAATAATACATGTAATGTAACAGGTTACAGGCGAATGATTCAGGTGAGCGAGCGACAGACTGAAACTCAAAATTGAAACTTTAATACATTGTTACATTGCAAGCGAATGCTCATTATTCAGTGAGACACAATTGTAACTTAGAACTCAAAATAGAATCTTGGATTGTTACATTGCTCGTCAGTGAACGAGGCTGTATAGCATAGTCCCAAATAAGAATCTTGGATAGTTAGAGACAGTTTTGCAACATACTGCTCAAAATAACTGCCTCGTTGGTCTAGTGATCGCAAGCGCGACTGCTGTGCATGAGGTCTTGGGTTCGATTCCCAGGTCGAGCAGTGTTATTGGGTTTTTCCATCAGGAATTTCTCAGTAGCAGCTTCGGAGTCTGGATTTGTGAACGGTTGATAACAATAGGCTCGCCCCTTATTACATGGGACTAAAAACATAACTGTCGAAATGTGGGTGTACTAATGGGTACACCTAACCGTGATGTTATGATGCTATGTTATGCTCAAAATAAGGAATTTAGATTGTTACGGTGAGTTAGCACCTTAAAAGTTTCTCAGATCGATTTTTATTGTGATAGCTAGTATATCTACAATTTAGTTTAAGTGCTGTGCCCTAGGTTCGATTCCTAGGCCAGGCAAAGTGTTATTGGACTTTTGAATTTTTGATGTTACCAGCTTAGGGATAGCAGTAGGATCAATAATATACATACATAAATAAACTCACGCCTTTTTCCCATGAGGGTAGGCAGAAACTACAGAACGCCACCTGCTACGAACCTTACATACTCCTTTCGCCTCATCTACGTTCATACATCTCGTCATACAAGCACGCCGGTTACGAGTACTCCGCACCTCACCTTTCTGAAGGACCTCACCAATAAGGTCAGTGTAGGTCTTCCTAGGGCGAACCCTCCCGGCGTTTCCACTCACCTCTGCCATATAAATACCTTTTGTCAATCGTCTTTCACTCATCCTCAACGTGATCAATAATATATTTATTATAATCTTTCGTCTCAGTGACCAATAACACTAGTCCCAGCAAAGTAAAAGTGAAATAGTATTGCGTGTTATTGTGATCAATCTAAGATGCCAACTATTAATCAATGTCACAAAATTGTACTTTGTTCATTCATCTGAGACAGACCACTGACAATAATTTACTACAGGAAAACATCGTTATGAAACCTACAGGATTCCATCTTTAAAACCCGTCACAGACGTAGCTATAATGTTGCGGGACGTCTTAACAGGATACCGTGGTCCCGGAACGTAAAGGGCAACAGAAGGAACAGGGTGGTTTTTTAGTCAGTAAAAGTCTGACAGTCCCTTCCGCCCCACCCAGGGCGGAAGGAGTCATTTGATGATTTTTACCATCTAGCTATAATATATACCTATATTATATGTCATAGCAAGGCATATTACGATATATTTTATTTAATAATCTTCGAGTCACCGACCGCCTCGTTGGTCTAGTATTATATTATATTATATTGTAAATGTATAGTCGTATTGTAGTATTTGGTTGTAGGGTACACAATTTTTTTTTATTTTTTCATTATTCCAGGGTATATTATAAGTTATTTGTATTTATTAGAACTTTTAACCTCCGAAAGATGCGCAATAAGTAAAAAGTCAGCCTGTGTAACAATCGCCGGAACCACAAAGCTAAAAATCGGCGAAGTGTGATTCGGATTCGCATACGAAGAGTTCCGTACCACCGTACAATATTTATACTAGGTAACAAAAATAACAAATGGATTCCGTTTAAAAAAAATGTATTTATTATTTGTTGTTATAGCGGCAATATAAATACTGACTGCCTCGTTGGTGTAGTGGTCTCAAAGCGCGACTGCTGAGCATGAGGTCTTAGGTTCAATACCCAGGTCTGGCAAAGTGTTATTGGGTTTTTCCGTCAGGAATTTCTCAGTACCAAAATCTGAGTCTGGATTTGTTTCAGGTTGATGGCAATAAGCTTGCTCTGTATTACAAAACTGCCCAAATGTAGATGTACTATGAGTACACCTCAGCCTAACCCTTCGATGAATACAGGCGTCATATTATGTATGAAGAAATACACACTGCATAAATTTCAACTCTCTACCTATTCCAGTTCATGAGATACAGCCCGCTGACAGATAGGCAGACAGGCTGACGAACAGTTTAGGCTTAGGCTTTAGGGTCCCATTGGCACACTTCCACTATGAAACCCTAAAAACTTTCAGAATAAACGGACGAGCGTCAGTAAATAAAACCGTCGACATCTCCCTAGAGGTGGCGCGGATTAACTTTTCAGTTTTCTGACGAATTTAAAAAGTAGTGGGGCAAATATGCATTCACTCCAGCTGCTATTCATTCTTCTCCGAAGGGATTTGTTGGAAAAAACTGTTGTTTTAAAACTTAATTTATCATAGAAGTGAGTTTTATGAGGCTGGCGTTTTTAATAAAGTCATCTTTTATTTTTTAAACAGCCTGTGTACGGGTCACTGGCGATTTTAAACTTAAATTAGAATATTGCGCTCGTTGATCTAGTGTTCGCAAAGCGCGACTGCTGAGCATGAATATCGTGGGTTCAATTCCCAGGTCGGGCAGTGTTATTAGATTTTTTCCATCAGGAAATCCATTTGTGTCCTTTTGATGGCAATAGGCTCGACCCCAATAACATGGGACTTAAACATAACTCGCGAAATGTGGGTGTACTAATGGGTACACCTCTGCCTAACCCTTGGGGATTACAGGCTTGATGATTTTGTGTAAAGTTTTTTTTTATTAAAGCAGGCTGTATTTGGGATCGCTTGGAATTATACGCTTAAGCTAGAACATTTAAAACTCACATCATATATTTATTTAAACTTTATGCAACAAAGAAGTACAAAGGCGAACTTAATGCCTTAGGCATTCTCTACCAGTCAGCCAAAGGTGGTGAACAGATAACATGGTAGGTGCAATTTTTTTTTAATGTATAAGGTAATAATCAGAAAGTCAATTAATGTCCCAATGCATTGCAAAGACCTCTTCTCATACAGAGAAGGCACCAGCATTGATCACCACGCACGAAACCTCGCAGCGTAAGCTAATGTACTATAATTACCTAAATTTTATCTCAATAAAAGCTCATACATTTTAGAGTATTCAAATAAAACTTACTAAAACTTTTGTTATTTGGAGCACGGTACGTTTCGAGCTAATTACTGTCTGTTTTCAAATGTTTTAAAAGCAAACAATTTGAAACAACATAGAACCTTCATTTGTTATGTCTTCTCTGAGGTCGACTTGCTAATGACGTGATCATGTTCCTAAACTCCCCTTTAATTTTTAACAAGCTTTTATTTATTTACCTGTACCGGTGTCTGTGGCCGATCAAATCTTACAAGGTAAATTTGAGTCACTTCCCGATGTTCGATTGAGCTGGAATTTTGTGTAAATGTGCAATTTGCATGACAATGCAATTGAATGTTGTCACAGAGCTGGTCTGATGATGGAGCCGGAAAGTGGACATAGAAACATAATCAAATCTTACAAGTTTGACCTATTTCCCGGTGTTCGATTGAGCTGGAATTTTGAAAACATTTTGCATGACAAAACAAAATAAACGCTTGTTATACTTAGAAAAAAAACTAGGAGTTATAGAACTTGTTATTTGTTTAAACAATTTTAAATATAAACCATTGTATCTACTAGAAACCTGTCAATAAGTCAAAATGAACAAAATTAGAATTCTTCACGACACTGCTGGCACAGTGGCTAGGTGATTGGCTGTTGCAGTGCGTGTCGCGGATTTAATTCCCAAACGGGACAAATATTTGTATGCCCTACAGGTAGTTGAACCAGTGATCCATATCTGATTATGTGTTTGTAAACGCATCAAAGATACAAGAATAATTCCTAGTGTTGGGCAAAGATTTTTTTAATATAAAAATGGATTTCTAAAAATTAAAAAGTAACAAGATTTAACCTGAAACCATAATACCCATCTTACCATCTAACTTATCCATAAAAAAAAACTTTCTATACGCTTCTCCCAATCTATATAAACACAATAAATATTACAATCAAATTGTGACGCCGTTTACAATAAATACTTTTCGTAATCTGAGAAATGCCGAAATGATCGTTAGAATAATAAGAGATTTTGTTAAAGCTGTTAACTGAGTTCGTCTCTGAAGACGGATGTCTTACAATCAAGAAAATGTTTTTATTTATCTTTTCTCTAGGCGCTCTCTGAGAGTAAGTTCTCAAATATCTAAAGACCGAAGCTTAAGATTAAGAACAATGAAATTTGAAATAGCATTTTTTTTTCTTTATAATAAGATCTTCTTCTTTCACAAAGAAAAAATGATACACAATTCAAAATCTAGTAGGTACCTACGTAATCATAACATAAGGTTCTGTATTTGTGCCCGGTTGATGGCAATAGGCTCGCCTCCTATGCGACTTAACTGGCAAAATGTTGATATACTTATGGGTACACCTCTGCCTAACCTTACGGGGATTACAGGCGTTATGTATGCTTTGTAATATTTATTTCTCAGACTTTTTAATTTCGATTTTCGTCTTTACCTCAAAAGCTCAGATTTCTACTTAAATAATTATGTCGGATTCGTCTTTAATTTGATTTGATTTTTCCCTTTATTAAATACTAATATACCTCCTTAACTCCTTCCAATGAAGGAAAAGTCTCTTTAACAATAACAACCTAAAATTGTTATTAATTTCCTGTCCGTACAGCAAATATGTACAGTCGAATATTGCAATTTAAAGTTAATTTAGCGTGTTCACGAAGTCACGTTCACGTTTAGAGGAGCTCGTAGCTAAGTAATAACAGCTACACAGGTTAAGCTACACTTGCTTCCGTTAGTCCGTGGATGGGTGATCTGTACCTACTAGCGAGACTCCTCCGTGCCTCGGAAAGCACGTTAAGCCGTTGGTCCCGGCTATCATACGTGGATCTTTGACAGTCGTTGCGGGTCATCAGAAGCTCGAAAGGAAAACCATGTCATAGTATTCCTTTTAAACACAACTGTGACGAAGCACAAAAGCAGAAAAATTTTATGGTCGTGTTAACAAAAATACCAAAAAGTTTTAAAGCTCTCGCCTAAACTATGGCAACACCAAGTTATTGGATTGAGTACCGCCCTAAATTCATTACAATAGCTTTTAAGGCGTTCTCTTTATATAATAATTCTTTTTTTGTGCTGGCAACGCTGAAATATATTTTCGGCCAGTCGTTTTTTGACCAAAGTCAAGAAAAGTAAAAGGTATTATGTTTGTTACTTATGTTTCAGACTATCTTTGTGGATTCTTGATTATATTTCCTCGACGCATTGTTTTGTTTGGTGTCAAGCTACTTAACTCTCTCTCTCAGGCGTCCCATCGGATATATGAAGGTGGGAGAAGAGAGAGTGCATCTGTCTTTGCGCCATAAAGATATAACTATAGATACAATCTTCTGCAAATCTCTTGATTTGCAGAAGATCAGTAGTTCTCTGCCTTGTAATGATGTTTGTTACTGTCCCATTATGTTTTCTGATAGTTTTGGGAAAGGTATAGGAAAGTTATTAAACAACCACCTGACACATTCTGTTTTAAATTATTGTATGCCTGGTACTTCCTACAAGGACATTATGTCTGCAGTAATAAACAGGGAATATGATCCTAATTCAATTATAACAATATTAGTAGGAAATAGCATAAATGTAAAAAAAGAAGATATAACTGACTATGTCACTGAAATGTTGAAAATTAATTGTCAAAAAATAATACTGTGTGCTTTCCCTTATTTTGAGAACCTATCAAACAGGAAAAATAATTACATACATAGGTTAAATAATCATATTCATTTCCTTGTAAGTCACTATAGTGACAAGCTTTTGTTTTTGGACACCAACAGTTTTGTTGAAAAGTTAAGATCGACTAGGGATACAGTGTATCTGCCCATTAGTTTTAGAAGTCAGATAGCTTGGCTATTAGCTTTTAATATTAACTCAGACATAATTAGTATGTCGAAGTCACCTATAATTAGCACCTCATTTAGTAATAATACTAATGTAAAGGTGGTAAGCAGAAATATTTTTTTAAACTAGTAAGTAAGACAACAGAAGGTACCAATAACAGTATAGATAAACTTATCAACAACAAAGTATCTTCTAGCTATCACTTACCAAATTGTAAAAAAGGGGCTAAGCAACATTCCTTGAAATTATTTCATCAGAATATTCAAGGTTTTTCTTCCAAGCATTTAGAAATTGAACTGTTTTTAGAAAAGACTAGGTTCGATATTATTTGTATAACTGAACATTGGTTAAAAGATTATGAAACGTTAATTAACTATGATAATTATACTGTGGGCAGTTGTTTCAACCGCAAATCCATGCGTCGTGGTGGCTCGCTAATTTTAATTAAAAATAGTGTAAAATGTAAGCCCCGTAAAGATATAGTGGAACTATCAATTGAACATGTCATTGAATTGTCCAGTGTTGAGCTAGATAAGCATGTTATAGTGTGCGTTTACAGACCCCCAAATTATCAGAATTACTCACTATTTGAGGCTGTAATGGAAGATGTTTTGACTAATCTTGCAACTGGTAACAAATCAGTAATAATCTGTGGTGACTTTAATATTAATATTTTAGAAAACAATTCAAATAGCAGTAGGTTATTAAATCTTTTTAAATCATTTAATCTGTCAAATGTGTTTTTAGAACCAACACGAATAACCTCGACTACTGCTACATGTATTGATAATGTCTTTTGCTGCTGCAACTACTTAAATAAAGCCATAGTAAATTATCTTCCCTCTGATCACAGCGGACAAACCGTTACGTTTGAGTACAGCACACCAACACAAAAAATGCAAATACAGTCAAGAACAATAACATCTGGTAATTTAAATAAATTTAATAGCACTTTAATTAATAAGTTAGGTGTTCAAGACTATAACATGAACAACGGTAGTATTCTGTATGAAGAATTTTTTTCAGTTGTGCATACAGAGTTTAATAATATCTTTAAGAAAAAAACTAAGTCTGTTTGCCCTAAGTTTTTATTCAGTGACTGGGCGACTAAAGGTATCAGGAGAAGTAGAGAAAGACTTTTTGAGCTGTATGGCCTTAAACCTTATAAAAACACTGAAACATTTAATAAGTATGTTGCTTCTTACTCAAAAAAATTTAAAAATACGTGTAAGGCAGCAAAGGCCTTATACATTAGTAACAAGGTTAAATCAGCAGAAAATAAAATAAAAACGGTTTGGAAAATTATCAATAATGAAACAAATAGAAACAAAAGGTATAATACTGATTACACTCTGGAGACTTCTCAAGGTCTCATAAGCAGTAATATCGATGTGGCTCAGGAGTTTGCAACATTCTTTACCAATATTCCAATGAAAACCACTGAAACATTAGATTCCTCACCCTCACTTGCGATTGACTTACTAAGAGCGAATGTTTCAGCCTGCCCTAAGGAATTTAAATTTAAACATATAAACCCGGTGGTCGTTATGAAGGCTTTTAAAGAACTTAAGATCAAGGTTACCGAAGATCTGTGGGGCATGTCTACTAATGTTTGTAAATCTATTATTGAGACATCAGCACCCTATTTAGCTTTAATATTTAATTTGTGTATAGACCAAGGGATTTTCCCGACTTTAATGAAGTACAGTAAAGTCATACCGCTCTTCAAATCCGGGGATAGCAAGGACACCAATAATTATAGACCTGTTTCGGTTCTGCCGGTTTTTAGCAAGGTGTTTGAAAAAGTAATGCTAAATCAAATGCTCAATTATTTTAACTGTAACAACATCTTACACGATCAACAGTATGGTTTCACCAGAGGGCGTTGTACTACTGACGCTGGTGTTACTTTAATTAAGCACATCTTTAATGCATGGGAGGACTCACAGGATGCCATTGGCATTTTTTGCGACCTCTCTAAAGCTTTTGATTGCGTAAATCACGAAACACTGTTGCTGAAGCTTGAGCATTACGGACTTGGTGAACTAGCACTTAGCTTAGTAAAATCGTATTTGAATGATAAACAACAACAAGTTCAAGTAAACGGTGTTACTTCATCAGGATTAAAAGTAAAGATGGGGGTTCCACAGGGATCAATACTGGGCCCATTCCTCTTTCTGGTATACATTAATGATTTACGTCATTTACTAGAAAACCAACCACAAATGGTGTTATTTGCTGATGATACCTCACTAATTTTTAGAGTAGATAGACGAGCACAACACCTTGACGACGTAAATAACGCCATGCTTAAGGTTCACAATTGGTTTACTATTAATAATTTAGTGTTAAATGAGAAAAAAACGAAATGCATAAGATTCACTTTACCGAATGTTAGAAGTACTGAACGTAACGTTATATTGAATAAGGATATACTTGAATTCGTCGAAAAGACAGTTTTCCTGGGGATTACGCTCGATTCTAAGCTGCAGTGGGGTCCCCACTTAACATCTCTTGCAGGGCGGTTAAGTTCAGCCGCTTACGCTGTCAGAAAAATCCGTCAATTAACAGACGTGGATACCGCGAGACTAGTCTATTTTAGTTACTTTCATAGCATCATGTCTTACGGTATTTTGCTTTGGGGACGGGCTGCAGATATAAATTCTATCTTTATCCTGCAAAAGAGGGCCGTCAGAGCCATCTATAATCTTGGCAGTCGAGATACTCTAAGGGAATTGTTTAAAAAAATTAACATCATGACGGTACCTTGTCAATATATATATGAAAACATCATGCACGTTCGGAAAAACCTTCAACTTTTTAAGAAAATTAGTGATAGACATAATTTTAATACTAGAAATAGGAACAAATTAGATCAACCAAGTTTCAGATTGTCAAAAGTAAGCACTTCTTTTATGGGGTACTGTGTTAAATGCTATAATAAAATACCTCTGGATATTCTCCAACTAAATGAGAGAAAGTTTAAAACATGCATTAAACGCACACTATGTAGTCGAGCATACTATAAGTTAGAAGATTATATGACAGATAAAAATGCTTGGCTTAATGCTAGTCCTGCTCCACTCGGGCTCACTAATTAGTTTTTTTTTTTTTTAAGATAATGATGTTTCTTACCCCCTTTTTATTGACCTGAATAACTTGTTTCGTTATCAATACTATTACTTTTTCTTTTTTACATACCACAGTTCATCTAACGATGAAGTACACTGAAGTGTTAGTGTTGTACAATTTAATATCATTTATTTCAATTCTGTAAATGTGAGTACCTTGGAGCTTTTTGTTTATTAAGTTACTATGTGCTTTGGCTTAATGAGCATGGCAGTTGAGAGCTTATCATGCTCACTCAAATGTCTCGCTGATGGTGGCGCGTGTGTTGGATCATTTGGCTCCCTCCATAATGGTTGAGCTAGGTGGTGCTGATCCATGCGTCATGCTCGTGAACGGGTGCTGTCAGTTGGGATTGGTCATCTCTTAACTGCTATAGCTTACATCTTTAATTTATATTTAACTTCAGTTTTATATTCACCTTCATTGTGTTCACATGTAGAATCAACAAGAATAATGTAACCAGGATTTTGTAAAAACCTAATTTAAAAGAGTGCCGTGGAGTTTCTTGCTCGTTCTTCTCCATAGAGGCCTACCTCCGTTTTGGAACGAGCAACTAGCTTCAATTTTCGGACTAACTGACAGACTCCTTGACAATTCAAAAGTGCCTGTAATCGGTCTAATTGAAATAAATGTTTTTGACTTTTTGACTTTTGATATACTCATAACTTTTAAAGAAGAAAAAACTTTTTGTTTATTACTTTATAGTTTCTGAAGTCGGGGTTGACTTTTTTATCATTAAAATTCATTAAAAAACAGTAGCACTATGTAAGTTTATTATGTATTTTAACAATACCTCCTATCCCCTCACCTTATTCCTTCAATCAGTTAACGACTACACGTATAAACAAAGAGATTTTATTTGCTACGACAGGTCTGCTATGAGGAGTGAGGAGTTCCGTTCCATATCTACGAAGTTCATCATCAGATCATGACAATATTTCTATGGGAGCTATTCGGAATTGGTATTTTCTTTCTAACGAAAAATAATTTTCAAAATCGGTACAGAATTAATCGAGAAAACGCGTAATTAACACACAAAAACAAAAAACATAGTTACAATCGAATTTAGAACCTCCCTCTTTTTTGGAGTCGGTCGTCAAAATATTTTATATTCAAAATTGCACACGTGGCATGTCCGTTATTTCCGATCGTTTGCAAAATGTTTCATATTCGCATGAAACGCGTCGAGGCGCTCACTATTCGTCTGCCCCTTTGTGTCACATCATAATTTTGGATGTCACAAAGCGGCAGATTATTTGGTAGTTCAGGCTCATCCATTCATACAAGTCAGTGTTTTGTGCAGACATTAGTGCACTAAAACATATCCTGCGTACTTGGTTATTCTGCATTGGGATTCGCCGGACGCCGTTGTAACGAAATTCGTTCAGCAGAAGACCTTTTTCTTTTTTGGTGGTAAAAATCATCAAATGACTCCGTCCGCCCTGCGTGGGGCGGAATGGACTGTCAGACTTTTACTGACTCAAAAACCACCCTGTTCCTTCTGTTGCCCTCTACGTTCCGGGGCCGCGGTATCCTGTTAAGACGTCCCGCAACCAGCAGAAGACCTGCAGTTGCTTCTATCGTTAGCAATATACAGCACGTGTAAAGCTCTTATCAACATTACTAAAAGTCCTACTTACAGGTCGATGACGTACTTTGAAGCCTCACAAAAGGTCGTACACTACGCTTGCTACCTGTCGTGCGCATGCGATCTACTTTTAAACACTTTTCCTACATCAGAGTCCCTTTGACACCTGTACCCTCATCAAATGAATAAGTGATTATGTGTTTGCTCTCCAATGCAGATATTTTTCATGAAATTTCCAGGTAAGTAGCCGCTAAAACACGGAAAACGTTTATTGTATTATAAGGAAGTACTTTCGTCTATCTAAATATATAAAAGCGAAAGGTTACTCATTCACTGAACACATACATAACATAACATCACGCCAGTAATCCCCGAAGAGTTAGGCAGAGGTGTACCCATTAGTACACCCGCATTTGGCCAGTTATGTTCGCCAATTATGTGTTATGTTATGCTCACTCAACACGAAATATCTAAAACTGCTTGACGCATAATAATGAAATTTGGCAGGGACGTAATAGTTAGTCGACGTATGTTAAGAAAGGATTTCTTTAATTCTTCTCTTAAAAGGATGATATGAGGGTCCAAAGTTTGTATGGAAAACTTAGGAGAAACGTAGGAGTAAACTAAGTTACCCGAATTTTACATAATTCATAATACACTCCCTCTTCATCTCGCTCTCATAATCCATGTCATATAAACAACTTACAAACTCCGAGCTGCTACTGAGAAATCCCTAATGGAAAAACACAATTACACTTTTTGCCTGCCTCGGGCATCAAACCCAGGACCCCACACTCAGCAGTCGCGCCTGACACCATGAGACCAACGAAACAGTCAGTTATGTATGCAAGCCCTAAGAATGCGGTTGACCAAAATTGAGCAATCAAGCTGCCTGTGTAAGCGCACCTTTGTACAACGATACAAAATTGCCAATATTTCCTCTAATAAACTCATTGAGATTGTAATAAAAAACGACGTAAATCCGAGCTAGACCGCTGACCCTCCGAATAGTTTATGGCCTATAAAAGTATGGTCAAATAAAATATCACGCCTGAGTGGTGTATCGTACTGTATACTAGTTTATGAGTATCGCTAGTAAATTGGAACAGACACGTTTACTGGCTGGTTGTAAAAAAAAAGTGTGTGCTTTTCACGAATTGCAGGAATTTGGTTACGTATTAGAAAGAAAAAAAAAATGTTGACTGCCTCGTTGGTCTAGTGGTCGCAAGCGCGACTGCTGTGCATGAGGTCTTGGGTTCGATTCCCAAGTCGGGCAAAGTGTTATTGGGTTTTTCCATCAGGAATTTCTCAGTAGCAGCCTCGGAGTCTGGATTTGTACCCGGTTGATGGCAATAGGCTCGCCCCCTATTACATGGGACTAAAAACATAACTGGCGAAATGTGGGTGTACTAACGGGTACACCTCTGCCTAACCCTTCGGGGATTACAGGCGTGATGTTATGTATGTATGTCTTCTCCATAGAGGCCTACCTCCGTTTTGGAACGAGCAACTAGCTTCAACTTTCGGACTAACTGATCGACTCCTTGACAATACAAGTGCCTGCAAATGGTATAATTGAAATAAATGTTTTGACTTTGCAATAAAATAAAAACAAAAATTAAGAATAAATACTATTGTGCATTTTTGTTATTGTGTATGTTGTTACAGCCACAGGATATGTTTTAACGTTTTTACAAGTTCTAAGCTCTTAAAGATGCATTCTCGTCTAAACAAAATTTTAACAGGTGGTCATAAAACACATAAATAATTCAAACAAAATAACAACATCAAATATTAATAAATATTTGTTTCTTTTTTTGTTGTTTAATTACAATTTCAATAAGTTTTCATTCTTTATGATGACTCCGGGCTGCAATGTGAGTACTACAGCTGCGGAGGCCGGAGCGTGGGGCAAGCACTTTGGGCGGCCTATGCCTCTGATTTTGGCTGCGGGTATGGGCAGAGCGATTACCAGCGCCTCCGCCTTCTACTCATTGTACAAAGAGTAAAACTTTGCACAATATTCTAATGCAAACTAGTAACAGTTACCGTAGGCGATCGAACGCAAAATTTAATCAAAATACTACATTTTATTCCGCCCATACATCAACCACGGCCTACTAACAATTTTGACAACAAAACTCTGAGATTATTGATGGAAATTCCCAAAATAATGATTTCCAATAGGACCTCTACGCCCTTCAACATTAGGATCATCTTTCAGTAGCGTGGGATGTACTCCAAACCCACGCCTTCTCTATTATTTTGCTGCTCGAAAACTCATCGAAATCGATAAACAAAAATGCCGAGTATTATAATGAAACCTCTTAAGGATAACCCTCTTTACGTCTCTGGATGTGGAGTAGGTGGTAGAAATGTAGGCTGGCCTTTAAACACCCACTCATAGTTAGTCGAAAATTTAATTCTGGTAACAACAGTGTGGGTAGATCAAAAGTATATAAATTAATTTAAAAAAAGACTCATTTTATTCGCTTAATAACAATAAAAAACAACAAAACACCTATACGAGGTATTCCAGATCTGATTAGCAGTTTTTGTGTACCCTCTAACAGTACTCGAGTAAAAAAAAACAGCAAACTTAACTTCTAGCATTAGTCGATATTTCAGAGTACAAAACAAGAAAACATAATGACAGCAACGGAAAAATATAAACATAGTACAAAACAAGAAAACATAATGACAGCAACGGAAAAATACGTTCTATAATTTTCATAAAAGCTTTATATTCCATTGTCATGCAATGTGCATGTATATTCAAAATTCCACAGTTAAATGGAACACCAGGGAATGGGTCAAAGGACATTGTAAAAAAAGGCCTATAAATCAACACACATGAAACATTTTATATTATTTTATTTTATCCTTGAAACCTGTTTACAATTTGACCAGAAGTATATTTTACTAGCTTTTGCTTGTGACTTCATCCGCGTGGTTTTTCTGATGAAATTATTGTTCTAATGATTCGAGATCTTTCTCACTGACATCATGCCTATTGCCACCTTCAAGTTTCTTACTCAATTATCTGTTCTCTTGTTTCCAGGTGCACAATGCCTAACGTGATGAAATGCCTCATCTACATCGGAGTGGCTGCCTTCCTGCACCAGCTGCCGAGGTTCTTCGACCGTCGGTATGTGCCGCAGATCACCGTCTGGCGAGGTCACTTCGAAGAAGTCTGCAGAGTACGTATTTTGTGCAAATTAAGACTTTAACTCATATTGCTTGAATTCATTTTTTTTAATATTCTCGTATAGCGTAATCCTACCATAACGATGTATGCCACAATCTATTGATATTTAACTTGAAAGTGGCAAATTAATGAATTGATGCCAGAAATGGGGTCCGTTTCCATCAGCCCCAAGATATAGCTCGTGCAGTCCCTCGATTGCTTAATTGGAAATCTCCAGGGCCGGACCGGCTCCATATCTTCTGGATCAAATAGTTCATAAGGTTCGTTTGCTTGGCGTCCCAGTTTAAGTCAGCCTTGGAATTTGGATCGCTACCCCAGATCCTAAAGACAGGAGTAACCCACCTGCTCCAAAAATCTTACAGAAAATAATTAAAAATAACACGTGTTTAGAATTAAGGTGACACAGCTGACCGCGCACAATGCTTGCTGCTTGAGTCTCGATATTTGCGTACACACCCATAATAGAGGGAAAAATTAAGAGAGGGAAGGTCGCCGGTAAACGCTTTTTCCTGCGTGACGCAGGCCGAGTCAGGGAAATTCGTTGCAAAAAAATCTAGCAAGAAAAATTAATAATATTTTTAGTTTTTTTTTATTTTTGTTTTTATTTAATAATGTTCCCACTTACAGAAAATATTCTACACACGTTTTAGCCTAAACGTGATTTAGGTTAGACGAAGATACGTCAGTCAAGTGTCTCCCCTTTTTTATCAGGACCTAGATTGTGATATATTGTGAAGAAAGGCTAATATGTATGTATGCCTAATGTCGCAGAAAATTACCTTTTTTTATTAGATAGAATTTTAGACGACCAAAGTATTATTCATTGTATTTTTTGTAAGGTTATTTCGTACCTTAAATTCCAGCCTCGGAGTCTGGAGTTGTGCCCGGTTGATGTCAATCGCCTCGCCCTCTATTACATGGGACTCAAACATAACTGGCTCTGGTTGACTGTTAGAGAATGCCTAAGGCATTAAGTCCGCCTTTGTACACTTGTTGCATAAAGTTTAAATAAATCATCATCTGCCTAGCCTTTTCCCAACTAAGTTGGGGTCGGCTTCCAGTCTAACCGGATGCAGCTGAATACCAGTATTTTACATGGAGCGACTGCCTATCTGACCTCCACAACCCAGTAACTGGGTAATATGATACCCCTAGGTAAGACTGGTTGTCAGACTTTCGGGCTTCTGACGACCCGTAACGACTGTCAAAGATCCACGTATAACAGCCGGGACCAACGGCTTAACGTGCTTTCCGAGGCACGGAGGAGTCTCGGTATGTAAAGATGGTCACCCATCCACGGACCAACCCCGGCAAGCGTAGCTTAACCTGACGGATCGACCCGTGCGGCTGTTATTACTTAGCCACGAGCTCCTCCATAAAGTTTAAATAAATACCTAAATAATAAATAAACTCTTGAAATGTGGTGTACAAACGCCTAACCTAACCTAACCCTTCGAGGATTACAGGCGTGATGATGTTATGTAAATTAATGATTCTCTACTATCTACGAATAACACAAGAATACCCCTTTTCAATTGCAACTGAAGATTTTTGCCGTATAACAACCTTTAAAGTTATTCAAAAGCTGAAAAACAATTGAATGATGGATATGTCTACCCCGTATCTTGACATTTTGATTAATAATGAATTCTGTGTGCGTTGACATTAGCATTTATGAGACAATTTTGTATATGGATTAAATTAACTAAATTGAATTCAGTCAGTGTATGAATCAGTCAGGCGATGTATAAAAATAATGGTGATTTAGATAATATGTAGTATCATTTTTTTAGGATCTGTACCTAAACGAAAACCTTTTGCTCTCGTTCATCCATCCGTCTGTTGGTCCGACTATGCCTCAAATGTCTAACTGCCAAACCACCGGTGCAATATATTTTTTTACTTTACATACATAAATCACGCCTGTAAACCTAGGGTTAGGCATAGTTATACCCATTAATACACCCATTTTTTGCCAGTTATGTTTAAGTCCTAAGTAATAGGGAGCGAACCTATTGCCATCAACCGGGTACAAATCCAGACTCCAAGGCTGCTGCTGATTTTCTGATGAAAAAACCCAGTTACATTTTGCCCATCCTGGGATGGAAACCCTAGACCTCATGCTCAGCAGTCGCGCTTTGCGACCACTAGACTAACGAGGCAATTCTTTAACTTATGTTCCTTGCAATATTATGCAGCCGCAGGAGAGTATAATATCAAGTTTTGCCACAATGATTGACGACGCGATTTTTTAAGGATGTAGGATTATAGGTCTCTAAACGCACCCACGACTTAGGAGAAAGACATTGTGTGGAGCAACTGTTTAAAAAAAACGAATCTAATCATAGGTCCTTATGTTGCCAGAAAAAAAAATTATTCTAAACAAATCTAAACATTCACTAACTCAAATTTTCTCTCTTCCAGATCGAAATGGCTCCATGGGTGCAAGCGATATCTCTGGACGCGTACTTCATAACGTACTACGGTTTCAGAGTCCTCTTCGTCCACCTGATCCCCTGCACTTCTCTGGTGGTCCTCAACGTTCTCCTCTTCAGGGCTATGAGAACCGCCCAGATCAACAGACAAAGACTCTTCAAGGAAAACCGGAAATCTGAGTGCAGGAAGCTTAGGGATTCTAACTGTACTACCTTGATGTTGATAGTCGTTGTGACTGTCTTCCTCTTAGTTGAAATCCCCGTGGCTGTAGTCACCATCTTGCATATTATCTCTAGCACTATAGTCGAGATTTTAGACTACTATATAGCTAACATCTTGATCTTAATAACTAATTTCTTTATCTTAGTCTCTTATCCTATCAATTTTGCTATCTATTGTGGCATGTCGAGACAGTTCAGAGAGACTTTTAAAGAACTGTTTATCAGGGGAGCAGTTACTAGTCGAAAAAATGGCGGATCGAGCAGATATTCTTTAGTCAATGGGCCGAGGACCTGCACAAACGAAACTGTGCTTTAAATTTTTGTAAATATTCTTATGAGTAGTTTAAGATTTTGAAATTTGTTTTTCTTTTTGTCTATTATTATTAGTGACATATCAATTGTGAGTTCTTTTTCTGACTGTTTAATATTTCTAAATATACCTTCTTATAAAATATATTCTATATTCAAGTTAAAGTTACTTTTTTCTCTTTTTATTTATACAAAATTTTAGATGAAAGGCACAAGAGTTTAAACGTAACAATAAGTGTATAAAAATTTAACGTCGATTTTCTACGAAATGTTTAACGTTTGTACAAAACCGACGCACTTTAGGATTTTTACAAAAATCAAGATGTGTTATAAAAATGTAGTAGGTATAGCGATGTATAATTTGCATTTATATTTTGCTTATTATTGTATAAATATACAATGTAATTTCCGGGTACTTTTTCGCGGCTGTGAGGTTACCTGATCAAAAAATAAGAATAAAAATTAATTTTGGTACATTTAAATATATTTTGTATGTTGATTAGCTAATCACATGGCCTTCAAATGGTGAGCCCCCATTTCGGAAAAGTATCAATATTTTGTAAATATTATACAAACAGTTTATAACGATTATTTAGTGTTAATTTCTCAATGTGCTTTTATTATTGTATAATTTTAGGATAAACAAAAACGATTCACGAGGTATTTGTAAATTTATATGAAAAATGTATTGAATAATAAAAAGTAGATAAATGTATAAAAATGTCTAAGTATTTGTATAACTCAAATGGTACTAAATATTTATGTTGTAACTACGTTTTCAGTGTTTGTAATGCTTCCTTGTTTAATTGGTAGAAATATTTGAGGTTAGAAGAAAATAGAGTATAATCTAAGGACTTAGGATGGATAAAATAAAATAAAAAGCAGTTGTTGCGCCACTGTGGTGCCACAGTTGCCACACCAAGGTTTTACTAGAAAAGTCCTAATCTTTACTTTACAGCGACAATCATAGGCTCTAATTTAAAATGTAAACATTTTTGTAAATTAATTCGGACCATGGCGAATTGAACATTATGTTAGATGCATATTATTAAATTAAATAAATAAATTGTATAATTTAGATTGTTTTATTTATCTCTAGCGACGTGCCCCGGCTTCGCTCGGGTGCAATGTAAATATATAAACCTCTTTCTTGAATTACTCGATCTATTGATACAAGCCGCATTACAATTCGTAAGTTTGAAAGATCTAAGCGTACAAACGGCGGGAAGCGAGTTTCTTTTATAGGTATACTATGTACAGGTAACAACCCGTTTTTCCCCCACCGGGGGGAAAAATAATACAATCAAAATAAAAAAAGGAACTAAAACTAAATGGCATTGGCAATGTCGAATGAAGATGTGCCCAAAAAAACTAGCGGTTTTGCCACATTATATGGCAATGCTTACCCTCTGGCCTCTGGTAAGAGCCCGCCCTTGAATCACGGGAAATGTTAACCAACCGTTTGGACAACTCCTTAAAAAAGTCCATGGGCACACGGAACCCACTACCCGAGGGTTTCCACCCCAAACGGCTCGAAAATATAGCTACCAGTAAGGGTACTATACTTTCGCTTTAATTTTGTTTAAGTAAGAATAAAAATTCATTGAAACCCATGATTATTTTTCTCTTTTTCGTGATTGGCTAAATAATAGTATTGTTTGTATGTACGGATGACAGTACTTTAAGGTACACTGCAGCACCCTATGCGGTTGTAATAAGAGCGATATTACAACAAAACTGTATATTCTGATGTGCTGGCTGTAGCTACAATTTCACTGTTTAAATCTTCACCGTATAATTTGATAGTCGCAATCACTTTATTGAAGTATACATAAAAGGCAATGAAGGCTATAAATATGAATTATTATGAGCAACGGTGCCTGCGAGTCGAGACAGGCCAAGAAATAATCTATATAATAGTAATATCATTTCAATAAGACCTCGCGGCAATAACGTGGAAATAATCTTATTTCTTATGTGTTGTCACGTTTTGGCGTAATTGTCACGCCTTTTCGTGGCAGAAGAACTCAATTTATGCTCGTTTAGCTAGGCTTCTTTTCATACATTGAAAACCTTCGTTCTATACAATCAGCGAGACATAATTTAGAAGCGTTAACGCCAAAACGGCGTTACGGCGTTTTATACAAACTGTCAAGTCCAAATTTTTGAAAATTAATGAACCGATTTTAATGAAACTTAAGTTGGATACATAGGTCTAAAATGTTAGTTGAGAACATTTCCGGAATGTCATATTTAAAAAAAGATAATTGGAAATCTCTGTTTTAATAAAAAAAACTTAAATTCGGTCTAATTTAGATGTAACAGATTTTTTTGTTTGTTTGTTTGAACGCGCTGTTACCTGGAACTACTGGTCGGATTGGATAAAATCTTTTTTTATAAGATAGCTAGATTCATGAAAAATAGTACAGGCACATCACGCTTTGACCCACGGGAGCAGGGCAATAACAAAAGACATAAAAAAACGCGGACTATTTTGCGGGTAGAAGCTAATATCTTTATAAATTATAGCCTCCATATATCAAAATCCGTTCAACAATTTTTGCATGAAAGACTAACAAACATCCATTCATCCTCCAACAAACATTCGCGAAGTCGGAAGCAGTAAATTATATAAGGACAAAACTGAAGGTCAACTCAGTACCACATAAAGAAAAAGGCCAACCAACAATTTTATTATCTAGAAACAATTTTATGTGTCCCACATTGAATTATGGCTTGACCTAGAAGATCCAAGACGTGTGGTACACCCCACCCCACGGGACAATAACGTCGTGTATTGAATTAGAAGCAATCATTGGCCGCACCTTTTTTCATTACTGTACTCGTAAATGAGGGAAGTTTATTGGTGCTCAATAACTGTGTTGTTAACTTGGTGTGACGGAGGGTTATGGTAAACAAGCTTTTGCACGCGAGTTCGTCTGGAAGTCAAAGTCAACTCAGTTCTTAGATGACGTCTCCTACCTTTAAAGTGCAAATTACCTGCCTACCAAATTTTACCTACATAATATGTCAAGTAGCATCGAAATTTTGAGTTTAGACAATAAGTAAATAACCTTTCCAGCAACTTTTGGTGATAATCAGAATCGGACCAGTAGTTTCGGAGATTAGCGCGTTCAAACAAACACACTTGTTCAGGGGTCCTACTTTATTATCCTAATTTAGGACCTAAACTGAACTGTTCTTCAAATTCGTACCATGACGTTAATATAACGATCCAATTAAGGCCATGCCATTTGACAGCGATTTTCCCAAAGTCGCTAGTTTTGGTTTCGTTCGTTCAATTTGGTACTGTGATGTATGTAGGTATATGAAGGTACTTAGAAATAATTATATCTTGATAAATATATCTAATGAGTGGGTAGAAGGAGTAAACTTGTTAGTTACTTGCAATTTGTGTGTGACAGTCCAAATATACGTAACCACGAGACCCTAAATGCAAACGTTCGGTGTATTATGTGTGAAAACAAAGTTTTTCAGCGCTTTTTTAGTGGAATTCTACAAAAACTAATGTAAGTATACTTTAATCTTTCCTTTACAGTCTAAAATACCTAATTTACATTTATTTACAAAAAGTTCAGCCGCAAATTGCGATCTCTCTTTCGCTTCTACGATTCAAATGCCACTGAGTGTATTGGACGTCATGGTATGAATTTAAGCAATGCAGTTTAAGACCATAACTGAAATGTCTTGCTATTGAATATTTTCTTTTTAAATTACGTCATGGTAGGCCTACAGCTAGCCTGCCGGGGTTACGGGACGTCTTAACAGGATACCATGGCCCCGAAACGTATAGGGCAACAGCAGGAACAGGGTGGGTTTTAAGTCAGTAAAAGTCTGACAGGGCGGAAGGACTCATTTGATGATTTTTAACACCTCAAAAAAAATGCCTACTGCTAATTAAAATATTCGTATAAACAAGATTAGGGTTTCGGTTTGTTCGAATTCAGAGCTTTCAAGAAATGTCCAGGGGGCTTAGACAAAGTAACATCGCTTCGTCGATTGACCACGTGATTTAACGCGGCTTATGTCAATCCCATACATTTTAGTCTTTTATGTGGTCATCGCTTCGTCGATTGACCACGGGACTTAACGCGGCTTATGTCAATCCCATACATTTTAGTCTTTTATGTGGTCATCGCTTCGTCGATTGACCATGTGACTTAACGCGGCTTATGTGAATCCAATCGTGTAAGAAATATTGTTCTTCAGGGAGGTTTTTAGGGAAACTCTTTACAGGATTCGTAGAACGATTATAATTGAAAACAAATTATCTTTCTAAATAACAACAAAAAATAATAAACTAAACATAAAATTCAAACGATATAAAATTTGAGTGCGAGCCGGCGTGCGGTCTGACGTCCACTGTCATTGGCGGGGGTGAGGGGAATTGTTTTCGAACGTCCCTTAAAGGACGTTCGCACAACAGTTGTATTAAAGTCGTGTTACACAAGTAATATATAAGTTTAAGTTATTTTATTTTTGTAGTTTTTATCAATTGTCTTGGCTACTCGGTACAAGAGGCGTTTGCCCTGCAGTAGGACAATAATAGGCGTGTACTCCTTTATTCCAAAAAAGCCAGTCAAAGCTTACTGTATTAATTCTTCAACGCACGTTTTGTTCTCCATCCACAGCAATAAATTAAAAGAATTTATGTGTCTATCATTATCTTATTATCAACATCAAAAGTAACAGAGCCGTCGGGAGGAAACGGAAATGGCGTTCGTGACTGATAAGCTAGCCCGTCGTAACTTGAACTTTATTATATTAAAGGCTAGCTGGGTTCTGTGACTTTTCCCGCGTTCATTAATTTATAATAAAACTAACTTCGTCCGCGTCGATTTTCTTTACAGATCCGTAATTGTTATGGAAATAAAATATGCCTATATTACTAGTTGATAATGTAGCTTTAATAGGTGAAAGAATTATTAAAACCGCTTCAGTCGTTTTTATGTTTATCCATTTATACTAATATTTATAAAAATAACTGAAGAGATTTTTGTTGGTTTGTTTAAACGTGCTCTAGAACTGCCAACTGAATTAGAAAACATCTTGTATGTGATATCCAGATTCATGCGAAATAGTATAGGCCATATAACATCACGCCAAGGCGCATGGGAGCGGAGTAGTAACCAAAGACGTAATAAATTGAAAATAATAAAATTAATTTGTTGTACTTCAACATCTTTGTATTTTATCTTTGTATTTTATATATATTTTGTATGTATGTATATATGTATTTATTATTATAATTTATTCTCGGTAATTTTCTGTATCTGTGCACCTACTTTTTTTTGTCTCTGCATCACCCTAAGGTAGACTGGTAGAAAATGCCCAAGGCATTAAGTCCGCCTTTGTACAGTGTATTTTTTACATGTGCATAAAGTTTTAGAAAATAAATAATACACCGCGGATGAAGCCGCGAGCAGAACTTAGTTACAAATAAAAATAAATATTTTCTCTTTATATTATTAGTTTACATAAAACAAGTTTTATTTTAGTACCTAGTGTAATTTAATAAACTCACAGTTAAACGGATAGGGGCTATCGTTAAACTACTTTAAAACCCAGTTGGTATTGTTAACCTTTTGCTGTTATTAGTTGTTACATTCGGGATTAAGTTAAATATCAATTTTGAAGGTCCCTGACTGACCCTCATTAGAGCTTAATAGGGATAAAAGGGAAATGCTATAAATAGGCTGGCTGGTAATAGTATTTTTGGATACGAGGACGACATAATTTTGGATATCATTATAATACCAGCCCACTGCAGGGTAAAGGCCTCTTCTCACACAGAAAGGCACGAGCATTGATCACCACGCTTGCTCAAGGCGGAGTGACGATTTCAGACTTAACTACAAGCTTCTGTCCGATTATCCCGAAGTAACACATTACCGAGATAAAAAGTTGTTTCTAGTCCACTGCAGCCCAAAGGCCTCTTCTCACGAGGAGAGGCACAGGTACAGAGAAGGCACGAGCATTAATCACGAGGCACAAGGCGAGTGACGATTTCAGACTTATATTAACTACTAGCTCCAGTTCGCGGCTTCGCCCGCTTAAAAAAATCGTTTCCGTAAAGTAAGTTGAACTATTATGTGCCAATTTTCATCCAAATCCGTTTAATGGTTTATGCGTAATGGGTAACAAACATCCAAACATCTTCACAAACTTCGTAGCGTGGGAAGGGCCCTCACGAGATGGACAATCGACCTGGTGAGGGTCGCGGGACACCGCTGGATGCGGGCGGCTCAAGATCACTCATTGTGGCTATCTTTAGGCGAGCCAGACAACCAGTGCTAAGATATGTGCACTAATGAATATGATTGGTGGATATCAAACGTATCTATAGCAACGTAGCATAGCACTGGTGGAAAAGCACCCTAACATCAGTACGTTAAGCTGAGATTGCGTTGCCGTTACCAGTATTATCAAAGGCTTGTAAGAGAACGTAATCCGATTTATTTTCCTCTGCATCCATATTTCTTATATTAACTTTGATTCAAATTAAATATTGATACGTACGAGTATGTTTCTTGAAATGGAAAAGATATTTTACATCGTGTATTTTTTGTTACAGGAAATATTACATAGAGACTATCTTTTCTTCTTGTTTTACTGACTATCTTTTGCCCGCGGCTTCGTCCGCTTAAATGTTTCATGTAAATGATATTACGGATTAATTAAAAAATAAGAATCTTATTCGAATCCTTGGCTAAAATATTAGAATGGCAGTGATTTTTTTTTTTCTAATCACTGCTTCGTAATTACGTTACCAGGATTTAATTAAATTATTTCTTATTTTCTTGACGAGTTTTTTCACTTTTAATTTTGTTATGTACAATGCATAATAATCGATTGATGATGAGTTATATTTTTTAAATCAACTTGTCAAATTCTAGACGATAAACATAGACACGACCAGATTCATTAAAAAAATAAATTGAAGCTGGTAGAAACCGGTGTGGTCACTTTAAAACGTAAATTTAATTTACGTTTTAAAGTGACCACACCGGTTTCTTTATATTTTTGACTTGCCTATGTCACTCGGAACAATGATACCCCATACATCTAAATCGGTTCACGCGTTTAAAAGTTATGGAGGAATAAAGAAACTCACATACATACATACATTAACCCTGACCACATAACACTCCATTTTTTGAGGCAGTCGTGTAATTAAAAAGAAAAAGTTTGAATAAAATCTCATCAACTCAATATTCCTTCGTTTAATGAGCAGTATGCTTAGTTAACGAGTATGTGACGTGTATTTTTACACCATGTATATGAATTTGAATAATAACGACCTATTATCGTTTAAAATAGAAGCCTCCATTTTAAACGCTAATAGGGCGTTCCTCAGTCAGCCTACCCATTTAGTAATAGTTTCTAATTACAAATGCGTTGACATCACATATCTCACAGAGACAACAGGCTTATCGGAACGTATAATCTACAGCATGTATTACCGTGCCACGGAGTATGAATGAATGGAGTACAACCGGTATTTTTGGAAAAATCTCCCTCTGAATATCGGTAAGTTGAGCTTGAGTTCCTAACATCAGATGCGGAAGATTGTTATGAAGTGGGATAGATAGAAGTGTTCATGGCTCTGTGGTTAATGCGTCCGCGTCTCATGCACGACGTTGCGGAGTCGCAACCGAGCAAGGGCAAAAACCAATTTGTTGTTTTTCTATTTCCTGTGTACTTTTTATGTTTATCTCTAGCATCACTTATAATTGATAAAATAAAACATCGTGAGGAAACCTGGACTTAATATAAGTCTGAAATCGCCAATCCGCCTTGAGCAAGCGCGGTGATCTTTGCTCATGCCTAAGAGAAGAGGCTTTTGTCCTGCAGTGAGACAGTAATAGCCTGGTATTATTATTATTAATTTCTTATTGACCAAAATATGACTGATGACTAGACTACTCTTGTGTAAAGCGTGCTGTCGGGGAAGGCACTTTAATCACTTCTTTAACTCATTAGCCCTCCATTTTTATCATACTCCATGTCACACACACATTCACAATCGTTTAATTACTTAATTCTAACGCAGTACATAACAGGGCACGGTCTTATGACGTCACTGGTACATACTACCATAAACCTATGGGGAATTATAGTTATTGGACAATCCTCTTTATAGACACGATGTGGGATTCAATTTTATGAGGGCAGTCGTGTATTTAGTTTATTACTTCATGTTCGACATTGTTTTGTGAATGTCGCAACAGATTTGTAGATGTTTTTTGAGTCTTTTGGTAATTAATGTTTTGCTGTGTTGTTAATTGGTTTAAAGAATCGCGCTTTCTGATGAGGTAATACCATAACATGTGTTTAAGAACCATCGATAAATTCCAAACCCTTTACAATACGCGCCACGAAAGATGAGACTTGACACACCACACAAACTTTATTATTTTTTTATAAATATTATAATTTTATTTTCTTTATTTTCCATATTTTTACACATATTTTCCTTTAAAAAACAAATAATATAGTTAAAAAAAAAATATGTATAAAAATAGTGCTCCGCCTGCAACGAGGTGGTAAAACCCAAGCTACCGGCGGTTAGGGATCCAGAGAGAGGAACCTCCTCACTATGCGTGCCGTGTCCAAGACAACCGCCTTCTGCATCTGACTCTTGATCCAGCTGTTGAGCGAAAGTTTCTCAAGGTGTTGGTCGAAACTTTTCGCTATTAAACCGTTCACTGACATGACAATCGGAACAATAATTGTCGAGTCCATACCCCACATGCTGGTCACCTCGTGAGCTAGATCTAAATATTTAATGGTTTTTTCTTTTTCAGCTTTCACGAGGTTCTCATCATGGGGAATAGTGACATCAACAAGTATTGCACGACGCACTGACCTATCAATTATCACTATATCAGGCTTATTAGCAGTAATAAATCTATCAGTGATAATTGATCTGTCCCAGTAGAGCGTGATCTGACCATTATCAAGAACTGGTTCAGGATGGTATTGATAATAGGGTACCTCGATTTCCAAAAGGGCATATTTAAGGGCAAGTTGTTGATGGATTATCCTGGCTACTAGGTTATGTCTATGCAAATACTCGCCGTTAGCAAGACGAGAACATCCAGAGACAATATGTCTTATTGACTCACCGGGAAGGTGACAAGCACGACATATGTCCACGGTACCATCTTTTATAATATGTCTCTGGTAGTTCTTCGTCTTAATAACTTCATCCATAATTGCAAAGACAAAACCTTAGGTTTCCCCAAAGAGGTTACCGAAACGTAGCCAGGCAACAGAAGCTATCGGGTCAACATCAGGCCCTGTCAGGGCCCGATAAAACCTGCAATAATAATATTATTAAGAATTTTAATCTAAATGTCATCGAATTATTCCTGAATAGATACACAAATTATGGATAACTATTTCGAACATCAATTCCTGTGCAAACTCCCAATTACTGACGCTTGTCAAGTCTCATCTTTCATGGAGCGTATTATACAGAAAACCGTATCTAAATCGGTTATACCGTTTTAGATAGGATTGGGAGCATTCGTTTGCACAAACAAACAAACAACCTCTCACCCTAAATGCATACATGGGTGTATGCGTTCAGGGTTGCTCCGTTGTGGATAATAAAGGTGATGGAAATAAAAATTTACAATGCAGGTGAAAAACCGGACGAAGTCGTATACAGTAGCTAGTTAAAATTATGTCGTAATTTTGTCTATGGTACTACAGTAATTTTCGTTGGTAACACTGATAATAAAAAAAAGGTAAGAGCAGGTGGGTACTTTTGAATAATTTTTTTAATTGTCATGTGTTTTGTACTTGGAAGTTATCGGAATAATTGATTATTTTACTATAATTATTAACTAGAATAGTGGTTAAAATGAACATTATAATAAGAAGACAAATAAATGTGGATGTACAAAGTGTAGATATCGTTAATAAGTCAAAAACATTGCACAGGATCTAGGACTATCCAGGTTAGTGTATTGAAACTCAAAGTCAAAGTCAAATCATTTATTTCAATTAGACCATTAAAAGGCACTTTTGAACGTCATTTACAAGAGAACAGAAAAAATATAATACTGAATCTAGTTGCCCATTCCAAAAGGTAGTTTCGTATGGAAAAGAACGGGCAAGAAAATCCATACTTACTCTTTTAAAAAGAAATGGTTTACAATAAGTAGTAGGTACATTAATTCTAGGTATACGAATGTGAAGACGATGTACCTAGAATAAAAGTACTACAATAACGTACCAAGTGCTACGAAGATTAGAAATTAAAGTTAAATTATTTTTTGTAGATACACAGTGCTCACACGTTTACAATATTGTGATCGTATCTATCTTTTCTAACATTTCAAAAGACATCGAATCAGTGTGTTGAATTGAATGCTATTACTTAAGGCTTAAATCGTTACTGACATTTGCAGAGCAAACTGTAGCCATTGAATTTAGACGGTGACACGCAAATCCACGACACAGCGGTGGACCTGCACTTGAGTATATCGACGATGCGTACAATTATTAAAAGATTTTCCCTTACTATACACGATTATATTATGATTACTAGCTTCTGCTGGTGACTTCGTTAACTTATATTTTACATACATAACATCACGCCTGTAATCCCCGAAGGGTTAGGCAGAGGTGTACCCATTAATACACCCACATTTCTCCAGTTATGTTTTTATTCCCAAGTAATAGGGGGCGAGCCTATTGCCATCAACCGGGCACAGATCCAGACTCCGAGGCTGCTACTGAGAATTTCCTGATGGAAAAACCCAAATTCACTTTGTCCGACCTGGGAATCGAACCCAAGACCTCATGCACAGCAGTCGCGCTTGCGACTACCAGACCAACGAGGCAGTCACTTATATTTTAGTATCCTAAAATTATACTTCAAAAACATAAAAACGGGATTAAAGTAGCCTTTATGCTTTTCTAGACTATGATCTATCTCTGTGTCAATTTTTACCTATCTGTACGTTCAGCTGTTGTGCTGTGATTTATTAACAAACATCCATCCAAACTTTCGCATTTATAATAGTAAGAGGAAAAGATTTATGCTGTAAAAAAAAATATGCTAACTACCTATGTCAATGTTATTTAAGTCCATGTTAGTTAAACACATACATACATAACATCACGCCTGTAATCCCCGAAGGGTTAGGCAGAGGTGTACCCAGAGGTGTACACATTTCGCCAGTTATGTTTTTTTTTTTTGTAGTCCCATGTAACAGGGGGCGAGCCTATTGCCATCAACCGGGCACAAATCAAGTTTCTTAGTTTTCTTAGTCAAACACTAAGGCACAAATCAAGTTTTTTACAAAATCCTTGTAATTATGTTTGCTATGTAAACGTTTGGTTAAGTCTTGATTAAATACGAGTAAATATTCTTAACTATCTTTTGCCCGCGACTACGTCCTTGTGGTACTTGTTTATATCGTACTTGCATACAAACTTCCACCCCACTTTTCACCGCCTTAGGGGGTGATTTCCGGGATAAAAAGTATTCTATGTCCTTCCCCGGGTCTTAAACTATCTTTATATTAAAAATTACTTGCCAGGTTTAACCCCAAAAACTGATACCCTAGAAGCAGGTATTTAATCATCTGGGTCGCCGGAACCCTTACTTTAAATCTAACCTTTTTTTGAAGGACATCACAAAAATAATCTCAGTATCTTTTCACTGACCTTCAATGATTAAACCCCAAAAATATCCTTTTATTAACCTTTTACTTATCCGTTTTACAAACGAAGTGAACCCTTACTCAAATAACCCTAATCACTCTTGAGTCTTGACCTTCTTTCCTTTTTAACCGACTGCTTCGAAAAGCAGGTAATGTTTTATACTAATTATAACACTTGTGACTATTTATTTACAAGTTTGTTTTGGCATTGCGACCTGGACTAATCTAACTACTATTAAAAAAAAAAAAAATATCTTGGGGCAACTCACACACGGCTATCTGATCCCAAGCTAAGCAGAGCTTGTGTTATGGTAACCAGACAACTGATATACATACTTATATAATTTATAAATACATACATATTATAGATAAATTACACCCAGACACAGAACCAACAACAACTTAGCAGTCAGGGCCGCTAACCACTAGACCAACAGGCCCGTCAAAATATATATCTATATATAGTACTCGTAATTTTATTAATTAAGTTTTTGTTTACTTATATATATAACATCACACCTGTAAGCCCCGAAGGGTTAAGCAGAGGTGTACCCATTAGTACATTTCGCCAGTTATGTTTAAGTCTCATGTAATAGGGGCCAGCCTATTGCCATCAACCGGGCACAAATCCAGACACCGAGGCTGCTACTGAGAAATTCCTGATCAGCTTATGTTTTACATAAAAAAATAAGTAAATCTTCAGTCATGTTCATTTATTAAGTGCCCATGGCCAGTAGCAAGCAAGAGAACAACTTAATAACAAAACTAATTTTGTCGCGCGGTGTTACCAACTTCATTCCCTACTTTTAATCTGTTCTAGTTGATCCTCTGAGCTGTTGATTGAGTTATTATATCTATTTTCTGTATCTTTTTCATATTTATTTATGAGATAACATAACATCACGCCTGTAATCCCCTAAGGGTTAGGCAGAGGTGCATCCATTAGTACGCCCACATTTCGCCAGTTATGTTTTTAGTCCCATTTAGGGCGAGCCTATTGCCATCAACCGGGCACAAATCCAGACTCCGAGGCTGCTACTGAGAAATTCCTGATGGAAAATCCCAATAACACTTTGCCCGACCTGGGAATCGAACTCAAGACCTCATGAAATATACCTTACGACCTATTCTCAGCCCACCTTAATACATAAAAAATCAAAACAATCGGTCGACCCATTTCGGAGAAATGCGAACACAAACACAGTGATATGAGATTTTCCGCGTTCACGTTTTGTTTTTTCCTCCGCCATCTTACCTCCAGTTAAATCAAGATGGCGGCGTGTTATGACAGTATCGCGGCGGTCCATCGCGCAGTCCATCATGAAACAAGAGCCACAACTCGACGAGCCTTGATGAACTAACTTCCGAACACTTCGTTATAACTTCACTTGGATCTGTGGCCACGAGGACCGCTGAATCAACAGTGAGGATTTTGGAATGAGGTTCTTAACGCGGCTTGCGGGAGAGTCTCGAGTTTCGAGCAGCAAGCTTTGTGTACAGTCAGCTGTATAACCTCAATCCTAAATGCGTCTATTTAAACTTATTTTTAGTTATAAATACCGCTGTCTTGGTTCCGTTGGTTAGACTACCTTGATGGTCTAGTGGTCGCAGAGCGCAACAGGTGAGCATGAGGTCTTGCGTTCGATTCCCGGGTCGAGCAAAGTGTTATTGGGTTTTTCTAAGAGGATTTTTTAATAGCAGTGTCGGAGTCTGGATTTGTGTCCGGTTGATGACAATAGGCTCGCCCCCTCTTACATAGAACTTAAACAAAACTGGCGAGATGACGTAATTAAAAATATTTTTGACATATTGCATACCGTTTGAAAGCGAACAGACTAGAAAACTTTTTAAAAGAATTGAAAGATCCCGATTGATTGATTGTTTTTTACAACAATCTAAAGTTAAGTTTTAAGTTTATTTTTCTTTTACAAACACTTTACGAATTATTAATAAAGAAAGTAAATGTTACTAGTAAATCATTTTAAGTTTGATAGAATCGTACAACAGTACACATAAATATTAAAATGAAAAAGGATAACTTAACACAAATTACTATTTTATTTTTTATTAAACTTTCATGGGTGTTTTGTTAAGTTGTATTAAAAAACTGATGTGGAAAAGAATGAGTTATTGGGCATGAAGCGATAGCAAATAATCTTTTCTTTCGGCCAATTCGATTTGGCAAACAATGCACCAAACACTCTGTATATATATTATTTCACGTTGTATAATTTTACATTTAATGGTTTCCGCTAAACGCTGTCGTGATGGCCACACTACAGCACGCCCACGCCTTACAAGTACGAATAGATTCATCTGACGATGCTTACCTGTAGCCTGTAGGGGTCTGTTATCCAATAGGCACCAAGGCAATTGTGGCAACTTCTCAGAAAGAAGGCCTATCCGTAGGCAAATAAAAGGTTTATTGGCTGACCTCTGACCCGAATTAATATAACATTTTGAAGAGTAACCTTTTTGAAGAATTTCATCATTATACCGTGTATCGGTTTGACATTTACTGGTACTTAGGAATTGTTTAGAATTTTGCCGCTATAGCGCGATTCAAAGTATAAATTCCTCAGTTTAGAGCAGTGGTTCTGAAACTGTGGTTCGGACCACTGTTGGTCCTTGAACGCACTAGAACTGGTCCACGATATCATATCATTACCGCGGTTTAGACACCAAAACAATACTCTTGGTTTCAAATAATTACATGTTTAATTTATAAGCCACCATAGGAATAATTCATGCCAAGGTTGCAGATTTTGTTCGAAAGAGTTACCGCGGTCCTGTACCGCAAAGGGTATTAGGAGGAACACGGCTGGGTTTTAGTCACTAAGAATCTAACACTCCCTTCCGCTCCGCCCAGAGCGTAAGAATTCATCAAATCATTTGTTGATTTCCCATCCTTTTTCATTATATCGCCAATCAGTTAGTAGTCCAAGGCAAGACAATTTTTATATAAATTGGTCCCTGAACACTAAAATGTTTAGAACCACTGGTCTAAAGTGACCATCGGGATTTATCAGTGGCTGTGGTCAAGCGATTGAACTTTTGAAGAACGCCAACAATTCATTTGTTTTGTGGTGTTTATTATCCAAAATCCAATGAAGCGATAATTCTAAAGTGCACAGCCTTCTCACTATGTACTGTAGCTGGGTTACGACCAGCACCATATAATCCATCTACTTTTATAAATGCGGAAGTTTGTGCATGGATGTACACAGGGTAATTGAAAATATACCCGAAACCTTAAAAGGGGTCATTGTACTTATCATTATGAACAACTTTTACTATGGAACTAAACTTGAAATCATGAAAAAGAAAACAGCTGATCCATACGTTACGATCTTGTTATGTAGCATTTTTGTAGGGAACAATTGTTTTTTTTTTCATGATTTCAGGTTTGGTCCCATAGTAAAAGTTGTTCGTAATTTGATTTTTTGTTCTCGACCGTACTTGAGAATCTTCTGGTTACAGACATAATAAATGTCAATTTTTTTACACTAATTAACTAAATTCACTAAATTCTAATTACAGTAATTCACTAAACCTGTTTTCAAAAGTCACGTTATAAATAAAATAAAGCCGAATTTATATCCAAGCTAACATAAAACGGACTGTATGTAAATCCAATACACACTAATGTTGCAATAAATATCAACTGCTACATCGGAACGGAGGCCGCAACATGTATCTGTTACATTACATTTACAAAATGCGGTACGAATTCCGTGTTGTTGCAAAACGTGTAGCGGTATCTACATGAGAAATGATTTGGTACCTATGTATAACATTATTAGCGGGTATTAAGGTTTATATGTATGGACATATCCTGATGACTCAGTGGTTAACTCAGTGGTCAGGACTGCCTCGTTGGCCTAGTGGTCGCAAGCGCGACTGCTGTGCATGAGGTCTTGGGTTCGATTCCCAGGTCGGGCAAAGTGTTATTGGGTTTTTCCATCAGGAATTTCTCAGTAGCAGCCTTGGAGTTTGGATTTGTGCCCGGTTGATGGCAATAGGCTCGCCCCCTATTACATGGGACTAAAAACATAACTGGCGAAATGTGGGTGTACTAATGGGTACACCTCTGCCTAACCCTTCGGGGATTACAGGCGTGATGTTATGTTGATGTCAGTGGTTAACACCCGCCTTTAATGCGTTGCTGATTCGATAACGGGCAATTGTCACTTTTTCAATTCATACGTGCTACGTCCACCCACAGTGTGGACAGACGACCTGATAAAGACCTAAGGATCGCGCTGGAGGCCTAGGCCTAGCAGTGAATCATTTTCAACCTCCATAGAGATTATCCACATTTGAACAAAAAAAGGACTTATATTTACAACCCATGTCTTATGCACAGACAGAAGATTTACTTGTTGTATGCAAGTAATTTGCAACCACGCTGCCTTGTTTTTGGGTAACACTTAATTTTAGTACTTTACTTCTTTCTTAGTGTTAATTTATTTATTTTAAGTACATACGTATGCGTCTTGTAGCCTGAAACACAGGTTCAACCTAGTTCAGGCAATTAAGAAACAGTGCTCTATTTTAATTTTTAAGATAAATTTCATTGTAATTGTGCCTCTTTTTATAAATAAACGATTTATTATTATTATTATTTAATACTAGCTGTGCTCGCAGCTTCGCTCACTCAGACCTCAGGAAATAACTATTGAACAATTAAACATTGAGCTAATCATACATTAAAATTCCAGAATTTTTTTAGATTTGGAAAGACCTACATGAAACTTCAGGCCCATTTCAGCTATGTAATACCTTATTGTTAAAAAAACCGGCCAAGTGAGAGTCGCACACGCAAGCAAAGGGTTCCGTAGCACCTTAAGAACAATGTTTATCACTAAAAAACACGTTTCTTGTATACAGACCTCCTTTAATTTTTTTAACTTAATTTTATTTTTATTAATTGTTGTAAAACACATTCTATGAAAGTTTTGACTCTCTACCTGGCGGACGGACGGTGGAGGTTTAATAATGGGGTCCCGATGACACCCTTCGCTTACGGAACCCTAAAAAATATTCAACGCTACACCTACACGGAACCTTTTTTCCGAGGTATAAGTTCTAAATCTGTATTTAATGGGTTGATTATGCAAGGCTCGTGTAAGGGCTGCTACACACGACACATGTTGCCACACGTGACGCAGTCGGCGACCGGTCGGGAACTGTAAAGGGTTAATAACGGTCGGCTCATGTGAAACGGCATTATGACGGTTGGACGGAGTTCAATATTTTTTCTTATTCAATACATAAACTCACGCCTTTTCCCATGGGGGTAGGCAGAAACTATAGAACGCCACCTGCTACGATCCTTACATACTCCTTTCGACTCATCTACGTTCATACATCTCGTCATACAAGCACGCCGGTTACGAGTACTCTGCACCTGACCTTTCTGAAGGACCTCACCAATAAGGTCAGTGTAGGTCTTCCTAGGGCGACCCCTCCCGGCGTTCTTATTCAATATTTTTCTTTAAAAAAATGATGTAGCTAAGAATTTCAAAAAATCAAAATCAATCAGTCGGGATTGGCTAGGGAGGTTTTGATACCGGACAAGCGCCAATATGACATTGTCAATATCAATAACCTTTTTTTTTTAAGTTGGTCAAAATCATCAAATGACTTCTTCCGCCCTGGGTGGGGCGGAAGGGACTGTCAGACTTTTACTGACTACAAAACCACCCTGTTCCTTCTGTTGCCCTTTACGTTCCGGGGCCACGGTATCCTGTTTAAGACGTCACGCAACCCCGGCAGGAATATCACTAGCCTAACCTTTCCACTTGTTTATTTGTTGTCATAGACTATGACGTCACTATAAGCGCGCCAAAAAGGAGGGCGTTTAAAGTGCCCGATTCGGTTGGTTATTTTGAATATTTTTTTATTTAATACTGTACCTATATTACATTTTTGGTGTTGAACATTTTTACCATTATTTAGGGCATAGAAAAATCAGTACTTATATTCCATACGTTCTATGATGGCGCGGGTGACACATGTTAGCAATTCATCTATGGATTGCAGAATCGCATAACTAGGTCAGTGACATTATTTAATTTACTACTTATTACTGATTCCGTATTTTACGACTATGATATTAGTGTGCAGTTAAAATATTCAATCATAATTGTAAATCGCGGTAACGTTCAAGAGTGAAAAGCAACAGTTTGACATATGTCACCCGCACCATCCTAGAGCGTGAGGAATATAGTGATGTAAATAATCGAATAAAAAAGATTAAAAAAAAAACATGCATATTCCCTATTCTCTTAAACTAAAGAGCCCGACTCATGTGACAGTCCAGTACGCCTAGTTCGTAAAATACCATCCTACATTTCATTGTATAGCGGTCATATTTCACAACATACTTCCCGAACAAGATTGCATTTAAAACGTGCGGTGTACGTTTTAATTTAACGTTCTTACGTTACAAGAATAGAATGGAATAATATTAGCATAAGTAGCTGAGATGGAATTTATGTTTTAATTTAATTCTAGATTTGTAGGGTTATGTGGGGTGGCTCAGGCCGTGCGTGTTGGTAGGAATTCAGTTTATGAGTAAGATTGTGTTGGCAATCTTTTTATTTTATATCTTAAAGGTGCAGCATTCGCGTGTAATGTAACGTTACAGATTTGAGCATTACATCAGTAAAGGAGGAGAACCGAGCATTACAATGCGCACCTTGTAATGATACAATGTGTAATATCGTGATACAACTTGTAACATCAATGCGCTCCACTTCCAATGTAATGCTCAAAGTCGAATCTATATGTTACATTACACGCAAATGCTCGTTAGTCAGGGAGGTATTATTGTAATGTAATGCTCAAAGTTGAATCTATAATGTTACATTACACGTGAATGCTCCCGGTGAGGGAGCACCTTTATAGAAAGTGCTCCGTTGGTCTCGTGGTCGCAAGCGCGACTGCTGAGCGTGGGGTCCTAGGTTCGATTACCAAGTCGAGCAAAGAGTGTTATTGGATTTTTTCATTAGATATTCTGTGCCCGAAGTTTGGAAGTTGGTGGTGTCAGGTGGAAGACACCCCAATGCGTCGGAAAGCACGTCGCATGTCGCTGCAGGGATAGGCGTCTTCCTATACAGAGAAGGCACAAGCATTGATCACCACACTTGCTCAAGGCGGATCAGATTTGTAAAAAGGTTAAAAAAAATCTATCAAAGAAAATCTTGATACTTGAGTGCAAACTATTTCTTGAAAAGTGGAAAAAAACAGTCTCAGTACGTACCTATCAGTTTACTTCACCCGGAAGGTATAATTGAAATAAATTGTCTTGGGAAATAAACGCAACGTTATTGCAAAGCTTATTTTTAGGGTTCCGTAAAAGTGCCTACAAGAAACCCTGACTTTTAAACTGGAACAATTATTCAATTAATTTAAAAGGTACTAATATTATAAATGCTAAAGTAACTCTGTCTGTGTTAGGTTTTCACGACTAAACCGCTTAACCAATTTTGATGTATTTTGATGCAGGGTAAGTTTGAACCCCAAGGAAAAATAAAAAAATAATTTGCACCTTCTTTTTATCTGTTTTTTTTTTAAGGAAGTATTTAGGCTACATTTTATATCGGAACTTCGTCTGCATCCGCGATAACTGACATTTATGCTAACGAAGTCGCGAGCAAAAGCTAGTATGTATTAAAATAATCCTTAAAATAAAAATAGGCAGCATCGTTAACTCTGAAACGTTTATCATTAAAATTCAAATAATTAACTGCAGAACCTTAATCCCTTCATGCGGCACGCTCTTGGCAGATGGTTTTATTTGTTTTACGTACACAAGTGCGATAGTTGCACAAGTCTAGACTACACTTAGAACAGCGGTATACCTAGCAGATAATAAACCCACAAGTTCAGTTTGTATCCTGGGGGAACTTTAGCTTTGTATAAGAGGTAAGAAATTATGGAGGAGGTATTATTTTGCATTCAACTTATCGGCCCAGCAGTTTAGGCGGCCGCTTTAAACACGGCTTGGATATCGGACAAGTACAGTCGATCAAGCTGCTTGGTACACAGGCAGCTAACTTGCAACTACTTTTAAACAATGTTACAATTCTCTTGAATCACTCTAAATAGGTTTCAAAATTGTTAGACACCGCAAGCTTAAAAAGTGAACACAAAATAACAATGAATGGCAATTGGCAATCGAGCAGAAATATACACATTATTATTGTCTGTAAACCAAATAGCTTGCTTGTTCCATCGTACCAATGTGACTTTTTCAATTAGTTTGTACATTCTAAAGTTTATCTTAAACATCACCGACATTATTCCGTACCTAAAAAAGCAAGTTAATAGGTCCCGGCTGTCACACGTGGTTCTTTGATGGTTGTTACCGTCTTCAGAAGTCCGAGACATGGGATTTAAACATTACTGGCGAAATGTGGGTATACTAATAGGTACACCTCTGCCAAACCCTTGAGGGATTACAGGCGTGATGTTATGTTATCAAATCAGTTTAAATAAGCCAAACAGAGAAATGGTTATTATATCTCGTAACTCATGTAACGTAAACATGTTTAATTAAACTTTGTTTCACAACTCCATGTGAGGTGTGAAAGTTGACCATAGAGCAGGGGCTAGGGATGCAGCATCGATAGAGTTTTAATTACACCGTCACCCGCGGCGCTGCTCTATATTATTTGAAACTAGCTTCCGCCGCGACATCGTCCGCGTGTTTTTGTTATTAAATGAGCTACGTCTATATCTACTAGCTTTTGCTCGCGTAAATGTTGGTTATCGCTGGCGCAGACGAAATCGCGGTATAAGAGTAGTTCCACTTTGCCCCATCAAACTGCCAACCTGCTGTGGCAAAGTAGACTGCCTAAAATTTTGCAGTGGAATATGCCCCACTAAGGTGGTCCCCAGTAGGGTGGCGACTTCTGGACCAACCAACACTTTGCCTCATGAAGTCGGACTTCATGAAGCAAAGTGGAACTACTCGCGGTATAAAAAGTAACCAATGTTCTTTATGGGGTTCAAATTTAGCCTGTACCCGTCAAAATCGGTTCTGTGGTTAAGTCGTAAAAGCGTAACAAACAGATAGATCTACGGTTAACAGTTTCGGATTCAGAAAAGTTCAGAAAACCTTTATTCCAACATTTTGAAATCAAGAAAACTTAAACAAAATGTAGACAGAATATTAAATACCTTAATCTAGTTCAACTGTCCACCATTCTCCCGGAACCACAGATAAAAAATATAGGTTACCTACCTGGCGTTCCAAAAATTGACCTCCGAACATTTGACAGTCGTAACACGTAGCGGGTCCACAACGTAACTTAATACGACTATCGGGAACACTCACTCGATTCCAATAATCGGTTCCCAAATCGATGTAACAATCGTTTCTTTTTTTTTCTTTGGAACGTGCCGTTTGCTACTCTTTTAAGGTTGTTACACACCGGCGAGGGTAAGCGAGGATTGAAAGAGAGATTTAAAAATATAAATCAACCAATTTGCCTAGCCGTTTCCACACTATGTTGGTGTCGGCTTCCAATCTAACTGAATGCAGCTGAATACTAGTATTTTACATGGAGCGACTGCCTATCTGACCTCCATAACCAACTGGGTAATACGATACCCTTTGGTAAGACTGGCTGTCAGACTTTCAGTCTTCTGGTGACCCTTAACGACTGTCAAGGATCTTGATTTTTGTCGGCACCCACTCTCATGCATTAGGTTGTGACCTTGTTAACTCATGTGTGTTTTCTAAAGTTTATCTTGAATATCACTGACATCGGTCGAGGAAACCATCGTGAGGAAACCTCGACTTGTAATAAAAATAAATAGTCTGAGATGCTAATCCGCCTTAAGCAAGTGTGGTGGTGGTCAATGCTCGTGCCTTCTCTGTATGAGAAGAGGCCTTTGCCCTGCAGTGAAACAATAAACATACATAACATAACATCACGCCTGTAATCCCCGAAAGGTTACGCAGAGATGTACCCATGAGTACACCCACATTTCGCCAGTTATGTTTTTAGTCCCATGTACTAGGGGGCGAGCCTATTGCCGTCAACCGGGCACAAATCCAGACTCCGAGGCTGGTATTGAGAAAATAATGATGGAAAAACCCAATAACACTTTGCCATAACCTGGGAATCGAACCCAAAACCTCATGCACAGCAGTCGCGCTTGCGACCACTAGACCAACGAGGCAGTACATGAGGCAACGAGGTGTTCATGTGTACTTTCTAAAGTTTATTTTGGATATCACTGACAACGGTCAAGGAAATCATCGTGGGGAAACCTGGACTTGTAATAAATGTAAGTCTGGAATCGCCAATCCGCCTTGAGCAAACGTGGTGATCAATGCTCGTGCCTTCTCTGTATGAGAAGAGGCTTTGGCCTTGCAGTCGGACAATAATAGTCTAGTATCATTATTACTTAATGGTAACATACAGGTAATTGTTTCGATACTCCAGAGGAGTACGTCATACATTTAAGTTTATTAGTGATTAGCTTTTATTTGAATAAATCTGATGAATTGTTATTTTAGCAACATTACATGAACAATAACTTCCATTATTCAACCGTTAGTTTTCTAAAACTATTCTAAATAGAGTTTAGTTTTTCTACTGACAAAATATATAGGAAATTATCTTACAATCCGTCAGAATCACAGTGCGAAAATTTAACGTAAAATTTACTCAACAATAGGTATCTACTCTACTAAGAGACGTCCTATCTCCTGCTATAATGACGTTACAAGGGTGAAGGGACGCTTAAAACAAAAAGGGGCACCTTTTACCGTTCAGAGCCGCACAATTACAGTCCTACCTATTTAATATAATACGACTTATTTGTTACACAAAAGTAAGTTCTAAAACGCTTTATATAAGATCTACATAGTATGAAACAAAGTCGCTTCCCGTCATCGAACGGATTTTAATGCGGTTTTCATCAATTGTGATCCTAGAGGAAGGTTTATGTGTCTTCGCTAGTGCGATATAATACGACTTATTTGTTACACAAAAGTAAGTTCTAAAAAGCTTTATATAAGATCTACATAGTATAAAACAAAGTCGCTTCCCGTCATTGAACGGATTTTAATGCGGTTTTCATCAAGTGTCTTCGCTAGTGCGATATAATACGACTTATTTGTTACACAAAATTAAGTTCTAAAGCGCTTTATATAAGATCTACATAGTATAAAACAAAGCCGCTTCCCGTAATCGAACGGATTTTAATGCGGTTTTCATCAATTGTGATCCTAGAGGAAGGTTTATGTGTCTTTGCACTCGTGCGAAGCCGGTCGCTAGTTACTAATATAAGGCGTGGTGATCAATGCTCGTGCTTTCTCTGTATGAGAAGAGGCCTTTGCCCTGCAGTAGGACATTAATAGGTTGGTAATTAATATTATTATCTTCTTAACTTAAGTACAACGTTAGGTTACTAGAATTTTGCCGATTAAAAGACGATGTAATGACAAGCATTGAAAAGAGTATGCTTTGATGGTTGGGTCATGTTACAATTAATAAAAGGAATTTACATTATTTGTAAACATTGATGTGGAAATAAATGATTTTTGTTTTTTTTTTTTTTTGATATGGCGGATGTGGGTGACAAACGCAGGGAGGGGACGCCCTAGGAAGACCTACACTGACCTTATTGGTGAGGTTCTTTAGAAAGATCAGGTGCGCAGTACTCGTAACCGAAGTGCGAAAAAAGCGTGAGTTTATATATTTCCCCATGCGGAAAAGGCGTGAGTTATTGTATTATATGTATGTGTATATAGGTAACTTAGGTAGGTACTTATATTTAAGTACCCATGCAGAATACTCAGCTAACTAACAGGACGACTGTAACATTGCATTTAAACAGAGGGAGGTTTACGAGCGAAGGATGGAGGGATTTAAGATTAGACGAATGAACCCCGAATTTATCAAGAGTAAGGGAGGGATAGGGAGTCCGCTGATAAACTTTGCGTATGCTGGGAGCGTGTCAATCATTTTCTCTTCAAACTTTTGCAGTTTTTACGTAATATAATAATAGTCTAAATATATAAAAACGAAAGGTCAGTCACTCATTCACTCCACTCACTAATCACAAAATACCGAAAACCGCTCGACGTATAAAGATGAATGATGATGCAGGGAGATAGTAAAATGTTAGTAGAAAAAAAAAATCCTTTCTTAGCGCATCCGCTAAAAAAGGATTTTCCAAAATTCATCTCCTAAGGAATTTACTGCCTCGTTGGTCTAGTGGTCGCAAGCGCGACTGCTGTGCATGAGGTCTTGGGTTCGATTCCCAGGTCAGGCAAAGTGTTATTGGGTTTTTCCATCAGGAATTTCTCAGTAGCAACCTCGTAGTCTGGATTTGTGCCCGGTTGATGGCAATAGGCTCGCCCCCTATTACATGGGACTAAAAACATAACTGGCGAAATGTGGGTGTACCTACTAATGGGTACACCAATGCCTAACCCTTCGGGGATTTCAGGCGTGATGTTATGTGATGTAAGGAATTTAAACAGAGGCCCAAAGTTTGTATGAAGAAATCAACTTTGACGCGGGCGAAGTCCCTGGCTGAAGCTAGTATATGTATTATAAACTTCGTTCACAAAAGAAATACAGAAACACATTTATAAAGTACCTACATTACATAATTCATTACAAGTTGCAAAATCTGTATATATTTTAAGAGACGGAATTTTAAATAGTGAACGCACCTGTTTTTATGTCGTGATGGCTCAGCGGTTAACGCCTCTCTGTTCATGAGGTTAGGGATTCAAATCCGGGCAAGTAGGTACTAATGTGACTTTCTCAATTCATTATATGAAGTATGTACTTTGTCGTGGACTTGTAAATATGTATCCATACCAATATTATAAATGCGAAAGCCATTGTTTCTGTTACGCTTTCACGACTAAACCGCTGAACCGATTTTGATGTAATTTGGTACAGAATTAAGTCAACCTGTATAGTTCCTGCCCCCAGTCAGCATAACTTAGTAGCTGTGAATGACCGACAGCTTGTATGCTCATTGTTTAGTCCACGCTTGGCGGAATA
The DNA here is from genome assembly GCA_949774945.1 of Hoplodrina ambigua. Lineage (NCBI taxonomy): Eukaryota > Metazoa > Arthropoda > Insecta > Lepidoptera > Noctuidae > Hoplodrina > Hoplodrina ambigua. The sequence goes on from OX458990.1 coordinate 3,610,260, forward strand.
ACAGTGAGCTAATACCACACTCCTACAGCGTGCTGAAGCCTGACGTACCTAGGGACACATGAGTAGATACACACCAGAGACTAAGAGGCCTACGCAGACCGGGACGGCAAGGCAAGGGATTGAAATTTTTACTGACGGACATTCAAACGTATCGATATATAAATACGACATCAATTGCAATGCTTTAAAATGATGCCGAGGCATCCCTTTCGATACCACGGCATCGTTTTATAGCATAGTAATAAAGCCATTTAGCCATGTTGTCCCGGACTGCGTAGGCCTTAATTCTCCATGATATCAGATACTCGAGAACTTCATGACGAGGTATTCGGAACTCTGAGATTAAATGACGACACGCGAAAATGATTACGAACGTACCTAAATGAGGCGATTAAACTACAAGGCAATAAAAATGTATGCCATTAGGATGCCAATGGGACACTTTTACTTAAGTCTCCTGTCCGTCCTTACGTACATTTGTCTGTCAACGGGCTGTACTATGGATGGACGTTATAACAAGAAATGAGTCAAAATTAGTACAATATTTTCTGATGACGTCACAAGTCATCTGTCAGTTGTCTGATTAACTTGTCCGAATAGTAAAAACGCTTGTAAAGGAAAAGCACATGAGGAAATATTCTACAGAGACTAATCTCTGTAGAATATTTCCTCATGTGCCTTTCCATTACGTTGAACCAGCTTGAAGCGACATGTGACGTAACCACGAAACACGATGCCAAGCAGAATAGGGTAATAGTAAACCACCAAATTGACATACTTATTATGAACTGTCAAAACGTCTTTCCCCATAGATTTTGTATGGCAATACAGCATACTATGACGTCACTTATTTGTCAACTCGTTTTATTTTTTATTTTTAGGCATTTGTAAATCTTATTTGACAGTTAAAAGTAAAGTTTTTAGCGAAATTGTCTCAGAAGAGTCTTATTCAATTTGTCACTTTCCTACTACTAAATACGTTGTTGAACAGGGCTAGAAGTAAATAACTGTCGCCACCAACAAAGATTTTTGCGTTCCAGTCGTAAATAATGTATATATCGTCACTTCAGGATAAATAATTATAGGAATGTGCTCTCCGGACTCATAATCCATAAAAGCAATCATTAATTTTATTTCTTTATAAGCCCGGGTCGTAATCCCTTTTATCCTCTAATGAAACTGGATGTGATAATGTGATTGTTTACCATTAATCAAAGACCTCTCGTCGTAAATAAATAGGCACAGCAATGAAATAAAAGATAGAGCCTGAAAGCCGGATTAGTTTTATGAAATTAATATTGAAAACAACGCCATCTAGCAGTCTGGTTAGAAACTACTCAAACTGAAGTGCATATTAGTTTACTTTAAACGTAACTAGATGGCGCTTATAGCATGAAAGTTGTTATTTGCAACATCAAGACATTAGGTACCTACCTATATTGCCCTAAAGGTTGGGCAGGTGTCTCTGATAGTCTGATACATACACTTGCACTTTGCCCGCGACTTTGTCGGCGGCGGATTTCGCACTTCTCCTACAAACTTAACATCCTTGAGGCCCCCATAAAATATCATGTAATTCAGCTCACCGCTTTCCATCCCCTTTGACAAAAATACTTTTTTAGTCCTTGCCTACATCATGCAAAGAAGCCGTATGCAAAATTTTAAATTCCTAGTTCCAGTAGTTTCGGCTGTATGCTGACACGACAGTCAGTCAGGTTCTCCTTTCAAAAATAAAGATTTAATGATTTGGATACATAAACAGCACTCAATTATTGTTTTGGAGATAATCAAACCAGCCATTGTGAAAACTCGAAAGTAATAATTTATTGAATACAAGCTTCTGACTCTCACTATGTCCATGTAAAATTGATAAATTATCTTACTGGGACCATACATTATTTCGGGATAAAAAGTATGTGCTATTCCAGACAGAGTAACAAACATCCATCCATCTAAACTTTAGCATTTATAAAAATAAGATTACAATAAAACACAAATAAAAATAAAACTTATTTATTTAACACTATATCAACGTATCCTCTGACCGTATATACTCTCCAACATCCGCCTGGTGGAATACTATAGTGGCTAGAGGGTCAGCATTTCTACATTCCGCTGTTGTCCGTGAAGCTACTCCGAAACCTATGGGAATGTCTGACATTGTGTGGACTACAACACCGTGGTGTTTCGGTGTGTTCTCTGTTATGCGGCCGAGACCTGGAAATGGAAAAAAATGTTGATAAGCAAACAGTAGATAAAGTTTTAATAAATCTAGTTCTTGTTCATGACAGGAGAATAGAACAGAATAAATGATTTTTGTCTCGGTATTAAAGCTAGTACTGCTACATATATGTAGCACATAGCACAAACAACAGAACAGCTGCCTGCGGCATACAGTTAGTGTTTAGAAGGGAAACAGAACAGAAAATGATACAGCAGAGTATGGTTTAACATTACATATTACATTGCACAGTCTGTTAATACTTATTTATATTTTATGCTCTGTTGCGATCGACTGGACTAATAGCAGAGATCGACCGGTCCATCACAATCAACAAGATAGCCATCCCTGTTCAAGAGGGTTTGCTAAGCATCGGTTTTCAGCTTAACTTGTTGACTGCGGGAAAACACACACATTGTGTTTCAACTAAAAACGCAAGTGCGGCACACACACTCCGTGTGTGTTTTTCTATGGCGAACACGCAAACATTGGTAGCTAGCCGCACTTGCGTTTGGCATACATAGCAAATGTTCGTCCGCAGTCAAAGGGTTAAACCCTTGACTCCTGTAAATTATATCTTAAACCAATTACAAAAGGTACTATGCATCACATGAAAATCCTATTGGCCACTAATTTATTGCACATATTTCACAATAATTTATGAGATTGTGAAAAATGAGACAAATAAGTGAGAGGGTTTAGAATAGTTTTTGATTTTAATAAAAGTATATAAACATGAAACCCTTACCACTCTTTATAATATGATGTCCATATAAAAACTGTTGTTCCGCCGAAGGCTTCACCCATATCTTGTATGGTGCATACGGAGCAATATACGTCAATGCAGTAATATGCAGCCTAAATTTATTAGTCTTTGTGAACTTTCCAAAGCATGTTCCAGCTGCTATTAGGTTATCAGGCTTCACTGTCTGTGCCAAGTGTAGGAGGCGCTCAGATATGTAATATACTCGGTCTTTCTTCTCTCTGAAGCAGTAAGTACCATCTGGTCTGTCGATTAGAAGTTTGACATTTACTCCAATACTGAAAAATGATATAAAAATTATCAGTAATGTTTGGTGTGATTTTAAGAGGTTGGTGATAGCATAGAGGGTTATACAAAAATGGGTTGTTGACGTTAAATGATGAGTATATTGTTCGTAGAAGGAAGTTTCACGATCATATTGGCAGATTACGAGGTTATAATAAAGTTTATCTAACTTTTATTTGAGTTCGTCACATTGGTTCAAGCGAGCGTCCAAATAAACGTTGTTTTTTACGTATAAGATATATAAACGTTAGCTAAATTACTCACTATTTAGTTAGCTTTTCAAATAAAATTCGTGTCCTTTCCTCTGATAGTACTTTCATTTTGATTTTGACTTATTTCTTAACAATAATAAAAACACGTGCGGGTCAACTTGTATGAAAATGACACTTGAGTTTGATTGACATTTTGACATGTGCTATTTGACAATTTTAGCATCATTCAGAAACCATTTCACCCAACAAACGATTTAAATGTGTAAAATAATTATTATCGGATATTTTATTGTAAAACTATGTTGTTAATAAAATGTGAAGCCAAAAAGAATGTAACATAAAGTTGTGTTTAACACCCAATTAAAACAAACTTATTCTATTTAAAATGTAAAATAAATGTTTCCGAACTACACAATATTCACACACTTGAATGAACCTTGAAATCCACAGTTCACAGATCACTCGTTCCAAAATCTGATTCATTCAAGGAAATCGTTCAATAGTGGTCGGAGAGAGAGGTGGTAAGTTTATTTTGCGAAATTTTGTAATTTCTTAGTTAACCGCTATTTTGTAATGTATTAAAAATTACTTTGCGAACAACAACTTTGACATTTAAAAAATGAAATAGGTTGAAGTAAAGCGTATTCTTCTGTCAGTTATTTATTTTGCACATATGTTTTTGTTTTACTTTATTTGGCCCTGAAATAAACAAGTGAACGTTTCGGATACTTTCTTAATGCACGTGACGACAACAAACATAGTTACCTACTCTTAGATCCGTATACGTACGGTTTTTTAAATTTAAATAAGAAAAGAGATTTAATTTATTACAAATTTGCATCCCAGTAGTTAAACAAAAGATGACTCAAAGTTTAGTTCTTTTGCTAAGTAAATACCTGACACCTTATTGTTAAAGTCCTTTTTTGATTCAGTAGACCTGTTCGGCAGGTATTGCAAGGTTGACCAACCTGTAATTTTTATCTTGTTTAAACCAACTTATCTTTCATAATAAGTTCTTATCGCTTAATGCATTAAACCGAATAGGTAGATACCTATTTATATTATTTTATATTTAGTATCAGTTTCGGTACGCAACAAACCGTTTATATGCAAACTGTTCGTCATTACTTACCAACATTACCAAGTTCTAATGAGGAAAATTAAAGAGTAAAATTTTAAAAAAGTTAGTCTGAAAGTTCACGCGGTTCCATCTTAACTTTTATAATAATAATTATTAAGAAAATGTTTAGGGCCATCTATGCCACTGCCTAGTCAGTGGCGGATCCAGGATTGTCATTTGACTTACTCTGTTTTTTTTTTTGCACACAACTTTTTATTTATCTGAGTGAATTCACAAGGATAGCATTATATGTAATAAGTTTTAGAAGATAAGTTTGTGTTCTTGTGTTAGATTTGCTTCACTATTACATTGGGTTCTACCTGTAAAAATAGTTGTAAGTGATGATGATAAATAAATAAATAAATAAATAAATAAATAAATAAATAAATTTGCGTAGTGGGCACTATTAATTAACTTATAATTCCAAGACATAACTTATTTAAAGAAACACTTTATTATTGCCATTAAAACCCGATTAATTTTCAATTAACTGTAAAATTAGAATTTATGTGCCTTTGAAATCAATGAATAGTTAGTCAATTGAGTTGGCAAATAAGCGACGTTACAGTTCGATATTGCCCTAAAAAATCTATGGGAGAATCGCGTTTTGACAGGTCATAAAAAGTAAGCAATTTATGACAATGGTACCCTAAGTAGGGCAATTAGACTGTTTTGCAAATATTAGTTTGCAAAAAAGTTTAATTATAATAATATCAAGTTCACTTTAAGATTTGACACGGAAGAAATCAGATGCTTTTGGGGAGGGTTTGAGCTTTAGCTTCCCCCTCCCCGGTACCGCCACTAGCACTACGTCCTAGTAAGTTAGAAGACCACAGGCATTCTTTCGTCGGAAGTAGATAAATAAAAATAAACACAGTCAAAAATAACTTCAAGTCATAAACTACTGCAAATAACTAGACAGCAAAGAGCATTTATGTTAGCACATGTGGTGAGCTTCTATGTACCTCTTTACATATAATACCTACCTATTGCTGATACATATGCATACGGCTTCATCTGCACACATTTGAATAAACAAATGAAGTCAGTATATTTCCTTTGAACAAGTAGAGAAGTAAGCTAATTATATCTCTACTAGATGTGTCCGTTTCTCTATCGTATATTTTTCCTGGAAGAAAATAACAAAGCTGATATGGATAAACAATGTGTGTGCACTGACACTAGTGACACTACAGAGGTGCACCCAACACCTCTGCCTAACCTTTCGGGGATTACAAGCATGATAACCAAATAAAAACTTGAAAGGAAAGTCAACAATGCTCGTAGTGCCATCCTCTCAGACCTGAACTAAAATTCAGTTTGCTTTAGGAGTACTAATGTACCGTAAGTGGACCAAAAAACTAGACCCCTTACTTCTCTCAGCTGCATTTCATCCTCAGATCAAATAACAATGGCTGAACAGATAATAACCAATACTCAAACGCAGTCAAACGTTCATTTGTGAATCACTCACATCTTTTATAGCAGTCGTGAATCGTGCATAAAAGAGAATCAGTAAACGCTTAAGTCATGGGTCACTGTATGCCAATGAGCATTTATAATCGAGAAAATGTTGCGACTGATAGCCGAGATAATGAGATACGTCATTGTTCCAATGAATCAGAAAGATGACGTGCTATGATTATAATGCAATCACGAAGTTCCGATCCATACTATCCATACTTAATCCTACTAATATTATATCCTTCTTAATCTAATCCATACTAATATTATAAATGCGAAAGTGTGTCTGTCTGTCTGTCTGTTACCTCTTCACATTTAAACCGCTGGACCGATTTAGGTGAAATTTTGTATAGAGATAGTTTAAGACCCGGGGAAGGACATAGGCTACTTTATATTAAACTTCGACTTCGTCTGCGTCCGCGATAACCGACATTTGCGAGGACGAAGTCGCGGGCAAAAGCTAGCGAAGAGTGCAGAAGCTATAAATGCGAAAGTAACTCTGTCTGCCTGTTACGCTTTCACGACTAAACTACAGAACTGATTGCGATGAAATTTGTTACGTTACGAACCCCAAGAAATGACATACTTATAGGTTATTTTTTATTCGGATAAAATCGCGAGCAACAGCTAGTTATAAGTAATACACGGTTACTTTTAGGTCGTTCTGGAACCGAAAGCCATTAACTCGATCATCACACTCGAAACGATTGGGACCATTTTTTTTCAAAAATAACAATAAAAAAGGCTTTCGGTTCCAGAACGACCTAAAAGAAAACGTGTATAAACGCTGATAACGCCTTATACGATTAAAAAGAAGGCGTAGTAACATTGCAAGGTCAATGTGAATATGGCATCTGCAGAATGCAACAGGTGCTCGTGTTTGATAGAGATAACACGTTAAACGGTTAAGGTTTTTATTCCGAGGGTTATAGTTTTTGTAGTCTATCTATGTATGTTAATTTGTGTACGTAGAGGTATATCTCGTGATGACTGTGATTTTTCCAGTAGGTAACATTTGGTTAATGTTTCTGTTAAGAAATAGGTAAGTAAGTACTCAGTGTGTGTACTTCTAACTCTTATATAACAATAAGATTTGCTTGATAACCTTTGGAAGCAACTTACAAGCCGATTAATCATTTTAAAAATATTAAGCTGATTATTACCTATTATTTTATTTTAGTTATCCTCAAATAATTTAAAGCAAGCTCTGACTATGACTACTCACACGTTTGTAGGTCAATTTTGCTCAATCATGCAGTCACGTGATGCTTATGTGGAGTCTAACGTCATTATTGGTCATTATTGATGACGTTATAAAATTTAAAATTAGAATATCTAAAGAAGCAATATCGATTGTCACAAAACATTTGAACCCGGACATTATCTTCTAGAAACAATTAATAACCGCCGGTCTGCCGGTTGATGGCAATAGGCTCGCCCCCTATTACATGGGACTAAAAACATACTTAACTGGCGAAATGTGGGTGTACTAATGAGTACACCTCTGCCTAACCCTTCGGGGATTACAGGCGTGATGTTATGTATGTATGTAAACAATTAATCATTTAAAGCTCTATAATAATTTATTAGGTCTTAGCACTCTCCCCACGACTTCGTGATTCTTATTACTTATCCTTATTTTTTTGGTAATAAAATATAGCCTATATAGCACTCAGTGCCAACGTAGCTTCTAATTGGCGAAAGAGTTTACTAAATCGTTCATTGGATCCAGATATACAAACACACAAACTTTACCTTTTTATAATATTATTAGTATAGTTATAAAATCAATTTCGTATTTTTGGCAATGCATCGAAGAAACTAAACTACCTACTCTGATTAAGGAAAACCCGAGCTTAAATAAAATAGCTTCATTTGTGTGACAAAATAATTTGGCGACACTAGTAATTGTCTTAATTACTAAAATTACACGTTTAGCCTACAAAGCGAACATGCGTTGTACCACAATAACTCTATCTAAATCGCTAGGTATGTATTTTTAATCTGTGGAAACTGCCGTGAACCCTTGGGTTTAATTCTCAGGTCGGGAAAAGTGTTATTGGTTTTTTCCATCAAGATTTTCTCAGTAACAACCTCGGAGTGTGGATTTGCGCCCAATTGATGGCAATAGGCTCGCCCCCTATTACTGGTTGTTAACTGGCTAAATGTGGGTGTACTAATGGGTACATCTCTGCCTTACCCTTCGGGATTACAGGCGTGATGTTATGTATTGTGTTATGAAAACTTTTATTTGGCCTTAATTTTGTTATTTCGATAATCATCGTTTTTTACAAAAAAAAAGCTATAAAACTTTCGTAAAAACTAAAATCAAATAAAATAACACAATTTGTGTAGGTACATCCATTATAGATAACTAAACTGGAAGAAAGACTGCAAGTTTTGGGAAATGTAGTCTAAAACACGTCGATTGTTAGACCATTAAATGCAGTTACATAATTGCTAGAGAGATGGTCACTGGTGACCTATCACGCCCTACTATCCTAAAGGAGTAGGCAGCTGTATACGTTAATAAACCTGCTTTACCTATAAACTAAAGTGTTTTGTTTTTTTTTAATAACATTCAATAACAATACGACCTCATTATAATGTGACCGTTTCAAATAGCCCCAAAACTGCCAGACAATGTTTTATAACAAAGTCATTTTATTAGCTATTCACAAACGCAATGGCGTTCCCCAAACAGCCATAAACTATAGACTATGAACTCTATAGTTTTAATCCCAGTAATTAAAGCGAACGCTCCCAAGGGCCTAGAGCAAGGAGGTCGCGGTGACGCCATGTTTGCGCAAAGGGAGCGGCCTACTTTGGTCTCTTTTTAATTTCATGAACACACCCATACTTGTCCTCGGACACCTGAAATTAATTTAATGTTTTGTTTACTTTAAATTTTACACAAGTAACACGCTAGAAATCTCAGTGTAAGTATAAGTATACCTACCTCTTAAATATGTACAACATTTTCACTTATTTATATTACAAACATACATAGCATCACGCCTGTAATCCCCGAATGGTTAGGCAGAATCGTGCCACCTATATTTCGCCAGTCCTATGTAGTAGGGGGCGAGCCTATTGCTATCAATCGGGCACAAATCTGACACCGAGGCTGCTACTGAGAAATTCCTGATGGAAAAACTTAGTACCACTTGGCCCGACCTGGGAATCGAACCCAAGACGTCATGCTCAGAAGTCGCGCTTTACGACCACTAGACCAACGAGGCAGTCAATTAAAATCAAAAGAAAATTATTCTGAACATCACTTCAGTGTAAGTGAATTGTTTGTAAATTATTATTTTAAACTGCAGCATTGCACTTTGTTAGGTTTATGTTCTGAGAATTTTGCGAATAATTTAATTCAGTTCTTAGAAACTTACGTTTTCAAACGCAAACTGAACGTGCTTAGCTTTTAATTTATTGGTTGACCAGAGCAGTATTCAATCCGGGATCACTTTATATTTTAAGAAAAAAAATCATAATTTGTTTTGTCAGGGTACCTACATAAATACCTACTGGAACTTATTATAAACTCTAATAGTGCCTACGTAAAGACTATAGTAATAAAAACAGACCCATAAAAAAAAACTTTACGAGACACACAGAAGATAAATTATTGGTAGAGCTTACAGATTTATGTTTAGTTTTAATACGAGTAGGTACTAGGTAAAACAAGATGGCGCTCATAATTACCTATGTATTATGTACTTGCTTTTGCCCGCGACTTCTTCCGCGCAAAAATAAAATAATATAAAGTCTATGTTACTCGCAGATAATGTATCTTTCTAATTGTGAAAGAATATTTAAAATCGGTCCAGTAGTTTTTGAGTTTATCCATTACAAACAAACAAACAAAAATACTAATTTGTCCTCTTTATAATATTATTATTATATTATATTATTAGTGTAGACAAAAGTACAAAAAAACATATACAAAAGTCTCCATTACGCTTTTTCCTCTGTTTATTATCATCAACAACTTTGTAAACCTGTCGAATTTCACTGTAAACAGTTTTCACACATTTCTACTTCCAGAAATAAATTGTTTATGGTAAGAGTTTGCATAGACTTAACTATGTTGCAGTTTGTTAAACAGTTAATTTAAAATATTTTGCCGCTTACTAGCTGTTTCAAATAAACTGTTTTCAAAATTATGAAGTACATAACTAAACTTCTTTGAACTCTATACATTTTAATTATTAAGCTGTCAAAAGTTAAAATAAATATTTCCTTCAATATTATTTATTTTGTGAATTTATTAGTTAAAACAGTAGCTCTGTTTTAACTTACAAACTTAATAATAAAAAAAATAACAAAGCTTTTTATAAAATTCAACCCGAAAACTAAAATATCGATATTCGTGGTTAATATTGCCTTTTCTACTTCCGCGTGCTTGCACTACTGGAAATGCAGGGCCGTACTTAATTTCTGTGTGTGTATGTTTATCTTGATTACGTTTAATCCTGTTTTACTTTTTATTTATTAATTGTAAAATATATTTTTAATGTATTTGTCGTAAGATAATCGAAAAAAATAATGTATTTTAGATTTAAGAGTACCTAATTCTAAGTTTAAAAAGGATCAACAAGCTTGACGTCACTAAAACCGTCACGTTTGATATAACATCGCAAGGTTGATCGCCTCGCCTCTGTTTCGCACGTTTAGGTCGAAATGACTCAACAATGCATTTGTTTTATTATCTTTTGGTGTCTGGTTTAATGAGATCTTGGTGTTTTGGTTGTTTAAACGCTAAGTGACTTTAAGACCGGGCTATTAAACTACAACTATACAATGAAAGGAATTCTGCTAAATCATGGACGTAATTTTGTTCCACGGGCTTTGAAAGAAAATAGTTATACTTAGCTTTAGACTTAATTACCAGACTGCAAACGCCGATAAAGTGTTATTAAAATGCTATGTCTATCACATAGAAGGATGCTTGGGTACGTTACTAGGTGTTCCTACATCCATTGTTGGCATTACCTTGGTAGTTGCCTTAAACGCTACCTACCGAATGAAAAACAGAGCGAGTGTAACCTATAGTAAGTTAGTAACTTATCGCTTTTAAGATAATTTACGTAAAATATGGTATTCCCAACAAACCCAATCACTTACCTGTAACTGTGTTTTCCACATCTCATTACCTACCCCAAAATCAAGGAAAAATCTATGAATCACTTTCAATGCTAACGGGATAACTTCCTTTGTTACAGATTTGTAATCTAAACAAAAACACGAGAATACTTCATTCGCTGTTCATCCACCGAGAGGTGAAGACGCGGATATTTTCGGAGCATTAACCCCCGAACGTTCAGTGCGAAAAGTTAAGACAATACTGTGTAGTGCGGTGCAGTGATAACCATGTTTAATTACTACCCGAAGAACTTTAAGGCTAATGGCTGGGGCTGGCATCGTTCCGGCAATGCTGCAACTGCTGTTAAAGGTTTCCTCAGAGGAGAGCGTGGAGAAGGCACGGAACCTTTGCTTGAAAATGGAAGCCTGTACCCGAAGCTGCCGACGGAAGATGATACTATGTTTAGTACTAATATGAGGCTGTATCCTGCCCTGCCTGCTGAGGAGTACGAAAGTGGAGCCGTCGAGGAAGTAATAGAAGAAGCTTGTGCCTCGGTTAACGTGAACGCTGTGGTGAGTACTTTCATCTATTTTATCGCTCTTGGCGTCGATATAATCTTTACGATGCTGTAAAGACCACGTGTTTTAGATATCTTACTATAAATTACGATGAATATAGTTGGAGAGTTCTATCTATAGGAACAAGGAAATGACGAAGTGGTCTCAAAATCTCACAAATGTTTATAGTCTTCCTCTTGGCAAGAGCTTTTTCATGTCAACACGTTTGATGGTTGCTCTCAGGGAATATACATATTAAACAAATACTGACAATGGTATAGCATGGAGTAACATCAAAAGCAAATGATTTTCTGGCAAACTAAAAGACTTCAATGAAATATGTTTTGTAACAACTCATTAATTCCTATGCTAATAATTTTACGCTTTGTTGTCTTGAAAGTCACCGAGAGTTCAAGAAACAACCTTGGACTAGCCACAGCAGGACGTGTTGAATTAGACCTTCATCTGAACCTTGACTTATTAAGAATCTGTCAAATAGTAAATTACTCTGAACACGCGAGTTTTCTTATTTTCATAAAAACATATGAAGTAAATAAAAGCCATACTTAATTTAGTACCTATATACGCCGCTAATTTTTTATTAAAACATCTGACTATTGCGGTCGTTATCCTTTACCGGGACTTTGCAACGGAACCGGCCGCGTATGTAAAAAAGTGCAATATCATTCACCACTCTGATGCAAAGGGAGACAAAACCTAACAAAATGATGATCATATTTTTTTATTTCCAAGCATACAGTGGCAGTTGTGGATGTAAGTATAATCTTAGTACTATTTCTACCAAACGTATCAAATTCATGATTGTTTCTTGATTGCTAACAAGAACAAATAATGACTCTTAATTACTCATTAGCATTGGTCTTACGATCGTTGCGATATCATATGCAAACGTTCATTACAGTCCACTCAGATTCTGTGACTAACAGGGTTTTGTTGGACGTGAAAAATCTGAATCATATTGTGACGTAGACAATTTAGCGCCGTCGCCGTCGCGTCGACTCCTTTATCATCGATAAGCTCCCACGCCTGTTTAGTCACATTTACTTACTCTTTTTTTTTGGAGTGATACATTTTTTGGTAATTTGGAAATTCCAGTTTCCTGGTACGAGATGTTTGTAATTCGAAATTTTTTCCTTATAGAATAAATTAGAGCTCCCACGCTCGGAAGCTACTTATTTTGATAGAGTTTAAGATTTTCCTCAAGGCAAGCATTGACAGCATTATATTTTTTATCAGCATCAAATGTTAACCACGATTATTATGAGACTATTATTAAGATTATAGCTAGTTATTTTTACATTTATTGAGATATTGTCCAACAAAATTATTGTTGATGAAGCGAAACTGCGTAACCATGCACTACAGAATCTTAATCTTATCATTTTGTCGTCATATAAGGGGTCTAGGTCGTTTGTAGCCATGACCTGAACCTGTCCTTTATAAAACATAATATAATTTATCATATTCTCAATATTCATGTTTCTCACACTTCGTATATCTCTCACACGACCACGAAGGCCGTTCAGTCACTTTCGCGCGAGGTCAACAGTCAACAAACTGCTTCAATAAAAAATCATATGATCATAATGTTAGTTTAAATTTCAAATTAAACAAAACACTCGCGGTTCATTAGTTTCAGATATAAAACAAGTGTTTTAAAACACTGTGTGTTTTGTATTAAGAATCTTTCAGGATTAAATATACACTTCTAGATTCAAAAGAAATAATCGTTAATATGATTTATACATATTTAAACCCCTGACACTTCTTAAAATGATTTAAAAGTGCACTTTGTTTAATCTTTAAAATAAATAATACCTAGCGAAACGAGTCTGGATCGAAGTTCCAAAGTAAAACAAGTTTCGGATTAAATGAAACAAGTGCGCTCAAGTTGTTTAAAGCAGTTAATACTTAATATTTAACTTATCACGCGCTTTTTATGTCAAGGACGCGTGACATTATATTATGGTAGGACGACTACATAATTTTGTAAATAGCGCAAGCGATAAATTATAAGTGGTCAAATTATTTGCGATGACGTCACCTCTCTATACACTTTAATTCAACTATTTTTGATAGTATAAACATGTCTCTATGGAGCCTCTCAAATATAATTTAGAGAGCATTCAAAGACTCCAGGCATACGACGCAGAAATCCTCTGATGATGTAGGTTTACAATGGATCAACTCAAACGTCTAAGGTAGGCTCTGCCTAGTTTAGGCGTTAGTGATCACCGGAATTGTGTTCGACTGCAGAATTGCACTGTGTACCCTGAGGCATGGATCCAGCCGTCAAAAACGCCTGAAATCGGCCAAGTGCAATTTAAATTATGAACGCGTATCCCAATATCACTTAGAGACTCTATGCTACTGAACCGAACTTTTACAACTTGAAAACATATCAGATTAAATTAAAAGATTTACACTGAATAATTATTGTGTCAACAATTCTTCTTTTACTTATTTTTTAACTTTAATACGCAAGACGGCAAGACCATATAGCTCTTACTTAGGACCATAAACTTCTTTTGAAATTGCTTTGGACTGTACCAAGAACTCCAAAAAGAGTCTGATTTATTTAAATATACAAATAATATTGCTAACGACTGGCTTTTTAATAGAAAATCTGTCTTTAACATAGACCAATCGGTGCGCAGGGCTCTTGACATCACTCGTTAAGAATGCGACTAGCAAAATAAAAAGGGAATTTATTTTTAACTTTTGTCTGTTCTGGTGGGTGCCTCGCGTGGCAAACCGCGGTGGTTTAGTAACCGTGGGAAATACATGTAATTTAGGCTCACTAGGTAATTTTATGTATAAATCATGAGTTATCTTGGTTAAGACATACATACATACATACATAAACTCACGCCTTTTTCCCATGGGGGTAGGCAGAAACTATAGAACGCCACCTGCTACGATCCTTACATACTCCTTTCGCCTCATCTACGTTCATACATCTCGTCATACAAGCACGCCGGTTACGAGTACTCCGCACCTGACCTTTCTGCAGGACCTCACTAATAAGGTCAGTGTAGGTCTTCCTAGGGCGACCCCTCCCGGCGTTGCCACTCACCTCTGCCATATAAATACCTTTTGTCAATCGTCTTTCACTCATCCTCTCAACATGACCGAACCATCTAAGCATACCCTTTTCTATCTTTGTCACTACATCTTCTTTTAATCCGCAACGGTCCCGTATAACCTCATTCCTCACTCTATCGTTCAATGTTACACCACACATACTCCGCAAGGAACGCATTTCCACAGCATTAATCCTACTCTCATGCCTCGTTTGCCATACCCAACATTCACTTCCATACATAAGCGTAGGCACCAGCACACCGTTGTGAACAGCCATTCGAGCCTTTTTTGACATGGACTGGTTGGTCACAACCGCATGTATAGCACCGTTCACTTTATTTCCCGCAGTTACTCTCCTTTCCACATCAGCATCAATCTTTCCATCTCTAGTAAACATACTACCCAAGTATACAAACTCATTCATTTGCTCCACACTCTTGTCATTTATTTTCACATCACACGCCGATACATCCTCTTCTCTTTCAAAAGCCATCACTTTCGTCTTGTTCACATTTATATTCATTCCTTTCCTCTTAAACGCATCATTCATTACCGTTACCATGTCTTGCAACTGTTCTGCCGACGATGCAAGAAGAACTTGATCATCTGCGTATAACAGGCATTTGACAGGTAACTCATCCATCCTTAATCCACACTCACTCTCTCTCAAATCCGCCAAACAACTATCCATGTATAGGTTGAACAGCCAAGGAGACGCTACACAGCCCTGTCTTACACCTCTTGAGATGCAAAACCAGTCAGTGTATGCCCCATTTATCCTAACACAAGCACTGGAACTTTTGTATAAAGATTTCAGTGCTCGTATCAAGCGTCCGTCCACACCATACATGGTACTTGGTTAAGACTGTACAAAAGTTACTATAAAACAAAATGCTGAGTTACAGGAGAGTCAAGAAAATATTTGATTTGTATATCAGCCCATTTCAAAAGACAGAGAACGAAAGTTTCAGCAAATTGGATAACATTGTTCGTATCAGGCCTAATTTGTATCATTAATGAATTACAAAAGTGAGATATACCATAAAATATAAACTGCGGCACTAGACATTTAGACGATAGGATGGCTTTTTAACAGAGATAAAGCTTTTGTTATCATACCAGTAATTTAAAATAATATTCTTAAAAAAATAAGAAGCTTTAACTCTTTATATTAGAAAAAATAGATCAGATACTTGATTAAACCAACCCTAAAGTCATGAAAATAGTGTTATTTATAATAAACTGTTCAACGACCCTTTAAGGTAAACATCTTTTATAGATATAAATGACTATGACAGTTATTGCCACCTTCCGCAGTTCACTAATTACTCAGTAGAGTATATTCAACACTGATCCCGTATGAATTCTACTTCATCATTTCATTTCATCACAGATTTTGAGATAGTCAAGCATTCGTTGAAATGCTTTTAGCTTTGTTTGTTTTGGTCTAGCAAACAAAACTGATTTACAGTGAATCTGCTTTTACTAATTTAAAAACTCCCACATTGCACTTTGCTTTTTGTAAAGTTTAGGATATTAAAAGTCTCTGTGTGCCTAGGTACGTAAATCTTTATGTCTGCGGTTATTGCCTTCTCGCGCATTCCAAATGCGAAACTTTACGTCGTAGATACTACTGCTAACTTTAGACTTATGTTTCCTGCCAGTCAAAGTAAGATTCTCAAATGTTTTCTTAGCCGGATAACTTAACTGCTCTCCATGCATGCTCATTATCAAATCGAGAGAGGCTTACGAATTCAGGCAAACACTGGCACTCCTAAAACTCCTAATTAGGTACTTTTTCGCCTCAAGATTACTGTCAGGTCATAATAGAAGTTAATACGCCAAAAACATTGTTACCTACAGCCTCCCACATCATTCCTAAACCGGACTCTAACATAAGTAGACTTAACATCATAATTAATTATCCGTTTACTTCAATTCCGTCATCGCAGTTCAAGGTTGTTAGACAATTTCGGTCTTTTTGCGGCTACAGCATCCTGTACGTACTAGGTTTTATTGATTGTGTCCATTATGGACGTTAGCGTCAGCAATTGTTTAATGGCTAGACACGGTTCAGAATAGCAGCTATGGCGGCCTTGTGCCGGTTATAGGGGTTATAGAGATGCTGGTTTGGTGCCAAATTGTCTGTTAAAGTCTAAGGGAAACTTGGAAATCCTCGTAGAACAAGGCCAAATAAGACAATTGGTATAAAAAGAATAATCTTTCATGCCAAAGTTATACTAATATCTCTAAGGTCTGAACAGAACCAGTGGTGTAGCTTGCCCTAGACGGGCCTACGGGTTAGGGGCCCTTGTATCTTTGATACGGCGGTAGCTACGGTCTTGAAGAGAACACAACGCACCACTAACAACCATACATATCTAGTTATGTTGACTTTAAGTTAACCTTAATACCTACTACAAGTCAGTCACCAAAAAATAATCATAATTAAGCACCACCACGCAACTTGTTTTGGATATTTTCGTCTGTAATTTCTTGCCACAATTGGAAACTGGTCTGCCAAGGTAAAATGGCCGTATTACCATATGGGAGTACAAAAGAGACTTTAAAACTTAACAATTAAATTACCTGTGTTGAGTAATAAAGATAATTTTAAAGTTCTCATGAGATAGCCTTCACGCTCATGTGCCCGTACTCAAACTGTTACTAGGATTTCCTAATACAAAAGTCCCACTAACTTAAAATGGAGAATCTGTATTTAGAACCTTTAATATTGTGAATATCTACCAGTGCCTTCTCGCACTAATAATGTTTGAGTTCGATCTGTTAGGATAATCAAACTGTTAAATTATAATGTTGACACGGTGTGGCCTAGCCAGTGTTCTAGATTCTAACAGTTAGTCATGTATTATGCATTCGTTCCCCCCGGTAGAACCATACGTTTACACAAGAACTTGTATCACTTGCCAGGATTGCTAAATAGCGTGCACTCTTTATACGTGTTCTGAACGTTCAAATAACCGTTCAGAACGAACTAACGAAGGGAATCAGTCAGAAAGCTTATTGAACTTATTGTTTTTCGACCGCTCAAGTTTCAGTAATAAGAGATCTAAAAACAAAACAACTAATTTTATAAACAAAGTATCAGAAATCAATAACAACGTGCTAATTTAATAGCTACAATATTTCAGTGTTAATTTTAGTACAATGGACTTAACATAGTGCCAAATGAGTTTCCCATGTCGGCTAGAAAACGTTTTAGCAGAACATAATACATAGAGCAACCCTGGGGAGAGATTGTTATGTTTATGTCAGTTCTGCGCAACTGTGATTTAATAGGATTACACATCTTGTAAAGTACTTTGGCGTGGATTCCATACAACTCCATTACTACCGGCTTCCCTTCGAAAGTTCTGAACAACAGTTACTCTACCACCATTGAAACATGCCTTAGTTTAGACACATGACCACATGAATACTAGACTATATAAAAAGGGTATAAAAAATACTTTTTTTTCAAGACATAAAGTCTAAGTTAGTGAATTAACCAATGTACCTATAATACTGCTTACGTACCGCTTGAGATTTTTCTAGCGGTGTAATAGATGACGTTGCTTTTGTAAGTTCATAAGCATCAAAAGAATGAGTAATGTTGACTAATGTTTATTAAAAAGGGGAATTGCACCATTCTATCATTTCCTTAATCCGGCCCTGGCGTGCAGAAATTGCAAAATGTCGCGCTGATGCATCACTCAGCATCACCAGACACCAACATCACGTAGTACGCAAATTCAATGAATAAAGTTTTACAATTAGCAATTTAAAAAAATAAATAACTAACATTTTTATTTAGAAGATTTTTATTTTAAACATTAAAAGTTTGATAATTGAACGGAAAACGGGAAAATTAGATCTCCTTGTAAAGGACCTTGAAAACCTGTGTTACAACCAGATAAAATGTATAAAACCTTCTTACTGCTTTTATCAAAATAATTAAAAGTTCCATAAAATTAAACTTTCAAAACATTCATTTACGATAAACGGAAACCTATAAAATGTAAACAGTAGAAACCTAAGCAGAAAATCAATGTACAGTCATTTTAGAGGGTGACGTCAGTCTCTACGCTGGCAATAATCTTGCCGGTTATACGACCAAGTTCAAAAGATCACGAGTTTGCTGCATCTTCCCCGAAGCTAGGAGCTCTTTTATTTAGTAGGTTGTATTTCTGTCAGTTTCCGTGAGACAGTTTTGGGTACGGGTGTTCTCTGAATTTAAAACATATTATTTTAATATTTAATAAAAAAATACATTGCAGTATTAGGTAGGAGAATGTTTTACTGTGCTGTGTGTTCATTAGTATGTTAATAAAGTGTGTGTTTAGGGCATGTGTTTGTGTGATATTTGATAGATCGTGAAAAATGATCTTCGGGTAGAACATTCCTTCGTAGATTCTTAATATTTTTCAGTGAACTGCGGCTTTTTGATGACCTCATCTATCAAGATGTAACATTACGTACTTGCCTCGCTCATAAAGTGCCGAAAAATATCATGTGTCAATCAAAGTTAGGTGTTTTCATTGATTCCGATCATATTTTTGAAAGTGCACCAGTGAGTGACCCAGATTAGAGTCGTTTCTGGTCCAGCTTGTGTATTTTCGCTGCCGGTTTGTCTCGCAATGTGATCATTACACGTTTTTGTTGTGGATACTGCATGGAAATTAAAATATAGTTGTAAAATGGCTGTGTTTTAGACGAAATTGTGAACATGCTGAGTAAAAAAACCGGATAATTAATAGTTCGTTTAGAATACTTAGTATTATTCCTGCGTAGTATCAATCTAGTCCAACCTAAAGTATAATAAACTGGTTTGAAAAATACCAGATTTTACAAATCAAGTAAAACTAGCATACCAATTTTTACATTGTGAATATTTATTTATACAAGTTATAAAAAGTTTTTATTATTCTATGTAGAGCTTTTCCTATACTCTTTTACCAACAAAAGCAAATTGCTGTTACTATTATAAGTAATTTGTTTATCTATCTACTTAAAAAAAAAATCTAAAATAATCATAATCTGAACATTGTAGTACAGGCACCAAATAATAAAATGCATGTCTTAATAAGAGGAAGGTTTCTAATGTAGAATAGTTTTGAATTACAGATCACCTGACTCTTAGATAAGACCAACATTATTTACTAAAGATTAAGGAAAAAGGATAAACATAATGATTAAAATTACAAGTAGGTAAAAAAACACGTCTCACAGATTTAAAAACTAATTGCATAGTGAACTTGAAACATAAATTGTAATTGTTGCATCTCATAAAAGCTTGAAATATTGAACTACCTATTTGTGGTTTGTAAAATACTACTGTACTTAATGTTTCACAAACTAAAATAGTAATATTTTAACTTCTATCATGTAAATTCTCCTCCATACTCAATTATCATGAGAAAAAACTACAAGGTAGTTTAATTAGCATGCCTCTACAGATGACATCATTATAAAACATTGTAATTGTGTCTATGGTGGCCTCCATGCAGTTTCCTACTCAGTATTGTGTTCACATGCTAGGATGAATGAGTGTGTCCAGTGCCTTTGATTTGTAATTTTTGAATGTTGTGATTGTAACATACACATACATAACATCACGCCTGTAATCCCCGAAGGGTTAGGCAGAGATGTACCCATTAGTACACCCACATTTCGCCAGTTATGTTTTAGTCCCATGTTGTGATTGTGGTTTATGAAAGTTTGTTTATGTTAGTGTTGGCTTCTATTTTTGAAAGAATCCTATTGGAATTTGTTCAGTTACTCAAGTGTGTGATGCCAATAAAAAAAAATAGTGCAATTTTAATTTGTGTTTACAAAAGTGTATCTTTTAAAAGTAATTTACAATGAATTTCTGAAAGTTCATTTCATTGCAGAAATTTTGCAATAATTGTTAAGACAGCAGGTGTTTCATCTCTGCTTAGTTTTAAATTGATAAAGAATGATTATATACTCATGATAACTTTAATTGTATTATAATTCATTAAATTAAGTTTTATATGAGTGATAATGAAGCTTTTAATACTTTAATTGGTACACACAGCACAGTATAATTAACTCTACCAATTTTGCAAACAGCCACTACAAAAATGTCTTAGCGAAGTGACAAAAACAATAAATTAGAGAGTAGTTCGAGTGAGAGAAAGACCTCGCCATGGCGGGTCAAAATGGCGGCGTGGACTTTAGCACCATGCTGTCAGGCGCGGGAAAGCAGCTACTCAACCAAGGAGGCCAAGCGCTAATGCAATATGGTGCCCAGGCCCTTGGCAACATCATCAATGAGGTTTTCCAGAAAAAGCAGGTCGAAGAGAAGAGGTTTTTACCCAGCATTAAGAACTATAAAGTGGTAGGTGTATTTTCTTATTTGATTTTAATAAATTCTAATAATGAAACAATAGGCTGTTAATGACATCGAAAAAAAAACACTTTTTGGAAAATCTTAGATATTTTCCTCTGATAATTTAATTAATCTAAATTTTTATTGTAGTAGAATAATGTTATTTATCATTGGAAAAAAAAACTTTTAGGATTTTTTTTTTATGTTTTCCACTTTAGTAATTCATCTAAGTTTTTATTGTAGATGAATAAAGATATTTATCACAGCTAGTCTCTACAAGACTATCTTACAATTTAAATTCATTACTCACAAGGTGTATGTACCCACTCCCAAATCATCTTTACTCTTTATTATTTTAGTGTGGGACTTAACAAAAACATCAGTCATCACACCTACACAGTTTATTGACTGAATGAAGCATTTCTTGTACCAAGCATTTGGTACTGCCAAACTTGGCAAGTACCAATTACATGACCCTTGAAGGCCAAAATATACAATGTACTCTCTTAGTTCAGTTACAAAACCAACTTTATTATGTGGTAAAGTTTGTGATAATGTCCTTATATCAAGACCTAATGGAAAACCCTATTTTGGGGGAAATAAGAACCAAAATCGAACAAATCATTTGGCAAACAATAAGCCAATGTTGGGCCAACATTTCTTTCAGCACAAACTTGGTATAGAATGTCGCTATGCCACTCCACGTGCTACCCAGCATCTTTACATACCCCTTTAGCATCTTTTACATTCTTGCCCATATGCGCGCGCGCCGTTTTACGTGTTTAATTCACCAGACAAGTAGATTTTTATTAGGTGTAGACGTAAACCGGTTGTGTGTGAATCATGTTTTTTAAACATAGTGAGCTAACTTGTTTTGTTTCCGGCGCTAATTCGGACCAATGACAAATGTATAGGTTACTTGCATTGGTGGTAGCCATGAGTGTTTAATAAACCATAGTTCATTGTTTAAAACCTATAGATTCTTTCGGATTGTGTGTTTATGATCGGACTTCTGTCTTTTCTACATAATATCTCTTCATAGTATAAAACAGAGGTTCTCAAACTTATTACGTCTATCGCCCACTTTTAAACTCAATTATATTTCAGCGCCCCCCATTTATTTTTACTTTACCTCATCTAAACTCAACGACATTTAATTTCAGGGTATTTTCGATGTAGAAATTCCATACTTAGCCAACGCCTGAAGTATAGGTAATTAATGCATTCAATTGTCCCAATCTCGATCATAGCATATCACCGAGATACAATTATTTTATATTTGAATCCGTTCTGGAAATCACCCGAGGGCTTGGATAAAATTAAACTTTTCAGGCTGGTTGCATTGGCATAGAACGTTCACAGTATTTACTTAAATAAGTACAGTAGATTGCACGTCATAACAAAACCATTATTGATGATTAAGTTACCGAGTACATATCATATACTCAAGTGCAGTTATGTAAACGATGTGTCCAGGAAACCATATATAACGATATTATAATTTAATCAGTTGAATTAAATGCTTTATTGCAATGATAAGATATCCATGGAAACTTTTGTTAAGGCCGTGTACACGAAGCTGCCTGTAATGTAGTACAGTAAAACGGGGTGAATAGAGAGGCAGGGGTGAATCGAGACGGAACTTTAAAAGGGATTTTAAAGTCAAACTAATAAAGTTGGTCGCCAACAATGAGACTAATTTGTAAATTATAATTCAGAAAAAAAAAGGAAAGTCTTTTTTGCCAACAAACTATATTATTTTAACATTAAAATCTCTTTTAAAGTTTCGTTTCGATTCACCCCTGCCTTTCTATACACTCCGTTTTACGGTATTAGATTTGTCGTTCACCCGAATTCGTATGGAATTAGCCTATCGATCGGCCAAATGTGAATGAACGATGAAAAGTAACCCGTCTACGGTCAAGTTCGCCTATTTTCGGTGACCAATTTCATAGATTACCCAAATTCATCAAGGCTGCCATTGTATTAACATGACGCAGCTCTGCCTTTGGGCCTCGTTTAGACCTAGGATGGTGCAGGTTGTGCACGATGGGCAATTGAAGAGGTGAAGCATGTCTGGTGATGGTGCTCCACACTGACACTGCGTTTGGGATGGGTGAAGGGTGCATCATTTGGCCAAATTAGTTTTACAGCGGCCAACCTGGGTTCGTAATCAGAGAATTCCAGATTGGCCACTGCAGTTCACATCCAGTATGGTACATTAATTTAATAATTATATTACTATGATTTCACATTCATAATTGTATAGACTTAAAAAAAATCAGTAAAGTACTACAAAATTAAGAAATGAGAACGCCAAAGCCATTCGCTATATACCACAGGTATACCACAAAAGTTCAATACAACGCCTTTACTGCATACTAGATTTGATCACCACGCTTGCTCACAAATCTAAAAGTCTTTTAAAACAAACAACACATCTTTTCAAAGGATTCTTAAGATTACGTAATTGGCCTGATAGCAGTACGGTACCTAATTGTTTTGTTAGACACGTCATTCGAAATACTTCAGTGCCAACTAAATCGTAATGAGTGTTTGTTTAGTGCATGCCAGAGACATCTGTTCTTACTGGTCGAGTCATTTGTTTGATTGACGCGAAATCTTGCTGGAGAGCAAGTTAATTAGCTTGAATTTAATCAAAACAAAGTTCGAGATAAGTCAAAGATTAATTATTTATATCAATTAGATCATTTGACGGCAATTTTGAGCACCTTTTACAAGAAAATAATTGATCTAGCTATCTCTATCATTTCGTCAAAAGTTTTGCAAGACACACGGTTAAGCAGACATGTTTTTAAGTACTTAGTAGCAAAAATAAAATTTCTGTTTCGAATTATGGAAGAAAAGAGTGATTTTATTTTCAAAACTAGCGTTACTGCCCTGGCTTCGCTCAGATGCAATGTATTCATGTAACAAATGAACACAACACAATATTGGACTATACGTATAACCTTGCTCTTAAATCAGTCTTATCTATTGACTGCATTTAAATCCGTTACGTGGTTTAAAACATCTAAGCGTACAGAGGGACAGACGAGGGTAAGCAACTTTGTTTTATAATGTAGAGAATTCTGTGTGTGTAAAATAAATCATTTTCATAATTTTGAAAATAATTGTTTTCTCGACGTAAAATGATTCAATTGCCTTTGTTTGCGTAAGCTCTGGATTTATTTACTTAGATGATTCATTACATCCATCCAGCTAATATTAGTATTTAGACCGCAGTTAGTATTTATCATCGTCATCTTCATCCGCGGCCCTGCTTCACCTAATGTTCCGTATAGGCCTCTCATTGTTTGTATTACTAATAGTTAATTACGGATATTATTCATCAAACTGGAAGTTGTAGTAGTAGGTCAAAAACCGACTCTGATTCCAACCTGTTATGAGTTAATTTGCACTGTAGTGCTGGTGCCGATACACTTTGGATGATGTTCTTACGAGCTTTAAAGGAATACTAGCCTATAATCGTTCCACTACAGGGCAAAGGCCTAAAAAGAGAAGGCACGAACATTGATCACCACACTTACTCACGGCGGATTGGCGATTTCAGACCTATATTAACTAAAATCCAGGTTTTCTCACGATGTTTTCCTTTACCGTTAGTGATGTCCAAGATAAACTTAGAAAGTACATATGAATTGAAATTCACATAGAACAGCGAGTAAAATACAAATTCAAAAACAAGCGACTCATAACGAACGTAGGATAATATCAACTAGAAGAAAATCTTTGAAGAAACAAAGAAAACAGTTTTTCACATGCCTAAAATTTAGCGGAAGGAAATCTTCAATAGTGCGTTAACTAAACTTGAGTTTTGTTGTTCCATTATTAAATATGGGAGCGTTTCGATCGGTGAATCGTCGAAGTAGGGGGGCGCCCGATGCCAAAAATAGGACGTGAAATTTATTTTAACGCTGACAGGATGTGGCGCCCATAATACCTACTATCAAAGAACGGTATTTTTAGTGTCTTTCAACTAATACACTAGAAGAACAAGAAGTTAATTTACTGTGCATAATAATATTGTTGGAGTTCTTAGTAAACTCTCCATTGATCTACTGTTCCACGTATTTTATAATAATTTGTTTCCAAGCGTATAGAATCATGAGTTCTATTCCCAGATCGGGCAGTGTTATTGGGTTTTTCATTACTACTCTCCACGTAGTATTATAATAAGCTGTTCACTGTAAATGCTACCTTCTCCTATTTTGAAATTCATCGAATTGGCTTCGTTGAAGACTTTCGGCAGCAATAATAATTTCTATCAAATCTACTAATACATTATATTAAATATAGTCCTTAGTTGAACTTCTCATTTCATTTTGTTCCTCCTCATTTCCGTTTGAATACGTATTTTAAGACCCTACGCCTGAACACTTCGCGTCCATGTCATTCTTGTTTATACATCAGCTGTACAGCGCGAAGTCAACTAGTTAATTCTCACATGACCTTTCTAGACTTGTCATGCAATTGTCCAATTTAGAGCTCGTGTCTTATCACTTGATCCGGTACGTACCTACTACCTACCTATCTAGGTCTTTATCTAGTGCATCTTGTAACTAAGCTGTGTCGGGTTTCAGTTTCCATGTACTTTTTAGGATGTGATAATAAAGATATGTTAATGCAAGCCAGAAGAAGTTGTGAAAAATAAGGGATAGAATATTATCTATACGAATATGATAAATCTGATGGGGATTTTGTTTTTTTTGTATAAACGCGCTTATATCTGGCACTACCAGTTGGATTGGATTTTTATCATGATAGTCAGTAACAAGAGGCGTATTATCATAGCGCGGAAAAAGAACGCGGACGATGTCGCGGGCAGAAACTAGTTAAAGAACAAACATCATTTGAAACAACCATCGGGCAAAAATCATTTAAAAACAATTTGATGTCCCAACAAATTAAGCCAAAAATCTATAGCTGAATAAACTGCAAATAAAATTCTGAACAGTAAATGAAATGAATTTATTATAGTAGGTAAGTATACAGCTATTTTTCAACTAACTAATTAAATAATTAAACTTTTTGACAAGATCAAACAACTCTCACTCTCTCACTAGATACAGTTCGCGGTCAATTTAATTATGAAATTGAGAAATGGTTTTAGTTGACATTGATTTTAAACATGAAAGAGGCGTTGACAAACAGAAACTTCTAAAACAAAACGTAGAAAACGAAATAACGTTCACATACGAAGAACGTCACACGTGTTCATACGAAGATAATGATTTCAAAGTAGGGCTACATAAATTAGGTGTAGGTTATTCGTCCGTTGTTTCAAAATATTCGTACTATTCATTGCTCACCAAGAAAATATTGACTGAATGCCAAACTGATGAAGAAATCTACGTACATCATAAATTACTAATCTCCCGCGAGGCGAGGCAAGGCGAGGCGAGGCACGGATAAGATGAGCGAGAATTAAAATCCCGCTGACTCTTATCACACCAAAATATGTACTGCGCCGACTAGCGCTTGCACGCACCATCTTTATGTATCCATTTTTCAAAGTAATAAATACTCTATTTAGGAAACAATATAGGTAGGTAGTTAAATATTGTACGAACGAATATTACAATTCTTGCCTCGCACATCCACGCGTATCCAAACCTTTCACACCAAAAAATTAACAGACTTGAATCAAAATACTTGTTTGTACAACATTGAACTATATTGCTGCATGAATAGAGTATTTATTACCTAAACACAATTTAATTCTCGCCCAAAGAATCCAGTCCTTGCCTCCGATGTAAAACCACCTTTAAAATTAACTTATGGTTTACAACACGCCCGCATTTATTGAAATTGAATATTGACTGTTGTATGTCGATCGATAGTGAGTAATTGTAGGTCAAACCAATGATTTCGTCCAGTAGACCCATCTCTTTATTCTGTAATAATAATATCCCCACCCGACCGAATTTCGGTTACGGTGCCCAATGTCAATGGAGAATGGACAGTACGCAGGAGATATTATAGTGCACGAGTGAGTGCGCAACACAGATGCACTCTCTCTTCCGTCACCGTCATAGTTCGATGGGACGGCAATCCGACATGACCAGGAAGAGATCAGGCGCAGGACCTAACATGCTTCCCAAGGCACGGGGGTGTCACACCACCACCTACCTTTTAGTCTGTACTAAGCTGTTTTGTTATTGTAAGAGGTAATCTCTGGAAGTACTGGTCCAATTACAAAAACTAATTCACTAATAGAGAGCTTCACTATTGGCAAACAAACTTTCCCTCGGGAACCTAAGAGCTATTCTAGACTGTAATCTATATCTGTGCTATATTTCATTCAAATTCTTTTAGCCATTAATCCATTCAAACTTTCGATCATGGTAACTATTTTACCTACTAAACATAATATTATTGTTTACAAGCCTGATAAGACATTGAACTTGATAAAAGATATGTTATCGCTATCGCCCTTGTATCGACGCATATTAACTTTCACTTAAGGATTTTGATATAATCTTTCAAGATATTTAAAACTATGTAATACCAGCGAGTTCGTCAGCGTGGATTTTCTATAAACATCCGTAAATTTTTGAAAATAAAATAAATCATATGTTACTTCCAGATAATGTGGCTTTCCAAAGGTAAAAGAATTTTTGAAAATGGTTATGTACCTTGTTTTTGTATTTTACAAACATAAATAAGAATCTTTACTTTTTATTACATTAGTTTAGACAAAGAAATAACTAATCCTTATGAACCAGAAATAAAAGGAGAATATTGCACACTCTCCAATGAAGATATTATATAAAGATACCGTGGAATAGGTAATAAAACGTATACGTCCGTAGAGGCCATAGGAACCTACTGTTTGAAGCAACCAGCTTCGACTTTCTGACTTCCTGACGTCTTGACGACTCAAAAGTGTTATAGAGTAAAAAGTTCATTGAAACAAAGTTTATTGTAGTTCGTTCATTTGTTTCATTGAGTTATTTTTTTTTTGTTTATTGTTGTTAGTTGATTGTTCATTTGAATCAATTCTAATGATTTGATGTAGAGAGTAAGACCAAAACAAAAAAATGGATGGACTCTATGACATGTATTAAAAAGGAAAATTGCTGATAATGTCACGAGGTAAAAAGGAGAATGAAAGAGAAACTGATTGCGCCAACCCAAAATAACATGAAACTGGGGCAAGAAGAAGGCAAACCCTATCCAACTCCATATTGTGATCTGTTGATTTTAATACTTGTCTGACCTTGATACACATTAACTCACTATCAATTGAAGCCATCAATAATGACGATGTTGTTATCGTCATTGGATAAAAATGTGTACACGCATCAACGCCGTCATTCACAAATAGCTTTACGATTACATATTCAATGTGGTTCACTGTTAACATTGTAAAAGTAAATATACCTAATCTTAGGCACAATCAATTCTAACACTAGAATATAATAGAATAGAATTGTATTTCCAATGCAACATTACATAACATACAAGCAAATAATTGCATGTATTATAAACTTACTTGTTGCTTGCAACGTTGATATGTTATTTTCCGGGATACAAAGTAGGTAGCCTATGTGCTATTCCAGACTAAATTCATCTGTATGCCAAATATCATCCAGATCTGATCAGCCGTTTTGACGTGAATAAGAAACAAACATCTTTCCGTTCAAATACTTACGCGTTTATAATAGTAGTATGATATACTAATTTAAATGAACGCAGGCAACCAGGATAGAAATAAGAAATAAACTTGTTTTGAGTACCAGAACTATCATCTAGTTACAGTCGTGTGAATTAACAGGTGTAAAGAGTAGGTGTGGGGGTGTGTTTTGTGGATGACACACACTGAATAGTTCATTGACGTGTTGTTTGTGCGTGCAAGGGTTCGACAGTCTGTGTGAACCCTAATTTACTGATTGTGTTTATTCAGAGTCAACAACGTTCACGCCGTACTGTGACGTCTTGATATTGATCAACGACTGGACGATGTTCAGTTAGTCCTATGTGGTGATGGCCCGGTGGTTAAGGTACCTCTTATCCTTAAAGTTTTGGGCTAGACAACGGTCAAGAACCAATAGGACTGTGACAATTATTATTAATGTGTACTCTCTAAGATTAGCACAGATTAGATTTTCTCTCGCAGGTGGCGTTCTATAGTTTCTGCCTACCCCCATTGGAAAAAGGCGTGAGTTTGTGTATGTATGTATGTCTCTAAGATTATCTTAGACATTGCTGACATCGGTGAAGGAAAACATTTTGAGGAAATCTGGACTCATAATTTATACCTCTGAAATCGCCAATCGCAAACCAGGCGTGGTGATCAATGCTTGTGCTTTCTCTGTATGAAAAGAGGCCTTTGCCAGCCCTACACAGTGCGGCATTTATAGGCTGGTATTAGTATTCTATATTATCATTTATTTAATGATCTATTTAATCAAATTACTGCTAGGCTCGTTTTCTTTTCAAACTGTTTCATTGCATTCCAAAATAACTTTTATAGAACCGT
Source organism: Hoplodrina ambigua (assembly GCA_949774945.1). Taxonomy (NCBI): domain Eukaryota; kingdom Metazoa; phylum Arthropoda; class Insecta; order Lepidoptera; family Noctuidae; genus Hoplodrina; species Hoplodrina ambigua. Next base: position 3,639,934 of record OX458990.1, read on the forward strand.
AAATCTTGAATACTTAACCTACAGTCCAGTATCCAAAAACAACATCATTATTCTGTGATTGTAAAGCATATAGTCAAGCCATACCAACAGTTGGTGCGTCATAACCAGGGCCCGATCTAAGGGAGGGCAAAATTGAGTGTGCCGGGCGGTTGCACGAAGTCCAACAAACGTACTCTCATAAATTTTTGTATACTTGTTGAGAAACCGTAGTAGGCCAACGTATGTGAATATTATAGAATTAAAACATACATGTCTTCGGTTCGATTCCCAGATCGGGCAAAGTGTTATTGGCTTTTCCATCAGGAATTTCTCAGTAGCAGCCTCGGAGTCTGGATTTGTACCCGGTTGATGGCAATAGGCTCGCCCCCCTATTACATGGGACTAAAAACATAACTGGCGAAATGTGGGTGTACTAATGACACGCCTCTGCCTAACCCTTCGGGGAATTAAAACAATATAACATAATTAAATGTCATCCCATTTGTGGCATAGCAAGCTTATGACTTTTATGGTGTTAGTGTAAGGAGAGGCGAATATTATTTTTGCCCAGAGCGGCTAAATAGCTAGATCGGGCCCTGGTCATAACTACTCGTAGTACCCACCAGTAACATCCATCAATCATTAGTAACACAACACGAAGTGTGTCTGTCCGAATATACCAGTCACATGTCCGGCGCCGATCAACGACCGGTAATTACGTGTGCCAAAATTATCACGGCTTTTACGATCTACCATGTGGCATATTTTTATTTTGTAGGAAAGCTAAATTTGAAATGATTTGTAAAGGGACTTAAATGACATGAACGACAAAATGTTTTGTTGAAAGATTTATGTCGTTTATTTACAGGCCTAAACACGTGCGATCTCTTAATATAGTTTTTGGAAGTCTCAAAATTAAAATCATTTATTTAAATAAACCATTTACAGGCACTTTTGAGTTTAAGAGTCAGTCAGTCAGAAAGTTGAAGCTAGTTGCTCGTTCCAAATGGTAGATATCTATGGAGAAGAACGAGAACGAAACTCGCTTGGTACTCTTTTAAAATCAAAAATAGGATTAGTTTTTTTTTCGTAAACGACTATTAGTTTAATTGTATATTTTTTCCAAAGTTTAAAGGTAAACTAAAATGATTTATAATATGAAATCTGTGCTCGTGGCTTGTGGCAGGACAATAATAAGATAGTGTAATTAATTAAAATTTCTATAATTAACAGTAACAATAGTAATAAAGCAAAATGGTAGTGTAACAATAAGAGGAGAAAGAGTAGTATGACTTCAACTTTGAACATCCCACAATAGAAATAACATACCATCACGCCTGTAATCCCTGAAGAGTTAGACAGAGGTGTATTCATTAGACACCCAAACGCCAGATATGTTGATGTAATAGGGTGCAAGCCTATTGCCATCAGCCGGGCACAAGTCCAGGTTCCGAAGCTGCTACTGAGAAATTCTTGATGTAAAATCCCAATATCATTTTGCCCGACCTGGGAATCAAACCACTAGAGCATCGAGGCAGTCAACGATAGAAATGTTAATTACTTATAAAAAAAAATGCACAGTTGCACACAAAGAGTAAGGATGACAGATAAAGAAATGAGTAATCACAAGATTTTACTTAAAAGAAAAAACAACTTTTAAACGAAGTATGAAAAAATTACCTCACACGAATCTTAACACGTATTCTCGTTTACAAACAACGATATAAGAAAAACATAATTTTCATCATATTTCAGCGGTTCCTAAGAATTTTGATGACGATTCTCATGTACGAATACTAGTTAGTAGGTTTGTTCGTTGGCAGAAATCCAATAAACACATTGGACGCTAGATTCACCGTAGACGTGAAATATAAACATTATTTGAACTAGTATGACGCTGTGAAATTGCCTGTTACTATTTCATATAAGTTGATCTGGAAAACAGATGTGTTGGTCTATATTTTAGCTAAAACCTGTGGCGATTCTTAATAAACTACTAGCTTTCACTCGCGACTTCATAACACATAACATCACGCCTGTAATCCCCGAAGGGTTAGGCAGAGGTGTACCCATTAGTACGCCCACATTTCGTCAGTTATGTTTTTAGTCCCATGTAATAGGGGGCGAGCCTATTGCCATCAACCAGGCACAAATCCAGACTCCTAGGCTGCTACTGAGAAATTCGCCCGTGTCAAAGTTAATATTTATTATCCCACGGGAATCGTTAATTTTTCCAGGACAAAAAGTAGCCTATGTGCTATTCCAGACAATAATCTTTCTGTACCAAATAACCAGATCCTTTTTTAGCGTGATTGAGGAACAAACACCAACCATACATCCAAACATTTACATTTATTAGCAATGGCATAGACAGACAATAAATCTTTCCTAAAGAAACCTTAATTGTTAATAGCATTTTCTTGATTAAAATTATTGTAACTACTGAATTGTATAATGAATTCATGACCATAGCTCAAGACGGACATGATATGCTAATATCATGATTCACATCAATTCAATCATCGGTCATTTACATCAACTCACAGCTAAATTGAAACGATGTACACCGAACGCATTATAAATTGAATGAAGCCCAATAAGCGAGTAATGGAAAACACTATTACAACTTGTTAATGTTGCAAGACATTGGAAGGCTTATAGAATGCTTAGATATCACGAAGTTGTCCACAATTTTCTAATAAGGAATAGTTTTTAACAAAAGTATACAGTCATTTGATTTCGATAAAGTTTTAATTCCCCTAATTCAATGTTACTAATAGCTTTAACAACGAAAATCAAATACTATGTTCATAACATCATAACATTACGCCTGTAATCCCCGAAGGCTTAGGCATAATTACACCCACATTTCGCCAGTTATGTTTAATTCCCATGAAATAGGGGGCGAGCCTATTGCCGTCAACCGGGGACAAATCCAGACTCTGAGGCTGCTAATGAGAAATTCCTGATGGAAAAACTCAACACTTTGCCCAACCTTTGAATCAAACGTAAGACGTCATGCTAAACAGTCGCTCTTTGCGACCACTAGACCAACGAGGCACTTGAGGATACCATATTCAGATCAGTCTTTATAAACACACAAATATACAAAGTCAAGCGGCGTACGATATTCGAGATGACTAATGCGTTGTAAGCATCCAAAATTTACAGATGCTAGACGCTAATATCTCCTCCCCCTACGTCTGAGTACTGTCTGCACAGTATCCAGACGCAGGGGAGCACCCTTGTCTAGACATTCGACCTTTTTCGCCCCCGTATTGATCACACTGTATTATTTAGTGTTTTGTTTTGAATTTCGTGGCGGTGATGTCATTTAATTCGTATAATTATGCCTACCAATACGGGCTGACTTTTAATTTATCGACCATATTTCAGAGGGTATAAGTCCTCATGAATATAAACAACTTTTATAAACAGCTTTTTCATACATAAAAATACACACATTTTATTAGGGAATAGCTGATTTCGTTTTTTATTGCTTTTAGAGCAATAAAAAAGAAATCAGCTATTCCCTGACAAGGCCCCGGTCAACGACGCGGTGAACCGACGGCCTGGTAAAGGTCGCGGGAAACCGCTGGATGCGGGCAGCGCAGGATCGGTCATTGTGGCTATCTTTAGGGGAGGCCTATAACCAGCAGTGGACGTCGTTCGGCGGTTAAGGCAATGCTGAACTACTCTTCATATTTCAGGATTAGTCCCTTAGTGAAAGTTATTCGTTTTCATGACTACATAGACCCCTATAGTGTTTAAATTTAAAGCCTCTTCGAATAGTGCTTTTTTTACACGCAATTCTGCGTCAGAAAAAGTCTAGTGGTAATGTGGGCTTAATTAACTTGACACGACACCTCTTACCGTCAATTAATTAGAAGGAAAGTACATCGTTTCTAGTTACTGCAGTATTATTGCCCTCGTTAATGGTGTTCTGCAAAGCAAAGAATGGGAATTTTACGTGTGTGTGTTCACATTTTGCCTTAATTGAAAATAGAAAAACCAAATTTTGGGACGCTAGATAAACAAATGAGGATAACCACTATGAAAATGTCTAATTCTTTTAAAACATATAATTATATAAAAATAGTGCTCCACTCACAAAGAGGTTGTAAAATCCCAAATACTCGTAAATTATTTGTATTTTTTTTTAAAGTTGTGTATAAAATATGTTGTAAGAAAGAATGCAGTCATCAAAAACCAATAACATTCTTATAATTAAGGCGATCATACAATTAATTTAGATTCCATGTATTAATAAGGAAATCTGTATTAAATTGTACTCATACTTTTGCCAGGAGTGGACATTACATCCCGCGTGATGGAAAATAATGATGATTTAATTACAAGTGCATAATTTCTATAAATAGCTAAAAGGAAATAACATTAATAATTCCTATTTCTTATTGTTATTATGCGTTTATGATTCTGTTCATCAAAGCCCTGCTGGTCGCGCACGTGACAATGGAGATAACATTTTCACTTGGCTTAATAAATCTCGACTGCTTATGTCGTCTAGAGGACACAGACGCGGCGGATATTGCCTTTGTTTGATCCCCAAATTGGGATTAATGTTATTGGAATTTTCTCAATTACTAATTGCTGCTTGTTGATGGCAATATGCTTATTTAAGCACTTAAATAACTGAAAATATATGGGTGCACAATACACCTGTGCTTACCCACAATACCTATGCTGGCGTGATGTTTTTTTAAGCCATAAACCTTTACCTATTTGTTAAGCAGTTCATTATCTAACACCAATGCGTAATTGCGTGCAATATCTCATTATGAAAGATTGAGATCATTTTTAACGGCAAACACGTGTCTATAGATAGAGTTTTACTACTGAAATCGAAATTGGATTTGTCAGGTTGGTTGCATCAAATCATCAATTTTCATTGTTTATCGTCAAGTCAATGGGGAAGTAAGACACGTAGATCATTATCCTCTTTTCAGTTACACGCGTGTTCACATGTTGGTATAATTTGCAAATCACTTAGCTAAAGTAAACTTTGATGGGTGATACAAGCTTATGCAGTTATGCGTAAGCTGGGCTGGTACGGCCTTGAGTTTGCGAAATACTAATCTTATCAAAAAAGTACGTGTCCATCATTTTATCACAATGTCAACATACCTTACTTCCAATAAAAAAATAAGTTGAAAGTTTAAAAATCTTGACTAACCTGTTCCGCTTTAGTATCTGATTTAATTCGTTGTTCAGCAAAACACTACAGCTTACAACAGCAGTCAGGTAACTAAACTAGTTACGAATAAAGCCATCGATACTATTCACCATACCAGTTAAACCTTATTAGGTTAAAAGGCTTTTGTCCAAACTACAAACAGAACAGTAATTATCTTTTTATGTCACTGTAGATTCGATGGGTTGATAAAAACGGTATGTCACTCACCACACCTAAGCTATGACGTGGTGTCCCTCAGGGGTCTATGTTAGGTCCTAAACTATTTTAATTAGAAATGCTGAAAATAGCTTCAGTGTAGCTTTTAGTAGGGAACATCGAGTTCGTTTGATATATCGAGTGCTGATTAGATATACGAGTAATAAGTAAACAATAAAAGAACATTAGTATGTTCAAAGAAGAGAGTTCTTGTTTGTTTGTTTGTTTATGTCATGTTAATGGTCAAACAAGTTAATTACATGACAACAATAAAAAGTCCAACTAAATACAATCTTAGAGTTTTAGAAGTAATGATTTGTTTACTAAAACTATACGCTTTGACAATATCATGTCACACGATAACGAAAGTAATCATTTGACTAAAGTTTTGAAGGAAAACTAAATAAAATGAACAGAGATAAGGATGCAAAGGTCAATCGGGACGATACTATGAAAGGGATTTTAAGGTTAAAGTAGTTTTGTTGCCTACAAGGACACTAAATCTTTAATCATAACTCAGTACAACAACTGAAAATGCTTTCAATGCTTTAAAGGCTGGCTAAGCGACCAGGCAATTTATGACTTAAAATAATCCTATTATTCGATTCGTTTACTGTATATTCTCAGATACTTTTGTTCTTTTTGTTCAAAACCCTACATGTAATTTTTGATAATTATTAATAATTAAACAAAACTTAAAAACATTAGTCTTTTTTGACAAAAAAACTATATTAATTCAACGTAAAAATCCTTATGGATGCAAGAGTGAACCAGGAATTTGGATCTCTTGTCCCATCTATTAACATTATAATAAGAAACCGATGCTCATGCTTTTATTATTTGACAGGAGTCCTGTGTCATCTGTAATAACAGCTGACAGCGGACTCTGAGACTCTGGGTTCATTTTGTTTTGGGAATGTGTATTTTTAATTTTAGTAAAAATTATTATTCACGTTCCTAAAACAAAATCATAATTTAGATAAGAGCTTGTCAAACAGAGCTTCGTAAACATTGTCCTATATCGCTTCGCTTCCAATACGCCACGGGCTCCATAGCTTCGGCCATAGAATAATTCTCTATGGGATTCCGCTACTCACACATACGAGTTTGTCCTTATACCACCTCATTTAACATATAGTGTTATCAGTCGGTAGCCGGCAGTCAATATTTTTAGTTGTACCGTCATGAAGTGGACATTGGATGTTTATAGTTTAAATTGTCCGCAATTCATTTTATTTGTGAAGTGAACGTTTCAGTTTTATGTTCGTCTTCTTCATAATACACATCTGTTTCAAGTTTTTGTGAATGAAGTGAGAAAATAGTGCAAGAAAGTTGGTATAACTAATTTTTGGGCACTCTAGTTCTGCTTTGTTGTTCTTTAGCATAAGTTATTAAAGAAACTATAGTGTTTATCGTTAAATTTTGATATGAAAGACCTCTATCTCCGTAGAGAATAGTTTATGTATAGTTTACAGTTGTCAGTGAAATCAATAGCTATTCTTATCAAGGACGCGAGGCATCTACACTGATTGATTTCTTTTTTTTTTAAACGAAGTTGTGTTACTACAAATTGATTTCATGTGTAACGTATCTTTTTTTAAATATATCGTTTAATATAATTGTACATGCTATTTAGCGTGTTATTGGCGACTGTATAAGACCGTGACCGATAATTTGAAATACTTTAGATATAATGTATACAGAAGCTGTTCTGTTGGTAACCTTAATAAAAAAATATAATGTTAAGTATCGAATCAGTTCCGGTGGATTTTCAAAAAAAAAACAAATACGAATCTTATCCTGGAAATTACAAGCATGATAAAAAAAAAAACAGCGAAATCACTCAGGAGTTTCGAAGTTTTGCACTTATCAACACATTTAATCATGAATTTTTACTTATATAAGTTTAATTTAAAATAATAGGTTATAATCGTGATAAAGAAAAGAAAAATGTTTAAAATTTAGCAATTACCCCATTTCTATTATTATATTTAATAATTACAGTATAAATATAGAAGTAGGTATTATTCAGAATAATAGTTACAGGAAAATTCGCATACCTAACTCTGTAAATGACTATCGTTAAGTTAACATTCGAACAACAAAGCATTACTAGTCTAATTATCCTTTTACATTAATCAGCGGACCTTGCACTAAAACACTGGAAACCTAGTTAACAAAATCGCATCAATTTAAATAAATCGCTCAGTTACTTCCGAATTTCCGACGCATGAGCACAGAAACACCAAAATGGCGAGCGAAGTCGCAGAGGATACCTTTGTGAAACTTACCAAAGAAGACGTTGGATATCTGAAGACATTTTATTCAACCACCACTGTCACCAACGCTGCCGAAGCTTGGAAAAAGAAATCAGTATCCATAGTCTCTCCAAAATCAGGGAGGATATTGAGAAATAAGAAGAGCTCAGAGAAAAAACCTGAGCAAAATGGGAAAGACTCCTCAAACTTCTTTAAAAGATTCTTCGAAGATTTCAAGAAGGCCAGAGTTTCTGACTACACGTACCAACAATCTAATGTTCGGAGAAACAGTTCTTACAAACCTTTTTGGGCGACGAAAGTTGTGGCACCTGTTGCGAAACCTGACAGTGTTGAACCTGAAATGAATGCGAAAAAAGTTGATACTGTTGAGCACAGCAATGCTGTTACTAACAAAAGTATGATTTTCGCTAAGGAAGTCAGGGGATCGCCAAAAGTGACTCTGACTAGTGTTAAAGCTAGTAGAGAAAGTACACCAATGAAGAGGCTCTCGACTGTAGACCAACACAAGGATTACAGACTGAAGATGCCTCCGAGTTATAAGAGTAGCCAAATGTTTATGCCTACTGGTGAACAACTGTTCTGGGTTCGTGTTTTCTTTTCATAAAATTAGCAGCTTTTTTTTTAAATCGGTTCTTTTCTATAAGAATTCTTAATATGTTGAGATTCTTTTTAAATTAGGTTAAATTAGGTTGAATTCTTTTAACACCTTTTCTTCAGTTAATCATATTTTTTTATATGAAACACGAAGTTTTTAAATCATTTGTCAATCTACATCTGTTGTCATATTTCTGGGAATGATTTGTCTTCTAACTTTGGTGTTATGTTAGTGCTTAGAAATGATTTGTCTTATTTTTCTGCCGCTAAAACCTTTAGTAAGTGGGAATCTTGCCAAATAGGTCAGACCTAGGTTTAGACTTCACGGCGCCATTGCGGAAACTTTTCTAGAGTTGCCAGAATATTACAGAGAATGGCTGTTTAGGATTTATAGTTCAATCTCTCTTATTTATGGTCTTATTAACATAATTAATGTTATCCTATCTTCTATTAGCATTAATTATGTTAATAAGATATCAGAAGATATAATATAAAGATATTTAAAAGATATGTAGAGTAAATCGGTATATTATGTATTATTATATAAAAATTGTGAATGATACCAGCCTATTATTGTCCCATTGCAAGGCAAAGGTCTCTTCTCGCACAGAGAAGGCATGAGCATTGTTCACCACGCTTGCTGAATGCGGATTAGCGATTTCTTAAGTACCCACATAAATACATTAAACAAATACAATACTTTTAACAGAAACCTGAAAATGGGTCATTGTACTCACCATTTTACTATGAGACCAACTAGAAAATCGCGAACTATAAGTCTCTTATGAGTACACCTCTGCCTATCCCTTCGGGGATTACACGCATGATGTTATGTTTTTTAAACGCGGTACAGTAAAAAAAAATCTAATAAATCAAAATTAAATAAACGAAATAAAATAATAGAAAGCAACATAATAATAGTCAATTCAAATAATTCTAAAATAACACAGGCTAAAATGAAGTAAACAAACTTAGTATGTGGTAATGACTTAAAGCTTGCCAAAAGTACGTTCCATGATATTTTTATACTCTTCGTCTAGGTAATTTACATTGTATTTGCATACAAATAAAGCTGAAAAGTTTGTATGTTTGAACTCAATATTCTCCGGGACTACTGGTCCTATTCTGAACATTATTTCGCCAATTGGAAGCTACATATATTTTATTATCAAACATTAGGAATTCTTAAGAAAAATCACGCGAACAAAGTCACTAACACAAGCTAGTTTTTTACATATAAATGCGGTGTTATGGTAAAAATTCTGTCGTATTGAATATCTGCAATCCAATATAGGCCTGAGAAACTTCTACCGTTACCGTTCGTATCATAACTAACGACCCCACTGTCCCGTGCAGGAGAAGCGGATGCTTAAACCATTAGGTCTTCATGACCAATATTGATAATTTATTAATTCAATTATTGGAGGATGTAGTGACGAAGATAGAAAAGGGTATGCTTAGATGGTTCGGTCATGTTGAGAGGATGAGTGAAAGACGATTAACAAAAGGTATTTATATGACAGAGGTGAGTGGCAACGCAGGGAGGGGTCGCCCTAGGAAGACCTACACTGACTTTATTGGTGAGGTTCTTCAGAAAGGTCAGGTGCGGAGTACTCGTAACCGGCATGCTTGTATGACGAGATGTATGAACGTAGATGAGGCGAAAGGAGTATGTAAGGATCGTAGCAAGTGGCGTTCTGTAGTTTCTGCCTACCCCCATGGGAAAAAGGCGTGAGTTTATGTATATATGTCAATTATTCAATTACTAATTTCAAACTTTTTCTTACAGCTAGGCGAGACCCGTCCTTCGTCATTCGGCCCGGCGACTTACCAGGACTTCAAAGAGATCAGGTCTCGCTGCGTGGCCGAGGGAAGGCTGTTCGAGGACCCCGAGTTCCCTGCGGTAGACCGCAGTCTTTACTACAAGGAGAGGCTCGATAGACCCCTCACTTGGTTGAGACCTGGGGTGAGTACTTCCATTTACCTTCAGGGAGGACTTGGGTCAAATGAAATAGTGATTTTCAGTATAGTTAAAATTCATAGAATATTAACGAACGAACGAAATAACGTTTATGTTAACTGGCGAAATGTGGGTGTACTAATGATTACACCTCTGCCTATCCCTTTGGGGATTACAAGCGTGATGTTATATTTTTATGTCGTAGAATATTGTGACACTCTCTTCCAATAAGTCGCGAATAGAGAACTCGCCGTTTAGTAGCGACACCCGCCATATTTAATATCTTTATTTGTTTCTTTGGAAAAACAAACAGTTACACACAAGGTTGAAGGTTTATTGACTGTCAATGATTTTGCGATATTTATTTGTAGTTTACTGTTTCCGTTTTCTATTATTAGTATGTGCAGAAATGGTCAACGCTCAACGAGTACAAAAATATTATAACATGACAGTATTTGTAATTTCTCATTTCCATGGTTTTTGAGAACGCTGACGCCAAAAATGAGGGTAAAATGAAAATCGAAGATGGATGCTGATAATTTACAAATTATTTGTAATTATCATTATTTGTTTAAAACGAGGTTAAAAACTGTTTTTATATACCAAAAATCAGACAGTTACTGAACAAAACTCATTTTTATTATATTTTTTCCAGCAAATATGCGAGGATCCCCAACTCTTCGTGGAGGGCTACAGTCGCTTCGACGTGCAGCAGGGCGAGCTCGGCGACTGTTGGCTACTGGCGGCCGTCGCCAACCTCACGCTGCACAGGAAGTGAGTTACGAGGACCATACCATAGTACCTCCTTCAGATAAAACAATAAATTCTTTTCACATACGCTCTGTCAAGCCCTAAGTGCGTCTTGGGTTGTGTACTTTTTCTACAAGAAAAAAAGTATCTAAAGGGTGGTTTTATTTTTGTTTCTGAATACCAGTGATGTTGAAAACAGTATTTCGTATACTTTATTTTTGTTCAACAATAAAAAGGGTTTGACGCATTTGGTGCACTTCTCAACTTGTACACCATGCTCAAATGGTGAACTTAGCAACTGGTGCACTTCTCATTTGGTACACTTCGCAACTGGTGCGCTTCTCAATTGGTGCACTTCGCAAAAGGAGCACTTTTTAAGATGAGTGGAGATTTGGAAAAATTTAAAGAAAAAATGAAATGTAAAAAAAATGAATAAAATAAGCTTTTATCTAATTAAAATATTAACTGAAACTAAAAGAAGTACAGTTAAATTATAATATTATAAAGGATATTAATATAATATGATATTATATTCTTTATTATATCTTTATTATGATAATGCATACATGATTATTTTTTTATTATTGAAAAAATAAAATAAATATATTGAATAGAGAAGTAGAGTTTAATTAAAATTATTTTGTTGATTGTATTTTTAAGAAAATTACCTACGCAAATCCAAAGATTCTTTCATTTTTAGACAATTTTCCCAAATCTACACTCATCTTAAAAAGTGCTCCTTTTGCGAAGTGCACCAATTGAGAAGCGCACCAGTTGCGAAGTGTACCAAATGAGAAGTGCACCAGTTGCTAAGTTCACCATTTGAGCATGGTGTACAAGTTGAGAAGTGCACCAAATGCGTCAAACCCAATAAAAAGTATACCGCAGTTAAATACTGTTTTTAACAGTATAATTAGCTACCCTAAGTGCGGCTGACTACACAGTTCGTGTGTTCACCGTAGAAAAACACAAACTCGCCATAAACTGTGCTGCCTTTACACATTCATAATAGGAAGAATCTTTTGCATAACTGCACTATATACTGCATAAAATATAACCACATATTAAATAAAGTGTTGTACCTTATCTACTAGATAAGTTATCTAAATCCTTCAGCTGTTCAAATGCCATAATATACTTTTAAATGTCTAGCAGCCACACCTGACTTTGTAACAGGGAACAGGACTATGATATATGTTTGATACAGTTCACAATTGATATAGCCCGCCACACTGTTCCCACCCACACCTGAAGCCCAGAAATACAATCATATCACAATAAATAAAACGCAATAAATTCTATTCTATTCTATTCTATCAGTTCACAATTGATTTATTGAATTGGCTAGTTGACACCATCAATCACTCATTCCAAGACCTAACTTCTCTATAGAAACACTTTATTTTAGTCCTGAAAAGGCCGGTTAAATTTTTAATTAACTGACATCGGTGAAGGAAAAACATCGTGAGGAAACCTGGTCTTATACCAGCCTATTACTGTCCCTCTCAAACCATGTCAGAGGCCCTTGATGCGGTTTAGAAACTCTGACACTAGGGTGTGTGGGGTCGCAAGACGTTACTGCCCACACGTTATAGAAAGAAAGCACAAAAGTGACGTCACAGTGATCTTTTGCCATAGAAAATCTTTTGGTGAATTTTGACAGGTCATAAAAAGTACGTCATCAGATCAGTGGTGCCATCTACTCTATTTATTATTTAGGATTCCGTACTCAAAGGGTGCTAAACAGTCCCCGGGTTATTTGAGTAAGAGGTGTTAAAAATATTTTTATTTTTATTTCAGATTGTTTTTCCAAGTTGTGCCAGATGACCAGAGCTTCGATGAGGAGTATGCAGGTGTCTTCCATTTCCGGTGCGGTATAATTTGATTCATAACATTTTTGTAGGTGAAAGATGTTTGTTATTCAATCACGCGTAAACTGTTGAACAGGTTTTTATGAATATTGGCACCTTAGATAGACCTTTTCCTGGATAAACACATAGGATACTTTTATGGTAACTTGTGCCCTAGGGGTAATAGTTCAACTGACTAACTTACTTTATGGATAGTTACTTATTACGTGAGTGAAGGCGCGGGCGGATGCTAGTTAAAAAAAAAACAGGTTCATTTTGTAAAGAATTGCAGATTTTTAAAAAAATTACCGTCATGGAATTCAATGTTGGTAAAAGATAGTATCTAATATTATAAATTATGTTCGTTCCAGTTTCTGGCAGTACGGCAGATGGGTGGACGTGGTGATCGACGACCGCCTCCCCACGTACCGAGGGAAACTGGTGTTCCTCCACTCGTCGGAGACCAACGAGTTCTGGAGCGCCTTACTGGAGAAGGCTTATGCTAAGTAAGTGATCTTATACTTGTACCGATGGCCACATTATTATAAGTGTGATATTTGTAAGGTGATGGGTAGATTTTTTAAAACTTATTCAATAACCCAGTGTATCGTTAACTCCCGCCTTTCATTGGCGCTGCAATACTGTCTTGGTATTTAAATTGTTGTAGACAAATGGGAAACTTATGCATCAGACTAATTAATTAAATAGTGCAGCGTTGTATCGCGCGGATACCGCGCTACAAGGACATCAAGGTAAAAATGCTAGTCAGCATTATCATTGACATTAAGAATATGTAGTCATAGGTATAGTCTACACAGAAACGTAGCCATTTACAAAATATATTTTTTAACTACACCTTTTTAGATTTAACAACCAAAGTAAAGAAAATATCTATTATATTTTTACAGTATCCTAGTATTTTATCCTCCTAACGTAAATACCTTTAATTTCCAGACTCCACGGCTCCTACGAGGCCCTCAAAGGTGGTTCAACATGCGAAGCTATGGAGGACTTCACAGGCGGAGTGACAGAGATGTACGAGATCGCTGAGCTGCCTCCCAACTTCTACACCATCCTTCTCAAGGCGTACGAGAGGAACTCGCTCAGTGGCTGTAGTATTGAGGTGAGGAACTTTAATAATACCGGCCTTTTACTGTCCCATTTCAAGGCAAAAGCCTCTTCTCATATAGAGAAGGCATGAGCATTTATCACCAGGCTTGTTCAAGCTGGATTGGCGATTTCAGACTTCGTATGTTTTCTTTCACCGATAACACAAGTCCAAGATAGACTTAGGTAGTACATATGAGTTTTAAAATTTGCATTGGTACTTGCCCGGTTGAGGTTGCTGGTGTCATATATGAAAAGTGAGCGCATTAACCACTAGGCTACCAGAAATCGAAATAAAAAACAAAACAAATTAAAAAATGGTGCAATAACCTCCCTAACTTTTAAACATCCATTTATACAGTAAGCAATGAAAGCCAAGCCCAACATCAGCCGCATGGTGATTTTTACACCCTCATATTGTTATCTATTCTAATATTATATAGAAGTGAGGTTGTAAGGGGGTAATCTCTAGATCTACTGAACCGATTTTGAAAATTCTTTCGCAAATTGTAAGCTACTTTATCACTGAGTGCTGTATATATAGAGAAATCCCGCAGACGAAGTGGCGGGGAGTTCTAGTATCTAACAATTACAAAGTATTAACTGTATCCTGCATTTACTATCTTAAAATTTTCACAGTGTAATCTATTAAAATTCTCTTCTTCTACAGCCGGACCCAAACATCTTAGAAGCGGAAACCCCGGCCGGCCTCATCCGGGGTCACGCATACTCAGTCACTAAGGTGAAGTACGTGGACATCGAGACTCCTGGACGAAGCGGGAAAATACCGCTACTCCGTCTGCGCAACCCTTGGGGCAATGAAGCCGAGTGGAACGGGCCTTGGAGTGATAAGTACGTATAACTTACGACTATGTAGGTATCTAAGAAGTTGGTACTCCTTCTATCCTCGTATGAGGACAGTTAAAGCAGAAATAGACTTGCTCAAGAGTACATGAAACCGTTCAGGGGTAATCCTGCGAAACTGGAATGAAAAAGCAGAGAGAATTATCGTCATTCGACGTGCGCCATAAATAAGACGCTACGCCATCCCATTTTTTTTTTTTTAGGTGGTAAAAATCATCAAATGACTCCTTCCGCCCTGAGTGGGGCGGAAGGGACTGTCAGACTTTTACTGACTAAAAAACCACCCTGTTCCTTCTGTTGCCTTTTACGTTCCGGGGCCACGGTATCCTGTTAAGACGTCCCGCAACCCAGGCAGGCATTGGCTCCGTTGGGGGCCCCGTCCCTGTGCTGACAGCTCTTTGAGGCGCGCGCGAACAGAACGCCATCCCATGCGTGCTTATTGGCCAATAGACAGAGTAGTTTCACGAGATGGAAATGTGGCCAATGAGTACGCTTCATTGACGTAGCGTATTGTAAGTTCGCCTCGCACGAGGACATCCGTACAGTCACCCTCTCGTACATGGTAATAATTTGACTTACACAGCGTCATTAAAAGTAACAGTACGAGTGGTGACTCTGTATGCCAATAGTAAAATGTGACGTCACTTCTGTGCCAAATTCAATTGAAAAACTGTGTATTGATTTCAAAGCAACTAAAAATCTAATTTTACAGTTAATCAAAAATTAGTCTGGTTTTTAGTGCTAAAATAAAGTGTATTTTTGAAAAGTTGTGTCTTGGACCCATGTTTATTTTAAATTTTCATTTGTTTTCAGATCTCCCGAATGGCGATTCATCCCTCAATCTGAGAAAGAGGAGATGGGCCTCACGTTCGACGACGACGGTGAATTCTGGATGTCTTTCAAAGACTTTGTCAACCACTTCTCAAGGTATGTCACGGATTTTCATATGTGGATGTCATACGTGGTCTTTGACAGTCGTTACAGGTTGTCAGAAGGCCAAACCTGTGACAACCAGGCTTACCACGTGATATCGTATTACCCAGTTACTGGGTGGTGAATGTGAAATAGGTAGTGAATCGCAGGTGAATCGTTTCTCCGTGACTCGTCGAGCTTCATTGTCTAGCGCTTTTCTGGAGGTCGCCACTGTTGATTCTAGCTTCCAAGAGTTACAGTGCATGGGAATAGAAAAAAAAAAGTTTGTTTGTTTGTTGTTCTATGATTACTTGCTTCAAACTTCACACTGCTATATTATTGTTATTTTTATCTTTATTAGGAACCTTCTCCTTACAAAAACAAACACAACAAAAAAGGTTAGGTACCTGAAATGTTGGTGTACTAATGGGTACACCTCTGCCTAACCCTTCGGGGATTACAGGCGTGATGTTATGTTATGTTACCTTAAATTGGTCCAGACGTTCATGCGTGATGCCGTGACCAAGGGAAATAGAATATAAAGATATTTTCCTAAATTAATTAATATTCGTTTCAGAGTCGAGATTTGTAACTTGAACCCCGACTCATTAGACCCCGAGGAGTGTCCTGAGGGGTGCACCAAGAAGTGGGAGATGTCGGTGTTCGAGGGAGAGTGGGTCAGAGGTAAATACTTGTGATTGATTTGATTAGCCTCCGAGATTTTAAATACTCTACAAATTATCTTACTATTATCATAAATGCGAAAGTGTGGGTAGATGGATAAATGGATGGATGTTTGTTTGTTACTCTATCACGACAGAAAGGCTGAACAGATCTGTATGAAATTTGTCACAGAGATAGCCTAGCGGAAGCTAGTTATTGTTATAACTAGTCATGTACTGCCCACAATGTGCATTGCGATGCGAAGTGTATCTGTGGTTAGCCTCTTTAAGTAATGTCACTTATCTCTACATCATACAATGGTGCCGATTCTCTTGGTCACAAACTAAACTAAAATTAGACTATTTCCATCTTTTTCTGTCTAATAAAACAAAAAAGAGACTAATGTAAATAAGAGCTGTCAAATTTAGTCAATCTGACACATCCATACAATTATAGTTGATATCTTAAAACGTATGAATTAAAAATACGGAAAAGTTCAAGGCAAAACTAATTTGACATCGCTAACTTAGTTCTTTAATGTCACGGAATATCACCGTCCTTTGCTTTCGCTGTATGTTAGCAAGAGATGTCAATTCTCTAAATTTAGTCTAGTTTGTGAACAAGGGAATCGGCACCAATGAGCAGTTTTATTTTAGCTTCTATTAGCAAAGAAAGTCAATAAATCTATTTTTCCAATTCTTTTATTAATTTTTTGAATACAGGGTACAATGAGATGTTGCATTAAAAGTTGGACCATGGTATGTTCCGCCGAGAAGCATAGAAAAATTTGTAAAATTTGTTTGTTTCGTTTTGCAGGCGTTACAGCAGGTGGTTGCAGAAACTTCCTGGAAACGTTCTGGAAGAACCCGCAGTACACCGTCACGCTGACGGACGTTGATGAAGGAGATGACGAGAACAAGTGTACTGTGAGTACCTCTTGATTTTTATTTTTCATCGACGTTTAAAAGTAATTCGGTTTCAGTGGTAGGCTTTGAACAGTGAATTACTCTGCAACCTGAAAAACTACGACAGGTTTATAAGATACGACTACTAACAAAAAAATACTCAAGTATACGCTTACTTTGTAATAAAAGTTCTAGAAAATAATCAAATAACGTATTGCCATAAAAAAGTAATATACATATACTTCTAAAATAAGTATTACTAAGTGATTGTAGTTTTTATAATTTAAAATAATTTATAACGGGGAGCCCCGTCACGAATTAAGTTCTTACCATCCTAACTAATATTATAAATGCGAAAGTAAGTTTGTTTGTTACCATTTTACGCCTAAACCACTGAACCGATCATCCTGAAATTTAGCATATACATTGCCAGGTGTACAGGAACGAACATAGGATACCTTTTATCCCGAAAAAAAGTACTGTTTCCGAGGAAAATCACAATAACGTCCTTATGATCGTAGATGGCGCCACATGTCGTTTCGAATGGAAATGACAGGACATGGGTAATTTTTTCCGCGACTTCGTCTGCGTCCGCGATAACCGAAATTTACGCGGACGAAGTCGCGGGCAAAAGCTAGTCCGTATATATGTAGAAGTTCGCATGGAGGGGGCATAACGCTTTTTCTTCACGTGACGATTTCTGCCAATTTACTCCTACCGCAAGCCTCAATGAGGCCAAAACAATAATCTAAAATCATAGACTCTAAAAAAAAATTGCAATACTTGTAAAATAGCCTTATGGATTGGCAACACTTAAAATGTATTCTCCTATTCATTTTCAGATCATAGTAGCCCTCATGCAGAAGAACCGTCGCTCCCAGCGCCACCAGGGCCTGGAGTGCCTCACGATAGGCTTCGCGGTGTACCGCCTGCCGGACTACGGGCACGTGCCCAAGCCGCTCGACGTCAACTTCTTCAAGTACAACGCGTCCGTCGGACGTAGCCAGGCCTTCATTAATCTGAGAGAAGTTAGCGCTAGGTGAGATATCTCTTGGTATTTTAGTAAATAATTAACTGCCTTGTTAGTCTAGTGGTCGCAAAGGTCTTGGGTTTACCTCCCAAGTCGGGCAAAAGAGTTATTGGTTTTTATCATCCGGAATTTCTCAGTAGCCGCCTCGAAGTCTGGATTTGTGCCCGGTTATTGGCAGTAGGCTCGCCCTACTACATGGCACTTAAACATAACTGACAAAATGTTGGTGTACTAATGGGTACACCCCTACCTAATCCTTCGGGGATTACAAAAGCCTTTTTTTTTGATAATTTTTAACATATTATATAAGTATTCAGCTTAATTTAAATTAGTTATGCTGTAATCCGACTAGCCGTTCTTGAGTCATACATGATGTAACAAGCTCAACTTTGTTGTATTTTAAACATATCTAATATCTTGGGACAACTCACACACGGCTATCTGATCCCAAGCTAAGCAGAGCTTGTGTTATGGTAACCAGACAACTGATATACATACTTATATAATTTATAAATACATACATATTATAGATAAATCACACCCAGACACAGAACTAACAATCATGCTCATCACACAAAGTTTGTCCTGGGTGGGAATCGAACCCACGACCTCCGGCTTAGCAGTCAGGGCCACTAACCACTAGACCAACAGGCCCGTCATAGATTGTTAGTTTCTTCGGTAAACGATGTATTTTATTTTAGTGAAATTTTCAGATTCTTTTTTCAAAAATCTACTCTAGGTGACATAATGAACCTTGTTGAACCTTATTATTTATTATTACTCAGGTTCAAACTAGACCCGGGTAGCTACGTGATCGTTCCGTCCACTTTCGACCCTGATGAAGAAGGAGAGTTCCTTCTGCGTGTCTTCTCTGAGAAGAGCAATAATATGACGTGAGTGTACCCTGATTTTATCATAAACTACTACCCGCCCTTGCTTCGCACGAGTGGGATTTAAGGTCCGGCCGAACTTTGTTTTTTTTTTTGTCTCGGTCGAGACCTACACATGACATGAGAAAAAAGGCCTCCCCCAATGATAGCCACAATGAGCGGTCCTGCGTGACATGTATTCACTTTCGATAAACACTTATTATAACATAATTGTTTCGCTTTACAGAGAAAATGACGAGGACATTGGCATGGGAGATGTTGATGATCGGGTGAGTAGCAGAGAGGATATTATTGTTAGAAAGATATCGTTTTTTTTTACATGAATCAAAGACGCACTTGTACCATAATTAAATGCATTTCACTCTCAACATAATAGGCCTTATTATAAAACAAAGTTTTTGCTTAATCCAGGTTTAAATCATTGAGCCAATTTTTGTATTACAAATTTTATTTTTATCGGAATAAAGTTCGAAATTCAAAAACTGGCGTAAGTTTAAACCTGGATCAAGTAAAGACTTAGTTTTTCAACCGACTTCAAAAAGGAGGAGGTTCTCAATTCGACGCGTATGTTTTTTTTTTTTTTTTTTTTGTTTTTTTTTTTGTGTGTTTGTTCTACGATTACTCCGCCAATTATGAATCGATTTGGATGATTCTTTTTTTGTTTGAAAGAGTATAGTTCCGAATAGGTCCCATAGGAATATTGTCATGATCTGATGATGAACTTTGGAGATACGGAACGGAACTCCTTATAAAATCACAGCAGAACCGCCGTAACAAGACAAATTGCTTTGTTTATACGTGTAGTCGATGACTGACTGAAGGAAGTGGGGAAGTGGGGGTACGTCAACCCCCCTCCTACCACTTTCCAAAATTTAATATATCGTGTGAGGTATTGTTTGAAAGGGCTTTATGTAAGGATTTCAAACATTAACACACAAGCACTAAAAAGTGAAAAATAAAAAGCTTTTTTACAAAAAAATATGACCGCCTTCAAAAACTACAAAATAAAAAAAAATACTTTAGCTTGGAAGTCGGTGGCAATACCTACATAACAAGAAACAAAACCAAAGCCGCCGACTTTCAAGCTAAAGTATTTTTTTTTATTTTGTAGTTTTTGAAGGCGGTCATATTTTTTTGTAAAAAAGCTTTTTTATAGTAAGACGGAATATATTTAGACTGAAATTTTATTTTGTATGTGTTAGATGTCAAAATGTGACGAATGAAAAACAGCTGGATTTTCTTTTCATACTTCAACTTTGGTTCTATTATAAAAAAAATCATATTCACGAATACGTCAATGCCTGAAAAAAAATAGCAAGTATAATAAAAGTCAGTTCCGAATTATGAACAAATTGTCTCCCATCTCCACAGGTAAAAGAAATAGCTCCAAATCCCGAGCCAGCGGACCCGGTGCGTGAGTTCTTCAACAGACTGGCCGGAGATGATGGCGAGGTGGACTGGCAAGAGCTCAAAGAGATCCTTGACTACGCCATGAGAGAGGGTACGTACTATTCCATCATTACAATATTGAAGCCATTATAATAGCTATTAAGCCGGCTCTACACACACCCGCAAACCAAGTTCCCCTACTCCCATCGGGGTGCACTGCGAGCTGCGCACGCGACGCAATCTCGCGGTTCACCCCGTTCACGAGAATTCGCCCCGCGAGTGTAGAGCCTAGAGCTGTCAAAAGTGTCTTATAAAGCATAAGACACTTTTGACAGCTCTTGAGACGGATTCTTTGTAGTGAAGTGACTTAACGGGGATTCTGTTTATTAAAATAGGAATTGGTCTAAAAAGTACTGAGATTTTCGTTATAAAAATATATGAATTGATTAAAGTCCATTATAAATATCTTACACATTTGTTTGATTAACACAGCTCTCACCAAATACACTAAAAGTATCAATTGTGTTAATCCAAATAATACATACATAAATACATTTATTATACAGACTATGCTTAGAGTGAACCTAATTTGTTTAGGGAGGCCAAAATAAAATATTTTTAATATATTTCAATGTTTTAAAATCAAGGAACAATTGTAATACATTTTTGTCTTAAAATTTTACATATACATTAACAAGTTTGACAGATTTTTCCTTGATTAAAGTAACAAAGTTTTTAAAGTGAATTCACAATACATCGCAGTCACGTAACAAAAAAAAAAAGATACGAAAATCTGAATCATTGCATTTTTTTGCTCAGAAATACGAATTGGTTTTAATCAGGTGATATAAATTAATTTATCTGTAATTTTACCATATACTGTTCTAAAATGCCCATTTTTAGCTTCTCAATGTGATAACGCTTTTTGTAAAGTTAAAACGCAGCTTTCGTTTCGTTACGCTTACCGTGCCAAGGTATAGTATATGTAAGTATTGTAACTATAATATATTGTAGACTATTTTAGTTTATTTTTAGTATTTTTTTTATCTATACGATATGTAGTTTTAATTTTATTGAGTTACTAAAATTAGTTTTAGTGTTTAATTTTACACATTGTAATGTTTTATTTTTATTTAATGTACGTATATTATTATTTTTGTAAGATACACTGTAAAAAAGCGCGCTTGTTAATTAGATAGAGTGCCAACATTTATTTTGCATAAATAATGTAAGTAATTATTGTTTACTGCCAAGGGTAATTTTAAAAAAATATATAGGATTGACAAAAATTACTAGGAGCTAAAAAATGAAATCGCTATTACGTCATTGAGTTATTTTTTACCTTAATTCCATAGTTAGTAATAATACGAGTTTATCCATATAATGAATGCATTTTGAATTGAATTTTTCACATAGTCAAATACTAATTTCAGTTAGACCATTAAAAGTATTTAAAGTTTGGTTATAACATTTAAAACTGGTTCTCGTAAAAATAAAACGTGACAATAAGTTAAAAATTTTTTGAAACCAGATTTTTCCAAGATATAGTCTAGAAAAAAAAATTCGTAATGATGAGATGAATAAGTAACTTTTGGCATTGTTTAGTATCTTTTTACACCCGACAAACAGTAATGGCAGCACATGCGCCGTCCAGTACATTTTATATTACTTCTTCCGTTCATTGTGATCCATATCGCACTATAAATACAAACCATTCAGCAATAGGAACGTATCCGCCCTATCCTACAGAGCTAGCAATGCGTCACGGCGCGGCCTACGACGGCGGCGGGGGGGTGCACCCTGTCCCCCCGGGGGGCGCGGGCCCGGGGGGAGGGGGCGCGGAGCCCAGCTGTCTGGAACAGCTGCTGTGTGCGCTGTGCACGCCCATCTGCAAGGAGGTCGGCGTTGACCTGCAGCAGGTGCGGCAGCAGCAGAACCAGGAGACGGTGCATCTGACGCAGCCGCAGGCACAAACAGGTACGAGGAATTGTATTGGAGAAGATAAAGGGTCAAGTCTGCTATATAGGGTGAGTTTAGTGATCGGTAAAAATGATTGTACTTATGATAGCAAACAACTTTTCCAAAGTAACACTTCACATCACGCCTGTAATTCCCGAAGGGTTAGGCAGAGGTGTACTCACATTTTGCCAGTAATGTTTTTAGTCCCATGTAATAGGGGGCGAGCCTATTGCCATCAACCCGGCACAAATCCAGACTCCGTGGCTGCTACTGAGAAATTCCTGATGGAAAAACCCAATAACAGAATAATTTCCCAAAAAAATTTTTTTTTTTATTTGTTTTTACCCTTGACCTCTATCTCCCTAATAGAATATTGAGAAACAAAAATATCACACAAACAGTTAAGTCACTTATGCCATTACTAAACAAAAATATTCAACTATTACCGCGCGCGCGCTCACGCCTTTGTGATTGGCGTCATACATACATTTTGCAAATTTAAAAAAATTACATTTCTTTGGGAAAGTAATTTGTTATCATATGGACAATCATATGTTTAATTAACGGTCACTAATTAAAAACCTGTATACATCATCGGCTGTATACAGCGTGTTACCGTATGCGTCTAGGTGCTATAGAAACATAATGAGCGCTTTGAATCGCTTACTGCAGCTTAATGGTCAGCAAAAGCAGATTAGCAATACAAGGTCATTAAAAATTTACCCGAAACCTGAATGAGTTCATTGTACTCATCATTATGAACAGTTAGTGAAGTGATGAAAAGTTTTACTACGGGACCAACACTGAAATCATGAAATTAAAAATCAGCTGTTCCCTACTAAAATGCTACTATTGATCGTAATATATTGAGCATCATGCAAATTGTGATACGTTTCTGTCGATGATCGGTCACATAAGACGCGAGAGCCGCGCGTTTAAATATGGCTTAGGAGAGACTAGGAGTCGATTTTTTGTGTTCATGGACTTCATGGTGAATATTCAAAGCATTTTACTAATGCGTAAGATATTTTTTCCAGGTTGCCAGCGCCGACGATGCATGCACCGCTTTACATTAGATAATGACACATTTTATAGAAATGGAGGGCACGATTTAAAATGTCTGTTTTTGTTAATATTCTCTTGTAAATATATTTTTTTTCCTTTTGTTTTTATGATTTATATTTTTCAGGTTACCACGGACACAATTTTTTTTATTTATTTTTTTGTACTGTTAATGTCAAATAATGCAATATATTGTCGTGTTTTTGGATCCATAGACAATATATTGCATTACGTTCGCTTAACGCCACTAACATCAAAAATGTAGAAATTTTCAAAAATGTTAGTTTTTGGAAATTTGTACGTTTTTACGCTTCTACGCATGTTATCGTACATCGGAAGTGAACGAAAATGGGCATTTTAAATGTATTATTTAAATTTATATCATTATAGGTAGATAAGTCACCTCCATTTCCATAAAAATATTGTTAAGTTTTTTTATTTTAAGACGTGGTACTGAATTTAGATGATTTATGGAACAATAAAAAAAAAAATGCTATTTTAAATAAAATTAAAAATACATAGTGTTTTCTCATTTAACTCAAAATCACAATCGTTACACATTATTAGGAACTTATATTCAATTAAAAAACTACAAAGCCTACTAAACAAAATCGACTTCACATAGAAAGAAAGAAAGAAAGAAAATCTATGTTCACGTGAAAGTGACGCACATAATATAAACATTGCACGAAAACAAGTGGATATATATTTTTATCAAATCTCCTAGATAGAAATATGCCGTTTAGACACATAACATCAAATCAAATTTTTCCATAACTCCTAAGTCCAGTAGCACGCCTCACAGCGGACCCTCACTGTGTACTCCCTCTCTGACCTCTGCGTAACCTTACAGAGCTGAAGGGACAGGGCTTCTCGAAGGACGTGTGCAGGAGTATGATCGCCATGCTAGACAAGGACGGCTCCGGAGGACTCGGCTTCGAAGAGTTTAAGGCTCTGTGGATTGATCTGCGTAATTGGAGGGTGAGTAACTGTACATGTAATATTCAAAGTCAAAACATTTATTTAATTGTTAGTGTATACCAATTACCAGAGTATATCGTGGCTAAGTAATAACAGCCGCACGGGGCGATCCGTCAGGTTAAGCAACGCTTGCCGGGGTTGGTCCGTGGATAGGTGACCATCTTTACACACCGAGACTCCTCCGTGCCTCGGAAAGCACGTTAAGCTGTGGTCCCGGCTGTCATACGTGGATCTTTGACAGTCGTTACGGGTCGTCAGAAACCCGAAAGTCTGACAACCAGTCTTACCTAGGGGTATCATATTACCCAGTTACTGGGTTGTGGAGGTCAGATAGGCAGTCGCTTCATGTAAAATACTGGTATTCAGCTGCATCCGGTTAGACTGGAAGCCGACCCCAACGTAGTTGGGAAAAGGCTAGGCAGATGATGATCGTGCGGACCATAAGAAAACAGTAAACTTTATACCTAAAAGTCTTATTTAAATATGTCAGAGTAGATATATATGTGAATAACAAAATAAAAACTTGTGGCAATTTTGTTTACCAATTTAGTTGTCCAGTCTTTCTTAGTTTAATATGTATTTTATATCACCCAAATGGACCGCGAACTTCTCATAATTTTACGGACCTCCAATCAAACTAATTGGTGAACCCTGGTGTATGCTATATACTTACAATTGGTATAGTAGGTAGCAAAGAAAAAAGGCGAAATTAACTTATAACACGCTACGCCATCACGTCTGTTTGCGCCTTAAGTGTGCCTTTACGTATATCGATATTAATTTAACATTTTTATTACACAATAATCATAGTAGCTAGAAAGTTACTTAATTTAAGATTTATTCTTATGATTCAGTATTGTAGTTTATGAAATAACATAACATAACATCACGCCTGTAATCCCCGAAGGGTTAGGCAGAGGTGTACCCATTAGTACATCCACATTTCGCCAGTTATGTTTTTAGTCCCATGTAATAGGGGGCGAGCCTATTGCCATCAACCGGGCACAAATCCAGACTCCGAGGCTGCTATTGAGAAATTCCTGATGGAAAAACCCAATAACACTTTGCCCGACCTGGGAATCGAACCCAAGACCTCATGCACAGCAGTCGCGCTTGCGACCACTAGACCAACGAGGCAGTTTATAAAATTTTCCTAATTATTGTGAAGTATCTGGAATTATCGTAATATTGTGTCTCCCCGTGTGCAGGCTGTGTTCCGCCTGTACGACACGGAGGGTCGCGGCGCCATCCCCGCGCAGCACCTGCGCGACGCGCTGCACTCGGCGGGCTACACGGTCAACGCGCACGTGCTCAACGTGCTCGCTCATAGGTAACGTGTACTATACATTACTTTTTTTTTTTCAAATAGGCATTTTGCAGGTCAATCTAACAGGCTGTCGGATGCTTGACCAGACTTTTACTATTATATTATATAAATTAGGGTTTCCAATCAGGAGAATAACTTAACATAACATCACGCCTATAATCATTGAAGAGCCTCTCCTTCTTCTTCGATAAAGAAAAATCGAAGGGTTAGGCAGAGGTGTACATTAGTACACCCACATTTCGCCAGTTATGTTTAAGTCCCAAGTAATAGGGGACGAGCCTATTGCCATCGACCGGGCACAAATCCAGACTCCGAAGCTGCTACTGAGAAATTCCTGATCGAAAATACCCAATAACATTTTGCCAGACTTGGGAATCGAAAACCCAAGACCTCATGTTCAGCAGTCGTACTTTGCGACTACTAGACCAACATGGCAGGCATCAATTGTAATTTATTTATAATTTAACTTGACTTTGAAATTAACGTGAATCAATTTTTTTTTATTTTTTTTATTTTTTAAGAATTATTTAGCTTTTAATAAGAATGTTGTGTGCTTAAGTGATGTATTTACACAGTTTTAAAAATATGTGATTACTTCTGTTGTATTTGTAAATATGTCACTGGTGTACCTTGCAAAAGTAAATAAACAAAGTTAATTATTTATTTATTTGTGTCCACAGATACGGTTCCTCAGACGGCTACATTCAGTTCGACGACTTCATTATGTGTTCGGTGCGACTCAAGACCATGATCGGTGAGTTAAACACTATACATAGACATTGATGTTCTGATTTCAGTAGAATATTATGTATTGTGAGATAATGTGAATGTGAATTTAGCTAAAAAGAAGCCCGTTCTGCCTAACCATTTCCCGCGCATTACTCTTTCGGGGTGGAAACCTGGCTCCGGACTTAAGGGGCCTCTGCAAGTTGGCTTCGGCACCTCGTACTCTTTCCAAAGGCACCCGAGAACCCAAGATATATTTAATTAAAATAATAATACCAGACTATTATTGTCCCACTCCAGGGCACAAGCTTCTCATACAAGGAAGGCACAAGCATTGATCAGCATTGATCTTTGAAAAATTACATTAATTACGTTACTATCCACTATTCAGTAATAACAATTGAATGTACAAACAAAACGTATGCTTCAAATGGAGTTAAAATGAGTTAAAGTATCCAAAATCAATTATTTCGATGTATGGAAATTTTGATGTGAGTTTGTTCAATTTGATTTAGGTAATTTATAGTAGGTAATAGCGGTAGTCTATTATAGTAAACTAGCGACCCGTCCCGGTTTCACACGGGTGCAATGTAGATACATAAACCTTCCTCTTATATCAAATTAAAGTCCGTTGTGTAGTCTAAAAAAAGTAAGCGTACCGAAGGCGAGAAGCGACTTTATTTTAAACTGTGTAGAGATATAACTTCGAATACCTTAAGATCTTAGATATTTGCTTATTCATCAATAATTAATGGTGAAATTGTGGTTTTATAGTAAGTAGTATTTGGACCCTCTCAGTTGAGACTTATTATGTATACCTACTTCATTTTGTCGTTACGTGCATACTGCATGGTATCATGAATCGAGGGTGTAATAAGACTCTTAATGGAGCCAAAAGCTACACATTCTTTCCATCAACGCGATCATTATTGAGGTTCTGTACCCAAATTGTGGTAGCGGAACCTCCTCCGCGATCCGTACGTCTGTCAGCGGGCTGTATCTCATAAACCGTAACAGCTAGAGAGTTGAAGTTTTCACAGAATGTGTATTTCTATTGCCGCTATACCAACCTTGCATTTGCGCTCTACCATACATATTACTTTTTCACGCCAAAAGTTCACATAACATAACATCACGCCTCATCACGCCTGTAATCCCCGAAGGGTCAGGCAGAGGTGTAGTACCCATTAGTACACCCACATTTCGCCAGTTATGTTTTTAGTCCCATGTAATAGGGGGCAAGCCTATTGCCATCAACCGGGCACAAATCCAGACTCCGAGGCTGCTACTGAGAAATTCCTGTTGTAAAAACCCAATAACACTTTGCCCGACCTGGGAATCGAACCCAAGACCTCATGCACAGCAGCCGCGCTTGCGACCACTAGACCAACGAGGCAGTCAAAAAAAAAGTTCGTTTCCCAGCAATAATTTTTGCTCAATATTATTTAGTTGATGGACAGTATGCGTACTTAAAGGATATCTTTAGTGTCTTTTTACATCCCTTAATTAGTTTATGTAGCTTTAGCTTCCCAAATAATCGATAATTCCTTAATGTTTGTGGATGTTTATTCTTATCTTTCTATAATACACCGTTGTAAGTACGGTTTTAAGACGAAGATTTAATCAAATTTCTTTATAAGTTAAGTAAGTTTATAGGTTTCGTAGGTGTGTTTATTATTATACTATTGTTCATTCAACATCAGTATTAAGTGGTCTAATTAATATTATTGCTGATTTTTCAAAAGTCAGATAAGTTTGAATGAAGACAAAATATGTGGGATCATGGATGTACAATTGTACATACATACATAAACTCTCGTCTTTTACCCATGTGTGTAGGCAGAAACCACAGAACTCCACCTACTACGATCCTTACATACTCTTCCCCTTGTCCACGTTCATACATCTTGCCATACAAGATGGATGTAAAAACAATAAGCAGTTATTTTTCCTATATTTCTTATTTCTACTAAATATAGCAATTAATAGAAAAATCGTCCTCTTCCTTACAATCGCCATCTTGCAGATTACTCTTCCCTCTCTCTCTCTCACTCAGCCTTTCACTCGCACTACACCATACGTTCCATTCTATTCAATAAAACTCATTCATTCCACAAATATGACAGTACAACATATTTTCTAACTAAATGCTGTGAAACTACCATATTATTAACCCTCCTTTAAAAGTTATCTGACAATAAAAAATCAGCCTCAAATTAATATATATATATATATTTTTTGTTAGCCTGATCTGTCCCATTCCTGGGCAAAGGCCTCCAAATTAATATTCAACCTAAAAATTCTTCCCAACGATGTTGACAGTCCAATAAAAATGTGTGTACTATAACAAAGTTATTACAACAATAATAACTATAACAGCAAACAACGAGCCACTCGAGAATCTCGAGCGCGAGCTGCAATGGAACAAATGAGCGGCGCCGGCGACGCCACGCATCACGTAATATATTCTAAGGAATTACGTCACCTGTACCGCTGCCTCACCTACCATGGGCTGTGTGGGGGATGTTCACAGATAATAATTGAAGCAAAAGCGTAGCAAGGTCACAAAGTTTATAAAAAAATGGAAGGTCTCTTTTCTCTGACAACTGCAAAAGTTGCAAGTAAAAAAAAACCCACAAGTTTTTCTGCTCTTTAAATCAAAGTTTGATAATTATTATGTAGCAGTGATTGTGTTAAAATAATTAGAAATGTCAAAAATTAGACCAACTAGAAATTAATTAATAAATAAAAGATTAGTTAGTTTCATTGATCAGCTTAAGAAAAATTGAAAAAGAATCCTATAAAATCAACTTTAGCTTTGTTGAACTTTAAAACAGTTACTTTTAGACGAAAACAATATTACTTTAACAAATTAGTCTTTATAAACTTTTTGACCAAAATCGCAATTATTTTTCAAAAAAAAATTTGTTCAATGTTGTTTCCTACACAGCCTTTAATGTACATATTATTGTTTGCGATAGTCCTACAGAATACCTAATAATTTGATCTAATTACAAAATTTTAAATTATCCTTTTTTAAATATTTATGGAACCAAACTATTTGCAAACAGTAAACCCTCCACTTCTTTTGGACATTTTACAAGTATCTAACATTTATTAAAAACTTTCCAGATCCATATTTAAAAATTCCGTATTCCAAATTTGAATATACAGTGTAGAATGTCCTTGCACGCTTACTAACTGTTAACTTTCGCGCCAAAAGTAACAAAAATACTAATATAAACAATTTGTTTTACAGATACGTTCAAAGGGAGATCATCGGGCGGTGAATACGCCACATTCTCCCTCGAAGAATGGCTGAATCGCACAGTCTACTCATAAACGTCGAGCCTAAACATGCCTTATTGCTATAATCTAAGGCCTATATTACGCAAAATGTACATTGAAAAATAATACTTAATGTTGCCGTCATTTTTTATAAGAACTGTTACACTTCCCTGCATACAAACTAAGATGTTATTAAAAATTTATAGTGAGTACAATTTTTGCAAGTAAGTGTATGTGAGATTCATACGTCTAAGTCACAAAATATATTTTATTAATTAAGAATTAACTTATGGTGACCTTATTATCACTTTATACGGGTTATATCTGTGTAATTGACTAAAATAACAATAAAAAACATATTTTTGTATTTCGCTCAGTTTTGTGCTAAATGTTATGAATAGTCAATTCATTATGTTGCAAAATAGTTTTTATTTAAACAGTATTTCTTTATCCACCGATCGTCCATTCCAATGTGCTAGAGCGTTTTGTCTATGGATCATCTATGGTCAAGACGTCCGTGTTTAGTTCTGTGCGATTAGCTATTTACAGCTTTTTTTACGTGAAAATTTATAATAATATCTATGTTATATTTCAATTTATTGCACTTCGTTGCATTGACAATGCATTTTTATAATCGCAATACATTTATTTATTCTGACATATTTTTTTGTTTTTTAAAAGATCTGAAATAAAAACATTTATTCATAAATATGTTGTTTAATTTTATATCTACCCTTCCTGACAAATAATTTCTACTAAACTCTAACAGCCTGGTACATAATATAGGCATGAAGAAGTGTTTTCTAACTACCCGCTAGTGTGTAAGCTCCTACATACTTATGACAGCCTGGTACTCCATGGGCATAAAATGCTGTTTCCAGCTAACATAACATGCTGTAAAAGCTCATACTGATGTATGACAGCCTGGTACTTTACATTTACCTAGTACTGTAAAGGCATGAAGCGTTTTCAATTTATCGCAACCATGTTATGTAAGCTCCTACAAACTTATGACAGCCTGGTACTCCATGGGCATGAATTGCTGTTTCTAGCTAACATAACATTACAACATGTAAGCTCCTACAAAATTATGACAGCCTGGTACTCCATGGGCATGAATTGCTGTTTCTTGCTAACATAACTTGTTATTAAAGCTGCCTCTGAGTAATGACAGCCTGGTACTTTATTTCTAGCTAACATAACATTACGTGTAAGCTCCTACAAATTTATGACAGCCTGGTACCCCATGTGCATGGAATGCTGTTTCTAGCTAACATAACATTACATGACGTAAGCTCCTACAGACATGACAGCCTGGTACTTTACTTCTAGCTAACATAACATTACATGTAAGCTCCTACAAATTTAT
This sequence comes from Hoplodrina ambigua, assembly GCA_949774945.1. Classification (NCBI taxonomy): domain Eukaryota; kingdom Metazoa; phylum Arthropoda; class Insecta; order Lepidoptera; family Noctuidae; genus Hoplodrina; species Hoplodrina ambigua. The sequence continues at coordinate 3,671,228 of OX458990.1, forward strand.
GACAGCCTGGTACTCCATGTGCATAAAATGCTGTTTCTAGCTAACATAACTTGTTATAAAAGCTTCTACAGACTTATGACAGCCTGGTACTCCATGTGCAAGAAATGCTGTTTCTAGCTAACATAACTACTTGTTACAAAAGCTCGTACAGACTTATGACAGCCTGGTACTTTACTTCTAGTTAACACAACATTATTAAGTAAGCTTCTACAGGCAGCCTGGTATTTCATAGGTATGATTATTTTCTAGCTAACATAACATGTTAGGTAGGCTCCAAGTAAGCTCCTACATAGTCGTGACAGCCTGGTACTTTTACTTAGGGCTGATTTTTCGTCGGATTTTATACAAATCTCTTAATTACAAAAGCTGTCAAATCGCCATATTTATCACTCCGATAAGAGTTATTTGACGATTGAAAAATTAGCCCTTAGTCCTATCAAGGTATCCATTTTAAAGAAAACGAGACGGTTTTTTAAACATAATTTATTCTTATTTATTTATGTAGATAAAAAATAGTTAAATTAGGTATGCTTACTTATTTTATGTAAAATAACAACTACAACTGGTACAGATATACAGTAGCCTGACGTAATGACACATCGAGCTATAGAAAGAGACAAGACTATGTATGACAAAGAGGACACTACACAGACAAAATCTCTAAAACTGAATATGTCATATTAACTCCTGCGCATCCCATTCAGGTTTACATGATATCGTTCCAGTCTTCCATAGGCTCGTCGTCTGCGTCTTCAGCCTGCAGTTCTTCGCTTCCGTTACCCGCCAGCGCAGCCGCAGACACCTTGTACAGAGGCAGGTCGGATGATCGAATCATTAGCTTCGCGCCGTCTGGGGAGAAAAGTATTATTTGATTATTTTCTTCTGAAGTCCAAGCGACTGACAGATTATAAAACATGCGACCTCATATAAACAATTAGGTACTTGACACCATCAGTCAATTGATATACTATTTATTTATTTGCTGTCAAAACGCGATTCCTCCATAGATTTTATATGTCAATAGTAAACTGTTTTCTTTTTTTTTTTTAAGTTTTTAAAAATCATCATATGACTCCTTCCGCCCTGGGTGGGGCAGAAGGGACTGTCAGACTTTTACTGAAATAGTAAAGTGTGACGTCACTTTTTAACAACTCGATTGATTAACTATTTTGATTGATTCAAAGGACTTAAAAATAATTAACTGAGTTTTTGGGCTAATTCATTTCAATTATGCAAGCCCGTCTAGTGCCTTTTCAATCGCGTGCGCATATCTATGGCACACAACAAGGCACTTTTGAACGTATTCGTTCGTAGAAATAAAAGAATTAAATCTAGTTGCCTTTACAAAAGTTACTTTCGTTTTTTTAATATCAATATTTGTTGTCTACTAATCAATAGTGTAAATATTAACACATACTTAGCACAGTGCCGTCCATAGCCATGAGCGAGGCGTAGTGCGTCGGCGGCACGTTGAAGCGCAGGCAGTTGAACATGCGCTCCGAGCGAATCACGCGCACGGGCTGGTAGCGGCGCACGAACGGAGACATCGTTTCTTTGCCAGGGAGGAACGGTTCGCCGTATATCTGTAATCACACAGTTCTGTTAATCTGCAGGTAATAATATTATTTAGAACAATTTAAAGAACGAGGTGTATTATAATGGTATTCTTTATCTATCTATCTATTGCAGTGTTTGTTACCAAACTCCTCAGAAACGGCTAAACCGATTTTTATGAAATTTTGCGTGCATATCGGGTAGGTCTCAAGAATCGGCCAGCATCTATTTTCCATACCCCTAAATGTAATTTATATGGCAAAACAACGTTTGCGAGGTCAGCTAGTATTTACGCAAAAGAAGCAAAAGTTAGTTGTAAGATAAAATAAAAAGTCACCAGTCACTCACCCGGACTCGAAAGTTCTGACTCCTTCGTGGAACAAAATGTTTGGTCACCACTTGCTTGACAATCTGTAAGAAACGGAAAAAGACAAAATCAAAGATAAACCACGACACAAAAATGGCGACACTTACGTTTTCTAGAATTTTATCAGTGATGTGCGGTTGACTACAGTCAACCGTGTGGGTTTTTGAATGTTCTAAGTACACTGAAACTCTCAAAAATCCATGGTGAGAATGCAGAACTCGTCAATTTAAAACCAATTCAGTTTGTTTGTTTGGATCTTTGACAGTCTTTACAGGTCGTCAGAAGCCCAAAAATCTGACAACCAGTCTAACCTTATAACTAGATTCAATATTATTAAAAAAAATATGTCTCTTGTAAATGACGTTCAAAAGTGCCTTTTAATGGTCTAATTGAAATAATGATTTAACTTTGACTTTACCGAAGGGTATCGTATTATCCAGTTACTGGGTTGTGGAGGTCAGATAGGCAGTCGCTCCATGTAAAATACTGGTATTCAGCTGAATCCTGTTAGACTGGAAGCCGATCATTACATAGTTGGATTGGTGATAGGCTATATTACATAACATTACGCTACGACACACGTAAGTGGAGCAGTAACCAAAGACGTTCACGTAACTTACCGCGTGTAAAACTGCGGGGTATAGCTAGTAACAAATAAACTCATACCAGCGGTAAGAAGGGCGTCATCTTCTTCAGTTCTTCCCTGACCTTCTTCCTCACGATCTCATCCTCTGTGTCCAATTGTGTTACCTCTGATTTTAGGTTCTTCACATGTTCCGACACCTATTACAGACATTTAAACTATATTATATTGTAAGAAAGTTAAAAATGCCTCGACTGCCTCGTTGGTCTAGTGGTCGCAAAGTGCGACTGCTGAGCATGAGGTCTTGGGTTTGATTCCCAGGTCGGGCAGTGTTATTGGATTTTTTCACCAGGAATTTCTCAGTAGCAGCCTTGGAGTCTGGATTTGTGCCCGGTTGATGGCAATAGGCTCGCCCCCTATTACTTGGGACTTAAACATAACTGGCGAAATGTGGGTGTACTAATGGGTACGCCTCTGCCTAACCCTTCGGGGATTACAGGCGTGATGTATGTATGTAAACTTAAAAATGTTAGAGTCCCCATACAAGTGACCCGTTTTTGGCTTGATACTATAATGGCAATACTGTTTTATCTTCTACGATGATACGGAACCCTTTCGTGTGCGGGCCCGACTTGCCCTTGAACGGCTATTTTAAAATAATTACCGTACCTTCTTGATAATCCTTTCAGAATACTTGTTGCAGGCCGCCTGGACTTTGTTGAACGGCAAATTGTCGATCACTGAAACAATAAGGGTGATTTTACATTCATATGATGCTTTTATCAAAAATAATTATTCTATTCAGTATGGTGCAGTCGTTCTACAGTTACGCGCATACATTTCACAATCCATTTTTATTTAATTTATTTTAATTGTATTTCGGCTTACGCACCTTGAAGTTATGATGGAATAAGGAAACCTCATACTTACCTACATACATGATCCCTAATAAAACAATACATTTCTTTTTAGGGTAACAAACCCGAAACAGAATCTTATTACTAAGAATCACAGAGTACATTGTATATAATACGAATCCATGAAAATCAGAGGTAACCAGAGAACTATTTAGCCCCTGAATAGATTGAGTTTGGATCAGAGATCGTGATCGATCATCGATTAGTGTGTTAGCAATATCTGAATTCGGTCAGAATTTTTATATAATTTCTTGTGCCACCCTTCCACATAACATAACATCACGCCTGTAATCCCCGAAGGGTTAGGCAGAGGTGTACCCATTAGTACACCCACATTTCGCCAGTTATGTTTTAAGTCCCATGTAATAGGGGGCGAGCCTATTGCCATCAACCGGGTACAAATCCAGAACAACACCCTGTGCCCCCCCTCTCTATATACGCTTATGCGTCTAGTACTTACTATAAGGGTTAGGAGGCAGTGCCGCAAGATCCTTCTCTTGTATCTGCGTCCTGTTCGCGCCGGCCGCGTCCTCGATCGCGTGCAGCGTGCTCAGTACCAGCTGGAAGTCCCCGAAGTGGGGGTGCATTCGGCGGTACCACTGGCTCAGCTTGAAACAGGACTCCGTCACTTCCTTGTTCCTCTCTGCTATCACTCTTAGACGCTCAAATATTTTCTGGTTATGGAAATTTTAAGTTATTATTAGGACCACGTAAGAGATAGCGGGGCGGCTTGGTCGGCTTTCTTGAGGATTGGAGATGTCGCGCAAAGTAGCGATAGATGGAATGTAGGAGGCCTTCGCCCAACAGTGGGATAGTGTTAGGTACGCGGGAGCGGGGACAGGGACGCGCACAAGTGAAACACTCGCTAGCTAGCAACGCACTGATTTATTGGCGGTTAAGACGCGCTGACACGGGAGCGGGCGCGGGGGGTGCGCGCCTTGCACACATACATAACAGATAGTTATAATAACAATAATATGGCCTATGGTACTAGCGATTGACGAGAGGATTCAAAGAGAGGCCAGACAGCAGCTTTGAATCCGATCTAAAGTCGCCAGTGTTTGACGCCTTTACTTGCCATGCAAATACAAAAAGTTTAGCGGAAGACGAATCATATTTTAACTAGCTTTTGCCCGAGACTTCGTCCACGTAAATATCGGTTATTGCGGTTGCAGACAAAGTCGCGTAATATATTTAGGTTCATACGACGACGACACTACCACTAACGACGAAACCACTGAACCGATTTTGATAAAATAAAAGCGTGACAGCGTAACAGACAGACAGTTACTTATGCATTTATAGTATTAGTATAGAAGTAATAAATAATAATAATATTTTTACCTTAGCTATGTCCTCTAGTAATTTATGGTTAGTCTTTAAACTAACATTATAAAGACCAGGGTACTTAAATTGTAGCTCCGCTAGAATTTCTTCATTCGTCAAGGTGAATACCTGGAACAGTATGGTTAATTTTTAGCGTTTCTTTAAACTATGTAGCTGTCTCCCTACGACTTCGTCCTGCGTGGTTTTCTTTTTACTGATACTCAAGGATCCCATTTAAAAAAAATGTATACTAATTATAAAAAGCTGAAGTTTTTTTGTTCGTTTAAATACGCTAATCTCTGGAACTATCAGTAGGATTAACGAGACTATTACTAAGAAATTACTGAGGGAAAAGCCTGGGAATCAAACCCAAGAAGTCATGTTCAGCAGTCGCGCTTCGCGACCACTAGACCAACGATGCAATCCACCATGAGGCAGTATTGCTAGTTACTACCTATTATAAACTTTATCAAGGAATTAACATCGGAAAATTCAGTTTTTCACTTCTAATAACTATGTGACTTATTATGTAACTATTGGACATCTCTGGCATCCGTAAAGGAAAACATCGTGAGTAAACCTGGGCTTACTGTTCCACTCAAACCGTGTCAGAGGCCCTTGAGGTGGTATAGAAACTCTGGCACTAGGGTGTGTGGGGTCGCAAGACCTTGCTGCCCACACGATAAAGAAGAAGACTTCTAATAAGGGTAAAGATTTTATATCACTTTCTTCAACTACCTTCAGACAATATGAAAGCATTACCTTTTCCGGCACATTATCTTCAGACAACTTGAGTGATTTGCGCAACTTCATAGGCATCCTCTTAGGTTTCGCAGCCAGGGGAATCTGCAAAACACCATAAATATATAAAAACTTACAACTTATTCAAAACTTTCATTTGGGAAGCAGATATGTTTGATCAAGGAAGCAAAAAGTACTTTTTTGACATGGCATGTGAAAAAAGGATTTGTGAGGTAGACACAATAAAATTGAACCATGGAACTTTACAAATATTTCACAGATGCTATTTTGCTTATGATATTTTCTATTTATTTTTTATTTGGATTTACATTACATTCAGTACATGACTATGAGTTTGTATTATGTCTGCACCTTCAATTTTAATAAAGAAGAACTTTTCATGCATGTAAAAAGTCAAATCACATACCTACCCTTTAACTATGCATTCTGCCCATCAAAAAAGTAACAAAAAATTATGGTTATAATGGGTAGAATATTACGTGGTTTTTATCAGAAATGTAATTGGTATTTTTACCAATCACTTGGTTCACACGGGTCTATGGTTGGTTCATGGTTTGGTGGTCACATGATTGGCTTTTGTTTTTTTTTAAACTAAATTGCGCAGGTCTCCATAAATTGGGGCTCTGTCGACTACATTGAAACTAGAAGTCTTTTACACACATTATGGGCTGCACATTCGAGTGCTATATAAATAAATGTCGATGTTTAAGACATTTGATACTCTGTACTGCTATTACATTTTCAGTCAACTTACAATTTTTTTTTTTTTTTTTTTTAGGTATTTAAAATTATAATTTAATTTTACTACTAAATAACCTTAACTAACTAACTTATTAAAACTTACAATTATATTGAAGCAACTCTACAATGATAATGATTAAGTATAATTTTATTAATTGATGGAAAACAGAAAAATACGAACTTGAAATTAGGCATTAAAATATTGAAAGTAATATTATTTTTATACAGTACTTACGTCAGGTACATGGTCTGGAATATAAGCAAACGGTCTAAATTGCCTCGGAAATATTGTGCTATTAATTTTCTCCACAACACGAACTGGGTCCAACTTTTCAGATAGACGCAAGTAGCAGATCTTTGTTTTCATCGCTCTAGCCTTAGCACCGGTCTGAAAGTTCAATGGTTCGAAGTTGCCGCCGATTGTTTTAGCCAATATCTTCACGACGTTCATTAATGACCACTGTTAAAAGAAAAGAAAGTATTTTTGTTGCCTTCATTTTTGCTAAACAACTTTAGTATACGTGTACGGGGACGGAGAGACGTATTTATTATATTCTTATTACCTTTTGTGGAATCCCTTTGACGGCTATTACGGACATTTTGCTTTTTTGTTACAAACTTTATTTATTTTACGAAAAATTATAATAAATTTCGCAGCGATACATAACCTGAAAGCCAACAATTATTATTTTATTGCAAACAATTACCACAGATAAAAAATTGTCGAATTGAAGCACAGTCAACCAAATCCGATTTTCGAAGACCACAGAAGACATAAAACTAGCAACGACAAAAATCATTATACTAATCAACTAATCTCCATAACTTACATTTTAGTTGATTTTAGCGTCAAATGGAATAGGTAGTGTAATAAGGCTGCGGCGGCGTGTGGGAATGAAACACCGGGGGTGGTATTTACTCCGGACTACAACTTACACAACTTAAATCGGACTTTCCTTGGGGTGCCTGACATTAAAACCTGGGAATTTCTTAAATTGGTATTGTGTAATGAAATTGAAGTCAATATTTTAACAGCTTTATTTTGATTACAAACAAATTAACAAGTTTCTTCATAATTAAAATAAAGTTTTGATAAAAAAAAACATAATTTACAAAAATCTTCAGCTTAAACATAATAATAATATTGTAAATACAATTTACAAATTACAAATTTAAAAATAACAGTCAAATTTTTAACAATTCAAGTCTTTTTTTTTCTTCCAATAATAAAGTCAATCAGAATTTCAAAAAAATAATAATGTCTTTGGATCATAAATCCATAAAAACCTAGCCAGCTTTAAAAAAATAATTTTGAATAAAAATTTAAACATACATAATTAAAATCACATGATTGTAGTATCTAAGGACAATTATTAAGGAGAGGAAGCTGTTAAATTCTTCTTAAAATATTTGTTACGGTCTAATGGCATGATATCATGAATACTTTTACATGACCGGTCAGCCCAAGGCAAGAACTCTTTAGTAGCAACAACACACTCCAAAAGCATTAAACAATCATCTTCAGCTCTATGGGCATTGTAAACCTCTTTTTTCATAATCCTTTTGTAAAGACTTGCTAAAGTGTAACTAATTTTCTCCGTTTCTTTTTTTTCCACATTTTTTGGTGGTTCTCTATATTCATCTGAAATTCTACTTGATTTTGAAGTTTCTAATGGCATGTCAGAGAATGAGGAACATAGTGAATCTATTTCTTTCCAGTCTTCAGTGCTTACATCTAGATCGGGCCATTCCTCACTTATAAGTGAATCTTCACTTATCAATGAATTGTTATCTCTTGCTAGCGAGTCTTCTTCCAACAAAGAGTCATCCCTAACTAAGCTTCGTGCTACTGAATCATCCCTTCTTGTAATTGACGTATTGTTTGCTAAATTATTCTTAATGATATGTTGAAAGCCAGTCAAAGAGTCAACACACAGTAAGTCTTGTGGTAAAGAGGCACAGACATCTAAGAACTCGGCCAAGAGAATTTTGTAATCAAACTTATCACCATTATGGGCAACTAGGCATGTAGGCTTAGGAAGCTCTGACAAGAACGAAGCAATAGTTCCTATATTGTCCTTGAAAATCGGTGCATTCTTCAGTGAGTCATTAGATAAGCCAGTCATTTTAGCAGCCACCGGATGTATTTTCCTTTGCGGATTAAAAAGTAAGGTCAGCTTGCTAACATACGGGACTGAGCCAAACGGAGCAGTTTTGATATCTTTTCGTAAAGCTGCTACGAAACTCAATTCTGTAATCTTAGTTTGATTTCTCTCCTGGTGCGGCAATCCTGTCGTTTCAAGGTCGAAGAACACGAAAGTTGCTATTTTGGCCATGTTTACAAGTTTGTGGTGCTGACTGTACCAGGCTCGACACAGGTCGAGGCTCCGATTCCGGTTTATCTTGAGGTTGTTTACCTATTCGGTATCTTAAATGTATGTCTTTTGGTTATATTTTCACAATACTTTTTACAAATACGATTCACAGATCATAGTTGAACAGTTCACATAAAAGCACTAACTTTGAAAGATATTGAAGTAGATTATACCACAACAACACGTACGTTAACCTTTGACGTTAACTTTTAACTTTATTTTCCCGATTTTCCCCCCCTGCCCTGGTATAATATTAGTCATTACGTTCATGATCTGATGAATGAGTGTTACCAGAACAAGAATTTTAAATACCAACAAACAATGCTTCATGAATTACGATAGGCATCATATACGGTTGCATTAGGAGCGATTTTACAAAAAAAAGGTATAGTCTGATGTACTGTTGTCCTGCTAACTGTACTGACTGAAACAACTAATTAAAATCAAATTTTAATTCAATGAGATTTGGATAACAATTTTTTACTTTTTTCTCATGCAATCTTGCACCATTAATTCGGTGATTCACCAGTTACGGTAGTGTTACCATGAATAAAAAAAAATGAATACGCCATAGATGATGGATCACTCACTAACCGTAGTCAAATAGGTTTTCAATGATGACGATTTTTTGCCAGACTTCATAAAACTAAGTGAATTATTTCGTAGGTATCATAGTGGTATATTGTAGCCGCTTAATTATTATTAAATCTATCAACAATTTTCTCCCCTATGTTCTGACAAAATGACAATTTTGAGTGCTCGCTATTTTCAACCGACTTCAAAAAGGAGGAGGTTCTCAATTCGACGCGTATGTTTTTTTTTTTTTTTTTTTTTTTGTGTGTTTGTTCAACGATTACTCCGCCAATTACGAATCGATTTGGATGATTCTTTTTTTGTTTGAAAGAGTATAGTCGCGAATAGGTCCCATAGGAATATTGTCATGATCTGATGATGAACTTTGGAGATATGGAACGGAACTCCTTGTAAAATCACAGCAGAACCGCCGTAACAAGAAAAATTGCTTTGTTTATACGTGTAGTCGATGACTGACTAAAGGAAGTGGGGAGGGGGTACGTCAACCCCCCTCCTACCACTTTCCAAAATTAAATATATCGTGTGTGGTATTGTTTGAAAGGGCTTTATGTAAGGATTTCAAACATTAACAAACAAGCACTAAAAAGTGAAAAATAAAAAGCTCTTTTACAAAAAAATATCACCGCCTTCAAAAATCACAAAATAAAAAATAACTTTAGCTTGGAAGTCGGTGGCAATACCTACATAATAAGAAACAAAACCAAAGCCGCCGACTTCCAAGCTAAAGTTATTTTTTATTTTGTGATCTTGAAGGCGGTGATATTTTTTTGTAAAAAAGCTTTTTGATTTCAAAATCTGCAACAATGAACGGCTTTTGTCGCTAACCATAGGTACCTTGTTATTATCTTTGATACAGATTGTTAATATTAGTTTTTGTTACGATGCATGATGTTTCACTCATAGAATTTTGGTTATTAAAAGTCCTACAAACGATAATAAAACAAACTTTCTCATTTGAAAGTATTTAATTTAAAGAAAACACATCGTACTCGTCATTACATTTTCTATAATCAAACTAAATACAAAGAAACACTTACAATACATCTGAAAAGAACATGGATACTCTGTAAAGTTTTTGTTTTGATCCCACTAATTAATTAAAGTGGGAGGTTGACAACTTATTTTGAACAGATTTAACAGAATGTAACATTGCAAAAAAAATACAAAAAAATATTGTATGACCTTCTAAATATTGATACAAATATTTTATTTACAATATTTATTTCATGTTATTATTTTGCTAATATTATGTATAAGGATTCTATTATCCCAAGTCCTATTTTATGTATAACAGCAGCATACATAATACTTCTGACATTAACATAACAAGTGTAAAAAGCCGCTTTAGTTAGCTGAAAGTTACACGTTATTCCCATCATTGTGATGATTTTTTTGAGTTAGACCATACCTGGGAACTTGTTGGGGGAGATTGAAAGTCAAATTCACAACTTTTAGACACATTCTTTTACAAAACCCCAGTTTTAAATGCTATAACCAAACTTTAAATACTGCCACGAAACTTAAACTGTTTTTTGCACCAAAAGTACAAAGATTAGCGTGTGTTATATTACTCACTACTATAAAGTGTTTTTTTTCTCAACAAAAACAAGTGTTTCCTGGCCAAAAAAATGTTTACTCAAAGTTAAAGTACGGCCGACGTATCTTGGCGGTCTGGAGATAGCCGTTTGGCTGCGCAATGGATCTTATAGAAACGAAATTGTTTACTGCGCAGCAATCGGATAACTTCAGGGCCGCCAAAATACGTCGTCCGTATTGTACTGAGTTTGATGGGCAGTATGAGTATGCATAGTTAACAGAAATCAATTTGTGATACATAGGGAGGTATAGTTGGTCATGTTTTAGGTCGATGTGCGCTATGATCAGCCAATTATAAGCATACAAAAAGTACAAATTACAATTTTTACATGAAAATAAAGAGCTTGCTTGTACTAAACTACAAATTAACTACATAAGTGATTGTATTATTTGATTACTATAGGAACAAAAGTCAAAATGCACAGCTATGTTCAGTGTCTTTTTAAACCCCGTAAATCAACTCAAAGTGTAACTTTCCAGCTTTAAAAAAACCGATCACCAGTCTTCTAAATCATCGTCATTTAGATCAGCCATATCGATATCATCAATAATATTTCCATCATCCAAATCCTTAGCATTTTCCGAAAGATCTTTTCCTGCATCAAGATCTAACTCTTCGATGATTTTAATAGAATCTTTCTTTTTGTTTGTTGTAGGTTTTTCGTTGACATCGACATCGGCCGTGAAATCTATGTCTGTGGCAGCAATGGTTTCGTTTTCTTTAGGAGTAGCTTCTGAGTTGTCAACTTTAGTATTTCCATGTTCTACATTACTGTCTTCAACAGTTTTGCTGTCGGTTTGCTCTGTATTTTCAGTTTTAACATCTATAGACTTTGGTGACTGTGCATTGTCGGTTTTGTCCTGCTCAATATTTTCTTGTGCTTTCTCTGATTCCAATTTGATGTTTTTGTTTGTGTCCTCTTCATCACCGATTACTGTGTCTTGGACTTCTGTTTCTATTTCCATAGCTCCCGGATTTTCGTTCTCATTTTGGCCTTCATTGGGTGTTTGAGTAATTTGTTCATAATCAGTATTCTCCTCATCAATTTCTTCATTTAAATTTTCAAGTTCCCCCAACATAGGATCTTCAGTATAATTGTTAGCCAAACAATTTTGATTGAAACTATTTTTGAGAGGATTTTTCTCTGCTTTTCCAGTCAGATGGAAAGGCTTAAAGAATACTGATGAGCCCTCTGAAATTAATTCGTAATATCAGGCAGGATTTTACAATATAGAGTACAAGATAAAAACAAATTGCTTAAAATCTCATTTTGTCAGCGTTAAGTACTGAGTTGCTTAATTCTACCTGGTGGAATATAAAAATGGGGGTTTAATGGTCTCGGCTTGTTCAGCGAAAAATGGACTTTTGAAAATCAACACTTTTTCTGGGGGGTTTACTGGGAGTATCCCGTCTTTTACTACTTCTACGAAATACGCGTATTGTACGTATTAATCGAAATATACATGAAAATGAGCCTTAAAGGCTTGACATGGGTGGTGAATCTTAACCCCGTGACATATACGGTCGAAAATGCAAAACGCTTTGTTTTAATTACGTTACAAACTCATTAGCAACCTCGCCTATCAAAACGTAATGGTAATGACTGCAATGCCGACTATCTATTTATTAGTTCCTGCTTCGGCACATAGATGGAGTTAAAACATAAGTTCTTACCAACAACAATAGGTTCCATGGAGCAGAGCCTGTCATGGTCATCATAGGTCTCACAGGAACCGTAATATATTGCAGGTTTCCTCCTCACCGACTTCCTAAGGCTCGTGATGCCATACTCGGCGAGGGCGGGTGCTAGTTTACTCCTAGACACAATCTTGGGCACGTTGAAAATTCGCAGCATTATTGGACCAATGTTCAACATACGTTTCGCGAGATTCACTTTCATCATCTGGAAAAATAAGAAGAAATTTGTGGTATGACTATAACATAACGTCACGCCTGTAATCCCTGAAGAGTTAGGCAGAGGTCAACACATTAGTACACCCACATTTAGCCAGCTATATAAATCTCATGTACAAACCACGTATTATATTCGGTTTTATCTTTACAGATAACTTGCGGCTCGAACTTTGGCTTGTGGCGCCACCTACCGGGCCCAATTGTGTTTCCAAACCATCTACCAACCCATTTAAATATACACACAAAATTGCATCCGAACCGGTTCAGCCGTGTAGGAGGAGTTAGGGTGCAAACACACATACAAAAGAATACATTACGATAATGCTGTGCTTGCAAGCATATAATTAAAAACATTGTTGCTGCATACCTTCTTATAATCGTCGAGGACTGTAGTTTTAATGTACTGTTCAAATTTTTCTAAATTGGCCTCGCATTCACCTTCAAACTCCTTCAAAATCTAGAATTAAATTTAATATGAAGAAGATCCACACATTTAGAGCTACATGTATTTAAAACATCATCATTCTTTCTTTGTCAAATTAAATAAATTCACCAGATTATTTTTTTTATAATGGGACATCATCTAATGACTAAAAAAACCCATCCTAGTTGCTCCTAATGCCCATTTGTGGCAAAGGCCTTCCTCCAATTTCTCCATCTTTCATGATTGTGTTCTGTGTTTCCAGTTTTGGAAAAGTACCGCCTTATTATAAAACAAAGTCTTTTATTAAAATAGGTTTAATTAAACCTTCGACACAGTTTTTTAATTTCGAACTTTATTTCGATAAAGTTAAAGTTTGTAATACAAAAATTGGCTCAATTGTTTCAACCTGGTTCAAGCAAAGACTTTGCTTTATTATAAGGCCTATAGAGTTTTTCCCGCCATCTCCTTCGTAGCCTGCCGCAAACCCGTCTCACTGTCTCAGGGCACCAGCTTTGTGCTATTGGGTCCACAGTTTGTCCGGCATGCGGTTGACATGTCTTGCCCAGTTCTAGCAAGGCAACCTTTTGAGCCACCAGATTTGGAGCGCAGTATGTTTGGAACTTGATCAGTTAACTTAACACCTAGTAAACTGCGCTCCATTGCTCAGCACACCTTGAGGACTTCTAGAAGTTAGTCAAAAACCAATTCTGTAAACTATAGTTTTAGAGTCCATAATAGGATGTGAAAAACATACCTCAGCGCCCATTTCATCAATTTCCTCGACCAACGCTTTCTGCATGTTCGCTCTCATTCTTGAGAGCAGAATGTCTTCATCTTGGAATATTTGCGCACACGCCTTCTTTATTACTGTAAAATGCATTTAATTCAATCAATATTGTAAAGTTAAAACCCCCTTTTACGACGGCTATGTCGTGGTCTCCTGGTCGCGACTGCGAAGCGTGGGGTCCTGGGTTTTATTGCCAGGCTGGGAAGAATTAATGGGTTTTTCCATTAGTAATTTCTCAGTAACAGCCCGGAGTTTGGAAGTAGGTGGTGTAACACCCTCTTGCCTCTGAAAGCACGTAAAGTCGATGGTCCTGTGCCTGATCTTTACCGGGTCGTGTCGGATTACAGTCCCTGGACTCTGTTCTGAGAGAGAGGGCGTGTACCTGTATTTGCGCACACAGTAGTGCACTATAATATCTGCTGTGTACTTAAGTTGATTTTAGAATGACTAGTTCTATTGAATGTAATAAAAAAAGTTGTAGCGCTAACTAAGCTTCATGTGTAGGTAATAAAGTTATTTTTCCAAATACATGCAATACAAATGATGTACAACAAATATTGTATAATATTTGTTATCATGTTTGGAAAAAATAAAATTGTAAATACAGTTAAATAACTCACCCTTATTCGTCTTCTTATCTGAAAAAGATAAAACGAAACTGTTTATTTTCCTTGCTCACAATATCAATAATAAATATATTTAAAAAAGTCCTCTGATTTCTTCGTTGGTCTAGTGGTAGCAAGGTGCGAGTGCTGAGATTGTGTTTTTGGGTTCGATTCCCAGGTCGGGTAAAGTTTTATTGAGTTTTTTCAGCAGTTGGTCAGCATCGGAGTCTGGATTTGTACCCGGTAGATAGCAATAGGATTGCCCTTTATTACGTGGGACTTAAATATAACTGACAAAATGTGGGTGTACTAATGTGTACGCCTCTGCCTATCCCTTCGGGGATTACAGGCGTAATGGTATGCCTGTGGGAAAGAATGAATGGACTATGGCTTTGGATGGCTTAAGAGGACTGGTACTATTTAAAGATGCCCCTGCCTGATCAATGTGTGTGTGACACAGATAAAATTCAATTTACCTCCTATTGGATATGTAGGAATCGTTTTGATGGTGTCCTCAGGTTGTGGCGGTGGTGGCTTTATTTCTTTCTTTGATGGTGGTGGCTTTGTTTCTTCCTTTGTTGGTGGCGGCTTTATTTCCTCCTTTGGCGGTGGAGCTGTGTTTTTAACAACTGGAACGGCTGTAAAATATCAAGGCTTTATGTTAGAAGAGTTTAGAACAGATAGGTTAAAGTACGACAAAATTATTAACGTTCATTAATGTTACATACTTGGCTATCTCAATGTCTGACTTAGTTTATAACTTAAAATAATGCTGAATTCCGATGCAACCTTATCGTTGTGTCGTACAATTTTATTCATATTCTTTTTATTCAATATTGCTTATTAGTAGGGCTGCTATCACTTAAATTGCAGAAAGAACACACACCGGAGAAAAAATTCAAAATCCCCGGACATTTGGGTGTACAAATTATCTTAAGTTTATTTTTAACTACGTTTGTTTCGATTTATCGCTTATCTTTTTCCCCTGGGACTCCCCTGACACTTAAAGGGAAACCCTTTAAGTACGCGGACAGTTTTTGACAACTCGTCCCGGACGTCCCCTAGATAAACTAGGACAAATCAGGAGAAGCCCGGACGGATGGCAGGCCTAATTGTAAGGGTTTTTTCAATTTATGTGTTGGGTGCCGTGACGTTTATCGTCCTTCCGTATCCTGGCGCGTCCGACATGTCAACTGTATAAAAAAGACAACCGTCTGTGTGCAGACTGACACTCGGACAGCTCCAGTGTCGCAACAGTCACATAAATTGTAAGAGCCCTAATTTACGAGTTCTTTGTGTGTTTTAGGCCACTATTCTTGCACGGACATACACTTTAATAGAATAATCTATAGGTTCGTTCACATGAGGGAATCGAACAACAATTTGAGGTATTTTGTACCTAAAGAATGCTTATATTACATTCAGCATGGTATATTCTAGCTTGATGATGGGAAAAGAGATAGTTTGTTTCAACAAAAAACTAAATACATACTACTTTTTTGGTCATGGACCACAGACATTTAAAAAAAATGTTATATATTTTTTTTTTAATTCTGGGCCCTTAAATATTTAATTTACACTAAACAGGAAATGGCGCAATTATTATTACACCAAACGAAACAGTGTGCTTGCTACGCTTCGCAAGCAGGATGGTGTGATCCAAGTCGTCTTGTACCTACAGGTAGATCCGTCTGAACCGATCAAATTGGGGCCTCATAGCGATCTTTTACAACAAACGGAACAATGAGGTAAATTTAGGGACTCTTTAGAAGCAAATCGTTGAGACTAAACAGCCCGATCGGATCAGACTCCTCTGTTTAGATCAGTGGTTCTAAACCATTTAGTGTTGAGGGACCAATTGACATTTTTTTTGTCTTGCCATGGACCAGCAACTAATATTCGCATCGATTCGTGGTTTTGTTTTGGCCACTAAGATGCGTCGTCGACTCGTTATTATTAAATAATTACGTGATGACGCCGCGGACCAATTCCGGTGCTTCCATAGACCACTAGTGGAGAACCACTTGTTCAGATTGATCTTTCCATGTTTGGGAGCCTTTGAGCGATGACCCGTCGATATGCTTCAATGTAAAGCCAGACAGAGTCAACGTTCAAGCAAGGTTAGTCATTGCAATTGGGTAGATGACATCAATAAATTTTATAGAATACATTATTTGACGGGCCTGTTGGTCTAGTGGTTAGCGCCCCTGACTGCTAAGCCGGAGGTCGTGGGTTCGATTCCCACCCAGGACAAACTTTGTGTGATGAGCATGATTGTTAGTCCTGTGTCTGGGTGTGATTTATCTATAATATGTATGTATTTATAAAATATATAAGTATGTATATCAGTTGTCTGGTTACCATAACACAAGCTCTGCTTAGCTTGGGATCAGATAGCCGTGTGTGAGTTGTCCCAAGATATGTTTATGTTTATGTTTATACAAAATCTATAGGGAATAACGTTTGGGCAGCCCATTAGAAGTATTCAGTTGATTGGTAGTGTCTATATAGTACTCAATTAAAGTCTTGCATCGTTTTATCACAACCAACAATAATCAGCATACATACAATTTCGGATCAATGCGTCGTTTATTCGATGACAGATGTAGATTAATTCAGTACTAGGATGGAACAAGCATCGTGTCTTTGCTGGTTCCTAAAAGCACCAAATTATCCACATTCTAATAACAATTAAAGCGACGATGAAGAAGGAAACATGGCGGTAGGAAACGACAAATAAATTGAAATTCTTTGTTGCAAATCCATATTGAATTTTTTAATGCTATTGAATAGCATTTAAGGTTCACAAAATGGAGGTCATAGCAGCCACATCTGCATCACCAGAGGCATTCAAAATGAGGTGCGGTCCTAAAGTCAAAACGAATATGTCTCCAGATTCATTTAAGTAAGTAATCTAGACTACGAGGTGTCCTGGCCATCTTTAAAATCCCAGCAAAGAGGATTTTTCAAAGGACAGACATAGGATATGATGATAAATGAAACTGAATTTATTTAATCTTGTAAAACAAAGATCGGGAAGCTTCGTAAGACACCAATCAGAAAAAAAAGAACGTATGTTTTGTTTCGCACAGCAGTAAGTGTAGGGCACACTTGTACAATCATGGCTTAGTAACTTCCATATACAGCCCAGGTCTTGCCTGGCTTAGAAGCGATATCTCAAAATAGCTACTAGATAGGAAGCTATAATATATACAGGTCATTAATCCATGTATACAGCTAATAAAAGCAGTGTTGACCGTGGAAAGCAGACCTTACGAGATTCTCCATCTCATACAGAGTTCTGTATTAGAAGTGAAACATTGAATCATCTAATATTTTCAATGTTTCCGTTGTAAGCTGGATATAATTATGGTCAAAATTGTATAACACTGCGAAAAACAACATGCAGTCCATAACGTTTGAAGAATGCACAAAAATATACAAAAGTTACCTTTTTGTTCGTTGTCAGCTTCACTCGACTCATTAGCCTTGATGTCCATCGTAACTTGGTTGAAAAATTCCGTGTCTCTGTCCGCAGTAAACTTTTCTTTGTAAATCTTTAACATATCCGGCATACGAATTTCAAGATTGTCGCCGAAAAGCCCTTCTAGACGACCCCGTATAGCGCGCTTCAGCTCTAATATGAGCTGTTCCGGCGGGATATCAGTCTTATGTTCCGGATTGTTTATAATCTCTTTAGCAACGATGGATGCGATCTGGTGGCGCCACGTGGTGGCGCGGACCATCATCCGTTCCGGGGTATCTGGTACTTTCTTTTTTTTTTGGTTGGGTTGCGCTTTGGGATTAGCTGGAGTATTCGCTATGGGCTTATCGACCTGCTTCGCAACCCCGGCAACATTTTTCGGGCGTTTAAAAGCAGGAGCACAATTGCTCTCAACCTTCTTCTGTTTAGGCTGTGGATTGTTCCAAGGTTGGTTAGGTTGGTTACCATCTCGCACATGAGAAAATGTTCTCTTAAGCGGAGATGAATTCGTGACATGGTCACCATACATTGTAGATGGTGTTAGCTGACGCTTTGTGGGAGCACGAGGTAGTTCGAGTCTTCTGTGAAAAAGTACAGCCCGGCTCTGCTCACGGGGAGGCGCATTGCGGACCGGCGGCTCGCGGAACGGTGCGTTGCGGACCGGTGGCGCGCGGAATGGTGCATTGCGGACCGGTGGCGCGCGGAATGGTGCATTGCGAACCGGCGGCTCGCGGCCGCGGTCTCGCAACTGTGCATCTCTTCCGCGGTCACGTGCTTGGTCGCGTTCGTGTCCTTGGTTGCGATCGCGTCCTTGGTCACGATCGCGTCCTTGGTCACGATCGCGTCCTTGGTCGCGAGGTGCATCCCGACCGCGATCGCGCGATGGTGCATCTCGGCCGAAGTCACGTCGAGGTGCATCGCGCCCGCTGTCGCGTGAGGGTGCCTCCTGTCCGAAGCGCGATGGTCGATCTCGTCCGGAGTCGCGAGCGGATGCGTCACGACGACGACTGCTGCTGTCACTGTTTCTGCCCTGTTGGAAATCTTGGTTCCCGCCAGACGCATTGCCCGCAAGATTCCAATCGTTTCGATCTGACCAGACACTGGGGTTCTTGCCTTGGTTACTAAACCCAAGAGGAGCCCCCGGATCATAGCCGACCATAGACTGAGCCATCAATTGTTGCGGAGTTGATTGATAGTGCATTTGTTGAGGATAGCCATAGTTGGCAGACGCATTCTGTGGAAGAATTTTGATGGTAGTTACAAAATGGAGGCTTCAAGAAAACTTCCACAATCAGGCACTTGGTAGTGTTTAGGGAGTTATTACACTTGGTCATCCGCCTGTGTTGCTTGAAGTGTCGTGATTTTTTAGCGATTAATTTTGTGTCGAAAAAAGTGAGGACGGACGCGGCTTTCTGTCACTGTGTTGTAATAACTGTTGTCCATTTTCGATCTATAAACTGATGAGTACTGACGGCCCAAACTTGGCCGCTTTGCATTTAGTGCAGATCCGTCTGCCGAAACACACGGTTATGCTCAAAGCGGCTTCGAAGTTGGATGACTGCAATACGTTTACAAAATCGATTGGAGTGTTTTTTAAAACACTCCAATCGATTTTCGTGTGCATCTAGTGACCATGATGTGTTTTAACAGAGTTCCTGATTGTGGAATGTTTTAAATATTTTTTTAAAACTAATAATTATAGAAAAGGACAAATTATAACCTCATTGAAGAGAGAAAAAACATAAAAGTTATGATGGAAATTGAATTATACTATTTCCATCGAAACTTTTAAAATGGGCTATAGACGAACGAGGAAGTAGGTGTACTAGCTCGACGATCTTTATCGATAATGTTTTACCTTTAAAAGTCGCATACTTAAGATGACGCATGGGCGAAAAAAATCGTCGAGGCATGAGTACCTGTAAGGGTCACCCCATACTAATACTGAAAACTGGTCAAAGTTTTCCATTTTTTTAATTAATAACGAACTCAAACATCACCAGTAGAGTTGAAAGTTGTGTGCAAGATATAATTACGAGCGGAATTTATAATCTTGCACGCCATTTCACAGTTTTCAGCTCTCCCTTCATTGCAATTAAGTTTATTATCAATTAATCAATGTAAACTGCTTGAGTATATTGATATTTTGATGGCTTGATGGCGCTTACTGGTCGTAATGAATAAACGTTGCCCCACACTAAGATTTCTCCTGGATCGTGGGTGCGTTTATTGCAAACATATAAAGTCACAAATACAAACAGCACAGCCAAACCCGGAACAACTATCTGTAGATCATACAAGTATTTGTTCCGCGCAGGACTCGAACCCGCGACACGCAGCGCAATAGCCAATCGCTCAGCCACTGCGCCAAACGTGCCGTCAAATCTATCGCCAACTTAGCGTTGAAACAAACTGGAGATGTGCTGAAAATTTTAAAATGCGTATCTGGGTGCCCATATCTTTCACATAGAACTTACAACTCTATCGCATATTTTATCGATAGTTGCATCTTCATAGAAAATATAACCTATTTGCAGAAAGCTTTTGCATGAAGTTACCAAGTTATAATTGTCTACCAAACATACAATTGTTTGTTATACTTTGGTTTTGGATATAGAAACCCCGGCATTAAGGCAATATATTGAATGTATGAAGGTAACAATGATTTAGGGTTAGCTGAACCGCTTGAATTAATGTCAGTTTACTGGCATTCACCTATTGATATCTGGAAAACAAACCTTTCTTAACCAAATGTTTACCTACACCCAAGAGTACTTCAAACACACCAAGTGTGTACCCAGTCTCGCTTTGGGCTTGGCGTAGCGAATGTTCACCAGCAATTAACATGCTAACAATTTGATGCCAGGTAGAAAAGTAAACCCTTTTGAGTTTTTATCTCACAAAATGAAGTTAGCATTACTGAGATGATGTAGGAACGCCAAGCTGCCCAAAAGTATCAAGATCAGTGGGAAATACGTTATAACACACAAAATATTTTGCTAAAAGGATTTTGTAAGTATTAGAACAACTCAGCTAATTAAAATCTGTTTAACATAATATCAAAATAAATTCTAGTAAACTTAAGTGATTTGGTTAGGTCGGGAGGGACTACATTTTGTTGATGCATTTGACCTCACTGACCATGACAAAGGAGCTGTACATATTTATATTGCAGTAGGTCAAGAAATAGAATTTCAGTTCCATTTTTTATATCAGATTAGTCTGTGTCAGGAAGATTCTAAAGTTAGGCCAATAATCTCCTAAAAAAAAGTGAAATGGACTTACCTGAGAAATTCCAAACATTCCACCATAAGGGAGGGATGGGAGTACCATTGATCGAGCTCTACTTTGTTCCATTTCTGCGAAACCCATTTGATAGTTAGGCTGGAGTTTATTCTGCTGATAGTAAGGCTGCTGAAGCGTTGGCTGCTGTTGGTGGTGGCTAGCCAGGTCCATCACAGCTGATGGTGCCTGTTGAGAAGAATTTTTAATTCACATAATCATTAACCATCTATACATACTTATAACATTGAGCTAAAATAATAGTTAGCATGTTGACTGCGGGAAAACACATCTGCTGTGCTGCTACTAAAAAATGCAACATTCCATGTGTATTTTTTTTACAGTGAACATACCAACAGTGTAGCAAGCCACGCTTCGGGCTTGGCGTTTCGAATTTTCGCCCACAGTCAACATGTTAAGAAATAAGTAATTTTAATAATTAGTAAAGAAATAAGGGGTCCATTGTATTAACAGCTAAGATAAAGTGATTCTTTTAAAAGGTAATTCCCAACCTTCTTCTTAATAGTCTCGACATACAGCTGCTGTCCATCCATGAACAGTCCGTTGATCTTCCGGACGAGGATGGCCGCATCCTCTTCCTCAGCAAGCCCTACAGTCACTCTCTTTGTATTGTCGCTTTCCGATGCCAAATTGTCCAATATTACATCTTTGAAACCGCATTTCGTGTGTATCAGCGTCTTTATGTCGGTGTACCGCGTCTGTTCAGAAAAGTAGAGAAATTAGAAAGAAAGAAAGAAAAACTATTTATTCACGTGAAAGTGACGCACAATACAAAAGAAAAGAAACAATACAAATAAATAAAATTGAAGTGTCTGTTAGTAACATCAACATAACGGCTTATTACTAAATGCTTGAAAACACTTTTTAAAATTTTCGTTTGTGTTTCTTCCGGCATATCTGCGAAACGGTTAGACGAATTTATACGGGACTTTCACTAGCAGATAGTTGACGTGGAGTAACTTGGGTTACTTTGGGTTATTATTTGAGAAAAAGACAGAGTATTTAGCGCAATAAAAAAACATTGCCGATAACCGACATTCATGCGGACGAAGTAGCGAGCATTAGCTAGTTTCAAAATAAAATCTATCCATTGTTGTCGGGTTTACTAACTAAATAACTAACCTTCGCCGGTAAATTATATATAGTCAGTAACATAATCGATCAGCCACTGTTTTACCCGGCAAATATTATTACGAACAGAAAGAAACGAATAAAATACACCAAAGAAATTCTGCTTCACTTGGCGATGGCGATTTGGCGTGAAAAACTGTCAAGTAATCAAATTGTCATGTCAATTATTGACAGTTAGATCTCCGATGTCGTACTGCTGTTTCAATAGTTAGGCATGGGCATGGCAAGAGTAATGTGTTGTTGTTTTTAGCATATTTTTCGCGGTATAATAATATTTTTCGGTCGCAAGCGCGACTGCTGTGCATGAGGTCTTGGGTTCGATTCCCAGGTCGGGCAAAGTGTTATTGGGTTTTTCCATCAGGAATTTCTCAGTAGCAGCCTCGGAGTCTGGATTTGTGCCCGGTTGATGGCAATAGGCTCGCCCCCTATTACATGGGACTAAAAACATAACTGGCGAAATGTGGATGTGGGTGTACTAATGGGTACACCTCTGCCTAACCCTTCGGGGATTACAGGCGTGATGTTATGATGTTATGATGATTTTTAAACATAGTAATAAATACTAACAGAAGTGAAAGGTGTAAAATGAAAAATATTCCTAGTTCGGACTTATAGGTCCAAGTTTCCTTCACCGATGTCCGTGATGTGACATATTTTATATGATTTCATTGCCCGTGCCTTTAGAAAGTTAAATGCTCTAAGCCCGTGCCCTGTTGCAAACCCACAACCCTGTGCGTGAATGGCGGAGGTCGCCTTAACTACTCAGTCTAAAGCTAAATACCTACATAAATTATATTACTACGAAGTAGACAAATCCATTTAGTAGATTATCGTTAAGGATATTTTAGGATTTTAGTCTATGATGAATTAATTTCCTCTATGGTTGACTAGCTTGGTGTCATGGCGAACGTTCGCTTTGCACTATTATTGTCAAATATTTGCAATGTTCATTGAAACTGTGACCCTGTATGTTTTATCTCAAGAAAATCTTTAATTTCGATTAATTAAGATATTATTTAAAGCCTGCCAAGATGATGATAACAATTCATGGATTTCCAGCGAAAGTACGTACTTTTTTTTGGTTATAATTTGGTAATTTTGTAGTCATTGTTTTACTTAATTTCACGAATATCTTGTTTATTACAGACAAAATATCAAGACGTGAAGATTTTAATAAAACAGGAGTGTAGTATAAATGACTTTATCCTTGATAACTTGATCAGTGATACTGATGGCACCAAAAAAGTCAGGATTGGTCTCACAGATAACACCGAAGGTTACAAAGTAATGAAATGCCTCGACGGCTATCGAATGCCTGGCAATTTTGTTTTAAAAGCGGTGCCTATAGGAAAAGCTGCCGTAAGTAAACTATATCTTTTTTTATTGCGTTTTTTATGACATCTTAAAATGCCTATAGATGTTTAATTAAAAATTTCCACCTTCGTCTAAATACACTATTGTTTGCCACATTCTATGTTGGAAGAACAGTCAAGATTAATGTTTGATTACTGGCTTTTGCTATTGTGTGGAGAGTAATATCTCTATACTGCTGTAATGTTTATGAAATTGCATATTAAGTTGGTTGGTTGGTTTGGTTGTTGGTATCGTATTACCCAGTTACTGGGTTGTGGAGTTCAGATAGGCAGTCGCTCCATGTAAAATACTGGTATTCAGCTGCATCTGGTTAGACTGGAAGCCGACCCCAACATCGTTGGGAAAAGGCTAGGCAGATGATGATGATGAATAAGTTGTATCTCATTAAATGAACAGCTGACTGTAGATAGCTGAACTTTCCAGTTATCTGTTGATAGATATTTCATTATAAAATCTAAATTAACTTCTAAGAACTGGCCTCCTTACTGCAGTGGGACAATAACAGGCTGGTATTTTTGTAATAAGTCATTGTTTCTTTTTGCGATGACAGTTGTGTGTATGGGCATTTGCCCTCTTACATAAATGTTACTTGAGTAAAATAGGCACCTCAATATGCACCTCTGCCCCTGTGTGGAATATAGGTGCAGTCTTATGTAGGGTTATATCGAGCAGAAATATTTCTACAGCATATTGAGCTGGTGCGAGCAACTATACCCAATATTATACATTTACACTACTGGGGCCTGTTGAAATCAAATTGTCAATAATTGATGAATTAGTATTAAGTTGCAAATAAAATAAGTTTTATCGTTTCTATTCTATATTCCGGCAACTTTCAAAACTCTAAATCTTACTGACTTGTTGTAAATGTAAAAAAACAGAGAATTTAGATTAGCAGACATTCCGGAAAAGCCAATTTTCATATTTAAAATTCAATAAAGCAAATCCTTTTCTCAGTTTCAGTTGATAATATTGTATTATGTTGACAGTATTTACATATTTATTCAGTAGTATTTTCACACAAATTTAAATTTTAAATTATTGTAGTCTTTATATATTCCATGTACAGGAAACAAACTAGATTATTAAGCAAATAAATATGAAATTACCTTCTACTTTTTATTGAGACACTTTAAATTGATCACTTAGTAGTAGTGAAATAGTTATGCATTTAAGTTAAATTCACTGACTTAAATTTCAGAATTTTATTAAAATGTTTGCAATCGGGAAAATATTTGGTTTTGTAAAGTTGCATTGTGTACCCTACTATTTTATTTATTTGTATAGAATTTAGAGATAATATTTGTTTAAAAAATATACATCACATTTTTAAACATTTAAAAATATTTTTCATTACCTTTAATGGTTTACCTTTCTCAAATAAATAAAGTAAATAATTAATTTATAGGGAAAAGCTGTTCTGGTAACTTCGCCAGAAGCACCACCAACTTTAGGAAACTATCAACAGGTGCGTCTATCATCACATTTAACGTTATCTGGCACTGATACAAAATACAAATATTTTAAATACGAAAATTGGCCTTCTGAACTGCAGCAGTTGTTTTGTTATTGGAACATCAGTAACAGAGAGAAAATGTTACTTCACTTCAGAGAAAGCAGCAATGTTCTTCATTTATAAATTGATAATAAACTACAAACATCGCAAATAGAGTTTAAAATCGCGCGTAATCGTGCAATTCATTTATTCAATCATTCAAAACGTGTGTTCGTTATATTACAAGCAATTTTCAACTTTATTTCTGTTGAATTTTAGTTAATTATCAATCAATAAATGAACAATGCTCAATGCAAGGAGCTTTGAGTATAAGTCTGTCCCTATAAGGTTGGTAAACAGTTAGGTTTTTTGACTGCAGATAAGTTGGCCAATAGTTAAATAAAGATAGAAATCCAAAAGATAGTAATCTGAAATGTAACACTAATCTGTTACTAAGGTCCCGATAACAAAACTTCTAACAGTTGACGATTCTAATGTTGAAACGGCGGCATTTTTTTAATTTCGTGGTTAATTCGGCCAGTGTGCAAAGTGAATCAAGTGTTACTGTTGAAGTTCAGGTCAATTTCTTAAAAATATCTGAACAGTTAATGTGAGTATTTAGACTTCTATTTATTGTGAAAATAAATAACCTATGGAATATTGATATTATACTAATTATCTTTTCGTTTTTAGAATGAGCAAGTCAAGGCTCGGCCTCTTTCAAAGGATGAGGTGGGACTGCTTCTAAACCTGATTTCCAAGCATCGGGTCATCACAAACACATCTACAAATGCTTCAAGCAATAAAATGAAAGTTGATGCCTGGAAATCCGTGGCACACGCGTTCGGAGTGGCCACGGGTGAATTCCGACGAGCAGCTCAACTCAGACTCAAATGGGAGAATTTAAAGAAAAACGCAAGAAGGCGTAATATTATTATAAAGCAAAATAATTCAAAGGTTTGTACTATGTAATTATATTCAATTTTATTCTATTTACATCTGCTTTTTGAACAGTTAATCAAGGTCAAAATTCAAATTTTCTTATGCATTGTATGATAATAAAGAAAATTTACGCGACGCGACACTAAAATAATACATATTTTTACATGTGGCATAATCACTAACACAACCCTCTAAGACAGTATAGTTTGTAGCCAATTATTATAATTTCCCATGTGACATCAGCACAGCCCCTTTAAAATATCCTTTATTTGCAGACAGGGGGTAGACGCAGATATATTCCACCAGATGAAACGCTAGACCGCGTGGCCGCCATGCTGGGTGCCTCACGCACCGGCGTCAAGGTTGAGCTTGATGATGATAGCGAAAGTGACACGCCAGTATCAGAATTCAGAGATGTGGAAAGCCCACAGACGCACAAAGAGAAATTGATATCCAGTTATGTCACAGAAACATCAAATAATGGGAAACCGTCCAACAGTATAGTAGTTCAGACATTCACATTTACGGAACCAGAAGAAACAATTCCAGAAGGGAAGTCTATTGAGTTCTGTGCCATTAGTGGTGGTGAAGAAACTTTACAGGAGAATAACATACAAGATAGCCCTCGTGAGTAATCTGCGTGTTTTTAATATTTTTTCGAACAAAAAGTAAGTAGGCACTTGTACAGTCGGAAAATTAACAAGTTGACCATGTTTAGGTCGAGTTTTACTTGCTATGACGAATTCAAATACCGGTTAATCTCTTGAATGTCGCGTGTAATGCATAGGTACATAAGCTCAAAGACAAGCGCAGGCGCACAAAATCCCGACACTATGCTGTAAACCATATCCATAACACCAGATAACAGTTTTTACCTACTATAGATGAAAAATTTAAAACGTATTTGAAAATCGCTTTTTCGTTTCGCGAGTACAAATAATAGGTGGAGTACAACATTTTATTTTATGTGTTTTATCTAACTACAACATGAAAGTATTTGTTTCTTTTTTACAGCTGTCAAAGTAAGAAATCTAGCAGAAGATGAACAACAGTCCCGGATAGATAAAAACCAAGCTTTGGCTGCATATTTTCAAGCTAAAGCAGAAAAAGTCCAATTGGAAAACGAAAAATTAAGATTAGAAATAGAATTATTAAAAAATAATAGAAGATCGAATGTTTTTAACTCCTAATTTTTACCCGACTCGTGTAGCCTAAAAGAAGTGTTACGTTTTTATTCTACACTGTTGCATTATATAGTTTTAAGTATCAAGTAAATATAACAATTCATAAGTAATATTAATGGACTCATTTACTTAAATATAAAAAAAAACAATTGTTTTACTCATTCACAAAAGGATTAGGAAGTAAGAAGCAAATAAATTAGTTTACGACCTATATTGGAATACAGGAATTGAGGAATGAATATTATTTTATTTTAAAAATTAATGTTGTCCTTCCCTGGAAATTACTTCTTTATCGTGTGTGTTTATGTATCTATCTTATATAGATATTAAATGCTTTGTCCTGTCCTGTAATGACTAACTTACTGACGGACCAACGCACAGCCTAAACCGCTGATTGTAGAGAACTGAAACTTGGAGGGTGTGTTCTTTGTATGATGTAGACATCAGATAAGAAAGGATTTTCCGAAACTCACCCCCTAAGCGGATTAGACGGGGGTCCAAAGTTTGTATGGGAAAACGTGATTCCTTGGTCCAATCTACTTAAAATTTTACATAAAGGCTTCTAGAAATAATTTAATTAATTAATAATTTCGAATAAAGACTTCTACGAGGACGAAGTCGCGGGCAGTAGCTAGTAAACATATAAACTTAGATACACATAGAACCAAACCCTAAACAAACAATTACCTGTAGGCAATTACCACAAAACATCACGTTTAAATTTCCTGAAGGAGGCAATAAACATGATATGAAAAACTATACCAAGTAACGTGTTTCTGGCAAATAATTATAAAATACTAATACCAGCCTATTATTGTTGCACTGCAGGGCAAAGGCCTCTTCTCATACAGAGAATCACCACGCTTGCTCAAGGCGGATTAGCGATTTCAGACTAATATTAATTATAAGTCCAGGTTTCCTCACGATGTTTTTTTTTCATTCATCGAAGTCTAAGATAAACTTAGAAAATACACAGGTCAAAAAAAAAATCTACTAAAACAGTCCTACATTTTGTCAGTTATAAAGTCCTAAGTAATATGCAAGCATTATTATTGTTTATTCTCTTTTCAGTCAAGCCTGCCATCGCAACAGAGCACCTTCGACTCCCGACCTACTTACCAAAACCAGACCAGAAATGATTACTCCAGTGCACCCCGGAATGACTACATGAGTCAATCCTCTAATGACTATAACAGCCAAGGGTCTCATGGACCCATTCACGGGTCCAGTGGGCCGCATGGCTCTGTGGGGTCTGGACCACCTCATGTCTCCGGTGGGCCACAAAGCTCAATAGATATGGCTCGACCTTCACCATGGGCTTCTGGGGGCGCCAACTCAAGCCAGTGGAATACACCAATGGCGGCCCAAGTACCACAAAATACTTTCGGCTTTACTTCTCCTCAAGCTAATATTAACTCTTCATATGCACAGCAGGTAACTACGTGACAAGAAAACGTACTTCTTGAAAAAAAAAAAAAATTGTTGGAATAGGTGGACGTCCGTCCGTCTGTCTGCCGATTGAATCGTTTAAACCGTAATAGCTATAGAATTGAAAGTTTCACAGAATGTTAATTTACAACACAACATATCAACATAAAATAAAAATACATAAAAGTAAGAAATTACTTGACAGTCCTTTTAAATTTTTTAAAAGCGGTTTTTGTTTTG
Organism: Hoplodrina ambigua; assembly: GCA_949774945.1. Classification (NCBI taxonomy): domain Eukaryota; kingdom Metazoa; phylum Arthropoda; class Insecta; order Lepidoptera; family Noctuidae; genus Hoplodrina; species Hoplodrina ambigua. Next base: position 3,700,355 of record OX458990.1, read on the forward strand.
CAATCTGGGCTTGACTTTTATTTGTTTAAATTTTATTCAAAAGGAACAACAAACAGCTACATTATACAGACTACATTAATATTATTTATTTTGTGTTAAAAAATCGAATAAATAAATAAATAAACTTTGTTTTCATATGATTAATACAATTCGTAATTAACAGCATCAGCCACATCAAAGTCATCCGCGGACTGAAATAAGGCCGGGCTTCTCCCAAGGCAGAGCTACAGACCAGAGCTATGGCTACACACCCAAAAGCAACGTACCTGAGGTGGTGCCGGTAAGTACTGCTTGTATTGTTATGAATTGACCTTAATTCTGCCAGAACGAGCCAACCCGCAATATCTCTATTTCTTATTCTTATCTTATATAAATTCATTACTTCAAGCTAATTCAAATTAATAAGCTCGCCCCCTATTACTTGGGATTTAAACATAACTGGATAAATATTTGTGTACTGATGAGTACACCTCTGCTTAACCCTTCGTGATTACAGACATGATGTTATGTCAAGCTAATTCTTTATGCTAAACGCATTACAGTCAGCATATCCAAAACGTATGCTTGGAATAGTTTTAAAATTGACCAGCGTTAAATATCAGGAATCGTTACAAGTACCTACATTCTTGGGAAAATGGGGGGATTTTCGACGTGGGGTTGGTTCGTTTTGACAAAACTTAGGGTTAACCTAAGCAAAATAATGATATCCAAAATTTAAAGTCAGGTTTAGACGCAAAACTCCTGATATACATATTTTGTTTAAGAATCAAAATCAATTATCATTATTGTCTGTTTAAAACTTTATACAATAATTTTCTAGATGCCTTTTTTTTTTTTTTTTTTTTGAGGTGGTAAAAATCATCAAATGACTCCTTCCGCTCTGGGTGGGGCGGAAGGGACTGTCAGACTTTTACTGACTAAAAAACCACACTGTTCCTTCTGTTGCCCTTTACACCGCCATCTCTTAAAACAATATTATGGTAACAATACTTGATGATTTCTGTTGATGGATTTGTAACTCTCGGCGCTGAGCTGAGTGTTCAAATTCCAACATCAGAAATTACAAGGAATATTAAAATAATATTGTTTTAAGAGCTGGTGGTAGGGACCCTGTTCACCCATCCAGTTGAGGGGTCAAGCCTCGCTTGCTACGGTCAAGACTTGGATGCGCGTTAACTTTGCAAGTCAATACCCCTCCGTGCTACAAGAGCACGTATTGCCGTCATACCGGCTGTCATACCTCACCTATGACATTTATCACGGGAAGTCAGAAACCCGAAATTCTGACAACTGTAGAAACCTCAAGGTTTACGGTTTTTTCCCAGTAATTGGGTCGCGGAGATTATACGGTCCCAACCGTAACCCCGCGTTAATGAATTTCTGTTTCAGCTGTATTTCGTTACGTTTTTCCAAATGCGCGCCAGAGTATAAGTGTTTTCTTACATACCCTTAAAAAAAGCAAACGATTATGTTTATAAATAAAATAAAATAACGAATCTATCAATTAAATCCAGAACAAAACAAAACCTAAGCTCTATTCGTGTGTTTCAAGCAAATAATCTGTCAAGCCCCGGCTGACTTACCGGTAACTCAGAACAATAAAAAATCAATTTTGTCTCATTACGTGGGACTTGAGTAATAAACAAAATAAAGTTCCAATCAATCAGCATATTTTTGAAAATGAAATGAGACTTCGGGGAATTGATTATCTTAATAATTAATTAATTATTAATACATAACATTTTCATTTTTTTTATTAAGTTCAATAAAAAATCAATGCGAAGAGTATCAAAATTCAAAATGTTAAAGATACAGAGACTTTGTAAGATAACCCGCGAAATTCAAAACTATTTTTTTTTTTACAAATTTCATCAGAAGTCGTCATATTTTCGCTTTCATTTTCATTAAAAATAATTTCCATAGAATATTGGTGTCATAAATGATGATAATTTATTAAATATGTAATCATAATTGCTGCATGTGAATTTTGATCAACATTCAACGTAAAACAGCGCTTAAAACTAAAGACAAGCATTATTTTTTCGTTGTATGTGTTACTGTAAATATTTTAGTCAACAAAGGTGATGCATTTCATGTCTTCTCCACTAAAACTAACAAATATAATGATACGAGAGAACAAACAAAATCAGTAGAAACGCATCACTTTTAAAAATCGTGACAATTTCATAACATTGTTTGTCCGTTGTTGGTAGGCAAATTCCCGTTACCGGTGGGTCAGAAAAACAGAACCAGAGCCGAAAGTCTCTAAATCACCTCATTCAGACGACGACTGCCCTAGTCCTTCTTCGGCTGATGATAATCTTGACGAAAAGTTACAGGATGTTATAGATAACTTAGAGGAACCGACTCCCGATAAACCTAGCAATCAGTCCGGTCCCTCTGACGCCCAGATCAATAACAAAGCCAGGAAAAGGGAACAAGCGAAATTGAGAAATATTAATCTTCTAACGAACGGGCAACGGAAGCGTCTCTATTTTTGGTTAAAGCGAGGAAAAACCTTCATGGAGGCTAGGGAACTATGCGTTATCCGTAAAAATCAGGTTCCGGAGTATCCAGCTGCTAAGGCAGAGAAAAAGAGAAAGGATCGAGAGATTGCTCTTCGAAAAATGAGCCCCGAGAGAAGAGAGAGGGCATTAAAGGTGGATAGGCTGAAAGGACGTGGTCTTCCGGGAATGCCATCCCCAGAGACGAAACCTGAACATCCCCCCATACGTGTCTGCATTTCTGATGAACTCGGACTTATGACTGCGGAGAAAATCGAAAAGCTTCAGGACAAAATTCTGGAATCTGTCGACGCTGAAACAGAGGGAAATGGCCCAAACTTTGTGGGTTGCGCGACAAAGTCTGGCTGCCTTATTCTTAGTTGTGCGAATCAACAGACGCTAGAATGGCTAGAAAAGCAGGTCGAGACTTATCAACTATGGGAGGGGGCGCACTTTAAAGTCATTGACGTAAGCGAAATACCTAAACGGGCCATTGGAGTCAGTTTCGTAGCGGATCCTGAACTGGATGACGAGGCTATTTTTAGGATGCTTAAATCTCAAAATAAAGGAATTGACTTCTCTGACTGGTGGATTACTAGTAAGAAACCTGAATTACCAGCTGGTCAGACCGTAACCTTTAATTTTGGTGAAGCCTCACTTGAACAACTTGCCCAAAGAAACTACTTCGTTTTCCTTGGACTAAAAAAAATAAAAATTAGAATCAGGAATAAGAAACCTAATGTGTCCACTGAAAAAATACCCGGCATGGAACAAATGGGTATGCCGCCAAAAGGACTAAAGGGTATGGCGCCAAAGGGTTTAAAGGGTATGGCGCCTAAGGGACGAAAGAGTATGGCGCCTAAGGGACGAAAGGATATGGCGCCTAAGAGAAGAATGGGTATAGCGCCCAAGGAACGAATGGGTATGGCGCCCATGAATCAACTGGGTATGGCGCCCATGGGACCAATGGACATGGGGGATATGGGTATTCCGCCTATGGGACCAATGGATATGGCGCCTATGGGACCAATGGGCATGGGGCCTATGGGACCATTGGGTATGGGGCCTATGGGACCAATGGGCATGGGCCCTATGGGACCAATGGGTATGGGGCCTATGGGACCAATGGGCATGGGGCCTATGGGGCCAATGGGCATGGGACCTATGGGACCAATGGATATGACACCTATGGGTAAAATGAGTTTTGATCCTGCTGCATCGACTACGGCAGTAATGCATGGTCACCCCGGAGGTTTCTCCTACGCTCCATCTTTTTCTCAATCGAAACAATTCAGTGGTGGGAAAAAGGCGAAATATTTCACTGGTTGGAATCAGCCGAAACAGTTCGGTGGTGGGAATCAGCCGAGACAGTTCGGTGGTGGGAAACAGCCGAGACAGTTCGGTGGTGGGAACCAGCAGAAAAATGTCGGAGGTGGCAATCAACCGAAAAATTTCGGAGGTGGCAATCAACGAAAAAAATTCGGCGGTGGCAATCAACCGAAGAAATTCAGAGGTGGCAATCAACCGAAACAGTTTGGTGGTGCCAATCAGCCGAAACAGTTCGGTGATGGTAGCAATGCCAATAATAATAAAAATCAAGGTGGTGCTGGTAGTAATGGCGGCGCTAATATTAAAACTGAAAAAAAAATTAAAAAAATAAGCCCCAGTAAAGCGAGAAACAGAGCGCGTAGACTGGAAAATTGGAAAAATAATAACCCTGGTATATTCAAAAAAGATCCGAATAATGTTCCTGAAAAAGAACCGCCCTCTTAAATGATCTGACCTATTTTCCATTCATTTAATTAGTATTAGTATTTATAAGACATGACTATTGATTTAATTAGTATTACTATTTATAAGATATGATTTAAATGCTTTTAATTTAAGAGATATATAAATTGTTACTCTACGCCAAAAATCCAAAAAAATATGTTAAAAGTCAAAATCAAATCATTAATTTCAAATAAGCCATTAAAAGGTACTTTTGAACGTGATATATTAGAAAAGAATTTACTCTAGTTGCTTCTTCTAAAACGTAGTTTCGGATGGAGAAGAATGGGCACTCCATACATATATGTTAACTGTAGACCTTCAGAATCAGATCCTATTCCATACATTTCCCTTAATGCGCTCCTGGCAAGACTTGAAGACTCATCTAGTCGCTGGCATCACCCGTCATTTGAAGAAACACTTCATTAATTTTTGAGGTTCGTTGGTTTTAACATCTAACTTCTTATTATGGTTTTACTCGGCCCTCGGTTCGGTTGATCTTTGGCTGCCCCGTTGGTCTCGTGGTCGCAAACGCGAGTGCGTGGGATCCTGGTTTCGATTCCCAGGTCGGGAAAAGTGTTATTGAGTTTTTCTTAACGAATTTCTCAGTAGCATCCCGGTTGGTGGTATGACATCCCCGTGCTTTAGAAAGCACGTATAGCCGTTAGTCCTGATCTTCACCGGTTTGTGTCGGATTGCGGTCCCATCGGACTATGAGAGCGAGGGAAGAGTGCACCTGTGTTTCGCACACACTTGTGGACTATGATATCTCCTGTGTACTTGGCTATAGTCTCCATTGAGATTGGCGGCCGTACATGACTGACATTCGGGCGGGAGGATATTCTTTTCATGGTTTTACTACAACGTTGGTCAACTGGCTGCAGATCATAAGGTCCCAGGTTCAAATCCTGGGTCGGGCCATAAAATTTTTGGGGTTTTCTATCAAGGAATTCTCTGTAGCAATCTGGACTTGCGTAGTCGGTTGTGCCACACTCTCCGTATCTCGGAGTGCATAAAGCTGTTGGGTCTGCATCTGATCTCTCTCCGTTCTTGTCTGACTGCTACCAATCGGACTATGAGAGTGGACGTAAGAGACAGTGTTCTTATCCTATCTACAAAATTGCACCCAGTTTAATTACTAAGGCACTTTGCACACGGAGCAACTTAAGTTAAGGCAACTGGCAAATCTTTAAAAGTTTCCTGTAAAAGTTGATAGTTGCTATAACGTTGCCGGTTTCCGCAACTTTTTGGTAATTTGTAAGCAACTTTCATAGCCGAGTTGCCGTAGCGACACTGGCATTGCCGGGCACACGGAGAGGAAGGGAGGGTGTGAAATCGCCCGAAGCGTTGCGATTGACGGTTGAGAACAATATTTAAAAGTTGCCAGTTACGGCAACTAGCAACTAACTTAGTCATCGATTGCAGCAACTGAAAACTGTTGACGATTGCCGCAACTCGAAACTCGAGTTGCTGTGTGTGCGCAGTCCAATTGAAATGTATGTAAACAGCTAGTTGCCAGTTGCTGCAATAGTTGCTCTGTGTGCAAAGCGCCTTATATACCAATATGACTTTCTTTGACCTTCAATATCATAACCAGAACCTTCCCAGTTAAGGTCCTGAACAAATAAATTATTACATTTAACTTTTGACATCGATTAGTGTCTTTTTAAACCATTTTTACATAATGTTTACTGACATTTAGTAAGTTATGAGAAACTTACAGCCGACACGTCAAGTGGAACCGCGCCACGCTTTGAGGAGCATCGAGACTGTGGACACGAGTGTGACGCACCCAGCGATGCACAGCCGATATCCCACGAGCCAACCTTACCAGGACAAACCGGCAAGTGTACTTACCATTTATAGTTATCGATACTAATATTTTTAAGTCTTTGTTTGTTTGTAAGAGGTAATCTCTGGAAGTACTGTAGGCTTACTCTTGAACAAAATCGAGAATGAGATTGGAATCGACTGCATGTTTGACTACAGCGATTGACATGAGGTTGCCATACAAATGAAAACGTAAATTACCAAATTTTAAAATATTAAATAACTCGTTAATTCTATAAATAAATGTCTTCTTATATTTATTGGAATTTAAACTGGGTCGGATGTACATGTAATGACGATTCCAATCTCATTCTCGATTTTGTTCAAGAGTAAGCCTACTGGTCTAATGACAAGATCACTGATAGAAAGCTACACTATTGGCGAGTGTCATAGGATATGTTTTTTGGTTTAATTGACTTCCAGGCGGACGAAGACGGACAGGATCTAATATTGTTAGAATTAACCTATATCGTTCGTCCGTCCGACAATGTTAACAGAATATTTATTATGGTAAAAACTTTGTCTAATCTCATTGGTAATAAAGTACAACTGACTACTACGTTTCAAAAGGTTGGCGCGACGAAAGCTTATATACTAAATCCCCGAAAATATACGAATATTCGACAACAACCGTAGGGCAGTAGCCCACCAGACAAAACATCCGTCTAGTCGGAGGATTCTTCCTTTTCAACGGAGGATGAGAAACTTACACCCTGTTTCTCCTACATCTAAAGTAATGTAATTATAATGACTGTTGGTGCGAACTCTATTTCTTACTACAGGTTTTCTTTTATTTTTTTCCTTTATTTTATTTTATTTCATTAGGGATAATAAACAGTAGCGTATAATAGTGTGATCACAATACATAGTTAGCAGGAGTAGCATATACACTACTAACAACGATATCCACAAATTATTTTACAAGATAGCTAGCTGTTAGCGAAGACAATACCAATTTGAACTTAACCTAGTGTAAATTATATATATAATATTATGTGTAAATTATAATTACATGATATTCCAATAGACACAAATTTAAGAACTCTGTGGTTGGTACTGTACTATTAATAAAATGTACTGTTAGTGCCATAGGTCGCCCAACTAAATGCAAGCTATGCTTTTCAAGCATTTTTTTTTAACCTATCTCCTTGAACTAATAAATGACCGTTTCAGCTAACCATTATGAAGGACAACTTCCAAGGCCCGACGCAGTACAATATAAGCAACCCAGGAGGTCAGTCGGGCAGTCACTCAGGCCCAGGAGGGCATCAGTCGCAGTACGCTTCGACCGCAGCATCGCCTTGGCAGTCACAGGTGAATAATATAATGAACTAGATAGCGCTGTAAACTTCATACCGCAAGGTTTTTAATATTTTTTTATTGAAGCGGACAAAACAAAAAATAAACTATACAAATCGGTCGAGTTTTTGCAAGACTAACGCATAGCAAATTAATATTTTATCTCAATAATAATTTTAGTTTTATTTTTCGGAATTCGGTATTAGGTAAAACATAAACAATAGTTCTTTAAAATGATATGTGTGTATTTTTAAGTACTGAATAAAATAAATTCAATCATCAGCGAAAAGCCATTGTTGCTAAAGCTTCTTCTCTTACAGCCACAACCAGCAAAGGCCCCATTCTCAAAGCCGAGTCCATCGTCATATGACAAACAATACGACGATAGGAAGTACATTCAACCGGACAGCAGGGATCCTAAGCCTCTGCCAGTAAAACCTGACACTCAAGACAGAACTTACAAAGACTATGAGAAGAGACGTGGGTTCTCGCCAAGGCGGTCTCCGAACGGAAGGAGAGCATCACCCGAACCCGGAAGAAGAGTGTCTCCGACCGGTAGGAGAGTTTCTCCGACTGGTAGGAGAGTTTCTCCGTCTGGGAGAAGAATTTCTCCACATGGGAGGAAATTTTCTCCGCCTGTAAAGAGAGTGCCTCTAGGTAAGATTTTGATAATATTTGAAAGTTTTGTGGTTTTTTAACTGTTTTTTGCTTTTGACACATCTCAAGGCTGACTGCCTCGTTGGTCTAGTGGTCGCAAGCGCGATTGCTGTGCATGAGGTCTTGGGTTCGATTCCCAGGTCGGGCAAAGTGTTATTGGGTTTTTCCATCAGGAATTTCTCAGTAGCAGCCTCGGAGTCTGGATTTGTGTCCGGTTGATGGCAATAGGCTCGCCCCCTATTACATGGGACTAAAAACATAACTGGCGAAATGTGGGTGTACTATTGGGTACACCTCTGCCTAACCCTTCGGGGATTACAGGCGTGATGTTATGTTATGTACACATCTCAAGGCCAGCTCCCTTAATTAAAAGTGTTTAAATTATACATAGACAGGTCAGAGGGCAATTCTTGTATTTAAAAAAAAAGTTCGCAATCTCATCTCAGTCTACAATCAATGTCAAAATACATACATACATAAAATCATGTCTGAATCCCTGAAGGGCTAGGCAGAGATTTACCCATTAGTACACCCACATTTCGCCAAGTATGTTTAAGTCCCATACAATAAGGGGCGAGCCTATTGCTATCAACTGGGCACAAATCCAGACTTCGAGGCTGCTACTGAGAATTTCCTGACGGAAAAACTCAATAACACTTTGCCCGACCTGGGAATCGAACCTAAGACCTCATGCTCAGAATTCGCGCTTTGCGACCACTAGACCATTGAGGTAGTCAAAATTGTAGATAAATTACAGACAGCTCTTAGAGTAAAGACCTGAGTTCCAGCAGTATGAACAATAAAGGGTAGAATAAAAGAAATCTGTCATTAATTCTGCCACCAGATCATCGTGTGCCAGGTCATCACCCCGCCCCCCACCACCCGGGTCGTCGTGAGTCGCCGCACAAGAGACCGTCGCCGGTCAGACGCCTGGTCTCTCCGCCGAGACGGGCCTCGCCCAATAGAAGACCTTCGCCCGGAAGAAGGGACGACCCTCAGAGGATGGGCAGGTAGCAATGGTTAACTTAACACCAAAATATGACAAAATTAAAGTTGAATTGTAACTGTTTCAAAACGAACGCGATACAAAACTGTGACGTCATTTATTGCCCAACTCAATTTCAATTAATTTTACAGCAACCAAAAAATATCATGTTACATTTAATAAAAAAAAATATCAGATTTTTAGGACCAAAGTAAAGTGATTTTAAGAGATGCCTTGGAATTTAATACGTTAATGATTTCTAATGGTGTTTTACTACCCAATTCAAAACATGTATTGCTTAAAATGTCATATACAAAAAACAACATATTTTTTTAATGTTTAGCCACAAATTAGCATGCTTAAATTAGAAAAATGGGCTAATTTAATAAACAATTTTATTTCTAAATAAATATATTTTTAAACATTATTATGTAATAAATAAGAAGAGAAAAATTCATTATAATTTGAAGCGAACCAACATACTTACAAAAGTCAATTTCAAAAGTAGGTACTCACCGGAGCGCCATCATTCAGAGAAAATGGACAAGTACTCACAAGACAAACTGAAGCAAGTCCGGCCCGCGTACGAGCCGACCGCTCATGTAAGTACTACTTTTCACTGCACATGATAGCACATTACACTATGCCAGGGGTGGCCAACCAGTCGATCGCGGCTATAAGTAGATTCGAACCTAGTTGCAATGCTCACACTAACATACGTAGAACTTACTAAAAATAATCTTTAATTTAGTTGTATTTTAAGTTGATTCAGTTCGCTGTCGAAATATGCCCATCCGTTAACCAAGCTGAATCAGTCTGCTTCTCGGGGTCGAATTTTCAGTGTGACAGATGTCAAAAACGTCATATTTTCTAACGTCAGTTGACCTCTTAATAAAATAAAAATTGTACTCGTAAGTAAACCTGTTTCCTATAAATATAGTGTAATGTTAATTGTGTGCAATAAAATTAAATGTTAAGCTAATGGAGAAGTATTCATTTTCTAATTGGTAAATCACACAGTCTGGACAGTAAACAGTCGATCTTGGGGGTTTTTAAGTTGGCTACCCCTGCAACATACCGTTTTATAATGGCTTGCCCTCTCACTTCATTGCTATAGAAATGACAAGGACAAGTATTATTCATTCAGTGTTTATAAATGCAAATGTCAGATGCAAAGCTGACTCACGGACCCACAAAATAACTTGAGAGTGGCCAAATTTAGTCGTATTATGTGAAAAGGACTAAAATGTTCTATTGTGTGCAGGAGATTTTATTTTATAACCGTATAACAATAGAGTTATTTATTGTGTGTGTATTGTACTATCATACAAGTTTAATAATCTTGTTGATATCATAAAACGCGTATATTATGTTTTGTTTTTTTTTCGATGTCGTTATTATTATTTTAATTTATATGCACTTGGGAAATAAAATTAATTTTGACAAGCAAGTGAGTAAGAAACTCACAATTTACATAGAATTATGAACATAAGCTGTCGAAATTGAATAATTCAGGACACAACAAGATTTATTTAACCCTGAGTTCATCGTACCAGGGAACGAAATATGATTTCTACATGTTATGTCCACCGTCTTTGTTTTTTATTTACACTGGACAAAAATGTGAACAAAACATGGATGAAATAATGAGAAATCTGGACTGGCTGGCTGTTTAGCCTGTGATTGGCGATTGTATAAGTCCGAAGCGGATCGTGAGTTGTATTTAAGATCGAAGTTTAAAACTTACCGAATGAGAAATAATAAAAATGAGTGAAAAGAGCTGTTGCCGGATAATTAGAAGTTTTGAAAGCTCAAAAAACGTTATCCCAGACAAGCAGAGTATGGGTATATTTCAAAAAGAGATTCACATACATGACACACACAACACGCCTATCAGATGACTCGACAAATTACTTACCAGTCAGAAAAAAAAGGAGAAAAGGTAACTGAAAAAAGAGACGAGAGTGCCTTCAACATTTAAGTTACAGAGAGAAATAAAATTAAATAAGACTTGTCCTTAAACACAGAAAACCGGAGTCACAAAAGTCACAGACTTTGGATCCATGAAGACAAGCTGAGCTGAATACAAAAAAAAATGGTTAAAGAAGGGATGATGGAGACAAAGTGTCATTCCATTCTGTTTGAAAACTTACAAGTTATTAATTATTTCAATATAAAACGATAATTAAGAATATAAACTGGAATAAGTAAATTATAAAACACTAGCGACCCGCTCCGGCTTCGCACGGGTGTAATGTAGATACATAAACCTTCCTCTACAATCACTCATTCTATTGATGAAAACTGCATTAAAATCCGTTGCGTTATTTAAAAGACCTAAGCGTTCAGACGGCGGAAAACGACTTTGTTTTATACTGGCCAACTGGGCCACTGGCTGGTCTGGGTGACTTACGCGATAAGATGAGGAAATTCACGAAGAAAATATCATCCAATATGATATTCTAAACTACATATCTCTTCAGTTTTACAAGAATATAAATCAAGTATAAAATTCCAAGAAGAATCGTGCCGGGCAGTATTTCAATTCTACCGTCTCGAGCTTGCTGTATTGCAGCAAGTCTTTGAAAATCTTCGATTTAGTTACATAGTTCAAATATATCTTTAAATCTGACCACAAGCGAGGCTTGTCTGGAGATAACTTATAAACTACAATTATGCTGAACGTATCAGTTGGAATTTCTCAGTAGCAGCCTCGGAGTCTGGATTTGCGCCCACTATTACATGGCACTTAAATATAACTGGCGAAATGTGGGTGTGGGTTAAACTAATAAGAAGGCTGTAAATTGCTGAAACGATGGAATGTTGATACTTATTTTTAACATAACCGTGTAGTAAGGAGACCTGGAAAACAGTTGACTACTTGGCTAGGCAGTACAGCACATTAATAATAAAGAGCGTCCATATATTATTAAAACTACATATAACGATGCAACACTTAAATATAGTATACAAATAATACTTTCGTAAGCAAAGTTCAAACTTACAATCGTTTTTTGCTTCGTATGGTAAATTAATACTGTAATAAAATTTACAAAATACTAGCGAACCTGACAGCTTGCCCGAACTGCTTGCAACGCCATCTACCGGGTCCAATCGTGCATCTAAACAATCCACGAAGTCACAACGACACAGATAAAAATGTTCATCAAAATCGGTCCACCCGTTTAGGACGAGCTCGGTGACATAGACACGAACAGAAGTGAATAATAATTGGTGAAGGTTGAAGGTGAATAGTAATTTTAAACTAGTATACCAATACCAATTGAAGAAATAAATCGATGTATGAAAATTACACATAGGCGTCATCGCCTGGCGTCCATGAAAAACAGATGGAAGTTCAATAAAGGATGTGAATTTACCGAAAAAAAAACAATATGTTTTGAGACGAATTGAATTTACAAAACCACATGCAAGCACAGTTTTACAGAAATTTGTAAATTATAGAATTAAATAATAAAAGTCGTAATATGCTACAGACTTATGTAAATATTGACCCAGATGTTATAATCAGCAACTAGGCAGTTATAAATTGACAGACCAAATGGATTACGAATACGATACAGCAGACCCGCAAATAAGCATCGATAACTTTTATTTTTATTTAATGGTTTATATGTATTTTCACATGATTTAATTCCATTTTCGCTCGGGACAATATGTGAGACAGACTCTTACTAGTTCGTGGTCCCGTCTTGATATTTATTTACATCTATTGTAATCTAGTTCAAATTATGTTATTTCAACTTCATGTTTGCAAACTAAATTTCAATTTCCAGGCATCAAATCAAGCTATGTACTCAGGTGGTTACCGTCCGGACGGCCGCGAGTCTCTTCAGTATGCTGTGCAGGGGATAAGGCAGGGCGAGCCGAGGATCTCGCCCTGGCAGACAGAGAGGGACGAAGCTCCCCGTCCTATGAAGAAACAAGACGACGACAGACGTGAAATGTCAAGAATGCAGATGAGAGACCGCTTACCCGAAGCCGTGGTCGAAGCTAAACACACACTTACTCCGCAAAGGAAGTCCCGTTCGCCGATTCGACGCGACAGATCTCCTCTCAGAGATCGCTACAAGAGGCACTCCCCCTCCCCCCGCTCGTCGCACTCCCCTCGCCGCTCGTGGGCGCTCGAGAAACGTCGCAGCCCAGAGATACGCGACGCGCCGCCGCCACCATCCTGGCCAGGACCAAATGTACGCGACCCCGATTACCTACGAACCGGCCGCCCGAACTTCCCCGAAAGAGATCCAGTTGACAAAAGCAAACATGTGCCAGTATGGGAGCCTCGGTCCTTCGAAAAAGGCGATGACCCTCACAGCAGACGACCTGATAACAGTGAACGAAGACCGTTCATCGAAGATAAAGTCCGGCCGGTTAAAGAGATACCAGCGAGGGAGCCAGTACCGCATCCCGGGCATAGCGAGCGCTTCGTACAAAGGGAACCCAAGTTCACTCCCCGTGAGGATTACGATGCGGAACGCCGTGATAATTACCGCCGGCGAGACAACTCAGTTGAACGTAAACCACATCCTCAAAGAGAAGAATACGAATCCGCTCGAAGACCACGCGAGCATGAAGAACGTCCTCATCCAGACGAGTACCACCGCAGAAGGGAACCGTCGCCCCGACACGATAGCAGAAAAGAAGAACCAACCAACCCGATCATGAACAAAGAAGTCGAAGACATTTACAAGAGAGCCTTACAGTTTAAAAAGAAGGCGGAAGAATTGCGTCGTTTGGGCTCTAAGAGAAGAGATGAGTATTTGGAGGAGGAGCGTAGTAGGAGCCACCACAGCGAGAGGGAACGCGAAGAGAGACCGCAGCGTTACGAAGAACGACACAGGTTCCGCGAAGAAGAACTGCGAGCAAGAGAACGTGATGAAAGACCGCGGCACGACGCGCGGCCGGACGACGGACCGCGCCGCGTGGACTACCGGCGTGAAGACCGCGCCGAGGAAAGACCTAAACGCTTTACCGTCAGCCCCTCCATCAGAATCAAACGCGACAAAGCCATTGAAGAGATTTGCGGCAAAATTATCGACAGGCACGAGAACTATCGACAACTACAAGGGGAGCAGAGGAATCGAGTTCTAGAAGAACTGAAGCTGGCTGTCGCAAGGATCGTGTTCGAGATGTTCGGCGACAACGATGTGTCATTCATAGAGATAATTATCAAGTACCAAGCGAAGTATAACCTCAAGGATGAGGAGAAGATATTGCAGGAGGTTATGGCGTCGCTCCCCAGTCAGTACAGGACTATCAAAAGACAGGCCCCAGGTACGTTTTAAAACAGTGATTTTTGTGTTCTTTCATGTGTTTTGTTTTTCGTGGGGATTTTTTTTGAATATGTGAAGGTTTAACCCGGTTTCCGAAAGCTAATTTAGACTCTTTTCTAAATAATCTCTGCGGCTAACGTTACATTTGTGTATTTTATTTAAAAGCATTCCACATTTTACAAAAGATGTTATAATAGTTCACAAAATGATACCCAATTTTGCTCTTGCGCACAGCAAAGTGTTTTAAAATTTAATATCAATATTTGGAATACTGATAAATTAATTTACTTAGAAGAAAATTAAAAAATTAAAGCGTTATTATGTGCCCATAAAAGTCGAAAATTTTAAATGAAAACTGTCGTGTAGGTAATATTCAACATGGCTAATGTTTCCACAGAACTTTCGGAGGTTCCTGCCAAGTCTCGACGTTCGCAGAGCCCCGTGATGAAGACAGGTAGGGCGAATCAAATTATATCTTCATCTAATAATACTGTGACCGTTTATTTAGACTTCACATAACTCTTCCATCTTTTCAGAACACACGCCTCGCCCCAAATTAAGTGATTCTAGTAAGTTTGTACACTCAGTGTTGTATTCTGTGATATTTTCTTTATTCGATGTTTCATATTTTTGAAGTGGTGAAATCGGTGAATCCAATGTTATCAATGCTGTTTGAAAATTTACAGGATGGAGCATGAACATAGTTCCACCAGAAGTGGTTACAATGCCGATTCTCGGCGTGCCGCCAGCGCTCCCGCCGGCTATGAACCCCGGCATGGTTCCTATGATGGTGCCGGCACCATTTATTCACCCCTACGACACTCTACCGCAGAATCCAATGTTCATGCCCGAGCCGTTCCAGCAACCAGCCCCCCAGCAGTTCCAGCAACCAGTCCCCCAGCAGTTCCAGCAACCAGCCCCCCAGCAGTTCCAGCAACCAATCCCCCAGCAGTTCCAGCAACCACCCAGCCAGCAGTACCAGCCACCAAGCACCCAGCAGTACCAGCAACCAGGCACCCAGCAGTACCAGCAACCAACCAACCAGAAGTACAGCAGTGTACGGCATACAGCCTCCCCGCACCAACCGAGTTCACTCGACGATGGCTTCAAATTATATTTGTGCAAGGACGATTTCGATCAGATCACAGGTAGGCAGGCGGACTCTTTGAAAGACTTCCTCATCTCTCAAATGTTACGCGAGACCGACCTCTCTCAGGGCTGGGCGCCGGACTTCACGCTCAAGGGTTTGCAGAACACGCACCGGTACGAGTTGATCACCAAAGACGACAGTACCAGGGACTGGCTCGTGAACTTAGACTTCAGCGGGTTCACAGAGTTCAACGTGATCGTATACACGAAGGAGGAGCTGTGGTACGAGCGCGCCGCCGTGTGGCTGCCCGGCCACTCGCGCAGCCGCAACATCGAACCGCTCGACAAGCTCAAGCTGCAGAACAAGCGCCTCGAGGGCGTCAACATCTTCAAGTGGAAGTTCGTCAAGAAAATCGTCACGCAGAAGGGAACCAGGCTCTATGTCGACATGCCGCCGTCTTCAGCGCGCGCTCTCGAGAAACACAAAATGGTGTTGAGCTACGAGCTGCAGAAGGTGAACGTGTTTCTGAAAGCGGTCGCCGTCGACAAGGACGCGTTCGATGCCGGGCTCAAGGAGCCGGCGACGGTCGAGCTCGCTGTGATCTCGGAGGCCATACAGAACTCCCCGATGCCTTCGCTCACGTACGATCCCTCACTCGTTAAAATAACCCTCAAAGGTTGCAAAAGTCTCACCCTCATGCAGGCGCGCAAAATCAAAGAAGTGCTCATATATCACCTTTTCCGATATCATCAGCAGGAAGGCTCATCCAAAACGGATTTTGTGAAATACGGATTTCTCCCACCGAACTGTTTTGGGATAGTCCCACAAAATCCGGAGACGAAAAAGTGGTTATTGAGTCAACATTTAGGTAAAGTGAACCGTCAGGCTATCGTTATTATTGGCGCAGATGAAGAGAACACTCGGTTCTTTAAAATGACTGTTGTCGTGCCCAACGATGAGTATCAGCTGCACCCTGCGATCGTGGCGGAGAGGTTAAAGCAAAGCAATCAAGGTGTGAAGGGTATCAATTTCAACATCTGGAAACCTATGAACATTACAACTGATAGGAAAAACAGGGCTAAGTTAGAAGTAGAAGTAGATTTAGATTCACTGGAGACCTTATCGAAGATGAAGTACCAGTTAGATTATGTTGATCTTTCCAACAAGTCACACACTGCATACTTTAAGTCTTCTGACCTTCCTCATGCCAAATTAGAGGAGTTAATGACTAAGTTTAAGGCAGAAATGACAGACAGTTACGATATCGCTAACATGGATCTAGACTCCGATTCTGATGATGACATCATTTGTTTAGATTAAGTTTGTTCGAAAGGTACTATTTTATGTTGTTAGGATTAAATGCTGTTATTTAGATTGTTTTGTTTAATTAAGCACTCGACACAAGATTTGAGTCACTACACATTGCTGTTTTAATAAATAATATACTACTTAGAAATCCATGTTTTTTAATGAACGTCTGCACATCCTATCTTCTCGTACTTTAACAGAATCAAATGTAAATTACATAACAAAACACTACACGCCATGTCGGATCCTGCTTTCAATATTCACGGGTTCATCTGTAACTAACAAAGGGTATTCGAAATCGCAGCTTACAAATTATCTTCAGATCAATTCAAAAAGAGGTAAGTGTAATTTTTAATTAATTTATCAGTATACCTGGTTGGTGTAGTCGAGAATCCAGGAAATATATTTTTTGCTATATATAACCAATAATTCATTTGTATAATATTTTGTTGATTGTTTTTATAGAGTGTTGCATCAGTCACGAAGGCTTACAAATATCGAATGTAATCAACATGGAGACACAGCCAACAACTTGGAGAGGGTCCGAAATTTCAGATTTCTACTGCGTTCCGAAGACTGACCGGAAATATTACGGTAAGGCCCGACAGTCATTTTGTATTTTTATTTTCAGCAGTAAATAGCGAAATGCCGGTGACTGGCCCACAGAAATTCATGAAAGTATAAAATTTGCTTCAGTCTTAGCTCCCTTGCTTGTCCTAGACCTCAGTTATGGAGGTCGCAGCCAATGATAAGGATCAGGTAAGTTAAGCCCAAAAAAAATTTGCAACCTGCTTGTTAAGAAGGATCTTGAGATTGTCTATCAACAAGAAATCAATTAACATAATCGGTCTATAACGTTCCCATTCCTGGGACTCGGGGCTCAGGCACTGATGAGTCAGGAACAGCATCGAAAAATCGGTAAAAGTTATTGGCAACATGGTACTCGGTTTATCCAAGGTAAGGCAATATCTTAATAAATTTTACAGGCTCTCTGATTGCCTGTGACGAACTCTTGGAACACTTCAATATGTGAAGAAAGCAGTACTTACGTAGGTATTTAACCTTTTTCTCGTAGCACCATGAACAGCTTCGTAAAAATATTAATCAATCGGTAAGATGCTTCTCAGGGTGTGCCGAACGGACAGCGAGCCGCCGCGCACATCAGACTATACCTTTTTGTTGCAAAATGGCTCCTATTAGAACTGCATCGTGTTTATCTTAAAGCGCTGTTTTTTGTACTATTAAAAATGCCGGAGGCTATTTCCATTCATTAATTAATTCGCTTTGATGACCAATGAATATGGCAGGATAGTCTTATTTGCAGCTGCAAGTATGCTCTTGTGTGCATGTCTCCGTTTCGTTTTATAATTAGACGATTAGTGAAGCGACGTGTCTGCAAGAAGATTTTGTGGTTTATCCAATTGGAGATTGCAGAGACAACGCAAAAGAACTTCGTTCAGAATATTCATAGATTCGAGGTACACGATATCGTCGTCATTACATACGCAACAGTCTCTATTATTCCCACTGCTGGGACTCCAGCGTCCACTCCGTACAACGGAGTGGGCCGCGATGTACTGCTATGTATTTGTTGGATGTCACGTCATATCTTTGTCTAACGTTTGATTTTCGTTTTGAGAGAGAAGCTTCGCTGTTTCAATTTCGTTGGCAAGCTATTCTGTATCATATTATAACAATTTTTGTAAGACAATAGTTCTAATACGTCAATCATTTTCATACATTCGCAGGTACAGCCTCGTATAACAATATCGGATCCCGAATTCAAAGCATCACTTTCCTTTCAGATGTTTTATTTGCGTAGATACCTATTTATTGGTTTTTCTCTCTGCATCCAGGTTTTAAGTGTTTTATTTTAATATTGATTTGGCATGTGTAATATTTTGCTTCTTTTCTCGTTTCGTCAAGAACTAAGGCAAGCAAGGTGGTAGCTGACTCCAGATCCTCTAGGTCTAAGGTGTGGTGGAAGTAGATACTTCAAGTACCTATCGCCACTCGCGGAGGCTATAGGCCGAGGTTTTGAAGATCTCTTTAGTGTTCTTCTCTATCTGTTTGTTTTCCACGCGTGATCCTCGTTACCCCCAGATACGACGGTTTGCTAATTTCTTAAAGCAACAAATCTTAACGCTTACATTATAGATGAGTTCGTCAATATTGTTTAAATTCCCCTTTATTGTTCGCAAGTGTGTATCTAAACCAGAAATATATTTTCGTCTGTTACAGAAAAAATGCCTGCTCTGAGTCCAAAGAAGCAAAGACCTCAATCAATATTAAAGAGGAGGGCAGATCCTCCCAAGGCTGAATCGAAAGTCAGCACAAATGAAGCTAAAGTTGCTAAAGGTACATTACAGGCTAATTTTTCATTTAGTTTGGGCAAAGAGATGATTAAGTTTGCGTTTGCACACCCCCTCCACTTTGGTCAATAGCGGCCCTAAAAGCGAGCACGTACCGCCGATTTTTTAACGCAGAAATGTCACTTTCATACGGTAGATTTTAAAATGATGTTCCAGAAAATTGCAGTATTATTGAATTTGAAATTTTGAACCAGCTATTTATATGTTACTTTTTTTCCTCTCTAGGGCCAGTCAAAACGTCTGCGATACCCGAAACTTCATCAGGGTATTCACGAAAACGTATGTATACCAAAGCTTTTTGAACTTCCTCTCATTATTGATAGTACAGTGTCCACATTTCAATACTGCTTATCCAAATTAATTTTGTCCTCTGTATACTCTATCTTCTTATTTTGTGACTTGATATCAATTCGAGTTATTTTAAGGTGACGGGAGTCATCAAAAGTCTACATACCAAGTTGTACCTTAATAGTTTTTACTTTTTGAAATAAGGTTTTTAAAAAGTTATAAAAGTTAATACCCTCAACAGCAGAGACAAAGAAGCAAGAAGAAGAAGAAAAGAAGCCAGTTCCTTTGCCTGCACCGGTTGAGCCACCGCTGCAGGGTGGACACTATGAACTCAACGCGCGCATGACCAGGATGGTCGAAACTGAATTGCGCGATATTATGATTAAGGCGAGTTTAAAAACCTCGGTTTTTTTAAAAATGTATGAAGGTTTCAAATTCAAAGTACTTTACCTCGTTTTATTATTTTTATTTTAATGTTAGCCGACTCTAGGAATTTCTTCTGTCGTGGGTGCAGTTACAAATATTCAAATTACATACACAAAAAACCAAACTCGATACAACTGTAGCCAATCGCTCAGCCACGGAAACAAGCGTGCCATGCCGTAATGTAATGCCGTTTTGGTTTAACAACCACCCTTTAAAAACGGTTTCTATCAAAGCTGGCAATAATATTTATGCTTGTGTATGACCAATAATGACAGTCTATTATTGTCTCATTGCGGGACAAATGCCTCTTCTCATACAGAGAAAGTAGGAGCTTATCTTACCACGATATCCCATTATAATATTTACTTGTGATTTATTATAATACGATTTATTTGAATGTTGCAGGTGTGGCATGAACTTCCGGACAATCCATCGGACGATGCTGAAGCTCTGGTAGTTGACAAGCTTAGGAATCAAGCTGGTGATGACCTCAGGAATGTAAGTACTTGTACATACTTGACTGCTTAAGGTCACTACAGTCTGCGACTATAGGATGTGGTGCTGGGAAAGTAATATAATATGTGATATATTGATATTGTTTGTTACAGGTATTGGGCTTGAATATCACAAAGAGGTTGTTGAATGTCCACAATCCACTTTACGTAAAAGTAAGTAGATTTCAATGATTGTTTAATAATTCAGTCAACCAGTAGAGACATCTATCGCACAGGATACGGAACTAAAACTGACAATTCCTATATCGCGCAATCAGAAGATCGCCATATATAAAAAATCACGACGACAACTGTCGGGCAGTTTTCCACCAGACATAACACCTGTCTGGTTAGAGGATCCTCCCTTTTCAGCGGAGCTTGACAATTAATCGTATACATTTTTCGTTCGATAAACCGGGGATAGGTTTCTTGTTTTGTATGCTATCGCAGCTTAGGTAATCAAATTATACACAAAACTCACAAAGCTTTTATTTCTAGGTCCAATTCTCTGGTAAACCTGAGAAGGTGCACCTGGGTGAATTTCTGAAGAAATATAATTTCGTTGCTTTCAAGCGTATTGAAAAATCTGTCAACATGTTCGCGGCGCAAGTCAAGACCATAAACGATTTCGACAGGATCTGCAGCGCTAAGGATATAAGATGTGGTACGGCAATTTATATTTTTTTGTTTTACATAGACACTATACTGTCTGTTCCCAGCAATCTATGTTTCAGTTAACGACTCAATTATTAGGAAAGGTAAACGTTACAGCATTTGTAAGCATTTACATGCCTTGCTAACGCTGTGTCACCGCGACGTTAGTTTACGCGACGCATAATAGCGTGTGATACTACATCCAACATTGGATACATAGGGCCAAAAAATACACATATGTAATTATGTATAACTAGCTTTCGCCCGCGGCTTCGCTCACGTTAATTTAGAATTTTCCAAACAATTCGGGTTGTACTTTGCTTGAGTGCATGAGTGAACCCTTCATTTTCTGATACCCTAGTACTTTTTTTTGATAAACCCAGAATGTTGACCTTTCCACTCTGACTAAAACTTCTTATTTCTACTGCCATACCTTCTTTATGACACCCTAGTACTTTTTTTTTGGGGTAATCGGATATTGGTTGTAATAACCCGTAAATCGATTTTATGACACCCTAGTAGAAGCTGGTCTATCGACACTCAAAACTCGCAAAATATATTAGTTACTTTAATTTAAAATTCGAACATGATTCCGAAAGACATGTGGCGCCATCTATCACCACAAGAAGGTTATCGTGATTTCCCTCGGGAACAGTACTTTTTTTCGGGATGAAAGGTACCCTATGTTTGTACCTGTAAACCTGGCAATGTATATGCAAAATTTCAGGATGATCGGTTTAGTAGCTTAGGCGTAAAATGGTAACAAACAAACAAACAAACTTACTTTCGCATTTATAATATTAGTTAGGATTAAAACTTAATGGTAACGTCAATTTTTTCTTTCAGGTGAGATCAGAGTGACTGTAACTCCTATCTACAAGTTTACTAAATGCCCGCCAAATCTAGTGACAAACTTCTACGACCAAGAAGAGGACGCCAGCGATGAAACTGCAGAAACAACGGAAAAAGATGAGAAATCTGAAGAAAAAACTGAAAATGTTACTAAAAAGCCTAAGGAAGAAGACAATCAAACTGAAAATGCGGTCAAAGCAGATAAAGTTGTAAGCAAACCAGTCGAAAATAAGGCCGGTGTCAACAACAAGCCTACAACTGAAAATAAAACTGCTGCTGAAAAGCCAGTTGAAAACAAGCCTATATCTAAACCAGCAGTTGAAACTAAGGCTGTTAAACAAACAGTTGAAAACAACGCACCAGCCAACAAGCCAAAAGTCGTAAATAAACCTGTTGTTGAAAATAAAACAGTCAATAAGCCTGCTGAAAAGTCTTCCGTGAATATGACCGCCGCTGAAGCCACTGAAAAGCCCGTCAGCAAGCCAGCAGTGCAAACTAAACCTGCCGTCGTCAATAAGCCCGTTGTTAACAAGCCGGCAGTTGAAAACAAAACTACAGTTATCAAAAAACCTGTAGTAGCCAATAAACCTGCAGCTGAAAATAAGGTCGTTGCTAAACCAGCTGTAGAAAATAAGCCAATTAAGAAACCTCAAGCCAATCCCAAAATTAATGACACTGTAAAGAAACCAGTTCCTTTACCAACTGTAAAGACTCCAGTCAAAACTGATAAAACCAAAAAGGTTGACGACTACGATGAATTGGATGATTACGACATCCTCGCCCTAATGTCTGAAGGTATTGTATTAGATGAATGTAGCGGATCTGACGACGAATAGGTAATTAAGAATAAATTTCATAGATGTATCAAATAAGTATATTATTACTTCAGAAACACGACTGTCCTAGTCCCAGATAGAATGTTAAAAACAATTTGTTATAATAATATCACAAATCTCGGAAAAAAAAATTCATATCCTATCGTCACAATTTTGTGTTAATTATTTAAAACTTTAATAAAACAATGTTAAATTATCGATAATTTTATTTGCTAGACACTCAGTATTTTGCTGAAAACAGAGTATTTTTTTGGTGAGTATAGAGTATTTTGGTGCAAATAGAGTATATTGGTGAGTATAGAGCATTTTGGTGCAAATAGAGTATTTTGATGAGTATAGTGAGTATTCTAAATCGCTTAAGATAAACTGAGATTTATTTTGGCGGTTCCTTATTCTCCACAATTTCGTCTTCCACCTGAAAAAGAGAATTATATTACATCTATTTGTTAGCCACTCAAAACAATTGCTAATTACTTATAATTATGTTATAACAATAGTAAACATTAAAATATATTGCATTTTTGTTTTAACTTTTATCTTTAGAACTGTATCTTTATTACTGATTAAAGTCCGCTGCAAGGAAACAATATCGAAAAATAACTTTGACACCTCGAACACATCTTGCATCTCACTCCGCATACCTTGAGTAGGTGTGCCGAGTGAGAAGGAAAGATGTGTAGACTAATAAAATATAAATGGCATGTTGTCACGCTCAATCTACACAGAGGATTCGTATAACAGCCATACTCATGCGCCGTACTCTAATAGTAACCCAAGCAGTCTCCCTTCATTGTCAACACTATTCGAGAGTTTCGAGACGATCAACAAGTCTTTTATGGCTTCGTAAAAAAGATACAAACCATAATTTAACACAAAATCATCATAGAGGTAGTAATAAGCCGGTATCGCCAGCTTGGATCAGATTTTGGATAGTTTTAACGAAAATCTGCGGTGGCGCTCCAGCGTCGCACCATATTCTTAAGCAGGGACAGCGCCGCCGGTCGCAGCGCGTAACAATTCTGAGGGGCGTTTCTTTTTCGGTTGTGCAGCCAGAAGTTTCTTCCTGTCTTCTTCAATTTTATCTGCCAAGTCGTATACGTCTTTCTTTGCCACCTGGAGGAAGGGAATACATAGGATGTGATGGGATACATAGGTAAAGGAATGGAAGGAAGCAGGAATTCGTAAAGTTCGTATTCGAAACTTGGCAGCATAATCTTATAGTCAAGCTTTTGACTAAGAGCCAGTATAGTACGATAGTATTTGCAAAGACAAGAGCATACACCACGCCATCTGTCTGTTTGTCACAAGTCTGATCTTTACCCGAGTACGTTAGGACTTGATATCACAGAATACGTTATGGTGTTACGAACTTTATGCCTTGATTATAATAGATACCAAGTACAGCGGATAGACGGTAAAAATATATCACTGGGTTGAAAGTAACGGCTAACCTTTTGACCGCGATGTCAAAATGTTAATATAGAATCGGGATGAGTAGTAGGAACATAATTAGCAAAGGAAATAAAAAAAAAAAACAATCTTACTATATGAGTTTTATTTACGTATAGAAAACGTTTGTCATGTAGTTGTGACCGCGGCGTGCTGGGCACCTTTTGGTGGTCTGTCATCTATACCTGACTGTAGCGGTTAAAAGGTTAAGGTACAACTCTTATAATATTGTGCCGATAGTCGTTCAGGGAGCGCAGGCACTAACCACAAACAAATCACAACGGCGCAGCATAAAAACTGCGGTAACGATAGGTCTGTGAGGTATTATAAATAAACCTGATTTGTAAATCGACTAAGATGTCATCACGCAAAATCACTAGCAACATCGATAAAACAATGTTGGTAAAATTATTGTTTTCGCCTAAAATTGACAGACATGGGAGAAAAAGTGATTATGATCTTAAAACTCGAGGAATAAAGAGCTGAATACCTCTCGGTATTATTAATTCTAATCAAAGCCTAAAGCGTACTTATTCATGTAACTTAATTAAAAAATAACGGACTTTTTCCGTCCGCTATAATTTTTAGTCTTTTTTTACAAACAAGAAGCATGTCTAACTTTATTTAACATTGGCAACACTAGTTCTAGCTATAGACTTTATAAAAACTTTGGTGTCTTTGGTTTTATTGATTTTTTCTGACTTGCGCACAGCGCTCGACAACGGACTGCCATTGACGGACTACCAGTTACTCGTTAAATAAAAACAATCCCAAACTACATTTTCCGTTCCTTAGGATAAAATAAGTTATCAATATGCGACGCAACATGGGCCGCCGGAGCAACAACAACAACAATTCCGGAGGAAGTAGCGGAGGTCCGTTAATGACCGGACATTTACAGGTACCTACCAACGTAATTTACAATGGCTCCTTATAATTTACGAATATTGACCAAAAATATGCTTTGATACAGCGTTTATTATCTATTGTTCACTATCCAAAATTCTGAAACATCTCCAGCGTTTGAAAATCTCTCATGGTACATAAGTGAGATCGGCCACTTGCTTGGCCTAATTGTTGTCTTTTCCACGAAGACATTCATGAACCAGGTAAATTACTGACTAAGAAGTATCGCTTTTACGCCGTATTACTCCGTAAAGACGATTTAAATCTATCCGTTGAGTCACAATCACACATCCTTGTAAATAACACAAAATTTTTCTCTGATTCAATTAATTTTTGTAAAGAATGACTAACCTAAAGTTTAAAAAATAAAAAATCTATTACAGTAGGTTCAAATCAAGATAATGTCAAGGGTTGACGCTGTTCCTCAATTTTAAACTTACAAGAGTAGTACATCTATAAATAAAAATATAAATTGTAAGACAACATTGTAAATGAGTCACACAATGATTATCTACATTATTGTTAAACTTTCATCTCCAAACGTTTCCATGAAAGTTCTCTACTTTTGATACATAAATCTAACTGTAATATTATTTTCCCAGGATATTGAATTGCAGTTGGAACTTCTGAAGCGCAAGCGTGAGATGATCGAGCAGCAGCAAGAGTTGCTTGTGATGGAGCAGCAATACAAGACATCAGCATCGGTATGATACAACACAATGAATAACCGTAAATGTTTCTTGCAGGCACACATTATTTTTTATATGCCATTTTTTGGTGTCATAGAGATTTTAAATATAAAATGTAGTATGCATTACATTTTTAGCACTCATAAAAATAACACTGCATTGAACAACACATTTCCGATTGCTTACTCAATCAAAACTGTGTAAAGGACACATTGACCTGCATGCCAAGCTTAGAAGTGTAGAAGATTATCAGCTTTTCTATATTTCTATTAGAACCTATTATAAATTTGTTGAAAAATACTTTAGTTTGGTACTAAATACTAGTATTGAACTTGCATATTTTTACCAACAAAGTTATTCAAGTTGTGTAATGGCTAAAGATGATGTTAACCTATTGTTTTTCTCTTAATCAGATGTTTTTTATACCTGTGCTGAACAAAATATTATGTGTATGTAATGAATGTTTTGAGCTATAGGAGAATAGGACAATCTCAAAGCAAAACAGAACAATTACATTTACTTATTTATGTTAAATGGAAAAACAACTACAACTATTTTTTGCTTGTGTGGTAGATTCCAAATCTGAAAATATTTACTGATAAAAAAAACTATCAACAGCTAGTTGCTTTTTAAATTAATCAATGACACAATATTAATAGTGCTGTTGAGAAAGCTCAAAGGTTGTTATGGTGCCTGGAACCACAACATAATTTTGCAGGCTTTTTCAACCCATTGTGTGTCTGTGAGTTAATGTAATTTAAGAAGCTAAATCAACACTTTGCTGTATGACTATTTTTAGAAATTGGACTTTAGCACACATAATCTGTGTACAATAGTTATTTTGAACTGAATGCTAATCTAATGTTCTTCATTAGACCAGTTCACCTTCAAATATGCTGAAGTGTTATAAACCATTCATCTGATTAATTAGTAAACTAAGCATGAGGTAATCAGATTGAATGGCAGCATGGTCAGCATAATTTGTTAATCATCATCTTTTTGTAATTGAATTTCAGAGATATGATCAAATGCGATATGATGAACCAGATCAACATGGTTCCAATCGCGATTATAGCCACTTGTATGAAACCGGACCCAATTACCGCAGTCAGTTTGGCAGAAAACGCCAAGCTGAAAACCAATGGCAATACGACAATGCCCCTAAAAGAATCCCTCCAAAAAAGAAAAATCTGAATCAGTCCCAAATTAATCAACAAGGCTTGGGTAATACTGGATCTGGGAATTTTAGGAATCCAAGACCTAACCAAAGTCAAGGTCAAAACCAAGGTTCCAAGTTCGCCCCCAGACAGCCTGCGCCTTTAATGGAAGTAAAGTTACCAAAACAATCTATAGCCCAAAAGATCGCAAGCCAGAAAGCTCAACCAAAGACTCGTAACAAAGACTTCACACCGTCTAAAGTATCAAAGCCGAAAGCGCCCGCTGCTCCTAATAAAATGGCGTCCAACACTGTCGCTGAACGTAAAAGTTTGGTGGCGGCTGCGATCGAGTCGTCGTCTGATGATGTCTCACGCATGCTGCTGCCCGACCGTGTGCCCTCGCAGCAGGTCAGCGGCCGCTTGGAATTGGCTTTAGGTGCGATCATGAAAAATGTAAAGGCATTGATTCAAGCCCAACCTCAACACGCTCCTGCGTTGCGCTCAATTCAGCTACAGCGTGTTATGAAACAGGCTGTACGGGAACGTATCCGAACTGTCATGTTAGGAAAAGTTGTCGGCAGCCTGCTTGATATCCTTGCTATTTATCGAGAGGAGTTCCCTGAAGAGACTGATGCTGATATCCTAAACATAGCTTTAGAAGCCGGGGGCGCCCTAACATCAGACCAAGAAAAGAAAATTAATTTTATAGAGTCAGGTAGTTATTCATTTATTATTTCTAACTTTTACTAATTTTCTCAAACCAAACTTACTTTGTATACATATTTTCTATTTTATTGACATCAATTTCTCCATTTTATTTTAGTAGCTACCTTCAAGCTAAACCTATCATTTTCACCATGGACATTGTTCTATTTATGAAACAAAAAGCTATTATCTGTTGATACCATTCAGTCCTATATAAAGGACTATGGCACGCACGTAACTACAAATGGGAAAAAAAAAAAAACAATTATTCAGATAAACCTGAACAAATATCGAAGCTTCATATGGCTCAGGGTCCGCATATGCAACGAAATGCAGCACCCACGCCCCTGACTGGTATTGGGACGCCGTCAAGAAGGTTCACTATGTCCGAACTGTCCTGCGACCGCATATTTTTCCAGAGAGGCGATCGTACATGCATCACCTCCTCGCAAAGACCTGCCTCTCCAAGCACTCGTTCGTTACGGGCCTTACCAAGTCAGTTTTCCAAGTTGTTCCTTTCGTTAGTACACCAGGATCCAACATAGCTCATGCCTTTAGGCCTTACTTTACGGGGCAACGGCACCGGTGGCACACTACGTAAATCTTCTCCCTGCGCCATCGATACATTGACGCCAAAACTCTAGCGTCTAGACCCTAAGATATTGAACGGGCTAGTAGCCGCGCCGCCTCGAAGGAAATCGGGATTTTGTTACTACCAAAAATATCTGTCAGTTTTGCTGTCAGACACACAATGATATTTGGTTCAGTTTTATTTGATACGATCGAATTATCCTGTTTGTTGTTACGTTTTTAGTGTCCCAGATGGCAGAATTATTATAATATTTTTACATAATGATAATTATTACATATTTAAAATTATAGCTAACTTGAACTTTGAAATATTTTGCTTGCAGAAGATCCTGGGGAATTCTTCAGAATCAATATGTCTAGACTCCTCGAGACAAAACTGAATGAAATGTTTTCGAAAGTAAGTTTCAGTCATGTAACAGTTTATGTTAATTTAATTGTGTTGTAACTTCATAATAGTAACAAAACAACTTTATTTTTAGCTTGAAGACATATATGGCAATGTTACAGCAGGTGAAACAGCACCATCTGTAGAACAGATTGACTTTATAAAAAAAGGCTATAATAAGTTTGACGAAAACTCCAAAGAGTACAAAGAGTTTTTGAACAGCAACATGAAAGTTAATGATATAAAGCGGTTCTTACCGCATCTCTTGAAAAAATTTATACCGGTAAGTGAAACATTATTTGGAATCGTAATGAAAGTCACCTATGGGTAGGCATTAATTTCTGAAGATTGTTCTAGCAGGCTTATTATAAATAATTGTTCAACCGTAGAGCAAAGGCCTCTTCTCATGCGAAAAAAGGCAATTAAGAACATTGGTCACCGCCCTTGCTCAGCCGTGTTGGATATATCTTATGAGTCCAGGTTTCCTTCCCTGGCATCAGTAACGTCGAAAATAAATTAAATAACTACAAATTATTGAATATTAATAGTCACATTGGGATTTGGCCATGCTTGGGTGGAAGCCTACAACCTCATGCACGACATACGATTTATTAAGGTTATTTATTTTTTAGTACATTATCAAGCTCATAAATGCCGACGAGAACTACCAAAATACAAAAGCAGCAGTGACAATGAAGGCCAATGAGAAGGCAGCAAAAATTTTTGGTACTAATGGATCTGAAGAAGGCCAGGGTGATGGCAACAACTCTGCTTCCGAGACTCCCAAAGCAAATCGCCGGATGTACAATTTGCCTTATTATATCAAGGTAAGCAAAACACGCTTTTTTTTTATAGTAGTACAGCTCCTTGAGGACAAACTCTCCTAGAGAAGAACTGCCAGCGTACCTAGTCCTACTGCCCAAGGGCCGCCAGCTTGTTTGCCATCAAATAAGTGAACAGCAGCAAAATATTAAAAAAATCTTGTCGGTTTCTTGGTTGTCAGCGTGATCGTTTTCTTACCTGTTTAATTTCAGGTTTTGGGTCGGCCGTCACTGCCAAGGAGGAAGGCGATGCAAGGATTCCTGAGCCAGTTCAACCCGAAGTCAATAAAGAAACATAGAACAATCCACAATTTGCTGTTTGTTGGATTCACTGAGAAAACTGATTTTGACGCCATGGTGGGCGCTGACGGAACTGTTATTGGTAAGATTATTTAATAATATCTAGTTCTTTTCAAATTTATAAGGCACACGAAATAGTATTCTATATACACAAAATAGTATTCTGATAAACTTTATTTTTCTTTAACTTACAGGAAAATCTACCCTTAGCGTAAGAGTCTGCTCAAAGGACGGACCTCGGGAATCAAATGGAGAAAGCAGCGAAAATAATGACACCTCTTTCTCTAATGACATAAGCAAGACAGAGCTTAAACAAGAGGTCAATAACGAGGAGGACATTATTCCCTCCGATTTGGACGGCCAGATAACGGATCTACTATCGTCTATAAGGAAGTCAGAGGAAGAAGACACAATTAAAAAAGAAAATGGTGAAAAATTAGAGACCGATAATAATGGTGGTGACGGAAATACTCAATCTGTAACTGAACAACCTGAAAATAATTTTGAACAAGCCAAAACAGAGCAAACAGAAGAAAAAGAAGGAGATGTTCAAAATGACGAAGAAACAGAAGGCGATGTTCAAAATGACGAAGAAACAGAAGGCGATGTTCAAAATGACGAAGAAACAGAAGGCGATGTTCAAAATGACGAAGAGATGAATGCTGCAACTGAAGAAAATGTTGATGAGATTGTAACTAAAGAAAATCTTGAAGACAATAACACCACATCACAAGATGAGAATACTCAAAAATCTGAACCAGCTAATGATTCAGAGAAACAAAATACGGAAACTGCAGACGAAGCTAATACTAAAAACCCAGAGGTATCTAATGATACAGAAAATCCGAAAGAAACTGAAATATCCAACGACTCTAACAAAGAACAAGATTCACAAAATACAAATGGAGAAGAGACTCAACTAGATACTAATCCAACTGATACAGCTCCTGCGAAACCTGAGGAACATTCTGCTGATAAAGTGGGAGAATTAAAGAGCTCTGGATCTGGCAGGTCTACACCGTCGCGGATGTCAGCACGGCTTGCTAACGTCACTCCAAGTACTATTCGTACTCGGCGCGCAAGCAAACTCGCATCGCAGAACTAGATGTAACAATTTTGTAAGCAGGACCAGATGTAGCTTGTATGGTAAGGTCACTTCTAAACATTGGAAGATTTTAAAATAGATTATTTTAGTAACTGTTTAGTAACGAAGTAATTTGATTACATTCAATGAGCATTTTGTTCAATTTCTTTTCGTCAATATTTCTTATTATTGTTATGATTGTGTTAATAAAATATTGTGATTAAAACAGCTGGGATAAAAGGGGATCCAAGCTCTGAAATATTTCCACTTTTTAAAATTTTAATTATAGGTTATTGTAATTTAATTCCATATTAAATATAGTTTTACTAAGTTTTTAAAATTACTAGATTAAACATTTATAATAGAAATAAATTGTTTTATTCACAGTTCAAACCTGTTAGCGATTCGGAATTATTAAATGATTGGGTAGAAAACTTTTATAGGCTTATTTATTTATATTTAATTATGCACCATGTTATCAATCCCTGCTTCAAATCGAGGCATTATAACTTGAATTCAATGTTAGAAACATGAAATATTGGATAAAAGACACTAATACAAGGGCGTCGCCAGCCCATTGGTCATAACACACATCATGCCTGTAATCCCCGAAGGGTTAGGCATAGGTGCACCCATTAGTACACTCACATTTCACCAGTTACATTTCCCATATAATAGGGGGCGAGCCTATTGTTATGAACCGGACACAAATCCAGGCGCCGAGGCTGATACTGAGAAAACATAACTGCCCGACCTAGAAATCGAACCCAAGACCTCATGTTCAGCAGTCGCGAACACAAGACCTTATAGGTACACAATTAAACATATTATCATAAGAATAATACGCACCATAAGCTGGTTTATGTAGAATTCGTAAGTAATGGTGTCAGTGATGGGATCCAACGCGGTTTGAATCATCTCGTCGAACTCCTCCTGTAGGTAATACCGATGTAGCAGAGGAAAGCATGAAAGAAAACGAGCAACATATCAAAATAATCATATTACTGTATGCGGCATAAATTGTAAGGAGAGGAGAGTAGGATCCATAGGATGGCATCTGCCTTGCATAGAGATATTTCCGTGAAAAGATTTTCAGCGCGACTTGTGTTTCATGTCTTATTTATCTTGTCATCCGAACGATGTTTACTGCTGGACATAGGTCTCCCTAAAGATAGCCATAATGACCGGTCCTGAGCTACCCGCATCCAGCGGTCGGTTCACCTTTCCACACTGGGCCTTCCGGTCAGTGGTCGCCACTCTAAAGCCTTACGATTACGACCCCAACGGCTGCACTACGATCTTAATTCTTCTGCGGATATCCTCATTTTTAATTCGAACTCGCAGAGAGCCCCCGACTTCATCTAAACTAATATTATAAAGCTGAAAAGTGTAATTTTTTTTTCTGAAAATTATACGTTATCCTTGAGTGCTATAAGTTATAGTTTATTTAGAAACAAATAGGGATCCGTATAAGAAAATTCATACGGGCAAAAACTAGTTATATTTATTGACGAATTATTTTCACTTAGGACAAATTGTATACAATAATAAATATAGTTGATCCGTTACAATATTATCTAATGCTGACCTGTGTGAAAGGTTCCCCCTCCTCGAGCATTAGTTGAGTGAACCGTTCCTTGGTGAGAAAGCCGCGCCCTTCCTCGTCAAAATAACGGAACGCTGCCAGCAACACCTCCGCACTTGCCGGGTAAAATCTACACAAAAAGGGGTAAGCACATTAATTGGAGGCACGATTTTGGTAGATTACCAAAAGAGAGAATACAAATACAAATTCATTAATTGCTTGCTACAAGTGAAATGTCAGACCTTACAAATTTATTATTTAGGTATCGCTGTAACATATGGGTATGTAACAGCGATACCTAAATTATAAATTGGTGTACAATATTTAACATTTTTAATTTAAAAAAATACATTATTCGTCCCTGCCTAATTGTATAATCCTAAGTTTCGTGTTTAAGTCAAGTTAATTTAAAATTTACAATTTTAGTCCTACAATAAAAACAATCCATAGTAAATAGCATTTAAATGTCACATTTGAGAAGGTACCACCCGGATAAAACCCACGCGTGGGTTCAAACCAAGTTACCCACCATTTCGACCCGGGTTATTCATTTCTGTAGATGAAAACTTATTCAGTTACTTGTTCTAACGGAATTAGTTTTCATTGTCCAGTCAAATAAAAATCTGAGCCTGCTTGACCATGCCACCATACAAAGGATTCTGTTTTTTCGAAAAAGAGTAAAAAAATATCATACTTGTGTTCCAACATAGCTTTGGACAAGTAGGGTAGAAACTTTTCAAGCGTCACATTTCCTGTAGCTTCCTTATTTTCCGTCGCTAAAATCACCTCCTGTATCTCCGCTTCGGTAGGACAACAGCCTGTAGGTAATGCAAACAAATTTATTTAAAAAAAAATGAATTGATGCAACTAAGCGAGGCTTCAGTTTCATCAAATGTAGTTAAAAAATAAATAGGAGAATGAAAATAAGCTTCATATGGTGGGGTAATATTTATAAAGTTGTTCCATAAATACCAACATACTTACCTAAAGATCGTAGGATAGTACCAATTTCTCTGACATCGACTACTTGTTTTGCAGAATGGTCGAATACTTCAAACGCTTCTATAATCCTTGCTTCCAATTCATTTTCAGGTTCAACTAAAAATAACAAAAGTTATTAACAATAGGTATACCCAAACATCATTCCTTTTAATAAACACAGGAATAACGAAATTACTTCTTTCAATCTCTCTTTTTGCAGCCATATTTTACATAAATTTTATGAGATTCACGAAAATATCAAAAACAGTACCTAAAATAAATTAATTTTATTTGTATCTAGGCAACAAACCGAACCGCCATCTATTTATAATTCCCGCGCTTTTTCACAGGCAACATTGTCTTTTTTTATATTATAAAGTAACACAGACACGTTACTCATCGGTTAAATTAGTCGATTATTCGGATTTCCATAGACCATGGAGATCGGTTCAATCTCAACTTTTCACTTCCGGATCCGTTACGTTACGTACGTGTTGTTGCGCGGCCATCTTGGTTTGGCTTGGCGCTTTCTCATTGTAAATTTTTGCGAGTAATGTTTGATTACACTTAATTTGCGTTACTAGTGTATGTGAATTGGAATAAAGTGATTTGTGAACAGCTCGAATTATAAAAACGGAACTATGGATCCTTCAAAGATGAAAGTTGTGGATCTAAGATCTGAGCTTGGCGCCCTCGGTTTGGACACCAAAGGGAACAAGCCGGCTTTAGTTGAAAGATTGAAGAAAGCACTAGAAGCAAAGTCAGGGAAAGGTAAATCTTCTTCGTTTTATGATTATCATACCTCTAGGAGCTGTTTAGTATTAATTTTCTTGTTTCTATCTACAATATAATCAATATTATTCGAACAGGCACGTGTACATTTTTGGCGAGTAAAATTGTTTGATGAGTTTACAATGCCTGGTTTCACATGACGTCAGGCTATCAACTATCTAAATTATCTAATTAGAGCAAACCAAATACTAGAATGATAAGAATATTGGTTATTTTAGTTTATGGAGAAAATTGTTGAACAACGCGCTCAATTTTTGAAATGATAAGCTCAATAATAACCATGATGTCACATTTTGGTGTTAAAGTAATAAAAGTAAGGTCATGGGAAGTTAAATGTGGCTGTTATTAAATAACAATTTAGTCCCAAATCGATGGGAATGTTAAACATTAGTGTTATCTCTAAGATCTGAACAAAAACATTATTTTTGTTTGAAGTGTCACTCAACTTTCAAGGTCTTATTCAATGTCCACCTCAGTATTGTTATTATTACGTATTTGTATTGAAACAACACAACTATGTGCCGAACCTCGCAAGTTTCCCCCTAAAAATAACAACTTAGAATAATAATTGTTTTTTATTTTTTATTTTATTGAATTATTGATTAATAATACGATTCATAGTATTGAAGCTATCATGAGACCAATGGTGACTAAAAGATTGTCTTCTGTACATAAAACATCAAATTGATTATTAGATCTCTTACAATCATCATAAAATGAAAACAAAACCATAAAAACACTTGCAAAATGAGATAAAGAGAAAAACAATTTAAAATCAGAATAGTCAAAACTTGATTTGACTATTATGATGATCACTAAACACAGGTTTTCTCATTGAGGGGAGCATAGAGTAATCTAAAAAAGTCTAACTTGGGAAATAAACAGAATATCATATTGGATTAATATCATGAAATTCATTAACTTTAATAGTCTTAACACAACTGCCCAAAAAAAAGTTTGTCATGTTTTCAGGTTTCATGTTTGTGTTTAGCAGTAGTAATATTCTATTATTGACTAGGTCAGTACATTCAACCATGTTCCTAAGTTGATAACATTTTTTATGTTAATTTTATCACTAATATGCTTACATACATACCTAAAAAGGCAAATAGTTGGCCTTGCTGATTAAGTTAGAAACTCATAGGTATTTATGAATATTTATCATTATAATAACTTCAACTTTCAAGCTGTCATGTATATGCTGTTCAATAAAAAGTATGAGCAACAAGAATAATTATATGATTTTTGTAGTTAAAAAAAAATATGCTTTATTGGGACTTTTTATGACTCATTAAATTGAAATACATCTTTTTGAAAGACAGAACCGGGCGTGGGAATCAAAACCAAGACCCCTAGACCAACGAGACGAACATCACAAATTAAGTTTTGAATTATGTGCAAGCTATAATTCTGTTAAACATCTGACATGCATTCACTTAATTTTCAACTCTGTTTCATTGAATTTTGGTTCATTATTAATTAATGAGTATAAACTCCCAGGCAATGATGGTCTGCATGCAATGACAAAGTCACTATTCAGTAAAATTAATTGTAACCCTCATTTACTAACCTGCCTATGTATATTGTCTTCAGTAATACCTGACACATCCATACTGGACACTTCAACTGAGGATGCTGACGAGCCGGCGACTCCGAGGCGTCCAGCTCCTGCCCCTCGGACGACGCGGCGTTCCTCATCGTCGCGACTTGCTGCTACACCAGCTAAGATACCTGTAAGAAATCCATTTAACTTCTTACTACTTGTTTGTGGGGCAGATATGAAAATGGATAGAGAATTGAAATTGTATTTATATTTTTTTTCCTTTTTTATGGTATAGCCAGCAGTTCCCAACTCTCAGCTTTTTTGGAGACTATAAGTTACCTCCAGGTGGGATCTGACCTAGCATGGCTCAGTCCAGTGACAAATATTATGATTGCATTGTTAGACAAGTTTGTTTTTTTATTTGATACTAGCTGATTCCCGCGACTTCGTTTGCGTAAATGTCGATAATTCCCCAAGTTCTCCCGCGTTGGTCTGCAGTGACACCTATGTTCGTCCTTAAACAGCTAGTAAACACAAAACATCCTTTTAAAATCATAAAACTTATCTTTTCAGCCATCACGTGACGATCCTCCTGAACCAATAGCGGAGGAGCCAAAACCAGGAGGCGGAGCGTATTCTCCCAGCCAGGAGGATTCTGACAATGATACACCAGAACCAGCTACAGCAGCACCTGAACCGGTTACCTCTCCTGCAGCAGTTAGCCCCCCTTCACCGGATACAGTGCCAGCAGCACAAGAACCGGTTAAAGCACCATCGCCAGTTGTCTCACCAGAAAA
Organism: Hoplodrina ambigua; assembly: GCA_949774945.1. NCBI lineage: Eukaryota > Metazoa > Arthropoda > Insecta > Lepidoptera > Noctuidae > Hoplodrina > Hoplodrina ambigua. Next base: position 3,736,799 of record OX458990.1, read on the forward strand.
AGCGCCACCACCACCTGTCGCGGCTCCTGAACCGGTTGCCGCGCCTACACCGGTTGCTGCCCCAGAGCCAGTAGCCGCGCCTATCCCCGCTGGTGTGCCAGCCCCGGTTGCCGCACCGATGGGTGTACCAGCACCGGTTGCTCCGCCCACACCGGTCGCGGCGCCTGAACCGGTTGCACCTCCAGCACCAGTTCCTGCACCGGTAGCGGCGCCTGATGCCGAGGAACCGAACCCTAGTGGTGATTTGAAGTAAGTTATGGTCTTTTTTTTTTAAACCAGATGTATTAACATGAACAAAGCAAAAGGAGTATGTAAGCATCTATGCAGGTAGCATTCTGTGGTTTCTGCTTACCCTAATGGAAAAAGGCGTGAGTTTATGTTTACATGTGTTATTTTTTTTAGTCTGTATGTACGACGGTCTGTTAGTACAGCAATGGTTAGCAGTGAGGCTTAAGCAAAGGCGCGCCTATAGTTCACACACATGTCCCTAATTACGTTTAAGTCAGGGACTATATTGCCATCAACTGGGCACAAATCCAGACTTGCTAGTCTTAAGTTTGCTACTGAAAAAACCTGTAAAAGGTGTACTGTACCAGGTGTATACTGGGAATCGAATCCCAGTTTCAAATCCAGGACCTCGTGCTCAGTAGTAGCAATTGCGACCACTAAACACACGAGGCAGGCAGAATCTTCTTTTACTAGTTAAAAAGCTTATGTTCGTATGCTAAGCAAAATCTAGGTAGAATAGTACATAACTTACAGCTCAGAAGGAAATCTAAATTCCGAGCCCAATCACAGTGAAGGACGTTATGAAAAATAATAAATAATATCCACACTAATAATATAAATGTGAAAATAACTTTGTTTGTCTGTCTGTTCTTACTATGGGTAAACCATTAAACACGATAATATTTGATGACAAACTTGACTAATTTCAAATTTGCGATTTCGTTTGCGTCTGCTATGACCGACATTCATGCAGGCGAAATCGTGGCCAAACGCTAGTATAAATCTATACTAATATTATAAAGATTTTTTTGTTTCTATGTGTGTTTGTTTAAACGCGCTAACTTCTGGTACTACCAGTTTAACTGGAAAAAAGGTTTTGGACCAGATTCCTGAGAAATAGCATTGGCTGTAATATAACGCTACAACCCACGAAACTTGACACGGGTGAAAAAAACCACTCTTACGAAGTCGCAGGTAGCAACTAGTATAGAAGAGCAAATGGCGTAGCGATTGCCGCGTTCGATAAAATACGTATTACCATTACACAAACAATACAGCCACAGTGGCTGATCATTCATTCCAATTGTATTATTTAGTATTTGTGTTTTTCCTGTACATACTTGTTTTTGAGATAAAACGGGAATTTTAAATCGGCTAAAAAGTAAACCATATATATTTTATTTTTTTTAAACATCTTCTGGTGCACCTAAATGTCGGTTAAAATTATTAATGTCGAATAAAAACTAGTCTATCTCCTTTGTTTGGGTTTTTCCTACACTGTACCAAATTTCATCAAAATCGGTTCAGCGATTTAGTCCTGAAAGCGTAGGAGACAGATAGACAAAGTTAATTTCGCATTTATAATATTAGGATGGATATACCCGCCGGCTGAATTTGTCTTCCAAATGCTTGAAAGTAAAAGTCAAAACCTCAAAAAAAAAAACATTTACAAAAGGGCCAATAGTAGGACAGCATGAATAGATACATACATACCTATTACATACATAATAATATGACATACTAAACTTTTTCTTCTGTTTCAGGAATCAATCGCCAGTAAAAGGTGATACAGGTAAGCATGCTTTTCAATCATTTTTAAAATCTTCATATAGTAAATACTGTTAATAAAATTTATAATAAAATTAATATCTGTTATTAGAAGCAATGGAAGTTCAAGATAATCCAAAAACAACAGAAGAAGAAGAAAAATCAGAGAAGAAGTTTGACACTGATGACAGAATGGAGCAGGATGACCCGGATAGGGAAGAAGATAAGGATGACAAGAAGGATGAGGTTAGTTCTATTTAGATAGCAACTAGCAGCCCGTTGCTAACATGCCATAATGTAGAAAAAGATCGGCTTTTTTAGCTTCTGTGTCACTTATAAAAGCGGTGCGAGAATTAGCAACGCAACGTCTTGCGGTGTGCAACGCATCGGGCAATGATCACGATCATAAAGTCCCCGTCACGAGAAGCTGTAAGTTATGTATATAAAGAACAAGTTACGAACAATCAACTCAAAGTAACAACGTGTAATACAAAACTAACGAGCTATTTCATTTGGTCGGGTAATATTATAACGATATAAAGTGCTGTCGTCCACAAACGGAACGTTAATATTTGGGCCGACATTTTGAAGTAAGTCCACGCTGACGCGATGTTTGATCACTGAATGTGTGTTTCTAAAATATATAGCTTTCCATGACGGGGACTTTAGAAAAAATCGTAGTATTAGGACGCTTGGTAACGCGGTGTCGCACCGCTATTATGTGTTTCGACCCTTTCTCTGCGTGATAGTCTCTTTCTAAAGCTTAATTTGTCATTTTATATTGTAATGTTTTTTTATTTAACTATTTATGCGCACACAAATAAACAGATAGGAAAAAGGACAAGAAAAAAACATAAAAAGGTAATGCTCATTTCTTAAGGACATTGTTCTAACATATCTGCAATAGGATATGTTATAGAAGGATGGTAGACACAAAGAAAGAATAAAAATTTCATTCGTAAAATTTGATTTTTACGGCGAGTAAAAAGACGCTTCATATAACCGTTAACTATGAATAGTATTCATAGTTAACGGTTATATGAAGCCAGCAAACTTTGGGCAAGAATGATTGCTGAAAATCAAGTTCTATTTACGGTGCGAAAAATCAGTGTTTATGGTAGTACAGGGCGGCGGTAATTCAAGATTACTTACAAGTCCTATGCTGTACATCAATACATTACAATTTTGAAGAATAGCACCCATTATAGTGATTTTATGAACGAGTTTCCTATGTAGGCCTCCCAGTGCTAGTTTTTTTGCTTTTGCTACGACTACTGCTTGGCTACGATCTTCACCATAGCTTTCCATTTCTCATCCTCTACCATCTTTGAGTTGGCTGCGGTCAGTCTAACAAGTCCATTAACGAGCCCAAGTCGTCGAGCCAGCGTTGCTTATGAGTAACGCTGTCTACTGGGTCATGCCCCAGTAGAGATGTTTTATTTTAAAATCGCACTCCCATCCACTATTTGTTTCGTACACAATTCAATTGGGTACTAGACAACATTAACCAGTAATCGAAGATATAACTTCTCTAAAGAAACACTTTATATAAGCCCTGAAAAACCAATTAATTTTCAATTAACTATAAAATTACTTTTTATTTGCATTGTAATGAATATATAGATAGTCTATTGAGTTGGCAGAAGTGACGTCACAGTTCACTAATGCCACAAAAATTCTATGGAGGAATCGCGTTTTACCAGGTCATAAAAAGTACGTCAATTGATTGGTAATGGTGTCTAAAACCCAATTGTTTGCAATTTTAAATTGAGACATCTGTACCTCGATGACGACTCACAAATGATCAATAATCGCACAAATGTTCGTTTCGCAAAGACAATCTTATTTATTCAAACTAACTTTGCCCACTCAGCGCGAGCGTGTGTTGACTGAAGAAGAGGAATGGGACCAATTGAATGAACGCCTCCTCGTTCGTGAACAAGAACGCCTCGAGAGAGAGCGCAGGCAAGCCGAGGAGGACGCTAAACGCATGGAGGATGTTAGCAATGTTAGTTTTACCATAGAATACCTTATTTTGGAAAGGAAAAGAGCATAGACAACAAGAGATTCATATCCTTTCAAACTAGAACCTAATTTTAAGTATTATCCTGTCTCCCTTCTGCTTGAAAGTGTTTCTTTTTTCGTTGGTATCCCTAGTTTGTCTTTTATCTTTTTATCACACTGTTTAAGGTTTAGAGAAAGACTATTTGCACTCTTGCACGCACATGTCATTTTATTTGCTAGCTTTATTTCACTAAACTTCCTTGAAGTGTGTCTCCGCACACTTGTAGGGCATACATTCATAATATTTCGCGAAGAAAAAAAATGTTTTGGTTTAACTAATAACTTGTTCAATAAACCAAGGTTTTACCGAGAAAGATTCGTCATTACATTCATTTCATTGCTTCAAATTTTAAGTTCCATTTGGCACAAACTGATGACTGATTATTTTTTTGGGTTCTGTGTTATTAAAAAAGTGATAGTATTTAAAAATAATAAACATTAAAAATAAATGCGGTCAGCCTTTCTAGAACTTCTCCAGTTTGCTCTTCTCCATTTTGTTTTCGATAATAATAATTTATCTATTAATGAATACGGTTTTACCCACATATCCATTTCGGGTTTGATCGACTAGTTTTGGTCTCGAATGGAAGTCTTATTCAACACGCGGCGAAGTCGCGCGTCGTATTCGATCTCAGTTCAAAGTCGAAACTAATTGAGAAAACACGAAATAAATACATGAGTAAACCCGTAAAAATTAATAGATAGTAAATAATTGAACATTTATCTAATTGGAACAGGATCCGGTCAAGCTGAACCGTTTGAAGCGCAAGCGCGAAAAGAAGGCTCGCTGGAGTAACTTCTACAGGGCTGTCGAAGTCACTAACGAAGTGCTTACACCGCCTGAGGTATGTCGAGTCGTCGTATTTGCGTTTAGTCGCAAAATACGCCTTCGAAATATGCAAAAATGAATCCTAATAATACCGTCTCAAAGAAGTAACTCCCTTAGGTTAAAAAGCGTTACATAATCTCCATACCGCGAGTATTCGAAAGGGAGCGTTCAGATGGCTGTAAATTACGTTGCCATTAATGTCTTTAGGAATAAAAATGTAAGAAATATAAACGACGGTTCTCGTTGTAACACCCCCCCCCCCAAGTCTTTATCATTTGTTCATGTATCTCAAATGTTAGTACCGGTTAGACCTCACCAGAAGTAGTTTCAACTTTAAAGCGCATGTTACCTTACTAATAAATTAATCCTAACCTCAGCTAGAATATAAAGCTTTTGTACCTATAAAAATAATTTCCATAATTACACAATTAACCGCATTGTCTTGTACATCATATTAGGGGTCTAAAGGTTATATAAAACAATACAAGCGATTACAGTTCACGGTAGTAAATACGACACAGAAAGCGATAGCTATACGTGTATGAGTGACAGAGATGATACTCTACAACAGAGGTTTTCAAAGACCAGCAAAGGCGGCCGTGCACCGCCAGTGTAGCTAAGGACCTTATTTACACATTACGAGCGCTTACGCCGTACTAACGGCACTTCACACAAACTTAGTAACATACTCAGCTTTAAAAGATAGACACTTTAACATTTTCGCAATAAAAAACTTCAATATATTTTTTTTTCTATCTGTGTAGACCTAAAATTATATTATCTGGGTAGGGGTGCGGATATTTTTTCTTTGTAGAAAGGGCGCAAGATAGAAAACCTCTCCTCTACAAAGTAAAACTTTACTTTAACCCATTTGCTGCCACATATGAACCTGATGCTAGTAGAAGTTTGACCTTCAACATTTTTGGGTCCAGCAGTGAATGTGTTAATTTAAAGTGCTGTATTTACAACCGATAATGTTAGCAATTTGTGTTTCTAAAAGTTCTTTTTTATTTACAGGAGTCCCAAATAAATAAGGAGAAGAAAGAGTCGGTTGAAGTGAAAGTTCAAGAGCCAGAGATTAATGACAACAAAATCACCCTCTCTTGGTGTGAGTATATTTAGTATTGAAATAGAAAAAAGTGTGACACGGAGTCGCACACGAAGGGTTTTGTACCACCATACAATAATATTTAACACATAAAGTTATTTTAGTCCTTTCGGTTACGAACCCTAGAAAGTTAAGTGCAAGTAAAGTCTCTATGGTAGACTCAAAAGTAAGCTTGTCTGTTGTTGGTCACTGTTTTTTTAAAATATTGCTCAATACTAGGACCGAAGGCTCGTTATGTGCTGAAAGCTGACCAGTCTTATGATCAGAAAAATATTGATTTGGTTCTCTGGCACGAAAAAATTACCTCTGAATATACTTAAAACCTATCGTCGCCGATAGAAATTCCTAATTTTAAAATGTAAAATTAACAATTTTGTCCAACAGATGACAGTGACCTGAACCAGTACTTGGAAGTACCGGAGTTGAACGCCGTAGTGCCGCTCAGTGAAGGGGCCTTTTCCCACGCGTGGGCTGGCGCCAGAGCCAGCCATGGTGTCGATTCTGGAAGGGTGTGCTATGAGGTAGACTAAAAGTTTTTTATTGGTTAGGAGTGGCGATGCTAAAGCCCAAGTTCTCGAATGAAAATCAACACAAAAATTAGCTAACATATTGTCAAATCATATTGAATCAGTTGAATTTTGATCGAAAAACCAGATATTGTGTATGGCAGGAACATTTCTAACTTATTTGTCTCCTTTTAATTTATCTAGCGACCTGCCCCGGCTTCGCATGGGTGCCATGTAGATACTAACTATACTGATAAATCTTACTCTGGAATAACTCTATGTATGATGAAAACCGCGTTAAAATCCATTACATAGTTTTCAAGATCTTAGCATACATAAAATCATCCATTTGCTTTAGACATAAATAAACTCAGTCTGCACCAAGTTGAAGACGACTGTCTTCTCATTCCCGCTCCAATTTTAAAACAACGCTACGATATTAAGTTACCAAAACATTTTGTGTTATAATTCTAGGTGCGAGTGGGCGCTGTGCTTACAACCACTGAAATCTTGGAGAAGGAAAACTACGGCGCCGGACTGAGAATTGGTTGGTCTACTGAAGACTCTTCATTGCATCTGGGTAAGTTTGTATACTTTAGTACATAATGCTATTTAGAAATATCAGCACCTTTATGTCGTAGCAGAAAAAGCGGTTTTCGTCTGCCGCTGTCGTTACCTGAAAAAATAAAATTTTGTAGGGTGAAATTTGGACTAAGTCCTTCTGTTCATCTAAGTTTACGTATCCAACTAAGTCTGCAAAATTTTGTGAAAGCCACCAACTGTTGGCTTAGAAGTCCACAATAGGAAAAGATCATCTACATAGACTTCTGTTCCCGATGTGTCTGGGCCCTCTAAAACCCAATATCAACTTTAGTGTTTGTCCTTTGGCAAAAGCAAAGTTAACAAATGATACGTATTTCTGCTAGAAATTTCATTTTGCTTATGTAAATTTCAGGCGAGGGTGAATTAAGCTGGGGCTTAGAGAGCACTGGCCGAGTTGTCTCCAACAGCGAGTTCAAGGAGTACGGCAAGCAACTCAACGAGAAGGACGTTGTTGGCGCTTACTTGGTTTGTACTATTGTTCTATTTCCACTGTTAGTTTATTTTTATGTCATTTGAAAGGCAAATAAGTAGGCGACTCACTTGTCATCTGGCGATTTTTCGACGCCGGCTATGCAAATCTGCAATATCAAATGTCCAACACTGAAATGTCTCATATACTAAAATGACACTAGCTAATAACATTCAAAACGCAACAATACTGCTGACAAATTCTTCTAATATACATATCGATTGGCACTTAAACCTGGCTACATGTTTCTGCAGAAAAACATGGTATGCAAACTTATATTATGTAATAAAAATATTGTGAATTTATTTATTTCCCAAATGTTAAGTTTTACTCTCTTTGCCAGGATCTGGAGTCAAATCCATGCAAAATCTCGTACACGGTAAACGGTGCCGAAATGGGCACTGCGTTCGAGTTTGACAAAGAATTACTCAACGGAAAAGCTTTGTTCCCGCACTTGTTGACCAAGAACATGTGCTACAAAGTTAACTTCGGATATGACAGGTAAATACATAATAAATATAGTGTTTTGGAACAGCTAGACGGAACTATTTAATCGTGACCTATAAGACTTAACATTCATTTTAAGACTGGTTTTGTAATTTATCGTCACGATTTTATTTTATGGTATAAGGTAGCTTTCATAAGAAAATTAGTTACCATCAAAGTGGAGTATTATTATTACTTTCCCCTAAAAAGTTCAGCATTCCGTGTGAGGTTTACGTGACACACATAGAAATAGATACGCATAAAATCTTCTTAATTTCTTAATGTCTCAAATTAATTAACTAAAAGTGAATTCTATCATGTTTTAGCTTTATAGACCACGTACGAATTTCTGAACGCGCCGTAATTTAAACGCACGTGTACTTTCATATTAACGTACAAACTCAACACCACTTGTCTAGACAAAGTTATTTATAGAAATTGTTGGCTAGACTATTTCTATCTACTCTCTGACGTTAGAGAAAGTAAATTTCGATGTCATTTTGAATTCCGTGTTGACGTAGAGGCGACGCTCCCGCTTTCTACGCACGAGACGGCGGGTTCGATCCCCGCAATTCAGGATACTATTTGCATATTTGTGAACAAAATATTGTTTGTATTCCTGCCTGGATCAACCCACAGTGCTTGTGTGCTGTGAGGTTTCTATTAAGCAGGTACATTTGATTCTGTATAATTCTCGTGTATTCTGTAATGCATGAGATCGTAACGGAAATACATTTTTCATGTGAAGAGTTGTATGTGTGTAGTTATTATTATTATTCATTGCATCAAATTAATTAAGTTTGAAGATTTATGTACTAAAGTAGAAACTTGTAATTGAATATCAGTTTTTCAGACTCAGTTAGGTGAACTATAGAAAAATATGGGAATGGCGGAACATTGGCGTCTTATATGAGCTACAATTCATAGTATTTTGTAATAAGGGATACAAATGGTGATGAAATATTAAAATACCTGATAGTTTGGAAATAATGTACACATAGAAATGTGCTACTTCTTATACTATATCTTCAACATCATTCAAAATATAACACACAGCTCTTTGCCAGTTAATACCTGGAATGTACAAAATAGAACAATTAAAATTTCTGTGTTTTTACTCAGAGAGAGTTGAAATGTCTGTTTTCAAGATCCAACATGGCCATTATCTCATTTTGTTTCAACAGGTACAACATGTTGACAAAAACGAAGACAAATCGTAAACGCGTAGAAATTCCAGTAGAACAAGTGTTGGAAGAGAAGCGGGTGATCGAGGCCGAGTTACAGCGGCAGAAGGAAGAGGCTGCTAAGAAGGATCGTGAGCGACGGGAGAAGGAGAAGAGTGAGAGGGAAGAACGACAGAAGAGGAAAAGAGAGGTATATACTTACATGATTATGTGATATGGATTGGATACGCGGTGCTCATATTTGAATCGTTTTTTCGGGACTCGTCGAGCTTCATTACCCCATCGTTTTTCTGGTGGTGGCCAGTGTTGTTGATTCTGAATTTCAGGAGTTGTAGTGGTTGGGAGTAATATTGCAGGCTTATCTCATATTATCAAAGTTGCTCTGTTAGCAAACATCAATTGAACCCGTCTATACAAATGAGACTAGTCATCCTAGTCCTCTTGAAGTTGATGTAACACTTTTGCTTTTTTCTGATGGTGCCTTAGAGGCCACTGTCCGCTATAAGTCTACTATACCAGAAGGTATCACAGACGCGTTACCATCCCAAACGCAAAGTTGAAATGTCTCTTGTACCTGTAATTACATCGGCCCCTTCATACTGGATCCATAATGCCGCTTGGCGGTAGAACAACCCTTATGATGATGGTATGGATAATTCTTACTTCATTTGTAAGTGGAGAGGGCGGGGGGGAGCCTGCATGGAGTTTTCACCTAATTAAAAATCTGTTTGTCTTTATCTTCAGGAGCGTGAAAAGCAAGATCGTGAGAAAAAGGAGAAAGAGGACGCTGAGAGAAAAGAAAGAGGCGAAGAGGAACCTGAAGCAGAGGGCGGGGAGAAAGATAAAGAAGCGGAGAAAGATAAGGAACCCGAGGCGGTGGTCGAAGATAGCGGCGAGAAGGAGGACGAGCCCATGGTGAGGATGCACCTTTTTTATATAGACCCCGCGGATGGCGTTACAGGCGAAGCTGAATGTTTCAAGTGCCTGTTTCCTTCAAACAGGAACACATCAGCGTTGCTTTACGGTAGACTTAGGTGTGGTGATAATGCTTACCCGGAAGTGCTCCGTGTTCTGGGTCTCTTCTAATTATTTTACATTTGTGTCGCGACATTGTTGCAGCAACAAATATGTTGCACACAATAGTGTTACTAGCAACGTTATAGGGGAGTTGTGTGAAACGTGTTATGTATATACTGCGACTGCGGAGCAAGGTAAATGAGGTTCGATCCCCAGATTCAGTAAACTGCTAATATTTTCTTAGCGCAGTCTTGTGTTTGGACTATTGCTCGGGCTAGATCTCCCATACCCTCACCGCGCTCAATGCTCTTCTGGACACCAGACCGGACTGTGATGTGTTTGCGGATGAATGAAAGGTGATCCTGTCAGAATGCTTGAGGTACTGCGAGACGAATGCATAATAAGTATATAATTCTTCGTACCATGTTTTCTTTTATTTTATTTCTTTTTAAACCCTTTTTTTTACCATGTACATGTTTATTGCATTTTATGTAATAACGTTTATCAGATTGATTTACTGTAATTGGTTTAACCGTTGTAAATTAAATAAATAAATAAATTGATATTGATACAAAAATCAGTCGCGGCAAAAAACCGCCAGTGCGTTGATGTTTTCATGTCCACAAAATCTCACGTGGGTCACCGTTGTACTATCTCTGTTTAACCCCTTCAAAAAACAAGCGTAATGTTATGTATGTTAAAACCAGACTTATCGTACAGGAAAACGGGGATAAATCTGCAGAAGACAAAGAGCAGGCCGCGGATGTGAAGGCCGAGCCCATGGACGCCGAGCCCAGCGAGCCGGCCGCACCAGAAGTAGAAGTGAAGGAAGAGCTTGTGCCAGGTCAGTCTAACACTAAGTAACATTAGGAGATGTTAGTTTTAGCATAGTGCCCCTCATTGATGCCGCGTGCTTAGTCAAGCACTTCACTCACCCCCTGCTCTGAGGAAGCCCGATGAGGCAGGCCAGCACCAATCGGAGATTGCGGAAGGCGCGTATGTTCCCAGGATACCCAGTGTAAGTGTAGGAAGGGAACACCGAGGTGGTTTTTAGTTAGTACGAGTCTGACAGACGAAAATTCTCATCGATGTCATCCATGAGGGGTGGGGGACATCCATGTCAATGTAAACACACATAAAATCAAAAAATAAAAGTTGAATCCAATAATTATGTATTGCTGAATAGTGAAAATTATACTTACCATTGCTTTTTACAATGTGTAAAGAAAACAGACAGACACGCAATAAATAATAATGTGCGAATTTTGGTTATTTTTTTGGTTACGGAACCTTAAAATAGCTCTCTTTTCAATCTCAAAATCTCAATTTTTCACAAACTCATAGTTGACGTTCACCGGATTTCTTTTAATCTCATTTCGCATAGTAAAATATCTCGTATCCTGTATAGTACTTGATTCCACACCTCACTCGTGTGATGTGAGTTCTCTATGCAGGCATATCAGTATTCCGTATTTACTCTCGTACGTAACATCATGTATGAGATCGCAAGCGGAATAACATTGTTATACTGGAGCTTGACTCCGGCCACGCGTGGCTGTTTCGATCGGATAATCGTCACACACGAAGCTGCTTGGTGTGTACACCACAAGTCCTATTCTATAAAAATCTTCCATAAAGATGAAGGGATCTTTAGATGAGCTGTCCCCAAGCATGTCTGTCGCTGACGCTGTCTCTAGCATCGAAAGATTGGCTATTATTAGGTAAATCAAAATATATTTTCTGAGAACGTAAGAAAATAGCTAGTCATGTTTTCCCTACAATGAGAGAAAATAGGTTGCTCATTCAGAAGTCACTTTGAACAAGATTATAACCATAGTATTTTGTATTGTTCCCCTCAGAGAGCGAACTCGCCGAGGTGACAGAAGAACAAGTCCTGAAGGGACATGTATTGGACAAAAGAATCAAATTCGTCACACGGTAAGTTATTTATATCTATCTTCTATACATATAAAATGCTTCGTCCTGAATGACTGACTGAAGGATCAATGCACAGCCTAAACCGTTGATCGTGGAGACCTGAAACTTGGAGGGTGTGTTCTTTATATGACGTAGGCGTCCGATAAGAAAGGATTTTCCAAAATTCACCCCCTAAGGGGATGACACAGTGAGCCTTATGAACAGGTATATCAATATTCCGTATTTTAAAAACATCAAAGACGGTTGAATCGTTTCTCTGGGTCTCGGTCGAGCTTCATTGCTTCGGTGGTTTTCTAGTGGTCGCCACTGTTGATGCTGAAATTCCTGGTGTGGCCAACGTATTTAAAAAGAAGAAAACAAGAGACCATACTCATTAAAAATAAAAATATTTGTTTACAGGTACACAGTCGAGGAAGAGTTAGACGGCTCCGAGGTAGACTTGCTGCCCGGCTACGTGCTCATAAGTAACGTCGACCTTGTGGAGGGACCTTCCCGACCAGCCAGCATCGCCGACTGTGAGGTGAGGAGTACATCACGTCATCATCATCTTTGAGTGAATTGAGTAGAAGACATCATTAACATAATTATAATTTCAAGACATAACTTCTCCAAAGAAACAACTTTATTTTAGCCCTGATTTATTTTCTTGTAACTGTAAAATTTATTTTTTTGTTTCTTTGATTTCAATGAATAGTTAGTCAATTGTGTCGGCAATAAGTGAATTTACAGTTGGCTATAGCCGTACAAAATTTATGGGGGAATCGCGCTTGGGTAATTAAAAGTAGATTTTTGGTGGTGTCTAAATACCCAAAACTCAAATAATTTCCCATTCAAGTTAGAGCTATAAATCTAGCGCGTTTTAAAAATGGTGACGGCTCGCGGGCGGCGCGCTGGCAGTTAACGATTGGATTTTCCGAGACCATTCAGACCGGACCGTTGCCGTATCTAAACGATGAGTATTGGTTTAATAGGATTAATTGTTATCAGGTGATCCTCATGGTTGGCATGCCCGGCTCGGGCAAGACCACGTGGGCCAAGCAGCACGCCGCCGCTCACCCCGAGAAGCGGTACAACATACTGTCTACCGGCGCGCTCTTCGACCGCATGAAGGTACGCCGCCTGTCACACGCACACGCCACACTGCACATTGTACACGCTCACATGAGATCGTATAGTCCGGTTTTATTGCAATGTCGGATAACGTAAACAAAGAAACATGTTTATTGTTGTGGTTGACTTTGAAACTAAAAAGTTAGTATACGACGGCTGTTGACTATAATGTAAGTCAGAAACGAATTTATTGTGTGATCAAACTCAATGAGCTGTTTCTGACTCACTGTCAAAATTAGAAGGTAAAATAAATTTATGATAAATTGTTTTAATGTTATTGAAATAAATCGGTCTGTACTTACACACACAGCATTCAGTCACACAATTACACTAAACACACAAAAACTGTTCTATTTATGTTTTTTTGTTTGTTGGTCACAACGATTTTGAAAGCCCCTTTGAGATGTTGCGATGTTTTCTCTCAGATATATAAATATATCATTGTTAACACTTTTTTCTTTGCTAACGTTCTGTTAGGTTAAACGCGCATGATCCGCGGTCAAGGATATGAATATTGTATGAACATCTTTGTAATCTCTTTGTGATGGTAACAAAAATGATGCAATTCGTGAAAACTTCAAAGCAAGGTAAGTCTTATGCACAAGAGAACAGTGACGAAAACTAGTTTTTTTTTAAAATATGATATTCTTAACCCAAAATACAATCATGCGCGCGTAGCCTTTAGCAAATACTTATTTAATTTCGCACTAAATAACATCGCCCAAAGTATGCCAGCTCGAACGAAAGGATTTGAAATGAGAATCACGATTGTGTCGAAAGAGTTCAATGTAACATAACAACACCTCAAAGTTTTAATGATAATTTAATTTCCATAAGTTAAACATAAATGAAGGACATTTTGTTTTCACTCACTACCGCTGTACACAAGCTAATGATGTTTCCCTTCCAGCGCTAGAGGTATGAGCACAATAAACCGAGTTCAGCTCCAACTGTAAACATTGATAACTAATGTTCGTCTGTATTTTCAACAGGGTGCAATATGAGCAACATTTATAAACAAAAACATAATAACAAAACAATGTTAATCGACCTTTAGCGGTCACCAACAATAGCAGTGTAGTTAATATGATACCAGTGGATCGCCGACTGAAGAGGACGTACGTATACCGAGTCCCGAGTCACCAAGGAGAGTCCCTGGTATCACAATAACATATTATCCTTAGTGTAAGCTAGCGTAAGTCGCGCCGCGGCGTCTCGGCCTCGTACTGTATGAGTGTGTACGTCGACACAGGTGGACTGTAAGCCCTTCCGTGCCAGCTACGACGGCAGGTGGGACGCTATGGTGTCCAAGTGCGCTAAATGCGTGCTTAAGTTGTTGGAAATCGCGAAGGGCCGCAAAAGGAATTTTATCCTCGATCAGGTGAGAACCATTGCAATTTTACCCAACATTAACTTTGGCAGCCACACTTAATTCAGGAACAATCGAGATCGAACACGACCACCCCCGACTGTTTGGCCGAGTCCCTTGCATTTGTTGTTCTATATCAATCACTATCTTCACGGAACGTATATGTATATGTATGCCATGTTATGTAGCGCCTATCTAGCTTCGTATGCCACCTATATATCTACGCATCTTCATAAGGTACGTCCTATATATAAGAGTAGTTAAGGCTATGTATCACGACACCGCTTCCGCGATGAGAGCGAGCTATAATGTGCATTGTTTCTAGTAGCGCCGAGGTGAGTAGCGTAGACGCGGGAGCGGTGAGCGGTAACTTTGCCAAACGGCCCACTGAAATAACCGCGATTGGGATCTCTATTGAGCTTGTTCTAGGTGTCGAACTGCCACAAAACATTAAAACAAAGTACAAAGTCACCGCTGGATATCGTCATTGTCTATAATGAGAATGTTTTGCTCCACATCATAATCTACGCTGGACTCGACGACGGCGATCGACGTAATTCGCGACCGCGGTTTCGATATCGCATTGGGTAAAAACAGACGAACGTATACCCGTCGGCCCAGAGGCGGAAGTTGAGGGAATTCGACGGGTACCGGCGGGTCGCGGTCGTGATAGTGACCGACGACGAGACGTACCGCGACCGGCAGAAACGACGCGAGGAGGCCGACGGGAAGGAGGTGCCCGACGGGGCTATCGTGGACATGAAAGGTTGGTTACCATCGGCACTGCCATAGCCCTAGGACCCCGTGCCCGCCCGCCTCTACCTCCTCTAACTCGCCTCTCTGTCGTAGCCAACTTCACGCTGCCCGAAAAGTGCTCGTGGCTAGACGACGTGATCTACCCCGAGCTGGGCGCGGACGAGGCTCGCGGCGTGGTGGAAGCCTACCACCGCGAGGCCAAGGCCGCGGGCGTCGTGCGCGACAAGGACAAGCGCGAGCGCTCCGCCACGCGCGACGCGCCGCCCGCCAAGCGACACCGCTCCAACGACAAGCGACACGGCCGCGACGAGCGACGCAACAGGGACTTCAGCAGGGGCGACCGAGGTTAGTGTTACTACCGCAAATCGATTCCCTATAATATTTACTACCTCAAGTCAGTACAAAACTGGATAGAGACACGCAAATTCTATGAATGTATATGCAATGTATGGCAATTAAAGGATTGGCACGCTACGCGCAGCATCGAGTCTCGTCTTGCTGCTTACTTTCAGGTCAACATATAATTAACTTTACTGAACAAGGCATCATTCCTGCCACCGTCGCACAACTGTCAAACTACAAAATCAAGATAGAGACGAGAGCAGAGCTAAGCCAAAAAAGCACATGTAAAGTTTATTTATCTCAACCTTGAGTAATAAATGGTCCTTATTATGATTAGAGGATCGTTGGGGAGGCAGCAGCAGCTCGGGCGGCGGCGGCGGAGGCGGCGGCGGGCGCTGGTCGGGCGCCGGGGGCCGCGGGGGCAGTCGCTGGGGGCCGCGCGACTCGCGGGCCCCCGCGCCGCCCAACGCCGGGCGCTTCGACCGGCCCTGGCAGGGCCCGCCGCAGCCTCAGGCGCCCGGCGGGAATGGCGGCGGACGATACGAGTAAGTTAAAAACTGTGTTATTTTTCTATGTTTTCTTATAAGACTTACCTCCATCGGCAGTTTCTTACTTGATGAGGAGAATTAAAAGCTAGATTTCCTTACAAATTTTGGCTGATTCGAGTTTTTAGGAGTACCAAAACAATTATTTCTCGGCACTCTTTCGAATCGACGTATCGGATGGTTAGCGCTGTAAATATTATGCTGCAATACTGACGAGGACTTGTCTCAAATAAAAAAGGGCTATAATAATTGTTGCCCATTTATAACACCTACATTTAGCTGACAACACACGATCTTGGTGTCAAACAATTAAATACAAACAGGATGATTGTTCACCACTGTTATGCAGTCATTTTCTAGTCCAACATTTTCATCTCATCCTATTTTAACGAAGAAACACTCCATTTCATTTGTACGTGGTTTAGTAAACATGTATTTTTTTTGTTGCAGCAACGATTTCCGCTCTGGTTCTGGTCGCGGCGGGCGCGGAGGTGGGGGTCGCGGTGACCGCGGGGGGCGGGGCGGGGCTCCACCCGGCAACGACCGCTTCGGTCGCGAGAGACACAACCGGCCCAACGACCGACAAGACAAGCGACACCATCAGCCCGGTAACATTACACTTGTTATATCTATTAGGTTACAAAACTTCACAGATATTCATAGTTATCCAGTAGCATCAACGAAATAACAGAATTATTGGTCACCTTGGTTTTCAGAAAAATAGAAATATTACGTGCTTCGTTCACTGTGTCTGTTTCCAAAAAAAAAGACTAGGAAGTGATATACACATCATGTCTAACATTTCATGTTTGATCTCGTGCAGGCGGCGGAGGGTCGGGTAACAACGGCGGCGCGGGCTCCTGGCAGCGCGGGGGCCAGGCAGCGCGCGGCGCGGGGCCCGCTGCGCGCCCCGGCCTCGCGCACGTGCGCCAGGGGGGGCCCAACCAGAAGGTACACGAGTGCTATTGCCTCATACACCTATCACACGCATGCGAGAACTAGTCAAAACTCTTATTAAACCAATATTATATTGTACGCAGGATGGACAGAATCAGAACCAAAATCAAAACCAACAGAACCAACAAGGATGGAACCAATGGGCCGGCGGATGGGGCGGCTGGGGCAACTGGAATCAAAACCAAGGTAAATGTCCATGCCACCTAGAGTGTGTCTACATAGGAGCTCGTCCACAACACTACGCCGCGCCACGACGCGTGCCGTGCGATGAACACAACGCCATACGATACAACAACCATGCAAATATGCTGCCCGCTTGTACTTATCTTGATTCACGGAAAACCAGTTTGTACATCACATTATTCCAGACGTGTACTGCAAAATAAAAAAATAAAAAATTATATGCTTATTGTATTGTACTTTTGTCACCTTGTTTTGAACTGTGTCTGTGTCTGTTATTCGGATAAATAATCAATTTTATTATTATTATTTTTTTATTATTTATTATTCATATAAATTGATAATGGTATTGTGTAGATAGACTTTCTATGATTTTTGTATACTACCTACATTGAAACTGACTACCTCGTTCTTTTATTTAGGTTGGGGAAATTGGGGTAACTGGGGCAATTGGGGCAACCCACAGCAAGGCCAGGGTGGCGCCGGAGGCGCAGGCGGGGCCAGCGGGGCCGCAGGGCAGAAGGGGGCCGCCGGACAGCAGTGGCCTGCCAACTACACAGCACAGCAGTGGTACCAGTGGCAACAATGGCAGCAGCAACAACAGCAGGCCTGGCCCGGGGTACGTATTGCGTACCGTGACATATTAGCCTGGCCGCACATGGGCCACCGACCACAACCACAAAACACCGCCACCGACGTATTTTCTGTAGTTTTCATACACTTTGTATGAGCTCGCCGCACACGGTTAACGTCGGTGCTCGCCACAGCGCCACTACTAGCGACAACTGGCGGCGCTTGTGTCTGTCGCGTGTAGCGCGTGTGCTGTAATGATGAGATGGTCTCATCACAGTCGGGTTTGACGGTCAAACGAACGTAGCGTGGAGAGAGTCAGTGTGAGGAACAGGGGAGAGCAGGGAACTTTTATTATTCTCATTTATTAATTCATTATGCCATTTTACCGAGGGCCACACCAGGTGACGCCACTATCGGTTTATTCAAGATACACTATGAATCTGTGTTGTTTATTACAGGACTACATAATTAATTCCTTTTCGACGCAGATGGTTTGATACATAGTCACTGCGAAGAATTTGATGCCTCTAAATGCACACACAATAACAAAGCGACATCGTATCGCGAAATTCGACGTCAGCCCAAGATTTTTTTATAGATAGCAAGTTTTTGCGAATCTTCGTGACTGCTTTCTTATGTGTCTACACTTACCGGAACAAAATTTTGGTTTAATGAGGTCATAAAGGTGACCTCATTCTCCTTTAACTGACCTGGGCATAGATGTGGGCTGTGGAAGAACATATAAGATCACCTAAGCATGTGTGAGAACATCGGAATGGTTTTAGTCAGTAGAAGTCATAGCCAGGAGGTGTGTTTCTATTTTCTTAGCCCCAGGAAATAAAAGCTTTTGTGGAAGCCTTATGTTGCGTGTATCGTTGTTACAGTATCAACAAGGTAACCAGGCTGGCAACACCGCGGACGCGCAGGCGTGGGCACAATACTATCAGGTTAGTTCAACAGTCATTTAAGTTTATGATGTTTTTTTTTTGTTTCTTGTTTTGACTTATGTTATTAACAGTTTGCCAGATTATTAATCTGTATTCTTTCAGCTCCTATACGTATGTATTTCATGCTTGTTATATGAATAGTTTGAATGTCTAAAGAGATCTACATACATATTTAGCACAGATTAGTTGGCAGCACAAATTGTGCGTAGTTTACCCGTTCAGTCTGCCGGAATCTACTAGAATAGCATTCATTTAAAAAAGCCAGTGGACTTCGTGTATTTTATATAGAAAATCAAATTGCTGCTCAACAATTAGATCAATTTAGTTCCCGTGTTAAATTCTCAGGGTAAGCAAAGTGAGATTTTTAGACCGGGAATTTCTCAGTACCAGCCTCAAGTCTGGATTTCTGGCTGGTTGATGAGCTGGCGACATGTAGATATACTATACACCTCTGCCACCCCTTTGGGGCGGGGTAATATTATGTAGTATAATGTATAGGCGTAATATGATGTAGTCATAAAGCAAAGTCTTATTACAGAATTACGGGAACCAAAACGCGAACAACGCCGGCAACGCGGTCACCGGCGGCGAGAAAAAGTGATCCTCGCCGCGGCCAGACTCACCGCGCGAGCGCGACGTCAGGGCTGTTACAACCACTATCGACGACTCCTTCATAGCCAACTTCATGTACAGAAAACTTGGACAGCAACGACTATCCCATTCTATGTATTCTTTTAGAGACGAATCTTCCGACGAATCCTAATGGCGCCAAATGCGTTTGAAACACTACTCGGTATGTGACCGGATTACAATTTACGGTAGTCGGTCATTGTCTAACGGGCGAACCGAGTAATGTAAAAGCGTCGTCACTTTCAGTCTCTCCTCATACTGGAATCGCCGAGTTCGCTCGCACTCGGCTATTCCGCAGGATACACACTACTGATGCTTTCGCAAGTTATAAAAACGAAATTCACCGAATGATGTAAAAAATTAAGGTTTAAAATTGCTTGACTATCACAAATGATCCTTTGAGCATTTATGTGAAATGGCTGTCTTGAGTTAAATTGTCACTATGTTAGTGTATCAAATATCGCAACTCGATTACGTCAGAAGATATTATCCCGCATCTGAAGAAGAGCTTTAAAACTTTTGAATAGTAGCTAAATCTTGCTCTTGTAGAGCAAGTAAGAAACTATAGTTTGAACATGTTTTTTTTTCTTCTTAGCATCCACAGAACGCCGCGTGCTACGATTCTATTACTTCGCAAACGTTTAATTATCTAGTTACTTTAAAACAATCACTAAATTAAGACTTACATATTAACGATTCAAACAAAGCAATAATATAAAAGGAAATTAGTCGCTTTACAATAAAACTAAACATCGAGCACTATTTATTTGATAAATTGTGGTTTTGTAAATTTTGTATCGTACAACTTGAGCTCAACGTTAGTAAAAAATCTAGACTTAATTCGTTGTGGAGATTCAAAGTATTTGTAATGTTAATACCACCGCGCGCTAGATTTCATAAGGGTCAGTGTGAACAGGTAATACAGTTGAAAATTGTGTGCACGTTAAAATTCCGCGTTGCATTTAGGGCTAATTTTTCAATCGTCATATAATTCTTATCGGAGGGATAAATAAGGCGGTTTGATAGCTTTTGTATAGAAAATATGTCAAACTGTCATATTTATACCTCAAATAAAAGTTATTTGACTATTGAAAAATCAGCCCTTATTATCTTACCCGCAATTTTCAAATCTATCTCTGTAGAATTTTGCCTAGCCTATTGTTGTCCCGCTGCAGGGCAATGGCCTCTTCTCGTACAGAGAAGGCCGAGCTCGCGGCAGTCGCTGTCATAAAACGTGTGAATAGAACAGCAAATATTTAAGACTAGTCTCGCTCCCACGTTTTATGCACACACCGACCTATAACGTTTAGGCTCTTAGCTGGCGCGCTGGTCTACAAAAACCGTTAGTACGATTAATGTGTCTTACAAAGAGTGAATAGTAATCGTCGCGTCGCAAACATATCGACGTTGCAAATGTTTTTCGAATATTTCTACTATTAGTCGAGATTGGTTAGTGTTGGAGTTTTTTGATATTACGTAGACAAAACGAATAGTGATAACATATTTTCCTACAGTATTTAGGTATTACCAAAATAAGTGAAAAGGAAAGTATTGCACCGATTGTAAACATTTCATTGTACCTTATATTTTTTTGAATATTCTGTCTTGGTACATGGGATACTATAGTATCCATTTGAGATACTTTCTATTTTCATGTATGCTTTTTATGATAGGTGCAATAATTTTTTCTCATTGAATATGCACAGCAGATCTTTTTCAAAACTAATTGTGATGATTCCTGTATTATTCCTCCTTTGCATAGTCGTGAAACAGTTGATAAAGTAAATGAAAGTCCTACACATCAATATTATTATTAAATATGTAGGTGTTTATACACACCAAGTTGTTTTATTTTTTTGTGCAATCGATTTGACAAGACAATGTTGAAATGAAGTGAGTGAAACACGTAGGTAATAAGAATTATTATCACGGTTATACAAATGTTTAATATATTTTGTGAACTTTTAGTCAGGTCTAAATTAGTAATACTGCTTTTTCTTGTATCATAGTGTTTGACTATCATGTTGAGTGCAGACGGTAAATTGTTAATAAGCATGAAACATCTGAAATTCATAGAGTGGGATTGTGAATTTTGTGACTATAGGATATTACACAAGTGTTGCAAGCATTATCTTACACACACATGATAGTAAAAAATACAGGCACAAGTAGATAACGTCATTGCGTTATGAGGAGATATTATTTGCGTTCTAAGTTTTGTTTTTATTTCTCATAGACATGTGACAAGCTTTTGTGAATATTGACCACTGTGTCCACAAACATTGTTTCTGTTGTTTTTAACTCAACTATAATTAAAAATAATTAATTAATTAGTTATTATAAATTACACCCAGATGTTTGGGAACACTGTTTATACCACTACCAATTAGGTATGGAGGTGACTTTTTAAATTAGCAATTTAGGAATGTAATAATAAATCGGGGGGTTAGTAAGTAATTGTAAGTTTTTTAATGACTAAGTTACACCAAGTAACTGACTTGGTGAGTGAGTGAGTGAGTGAATGATGAGCTTATAGCTTTGTGTACAAATGTTTTAGTTAGGGAGTGTGGTTCCAATGTCACTACTAATAATGATTTAGTAATAAAATGTATTGAATAAGAAATCATGTTATTCATTTGTATTCCTACTATCTTTCAGTGCGCCAAACATAACTTTTTGATTTCTAACCATATTGTCGGCCGGTCTTCTCTGTTACCATTCAGTCACGAACACAAGCCCTATCAGCTTTATTACAAAGACTAAAATAAAACATCAGATTGCAAACTTTTTACACAGTTTATTCATTCAAAAATTATACTATTGCCAAACTTTAATCTGACAATATTGTGAAAAACCGTTAAATATCGCCATTCAATGAGCGAAAAATATCCACAACACGTTTCCGACTCACCGAATAGAATATACATTGATTTACTTGTATATAACAGTGTTATATTGTTTAACATCTAGATTAGTTCGTTACATCCTCATTTAGTTACCACATCATAATAAAAATAGAGACTTTATTCCACACTCAAGACTAACATCAAATTGAAATTCAACTCACAACTACATATTTTCGTAACTAGAAATAAATTGTACAAACATTTCAAAAGTATACCTGTTCGAGGTTCATAAGGGATAAACGCGTTACATAAAATATATTCGCTAAAAATATGGCCTTAATTTACAAATCGATACTCACATGCACACACAAAAAGTTTAAGTTAAAATAAATGCATACACAAATAAAAATAAATAAAAAGAATTAAGAATAATTAATTATTTACTTATTATTATTTAGTAATAAGTAAACAGTACTAGAATAAACTTTGGTAAATAACTTACAAGCTCACGTGGATTATGAATTAAGTTACCTCTGTGACCGAAATTACCAATAACGTTAAAATAACCATACATCATAGTTTATTTACCAAGTTTATAAATAC
Source organism: Hoplodrina ambigua (assembly GCA_949774945.1). Taxonomy (NCBI): domain Eukaryota; kingdom Metazoa; phylum Arthropoda; class Insecta; order Lepidoptera; family Noctuidae; genus Hoplodrina; species Hoplodrina ambigua. Next base: position 3,759,637 of record OX458990.1, read on the forward strand.
AATTTATCAATTTTTGAAAACTTTTTGGATAAAAGACAGGATAATTATAGAAAGGAATGCTGTAATCAAATTAAGCTACAAGTGGTTAAAACATTAAATTATCATACTAGGGTGAAGATAAAATGAAAGGGCATAATATTTTCTCGTCAAAACAAGATAGGGATTCATTCTGAGTCATTGAATAATTGCTGGCATTACATAAAGGTGCTTAAAAATTGATTTAATGTAACACCCACAAAAAAAAAGCTATAATTTTAAGAGCCATTTTATTTTGACGAGTATTATTATTGCAACTGACAATTTAACAAGCAATATAAATTATTAACAGCTAAAATGATTGAAAGGATATAAATAATAGTTAGAGTTTTATTAGATGATGAAGTGGCATTTGAGTTAAATTGTCTCAATTTTGTTAATAATAATAAAAAGATGATGTTTTTGTAACCAATGTGGCGGAATCTTTGGTTTGGGTCTAATCCAATGAAATGGCAGTAATTTATTAGATTTTCTATTGAGAGTTACACCTCATATATTTTAACATATTTATTTCTTTATATACATAGTGTTACACTGCTTCAGCGCGACTATGCATGGCCGCACATGGGCCACCGACCACAGCCACAAAACGCCGCCACCGACGTATTTTCTGTAGTTTCCATACATTTTATTTGGAGTCGCTGCACACGGTTGACGTCGGTGGTCGCCACAACGTCGCTGCTAGCTTTAGTTGGCGGCGTTTGTGGCTGTCGCGTATGGCTCGTGTGCGGCCACGCTAACTATCTTAGCTACTATTGTATTTATTGCTTTGACATAAAATTTTCATGTGCTTCAAATATTTCGTCGCATTTTCGTTTGTGCAACTGAAAATGTATGTTGTTACATTAGGACCCTTGCAAGAGTATTTTGCTATTTTTGTTTATTTAATATGCAAGTACAGTTGCCCTTACATATCGAAAAATTAAAAGTTTTTAATATATTATCTACCTTAAACAGTAATATTTTTATAGTGTTATTCAACAGTTTAACTCTTTTTATTTGCATATTATATTTATAGTTCCAAAATCTACAGTATTTAGTGCCGCAGTAGCGTGCTGGCCGCGCACGGCTTCAAATATTAACTTTAGAAAATGTCATGAGTGTTAGGAACCCCTTGTGAACTAAGTAATAAAAGATCGTTTTGTAAAACTAATGAGGTGCTAATATTTTTAGAGACATTTTTTACAAAATAATAGAGAAGTGTCCGCAAATTAAGTCAGAATTGCGACACAGATATAACTAGTCAACGACTTATAGTAGAAAGAGCAAAGCACAATGAACTCAAATGATCAGGAATAGAGTTGAAAATTGCACATTTGTGTCTTGCACACAATTTTATTGTCAAGTCTATTTCTGTTATTTTCAGTTCATTTTAAATTATAAATGAAAATTCCTAGAGCAGTTTGCTACTCTCTTTACATCCCTTATCCCTGATGTTTGGAACGTAAAATTCATGTGACGAAGCGTAAGCTGTAGTGATTTTTGATTGAATTAACAACAACCAAATACAGTTTACGCTCGCTTGAGAATGAGTCACATTTTTCGTTCCAGAAACTGGGATTAGGCTTAGCTCAGATCAACAAAGAGCAGACTGAAGGATTTTTATGACATTCGAAAATAAACCTTATTGTTAATACCTCAAAGAGCAAACAAGTTCGTCCGAGGACTGAAGGCGTTTGATAGGTACTATTGTCGATGTTTGTACAACTTTGCACTTTACGACACTGGTTTTAAAGATTCCTCTGCATTTTGCTTCTTTTTGATCTGCACTAAGCTAAGTCTAAATACAAATAAATATAACTTATTCAACCTGTTACCAGTACTCGTACAAACTCTATATAAGCGCGTCCATGCGTCGTCAGCGCGCCACTGCGGCATCACAATATAACCTAACTAGTCGTAACTTGTAAAAATGTCATATAATTTGAAACACTGAGGTGAGACGTGGCACATTATAGTCCGATACCTACACACGATACACACGTATTTCAAATAAAACACGATGCACGATTTACACAAAAAGTCTTGTGAAGATTACTGAAATTACAGAAAGCAACGTGCATATCGAACATACTCTTTTTGCACTATTTACGCGTTAAAACGTCATTTATTTTTCATTATAATGTTATATACATACATGCATAAACTCACGCTTTTTCCCATGAGGAAAATTATAGTGTTGAACCATAGATAAAGTAATAATGCTTCGTATACAAGCGTCAAACATCATAGTCATAATACGCCCCGAAGTTGTAATTTTGCGTGGTTTTCAAATCCGGAACGAGTGTTCTAAATACAAAATATTGTTACTTTCTCTATGGTCCTTATTTAAATGATTCTAAAATACAACAAAAAAAAACCGTAGTTCCTTTTTAAAATTTTGACATTTTATTAACGGCTTAGTTTTATTTAAATAATTATGTACACAAATATAAATGTATTGTAAGTAATATATTCGTGCATAAGTGTTTCTTTTGAAATACGTTATTCGTTGGCGCATTGTCAAGTCCGTAGGCTGAGAATATGGTTACAATAATCATGTTTCGCTCATATTTTTTCAAGCCAATTATCCTAAACATTAACTAACGAACCTTGTTTTACTCCTAAAGATTCTCACAAAATTAACATGGCCGCGAAAAAATTCTTTTTTATTTTTAAGTTAATAAATTAATTTTTACCTAATTTCCGTTATTATATGAATGGCACTTTTGTGAAATATCAGGATCGTAGCTATGCTATATAAATATGTATTAATTTCTAATCTTTCGCCGCTTCGGTTGCATGATCAAAATGATAATTGAACAGGCAGTATTGGACTCAATATTTAGGAAAATACTTTATGAAAAAAGCCCAAAGAAAAAGAAACTAGCTTAATAACAGTAAGCTAAGCTGCCATCTTTGAAGATTAACGATACAGAAGTACATAGAATGATTTTAAGTTTAAAATGCGATAAGTAAATACCTCTAATATATACTAATCACTCATATCTATGGTTATTAGGACCGCGATTATAATTACAACAATCTAATTAGTCATCAACGTACTGCTTTCTAAATATTAAATAACTAAACTTTAACTAATTTGTCTTCTCTTTCTATTTTTATTTCTATCTCTTTTATTGCTTTGAACGATTTGTGGAGTACTCTCAATTGACGATGCTTTTTGTTTAAGGGTGATGCTGCACGAATATATTTGACGCAACAGAGGGCGGATCCAGCATTCAAGTCATGGAGGGGTCATATAATAAGGTCTAGTCAGGACAGGCTCCGTTTCGATTACAATAATAATTCAAATTAAAAGAAAATAGTTAGCCCAGGCTAATGACCCCCATGACCCCCTGGATCCGCCCTTAAACGTCACTCAACATGAGTCGCCGAATGTACGCTATATTCGGGTATATCGTTAAATTCGCGGCTCATTTTGAGTGGCAGCAGCACCGCCCTAAGCTGCGATCCTGAGGCGGGACTCTTAGAAGTAACACATTAATGTCTAAGAAATCCAGTAAATGCACAATATCTAAGTGCACTTTAGTTGTATCCTGATAACACGATTATCTGTTTAGGAGATGATTAAATAATAATACACGGTGATTTTTAATTACTTCAGTACCTTTCAGAGTTGATAATCTTGTCCTAAATCATAATAGATCTACTACTTTCGGAAATAAGTGACAATGTTTCCGTTTTATATCCAAAAAAGTATAAATTAAGGATTTCAAACATGATCCATCACCAAATTATATTCAAGTAAAATAAAACCACTGTGTGCTATTATTAAGGCAACATAATTGTATCAAAGATGTAGCGACTTACATACGATCCACCCACAAACGATACAATAGTCTTTTCTGCACTTGTGTTACAAATGGTAGAGTTGAAAGGCCCTTCCACGCGTAACGACAAATTTTATATCTTTGTCACGTTACACATGGAGCAACTCTGACGCATTTATAACTAGAGATTAACTAGCATAACATGGCGCGCTCCTCCATTATTACTATTTCAAACTGTGTCACATCCTTATGAAAGAGTTTGTGTGTAATTGTAAAAAAATCGTCTTTAGTAGCAGGCAGATTTGACGGTCAAATAATCATAACTAGCCGACCGTGCAAGATAACGCACGTGTCATTTTCATAGATTATGTTAGTGCAGCGCCATACTAATAATATTAATGACGCCGCTAGTCGATCAACCAATCACTGGATTAATTTTTATTTTAGCCGTCTCAGTACGGACACATGCGTTGTGAGTCTTGTAAATACTTTTAAACGTTTTGAATTTTTGAGGAGCACGCCATGCTATCGTAGTTTATCTCTACAAATTTTATAGATATTAAATTATTCTAATATACACACGTTTCAAACGATTTATTATTAAAACATTAACAAGGAATATTTTTTACTCTCCCCAACTTCTTGCGTTGCGTCTGACGGGCAGTCCGATAATTCGATATTTTGCCGAATCTAACTCCTGTTGCGTGTTATGATATAGTAGTTTTTATATAAGGTACATTACATTCACATGTAATTATGTATGATTCTGTATATAAATATTGTAAAACATTGATTTTAAAAGAGTACGTATGGAGTTTCTTGTCCATTCTTCTCCATACAGAACTACCTTTTAGAAGAAGCAACTAGAATTCCAGGATCGTTCTTAAATACCAGCCACATAAACAGACTCTTCAATGTGTAACTCTGAATGGCCTATTCTGCAATATTAGGCGGGCAATTCTATAAACTTTTAAGAACGAGCGCATTCCAATCTTAGTCTCTATCTGTAAAATATGCCTCTTTTACATGTTTTGACATTGATTGTCGCTATGATGAGGTGGCAACTAGATTTTAAATATTTTTAGTTACGAGAATTAGTCTTCTGATTAAAACTCGGTCGTTGATTACTTGATGGTAGGGATTGATTTCAGATCACATTGATCATCATCACACAGCAAGCGAACGCCTAGCGTTCTTAGCCGCACTTCTGTCCTTTGCCCACTTTAGTACCATTTTTGTATCCGGTTTTTTTGTGAATGACATGATTGTCAGTCGTCTGCTGGGTCACGTGATCCGCTTTTTGTAAATATACTATCAAACTGCCCTTTGCCAGACGCGTAGTAATAACGAAGTATAGAAAACGTACTTATTATTTAGAATCACGCCAGTTCCAACATTCGACGGACGGACTACAATAATCTACGTATATTTATCTTAACACACACCCACGCATCCGCCATCTTGGTTCATTTACAACGACAAAATGGAGTTTTTTTTTTGTATTTTATATAGAAACCCGATATTTTTATATTAGTTGCCTAGAAATGATTTTGAAATTAATATAAATTATGAGATGTTTAAATTTTAAACTTTTAAATCCACTATATACGATAAACAAACACATTATTTATTTGAATATAGTTTGTCTTTTGTCACTCATCTTAATTTAAAAACAAATAGAATCAATTTAGCAATACTTATCAACGAGGAATAATCTTTCATTTACATAATTACTAACATAAAATTATGTAAACGATCAATTCCTTCAGAAAGTTAAGTTTTACGTTTTAAATACTCCTTAAATATTAAGTTCCGTATTAAAATAGGAACCCTTATAATGGGGACGACACTACTGCAAATACTCTTAAGCCCCGTTAATAAAAACTGAGCGAAATAGTGTCATCTCTTTCACTCGTATGTTAAAGAAAGAGACAGAACTCAGTTTTATTAGCGCGAGGGTAGAATTATTATTAGATTAATATAATAAAGGCCGGAGTCGCATCGAAGCCGTTTTTAAGTCACTATTTCGTGTTTTTGTACGTTTAGTCGATTTTTTAACATAACATAGACAAAATCGACTAAAACTTTTTGTTTTTGAACGGCATCCAGCGGCTCCGCCTCTCTAGTAACGATCGACAATGCGCCAAACCAAGTACTAGCTAACGTTATCTCTAGTATGTATTAGTTCACACAACACTTCTGACTGCTTATCTGCAACAGTGCAGGACATATTCTGCAGGCAAAGAGAGAAAAAAAATATGAATACATTTCAGAAAAAAAAAAACGAAAATCAAATACCATCTGTCGTAGTACTGTCAAACGGGCATTACGGAGGATTTTAACGTTGAAATAATATAATTTGTTATTTAAAAGGTCTGTAATGTTAAGGCTGAAATATAATTTACGATTTAGCATCATTGGTGGCAATATATTTTTAGAGTTAAAATCCCTTTTGAAGTTTTGCCCCTATTCACCCCTGCATCCCTATCAATTCCGTTCAAGTTTAAATGTAACTGATATTAAATAACCAGATATATTTTGTATTGACCTACAGTCTGTTCTTATTATAGTTAATGTTACTGCCATCGTTATTATGAAACGGGAAACAACAGCTATGGCTTAACGGTCAGTACTTATTAGATATGCCAATGTTTGTGTTTGAAATGACTTTGTTGTCACTGACAACTGCGACTAAATCTAGTGGTGTATACTCACGCTGCTATTGCGGCGTCTGCGGCGACGACGAGCGCGAGTGCGCCGCCAGCGACTGCTGCAGCGCCGCCGGCGTCAGCCACTCTCTGACGGGACAACACAATGAATTGTTAGCCATGATGAGCTACATCGTGGACTTTTCGATTTTCACATAACATAACATCACGCCTGTAATCCCCAAAGGGTTAGGCAGAGGTGTACCCATTAGTGCACCCACATTTCGCCAGTTATGTTTTTAGTCCCATGTAATAGGGGGCGAGCCTATTGCCATCAACCGGGCACAAACCCAGACTCTGAGGCTGCTACTGAGAAATTCCTGATGGAAAAACCCAATAACACTTTGCCCGACCTGGGAATCGAACCCAAGACCTCATGCACAGCAGTCGCGCTTGTGACCACTAGACCAACGAGGCAGTCACACACGAGGCAGTAAAACAGCACCCATTATCTAATTCAGTATTCCTTGGCTATGCTTGCGACCACTAAACCAACGAGGCAGTTCGATTTTCGTCTCGGAAAAATGCTTAAAGGAAATATTGCATGCATGCATGCAAAGATAGTCAGCTGTTTATGAACTAAGTAGATTATTACAACCAACAACCAACATCAACATCATGAATCTAATTAATTACTGGTAAATATGTGCAAATAAAACAAGTAGTACCTATAGCGTGGTTTTAATGATGTTCCTGTTTTAAACTCGATCCTTCAAGTAATGTTCAGTTGAAGAAATGAATTGAATAGAAAATTAATTATCAACTATCGGTCAAGCCCCGACTGACTTACCGGTAAGTCAGAACAATAGAAAATTAATTGTGTGACTTGTGAACCATTACATTAACTATTATTTATTGAACGTGGGACTTGAGTAATTAATTATCCATCAATTTAAACTACAACAAAAAGTTATCTATTACATTAAAGTTATAAGTTGACTGAATTATCTACAGCCAACCGGAGGAGAGGTAGCGCGCTTAAAAAAAAATTTAATTTTGCATTGATTTTCGTTCTAGCAACCGAGAGATATTTTGTCAGTCTGCTATTACAATACTGATTAATGAAAAAGAAGAAAACAAAAAGTAAACGACACAATATACATTGGCACTCACTTGGGCAGACACCGTTGCAGGAAGGGCACACACGAACTGACGTATGCGAGCCGGTTTACCCACGCAGGTATGTCGTGGTCGCATAATGCCTGAAATAATTAGAAAACCACAAAATAAATAATAATTCAAAAAATTAAAATGTCGATAGTCGTTACAGCCAGTGGCTTAAAAGCCAAGAGCCTCGACCAACATGTAAGGAGGCTCACGTTAGGCGGTTGGATCAAGGACTTCGTTCAGGGGCAAAATGTCCAATTCTCAAAATGTCCAACGGTGTCAAAATGTCCAAATACTCAAAATGTCCAATTCTCAATATGTGCAATGGTCAAAATGTCCAATTCTCAATATGTCCAATGGTCAAAATGTCCAACTCCCAAAATGTCCAATCTTTGAGAATGTAGCAATTTATTCAATACTTTAGTTCATGAGTTTAATTATGCCCTCTAGAGGTCACGGCCCGCGTTTGTTAGGAGCTTCCTTGCTCTGAAGCCCTGGTAGTAAATTGGAATCGGTTCCCGAAACCAGTAGGCTCCTTTTAAATGTTTATGTACAGTCAACAAAGGAGATAGCTATGCAGGGTCGTCAGATATAGTTGAAGTTTTCTTAGAAACCTTCGATTGAAACTTTACCTAATTAATGAACTGTTTATTATATACTATTTAAATTAAATTACATTTGAAAACATCAATCGGATTCTAAGAAAACTTCAACTATATCTGATGACCATGGATACCTATATCTTTTGTGGACTGTACTTATGTACGGATATTTAAAAATGTATATAAATATGAAAAAACGAGTAAAATGCTGATATTTTAAAGTTAACTTTTGGTTTTTGAAAACTCAATCAAAACAAATAAAATTGCTGATGAACTGTCAACAGGTGTTCAACCTATCAACTAGTGCTGTCATACTGTGATCGGCTGACTAAAAAAAACAACAGCCTTTATTCCGTTCCGCCTTCGTAAATAAAAAACGTAAATCTTGCCTTGCGTGTTAACGTACACAAGTACACGTGGTTGCGCCCGCGCCGGCACCGACTAACGATCAACAGAGAGCTGATAATACCGCGTTATCGCTTATTGTCCTATTGTGTAGCACATAATTGATTTCTAATTGTCGAACAGTTCCGTAAGAACGATAACTTAGGTATAAATTGCTTCAAACTTGGTTCTTCAGAGATTGCAATTAATGTGATTGAATTTAGTTTGGATAGGAATTTGTCATTATTGGATATTTTGACAGGGGGATTATATATTTAACCAAGTAATGTATAGATACTAATTCAAAAAAGCGAAAGAGATTTTTTGTTTGTTTGTTTAAACGTGCTAATTTCTGGAACTACTAGTCAGATTGGAAAATAAATATTTTCTGTATGATAGTAAAATTTATCATGAAATTGGTGCCCTGTACGTTCCGGGACCACGGTATCCTGTTAAGACGTCCCGCAACCCCGGCAGGCGTTTGGCCCCCCTGGGCTGGGTATAGGTTTAATTTTTCTCTATTCTGATATTTTTCAAGTCTGATATTTTTTCTAATTTCATTGATAAGTTTATTATTTATTTATTTATTATAATACGTAGTACGAAGGCAAACAAATTATTCTAATTATAACTGGACACGCGCACCTCCACGTGATTAAACGTTTTGTGAGAAAACAAATGAGAATAAAATGTTATTTAATTAAATTTTAATTGTCGCACTATAATAAAATATTATTTAAATACTATTTTTTTTTATTTGTATCTTATATTCCTCACGCTCTAGGATGGTGCCGGTGACATTTGTCAAACTGTTGCTTTACACTATTGAACCTTACGGGAATTTCCAATCATGATTAAATATTTTAACTGCACACTAATATCATAGTCGTAAAGTACGGAATCAGTAATAAGTAAGTAAATAACTAGTAAATTAAATAATGTCACTGACATATTTATGCGATTCTGACACCCATAGATGAATTTCTAACATGTGTCACCCGCAACATCATAGGATGTATGGAATATAATGCTATTTACTTAAAGTTTGATTTATTATTGTAATCGTATTGGAGCCTGTCCTGCTCCTGACTATAAGCTTTGACTATATGACCTCCCCTACTTGAGTTGAATTCGCCCTTGAGCCAACAAACCTTATTTTTACCCTTATTAAAATAATGATAATTTTAAACATTTACATTAGAAAACATGATAAGTAAAAAAAAAACATCAAAGAACATAGTTACTTGAACATTAGAATATCGTAACCTCTGATAACCTCCCTAACGTTGAAACAATAAATCAGATAGATTTATATGTAAATGGCCAAAATCGTATGCATGGAAAGCGGTAACTATTTATTATAATGAATGTTAGTACTTGTCGGCTTTGTCACCTGTAATATATTAGGTTTGTTAGCAAATTATACAATAACTCTTGTCGCCTTGACCGATTTTGGTAAATAACAGCATAGAATAAACGTAGGAACAAAATTAATAAGAATATACTGCCGCGTTGGTCTAGTGCGACTACTGAGCGTAAGGTCTAGGGTTCGATTCCCAGGTCGGGCAGTGTTTTTGGGATTTTCCATAAGGAATTTCTCAGTAGTAACCTCGGAGTCTTCGAATTTGTGCCCGGCTGATGAAATAGGGGGCGAGCCTATTGTAATCAACCGAGCACAAATCCAGACTCCATTGGTACTGAGAAATTCCTGATAGAAAAACCCAATAACACTGCCCGACCTGGAAATCAAACCCAACCCCACGCTCAGCAGTCACGATTTGTGACCACTAGACCAACGAGGCAGTCAAGTTTTCTTCACAATAAAAGATAATATCTAAACCGAGCGTCATAGATAACAACACAAAACCACAACATAGTACTCATTGCGACTTTACATTTACAGTGCGTAATCAAATTGTATCGTTAATAAAAATATTTAATTTGATAAAGTAATGACTCACCAGACAAAACGCTGAGGTGAAATGATTACAGTTGTTGTTCATAAGGTGATACCTGAAATAGATAGGAGATAACGTGTTATTAACTTATTAGATAACAATTTGTCATACCGACCTGGATCTTAGGAAATGTCAGTGCAAAATTTCGCCCCTTGTGTATCACGCTTTTTTTTTTTATGTGGTAAAAATCATCAAACTTGTCCTTCTTTGTCTTCTTGTCTTCTTTACTGACTAAAAAACCACCCTGTTCCTTCTGTTGCCCTTTACGTTCTGGGGCCACGGTATCCTGTTAAGACGTCCCGCAACCCCGGCACGCGTTGGCCCCGTTCCTGTGCTGACAGCTCTTTGAGGCTTGTGTATCACGCTACGAGCGGTTTAGCTATAGCGACTTTAAACAATTGTCCATGATTGCGTGTGTGATGTGAAACATAGCCATTGAAGCCTTTAATATTCCTACATCGACTTCAAACAATAGTCTATAAACATAATATTGTATATAATTCACATTTAGAACAATAAAAGTGTCTGTCTGTCGCGATAACCTTTAGCTCCCAGGCGATAGAAAAAGATAGGTACATCGACTTTTAGTAAGACAGTTACGTATGAGAGTCAGAGATAAACTTTTTCTAGAACTCGAAGTGTTCAATTAAGGTAATAACTTTAAAACATAGAGAAAATTCAAATTTTTCTTACTATTTTACTGTAGACTTTATAACTTTGAATGAGTCCTAACTGTTAATCTAGTATTTTAGACTACAGTACTTAAAGTCTAGAGTAATTATGTACTTTTATTGGTTATTTTCTTTTTACTTTTGTAACTCCCGGCGCAAAAACAACGGAGTGTACAAGTTTGACGTGTCTGTGTGTGTGTGTCTGTGGCATCGTAGCTCCCGAATGGATGAACCGATTTTGATTTTGTTTCTATTGTTTTAATTAAAGTTCATTGAGTATGCAGTCGGGTTTTTGTTTTGTATAGATATTGGCGCCCAAATTTTTCCCAAACTCTTTTTTGCTAATTTGTACTTTTATTAATAACCGCCGTATGTGGTATGTGTGTGTGTAATTTTGTTAGTCAGCTTAATGGTCTTGTAATCATTTCAGTAATAGGTGTAATCACAAAAGCATTTAGTTAATTACTTTTAGCTAAAATACTTTGTGAATGAGTATTGATAATGGTTGAAATGTTTTATGTGACGAACGCAATCTAGTTTTTTTGATATGGTTTATTTTACATAGATAATATTTAAAAATAATCGTAGATAATTGTACATACCTGTCACCGCGGAACTGCTTGCCTAACTCTGTTACTAGTCGTCTCACTTCGTCTTCGCTGAAGTCCGTATAACCTATGTGTACACTTTGTCTGCAAAACAAACAAACAAAAAGTATTACAATTTTATTACTTAAAAAAGATCGCCTCTCATTAGAATTTTTTCTTGTATCGTGGTTGCGTTTTTAAACATATAAACTTACAAACACCCAGACCTGTAACCACTATCTGTAGGTCATACAAATATTTGTTCCGTACGGGAATCGAACTCGCGACACGTAGCGAAGCCGCCAATCGCTCACCCACTGCGCCAAACGTGCTGTTTTTGTTAGTGTGTGTTCTATGGTCAACCAATACTTTTTGATCAGTCAGCTTTCTAAAGAGACCTTTATTTCGTGGGTAAATCCTCATGGATGCCCTCCGTTTGGGGACAATAGAGGGGTATGTCGGACTCTTACCGACTAAAACCCCACGGTTCCTCCAGTTACCATAAGTCGGGAGCCCGGTATTCGCATTACGCATGATCCGCGCCCCCGACTGATATTGGACCGTCATTGGCGAGCCCCTTCACCATGTGCGGCCTGTCCTGCGACCGTACATTCCACTAAAGAGGCGCGCACGAAACACTGGACGCCGCCATCACAGGCCTATGTCTGGTCGAGCGACAAACTGCTCCAATTTCTAAGGAGACCAACCTGAATCGAAACTGTTCGCCTAACTCCCGCTCGTCTCGTGGTGTGATCTCGAACACGCCGGTGAAGGCGTACGGATGTCCGCCGTACGCCCACTCGGAGCCGTGCACCTGCACCCCGCTGTGAAACACCCCGACACCTGCGCCCGCCGTGTACCTAGACAGACAGAGTAGGCAGAGCTTGTTTTGAATAACAGAATAAATATTTTGTCGTAGCTTGTGTGCGCGACTTCGTCCGCGTAAATTTCGTACTCCGATTTCATCCATTTAGGGGGTGAATTAAAAAAAAATCTTTTTTGGTGCATGCCTATGTCATAATAACTATCTGTGTACCAAATTTCAGCGCAATATTCATTTGAATTAATATACGAAGTTCCAAATAACATAGTAAAAGCACGTCTTGGGGTTGCTTTAGTACTTTTAGATAAGGTTCGGTAAGATTCGGTCCTTTAACAAATAAGGCTCATCCTCATCAGCCTATAACAGTCCACTGCTGGACATAAGCCTCTCTAACCCCACGCAGCAACTGGATGAGAGCTAATTGCTACCAGCTACCCTGCGTAGATCGTCGCTCCACCGAGCCTGAGGGCGTCCCACCTTATGCTTGCCGACTCGCGGTCTCCACTCAAGAATACGTCTACCACGACGGTCATCAGGTTCTACGGCTTATATGGCCGGGTCATTGCCACTTCAGCTTACTTATTCTGTGACGTAAACAACGCTCACGATCGCTCTATTGTTTGCATTTTATGTCATCAAGAGTGAGTTCGAGATAGCCTGTAGAGATGTTTGTGGTACGTTGCTTACCAGTTGGTCCAGTACATGTCGTACACGTTTAGCACGACGGCCGACTGGCCGGGGCGCGGCGCACGCTGCTCGCCCCGCCGCGACAACAGCGACATGCACGACGGGAACATCGCGCAGATGCCGCACGACTGCGTGGGCGCAAGGAAACATGTTACATTACTGTCACACCAGATTTTTTTAATACAATTTCAGCTTCAACGACAACCTAAAAGCGGACACATTACATAGACGACGCTTCGTTAAACCTACGTTACTACAAGATTGTGGTAAATCTTCCACAAGAGCAAGTAAGAAAGACTTGAAGTGTATTTATTCAATAAACTACACCAACAACATATTATACCTACATCAAGGCTGCTCAACCGCAGGAAGAATTTTGAGTGGCCCGCGTATGCAAGCTTCCGCTCGGAAGACGGTTCCGTTTTAATAACCGTCTCATTTTGCATTAAGAATTAAACCAATAGAGTGCGCCCACGTGTTTACTTACAATTCTTCAAATAAACATCTATTACATTTCACAATACCTTTGTTTTTTTTCCACAAATCCCAAAAGTAACTAAAATAGGAATCGTTTAGAGGCCTACCGAAAACTACTAAATCTAACGCTTGGCCCGGCTGTTAAAAAAGTTGAGCACCCTTAATTGTCATACATCAAGCATTGGCAGTACAGTAGTACCTACCTACTAATTTATTTCGAACGTAGTTATGCAAAAAGATCCAACCCACAAAAAGTCCAAAATTGAATTACACATACTGAAAATCGCGAAACATACTCGTATTATCATAAAGGTCGATATTTTTGGTCTGTAAGAAAGACGCAGACAAATATATGAAGTTTGTATCAAGACAAGGCACCGATAGTTTATAGTATTTGAGTTGGCCGTTACCTCCTGCCCGCTTCCCCACCGGACACCTCAAGTCAGTCCCGCTAAATATGGATAGCAAATAATTCGTAACATCATAATATATCTGTATTTTTTTGTCAATATCTTGTTATTGTTAGTTAATCTGACAAATATAAACTGATTTTCGGTAGATTTTGAAAAAAAAAAGAAGAAATGAGACATGAAAGGATAAATAACAGGTGTTGGTTTGTGGACTATTATAAGCTTACACTCAACTCTATACTTATATATTTTTTAATTATTTGAAAAATGTTTACAGTCAAAAACTAGGTACAATTAGGATCTTTTTTTCTACGGTAGGTACTTGTGCGTATAACACGACGGCCAACTTGAAGTGAAGTCAAAGTCAAAGCGTTTATTTCAATTAGACCATTTACAAGAACTTTTGAAATGTCAAGGAGTCGGTGATTTAGTCAGAAAGTTGAAGCTAATTGCTCGTTCCAAAACGGAGGTAGGTCTCTATGGAGATGAAAGAGCAAGAAACTCCACGGACAATCTTTTCAATTCAGTTTTACAAAATCCTGGTTACAATATTCTTGTTGCTTCTATATTATGTGTACATAATATAAAATAATAATAATCAAAATGTAAGCCATAGCAGTTCAGAGATGACCAATCCCAACTGACGGCGCTCGTTCGGGTAGTATGTGTAATTTTTGGGGTTTTGTGTGTTGAATCTTTTTTGAGGTATAAATAAAATTCACAAATATATACAGAGCTTACAATCGCAACAGCTGTCATTTCGATTGTCAAAGTCTTTTGCCAATGCGATGCATGCAATCGAAATCCAACAAAAGACCGATAAGGATGAAATTATTTTGGAATATTTTAGTTCCATTTACAATTATTGCGTTATCACCACGTTTAATATAATAATTCCATGAACCTTAGTTATCAAGGTAACATTTTTTATGTGTCAAAAAGAGTTTTTTTTAAGGCTGTATGTACATGACTGAGCAACACATCCTAACTGCAAAAAAGTTGCAATTAGCAACAATGTTAATATTTTCAAAAAAATCAGAAACCGTAATTTTTTTTTTCTAGCTTTTATCCGCGACTTCGAATGTCGGTTAACACGGACACAGACGATGTCATCATCTGTCTAGCCTAATCTCAATTATGTTGGGGTCGGCTTCCAGTCTAACCGGATGCAGCTGTAAGTCGTGGATTTGAAAGTAGCCAATATCCTTATTTACAGCACAAACAACCTTTTTGTCATCGGTTCAGTAGTTTTGCAGTACTAAACAGATGTACAGAAACAGACATACGGGGACAACAGGACGTCACATAGGGTTAACTACTACGCATTAAATTAAGTAACATTGAGCAAAAATTCTTGCTTCTTCTTCTCCTCGTGTCGAATGACGCAAATTTTGTCCGACCAATATTGAGCAACCTGTACCGCTCTGTCATTGGCCTCATTAAGGTCTTGGATGGTGCAGGTGGTAGTGCACGACGGGCAACTGAGGAGGTGACGCATGTCCTGTGATGGTGCTCCACATTGGCAAATTCTTGCTGAGAAACGACTTTTATTTTAGGTGTTATAATTCCTGTTTAATATTGTTAATCGTAGCGCGCAATGTACCGCACGCAAACATTTGTGCTTTTCAATACTCATGGGTCTTTAAGTTTACCAAAAAGTCCCGAAAAGCCAGAATAAGCAAGTAAAATATTCAGAGTCTTTGAAGGTTTAGTTCTGATTCCCTCTAAATAACTCAGGGAGAGGTCAAGACTTGACTTCAATTGTTACAATGAGATATTATAATGACTGAAGCGATCTCGTAAAACTCGACAGGGATTAAATCTGTCTTTCGAGAAGTCACTTAGGCATCTGGAGATTTTGTAATCCGATTACTAGGTTAAGCAAAGTGTAAATAAATGATGTGTCTTCTCTTGCGCGGATTAGAATTGTGCTCGTTATACTACGGGCATAGTATTTAATTTGCAGATAAGCTGTATTATAAATACCCTTGGTTAATATTTTGGGGTTAACTGGGAGATATACCTTTAGAAGTGATATAATTTAGATTCTGAAGGATCAACAGTACCCTCTAATGTCTCTACATACCCTGAGTACAATTAACGTTTGCTATTCTGTTTTTCTTTTTATTTTAGCATTTTAAAACAATATACAATTATTAACCCAAACATAAAACCTAAGACTGACTGCCTCGTTGGTCTAGTGGTCGCAAGCGCGGCTGCTGTGCATGAGGTCTTGGGTTCGATTCCCAGGTCGGGCAAAGTGTTATTGGGTTTTTCCTTCAGAAATTTCTCAGTAGCAGCCTCGGAGTCTGGATTTGTGCCCGGTTGATGGCAATAGGCTCGCCCCCTATTACATGGGACTAAAAACATAACTGGCGAAATGTGGGTGTACTAATGGGTACACCTCTGCCTAACCTTTCGGGGATTACAGGCGTGATGTTATGATGTTATGTATGTATAAAACCTAAGAGTAATTATAAAATATGTACAATTTATAAAAAAGACAGAAAGGAGGAACCTCATAGGGCATCAAAAAATTCGTCCGAGTCGCTGTCAATGTCAATGGTCGATATTCTGTTTGTATTGTTATACCGGTCATAATGTGGCTATCTTCAGAGGAGGCCTATGTGCAGCAGTGGACCTCGTTCTTTACTGCTACTTCTCTAAGCAAGAAGCAGAAGGTTATGTAATACTTCGTTCTATGTGCTAAAATGCTGACACGGGCATTCGACATGGGGCAATTTAATAAACTGGATGATCCTTTCTTGAAGAAAAAAAATTGCTAAAAAAAATCAGCAGCAATAAACAGCGCGCTACTAGATCTGCATCCGGACGAAATTTTACGATCTCCCAGTCGTTAACCCACATTTTACAATATTGAAATGCGTGGGAGTCCACGATTGATGTTTGTTCAAAGCAATTTCTTTGAATTCGACCTGTTATTTGAAACCATTTCCTGATTTCTTGTTAGATCTGCGGTAGTCGTTAAGTCTTGTCAGTTCTGGATTAATACCGTTTTGAAACCTAATACCATCCATCCTTTGCAAATTTGTCCAGGAATATAAGGAACCAGTGATGAAGCCTCCATACAAAACGATTCCTGCCAGCTTTTTTTTGAAGTTCGGAATAACAGTCAATAAACATTTAAAAAAAATGTGTATCTCTTTGCTTCGGCTAATTTTGGAAACCGCTGAACCAATTTTGATGAGACTTTCACTGGCAGATAGCTGATGTTATAAGGAGTAACTGAAGCATTATCATAAAAAATGAAACCCCGCAGAACACCCACACAGAATATGACGAGTAAAGACCAAATTTCGTCAGACTCATTACTAAGTCAATAGAATTTGTACACGTTGTAGATTAGGCTGTAGACTATGGACAGACAGCGGATTGTCCAAGATAAGGATATTTACACTGTAAACTGATAAAGGGGATATATTTCCGTAAGCAAGTACCTATTTGATATGAGGTAATTGGCGAACTTGATAATAGGCAAGTCATTTTTATGACCTGACGAGCTGTCGCTGCTTATATCAACGTGAATTTTTTTACGACTTCCTATATTTTATATAATAAAATGTAGACTATAGAACACAGGAATAACGTGCCTTCCTATTAGCGAAAGAATTTACAGAAATAGACTAGTAGTTCCAGAGATAAGCGCGTTCAAACAAACTCTTCAGCTTTATTATTGTTACTACACGTTGTATACATATACGTATTAGTTTAGATATGAGATTTTTTCAATAAACTTTTAATAACGTACAGTATCACAAGAGCAAGCTAGAACTTAGGATAAAGAAAGAAAGAAGAGGTTATTAAGGTTATTAAGGTTCTTAAAAAACTGTGTGGTATTGGATAGTTGGAGTCTATAGCCACATCATCACACAGTCTCCGAATAACTTCAGTTTGTAAAACTGTTCTGCAAAAGCGCTTATATTTGTGTAGCTGACTTTATTAATCCGAAAATATGTAATCCAGAGTTTTCAAAACTTGTATTTTATTTATCTAAACTTTATGCAACAAAAAAAGTAAACGCATTTCGTCCTTAGGCATTCTCTACCAGTCAACTAGAGGTGGTAAAGAGATAACATGGCAGGTGCGAATTATTATGCTAGCATAAAAATACAAAACCACTTAAACATCGGGAAAGTAGCTTGAAGCATTACGCTGAATTCATTTACGTGGAGTAGGAGAAAAATACAGCGCTTTTTCAAGTATGCTGTAAATTGCCGTAGCACGTCAAAGACGGCTTGTCAAAGGCAATGTCGAGGCCGCCACTCGCCACAAAGGTGGAACGTGTCGCTAACTACTGGCGTGCAAAACTGACGCTCAGTAAGTGTTCACGCGACTTAACTAATGCTGCTGCTGTTACTACCCTATCTTTTCAAAAAAAGATAAAGAAAAATGAAAAAGGATTCATGATAAGGCTATTAACTAGGGATACTGCCCATAATTAAGTAATAATGAGCAAAAATGATTACCGTAATTTTTTTTTTTTGCTGACCCCGAGGTCGTGGATTTGTTGTCCAGATCGGGCAAAATGTTATCAGGTTTTTCCATCAGGATTTCCTCGTGAAATGTGGGTATATTAATGGGTACATTCCTCCGGGAATTACAGGCGTGATGTTATGGTACGTAAAGTTAGTTTTAAGGTATTGTAACAATTTTTCTTAACATGCGTGTTAATGCTGTGTCGTCGCGTTACATTTTAATAGTGCTAACTATATATATTTAAATAATTTAATGTGTAAATCTTATCGAAATGGCAGCTTTATGCAGTATAGTTTTATAGTTCGGTTTATTGGATACTTCCTTTTGTTTTCACTGATGTAAACAGTAAATATATAGTGTATGGTATTAGCGTTTGTGATCAATTTTTCTGTGTTATATTAGCTGTGTTATAGTCGTGATGGCCTAGAGCAGAGATGGCAAACCAAGGGTAAGAGTGACAGAAGTGGCGCGCGACAAAAAAAAATGCCCTCTACTTCACCTGCATATTTATTTATTTAAACTTTATGCTACAAAAAGGTACAAAGGCAGACTAAATGACTTAGGCATTCCCTACCAGTCAACCGGAGGTGGTGAAGAAAAAAAAAGGAATGAATAAATGTCGGTTATCGCGGACTCAGACGATCAGTCAGTAGTCTAGATGTCCTTACTAGGGGTTCAAAGTTACCAAATTTAATAAAAATCTGTTCAGTGGTTTAGTCGTGAAACCGTGACAGACAGACGAGTTCTTTCGACTTTCGCATATTCATAAAATATTAGTAAGAATTTGTCTGAAATCGCCAATCAGCCTTGAGCAAATGTGGTGATCAATGCTCGTGCCTTCTCTGTATGAGAAAAGGATTTTGCCCAGCAGTGGGACAATAATAGGCTAGAAACACCCGGTGTAATGAAGAACGACCGTCTACCACCTTGACTGGTAAATATTTTTACGAAGGCATAAGTTATTTTTATAACACTACCTTCCACCCGCAACTCCATCTGTGCTAGAATTCAGAATGAAGTCAAAGTTCTAAAATATCCCACAGAAACACGATCAATATCCACGTGTGCCACATTTCAGCTAATTCGGTTCAGACGTTCAAGCGTGAAAGAGTTATAAATAAACATCCATCCAGACATCCATTCATCCAGCCATCCTCGTCTATACATGGTATAAAACAAAGTCGTTTCTTCGTTCAAAGTCAGTCGTTCAAAGTTCGTTTCTGTACGCTTAGATCTTTTAAATTACGCAACGGATTTTAATGTTTTCATTAATAGGTAGATTGATTCAAGAGGAACGTTTGTTTTGTATCTTCATTGCACCCGTGTAACGCCGGGGCTAGAATTAAAATACGAGAGAACAAGATTTATTATTTCTTTATTTACTCGTATATTTATTTATTATTTATTACAAAATTTAAGAACGTTAACGTAACTCACGGAGAAGTAGGTATATCGAAGCGAAAACTAACTATGGATTCAGTGAATCATTCAAGACCATCCCAAAACGGTGACTTTTGAAGTTTAAAAAAATGCAATTAATTTTGTACCATAAATTTTGACGGCGCGGTTGGTGCAGTGACTGAGCGATTGACTGCTGCACGAAACAAATATTTCTATAGCCTACAGAGAGTTGTTTCGGGTCTGGTTGTTTGATGTGGTTGTAAATTTACCAACGATAAGGAGAAATTCCTAGTGCGGGGCAACGTTTTCTGTTTGGAAGGATGAGAAATCATCAAATGACGTCTTCCGCTCTGGGCGGAGTTGAAGGGAGTATCAGTCTCTTACTGACAAAACCCATCCGTGTTCAACTTTGCGTTCAAAATTCCACAGCCCTGGTAGGCAGGTAGAGGTAGGCAGGGTTATTGCTCTTTTGTATGGAACAACTGTTATTTTAAATATTTTTTTATTAATTTTGAACTTAACTTTCAATAATTATGTACATCTATGGTAACAGATTGCGTGTCGATGTCCCTTCAACCGTGTTTACGTTTGTGTTGTTCAGGCTACGCATCTCTGGTCCAGCACTGTTTTATTTCTAAAGAGATAAGGAATGTATTTGTGATAATAACACGAACAATAAAATAATAACATCTGTTTTTGCAGCATTTTTAAAGCCATTTTTATATTCCCTCTTGCTAACTAGTTAGCAAGAGGGAATATAAAAATGGCGGAAATAATAAATGTCCGTGTCGATAGAAATGTTTTAACTACTCATAAAACAAAACTCAACGATACATACATACCCACATGACTTCGGCGACATGACCAAACACTCAATGAAAAAACACATTTATTTACACCACAATAAAGACCCCTTGTTTATCTTTCCAATTTCAAGCGGTCATCGCGCCGAATTTAACGAGAATATCAAACTTGTAACAAGAGACATCATTGACGCGCCGGATCGGGAGTTAACCACTGATGCACATGTGTCCCTGTTCTGAGCCCGTCTGTTCGTTAATTGGAGATCACGACCTCTGGGGCCGTGTTCGGCCTATGACAAGCTATGGGGAACATTGTGGAGCATACAGACTATGCAGACAAACGTTAACTGTAATTTCTAATAGTTTAAAGTTGAATTTTCAAAATCGATTGGATTATTGGGAGTCAAAATTCCAGACTGCATCTAAACTTTGGAAAGTCTACCGGCAAAGTCGGCTATTTGCAGCTGAGGTGGTTCGCTAGTAAATAATAAATAGATAAAGTATCTTAATGTCTGTTAGTGCTAAACAAACAAACATGTCTTTAAAAAATGCATCGCAAAAATAATAACAATACGTAAAGGGAGTCGCAGTATAAAAAAGTTTAGGAGCCCCTGAAGTAGACAACAGCAAACAGGAAGCTCTATCATGATAAGGCAACTAAGTAACTAACGACATTAAAAATGATTTAATATTTCTAACAAAATTGATAATTAGGAAAGTTTCGTTCATATTTTACTTGGTTTCCTGTTCAAGGTAATAGGAGGAGCAATTATCGGCCCAAATGTAGGCCAAACAGCGCAACTTCCAAAATAATGAGACGTAAAATATACCTTTCTCCTATTAACAAGTAGTTTTATTAGTGTGTCACGAGGTTAACATTAAGATAAAGCTTACATTATGTATTTCGTTTACCTAAGTTTCCAGTTTTCTACTTTCTAGCTCCGTGACCTAAGGCCTAACCTTTACACTTTCACGAAATTATAATTCACATTAAATGTTCATATAACAGGTGTATAAATGACGCTTAACGTTGCCGAAAGTTACATTTCAATCATCAATGCAATTTTTTTTTGTTCCGAACCATACCTGGGAACTTTCTGGCTACGGAATTATTGAAAGTCAAAGTTCCGACTTTTTGACACGTTCTATGAAAACCAGCTTTAAATGAACTTTAAATACTGCCACGACCTCTATACTGCTGCATACATCCGAAAGTACAAAGTTTTGCTTGTGTTATTTTGCGCATTACCATAAAGAGTGTTATTTACACCAAAAAAAGGTGTTTCCTAGCAAGAATTTTTGCAGTTACTTAGTTTGATGGGTAGTATGTAGTTAACGGTTATGTGATGAGTTTCTTTACACCCTATATACTCAGATATATTCTTGAATTTAAATGAATAGCTACCGAAAGAATAGACGGAATAAACAGTGGAACTATTTGAATTTAAAGAGTGCTACAATATCACATTGCCTGTGATTATATTTGTATTTTTAGAGTGATTCAATAAATAAATTCCAGAAAGAGTAATTTTAAATGTTTAGTACAATTTTCACCACCACCCAGTCTTACCAAGGGGTATCGGTACCCAGTTACTGGGTTGTGGAGGTCAGATAAGCAGTCGCTCCGTCTAAAATACCAGTATTCAAGCAGCACCAGGTTAGACTGGAAGCCGACCCCAAAATAAAATCAATGTAGTCGACCCACAAAACAATTGAGATCAACAATTCTGTTTTTTTAAATTATTCCGCCAAAAATGTTATCGCTGAGTGGCCTATAGAATCATTTACTGTATCCATAGTAAAAATATTCATTACGATATCCCTTTCACGGGTTATAGATCACTGTTTACATTTACTAATAAACTTTAATAACCCATTACTTGCTTCGAGCATCCATTAAGCAAGTGTGATTAAATTACAGACTAACTTCTATTAACTTTGTGTGGAAATTTTCGAAGAAAGCCGTAACGTAATTGTTAAAATGTTGATTGTTGTTGAAATTCAAAATGAAGGCTCTAATTTTAATAGTTATAGTAGCGGTCGCAGAAGGCAGGTGTGCTCGGTTAGACTGCTCTAGACTTAGTTCTTGCTTCCGTCAGACTGCATTTAATATATTTAAACCATTTACAGGCACTTTTGAGTTGTCGAGGAGTCAATCAGTTAGTCAGAAAACTGAAGCTAGTTGCTCGTCCCAAAAATGTGAATTAGACTTTTTTCAAATAAGTCCAAAATCCTGGTTGCGTTATTCCTATTGCTTCCGTATGTGTCGTCGTTCGGGCAGTTACGTCATCGGACCTACCAATAAACCCAGCGTAGGTAAAACACGATACTCTCCTAAAGGCCAAACCGTCACTATCGATAACATTCCGATAACATACTCTCCGCAGAGAAACAATTGAAGCGCTCGCTATCGATAGCCACACAATTAAAGTTGTGATAAAGTTGGAACAGTGCGAGCAAGCGCCGATAACAACGCTGTACGTATCACAATGGTAACGGCCGTGATTGCAAAGAGTATCGCTAACCATTCCGATTACGTCGAACCTAATAATGCTTTTAGGTCACGGTGCAATAAGAGCCAACACAATGGAGATAAAATACCTCCAACACTCTTTGATTGACTTAACTACCAATGCTACTGAATACTTTGTAAATCTCTTTACAGCAGAGTTTTTGCAGCTGTTTAAGCTTTTTCCGTATAGCTTAGCTAATGTATCCATGTGTTTCTAAATCACACGCTTTGCAGATACACGTAATATGCAAGGGAAAGCTACATCTATTTTGTGTTTCCTTATTTGGAGATCAAACTTCAGGGGATTGTTTGCGATTTAAGAAGTTACAAGCTTTTGTCTTCGTACAAATGAATACGAAATAAGAACATCGAGCTTAGAGCAACACGGACTCCCGGGGGGTCCGGTCCGGTGCCCCATGTTACTCTATAACATCGAGCTACAAATAAACTTTATAAAGTTGCAACTAGATGTGTGATCAAGAGAGTAGAGACTACCCCACACCTATGGATATAAAAAGATACATCAAATTAATAGCCGTTGCCCGCTAATGACGCATACTCCCCATCAAACTGAGTAACATAGAGCAAAAATTGTTAGTAGGAAATGATTTTTATTTATAGTGTGGAAAATCACTGTTTATGATAGAGCAAAATATAACGCGCTTAAAACATAGTGCTAATGGGTGCATCCAAAAGTAGAAGGGTCGTGAGGGTATTTAAAGTTAAGTTGTAACACTTAAAACTTACTTTTGTAAAATAACGTAATCAAAAATTGGAACTTTGAACTCCGTAACCAAATGGTTCCCAGGTATGGTCCATAAACAAAAAAAAATCGTAATGACAGGAAGAATATGTAACATTCGGCTTCGTTAAGTGTATTTTTTTTTTATATACATTACATGTCGTCGACGAAACTAGAAATTAGATTTTTGCAAAAGCTATTTACATTGTACGAGTATTAAAACCTACATAACTCTGTAGCAGGAATCTGGTATTAATTTAGCCCCAATTCTGTAGGCAAAGATATCTGCAGTGCATGCATATATGGCGTGCCTGCTTGCCATGCCTTATGAAGCAAGTAAACTGCACCGTTTCCTACAGTTGTCTCCTAACTTGCACTCAGAGATAAGAAGCCCGCTTTGTCTATTAGGGTCAAGTTATCACCAGCCGTATTGCTTTCAGGATCTTGGGTTTATTGTCCTACATTAACTTGGAAACATTATCAACTTCGCCTTGCTACATCCAGATTTCAGACAATTTTGTTAAAATTCAGCAATGACAAGATTTCCTGGAGTGAACCAACAGCTTGCCAGACAATTGGAAAAAACAGTTAGGTAGATACCTTCGATGAAAGCAAGACCCCTATTCGCGTACTATCAGTTGCCAGAGAAACAAGAAGCACAAAAACACAATGACCTTCAAAAACCTATTCAATAACGTCCTTTTGAATTTTCAACTCTATAGACTTGTAATTATAAGTCTTCGTGACCTTGTTCAAAAACTTCGCAACTAACAAATCCTTTGTCTTCAATCGATCAGAAATTTCATAAATAATTAATGTGCGAAGCAACACGTGGCTGGCTTAGAAAGCAAGTGGACTGGTATACTGGTAATTAATGATTCGTTCTTGACCTTTGAATGTGCGGCTGAAGTCGAAGTGACTTGCGGTAACGCAGTAACGTGATATTTACAAGTTTTCTTTTGTTTTGCTAAACAAAAGTAACTGAAGACTTAGTTAAACGGCCTATTAACACACTGGTTTGTCAGATTTACACGTCAAAGGCTGTTTACTTATACAATGTTTTTTCAAGCCTTTGGTTTTTGTAATTGGTTTACTTATACACAAAGCAATTACATACATAACATAACATCACGCCTGTGATCCCTGAAGGGTTAGGCAGAGGTGTACCCATTGGTACACCCACATTTCGCCAGTTATGTTTTTAGTCCCATGTAATAGGGGGCGAGCCTATTGCCATCAGCCGGGCACAAATCCAGACTCCGAGGCTGCTACTGAGAAATTCCTGATGGAAAAACCCATTAACATTTTGCCCGACGTGGGAATTGAACCCAAGACCTCATGCACAGCAGTCGCGCTAATTAATGTAGAATAATTATATTAATAGTTGGACTTCGCGGCCTAATTAGACGAGGCACGCTGCTCACCCAATTAATAATCTAAGGTACAATACCTATGGCGTGTCATTCCAGTTCATTGCCCAGTTATTGACATTTTGGACATAACTTTTGACATTTAATTTCCTTTTAGAATAGGAAAAAAAGGTTTCGTCTGAAGACCACAAAAATCCGTGATTGCTGAAAGTGTACATTTTTTTTAGTACCATACTTAAATACTTTACGTTTTCTGCAATCCCGTTTCTATTCGATGCCAACAAGGACTTAGTCACTTAAAATATTTGACTCCTTTTTGTGAACAAATGAACATTTCAACGTTAAGTCTTTTTAAAGATTCATCCCGATTCGCATCCCCATTCACCCCATTTTACGGTACGTGCACATGCCATATATAAACGCCGAAGCAAAAAGAGGGGTGTTATGACTAATAATGTGTTTGTTATAAAATACGTAGACCGTTCCGTCATAATTTATGGTTGTTTCAAACAGACACAGAGCCGGTGAACCACACGGCATAAATACAACAAGTGGTTAAGATTTCCTATAAACCTTGATGATTCATTTCATTACAAGAATTATTTATTTATTATCTGACAGAGAGTCATCATTAACAGGAAACACGCCATTAGGAATCGTGTTTTGCCGGGTTTAAAGTTTTACGGGGTATAAAATAAATCTTTACTATTATTATAAAAAGATAAAGTTTGTGAGGTTGTAGGAGGTAATCTCTGGATCTAATGAACCGATTTTGAAAATTTATTTCGCCAATTGGAAACTAAGTTATGACTGCTACATTTTATTTACAAAAAAATTAGGGATCCGTAAGAAAACACGCGAAGAAAGTCGCGGGGAGAATGCCAGTCTTAAATAAAATGTTTATAGTCTGTAGCTACCCAATTTCTGCACACTATTATCTAAGAGAATTCATAAATCCCTGTATGTCCGCCAGTTTCCGAATATATGACAGTTGTGACG
This sequence comes from Hoplodrina ambigua, assembly GCA_949774945.1. Lineage (NCBI taxonomy): Eukaryota > Metazoa > Arthropoda > Insecta > Lepidoptera > Noctuidae > Hoplodrina > Hoplodrina ambigua. The sequence continues at coordinate 3,786,184 of OX458990.1, forward strand.
GCAAATGGCGCCTGAGAGATTTCGCTAACAGGATGCTGGATGGACAGCATCTAATATAGTGTTTCATAGTCATAAACACTAAGAATAAGAACTAGTGTTTGCGTGTTAAATAAACAAGCGGTCCAAAGTCATCAGTGACATGGTCATCATTCCCAAAGGACATGTAAAATAGGTACCAGAGAATCATCGCATAGCAGGTGCGTTATCTAAACTTTTTAGAGGGTAACTCCTTAGAATTCTGTTTAAAATGTTATAGCCTATGTTACAACTTTCAAAAGATTTCGTCACCATTTCTTAAAACCAATAATTGAAGTCGTGATGACCTAGTGCTTCGGGTTCGATGTTGGACAAATACCAATGTGAATTTTTAATTCATGTGTAGTTTTAAGTTTGCCCTGGACATCACTGACATCGGTGAAGGAAAACATTGTAAGAAAACCTGGATTTATCTTATATGGGTAAAAAAATCTCGTGTCACGGGTGTTTGTGGTCGCAGTCTTCCGGAACGGCTCGACCGATTTTTATGTATTTTTTTATGTATCAACCTATCAAATAGGTTGAAACATTTTTTGTTTGTTCATATTAACTTTGACGCAGACGAAATCGCGGGCAGAAGCTAGTAATTAATATAAATCTGAAATCGCCAATCCGCTTTTAACGATAAGAGTGATCAATACTTGTTCCTCCTCTGTATGAGAAGAGGTTTTGAAAAACAGTGCGACCATAATGGGTTAGTATAAAAAATAATAGGTAATAATTTAAAGGCTTGCTTCATCTTGTTAGTTTGAAGAGCTATTATGCGACATACAATAAGGAACTCAACCAACAATAACGTAAACTAATATGACAGAAGCTAGGTTTTGTTTGAAAACAAGAAACCTTAATGTTGTTTGAATGCACGCTAGAATATATTAAAAGCCGCAAGGACTGATGCTAGCCACGATACATAATTTTAGTTTACTTTTGCCGTAAAACCTGGTAACACTTGGATGTTAATTTTTCTTTCTAAAGGCTTAGTTTAGTCTACTAATAAACTATTTATTGCTTTTAGAATTTTGCTAAGAAAGGTTGCTTTATTATTAGGAGACAATTAAAAAAAAAGAAGAACAAACTGTTCCATTTTTAAGATAGTGGCGGGAAAAAGCTGGCACAGGTAAAAAATATTGAGAAACTGCGCTCATTCGAATAAAGTTTTGTTGTTTTTTTTCTTTTGGCGCAATTTTCGCGGTATTGTACAACCAGCCTTATTACAAAAGGCGAGCGAAAATATTTCTAAACATGTTTAAGCAGCCTTATTAGTCGAGTTTTCGCATGACTGCTTGCGTTGCGACTAAATAATTAAGAAAACTCGTGTGTGTTATACAGTTTTTATGCTAAATATGAAGTGTGATTTCCATTGTTTTAACGTAAGGTCGATATTATTAATTACCGCGGATTTTCAAAGAGTACTATTTTTTGTATGAGTTTATTTCAAGTTACCTTTTTCGGCGTCATGGTTATGGTAATTTTTTTCTTCATTTTTTCACAGCTGGTTCTATGGGTGTTTTCAGTGAAAGCTCATATTTTGTACCACTTTACGACGCACAACACACACAAACACTACCGCATCCTTTCAAGGCATAACATAAACTGCCTTTGCTTGTCGTCTTCACTTTAAAAGAACTGTGTGCTGTGCTCTCAAAAGGCGCGCAATCCTGACCAGCATGTCAAGATCCCCGCCCTAATAGACACATTGACTTTTTTATTATTTACCAGAGACAAAAATACGATGGTCGCATAAATATTATCAGTCTTTTTTTAATCCGCAATAAACTTATAATCTCGGAGAGGCTTGCTATCAGTAGCTGTTAATGACCAACTGATTTTTCTTTGTTTACTTTCTACGATAGTGAGCTTTAATGTAGAAAAGATCAAATAATATGACTGTGTTCTTACGTCTGTATCGCAAATTCACGAAAATATTAGGCGAAAGTAAACGTCCGTCACCAAAATTAGTGCGATGACAGTCAAATAAAGCCTTTTGCCCTGTTTAATTTTGGGCCTTCAGTTTGGGATCATAAAGGATTCCAAAACAGAAACTTGACGCTAACCTTACCTACCTATATTTTGGTAAGGTCGGAGACTCGAGTCCCAAAATAACTCGAACCCTACAGGGTTCACAACCCATCACATTTTTTTTACGCGTCCGAAAATAGGTACAAGTAACATAGGTACAAATAAGTACAACCGGAAGCGACCCTTTTTTTTTAATGGTGCTACCTTCTGCGTGATTTATATATTTAATACCAAATCCAGGTTTAATTTTGTTAATCCTTTGTCTAAAAACAAATCCGTAGCTACGACTATAAATTACTGTTTTATCTGATAAACAGTGAAAACACATTAGCGCGGTATTTTTTACAGAAAGCAATATGGTTTGTTTACATTTAGTACCTAGTTGGTAACTCGATTAATATGACTAGATTGTAGCCTGCATTAGGTTTTAAATCGTAAAGACGAAAGAATATTTTTGGAACGATTGTTAATGCGGCTTGCTGTAGAAGTTAACTGGCAGATATCGTCATGTAAGGAAAAAGCGTTATGCCCCCCAGGTGACCTTCCCCTCTTTCTCTTTCTATTTTTTGTACATTCAATGAATATAGAAATAGATAACTGTGTAGGGCTATCAGCCAGTGTATTCGCATTTTTTTATTTCTTTATAGTTCGCCAATGGTCTTTGAGACTAGACTAGTTACCGAGGATAGAATTATATTGAGAAAAAGATACGTAACCCGCTCGACGCGCGTGGTGGATAACCCTGCACTTGAACGCGAGTACGTGCCCCGGAATTCTGGACTTGTTCTTCGTTCATTATTTTTCGGATGGCAACACTATGGATACAAAATTTAGACGTGTTTTAGAGTTATGCTTATAAAATTCAAAGAATATCGAGTTAAAAAGTGTGGTCAAAAAATGCATTTAAGAAATATTTTATCACATATTTCTTTTTAAGCCTCAAAATATTCAGTGATATATCTATAATCAAATTATGACATCCATTTCAAGAATTTCTCATAATTACTTGAACAAAAGAAAATTAATTATGTGTTAGGTGTGAAACCTTTGTTCTTACTCCACCCTTATCATTATAGATTATACGAAGAAATGTACCACAATAGTAATAACAAACAAAGCATACATTGTTATTGTTCTTTTATCACATACCACTTCTAATTACCAATAAATTATCAATTTACACTCTACAGTCAAAACATTATAAATAACATGATGCTGATAGAAAGGCACAGGAGTAAACAAAAGACAAATCACACAAATATTGCATATAACCAACAAAATAAGTGCACAAAATACGAATGGTGCACAATAAAAAAATTACAGTGCTAACTACATAAATGATATTGATCTTACTAAATTTTGGTTATCGTAAGCGTCGTCCTGAGAGACAGTTGTTGTGTCTATGAGTGGGTCTCTGTCACCCACTTGCTCCGCTCTCTCCTCCGTCCTCCGTTCTGAACGGACACGGCACGCATCACATCTCTTCATCTCTACACATACTTCTCAACTGTGGACTGTCAATAAAGTCCTTCAGTATTATTAATAATAATCTGTCATAATTGAAGGTTCAATATAATTTGGGTGAAACCAAACCTTAACATTTTATAGGACCTACAAATCTGTGTCATTGCCTACTTTATGCCAATTTTTTTACATTCTATTTTCAAAAATAAAATTAACACAGCAAATTAAATTACTACAAAATAAATAAATTCTAGTGGTTACAGTGAACTAAGAAGAGATATAGAAACAAAATAAATACCTCATTATCACTATCAATAAGAAGGGTCTCTTCCATGACATCAAAACATTAAAAACTAGTCTACACAACTTTTGTATGAACAGATACTAAAACTGCACGAGTCATAGCAGTGTCCAGCCATCCGTACGGACGGCATGATCACGTATTAACAACTGTGAACATTATTGGATGAAAAGATAATCTATAAATCAGGCATAAAGAAAATATCATTGTATGCAAATCAAACGTTTGACCATTAGCGAGAAAATAATGACGGTAGTAACACTCAATCACAACGAACGAATACTCGTGAGCATGTCACCTGAACCACTACATCTAAATACCAATACAAAATAATTAAAATCTTGCCACTTACTACTGTTATTTGGCTTCTGTGGTATGCAAGTGTATTCCATAGAATTTAGACACCAAATTAAATAAAAACCTCCATTATTTAAACGGCCTAATAGAACACTTTAACCAATTATCTTAGTTACTTTGAAAAGATACGAGTTAAACGATAAAATTGGGTAAAAAACGAACAATAACCCCAATGTGCTTTGCTTACTTTTGACAAATTTGACATTTAATTCAGAGACATAGACTAGAAGAAAGGTTTTTCTACAAACCGTCAACATTTGGTAAATCACCATATCGGTCTTTGAGACAATAATCCATTAGGTTTTATTTGAATACAGAAAATAATATGGCAACATTATTTAAAAAAAAGATCTACACGTCACCTCGGTGTGTGTTGGCTGTCAAGTCGAGTTTGCAATTTGTGATTATTTTATGTTATTTGAGAAATTCGAAGCTAAATCGAAATGGTAATACTCTAAACAGTGCCTGTGTATACAAACCTATTTCCTCTAAAGCTTAATTTGCCATACTAAATAAGCTATTCCTAAAAAATGTGTGATAGACATCCGGCTTCTGTTTATAGTTTTCTGAGGTGTTTTTGTGTAATTTCAGGTGCTCATAGCGGCAACAGTATGCACAAAGTCAGGGAAAGGTACTTAACTTTATATTTACACTATAATTAGTAACTCAAAAGGTATAATTATGTTGTAAATGTGAACACAAACATGTCGTAATTTTCAGCATTGGTTTCACGTCAATTCGTCGAGATGACGAAAGCACGTATCGAAGGGTTGCTTGCTGCCTTCCCCAAGCTGATGACTGGAGGGAGACAACATACATTTGTCGAAACTGAATCTGTCAGGTAATAAAACTCATTTTCAGACGTGCCTAACATCATATGAATTGATAATGATTTTTTGATTGACTGTGTGGCAGGCTGATAAGAACCCTCTCTATGTTTGGATATTATACATCAATAAATTAGAACTATTATGGAGCTTTGAAAGAAAATGTTTTATTCAGTATTAATAATCACTTGCAATTTTGTGATAAATAAAAAACAATTATAGTTGGGTTCTAATTTACTCTGTAGTGTGAAAATATTCTAAGAAGATAAAATATTTAAAAAAAAATGGTTTTAGTACTGCCAAAACATACTCATCCATATCTAATTATCTTCTATTTTTCAATGTAATTAAAATTAAATAATTAAAAACAAAAAAAAAGTTATCTAGGTTATGTTTGGATGTCTATAGAACTGTTATTGTAGAAAAATGTTACAGTTAGCATTTCAAACTGTTATTGGGTTTTTCCATCAGGAATTTCTCAATAGCAGCCTTGGAGTCTGGATTTGTGCCCGGTTGATGGCAATAGGCTCGCCCCCTATTACATGGGACTAAAAAACATAACTGGCGAAATGTTGGTGTACTAATGGGTACACCACTGCCTAGCCTTTCGGGGATTACAGGCGTGATGTTATGTTATGTTAGCATTTCAATCAATTTAACCCCTGAGAGATTGCGGGTTAGCTTGTTTTTGCAGACATCCATTTATTTTTGGTAAATATTATCCTACTTAAAGAGATCCCTTGAAATGAAATAAAAAGTAGATAATTGCTATGAACTTTATCACTTTCCTATTCCATGTGCAACCAATATTCTGAAAAACCTGCACAGTCCTAATACCTGTATTTATTACAGATATGTATACCAACCATTGGACAAGCTGTACATGCTTCTCATCACCACTAAAGCCAGCAACATCCTCGAGGATCTGGAGACACTGCGCTTGTTTAGCAGAGTGGTGAGTTTAATATAATTATGTAGACTACAAATCATTGGCAAAAGGTTATTTTAGTTTCAGAATCATTCACATTTCTTATTTTCAAGTAGAAGTAGTAGACATAGAAGTATTGGTGAAATACTTTGTCAAAAAAGTAAATAAACATTAATGTAATAATCTTCTTTAAGAAAGAAGAAGAAGAGAATGTAATAATTTAACTAGCCTATAATTGTCCCACTGTAGAGCAAAGGCCTCTTCTCATACAGAGAAAGCATGAGCATGGATCACCACTCTTGCTCAAGGCAGATTTACAAACAAACTTTTTCTCTTGTAATATGTATTAGTATCCTAAAGTGTGTTGAACTTTATATCAATGGAAACTACCGATTCCAACAACATACTACTCTTTCCTTTTTTTTTTTATATTTCTTAAGGTTACCGAAATCAACAGGGTAAGTTTGAATTAATTAAATAAATTAGGGAAATAATAATTTAACGCCCATTTAGGGTTCTTACCACTTCCGTTGCCCAGAACCGAGCATATGAAGGCAAATGCCGGCATATACAGGGTGCTGGGCGCCGAAAGTGTTAATTCAATACCCAGGTTGAAGTAGTGTTATGTACTGGGTTTTGGTTTACCCATCATCAATGTATTCACATTCTCATGCCTCGAAAAGCACGTAAATCCGTCGGTCTTGTGCCTGATCCTACCCCAATCGATGGATTGCCTTCCCATCAAACTATGAGAGCCAAGAAATAGGTAGTGTACCTGTGTTTGCACACACTCTTGTGCACTACAATATCTCCTGGGAGAGGAATCTCCAAACAATATGTTACATGTCCTGGAGTACCTTGATCTAACAAGAGCCTCCTTAGATGTTGGATGAGGCTGTTGGCTATTAAGCTATTGGCTGGAACAACTATCGGCACAATTATCACTGAGTCTACATCCCTGATGTGGACAATTTCGCGTGCCAATACTTCTCATTATTGCTTATTATAAATTGTCCATGTTACCAGGTGCCAGAATACTGCACCCAGTTAACAGAGGCAGAAGTACTGAATCAGGCGTTCAACTTGCTGTTTGCGTTTGACGAGATAGTTGCCCTCGGCTACAGAGAAAGTGTCAACTTGGCGCAGGTAAGAAATACTTGGCAATGAAATAATAAGTGTCGTTAAGAATACGTATATTAATTGTAAATTTAATGTGATGTGATACTTGATTTGTATTCTCTTATAAAAGTTTTGTACGAAAGAAAAATACTTTTTTAAGACTAAGTACACACTATGAAATTTCATCATAACGGATTTTTAAATGCAAAATGAAAAAATAAAAAAATGATTTCTTTTCGCAAGTACGTGGATTTAGTATATTGTCGATTGGTTAGCCATTATTATCGACACGATTAAATTTCGCAGTGCGAGTGGCGCAGTGCTCTATTCTTTGTTTGTACGAAATTCCATTCAGCAGTTAATCAATTTATTTATTTCTTCCGTTTCCAGGTGCGATCCTTCGTCGAGATGGACTCGCATGAAGAGAAGATCTATCAAGCTGTGCGACAGGTTTGTAACAACAAATACTTTCTCAGAGTATTTGTAAAAAGAGAGTATTTGTCTGTCGGAAAACGAGACTGCCACGCGAGTACTCGACAGGCGATAATCGCCCTTAAGTGTTCATATTCAAGCGCAAAAAATAAAACTTGGCACACATTAATAGGGACTAGCTGGGGTTTTCAAATTGATTGGCCAAGGGGCTCAGACCCCAAGAAAGCATCTGGGTTCTTCCGTTCTGTGCTTTTTTTTTGTGTATACTTCCTTTTCCTAAAAAGCTACCCACAGCCGAGTCAAGCCCCTCTCAAACAATTATCCTGGATCCACCACTGAATCCGATATGCCCGTGCCATTAAGTCCGCCTTTGTTTTTTTGTTGCATAAAGTTTAAATAAATATATCTTATTATAGACTCAAGAACGTGAAGCCGCTAACCGCATGCGTGAACGCGCAAAGGAGCTTCAACGAGAGAGATTGGAGGCTGCCAAGCGCGGAGTACCGACACGCAGCCAGATGTCATTCGGTAAAATACAACTTATTTCCATTCCAGCAAATATCAACTTTATGTATTGGTAAATTAAGTTGATTTTGCAATGTAGCTGTTATACTTTTAAACATCAAAAATCTGATGTGGCAGCTGAAACTAAATCTTAATTGTAGGTATTAGAGTTAGTTTTCCAACACATAAAATTAATAAATTGTTGCAAACTTTGTCAATGCTATACTTGAATGATAATTGTAGGAAGCAGTTTTGGCAGTTCTTCGATGTCTTCTTCAGCACAATCTGAGCCGATCGCTGAGAAGATACCGACTACGCCTGCGCGTGAGACGTAAGTACAAAAGTTTATATTCAGTAGATCTGCTGTAATTGAATAAATCAATAACTCATTAATGTTTTGTTATTTAGCTGTTAATTCTAACTATTTAATATCACTCTTGTTTAAATCGTATTACTACCTAACCTGTCGGACCCTCGTTTCATCTCCTTCGGGAATTTTGAAAATTCTTTTCTTAACGGACGTCTATTAACTACAAACTACCTCCCTGCCTAATTACATTTTTATACGTCAAGCGCTTTTTTTATATTTCGTGATGAGTGAGTGACCTTCCGCTTTTATATATTTAGATGATACATTATTATTTTCTTTTTTTCTGTCAGAGCTCGTCCGGCGGGCCGCTCGGCCATGAAGCTGGGGTCGCGCGGCACGGACGCGGAGTCGTTCGTGTCGCGCCTGCGCAGTGAGGGCGACACGGTGTCGGCGGCCAGCGCGGCGGCGCAGCCCGACGTGGCGGCCGCGCGCCCGCCCGCTCCCGACCAGAAGGAGTAAGTCACGTGGAAACATGCTTTTACACTACATTTTTTTTTTGTGGGTATGCTAATGGGCATATTTCTGCCTAACGCTTCGGGTATTACAAGCGTGATGTTATGTTATTTAATTTTACATGTAAAATTTAATTTGTTTCAGTGTGCACTTGCGTTTCGAAGAGCGCCTAGGTCTGATAGCCGGCAGAGATGGTGATGTACAGTCCTTTGAACTTAGCGGTAAGACCCAAAAAATATTTAAAAAGTTCATTTAGTTAAAAATTACAATGGTGCCGATTCCCTTGGTCACAAACTAAACTAAAATTAGACTATTTCCATCTTTTTCTGTCCAATAAAATAAGAAAGAGACTAATGTAAATAAGAGCTGTCAAATTTAGTCAATCTGACACATCCATACAGTTATAGTTGACATCTTAAAACGTATGGATTAAAAATACGGAGAAGTTCAAGGCAAAACTAATTTGACATCGCTAACTTAGTTCTTTAATGTCACGGAATGTCACCGCCCTTTCCTTTCGCTGTATGTTAGTAAGAGATGTCAATTCTCTAAATTTAGTCTAGTTTGTGAACAAGGGAATCGGCACCATAGCCATATTAAAGTTGTGTCAAAACGAACCAAACCACGTCAAAACTTCTCCCACACATCAAAGTAATTGTTATGATTTTGACCAACATTTAATGCAGATTCCTTTATATAAACCATACATTACAATCTTGTTATGTAGCATTTTTGTAGGCAACAGCTGTTTTTTTTTTTCATTTTTTCGTGGTTGGTCCCATAGTAAAAGTTGTTCATAATAATGAGTACAATGACCCCTTTTAAGGTTTCGGGTATATTTTTACACGAGTGCCCCAAAAAAAGGAGTGTTATGTGTTCAGGGTTAATGTATGTATGTATGTGAGATTCTTTATTCCACCATAACTTTAAAACGCCTGAACCGATTTAGATGTATGGGGTATCGCTACAATCCTTGCATCGTTCCGAGTAACATAGGCTAGTTAAAAATAAAAAGAATCCTCTGTGGTCACTTTAAAACGTAAATTAATACCAGCCTCAATTATTTTTTTTAATGAATCTGGTCGTGTCTTTGTTTATCGTCTAGAATTTGACAAGTAGATTTAAAAAATATATAACACTGTAAATAAAAAAAGTCGTAAAAAAAACTGCAGAGTAAACAAAGTACAAATATGTGCAATTTTTGCAGTCGTGTTTTTGAATTTTTTAAATTATAGTAACTTGTCAATTACCATGTATAAGTAAAAGTTAAATATTGATGTATGTATATTAACCTGTTATTGTTTGACGCTATTACTTTAATTAAACAGTGATTGTAGAAAGTGATGTTTACATATTTTATATAATAAAGTCTAGAATTTAGATACTAAAGGTATTCCAAAATAAATGTCGCTAACTTAATGAAATCAATTTTCCTGACCAGGTCTGCTGACCCTACGCATCACTAACGAGCAGTACGCTCGCATTCACGTACACGTCGACAACAAGGACACAAGGCCATTGCAACTGCAGGTAACAGACAATCATGCACTTAATTTTAAGAGACTGACACCTAACGCTATTTTTAAGGTCAAAAATGTGATTAGACTAGCTTTTGAGCCTTACTTCTTCCACGTGATCGCAAAATCCGTTCATAGCTGACATCACCTACTTACAAATTACATACCTGCCGATTACCTTTCTAGACGAAGTAGTTAGGATTAAAACCATTTTCGATAATTTTTTTGAGAAATATGTGTAAATCTAAGCTTTTCGATTTTTTTTCGTCAACTGAATTTGCACCTCCAGGCGACCTCTCTTCTCTTTCTCTCTTTCTATTATATACAGGTGTGTGTGCGAGTATAGAGATTTGTCCAGTAAGCATTGTGCGCTGCCAGCTGTATAAACTTAATACATACGGGGCTTCGCACAATTTCTTTTATTATTTTTTTAAAGTTATCGCAGACTCCTGGCTGGCGCCGCTGGCGTTAGATTTACGATATTTGGACACTTAACTTCCACAAATCCAATTCCTATTTATTTCTTTTTCATTTTACCAGACACATCCCAACGTCGACAAGGAAGCATTCAGAGCGAACGGCGTGATAGGTCTGAAGCAGAGCCAGCGCGCGTTCCCCCTCAACAGTGACGTGGGGGTGCTGAAATGGCGCCTCAACGCCAGCGACGACAAGCTGGTGCCTCTGTCCGGTGAGAATACAACACACATTTTACTATTAAAATCCTTCATAATCTGACCATTTGTTTAGGAGCTACGACGCCGCAAACAGACACGCCAAACTTATAACACCTTTTTTTGTGTCGGAGGGATTTTTGACAGATTGAGACTGTTTACATTGCGACCTTCCTCTTTTTTTTTCTTTGCAAATTCTTATGGATACGGCAGCAATCATTATGTTTCTCAGGGCTGCGGATTTTGTTCGAAACAAAGAGAGAAGAGTCTACCATTACCTTCCGCTCCTCCCAGAGCGGAGGAAGTCATTTGATGATTTACCATCCTAAAAAAATAGCAACCATCGTTTCAATACATGTTCTTAAACTTGTAGTTCTTGTCTAGGTCCTAGGTCTCATCTTTGGTTCTATTTTTTTTTTCTATTCGTCGTCTTAGCAGTAACAGGTGGAAAATACATCTTTCTCGGTCCATATCCAAGAAGTATAATAAAATAACATTTACGTTTTTCTTAATTATCAAATATTTGTGTTAGCTACTGCCTCGTTGGTCTAGTGGTTGCAAGTGCGACTGCTGTGCATGAGAACTTGGGTTCGATTCCCAGGTCGGGCAAAGTGTTATTGGGTTTTTCCATCAGGACTTTCTCAGTAACAGCCTCGGAGTCTGGATTTGTGCCCGGTTGATGGCAATAGGCTCGCCCCCTATTGCATGGGACTAAAAACATAACTGGCGAAATGTGGGTGTACTAATGGGTACACCTCTGCCTAAACCCTTTGGGGATTACAGGCGTGATGTTATGTATTATGTATGTTGTGTTAGCTACTTCTTCCAGAAACACGCAAGTACAAGCGTTAATAAGTTGTAAATGATTTGCAGTGAACTGCTGGCCGTCAGAGGGCACCGGCGGCGGCTGTGACGTCAACATCGAGTACGAGCTCGAGCACGACCATCTCACGCTCACCGATGTCAAGATTTATATAACGTTACCGTGAGTTACTAATATTATAAAGCTAAGTTTGTTCGGTTGAACGCGCTAATCTCTGAAACTACTGGTTCGAATTGAAAATTTTTTATTTTTATTTTGGATATCTTCGGCTTTATTATATTAATAATACTAGCTGACTCGGCCACTCGTTGCTGTGGCTTGAAGTAAGTAAAGATATTGAGGTCAATTATTGAGATAAAAACTATTCTATCTTTTAAGTTTGACCAAATTACACACAGTAAGCCATTATGTCATAAAAATGAGTAGTTTAGGAGTCCATCCCGGACAAACAACGTGACGCGTAAATTTATACAGGGTTATTTTTAAAACACCAGCAACCTGAAAAGGGGTTGTTGTACTAATCATTATGAACAACTTTTTCTATGGGACCAACCCTGAAATCATGAAAAAAAACTGCTGTTTCATACATTATGCTTGTGTTGTGTAGTATTTTAGTAGGGAACAGCTGTTTTTTTTCATGATTTCAAGGTTAGTCCCATAGAAAAAGTTGTTCATAATGATGAGTACAATGACCCCTTTTCAGGTTGCTGGTGTTTTAAAAATAACCCTGTATATGTAGTATTTATTATAACGAGCATTCTTTCCCCACAGGGCTGCTAACGTATCACTGGTAGTCCACCAATGGGAGGGCAGCTACGCGCAGAAGAATCGCAAGCTCGTCTGGAGCATACCCGTTATCAACAAGCAGCAGAAATCAGGCAGCCTTGAGTTCACGTGAGTGATTTTAAAGGTTTTATACCTCAACGGAATCTTTGTTAAGTCTTTTATTCCGAGAATATTTTTTTTTATTGCTTCGTTGGTCTAGGTGCCTGCTGTGCATGAGGTCTTGGGTTCGATTTCCACGTGGGAGACAGCGTTATTGTGTTTTTTCCATCTGGAATTCTTAGTAGTAGCTTCGGAGTCTGGATTTGTGCCCGGTTGATGGCAATATGCTCGCCCCCTATTACATAAGACTTAAACATAACTGGCGAATTGTGGGTGTACACCTCTGCCTATCCCTTCGGGGATTACAGGCGTGATGTTATGTTAATATTATTATTTCTAATTTCTAAGCTTGTTTCCCATCCAAAATTAATTTCCAATTCTCCCCCTATAGGGTAACCCCAGCGGTCCCCAACGACTTCTTCCCATTGACGGTGAGTTGGGTGTCAGACACGTCGCTAGCTCTCCTGAAGGCAGTCAAAGTCACTCAAGCAGAGGATAACACACCCGTCGACTATTCGCAGGAGATCACCTTCTATCCCGAAAAGTATGAGTTTATTTAAAAGGTGGTTTAAAAGTGGCTATGTTTGTATGGTGACAAAGTAATAACATATTAGGGTGAGGCCAAACGAGCGTAACTTTGTGAGTCGTAAGTCGCAGAATGTCGGTCGCAGAAATTCTGCCTGGCAGAAATTTTGTTTGAATGCCAGACGAGCGCATTTTATTCAGATACTAACCAACGCTTAGATCCAACGTGCGTCGGCTCCCTCGCCCCCCGCAAACTCAATTCGGTCCGAATAATGCATGTGAGTCGGCAGATGACTCATTTTGCGTCGCCGTGTGAATCAAATAGGACTTTTATATGAAACCGAATGCAGCAGAATTTCTGTGACCGAAATTCTGCGACTCACGACTCACAAAATTATGCTCGTTTGGCTTCACCCTTAAGGGTCGAATAATTTTACAATATATTTACGAGGTGTAAAGTGACACATCAAATAGCCGTTAACAACGCATACTTCAAAAAAATATTGCTAAAGTCCCCGTCACGAGAAACTATAAATTTTGTAAACACACATGCAGGGGAGCGCAACCCTTAGATCAAATCAAATCAGCTTGAACTTACTCCAAAATAACGGCCCAAATGTTTACGTTCCATGTATCAGACGTGTACAGTACCACAAAAAATTAGACGATCCAGCGCTTTAAATCGCTATTATATAACCCGACCAAGTGAAATTGCTCGTTAGTTTCGTATTACACGTATGTTACTTTGAGTTGAGAAAAAAGTTACAAAAGTTGGAACTCTGACCTCTAATATCTCCTGGAAATATTTTTCCTAACCTGGGAACCGAAAAAATATCGTAATTATGGAATAAAAACATGTTTTTGGTGTCATTAAGTGTCTTTTTACACCGTTTTTGTTGTGAGGCTACCAGGGGTCTTATAAATTTCGCTTTGTAAATTTAATAAATAAGTGTTATGGAGATACCTATGCCTTGATAATACTTAGTCACTATATTATGGATTGCTATAGCCAAATATCCATGTATTTAATGTTAAATAGGTCAGTAGTATCGTCACAGACGTGTATGCAATGTATTTTTAGAGTCTATACTAACGGAATCTTTATAAGATCACTTTTAGTTATTCTTGTTAACTCTTACAACTTTATTACAATGTATATAATATGCTTGTTTAAAATGACACGAACATAAAATAGATAAGAATAGAATAGCGAATAGATTTTAAAATATTACCGCCATTACCAATTCAAGTTACTTTAGAATTGCTTTAAAAAAAACTAAATTCTTAGAAAATGAGTATGTCAACTCTTTGAGGAGTTGGATTTCTAAATATGGCAGTGTTGCATTAAAACGGCAAATGTGCATTGATCAAACATAATAGCCAGAACTTCGAAAATATTTTTGGAAGTGCAAACATTGTAAAATATCAATTGACGTACTTTTAATGACCTGTCAAAACGCGACTTCTTTAGTTTTTGTATGGCAAAAACAACTGTGACATTACTTTTGTGCCGATTCAATTGACTAACCATTTATTAATTTGAAAGCAATAAAAAAACATTTTTTACAGTCTCTCTCTTCTCTATCGTGTGGGCAGTAAGGTCTTACGACCCCACACACTCTAGTGTCAGAGTTTCTAAACCGCCTCAAGGGCCTCTGACATGGTTTGAGTGGAACAGTAAGTCCAGGTTTCCTCATGATGTTTTCCTTCACCGATGTCAGTGATGTCCAAGATAAACTTTAGAAAGTACATATGAATTGAAAAATTCACATTGGTACTTGCCCGGGTTTGAACCCACAACCTCATGCATGAGAGGCGTGCGTCTTAACCACTGGGCCATCACGACATTTTTTACAGTTAATTGATAATTAATCGGGTTTTCATGACTAAAAAAAAGTTACTTTGGAGAAGTTATGTTGTGGAATCATTAGTTTATGGTGTCAACAAACCTTTTCTTAAATGTATCATCATCAATCAATTTTATGCTCTTTTGTAGTAACAATATAGCTCAGTTTACATTGCATACGCGTCGCTGTAACATTAATTGACTTGAAATAGGATTACATTAGTTAGTCTTAATTTAAACTTATTATTGATAAAAATAAATAAGTAATATTGTTAAATTGATAAGTTTTATTTTATATTTCAAATTATCATGTTTTATCTAACATTCCTGACTTATAGGTGCCAGATAACTAAAGTATTTAAAATTTATATAAAGGTTTCTTTTTAAGTTAGTGAACTGTACTATATCTTATGTTATATAACTTAAAGGCTTACACAGACGACAGACTTTTTGTACAACCGAGCGAGTTTGCGGCTCACAAGTCAATACAGTTAGTCGGGATCTGGGGGAGGGGCTCATGGCCCCCTCAAAAGCATCCGAGTTCTTCCGTGACAAATCTTAAAGTGAACTTTTTATTATAATCTTGTTTGTAAGCATTACCCTAAATCATGTTTTCAAACAAAATGTTCTGTGCTTGAGTTTTTTCATCAAGAATTTCTCAGTAGCAGCCTCGTAGTCTTGATTTGTGTCCGGTAGATGGCCATAGGCTCGCCCCCTATTACATGTGACTTAAACATAACTGACAAAATGTGGGTGTACTAATGGGTACACCCCTGCATTACCCTTTAGGGATTACAAGCGTGACCGCGTGATGTTACGTTATAAATGTTGTTGCTTGTTTCGAACTAAACACTGCATCGTTAAGTATCTCGATTTTTTCGTCTATCGTCTGTGCTGCCCCTAAACTAAACTGTTTTCAAAATACCGTTTGATAAGTGCACAGCGAACTGATATGGTTTGCTTTATTGTATAAAAACAATATAAAAAATAAAAACTATAAAAAAACACATAAAATGATATTTTTTTATTCCGTTTATTATTCAAGATGTTCAAGTTAGTTATACATTTTTGGTTGGTTACATTAGCAACTTCGACTTCGACTTTCGATTCAGATGATATTAACAAACCTTTGGACTCTGTAATGCCTGTATTTAGGACGTCTGAAGCTCTAAAGAAACACATAAATCGGACAAGTTAGTGTTTTTTTATTATTGTTTGAAGTTTCTACTGTAAGGGCGCGTTCCCAATATGTCGTAACGACAGATTACTTATCGTGTCGTTTAAAGCGTCGGCTTATGTATAAGTGAAGGTGTTCACATGTATAGGACGACACGATTATCTGTCGTCGACGACTTTTTTTTGCAATGACGGGATATTGTCAAGTTTGGTAACATCTAGAGACTATAGTCGTCCAATGACACATTAGTCGTCACGACATCAGCACTGCTGGGTCAGTAGACTACCAGAACCGTACATTTCGTGGTCCGATCAGAATACAAGCACGGCAGCAATTAAAAAAAAAAAATATGTTGCGTCACTATGCTGCTATATTGCAGTTTTAAAAGTTCCGTCGAATCGTTTTGAGGTACTAAAAGGAAAAAAACGGAACCCTCATACCGTTTTTAGGGAACACTTTTTGTTTTGATAATCCCAATTTCCTTTTTTTTATCCTTTGTAGGGCTGTTTGTAAATATAGTGTTTATTGACCGCTATTTCAGCTTTCTCATGGTTAGATAACTACTCCGCACACGCTAAGTCTGCCACAGAGAAGAAGTACCCGTGGATAGCCAAGGTAGTGCACTCGCGGACCGCAGACGTGCCGCACATGTGCACCGCTTCCTGCATTGACAGGGCCATCTTTATTACAGCCGCGCGGTGTATCTACAAGTAGGTACATTTTCGATAAGTAACATTACAGTTGTATAAGTATATAGAGAGAGTATCGGTGCAAAGAGGATCTAAGGGCAAGTAGGGAACGAGCCCTGGGCGCTTATCGAAGGGGGCGCAAAAATCGACAATTATTAAAATTAAAAGTCAAAATACACACAGTCGCTTCGTGATTTTTTTGTAAATTATGCATGCCCTAGGCGCCATTTTTTATTGATATGCCCCTCGGTAAATAACCTTTATTTGTCACGCCACACTGACAGCTTTGGGGTAGCATTAGCGCATGTCTTTCTCGCCTTACTCTTGGACCTGTCCCTGTTCTGACGGCGAATCCGCCGCCCGCAGGACCTACCTTTTTTATGGAGGCCGGAGATCGTTTTGCGCTGTCCGCCGCCTGGTGCGTGTAAGGTGGGAGAAAGAGGCCTGGTGCATCTCCCGTTCCGCCGCCTATGTAGCGGCCATCACCTCCTTGCAGAAGGAGGCGACGGCGTCCCAAGCACTCTGCAAGCTGGGCACCCTTTCAGCGTATACTGCGCCGTGTTCTCGGGGCAGCCTCAACAAAGCCTTCGCTTTGAGATGTAGCATACAGACTATACAGAGGGGCTCTAAATCCAATGCCATCGCGGTGGTACACATTCAAACTAGGCTCTGCTACTGATATATTTTATGATAACACTGTACTGACTAACCTAGGAGACGTATCAACGAAAGATAGATTTAACTTAGCACATCAAACTAATAATCCCCTTTTATTTTTGTTCTGAATTGGAAAGTCGTCATGGATGTCCCCCTCCCTGGGCGGAGGGGAGACGTCTTTCAGACTTACTGAATAAACTACGTACTCGCCTTTCGCGATCCCCGTCTAGTGCCGCAGGTCAGGGAGAGAATGAGGTGGTTGACGCCCTCTGCGACGTCAAAGGGCGCAAGTGCACCACTGTAACTCCTAAATTTTACTTTCAGTTTAAAAATAAAATACACGACAGTAATTTACATGTCAGAACGATTCCCCGTCCGTGCATTTGTGTTCCCCTCAAATCCGACGCAGCAGATGTTTGATGATGTAGGCTTCATAGTCGTGAATTCAAAAAGGGCTAAGAGGACGCAGTGGGCCGTCATAGAACTGATTGATTTCCCAAACAGGACAGATGAAGTGTTTAAATGGTTTGCCAAAATAAATGAAACTCACCCAAAGATTAAGTACAGAGTCGTCGGATATTCTGTGGACCAGGTAAGTACTATAATGTAAATTAATGATATTGGGTAAGAACGGGTATTACCGGTCACATAAGGAGAAATAATCACAAATCAGAAATAAATCAATATTTATTTATATATATTTTTTTGCTAATATTACTTTTATTAGTCTTCTATTCGTCCCAACCGTGGGTTATTATGATTCTTCTTCAATCTTTCTTGAACCGTCAAAAACGGCAACAAGAAGACTCACCCAGTAGGTACTAATTAATTTCACTTGAAGGTACCTAATACCGTTCAGTGCGACCGGCATCGACAAACTAGAAACGTTTCCGTAAAAATAAAATAAGAGTAAAACTTGTCGAGACAACTTCAAAATATATTAACACATGGGATGCTTGATAGATACGTTACAATAATTTGGTTTAGGCGCAGAAGCCCCAATTTTCAAAATGGCAACATAATGGCAAAAGGACTAGGTGGTTCTCAAAATGGAAAATTCTCAGAATGGCCAATTCTGAATAAGCCTAATTCTCTGATGGCCTATTCTTTAAATGGCTAATTATCAAAATGGCACATTTTCTACAGTTGGGATCATTCTTATAAATACAAGATTTCTTAGTAATATATTTTGATTTCTTAGTAATAAATATATTTGTTTAATCAGTGAGTTAAAACTTCAAACACACTTTAAACGCACGTACTTGAAATCATATTTCGATTCAACAGGAAAATAAATATGTAAGAATACCCGAAAAACATTTCGAGCTAACAGAACTAAACGTCGTCGCGAATATGGACATATGTATAAAGATCCTAGTGGAATACAGCCCTCAAAAAAACGGTTATGGAGTACCTTGCTACCACACCTGCACGCTTAAAAAATTTAAAAATGAAAGTAGAGATTGTTTCTACGATTATCACGGTGTCGAAGGTGGCGCGTTGATTGATACTACAAGCAATAAGTTGGTGGGGATATCGACATGGGGCCCTCGAAACCACGAAATAGAAATGCCTGTAGGTTTTGCCACAATGAATTCTGTAACCTTCTTCAAAGACTATACGTGTGCACGGCGGATACGAGATGACGACAGATCGCTTGTCACAAAGGGTTACTATCAAAATTTGTGCGACGGGAAAATATGAATTAAATGTTTTTAAATAAATTTTGTGTTTTCATTGCTCTCTCGATTTTTTACAAATACGAGGGTCCCGTATTCTTAATACCATAGTGTGTTGTATGGAGGGTGGGTGGGGTAAACATTTTCGACTGAAATGCGAGTGTCGCCTTTTCCTGTTATTTTTGTGTGATTATCCGCAAACTCCTACAACACTGACTGCCTCGTTCGTCTAGTGGTTGCAAAGCGCGACTGCTGAGCATGAATTAAGGTCTTGGGTTCGATTCCCAGGTCGGGGAAAGTGTTATTGGGTTTTTCAATCAGGAATTTCTCAGTAGCAGCCTTGGCGTCTGGAAACGTGCCCGGTTGATGGTTCGCCCCGTATTACATGGATAACTGGCAAAATGTGGGTGTACTAATAAATGGGCACACCACTGTCTGCCTAACCCTTCGGGGATTACAGGCGTGATTTTATGTCCCACAATACCTACTCATAGAGTAAGGATAGCAACCATTTTAATGTAAAAAATTTGCATGCTCATTCTGGAAAAGGTATCTATTGTACAGTAAAACCAACCAATCATAATAAAGCACTTATATTAATCCAGTAACATTTTGTACAGAATTCATATAAAACATTTTAAGTAAGTACAACCTAGGAATTATCTACATTAAAATTAAACTTAAAATCTGACTTTGTAAATGAAAATTTAAATTTCTTTGCACTATCTTCACTGCCTTTTTCTGTGTTAGCAACTTCAGGATCAACCTTAGTATTGGTATGATCTGTTTGATTTGATTCTGTAGTGTTGCCATCTTTAACAATAGTATTGCCACTATCTACTTGTGCCGGTGCTATACTGAAGTTGAATCTAAACGATTCATTGCCTGTAGTTAAAAATGCAGATTTTCTCAAGAATGTAGCTTTTGGTTTTTCAGGAACATCTGATATCTTGATTTTACTGGCCACTGCAAACAAATAACCTCAATTTATAAGAGGTTACGAGTAAAGGCTTTTATCTTAGAATAATGAGACTGGTCCCAGACTCAGGAAAAGGCTGATCCTTCTACTGGAGTTTTCATGGGTACCTTTACAACTATATCAATGTGTAGTCACTTCTAGCCTTTTTAACATTTCAAGAGTGTTGATTATAATATCAAGGGCTCAGCACTTTTATGACGGATACATTATTAATAAACAGTTCCTTAACATTGCTAATTTTAGTATTCTATTATTAAGAGCCGTCCACAAGTTAATCAGTTGATGTCAACTATCAATTATGCATTTCTCGCTTTAAATATTATCTAGGACACTACTTTAACCTTACTTTTTGCTAATTTCTTCTCTTCTGCAGCCATTTTAGCTCTATAGTCACCAAAGTGTGTGCGCATTAGTTGTCTTTTACGTATGACCGGTTGGTTGTTGTTCTTTAACACGGTTAGTACTTTCCATGCTTCTTGCACTGTAAAATTACAAAAAAAATATTATGAATAATATTATACTCTTTGTGTAACAAATAAATGAAATTGTTGTGTAATATCTATGAGTGTGATGGGGAGTTCTTGTCATAAAAGAAGTAGAGTAAAATTACCAAAGCGTTACTTGCTTCTGTAAATAGTCGTTGATTTTTAGCTAGTTTATCTTTAGCATCTGTATGATGAAACCAATCACCAATGTGAAATTCGCAAATGATGATGAATAAGATTAGTATTCATTCGATAAGAAACTTACTTTGCTTTTCGTTGCCTTTCTTTTCGTTCAAAGACCGTTCTAACTGTTGAATACACCAGCATAATTCAAGTTGAAATTGTCGTACGGACTCCTCAGGGTCTGCTCCATCCGATGTGTCTTTCTCTACTTTACACGGTTTTTGCAGAGAGTTAGACTTGCCTTTAGAATGTAATTTAGTAGGTTTAGGCATATTTAATAATTAAATTCACTTATTAATTCAATAAAAGCACGTTTTGTTTTGTTTTGAACATTTGACGTGAATCGTGAATCGTGAATCTAAATGCGAGCGAATGCGATTGCCGTGATCAGTGACGTTTAGACGTTTCCATTTTTTTTTCTTTTTTACTGGTGATGCCGGTGCAGGTGTGGCGACGGGTACGTTCAAAAATTATATGAAGAATATTATTTCGAGTTAACTATTCCCAATAAGCAAAAAAAATGAGCTTGAGAGATTCCGTGTACTATTTTTAGGATTATTATAAACGCATAGCCAACTCAAATCGAAGTCCACTGAGCTGCAAGTACCCACTGGGTACGAGAAGTCACAATCAATGAACTTTATTCATAATTATGTTATTATTATTATAATAGTTTCGAGTAACACTAAACTAAAATATCCCAGCACTAAAAATAGTTTTTGATAGAGAAAAGAACTTTAGTTCTTTCTTATTTTTGTATTGCCAATGTTGCCATACAAAACGCGATAGTAGTGACTTCCTTCTGTGACGTAACGTGAAAGATTGCGGCACTAAAACTGTAACCTCAAATAAATTTACTGAAGTTTTCACGAGATTTATTATGCCGCTTGGAAAGTTCGGAAAAATTACAATTTCGTGGTAATTAATTCAATATATACAATTCATTGCCTGTTAAAATTATACGGTCCTTTTGTGGTGAGCCCTGTATATTTAACTTTTTATTTTATTCTTGACTATTTATCATGAATATAATTAGCACGAATCCCTTTAAAATATGGTTAAAATGATGTAATATTTTTCTTTATTATGACAGATGTTATTTATGACTTATTTTCATGTCTTACTGAAGAATCGATTCACCGAACCTAACCTATTTTGTAGTTCAGCTGAAATCATTTTGACCTGTTCTCTTTTTTACCCGACTACGACAAAGCCAAAAGGAGGGTTATGATTTTTTAATTTATTGATCGTAAGTCAATCAAATGGTGCAACTTACAGGTTAGCAGTAACAGTGACAAGTTTATCGTTATTTGTGGTAGCGAAGAACTCTATAAATGCTCGTCGTTTGGAGAACATGAGAGCGCGGGAACGTATGCGCAAGTCCAACCAGGGAGAGTATCCTGACGTGTACAGGCAGCTGTGAGTGTGAGTAAGGAGCCTCAACATCTCGCTTGTATACCCCCTTATTAGAGGCGCCGGTGCTTAACCGGTCAAGCCGGCTGACTTACTGGTATGGCAGAACAATAGAAATTCAATTGTGTCTCATTACATGGGACTTGAGTAATTAAACATTCATTCCACCTAATGCCCATGAAAGAGAAGGCTAGCATATTGCCATCCATGTTGGCTACTACTTATGAACTCCTAATAAATTAACCCAATGACACTTTGTATTAGAAAGATTGAAACAGACAATATTTTTTTTATATTATTAAGAGTCATGATATAACAATAAGATTGATTATTCTTTTTGCACTCTAATGTAACTCTGGTAGGTCAAACATTTATGCAGTGCACTGCAGAACTTTGATTGTGTGAAATCTTCTTTCTATTTTATTTTTAATACTTTTGTGAATGTTGTTTGTTTAATAGAAAAAAAAAAGTAAAACTGCACCCATTATCTAATTCAGTATTCCTTGGCTATGTGATTTATTAAGAAACCATTTTTATCTGCAAAGCTAATACCAAAATAAATATAATTTACATAAAAATAAATACAACAGCTAGAAAATAACAGTATACATAAAAACTTCCATTGTTATTGCAGGCTTTCAAACTAAGTAAGAAAAAAGAGAAGAGAACAAATTGAGATGGCGTCGCCGGTGCTGGATGCTGCAAAGCTGCAGCTCGTCCAGGAGTTAGAGATTGAGATGATGTCCGACATGTATAACCGACTGGTCACCGCATGCCACCGCAAGTGTATACCGGTCAAATATCATGAGACTGAACTTTGTAAGTACACACTTCTAATTACCCTTTCAAATAAAAAAACAAAATCAAAATCTGTTCATCCGTTTGGGAGCTACGATGCCACAAACAGACACGTCAAACTTATAACACCCCATGTTGTTTTTGCGTCGGGGGTAATAAACACTTTTTTACTTAAACTGTCAGTACATTGCGTCGTTATTTATATCGACTTAAATTTTGGTTTGGGCCTTACGAGGATATAGTGACTAGAGACACAAGTATTTTACGATATTATTTTAGACTTTTACACTTTGATACAGAACAAATTCATATTAGGGGCAACAATTACATTAAAATACAAAGAAATATCAAATATGTATATTTTGCTTGGTAATGTACCAACTAATTAAGCCTTATTTTAAATTTCCAGGCAAAGGGGAGTCAGTCTGCCTAGACCGCTGCGTGGCTAAATACCTCGACGTTCATGAGCGTATAGGCAAGAAGCTCTCCAACATGTCCCAAGGAGAAGCTGAAGACCTCACCAAGGTCAATATATCCGACGGCAAGAAATAGGACTAGATAGGTAGTTATGGATGACACTTATCATAAATCATGCACAAATGTACCAGTACCTGACATTTAGTAAAGTATTGCCAGTAAAAAAAATGTAGTTTGCATACACACTGGGAACAAATTACATAATATTGAGATTCTTATTGAAAAATGATTTAGCTCTAATTTGAAATGTGTATGCTTTTTACTCCTGAAATAAAGCCTAAAAGCTATAACTTGTTAAAATATTGTAATGCGAGATCGCTGTATTTGTACTTATGAATGTTTATCCCAGCAGCATTTATCAGAAATACCCTTAACAATGACTGCTTTTAACATTATTCCTATTTTTAATACTGCTATACAAACATCTAGATTTATAATACATAGATACATGATTTATTATGAGTTGTCATCCATTAGATTATAATAATTATGAGAAACAAATTGAATGTTTATGGGTTTCTTGAAATGCTATTGAAGGTTGAAAATATATCTCTGGTTGTTTCACGAAGCAATGTACAAGTTGATGCAATTTCCGTTTTCTAGAATGGGTCATTATTAATATTTAGTATTTTTAGTTCACTTGTTAGAAATAAAAAACAAATTCAATGTTTATTATTTTATTTCACATCGTGTGCATAATAAATTTCATGACAAACATCCTACAAGACTATCTACAATTACAACTAATTTTTTAAACTAATGCTATGAAAACTTAATGTGTTTTCAAATGACTGGGTTGGCCCAAACCGAAGCCGTATCCAATGGTGTAACTCCTCAGTAGTTGAACTAGTACAAAAATATTGGAGCAAAAGAAAACCACCCCTTTCAGCCATATTAGAAAGAATACCTCTCTACCTTTGAACTCTAATAGGTATGCGTAAAACAGCCAAGCGCCTTGTGCGGTTACCCATATGATAGCTAACAATAACGCTTTTCGTCTACTTATCTTGAATGAATGTGCGACTAGCGGTAACAGGGATAAAAACCAAACAAAATATTGTGACGTCATGACACTATTGAACGCTACTACGACCACTGTCTGGCAGAACATCGCAAGCGGCAACGTTCTGGCATCAGCCCCGTATTTAACACTCAGCAAAAACAGAATGACAATTTTGAATAAGCTTGTGACATTTTTCACTATATCGAAGGTAAGCTGGTTTGTGCTCAAATAGGAATAGTAGAAAAGAACGGAGAAATTGTGACGTATATCGTTTCTGTGAGCGTGGTAGACGTATGTCTCGTAAAGGAAATCGTAGCCGTACAGTAGCCACATCCCGTATGTCAGACCAAACAACGTCACGACACAGCTCGTCGCCAATATAAGCTGGTTCAAATTAGGCCATAAAATCAACATTCCCTCTCTCATTGTTATTTTACGAGGAATTTTAGTTACCCCCAAACTAAGGTACATTGGAAAACTAAATATTAAAGGGTACAATCGAAGATGGATCGAGATGCCGAGAAAAATCCCTGACAGAGCATACTTCTTTAGACCCTTTACAACGTCGGTTTGCAGCAGAAGTAAGGATAGTATGATTGTGAAACATGACACCGAATCTGCGTTGCCGCGAGTCGAAATGCCGATACTCAGAGGATTATACAGCCACAGGAAAGAGCAGTACATCGGGACGTTCGTAGCAATGCTCTTAAGACCCAGCTGATGTTCCACCAACGCTTTGACAGCGATCGTTATAAAGATGTCGAAAGTAGAAAAGAGAATTTTCCCGAAATCTTTGCCCAAAATCATGTTAGGGACCAGAAGGTAAGCTAGCAAAGGGCTGTACCTATAGGTCTGTCGTTTGTATGGGGAGTCTCCGTGTAAGACGTGCCGTGCTGCGTCCGTGAACACGGAGTAGTCCACGTCAGTGTACGGGACATCGTATGTTTTGTCGTGGAAATCAGCGTATGCTATCAAAAACAGTCTAATGAAGAAACCAGCAACAAGGTGGTAAGGAAGCGGCAAGTTTATAAATTGCAACAACTCATGCATTTTAGATCCTGGTCTTCAAGCTTTTCGCGGCGGAATATAAACAACCTTTAAATTCTTCGAACTCTTTAGCACAATCGTCTTTTTTCACCGAACCTTCCTTCAACAACACACACCGGGCGTACAAAACACTCTGCTTGGAACACTTGGCAAATATCACAGGATACTTTGCTAGCCTTTCTTTAGCTTTAGAGACTGATTCCATCATTAATTTTAGGCCCTACGCATAGAAAACGTGGTTTCTGGTTCACTCAAATCGATCTCTTTGCGCGGTCGGTAGAAAATGTCGTAGAGGGGCTTCGAGAAGAATATTCCAAGACCCAAAACCGTGAACGTGATTTGGAAGGTCCTCGGGTATCTGAAGATCCAACTTCTTTTTCCAAGAGGTTGGCTCCGATGACGATGGTCCATAGCTATCTGGAAAAAAATAATGTTTCGTTATATTCGAAATCGAAAAAATACTTAAACGTACAATAATTAAATGCTTTATCATTTAATTAGTTATGTGTAGTGTAAATTATATTTTTCTTTGATTGCTTGCATCTTGTTAATTAGTATTAGAGCAATCCCGAAACTGAACTCGCAACGAGTCATGCATTTTATTTGCATCTGGTGAAACGGCGTTAAGCACAAGGACGGAAGACGGTGTCGTTTCTCTTTGGCTGTTTCCCTGTAGGATACTCTGGTGTCTATGACGTCGTGCCTGGGGGCATTAGTGAGGGCACAAACACCTTCAAGTTTCTTATACCATGCTGAAACCAGGTAATATACCCGAATGCCGTTTAGTTGTTTTCAATATTATAAGTCACTGGTAATTACCTTACTTAGCCGGTCTATCAGTGACCGGCGCGTACTGCCGCGGCTCAAGGTCGTATCCGTCACAAACTAAAGAAATTTTCAGTGGCTTAAACTTCATGCAACAGTGGCGCATAGCCTCAAATACTTTGTGGCAACGGACCTCTTGGAAGTCGTTTTCTGTGGAAATAGAAAATAAGAAATTTACTTAATTTATAATGCAAATCTTGTAAAAAATGCATAATTGTTAGGTCCTTATTCTAACGCCTATCGTCATTTCAGTCGAAAGACCCGTTGATCTTTCATTTGTTGACCGCTTTCATATTATTTTGCCACAACTGGTCCTGTGTTGCCTACGTGCAGTGGATTCTGACTATTTCTGACGACCTACTAGCAGGTCCCAAGACATTGGTCTACTTGGTAGGAACCTGCCATGTAGACCAATGTCTTGGTTAAACGCCTTAATTTTCCTCAAAATAATAGACAGATGTCTTATTTCTCTGTTTTATCTTTTATCATCACTTATCATTAATATACTCGTGTCGTTACGGCAATCGGATTTATGGTAAAAAGCTGAGATAGATCAATTCTCTCTCTGTACGTAGGTACCCTAGTTTTGGAGTAAGAGGCTTGTGTCCTGTTAAACGCTCACCGCGAAGGAAATTCAAGACAATACTCCCACAAAATGTTTAGATTTACAGACCATAAGTTAAAACAGATGGTAGTTTACAACTCTACGCACGGACATTAAAATTCACGGTCGATTATTGATTAGAGTTAGGTACCTATACAACATGTCTATCGAGGTGATAAAATTTGTTTAATTCGAGACATCTGTTGAATAACTTGGGTACCTACTCATCACAGCGTGATAATGGCATAGAGGCACGGTAGAGGTTGTCAAGACTTATATTGCCAGTGTTGCCAACCAACTGGTTACATTGGACTATCTAAATTAAAGTTTTTAAAAAACGGCAATAAGTTCAAACCGCAGAACAAGTGGAAACAAACCGATTCTAAAACCGTCTGCGCCAAAAACTTGAAATCATAAGGGACCTTATCAGTATGACCTAATCCATTTGACCAACTTTTGATCACGATTGCTAATCTTAATGACAATGGTTCTATAATATCTACTT
The DNA here is from genome assembly GCA_949774945.1 of Hoplodrina ambigua. Lineage (NCBI taxonomy): Eukaryota > Metazoa > Arthropoda > Insecta > Lepidoptera > Noctuidae > Hoplodrina > Hoplodrina ambigua. Next base: position 3,813,782 of record OX458990.1, read on the forward strand.
ACTTGGTTAGCCAAGTAAGTAGATATTATAGAGCACAAGTGTGTGTCCAAACACAGGTGCACTCCCTCTTCCCTCACTCTCATAATCCGATGGGACGGCAATCCGACACCACTGGGGGGGGGGGATCAGAGGGCAGGATTAACGGCTTTAGGTGCTTTCCGAGGCATGGGTATCACACTAACAACTTCTAAACTCCGGGTTGCTATTGTGAACTCAGGACCCCACAGCTCAGCTGTTGACGAGCAGGGCAGTTATGACCTATATCTCCACGTTCGAAGTTGGAAACAGCGTCGATGCCCTAGATATCTAGCAATAGATAGACTTCCAGTGTTCTTTCCAGATGGAAGAAAACATTACACAATAAAAGTGATATAATCTGGATGCTTTGATAGCATGCCGCAGTCCCTTATTTTTCCCCACATTTGTATTCATCAATAACTTGCAGACGAAAGGTTTCATGTTTGCAAATCACTGAAAATAAGTTTCGGAATATCTAACGAAGACATGAACGATTTGTTTGTTAGTAAAGAATTTTTAAATCGACGTTAAGCTCGCAGCCGCTTAGGTCATTGCCCGATTCTTGACAGGATTTTAAAAATGAATTCCTATTTCTGGCATAAAACTGCTATATCAATCAAGTATTTTCTCACTGCGAAGCAAAATGATCGACATTTTGGCTACTTGGCGTGAAGATACCTATCGAAATCTATTAAGAAAAGTTAATTTCATAATAGGAAGCAATTAAAATATCTTCTAGAACGGTTATCTAAACAATTAAGAGCAAACCGGCCAATTTTCTCAAATCTATATACATATATAAAAGACAACCGTTACTGACTGACTGATCCATCAACGCACAGTTCAAACCACAGAATTAATGGATTGCGCCGATAATTGGCACGAGGATAGTTATTATGACGAGCTAAGAAAGGATTTTTTTTTCCAAAATTCACCTATTATGGGGATGAAACGTGGGACCAAAATTTATATAGAGAAACAAACCGACATTTACGCAGGAAAATAGGCTCGCCCCGTATTACATGGGACTTAAACATAACTGGCGAAATGTGGGTGTAATAATGAGTACACCACTGCCTAACTCTTCGAGGATTACAGGCATGATATTACGTTATGTAAGTCGCGGGTAGATGCTAGAACACAATAAAACCCTAGTACATAATCGTTCCGCCCACAGTTCTCGAACACTCTACACCTACATACATTTATGTAGACACACAGTCACACTATAGTTCGGAAGTAAACACTCCGCCCCTTACTTCGCACGCTCATTGACGGCGCATCACGTGTTCGAATGCGTAACGAAATGTGTTTAGGACGCGATAGTCAGCTGTTTTCCTGTTATTTAAACTAGGGAAATTGCGTAGAGCATCACAATTATAGGTTTCTGGTCTAAAAGTACAGGTAAGTCATATCAACCGAAAGATGCCCATTGCTGGAATGCTGGGCATAGGTCTCCTCCAAGGCTTTCCAAACGAATCGGTTCTTCGCCCTCCGCGTCCAACTTCCCGCAATTCTCACGAGGTATTAGAATATTCTATAGGAACGGGATATTGTGGCTTATAAAATGTGAATAACACACAAATGCAACATAAGCTGACCACAAACAAATGTTTGTGACGTATCCAATTGCATCAGTGGCCTGTGGTCGCAACACACTGGCATCGTCGGGATTCGATTAGGAACTGGTCAAGGAAGTAAATACTGTTTGAATTTGTTGCCTATTTCTGTAAATATAGTGCTGATTGTTATTGTATTGTACTAGGTTAATTATTAATTGAAGGGGCCCGCTAATGGCGGTCCAATATCAGTCGGGGGCGCAGATCATGCGACAAGCGAACACCGGGCCCCCGTCTCAAGGTAACAGGAGGAACCGTGGGGTTTTAAAGCCCTCCTTTCTCCCCAGATTAAGGGTTTCCCTGATGGATTGTGCTACTGGTACCCAATTGATCTTAAAATTCTGCCTGTTGCCGTAGACTCAACTATGTAATCAAATACCGCTTCCATCTATTAACATAATGTTTTTGGGCATCATACGATTCTGAAAACATTCAAGGACAGACTATCCAGTGTTTTTGTAGACAACTGTAAAGTAAAAACTTACACACATCAATCAAGAATCGCTGTTGCTCGTGCCAAGTCGAGTAAAAAAAATACTTTACGTCAGTGCAAACATTGTACCGTGCGTAGTCCTTACGTCATAAGCGGGGGGATTGGCTCAGCGGTCACTTCGCTTGCTAGGTATTCTGCTGAGCTTAGTCATACGAGTAAATAGCTCTTTTTATGGTGGACGCATATCTTTAGAAATATGCGATAGATAGAAAGAATAGTAGATTTTTCAGATAAAGCTTAATTTTGCTTTCTAACTCCGTTATTAGTCAATGATAAGCCACGTTATACATGGCAAATACAAATAGTCGACATCTATTACTTTCTTCTATTATTTATTATTATTATCTTTCTCTATAATTATGTAGTAGTAAGTTATTATGTAGTAGGTAGTAAGTAAGGATGCACATCTGTCGGAAGATTAAGGCTGTCATCAACTAAAAATTTTTTTGCAGGTAATAGGACATAAGGCACACCAAAACTTCAAAAATTTGCTTTTATTTTGTAAATAGTACCTAAGTAAGTACCTGCTATCTGCAATGATAAATTATGGCTTATTGATAAACTCTTGCTTTCATTACTAATCAATTATAAGATAAACTGTAGGCATGTATCCAGTGATTGAACTTACAATGTCCCTGACTGGCAAATACGGGTCACGGTCGCAATAGAAATGTACTAGTATAATCTATATCCATAGATACAGTATTATGGTTTATGGTAAAAGCACTACCCTAGCGCTCAAATGTTTTTTTTTTGCTATTTGCAATTCAACATCGGATTGTACGGTACCTAATAAAAAAAGCCCAGACACAAAAATATATGTATTTACACAATTTTATTCATTAAAATCATCATCATTTAATTCTCGAAGTCAATGTAATTGAATGAATTTTGATACAGAGCCCGTCTATGGCAAACTACACCGGTTGCAAGAAGTCTAGTTATATTAAGCCTCTCTAATCACACATGACTTCAGTCGATCTTCAGCCATTCTTATCCACCCTGTAAAGATCGTAGCTCTATCTAACCCTAGCTCCCAACCCAAGGGCGTCCTACTTTCTGTGGTCGATTTGTTTTGACAAATACGTTACCTCTAAGAGACCTACCTACATTTTATCGAGTGCTAAGGTTTGTTGCACCTGCATACACGATGACGCGAGAATGATTCCAATTAGGAACCTCGCGCCCGACCCGTCGTACCTAATTGACGCTAGATGCGTCACCGTGATGCAACTACGACCTACTCTACTCCTACCGCGATACATGATCAAGCTTCTCAGTTCTCGTCATAATGAGATGATTAAGAATAGGTAGGTACCTAATTGACATTGCGTAAACTGATATTTCGGCGTGTGTGGTCTGAGGTTGCCCCACCATATTGAACATGGCTCAGTATCATACATATTGGACGACTGTCGTTAGACTTGATCGTTTGCGTGTTGTAGGAGACATAAAAATCGAAAGTCGTCCTACTCATGCTGTTTCTAAAATACCAGGCAGCAAGGTCGTAGCCCAGGGGTCCTCAAACGCTCTGGGCCGCTGCACATTTACTTTTTGTTTGACGATATTGGGTGATGATTTTTGACCAGTCTCACTAACCGTGTTCGTTTATTCGTCCAGAAATATGACAGAGTTCAAATAATTTGAACGGATATTCCTGATCAATCGATTGCCGTCCTACGACGTGAATATAATAGGGGCCCCATTGTTGAATTGACCATGTCAAATTGTAACAAACCTTTAATAAAGTACATACTGTTTCCATGCAAGTCGTTTTTATCCTAGAGGTCATTGTAGGATTATCCTGTAAGGTTTTTAAATGTTCACTTCATTCTACTCGCTAGTATACCTACCTATCTGTTAATCTGTTTATCTCTGGGTAATGAGAGACTATTTTGGCAACTTCAACTGGGATTTTCAACTTATGGGGCTTGGCCTGGCGTTGATAATGGAACAGCGTGCAGGACAAAGCATTTATGTAGGTATACTGGTTGGTCCCCAGAAAGTGCTAATTTGGATTGATAACAAAATGGCTATCGGCTTTGCACATATCTGTCCGAAAGACCGTTTACCAAAACTGGACAGTGGACTGTTGTATTGTATTATCACGCGTTATCAAAAAGGGGGCGGCCACAACAAAATGATGTGACTCGCAGTTTTAAGCCCGCTGAATCAAGCAGATTATAATCTTTTGCTGCGGAAAAAGGGTACCTATATACCTAACTAATACTGGGTATCGAAAAAATAAAAAAGTATGTTAGTTTCCGCAATAAAAGTAGGTAAGGTAGTTTATCAAGAGAACATTAAAGACGTTAGTAATAGTCTAATTCATAGAGTAAACTAGCCAATAGGATCATCGCCTTATTAGGTAATCGGCTCGCGATATGTTTCATACATAATAGTCTATAAATAACTGTCCGATCAGATAACAGATTTATGCGCACATTTTATCCATGTATTTAAAAAAATTCGCTGTTAATTTACTGTAATTTTTCCTTATTTTCCTTTCGTTGTAGGTTATTACAACGAACCAATCTTCTACATTATATTGTGTAAGTCTGATACTAAAAGGGTCTATTCAGAAAATTGATTTTTTCCTTCGATTGTTTCAAATGGGGAAGTCCCCTAACATAAACATAATGGTTATTTCCATCACCGTAATATTTCTGTTTTTTTTTTTTTGTATGTTTTACACATTTAATAACATTTTTATCGAATATAAAAGCCTTTTCTTAAATATAGACAAGTATTTACACAAGCCCTGCATGTGACGTTATTCTAGAAGGTTTGTAACCGCAAGTAATTAGACCTTTTGCACTAACAACTGTATAGACTTTAAAATGTACGTGGTTGTGTAATACAGTAAAAGACGTTTTCAGCAATTTATACATATATATTTTATTAACAATAATGTTACAATCGACATGCCGCCTTAATCTCAATAGAAACAAGATATCTTTTATTATACAGTGTGATACTAAAACCAAACAATTATAATATAACACAATATTTTCAATAACTTGTAACTTGACTTAATTTACATAAAAATAATGGATAGAATCTACATAAATTATCCGTGGACAGCACAAGAGCCTTTTACAAATGAATGGATCTGTTCCTTGCATGCGTTTGATAAGGCGATTCTATATGCGCGACCATCGGCTGTATAACTTTTTCAACTTAAGCTAATTATATACGCAATACATATTTTAGTACATATACTTTTTACAGACATGTCTTGTTAGATTCACATTGTTACTATCGAAGCTATCAAAATTATTACTCATGTTCATTGCAATATTTTTCGTCCGCGCCGTAATCAATGGATGTCTCAGTAAGTAATAGTTTCCTAATATGGTGACATACTTACAATTGGTACTAACTGCTCTCTTGACGGATTCAATTGAAATAAATTGATGTAGATACAATCTATGGTCGTGCATTGTTTAACAATGCAATGATATGTACAAATAACAAAGCCCAAACACTTTTAAATTGCTTTAACAAATCACTTTTATAATACAATTACATGTATAAAGAGCGAGAGCTCTTGTTGAGCTTACGAATTAAGAATTATTACTGGACATACGACAGTTTCATATTCATATGCAACATGCATAGTTTTCTGAGCGTTTCTGCGTTAGAAGGCTCGCATTATACATAATAACATAATTATAATATATTAAAACATGAATCGGGTACTTTTTATAAAATTAATTAATTTATCAAATATATGGGCAAGCTAAAACGCGTAGTAATTGATAAAAACCCAAATCAATATTTAACGACCAGAAGTTCGTTTTTTTTTTTAGATTAGTGAAATCACGCCCGAATTTTGCGATAGTGACTTTATTTCATTTTATACAAGCCAGTAAATAATGAGCTCTGATAAATAAATAACAATGTCACCGCGCGCGGAATCGAATAAGTTACGATTTTTTGATTGACAATATGTTGGCAATATTCAAAGCAACGGAGGCATTTACGTGATTCGTTTCAGCTTTTTCATTTTATGCACATATTTTACTATACTTCATATCTAAGAATGAATAGGATACGTATTATTATTCTACAAAGCAAACGAATTTTACTGTTATTAACTAATTTGGTAGAAGCGGCTAGTACATAGATACATATTTAAAATCAGACTCTTGAATTAATGTAAAATAAAAAAACGCAGATCCTGATACGCTAAAATGATTAAAAAATTTCGAAATATATCGCAAAACTTAACTAGAATATAATAAGAAGCAATTTTTCTATAATAAAATTAAAGTTCGCGTATTATATTTTCCGACACCTACATTTTTGACTTCCCAAATATCTTAGAAATACCTACATCTTTTTAAACTTTATTATACACACTTTGTATAATCACACTTTTGATAATTTTCTATGAAAACAATCGTTTATTTGGCGAAATTAATGAAAATTTATGTGATAGGTAAAAAAAGCTGCACTCTCTACATTCAGACCAGTGTCGAATTGAATCGAATTTTAATTGTAATTTGACTAATGCACTCAATTTACGTAAAATCATGTGGGCTGTGTATGCACATAGCAAAAACAATGTAAAATTTTTTCGAGAGCACTAACACTGAAATAGCATAATAATATCGCTTATAAATGCTAATCAAGTTCAATAACCCTATATTACATTTTGCACTATTTACCCTCTGTGCTGTCATCGTAAAAATAAAAAATCTAACTCATGTTTTTATAAAAACTTTTTTGTTTACAATTACATACCTACTGATTAAATGGACCATCACTATTTAGTTCCAGATATTGAACATATTCAACAATTACAGATAAATAAATTACACACAACTCAATGTGAGGTTTAGATAAGTTTGCTTTCAACAGTGAACAAACAGTTGATAAGTGCCGTGACATTAAATACCTAGACATTGTACTGTTTTCAATGATGTTTCATTTTTATAAAACATGGATTGTTTGCACAGTTTCATCAACAATTATTAAGAGACACAAGTACATCTGTCGTATTGACCTTAGTTCAAAATTCTATTTCATTATCTAAAATGACACTTGAACTAAAATAATTCCTTTGTTGTAATTAAAATACTCAAACAGGCACATACTATTTGAGTGAAACTAATAAGCCCTTACATGCAAAAACAAAGGCCTATGATGAAATAGTTGATATTGTGCTAAAATGTTCTTTACACTGCTGCAATAAGGTTCTATTTTTTTTGGAAACTAACTTACATAATATAATATAACAGATATCTGGAGATATTTCAGCAGCTATTTTTGCTATGATAGCAATGTACACTTACAATTAGAGCCCATATTCCATTTAATGCTGACAGTACCCACTATGTCAATAATTTCGATTTATACAGCTCCAACATTTTAATAATAGAAATCCTGAATTCTACAACAATTTCTGTATAGGACACAGTTGTACCAACTTTTCTTTGTAGACCACAAACTATGTCTGCTAAAACCACATGAAAAGTTAATAGAACTCATCCTTCATTTAAATGATAGTTTTCAAATATGAAAACATACAGTTCATATCTTCGGCGCTTGTCAAGTTGACCGCGCATGTACATTTCGGCTATTGACTCGGACTAGCTTCACTTTCAGGCCGGTTTAGAACAGGCTTCTCAGCAATCACTGGCTTCTCTGCAACCTGAGGTTTTTCCGCCACAAGTGGTTTCTCAGGTATCATTTGTTTCTCCGCTACAGCAGGGACTGGTTCATCATCAATTTCGTCTTCTTCTAGCTGGTTATTTTCAATGTGTGCATTGGACAGTTTGTTTGTTATCACATCGGGTTGATCTTGCTCCATTTCAGAAGGTCCATTGTGTTTCTCTTCGTCATTCATAGACGGAGAGATTGATCTTTGCATTAGGTTAGGATTGGATGGAGATACTGCCCTGTTGGAGTTGTCTTCACTAGAAGCGCTCAATTGTCTTGGGATTGGATGGCTTGGATGGGACAATGTTTGAGGGATGTGTGCATTATGTAATGGTAGTCTAGATTTGTCACTCTTTCTCCATAGTGTGACTTCTTGTTGTTTAAAGTAGCGGCGGTCTTCAGTGTCCATAAGCACAAGATTTAGGTAGTACCGCACAGAGAACTTGTTGTTTATATCTCTCATTGTTGGTGTTAGGTCATAACCTGCTAAGAAGACTCTTATAGGAATGCTTTCCCCTCTAACAGGGGCCCCATCCATTATTTCATACTTTGCAACTGTCTCATTCTCTGTGAATGTGTTAGGCCCGGAACCTGTTGTTTCTCTTTTAATTATAGATATTTCCATATGTTTGATTTTAATGCGGACAAGTAGAAAATAGATTTTACCAACAATAACATCTTTCAAATGATATTTGGATTTATTGTACTCAAATTCTATGTGTAGGCAGTCTTCAATGCCTACTTCCATTTTAATCGAGTTTAGTACATCTGGGTAGCTGCACAACGTGTGGACAGCGATGTCTACCTCTTTAACGACATCAGTAAGTCGGCGGACGATCGTGGCTCTCAAGAAATACCTGAGTCTGACGTTAGCGCCCGTATAAACTTCGTAAGGTTTTTCGACATTTGCGAACTCGAATGGATACGAAGTATGCTGTAACAAGTCACCAGGGCGGGCCAGCTCCTTCACTAATGATATAAACTCATGATGATTGCCTCTGTCGTAGAATAATTCAATCTGACCTATAAGTTCGACCTTGATACCTTGGTGTTCAAGTTTCGATCCAGGTTTCCTGAGGGTGACGTTTACTCTTCCCGAAACGGTTTCACCGTCGTAATACAGCAATAACTTCTCCTTTTTGCCTTCATCCGTTTTCACTTCGGCAACCTTCCGTTTGTCAGCATCATCAAATACGATTTCAATATCCGCAGTCTGTCCGAACCCGAAAAAGCTCATTTTCGCACTTATCACTTACACAATCTATCGGAAACTTTTTACGTGGCTTTACAACAAAACTGTAACGATTTATTTGAGCAAAACATTGAAAAACGGCGATGAAACGCCCGCAAATCTGTGGAGGCGATTGAAAGGTTGAAGCAAAGATGGCGACTGATTTTATGTCGGCTGTCGGCGAAGAGGTTCATAAATAAAATTATGATGAAAAAACTCACCAACAAGGCATCTTTGGATGGCACACGCGAATTTCTTGCAGGGGTCCTTCGACATAAATAGATATTTTAACTATTGGAATAGGGAAAGTATTTATAAATACTGAATTTCAGTCATGTGTACATATGACAAATTTTGATGAGGCAACTCAAAAGTTCTAAAAGTCCTTGTTCACTAGTTTGTTATGTAACTTCATTATTTTTTCATTCTTTTCGTGCCTCTAAAACAATTTTTGATTGTAAATATTGAGATTTATTATGAGAATAGTTGTTGCAGCTACATGAATAGGAAACTGATTTATTAGTAATTTAGTCGAAGTCACGTAATGAACAATTTGCCTAAATTTATAATCTGTAGGCAAAAAGTAAAAAAACAGTCCTGCGGTGCTGCCAGTAAAATAATTCTTTTTTTCATAAATGGCGGATCTCAAAATTCTCTAACAAAAGCGAGTTGATATTTTATGTGAATAAAACAACGCACGTGAATTTAAAAGCATGGAGATTACGCGCACCACCTTAGGAATTGCAGTTGGAATAGCTGGTACATTGTTCCTTGGATATTGTGTGTACTTTGACCAACAACGTCGCAAGGATCCTCTTTTCAAAAAGAAGTTGAGAGAACGTAAGTTTTTGTATTAATTGAATGAAAACTGCATAAACGGGCGAATGAACAGTGTTATTATTGCGACTAACTACCGCTATTTAACTTAAAATAAAATTTTAGTTTTTTGGTTAACCTAAAAATTTCACAAGGATTTGAGTTACAACATCATGCAATCAATTTTCGCTTCAATAACTGTATCATTTCAACACTGCATCACAGAAAACGATAACTGAAACGTGCGCGTTAATTGTGTAACTATTTAATAATAACTTTCAACATAGTATACATGTACAGTAACAAAATTAGTTACACTGACACTACTTTTGTAGCCTGTGCCAAACACGCTTTTGCAACGTTCTAAAACTATAACAATTATGACATGTGCATACATGTTGTGTAGATATCTATTATAATGCTACTTTCACTCATGAACAGCACCTTATAATCAAGCTATTCCATGATCCAAGTGGGTGGGTTGTGGGAGTGTAAAACACTTCTGCTATCAATAACAAAAGCAGTAATTCAGAGTTGAAAGTAATTAGTATATTATTAGAACTCCTTATCTGTATGTTAGAACCAGCAAATTGGATATGCATTGGTTGTTTTATGGCTAGAAATTAAACCACAATAGAACTTATTTCTCATGAAAGAGAAAGACTGTTTCTCATTTATTTTTAATCAACGGTGTATTTCTTAGTTTCCCCTGGTCTTGCAAACAACAGACAGCTGTTTAAACAGTTTATTGATATTATATTTTGTCCTTTTCTCAAATGATATTATGTGCATTTTGAGTAAATTTTAGCATATTAAAACTATTACGATAATTTAAACACAACACGTTAAGCCCAATGGCCCTATGAGTGAGATGAGTCAACATAATTTTATTTAAACACTAATAAGTTCTGGGCCTACCTAGCACCTACTTTTAGTAAATGGGGTTTGTTCTTATCTACCTAAATTTCAGTTGAGTCTTACAAGTTTAAAGCATGAATCTATATAAAAAGAGGTAACACATGAGTACACTGTAACATATTTCTTATTTCTGTATCCAATCAGGTCATGATTGGTATTGGTCATAATTGATACTGGAAATAGAATGGATGGGTGTACCTACCCTGAGAAAAAACATCATTACACATAGGTATGTGTAATGATGATTTTTTCTCGGTTTTCCATTCTAAGTAGGTACTTAGAATGGAAAACTGATCAAGTTACAGTTAAAGGTAATAAAAACTATGTGTATTGGATGAAGAGATGATCAAGAAGAGTTTCAATTACATTTTTCTGCTAAATATTTTTCATTTCATGATATTTAAAAAAAAGTGCAACGAATTAAAAATTGTGCAAACTAGGGTACAAACTGACAAAAATAACAGTTCTTACTAAATGCAAGTATGGTTAATGCCTTTTGTGTATCTACAATGGGATAATATGTACCTATAGTATTCTGGTATTATAGTCTCCACATAAAAAAAAGTACATGACAATAGCCCATTAAAATAAAAATAGTAACTATAATATTCTGTTGTTTGCAGGCAGACAAAAAGCCCAACAGAATGCCTCTCGATCGCGCACAATGGGTGTTCCTCTGCCCGACATGAGCGACCATGAGGCCATGCAGAGGTTCTTCCTTCAACAGGTAACATTTAAAACAGAATTTCCACACCTTTATCTATGGAACTGATAACAAAATACCTTCGTATGTTTATGTCAAGCTATATGTGGTATATGGTATGTGTTCTAATTTCAAAATCCTTGGCATGTTTCATAATATTCAGAGATGGTAACTATTGTTGTGGATTGTCTGACAATTCTGACATATCAATGATCTGTGGCTGGCTGAGAGTGACCAGGCATTGAGCTCAATTGAAGCCAAATAAAACAAAAATGAAAGCCTGCATTTTAGCTAGGGGTCCATGTCCAAAAGAGCTTAATAATAATCTATTAATTTCAGATCGTATGAATCCATCAACAACTGTATGGATGTTTTGTTGTTTAATTTATACCAACCAAGCACACATAGCATAATTTGTTGAAACTAGAATTAATATTATTTATTATTTTTTTTACAGATTCAGCTCGGAGAGGAGCTATTAGCTGCCGGCGACCTCGAAGCTGGCGTCGAGCATCTCGGACAAGCCGTCGCCGTCTGCGGACAGACGCAGCAGCTTCTCAGTGTAAGTATTTTCATATTATACAGCACTATGCTGCAAGCAGATATGTCAGTTTAGATCTTATAGAAAATAGTGAAGCTATTACGCCTAGAATCTTTGGAGATGAAGGCTTTTCTTAATATTTAAAAAATATTTAACATAACTGGCGAAATGTAGGTGTACTAATGGGTACACCTTTACCTAACCCTTCGGGTTTTACAGGCGTGATGTAATGTGAAGTTTAAAATACAATATTTTTACATTTGTTTTCATTTGAAATCACTGTAAACTTAGTTTAAAAAATATCTTTCAGTTTGAAACTGAATGTCGCCAGAAAATGATTTTATATTAAACACCTTTTTTTTCTTTCCAGGTACTCCAACAAACTATGCCCGCCCCCATTTTCCACCTGCTCCTGAAGAAGCTCCCCGAAGTCTCAGAGAGGCTCCGAGCATCCATGAAGGCTAGTGCCAAGATGCTGCAAGAAGAAGACGTCGAATAAACACACACCACACAGTTGGAGAGGAGAATATTTTCATAGTATATTTTCAATATCTCGCTAATCATGGAAGCTTCCATTTTTGGTCGACAGATAGCGCTACGTTGACGCCGGCTTAGTGATTTCCATTTACTGATTTATTTAATTTAATATTTATTATATAATAGGTATTCATATTCATCCTTAGCAAATTATTTTTACGCAACTAATGCATAATTTAAGAAATTAACCCCCTTGCTTATAAATGTTGCTGTTAATAAAACGTTTAAACTTAGCAACGTTTGTAAGCAAATGGATTAAAATAATAAGTTTGATTAATTAATTTTAAATACACTAACAGCGCCTTGCGTCAATGTAGCAGTAGTTTATGGAACAACGCAACATACGATTCAAATGTTAACTTTTCTCTGACTGTAGGCAGTTCGTCAGACAGTCTTGCCGAAGGTTCGTAGTGCCGATGTCGCGAGCTCGTAACGTTACACGCTACCAGTTCGTTGTTGTTAGATACATGCATCAAGCATCTGTTAGAAACATACATCAAGCATCTGCTTCACACACAGATAAGTTAATTATAAAAAATCCTATCAAAGAAACTATTATTCTAATTATTTCATCCTAGATTAAATTGACTTTCGACTTGCAAAGCCTTAAATTTTCCAAGTACGTGCATTGGGCTGTGATACAAAATGTGCTTGAAAATCGATCCGCCATTAGAACGTCTTGTTATCTGCAAAGAAGGGTAGGTAGAGTAATGCAAGTTCAATAATAATGTAGGTATTTCTTAGTGTTATTTAGGTTTTGTTTTGTGTTCACAACTGGTTAAGGATGCTTGTGAGTTTTGATTGAGATTTTATTGTGAAATAAAGTATTGTACAAATAAGTATGTTTTATTTCAAGATTAGGTTTACACTACCGAATCAATAGACGTACTTTTTATCTGTCAAAACGCGAATTCATCCACAGATTTTGTATGGCAGTAGTAAATTGTAACGTCACTTTTTTTCTAACTCAATTGACTAACTATTTATTGATCATCAAAACAACAAAACATTTCAAATAAAATTGAAACCTAGACTTCTGTTTAATAAGTTTTAAATCGCCATTCTGTCTTGAGCAAGCGTGGTGGTGCTCGTGCCTTCTCTGTATGAGAAGAGCCCTTTGCCCACCTATGGAACGATAGGAAACTGCTATTATTAAGATTCTCTAATGAAACGCACAAATCCCAAGTCATTCACCAGTTTATTCAAATTAAATTAACGTAAACAACAACAATTTAATAGGCACCATATACAAGTTTTACAATAGGCACAATCCCCATTGATTCTACAAACACTGGTTTATTAGACTACCTAATCGGTAGGGCCCTATTGATAAGGTGGCCATGACGTGGCAAGTGCGGTATGGGAACACCCGATCGACTTAGCAATAGGGACTATCTATCTGTTATTACACTACCCTACATAGGAGATAGGAACCCTACCGATTGGGAAGTATAATAAGCGCTAATCAAGGTCATCACAGGTCACTGTGTTACTAACCTTTTGAACGCCAGCGCATAAACGTATCGCCGTACCCCTGACGCCAGGCCACTTTTTTTTTTGTCAAATGACAATGATAAAGAATAGGGATTTCAAAACTTGATTACATTGTTTATTTCATAGTATGGTGCGACGTGTATTTTGTCATATATTTGTCACGTTGGCGTTCAGGGTAAGATTTCGTTTGTCACATATATATGACAATGGCGTTCAAAAGGCTAAATAAATACAATATTATGTCCTAATAACTGATAAAGCTACCAAATTGTTATCTAAACGGTTTAAATTTATAATACATCCATTTTAGTGGAGGTGCAAGTCATGACTCAATAAATGAGGTAGGCAGTTATCAATTTTGATAAATTAACGTGTAATAATGTGTGTTTTAGCAATATTTTAGCAAGACGAAAAATATGTTGAATTTAAACATTCAATTGTAAATGTACAATCGCCACGTCAGACTATACCTTTTCGTTGTAAAATCGTTCCTATTACAACCGCAAAAGATGCCGCAGTTTACCTTAAGCTGTCGTCCGTACCAGATTAATCTGCGACTAAATTTTCAAAAATATTTCACACTATATCACGCCTTTATCCCCAAAAGAGGTTTGGCAGCGGTATCCGAGTACAATTGCCAGTAACTAGGTTTTATTGGAATAACCTAGATCGACCTGGAGGATTGGATCCAGGACCGCTCAACTGTCACACTGGAGACCATCTCTACAATTTTTTTTTTCTTGATGCAATGTTTGAATTTACATGATCTGATGATCATGTCACCCTCATAAGCCCATAGACTAACTAGAATTCCAAAACTATACCTAATTGAGCTAATTTTGGGTGTGAAACATAAAATGCGGATATACGTCGTTTCAAAGAATTTGCAGCCTTAGGGCGCGTTACCACTAAGTCGCGACGATGAATTTATCGTTGGACGACTGTTGTTTCTAGCTTTTCCCACAATTGACAATCTCTCGTCATTGCAAAAAGAAGTGGTGGATGACAAGCCACGCCGCTTTGAACGACACAATAATCTGTCGTCACGACATAGTGGGAACGCGCTCTTACTCTCAATAAAAACTAAAAAATAATTTTAAAATAACAAAATAATATTTTAAACCACAACATAATTTAAATAACGAACATAAATGCTAGACAAGGTCCTTGGGCAGTATATTATTAACATGATAAATAAGTACCCACTAAATAAACAGAAACAGTACTTATACAACAGTGTATTTATACAACCAACACGATTTCATAATGGTTTCAATTCACGAGTACGCGTCAATGATTGTAATTTAAGCTTTATGTCAATGACGATAAGAGTCTTAACGAGCGCTCGTGATTTGCAACGATAAATTACATACATAAAAAACTTTGCTACCTATTTCAGGACATTTTTACAATTTATTTACAAATATACAATATATTTAGCAGCAGTACTACAATATGGACACAAACAATTTATACCTAATATAATCTTTTACTTTTCTTTGCCTTTTTTGGGTCTTCGCCTTTGGAGGCGTCCGTAGAACAGTCCACCAAAGTTTCATCACAATCGGATCAATGGTTTAGGAACGCATAGAGGACAAACATACAATCATCCATTCTTATAGAAAAGATTTTTTTAATGATAAGGCAACCTTTTTTCCTATAGCTAGACCGCTTAATTGAGTTGTGACGTCACTTAAGTTAAGTGAACATTCCGCCTCTTGTGTATCACGCTACGAGCACCCGCCGCCCGCACCTCTCCCGGTCCCCGTTCTTTTCCTACCCCTTCGCCACAGACAAGGACCTAATGAAGCGGTTTAGCTATAAAAACCTCATAAAATTCAAAATTACAACCTCATTCAATAAAAAGAAAATTAACAATCATGATTTGTTAGCTATGGTTGAACTCCGGATAATGTCTTGCGTTACTTTCATAACTTCTAAAGCGCCTTTGTCTATCAAAGCATTCGCTACATCCCTCCCTAAATTATCACATTTAATAATAACATCTATAGGCATATTATGATTGACAGTTAACCCACAAAATATGCGTGTATCATTTTCAGTGTCTTTTTCTTCACAATTGCTTGTTTTATCAACAATAACTTTGTCATTAAGTACTTCTGCGGGGGACAAAATTTCGTTTTCTGACTCCCCATTGTCGATTTTGACTTTTTTACATTCGTTTTCCTCTGTGGGGCTTAGTTTATGCTTCTGTGTGCGTTTGATTTGAACGAAGGTTTGTTGTAGTGAGTGATCCAATTTTGTTTTGCCGTCCATGCTCCATACTGCTCCGGTTAGCGACAGTTTGAACTGTGAGTCTATGGGTTTTAGACTTGTGGACACGCCGACAGGGGCGCTGCATCCGCCACCTGGAAAAATATTATACTTTTCAATTGTCGCCAGGGATCAAGCGAGAATGCTGAGCGTGGCGTCTTATGTTCGGTTCTCATGTCGGGCAAAGGGCTTAGGATTTTTCCGTTTCATTTTTAGGAGCAGACCGGAGTTTGGAAGTTGGTGGCATTATCCTCGTGCCTCGAAAAGCACGTAAAATGGTCTTGCGCCTGATCTCTCCCCGGTCGTGTAGGTTTACCATTCCATCGGACTTTGAAAGTGAGGGAAGATGGTGTGCACCTGTGTTTGCGCACACAATTGTGCACTATAAAACCAGCGTGCTTGGCCAGATTGAAAGGATAAAGGCCGAAAATGTTCCAAGAGCATCCACTGATGAGACATGGGGGTATGAAACTGCTTATTTGTCTTATGATTTTGGCAAAATTATATTAGAATCTATTCACATTGTTAAATGTATTTCTTTAAGAGTGTTTAAATGAGATAAATACCTAAAGTCTTGAGGAAGCTCCTCTCAGCCAGGATCCTGCAGTAAGTCTCAGCGTGGTTGAATGGCGCGAGCATATTCAATATATCAGTGTTATCAGCCCGGCACTCCACGGCCAGCGCACCTTGACCCACTGCGTACTTCATGTCTGCGCATGGAAGGATCTGAAAGTGAAGAGTGGATTTTAGAGTGACTGCTGTAACGATAGAGCGAGAAAAAAAATGTTTTTTGAGTAAATGTAATAAGATAGTTTACTTTTGATGTTTTTGACCTCAACGTAAGAAAAGGCTAGGCATAATACATAAAGCAGCAGTAGTACTACAATATGATGAGAGTGTTTTTATGGATATTTTTGTGTATACAATGACCGTTGCTCTGGCCATATCAGGCACGGAAAGAAACATGACTCGGACTACTATGCCCACTAGACCATATCAACCGACAATTGTTGACGCTCTGTTCATGGCACTCGACGGTGTTGGCCGGTGACGCAACGGTTTTTTTATTTTTCAAGGATTGGTTATCATCAGATGACTTCCTCCGCTCTGGGCGGAGCTGAAGGATGTGACTCTTACTGACTAAAAACCATCCGTGTTCCTCCTAATGGCCTTTGTGTTCCAGGGCCACAGTAACTCATTCGAACAAAATCCACAATCCTGGCAGGACGCAACAGTCTAGTATACTTTTTTTTTGTTTGACTCTTTCCTGACATGGTCGTGGTTAGTTACGGTGTGGTATGAAGACTCCTTTTGGGAGTTTGAAGTACGAATTAGGTACTTCTTAACCTTTTGCCTACCTTAGATATCCTATCCTTCCAGCCCATCCGCTGTAAGCCAGCGCTGGCTAGCAGCAACGCGGCGTACTGCCCGGAGGTATCCAGTTTGCGTAGTCGCGTATTGAGGTTGCCGCGTACGTCCACTACGCTTAACTGGGGGTAAGAGCCGCGCAGTTGTGCTGTGCGGCGGAGGGACGATGTTCCTGGGGGATAACAAAAGTGTAAAATATTTTAAACGGTTCAGTTTTCAATTTATGTGGTATTGGAAAAATATATTTGAATACCTACACGGTAAAATATGTATGAAGAAGAACTGTAGTGGCTAAGTGGTACTTAACAGCTCTGACTTATGATTTATAGGTCACAGGTTAAGACCATGGCGTACAATGTACCTACTTTGTAGAATTTATTTCATTACCATTGTACCTAATTAAAACGGTAAAAGAAAAAAAAAATAGTCTTCTATAACCCCAGTTTGACGTGTCTGTCTGTGGCCTCGTACCTCCCGAACGGATGAACCGATTTTGATTTTGTTTTTTGTTCGAAAGGCGAATTAGTCGCGAGTGGTTTAGCTATGTTTGATGAAAATCGGGCCAAGATGGCCGCCGTCGGGGGCTTTTTTTTTACACCCTGTATAGAACCTTTTAGAACCTAACTAAAAGTTTGCATCCATATTATCCTGAATATTGAAAATATTTTCTGTTATCTTCTAGTAGAAGATAAGTAGTGTGAAGAAATTGAGTGCATGGTAGCTCCACAAACTTGTGAACGTTATAATTTACAAATAGTTACGACATTTTGTTTAACAAAATGACCGTATCCTTTCAATAGGCAGGTCTAAAACAATACATTGTTTTCTATACGTCTTACCATGAAACCGTGCTCGAGTTAGTACTCAGATAGATAAGTTAGTTACTCGTATATATAAACGTGGGAGTTTTATATCAGTATTGATATCGTTCTGTCTCCAATCTGTGATATTGTTTTTTTTCCTTTTACTGTTTTTATTGGGATGATGAGTATGATGACCATAAAAAAACTCTAGGAATTCCTTCTGTATCGTTTGTGGGTTTACAAACATATAACGTCACATACACAAACAGGCAGAACCGGGACAACTATCTGTATGTCATACAAATATTTGTTCCGTGCAGGAATCGCATCCGCGACATGCAGCGCAGCAGCCATTCGCTTAGCCACTGCGCCAATTGTGTTATCGTAGGTTATTGGCATTTACACCTGCGAAACACTGCTTGCTGGTGGTCATCGCTCTATGTAACAGCGCGGCTCAGACACGGCAAATAATTTGCCACTCAAATTAGGCCTTTAAATCGTGGGCATTAAAATACTTTTTTAAATGACAAGTTTTTTTAAAAAGGCGAATGCTTGCGGGCGCCGCTAACGGTTGGATTCTTTAAGGCGATGTCCTAAGTGATAATTCTTGGTGGAAGTCATATTGTTACTACGAACCTATAACTGCGCCTTCTGGTAGTGTTGCCAGCGTGTGGTCTTTGAAGTCTTCGCGGAGTACAAGTGCGTCTCTCGGGTCTTCTCTGAAAGAAAGGTTTGACATTAGACTTTATATTGCAAGGATTTAGGTACTGTTACATCTAATTTATATATTTATTATATTAATTAATATTTCAATATTTTGTTATTCGTCCTATATTGATGATAACAACCAGTCTTACCAAGGGGTATCGTATTACCCAGGTACTGGGTTGTGGAGGTCAAATAGGCAGTCGCTTCATGTAAAATAAATAAATAAAATGCTGAATCCGGTTAGACTGGAAGCCGACCCCAACATAGTTGGGAAAAGGCTAGGCAGATGATGATGATTCATGATAACTTTCCCATTCAGTAAGATTATTTTAAAGATTCGATTTGCATCTGTTTAGGCTCCCGTTTCAGAGCCTCCACGCACGTCAGACTATTTACCGGACTATCGGACCGAATTATCGAATCGGACGATAATTTCATAGTTTCGTCGACCGACCTTTTGTGGGGCGTGTGCGATGGTATATTGGAATTCATAATTATGTTCAATTTCTATTCTACAAAAAATCGGTCGCCGATTATTATCGGACGTAGGCGAAGGTCGTAAACGGATGCATATCGAATTGTTCCATTTATTTGGCCATGTAGATGTGGGCACTTTTATGTGGAACAGCTGAAGAAATATTTCATGTCAGATTTTAGAGTCATGTACTGAATCCACGCTGAAAATTTTTGTTACGATGTCTCTTTCACTTCCACCAAATACAGGTACTTATCTACGTAATAAGAAACCGTTATTAGTTTATCAAGACACGGAATCAAAGGGGTTTAGAAAATAGATCATTATATTTCAAAAAATAATTACGGATGAACTTTAAACAACATAATATTATTATTATATTAAAATAACTTTTTATTAACTCGTCGTGAGTCAGTGTTTTATTGCTAGATAAGGAAAACCTGCATCGATATTTGTATAGCAATAACAAATACGTGCGATAATATTTAATAACCATCGCGTGAATGTCGGCTATCGCGGACGCAGACGAAGTCGCCCCCTTAAAAAGAAGTCTGCGTCCTTTCTTGGGGTTAAAGCTTACTCCGTACCAAATTTTATCAAAATTGGTTCAGTAGTTTAGCCGTGAAAGCATAACAAACAGACAGTTATTTTCGCAATTACAATTTAAAAATGTACCATAAATACGTCAATTTGTGACATAGCATTTCCAAATTTCTAATCATTAAGAGCGTTAAATTAATTGGATTCAGTAAGTAATAAATACTTAATATCTTATTCATTAAATGATAACAGTAATTTATTAGGCAGCCGGTAGTTATAGTCAACAAAATAAGTCGATAACCTTACCGGTTTTTTTAAATTAAATAACCAAATTGAAGAAAAATAAGCCGTTTCTCCTTTTTTTTTTGTGCTCGGTGGAAATCCTCATCGACTTTCTCCGTCGTGGGGGTGACAGAGAGGCAGACCCTTATCGGCTAAAACCACCGCGGTGTTCCACCTCTGCCTATGGCCGGGAGGTACGGTATACGCATAAGCATTCACCGTTCCCTCAGCCGTTTCGCCTACCC
This sequence comes from Hoplodrina ambigua, assembly GCA_949774945.1. NCBI lineage: Eukaryota > Metazoa > Arthropoda > Insecta > Lepidoptera > Noctuidae > Hoplodrina > Hoplodrina ambigua. The sequence goes on from OX458990.1 coordinate 3,834,514, forward strand.
GAACAGCAAAAGGCGTGATATCTTTTTGATGGTTTTCAGGGGTACCTAACTACCGACCAAAAAAGAAGGTAAATTGTCGAGGCGGCGGGCGGTCCTACAATGGGATGAAGGTAGAGAGAATACGGGGACCGGGAATGGTGCGTGCGGCGGGCGCTCGTAGCGTGATATACAAGAGGCGAAATGTGCACTGGACAGTTCTTAAGATATGTGACGTCACAGCGGTTAACGGTGAACAGTGTCAGCAGGCGAGGAGCGAACAGCCCTTATTTAAGAAGCCTTACCTTTCAAATACAGCTCCAATAGCTAATCCTTCAGGTAGCGTGGTAGGTAGGTCCTTCAGTGAGTGCACTACGAAGTCCACAGTGTCATTCCTCAGTGCATCTTCTAAATCCTTTGTGAACAGCGACTTCTCTCCAATTTTGGGCAGTGATACGTTTAGAATGCGATCTCCAAGCGTTGTCATGGTAACTGGAATAAACAATGAGATACCTCGTATAAGTAAGGGCCTCAGACCACGTAAGACTTTTTGTAGGACCGATTTTAGGATCAGACGATTATTTCATAGTTTCGTAGGACCAATTTTTTGTAGGTCGTGTGTCGTTGCACTCTAGCCATCAGTACGTCCTATTTCTCTCCGACAAAAAATCGGTCACCGGTTGGTTGAGGTGGGCAGAGGCCCTAAACATAGGTTTCCAATGACATATTTTGTTTTGTCAACCAATATTATCCGTAACCCGAAAAGAACGATAATTTATATTTTATACAAAGAACAATGAACATAATGTTTTTAAAAGTTTACGCTTGGGAAAAGTTTAGTTTGTTTAAAGAAAGAATCAAAACATAACTTTGATATTGGGGCTGTATATCAACAATTAAATTCTATAGTTTTATATTTTGTAAAACACAAATCCACTTTTGCAGTACTAGCTTTACCCGCGACTTCTCTGTGAATTTTCTTGGTAAAATAAAATATAGGCTATAGCAGTCACACATAACGTAACTTGCAATTAGTGAAAGAATTTTGAAAATCGAACCAGTAGTTTCGGAGATTAGCGCGTTATTTATTTAAAATTTATTCAACAAAAAGTACCTACAAAGACGAATATAATGCCTTAGGCATTCTCACTCCAACTCCACACTCAACTTAAGGTGGTGAAGAGATAACACGGTAGGTGCAAATTAATGTACGACCGTAAGACAGCAAAATTAGAGATTAAAACATAGCAAAAAATATTTACATATTTAAATAAAATTAATCGTTAAAACGTAAAAAAGTCTTTGGCTTTGACTAGTAAATAGTGACACATAGATGGGCTAGCTGTATTTTTTAACCGATTTCTAAAAAAGGAGGAGGTTCTCAATTCGGATGTTAGTATTTTTTTTTTGTTTTGTTCGCGCTTAACTTCGTCGCTTGCCAACCGATTTGGCACCGACTCCAAAAAAAATATAAATTTTAGTATAGGTTAATCATACGTTAGGTTAGGTTTATTAATATCTGAGGAGGCCCGCGGAAGCGGGCCGGCACCTGTTGGGGATCGCGGAAGGCGCGTACGTTCCCGTGATCTCCGGCGTAAGTGTGAGAGGGGAACACTGGGGTGGTTTTTAGTCAGTAAGAGTCTGACAGACCCCTCCGCCCTCGGGTCCGTAACGTAACTTCGAGAGTCATATGTTCGATTAACGAAAAGTCGACTGAACGTTTGTTCGAATGGACTTTATTACGAAACAACCTTTTATCGCCAAACACTACTTCGACTGAACGATTCATCGAATATTTATTAATCGATGGGCTGCTCTTTCGAATATGTTTTAATTACAACATAGTTTAATAATTGAAGTAAAATTATAAAAGTAATGTTCTTCGTCACATGTTAAATTTCATACATCGAGGAAATCAAACACTTTTAAGATATCATTCCTCCCGTAGATTTTGAAACATGAAATTTGGGTGTTGCTGAAATGAGCATCATTGAAGGTAGTGACATATTTAGTTTTATTTTGTGAAATCACTTAAGCATTCAAAATCTCATTAAAATATTTTTTTTATAACTAAAGAAACATTATAATTATGGTAATATGAACTGATAATTAATATCATATACGTGCACCTCGATTTCCTCCACTTGTGACGAAGAACGTTACTTTTATAATTTTAGTTCAATTATTAAACTATTTTATAATTAAAACATATTCGAAAGAGCAGGCCATCGATTAATAAATATTCGATGAATCGTTCAGTCGAAGTAGTGTTTGGCGATAAAAGGTTGTTTCGTAATAAAGTCCATTCGAACAAACGTTCAGTCGACTTTTCGTTAATCGAACATATGACTCTCGAAGTTACGTTACGGACCCTCCGCCCTCCCCATGGCGGTGGACATCCATGAGGATTTTCCACCCAGGAAAAAAAAAAAAAAGGTTTATTAATATAGGTAGGTTATAGTATTATTTTTAACGTTTTAGTGCTTTTAGGGTTTTTTGAAGTCGGTTATTATTTTTTCGTCACATAAAACATTATGTTCACAAAGACTTACACTTTAGGTACATTACAGTCTCGATTCTTGTAACGAGATGTTAATAAATTACCATATTTATGCCGTTATGTCGACTAGAAAATACGAGTATGTAGGTACGAATGATGACTTATGTAGGTAATATTCTGACGTCACACGTAAATACCTGGAAAACCTTCCTACCTGTAACTTATTTCTTAAGTAGTTTACTTACCTATCTACCTATCAACAGTAATTTATATGCTAAAGAACTATTTTTTTACCTGAAACATGACTTTTATGTTGTATTTAATTTAAGTATGTATTATATGTAGGTATAGGTAGAAACTTTTAGAAATAATTATTAGGACCGATCCTAATATTTATTTCGCTTCCTTAATACGAAGTGAAATAATTATTAGGATCCAGCATTACAGCAGACCTGACTTATCAATAAAGTTAGGGATCTGTAAGAAAGTTGATTTAGACGAAATCATGGGTAAAAGCTGGTCTTTTCTCGTGACATCGTCGGCGTCAATTTTGTTTGTTATAATAAAATTGTCTGTCTACAAGCCAATCATGTCGAGAATTGGAATTCAATGCAGCTTTCAGAATAAGGGACTTCCTGAGTCCCTTTTAAGTCAATCACTTGAATTAAGGATACTTGGGTTTTATTATGACGTGTTATAACTGCCATGCAAGAAAGAGATAGAGCTATATACGATGAGAAGTACCATGCCTTTTTGACATAAGATCAAAGATGGCCTCTGTGGAAAGATTAAATAATCTTATCTAATTTGTGAAGTTGTTTATAATTTTTTTATCTTTTTATCTTAGCGTTTTGGTTTTATTACTGTGAGCTGATACTGTACTTATTAAATCTAAACAAATATAGTTAAGCTTAAAAGATTTCTTGTTTGTTTTTTTAAACGTGTTAATCTCTAGAACTACCAGTCGGATTGGATAAAGTATTTCTGTATATGGTAGCCAGATTCATGTGGAATAGTACCGGCTATACATCACGCTACGACCTTGGAGAGCGGAGCAGTAACCAAAGACGTTACTTAATACGGGTAAAAAAAACACGCAGAAGAAGCCACAGGGAGCAACTAGTAAATAAAGTCTTACCTAGAGTAAACTCCTTGTCAGGATTCAATTTCTTCAAACAGTCAATAACATAGTTGGTTTGTATGAGAGCCAGCTGAAACAATAACAAAAACATGTGTCATTACTATTTTTGCATTTCAACATGATATCAGCAGTTTAGGGAGATAACAGTTTAAGATTTTAGTTATCAATCAGTATTAAAATACATGACACTTACATTTTTTTCTATATGGGTTATTAAAAAAAATAGGCTCCGCTCGCGACTTCGTCCGTGTCAAAATAAATTATCCCATGGGAACCATACATTTTTCTGAGATAATACATTTGACATTTTATCCACATCTGTTCAGCCATTTTGGTATGATTCAGTAACAAACATCCATACATTCAAACTTTCTCATTTGTAATAGAAATAAGATAATCTGATATGCTTTGATATTATTGAAGATCATATTTTATATCCCATTTATGTGGACGAAGTCGCGTGCAAAAGTTAGTAAATAAATTTAAAGCAAGGACACTCTTGAGCAGTACCTATATTTCAATGCAAAGTTACAACTTTGCATTGAAATATACAACTGTCTAAACATAATAATTACAGTTTGCAAGTCATGAAGTTTCTACAATAAACCTTCAATATTCCACATGATAGACGAAATTGATACTTATTAGTATTTGTGAAACTTGAAATGATTACCTGACTGACTTATTGGCAATCAGATTTCAACCTTATTTTAAGAAAGTTCAAGTACCTTTTGCCTTGAAAGCGGGTATTACCAGATATAATTTTTAATATTTGATATTTAAAACTTACATATACGTACTAGTGGGTTATGGTGTCAAAATCCAAAGGCGTGATTATAATGTCTTAAAACACTTTATAATATGTATAATTGCAATGAAACAAGTTGTTGGATTTTTTATCTCCAGATTGCGCTTCTCTTATCAGTAAAGGCAATAATTTTGACACTCATATTATAGTTAAATTATATTAGAAAGAATTGATTGAGGTCAATTAGATAAACATTGAAAAAAATGTAAACACGACTGACGTAAGACCTTGTAAATAATGAATAATATGTAAATAAATGTACGATAGTTAAACAAGCATTTTGAGAAGTGGAATAAAGCCTCGGCATAGCAATAACGTAAGTTTAAAGTCAGCACGATTCACGTAATGCTTGAGAACTGTTAGAACTGTTTATAATAATAAATTGTTAAGATACTATGAATTCGTACATACCTCACTCTTTCTCGAACCAACTCGAATCACATTTTTTGCTTCACTTTCCATTGTTAATTCAAATAAACACGAATTTACATAAGAATTTTAATATTAGGAACTTTTAGGTTATGTCATGTACGTAAGGAATTTAAATGGAAACAAATTAATAATTTGGTGCCTTAATGACTTGTCACTATCACTGTAGTGGACGAGTCGGCAATTTATGCATTGATTAATTAGAATAATAAAATAAATACATCGTTCTGTACAACTACAACAGTCAAATCATTGAGTCGTCTGTGACGTGACTGTCGATTAGAGATGAAGCGTATATACTAGAACAGATCCAGGGACTAGGTATTTAACGAGACTAGGTAGCACCTATTCCAACTTTTAAAATAGGTACTCGATCCACCTAGTCTCAGTGCCTACGCGGCACATGGCACCCAAGGCCCGAAAGCACCGACGCAGTGAAGCGAGGTGCAATCATTTGAATTTGAACCATATTTCTATTAGTATAAAAGTAACGCGACGCGGCCTCGTGTTTACCAAAATCATTCGTGTGTCAGTCATTTGAATTTGAACCTTATTTCAATGCCTATAAAAATAACGCGACGAGCACTTGTGTCGTGCAAGAATATACTCCGTCTTTTTTTAACTACACGATTCCGCAGTCTTTCCATCTTTGTCTGTCAATACTCGAGACTAGTCGGGACTTCATTCAACCAAATACTAGGTAGATTTCATACACTAGGCACTTGCAAACACTCGAGACTATACGATACAATACAGACAGTCGAGTATCAAAACTATCAAGTACGGATGGACTCATACGAACGTGATCTTGTTGGACGCCGGCGCCGCCGCACCTGCCGCTCGCCCGCTCGCCGTATCACCTACCTACTCAACGTATCGGACTTTTGTTACGTAGTTAAAAAACTTTTAAATCAAAATTCTTATGGCTGATCTTCTACGTGTATAAAAAAAACCAATGATTGTGAATAAGTGATTTAAAAAACAAAATGAAAAAAGAGGAAATAAAAAAATAATAAAAGTAAAATAAAAAAAGGCAAAAATCTGATTAGTACCAAAAAATTAATTGAAATCATATAAATACGCCAACAATCTACAATGTAGATATTTTTATACGTTGACAGTCCTAAGCCTGTGTAAAATATGAAGGGAAGATTACAATTCTTTAGTAGGTACTGCGTCCGTCACGTATCGGTGGTACGCAAAGACTTTAGACTAAAAGCATACTTAAAAGTATGCGTACTTCATGGACTAGGTGGAATAGGTATTTGGATCGAGTATTTGTACGGAATTGGACTAAGTGCACCTGTCTCTACTGTCGATAGTGATAGTGTCATTGTGTATGTATAATGTCATGTCAAACAATAAAACGTCGCAAAGTCAATCTGACATTAAAATTCGGTTTACTAGTTTTAAAAAATTCTGGCTTTTTACCCAACTATAAAGGGCGGATTATGATTTTAGCAGTCCATTCATTTGTGTGCGCACAACTTCGACACTATTCATCGTACGTAAACGTTGACTGCTGATACACAAGGTTCAACCTCATCAAAAATAATTATTTTAGTTTAGCCAAAGTCTGACCCAACTGCTTCATAATGACTGCAATGGCATGGTCATCTTGTAATAGTGTTTGAGCTTTTGCAATAGGTTTCAAAATGGTAATGGTGGTATGGTAGAAATAAGCAACAATCTTTTAAACAAAATGATTTTATTGATAAAAAAAGGAAGTACACAAAGGAACGTCAAGCCGACAACAATGAAAACGGCAAAGATATCAGTATCGCGTAGATACTAAAGAAAATTATAATTAAATGCAAAAAATATTCGAATAAAGTCAACATTTCTGAAGATTTCAATCAAACGGTCTTGTCTAAACCACGACAATAATATTACGTTACCTACGTCAAATTCACACAAATTATTAAATCACAGTATTGTTCAATCATTCATATTACATATAGCTCGACAACTTTATTATGCAAATAAAAAAAAAAATGGTGGGTCAATATTACACCGTCAATCTTATTTATAGACGAACGAAAAGATAACAATGAATAAAAATAATATTCATATTAGATTTGACAATAAAAAAAATAGTCACGGCGGTACCTACATTAGAACTTAACCTACAGATTTGAAGCGACAATCATTCATACTCTCTACACATTTAGGTTTATTTTACTGTGAATTTCTTATTTCTTGCGCTTACTACTTCTCAGCCACCGCCTATTTGTGACAACTGTTACTCTTTTGGTTCTTGGTGATGTTTCTGAAACGAGGAAATAGAAAATTATGTAAAGTACAATTTGATGAATGCCAGCCAGACCGAATTTCGGTCATGGCGGCCAATCTCAATTGCGATTAGCCAAAAGAAATTAGAGTGCACAAGTGAATGCGCAAACACGAGTGCACTCCCTCTTTCTTTACTCTCTTAGTCCGATAGGACGGCGAGATATCTATGATAAATAATGATGCAAGTGTTGCCATTCTACAACGTGGCGCTACCATGGTGACATTAATTTAACACACGAATAGGGCTAGTGTCCATAACTCATATTCATTAAGAAAGGTTATAGAAATACGTAAATTGAAAAAAAAAATTTTTCGAACAAACTAAATAATAAAAAAGTAACCAAAATTGGGATCACTCTGTACAAAAATTCATTCATGAAATTAGAATACTATCATCTGGTTGAATTACGTTTACTCGAAGCGGCAACGTCTCGCTTTGCGCGCTGGCAACCTCGCTTGCGCCTGGTACTTGAGATCGGTCCGATTGTAATTTGATGACATAATATTAACAAAGAAACCGAGCGTACCTAGTTAATCACATATCACCTTCTCTTATTACTGTTAGTTATTATCACCATCATCACTAATCAAATTCACTTTTAGTTAATAGTCTTTAAGTGTTTTAAATTTTCAACGAGACCACCTTGTTGGCGGATACCTACAAAGGGCTAAAGGGCGCTTCATGTTCTCCCGCACTTTTGAAAATAAATTGTCCCTTACAGCCATTTCCCTCAGGCTAGTTTTGGGCTGATTTTGAAAATAATGTAGCACATTTTCATTTTATTGGATTGGGTCTTAACGTGTAGGCGGTTGATATGGGCGTTGAGACCTAGGATCCACTGGCTGGTTTTCGCGGATGCACTAAAGAGCTTCTACAGTGAAGCTGCCGTGTAGTTAGGATGAGTATTTGCCATCACGATCACAGGTTTACACAAGCACTAATAACACAAATAAAAACGTCCTTATTGCCAAAGATGTAAGTACCTATCGTAATAAGAAAGAAAACTAACGAAAACAAAGCAAAGCGTCTTTATCGCAGTACCATGATCTAACAATTATCCTAATTACATTAAAATAAATAAATAAAATAAGCAACCGTCTTTTTCGCGAAAACATTCACAAAAATAAATACGACGATATTATGCGCACGAGTATTCACATCAATAAGTGTGTCAAGGGCATGGGTCCGACGAGCACTAAAAAATAAAAAGGATCTGCGGGTTGCGGGGGGAAGGGACGACGACACCCGACGCCTGCGTCGCCTACGATACTCGCCGACAAAGGGATCTCTCTTTCCTTCAATTAGACTACTCTTTGCATTTGTTTCATTTTTTTAGTATTGCTTATTCGTTTTAATTTCATTGATACGATGCTAGTATCCGTGACCCCGGCAAATGACCGCTGGGCTAGAGTTCTTTAAATACAGGTTGCTCCAAGATGCTATTTTCTAAAATTTGAAATAACTCAATAATTAATAACGTTTTATGGTTTTTTCTTTTTTATATAAAACAAAAATGCGTAGCCCTATACGTGTGTTAAATTAATGTCACCATGGTAGCGCCACGTTGTATATGTGGCTTTTAAATTGCGCGTCAATAGTTTTTTGTAAGTTGAAATATTAAAAGTTTTCAACCCCTGCTTCGTAAAAAATAATAGTAAAATGCAGTCTTTTAGTTTCATAATACTGAATAACACTTACTTTTTGTTTCTTTCGGAGCAACTTTAAGAGGTTCAGCAATAATTATAACTTCTTTCGTTTCTTTCTTATTCAATTCCTTTTCTTCTTTCTTATTTGCAACTTTCTTATTATTCTTAGACTTTGTTCTACCAGTACACTTAGGAACTACCTCTAACTCAACTTCTACAGACTTATTGCTGTCCACACTACCTGTCTGTCTGGTCACTCGAGAACTGGGTTCAGGGGACTTCTTACTCCTCATAGACCTGGTACACCTGGGTTGGACTTGGACTGTTTCCTTCTTAGCTGATGATTGCTGTTTCAAAGCATCTAGCTTCTCTTTCGCCTCTCTTTTTTCTTTCATTCTGTACACTTTGATCATTGCTGGGGTGTACCCTTCTAAGCCTTCAATTGGTTCTTCTGGTTCCTTCGGTTTACCAGAAACCTTTCTCTTAAACGCGGCGATAACATCTTTCATAGCGTAAGTAGGGTTCATGTTTGCTAAATAGTCTTTTTGCATCAATGGTGACTGTAAATGTGAATCACTGTTATCTGATGCATTTGATAATTTCCTGATCCTGTATTTACACGTTTCGTCATCTACGTACTCCGTGTTCACTGCCCCAGTGTTGCGCTCTTTGTTGCGAATTATATCTTCAGGGTTGCCAGCCAAAATTTCAGCCCAAGTAAACTGGCGCGCCGATCCCATTAAATTGCCGAACTTGCCGATGCTATTCCTGTGAGTTCGGACGCCCCTGCGTTTTTTAATGATTTTCTTTTTTGATCGCAAATTTTTAGGTGACAGCTTTTTACCTAATATGTCATGTGGCATAAGAGTTTTCTTCAAACGGGCTACTAGATCAGCGTCTGAAATAAAGAAGTTCCTTGACGCGCAAGGCTTGCGAACGCCGTCACTTGAAGTGTTCAATGTTTGCTTCAATAATTCCAGTTTTAAGTCATTTTCGAGAGAACATACATTTTCTCTCTCATAAGCTTTTTTGATTCCATTCCTTGCGAGGAAACTTGGTGTTGTGTTCTTCTTTCCGAATCTCTTAGAGTAACACAGTTTGCGACTCATAGGAGACATTGGTGGTTCAATAAAGTTTAGGGACATCTCTTTATCACTAGCACAGCCAATTTTCAACAGTTCACTCTTAAATAAACTTCTACAATAATCATAATCAGGTTTCTCAGTAAAGTCAAGACTTGTGACATATTCTAGGTATTTTTCCAAGAATTGAGGATAAAATTCAGTCTTAAAACACGTTTTTAGTAGCAGTTTGATATCACTCATGAAGTTTTTCTTCAATGCATGGACTAGGTCAGGTTCGGCCAGTACTTCTGTGGTCTTCCAAGGCAAGGTTCCAGTTAACCAGTCTAGTAAATTATAGCCAAGAGTTTCCAAATCTGATCTTCGGGAATGAGCTCCAATATGAGAATCTCTTGAGCTATATTCAAGTGTGCCATCATGGGCCTTTCTGGCATCCATACCAAACTCTTTATGTTTACCTTCAGAGTCCAAAAACTTGGAAGCTAAACCATAATCTAACAAGTATATTTGTCCATTGGATTGTGATAGCACAGCTTCTTGATATATTTCATCAACATTTTCTGATTCCCTCTCTCTTTTTTCCCTTGCATTACGTTTTCTAGTATCTTCTTGAAACTCTTTAGTGGTGCGAATTAAGTTTTTGCCGCCGAAATCGTCGAGAAGTTTTTGATAGGATTGGTCTGAGCATACAGAACTGTTCATATCTTCATAGTTGACATAGTTGGAGATTTGTCGAAGATTGAATGCGTGATGTCTATGCAGAGTCCTGCTGTCTCTATCCGAGAGTATTCTTCTCAACTTCTTTTTAACATTTGCAAGTCTTTTATCATTATCATTTGTTTCCTCTGGGTTCTTATATTCTCTGATGACGAAATCTTCATCATCATAATAGTTGGAAGTCCTAGACTTTGTAGGTTTAGCCCGTCTGTGTTTTCCTGACAACACAGCAACCTCTTTTGTATCTTTTTGGAATGATGGAGTTAATTTTACGATCGGCACTTTCCCAACTCTCGAGCCGTCGAAACCAAGCATTAGATTGGAACTTTTTATATCAGAATGTGTGTAGCCTTGACTGTGTAAGTACTCCAGGACATCCAATATTTGTAACGCTAGTACTAAAACATTCTTGAGATCTACAGCTCTAGTTCTAGCGATAACTTTTTGTAAGTCAATGTCATAGCGTGGTAAGACAAGGAATCTGTATTTAGTGCCTGTGTTCTCATCTGTGAATGACCCACTGGCGATGTAAACAGGCATGCCAATGCGTTTTTGCTTGTTTTCTAGCCGCCATGCTTTTACTGTGGACAAAACAAAGTACATATTAACAATAATAAAAGCCTATTATCATACCACCAAAGGGATAAGGGCCTCTCTATTACAAAGTACATATTAGCTCACAAAAAAACTGTCAAAGTCTGCATCTAATAGGTTTTATTTTATTATTTAGTCTGTTTACATTATAATTGACCTTGCATTAAGTTGGAATACCGATAAGGGAGCACAGATTTAAAATAAATCATAAACAATAAGATTTTTATTCTAACCTTGTGAAGACTGTGCAGTTCTTATGAGACAATGAATCTCCACAAACAAGGGTCCGTTAGTGTGAGGTTCTATCTTCACTACATATCTTGCATTCAACTTAGTGACCTCTTTGTCAATATCATCCGATGCCAAGTATATCCTGCCAAAGCTACCTCTGCCTGAAAAAGATAGATTATTTCAATTAAATAATGAATGATAGTAATAGGTAATGGGTGTTATATTGTCTCTGAATTTCGACTCTTAAAGTGAGCGGCATAAGGTATCATTTTCATTATCATTTCAGACACAGTAAATTCTGAAATCCTAATTAGATTGTCTCTAAGATGCAAACTTGACTTTTTGTCAAATCTTGACCATAATCTATAATTTTTTAATGCTGTAACATATTTACAATTTAAAGATACATAAAGATATAGTATACTAAAAACTAAGTAGTAGGCTAGTCAAAGGTTTAACAAAGAAATTATAGAGTAGTAGTCAGCAAGTCACTAGTGGTTCATCTGGTTTGAAACAAGTTTTCTCTCAGAGACATAAGTTGTTCATACATTCTTAGTATCATAGTATGCTTTCTTATGTTGCGCTAAGTACTTCCTAGCATTTTTATGTAGTGCCTACATTTAAGTACCTATTCAGTGTGAATTTATGCAATTTTGTTACAGGATTTGTAGTAATCGAGGTGTAATTTATAAAATTTGAGAAGAATAATAACATAAGTATTTGTTTAAAGCACTAGTATGTAACTAAGTATGTAGATCTAAATTTATTTAGAAGTTGCAGGAAGATTATTTAATTAACATTAGACAATATTTCAAATGCTTATGTAAATAGTTGATGACTTACAGATATCATAGAATTAGCACGAAGTAGCCATAACAAACCCATTTCTTTAATTTACACTATACAAGTCTGGTAAATACTCCATTATGATGTAACACATCAACTTACGTCTTGCAAAATGCAGTCACCAAGTACTTAATATAGGAATGTCATCATCAGATAAGTAAATTATGAACCACTTACGATGCATGTGTGAACTGTGACTCAATTACAGTAAATAGGTAATTTAAATATTGTAAGTAAACTCAAAAATTGCAGGTGTTAATGCTATTTTAGTACCTATATTACACAAGTATAGTCTGAAACATGAACTAGGTACCTACTCCAAATAAAACCATGTGCTGGAAGAAAGTAATTATTTAAAAAAAAATACTGTATCTTTTGAGATGAGTAATGTGTATCATGTGATGTGCAATAGAATGGGATAGTAATTCAAATTAAACAAGGAAATACATTTTTCCAGCTACTTTAACTTACCTATGGGCTTCCCAATACGCCACTTTTTTTGTAAGACATCAGTAAACAGTATGCCAGGGGGCAAAGCCTCATCATCGCAGAAACTCACATCCAGGCTCGGGGGCTCCTCAACAGTTTTTGTTTTCTTTTTAGGAGGCAACGGCAGCTGTACTAGTTCAGTTCCTCGTCGCGGCATTGCGAATTCATCCAGAAATTTGGATTAAAGATAGTTCAACGATTTCCTTTGCTATAAAAGTTTTGATGGCCGCTGATGCACGCGAACAGCTATAAATAAAAGCGTAGTTATATAAAGTTCCTGTTTAATCTAATAAAGTCTAACGTGCTCAACAATGTGACGATAAAATGAAATTATCCGTTAATTAATTTTACTTACAAGTGCTTACCTTTTCATAGCTTCGTAACCAAATAAACGTTATTCGCGAATAACTTTGTGTAAATTTTGATTAGTGAGAAAGAATTGCATTTATTAATTTCATATAGAAGTTGTAATAATTATTAATTCAAGTTACAGAACTAAATTAACAGGAAACATAACAACTGATAAAAATTCCGCCATGTTGTTTGTGTCAATAGAGAGGAGAAAATTTGTTAGGTTGTTCTAGAAAAAGAAAGTTAGTCGATTTACTAAACGATGCAATTAAATATAATCTTATTCCGAGTGACTTACTTAATAAATACTACAATACAAATGTCAATAAATAAATACCTATATTACCAAGTTCTACAACTAGAGGAGCTAGCAGCATAAACTTAAAAAAATATTTTTATACCATATAATGCCAAACAAAATGATTTTCATTAAAATTTCATAAAATTTTAAGCAAACCCAACACGGGTTTGCTTGTTTGTGCAGATGTTAAAATTTCCTTATGTTACTGCTTATGCTGGTGGCGCAATCTATCGACCTTATTTAGCGTTTATATTTTTTCATTGCATTTTTTACTTTTATCTAGTTTTCTTGATTTTATGCTTTTTAATGTCGCTTTGTTTTGTAAATAATTACTTGTATTTCATGTTTAAGTTTGAGTTTATAGCTAGGTAGCATTCGATTGCTTCAGGTTTAGGCTATTCGATAAATAAATGAGCTAGATCAGCTAGGCCGACGTTTTTTGTAGTCTTGTGGTTGCGGTAGAAGTCATGTAGTATGGCGTGGCGTTTCTTAGAGTGAATTAGGATTTATGCTTTTATAAATTATATCATTTTGGCAAAAACGATTCGGCGGCAGAAATCGCCTAATCAATCAATGGAGCTACTCTATTTCAATAAATCGATAACCGGTTCTTCTACTGCACAGATAAGTTTTGAAAACACCACATTTTATATCTATTATTACTGGAAATCGCGGGAGTCAATAAATTGAAATAAAACAAGCCGCTCTTTATTTATTTTGTTTGTGGTTTGTAAAGTTTACTTTTCATTACTGAAAAATAAATAAATCATGAAGTTATTCTCCAGGTCCAGCTTACGCAATATTACTCCAAATAAGTACCGGTAAGTATTTGTTTTGCTCTACCTACCCACTTTGAAAATAGTATTTAGACTTTCAAACAGATGTGGAATTACAATTTCGTAAAGACACAATGCACGGTTACAGGTTATCGAGGTACGCCATTAATTTTACTGCAAACAGGTATTTACATTACCTACTTACTTATCTAGATCTTTATTTGATAAGAGGTTATCCTACTTCGTAGCGCCTACTTATCTTGTCTTGGTGCAGTTTCATAATTATGTGCAGGAAACTTCCACAGAGATAATGCTTATTAGTAAAGCAAGCAATGATAAAAAGTGGAGCTTGCACAGCGTACCGTCCACGTTGACGGGACGGATCTGCGAGGGCCGTGAGGGCGAGGGCCGAAACGAAACGCAACAAACTTTATACAGTGCGTTTACACAGTTTTCTATAGGTACCTATGAACAAACTTTTCTTCATTCACGAGTCGGTCGCCGAGCGTGAGGTCGTGCGTCTCGTTGCCCCGCCGCGGCGAGTGGCGAGAGTATTGAACGCGATGTCTTTTTGTTTATCAACAAACAAAAAATGTAACCAGTTGTGTTTGGTGACATAGAAATAAAACGATTTTGTGTTTTTATTACTTGCACGTTGTTTTTATGGTAAAATGTTGAGTTAGCATAGCTTGGAATAGTGTTTGAAGATGGACGGTGCGAACGGTGATTCTGATCACTCTATGACTTGGGAGGATTTTTTCGGTAAGTAAAGTTGGAACGAATGAATTTAGTCAAACATTGAAATACCGTTTTATTCACATACTTAAGCGTATCGAATGAGTTGAACAAAGACACAGTCGGTGCTCTACTTACGATGTAAAAAAAACAACAAAAAGTTTTTGCAATGTTTGAAACTCCACGGTCGTGAATTTCCCGAGGCGGGAAGATACTGGTTTGGCTCAGCATTTCCACTTAAGGCGTGTGTGGATTGCGTTGCCTGTGCCTCTGCCTTTATCGAGCTATGCCGTATTAAAACTTCTACGTGATTAATCATTCTGTAAATTGAAAATAACTGTAGGTACGTAGGTACTAGCGGATGATAATCCTATCATAAACTACTGTAAAAACGCAAAGTTTGTGAGGATGAATGTTGTTGGATGAATGTTTGTTACTATTTTTCACGCATCACACACAAATTGCTAATTTCATTCAGCAGTTTAGCGAACGAATTGATCTAGCTTTCTAATAGGATATTTATAACTCTATATTCTGAAGTCTGTGCAGACGAAGTCGCGGGCAAAAGCTAGTACCTACCTAATTATTAAAGTAATGATTATCAAGAATAAGGTACCGTCAGCATAAAAAGGGATCGCTAAACAAGGTCTTAGAAATAAAAAATAACGACGCGACGCTCCATCTGCTGACTATACATTCATGATTTGATTTGAATTTAAAATTAATGTTTATTTTTTTGGACTAATAACACTAATTTGAACTTTTTGGGTTCGCGTGTTTCGTTTTAAATTGGGCTATTAATATCAAACGTGATAATGATAGGTTTCTGAAACAATATAGGCAGGCAAGAGGTACTCGTACCTATCATTACTACTAAACGAGCTGTTCACGTGTAAAAAAATACCATATAGGCGAATTAGCCTTAGTATAAATATAACACTTAGCTATGCATAGTCTAGTAGGCACCCAATCACAAATTACGTTCATTTACTAGTACTAATATTAATATTATAAAGCTGAAGAGTTTGTTAAAACGCCCTAAGCCCCGGAACTACTGGTCCGATTCTTAAATTCCTTCGCTAAATCGCTATTATACCTAGATATTTTACTATAAAAAAATAAGTATCCGTAAGAAAAATTACGCGGATCAAGTAGCGGGCAAGAAGCTAGTTATTACTACAATTGACATAAAATACCTATAACATGATCTGCTACTTACTTCTTAACTTTACTTTACTTCTTGTTGCCTATTTTAGAGTAGTAGCAATAAACTAGCAATTATGAGATTCGAACTCATAACCTCCGTTCGTTCAAAATGTCTTACCGTTGAGCTATCGGCGCTTCAAACCGTACGATGCAGTGCTCATGTACTATGGAAGAATGCATAAACGCATTTCTTATTCCTGTCAGCATTATTTAATTTATCCATTGAATATGACAACAAGTAAGTAGGTACTCTAAACCCTGGATGGTTTAGCCATATCCAACCTTATTTTATTAGTCTCTATAATTATATTCTGAGAAACTCTAATATTCTAAATTTGAATATTTTATTCTTAATAAGAAGGGCAGACGGTATAGCAAAATAATATAAATTGCTCAATAAACGAAGTAATAAGACAAGATGTGTTTCAATCAAGTAGGTAGACTGAAAGATGGAACTTGAATGAAATTCTCCAAACCCACTACCAAATCTAAAATAAACCACTACTTGCAAACAGCACGCAAACTAATAGATAATTAGATAGTAATGGTAAACTATTATCGCGAAGAAGGCCACATTGAATCGATGAGTCACGAGTCACGCAAGATGTATCTAAGTTCTACGGTTCAGCGACGATACTTCAAAGTAACCATTATACTCAGAAAAGTATCTACAATTATGTTGTATAGCTCATTAATGACTTATTGAGTAACACGACACATGCACGTAATCATAATGGGCGTTTATCTCTCACAAGAATGTAAACGCGACAGATAAAAACCGTCTGTGCCGCCTTTAATAACACTACCTGTTTACTACAAAGAGACACCTTTCATACAAAACTGATTAATCAACTTCATTGTGCCACATTATTCTCAAGATGGAGGGAATCAGTGCCGCTATTGTACGACTTGAATTAATGGAGTGCGCTTCCTCAGAACGCAGCCGTTACACCGGATGTTCGATTAATTTGAAATTCGACAGTTGGCGCCTTTTATACGATGAAGGTTTGTTATCTAATGAGCCGAAAATTATGTTTTATTACAAGTATGTTTTGATAAAGGTGCTTTGAAGCGTTTGGCCCACGGGAAGTGTCTAGCAATGACGAATAATAGTTTTTTGGAATCTGTAAAACAATACAAACCGGTCGTCTAATTTAAACTTTAGCGAGTAGCCTAGCATTAAAGTTAGCTAGCATATAATATGCAAACCCAATGATTTGCAAACCTCCTTATTGAAATATTCCTTTATCTATCCTCAAAATTTTAGTCATACAAAATGACGGAAGTCCGGGAAGTCTGAGATCTAGGACCGTAGGTAGATAATGTTTATTTATTAGAGCTGTAACTAAAATTGTGTTCAATCATTGTTGCATTAAAATCTTATGTCAGCATCTCGTCACTTCTCTATCCTTTCTTTGTACCTACCTACCTACAATCATTTTGCAAACAACATTGTTTCTCAATACAAACAATTGCTTGTGTATGTATAAAAATAACACTACATTCGAAACATCAATCGATGAACTTAGCAAACAGTGACAAAAAAGATTTCAAAATAAAGTATACCTGGTCTACTGTTAGTATATCCTATGTTCTGTGCAACTAATCTTTATGTGCCCATGAGTAGACAATTCATGCTTGTAGCATTAGTTCAAAATAAAAATCATGTTTAACTATCATAATTAAACGTTTAAGTAAAGTTACGTGTTCGTGCTACTGACCGTTGAGGAGTGCCTTCGTAAGGAGATAAACCTGGCTGTAACATAACGTTACTTTTATCTCTTAGTGTATTGTCATCAGAACCGAACAAGCATACAAAATTTCAAAGTCGTAAGCTTAGAAGAAGTGGCTTAAATATGGCTGGAAAGATTTGATCATTAAAAAGAAACATAGGTACCTATGTAATGCAAAAATTGTACTGGTTTATGTTTGCAGCAAAACAGTTCCGAATCCTTGGAGTGCAGGAAATGAAACAGAAAATTAATGACCAGGTGTTTCAAGTTACATTAGTGTGGCAATTTATATGAGCTACATATAAACACGTGTTAATCATTTATCACTTGCTGTCGCTTCAAATTTATAAAAACGTGACGAAAATACACGTTTTAAATAAATTTTATTCACGCTACTATTATTTTCTAATGAAAAGTAAATATTATTGAAGAGAAACTTAAGTAATATCGAGCAATGTTTGGTATTTATTTGTAAAGCTTCTGCAGAAACCACGGAAACATAAGCCAGACGTTGCAGACTAATTCATGTCTAACAAACAGAACTCGGACATTTACTTCAGTTTGAATTCATCTATTGGCCGACGTGATTTTTCAATCCAAGAAATGTATAAATAAAAGAATGTTGTCTATGGGTCTGAAGAAATTCTTCCTGCATAAAAAGAAGAGGATGTATGGAGTCGTTGTTCTGATTTCAAAAAGATTGTCTATTCCCTTGCGTATGTTACTTTTCAATGGCTTCGTTTCATAGTTCTTTCACCTCATTGTCAGTAGCGGAAACAATCGCTAATAGGTCTTGTCTTCTGGCCAGTTCTTACCTCTATTACAATAGAACTTCAACGATATAAACCACACAATGATCAATTAAAATGCCAGCAACATTCCTATAAGAATGTCAAGTAGGTTCTAAGGAGTGTCACGCGATTTGTGTTGATGAATCAATACTCCTGCAAATATTGAGCTAGTACCAAACGCATTGTCTGCGATCGTTAGTCACTTACTTGTGCAATCTATTGTGCCTGTACCTCAGCTTTTCGTGGCTGACTATTGCGACAATAACATTATAACAATTGCGTAAACTTTAATACGTCCAAAAGTTTATTTTCAATCGTAGTTTCTGCAAAAATCCTGTCGTTTTAGTCGATTTTTTTAAGACATATCCAGAATTTCTATAGAGGCATCGTGATAAAAAAAGCAGTAGAAAAAAAAGGAATAGACAATCAAGCAACCATGAAAGATCTCTTCAATCTGCATACTCATTACCATAAACAAAAGTTAATGATAAGTTTCCATCTTTGAACACTAAGCGGAAATCGACGAGCGTTGTGGAGTGCACTTAGTGCATGAATATGAAGGGCTGAGTCTTTGAAGTCTAGACGAAGTGGAGAGCGTCTGTATTCCGTATCTTTGCTCTCTATCAAACCTATACAAATTTGTTTAATCAACTGTCTGGAGGTAACACAAAGCGAGCGATCGAACGCTGCGAGATGGAATGGAAGTCTAACTTCGTTCTGTTTATAAACATTGTATGAGTAACCGGTACTAAGCTTTGTTTAATATAATTATGATTAATATTTTGTAAGTGGTAGGTGGTAGGCACAGAACATAAAAAACATTTTTTATGTTCTGTGGTGGTAGGATTGCCTAAGGATCTAAAATTATTCTGAACAAGTAAGTTCTTTAAAATGTGCATTTAAATATTAATAAAAATGGAAAAGTATCATAGCTTATATTCTATTAAAGGACGATTAGGTTAAATAATGGAACGTGAAATTAAAATGCATCGAGACATAGCAATTTACAGTGCAACCCCGACATTACAAAACTGAAGGGGATTAAAAAATATTGGATAAGTCTCGAGCAATTTGTTAAAAAACCTACCTATCGATATATTGAGTTTCGTTATATAAACGTTTTACTATTTATTGGATTTTCCAGATTTTGAGGTCTATGCTGATTCAATAAAAAAAAGTAAATAGTCAATGGTCAAACAGGTCTCTGGTCACTAAGGAGAACATAGAGTTAAAAAAATACTTTTTAAGGTATGGAGGTGCTTAATAATACCAGTAGGACTAAATAAGTAATAAATAATGTTATAAGGTGAGAAATATATTTAAATTAACCAAACACCTGAGGGAGTGATAAAGGAGGCTAATAAATTTAAGATGAACGCATCTTTCATATGGTTGGCTAAGACCGCTGGCGCCAGCGGTTTCCTGCAGCCCGCGTTTCGGATTGCAATACAAGAGTAGCTTTGGTTGCAAACCTTGGAGCTAATGTTGGCTTGTTATAGCAACATAAAGAAACAAAATTTGAAGTTAATTTTCTGTGAATATGGTATTGTATATTAGGAAAAAATATTTTGCCCACGACTTCTTCCGCATAAATGTCGGTTATTACGGACGCAGACGAAGTAGCGGATTAAAAAGTAGCCTATATCCTTCCTTGGGGTTAAAACTTACCCTGAACCAAATTTGATTAACATCAGTTCAGTGGTTTAGTAGTGAAAGCGTAACAGACTGATATGAGTTACTGTCGCATTTAAAATATTAGTTAGAATAATAATTTTATGTAACTCGGGTCCCTGGGATCCCGGACCTCTAGAAGCGTACAAGGAGCCAGTATCGCAGAGACCCCTTAGACAGCTTGAAGATGAAATGAAACACCAACCGACAATTATCCCTGTATTCACTTAACTATACACGTGCATCCATCACCGGGCTGGAGCAGGACTACCTACTGCTGGATATGGAAAGAAAGAATATTACCTGGTTACCTGGTACTATGGAAGTATTATTAGTTTCATTATTACAATCTTGAATTAGTTTAACTTAGACATCGTTGCGAAAGCACGTTAGGCCGTTGGTCCCGGCTGTCATACGTGGACATTAGTCGTTATGGGTCGTCAAATGCCCGAAAGACTGACAACCAGTCTTACCAAGGGGTATCGTATTACCCAGTTACTGGGTTGTGGAGGTCTGATAGGCAGTCGCTCCATGTATAATTTGTACTGGTATTTAGCTGTATCCGGTTAGGCTGGAAGCGGATCCCAACATAGTTGCCAGTTCACTTGCTAGGCCGACGATGAATCTTGAATCAGCAGACATTAACTTGTTCCAAAACTATAAGCTTTTTTAATGCAAGGCAAGTTTGTTTTTAGTTTCGGTTAAAAGTTAAAAAAATACTCTCAAATTCAAAAGGATACCAAAATGCAACCAATATTTGTCCCAATTCACCACCATAGTTGCCACCAACATTGGCCCCAACATTTGACGGAGTAAATCGAGTGTTGTATGCCATGTGTCGCAACCGGCGTATCAAGTTAATCGTCAGCGGCAGAGGTGCGCTCGCGCAGCCTTATGAACAACTATGACTGATGACGCGGATACATGGCTCTGACGTGACATAGTTAATATACTAGGAGTTTAATATTACTGATCGTTTAACTAATTGTAGTAGATTTAACGTAACTTACATAGTTACGTTTGCGTTCAGTAATTTATACCTAGTTAGTAACGTAATCCTAGAACTGGTTTTTTGTAGTCTTTACTTATTTTTTACTTATCGACAACGGCTTTAAGCCTTTGTCGCACAAAAAAATAATCTACCGAACGTCAAGCTAGCTAATTTATCTCAAGTTGCAAAAAAGTACAATTATGGTTCTGAATAAGCTCTTAAAACCGTTAGGAATAGATTTAAAAATCATGTAACTATTGGACTATTGAATCAATCTTTTAGCTCTTTAATAAGTTAGAGTTATATAATATTTGAAACGTGCCTTAATAATGGTCTAATGGAAATAAATGATTTGACTTTGACTTAGAACGAAAATAGTGTCTAGAAATTGACGTCATCAAAAGTTTTGTAAGGATGTGTGAGGTAGACAGGTTGTCAGACTTTCCGGCTTCTGACGACCCGTAAGGACTGTCAAAGATCAATGTAAGACAGCCGGGACCAACGGCTTAACGTGCTTTCCGAGGTACTGAACGATGTCAGTGATGTCTAAGATCATCATCTGCCTAGCCTTTTCCCAACTATGTTGGGGTCGGCTTCCAGTCTAACCGGATGCAGCTGAATACCAGTATTTTACATGGAGCGACTGCCTATCTGACCTCCACAACCCAGTAACTGGGTAATACGATACCCCTTGGTGAGACTAGTTGTCAGATTTTCGGGCTTCTGACGACCCGTAACGATTGTCAAAGATCCACATATGTCAGCAAGGACCAACGGCTTAACGTGCTTTCCGAGGCACGGAGGAGTCTCGGTGTGTACAGACCCATCCACGGACCAACCCCGGCAAGCGTAGCTTAACCTGACGGATCGAACCATGCGGCTGTTATTACTTACCCACGAGCTCCTCAAACTTTGGAAAGTACTTACATATTAATGGAAAAAGTGACATTGGTACACATAGGCGGGCATTTTTATTTGTTACACAAAGGTGGTATTGAGAATGCCGAACCGAATACGGCATATTCGGTTCGGCATTCTCAATACCACCTTTGTGTAACATAGCCGACCCACTTAGGTGTAATGCGACCCTAAAAAAACATGCCATCATAATGTCAAGTTACATGAACGAAACCAAATGCAGAATCCAAAGAACGTCTCCACATGTCACAGCCTAGCATTAGCATAATGATAGGTCACACAGTCGGCTGCCATTCGACCTGCGTTTGGTAATCACAAGTATTTATTGCAGAATAGAAACAGCTATTGTTGTACTGTTATGTGTTAGGCTGTGTTTCGTCAGAGTGGTGACAAAATCGGTGTAATGAGTTGTATTGGAGATTTGTGATTGGAATTGTTACGACAATGTGGCAGGTAAAATTAGTTACGACTGAAGCCATACATAACATCACCCCTGTAGTCCTCGAGGCAGAGGTGTACCCATTAGTACACCCACATTTTTATTACGACTTTGGCTTTAGTTTGTTTGGTCTGGTCGCAAAACGCGACTGCTGATTGCTTGGGTTCGATTCCCAGGTCGGGCAAAGTGATATTGAGTTTTACCATCAGGAATTTCTCAGTAGCAGCCTCGGAATCAAGATTTGTGCCCTGCTTTGTTACATGGAACTTAAAAATACAAACTGGCGAAAAAGGTACATCTGCCTAACTCTTCGGTGATTTCAGGCGTGTCTTCAGATGTGGTCTTCTTTTTCGGTTATTAATAGGTTCAAATATTCAGTTCACAGCCAATAATAAGCTATTCATAAAAATATAATAATATCTTAAGGAAATAATTTTATTTATTACTTCTACTGCTCACTTTCGTTGACTGTAACACGCGTTTAAATAAATTGCCGCGATTTCGAACCGGTGTAAGTGTTTCGTAATAATTGCAAGATTACTGCGCCCGCGCCGTTGGTGGATACTTACAAGTTTTCCTGCCAGGATGTGCGCGGAGCAATCATTTTGTTACTTACTTAATTAAACTGTAATCATTATGGTATTAATACGATTGAGTAGTTAATTAAATACCTACCGCTTTTTACGTTTTGTTAAGTAGGTAAGTACTTATCTTAATAATGTTTAACGTTGCAGGAATTAAAGAAAAATTTTAGCAAAAAAAGACTTGTCGTAATAATAAAAATAAAATAGTAATTACCCAACGTTTAAATTAAAAATATTTCAAACAGTCTGTCAAAATTATAACACAACAGGTAATCATGTTTTTTACGCTACTTTGTTGTAAAAAGCAAATAAATCAAACATGAAACGGTTACATGTAGTTCGCACGCAACATAAATATGAAACTTTTTTTTTTTTGGTTGTTTTGTTTATTTTGAACGTCACTTTCGCAGTGCCGGCTTACCTAAGCTTTATTTCGAACGCAGTTGCGGGTTACTTAAGCTTTATTTTACACGTTCAACTGAGTGTGTAATCGCACTGGTGCGCGGCACCTATCATCCGCAGAACTGCACAACGATCCTACTGTAGTTACTGGACATAGAATTTTAAACTGTATCACGTGAACTTAAAGTAGAATTTATCTTGATGATGTTGTTACTGGTGCATTGTACCGTGATAGTAAGTGTAGGGCTATTGAGTAAGCGGAATGCGTTTTTAAGATGTCATGTGTGATTATATTGATAGTAATTTGGATCTTTTATGTAGTAAATTGTAATAAACAAAAGGCCAAAAATATTAGACGTTTCGCTAAAATAATGTCAGTGTATCCACTATTAAGAGTTTCCGTCTGTTTCACAGAATTATCGCACCAGCTCTGACCTTATCATTGACCCTTGACCACGTGCCTATTCTACTAATAAGCAATTATGACTTAACAATTTTGGTCCCAAATTTTATTATCACAGTCTTTTTATCGCAGTTTGTAAAGAGAAAGAAAGACCGCCTCCGAATTGCTCCGATACAATAAAATGCAACCAGAGCACAGATTACTGAATAGTTACTACGTAACAGATACTTCACTCAGTACAAAATTTCCAATACCTATTACGATAATTGCCTACTCCCTCGCGTCAACAACCACTGTATGCTAAAATGCGCCTAAATGCTCAAGCGTACAGCAGTGATTGCCTCGCACCGCGCGATTCCACAGTAATCGCAGGGCTGCCTCTTCGATAAAATTAAATTAACATAACTTTTTATCTATGTTATTGAGAACTGTGAATATGTTCTGACTTTTATGTGGCAGTTAAAAATTTTATCATTTATAAAATATTTAACCAACTTAACAAAAAGGAGGTGATCAGACATACAGGCCAAACTGAGAAGTTTGACTTGTATGGTTTGTAGGTATGTATATTTGTGCGCGATAATCTCGCGTTTGGCTAAACCGACATCGATGCGGTTTTCAGAAAAGGATTTGTTACCTTTAGGAAAACGTTTTAAAATAAGTATAATACTTCTTAGTTTGATGATGATCTTCGGAGATGTTCACTAGAAATGAAAAAAAAAGCCTTAAAAAAAGAGAACCGACTTCAAATAAAGCACTAAGCCGTAAGAAATATTTTGTTTTTTTTTTTTATGTTAGTGCTAACAGCTGGTAATTACGAATCGAAAAAGCACCGACATCAAAGAAGAAATTATTTCTTACGGTTTAGTGTTTTGAAGTCGGTTCTCTTTTTTAAAGTTTGTTTTATTATATTTGTAAGTTTGTTTTGTTTTATATATTCGTGCTGACTGTGGAAGAAACCTAGATAAAACATAATAACACGGCATCGTAATACGCGTACGAACGAACAGCACTATTAAAATTGAACGGCGTGCGCGCGCTTCGCTTGCGAAAACCGCACTGAATTTGATCCGCCGGCGGACCGAGACCGCTCGGCTGGGCGGTAGGCACTTATAGCGCGCAAGTACATGGAGTGACGGAGGCCTGACCAGAGTGACTACATTTTTTAATTTCGTGGCCCAACATTGTCTGGTGTTGTTTTTTTAAATTGATGACAGACTAATGTCTCGTTCACACGCTATGACGTCAAATTGGTACTAAAGTAATTACGATTGCCACGCTTAGAAATTATTACACTTATTATTACGATTTCGCGTCAGACGTGGTAACATAAATATGTAAATGCAGTAGAAGTGACAGTTGTATTAATTTGCAACATCTGTTGAAGTTAGATTACTGATTTTTGTTTCATTTTTAGCGCATAGATTAGGAGGTAATTACCATGGAAATGGAATGTACTATACTTTATTTTAAAAGTTTTAAATTGGTGACGTCTATCATAATGTTTTACTTTTTTAAATAAAGAATGGAAGAGTGTCCACGGTTTACAACTGGGTTTTTCTGAAAATAATGTCTAACTTTTTTCATTATCTAGAACTTAAAGTTAATCTAAGGATCAATAAAGTATGAGCGTGTTGTAAAACTGTTATTAGGACGATTTAAGCCAATCAATACAGCTTTATAAGCGCCATATTGGATCCCCAAATAACTGGGCAGTACCGACGTCAGTCGTTTCGCTCGAAACCGTTTAATCTCAAAACCATTAATTTTAACATTCGCTTTGTTGGCTTCACAAAATTATTGCCCCATCAATGATTTTGAACACTAAGATCAGTTTAAACTCTGTATTTATTACCCATTTGTTTAAATTGAATCTGCCATTTAGTGGTAGGCGGTAAAAAGTTCATGAATACCAATGTAAATGGTAATAATTTGATTAAATAAATAATAGTGATTGAATATAAATAGGTTATTATCAATTCTAAACACATCTTCATTCATGAAAACGTGCTAACTTTGAATTTTATTGTTCAATTTCCGATGCATCAAATTTCATTTTAATGTAAACAAAATGGTTTATTGCAGTGTACGCATGCGCGGCAACGCAGACGTACGTCTAGACGGGGAGGCGATTCTCATACGTTTTATATTTTAACGGGCCAGCGTAAAATGAGCTCCCCGCAGTTGCATCCTGGTCTATGCATAGAGAGCGGAAGGCAGTGTAAGGGTCAAATTAAAATTGCTAGAATAACCTTCGAAAGTAAAGATTTCGCTAACCTTGGCGAAAGGCCAAGGTTTAGATTAATTTAAGTAGTTTACTTATTTTATTTTTTGGGGGTCTGTTTTCTAGCTTTCGCATTCTATATCATAAAACATTTATAGTTTATTTCAGATGACTTTATTTAAAATTTGTTTGTCCGGCCCTATGTGCCCATAATTTTACATTAATAAAGGAAACACGAATGAAACAATAAGCGGATATTATAAACACTGTCACATACAAGACTACAATAAAAACAAAACGCACCTGTCACTTTTACGACACATGTAATTTACTCGTTAAAACATTTTTTTTTTCGTCCCAGCCTTTATCTCAAAATTGATGTCCAATGGTTGGGAATAGTAAAAGTCTTCCCAATGCGGGTTTGTTGATAACACGGGAACAGGAAAACGGGACTGCAGTGAAATAAGGGCGCCATTTTATTATCTGGGGTGTGGAGAGATAAGAAACAGGGCTGCCACGTGCTTGGCGAAAGTTTACGTTCTCTCTGGTGCAGTGGTGCTGAAATTG
Source organism: Hoplodrina ambigua (assembly GCA_949774945.1). NCBI lineage: Eukaryota > Metazoa > Arthropoda > Insecta > Lepidoptera > Noctuidae > Hoplodrina > Hoplodrina ambigua. Next base: position 3,861,358 of record OX458990.1, read on the forward strand.
TGAAATGTTTAGCGTTATTTGTGAAATAACAGGAGTTAAATATCAAGTTTATTTTTGGTTTACATTAACGGTAATTATGTGCGAAGGCCCTAGCACAAGCTGAACTTAAATTCATTTTTAAAATATTATGTACAATATTTGCAGATTTAATTTTAAAAAAATAATAATATTTGGATTTTTTTCTGGATTTGTGCCCGGTTGATGGCAATAGGCTCGCCCCCTATTACATGGGACTAAAAACATAACTGGCGAAATGTGGGTGTACTAATGGGTACACCTCTGCCTAACCCTTCGGGGATTACAGGCGTGATGTTATGTTATGTGTTAATAATATTTATTTCATTTATTTATCACAAACATTGATACCATTACAGGAAATTCCTAATGCAGCAGGGAGGATGCTTTTATTAAACTAAAATAACTATATCTTACTACTATTTACCTACTTACTATAAAACTTTTGCACATAATATTAAAATATCGCGACTGGACTGCCTCGTTGGTCTAGTGGTCGCAAGCGCGTCTGCTGTGCATGAGGTCTTGGGTTCGATTCCCAGGTCGGGCAGTATTATTGGGTTTTTCCATCAGAAATTTCTCAGTAGCAGTCTCGGAGTCTGGATTTGTGCCCGGTTGATGGCAATAGGCTCGCCCCCTATTACATGGGACTAAAAACATAAATGGCGAAATGTGGGTGTACTAATGGGTACATCTCTGCCTAACCCTTCGGGGATTACAGGCGTGATGTTATGATACAAGACCGGAGCAGTAACCAACAGTCGAAGTCGCGCGAAATAATAATGTCCAGGTACAAATTAAACAGCGTATTTGAGTGATTGAGAAATATTAGCTGAATAACAGTATAGTTGTATAGTTACAATCATATTTAAAATTTTATTGCGGGTCGCAAACGTAAATGTCTGTAACAAAATTGAAAAATAAATTCTCGTTTAAGACATGGCGAGCGTGCTGTCAAAGCCCGGTCACGATTTCATTACTAATAATTTGCTGTAAATAAATGTTATGAGCTTAAAGTTAACGGTTACATATTGCACGTATTTATACAGGCTGATTTTTGGTTCACAGCGTATTTTTCACAAGGTGATAGTCCTCTTAATCACGAGGACATAGACATTAACAACTCTTGCTATGGCACCGACAATGAAATATAAAAAAAACCTTTTTTCCGCGACTTCGTTCGCATAAATGTCGGTTATCGGGGACGCGGACGATGTCGCTGAATAAAAAGTAGCATATGACCTTTCTTGAGGTTCAAACTTACCCCGTACCAAATTTTATGAAAATTGGTTCAGTGGTTTAGTCGTGAAAGCATAACAGACACAGAGACAGACTTAGCCATCACGACCTTGGCTAGGAGTCTAAAGCATCTGAAAGAATGAGTTTGCATTCTGACACACTATGAGCATTCGCAAGAATTCTGTGAAAAGAGGCCGTCGTTGAGTTGACGACGAAACCTTTTTTAATGTGAGTTATTATCTTGCCGCCTCAGATAAATTTGAATTACGCGGCGACGTCGGGACAAATAAAACATGCGTTTATTACAGCCGAGACGTTTCTGATTAAAACTGCATTGTGATATCCATTTAGCGAATATTTCAAGTTCCTTTCATTTTGTTTCAAAGTTCAACGTTCAGACGTTGTTTAAACTTTACCGTTAACTTTTTGGCGCCATATTGTGATGCTGGTCCATTTTTGAATTGTGACATTTGTGACACACCTGTCAATATACTTTTTAATATAAGTAATAGAGCAGAAGATTTTGAAGATTTTTTAAAAGGTTTGTTTGTTTGTTTAATCGCGCTAATTTCTGGAACTAGCAGTCGGATTGGATACAATATTTTTGTCTATAATAGTCAGATTCATGATGAATAGTATAGGCTTAGTAACATCGCGCTACGACAACGCAAATTCGTGAAATAAAAAACCACTGGCAGTATCTACCTAGCTAGTTTTTAGTAATGCATCAATAATATTTTCTAGGGCAGATTAAATAATTTTCATAATTCATATTAAGCATTAATATGAGGCGAAGAACTGCTTAGTATTCTATTTACTCGTTCTGGTTTCCTGTTTCATGTTTATCGATGACTACGGAAACACGATTAAAATAACGGGCAACACAATACATTTCATGAACTTAAAGAAATCATGGTTCAATGTATTCTGTGCAAGTCTTTAAATAATTAATTCATTAAAATATTTCATTTCAGACTAGGTATGTATATTTCGTGTTAATTGCATTGAACTTAAATCTATGTTAGTAATAAAAATAGCTCTATAAAACAAAAAGAAAATTAAAAAAAAAAGTTGTCGCTACCTGTGCGAGTCCTAAATCTCACCATTCGAGGTTACTCGCGCGACATTGGGCTATTCTGTTAAGTGAAAGAGGTGTTTTCTAAAAGACTGTCAAATATATTATGTATAATAATAAAAAAAACAGTGTTTAATTATGTACCATGTGTATTATTATTTTATTTGATTATTTATGTCTTCTAAGACAACCTCCTGAAATTTGTAGGAAATGCAAAACGGTATCTTGAATTTTTTGTTTCGCATTTCCTTTGTCTGTCACCCTTGGCCGGGCGTGTCTGTAGATTGGGATAGGTCGGGTCGATAGCCGCGCCACCCTCCCCAGTTTGTAAGCATAATGTTACGACTTTACGACCCGTAATGTTCCAGTCACACGTTCCTTAGATTGTATGGAACTTATGTGTTTTGTTTACATTACTTGTTAACTTTGTGAAGGAAATGAGGAAAGGACAGAATGGGTGATAAAATGTAATTTCTGACAAATATGATGTAACAGCTTCGTGTGTAAACATGTTGGCTTGTTGCAGAATTTAGTTGCGAACAGAACACAACACGCATTGTTTTAAATTTTTAGTCCTTCTGGTTTGACCCTCGTAAATGTAATCCCTCATAGCTGGCTGTGTTGGCTGGCTTACCCTCCGTAGTCTTATAACGCCTCCGTTCAGTAAGGGGGCGGCCTAATCTTTTCCGGAAACTTGAGCGAGCATAAAAACTTTTTTCTTATAAATCTGAATCGTTTCTCTACTCTCTATTACCTTATTCTTAATCGGTAGACCATGCCAGTTACATGCACCATAAAAAGTAGAACTATACCGTTATAGTCACGTCTGGTGTTGATGTGAAATGTAAATACGCCAGAACTATAAACAGTGCGTAAGTCAGGTTGGTTTATTATTCTATTCAAATGCCAGAATTTATAATGGATGTGTTTTATTACTCGAAACAAAAGGTTATTATGACCATTCCCACCCTCTCAAAACCTAATGAAAACACGTCGCACAAAACGAAACGTACGCCAAATACATTAGTTTAGTGCGGTAGGATTGATTTATTGCTAAACACCCCCTGTTATAGGCGCACAGAATAGCGCATTACTCAGGGGAAACGGAACGTAATTCGTTCCAAACAAAAATTGTGCTGCGTTTGACGTTTTATATTTTTGCGGAATAAACCTCTATTCTGCGCGGCTTAAAGTCCACAGACTAAAAAACATGTACAGATTATGCAGAACTTCGTAAGTTTTGAAAAGGTCTAGTGGCCAGTTTATTAAGATTGTGTGTAAAACGGCAATGTTGAAGTTCAAGGGGTCTACGTGCATGGTACTCTCAAAATAGGTTTCGTTGTAAGCGTGCATTGTTTCGGATTTACGCTAACTTACTTGGGCATATTTTAAGACCTATGACGTGGCAATAAGATTGATTATAGTGTGCCATGTGATAATCCTCTGCTGCACGCGTTCGTGGGAAACGGAGATCGATTTTTGTTTTATTGCGACGTATGTTTGCTCAAAACCATTTCATTTTTTATGACTGGCACGGGAAATATGAGTTTTACTATTTGATGAAATTGTGAATTCTTTATTATGTGTATGGGAGAAATATTGACCGTTTGTCACGTTTCACTCCAAAGATAAAATCAAAGATTAAAACATTCCAAGTCAATAAACGTACCTACATAAACAATGAAATTTTTGGATTAAAAAAAAATAGGTTTTTTTTTCATAATTTGTGGTAATTATTCGACAATCATCGGCCATTTTCACAATTTGAATATGGAATGTTATCACCTTCTGCAACGCAAAGCGACAGTTAAAACAGTTCTTAGTTCAAGCTAAACGGTAGATCCCGTCGTACGGTTACAGTGTCCAAACAAGGTAGAATAATAACCCGTGTCTATTTATTCCCGGTCTTTGCCCCCGGTTCCTGAAGACAGTAGTACTCGGAGGTGTAAAGGGCTATTCGTGATTCTAACTTGTACAGATGGCGATTCGCGTGCCTAAACCTTTTGTTAAAATTAGCTTAACACGATTGGCGCAGTGGCTGAGCGATTGGCTTCTGTATTGCGTGTCGCGGCTTCGATTCCTGCACGGAACAAATATTTGTGTATGTTAGTTTATATGTTTGTAAATAAACCCACGATAATTCATATTAAGATAAGATAAGATTCATAAAGTAGGGCAATGTCTTTAAGTTACAAGAAAAATGCCATGTGTCTGACTGGTTAAATACAAAATCTCGAAAACTAAATCACCATTAAAGCTGAAAGCTAAGAACGGATTTTGCAGCAGGGCCGAATTAAAGCGATCTTAATTAAATAAAACAAATACTTACATATTAATCAAATCATTACGATAAGAAGTCAAACTGTATGAAACAGATGTCATTAAAAAAAAACAACGTAAAATTGGTAGTTTTCTATCAGTGAACAGTTTTTGCAAATGGATCAGCACTTGCAGAGATAACATCTTACAAACAAACATACACACATTCATTTTTTCTATGTTAGTTAAGATATATCCCTGGATGAGCCGTTACTAGAAAATTGCTTGATAGATGGAACACCTGCTCCGTTCGTCATCGACGAGACCATACGTTTAGCACGAGTTACTATAAAAATAATATTATGTATTCGCTACATAATATTATGATGACTTTCTCTTACACAATCTCCTCTTTAAAATATAAATAACCTCGAGTAATCTTATTTAAAACTAATTTCACCCTGCGACTTCGTCCGCGTGGTTGTCAAACATATAAATCATCTTATGACAGTCACCAATAGTGTAGTTTTCTATCTGTGAAAGTTATTTTTGTAATCGGACCAGTACTTTCTGAGATTACATCTTACAAACTCTTTACAAGAAAAAAAATCGCATCAGTTATATACATAGTATATCGTAGTACTAGTGAGAACAAAAACTCTCATTAGTTCTACCGTGGAACTGTTCAGTAGAACTAGTGGAAATACAGAAGTCCCAATAGTTCTACTATTTTGTTATACCTAATATCGTAGAACTAGTGAGAAAAAAAATTCCCACTAGTTCTACCGTAGAACTGTTCAGTAGAACTAGTGGGAACAAACCATTCTCACCACCCAACTTCCACCTAATTGATTCGCAATCATTTCTATCACCGTTTAATGAACTTTTCTTACAATAATTTGTCCAACCAGAGAGTAGAAAGAAGCTCATCTGCAATGTCTCGTTAATATCGATCGTATCTAGAGAAGCGCCATGCGGAACCCATTGTGGCGAGTTGTCGACAGAGCGCCATGCTCCACCCTAATTGCTGGAGTTCAAGTTCAATGACATATCGACTGCCGCGCCCTCTAGGGTCGGATACTGACGATAATTCGATTGTGTTGGCTTGTCATCTTCATGTGATTATCGGGTCTTTTATGTCTTCATTTTGAGATGATTTTATATATATAATTTTGAGTCGGAACTGTATTGTAAAGATCACAGTGCGAGGTATAGGTACCTCAAGTGCTTATTATCGAAGATTTATTATGTCGGGTTTCGTGTGAGATAAAGGTTTTATCAAGGTTGTCATGCATTCTGCAATGAATGTGTGACGATTATAAAGTACTGTAAGTTGTATGTAAAAAGCCAGGGTAGTCAATTTGATTAGACTCAAGAAGTCAAGAACTACTGTTTAATGACTACTCCTACTCTGTGCAAAGTCACAAAGTTAAAAGACATGAACGTATGAACATCATTTACAAGAAAAAAAAATATTGACTCTAGTTTCCTAGAGCGATACATTTATCCGCCGAAATCTCGCCGAAGTCCAACCTAACGACGAAATATGTCACTACTGTTGATGCTAGATGTCACACGTATGTTTCCCAGGACGGAGGAGTCTACTAGTCCAGTTACTCAGTTACCGTGAGAGCATAACCAGACTACGTTACGCGAGCCACACACTGCGCAAGCACACATTATTACATTATTCAATACCTTATTACCTTCCACAGCTTGATATTCCACGACTCTTCATTTCCCGGTACACTGTCGGACACGAAATCGTATACCTTATTAGAACTTTACAAATTTGATAATCATTTTTATTGAGTGATCAATGTTTTTTGATGGCTAGAAGATACGAAAGGTTGATAATGATCGTTGGTTTTTATTTGCAATTAAGATAACTGTATTGTCGTTAAGATGAACGAATGTGATAAAGCTACTGAAGAAAATGGCTTCTGAAATGACAGTATTTGTTAGTGAACTTTAGATGTAGTGTGTCCGGGGTTGCGGGACGTCTTAACAGGATACCGTGGCCCCGGAACGTAAAGGGCAACATAAGGAACAGGGTGGTTTTTAGTCAGTAAAAGTCTGACAGTCCCTTCCGCCCCATCCAGGATGGAAGGAATACATTGATGATTTTTACCACCTAAATTTTTTTTAACAAAGATGTAGTGTGTGCAGCTCATGTTGTCGTTTATGAATTGCAACAGGATTATGATGGGGATGCAGGAACTTAAAACAACGTTCTGTCAACAACAAGTTTCTGTCAGTTTGACAGCTTCATTTGACATTTCCAAACCGTCAATGTTGGATCCCGACGACTTGGTGATGGTCGCGGGAAACCGCTGGATGCGAGCGGCGTAGGACCGGTCATTGTGGCTATCTTTAAGTGTTAGAGAGGCCTATGTCCAGCAGTGAACGTCGTTCGGCTGAAATGATGATGATGAATGTTGAATTTCGCTTTAAGTCTTGAATGTAAGTATAGTTTACTATTGACCTGCCCCGGCTTCGCACGGGTAAAATGTAGATAGCTACTAACGTACTAATCAAAACGTTTCAACGTTCCCCTCGAATCACTCTATATATTGATGAAAACCTCATTAAAATCGGTTGCGGAATTCAAAAGATCAAAGCGTACAGACGGCGGGAAGCGACTTTGTTTTATACTTAGAGAAGCAAAGCTGGACAATGGAAGACGCCTTAGAACTATTCGTAAGACTTTGTCAATAAACGTATTATTATGAACACTAGTTTAGTAGTCGCATAGCACTAAACATTCGTACCTAACTCACCTGTCTAATAAAATTGAGTCTGTGTGGGCGTTGGCGCGTTGTTCGCTGTCAAGTGACCGCCGATCGATATTAATTTGTGTGAACTAACGTTGTCTACTAATTATATTAATTAGAAAATTCACTCGTTTATAACTGGACTTATTTACGTTTACTTCTTGTTTGAATGTCATGTTGGCCCAGTGGTTAATTAAGGCCTTCGGCTTTCGTGAGGTTGTGAGTTTGATTCAATTCTAAGTTTATCTTGGACGTCACTGACATCGGCAAAGCAAACATATTGTGAGGAAACCTAGACTTATAAAGAATACTTATAAAATCGCCAATCCGCCTTGAGCAAGCTTGGTGAATTGGTCATCAATACTCGTACCTACCTAACATTTTTCTAAAGAAGAAGCCTTTGCCCTGCAGTGGAACAATAACAGGTTATCTAGCTTTCAGGTTTCAGGAGGTCTTCCATATTTTCGATAATATCCTAACCGATTTTAAACAACATCTATTTCTTGTTTCCGACAACGACTAAGAATTTCTAAAGCACGCTTTTTGATTTATATTTTTTCGACATCCAACCCGTACGGTGGCATAATAAAATATTTGCTTCATATAATTCCCTCATCCTGTCAGAAAACTCGAGTTATTAACTTTAACACTATAATCTTTTCAACCTTCAACAGCGCTAGGCATATTTCGGGGGCCTCAAGTGTATACAATGATTATTTCATAAGCCCCGTGTTATGAATGAGAATGCCCATTATTCCTCCACTAACGGACTTTTCACGACCTCCTTAACATTCGCGAGATGTGTACTATCGTGATTATAGAATATTCTATTACAGTTTACACTGGTTGGTATTTTTAGAGTATGATCTTGTTTATTGTGAGAAAGGAAATAACTGGTTAGAGTCATTTCCTTTACATATTTCAGCACAGTCGTATTTTTAACTTTAACACCTGTGTAATAGGTCTTGATATGGTTTTAAACGTTGTTTTACGGGCATTGCATAACTTCAGGAGATTGGTCCAATGATATTTTATAAGTACTACACTTGAACTGGATAATTTTTAGAAAATCATAGACACTAATACATTTTATTGAAACCTAGAAGCCAATGGGCTTTTTCTGACCCAAAAACCCATTTTAAAATTCAGAATACAACAAGAAGATACTTATTTCCAGTTTTTTTTTAAAATATTTTTAAACAACAATCTGTTTAGCTAAGATGAATCAGTTCACTGTTCGGTCATTGGTCGTTTGTAACTCGAAGTTATTGTGTCGCCTAAAATTAGTTCTCAAGACAAATATTTTGTCTATTGTCTATGGTAGCAGAGATTTATGCTTGCTATTTCAGATGCATTGGAACTGAATATTTGTTAGCAGCCATAATATATACCAACGACAAGTAAAGTTAAAGTAAGAAATACTTACTGATAAACCATTTAAAAATCCACGAAGTTTAACTTCAGTCTATTTGAATGTCAAAAACGTTTTAAATAAGCAATGATATCCCCAAAACGTCGTGTAAGAGTTTTTGACAGGTAAGACCAATGTCAAAAACTTAGCTATTCCCTTCTCTATGAAGATTTCCTTGGTAACCGTTTGTTGCAGTAGGCGTTTCTTTCGAAGGGCTCAGTGATATTAAAGTGCTCAAATGTGTGTGCACAAAACACAGAAGCACTCCCTTTTCTCTGACTCACATATCCCATGGGATGTCAATCCGTAACGACTGAGGAAAGTCCCAAATTCAGGGTCCTACACCCAGCAATTAGCATGCAGCATTCCGTAATTAGCTAAGCAGTATTAGATGTAGTCAGTATTGTTTAAGATGATGTGTCAGTACACAAACAATGAGACAAACTGACATTATAATATTAGTCACGAGCGCGTGTTTAATCTACACGTGGTAACAGATATGCATAACAGTTGTTAGACCAAAACATACATGTTATTGTGAGGTCCTAGAAGACGAAGGTCTATTAGGCAAGTAAGCAGCTGTAAACGTAGCCTAGTGAAATGGGGGATTATAGATCCTATGGACACCCAGTGCGAATGCTGTGTTTATGACCCTCTTGTTGCAGTGCAAAAGGTGTCCTTACATCTGAATTTTGGAAAACATTAAAAACTGTAATACGCTTTAATGATTTTTAATATTTTTTTTGTATTATTGCTTACTGCACTTTACAAAAAGGAAAACTTACGAAATGCAACACTATCTTAGGTACTTGACACTACTCTAAATTATTAAACGTCAAGGTCGTAAAAAAAAGATAATCTACGTTGCTCCACTTAAAATTCTAGTAAGTCGAAGCCCTTTTTATTTATAAAGATTAAAATTCGAATTTATAATATCACCGATCGTTATGTCAGGCTTACGCTAGCATGTTTTATGTCAAGGATAAAGCACAATATGGCAACAACGAACGAAACACAATCACTGAGCACAGAAAGGGTTATGAGAATGACAGAATTAAATTGTCTATGAAAGTGCTACTGTTTATAACTTAATTGTTTGTGGTACACTACAAGTACATTGATTGTTGAAGGCGAACTGGAAATAGAGTATTTGTTGCTGAATTTGGCTTTTTTAATATTTAATGGCTTCGTTTAGCGGTAAATTGTCATCAGCTTTATAAACACTGGCTTACCATGATGTATTGTAGGTTAGTTAGAGACGCAGAAGTAAGTCGCAAATAACCCAAAAAGAGCTGGCGAAATTTTTGCCCCTTCTTTGTTCAAGCTTAAAAAGAGTTGGAGAGTAATTAATTGGGGGCTGTATGGTCTCAATGAATGCATTTTTTCTTAATTTATTTCAAGTAGACCATTCAAAGGCACTTTTAAACAAAAACAAAAGTACTTGCCCCTTCCAAAAGGTAGTTTCGAATGTAGATGAAAAAAAAAATTACTTAGTGTACCTAATGGTAGAGACACTTAAAAAAAAAGTAAAACAAAGCCGTAAGTATTTTAAAGTTACAAGGCTAAAATATAATAACTATGGTTTTTTTTCTGCTAAACGTGACATAGTGATACCTAACGGGTAATTTCCGACTGCCATGCTGAACTTATTCATAATTTTGTGGTTAATACTTGCTACTGGCCGTCTAAACTGTCTCACGACCTACTCGGTCGCCATTTAGGGCTTTAGAGCTGCAAGTTTCTTATTTAAAACCCAGTTATTATCTCACAAGATTAAAAATTGCGCATTGTCTAAAAATATAAAAAAAAACCGGAAAATAAAACCTAAACAATCAATTTTTGAGCTTAAATTACGTCAAACTAATAAAAATAATGCCAATATTCCATATGTATAGCAATACTATTCAATAATGACAGTTCAATGACCCAAAGTTATGCTTAGATTAGTTATAGATTTAAAATTGAACATTGTTATATACTACATTATCTACAATCGCTACTATTTCTTTTTTAATTACTGTTACTACTATGATCATTTAAAATGATGACCCCATTTGTCATCATTTTTTTGCATGTAAAGTGACAGTCCACAGATAATAGAAGACGGCCCAGCAATTTCACTGTCTTTCTGTTGTTATTTATCTACATTGTTCCTAGTCCCTAATGTACAACAAATCAAGGCATTGTTGGTCAATTCGTGTTATTTAAACATGACGTCATCGAATGCATGCCTTGTTACATTGTACCCGTACATTCAACATGAATGATATAATCTAAATCCATACTAATATTATAAATGCGAAAGTAACTTGTCTGTTTGTCTGTTACGCTTTCACAATTTGGAAATTTGGTACGGGGTAAGTTTGAATTCCAACAAAGGGTATTAGGCAATTTTTTCCACGACTTCGTCTACGACCAAGCTAACCGACATTTACGCGGACGAAGTCGCGGACAAAAGCTAGTTTGTAATATTTTGTTGATTTTAAAAGAGTGTTTACTTAGTTTCTTGCTCTTTCTTCTCTATAGAATTACTGTTTGGAACGAGCAACTAGCTTTTTCATCCAGATCCGTTCAGCCGTTCTGGCTAGATTGTGTAACAAACATGGATCATCCATCCAAACTTTCGCATTTATAATTAGTATTTTAAGATAAATGATTTGATTGATTAATTTTGATTTGGTTGTCTTTAAATAATAATATAATCATTTATTTTCTCTACACTACTTTTTCTCTAAAGTGTTGTTTGTTAATTATTTGGTGTTATACTATTAACAAGATTGTGCAAGATTGTCATGTTGGATTAGAAGGCAAATATCCGATAAGCTTCGTGATAAATTAAGCTTGATTTATTGCATTTCGTAATAAACTCTATCACACCGTCTACTAAAGGATCACGAACTACTCAGTAAGCCAAGTAAGTAGTCACCATTAGCATTACGCGGTGACTACTTATTTAAATAAACCATAATTAATATGACTGTGCGTGCACTAATTAGCAGTAGGTAGGTATGACTGCCCGGTTGGTTTGACAGGACGGGCAAAGTGTTATTGGGTTTTTCGATTATGATTTTTGTAGTAGCAGCCCAGAGTTGGGCAGCGGATGGATGCGGGCTGCCCAAGACCGGGATGGTTGGCGCTCTTTGGGGAGGCTTTTTTTTTTTGAGGTGGTAAAAATCATCAAATGACTCCTTCCGCCCTGGGTGGGGCGGACGGGACTGTCAGACTTTTACTGACTAAAAAACCAACCTGTTCCTTCTGTTGCCCTTTACGTTCCGGGGCCACGGTATCCTGTTAAGACGTCCCGCAACCCCGGCAGGCGTTGGCCCCGTAAGGGGTCCCGTCCCTGTGCTGACAGCTCTTTGAGGCGCGCGCGAACAGAACGCGCCGTCGACCCGGGCTTGGTCCTTGATCGGATGGCGAGCTACAGCGGCGAGCTAGAGTTTGCATGTTGGTGATGTGACAGCTCCGTGCCTCGGAAAGCACGTCGTTGGTCCTGTGCCTGAGCTCTCCTCGGTTCTGTCGCATCGCCGTCCCATCAGACTATCAGACTGAGGGAAGAGGGAGTACACCTGTGTTTGAGCAAACACTTGTGCATTATAATGCTTACTTATTACTTGCTTAAATTATGTATATACAGTTGACATATTATGTCAAACCGCCATATTGATTCTTCAGTAAGCAATCTGACGTTTGAATTTTTGAAAAAGGAGTCCTAAAACTACTATTCTTTGAATACATTGATTTTTTAAATGTTTACTAACCTACTTTAGCAAAAGATGACTGTATCATAAACAAACGTATTAAACTCTTGTTTTTCTTGTTCGCAGGTAATTATCAGTGATAAGAATGATAACAGATGGCGGTCAGGCAAGGATGAGTAAACGATAACTAAGTAAATAAGATTGTTGCAATCATTTCGTAAATTGATATTAATCCTGATAAGTTTGATTGTGCAGTTGATACCATTATATTTACAGATTAAAAAGTACTTTCTTAATCTACTGTACTTAGTAAATGCGATGTAAAAATGTTTTTTGTATGTACAACTGAGGATAGCCGTTAACCACTTTTCCACCTTATTACTAAGGATATAAAGTGAAAACCACAGTAATCCGCGATGGTTAAAATAAATAAAAATATTAAATTTTCAATTAGGTAATTGAAAATTTAATATTTTTATCTCGTACTAAGCCATACAGTTGCCCAGTGGCGAAGCAACCGCTATAAAAAAAAAGTCTAAAACCACCAATCCGCCTTGAGCAAGCGTGGTGATCAATGCTCGTGCCTTCCATGTATGAGAAGAGGCCTTTGCTCTGCAGTGGGACAATAATAGGCTGGTATGTTGGATCTGCGTGGTAGATTACGGTCACGACTTACTTCCTCCTTACAGGCCTGTGTCCTAGACTACCTCTAAACACTATGATCTACTGCAGCTGATAGCTTATCTTAGTAAGGAGGTCTATTACGTCCCAGCAGTAGAACTGCATGCTGTACTGGCTGTTTATAACTTACTACCAAGTAAATATCCACAAAAAAATACTCGGAATATAATCACTTACTGGTTTTATCAATGCTATTTATCGATAAACAAGTTTGCTAACTTTTTATAAACTTTTACCTTCGCTCAAATGTCGTCGGTGAAATTTTTGAGGCTGGTTGAACAGGCTTCGAGTGCCGTGAGTGATGTCTCATTAACAGACAGCTGAGCGTGTGGCAAAGAGACTTTAAAGAGAATGGATTGGTGTAGTAGTTTAATCATGAATGAGAGAAAATGTAGGTAGAATTTGATGTAAGATTCTTACGAAGCCGGGGTCGCGGGATGTCTTAACAGGATACCCCGGAACGCAAAGGGCAACAGAAGGAACAGGATTTTTTAGACAGTAAAAGTCTGACAGTCCCTTCCGCCCCACCCAGGACGGAAAGACTCATTTGATGATTTCTAACACACAAAAAAAAAGAACAACAAATGTTAATTGCAAATCCTGATGCTAGGCACACGCCTAGCATCAGGATTTGCAATTAAGAACAGAGCTAGGCAATAGGCATGGAGGAGTGTTCCTCTATGTCTATTGGCCTAGCTCTGTTCTTAACTTCCATTTCGAAGTTGGTTATTTTTGTTACGGGCTATAAAACAGTTGAGTCGTGTCTCCTGGTCTCGATGAGCTTCTTACTTCGGCGGTTTTCTTCAATTCTAGATTTCAGAAGTTCCTGTGGTTAAGAGTGATGTCTCGGGTTTGTGCACATAAAAATACTTCCAAATCTATAGTTAATTAGATACAAAACGCAAGTCATGTAAAACAAGCTTCCGCATCATTGTATGCTCATCTTTACACAAACGAAGCTCATTGTAAAGCAGAATACACGCTCCTTATTAACACTATCTGTTCGATGACCTAATTGATCAGAGTTAGCGTCGCCGGCGACGAGATTCTGATTAAACCATACCAATATTTCTTGAACGGGTTTCTGGATTAGCCCACGCACTGTTCAAGTGTGTGGCTAATGTTGCTTATGTAATAGATCGGATATCCATGGTTGGATTTGTAGTTTTGGATCTTTATAAGAATCTTTTATATGGTTCTTAGGATGGATCATGATCATGGGATTTGGCTTTATCACATTGTCACACTATAACAGTTAACTGCTGGACCTAGTCCCATTCCACTTGACTTCGTGGGGAAACCTTCATGGAGTGCCGCCGCCTCGGGAAAAGTGGAAGGGTATGTCGGACTGTCGGACTATTTCTGAAGCAAACTCCGCAGTGTTCTTGCAACTAGTTTTTGGCCGAGGCATGGCGATTGCTCCGGCAGATTTAATGTTGACCCGCCACCACCACAAAGCGTGCCCCGTCACCCGGTACTGGCCGCGCCAACTTCAGAAATGTGCGCAGGGTACAAATCGCGCGCCTTACTCTCTGGTCTCTCTCTGATCGGTTGACGGACTGACATTGCACTTGACCATTAGTCAGGTACCCTGTGAAGATCGTTGCTCAACCAAAGTTGTTCTCTAATTTAAGTTGACCGTCCCCTATTATTCACCCTCATTGGCAAATTAGTTGAACTAGGAAAATGATACGGCTTTTAAAGAACTGGTAGTCGAGTGTTCTTAGAAACATCCGGTCGTGACGTAAGATATAACAGATTTTCAATCATGTTTGAAAGCACAATAGTTATGTGCTTTTGAATGCTACTGCCAATAAACTTAAAAGATTCAGCCGTAAAATGGTGGTATAAACACCAGAGGTTAACTGTCCTTACCCGATCACAGTAAAACTTTATTGCAGACTAACTTTTGCCCGCGACTTTATCCGCGTAAATGTCCGTTACCGCGGACGCAAAAAACTAAGAAGTCTAATAAATAGAAACCTATGTCCTTTGTTGAGGTTCAAACATACCCTATTCCAAATTTTATCAAAATCGGTTCTGAGGTTTAGTCGTAAAAGCGAAACAGAACATAAATAATATTAGTAGGGATTAATCTTAGAACCTAAAAGCAAAAACCTCTTTCTTCAACACCTTCATGGTTTCGCTACACAACCTCTTTTCAGAACACCTTTTTCTGTAAATAATGGCGCCAACTTGGTGCGTAAGAAAACGTGCTGGCAACATTAATCCGTGTTGATTCCAGTTTCGATTTATAGTGAACATTGGTACCGATTTATATTGAGAACAACACAATCGCGGCGTAGAAATGCTTTGACAAAAGTAGGTATATATAACGGGCTTGGTAGGTGCCGATGAAAAATGTATCGTGGACGCCATAGGACAGGCTGCTGGCAAAAGTTTCACTGGTCAAAAAGAACCTATAAAAAAAATCTGACCGCCTTCAAAAACTACAAAATAAAAAAAAATAACTTTAGCTTGAAAGTCGGCGGCTTTGGTTTTGTTTCAAATCAAATCAAATCGTTTATTGCAATCCATGTTTCTTGTTATGTAGGTATTGCCACCGACTTCCAAGCTAAAGTTATTTTTTTTTATTTTGTAGTTTTTGAAGGCGGTCATATTTTTTTGTAAAAAAGCTTTTTATTTTTCACTTTTTAGTGCTTGTGTGTTAATGTTTGAAATCCTTACATAAAGCCCTTTCAAACAATACCTCACACGATATATTAAATTTTGGAAAGTGGTAGGAGGGGTTGACGTACCCCCTCCCCACTTCCTTCAGTCAGTCATCGACTACACGTATAAACAAAGCAATTTGTCTTGTTACGGCGGTTCTGCTGTGATTTTATAAGGAGTTCCGTTCCGTATCTCCAAAGTTCATCATCAGATCATGACAATATTCCTATGGGACCTATTCGGAACTATACTCTTTCAAACAAAAAAAGAATCATCCAAATCGATTCATAATTGGCGGAGTAATCGTAGAACAAACACACAAAAAAAAAAAAAAAAACATACGCGTCGAATTGAGAACCTCCTCCTTTTTGAAGTCGGTTGAAAAGTGGGTGTAAATACAAGATTTGTTCTGAACATAGTTACAGTTGCTTACAATGGACTAAGTACATAAAAAATATGTTGTAATATAGTACGACTGACATATCTTGGCGGTCTTGAAGTTAGCTGTTTGGCTGCGCAACGGATATTTTAGGAACGAAATTGTCTACTGCGCAGCTAATCGGCTAACTTCAGGACCGACAAGATACGACGGCCGTAATTTTAATAATTTTTTTATGGTTCAAAATGTCGTGATTGCCCAGTGGATAAGGCGCATGCTTGACGAATATAAGGTAGCTGTTTCGATACCCGGTAAGACGTAGAAGAAAAATATTGCGACAAGACCAGGACTTATCCTTACTGATAATTATAAATGCGAAAGTAACTCTGTATGTGTGTCTGTTGCGCTAAATACGACTAAACAACTAAACCAATTTGGCACGGGGTAATTTTGAACCCTAAGGAGGACATCGGCGACTTTTTATTCCGCATCTTCGTTTGCGTCCGCGATAACTGACATTGATACGAACAAAGTCGAGGGCAAAAGCTAGTAATTACTATAAATATGAAATCGCCAATCCACCTTGAGCAAGCGTGGTGATCAAAGGTCGTGCCTTTTCTGTATGACAAGAGGCACTTGCCCTGTAGTGGGAATTAAGTCTTTCCAATTTCAAACCAGGATAAGAAAAGCGCTCTAATTAAAATTTAACCAGTGTCTCTTGTCAGAGAAAAGCACTGACAGCTAGTACTATATAACCTTTCTCTTAGGTGAATGCATTTACGTGTTTCGGGTGCAAAACTAACTGCATTAAGTGCGATAATCGCTCAATCACACTTGAATGTGATCGCTGCAGCATCTGCATGCATTTGTTGTGCTGTTTTTGCATGTACCTCATCTGCTGCATGTGAATTGCTTTGCTACTGCTCTTATATGTCATTGGTTGGCACCCAAAACTTCAAAAAAGGCTGAAGTTGTCCTATAATACCTGATGATACGTAGTCACTGCCTCGTATGGTCATCTTTTTATTTATTTATTTATTTAAGTAACATGGAAGACCGACAGCTATAAGAATACAGACTAGTGACAGAAAATTAGACCGACAGCCAATTACAGGTCTTCACTTATAAGATACAGAATAATACTATGTTCTGTGGACACTGCAGTTGCCTACAGGAACAAAACAACAAAAGAAAGAAATTACTGAATAACTTATACATATACAACATGTAACAAAAACCCTGTTGTTCCTTCTACCTACGTTTTAAGGATCGGTATACATACGTAATTAAGCAAGTCATTTATAAAAAACTGTTAAAAAAAAATAATTAAAAAAAAAATTTATTTATTAACATTTGTAATTATAAACTGGTTTCTTACCTCTGCAATTCTGTATGAATGAAGCGATGACGCGAAACCAGAAAAAGATAGAATGATTCCGCCGAATCCCGCCACTTTCTTTGATCGGTGCCGCGCCTTTGCACCGCCGCCGCTTATCTGCCTATTTTTCTACACAAGTTCGTGACCTTATCAGCTGTTGTTTATCACTTTAACGAATAAATCTTTGAAAAAGTGGCTTTACCAGGTAATTTTACGCACAATTATTGAAACTACATTTAACACTTCACTACATTCAAAAAAACAAAGTTGTCGCGTCTGTCACATTTTAATTTATTATGATGTCTACTTGACGGCCACGGAGTTGCTGTTCGATGTGACCACCTTGTACCTCTACACATTTGTTGCAACAACTAATGATATCCTCACGTACTTACGCTTCGCAGTACGGAGGTGTCAGCCATAATGTGGTCAAATGCTACTACTATGCGTGAAGTGAACGCATTTCGACCTCCGTATCGTACGTTTTTTTGAACACCTGTTGCTTGACAGTGCTCCAGAGGAAATAGTCTAAAGGGGTCAAATCCAGGTGATCTTGCGGGCCAATTAACGGGTCCACCGCGACCAATCCATCCCTTTCTCCAGAATGTAAATAGCTTCTTTCAGGGCGGAAGAAGTGTGACGGCGCGCCGTCTTATTTGAATCACATACGACGCACGATATGGAGGCCTAATTTTTTTTGAATGTGTCGTTTTTAGTAGTTAATTGATTTTCACCTCTCGACTAGCCAATGTTGTTCTTTATTAAATTATAATTTCGTAAATGTTGTGCTTGTAGGTAATAGTATACGTCCCTAAAAGGAACAACAGGGTTTTTGTTACATGTTGTATATACTACACAGCTAAACAAAATCAAAATCTGACAAAAGGACTACTCTCACTAACAACTATCATATAATGTTAAACTATATGAAAAAATCTTAAATACTTTAGACATTGCAGATCCCAGGGATAAGGGGAACACTGTGGTCTTTCGAACTAGTATTAATAATTTTTCTCCCGGCCGAATTTCGGTGACAAACACACAAACAAAAAACCTCTTCAGCTTTATCATTTTAAGTAGGTACTAGGTACAGATATTCAGGTTACCAAACATGTGTACCTCGTTTGTCGCAATAAAGATGACGGCGTATATAATCATAAAACAACTTATCTTACTGCAGTCTGCCTGTTCGATGCCGGAGCCCTGTAGGACAGGCTGTACCAGTCCGCCCACGGTCTGTTACTTGAATGACTCTACTTACTACCACGAAATGCTCACGCATCCGTGTTGTAGGTACTGCGACTCTATAGTCTATAGCAGTGGCGTAGCTAGCATGGGTGGCACCCGGGGAGGAAAACTATGGTGTCACCCCAAGAATAAAAACTTAAAATTAATAAACATCCAATTATTTAATTATTACAAAATTTCTATTAAAATATAATATTGTGATAACGTTACTAAAAACAGGGCGGCCCAGATAAGGAAGTCCAAAAGAAAATTTTGGCAGCCTCTCTTCTTGGGGTATTCAAACCACCCCCATGTCATGTTCAATTTTTTTTTACTGTGGGGTGTCACCCCTTAGCTACGCCACTGGTATATAGGCTCTGTGGACTATGCTGATAACATCAACACCTATATTATGTACTAGCTTTTGCCTGGAACTTCGTCCGAGTAAATGTCAGACCCCCGTTAGGGCTCGTACACATAAACACGATACGACGTCGCATCGTGCTACGACGCGGCGTAAACGTCCCGGCCCTTAGGTAGTGAAATTAGGAAATTCCTTTCTTAGCGGACATCTACTAAATATAAACTGCCTCCTTGCTTTCATCTTTATACGTCAAGCGGTTTTCGATATTTCGTGATGAGTGAGTGACCTTTCGCTTTTATATATTTAGATAGGTACTAATATAATAAAGCTAAAGACTTTTTGTCTGTTTGTTAGTGTGTTTGTTAAAACGCTCTGGATTTCCGCACCGTGTTTTGTTTACCAAATTATTTATTGTACCGGAATGTTTGATTCTGTGAACTTTCTACTCTGTGGCGGTTTGTCAACGTCAATTTCGTCTAGACGCTCGATGCTTGTAAAATTTTTATGCACTTGCAAGTAACAAGCTTATTTAAATATGTACACTGTACAGTCTTTTGTATTTTGCATTTAACTGAGGTTAGGTACTGCTGTATTGAGATATAATGGATTTTGTGGCCGACTAAGCTTGTAATACAATCGTCATAATAAGGAAGAAGCTGATGTCTGAAATACTGATATGTTTTTTATCTAGTTCAGAACTTCAGACATAGATGTCTTTATCTAATTTCAAGATATCAAGAAATCACCACGTTTTTATGAATTTAATGTAACCTCCATTTTTTGTGAAATAAATTATTATTATTATTATTAAAAAAGGCGTCAGATTTAGTTGAAGTTTTCTTAGAAACCGATGGACGTTTTCAAATGTAATTTAATTTAAAAAGTAGATAATAAATAGAACTTTAATGTTAAGTTTCAATAGAAGACATCCATCAGTTTTTGAAGAAAACTTCAACTACATCTGACGACTGGATACGATCTCTTTTGTTGACTGTACGAACAACCAAGGACTAAATCGCTTGATCACTTTTCAACCTTATAAAAGGGCGTAAGTACAAAAAGCGGTACACCGCAGTTGTCCGCGACTGTACATGCACAAATTTTGCAATACTACAACAATAGTGTTTCAAATCTTCAAAGAGATTGTTAAAGGAAGTGTCGATGTTACGCTAAATCGTGTATATTCGCCATTTTGAACTAAAAATAGATCTAGTACTTTAGACTAGACTTTTGGTTTTGCTTTATGAGCCAAGGTTCCGTCCGCGTGAATTTTATTTATTCAAACTTTATGCACATGTAAAAAAAAAATACATATTGTACAAAGGCGGAC
Source organism: Hoplodrina ambigua (assembly GCA_949774945.1). NCBI lineage: Eukaryota > Metazoa > Arthropoda > Insecta > Lepidoptera > Noctuidae > Hoplodrina > Hoplodrina ambigua. Next base: position 3,881,864 of record OX458990.1, read on the forward strand.
ATTTTCTACCAGTCTACCTTACGAATCCCAAATTTCTACTACGATGAGCGACGAGATAGGATGCCACAGACAGACACATCTAAATTTTAAAAACCCGCTGATTTTGCGTCGGCGTTTAAAAAAACCTCCTACTTTTATTTAGTACATTTTGTTCGAGCTGTTTGCCAAACAAATGGCTTTCGGGTTAAAAAAACGCTCAAGTAGGTACTCTATATTCGACTGTTTTGTAGCAATGATGTCGAAACAAGTTGGTTAACATCGATTAACATCACTGTGTCAAGTCGATAATTCGACAACATGATGCCAATGCCATATTCTTACTCAAAAGGCAGTGCTGGATGAAGATTTTCTACCGATTTTTCAGGAATATCCTGTAATGTAATAAAAGTTCATTAATTTAATAGAGAAACTAGCTCCTGCTCGTGACTTCGTCCGCGTCAAAGTTGATATATTATCTCACGGGAACTGTATATTTTTCCGGGATAAAAAGTAGCCTATATGCTATTCCAAACTATAATCTAATGTGTGCCAAATTTCATCCAGATTCGTTTCGTAGTTTTAGCGTGAAAGAGTAACAAACATTCGTACATCCTCACAAACTTTCGCATTAATAATATTACTAGGATTAGCTTTTTTGCCCGCGACTTCGGCCTCGTGAATTTTGTTACAGATCCCAATTGTATGTAAATAAATGTTACTCGTTGATAGTAGTTTTTCATACGTGAAACATTAAAAAAAAAAAACAGTTATATAGTTTTCTAGTTTATCTATTACAAACACATAGACAAATCTTTTCTCTTCATAATATTAGTTTACATAGCGTCATTATAGCGTAGCTAGGCGATAGCTATAGGTGTATAGCATCATTAATTAAGTAGTCTTTCCAAAATACGCATTAAGGAAAATTTCACTAAATATATAATTCTTAAAACTCACAAAATATATAATTTTAACTTGTCACTTTGTATGTGAACCCTAAATGTTTTCAATCAATCGACTTTCAATTAAAATGTAATCTAATTGGAAGTTGGAAGGTAAACCCCATATTGCGCAGTGTATTTCGTATATGGAAATCTAGTTAGTGGAGAAAACTGATGTCGATTGAAAATCGATTGTTCCAATGTTTAAAAGGAAACGAGCACACAATTAATAGACAATTGAAAGTAAGAAAGAAGGGCAAATTCAAATAGATCTAGGTAAGAAAGTAGCTAGATCTAGGTCTAATGCTGTGCAGAAAACGTTCAGTGAAAAACATTTAATATTTTGCGTTAAATATCTGGGGGGCAACTCTGGTAACTTTTTATGACGTTAACATGTATGAAAATTACAAATGTAATTTTCATACATTTTTGTCAAATTTTCACATTGATTGTCGTTGAGATGAATTACGACTAGTTATTGGAAGTTTTTAAATACAAGAATTGGCCTTTTGACAAGCAAATAAAGATTTTAACTGGTAAAATAATTAAGTAACAATGTTCAGGTTGTATTAAAAAAAATGAAATACTCGTAACTTAAGTACCTCCAAATTCTCAAATGAAACTTTAAGATGTTTTTAAATGTATCTCTGTCGCTACAATACACCTTAAAATGACAGAGATAGCATAAGACTTTAAGACGACTTAAAATTGAGTTACGTTCGAGAATTTGGCCGTTATTCATTAAATAAGCTTAACCTGAAAGATAGGCTTATTCTTAATTCTTAAGGTTTTGTTTTCACTGCCCAAGATATCAGAAAAATCATGCATCAAATAACTCTCGGTACCTCACAAGCAATTACCTTCGACATCTGTTTTTAAAACCCCATTAAACCTGAAGAAGGAGGGGTCATAATTGTTTACAAGGTGTTCGTCCTCCGCTCCTCTCGCGTCAAGGTTGCGAGGAAACTATTCTGTACCTGTTTCCGCGTGCGAGGCATCCTGTCTAACAGGTCTTGGGCTCGCGATACTGATGTCCAACAAGCGACGGGTTGACTGATAGTGGTTGAAGAGCTGTTTAGGATGAAATGTGTTGAGTGGTTTTTAGTATTTTAGACTAGGTTCTGCATCGCTCTTCGTCTGCTTAGGTTCCTGAATTAAACCTCAATGGACCGGTAAAAAAATATGCTCTGTGTTAAGCTAGTTCAATATCTAACTCCGTTCTGCCATTCGTGATAGAGTAAAAGACAATCATCTTTCGATCCATCCATTCTCACAAATTTTCTCGTTTATAGTATTAGTGTGAGTAGGATTTTTTCTTTCATATTTTCGCTATTTCTTGTTTTCTATATTTTTATACTTTCTTTATAAAACTACTATTTTTGACATCATCACAATTAAACTATTTACAGGCACTTTTTAATTGTCAAGGAGTCTGTCAGTTAGTCACAAAGTCGAAACTAATTTTCGTTCCAAAATGTAGGCGCTCTAAGGAGAAGAACGAGCAAGAAACTTTATAGACACTCTTTTCAAATTGGTTTTTACAAAATCCTGGTTAAAATATTCTTGTTGCACATAGCACAATGTGCAAACATGCTGAATATAAAAATATACAAAAAAATAAATAAAATGCAGTGCCATGACAGTTAAGAGATGACCAATCACATCTGACAGCGCCCGTTCAAGAACATGACCCGTGGATTAGTTCCCAAGCAAGTCGCTTGAGTAAAGAAAGTAGTATTGATGTTTCACATTTATTTAATCACATATGTCTGTCTGATCACTCAAGAGTCACGGCCATTATCACGGACAAAAGCCTAATCGCCTCTTGTAGCCACAATGAGCCCATATTAGTCGCATCAATTCCACTTAATTTCGACATGAACTTCTCACTTTCTCCGTTATGTAACATGAGCGCCATTTTCGAACGCTCCATATTTGAAATTCGAATCTCGATTTTGAAATTGAGTGACTTGGGTTTTTCAGTTTTTTTTTTGGAGTTGTAGTAAACGTAGCCAGTAATTATTGTATTTTCACATTTCGATTAAAAATAAAAATCTTAAAATAATAATCTTTAAAAATTAACTCACCATTCAAGACAGAAATAAAAATATAATTGATCATCGAATTTAAATTTTTGAATGCCCTTCATTAACTCCGACTGGACTCGGTCGTATTCGGAATGTCATCCGAAATGATATGACGACATTTTAATTTTGTACGCATTCCAAATTCAAGTTCAATGACAGATGATAAATTAAATACTCGTATGACGTAACGATACTCCATATTGACTGCTAGACCATTTCCTTCTAAGGCAATGGTAATCGAAGACCGTTTCATCCATTTCGGTAAGTCACTTTCATTTGAGAAAAGGTAATGAGAAGACCATAAAATATGGCCGTCGTTAAAAAATATAACTTTCACTCAAGTTCAATGACAAAACATGTGACGCAAGTAACAGATGAACAGCCCGATTACGTGTGTTTATAGCATTGTCTCGTAATTGCTATTATAGCTTTGTCTTAATTGCTATCGCTTCGTTTATCGGGTAGACAGTAGACAGATACTAATTGTGGATGTGAGACTCAATAAACGATGTAGTTTTATCTGTTTTTTAGGGTTCCGTATCCAAAGGGTAAAACGGGACCCTATTACTAAGACTCCTGTCTGTCCGTCTGTCACTAGACTGTATTTCATGTACCGTGATAGTTAGACAGTTCAAATTATCACAGATGATGTATTTTGGTTACTGCTATAACAAAAAATACTAAAAAAACAGAATATAATAAGTATTTAAGGGGGCTCCTATGCAACAAACGTGATTATTTTTGCTCGTTTTTATAGATATTAGTAAAGAACCCTTCGTGCGCGAGTCCGACTCGCACCTGGCCGGTTTTTTTTATGGCGGGCAGTCAGCATTTTTAAACTCTTTGAAATTATTCTTTTAAAGAAAATAAAGTATGTAAAGTACTTACGATTGCTACGATCGGAGACAATTATATAAGGCGCTATCTTTAATTACATGTCTCAGGTATGCAATTAAAACAGATAACATATTTTCTTGCATCTCGTGCAGTGTTACTTAGTCTCAGAATGCAACCAACTAGGTATACATACAATTTTCAGTTTTTCTATTTTTTTTTCTATTTTTATCATGAATCGGTGTCTAAAAGACGTGTGTTAAGAATTGTACTACTGGTATTCATTAGAGTCTGGCCAAAGAAGGATGACCACATAAAAGCGACATTATCGGTAGTATAATAAGATAAAAAATATGCTGAACAACGAAGTTAACAGTTGATACTAGAAAAAATGATTAAATATACGCAATTAGGAAATGAAACAGTATCAATTCACATCTTTTGTTGGTCAGATTCTATGATATCGGAAGACGCTGTATTAATGTTGCCAGCAAGCTTTTTTTTCTGTTTTAAAGATCACTTTTTAAAACAGTTATGCAAATCTATAGACTTCAATCTGCTTCGGTAAATTTTTGAGAAGTGAGCTTGAGGTTAGGTCTGTCAGGCGTCAATCTCTAACATCAGTTGGGGTGACCTCAACTCAAGCTTTTACAAAATAGACCTGCTGTTGAACACTTCACCATCAATCGCTTCCGTCAGTTGATACTTAAAAACAGTTCCATCATCTAGCCATTTCCTAAAGAAATGTCCAACATATTATCAACCTAACTGCTATTTAGAAAGAAATACGTAATTACGTAGTGCTGACGGACGGTGTCATGCTAGAGTGGTAGCATTCGATCAATGGAGACTTAATTATTTGTTATTATGCCTTTCACTTGCTATATGTTATCTGTGCTAAATAAAAGTGCGTTATTTATGGTGGGTTTTACCTATATTCGTTTTTTTGTCTGTGGTTTTTTTCATGGGCATGATGAATCACTCTAAGCGCAAACAGAGCAGGGATATTCTTTAAGAATTTTGATTTATTGACAATGAACTAAAATAATGAAATAAAAAACAGATAGAGTTAAATTTTGAATGACAATAAAATTATTTTAACTAAAAATCCAACGCTGTTGTTGTTGTTTTTAAAACACCGCATAATTTTATTAAATTACGCGTGCCATTTAATATCTTGTTTTTAAAACACCGCACGTAATTATTAAATTACGAGCACCATTTAATTAATATCTTGTACGCAGCTTTTTACTTTACATGTGCAGTATTTCAGTTCATTATCAATTTAATCTGTGAAAACAGCTCAAGCATAATTACTTCTCTGTCGGCACTGACCCCGAAGAGGAAGCTTATCTTGTACGCGTCTAACGCCAAAGGTTCTAAGTATTCAATTTCGAAGACACGAATTGGTTGACACTTCCCGTGACCCAAGGCCTGGCTTTTTACCTTGGTCAGAGACTAATCATTGACATCTGACATGGCAATGCTGCCAGTCTTTTAAGCACATTTCTAGTTGACGGCAATACAGAAGATTTTTTTGATGGCATTTAGTTTTGAACCCTGAAATTACAAGTATAAAAGGTAAAAAGGGTCATATCAAAATTGGTGGTATGAAAAAATTCAAAACTGGTCTCGTATGGCGCTCACGAATAAATTGCGGTTCATTAAAATATTTTTGTTGTATGGTGGCGCTAATAGCCACTAATTTAATGTCACTGGGCCAATAATAATTTTAAAGAGTCATTTAAGTTTTACTTTTTAATCTTATGCGCAGAAATATCGTTGAGAATTGTCTTTACACCGAAATGGAAACATGTAAGTAGGACATGGATTTATTTATCATAAACATGCCGAATTAGAATTGACGTTGACTTGAGAAAATTAAATCAAAATGCCCATTCTAATGTCAAATTGTGACATAAGGTAAGTTTAGTTATCTGTGGAAGAATTAAATGGCGGTTTAAACAATGACAATAATGAATGACATTACAGATTACCGCAAATATAAGCTTGGTTCATATAAAACGAAAACCTAAAAAGTTGTAAACATTTGGGACTTTTTGAACTGCTTTACTCGAGTTGTGTTTACAAAAAATCAATAGGTTAGTTTTGAATATGATTCGAAAATTTTCATGAATGTTAGAATTATAAAAGCGTGGGATTGATTGGACATAGTTCAACGACTTTTATTACAAACAAGCGTTCAACTATTCTCGTTTACAATTCTTAAAAAAACATTACTCGGTCAGTGTTTACGATATCATGTGATAAACAAACAGACAGATCTCATAAATGATAGTTATTGTTTTCTTACACTATTTACAGCATCTATTAACACGATTGTTTTTCGTTTTTAACTAAATGAGCACATTTTGCCAACAAACATGAAAAGATAGGGTTAAAAAAAATAACAAAAAAATATTAATAGAGTTTTAGAAATAACTGTTTTCAAATATTATGCATTCATTAATTCTTTATTAAAAAATCAAAAATGTGGTTTGAGAATAAATAATTAATTAGGTACCTACTTAAAAATAAGTTACTTTTCTTTTTTTCTGAAACTGTATTTTTGTTGAGGTTATGAGGTCAACTCGTTAATGAACGATGAGAGACATCGATTTAGTATTCTACTCGTATCTATCTGTGTACTGCACGTCAAAGAAATTTACTGACTGAGTGTTCAATGAAATGTCTGTCAAATATAAGTGGTGGATTCAATAAATTGCCCGACCGTGTTTTTAGCTAAAGATACCGCGTCACAACACAAGGGACCGATAGCCGCGACATTATCGCGCCAGTCAGCTGTGCGAGCCGACCATCCGATATGTTGTCCTTGTCCAACATGTGTTTGTGAGTCGATGCTCACGCCGACGCGACTCCAAGTACGCCGACTCGATCCGACGCGCAACGCTCCCTTTCTAAGTCTCCCCGAGCCTCCTTCCCCACCCCCGCTGCCTCGTGTTGGCCGACATCCGACGTGTGTTTGTAGTTGGTTTCGGATCCCCGATTTATATGGATGTGCGAATGCCGCTTATCAAAAATAACCGAAATAAGATGTCTCGCAGCTTCTGGCATGAATTCATTCAGCTATATAGAAGTTTTCCGTGCTTGTGGGACACTAAAGATCCTTCTTATATAGTGAGGGACCAGAAAAAAGAAGCTTATGAGGTTTTGTTGGCCAAAGTTCACGAAATCGATACCACAGCCAATATAGACACGGTGAAGAAGAAAATTGATAGTTTTCGGACTGCGTTCAGAAGAGAAGAGAAGAAAGTTATATTGAGCAAGCATTGCGGGGCTAGTGATGACGACATACATGTTCCTACGCTGTGGTACTATAGAGATTTTGAAGAGTTTCTTGGGTACAACACTGAAGAGCAAAGAAATATGATTATTACCAGAGCCAAGTTTAATATTGAAGACGGATACGAATCCATAGAGACTTCGGTAAGTCCTCATCATTAAATAATAATAATGATAATACTTTGTTACGCAATATAATTATGTAGGTATTTATTTGCATCATTGCATAAATATCAATTTAATTAACTAATATTATAGGTACCGCTGCAAAATTTGTTAGTACGTTTTAATTTCCACTTTAGATCCGATTATGAAAATTCTTTCGCTGATAGGAATACCTACGTTATCCCTAAGTACTATACAATTAAATAGATAGGTATGCTATATTAAAAAAAAATTGCATGCGTAAGAAAATTAACGCGGGCATTGCCACGGGAAAAACTAGTTATTAATATTGACACTATGCTAGACTTTTGACACTATAAATATATATTCAGGGGTCACCAATTAGTTTTAATTGGAGGTCCGTATTTGACAATAAAAATTATGATACAGCCGCGGTCCATTTGGTTATAACAAATACATAGGTAGGTACTCGGGAAGACCGGGCGTAACAAGAATGCCACAGGTCTTTATTTTGTAATTCGCTTACATTCAAGTCAATTCAATTTTCATATTTCTGACCATGTATTTTAATAATAGTTTTAGGTATGAAGTCTGCTGTCCGCACAATCTACGTCGGCTGTCCGGAAACGGACCGCGGTCCGCAATTTGGTGACCCCTGTGATACATAAAGAGTTTTTTATAGCATGTTTCGTGGAGCCTCGGGTTTGATCCCGATGCCCACAGGTCAGATCAAATGCTATTGACTAGTTGTTCTAGTCCCTACGTTCTCAATAGAAATGTGAATCTGGAATTTTAGACACTACCAATCAATTGACAGTTGACATACTTTTTATGAGCTGTCAAAATGTCATTTCGCCATAGATTTTGTATGGCTTCAGTTTATGCCAACACAATTGACTAACTATTTATTAATTTTAAAGCAAATAAAAATCTAATTTTACAGTTAATAAAAAATTAATCAGGTAAAATTTTCAGGAGCAACTCGAGGAAGAGTTATCAGACGACAGTGTCGAAGAGAAGTACACGCCGCCAGTAAAAAAACGAACGAAGATAACGGACAGACAAACTGACCCCCAGCCTTCAAGAATTTTCGCTCAATCCCTCCCTGTACCACAAACTGAGGCAGAAGATGACTGTGCCACTTTCACGACGAACCTTAAAGTACAAATGAGAGAAATAGACTTAGATCAGAAGTTTATAGCACAAAAATTAATATCTGACATTATGTTTCTGGCTCGGACAGGCCAATTGACTTATAATTCTCGTGTAAACGCGAGTAATAATTAAAAGAACATTATTCAGCTTAGGTGTAAAAGACACATAATAATATTGACCATTTTTATTTTTTCTCTAAACGGGACACTATCAAAAGTACGGCAGTGATGTCACAATAAAAAATATGTTTTGTATTTATGCATGAAAATAAAACATTTAATCAAATGGTTATAGGTAAGTACTTTGATATAAGAAAGTTCTTTGAGACTATGCAAAAGTTTGTTTTACAAGTAAAATAATAAACTTATAAAAAAAAAAAATATCTGCTAGCAAGATATTAAGTAGGTTAAGTTTTGATTATTGTTGACATTTAACTGAAATCGGGACAATTCTGCATCCCGTAGCATCCCTTGACAACACGAACGAACCTAATTATGGTCCCGTTCAAAATTGGACCTATAGTCACGTTATTTTAAATACCGTGGTATACCCATAATAATTATGATGAAAAATTGTCGATCTCGTGAAGCACATAAAATGATTTTATAGATTTTGTCCCATTGACAATGACATAGTTTTAACAGATTAAAACTTGTGTTGTTTGGGCCAAATTGTGCCACCTTTCTGGCAATAGAACTAGGTAGGTAGAGTAGGTACTCCTTGAACAAACAACTTGACTATTGCGATGACTTCTGATGATAATGTAATATTAAATAAAATTGATGAACAATAAAATGTTATTTTATTTGAACTTTATGTTTATGTCTTCTAAATTTCTACTGACTTTCTTCTAATCATAGACCTTTTTCTTTTTTGTTTTTAGGTGGTAAAAATCATCAAATGACTCCTTCCGCCCTGGGTGGGGCGGAAGGGAAGGAACTGTCAGTCTTTTACTACCTAACTAAAAAACCACCCTGTTTCTTCTGTTGCCCTTTTCGTTCCGAGGCCACGGTATCCTGTTAAGACGTCCCGCAACCCCGGAATCATAGAGACCTAGAGTCCTAGTCGCTCTATGATTCCCAGGGCGGATTATCAGAACTTATTGACGACAAGTTAAAGTCTTCGTGGACTTCCGCAAGCTTGGCAAGTCTAGTACCGGTAATATGACAGTCTACAATAGTATCAAATAACTGTATGCACGTTTGTTTGCAGAAGATTTGCTATTTGTACACGTTACCTATGTCAGCTGTCATGTCATTGTGTACTTTATGGTCCAAGACCCCAGAGTAGAGAGATCTACATCATATTATATTAGCACGGCTAAAATCTTGAGGATAGATACCTAGAGAAATATTTAGGCCGTAGTTATTAACTTAGCGTACCTACCTAAGGATGCTTCAATGCTAGGCCCTTTTTCAGGTATAAGATATTAAAGGGTCAAGTGACAGTGACAGTCAGTGACAGCAGATTTTTATTATTTTTAAACGTTATTGTTCAATATAAAGTGTTCTGATGTCGTTGTGCTTGTGGTTAAAGCGCCTCTCATGTTTGAGGTCGCGGATTCGATAATAGACAAGTGCCAATGTGAATTTTTCAATTCACATTTACCTACAAGTTTTTCTTGGATATCAATGATAATCTGTAAAGGAAAACATCATGAGGAAGAAGGATGAATATAATCAGCCGTGATCAAGCGTAGCGTCTGTCTTCTCTGTATTAGAAGAGGCCTTTGTCCTGCAGTGGGCAATAATAATAAGCTAGTATTATTAATATGACGTAGGTCTGGCGACTCTTGAATCTTAGACTAACACGTTATGTTAATTGTCATGTCATTATGTAGGTACTTTAATATCTGTGTCACACACTGACAGTTGCAAACATTTGCGTTTGTACCCAAAGAATTTGTGCCGTTTATTTTCATTGCAGATTCATTTACATGTATGTAGGTATGTCTATTTGACTGTCCTATTTCTTCTTAACTTTATAAAGTAGGTAACAGAATTTATTAATGCCGCTAAGTTGTACGAATAAACCTTCGGCAAAGTTATCATTTAAATGAAGGTAGATTAGAATAGAATTAGGGATAAATGGAACGCACACTGCCCCGCGCTACGCTGCGGGGTGCGTGGCGGCGGGTGAAGTCTTTTGATTTCAAAACCAGTTAAAATTAGACTTCCCGAAATTCGCGCGTCGATAGCCATAAAGTAATAGTACAACTATTCGAATAGATGGCCACGGGACAACTACAGATAGCTACGCCCTGTAACGAATGAACAAAATACATGCGTCAACAGTCCTCTACCAAATAATGAGCCGAACCTTTATAAACTGAGAAAAGGATGGAAGGATGACGAAATATAATGAGTAATTTAATAGTACTATAACTAAAGGTGTAAGCTATTGAATTTCACGGTAGGTAGCAACCTGTGTTTCCAAACGATAATAGGGTCGCTTGTTTATTAAGTTCGTTAAGAAAAACGGGCATTTAACGCGCTTCAGAACATTTCCTATACACTTGCCAAGGAAATTAAATTGTGTACCACTAAAGAGGTAAACCAATAACGGTTTTACTGGCGCCATTCGACTGGGAAATAAAGGTAGAAAAACAATGATTTGGCAATCGTTTCGCAGTCAGGAATTGAAAGTAGCTCTATCATGTCATTGTTTATATTGCCGAGAACGCACGAGAATTGATCACCACTAGAGATGGGCAGTGGGTTTAAACCCAACTGGGCAAAAAGGGCATAAACTGGGCAAATAGGGCAAAAACGAATTGACGTCCTTTTAAATGCCCAAAAACAGGGCAGAAACTATAATTAGTTAAATTTCATAGTTATTAAGACTTTTTCATTAAGTAGTGGTAAGATTAATATAAGATAAATATTATATTATCTATACTATAATAATTATAATATTATAAAGAGGTAACATTTGTTTGTAGGGGGTAATCTCCGGAAGTAATGAACCGATTTTAAAAATTGTTTCACTGGTATAAAGCTAAATTATTCGTGAGTGCTATAGGCTATAAATTACAAAGATATCATGCAAAATAGCCGAACTATCTCAATTTTTGTCTAGCCAGGTGGAAAAAAATAGCTCTTACAACAAAGTTTTTTGCATGCGCTGCCTTAACGGTTGTATATAATTGAAAACAATGTATGGCAACCTAGTCCGCCTTTAATAGTTCTACAAAAATGTCCGAATCACCATGTTTCTATCTTTTATATTTTAGCAGTTAAAGTAGCTTTTATGTGTTAAAAAAAGTATTTTTCGATGTACTTACCTTTGGACGATTTTTTAAACAACAAAATATTAAACCTTATCGAAAAAAATATTATTATCATCACAAGAACATCATAGAGACACGATTTGCCCAAAACAGTATGTGAATTGGTTAAATAGTTTCGAAGATAATATAAAATTACTAAATCGCAAAATGCCGAACCACATTAGAACATGCTTTGTAAGGACGTTTTATTCATTTACCCATGGTATTTCTGTTTTTGGGATATCGGACAGTTTCAGCGATTGTTTATCAAGCCTAAAAGAAAATCACAGCTTTCCCGTCAGACATCCCAGAGCAGCTCGAGTACGCCGTACGGAAGAGTCTGCTCTTGGAAAGCATCAGCGCCTCTTGAGGAATAGAGAAAATATTTCGCAAGCACGCTCTGGGGAATCTAGCTCCGAGCGTTCACAGCGGCTTACTAACCAAAGAGAACATCGCAGGCCCGTGCTCGGGAATCTAGCGCTGAACATGCGCAGCGTCTCAGTGATTTAAGGCAACATGTCTCTGCAACAAGGAATAGGGAGTCTAGTGCTGAGCGCTCGCAGAGGCTCGCTAGCCAGAGCGCGAGAACATCGCAGGCCCGTGCTCGGGAATCTGGCGCTGAACGTGCGCAGCGTCTTTAGGCAGGAAATAAATCATAGCACTCAGTACTAACCGAACCACACTCATAATTTCATCACAAGTTTAAATGGTTACCGCCCAACGAAGTGGGCACGGGTCTGCTAGTTAAGTATAATATTAAAAACAATTGTATTGACCAAAAAGGTTCTATTTAATACTCTTATACTCGATGATTCAGCGGTCAACGATAACGATTACCACCAGCAGATCAGAGAGTGGGCTGCTGTGCCTCCTGAATCACCAGCGTCAGATTTACCATCCACTAACGTGTTCATAAATGTTATCAAGAGACTACCACTTGACAAATCATAGGGTGAAGATAATTTCAAATTGAATGATTATAGAAGCGTGTAAAGCAGCGGGCGACGCGATCTTATCTTTTTATTAATTTTTAAGTGGTAAAAATCATCAAATGACTACTTCCGCCCTGGGTGGGGCGGAAGGGACTGTCAGACTTTTACTGACTAAAAACCACCCTGTTCCTTCTGTTGTCCCCTTTACGTTCCGGGCCCACGGTATCCTGTTAAGGCGTCCCGCAACCCCGGTAGGCGCTGGCCCCGTTGGGGGCCCCGTCCCTGTGCTTACAGCTCTTTAAGGCGCGCGCGAACAGAACGCGCCGTCGACCTGGGCTTGGTCCTTAATCGGACGGCGAGCTACCCATTACTTGCCGTCCGCAAGCCCGCGCCTACGGTGGCCGGATGTCGCCTCGCGACGTCCAACCTCAGCCTCCTCCTTCGCTAGAATTACTGCTTCGCAGAAGGAGCATGGCCTGAACCAGGTCCGGACGCGAGAGGTCGCCGCCGCCTATCGCCTCCGTGAGGACACGGCGGTGCTCTGCCCAAGCGGGGCAGTCCTTCACCGTATGTTCCACCGTGTCCTCCGGGCGATCCACACAGTGGTGACACCCGAGCGTTTCCTTCCGCCCTATCCGACACAGGAACCTCCCGAAACAACCATGTCCGGTGAGGACCTGCGTCAGGCGGTAGGTGAGTACGCCGTAGCCTCTCCAGCCACTCCTCAAAGAGGGGTCTGCTGCGATTGCGGCGTGCCCGAACTTGGGTTGCGACAGTCGCATCTCCCATTCCGCCATGAGATCGCACCGGAGCACGGTGCACCTGTTTGGGCCGATAGGGCCACCATAGGGGCGGTACGACGTAAATTGCTTCAAAGTCAACGGTTAGCTTTAATATTTTTAAGTAAATAAAGCGTATAGGACCGTCAGTACTGAAGCCCTACCAGTACTTGCAGGTGTACTTCCAGTCGATCACAAGGTGCAGCGACGTGCTGCAATGTACTATTCCACGCGAGAGACCATGGACGCAAACTTTCTAACACAACGTGACCGAGCTAAGATCTCCAGATTATTTAAATCGCAGGCTGACGTCTAGGAAGAACTTTTAATCAATGTAGGTCTGTGGGATAATTCTATCAAGGGCCTTCCACAGTTCTTTTCATTAGTTTGTGAGCGGTTGGCCAGAACATGCTGGAGGTGGACCACTGTGTTGCCCAATTTCTCACAGGTCATGGCAACTTTAAGATTAAATTATTTTCTTTCAAGCTTGTTGCTTCTCCTTTGTGTCAATGTTCTACATCCGACTGTAAATATGAACAATCTGCTCATCACATCTTATGGGAGTGTATTCTTTGGCAGAACGAACGCAATATTATGCTAGATAGTGTACAGGTTACATCCGGTGTTGATTATTATGCGGACCTTGTAGAAACTAGAACTAATTTCTGTGCGTTCATGCGTTTATGCCATACCTACCTATTACTGGAATCAAAAGTAACAGCTCACATTAGGACCCATTAATTTAATAATAATTCGTCTAATAGTAATGCTTCTCCTAGTTACAAACATCCCTTTGTGCCTACTGGCCTCGTTCTGTTCTGTCTCCTGTCTTGTTTGGAGAGAAATTTGGAAATTATATTTTTTTCACTACACGTGTCCGGTTGTCCACGTCTTAGTGTGTTTAGGTACTATGTAAACTTAATTTCATATTTACCTTCTAAAGCTGGTGGTGCATGCTGGTGGTAATCAAAATATTTTTATTTTATAAATTGGAACACAAAATAGGTATCCACATCTAGGTGAGCATAAGAAATAGGTATGTGTCTACAAAACTAGGTAGGTATTTAAATTTGGAATTAAGTATAGTTTTATTTTTCAAAAATAAAACACTTTACAGTTATTTGAACTTATTTTGATGTAATAATTTATGATATTTTACAATTAAAATAAATGCCCTGTTTTTGGACATTTATTGGGCGTAAATGGACGTTTATTCGGCATTTACTCAATACGTCCGTAAATGCCCAGGCAAAAACCCATCTCTAATCACCACGCTTGCTCAAGGCGGATTGGCGATTTCAGACTTAAAGCGCAGGAAGCGAATTTGTTTAATATTATACTATGTATGCAGAGATTGGCTCAAATTTCTTCACGTTTTTCTTTGCCGATGTCACGGTAGATAGGTAGATTAGATAGTACATAGTAAAAGTCACATTGGTTCTTGCCTACAGTGGCGGATCCAGGATTGTCGTCAAGCAATGGTACCCTAGGTATGGTAATTTTTGCAAAAAAATATGTAATGGAATAATATCATGTTCACTTTAAGATTTGACACGGAAGAACTCAGGTGCTTTTGGTGAGGGGGGGGGGGGAGGCTTGAGACCCTTAATCCCTCCCTGGATCCGCCCCTGTTTACCTGTGCCAGGTTGTGAACCCACAAGAGGAGAGGCGGAGGGTACTGTCTTAACTATTGGGCCATAACGACGGGAGCTGTTTATAAATTAATACAAATGATCTATCACAATCTATACAACGTTTGTATAAATAGAAGGTTGCTAAACAAACAACAATTGTGCCCTCTGCCCACGCACCTAAGAACAACTCATGCGCAGGTAAATTAAAACACCAATGCATCTGTGATTATCATAAATTAATCATCATAATAATGTGTGTCTATCTTTGGAGTCCTGCATTTGCATACAGATATTTAAATAAGTTTTATAAATGTTTACTGAGGCTATGTTTACAAACAGTTGGGTTATACTGTAAAAAATATCCTTCGGTTAATTTAGGCGTATTTTTTAAATATTGCTACACACTAGGAATTTCTGTTGTGTCTTGAGAGCGTTTACAACATATACATAAAGTTTTACACTTACATACACCATACAAATATTTGTTCTGTGCGGGAATCGAACCCGCGACATGCAGCGCAGCAGTCAATCATAAAAATAACAACAAAAATAGCAGTTAAATAACATAATTATCTCGTTAGGCTTTATTCATAATTAATTTCTAACTGACTGCCTCGTTGGTCTAGTGGTCGCAAGCGCGACTGCTGTGCATGAGGTCTTGGGTTCGATTCCCAGGTCGGGCAAAGTGTTATTGGGTTTTTCCATCAGGAATTTCTCAGTAGCAGCCTCGGAGTCTGGATTTGTGCCCGGTTGATGGCAATAGGCTCGCCCTCTATTACATGGGACTAAAAACATAACTGGCGAAATGTGGGTAGTACACCTACACTGGGGTACACCTCTGCCTAACCCTTCGGGGATTACAGGCGTGATGTTATGTATGTATGTATGTAGTTACTAAAACTAATTGTGCTTGTCGTATAAAAATAAACGAAAGTCGTCGATAGTCGTATTTCGAATACAAAGGGCTGAAATCGAATATTTTTACATTAGCGCAATCGTACTAGGCCTTCTGGCAACTGGCAACTATAGACCCCATTCCTCACGACTCACGACAACCGTTTTATTATGCGCAATAGTCTTATTCAGAATCGCACAAGTACTTAGATAGTGGTAGGTACTGGTAACTACTAACTAGGTAGGTACTTACTCGAATTTCCATTAAAACGTTTTGTCCTAGTTTTATAAGGATTGCCTCAAGTAGGTCAGTTGCAGACCAAAAAGACGAGCTGAAATAGGCAACGCCATTATATTTACTAGCAGGTTTCACCCGCTTTAAGTTGCGTTTTTGATTACTGCTCCGCTCCTGTGATGTCGTAGCGTAATGTTATTTGGGGCCTTCATTGATAAACGGGCTATATATGTATATACCGCAAAAAGATTACATCAGCTGAGATTAACGCGTACAAACAAACTTTTCAATAACGATCAACCAATGCTGGGCACCGCTCGAATTTCCGATATCTAATATCGAATCGTTATTTACTTTTCTATAACTTTAATACAGGTCGAGAATGTTAAACTTGCAGGCTAAAGCAAGTTTAGTGATTGAATCTTACGTGGTATCGTAAAATTAGATCGATTTTTTAATTAAAAATATTAAGTACTCCTAAGTATTCCTACTCGAAAGAGAAAGAGATACTCAAAGTAGACTAATTCTTATCTACACATAAATATTCAAAGCCCGCCAATGTCACATCACTCTCAAAAGCAATACAATTTTCGAGTCAAATAAATCAAAAAGCTCTCCCATAATTCACGGACCGCCCAGACAGCAACAACAATAACTGCTGTTGGCAACACCGCGGCCCTTAATTTTTACGAGTGGCAACACTGCTTTGATGTGCCGCGCAATTTGCATTTAACGCCATTTTATGTTGATCTGACAGCTAGTGTCAGATTTTAAGATGGCTCGTGTAATTTAAAGGTTTAGTAAAGTTAGCTTTATTTGTCTGCGGGGTTTTATCTTATCTTTGTTGGAAAGATAAGCTTCACGAGTGTTATTGCTAAACTGGTTGACACTCGACAAACTGGGTTTTATATCTACGTGTTCATAGTGACACAGTCCAAACAATTTTATGGAGTACTTACCTTATAACTTGAATAAGAATACTTTTAAAAGCTTGCTTTTATTTTTAATAATTAAAATAAAAGAGCGTTTAAATCGCTATAAACAGTATCTCATAGTACATACGTTCAAGTACAAAATCTTCAAAATGAATTAAATGATTTTTTTACACTTGATACCTTATTCTAAAAAATAAGATGGAGACATTTTCGAAAAAGAGAAAATTTTAAAGCGATGAAAAATAAGATAGATTGAAAAAAAAAATGTTTTAAACCGTACGATTTAAACACACTGTGTTAATTCGATTGTTTTGAATCTGGAACTTTATATTGTTTCCACGCCATGATCAACAAATAATAATTAAAAATAACTGTACTTACTGAATAATATCTGTCAACAACACCACAGACGATGAACCAACATGAATTATTAAATAAATCGTAGCGAAGTGAAGAACTATAATCATGTTACGAAACGAATAGGGTTGCTAGCTCACATTTTTGTTTTTTCACCGTTTTATCCCTCGAAGGGGTAGGTACACTTAGCATGGCCATTAATTGGGTATTTGTCACTATTAACCAATAATTTCAAGACTTACTTTAAAAAATGAACACTTTAATTGCGCTCTGAACAGTAAAATTCGATTTTTAGTTGGTTTGAAATCATAAATAGTTAATTGAGTTGGGAAAAATATGACGTCACAGTTTACTTTTGCTGTGCAAAATAAATTCGCATTTTGACAGCTCATAAAAAGTATGCCAATAAAATTGATTGTTGGGATCAAGTAACCAGTTCCTATGTAGCAAAGCTTATTGTTCTTGACCGAACGAATCTAGACCTGCAACTGAGAACTTCTTCCCAAAAGACTTCTCAAAGCAAGTTCCAAGAACTGAACCCGTGGGAAACTCAACCAACCCAATATAACACACGGGGCAGACTAAAGCAGTTATTTCAAAATTGGAAAACCATGAGAACAAAAAACGGCGAAAAAAAAAACAATAGTCGGCATTTGTTTCATTTAGGCATAAAATCATTGTTCAAAGTGCTTTGATTGTGGACAGTGTCCAACAAAGCTACTGTTCTCCGAATTGTCTATTTCTAACTAAAACCATAGTTCCGTGAATTTTGCTCTATTAGAATCCTAATGCTCACGAACGCGATTGAAGATTCTGTTGGGGCACAAAAATCTCACGTTGGTTTTTAAACCGTATTTAGACGGTGCGAATACTTACCGTGCAAGTTTTGGTACATTTCCGTCGGTGATCGGTCACTCAAGACACGACAGCCACGCGGTCCGCAATGTACAGCAAATCGCACGATATTTTTCGCATCGTTTAAGTAAGGCTTTACTCTGTTTGTGTCTACTTCTTTGCTATTCTTCAACTTCCCAAGTGGCAAAGTCTTAAGCTGCAGTTTTTCTTTCCAAGCTGAATATGCGCAAACGTAAGAAGTCAAAGCTTTTTTTTGGGTTTTATACTTAGATAATATTTTTATAATATAGCATTCTCCTAACCAAATTTCGATCATGGTGGCCATCTCAATGAAGACTAGCCTAATATTATGCAGAAGATATAAAAGTGCACTAGCGTATGCGCAAGCACAGGTCCACTTCGTCTTCCTGAACTTTTAGACCGACACGACCGGAGTAAGAAGATCCGGCGCGGGACCAACAGCTTTAGGTGGTTTCCTGCACCGTCACGGAGGTTTCACACCGCTAACTTCCTAAATCCTTGTTGTTAATAGGAAATTCATAATGAAGAACTCGATTCCAAACCTAGGACCTAACGCTCAGCAGTCGCACTTGCAACTACGAGACAAACGAGGCAGTCGTGTTTTTTTCCGTAGCAATTTATTATCCTGTGTCAGGAGCAGATTGTTACAAAAATGCTAATTTTGCAACTGGCAACCCTACTTCTAATCAAAAGTGGAACATTTCATGTGACGGAGTGGCGTGCTCCCTGCCCATTCACGACCAGTTTTGGCCATTTGTCACTGTCTGCTAGCATGACTTGGTCGTGGTGAGTTTACTTACGATATTACTGTTAGCAATCGCAAAAGTTTTGCTAACAAACATTGTTTTACAGGGTGCAAGAGAAACGTTACGGAAGGAGCATGAAATAAGGACTTTTGCTTTCGTGCCTTTGCGTGCAACAAAGTCATTTTTTTTAAGAATACAGTTAAAAAACAAACGAAGGAAGTATTCAAACGTTCACACTTCACATAGATATTCTTTTGTTTTTTAATTGGCATAATTAAACGAAGGTCGTTTGTAAGAAAAAAAGAATAAATCCTTACGGAAAATTACGAGTTGATTGTAATAACAGCCTTACGAAGTAATTCATCACATTAATTCCTGTTTGTCGTTCCTTATAGATCAGGCGAAGCATATAAATCGACTAATTATTCTTATGCACTTTGTTAATAAAGATGTGCCTGTTAAATAAACAATACGGGCAAAATAATGGTATTTAAATTACGTCTCCTTTTAATTTATGGTTCCACCATACTCTGTGCGTGTGGCGCAATGGAGAACTAAAATGACATGTACTTGATTGAGACAGTTTTTTGACATCTAAGTAGCCCATTCACAGAGATAAAATTTGTTTACTTTATTGATTTACATAGAATTACTTAAAAGAGGTTAGAAATTAAGCTGTAAGTAATTGTAACAGCAACAATTAAGCTTTCTTTAACAGTACAATTTATACTTAGCTGTTGTCACGCAATGTCTAACTATCATTTAGTTATAACAACGTTTTTATGTTATTTTATGTTTACGTCTGGTGTACCTACTGTATCTAAGATGGATAAATAAATTCTAAATTCTAAATTCTAAATTCTAAATTCTAAATCATTACAATTATTTTCCCTGTCTCACATTTTTATTTGACTACAAGTTTACGGCTAATAAAATCACAATTTATTCAAAATTCAGTTGCGAACGCATTTCCATAGACAATCGTGTTCTGTCAATCGATTTAAAAATAAACTGCTCAATCGAACACACTTTTGAAATTTAAAAGTAAACAATGTTTATTAATTACGTTGCCAGTACCACATTAATATTATGATCACTCAGTATTCATAACCCATTGCCTGCGACTGCACTTCGTTGGTTGAATACTGATGGCCTTACCTGGGCCACTGGGACCTGGGTAATTCCACTGAGCTGGGAACTGGGGAACAGATTTCACTCTTGTTTGAAAGTGAGTTAATGGCAGCTGTTACGTTGAACTGTGGGTAGATGACAATGCTCAGGAGTGCTCAACTATTTTTCATGCAAAGTTATTTTATTCGTCACGTAGTGGTTATAATTAGATATTATTTTACTTTTTATGACTGAATGAGTTCGGTTGTAAGCCTTAGTGTTATGATACATGTAAGGTTACAATATCGTATTAAAATTAGAAGTTATCAATAAACCAAATTATATTGAAATATTCCTTGACGGGCCTGTTGGTCTAGTGGTTAGTGGCCCTGACTGCTAAGCCGGAGGTCGTGGGTTCGATTCCCACCCAGGACAAACTTTGTGTGATGAGCATGATTGTTTAGTTCTGTGTCTGGGTGTGATTTATCTATAATATGTATGTATTTATAAATTATATAAGTATGTATTTCAGTTGTCTGGTTACCATAACACAAGCTCTGCTTAGCTTGGGATCAGATAGCCGTGTGTGAGTTGTCCCAAAATATTTATGTTTATTTATTTTATTCCATTTATTTTTGCTAAAGTAAACAGCTTAGATGCTAAGAAAGCACGAATCGAAATTGACAACCCAACTGATGTTCATATTTAACCGTAGCTTAAGGTGGAGTATCTCTGATATTCGAGTGACTGACTGACTGTGATTTTCTGTCCAAAACAACTATAATTTCCACGATTATCGTCCTGTGCAAGATGTCAAATGCAATCGGTAGTAACATGAATTTGAGATACCATAATGTACACCGTACACCACAAATAGGTACAACCAAAGACAACACAACAGTTTCTAGTTCTGTTTTGCAGTGTTTATGGTTTGGCTATTTATAGGCAGATTATGAATAGGTTGGTTTAGAATTTATGGTACTAAAACTCAGGTTGATTTCAACGATAAAGTCATCATGAAATAGAACGGAAATAATAAAAATGTTTTAGTAAATGGATGATGATGTTTCCTTGATAGTGTAATCTGACTGTAAATATTGTTTTACTGCAGGGCAATGTGTCTTCTTGTAGTTTTCATGCAAAGATGGAACTAATGGAAGCCATTGATCATAATGCTTGAATTGCTTTTGACGCGTATTTTAGAACATAACATCACGCCTGTAATCCTCGAAGGGTTAGGCAGAGGTGTAGGAACCTACCCATAGTACACCCACATTTCGCCAGTTTTGTTTTAATGCCATGTTATAGGGGGGGAGCCTATTGCCATTAACCGGGCACAAATCCAGAATCCGAGGCTGCTATTGAGTACACCCAATAACATTTTACCCGGCCTAGGTCTCGAACCCAAGATCTCATGCTCAGCAGTCGCGCTTTGCCACCACTAGACCAACGAGGTCCAATCATCATTAGTTCTTTGTATATTTTCGTAAGAATGTGTTCATCATTTTCAAAAATCGAGGTCAGTTGCTGAAACATGCGTCTGACATTTATAACGGATGTGACGCAGCATTATGTGACGTCGCTACATGTTTATTTAGGCTTAATTAACACATCGTTCTCCACTATTCTCCAGTCATTAATTATTCTTATATCCAGGTTGCACAGCAGTCAACTAAGAATATTACTAAAAGATATACATACAGATCCAGGATTGTCGTTTAGGAATGGCTTGACCGCGTTTTTTGTTTGCACACAATATTTAAATTGATGACAATAGTACACATTATTACCCAAGGCAAGTAATGTGTCCAAAAATTAACCAAAATAGTATCAAGTACACTTCGATTCGTTACGGAAGAACTCAGATTCTTTGGGTGGGCTTAAGACTTACTTACTTTATTAATCAATGCCCGCGTATGAGACACAAATAATTATCTAATGTTCTGTAATACCATTATGACAACAGGGCCTCAGCGGTTAACACCAAACTCGATCTTAAATTCTTAACCAACTGATAAAAAAATGTAATTATAAAAACACCAGCCTATTATTAACCCACTGCAAGACAAAATAATGCCTCTTCTCATACAGAGAAGGCACGATAATTGATCACCACGCTTGCTCAAGGCGGATTGGTGACTTCAGACTTATCAACAGTCCAGGTTTCCTCACGCTGTCAGATAATAAATGATATTCACCAAAAACAAAATAACAGTGGACGTTTGTTAGTTCATCAAAATTAATTATGCATAAACATAAAAGTAATGATGAAGTCATTCGCTAAAACTTAAGCGTGGGAAGAGCGTTACTTGATGTATGCAGAACTTGTCTTATAAATATGTTAATTAGTAATACATTACAATAATGATCCTGTGTTCCAACAGTTTAAAGACACAACTTCTGTAAAAAAAAATTGGTAGGTACACCCACATTTTGCTAGTATGTTTAAGTCCAATATAGTAGGGGGTGACCTTATTGCCATTAGCCAGGCTGCTACTGTGAAATTCCTGATGGATAAACCCTCACAAGCACGATATTTTTCTACTAACTGTAAAATTAGATGAAACCAAAGAATTTATCACTTGTGCAGGTGTATTACGTTCATAGACAAATCTCAAATGAAAAAAAATTAAAGCTTTTATTCTCGTATTTTTTTTCCACAAAGACGGCTCAGTCACCGGCACCTTAATTACACTTTATGTAAAGAGCAGGGGCGTAGCTACCGCCGTATCTGCCGTATCAATTATACGGGGCCCCTGGCCTACGGGGGCCCCCAAGGTGCGTAAGCAAAAATTAATAAAAAAGTCCCAAAGAAGTTTCTCGAAATTAAAACTGATAAAAAATTATTAAAGAACTTCTATGGGACAGTAACGCCTGTCAGACCTGTCACTATTGTCCATAGAGGCAGAAACTTAAGAAAAACTAAAGTCATCATCAGCTATGAATGATTTAATTAATTGGTTTGCCGAAAAAGAAGCAAGGAGAGTTAATATTTAATTTGAATTGTTTTTAAAAATATGACAGATAGATAATTATGATGAATAAATATTTCTTTTAATTTTATGGAATCATTTTTTTCTTTTTTGAGAAATCTTTACCCTTTCTAAGGGCCCCCAAACAAATTTTTATACGGGGCCCCGCCAAGGTACGCTACGCTTCTGGTAAAGAGAAGAAAACGGAAGACCTTAGCAACCACGAAGGAATAAAAAACAACATTCTACAACATACCTAGCAAGAACATAACTTGCTAATTCTTGTGTTGTAACAAAGATAAAATTGATCTAAGTACGTTAGGATGTACATATTAAGACTCTCCGGTCTTTACTGGTTTATTTGCATAAAATACTTGTGCTTGACCAGATAGTATTGAGAAAGATAACCTACAGTGTTATTCTGTAAGATTCTGGCTGTATGAATGTATGTGAAGCTTGATACGAGCTGTCAATTCATTAACATTTATTGGATGTACAAAAAATAAAATCCTATATTCACATTCACAGAATTCTACACAACAGCACTGCAATTTTTTCATAGATATTTCCGAGGTGTACATACAATTTTAACATAACAAACATAATCTACCGTTGTTACCTATAGTAAGTTACTCTAATTAACTAACTAACTTAGATTTTTTATTTGTTTACAGGTAATGAATGCAGTTTGTCAAAATCCACACAGCTACAAAGCAGTAAAAATATATAGTTACTTAATATTTTAGCTATTGAAAACAAGTTGGAAAAGCAAAAAGGTATTTTTATGTTTTTATGTGTAGTCGAACGACTTCTTAAGTAAATAACAAATCTAGATATATCTAGAAACTTAGTATTATTCTTAAAAACTAAGTATAACTACTATAAAACTTGTTTCTAATTAAAGTTTTAATTAAAACTACATAGTCTTTACATTTAACCAACTAGCAAGTAAACCTAGGAATGTCTGTATAAATTAAACATTGAATCCCAGTACCAGAGATAGAAAAAAAAATGGAGTTTTTCCCAATGACCCATGACGTCACACAACGGGTGCGTTCATAGTTTAGCATTGCGTTCTTATGTATTTTAACGCTTTTCAACGTTAATTGGTGCGTTCAATTTTGGCGCCATGCGACAGACGTTCTGGTTTTGGTTAATTTTAAACATTCTATGAATTCTGTGATGTGTGTTCTGAGAATAAATCTAGTTTACTAAGAGAGAGAGAGAGAGAGAGAGAGAGAGAGATACATTATTTTGTGTAACACAACACCTTAGACTTATATACTTACCACCAGCTTTTGTCAATGACTTCGACCGCTTTACGACGTAGGTATTTCTAATCCTAAATTTTTCGGTAATGAATTATGGCACATACCACTCAGGGATAAGTGAAACAATTTCCTGAATCGGACGAGTAGATTCAGAAAATAGCCCGTTAGAACAAAAAAAAATAAAAAAAAAAATATTTAAAATGGTAATTACGATTAGAGGTTAAACATCTTACTAGGTAATTTATTTTCTAGGTAATTAGTTTAGAATGAAGCAGTCGACTTTGATAGACGAAAATTGAAAAAAAAAAGGTTAATACAGAGAAAAACAAAAAAAAAGTAACCAATAAATCACATGCTTGCTGATTCCAGTTACCGGCAACAAATAATACTATTTCATACTCTATAACTATTTGTTTATGCAAATGCTTTTGCACTTTTGTTAAAACAAATTGTTTAAAACGTACAACGAAAAGCGGGCCCTTGGAAGACTTTCTAAAGTTTGCAAAACTAATTCACAAGTCGCCCTGAGGTACGGAAAAACGTGAGATAGGAATCAACATCCATGATTTGATGTGAGGATGTTATACAAAATGGTATGAAGGGAGAGAAGGCACAAGCATTAATATATTGAATACTTTTTTTTGATAAATTAATAATTAAGAAAATGTTACCTTAAATTATACTTAGATTAAGTTAGCTTGCATGCATAATTATATAGGTCCTCTTCCTTCTTTATGTTTTGCTGTGCCCGACAGGGTCCACAATTGTTACAACCAATGTTTAACAATCGTGTGAATAAAGTTATTAGGTGGTAACACCTAAGCTTATACATTGTGGAATTCAATAAATGATTGAGTATTGAGCATTGATCACCACGCTTGCTTAAATCGGATTGACGATTTCAGACTTTATTAATTATCAGGTATCCTCACAATGTTTTCCTTCATCGGTGTCAGTGATGTCCAAGATAAACTTACATATGAATTGGTACTTTCTCGGTATCGAACCCACATCCTCTGGCATGTGAGACGGGCGCCTTAACTAGTGGGCCATTACGCCACGATTTTAAAGTGTAGTCATAAGATTTATTTTTCTTTTCGTAAAACATTGTCACAAAATGTTTTATTCTTTAGGTTTAATATTTATACCCAGGTACGATCAACGATAAAAATAATCGCAATGATAGGAAAACCATCTTATCTACCAATTAAGTTTTTAGACTATGTTTGTTCATACTAATTATCGTATATCAATTACCATTTCTCTTAAATTTAATTAATGGTTTCATTCCAATTCCAAATCTTTTATCAGTGCATCGAATGTCACATTCATTCGTTAAATTAAATCAATTACCATCCGCCATTGGAATGTTGTCTAATTTAATTAAAAATTCACGCTAATTTATGGTCTAAAGTTAATTTATTATTTCAACCGAAAATAAATTTGTACGACGCAATAAAATCTTCGGAAATGGATAAACAGTTTAACACAGCAGTCGAAAGATAATAATTAATGGTAATTACCAAAAATACACCGTGTCGCGACCAACGGATCCTGCCTCCTGTGTAATTTGGGACGCGCGCGTTGGCGGCCATCTTCTAACTTTATCCTTCATCAGAATTCCTATTTTGAAATTGGAATCGAATGCGGATAGATTGACAGTGGTGTTGGCACCATTTTGTAATGATACCAGCCTTTGGCCGCGACTTTTATCGGGAACCGCATGTTTTTTAGGGATTGTAATTAGCCTTTGTTCTACTCCAGGCTATAATGTGTGCTAAATTTCATGCAGATCTGTTTAGCCGTCCTGACGTGATTGAGCACTAAACATCTATTCATCCAAGCTTTCGTAGGTATCATCCATCCATCCATTCAAAATAAGTAAGTAGTAAGATGGGTAATGTCGAGATGTTTTATGATGTTTATGAAAACATTTCGACATTACTCTACATAATTTCAAAATTAGCTGGGTTTTAGAAATATTATGTTGAGCGATTGCTAGTAGTACGTAGTACCATGTAACATAGAAGTCTTCAACAGCAGTATATCAAAAGTTAACTATTTCAGTAAAGATTTAGATTTAGGCTGGGACCAGAGAGGGATAAGCCATCGTAATCTATAGCTTACTTTCTCTCTTGAGTTGACCAATTAATGATCTTGTAAACATGATTTAGATCGTTAAAAAAAAAGAATATATTCGTGTAACAGCTGCTGTTGTCATCTGCATGTGTTAATATTCGTTAGTAGATACAGACCGCGGTATTTTGTTTCCATTTTTAAATACCTACCTAGCAACATTTTTCAGTTAAACTAAAAAGTATGTCTATTCCAGGCAGTCTATTCTAACTCGCAAGTCTTTATTGTTTCTATGACTAGTGGCAGCATAGACAAGTCGTTCCATAAACAAAACAAACGCCTTTTAAAGAAAGTTAATACCATGTTTTTGTTCAGTTTAACGCTGCGCATTTGGACTCTATATTTACGAACTTTTTGAATTATGAATACCTAGTGATGGGATTGTGTTACGTATTTTTGTCGATATATTGCTTGTCAAGTTTCTGTTAATAAAATTATCAACATAAATATTTCTTATTTAAATAATATTTCGTAAAAAACATAATTTAAAAATTAATGCCAAACGACAATAATTTGTGCGATTATTGAAATTTAATGACTCGCTTGCTTTGGTTGCTACCAGGAATAAAATTATCTAACTAGGTCAAGCTGAACATTATAGACTTAGTAATAATTTATGTGAAACTTATTGACCTAATTACAAGATGGGTGATACGACCTTTACTTTTGGATGTTGTCAACTGTAAAGATGATTGATGTGATTAAAAACACTTATACAGAAGCTAATCGCGGCTCAAATAGTAGGCATTCCTTTATGGTTACTGTGGCCATTGAGCCTAGCTCTTATCTTGATGACCGACTTGTTTAAGGCATGTTTCTGATATTACTCTCGCCTCGGTGTTGGAAAGGACGGGCCCTTGTAATAAAGTAAGTGGGTCAAAAGATGTATTGCGACTGTATTTTGTTATTTTTATGGTGAATTGTCGGAGGTATTTTGTTTACGACGCTTTTGTTTAAGGAAACTTGCTTATTTGAATATTTGTGGCTAAAGAATTGTTGCTTATTTCTTAAGACTCAGAATAAAAAACAACAAGTACGTTTTTTGGAGAGCAATATTTTTATGTGTTGAGATTTTGCTTCCCCCTAGACATTAATCACTATTAAAGCATTTCTTCAATGCTGAATAATCTTAATTTAGCGTTACTGAGACAACGTAACTGTTAAAAAACATAAGTCAAGTGTTCAAAACCATATTATTTGATCCTGAAAGTGTTCTAAATGCAGATGAGGCGGCATTGTAGTGAGAGGCAGTAAGATTATCGTGAACACGTGTGTGAGCAAACGGCGCGGGCGCAGGATATTATGACTCGCTTTTATTTTATGTACTCCTTGGAGTTTAGTGATGGAGGGTGTCGATATTAGAGAATGCAATATATATTTTTTTTAATTGAAAAATAAATTTTGCTAGGTATCGTTACTTTTTTTTCGGTTAAGCATCGAAAGAACTGTGTATAAAAAGGATGCAGAAAGATGATGAGAGAAAGAAGATGCAGATGATGATTTTGCATGCAGCAGTGTTGCCTTGCACTGGCATCTGCTTTAAATTAATTGAATCTAACCAATTTTTCACAGTACATAATACATTTTAAACATACTATACCAGTATTTAATATAAAAATTTTCTAACGGTCGAAATCCACGTTCTAAAACAAGTTTTCTAATTAAAGTGTCACGCCATCATCTCGAGTAATTACAATAACAAAAGTGTCTATTGTAACATAATTTACGATCCACGATTGTCCTCGAGAGTAATTACACTTTAAACATTACAACTGCACCTGACATCAGGTACTTACCTACTTATACGTATAAGTACCTACATTATTCTAGCAAAACCATAGGTCAGTCATAAACGTGTAACAGAATAAAAGTCAAGCAAAGGAATTACAGTTATCGGCCTACAAAACACGAGTATCGATAAATCTGTGCGATTTATCGACTGGTTCACAGCCGGCTGCCAGTGCGATATGACAAGAGGTCAACGCCCTCGGCCGACTGCGTTTAGTAAGTGCGTATGCGTTGGGTGCATTCGATTTTTCTTTCTTAAAAAATAGGGCTGCTATGAGATTGAATTTTGTTATAAATTGTATTAATTATAAAATAATAATAAAAAAAAATGTTAAATATCTTTATACTGTAGTATTTATACGAATAATAAAAACTAAGGAAGTCATAAAAAAAATATGAAGTCATGTTTAAATTAATGTTACAAAAAAGCATTACGATATTTCGTGATTAAATCTTACGAAGCAGCATTTTAGTATTTTAAAAGATGTATTTTTAATTTCTGTTTAGTGTTTTTTAAGGTTTTATCGCGGCATCCTTGACTTAATACCAGGATTGATATTCCATTAAACTTGGAGCAAAGCAATGCTGAAATAATTATTGACTATAGCATATATAATAATAAAACCAGCCTATTACTGTCCCACTGTAGGGCAAAGGCCTCTCTTCTCATACAGAGAAGGCACCGGCATTGATTGCCTCACTTACTACAGTTATTTTTGTAATTTGACGTTACAATACAATTTAAAAACATACCTACTTATAGTAGTCTTCTTTTCGTAGCAATCTTCGTTATTCAGTGGAATTCAATTTACCCTGAAGTTGAATTAATTCCAACTTTATTCAAAGTGGTTCACATTCATAAATGCTTTCTCTTTGAATTCCACCTTGCTTACTCAGATTACAGTTTTTAGATACAAAATCCGCAATTTTTTTAAGAATGTAATAGCCAGTTACACTTGCGCCATCAAGTTATTAATTTAACGATGACGTATCCTTTATTTAAATCGATTATGCCGTTCAGTAGTTACGAGTGGACATAGGAACGGAATAAATAAGTACTAAATACATACAGGTCAAACCCATAGGGTTATGTGTTATCCTTTTGAACTTCGCCGCATGCGGGTAAAAAAAAAAACATTTTTTTTTAAATATTTTTTGTATTGGCAAGGTAAAGGCTTGAAAGCCATAAGTCTAACCAAGGTAACAAGATGCATCTATTAATTCTAAAATTAATGATCATCGCCATTGATTTAATCAATCAACGAGAGGTGATCAGGCGTGGGTCTGATGACTTGTCTTCCAACGACCTTCGGGGTGACCTCACAAGCACTCCCAATTGACTGTTGGCAATATATTATTAAAATAGTGAAGGTTGTATCTTGAAATATGTGATTAAATCAAAGTTAGATTTGTTGTGCAAAGAATCTAGAATTAATTTGTCTTTAAATTGCATTATAGGTCGCTTTACTTGATTTAGTTTTGTAATCTTACTTATATTCGAGAATTGAAATCAATTTACCTTTATAAGCAAGGTTGAATGCGCACTTGTATTAAAATTATCGTTTTCGGGGTTAGCAGTGTTCCCACCTTATTTAAAAATATCTTTGGTTAGAGATTGAGCTTTAAATGTAAAGTGACTATTTTACAATAAGGCTGACGTATCTTGGCTGTCCTGAAATTAGCTAATTAGCTGCACAGTAGAAAAATTCTGTCCTAAAAGGTCCATTGCGCAGCCAAATAGCTAACTTCAGGACCGGCGATTTCAGACCTATATTATCTATAACTCCAGGTGATCTCACGATGTTTTTCTTCATCGATGTCAGTTATGTCCAAGATAAACTTAAAAAAGCCCCTAGCCTTACATTTATTTGTTAAAAAACGACAAATAAATCACTGTTTTCTTGAATAACACCGTCTTTAAAACCATCTTCAAATTCCTCATTCGGTAACTAACATTCTTGTAGTCAAGAATCGCCCCTTGCTATTCATCGTCAGTCGTCAGCAACTACAGTTACATCACATTGACTTACAAAGTGGAAAACGTCGTTAGTGTTTGTAACAGGAAATCTTAATTAGCTATTATAATTACAAGCCTTTTTGCTGTTAGGTCCTGAATGACAAAAACAGGCTGTCTAGTAATCTGGTAGGGGGTATGCGTCTAGCTATGGACGTCTTGTGGTGATGATGATGATATTTCAGCCATGAATATTACTAGCAATTCCTCTCAGTTCCATCCGCGTTTTTTGATTCCTGCTCTGCTCCAAGGGTCTACATGCGTCGATATTTCCGAACGCATTCGACCTTAATTTCTTCAAAGTAAGAGTGAACAGGCTTCTTCTGTGTGCTCACTCCATCGTAGACTTTGTCTCTGTCATCTCTGACCTGTAGGCTTACTCTTGAACAAAATCGGGAATGAGATTGGAATCGACATTACATGTAGGTACATCCGATCCAGTTTTCATTCCAATAAATATAAGAAGACATTTATTTATAGAATTAACGTGTTATTTAATATTTTAAAATTTGGTGATTTACGTTTTCATTTGTATGGCAACCTCATGTCAATCGCTGTAGTCAAACATGCAGTCGATTCCAATCTCATTCTCGATTTTGTTCAAGAGTAAGCCTACTGGACTAGAGTCGCGAGCAAACCCACCTGGCATTAAAAAAAAAGCTCACATTGGCTGGTTACTTCACACTCTTAACCTAAATTGACCTAAATAACGTTGCATCTACAAGGTTGAGCTACATGTGGTATTGTGGTATTAATAACTGCATCTGTGGTCACATTGTGCCTTTAAACAGTACGCTTTTATACCGAATATTCAGTTGTAACTTAAAACCTTTATCATAACTTTCAGACTTTATGTTAACCGTTATTTGATATTCCGTGGTTCTTTTTTTGGTCAATTTGAATGTTCAACGTTGCAGGCATAACAGTATTTGTGGACTGCCTTTAAAATTTGTGTTTCTTTTTAGCTAATTGTCTAATAATTGTACATAACGGGTGTAAAAAGAAATTTAGCCGGAAGTTACATGATATTTCATACTTTGAGACCATTTTCTTGTTCTGGAACATACATGGAAACCTTCTAGTTAAGGAGACATGGAAGGTCTAACTTTTTACGAATTACTTTTATAAGTTAGTAGACCCACATTTCGCCAGTTAAGTATAAGTCCCATGTAATAGGGGCGAGCCTATTGCCATCAACCGGGCACAAATCCAGACTCCGCCACTGCCGCCGCCACGCGCTCCGGTGTAGGTACACCTCTGCCTAACCCTTCGGGGGTTACAGGCGTGATGTTATCTTAAGTTTCAACGTTCCAACTTACCTTTAGATACCCATACAATACAACCCCTTAAAATTACTTAGTTTGATTGATAGGCAACATGCGTAATTAATGGCTTTGTGATGAATCTTTTCCAGCAAAAGGAAATTTAAATGTAAGTATTATGTTTTTGAAGTTAAATGTCAGCATACCGTTATAAGTCTTGACTATGCCAAGCTTCCTTTTACTAGGTTTATATCCAGCCTTATTTTAGTGAAACGCAGCGCTATTAACAGTTCATAGTCCATTGCTAACTTTACGTCCATAACTCATGAAAATGGTCGACCCTCGGCAGTATTTCATTCATAAAACTTGTTAGCACGTCACACAAAAACACGTCACGATTTTAAGAACTCGTACTCAATCTACCGTTAAATTCGTCATCTAAGTTCTTATTTCTACGCTTTAGAGTCTAAAATCGCGTGCGAAATGTGTAATATTACGTAAATAATAGAAGTGGTGGTGTTTAATTGGTATTATTTTGCCTTGTTCGTGATTCACTGAGTCAGTTGCTCGTGTAACGCAAAGAGGACGAGTATCGCACGTCGCCATTTTTGTTTTATTTTTTTTTAAACTCGGCGTGTGTTGACATGTGCCTTTATTCGTTCAGTATAATTCTGAAATAGTGCTTGCATGGTGAACGTTTTGTGTTTTTAGTAAGACATTTTTATTGTGGGTGATTGGTGTTGAATTAAAAGGATTTTCTGCATCTCAGTGTTGTTTTATAGGTATGTTGTTATTTTATTTTAAATATTTACTACGACTAGGATATAAATATTTTAAATGGTTTGTTTATTACCACTTCAACTAATTGCAGGTACGTAAAATTAAATACTTAGTCATCCAATGGTGATGGTCTAATTAAAACAATAGAATTATATTATGTTGGAAAATATTTTCATTCTTGTTTGTTAGGTATATTCATTTAAAATATTTTATTTATAACTTGTGGAAATCATAGATGAAAATGCAACATTTAATTTAATTTAATTTGAACCATCAATTTAATTTTAACATTAAATTCTATTTTTCATAAAAATAAAA
Organism: Hoplodrina ambigua; assembly: GCA_949774945.1. Classification (NCBI taxonomy): domain Eukaryota; kingdom Metazoa; phylum Arthropoda; class Insecta; order Lepidoptera; family Noctuidae; genus Hoplodrina; species Hoplodrina ambigua. Next base: position 3,914,596 of record OX458990.1, read on the forward strand.
AAAACAAAAAAAAAACCTCAAACGGCGTAAGTATAGTACCCTTTCAGGTAACTATATTTTCGAGCCGTTTGGGGTGGAAACTCTCGGGTCGTGGGGTCCGTGTGCCCATGGCCTTTTCAAGGAGTTGGCCAAACGATTGGTTGATTCTTCCCGTGACCCAAGGGCTGGTTTTTACCTTGGCCAGAGGTTAAGCATTGCCATTCAACGTGGCAATGCGGCCAGTCTTTTGGGCACATTTCCAGTAGACAGCGATGAGGATGAATTTTTTGATGCCATTTAATTTTAGTTTCTCTTTTTTTTATATTCTGGTTGTTTTTTATTTAATTTTATTATTAAGCTTGTAAATATTGTATATATTAATTATAAAATAATTGATTTTTCATAAAACCTACCACTTTGTTTTGTTAATCATAGAGGATTGCAAATAGTAGTTTTAATTTCGTAAGTTAAAACCGTTATCGCGATGCAGTTGATCATGTTGATAGATTAATCCGGGAATGCGATGAGTTTCGTATCAGCTCAGTACCGGCTTCTCGGTACCAATCTAGTACCGTTATATGTCAACAACACGGAGGCTTGACAACTACGCAAAGATGACAAGCCCTATATTCTCTTGATATGTAGTTAATAGCTAAGTATGAAACGTATGAATTAAAATACAATCATCTGAAATAAGATGATATACCTAGTAAGATTTGAAACGTCATAACCATACTAATATTAGGTCCTATAAATACGAAAACAACTCTGCCTGTCTGTCTGTTACGCTTTGACCACTAAACCACTGAACCGATTTGGATGAAATTTGGTACAGGGTAAGTTTGAACCCTAACAAAGGACATAGGCTGCTTTTTAGCCGACTTCGACTTCGTCTGCGTCCGTGATAACCGATATTTACCTGAATTCGTGAGCAAAAGCTAGAAAAAAATATTTTTCATATCTGAGGCGTTGCAAGAAAATATTTTAAAGAAAACATATTTTTTTCAGCAAATCATTGGATTTATTGCGGGGTTATTGATCTTGATCTATCGTGCTGTCTATTTAAATGAGCATCCTTGATACTAGGGCTTGTCTTCACAATTTTTCTTTCTGAAATATTCATATTGTCAGTATAAGTCACATTTCCCCAAGTAACATTTTTTTTTTGAGAATTTCTGACAAATTATCCGTTAACAGTTACCATTCAAGTAGGTATACGCTTTGCTACTTAGTTTACACATAACAAATTGTTTAGGCTATTAGCGGTCAAAGACATTTCCCGCGGAAGTTTTGTCGGATTTAAGTATACGGCATTTAGTATAACTCTGTGTCTTAATAGGCCTCCCAAGAGGTGGACTGGCGACCTGGTAAAGATAGTTGGAAACCACTGGATGCGGGCAGCGTAGGGCCGGTCATTATGGCTAGCTTTAGGGGAGGCTTATGTCCAGCAGTGGACGTTGGAGTCGTTCGGATGATATGATGATGTTGAGTTGGGTTTACACCATTAACCAATAAGACGTAACTTCTTTAAAGAAAGACTTTATTTTAGCCCTGAAAACCCGATTAATTTTCAATTTACTGTAAAATTAGTTTTGTGGCTTTGAAATCAATAAATAGTTAGTCAATTGAGTTGCCAAATGAGTGAAGTCACAGTTCGATATCGCCATACTTAATCTGTGGAAAAATCGCATTTTGACAGGTCTTAAAAAGTACGTCAATTGATTGGTGGTGTCAGCTAGCTTATTGTCTTCTCTCATTTAGTAAAAACTTATGTAGGTATTTAGCCACAATTAACCGACTTCTTTTGTAATTTTTTTTTTGTGGTACTTTATTATAAAGAGTTTATGATTCACGTCAGTTGGGTGGTTAGTTACTAAGCTTTATTTCATTTGTTATCGTTTGTTTGTGGTTTTCAACAAAATTTCCATGTCATATTAGATACTTATTATGTACCGTTTTCCTTAATATGTAATGAACGAAAAAAATTGTTTAACTATATTTAATAGGCACCTACTTCATAAAACAAACGAGGCAAAGCGTGTTTAATAAAAACTATTTACGTAAAATACCGTTTCTAGCCTTTATAAACTAGCATATGACGTCACCGCCATGGAAGGTAAAATAACGATTAATACTCGTTTCCCACATGAGGTCATCACAACACTATGTACATACTTAAGGTAACATATAAGATTACCAACTTAATTTGACATTCCATAGTGGCGCTGCTTGTTAAGACATGAAGCAACGAGGTGTGAATTTTAGTACATTTTTTTTAGTTCCATATTTCGCCACGTGTTATGTTAACTTGGGTGATTGTTACTTGTAGACCCTAGTAGAGTGAGTTCAAATTACATTGTTTGTTTACCAAATCTCGTTGTTTCTGTTCTATTGGTCATAGACTAGTAAATGTTGACGTACACTGATATATTTCTTGGTAATGTGATAAACGTCTTGCCTCCGAACAGCGCCATGGAATTGTAGGTGTATCAAGAAGCTATGATCCTGTTTGAATATTGTTATTATGACTCATTGTATGACATGTGTAGTAGTACCTACCTACAACACTTAAGTACGAGTAGGTACTACCTGTTACTGGTTAGTGATTCACTATAATCAAATAAATTATTAATAAGAAAGCAATATAATGAATGTAACGTATCGAAGATTATGATTTAATAAATATGATTACTATGTTCTATTGTAGATGTGCAAATTAATTTTGAATTTAACGCTAAAACAAATTCAGAAACAATTCAAAGAGTATAATTTTATTGAATTCAATCCTTATTCAAAATAATCGCAACAAAAACAAACGTAAACGTCAAAATATAATTATATGATGTTAAAGTTAACCGCAGTTTACATAAGACACGACTAGGAAAGCCTAGCTTCCTTATTGAGGTGTACACTATTGTCTGACGGCTGATGCAACCGGCCCCTCAGGGAACCAGATATTAACTGCCTGGGTGGGCCTGGATAAACCTAGCCATGTATCTAAGCGGATTTCTTAATATACCCGTGGTAATCCTTGAGATTTTTGAATTTATGGTCGTTACAGAGGTGGAATCGTTAAAGTCTTTAACCTCTTTAGACCAGAAAAAAATGATTGATTCAACTGTCAAAAAAAGGAGGGAAAAAATTTTAGAGATGTAGCGTGGTTTAACATTAGTCAATGGTCGATTTTATTACATAGTACAAAATGATTCTGTGATTTTAACTTAGATACTGTTTTGATGTTATTTCCATTTTTTTGCCCGAAAATTGACTCACATAATTATATGGAATTAATTTATTTAATTCTTGAAATTAAAAACGAGTATTGAATAGACAATAAAACGTTTGTCGTGTAGCAGTGATGACGTTATTACGATCGCGTTATTAAGTGATATTTTATTGATTAGTCAGTCAGTCGCCATAAAAGACAAGTATCTAGCATATTCAATTCCCAGAACTGATTGAAAATCATGTAACATTACCATTACATCAATCAAAATGATAGTAGGCACGTTGTAATAAAACATAGTATGTCAGTAGTATCATAAAACGAGCATTTATTATTATCGTACGATGACATTAAAACCTCGGAATTATGTATCGTGTACGCGTTGACATCCTGCTAAATTGATACGGAAATGTAAACTTTATTGCTAGGAAGTTATGGTATAGATGTGTTGATGGGGCTGATATGAGTCACATTTGTTTCCAAACAATCGTTTAGTTCTAGACATCCAGGCACTATCAAGATATCATACTGTTTGTAGCGACTATAACAATGTCCTCGTGTTTAGACTCTGATGTACTGAATGCAGATTAGGCAATCAAGTTTTTATATTGATGAAGTAAGCGTAATACGATTATACCTGTTTAACCTGTCAGAATGATGACCTTTTGTCAGAAAAATAAATTAGTCAGCAAGAAACCTTGGTGATGGACATTCTATTTTTATACTCAATTCTACTTTAGTCTACTCGAATACAGACTAACCATGAGAATATTTTTTTGGTTAAGATTGACACGTTCAGTCAGAATAAAACCAGATAACAAAGGCGAGTTTTTGTTGAAATATCATTCAAATAACATTTACAGCTGTAACCTTTAAAATACACGTTTTCGACGTTCAAAATTCCGTGCAAATAAATAACCATTGCATCATAATAGAACGCGTAATCGATTACAGCGATAGACTAAGATGCATAGTCGATAGTGGCACATCTCTAGATATCAGATGTTTGTTTGGCGGGTAAACGTGAACTAGTTTCGCAATGCGTCTTGGTTGAGTAGGATTTCCTTTGGGCGATGTTTATTACGTCTATTAAAGGAAATTAATTATGAAATCTTTGAAAACCGGTTAATTATGAAGAGCTTGGCGTTTTTACTATCCATGTCGCGATACTTTCATAGTTTCATAGTAGGTTTAAAACTGATAACAGTACTTCAACAAGTTATTTTATCGATTTCACACATTTGCCTAATCAACCTTAATTGTAAGAATTTTTAATGATTTATTTACGATTAAAATGCTTTAACGGCTTAACACTAATGTCACAGATAAATAAATCGATTTTTTAATGTCAAAATCGTTCGGAAATGGTGTCAAGCTTTTACATTATTCAAATTATTCGTTAAAAATTGCCTTTTGTGGAAGAAACGGCACTTTGCACTTAGCTTGAACTAATTAACATAAAATTATACTTAAATCTTCATAAATTAAGGTTATAGCTAATGGATGTATGTAGTAATTTTATTGATTTGAAACGTTTATCGTTAAAATTTTACTCGATATATTAGACCTCGGGTAAGCTGTACTTAGACATTAACAATTTATTTTGTCTTTCATAATAATCAGGTAAATAGTTACATAATGGTTTATTTTGATGATAACCACAACTTTACTGTTACTAAATTACGGTCATATTGATACAGCCGCAATATTAATTTGAAAGTGCATAACAGATTTTTGTAACTGTTCATTCATTAGATTGTGGGCGGTTTATGTCTACAACTAATAAGCATCGCGACGTGAAATCGAAAAAGAATTAACGGATGATCGCCAAAGCGAAAGATTACTTTTAGAGTCCGACTGTTGATTGGAAAAACAGAAAAGAGCGGGCAATGGCATCGATAAAATGTTTTTTTTTTTTGAAATTGGGTCATGATAACAATGAAAATTTGAGTGGATTAATTAGCTTTCATAAATTCAAGATATTAGATTTTTGGCAAAGTGTGTTTTCTCCTAAAAATAATATACGCAACACATTTTGCTTACTCCAATGAAAGTAAATATTTATCAAATTAACATTTATTGTTTTTACTATCAAAACTTTAGGTTATCTATGTTGAAAAAAAAAACAGTTCATTAATGTGTCTGTCGGATTAAAAAGTTAAATTCAAACCTAGTTAAGTGGAATTTCCGGAATGTTCGGATTTCGAACGTCTTGACATGTGTCACTGAAGTATTTTGGCGGGAACGGCTTATGCATGGCGCCAAATAGAATTGATACTTAAAAATCTAGCCGGGTCACGTTTTGGAGATATCTCTTGGAAATTGGGTTTATTTAAATTCTTTTTACATGGATTTGACGGAACCTACTTTTGAATATATTTCGGACTCTGACAACCATTAAGTAGCTTCATCTTTGCATTATGGTCAGCAATGAAGGATCTGGAAACAAGAAGAAATTTCAGTGAGAACACAAAGTTAACTACCTACCTAAGCGAAACTAAAACTTACCCACTTAAAAAATACCTTAGGTACTTGATTACAATTAAGTAGCACTTAAAAAACATTGCAATCGCTAAGACGCGCCATCATCGTAGACCTGACTCCGTCAACTAACAGTAAATTCGACTAGATCATGAATATTCATTATAATTTTATTGGACTGGCAACACTGACCGATAGGACTGGCATGTGTACTTCACTTGCGTATTTGACATTGAGTTGAGTGCAGTTTTCACCGTTCTTACAAAGTAGCAAGTTGAAGTTCTACTTACTACTAAGTATTGGATAGCTTTCGGAGTGTAGTATTAGCTTTCCTATACATAGTTCACTGCTATTTTGCTAAGATTTTAATATAAAGTTTTGTTATAGATATAATAAGCTTTGGTATTTTATTTAAAAAATGTTATTGTAAAATATTTAAACATTTTCTCTATCCTTACTAAATAATTACCTCCTTGTAATAATTATTCCTCATAAATCTGACAATCATAATTATATAAGAAGGATTTCTCTCATCAAATCACACGGATACTTCCAAATATTTAACACACAAACAAACAAAAAACTCTTCAGCTGTATAGGTATCGCTTATTAGATCTGTTATTTTTAACTTTAATCAATTAGTATCGAGTACGCGGAAGAAAATACTTGAAATAATGTATCTTGCACTATAAATAGGGTTTCCAAGAGAAGACAATTTGCCGCGGTTTCTTGATGGTTAGATTTTTTGTGCCTGTCAACACCGAGGCACAGATTAAATAGGGACTGCAGTTTTCCACGTAGGTTTTGCGAAAGCAGTCTTTAAGTTTATTGCTAGGAATCGATTAGCTAACTTGGTGGTATACATCGATTAACATTTTAAACAATGCGCAAAAATTCAGGGCCATTAAAAAACGTATGGGGAGCGCCTGTTCGCTTTCATGCAAGTCAGTCACGAATCACGACTACGTTTTTTGAAAAAATGTTTCTTCACACCAAAGAATAAAGCAATTTTGCTAGGATTACTTCTGCATTGTGGTTGGTAGTAACTACCTATTTAAATAAAAGGAAAGTTTTATTTGCAGAAACTGCATTAGGTATGCTTATTCCTAAAAACTATGCAAATATTTCAAGTGCTGTTCTCTAATCATACTTGCAAAAAGGTGGTCCGCATCGTAAAGAATTCACCAATGAGTACATAAGGTCTTGTCCCAGTAAACCTCACTATGTATGCACTATGGTAACCTTACATATGGCGCTGCGTGGCGCCGGCACCGCGCAGGCGCCGTCGCGACGCGGAAAACGAACAGCTGTTTGCTCCCGCGTCAACCATCTTGCTTTTTTACGGCCAACTAGAAAAATGAGATTACTTTACTTTTCAATCGCTTTATATTTATGTAGTACCTACTTACTTAGATCTTTTCCCATGATTTAAAAAGAAAATCTGATATTTGCGTGTGAATTGATTATAATTTCTCTTGAATAGTATTAAGTACCTATTTTCTACTTTTATGGAAGTAATTTATTTTAATTATCAACCATTTACAGGTTTTATTACATTGTGTCCTCGTCAATACTCATAAGCTTAAGGCTTTGTTTATCAAATCGAAGAAACTCATAGTTTCAGACTTTCCCTCCATTTTTCCTGCCATAGACAACTTACGATCTGTCATTACACCATAAACTAAATGCCATAGAGCACACCCATCTCATTGTTTGTGCTTCGCAGGTTGTCCCTGCAAACGTATGCTTTCACTTTTATGATATGCTATTATGACATGTACTTACTTTTAATCGAGGCATATTGTACCTAAGTGCCTTGTTCGGTACAGAGAGGTCGCGAGTTCAGTACCCGGGTCGAGTAAACATGCTTGAGTATTGCTCGGTACTGTGATTTATGACATGACAGCGATTACATGGAAATTACCTGCTGATGGTAAGGAAGCGGTGGGATTAAGGTTTAGATTATTCTAATGTTTAATAAAGTTAGCGTATTTCTACAAAGTTCGTTTGACATTTGCACCTTTGTTTAACATTTTAAGCGATTGGTAGAGAATTCTAAAGAATATAATATTTATGATGGCTTCAAGATACTTTTGATATATTACGTTGTTTTTAGACAAACGCCCCCCAAGTCTTCGGTTCTGTTTTGTAGGCCACTTGAACCCATTAAGATTACAGAACTAAAATGAGTATTCAGTTTTATCTTAAGATAAACAAATAGTTATATTTATTTGTTTAAAATTTTTGAGTTGGTAAAGTCCTATTTTGAATATCGAATCCAGTATTTGTGGTGTTCCACAGACTGAATTCTTATATTTTTTCTGTACATTAGGCTATCGGTAGTGGTGCATATTTCCGTCCAGCACGATATAATTTTTATTTTTTTCTGATTAAATACCATTTTTTTTGTTTTGGGCGTGTATAAACAGTTTTTCTTCCTATACTTTTCCGGCAAAGTGTGACTGCAAAATATTATTACCAATATGCATATTAAGTATGGCCCGATCATATTTAAAATATGGCTACAATTATTGTATTCGGCATTTTCGATCCTATATTATAAAATAGTGTTTGATTAATTAATGTAAACACGATACAATAAAGGCCGGGAAGAATAGGCACTAATTAATTTGGTAGCACACGGCAATTGTCCGGCTTTATCCGGACGCCTGGCAACCCTAACAGGCAAGATTGCCAGCATTTTTTTAAGTATTGTCGGGCTGTAGCCAAAAGTTTTGCAGCAATATATAGCAATAAAAGTGTTACCCATACACGACCTTAATGGAAGCCATCAAAATCTTTTACAGTAGCAAAACTTGATGATCATAATAATATTGTAAATTTTAATCACCATTTTAGTACCTATCTCTCATGATTAGTTTGCGTAAAACCAGGCCTGCAAAGCTATCGTAAACAAAATATTGTAGCCATTAATTTTATGAGACTAGTCGTAAAATTATTATGTTGTATGTTTTGCTAATTAAGCTCTTACATTGTTGACGTTAAGTGTGGTTGTTTATTATACACAAGCTTTTGCTCGCGACGTCGTCCACTTGAAAGTCAAGTATATTACAAAATGCCTAAAGGCACTCGGAAAAAGTGTTACTTTCAATTAGTAAAAGAATAAATATTAACTTATTATAATATTGGTTTAGAACAGGTGTACATGGGAAATTTTATGTTTTTTTTTTCTTAATAAATAAAAAATACTACACAATAGTACATACATACATAACATAACTTCACGCCTGTAATCCCCGAAGGGTATAAGGCAGAGATGTAGGTACACCCACATTTGGTTAGTTATGTTTAATTCCCATGTAATAGGAGGCGAGCCTACACAATTGTGTTTGGAACAATACTGTTTTATTTTATTTATTTGATGTAGTGTCAAAACCTCAAAAGCTGTCGGTTTGATAGAAAAATATGTGATTCGGTATAATAATTGTTTTACCTAAATAAACATTTTTCAATGCTTAGTAAATCGAGATGCTAATGTTAAAGTCGTGAAACCGAGATAACTCTAAACTAGCGGCAAATACTCGGACCTACATAGTTGTAATAAATAAATAAGTATATTTTCAACTTTAAGAGAGTACAGGTAAAATATATTAGAACATTTCATCACCACTTTCGTTGACTTTCCATATTGGAAATCATATTATAAAAAAAGTAAAAGGAAATGTTAATATCCAACCTTCCATTTCCATTATCAGCTTTGCAAGAAATAACCATATATCGAGTACTGACTTATGACCATAAATTCAAAAGACGCGCGACATTTGAATAAAAAAATATTCTAATACTTAAAAAGGTCTATTTCCTGGGTGAATTAAAAGCATGCTTACGAAGCAGGAAGTGCGGTGTTTCTATTCCTATAGAGGTGTGCTTTGATCTGCGGTGCGCCTGCGCAGCCCGTGGGCTGGGCTAGGGTTACCATGAACAAATATTTTGATGGGAATTCTGATGGGATGACAGATTTCTTAAGAGTGTTAAAGAGTTGACATGCTACATACCGTAACTTCTTTTGAAATGATCTGTGATGTATTTATTTAAGGAACAGAAATATGATAGGAACATAATAATGAACAGACTACAGTCAACACTTGGAGTAGGTAACATAGAGTTTGAAAGTTTTACTCGAGACTATATTCCTAAATATGTATGTCTGTACACAGCAAGACTAAGAAAAGTTAATGATTATGATAACTTATAAGGTACATTATGTCTACCAGCATGTAAACTGTTCGAGTGTAAACATTTTACTTTTTTATATGAATATAGCTTTTGCCCGTGACTTCGTCCGGGAGAATGTCGGTTTTCCTGAATGCAGACGAAGGTGTGAATTAAAAAGTAGCTGATATGTCCTTTCTTAAGTTTCAATATTATTCCTAACTAAATTCCATAAAAATCAGTTCAGTGGGTTTAGTCGTGAAACCGTTACTAGTCAGACAGTTATTTTCGCTTATGGATTAATACAAAATTGGTAGGTACTTACTTACGCACCAATTTTTTTTTCTTATGTGACATAGACACATACATCACGCCTGTAATCCCCTCCCCCAAGGGTTAGGCAGAAGTATGCCCACAAGTAGATTTGCCCACATTTTTTGCAGTTCTGTTTCAGTCCCATGTAGGTAATAGGGGGCGAGCCTAAAGCTATTTTTATTCTTATGTGGTATACATATAAGAATGATCCTGAAAAAATATTTTTCTATTTTCAACAAAAACTTTTACGAAACCTACCTACCCACCTAGAACTGGCAACTTTAACTAGCGTAACTTTGGCTACTTTAAAAGTTACTTCTTTTCAACCAACTGACCAACTACAGAAAAGTCGGTAAACATAATTGACACTTGCAAGCGTGGAACTATTCCGCTTGCTCTGCATTCAAGTTTAGGTGGGTAGCTAAGTAGTTACATACTCCGTTTACCGTAAATGTAAATCAGAACCAGATGTAGTTTGTATAATTTCTTCTTATGTTTGAGATCGGCGACAATCGAGATCCAAACATCCGACTTCAACGGGAAAAATTATGAGGACGATGGATGTTTATTGCTATTTCACGAAATATGCCACGCGTAATGATATTTTTTATCCTGCTATTGTGTTACCAAAGGATAATTTAGGGCTGACTCAATTCTAAAGTTTACGCAGACGAAGGCACAGACAAGGGTTTAATTTAAAAAAATAAACGATCATACACGTCAGGAGAAATTCCTATTTTTTTGTCTATAGTGAGAAGAGAATATTTAAATCATTTTTATAATTTTATTTTCCATATTTTTGGGCGATTCCAAATTATGACAAGTACCCACTGTCAGTTTTGTTGTTTTTTTTTTCAATTCGCATAAGTCTTTATACAGTTAGCAAAATATCATTACAAATACAATCTATGCAGTCAGATGCTTAACTAATCGGGTTCTTCGCATAGCTCTTGCCGATAGAACCCTAGGGGTCCGCCTATGGTATTTTTATAGGAATACTTGAAACGCTAATCGGGAATAAAGAAAAACGAAGATTACTGGGCAACATAGCTTGCGAAACGTGTTTGAGAGAACAGTATTAAAATGTACCTGTAATGCTTGGGCTACATTTGCGGGCTACGGGAAATATTCGTGTTAACGCAATGAGTATGGCCCGGTAGATCGTTGCAACGCATAGATTCGGGGCACTGGCGTGCATCAAAGGGATTTGTCGCGACAATAATATCTGTAGGCTTAATCTTGAACAAAATCGAGAATGAGATTGGAATCGACTGCATGTTTGACTACAGCGATTGACATGAGGTTGCCATACAAATGAAAACGTAAATTACCAAATTTTTAAATATTAAATAACTCGTTAATTCTACAAATAAATGTCTTCTTAAATTTATTGGAATTGAAACTGGATCGGACGTACATGTAATGACGATTCCAATCTAATTCTCGATTTTGTTCAAAAGTAACCCTGGCTACACTCGCGTATACACGATGTTTTAGCGCGCCAACGCGACACGAATCTTTGCCCGCTAATGTAGCCTCAGCACAGCGGGTTTCTAGTAAAATATAGAATCAAGTAGGTATCGTGGTAAATGTATACATAAAGGTATGACTTCGTCCGCGTCAAAGTTAATTTATTATCCCACGGGAACCGTGCATTTTTTCGGGATAATAAGCCTATGTGCAATTCTAGACCTATGTACCTATCTCTGTGCCAAAATTTCATCCATATCCGTTCAGCCGTTCTGGCGTGATTGAGTAATAAACCATCGAAAACTTTCGCATTTATAGTAGTAATATGAATTAGATTAAAATTATACACGCTACGCATAATAACAATTACGATTATTAAGTTTAATTCCATTCAACTCTGCCTAGGCACCGTTTCATTCTATCACGTCAAATGGAAAACAGTCCAAGAATATTAAACTTGATTTCAAGTACGTATTTATATTTATTTGGGACATTTGTGAGTAGGGTTGACACTCTTTGTTTGTTAAAAATAGTAGATAAAATAAATAAAATAAAATAATAAATAATATAATAAAATAAAATAGTAGATTGTAGTTCCCATAAAAATATAGTAGATAAACATACATAAACATAACATCACGCCTGTAATCCCCGAACGGTTAGGCAGAGGTGTACCCATTAGAACACCCACATTTCACCAGTTATGTTTTTAGTCCCATGTAATAGGGGGCGAGCCTATTGCCATCAACCGGGCACAAATCCAGACTCCGAGGCTGCTACTGAGAAATTCCTGATGGAAAAACCCAATAACACTTTGCCCGACCTGGGAATCGAACCCAAGGCCTCATGCACAGCAGTCGCGCTAGGATAGATACTATATTATTTATTATCTATCTAACTAACTAACCCTATTTGTGAGCCAGGGACCGTTCAAGTGGGTTCGCCCATCTCAAGTGGAGATCAAAAGGTTTGAAGCTGCACTTTTGAGATTTCTAATTTATTGACGCGATAAATATTTCGTATGGCTTTCTAAATATTGTTGTCCATAAGTTTATTCTTATCGATTGTTTAGTTTATTTTTCTTTAACGTGAAGTAATGATTAATTGGGGTTAGTTTTGATAAAACAAATCTTTCAAACAAAAATTCATATGATTTTTCCAAATATTTGTTTAAGTTACATTTAAAAATATCCAAAAGGTATTTTTAAAAGTATCTTTGGGATGAAAATTGAACTGTTACTGGTACTGATTCAATATGCTAAATGTTTTTTTTTAAGTTTGACGTTATTCATTTAATTATTGAGAGATTGTGGGTTGGTTTATTTTGACAGAACTAGGCTTTACATACATACATAACATCACGCCTGTAATCCCCGAAGGGTTAGGCAGAGGTGTACTCATTAGTACACCCACATTTCGCCAGTTATGTTTTTAGTCCCATGTAATAGGGGGCGAGCCTATTGCCATCAACCGGGCACAAATCCAGACTCCGAGGCTGCTACTGAGAAATTCCTGATGGAAAAACCCAATAACACTTTGCCCGACCTGGGAATCGAACCCAAGCCCTCATGCACAGCAGTCGCGCTTGCGACCACTAGACCAACGAGGCAGGCTTTAATTGGTCAATTAGTCATAATGTCGTGATGGCCCAGTGGTTAAGGTCCCTGCCTCTCATGCATGATTCATTAAGTTGCGGGTTCGATACCAGTCTCTAAGTTTATTTACTGGCTTTTGCGCTCAACTTCATCCATGCCAGTTTATTTTGTTCCTATCTTTTTATTTCCTAATTCTTTTTATAATAAAATATAGGCTATAGGTCTCAGATATCACTAATCCATCATAAGCAAGCGTAACCTGTACAAGGAAGTAGATGTTTTTACTCTACAATGGGAGAAAATTAGGCTGGTATTATTATTATATTAGAATTATTACTTTTCAGTGCTAAATGCATGTTGTGTGGTCTTCACCATCACATCTGCACGTAGGTGTAGTAAGATTAATGAAGTATGTCAGGCGTTTGGGCAGTACCACCCACCTATACCGATTAGATCGTACCTACTGTGAAAATCTGATTTCCCTCGGGCAATTCCGTTCATCTTAAACATTAATAGTTTCCTTGTTAGATCTGTGGCTCTATCATCAATAATATGGAATAGAGAATGATTATTAATAGACAATATAACACTTGCAATTACATCACGCCTGTAATGCACGCAGGGTTAGGCAGAGGTGTAGAGATGTATTGGGTTTTTCCAACAGGAGTTTCTCAGTAGAAGCTTCGGAGTCTGGATTTGTGCCCGGTCGATGGCAATAGGCTCGCCCCTTATTACATGGGACTTAAACATAACTGGCGAAATGTGGGTGTAGGTACTAATGGGTACATCTCTGCCTAACTCTTCGGGGATTGCAGGCGTGAAGTTATGTTATACAACACTCACTCAATACTTGTTCCGTGCGGAAATTGAACCTCCTTCAGGCGTTGCATCAATTTTGTTAATCCCTTGTTACTTCACATTAAAGTAATAAAATTGATCATGTGGGTAAGGCTTGTATGGTTTATTTTATCACTATATCTATAAGTAGGTAATATCCAAATCTTGCCAAGTGCCAAGATAGTCTTGTTGGTTCCTAAGGCTTGTTGTCAAATGGTTCTATTTCTCCAATAGTCTGAAATCTATCTGTGTTGCCCCATCTTCCGCGTTCGGCACATAGCTTCGGTTAATTCCGTCACCGGCTCGGTATCGTCTCGGCTCGTTAGACCGCTGTCACTAAATATTTGTGACGTGACGAAAACTACGGTGACAGTCCGACCACACAAGTTTTAGTGCTTTATTGGTGTTTACGTTTTCGAGGGTCAATGTTCGAAGCTTTTACGGTTTGTTTAGAACTCATAGTTTTGTGTTGTTTAGTCTGATCTGATTAGGGAAGACTAGCTTATACGTCGGTGTTTTTTTTCTTGCGCGGATCACTAATTATTTTTCTATAATAAAAGTAGCCTATGTTATTCCTTTTAACATCAGCTATCTGCCTATAAAAGTCCCTTCTGAATTGGTCCAGCTGTTTAGGAGATTAGCCGGGACAAACACACGCAGTGTGACAATTTTTTTTACTTACCGAACAGACTTTTATTGATTGATGCAAATTATTATGGATGGACTGTATCATCTTGTGTAGGAATAATTGGTTGCCAATCTCTTTTCGCTTTTGAAGAAATGACTTATTAGAGGAATAATTAGTGTAAACCAAGGCACTGGAAACTCATAGTATTTTTGCTGTTTACCCGCGCGAATTATAACGTATGCCCTTAGGGTTGAAACTTGGTTTACCTTATGCTGAAAACCAGCGCAGTGGTTTGTTTGCGTGCGTTCGTGCGCGGTTTACGGCATTATGCTTAGGGTCAGCCGTTTCGCGTGGCTTTTCTTTTTTTCTTTCTTTCTTACCGACTTAGCAGAGACTCTCAAAGTCTCTGCTAAGATCAGCCAGTAGGCATAACCATTACACGTTCTTAATTTCAAAAGCCCCGTTCAGGGGCGCTCCGCTTTTGTTCAAAGTACAAGGTAAAGTTCCATTCAAAATTCAAATTTGACAAGCAATAGAACCTGTCAACTGAACAGAATGCCAACTTAACAAGCGTAAAACGTTTGTATTATCTATGGACAATAGGACTTTTGAAACTGTCAGCTATTCACAGATTAGTTTTAGGAGCAATGGCGCTAGTAGTAATGTGGGTCACTAAAGGTTACTGGTTCAAGGCGATAGGACGATGGCGATTCTGTTTTATGTTGTGTGCTTGTCGCTTAGATACAGACAAAGAAAATTAATTTGATCAATATCATTTATGCCCTTTGAATTGTAGAATGAAACGGTTTTATGTCGTGGATAATTGTTTTTATTTTGACTATAGTTTAAAACAATTTTAAGTCACATTTGTGTTTTTGCCTTAGTACACACTTTCTTTATAAAAAGACGATAACTTGAAAGAGTCGTAAGTTAGTGTATTCTATTTAATATTATATGTTTGATTGATTGGTCAGGTGCGCAGTACTCGTAACCGGCGTGCTTGTATGAACGTAGATGAGATGAAAGGAGTATGTAAGGATCGTAGCAGGTGGCGTTCTGTGGTTTCTGCCTACCCCCGTGGAAAAAAGGCGTGAGTTTAAGTATTTTTGTGTGTTTAATTGGAACCTGGCAAACTAAATCTTAGCGAGTCCATACGCTAAGATTTAGTTTAAGGAAATGTATCTACGAAACCTAGTTCACACACTAGGAATTTATCCTGTATCATATAATGACTGATGACACGATAAAAAAATAATAATATCATTCTTTTGATTTCTGAAGAAGAATTCTTTAGTTTTTGCATCTTTTTTTCATTGTCAGTACTTCGGCATGTCCTGACTGAACCTAAAATGAGTCAGGCATGGCATGTTCTATAGAATTTTAATTCTGCACCGCCGTGGGTGTCGATGAGTCAGTGTGTTTAAGTTTTAGCTAAAAAGATGAATGTTACTGCGAGGATGTATGTTTGAGAAAATATTTACTTTCTGAATTAACGTGGTCGTTATATAGGAGATGTTGGTCCGAGCTGTGTGGTCTTATGGCCTGACCATCTCATTATGAAAGGGTCATCGTAAGATTTGCCATAGATTAGAAAAATAACAGCTGCTGTTCTATACATTTTGACCGCATAGTATAGATAGCACATTTGTATGGAACAGCTGACTTCAAAATCGGTCCAGCCGTTTCAGAGATTAGCAGTAGCAAACAGACGGCCATACGAAAACTTAAAAAAAATATTTTTTACATTTTTATTTTGTAAAAATTGTAGTTTTGACAGTACAAACAGACACTTTAATATTATTATTTGTAGGTATAGATAGATTTAAATTTTAGACACAGGCTGAAGATCAATTCAGTTTCTACATTCGTCTTCAAACTCACGACAACGCCACAATACAATGACAAGTCCGTTATACATAGATGGTTAAGTATGTGAGAAAACAAGATGCAATTAGTATTTAGCACTTGTAAGACAATGTACGTAATGAACGACGGCTATTAACGGTGACGAAAATACTTTGAGTCATCTCTGGGCGCCTAGTACCGTAGAACTCACTACAAATGTTTGTGGAGATGATAAAACGTTCTCAGAAAATAAATAATGCACTTATCTATCTTTTCTGCTTCGTTGGTCTAGTTTACGCAAAGCGCGACTGAGAGTATAAGGTATTGGGTTCGATTCCTAGGTCGGGAAAAGTGTTATTGGGTTTTTTCATCAGGAATTTCTCAGTAGTAGCTTAGGAGTCTGGATTTGTGTCCGGTTGATGGCAACATCACGCCTGCAGTCCCCGAAGGGTTAGGCAGAGGTGTACTCATTAGTACACTCACGTTACATTTCGCCAGTTATGTTTAAGTCCCATATAATAGGGGGCGAGCCTATAGCTATCAAGAGGGCACAAAAGACTCCGAGGCTGCTACTGAGACATTACTAATGGAAAAACTCAAAAACGCTTTTCCCGACCTACAAATCGTAACCAAAACCTCATGCTCAGCAGTCGCGCTTTACGGCCACTAGACCAACGTGGTCGTCATCTTAACCAAAGACCGAATAAAATATCATCACACTTGGTAGACTAATTCACGCCTGCCTGCTGTTCCTACAATCGTAAGTAAGTACCTACGATAAACCAGCGCAGTGGTATCAACATCTCTACATACATACAGCTGTGCCAGTGAACTTCGCCCTCTGAATGGGGCATTTCCGCTGAGTATTGCTCCGATCAAGTGATTCTATTCCTTGAGATGATACAGAGCATCCTGTATCGGTGTTAGGAAACTAATAAAGATGATTGGTTGTGTGTATGAAGTCGTACATATGGGTCGTTTGATAGAATCTATAGATACTCATATAATAAAATTCAAGAGTTTGTTTGTTAAATCTCTGGAACTACACAGTCGGATTGAAAATAAATATTTATGTAAATGGTAGCTAGATTCATGAGAAAATACGCTGAGTGCGACGCATGAGAGCGGAGCAGTAATCAAAGACATAACTAAAAGCGGGTGATACAGCGAGGTAAAGCTAGCTAGTACACATGCAGGACTAAGCTCTTTTTTCCCATACAGAGAAGGTACGATCATTGTTCAAAGCGGATTGGCGATTTTAAACCTAAATTAATTATAAATCCAGGTTTTCTCACAATGTTTTCCTTCACTGATGCCTATGATTTATAAACTTAGAAAGTATTAGGATACTTTTTTCACCATATTGTTATTTGCACCGGTCGAAGCCGCTACCTCTAGTTTAAAAAGCGTGATAAAAATAAAAGTGATGTTGAATCTGTCACCGGAACTAAATAATGTAGTTTAATACAACGAAGTGCTAAATAATTAAAACGAAGGATACCTAGCCAAGCAGATATGGATAATAAAGGAGTACTCCATATAGATAGGTCTTATGGAGATACCGCTTACAAAAACAAAGGTAGTACTAGTAATTGACCAGCAGTTTTAGGCATCATGAGAACTGGGTCATTAATTTGGTCCGATTAGATTAACCCGAGTTTCACCACCCGTCCTGAGACTATAGACTATGAAAGTTGAATATAAATTCCCTTTTTAAACAACAAGAATGAAACGGCGTCTGATAAAGATATCAATAACTAGAAACCACTTTATTGTAATCTCAAGGCACGCAAAGCAAGCCTAAAGTAAAAGAAAGCCTAACAAACCCATAAAATGTAATTCGACACTATCCTTTCTTATCAGCCTAATAAAAGAGCATCAGACGGGGTTAATAGATATTTTATTACGGTAAACCATTGGGGAGCGATAGTAAGAGTACAAAATAACTTGTATTTCTATCTATTATCATGTAAATCAGGTTTTATAGTGCTCTGCGGGAAGTCATTGATGCTCTTTTGTTAGCACTCCATTTTCTTGGTGGTACTTTAGATGCATCTACGAAATTGGTTTTTGAGTCTTTCGTGATGTATCGCTGGGTTGATAAAATGGACAATTTGTTTTGTTATTTGGTCAATGAGGGTTTTTATGAATAAGTAGATTTATCTTGGTTATTTTGTAATGGCTTCCTGGTCTGTCTGTCAGTTATTGTCATTTCATGTTATTGGCTTTCTATGTAGTCTTCTCTTTGGAGATCAGAAGCTTCCTTTAGTACTTTTGTTACGTTATCGCAATGATCTTTAACACTGCTCACACATCCTGAATTTAAGCAACGTGTTTGCACGTTAATAATTTGAGAATAAAAAATACTCTGTAGCTATTATATGTCGTTGACCCCTACATCCAATTAGGTACATCGACCACCTATGAAAAGCTATATTTAACTGACCATAAATAAAAAAGAAAAACTCATAAAATCAAAGTCATCGCGTGTCTTTGAAATCGATCCAAACAGAGTAGTTCCGTTTAATAACTTTAAAAGCTTTCTATTAGGCAATGCTTTCGGCTAATGACATAATCCGGTGACGACTGTGACTTGATAACAATCTGGATTGTGGATTGTGGGGGGAACAATGTTGCTGGCAATAAATTAAAACGCTACCTTTCAACGTGCAATTAGACTCATTATGAAGAATTGTAGTTACAGCTGTAGGCTCGGCCTCTATGTGGACATGGGACTTCTAATTTGATTGGCGTTATGTGGATGTCTATCAAACTCTTTTAGGAACATTATGTTTTTAAAAAAGAGGTTCATGCTTTCATATCATTCTTGAGCATGGTTGTAAGAAAATGAAAGTGTGTAGTATAAATAAAATAGTACTAATCTCTCACTGAAAATTCTGCTAATTTTTACAATCTGAAGAACAGAACAGAGTTATAACTGATTTAGTAAGATTGAGGTTATTCGGCAACAACTATTTTGATTTAGAAAGATATAGCCCTTTTAACCCAGAAATTCCCGTCTCCTTTAGGATTACATTACAAATAATGTTATTGATTACAATTTTACCATAATTTTAAATTAGTTATTATTTTATTTGAAGGATAAATTTGTAGCGACTTTACAAACCCTAATGTTTACATGCATCATAGTCTTCAATTAGTTAAAGGCCTCAGTCAAGTTTCGCCACGATGCTTGGTTCTCCTATCGACTACTCCCTTCTATAACTTCACATTTATTGATTTCCTGGTAAATATGATAAGCTTTATTGCTTATTTGTCACATTTTCAAAGACAAGTAGCAGAATTATGATCAAATCTATCTCAAGCCGACAAGCCGTCAATTAACGCTTTATGAAATCTTAAACTGTATCCAAAACCGGTAAAGTAAAAGATTAAAACATTTCAATAGACATTCATATTTTATGACATCCACAAAATATTTGATGATTTGCGAAAGGCCCTTACAAAACACTTATTCATAAATATTAATGCTAATAAATTTTATTGCATCATAAAATAAATTGCATTGGTGGATAATTTTTATTTATTGAAACACTTAATTTTATGACCGAGCCTCGGATTGGTTGGTATTCATATATGCTGCGTTTAAGTTTGTATTATTATCAAAATTTCATTTAATTCTGTTAGCGTTTATTGTCATGTGATTGTCC
The DNA here is from genome assembly GCA_949774945.1 of Hoplodrina ambigua. Classification (NCBI taxonomy): domain Eukaryota; kingdom Metazoa; phylum Arthropoda; class Insecta; order Lepidoptera; family Noctuidae; genus Hoplodrina; species Hoplodrina ambigua. Next base: position 3,934,816 of record OX458990.1, read on the forward strand.
ATACAATAAAGAACTTTCTACCTAGTAGTCAAAATCGTAAGGTCTAAGTTGTAGTAGAAGCTTGTTCTCATTTTGTAAACCAGTAGCATTTTACTCAAGATACCGTATTGCTTGTTACAGGTAGCACAACGGACCTAACGCCTACGCTTATCGGCATTTACGACTCTTTACTAGAACCAGGGAAGAGTTTGAGGCCAGAAGCAAGTCGATTGGAAACCGCAAAAGACGCTAGAAATGACCCTCCTGTAGACACGATATATGAAGTAACAGAAGAGACTCAACAAGACATATCTAAGGCTGGAGAAGACACGATGATCACAGGAGGTGTCAAGCTCCCTATAGCAACATTTAACAAAAGCTCATTATATTCAATACGAACTAAAAGTGATGACAACGGTGCTAGTGACGATTTGGATAAGTGTAAAGTGTTCAGTGATTCTACGTTAAGTAAAGTTCAAAAAACTTTTAAAGAAATGAAACAAGAAACAACGTTCGATAATCTCTCGCCAAATGTGAAACGGATGATTTCAAGTGCAACAAGTGATACGACCACGTTAAAATTTCAAAAGAAAACAGTGAATATCGGTAGATCTTCAATGAGGCATAAGTCTAACATTCCCTTAGTCGGAGCTACCTCCAAAATCTCTCAGTCTGGAGTCGAAATACTTTCCTCAGTCGACATTTATGATCAGCCGTGTGCTATCAAAAGTTTTACTAGGTCCAAAAGTGAGGACATTGAATCTCCTGTTATACCGGTGCCTGTAAAGCCTGAATTTAAAATTGATGATGCTCAAACTTACGATGTCCCAACGAACAACAGGCCAGCTATTTACGATGTTCCAGTTGTGAACAATAAAACTGCCTTTGAGTCCTTGTCTCTTCCCTATATCGATCAATCGATCGAGCTCTCTATAACATCTAACGATAGAGAATTCGATATCAAACTGTCATCGAAAGATAACTCGCCGATGAAGCCAACGCCTAAAAGTCCCGTGCAGACGCCGGCGAAAGTGCCGAAACTGAATGAGGGCACAAACAGTTTACATCGAAAAGACTTTGTGAATAAAAGCGACAGTCCCGTGAAGCTTTTATCGAAAACTGTTCCCTATCCTGAAGCTGTAGGTTCTACTGGGAATCTGAAGACATGCGAGAAGGAGGTCATAAGATTGAATCCTGCAGTGGAAGTATCTCGGCCGCTTTCTATGAGTTCCATTGCGTCTTCGAGTTCGACGTCAAGCAGTGGCGTGCAAAACAAAGGGGGCGTGAACTCCGCGTACTTGGCTTCAATCGAGAGTTTGGATGATCACAGTGATGCGGACATGACTTCGGCAAACGGTAGCAATAATTTCGTGAATAACGCTGGGATTATGACTACTAGTGTGTCGGAGGAGAGGAATTCGGAAGATACGCCACGTAAGTTATACCTTATATCTATATTCATGGAAATTAATTTCCGTCGTTACTCTTGCAAAAGCTCGAAAATTTCCCGACCCATTTAGAGGTTGTATGTTCTCCTATAAAGTTAAGTATAGGCTAGTTTAAGAAAAAAGAAAATTAATTAGGATAACACCAAATCAACCAACTTGCTTAGGATTACCTAAGCAAGCTTGGGAGCTCAGAAGCTTGGGATCACGTGGACCTAAGTATTAACTTATGTCCACGTGGAAGTCGCGGTCATGTCTACATTATAATTTATTATACTAATAAACAATGACACAGTATAATGTAGTTAAATATATATATTTTTTTATTGTGGTAGGTATTTGGTCACCCATCTCTAGGTTGTAACATTCTACAACGCAATTTCAACTTGGTGAAATGTTATAAATAGTAGACTGTCATGATTAAACTCTGTTATCAGTACAACAAATACTAGACAAGTATCAGGAATGCCTATTAGCACAGTTTTAGCAAGTCCAAGAGACCAAGACAACTAAACAACATGAATAGAGACTACTGAAAATGACTTCGCCGTTGTCCACAGGTGCTCAGTTGGTAGATGAGCTGCCTGGCCTGTCACAACTGGAGCGCGTGTGTGCGGAGATAGTGCAGACTGAGAACGTGTACGTGGAAGACCTGAGGCAGGTCGTGGAGGTGAATTGAATTTATGTATTTATTTTGCGGAACCCTAGCTCATTTTCTATAAAAAAGGTGTGTTAGTTACTCCTTATAAAATCGGCTTTCTGCCAGTGATGGTCCCGTCAAAATCGGTCCAGCAGTTTTAAAGATAACTCGGAACAAACAGACATATCAAATTTATTTATTGGTTGACACTTCCCGTGACCCAAGGTCTGGTTATTACTTTAGCCAGAGGTTAAGCATTGCCATCCAACGTGGCAATGCGGCCAGTGTTTTGAGCATGTTTCCAGTGGACGGCGATGCGGATAAATTATTTGATGCCATTAAGTTTTAATTTCCTTTTTTATTCTGTAAGTTTCTTTTGTATAGACTTTTCTGGGTTTCTGAGATTGGGTGGGGCAGTTTTATTTATTTATTTTAAATTAATAGACAGTTATATCTACAGCTCCAAAAATAAATCTCGCTAAAGACATAAAACTTCCGAACCTCACATTTCTAACTTCGCCGCTGTTTGTTTTGGGACCACTTCCTATCCGTTTGAAACATCAGACGCGTTCCAATTCTGACCGCTTTAGTTAAATTAGTTAAACTTCGGTTTAGACAGCGTTACGTAAACCTTTGTAAACCAACACCCGTTTGGTCAAAAGATTTTGTTTGTAGCTAAAGTTGCGATTGACCAAAGTTCAGATATTATGCAAACACTAGCAACTACACAGTTTTTCTATTATATTGATTAAACATTAGATGACAGCGTTTTATATCGCTATAATAATGGTCGCAAAGATCGACTGCTGGGTATGAGGTCGATTACCAGGTTAGGCAAGGTGTTATTGGGTTTCTACATTATGAATTTCTCAGTAGCAGCCGCGGGGAATGGATTTGTGCCCGGTTGATGAAATGTGGGTGTAGTAGTCGGAACACCTCTGCCTAACCCTTGGAGGATTACAGGCTTGATGTTATGTATGTACGTGTGCCCAAAAGGTAGAGTGCGGCCCCGATATCAAACATAACACAGACAAATGCCGTCTTCAAATAAATTATGAAACTTGTTGATCGATTTGCAGTTTGCGCTTGTTGATGTTTTCATAGAGTTAGTATATTTTAATAAATACTCGACTTTGACTCCGTCTATGTACAACCTTTTATAAAACCGTGCGAATTTTCCATCTATTAAATGGTTTTTAGTTAGTTCTTCTTGTGAAGGTTGCTAAATTGCTCTAGGATTAAGTTCCTTTTTCTCATCATTGTTATTATTAGTGTTCCGTGTTCAAGTCTTCCTTCTGTATCAGTCATTAAAATCCATACTGATATGTATTATAAATGCAAAAGTAACTCTGTCTGTCTGTTAAGATTTCGCGACAACTGCCAGAGTTAGGCTTTTGTTCGAGTCACCGCGGCCCTGGAACACAAAAGGCATTAGGAGGAACATGGATGGGTTTTAGTCAATAAGAGTCTGATACTCCCTTCCGCTCCGCCCAGAACAAAAGAAGTCATTTGATGATTTCCCATTATTAAAAAAAGGAAACAGACTTTCACGATTAAACTACTGGCCCGTTTTTAATCAAATTTCGAACGTGATAGGTTTGAACTTCGAGAAAGGACATAGGCTAGTTTTTATTCCACGACTTCTTCTGAGTCCGCGATAAAATGATATTTACACGGACGAAGTTGCCGACAAAAGCTAGTTATAAATATTTTGACTGCTACCATATTATCCACTTGATATAAACACAGAAATGTCTAACGACGCTACTGAAATTTATGAGGTGGACTATTCTTAGACCACCACCACAAGGAATTAGGTCGAGTGGTGAATTAATAGCTAATTAAACAAAAATCATTCGCTGACGCTCTCTGATACTGTAAACAGTAAAACTATAATGATTTATTGCAAAGTCAAATGTTTTGTTTCAATTCGACCGTTAAAAGGCGCTTTTGAAAGGCATAAACAGGAAAAAGGAATCTAATCTAGGTGTCCTTTCCAAAAGGCTTCGTATGAAGAAAAAGAAGCAAGAAGCTAAATACTTACTCTTTGGCAATATACATATTTACACGTAAATACTATGTATCTTGCAAAAACTATTAAAAATTAATGATCAAAGATACATTTACAAATAAATAATAAATAAATAAATAAATATCTTGGGACAACTCACTCACGGCTATCTGATCCCAAGCTAAGCAGAGCTTGTGTTATGGTAACCAGACAACTGATATACATACTTATATAATTTATAAATACATACATATTATAGATAAATCACACCCAGACACAGAACTAACAATCATGCTCATCACACAAAGTTTGTCCTGGGTGGGAATCGAACCCACGACCTCCGGCTTAGCAGTCAGGGCCACTAACCACTAGACCAACAGGCCCGAAATATTGGAACTGTAGACGACCACTCCTTAACATTCAGAAAACAAATGAAATAGCTTAAGACCCAGAACAAGCTATAACGAAGAAGATAGATGAATAGTCCCGCTGTTGAGCTAAGCTTAGATTCCCTCTACTTCAATTGATTTTAAAGTAGACAAATTATATGATTGACACCAAAACATTATTGAAATGAAGAGGTGTCCAATTTCGAAGTCTTAGATGCAGAAATTACATGAAGCTAATGCAGGTAAATCTAAAGTGCAGTTAAAATTTGTGTCAAGCTAACTAGTTAGTAGTTAGTTCTTTGCGTTTGCTATCTAGGATCGCAATCGGGTCAGGTAGTAACTAAACCCAGTGACCTGCGCTGTGTGACCCACTTCGCACTGGCTCATACTTGATTACTTTCAGGTAGTGTTTCTAATTAAAGATTTATTAAGTAACTAGCTGTACCCGCGGCTTCGTTCGAGTGGATGACGGAAAATGACAATGTGCTGATTAGAGGTACTGGCTATCCGATAGGCCGCCATCTTAACTTGTTGAAATTATGTACTACAATAACTTGCCGACGACATGTGTCTATTCTCGAAAATAGAAGGTCCTAAGTCAAATTAAGCGTCAAGCTATTGCGTTGTGAGTTTGCTTATCCACTTTTGATGCGTACTGTATCCTGCCAAGATTAAAAATTTCGTCTGTCCGTCGGGTGGAATCTGCGTCACGGATTGCTAGCGTTGCTTGTATTATTTATTAATGGCTGATGAGCTGTGGATTATACTCTTTCTGTTGAAGATCTTCAGAAATCAATTAACCAGTCAAATCTTCCGCAGCCCTTCATTAGCACATACTTACTCAACACGACTTACGCCATAACAGCATGTTCTTAAGCGAAGTTAAGTATATTGTTAAAATTCTTAGCTCGTAAATTAAGAATTTAATTGGAAAACTTAATAGTATTGCAAGTTATTGAGTAAATTATTCATTAATTAAAGAATCACCCATCTCATGGGAAATATACGTAATCTTCCATCAGACGTACCTTATTCAGTTAATCCACGAATATCGTAGGTATGGGATTTCGGAATTAGTCGAGTGGACGAACCACTGCAATGCGCCTACCATTGCTACCGGTGTGCGGTATTACTAATTCGTATAGCTTTACTTTTATAATTGGCTATGGGGGCGCAAATGAATAATTCAGTTTCATTTGTTCTTTTTTTCCTTAATTCTTTTGGTAGTCAAGTAGTCAAAGTATTATTTTATTAGTCTTATTTTTTGTGATATGAACAGACTTTACAGAGTTATTCAAAAATCTATACTTTATACAGAGGGATAGTTAATTGACCAAAAAGAAAAAATATTATGATCTTGTTAAAAAGCAACTTTATACGGGACAGCTTTTATTTTCATGATTTTAAGGCAAACCCTGAAATCAAATAAACAATTTGTACTATTGCGACCAAACCTACTAGTAAAAGATGTTTATGCACCTTTTCAGGTTTTTGGTCAATTAACAATCACCCTGTATGTACAGTTTTTAAGTTAATTTATAAATACAGGATCAGTCACAATAAAATCACATGTGGGTGTACTAATGGGTACACCTCTGCTTAACCCTTCGGCGATTACAGGCGTGATGTTATGTTATGTTCACAATAAAATCGTTAAAGGTATATATAAGGTAGGATTTGTCTGTTAAAAAATAAATATTAGGTAAGCCTATTTGTCATAGTTACAAAGCCATTTACCTAAATAAGGAATTTACCATTTTTTCTTCAAAAGTAATTACTGTAAAATATATTGTTATTGTGGATAATAACTAGAAAATTTATTATAAAAGCTAGGAATAGTACTTGTCAATGAAATTAGTTTATAAAAATGTAAAGCGGTCATGTTCTAGGAGCCCATTAATTGTATCGCGTGCGCGTGCCATGGTGGTGCGGGGACGTCAATTTGTTATGTCTTTATTAATAGGTAACTAAGTACCTAATAACTAATTCTGTTTAATTTGAATATAAAGTTTGTAAACGTAATCGTTACGTAACTTGCAATTTAGAAATTATTTTATCTATACAAATATAAATAAAGTTTATGTTTATGTAATGTAAAAAATAAACATAAATGTTTATATGGTCTGGAAAAACAACTTTTCTTGAAATTTTGTTAGTCTGTTTTGTTAATCTCTGAAACGACTTGTCCGATTTTGGTTTGTCTTCTACTGACAGAGAGCTAATGTTGTAACCGATTTAGCACGTTATTTTAGGAAAAGAATTAGGGTGTCTTTACCAAAAAAATATCCCGTGATGATCGACATTCATGCGGACTAACCCGCGGGCATAATTTTGTTTTTCATAATTGGATGACTTTACAAAATACACGTGTCTATTTGCATATTCCTCTTAATATAAAATCGCCTTTCAATCTTTCGACTACCGATTTCACACTCGATCTAGATAAAACCTTATCTACACACATTACATACCAAATTAATAAATAACATTAATTAGTCGTGTAGCCCAATTTCACTGCTCACCGCGCACCAAAACCAATATGGCGGCAGGAAGTTGTCAAACCTGACAGGTGTCAAATTGTCGCTGTCACAGTGCCACTGCTAATTAGCTGACAGGTTGCCAACGTTGGGCGGGTTAAAAATGGCGCCAAAAGTGAAATTTAAGTAATTTTTAAATTAAGAATGCATGTTGTGTTCGCACTTTTATTGACCCTCGTCAAAGGCGGAAAGAAAAGGATGCCACAACCTATTTTATTTGATTTTTTTGTGTCTATGTTCGTCATGGGTACCGCCGCCGTCAGGATTACTTTCAGGGAAATGTAGTTAATAGTATAGATGCATTTACGGATAAAATATAAATGAATGATGGATGTTATGTCAATAAAGTAAATTAGACAGCAACCTAGAGCTTTCATTGAAACAGTAACATATTGAAAAAGAAATCTTAATCTTTTCTATGCCTACCTATCTCTTCTAGAGCGAACAGGCTTCTTCTGGGTAATCTCACTCCATCGTAGACTTTGTCTCTGTCATCTCTGACCTAGACGAGAGTTTAGAGCAAGCCCAATTGTTATTTAAAAAAAAATGCTAATTTGCAATGCTCGATCGATCGTTGACATAACAGTTGTACATAAGCTTAGCAATAATAAATGGCGACAGTTTGATCCTCAGTTTATTACACTTAGTGGTACAAGTCTTGGCTCACCTAAGGCCACGTCCTGAACATAATTCAGTCAATAAAGTCTGTTTAATGTACTGCTTCCTACGTTACTGTTTATGCACTGCTTGTACTTATGTTACATTAACGTCGGCTTTCAAGTTATTGGACAGTTATCTGAGGCCCTCTGATTTTGTCCTCAATTGTATCAACTGTGGTATTGTTTGCTTTAGTGATTTTGACACTTTGACAGTGGAATGTATGTCTTATAAAGCGATTGAATTTACAGTTCTGTGCTAAATCTTAATATTCTCTTTACAGCTACAATATTTTGTTTTTTTGGTCTTTGTTTTGTGCTCATCTTCTTTATCTAGAACGAGCTGCTCCCTACGACTTCGAATGCGTGGATTTTTTGACACGAGTCAAGTTACGTGTTTGGTTACTGCTTCGCTCTCGTAGGACGTAGCGTGATGTTACTCTATCTATACTATTCCTCATGAATTTGGCTATAATTCATGCAAAAATATTTTTTCTAATCCGACTATATTAGTATAAATTTTAATGGAGTCCTTCTCATGTCAGTCAATCGAGTCAACGGGAGGCATAAGCGCTATTTTAGACTATTATCTATCTCCAGTTTTCATCTAGATCCGTTCAACGGTTCTGGCTTGATTGTGTAACAAACATTCATACATACTTTTTTTTAGTAGTAAGCTCTAAAACAACGGAAACAAAATACTAACACATAAATAATTCTACTTTTACCAAAGTGTCCAAATTAATGTTGTCCCACATATAGTTGACCAATTAACCACCGTGGACTAACAAGAAGATTAAGCACTTAATTTAAAGTCTTATCAACAAGATAGCTGATATCTATCGAAGCGCCCTCTACGTGGTTATCGGTCCGTTATAACGTTATCTGGACATTATACTAATTTATTAGTTAAACGCTTTCCTTAATAGGCTGTATACACTTGGAGCTTTGTGTTTAATAACGAATTATATGTCTCTTCCTTGGCTTTAAATCTTTTAATTATGTAGTTCCTTGATTGTCTTTACGTGGTCAGTGCGTGATATTTGCTTGCCTCATTACCATGTTGGTTCGTGATCTCTTCTAGTAGTGGTTGTTAGTCTTTGTACTGTGTTCTACGGTTGAAGGGACATTGTAAGACTGCCTCTAATAGTTTCTTCGTTTATTAAAAAAAAACGCTTTTCTATAAAAAAAATAACATATAAGATCCAAATGAATGAAAGTGCTGATTTTATTTAATAAACGACAATAAAATGTTAGCCCTGGTTAGGTCTAGAATCTGAATCACTGGATCCATAGCGATGTCCTTTGTACCGTGTATACAAGTATAATCTGTACCGTTCATATTGAACTATAGTTCATTTAATGTTCTTTGTCATTCATTCACCACCAGTCAAATAGTGTCAGTTGTCACCCCCGAAATCCTAAACGACACTTAACTTTATGTCATTTTTAAATGTATCTATGCCGCTACAATACGCTTTAAAGTGGCAGAGAGACTTAAAAGCGATTTAAAATTAAATTGCGTTTGTTTTTCGTCATGCTATGATCAATGCAAAAATGATAAACCTACTTTTTTATCTTCTAAAACAGTTTGTAAATTGATATTGACGGTGAAAAATTCAAATGTCGTAAAGGACAAACAAGTCCATTATCCCTTACGTCATTTCTCATTTTCATCGTCAATATTGTTGATCTACTTTCAACATGAAAATTAAGAACTTTGGGTAGCAGGTGGGTAGCTAAAATTCAGTTAAGTTTCCAACTTTTGAGACTTCGTGTTGCGTACAAAGTAGGAAAACATGAACGTACAACTTCGCTAGTTAGAAACTGTTGTACAGCCAGCAACAAAAGTCGATTTACATTTCAGATTTTTAATCCTAATCATTAAGCGAAAATATGATATGTCAAAGCAAAGTCAAAGTAAAAACATTTGTTTCAATTAGGCTATTTAAAATCACATTGGTCATAAAAAAATAGGTAATTAGAAGTAGTTTCTGCCTACTCCCATGGGAAAAAGGCGTGAGATTATGTATGTATGTATACAGTATGTATATTGAATTAAGTTGATTTGATTGAAATTAATACAAAATAAAAATAAAATATGTAAACTAAACAGAATGCTGAGAGAAAAAAATGCATTGTATTATTTCGTGACTATATAAATGATATGTAAAATTAACAGTGTTAATCGACTTTCCTCGCTGACCGTACCAAGTTAAGCCTGCTCTACAATTCTGATTAGCGCTGTACGCCGCCGGTGTGCACGACTCCTTACAAACGATGCTCTAATTTTAATCTATTTACACCTTCAGATAAATAACCATTTAACTTTCTCAAACACAGGCCCGCCAATTACTTATTAGGAGATTTAACTGTGGTTTATTCATGGTTTAACTTAACTATGTGCTTAATTAACGAATGGTATTGTATGAATTAACCATTCGGAGTTGGTATAGTAGAATTAATTATTTTATGTGTATCCATTTATTTAAAAAGTTTTGTTAATTTTTGTCTCACTTTCTGGTTTAGGTCGGGTCAACAAAAATATTCTTTTTAATTGAGTACCTCACGCCTTCATTAATATTCCAGTAACAGCAGCAATAGCGAGACATTTTTTCCAAGAATGAAGGATCAAACTTTCAAAATTAACGTTGACAGAATGATGTCAAATTGACATTGACATATCCAAATGTCAAAAGTGACATTATTTATGTGAAACTGACATTGACATATCCAAATGTCAAAAGTGACATTATTTATGTGCAATTAATACGACTGTTTAGATTCCGCTAGATATTTAAAAAAAAAACCTAATAGATTTTTTGCGATAGAATTAAGATTCTAATTTTAAACAGCATTGCCTTAATATAGGCAGACCGAATAAAATAAAACTGTTCCGTAAAAAGACCTCCAAGTTTCCTAGTTGAACTGACGACAGACAGATTGACAGACCAATTGATCTTAGTCAGCGTGACCCACCAAATCGACTAGACCCTTTCATTTAATCCTACCGCCCTTTTAAGCATCCATTTTGTGAAGATTTAACGGGACGCGGTAGTTCAAGTTACAATGGCAGAACAGTTCTTAGGGAAGAATAGGTAATGTAAGGTGATTTAGACTTTAGTATATGTAGATAAGGTTTAAAAATGTGTGGCAAGGGTATGGCAAGCCCGAGGCGGGTTGTCTTGTGGTACTGCTAACGGGACGCCCTAATATGGGGGTCGATTATAGGGTGCCCATTAATTGCGGCCGATTTATATTTTTGCTCTCGTTTTTGCCATGAAGTTGTTAGAAAATTGACGCTTATATGGTCCAATGGTTATAGGGACACGTCTGCGGGCAAGTTATGGTTTTTTATTGCAATGTTTTCCTGTTTTCTTAAGATCTTTTTAATAAATACAAATAAATAAAATTAAAATGTCTGTTTGTCATTTTAAAATAACAGCTTTTTACTAAAGGCATATGAATGTTTACACTTTACTAAGAATATGAAATTATTTTGTAGAATTTTTGTTTGTTCTTCAGTCGGTGTATTTGTCTGTCTGTCTATTTATTCCGGATAATCTCCAATACGGTGGGATCGATTTTGTCGGGACTTTCACTGGCAGACAGCTGATGTTATTATAAGAAGTTATTATACGAACGAAGACGCGGGCATAAGTTAGTTACTAAATAGAAACTTAAAGAACTATGTTTAATAGTTCGTTCTTTCTGCCAGTTTTTTTCTAACAACCTACATACATGTTTTACAAGTTTTGAATGTATAGTTTCCGCTATTTGGTTACCCTAATTTTTCCCCAATTTCGTAGCTCTTAAAGAGCAACCCTTCAACTCCGAATTTCTTCGTCACTTCCTCACGCAAAATTAAATGTGATTGGCGAGACTGGATGTAATATTGACTCAAGTATTTTTATACGAACCTCATTATATGCAAAAATATTTTGAAAATCTTGAAATGACAGCTATTGGGTTTTCCATCAGGAATTTCTTAGTAGCAGCCTCGGAGTCTGGATTTGTGCCCGGTTGATGGCAATAGGCTCGGCCCTATTACATGGGACTAAAAACATAACTGGCGAAATGTGGGTGTACTAATGGGTACACCTCTGCCTAACCCTTCGGGGATTCAGGCGTGATGTTATGTTATGTTATGTTATCTTGAAAATCTATGCTAATATTATAACTATAACTAATATTATAAATGCGAAAGTAACTCTGTCTATCTGTTACGCTTTCACGACTAAACCATTGAACCGATGTTGATGAAATTTTGTACAGGGTAAGTTTGAACCCCAATGAGGACATAGGCTAATTTTTATTCGGCTCCGACTTCGTCTGCGTCTGCGATAACTGACGTTTACGCGGACGCAGTTGCGGGGCAAAAGCTCGTTTAATATACCTAAGTAAAATCTCTTTAAGAGGATTCCATAGTAAGGTCCATATCAGACATAGCCTAGTAAAATTTAGGTCAGAAAATTAACTTTGTGGATAATTATATTATAGTTAAAACTTAACTTAAATAAAACCCTACAGTAAATGTAAAATATGTACAATTTATAAAAAAAAAAGAGCAGGAAGGACGAACCTCATAAGGCATCAAAAAATTCGTCCGCGTCGCTGTCAATGGGGCAAGTGCCCAAAAGGCTGACAGCATTGCCACGTTGTATTGCAATGCTGATTCTTTGGCCTAAGAAAAGGCCAGCCCTCTGGTCATGTGAAGAGTCGGCCAGTCGCTTAGCGATGACTCGAAAAACAAGGTGAGCGAGAGTGACCAAAAAAAAAAGCTTGTCAAATTTTCAAGATTCCATGTACGTACGAACGTACTATATTCATGCCCCTATTCTGAAGGAAAATTTTACAGAATTTAGTGACAGATTGACAATATAACTAAATAGAAAAAAAAAGCGTTAGTAAACCAAACATACATTAAAGAAAGAGAAACTTCGTACAACATGCACTAACGTAAACATCGAATGTTCATACAAGTCTCATACAATGTCCATACATTATTATGGATAATAATAAAGTAAGCAGCATGAATGAAAGTTCACAAGCTGGTTATAGTCTATTTTTATACGACCAAGCTTGCCCACGGTGCATATTTATAAAACGCGGCGTGCGTGGGTCGCCTGTTTTAAAAATACATGCACGACAATGTAACATTAAGCTGAGTTCAGATGGTCAGTCATAAAATTGAAGAATATAATCCTAACTAATATTATAAATGCGAAAGTAAGTTTGTTTGTTACCATTTCACGCCTAAGCCACTGAACCAATCAGCCTGAAATTTTGCATATACATTGCCAGGTGTACAGAAACGAACATAGGGTATCTTTCATCCCGAAAAAAAGTACTGTTCGCGAGAGAAATCACAATAACGTTCTCATGATGATAGATGGCGCCACATGTCTTTCGAATTATGATCGAATTTTAAACTCAATTTGCGAGCGAAGCCGCGGGCAAAAGCTAGTATAATATAATCTGTACTGTATAGTAATAAAACCGAAGAGTTCGATTTTTGACTGTGTATCTTTGGAAGCAGTCGGAATGGAAAAAATCTTATCGTATGTTGTAGCCAGATTCATGACATATATGTACATGATAGTATAACATTACGCTACGAGTAACAAAAGAACGCATGTGAAAAATAACACGCGGATGAAGTCGCGTCCTACCTTATTTAATTATTATAGTTTTGTTTTTGGATAAGCCTTCAACCCTAATCCTAACCACTGTAACTCCTGAAAGCCAGAATCAACCAGTTTTCTATTTATCGCTATTCTGAAGGCAGCGCGAGCGTCTTGACTACTTCTTTACAGAAAAAGGAATGAAGAAGCCTGATGGGATGGAGGATCATTTTGGGCCCCTTTCTGAATACCTAGTACTTACATAGTTTCGATAACACGTAGAGTTGAATAAGTTTAAGCGAAAGTTTAAATGAAAATTTAAAAAAAATAATATTAAGTTTTGAATCATTGTTTCTCACCGTCTGTCCAAACCTTTAGCTAGCTAGTTGTGTGCATGTATCTATGTATGTATGATATCCATACAATATTTCATAAAGCTTGTGACAGATTGTTAACGAGATTAATGTGCGATCGTCATTATAATATTAAGTGTGTCTAGGTATATCGTTGTAAGTATGTACTAGTGGTTGGTTAATATGATTGTTGTTTATGGAAGGAAAAATGTTTTATGTATTAGTTAAACGATGACAAAGATGTTTGGTAATCTTTTAATATTTGAGTAATATCGTTTCCAATAAGCTCAAAAACAAATTCTTAATAATTATAATTCACTAGCAATACTCCGCGGTTTCTCCCGCTTTAAGTAACTTGTTGTGTACTTGTTTACGGCTACGCGGTCAAATAAAAAGCAAGTTCTTCAGCTTATAATACATATTAGAATAGATTTAGAATTCCGTATTATTCGTCAAATAATAGGAGCGAAGTTTTCCTTTTCTTTTTACAAAATAACCGGCTGAATAATTACTTAAAGAATATCTTTTGTGTCATTTGCCCATCTGTGGGGCATACAAGACTAAACATTTTATTAATTTATTTAGGTTCTATGTGCGACTGTATGATTTTTATTATACCACTGCATATAAACATTTAAGGTCTAAATAACCCCCAGACTCCCACAAACTTATACTGTTATATCGACCAGCAAGCGTAGGTTTAATGGACGGTCAATGTGTAAGTATAATTAGTGATTTATATACACGTGATCGTAAAGATTAAAGATCGATAAGCGAGCAGCTTTTTATGTGATACTTACTTACTTAGAGGCAAATATGTAGAGGCAAATAAACGGCATGTGGCATTATTGCATTTTCCATTTTTTTAAATCATCACCCAACCCTAGTAATTTTTCGAGTATTGTGAGATTTCTTCTTCTCTAAATCCCAGTGGGCTTATCGAGTTTGAACAAGTCGTGCATTGCACTGCATATGGGTTTGATGCAGCAAAGATGCGCAAGAGTAAACCACTGAAATATTGACACAGAAAGTTCAAAAAGGAAGTACAAAAAGTCATGAATTCTACAAAACTTTACTTATGCTACATCTGTATTAAACATCTAAACTAATATTAAAAAAGTGTTGTAAAGAGGTTTGCTTTTTTTTTCGTTTCGTTATTTTCACCAGCGCGTTAAGTTATGTCTTTGGTTACTGCTCCACTCCCGTGGATCGCAGCGTGATAATATACAGCTTATACTATTCCTCATGAACTTGGCTATTATACACAAAAATATTTTTTTCCTATCCGACCGGAACTTTAAGAGATCAGCGCGTTAAAACAAACAAATAAATAATCTCTGCAACTTTATTATAATATATTAATTTGTAAAAGCTTATTTAGACGATGCGAGAATTATCGTGCAAGTTGTGATACATTTCCGTCGATGATCGGTCACTTATAACACGACAGCCGCGCAGTCCCGCAATGTACGGCAAATCGCGTGATATTTCTCGCGTCGTCTTATAAGACTTTATTCTGAAAGTACTGTACCGATTACAAAAATTCTTTCACAAATAGAAAGCTACACTATTACCGAGTATCATGGGCTATGAATTGAATCACAATTGAATCGCAGGCAGAAGCAAGTCTCCAAATAAACTGCTTAATCTATTGATAGTCAAGTAGATTCTACACCCAATGTGGGCAGAGCAATCAAAATATTTTTATTTCCGACTTGCTATCGTAAAAATGCAATGCCCTATTAATAGGCCCTAGGTGGGCGAGTACTGTTATATGATTGCACTTAAGCTGTGTACACACGGCCGGAGTACGAAACTGTCTTGGCTCATTTGTGTAGTTTTGTGGCTCATTTGCGTAATTGCGTATTAGTGTTAAGTGTTGACGTTGTTTACGGTTATTCGTATGGAGTTTGAATAAATTTTATTGACTTGAGCCGCTTCTTATGTTTATCTAAATAATGACTTTACGTCTTTTTGTCTTTGAATCTACCAGAGAGAATACCTAAGAGATGATCTGAGCGGCAATACTAGTAAATACAAATCTGTCTGTCAAAAATTCTTTACCTACATAAAATAAATACAGTTTTGACAAGATTTTGACATTGAATGTCGCTAAAATGAGATTGCGAACGTTTTTTTATTACTAGAATTAGCCTTCTGATATTGCCAGGAAGGAAGACGAAAACGTATGATATGTATGATAAGACTTTTCATAAGAATCTCTATAATAGTATGTTAGAAAATTTAACGAAAGAATATTAATAGGTACAGAGACTTCATCGCACAAACTTTCTTATTATTAAGAAACTTTCAGCGTAACAAACTGCTCATAAACACATTCTCGTTAACGTTCGTTTAATGAACGCGGTCAAATTAGCAACTTTCATTGCAGGGCTCGTTTTATAGCAGCTTTTAGGCTATAAAAGAAAAGATTTTATGATACATTATTGAATAGAAAATTGTGATGGAATATTCTAAGTTAGATTTAAAGTATTAAAATGTTCTAAAACGCTATGTACCTTTAAAAGTGCCCTCATTTCTAATTAGATGTGATCTTTAAGGTTTAGAAATAATATAATAAAACTCTAATCTCAGTTAAAACGAAAATAGTATTTTTTAAATCAGTCCAATATTGACGAAAACATCAATGATTAAACCTACATAAAAACATATTCCGAACATAAAATCTCCTTTTTGAGCTCGGCTAACAATATCTATAGCATTAAAATTATTGTTTTATTAGGGTAGATGATACTACTAATCAAATAACGTACTTTTTATGACTTAACAAGTGACAAACCGCGATTCTGCCATAGATTGCTTACTTAATTGACTAACTTTATTCATTTGAAAGCAATTACAATCAAATTTTACAGTTAATTGTAAATTGATCGAGTTTTCGTGGCTAAAATAGACTGGTAGACTAGTAGAAAATGCCTAAGGCATTAAATCCGCCTTTGTACAGTGTATTTTTTTACATGTGCATAAAGTTTTATTAAATAAATAAATAAATAAAATAATGTTTCTTTAAAAAAGTTATTATGTCAACTACCCAAATAAATCTTCAAAAACAAAATATATATTATTAATGTTCAATACGCGCGTACCGCCTCGTGTAGTCTCACCTTAAAAACATACAAATAAACATTGGTCCGCGCACGTTTAATTTCAACAGTAATCCTCTCTGACATCCACTAGATTAATAACTTATTAATACCATCTGTTTTAATTACAAAATGACTTATCTCTCACTCGGGTGCGGCAGAGCATAGATCTTGTAAAACGTCAAAAGTCAGACACACTATTATGTAGCTACGCCATTGAGTATGCTAATGGAGACTGCAGTCATAAATGAGGACTAGGTTTTGGAGATTTTTCAGTCTGGGAAGTTGGGATGATTTTAGTGGAGTTTGGGTTTCTCATTCGTGCCTATATATTGGTGGACGCGCTGTATGGTCTATGGTAAGGAAACTGTAAGCTGTTTGTTTGTTTGGTTTCCATTATTAAATTAACTCATTGTTACGTACCTTTTTCAACCGACTTCAAAAAGGAGGAGGTTCTCAATTCGACGCGTATGTTTTTTTTTTTTTTTGTATGTTTGTTCTACGATTACTCCGCCAATTATGAATCGATTTGGATGATTCTTTTTTGTTTGAAAGAGTATAGTTCCGAATAGGTCCCATAAGTATATTTCCACGATCTGATGATGAACTTTGGAGATATGGAACGGAACTCCTTATAAAATCACAGCAGAACCGCCGTAACAAGAAAAATTGCTTTGCTTATACGTGTAGTCGATGACTGACTGAAAGAAGTGGGGAGGGGGTACGTCAACCTCCTACCACTTTCCAAAATTAAATATGTCGTGTGAGGTATTGTTTGAAAGGGCTTTATGTCAGGATTTTAAACATTAACACATAAGCACTAAAAAGTGAAAAATAAAAAGCGTTTTTACAAAAAAAGATGACCGCCTCCAAAAAGTACAAAATAAAAAAAAAACTTTAGCTTGGAAGTCGGTGGCAATACCTACATAATAACAAGAAACAAAACCAAAGCCGCCGACTTCCAAGCTAAAGTTTTTTTTTTATTTTGTACTTTTTTAACCCCCGACGCTAAAACGACCGGCTGTTATAAGTTTGACGTATCCCTGTGTGTGTCTGTCTGTGGCCTCATAGCTTCTAAACGGATGAACCGATTCTGATTTGTTTTTGACAACATCAAAAATGTTATAGCAACATACTGCAGTAAAAGTATTACCCGTTTAGGAACACCTTTAAAAAAAGTAACACCATTTATACATTTATGTGACACCATATAAAACCATTCTACACTCCTACGCATGGTCATCGTGTGAAAATCTGCGCAGCTCAATAAAAGTATGACATGACAGCGGCTCATACATATTTTAACAGACTAATTAACATATCGAGTGCGTGCTGTATCATAATCAAGCGCTATTAATATCTCGACGCCATAGAGAGATTCATTTTCCCATAGGTGTACGCACTGGGCGAATTGACGGCGCGTTTCTTTTTGTTAAGCCCGCTTGCGACTGCTAGGGTTATTTTATTTTAAACATAACCGTCGAGACAGCTGCAAAGGGTAATTTAACCTAGTGTTAGCAACTAACTTTGAGTTACATTTTAGATGCAAATGGGCTTTTTGAGTATTGTTTAACGAATGATAGATTTGAGAGTTAATATAATTTTTACCAACATTAAAGTTGTTGATTGCTAGCCAAGTATTGAAATTATTAAGTCAACCCTGCTACCCGATTCTACCGTGACCGTACTGTTAAATGCCTACATTTAGTTTTGAGATTTAGAAATCAAGGAAATAGACTGTCGCCCAGCAGTTAGTTGTGACGCGCTAAACTAGAAAAGAAAAGGAAATTTTTCTACAAGCCTATAAACTAAAAAATATAAATCAAAGAAAAATAATTAATGAAGTTTTGAAGCTAACGTATAACCATCATTTTGGTGTCATTCTTTTTTAGAACAATTTAAAAAGTCTCAGACCTCCAAAAAAATATGGGGTTGCTCGATTTAGTGTCCGCGAGTGTAGTAAGGAGCAACTCACATAGTCGTATTTTAACCGCGCTGTTATTCCACCTAGTGAGTTCAGCCTTACGCATACGAGTGACAATGGCATTGACAATGTGAGATATAAACCGGCGCCGCGAGTTGTGAGCATAGTATAGTGGACACCGGCCTTATCCGGACAGCTATTGTTTATATTGTGCTGCGTTTGGACCTGAGCCAGTAGATAGATTGAGAGATTTAACATAATATTTAGATAAGGAAGTAGAATTTTATTTTTCTGTCTGTGTTTATTTTTATTTTCAAAGGATTTTATCTGAAGTTGGATTTTCGTAAATTGTAGGTATTTTGTTCTATTTTGAATCATAGTGCTTTCCAAATAAATGAAGTTTTTGGCCAGTTATGCTAGATGACGATTTTTGGTCATAATACAAAGGACTAGTAGACTAAAGAATTTCAAGGCATGTTAATTTAAGTGAGAAAATAAAATATTCATGAAAATAAAAATTAATGTTTGTCTTGTATGCGTTCCTAAACCATTGATCCGATTGCGATGAAACTATGGTGAGTTGTTTTGCGTAGCTCGCGAAGTTTACTGGCTCAAAAAATCACCGAGGACGAAGTAACGGGTAGCAGCTAGTTTCTAATAGAATCATAAAGAAAGCTTTCCTATGTAATTCTCTAACAGTATTCATATGATTAAATATTACAATAACAGTATCGGCCCACGATCTACAACGCGCGTCCATGACAATGACAATGAGGGCGAGTTAATGACGCGAGTAGCACGTGGAGTGGACAGTCGAGTGCGCCCACGCATTGCTGTTTATTTACCAACAGACAGGTCACATGTTTTAGAAATGAGATGTTTTTATTAAGTACATAGAGTAACGAAGATTTTTCTAAAAAATGTTTTTATTTAACTTAGTTCTGAAAGGTACGATAATTAATAATTCTTTTTAGTCCCACTGGTGTTGTCGCACTGCAGGGCAAAGATTCTCTTTCTTCTTTCTTCTCAATCTTGAGCTAGTGTGGACCAATTCTGCCTATAAGCGTCTCGTCCCGTCATCTTTGCCTGGGTCTGCCGAGATGTGCACGTCGTTTACAACCGATCCTATTGGAAATCTGTAGGGGAGGCCTATGTTCAGCAGTGGACGTCCTACGGCTGATATCATGATGATGATGAGTAGGATTCTGTGCAAAAAAAAATTAAACCTCGTCACGCGGACAAGGTCGCGGGCATAAGCTAGTGTTTCACTATAATGCCCACACGATAGTGATAAAACTTCTTGAAAGTACTTTGTAGTATTGGTCACTAGTAAATAAATTTATTACTGTCATCTCATTTCCGACATCCAAGCTTAAATACGGTTAAGCTCCTACACACACCACTATAATCAACTTAACTGGCACTGTAGTATTGACTTGTCAATCCCGCTAGTCCATTCAAACGAGGCACAAGAATCAACATAGAGCTGTCATTCTACTTTATAAAATTATGTTTGGACTATTGTTATAATAATATTATAACTTAAAATTACAATAATATCATGTTCTGACTTAACAGGACGTAATTTTGGGCAGTCACGGATATGCTTGTCAAGAATTGAGATTGTTACTTCTACCAAAAATTCACATTTTTTCGAAATACTTAGTTATTTTTGCTGTCTAATGCTCATGTCTCATTAAAACAATATTTAAAGCACAAGAAACTCTTATTACTGGATGTAAAAAATTAATCAATAAGTTTGTCTGTAGAGTTTCTTGCTCTTTCATCTCGATAAAGTCCTACGTTTTGGAAAGAAATTGTCAGAAAGTTGAAGTTAGATGAACTTCAACTTTCTGACAATTTTTTTCTAACGAGGAAAAAAAATAGTCGCTAAAAATAAACGCTATTCTTTTTTGATTAATTTAGTTGCGGGACCCAAGACAGTTGAATCGTTTCTCTGGGACTCGTCGAGCTTCATTGCCTCGGCGCTTTTCTGGCGCTCCACTGTTGATTCTGGCTTTCAGGAGTTGCAGTGGGTGGGAGCAGTGTGGCGGGCTTGCCCATTATTTCTAACTGACGGCCTTCTTGACAATTTAAAAATGCCTGTAAATGGCATAATTGAAATAAATGCTTTGACTTTGACTGTATTTCACAACAAACAGTTATTAAGATTAAAATGTGCCGTTGAAAACGTAACCCACATTAAAAACTATTTTCATTCATGCCTTATTGAATGGCGCTGCTGTTTACAGCGATTGCTTGCTCGTATTTACACAGATTGGGCACGCAATTTGAATATTTAGGCTAAACGGCTTGGTAAGACGAGAACTTACTAACTACTGTTCGTTATTGGTAACTATTTGTTTACATTATTTCAAGGCGTAGGAACTTAGGAAGATTATTACGACATGGTTTGTAATCTTACTACTGTAATGAATGCGAAAGTTTGGATGCATGAATGTTTGTTACTCAATCATTACTTAGTGATGATTTATGGTAGTTTTTAGAAAACAAAAAAGTGTTACCGTGACATAATTTATCAACTTAGTCGCGAACGAAGTCCCGGGTAGAAGCTAGTATTTTTATATTAAAAATGCTTTTTGACATCATAGGTACCATATTTTCTAAAAGGTAGGCATAGATGTAAGTATTAAGTCATAATTAGGAAAAAAAAAACCTTATATTTCCGTTTAACATAAATTCGTTACTATAATCCCGGATAGAGTAGGTGGAACTTTACTTTTGTACACCCACAGGAACACTGCCAACGAATACAGACAGGTGCATTCATAAGCAAAGTATCTACCTAGTTTATTATTTCTCGAAGGTTTTTTACCCATGTTCCACACACCGGCAAACGATCTTCTCTGCCCTGCTTCCTTCGAATACTTCGTTTTTATGTAAAGCTCCGAAAGTCCTAAGAGTTCCCTTTCTTTTTCTGGGGAATTGTCATGGACTGCCTCCGCCTCGGGGAAAGCGGAGGCGTGTGTCGGACTCCTATCGACTAAAACCCCACGGTGTTCCCCAAACTACATTTAGCCGGGGCACGGGAGTCGCTCTGAGCATTCTGCCGCACAACGGCAGGTATTAACCTCCCACCCACCGGCCATACTCCAGTAGACCAGACTCCAGTAGACCAGACTCCAGTAAGACGCGCAGGGAAAACATCACGCACCTTACTCTCGGGCTTGTCTCTGTTCGGGCGATGGACTTACCCCGAGTTTGCCACTCATTTAGGTTTCCTAGGTAACCCTACCCTACCTAAATTACGTAAATAATTATCCTTCACCATAAATGAACGATACTGCTCAAACCAAGTAAGCCCTTTCAATCAAGTTATATCATAAATACATAAAAAAAACCCAAGTAATTACCGTCAGAGTAATCTTTTGAAAGCTTAAAATGATCAGATAAGAGCGTTAAGTAGGTATGTACGTAATGTTGTTGCCATATACAAAACTGCTGTGCCCAATAAGGAGAGCGTTTCGTGATACCTTTATCACGTTATCAGAACTTTCTAGCGCCGTGCGCGGGAGCACGCGCCGCGATAGCTGGGGGTAAGGGCTGGAACAGATTGACGCCGCGAGACTGAAATACACGTGAAACTAACAGCAGTAATGTAAATATAGTGAAATTGTATGTTAGAGAAAGTTTTTTTTATCATAAATTGTAACCATGAGCACTCCGGGATTAAAGTTTCCTATTAGCGTAACAAAGGCAAGAAAGTCAATTCTACTAATTAAAATCGTTAATTTTTTTGTTCAATTTTGGAGGTAATTATGAAAAAATTTTGACAGATTGCGAATGAGATTAGATTGCTTTCGCTCCCAAAAAATAGTAGAATTGTAACCATACTTCCGGAGATTAAAAAATCTGAGAGAACAAAAAAGAAAACTCTTCAGCTATAAAATATTACTAGGTTCACATAGTTTATAATCCATCACCATCTCGCAAGACAACAAAAGGTTAAACACCCCTTTGTTCCAACCATATACCGCGTAACCTGTGTGCTCCAACCTTAATCACAGATGCCACTAATTTGCTTTAGAAATTCGTTCTAATTTTACTTTCTGAAAGTGGAGCGGAAGACAGACCATCGTCCTGCCCACAAACGAATCGTGTTACCACTATCACTAGGACATTATGAGACTGTGCATTGTGTGGAGGAGGTGTTTTATTACTTCGTCTGTTCCAGTTTTTTGTGTCAAGTGCTGCTGAGTATCCGTCATTGTAGATAGAGCAGAAATATGCGAGCTGGAAGTTACATTGTAGCAAAAACTTTAACTATGGTTACCATAGGTTCTAGACCCCCCAACGACGAAGTGATTCATCGGTTATTGAAAAAAAACTACTTTTTAAAACATTTTACCATTTTAAAGTCAAAATATTTATTTCAATTAGACCAATAACAGGCACTTTTGAGTTATAAAAACAAAATAAAAAATAACCAGAATAAAAAAAAGAGAAACTAAAATTAAATGGCATCAAAAAATTCATCCGCATCGCTGTCCACTGGAAATGTGCCCAACAGACTGGCCGCATTGCCACGTTGAATGGCAATGCTTAACCTCTGGCCAAGGTTTGAGTTATTGGTTAGTAAAAAAAGTTGAAGGTTCGAGCAGTTGCTCGTTCCAAAACGGAGGTAGGTAGGCCTCCATGGAGAAGAACGAGCAAGAAACTCCTCGGACACTCTTTTCAATTAGTATTTTACGAAATCCTGGTTACAATATTCTTATCTACTTGTGAAATTAATGAAATTGTTTAAAAAACAAAAATAAAAATATAATATAATAAAATTAAAGATTTAAAAGCCAGTTAAGAGATGACCCATCCTAACTGACAGCGCTCGTTCATGAAAGGTGTATACTTGTATGTATATTTTTGTATGTATCTGTATATTTTTGTCATCGTTTTCGGGACATCATGAGGCATCATAACTATGAACACCAGACACCAGGCCATGGATTCAGTCCATGATTTGAACCCCTAAATTTGACGTACGTTTTAAAAAAACTTTTTGCAAAAACCTAATTTAAAAGAGTGCCGTGGAGTTTCTTGCTCGTTCTTCTCCATAGAGGCCAACCTCCGTTTTGGAATTAGCAACTAGCTTCAACTTTCGGACTAACTGACCGACTCCTTGACAATTCAAAAGTGCCTGTAAATGGTCTAATTGAAATAAATGTTTGACTTTTGATTTTGACTTAAAAAACGTCAAAATGTATGAAACAGAATATTATTTACTGACTGACGAAAAACGTTAACTCGGAAGGGTCTAGAATTATACAATTAAGTACATACTACATGGTACAATATGGTGTTAACCACATAGTGTGACCACCATAACCACTCAAGTAGGGCACAGCTAAATTGACCATTGTTCTCTAAGCTGAGCCTGATGGAATACAGTGGAACGGGCGACCACTCGTGTTTTCAAATTGTGTGAAGAATTATTTTTAATCATAAAACGGGTTTGTCGATTTTGGGATTACTTTTTAAATTATATGCATACTGCCTAATGGATTTGTTTAATTTAATTTCTGCTTGCTTTTGCCCTCGACTTCGTCTGCGTAGACTATTAAGCCAAATTACAAAAATATCCCATGGGATAAACAAGATCCGGGGTTGCGGGACGTCGTAACAGGATACCGTGGCCCCGGAACGTAAAGGGCAACAGAAGGAACAGGGTGGTTTTTTAGTCAGTAAAAGTCTGGCAGTCCCTTCCGCCCCACCCAGGACGTCGAGTCATTTGATGATTTTTACCACCTAAAAAAAAAAAAAATGGGAATACAAGATCACTATAAAACCCCATGTGATAAACTATGTCTGTTATAAGTCAGTTAATTTCGTTTAGCTATTTAAGCGTGAAAGAGTGACAAACATCTATCCATTCATTTGTCCATCCTCACAAACTTTTTCGTTTATAATAGCAGTAGGATCAATTCAGTATTGACCATTTCATACACTACTCCACTTCATTCTTCAAAATCCCTACAAGAATCAGTCAATAAAACAGTCGGTCTTTTATTCCAGGGTTACCTCCACCTGTGGCGCCGGGAGGTGACATTCTCGGATGAGCAGCTGAACGAGCTGTTCAACAATATTGAGGACATCTACAACTTCAACAGGTAAGCTTTAAAACCTCCACGAGTTACATACTTACTTAAATGTATAAATAGCTGATAAAACTGCTTCCATCAGCTGAATTCATAAATTAGTCTTCGATAGTTAGCGATTTTACTTGAGTAGTTTATATTGGTCATTTGATAATGAGCTTAAAAGTAACAGAATTAAAGTTGAAAATTACGTAATTGCGTGCAAGATATGAATGCCGCGCAGAATTATACTATACCTACAGACCACCACACAACCCACAGACCTTTCTATTGTAAAATCGCTCTTATTGCAACATAAGAGTGCCGTGTTAACCTGAACGCACCGTCATCCGTACATGTAGTGACATAACGAACGGATAAAAACCATAAACATTAAAATTATTAATAATATAAAACATACAAATGGCCTGTTGGTCTAGTGGTTAGCGGCCCTGACTGATAAGCCGGAGGTCGTGGGTTCGATTCCCACCCAGGACAAACTTTGTGTGATGAGCATGATTGTTAGTTCTGTGTCTGGGTGTGATTTATCTATAATATGTATGTATTTATAAATTATATAAGTATGTATATCAGTTGTCTGGTTACCATAACACAAGCTCTGCTTAGCTTGGGATCAGATAGCCGTGTGTGAGTTGTCCCAAGATATTTATTTATTTATTTAAATAAATGATATTTGTAAACGACCGTGTAATTCTGAAAATGTTTAATGGAGAAATTAGCAAAAATTATATTGAAAAAGGTGATAAATACCAATATTAAGCAATGTGGTGCTGGCCCAGTAACTGAGGTGCTAATCTTATTTTATCTTTCTATCGTCAGCTTGGTCATCACTGACATCGGTGAATTAATTATGAGGAAACTTAGACTTATAAAAAATATTACTCTGAAGTCGCCAATTCACAAATGCAAGCGTGCTGATCAATGCTCATGCCTTCTCTGCATGAGAAGAGGGCTTTGCCCTTAAGAGAGACAATAATAGACCGGTTTTTAAAACCAAGCAAAAATATCACATATCCTTGACATATGGCATAACGACGTCCCCTCTTATTCATCTTTACAGTGGCTTTCTGCTAAAACGTAATAATAGGGGGGGCTTCGTCACGCCCTTTATCCTAAGAGGGTAGGCAGGCCGACAGGCGGAACACATCGGTACATGAAAACACGGTTTTGGTTTTTTAAACTTGTCGAGATTGCTAAACTTTGACAGACGACGTCGCGTTTGAAAAGGGGATGTTTTTGTAAAGGACCCTAAATAACGGTGAGGGATTAATCGGATGAAAAGAATGGATAAAATACTTGTAAGTTTCAGAGTAATGGATGAAATAACTTATAAAAATATGTAGCAAGTATTACCAATTACTTACTTCAAACTTTATCTTACTAATTAAACAAAATACCAATTATTCTACTAGCAACATAATCCACTTATTTACTAAACTATCCATTATTTTATTATTTGTTTTTATGGCGACCATAGTAATATACACTCAGAGAGCAATAGGGCGTGTTTGAACCCTTTGGATACGGAACTCTAAAAATAACTTGTGATCATATTGGTATAGCTAGCCTAGTAATACTCTAAGCCCCATAAATTACTATTCTGAACACGTTTATCTCAATTCAAGGAAACCCGTGTTATTATCATTCGATATAATCGTATGTTGATGGAAAAATAACAACCGAACTACGGGAAAATCGGTGCGCTGTTTTTTCTAACCTTCGTAATCTTAATAATTCCGCTGTAAGCAATTATAATTGTCAACTATTATTATAGGGGTTATGTTTTCCTTACCTTTTATAGGGTTCAAACTTACTTCGTAAATTCGTACCAAATTTTATCAAATTCGGTTCAGCGGTTTAGTCATTTTAACGTAACAGACAGGCAGACAGTGTTACTTTCGCATTTAAAATAGTTCCTATGTATACAAACCACTAAAATTATTTTGCAGACTCGTCAAGTAGAGTCATATAACAATTTTATTTTTACTTTCTTCTATGACATTGACGATCCCCTCCCATATGGAGGGTGTTAAAATAATAGCAAGCAAGGGGTACTTTTGGGAGGGTTCGTTTTTACAAAAGAGGGATGTGTATGCGTGGTCTGCGTATGTGTGAATATACAGGATGTAGGTAATTTATGAGCGGTAAAAGTGTTAAGGAGATTCTAGATATAAAATATTTCGAAGCAAAAAATAGGATGTACTTACAATAAGTATCTACAAAGTGAAAATTAACAGGGGTTTTCACACTAGAATCGTTTTTATACGTACCTAATGATAGTTTGACTGCATCGTTGGTCTAGTGGTCGCAAAGCGCGACTGCTAAGCATTGCTAAGTTTTTGGGTTCGATTTCCAGGTCAGGCAAAGTGTTACCGGGTTTTTCAATCAGGAATTTCTCAGTAGCAGCCTCGGAGTCTAGATTTGTGCTCAGTTGATGGCAATAGGCTCGCCCCCTATTATATGAAACTTAAACATAACTGGCGAAATGTGGGTGTACTAATGGGTACACCTTTGCCTTACCTTTCGGGGATTACAGGCGTGATGATATGTATAAATATTGTACGATGGTACGGAACCCTTCGTATGCAAATCCGACTCTTTTTTGCCGGTTTTTTGTTCCACCCTGTATACATGATGTATGTGTGTGTCAGTGCTAATAGCTAAGTTGGTGTGTGGTCCCCTTTTACTAGAAGAGTGTAGTTACTATACAGTATTGAATTACTATTATACTTGTTCTAAATTGAGTGCGGCTTGCTGTTTTACGATGATAGCACAAGTTAGAACATTATATCCTTGTATTTTATGATACATATTTCTGTAAATGATTAATACCTACGGTATGTTGTTTCCTGTAGCTTTTGTTTGTTAATGTTGTGAGTTAGTTTTCGGAGTCTGAAAATTTCAGTTTAGTAGATCAACTGGTTTTCGATTTTTTATATTTGGTCAGTGAGTGAATCTTGTTTCATTGCTTTTTAGATCAATATTTTCACATAGCAGTCGTGTTTTTTAATTTTTTTTATTATTTATTTTTATTAAACTACATTTTATTTTGGATAAAGGGTTTTTTTACAAGTAAGTAGGTACTTTATTTTCAGCTCTTAGGCCAGTGCGAGCGCGCGGATTAAACCTAGGTAATGTAAATTAAATTGTTTATTTTTTAATTGGATTTGCCAGGGGGACAATTCTACTTAATTTTAGGAACGAAACTTCCATTTTAATTTTTTGAAATTTATTGTCGCTAAGTTTTGAATGTTTTATTTAGTACTTTCAGATACACGCCTAGCATTTATTTCGTTTGTTGGCGTTATTTACGTAATTAGGTGTGTGCTTTTTTATTAAATTAAACCAAAATACTATAGGATGGTCGAATTTCTAACTCTATAATCGGCAAGATTATTACAGAAAACAAGAATCTAAAAATATGCGATGATTCAGACAACTTGTTACTTGGTAAACAGAAGCTACCAAATTTGTAATTTGTAGGCAATTTCACAGTCGATTGGTCAGAACATAACTGATTGTTCTGCGCATTGTCATGGAAATTGTGAGAATAACGCTTTTGGAATTTTGTAGAAAAGGTCGGGCTTAAAAATAGTGTTAAAAATGAGCAAAATCTTATAGGTATGTGTCCAACCACGGATATCTATGTGTCCAACACATGTATCTGGCGGAAGATGCTTACTTTATAAATGCAATTTGCATAGACAGATGTTTGTTAGTCAATCACACCAGAACGGCTGAACGAATTTGAATGACATTTGGCACAGATATAGATTATAGTCTGGAATAGCACATAGGCTACTTTTTACCCAAAAAATGGTGTCCTGTGGAATAATATATCAACTTTAGAGACAGTATAGAAGACAGAATCTAGAAAGCTTTAAAAAATACAGTACTCTTGAAGATGTATTTTATGGAGAGTAAAAATAGATAAAGATTTATTTGTTACTTAGTTAATACAGTTAGTCTGATGCACAAATACTCTAATTAATCCAGTAGAAGAAGATTAATCTCTAACTAACCGATTAACAATTTGATTGAGGGTCCAAATGAAAGCGGATCAGAGGAATTTGTATCGCCTCATCATCTGTGGTGATTCGTTAGTGTCAGTTGATTATGTTGATAAATTTCTATTGGCCTAATTAATTGTAGGCCTATTGGCGACAAACGAGCACAAGTTAGACTCCGGGCTTTTACTGTGTCTAAGTCCTGGGTAACTATTCAGTAATCTGTGGTCCTGGATAGAAAACCTCAATTAATATCAGTAAATTGAAAATCTTACTTATGTGTGCACCAAATAAATGGTTTATCTATCTATCTATATCTTGCTTAGCCGCGAGCCTCCTACTTCTAGCGACGCAATCTTTTTCTGCCAAAACAAACTATCCCACATCAAAATTTCTCCCACTTTCCCGAGTAATGATTTAGTAATGTTATTTATTAATTTATTAACGTTTATTGATTTAAACATTCGTTTTAGGTGAACATTGAATTGTTATTTCTGAATAGTACGTAATATAATATATTTGGCATAATTATGTACAGAAAAAGAAATAATAATAAAAAAATAAACTAAAACAAAAAAGCATCCAAAAATTCCTCCTCATCACTGTCAGCTGGAAATGTACCCAAAAGACTGGCGGCGTTGCCACGTTAGATGGCATATTAAATTAGTTTTACATAGGTTATTTAGCTAATTATTGAGATTATGTGGCTTGACTCATTTTTGCAGATCTAAGCTCAGTTATTAAAAGGTATAAAATAGAAATAAGTTCTAATGAATATAAGTGCCAGGAGCATACGTTATGGCGCATTATACTTATGAAGCTCACGGTGAAACTCTAATAACGTATAAAATGGGGTGGAAACATACGGATAGGGGACGGTTGGAGCGGGCCCGTTCGTGACCTAGTTACATACGAAGTTGCAGCTGTAACTACACAATATACTTACAGACGCCTTGACATCGTCGTAGGCCGCGCACGCTGTTGGTTGGGTGTTTAGCTAATTTGTTTTCAATTCTTAATACTTTCAGGTAAGCAACGTTATAATAAAAAATATTGTAAACATTGATTTTAAAAGAGTACGTATGGAGTTTCTTGCCCATTCTTCTCCATACAAAACTACCTTTTGGAAGGGGCAACTAGATTCAATTCTATTTTGTTTTTTGTGTTTGACGTTCAAAAGTGCCTTATTGGCCTAATTGAAATAAATGATTTGACTTTGACTTTGACTTTGACTTTGAATACGTTGATAAACGCTAATTCACACAACGTTTAATCACGTCAGCAAAAAATATGTCTTTCTTTAAAGAAGCACAATTCTTTTTACAATATTAAATCTTCTCCACTAACTTCAAACACACCTTTGAACATCCTTCAAACAAGGCTACTAATTAAGTAAATAAACAATATTGACCTGCCCGCCCGCGTAGCGCCCGCTCACACCACCTGTCCCCTATGTTTCCACAAGGTGTCGAACGCCAATTAGCTGTGAATGCATACCCGACCCGGATTCCTCTCGGTATGATGCAACTGCACCTTTAAATGACTATAACCGTCGCTGGTTTATGGTTGGTGGTCATATTATAATTACTTTTAACATAATTGTATGCGTTACGGGTAATTTTTCTTGCTATTTTAGTGTTTTGTGTAATGAAAAAGCATCGGTAATAGACAGACACAAAATAGGTAATTCTATAAAGTTTTATTAACCTAAGAAAAGGTCCAATAGCTGACTATTTGTAACTGCTAAAAGTAAAAGATTTTTGAATTTATTTGCAGTGTAATAAGGTCCATTTGCACTAAAAACTGAACCCAGAGATAGTTGCTAACATGAGGTTAAATTAAATAATTACATTCACAATGGGTTCGTATTAGCAACTAACTCGGAATTAAAAAAAAAACTCTTGGCTAACTAAACCGGGCTTTAGAAGATCATGATAATTTAATGTATGGAGCGAAGCAATAATGAAAGACGTAACTTAACGCGGTAACGACGCAAAAACTACGGCATGGCTTCTCTTCCTAACATCACGCCTGTAATCCCCGAAGGGTTAGGCAGAGGTGTACCCGTTAGTACACTCACATTTCGCCAGTTATGTTTTTAGTTCCATGTAATAGGGGGCGAGCCTATTGTAATCAACCGGGCACAAATCCAGACTGCAAGGCTGCTACTGAGAAATTCCTGATGGAAAAACCCAATAACACTTTGCCCGACCTGGGAATCGAACCCAAGACCTCATGCACAGCAGTCGCGCTTGCGACCACTAGACCAACGAGGCAGGAGTTGAGTAATTAAACAAACAAGCAAAACCTCTTTACCTTTATAATATAAGTGACTTATATAATTAAAATCTCAAAAAGTAATGAGTATCAAAAAGATTCCACAGTAAAAAAAATTAAATATACTTAGGTAGTAAACAGACAAACACAAATTAAGGTTATCATAGTAATAAATATTTCGGAAGTGTCCCAATGATGATAATCATTTTACAAGTGTCACTTAACACACTTTGATTGACGCATAACAAAGATAAATTACTTTGTAATTTAACAATTGTGCCACTTAGAAATTGATAATGTAATAAAATTAGATGAACTTAACTCGATTTTGCGTAACAAAATTGAATTTTGAAGCTTTGCACATCATGTTTTGAATTCTGGATTCATCGTCTGCAGAGTTAAGTATCCTAACTAATATTATAAATGCGAAAGTAAATTTATTTGTTTGTTTGTTACCATTTTACGCCTAAGCCACTGAACCGATCATCCTAAAATTTTGGATATATGTTGCCTGGTGTACAGGGACGAACATAGGGTACTTTTAAACCCGAAAAAATGTAATGTTTTCGAGGAAAACCACAATAGAGTTCTTATGATCATAGATGGCGCCACCTGTCGTTTCGAATTGAAATGACAGGACATGGGTAATTTTTTCCACGACTTCGTCTGTGTCCGCGATAACAGAAATTTACGCGGACGAAGTCGCGGGCACAAGCTAGTTAATTATAATAATACTAGTCACTTTTTGTCCTACTGCAGTGCAAAGGCTTCTTCACGCGCCCTCTTAACGCTTGCTCAAGGCGGGTTGGCGATTTCTGACTTACAATTAACTACTAGCTAATGCCCGAGAATTCGTCCACGACAATTTTCCATACAATCTTTGGACCCCCGTTTCATCCTGTTCCATCCCCCTCGGATGCCTACGACATACAAAGAACAGACCCTCCAAGGTTCAGGTCTTTACGATCATTGGTTTAGGCTGTGCGTTAATCCGTTAGTCACTCAGGACAAAGCATTTTATATGTATAGATAGATAAGT
The DNA here is from genome assembly GCA_949774945.1 of Hoplodrina ambigua. NCBI lineage: Eukaryota > Metazoa > Arthropoda > Insecta > Lepidoptera > Noctuidae > Hoplodrina > Hoplodrina ambigua. The sequence continues at coordinate 3,966,914 of OX458990.1, forward strand.
CCAGACTTTCTCACGAATTTTTTTTTTCCGATGTCGAATGATGTTTTGGCAAACTTAGAAAGTACATATGATTCGAAAATGTGACATTTGTTTGCCCGTATTTATAACCCCTTTATCCGCTGGGCCATCACGACAATTTTCACTTTTTTCTTTACATAGTTACTCCAACAATTATTTAACTAATTAGGTATGTGGTGATTTGTTTAAATATTAGAAAGTATAACGTACGTAGGCGTTAAAAACATAATTTAACATTCAAACTAATATCTTTTTCCGTAAACTTTAACACCTACACATAAACAACTATCTAGTTTATATCTCTGCTGACCTACATAGTACCTAAGCACCTCACAAGACCAGTTTGCACAAATGCCCACTATCGAAAATTACAATAAAAAACAAAAACATCTAAAACAAAAAAAGGAATGAATTCATCATCCATTATCAGCACACACATACTTTTATTATACGAAAAGACTTATTTTTCAATTTATCAACCATGTTTTTCGGTAATTTATTCCAGTCGGTTTCCATTCACAACATATGAATGAATGGAATGACTGGTGTGTCTAACCTAGATTATTGAATGACCGAATAATGTCTGTTAGCGGCATTTGTGATGAGTGAAAATGAAATGAAATTGATTGTAAAATTATATAGATTTTTTTATTTAACATTTTAAAACAATACACAATAATTAATCTAAACATTAAGCCTAATAAAAATTATAAAATTTGTACAATTTATATAAAAAGACAGAAAGGAGGGACCTCATAGGTCATAGGGCTTTAAAAAATTCGTCCGTGTCGCTGTCAATGGGGCAAGTGCCCAAATATCTGACAGCATTGCCACGTTGTATGGCAAAATAGTAAAATTGTATCTACAAGAAGGATGTCCTAGTGTAATTGCTGAAAATTTAGGCGCGCCATTCCTTTTACTAAGGTAAAATAGTGGAGGTTGATAGAGTTCATTTTGCTTAGTCAGTTGCACTGTCAACAGCAGCACTAGTCAACTGGATAATACTTGCTTGACAAGCCTCTTGTTTCTTAGTTACTAGTCATTCATTTCTACATTTGTCTGCAACAATAATTAAATTGTATTAATGTCTGTAGATAAAAGGTATCGCTGGCTGTAGACGTCGACCGCAGATGTTAGATACTGTTTCACGGTTTGTTTCATACGATATCTGTGTTACTACTTGTTATTGAAGTGAAGCTTGTATTAATCCGTTAGTATGATGCAAATTCTCAGTATTATTTATTTTAACATACTTTAGAAAAGGAATAAAAAATTGTCTTTAATCGAAATGATACAAAGATAGTGCTTCGCCCGCAGCGAGGTGGTAATTATTACTTAAATGGGGAATGACATTTATGACAGTTTATGTGATTTGGTTGTAGGCAACAACTGACCGTTTTATTGTAAGTATGTACATACATTTTTGCTCATCTGTGCCTTTAAATGTACTGTATTAAATAAGATATTCTTTATTCTTTTTTTTTCAACACAATTGCTTTGTTTCTCTGCTGCTGTTCGTTTGAAGAACATTGATAATTCTGTACAATATAGATGAAGTATTGAATCCTTCCTTTATACATATGATTTTGCATACAAAAATATATTCAACAAAAAGCCTTTTATTACACAGAAGCTAATAAAAACAGCAAAAGCACAAACTAAGGTACCTTTGTTCTGGCACGTTTGTGCCGGTCCGGCTGCGAATGTAAAAACAATGCCAGTCCTGATAGGGTCGCTCGGGTTACATGACCTCGCGAGATTCCTGATTACTGGTGCCTATAACTTAGGACTGTTTTGTTTTTTCTCTTTTGTCGTTTCTCTGTTTAGAGAGGTTCTTGTGTGTAGGTGGACGGTTTAACACTGATTCTGAATATGGAATGTGATAATTTATTAGCAGTTTAAGTTTGTAAGTTAGTCATTTGACAAAGATTCATCATGGCGTTTTTTTAAGATCGCTAATTTCTATTTTGTTTAATGGTCCTGCAAGTGTAAACGTAACAGTAAGAAACTTAGTTGTATAAATATTATATGTAAGTCGATGTCCCAAATTCTCATATTTCCATACAAAAAAAGATTTCCCGACCGAATTTTGGTCACGGTAGCCAATCTCAATGGGGACTAGCCAAATCAGGAAATTATGATGCACAAGTGTACATAATTACGCGCAAACACAGGTGCACACTCTCTTCACTCTCATAGACCGACCAGACAGTAATCTGACACGACTGTAGAGAGATTTGGCGGAGGTTCAGGAACTGGCTTCACGTGTTTTCGAGGCAAGAGACCACAAGAGCAATAGGGCAGCTATACTTCCATGCCAAACTATCACATTGAACATTTTTCTTTTATCTTTCCAGATCTCTCTGCGGCGAACTCAACACGTGTCGTTTGGACGCCACATGCATCGCTCGCTGCTTCGTCAACAACACTTCTGGCTTCTCCGTCTACACGTCCTACTGTACTGGCTACCCGAGGACCATGGAGCGACTCGCGGCTTTAGCCTCAGAACCACTCAGTGCTCGTGAATTTAGAGAGAGACAGATAGCGTTAGGCCATCTATTGCCTCTCGCTTCTTATTTACTGAAGCCGGTGCAGAGGATTCTGAAGTATCATCTACTGCTGCAGGTTAGTGCTCTTGAACTTCTTAATGTCCTTCTCACTTGAGTTGATTTTAATGCTGAAATAATTGGCACTTGTCTCGAAAAATACAGCAATTTCATACATCAATGCTTTACCTACAGAGTTAAATGGACCACTGGTTTTTAATTATTGACTTAAAAGTTCAATGCTGTGGTTACGTCCTCATCTTCAATACGCATTTTATTTTAGACAGGTGCAATAGGTCAATTGTTAATATACCATGAAAACAGATTTCAATGGACAATTATAAATTTAATCGTTGACTATTAAAACGACAAAGATATAGTAATATTAGATGCACATACCTTTTGAAATTCGTTAACATCTTCAACTTAGCTGGATATACCTATATTATTTCCATATTAGGAACATGATAACCTTAAATGGAATGAAGTAGGATTTGCAAACACACACTGATGCCCGAAATGGAGCCACGGCCTTTTGCGCGCCACTTAACGAATTAATATAAAGACTTATTTGTCGTTTGAAGACGAAATAGTATAAAGATTTTAGTTTATTGTCATTTACTAGTCGTTGTAAGTCTTTAAGTAATTGCAAATTCCCATTTTGGTGTATTGTAGTACAATCACTGGCCTTGAATGTCTGCGTCAGAAAGCACAAATTCAAATCGAAATCGAATCGGTTTTATTATTTTGTTGGTAACAGATATTTTACTAAAATGACCCGACTGTATCCGCTGCTACCGTTTTTAGGATATTCGACTGTAATGCTACATCATTAGAGTTTTTTTTTTTTAAGATGGGTATGCCACAGGGATCGATCCTCAGCCCTTTTCTGTTTTTTTCCTTTATATTTTAAAGTCAAGTTTTATAAATATTGTAATGTCTTATTTACAGAACGTAGTAAAGCAGTGCGCGTCCAGAGAGACAGAGTACGCGCTATTGAAGATGACAGGCATCGCTCAACACATAGATGACATGAAGCGACGGCACGAGCATGCCGTCAGGGTTCAGGTGAGATGAAAATCTTTTATTACTTTTTATTATGTGTACCTTACCTTCCTGTTACTTTCAAAGACAAGTCTCCATGACACAGGCAATTCTAGTGTGGAGACTTGTGCTATTTTTACACTTTTTGGAAAAGGCATTGTAATTTGTCTTATTTTGCATGGCTTTGATTGCGTGTGTGATATTTTCAAATTCTTTGGAGTAATCCAAGTCGCTGTAGATTAGTTGCCGAGCTTAATTAGTTACACCGAGTAATTAATCTGTAATGGATATAATCTTATAATCACTAATTATCTCAAATAAAAACTATCTATCAATTCGTTTAAAAATCAGTAGTGCAGTTCATTATACTCTTACATAGAAAAGTAAATATGATTTTAACAAGAACTAGTTTCCATTTATAATTGTGAAAATATTAATTAATTTTCCAGGAGATCCAGTCTCTGCTATATGGGTGGAACGGCCCCGACTTGACCACGTACGGAGAGTTGTGCGCCGAAGGGACATTTAGGTGAGTCCCTCATGTTTTTAGCTTTTAACTGTCGCATCTTAGCATTATAATCTGTTAATTTTATGATTGCGAGTAACGTATAAATACACATAGTGTTTTACTTTATTTTACTTTATGTTCGCTCACCCGAGGTGATAGGCTTTGAAAGCTGAAATTCAGGCTGCGCCTAGATTGGCTTCAGATGTTTAAACTTTATGTTTACATATTGAGTAGTTAACTGACAGTAAGGTTTAAATTAATACAGACAAAAATATAATTATCTGTCTGCTTAATCGCCATTCAGTGTTACTTGGTGTTCGGTTTTTAAGCAAACAGACAAACTGACAGTTGATTTGAATGTGGCTGTTAAATGCATAAAAAGGAAATAACAGACATTATATTGTGAACTAGTGTTAAGGACGTTGTTGCGGGACGTCTTAACAGGATACCGTGGCCCCGGAACGTAAAGGGCAACAGAGGGAACAGGGTGGGTTTTTAGTCAGTAAATGTCTGACAGTCCCTTCCGCCCCACCCAGGGCGGATGGAGTCATTTGATGATTTTTACCACCTAAAAAAAAAAAGACTGCCCAAATACAGACTGAGTGTGAATTATAGTTCGTGTTTAATTATGTTAATCCTGCTTCTAAGCAACACAACGCAGAATTTTATGAACAAGCATTTTGTATGTGTCATAACACCTTTTTTCATGAACACTTGTGTTCAATCTTTTGTTTATCTTATGTAAATATTTTGTACTTCAATAAAGTTAATAATGCTATTTGTTTGTGTCATGTTGCAGAGTATTCGGCGCGAAGGCAATGCGTCACGCCTTCCTCTTCGACAAAATGCTGCTCGTGACGAAGAACAGAGAAGACGGCATATTGGCTTACAAGTCGCATATCATGGTCAGTACCTGCCTACTATTATAACGTCTTTGGTTACTGCTTCCCTCCCGTCGGTCTTAGCGTAATGTTATATAGATAATCTTCCTTATGAAGCTAACTATCTTATACAAAATATTTTTTCGATTCGGGTAGTTTCAAAGATTAGCGTGTTTAAACAAACTCACAAAAAGAAATCTCTTCCATTTTATTATATTAAGTATAGATATAGATAGAAATTGTAACCATGCCTATTAAGAGAGTAGAGTTTCTAAGTTCCCGTAGATTCCAAAATGACAGTTATCTTTCTAGTGTAGTTTCCGACAGAATTATCTTCTTTTTGATACTAAAACTCGAGTTTTAAGCACGAAGTAGAACGACCAATTTGCACCTGTACCTGCCAGCACATCAGACTATACCTACTATTTATTGTAAAATCGCTCTTATTACAACGGCAACAGATACCGCAGGGTTAAAGCGCTGTCGTACGTACACATGAGTCGATTTTCCCAATGTACACTTATTACTTTTGCAGTCAAATTAATCTTTATCATTTCTTACAGTGTAACAACATGATGCTAGTGGAGTCCATCGCTGGCGCTCCGCTGTCGTTCCACGTGATCCCGTGGGACGCGCCGCGTGCGCAGCTAACGTTGCAGGCGAGATCGCCGCGCCACAAGCGAGAGTGGACCTTATTGCTTAAGAGGGTATGTCATTTATGTTACATACACCTACCTTATTTTATCCGCCAAGTAAATAAATGTACTGGCACAATTGACGTTAATGTCTTTTAACTGATTCTAATTTTGATTTCAAATTCTAAATTGCAGGTAATTTTAGAGAACTACAACGCAGTGATCCCTTCCCACGCGAGGCAGCTGGTCATGGAACTGGGACAGAACAAAACTGATGGTAAGCATTGGGTATCCTGCAAGTCTGCAAACACCATTCAATTGGGTATTAGACATTATTAACCAATAATTCAAAGACATAACTTTGCTAAAGGAACACTTTATTTTAGCCCTGAAGACCCGAATAATTATTTAATTAATTGTAAAATTTTTAGTTACCTAGAAATCAATAAATAGTTAGTCAATTGAGTTAGCAAAAAAGTGACGTCCCGATTTACAATTGCCATACAAAATCTATGGGAGAGTCCCGTTTTGACAGTTCACAAAAAGTAGACAATTGATTGGTCTAATATCGAATTGATTGCAACTACTCATTTATGCTTATAATATCTAGACACAAATACATAAATAACAATATTCTTTCCGATTTTACAGATGACATGCTAGCAGAAAAATCCCACAACCTCATAACGCAAGCGTCAATGAGGAAGCAACTGTCAGCCCCAGAGTACCTCGAAAAACGGAAACTAGAAAGAGACAGAAGAAAATCTTTCGAAAACGGCACCCGAGGAAGACTGAAGAAAGGCAACAGAAAATATACTATACCTAGTTCTAGAGCAGAAAGTCAGGAGTGTGACTGTACTCAAGTTTCAGCTGAAAAAGGTATCGATTATACTTGTGAGAACTGTTACGTTGACTTGTGTTCTGACTGCGAAACAGAACTCGGTAAAGTTAAAAGGGAAGACAAGTGTAGCTGTAGACATGACGATAATGAACTAGGAGAGAAGTGCCCTGAATGTGATAGATATCTACATTACATAGATTCTGGTAGCGCCGAACATCTAGAGAGAAAATTATCTGCATGTAAATGTTCCGACTTCAAATCATCGCAAGAGAGTTTTAGCAAAGAGTTCGGCAGTTCTTTAACTAAAACGCGAGGCTATCACTCTTCTGATAATATTATAGGATACACTGACACTAGTAAAAGTAAAGAAGATCTAAGTGACACCAACAATTCTTTGACTAACGTTAGACAAATACCGAAAACGTGTTTAAAATGCGCTAAAATCAAGGAAAATATTGTCACTGATTCTACCAGTACGATACATTCTAGACGATCCAGATGTAACGATATAGAGAAATCTAAAACTGATTCTCTTCGGTCTAAATCAAAAGATGACCCACAAAGATCCAAGTTATCAAAAATAGGAACTTGGAGGCGAAAGTCTGAACCAGGCCTACAACAAAATATGATCGGAATAATTAGTAAAAAATCTCAGGACAGTGACAACGAAAAAGACGTAAGAGGCAATGAAAAGATAGAATTTGAATGCAAAAACTGTGGCTCAAACAAAATCACAAAGAAAGTTAAAGCCAGTGACGGAACCATCATATCTGACCCAGAGCTTGATAGTAGAAAACGTGTTGGTCCAGCAAAACCTGCCGTAGAAATAAGAATGTACAACACTAAAAATATACCAAAGAAGATTTCAAAACTAAAGAAGAATAGAGCTAAAGGGTTACGCCTGGGATCTGATACAACTGCAAAGTTCTACGCTGACTTTTCCACCGATGTTTCTACTGAAAACATTTTACACATATCCGAGTCGAATGACAGTCTAAATGTTGATAAACCTAAAGAAACACCAATCTCTGTACCTGAAACTATAAGCAAAGACGAAGATATAGACGAAGAAACGTATAAAAAACTGATAGAGAAGACAGATTCTTTTAAAAAGAATGAGTTGGAGAAAGTAAAGTACTTAAATAAGCAAAAAGTGATAAATGAAGGCTCAGAAGTTGAAGATAAAGCAGAAATAGAGACAAAAGAAGAAGTATTAGAAAGCTGTGAAGAAGTAGAACAACCACTGGAACAGATAATTTCACAGTTGCTGATGCAAAACAGAGAATTTCAGAAGTTAATTAAGAAGCAGCAGCTTAGAAATACTGCTCAAAGACGACATCAGAGACTAATGAAATCTCATTCTAACCCCGAACATGTTATAATTGCAAAAAACTTAGAATCGAATAAATTAAAACCTAAATATGGGCGACAGACTTCGGAAAACTTAGATGCGGATAAAAATGATGAAGAATCAAAAGATAGTACTACAACGAGTTCCAGAACAGAATTAACCGAAGAAATAGACGAAGATCATATCTATGAAACTTTACGAGTAGTAGATAACAGAGTTGACGAAAGTTTACATACGTTAAATACTAAAAGTAAAGTAATTCAACATAACCCACATGTTGGCAGACCAAAAAGGGTACCGACGCCACCCAAAAACGACGATCTCACTGAAGTTTCTCATCATATCGGTCCTGACTCGGACTACGTTTACTTATCTTTCGATAAACTTAACAAGTTGCAAAACCCTGAAGGTATATATGATGTGCCAGTAAGATCACCCGAAAAAGTCCACAGAAATTCTGAGTATGTCACCATGGAGAGTAAGGGTCCTATCATCACAGAAAATGTATACGACTCCCTAATAGAAGTTTGCAGACGAAAGAAAGAAGCACCGAGCGACCTACCCGGTGACTACTTACCAATGAGTCCAGACCAGCAAAGCCCGAACACTCCAGAAATATGGCTGAGTAGACAAAAAGAACACTTCAATGTATCTAGAGACAGAAAATCTGGTTCTTTACCTAGAAGTTTTCAAGTCGTAACAAGTAACCAAGAAGAGGGTAATCTAGTAACGTTCAAATGTAAACCTAACAGTAATAGTAAAACGTATTTGAATCGAGATGGCAAAGTGATGAGTTCGGATAGACCATACACAATAGCTTCCGATCAAAGTGAGATCAATTACGACGACATGACTGAAGGCGACATGCTAAAATTTAATAATTCTAAAACAAGTGAGACAGATTTTGCACAAAATATCAGTCAGTCAACATTAGAATTGGAAGAAGAAATTGATAGATGCTACAAGAGTAAATTCCAGGATATAAATCTGGATAAGAATAAAAATGAGAATCTTTTGACGGTGTCTCAACCTAACTTAAACGTATCAACTGCATCATCATGTGAAGTACTTCCTATAGAGCAGAATGAGGATACTAAGTCTAATGACATCGAAGTTATTCACCCTGAACATAAAATCTACAAACCAACATCAAACATGCTGTCACTCAAAAACGTGCTCAGTCGTTTCAAGAATAAGACTCCTAATAAAAATAACGAAGACACAGAGATCAATGCCAATGATCAAAGTAGCCCTGATAGCACGAAATCAGATCCCAAAAGTCCAACGAGTGAGAAAAGACCTAATCTAAACCCTAGGAGCTACTCGAAAAATCTTTTGCAAAGATTTCGAAGTATAATCGGCGATGAACATACTGATGACAATCAAAATAAACCAGAAACTATCAGTAAGGTACTACACACTGAAGATATACAGAACAATTTGGTTAAGAGCGACATAAAAGTGGTGATCACGTCTACTGATACGAGCCCCACCACTTCGACCATAGTTTACGCGCTCAACAATGAGCTGCTTAGCAAAAGCGTGTGTGAAAATAGCACGATGTCGGAAAGTCAAAACGAAAAGAGCAAGCTAGATGCTTTATCACTTAGCTGCGATAATATCACTCAGAAACCTGAAACACATCGTCCAAGTTACGAGAAAAGTGTCAGCATGGTCACAAGTGCAACAAGCTCAGTCGGGTCGCCTTCCAAATCAAACAATAGTTCCTATCAAAGCTTGAACAAACTGCCTATTTACATGCAAGGCAGCAAACACTTAGGAGCTAGAATAGCTCAATCCGATTACGTAGACCCAACTACTCTAGTTAGCGATAAATCTCCACTTAAAAAGGTCAATGTACTTATTAATAAAAATGCCGTGAGACCTGATAGTTTATTTTCTAATTCATCTTTCGTTACGTCGTCGAGCGAGGGTGCGTACCAAGAAACGCAAAATAAGGTTAATGCTAATCAAAACAGAGAAGAAACTAAGGAAGACACACTAGATTCTCTACAGATGACTTCTGATGAAAGTTACTATGAAAAATCATTTGATAAGATTGAGCAAATGACGGATGAAGATGTGTTTAGAGATTCAGCAGTATATTCTGATCAAGAAGATGTAGAAGAAACTAAAACAGAAGTTGTAGGTAAAGATAAGATAATAAATAAGACTGTAACAAAAGTAGAGAGTGTTAAACGTAATAATTCGTTCAAATCTCAAAAAACAACAATAACTACAACTGTAAACGAAAAATGTAATACACACACTCGCGTTGTAGTGACAACTAATAAAACAGCGAATATTGAGCATGTTAACAGAAAATTTGAAAAGGTTGTGAAGCCAAAAGTAGCGCCGCCTGTTCCCGTGAAACCGAAAATGACACAAATACCCTCGACAGCGAACGTTCAGAACAAAAATGTCCCAAAAACTTTGTCCAGGAGTTCCGAGCAATCATCGTCTTCAGAATCAATCAACATGAGAACCATTAAAAGGAATGTCAACTACAAACCAATTAATAGATCGGAGTCTACCCCTTCTAATGATAAGCCTAAAGTTACTGAAGACAAAATGACCAAAAGTGATATTCCGAAAAAAAATGAGGAAAAGACAGCGAAAGACGAAGTAGACAACTCAGATGATAAATTGAAACCTCAAGGAAATATACAAATAAAAAGACTTAGCTTTGAAAGAGCCAGCCTCGATTCGGCGACCAGAAAGCTCAAATCGACACACGAAGTAAGAAAATCTTTGCTAGAACAACCGAAAACGTCAAAATCTGTTTTAGAAAGGCGAATGGAGATCGAGCAAATGTCAAAAAATCAAATAAAACCGAATCAAAGCGCAAAGAAACCTTTACAGGCAACCAAACCAAAGTCTATAACAACGAAAGTGGCGAGTTTTGAGAGAAGTGTCAGTGAAATAAGTGTGAAAGAGAAAGCGATACCTACCCCAAGTACTGATAAAAACATTCCTAATAGAAATAATGTTGAAATTAAACCCGAAGCTGTAGAAGACGTTAAAGGCAGTTGGGTAAAGCAGGTTGTCAATAAATTTCAATGAGCTTACATTAGTGATATTTTTGCATTTATACTTCATCTAAAAACAGCCAATCAGTGACCACGGTAAACAGTTGCTAGTATCTGATTGGTTAATCCAAGTGTCATTTGAAAGTGACATTTCAAAAACTAAATAATTCTAACACGATTAGTTTGTGAATAATAATATTGTAATGGAATTAACTATTAATAATGTTATTTTCTGAATTGTATCTCATTTTTAATTAATAAAATAATTTTAAAAGCTCTGGCTAGATTTTATAAGGTGTCTTAAAACTGACAAGCAAGACTTGAATGATAATTCCGTCTGTTTTTGTACTCCCAAGTTTTAAAATCCGTCAAACTTAAACTTAGCAATATGTTAGGAACTCCGGTTGAATGTAATACGACGTCGAGTTCTGTATTGTACCTTATTGTAATAGATCAATAACCCATATTGTTTGTTTTACAAAGATTGTATTAAATTCAACGACGTATTATAAAAAATCTAATAATTATAATTTAATAAGATAATAATTGTAAATAATCTCCTATCAAACCTCCTTGAGCTTTGATATCTCGTGCCATAGACAATGAATTATAATATTTTGGCAAAAACATCACTACGCACAGTCTTCACATGTATATAATCTGTGGAAATGCTTATTTTGCTATTGTATTTATTCAAAAAGTGCCATTGCGATATTAGACGAGTATTTAAAACAAAGGAAATTATTTTTTTCGTGCAATCGAATAACGATCTACTTAAAAGTATTTATTTTTTTGTTTAGTAGACATTAAGTTTTGTTGTGTAGCTACTAACACCAAAAAGTAGAGAAGATTGTTTTAGTATTATTTTTTTTACTAATAAAATTATTCAATATAATAATTGTTGGTCATTTTTATTTCACTCAATAATTCAACCTTGATTTTATTATTGATAGGCGAAGCAAGGGTTCAAGAACTATATTCTATACTGAATTCTAAACACTCTAAATATGCAGCTGCCTTTAAGGAAATATACTTTGTCAAAATTTCATAACTCTCCGTAAATCTGGTTGACTGTATTTTCTACAGAAAATATTCCATTGGCGTAACCAGAGTTAATATTATTTCTGAAAAGGCAAAATATTTAAAAATGCACACTATCACGGTAGTACACAGTAGGTACCGCACACACAGTAGTGTCAGAGTTTTTACCGCCTTAAAGGCCTCTGACATGGTTCGAGTGAGACAGTAATAAGCTGGTATAAGTCCGGGTTTCCTCATGATGTTTTCCTTACAGATGTCAGTGATGTCCAAGATAAACTTTAGAAAGTACATATGAATTAAATCCGAGCACGTACTACCAAGTACGTGCTTGGATTTGAACCCGCAATTTTATGCATGAGAGACGGACGTCTTAACCACTGGGCCATCACGACACACAGCCACACTAACACAATAGGTGGTGATAGTATACATAGATATAGGTAGGAGACGTTCCCAAAATAGTTTGTTCTCTGACTTTCAAATGAGCGAAATCGTAAGCAAAAGCTGTATTCACGTTTAAAAAGCACAGTTACGTAATTCAACCTCTTTTAAGTTTGCCAAAGCCTGCAATAAAAGCAGCATAACAAAAAGGCATGCACAACTTAAAACTCCTTCGTTAACAAAATCTCAGAACTGGGCTGTTAGAAAATCTTGAAAATAAAAGACAAAACGATGTCGGTCACGCGAGCTCCGAGCTTCGGAGCGTGTCACGGACTTAAACCGGTTGATAGCATCGGGTGCAGCAAAGAAAGTAGCTTCTATTTCACGATAAAAATAAGTTCTATAAGTTGGTATGAGGTAAATAGTAGCAGACTGTAATTCGTAAAATAAATGCTCTTCTCTTGTGAGGAATAAACATAATTATGTAGCTTCTAACCTAATAATTATGTTATCGCAAAGCGCGACTGACGAGCTTAGGTTTGATTCCCAGGTCGGGCAACGTGTAATCAGGTTTTTCCATTAAGAATTTCTCAGTAGTAGCTTCAGGGTCTGGAATTGTGACAGGTTGATGGCAATAGACTCGCCCCCTATTACATGGGACTTAAACATAACTGGCGAAATGTGGGTGTACTAATGTATTCACCTCTGCCTTAATGGTTTGCCCTGCCCTTTGCGGATTACAGTCGTAATGTTATGTTGTGATTAAATTGCAGTTTTGAATTTTTAATCATTTGATATGGGGTTCCATAAAATAAAAGGGCTTTATGTGTTCCATAGCTTTATTAAAACTTTAAAAACGGCTGGCCTACTACATGGTAACGTACTGTGGCTTTGCCAATTTAATCAGAGCAAAGCAAAATGCAAATCACGCGCGCTTTTATGCCTTTACAAAAAAACAACCTTAATCCAAGGCATCGTTAAATTAAACTTTTGTTACAAATTCTATCACCTATAATTAAAAACATATTAAACACAATATTTACATAATTTCCGTAAATATTGCAGGAAACTACGTGGATCTCATTATGCGGATGAGTCAGTGAACGTAAAACGGTATGATTTGTGGTCTCCGCCGCCATTTTGTCGCGTGATCACGAATGTATTTTCCCTCCAAAAAGTTATTAGCTGGTCTTCGATGCACGCTAGACACTGCCTGTCGCGTAGTTCAGGAGTTCGGGTAACGATTATGTTTTTCATCGGAGAATGGAATCTAGTAAACCACTCTACTCATTAATATTTTCTTAGAACGTTAGGTTAAATAAAATTATGTTTAAAATCTTGCTGAAGGTTTTAAACCTTTGGATTTTCTTAGAACGGAACGTCTTAAATTCTGTTTGCGCTTCTAGGGAACATTTTTCAACTTTACAGGTATATGGTTATAAAGCATGAAAAAAAAATATTGATCTTTGCTATTGCGTATTCTATCGACTTTCTAATAATTCGGTTAGATAATTGTAATGGGCATTCTGCTAGAAAAAAAAATAATAAAGCTACAATTTTCCTCACTAGCTCCGTGACTATGCATCCTGAAGAAAAACTTTTCCATCGATACGAAACAGACACAGCCATTATTCCCGCGCGTGCGAACGGGACAAAACACAGGAAGGAGCAAAAAGTTCTTATTCTAAAACTCATTCCTTTTTCGACAAGCCTGTCTATTGGCGGTAGCGCGCCCGCGATGTCTTCCACATTCAAAAATTTGAATTTATAGGTTCGTTATCGTGTCGATTACCAGTATTGCAAAATAACGGTTTTAATATCTTTCCTGTTGGCATAAATTTCGCATTGTTTTGAATATAAATTGCGATAGGTTTCGATACTTGGCGTGCTAGTGATAGTATGGGTTCGACAAGTTACGTCACCAAGCCGAAGTCGACGGGCTACAGAGCGAAGAGCGGTTCCAGTGCTGGCTCTGATAAGGAAATGAACGGAAAGCTGAAGCGCTCGAAAATTCGGCAAGTACTAACGATCTCGTAGAAAAAATCTGTGTTATTAGTTATCTGTGGTATTGTTTGAAAAAGTTTTGCTATTTAAAATGGAAGAAAGGATAAAAGTTTTCAAGGCTAACGCTTAACTACTGGTATGTAGTTTGTACGTTTTATAATAAGTTTAAAAACTTTATTTTCCATGTCAGTTGATTAGACATAAAATCAGAATACCTATCGTCAAATTATCTTGATTGGTGTTTGTGACATAAAACACAAAAACTCAACAAAAGCTCAACTTGAATATTGCCAAATGTATTAAAGATTTCGCTATTTCCTCCGGAAAAATAATGAAAAAGATTTTCCTTTTTTTTACATTAGCTATGTACTTAGGTACTTACTTAGTCTTTTTTTTTAATTTTAGATCACAGATGCTTCTCAGAATAAGTACTTTAGATAATTATATTAATTAAAGCTTTCAAAATGATTTTACGTTTACGTTCTTTTTGTCTTTTGTGACAGGTTAGCGAAAATGAAAGGCTCTTTATTTTTGAAATACTTATTAAATTTTGTTTGTATTTACGGGATTTGTACGGTACCTAGACAAAAAGAAGTTAACTACCTAGGTCCGTGTCTATTTTTTTTATTATTTTTTTGTTAAAGTGACACTGTTAATAAGGTTTGTTACCAGATCTATACCTAAGCGATCGAAAAGGGAAAGCTTTTTTCAACCGACTTCAAAAAGGAGGAGGTTCTCAATTCGACGCGTATGTTTTTTTTTTTTTTTTTTTTTGTATATTTGTTCAGCGATTACTCCGCCAATTATTATGAATCGATTTGGATGATTCTTTTTTTGTTTGAAAGAGTATAGTCCCGAATAGGTCCCATAGAAATATTGTCATGATCTGATGATGAACTTTGGAGATATGGAACGGAACTCCTTATAAAATTACAGCAGAACCGCCGTAACAAGAAAAATTGCTTTGTTTATACGTTTAGTCGATGACTGACTAAAGGAAGTGGGGAGGGGGTACGTCAACCCCCCTCCTACCACTTTTAAAAATTAAATATATCGTGTGAGGTATTGTTTGAAAGGGCTTTAGGTAAGGATTTCAAACATTAACACACAAGCACTAAAAAGTGAAAAATAAAAAGCTTTTTTACAAAAAAAGATCACCGCCTTCAAAAACCACAAAATAAAAAATAACTTTAGCTTGGAAGTCGGTGGCAATACCTACATAACAAGAAACAAAACCAAAGCCGCCGACTTCCAAGCTAAAGTTTTTTTTTTTTTAAGCCCTCGTTGGTGTACATAAACCCCTAAACGCTCGTCTTCTCTTATCCCATCCATGTACTTTTAAGTACAGACTGATATTAAAAAGCTCTACATTCTTCTTCAACTTTGACTAACTCAGAATTTTAATCCAACTTACGCAGAGTTGTTTCTAAACCAACAAAATATACGAGTAATTTCATGCAAGAGTTCCATGAAGGCAGTACCTTTAAGACCTATGGTTAAATTTGGAAATTGATGAAAGATTATTGCCTGAAACACGATTTTTTCAATTGTATCGATAAAAAACAAAGCAATTTAAGCTTTTACAACAGATAACCAAATTCAAAGCACTCAACATCGCGTGCTACCAATAAACAATGATGAATACTTAAGCAGAATCCAATTAAGCCTATCTAATCTGCTCGATACAGAATATAAATCGATTGCATGTCCCCTGCATTCGTCGCGAGGGATTTATTTACCACAACAACCGTCACCATAGCAACGGCTTTGTGTAATCGATGCCCGCTCGAATATCCTCGCACTCGGCAACCCGGCGCAATGCGCAACACTAGTTCCAAATTCAATATTTGATTTTTATTTTTATTTTTTTGTTCGAAGTTTAAAAATGTTTTGTTTTGTTGATCGTTGAGTTGTTTAGTTTTAATTATGTATTACACGAATTATTTGAACAGGCGGCCGAGTAAGATGAATGAGTATGGCTTGAAGAGGGTTCCGGATTATACTGAGTTGGCTTACAAAGAGGCGGTGTCTAAGCTGAGGTACTTTTTGTCGGGGAATTACGCGCCAAGTGTGAGTTGACTTTTTATTATTGATTATGGTAATTATTTTTGATTAATCGTGACTTCTTATTTTGATTTTTTTTACTAAATTGCTAGTATTAAATAGAAATTTGTTATTAGGGAGTTTTGGTTCTCCGAATAACTTCGGTATGCTTAATATCATTTAAAATTATTTAAAATCATACCGACTGTCATAGTGACGATTTCAGAAGATAAAGAATTAATAATTGTGAGAAAAAATATTTAATTTACTTTGAGTGTAGGTAACCGCCATTTTGACCTGAAACGAAAGAATAATAAGAAATTATTATTAAAAAGAAACTTATTACAAAACAGGAAGAAAATACTTACAAATATTTTTGTTTAAAGACGGCAGTGCTTATATTTATAAAAAATCATGAAATAAATAATTAAAAAAAAATCTGCAATAAACTAGGTACGCAGCTACGGCGGCTCAGCATCAGTGAAGAACTTGGACGAGTCAGATGGCGACGTGGACAAAAAGTACACCAGTTCCTACACCCTGGCTGAATATAAGCCACGGCCGCGGCTCACTGCTAAATACACCACCTTGTACGCAGACAGCTTAAACAACTACACCCCACAGCACACTACACCTATTGGTAAGTTATTGTAACCTATATAGGGTGTTTGGTAATTAGTGACCGATGGTTATAGCGTTGTATTATGTTATCTGTGGTTATAGACATGATTGTACCTACTCATGATAAGAAACCACTTACAAAGACACGATTTTTAACCCCCGATGCAAAATCGACGGGGTGTTATTTATAAGTTTGACGTGTCTGTGTCTGTCTGTAGCATCGTAGCTCCCGAACAGATGAACCTATTTTGATTTTGTTTTTTTTTTGTTTGAAAGGTGAATTAGTCGGGAGTGTTATAAGCTATGTTTGATAATAATCGGTCCAAGATGGCCGCCATCGGGGGTTTTTTTTTATTACATTTGCTAAACTGTATGTATATGTATTTAAATAAATAAATAAATAAATAAACCCGGTCACCCAAATAGAATATTGAATATGAATGAATATTAATATTTTAGTACTGAATGATACTAAAAGAAATAAACATCGTAATATTAAAATTTGGAACCTGATAAAAAAATCATCCTCTATTGTGTATTAAGTAACATCATAACATCACGCCTATAATCCGCGAAGGGTTAGGCAGAAGTGTACCCATTAGTACACCCACATTTCGCCAGTTATATTTTTAGTCCCATGTATCTAATAGGGGGCGAGCCTATTGCCATCAACCGGGCACAAATCCAGACTCCGAGACTGCTTCTGAGAAATTCCTGATGGAAAAACCCAATAACACTTTGCCCAACCTGGGAATCGAACCCAAAACCTCATGCACAGCAGTCGCGCTTGCGACCACTAGACCAACGAGGCAGTCAAAAAAAAATAATAGAAAAGAAAAAAAAAAAAAAAATAGAATAAGTATTGAGCAACAAAAATAGTACACAATAAGCTGTGATTTAATTTAGTTACAGGTTATCCCTTTTTTCAAAAGAACCATTTAATTTTAACCATGTAAAGAACTACGTCTTTCTACAAAGACCCGTCATTCACCATAATAAACCGTCAACAGCCGCGCCTCCTCCTACCTCCGCGGCTGCCACTGCTGGTGACCTGACGGGAGGCACCAACCCTGACGTCATCAACTTCATCCAGAAGCAGGAGGAGTACATCGAGCAGCTGGAGCGAGAGAGCCAGTACTGTAGGGTAAGTGGGTCAAAGGACAATGGTCAGGGATTGCAAACCTTTTTTTTTTGTTTGCAATTTCTTTATTTTTTTCCACAACTAACTTTCTTCAACTATATTTTTTTATTTATTTTATTTTTTATTTTATTTATTAGGATCTCCAACGAAAGATATACACAAATCAAGATAACAATAATAAACAAAAGGTATTACATAAGTGTACTCCTTCACTTATAGGAGACCACAGCATAGTAGGTACAACAAATTAACAACTAGCTAACAAATATTTAAGTAAAATTTTGTAAGCAAAGAAACAAAATAAAAAAATAAAATCAAAATAATCACTAATTAATGACAAACAAAATAAAGAAAGTACAATAAAGTGCTTTTAACTGTCATGTGTAGCTTTTGCCCGCGACTTCGTCAGTTATTGCTGACGCAGACGAAGTCGCAGAATGAAAAGTAACCTATGTTCTTTCTTGCGGTTCAAACTTCTCAAATCGGTTCTGTGTCATTTATATAATAATAGTACTCTATGGTTCTGTGGTTGAGTCGTAAAAGCGATACAGACAGATTTACGGTCGGGATTGGGAAAAATATTTTTGTATAAAAATAAAAACTACGCGGGCGAAGTCGCGGGTAGATCCTAGTTTTCTTGTAATGTGGCTATCACGTGCTATCAAAGAATCAAAGTCAAAGTCAAAGTCAAAGTCAAAACATTTATTTCAATTAGACCATTTACAGGCACTTTTGAATTGTCAAAGAGTCGGTCAGTTAGTCCGAAAGTTGAAGCTAGTTGCTCGTTCCAAAACGGAGGTAGGCCTCTATGGAGAAGAACGAGCAAGAAACTCCACGGCACTCTTTTAAATTAGATTATTACAAAATCTTGGTTACATTATTCTTGTAGATTCTATATGTGATCACAATGAAGATGAATATAAAATAGTAGTAAAAAAAATATAAAGAAATTAAAGCAATAGCAGTTAAGAGATGACCAATCCCAACTGACAGCACTCGTTCACGAGCATGACGCATGGATCAGCACCACCTAGCTCAACCATTATGGAGGGAGCCAAATGATCCAACACACGCGCCACCATCAGCGAGATATTTGAGTGAGCATGACAAGCTCTCAACTGCCATGCTTATTAAGTCAAAACACATCGTAACTTAATAAATAAAAAATGCTCCATGGTACTCACATTTACAAAATTGAAATAAATGATATTAAATTATACAATACTAACACTTTCAGTGTACTTATTCGTTGGATGACTGTGATATGTAAAAATAAAATAAAAAGTAATCGTACTGATAACAGTAAAAGTTATTCAGGTCGACATAAAAAAAGGGTAAGAAACATCATTCTCTTAAAAAACAATCCTATTTAGTGAGCCCGAGTGGCTGTGGAGCAGGACTAGCATTTAGCCAAGCATTTTTGTCCGTGATATAATCATCTAACTTATAATATGCTTGATTACATAGTGTGCGTTTTATGCATGTCTTAAATTTTCTCTCATTTAGTTGGAGAATATCGACTGGTATTTTATTATAGCATTTTACACAGTACCCCATAAAAGAAGTGCTTACTTTCGACAATCTGAAACTTGGTTGATCTAATTTGTTCCTATTTCTAGTATTAAAATCATGTCTATCACTAATTTTCTTAAAAAGATGAAGATTTTTTCGAACATGCATAATGTTTTCATATATATATTGACAAGGTACCGTCATGATGTTAATTTTTTTAAACAATTCTCTTAGAGACTCGCGTCTGCCAAGATTATAGATGGCTCTGACAGCCCTCTTTTGCAGAACAAAGATAGAATTTATATCTGCAGCTCGTCCCCAAAGCAAAATACCTTGACTCTTCTGAATCTTGACTTGAGTGATTTAATAATAATAATAATAATAAACCCGCAGGGCAGCTTGTGGCGAGCTGTTGGGCAGTAGCGACCCCACGGACCTGACTCCCGGGAGAAGTCTTGTTCCTCATCTCTGGCTTGCCTTCATTGGCCGGCTAGAGTGAGCACTGACGAGGAACAGACCTCCCACCTCTATCTTGCCTTAATTGGCCGGTTAGAGTGGAAATCCGCGAGAGCATTCGTGCTCGGGGGAAGGAAGTATTCCAGTAAGACGCTGGTAGGGATCTTGACCGTACTTCCGGGATTGTCCCGATAGCCGTGGAATACCTCTCCATCCCCTAGCGCCTCAAGATATGTTGCCCCCTTGTCGCTACGTCACTTAGTGCTAGCGACTATTTTAGGGGGCCCATATAGTGAGTGTGCAAGTCACCCCCTGCCATTTTATCCATGTATACAAACATAGGTCCGGCAGGGGCCATAGTCACTTCATAGTTTCAGGTAACCAAGTCACTTTAGCAACCCATACCCATAGTCCAGTTCTCTTAGTTTCCATGTCCTGTAATAGTTCTGCACCAACCGAGGGTTGTTCTTGGGTGCACTTGCTTAGTGCATACAGGGATAATCGTCGGTTGGTGTCTCCTTTCATATAAAGCTACCTAAGGGGCCTCTGCGAGTTGGCCCCGGCCCCTCGTACGCCTTACAAAGGCCCGGGACCTCAGGGTCCCGAGATACAAAATGCATAAAAAATAATAATAATAATAATAACGTTTATTGTGTCTAAAAGTTATACACAAACAATATTGGGTTTGGAGTCTTCATTTAAGCATATATTGCCTGTATTAGAAGACTCCGCTCCTTCACAACAGTAGTTAAATTACTTAAAACACAAAATTAAAATAAAAAATGGGTGTAACTAAAAACAAAGGATAGTTACATGAACGTGTGAGTGCGTGTGCATGAGTGGGCCATGTGATTGTTGAGTGTACAAGAGTGTTATGGATGTGTGGTTGTTTGTGTATGTGTGTGTGGGTGTACGTGTAGGTATGGGAGGGTCTATGTGTGTTTGAGTGGGTCGTGTATTTGTATTAAGTTACGTTTTGTAAGAGAGCTTCAGTATCTTCAAATGTCAATGGTTTTATCCAGTCAAACAACATTTCTTTACATTTATGATAAGATTTTGCATATACGAAAATTTCTTTATTTATTTTGTTATACAATTGAGCTGATCGTTTACTAAATTGCATTGATCCGAATTTGGTCTTGGATATTGGCAATTGAACTATGTCATGTTTTCTTCTCCTAGAGTGTATATCCGCATTATAGGGTATGGTTTTGTGCTTTTTTAAAATCATTTGAGTAATGTATAGTTTCCTCACTGACAGTACATCACTTAGTTTGTAGAGGTTTTCTGTAGAATATCTCCTTTTTTTAAAATACATTATTTTGAGTAGGGCTCGTTGTGCTCGCTCCAATTGAATGAATTTAAATTTATTTGCCCCACCCCAAATAGGGATACAGTATATTAATATTGATTGCGCAAGAGAGATATATATTTGTGTGAGCACATTTCTAACCGGCTTACCGCTACGCTGTATAGACCGAGGCAGCACGTGACGCAAAGTCTTAAAAATCCAATTCAGCTTGCGGACTCTATTGGCTACTTGCTCAATATGGGGGTACCAGCACAATTTCTGATCCAGCAGTACCCCTAAATATTTTGTGCAAGAAACTTTGCCAATACTAGAACAGTTACAATTATCAACATTAATACCATCACAAGTATGTATAATGATTTGAAAATCACCGGTTGGTTGAGTACGATTGCAGATGCTGAAACTTATAAAGTTTGTTTTGGAGGTATTTAATGTGAGAACATTAGCATTGAGCCAATTCGCAACCTGGGACATTCCTGTTTCAGCACTTAGCCGCACATTGTGCCATGACTTACCATGGAAGATGACAGCTGTATCATCGGCGTACGACAGGACTTTGGCATAGGGGATTTTCATGTTACACAGGTCGTTAATGTATATTAAGAAGAGCGTTGGGCCTAATACACTTCCTTGGGGGACGCCGTATGATACATCTGTGACATCACTTATATGATGACCCACTTTGACACTTTGCTTCCTATTTGAAAGATAGTTTTTAAATAGATCAAGCGCGATATCTCTGATACCTATATTTTCTAGCTTGTTTACAAGGATAGGCGCAGAGACGGTATCAAATGCCTTTTTAAGGTCTAAAAAGACAGTTAGGCACTTATCTCCATTGTCAAGATGATTAGCTACTAATGAAGTTAGTGATATGACAGCGTCCTCAGTGGAGATACCTTGACGAAAACCAAACTGAGAGTCAGAAATGATATTGAATTTGTTTAAGTAATTGAGAAGTCTAACATTTATTAATTTTTCAATAATTTTGGATATACTAGGAAGAACTGAAATTGGTCTATAATTATTAATATCGTCTCTACCCCCACCCTTGTGGACAGGAGTAATAATGGCTATTTTTAGCGGGGCCGGGAAGATGCCCGTTTTAAAGCAGAGGTTCGCAAGATGGGCTATGACAGGGACGGCTTCCATGCCTATAAACTTTAAAAATTTCGTAGAAATGTTGTCCCAGCCAGGGGCACTGTCAGCTTTTAGGTTAATTAATATTCTATATACTTCGTCGGCGTCAGTTTCCAGAAGCACAAAAGAGTTTGCAAGATTAAAAGCGTTACTGCTCTGACCGAAGTCATAATTGACAGTTGTAGGTGGGATTTGTTGAGCCAGGTCATAACCAATTTTTGAAAAATAATTGTTAATGAAATTTACTGAATCAACCGGGGATGACTGAAGTTTCAACAGTTCTGCATCATAATTATTTGTTTTCTGAGCGTCGGTAATAGCTTTTATATTTTTCCACAATAATTTATTGTTATTTACTGATTTAGATAGCAGATTCCTCTCATATTGCCTTTTTAGTTTTTTAATCAGATTGTTACAGTAGTTTCTGTAACGTCTGTATGTTATTTTTAGAATTTCATTGGTTTGATCCCGACGAAGTTTATTTTGGAGTTTATTCCGATTATTTATACAGCGCAAAATACCATTGGTAATCCACGGTTTTAAAATGCGTTTTTTGTTAGGGATCTTCAATGTAATTGTATTTAATTTAATGGAGTCAGCTAGAGTTTGTATCAAGAAAGTACACAGAGAATTAGGATCGTCACAGAAAAGTAATTCACTCAAGTTCTTTTCTTTCAGATAATGTAGGGCCTGTTCAAAGTCAACAAATGTTTTAGTTTTACGAACATTATGTAAACAATTTTGTTTAGATAATACTAGAAGGGTTGTGTAATGGTCAGTTACTGTGGTGTTAAGGATAGCGATAGTGGGTGAAAACTTTTTCTTATTTACTTTAAGCATGAAGTGGTCTAGGCATGATTTGTCTCTCGTTGGCAACAGGTGCCCTGGAAGGATACCGTGTAAAGACAGCATGTTGAGGTAGTTCATTCTATTTTTCAGTTCGTTAGACTGCTCATTTATTTTAGGTATAATATTAATGTTTATGTCGCCTGCCACAATAATGTTTTTATTTGGTGTTATGGTCTCCAAATGATTGTTGAGCGAACTCACAAAACTGTCAGTGTTTGAGTTTGATGGTGATCGGTAAATACAGAGAATGACGTTATTCAATATTTCTAGGCTTAGACAAGAGGCCTGGGGTAGTAATATTTCTGTAACCTGATGTACGAGTGCACTCTTCACGTAAACGACTACCCCATCATTTTGGTTTAACTGACTTAAGGTCATATATGAACTGTAATTGTTAAGTTGAGGAATAGGTTTAATAGAATTTAGCCTACATTCAGTCAGTATTATAATATCTGTTTCGAAGTTAAACGTAGACAATGTCAATAAAAAATCATCAAAGTTACAATAAATGCTTCTAATGTTTTGCGAACAAATGGTTAGGTCACTTTTCTTTACAAAAATGTGTTTAGACAGCTCATTACTGTCGCATTCAATGGTGGATGCAATAACAAAATTATCTATATCATTAACTGTTTGCAGCGTATCACACATTTTGTTGAAGTTTTATTAGAATGAATGTCATGACATAGAACAAGAATCTTAAAGTAACGGTAATTGTTGTACTCTCATAATGAATGGTTACAAGAAAAGATAATGACGAATTTATATAGTAACGAACGATTGCTCTTTTTATATTACTAACGTACTGTAATACACGACACGGTATGAGGTATATGTAAATGTAAATAGCGACTGAATGTATTGTAAGTGTAAGTAACGATGTGTATATTATTATGTATAAATGAGTTGTGGTTGGGGATGTGAAGAATAAGTTTATGAGAATTAAGATTGTTATGGATAAATGATTTTTGTGTAAGTGTATAATGCTTGTATATGAGTTGTGTGTAGTCATATGTGATATAAAGTTACAACGTGTTATATAACATCCATTTATAACTATGGTGATTAGCACCGCGCAGAAAGAGTTAATAATAAACAGTAAAAAGCGGGTAACTGCATAAAAAACACGGGACAAAGCGGTAATGCTGCATACAATATTTAAAGTATAATACAAATAGGGGCATAAATACCGGTAGGAACTTGTTACATATAGTCAGTTCTGAAGAATCAGTCTGTGAATCTGGTCTTCGCTTCTAATGATAATAGTCGGCGATTGTTCGTCCTTTTTAACATACACCTTACCGTAGGCGGTCCAACAGAATTTAAAGGCGCCTGATTTCACTAGGTCTCGGGCGAGGAAATGTAGGCGAGATCCTTTTGTTGTTAAATGCTCCGTAATAAATATGGGGGTATCTTCCTGCGTTTTAAATCCAAGGTGTTTACAGCATAGCTTAGTTTTGTGTTTGATATTAAACGCTCTTCCCATCTTCAATATTTCGTTCTTCAAAAGAGTGGAACTCATTTCAACAATAATAGGTGACTGATTGTTGTCTCTGTTGGTACCTCGCAGTCTGTAAATATCCTTAATATCATATTTATTAATTTTACAATCGATACTTTGCGACAGGGATATGGTCATATCTATAAGATCGTCCTTGGTTTCGTTATTTTTTTTCGGAACCTGTTTTATTACAAAGTTAGATTTTCTAATGCCAATTTGCATGTCCTCAAGTTTGTGCTCCAATGTAACGATGTACTCCTTATCTTTCTTCGCCTCGGTTTCTAACTGGTGAATTTGTTCCTTGAGTTCAACGTTTTGTGCGGTGAGAGAAGCAATTGAGTTCTCGATATTGGCATTTGATAGCTGAATTTCATTCAGAGTAGCGGAGATTTTTGACATCTCATTACATTGATTAACTGAAAAAAGAGACATCATCTTCCTCATCTCTTCTTTAAACTCTTGCAGTTGCCTAGAGAGACTATCATCCATATCCTCTCTGGTCCTCTTGGCTCGTTGAAAAACGAAATTAGGTGGGGTTTTACTTGTGTTTCCCATTAGGTTTACGTCAGTATCGGACAGTGATTTATTCAACGAAGTGTCCATAGTGGTCAAAGTACTTGTAGAAGTGCGGCTGCGTTAAATCGTAGTAATTTTCTTCAGCGCACTTTACGTGAGGTATGTACTTGGATATTTGTTTCGCCGGTCGCCGTGTAGCAAGCAACTAGGTACTCACACGACGGGCGCGCAAGACAAAGACGACAATTATTTTTGACACAGCTTGTACTACTCGCACAGGCACTCTGCGTTTATCAAGGTCAGGCTTGCTCTTCACTTAACTACACAGGTAGCACTTGATTTAGAGTTTTATGGCCAGTAACATAAGTAATATTTTCGAGTGCCAAAACATTAAAATGCGAAATTATTTAAGTAAAAAATAGCTAACACGTCCGATTAGGAACACGGCACGGACGAAAGAGGATTTAATGGAAATAATATAAACAAGTTAGAGTTACTATGAACTTTAAACTGTTTATTTGCCACTCGTATACAACAGTATAACAATAGTAATATTTTACTGTTTTATATATAAAAAATAAATAAAAGGTTAGTGTCATTTCTGCTGTTGCAAATTAGATACGATCAAATATTTAGATTTGTCAGTTATTGGCATTCAAGAATTATTATATCGCGTGCCACTACTGGCATTTCATTGGTTTGCCATTCCTGACATAGCACATTACAGCTATCAGTACTTTGTTAAGGTTCCGTAGGTACCCGATTGGTGCTAAAGGGACCCTGTTACTAAGCCTCCGCTGTCCTACAATAAATTCATTGAGTAGGTACAGTGACTTTTACAAGCCGTTTCCTAACTCAACAAAAATTTTTTGCTGTTACTTTTGTAATTTGTAATTTGAATGCGTCATTAACGACTCGGCGATAGGCGCCGGGGCCTCGTGCCTTACTTGGCCCACCCTAAATACGGTTTTGGGTGCAACTTTCCTATTGAATCACTCAACCTATTGATGAAAATCGCAAAATCCTTTGTTTCATACTACTCACGCGGAAGCTAGAAAGGAGCTTACTCATAGAACATCCAAGACACGGAATGTTCTATGAGTAAGCTCCAATGACTTCTTTTTCTATTCCTAAGTCACTTTCCTTCTCCAGGATGAACTAAACAACCTACTTGGCAAAGTAAAAGAGGTGATTTCGGAAAATGAGCACCTCCACGAGGCGCAGAAGAACAAGCTCATATCGCGGATGTTCCACTCCTACAACGGGTCGGAGAGTGATGAGCTCGACGAACTGGGTGATAGTACTGGACTGGACAGTGATAACAAGGTGAGTAGAGCAGTGTCTGTCAGGGTTGTGGATTTTGTTTGAAAGAGTTACCGCGGACTTGCAACGTAAATGGCATTAGGAAGAACACGGAGTCTTAGGGACTACGCACACTTATTCAGCTCCATTCAGCTTTTGTCCATAGAAAACGCCGATTTCGTATGAGACGCGTACGCGTCCGTTCAGCTTTCCGCGTCTGAACGCATGCGATACAAAATCGTTGTTTTCTATGGACAAAAGCTGAATGAAGCTGAATAAGTGTGCGTAGTCCTTTAGTCAGTAAGTGTCTGACACTTCCTTCCTCTCCGCCCAGTGCTAACAGTCCCTAACCTAAATAGTCGGTAGATTAGATTAGTATTTCTTTATTTTATTTTAAATTTTATTGCTTTTAGGAAAACTTACATTCGAGTAGTAAGAAGTAATAAGCAGGCGAAAGCCAATTACAAGTTTCCACTTATACAAACTTTTATGTGTAAAATTATCAAAACCGTAAAACGGTTTTTAAGTGTGTTTGTGTTTATTTTCTTGTAATATAATATACTCAGTATTTTATCCGTTCGATTACTTAAATATTTAAATAGAATATTAAATTATACAAATATACTTACCTAATTACACGATTTGAAAATGAATAAACTCTGATAAAAACAGCTAATGATCGATACAATCGTGTTTTGATGATGAAGATTGTATAGCATATCACACACTCATTGATCGACTCATCGAATGATTGATTCATTTATCGATCATCTAATCTAATTGATTTATGAGTAAATGAAAGGGAACGATCGTTTCTTTCTTATTTCCATCAACAGACAACTCCGCTGAAAGCCCGCAAGTCTGCAAAGACACGCTCCACCAGGTTGGAAGGACCGAACATCGTATTCGAGTCCCGCATCGCCGAATTGGAGGCTCAACTCACTCAAGCTAAGATCGATCTTAAGAAGGTTCAGGTATGGTCTTATTTGGATTAACAATTACTACGATTAAAAAGCAAAACTTTAGTTTAATAGATTCAACATAATAGCCAGTAATTTAGAAATTGTTCAGGCATGCAGCGAGATCTTTGGAAGTATAACACTACTATGCTACGGAAAGCAAGCAAAACCGTTGGTCTTGGGCCTGATATCTGCTCGATCGTGTCGGATAGGCGTCACTTCTAAACAAGAGTGACGAAACCTGTGTTTGCGCATACACTTGTGTAGCAAAATATCTCCTACGTACATACATACATAGCTAGTCACCGAAAGTGGTCACTGTGACATAAATTCGGTCGAAGGAATATTATAGATCATTAATCTGGCCATGGAGCTCATGAAATCAATCGTTCTTGATGAGTATTTCGTTTTTTGACTGATTCAAAAAAACAGGAGAAGGTTAATCGAACCGCCGTGGTTTTTTTTTTGTTCTACGTTTGTTTATTATTTGCTTCCTTGTACAGGAGGAGAACAACGAGAATAAACGCAAGTTAGCCTCTGGGCTCGTTGACTCAACTTGCCTCGATGGCTTCAAGCGCCAGATCGACAACCTGCAGAGGTACGTTTTGATTTTTTTGACTATGTTAGTTTGAATATCGGCTTTCACGGTATTATTTCTGTAGCGCGGTCCCCTAATATTTACGCATTTTGTAAAAAGTTGTTATTTTGACATTAAAAACAGACACTTCAATTTTATTTATATTTATTTATTTATATATAGATTTAGAATACATTTCTTGTGCATTCGTTGTCTCCTAAAGCAGTCAGCCAAAAATCTAAATTTTACACACCACATTGTAATTTTCGATCACTAGGGACAAGTCCTCATTGGAAGCCCAGATATCGAAGCTGAAGCTAAGCTTGGAACAGCGTGACGATGATGGACGGTACAAGCGAGGGTCTGACGCGGTGGAACACCAGCTCAGGGAGGAGCGGAACAACTTGGAGGCTGAAGTGCGCCGGATGAAGGTAGTTTTAAAATCGGCGTTGATCAAATACAAGCTGTCTGTCTTGTAAGGTATTTAAGCATACAGGAAGATTTTTTTTATCAGGTTCCAAATTTTCGTATAGGTATTTTTCTTTTAGTATCACTCAGTACTAAAATATTAAGATATTAGCATCACATAGTTGTGGAGATAATTGGCGAAATGTGGGTGTACTAATGGGTACACCTCTGCCTAACCCTTCGGGGAATACAAGCGCGATGTTATGTTGTTGTATACCTAGTCGTGGACATTATGCGCCGCGTCGAACACTGACCTGATTCGCGCGCCTGGCCCCACCCCCAAACATTGATAACAATCAAAACATAAGTTGCAAATTTTCTCTGCATACTTTCACGGGCATAAGACCGTCAAATGGGAAGGTATGACGTATTCCGGATATAACAATATTTTTTTTTATAAAATTTTACATCCCAATTATTAAAAAAAAAATGGTGTCTTTGAAAGATGCCTAGAAAAAATTTGGAACGTGATAAAAAGTCTTCCTATATAATGTTGCCTTACATTTCATTTGCCAGCAAATCAAAGGTTCTGTTTCTGGTGCAAAGACCCTAAGCAATCCCTAAGCAATTGCTTAATTTGCTTATGGACTAATCCGGCACTGAATACAAAATCTTTGAGGGAATCGCGTTTTCACAGCTCACAAAAAGTAGGTAGGATGTCAATTGATTGATGGTGTCAGGTATCCAATTCATGGCCAGGGGGCCTGCCGCAATCTCTTTATAACTTTGTAATTCCAGTTGTTGAATTCTCAACTCTCTGGGCCAAGCCGAGCGTTCAAAATCCATAGTGTGCAAGGCAAAGTAATATGAAAATAAACCTGTTTTAAGAGATGTGGGTAGACCCCCAGGTCCTTCTTTTTATTCAATCTTCGTTTTGTTCGAACTGAGTAACTGGCTCCATGTTCCAGGATGAATTAGCCAAGGAGCGCAACAAGGTTCGCGAGCTGGCCGGGGAGGGAGCGCGGCGTGCTATACAAGAGCGCAGCGCGGCGGAGCAGCGGTACAACGCGCACTTCGACGAGCTGCAGCACGACCTCGCCGCGCAGTATGATAATGTGGCTAAGCTACAGGTAGGAAGATAATGTGGTACAGATTGGGACTTTGTTGTCAAAGTCAAGTTCAAAGTCAGAGTCAAAGTCAAAGTCAATGTCAAAACATGAACATTTACGAGGACCATATTATCAAATTGAGAGTCAAAGTTAATGCCAAAGTCTTAAGTCAAGGTCAAAGTCAGAGTCAAAGTCAAAGTCAAACATCTACGAAAAATTGAGTTACAGCTCTATTCGACCGATTTTAAAGTTTCCATAGAAGTTCCAAGTTTGTATGAAATGCAAACGGTCTCTTGTTTATAACTTTTTGGTGCACGTTTTGTCGTGTCGGGTTTATTTAATTTAGTGACTTTATTCCTATCATTATTACTTAGTTGGATCTAGAGCGCCAGCGCCGCGAAGAGAACGAGCTGAAGCGAGAGCTGTCCATGAAGAACGCGGCCATCGATGAGCTCAAGAATGAACTCAAGAACAAAACATGTATGTTCCTAAAACTTTCTACGTACCTCTTAGATAAGTAGAACTAGTTTTTTAGTTCTAAGACTACACACTTTAATAGAATAAATAATATTACATAACATCACGTGTTTTCCCCATTAGTACACCCACATTTCGCCAGTAATGTTTAAGTCCCTTGTAATATAGGGGGCAAGCCTATTGCCATCAACCGGGCACAAATCCAGACTCCTAGGCTGCCACTGAGAAACTGGCCTGACTTGGGATTTGAACCCAAGACCTCATGCGCAGCAGTTGCACTTTGCTTTAGATCATTTTTATTATTAACATAAACATAACATAACATCACGCCTGTAATCCCCGAAGGGTTAGGCAGAGGTGTACCCATTAGTAGGTACACCCACATTTCGCCAGTTATGTTTTTAGTCCCATGTAATAGGGGGCGAGCCTATTGCCATCAACCGGGCACAAATCCAGACTCCGAGGCTGTTACTGAGAAATTCCTGATGGAAAAACCCAATAACACTTTGCCCGACCTGGGAATCGAACCCAAGACCTCATGCACAGCAGTCGCGCTTGCAACCACTAGACCAACGAGGCAGACGGTTTTTATTATTATTTGTTTGCTAAAGGTTATCTTATTTAATAAGTCTGCATAGTTTTATTTAATCAATATATTATCTTGCAGCCTCTCTTCAAGCGGATTTGGCTCAAGCTCACGCAGAGAAGGCCTCTTTGGAAGAAGAGCTCGCTAGCGCTCGCTTGGCTATCGAGAGACAGCAGCGACAGGCAAAGCACGAGACTAACCGGCTCAACTCTGAGGTATGAATCGTTTATCTTCCTTTAATTTACTGCTCTCTTTTTCATGGGGATATCCTCAAGGACTGCTTCTCCCTCGGGGAAGGTAGAGGGGTATGTCGGACTCCTGAATGGCCTTACTCTCGGGACGGACTTCAAACCCGCCACCCGCAGGCCCTTTCATGGTGTTCTGTTCCACTCTTCTTGCCCCATCAAATCAATTTGTTGGGCATATCCACTGCTTAATTTTAGACAGACTACTTTGCCACAGCGGGGTGGTGGCTTGATGGGGCAAAGTGGAGCTACTCATTTCATGAATCCGCACTAAACAAGCATGATAGGCTTAATTCCCCTCTCAAAAACTTACTCTCATGTTAGTTAGCAAATTCTTAAATGATTTGTCTGTATAATATCTAATTGTTGTTTTTCCTAAATTTAGATCCAGTCCCTTCGTCAACGTTTGGACCGAGCTGATGCTGATCTTGTTCACTCACGTCGCGAGAATCTACGTCTGTCTGAACAAATCTCTAATCTGGAGAAGGAGGTATTATCTATTAAAAGTTTTCACAATCATTGAAGTAAATAAACTACTGCAGTTCACACATATTGTGCCGAAGACCTTTTAGGGTCGAAAGAAATAGAAGACAAAAGAAACAGTACCATTGTTCTGTTCACAGCAAACCATGAAGAACTTAACACCGATATCGCCGGAGAAGAACAAGAAAGAGAAAGAGTTGTCAACGATGCTGGAATCAATGGAGAACAAACACGGTACGTACACGCTACACACTAGTTAGTTCCTCTCAAAGTTGGGTCTAAACACTATACTAAATCTTTGGGAAATAGGTTAATTTAATGGGTAAACTATTGATGTTTTGAAAGATTCTTCACACTTAAAATGATTCGGAACAATACCTTCAAAACATTCATACTTTACCCTTTCATCTTCTGCGCTTGCATGTACATCTATAGTGCTATGAAAGGGCTTGTATTCTTTCTTAACGTTCAATAGTTTATTCATCAGATTGTTTACAAAGACCTTCCCATAGTAGTGACTACGTATTAGAGTTAAAGCTAGAACATTTGGTTCCGCAGCTAAAACGGTGGCTGGGTTGGAGTCCATGATACATTCACAAAACAGTCTGATGGAGAAACTCACCGGCGAATGTCGTTTGCTCACAGACAAGCTCGACGACGCAAATCGTAGGCACAAGTACGAACTGTTTACAATCTAATAGCATGATTATTATCACTTTCTTTTATAACTTCACCTAAAATTGCTGGCTGAAATATCGTTACCCATTTAAAAGTATTGTCTTAACGTCGTGCTGTGTTTTTATTGGTGGCAGGCAGTGCGCAGTGTCGCGGCCGTTCAGACGAACCAATCAGAACACAGCGCGACCATTCGAGATCGCGAGACCGAGAGAATCGCCGTTCCAAGCGCCGCTCCGCAAAAGAGTCCGATTCGTCGAATAACTTCGTGCCAATAGTTGTTGGCCCGTTGACGACCAATCAGGATCTCACAAACATCAAAGGAGAGAAGATATATAACCTGCCGCTTATGATACAACAGCCCTTTTTACGGGAGAAAAAGGAGCCGATTAAAGTTGATATAAGTGTTAAGTTGGTACCAAAGCCTAGGAAGAAAGAGAAGAAGAAGCGAGGAGCGCACGTCGAGGAAATAGTAGTGCAAGCTGATGACAATAGAGGCGTCAAGAATAGCTTTAGTATGGAGGTCTCTGACGGCGATATACAAGTTCTGAACGAGACTGTAGAGATTATTGAAGATAAAACTAGTGCTACAGAGGAAGTAGATGCTAAAGACAGTCATAGCGTAGAGGAAAATGCCCAAGTACAAGAAAATCAGCAAGATTTAAATCCAGAACAACCAATATCTGAGGAACAAAATAATGTTGACGTTTCTGAAGTTCCCCAGGGTGCTGAAGAGCATGTTACACCACAGGAAAGTAATGAAACTCAAGAAAAAGTTGTATCAGATCCTGTAAATACAGAAAGTGAAACAGCGAAAGAGTCAGAAACTGTTCAAGAACATGACGAACAACAAAAAGATGAAGAAGCTACATAAAATGCTGTTGATGGGCATTTTCTGTTTGACTGAGTAAAGGAATTGATAGAACAAAGCGAATGATGTATACAAGTAGAGTTTGAGAAGTAGTATAGGTTAAAATAGTTGTAGGATAAAAAAATACTGGCAGTCGTTCAAAATAAAGCCGTTGGCTAAGCATTATTCCAAATTAAAAAATATTTCAATATAAAAAAAGAATCAACAATGTTACGTCTTTAAAATTTTTATCACTGCTAGATTTACTTTTCAAGTTTTATTTTTAAAAATATTCTTTATTTAAATTGTTATTGTTTTCCGTTAATGACTGCCAGTGTTCTATATTTAATTCTTGTTGTTGTAAACGTTCGTGCAATGTAGTGTGATATCTGTTGGCTTGTTGTATTGTTTTATTAGCATTTTATTCAGTGTTATCAATGTTTATCTCTCGGTGTTGTGAGACAGTACAAAGTTTCAATAACTTTTAATGGGTAACGATTATTAAATAAGTGTGTGCAATAAATAGCTGTTAAAAATCAATTTTTATATTCATTTAATTCAGCCAGTTTTAGTTTTTTAGACTCGAAATCATTGTAGGACTCTTATGATTTCTAGTCTTGTCAATGCAGTTACACTTAAACAATTTAGATTCATTTATAAATTCATATTATCATATAGTCTCATCATTCTAGTCTCACCATATTCACTCACATATTTCCATTTCAGAGCAGAAAGAACACAATTGCTTTGCAGGAACCTTGAATTAATGAGAAAGCTTAGAAACTTATGGAGTTCCCATAAGAAGTATTGCACTACAATCACACCTTTGAGAAGTTACACACCACTAAGTGGGTACCCGCACAGCCGGTCCTCTTACGATCTAGATCGCACGTATTACACTTCGACCCCTAATTATAGATATAGATTTAGAAGGGACAGCCTGAGTGACTCCTCAAAGGACGATGTTGGTGGCTTAACGAGGAATCTAAGTGATCTTTCCATTGATAGAATTGATGATTCTGATGATGATCCCGTGAAGGTAAGGATGGAAGTAGATAGTGATGATGATTTGATAGTTGTAGTGCCATTTAATAAGCATGCATGCATGGATGTTGACGCAAATTGAGTAGTTTAGAAAATAAATATAAAAAATCGTGAGACAAGTTGAAATTACAAATAATGTTTTTGATACAACAAGGCTCGAAATAACTAATCCAAATATTGAAGAAACGTTTGCTAATGTAACTTATCCATATACATCTTTTCTCATTTAAATCACAATCTCAACATTTTTTTTCTTGTAAATCCCTTGCACTATAAATCAATGAGTATAGTATTAAAAAATCATCCTGTCAACTCAATAATACTACAAGTAATGGTAATATCTATAACCCGCATGGTGTTTGCTATATGCCTCACTTTGTTTGTTTGTGTGTGCTCACAAATGGCGTGATCAGGCAAGAGCTGGCCACTCTCCAGCGTCAAGTAAACGGCCTCTCGCTCTCCATGCAGACCCCACACAACACGCCTAGTACTCTACAAGGTATGTATCAATGTATGGCAGAGATACTGAAAAAAGAGCTAGATTGTGGTCCATTCATGACACCGGCCATTCAGTGAATGAATGGAGACGATTATTCACCAATCGACCATCGATTCATTGTTGAAGAAATCTTTATAAATTATCGACAGGTAGTCGTCATACGGCTACAATCTAGTTACTCCAATAGAGATATGTCAACAGCAGCAGAAGAATATTCAGAGAATCTTAAAATATTTTGAGCATGTTCAAAATTATCGACATAAAACCAAAAGACAACTGCAAAAACTGCAACAGTATTCTTGTACATGTTTATTGTTTATCATGTGTTCCCTATCATAGCACTAAATTGTTTTAATTACCACTAATACAAGAGCAGATACGATAGTGTTGCCAACATATTTCCGTTGATGTATTACTAATCAAACTTTCCTTACAGCACATCCCCCGCACCCGACCACTACCGACAGAAATGTACCACATACCCCGTCCGACAGCGGACGAGACTATACCGGAGCTGAGTCCCCCGGACACACCACACACAGAACGGACGCACCAAACACAACAGTCGGACGAGACGACCGTTACCAAACAGCAGGAATAACTCAAGATACACCTACATACCAACCAGAGCATGACATACATGATCAAGCAATTGAAGATGAGGAGAATATCACTGAAGATGGCAAACCTATCGAAACAGATTATCAAGAAACAGAACATTTTGAGGAACAAGAACCCGAACCTGAGTTACAAACGGAACAAGTCTTTAGAGAAGAAGCAGAAAAACCCATGGAAGTTGAACAGCATGAAGAGTTTGACCCCCAATATCAATATGATCAGAATTACGAACAACCGGCTGTTACTGGTGATGATCAATACCAAAATTATGAAGACCAACCATATGCTGAGCAGCAGTATGAGAACTATGAGCAGTATCCACAACAAGCAGCTGATCCAGCCGCACAATATGATCAACAATATGAAAATTATGCAACAGATGGTAACTATCCAGCTGAACAGAATTACGATACAACCCAATACGCGCAAGAGTTACCAACTGATACTGCTCAAAATAATAGTAAAAACCCACAAGAACAGACCTATGATGCTCAGTACGCCCAAGAATATCAGGGTGATCAAAATACTGCTCAGATCCCAAAAGAAAAAGTTTCCGAAAGTAAAAAACCACAAGATAAATTACCTAGTCAAAGTTAGCAATTTTATTAGATTTAAGTTGTATTTGTTTGTGCAATATTATGTTATTAAATTATAGCTTTTTCGTTTTATGTATCTGTGCTAGTTTTAATTGTAGATAATGGAGCTTTTAATGTTAGAAATGTTATAGTTTTAAATAGAAAAACAAATAAAGCTGGGTTAAGGAACTAAAATTGGCTATTAAAGAATTTGTGAAAATTTTAATGGCATTTGAAGTTGATTAATTCTGGTGAATAAAGGAAAGTTTTGAAGCAACTAACAAAACAAATACAATACAAAGTTACGTTAAAAAAATATGACTCAATGAAAACACTATAAATATTTTTAAAGGAAAAAAGAACAGATAAGTAACAGTACTTAACATTTAGGGAATTAATTCTGAACTAGCTACTGCCCACGACTTTGTCCGCTTAGAAGTAGAATTATTGCAGATAAAATCGCGGAATAAAAAGTAGATTATGTTCTTTCTTGGGGTTAGAACTTACTCCGTCATCAAAATCGGTTCAGTGATTTAGCCGTGAAACCGTAACAGACCGAGTTGGTTTTGCATTTATAAAATAATTATATTCGCAATATCTTCAAAGAACAAGTCTGAATTTTTATTTAGCCTTTCATGGAAATGTCCATTTCCTCTAGAAATCTATCGTTGGCACGCAACCAAGCATTCCTACTCGTCCTCTTCTTCTTTCTTCTTTCTCCACCTAAATAACTATTTGTTAGTTGCTAGAAACTTGTCTTAAATATTCCCATTAAACATAGAACGTCCACCGAGTAAAACACCATTAAATGATTAAATTATTTTTGCTCAATATAATGTTTATAGATCATTTTCTTGTTTTATTTTAACACCTTTCGTGTTTTACTTAAGTGCTATGTACCTATTTCATGCTAATTTGAATTTAGTTACTGCGCAGTAATATTGAGAGCTAGTAGAGAGGGATAGATCTTTGTGGCAGTCGTAGAAAACGATCTTACAGTAAATTTTGATACAACCAACTCAAATACAGACATGCCTTTTATAAAGTTGATAAAATTATTAATATCCTTCCCATTTTTAGGGATTTTACCATCAAGAATATAAGATCAAGAAGGTATTAAGGTATCAAAGTTTATATTATAGTTATAACCGATCGTCTTTAAGATTCTAAGCACACTAATCTTCTCGACTATATATTATAAAACTCAATGGCTACTCAGTCGATCATGATAACACACAAATCCATTTAAATAGCCAACAATACAATTTAATAGCAACATCTTTCAGCAAATATCAATTTTGGATTTTATCGGAAAACATTAATTAGGGTTTTGTTAGGATTTGGCACGGCTATAACGTTTCGTTCAATCGGCAGAGAGTGCACACCATGAGAAATAACTTCTTTTATATTTTAATATTTTGTGCTTTTACAAACACATTTGGGGTAAGTAAAGCTTTCAATCTTTTGAAATGTATATTATATAGATGATTCTCCGAAAAATATGCTAACAAAGTGAAGGTCACAGAAAGGACCAAAGGTCTTTCTTCTTCTTTATCGTGTGGGCAGTATAGTCTTACGACCCCACACACCCTAGTCTGAAAGTTTCTAAACTGCCTCAAAGGCTTCTGACATGGTTTGAGAGGGATAGTTATAGGCTGGTATAAGTCCAGGTTGCCTCACAATTTTTTTCCTAACCACCGATGTCAATGATGTCCAAGATAAACTTTAGAAAGTACGTAGGTATGAATCGGAAAAGTCACATTTGCCCGGATTTGAGCCCACAACCTCAAGCATGAGAGGCGGGCGCCTTATCCACTGGGCCATCACGACATTTTAGAACCAATAGACCATCTACCAAAAGATAAATGTAATGTGGCATCCTCTGAGTCACATCACACAGTCAGGCTGTGAAATCCCTGGCATCCTAAATGTCATGCACGAGCACCCGCCCTAACTGTCTATCAGCTTGTCAGGGCTAAAAAAAAAAACTGCTAAAAATTATGTGTATCTACACATAATTTTTTAATTAGTAGCTATTACACCTAGATATGATCCCAAGGGGATGGTCAACAATTTACTTAAAAAAAATAATTAAATAAAGTAAAAAGAAAAAAGAATTCTCAAATAACAACAAAAAGTGATCGAAAGTAATCAAATCACGATTTCATCTATCTACCCTTTTGTAGAATTATATGAGGTGAGCTTCTAGTCTAACTACTTGCAGCTGGAATGCCAGGAATATCAGATGTTTTGCATAGAGTGACTACCTACCTGACATCCACAATCTAGTTATGGGTAGCACGATACCCTATGATAGGACTGGTTGTCAGACTTTTGGGTTTCTGACTACCCGTAACAACAGTTAAAGATCTACGAATGACAGTCGGGATCAAAGGCTTCACGTGCCTTCCGGGGGACGGGGATATCACATAACCCAATAACGCCGACCCGGGAATCGAACCTAGAACCCAAAGTTCAGCAGTCGTATTTGGTAACAAGATACCAAACGGGCAGTCGAGGTACAAACAAATGATTTGAATGTGATATAATTTTACACAAATCTATTAATTACATTTTTACAGAAAGATGAAGAAGGGAAACCGGAAGGAAAAGAAATCGCCAAACACACGAGAGAATTTTATGAGGAAGAAGCGAAAAAAGATTTAGAAAATCTTCTTTCGAGTCTTAGATTCCGCAGTTTGAGTAAAGAAGATAAAGATGATGCTAAACCGCTTAACGCAAATGGAACAAGCAGCAAAATAATGGAAAGAATAGACGAAGTAGTGAGCGAGCCTAAAACAAAAAAACATGAAAAAAGTAGTCTAAGAACTAATGATTACCTTAACGCTAATATCTTTAAAAGAGCCCACATGCAAAACTTACCTTTAAATCTCAGAAACACTATTCAAAGTAGCTCCAAAGCATATCAACCTTATGTGGATAATTATCAATTTCAACAACCAACGAATAGACATAATTCAGCCAGCAACGGTTTTTTTAAACCTAGGATAAGTGGAGGAAAAAATGCAAATCATTTATTACGAAACCATGTGAATCAAGTAAACGTAAAGCCTGAGGTTTATCCTTTATCAATATCTGAAGACGAATACGGAAGTACAGAAATGACCTCTAAAGATGCACTACTAAGAGAGCAATATTATTCGAACGAAGACGAATTAACTGAATTTATAAATGAAATAGACACTAAACATAAAAACGAAACTACTATTAGGGCTGCTTCGAAGTCAGAAAAAATTGATTTGAATGAACTTTTTAGCCAATTACACAATACCCACGCACAGGCCTATCCAGATAGAAAAGAATCGGATAATAACGTTTTCGTAAATGATTTTTTAAATAAATTATACTCAAGAACCAATAATCGTTTGAGAATTGGCAATAGATTGGAAAACGCACATTTGGATAAAGTTCAGGATATTATGGACTCAAAAAACATAGACAGTAGCAAAACAGTTGTTCTCAGAACTGACATTTTTGATAGGGATATTTCAGATACTAACGA
Source organism: Hoplodrina ambigua (assembly GCA_949774945.1). NCBI lineage: Eukaryota > Metazoa > Arthropoda > Insecta > Lepidoptera > Noctuidae > Hoplodrina > Hoplodrina ambigua. The sequence goes on from OX458990.1 coordinate 4,006,214, forward strand.
ACCCTTAGATGAATTTATGAAATATTTGGAAATTGGAAAAGCCTTGAAGGCTTCACACAATACATTGTCTCATAGCAAAATATCGGTAAGTATAATCGCAATGTCACTAATTCACTACATATTTAAATACTCTAGATAATATATTTTTTATTGGATTCAAAAAATCTTGGATGGCTAAAAAATATTTGTAAATCAGTTTGTATTGATTTTCTGGTAAAATTGTCAAAGTCAAAGTCAAAGCCAAATCATTTATTTCAATTAGGCCAATAAGGCACTTTTGAACGTCAAACACAAAAAATAAAGTAGAATTGAATCTAGTTGCCCCTTCTAAAAGGTAGTTTTGTATGGAGAAGAATGGGCAAGAAACTCCATACGACATTGATCCACATGTTCTTGTCAAATACCTTTTAACAAAGGAAACGAGAGAGTTACAGCAATCTTAGAACACTTAAGTTGGCTGATCACTTAATTTGAAGAACATACGAGTACATTTAAAAAAGTCAAAATGGAATAACTTTTGTTTATAATTTATGAATAATTTAGCACCCATCGTTTGCCCTAAGTATTTACTAAATATTACCACTAATACATAATTATAATGATTTAAATTTTACAGCAATCTGTTTTCCAGAGACAAGTAAGTATCACGAATATTGTAAGAAATCCATAGTGAAACAATAGATCTCTTTCAAAGATTAGGTACTATTATGAATAGTTCTGAAAGAGAATGGTAATGGTTACACCTCTGCCTAACCCTTAGGGGATTACAGGCGTGACGTTATGTGTATGTCTGAAAAGAACAATCTAAATTTCCACAGCTTCCTCTGAAAGGTCATCTGTAACTATCCTATTTATTTATTTGCCGGAGGAGATCAATATTATTATGAAAAATGAAAAAATGAAAAAATAATTTACTGTCGAGATAAAAGTTTATACTAGTTAATACTAGTCTCCACACTGGGATCCCCTGTGTCGTGGAGGCTAGTCTCCTTCATCCTCCTCCTCCTTCATAAATATACACACACACATATTGAATCTTTTCTGAAATAACAGATCGTCACTGAATGTTTGTTTCAGGCTAAACAAGATGGCTTCAGAAGTCGAAGATCCACAAACACACAAGCAGGTTACACACAAGACCCTGACACTTGCAAAACATACAATGAGAACCTCGTAAAACTCTGGTCTAACTTGTCCAAACTAATAAATGTCACAGACCAACCTAACGAAAAGGCTTTACATAACATAGCAATGATGATACAAGCATACTTAGAACATCAAAACGCAAAACAACCCGAAACACACAACAAAATAAGACACGAAGGGCCTAAAGACAAAATAAGTGAAGTCATGCTTAGAATTAGGAAGGTTTTGGATGAATCTGAAGCTAGTGCAGAAAAAATTACAAAAATCATCATAAAATATCTGAGACCGGAGTATGCGGACGTTCAAAGTGAAGATTGTCAGGATGTTAACGAAGAAACTCTTGGTTTATCGGTTGATTTACTGTATAAAAACTATGTGGAGAACAACGCTGAATGTAACGGCGATGACGAAGGTATAGCAAGAAATAACAAAATGAGTCTGAGAAAACAAACAGTTAAATCTGGGAAATATCTTTCTAGTAACGGGCACAGTACAGTCCCCCTGGCAAACAGCGACATCAAACCAGAAATTCAAACCATTCTCATTGAAAACGAGTTGTATAATGACTATCATAAAGGAAAATTCTCAAGACATAAACCCAGGAATCGAAGGGTTATGCGAAGTAGAAAGCATAGATCTCGCTCTGAAATAAACAGATCAGGAAATCGGCATGAACACAAAATACAGTCAAAAGCATCAAGAAAATCTCCCTTAAAGAAACAAAAGAAAAGTTCGCGAAAATCTCATTCGGTGCCAGGCAGCTGTGAAAAGTACGCTACTCGCAAACTAATAGTTTCATTACGGTCAGTAATGGAGCGATTTATGGGGCTTCTTGAATGTCAACTCGATAAAACCTTAAGATCTGTGAATTTTGATAGAGTTTCAAAGAATCCGTACTATTTGTATGCTTCTAAATTTTATTCTAATGAAGATAATCGACGCCATAGAAAGATTTTGCCTAGGTTATCGGCAAAAAATATAGGACGTAAGATGGATAAATCACATAAAACAGAACGTCGTGACACTTCAGTTGAAAATGAACAAGACGGCTTGGTGCGCAATGATGCCACTGACTCCGCGTGGGTAAGAAAATATAGTTTCGATAAAATCAAAGGAATCGACTCCGTGTCACCAGCAGTCATCCGTGACACAGGTGAACGAAAATCAGATACAGAGAACAAAAAACAGCAACAGCATGGCAACAACGACTATATTACAACCTACAGTGAATATTTCCAGTCACCGCCACTATACGATGATTATGACGGTATTTACAAAACACACAAAGTAACTAATTTAAATGGATTTCCAAGTCTAATAAATCCATTGATTTCTCTTAATGATAAAAAAAATACTGGAGATAGGTCAGCAGATCTAAAGTTGGCTTCATTTAATAAAGAACGCGACAATGAAAAAAGCAATGAATATGACTCATATTCCGCAAGTAATTCGGAAGAACCACTTGAAGTGTTCAACGTTGACCAACAAACAGAAGCAAATTTAATGATAGAGCAACCATTCATTGATTTTACAAAACTAAGAAAAGACGATCTTTTAATCGAAGAAAAGAGTAAATCACACATCCAAAATTTTGAGAGCATTACAGAGTTTCTTAAAAAGGCTCGTGATGCATCACTGCAGACACCGGAATTCGCATTACCTTTTGCTCTTGACACTAACAAAGGGTACGTAGAACTCACACATCTTATAAAATATCCCAAAATTCTAGTATATCGTCCACAGTTCTTAGTCAAAAACACTATGCCATACGACGACTTTCTTAAAACAATCAATAACATAAATATGACCAACGACGAAGTACGACTAATGAAAATTGTAAGACATTTGCCTGACAGTTCTGTTCAAGTTCTATTTGAAACTGAAGATTTTGAGGCACCATTAGAGGTTCGAAATCTTAATGATAATAGAAGGAGTGGCTCACCAGACCCTGTAGGAACCTACCAATTCGGAAACAGAATAGATACCGCTAGTAATAATATAAATGCTGATATTACGCACGAAGATAGCAAAGATCTCGTTTCAATTTATCGTAATGGAGCCCACAGACAAAATATGGCCGCGTTAGTTAAATCAGACAGTTCTATCAGTGCTGATTATGTATCCCCAGAGCTAAAATTTAATCAAGCTTCGGGCATACTTAGGGGCATAGATGAATTATCGCCAAATTCATATAATGATTTCAATTCGGCAACAAACCTAACTTCAAATTCCTCAGAATCAAGCTTAAATTCCGGGTTCACCTCAGGGTTGATGGCAAATATTCCAGGTTTTGATTCCGTTAAAAAAGGCGTAGGATCAGCCATAAGTTCAAAACTAGAATCAGGCATGGATGTAGGATTGGACACAGCTTTAAATTTGGGCTTAAAATTAAGTCCACTGCACCCGCAGATAGGTTCATTCTTCAGCAAGTTGTTTCCTTCTTCCCATTCGAATTCTCAGTCCATTTCTAACCAAAGCTTAAACTCAGAATCACACATAGACTCTTACACTGACTCTTCTCCTAGCTCACTCTCTTCTTCAAACTCACACGCAGATTCATTGCCAACTAATTCAGACTCACACTCATTAGTGCCATACAGCGACAGTAGCGATACGGAAGTAGAAAACTCCTTTCCTCCTTCTGCTCCGTCCATTGTACTTCGATGGTGGAGATTTTGGAGGGACACAATCAAGAGGAAAATGAAGGTAAAATAATTTTATAGCCATACTATGTACAGATTGCGTGATCATTAAATTTTAGGAAATGGTCATAATAAGAGACGTAAATAATCGAATAAAATAACGACACCTAGTCAATAATGAATAATTACTTGTTTTTTTAAGTTGTTTATGTTTGACAGTAGTTTAGAATACTCTTTTTTCAAAGAACAGAATGTCCTGTTGCGTATACGGTAGGTAGTGTCGCGCGACTTTAACACTGTGTGCGTGCGAGTTCATTTCCCCGCCTGTCTAGACCTAACGGCAAGATGGCTAGTTCGAAATTTCGAATTCGAAAAATAACCTAAATATTTTTTATTTTTTTATAATTGATTCGTATTGAGAATGTTTAGCAAAGTAACCTCTTTTAATTTAAAGAAGATGCAATAACTGCACCTTGTGGAAACGTAATTGGCAAAGTCTGAGATCGATGAAGAATAAATAGATAGCCAAGCAAACATCAAATATGCCAAGATGGATGATTCATAGCAGCGTCACCGATTCTGTTATAATCTCAAGTAAAAACTTGGGAATATTAAAACTTACCAGCTTTGATAAATTATGGCATATAGATTCTACTCTCTACGTGGCATGGTGTAAGGGTCTAGAAAACATTCATCCGTTCGTTTTCAGCCAGCCTGCAGCCTATGCTATAGGCTGGCTTAACGATAGCAAAGCACAATAGCTACTACTTGTATAACTGCGCTAAGTATATGCTTTTCCCCGCGACTTCATCTACATGTTTTTTTTTCATCCGCTAATTTTATGTTTTCAATTACTGCCCCACTCCCGCTCACCGTGATGTGCCTTTACTATGCTCTTGAATCTGGCAATATACAAAAACTCTTTTTTTTAATCCGACTAGAATTATAGATAATTATTACTGGCTAGCTGCTAATCTCTTAAGATCAGCAGTGCTATTCTCTAAGCATATAGCCTTGCGCGCAGCGCTGCGCAGCGACGAATCCATCTAAACTTATCTATGGATTCGACGCTGCGGCAGCGCTGCGCGGCGCGCAAATCAAAAATTAACAATTTTTGTTTATTTCCAGGAAATTATCGGGAAGATGGCTTCTCTTACGGACAATATCAACCAAATAGACAAATTATAATTTGCTCATCGGTTTTAACGTAACATTATTGAGGATACCTTCGTGAATCACCCAACCGAATACAGGATTATTATTAGATCAAATAAACGGTGTAAAAAGGTATAATAATATGTTCAATCAATCAATTAATGCGATATTTTTTTTATTAAACATTATCAAAATGAACACCATTTTATAGTAATGTATGGTCCTCGCAAGTGCGACTGTCCACTGCGATGTTTTCGATAGTTTGTGCCAATAAAAACAGAAAAAGCATAGCTCCTCCCTCTGACTCATCTACTTTTATAGCCTTATGATATCTCCGTCTCACTTGACAAAGGAAGATGTCTTGATTGTGTTTAAAAAGAGTTTAACATTATGTAAAGTATTATAATAACTATAATATTTTATTATGTATTAAATAGTTATGTAATGTTTGTTTATTTATTCGTGTTGTACCATTTACCTTTTTCGATTAATAAAGGATTTTGTCAAAATATTAATTTAATGTCCATTCCTAGTTCTCTAAAATAATTTTTTTCTTTCATCAATCTTAAAAGTAATATTTTTATAGAATATCCTTTGATCCTTATAATATTATTGAAGTTGGGACACGAATGAACTACAATATTGATAAATAAGTGATTAGTCACGTACCTACCTATTCACCAATCTATTAAAAAAAAAGGATTCGCTATTCTTAAGTTATCTTTAACGTAAGTAAATAAGTAACTGTTTAAAGGGATTCGGTCAAACTATATTCCTTTCAACGAAGATTGAAAAGAACCCAGCACGCAAGGGACGAAAGAAACAAAACCTATTGCACTATAGTCATCCCTTTTATTACCATGACTTTGAGTATAAGCTATCTCTATCGCACTTGAAATAAACATACAGAATTCTACTGACGTTGACGTAAGTTTGGCGACCAATGAACAACGCGTAATGAGATCCAAACTAATGTCAGTCAGTTTCTATTTCAATATGGCGACGACGCATTCCAATAACCTGTCTTAGACGAGTCTGTGTGAAAAAATAAAGACAAAATTGAAACTAAGAATTTATTTAAGTTGTTTTTTGTTATTTTGCGATGGCTAAATTAATTTTTAGTGACAGTGACAGTGATTTGGAAGCTTTGATGTTATTATCGGATTGGGATAGTGAAGAGGAATTGATCAGCAATACTCCACTTTCAAATCATATGAGAGAGTTGGCACAACGCAGCCCTAGTCCTGAAAAAGTGGAAGAGAATAATCAATCACACCCTGATGAAGATTGGGCCGAAATTGCTTCATCACGATCTAACGACGAGTTGGTCCAACAACAAAATCATATCGCCGCCTCGGGTGAAGGATCGGTCCAATCACAGATTATAAACAGCTCTGAAGGCCCACCGGCACCGGTGCGGCGGCGGCGACGGCGGCGTAGGATTTCCCGCCGTTACAGAAACGTAGAGAGAATGCAATACTTAAATGATACAGATTTCACGTATAGATTCAGATTGTCTAAAGCTGCTGTAGACGCACTTTTGACCGAAATAATGCCATATGTACAAGTTACTTCTAGACGGTAAATATTTTTTACGTACAATTTAATAATTGTATCTTGAAAATTATTTTGAAAATAGTATGTATCATTACCTACAATAAATCGAATAATTACTCGACTAAAGATTTGACAGTTATCCAAAATGTTTTAATTACTTAAAAAAAAAGCATTAAATTTTATCTTAAACGAAACAGCTTTTAATGGAACGATGAGACTCAATCAATGAAACTGAGTTCATTAGAACTCAGTTTCATTGATTGAATTATAGAGTTATCAATAAATGTCCAAACTTTGTGATTACTTGGCTTTTAGAAACAATGGGGTGGCGCCACTTCATCAGCTGTTGTTGACACTACGTTTTTACGCATTGGGTGCGATGCTCGAATCTATTGCCGAGTTGGTTGGTGTGTCAACATCTTCGGCATGCAGGATCGTGCAAGGAATATCAGGAGCCATTGCTAAACTGTACGACAAACACGTTGTTTTCTCTCAAGACAGCGCTACAAACTTTTTTAAAATAGCACAGTTTCCTCGGGTACTTGGGGCTATTGATTGTACTCATGTTCGGATCCAATCTCTAAGTAATACGCAGATTTTATATAGGGCGCTTAAAAGCGATTGTTGCTTGATTTCTGCTTCACATTCGATAGCCTGGTGACAGCACCTGGTGTTGCTTACCATAAAATACCGCTATATAACTCTATAATAATCGCTTACAAATTGCTTTTAATTTTACATTTTACACTGATAGATGTCAAACCTATAATTTAAAACGAATCTTAACAGATCATCTTTTCGGCGATGAATTCAAAAACCGCGACGGTTTCGTCTCATTAAATGTCCAGGTTGTGTGTGATGCGGACCAGAGGCTGATGAATGTGGTGGCTCGCTGGCCTGGATCTATAGACAATGACACTGTCTTTGATAATTCAATTTTAAGAGGTAGGTAAAATTGAAATAATTGCTTAAAATTCTGAACTATGAAACATAAAATCTTATAAGCAGTTGTTAAAATATGTTTGGCTATAGAATTTCAGTATTAATTTTTCTTGTAGTTGAATGTGAGAGTGGTGCTTTTGGCAATCGCTGGTTGCTGGGGGACACTGCTTATCCCTGCAGAGCATACCTACTGACACCTATATTAAACCCTACAACTCCAAATGAACTGAGATACAACGAGGCTCATTATAAGACTTGGGAAACTATTCAACGGTAAGTAGAGTCATCATACATGTTAAAATCGTGGTAGAAAGGTGGTATTTGATCCCCACAGCTCTTACAGACAATAAAAAATTATTCGTTTGTTTGATATTGACAAATCTAATCACATAATTACTAATTTGATTTCCTTTTCAGCACGATTAGCGCGTGGAAACGTCGGTTCCCTGTACTAGTTTCTACCTTACGTTTAAAACTGAACAATATACAAAATGTTATCATATCAACAGCAGTGCTACACAACTTTTGTATAAATTACAATTTAGCAGATATTCCTACAGAAGTTAATTTACCCGAGGATATACCTCAGAATGTGAGTGCGGGTCCTTTAAATATGGAAGTCCAAGATTTTGGACAAAGAGCAGATCTAGTTGAAAATTATTTTGAGTCCCAAATAAATGTTATAGCTGATTAAAAGACTAAGTCTTCAATAAAATGATTAGATCCTATTTTCCTGTGTTTTTATTAAAGTAGAATAAAACAGTACATATTCACAACGAGATTTCCAACATTTTGGTTTAATTTAGATTGCATTTTTACTGAGACTGTTGTCAACGGCCTAAATCTAAATGCAGCAATCTCATTATGAGGTTACAATTAGAAAATTCGCGAGTTACGGATTTGCGCTTACGATTGACGGATAAATAAATAAAGGACGATACAGGTTTTGGATATAGTGGTGTTTTTGTATAACCGGACAAAGAAACAACAATGCTTTTCCCTCGCACCGTATTTGCTAGTGAGATCCGGGAATGATTAGCACGGTCGTTAAATTGAAAATGGCACTGGTTTTAAATGAGGACATCAAAACTTGCTAGACCCCGTTTATTTAAATCTTTATTTCAGAACGTCCATAATCATCCTATATCAAAACTGCAACAACTATGTATGAGAGTAGACACTCCATCCATACATCATCATCATCATAACATCACGCCTGTAATCCCCGAAGGGTTAGGCAGAGGTGTACCCATTAAGTACACCCACATTTCGCCAGTTATGTTTTTAGTCCCATGTACACACTCCATCCATTTATTCGAAACAAAACAATGTAATTCAATGTTAGGCTTTTAAAAGGGCACCGTTATTTCACGATAAACATAAAGCAATGTAAACTATTAGCCATCTATAAAAATAAAACATCACAAAAATACAGTTTTTTATTTTATAATTATTGCTTTTTTTATATTATAATAAATGGAGTAACGACTCTTGATGTAATAATATTATTTTTATCCCACCATCTCGGAAAGAGTATTTTTAATCTTCAATATCTGAATGGAAAAGCCGTTTTTATTCTCTAGAGGATAAAGTAAATTGAATTTAGAACATCGTGTGCACTAAGTTTGTGAATTAAAAAAAAACATTAAACCTATTTACTGCTACCTCTATGGTGCCGAATATATCATACAACTTATTTTTAATTTGTTAAAAACTCAGACTCGGAACCTTCTTGGTGTTCTTTTTTCAATTTGCTTTGTACGCGGTTCTTTACGCGGCATTTTTTCACGTTATTGTTAAACCTTATATTAAAAATAAGAAACTTGAAAACAAGTGATAAAAACTAAAATGAGTGATTCTAGCGACGAGGAAGTTTGCTTGACGCCAACAGAATTGACTGAAACTGTTAATAAAAGTGTACCTATCTTGTGATTGTAAACGATTTTTTTTGGATTTAGTCATTTCCTCGCTGAGGTGGAATGAAAAGTTACGTGTTGCACTCGAGTGCAAAGATTTTTCACCTCGTGCTCTTTTGATTCCCTTGCTAACGCTCAGGATTCTAATTTTGAATCACTCGCTGCGCTCGTGATTCCATTTTAGAATCCTTCGCTTGCTCGGTCATCAAAATTGAACACGCGGTTAAAAAGCAACTTTGCACTCTTGTATAACAAATAACTATTATTGGTGCCTATCTGTGTGTTCAGGCACGTCATAATAATGTTAATAAAAGGCCGCAACAGATTTGATACTTTAGTAACTCGACTAAAAGAACACGAGAGAAAATCCATCTGATAGAAAAACATAACTTGACATCTCTATTTTTGACGCTGACATTGACATTTAAAGTAATTACTTCAGTGGTTTGTTTTTGGGTTTGTTTGGCAGAGAAGTTTCCAAAAAATATCATATTATTCTAGAATAATTGTTAATATAACAATTATTTATAACTAGCTACTAGTTACGTTTTAAAGTATACAGCTATATTTCCTCGAGTTTTAGTACCTACCTTGATTGGTTAGTGTAAACTTAAAACTTCTAAGGTTATAAGTTTGTTTAGGCAAAACAAACCTATCGACATGGTGTGTGAGAAATGTGAGAAAAAATTAGGTCGTGTTATCACTCCAGACCCATGGAAAACAGGTGCAAGGAATACAGTAGAGTCTGGAGGAAGAAAAGTTGGTGAAAACAAAGCACTTACCGCGAAAAAAGGACGATTCAATCCGTATACGAGCAAGTTTCAAGAATGCAGGTAAAATGTTTTTAAATATTGTTTTTTTTAAAATAGTTGATAACAAAAGTGCTACTGTCCTCGCAGCCAGTATCTAAGTAAATAGTTATAGCTTTTGGTTTAAGAACAAACAAATCAGACAGCGGTATTCTCCTTATAGCCAGATTAGGCTAGTTTTGTGCTTGATTTATAATTTATGAACCCCAACATAATCATAAACATTCATATTGACAATGTTTGGTTAGAAAGCAAGAATTTATCTTATACTACTATTATAAATGTAAAAAGTTTGTATGGATACTTGTTTGTTACTTAATCACTCCAAAATGGCTGAATGGATCTTAATGGAATTTGGCACAGAGATAGATTATTTTTTGGAATAGCACATAGCTACTTTTTATCCTGGAAATGTGTATGGTTCCTTTGTTATTTTATTAGCTCTGATTCGGATGAAGTTGGTTGCAAATAAAAATTGTTAACAAAATCCTATCATCTTTTACAGAATATGCAGAACCAAAGTGCATCAAGTGGGCTCCCACTACTGTCAAGCGTGTGCTTACAAAAAAGGAATCTGTGCTATGTGCGGCAAAAAGATATTAGACACGAAGAACTATAGACAAAGCTCTACCTAATATAGGTTAAAAGTTATTATTTTGTAATTTAAAAGCTTGATCTACCATATCAGCGTTAATGTTAGACATAGATCTTAAAAATATTTGTCTAATAAAATAGGGGACTGGTCTAAATATTTGACTGAAAAAAATATATTTACTTGTAAGTAATTATGCTACACAGCATTTCACACAGTTTTTCAAGTGATCTTTGTATTTAATGAATGGATTATAATTGAGTTTGCTACATTTATGCTAGGTATTTGTCTAAAGAATGATTAAAGAACATTATTTTATAGTTTGGTTTTCAAACTTATATAGGATATTGGCATCAACACTTTACAGTTTTTAATAATTAAAAAGAATATGAAATAATAAGTTTGTCAATCCGATGTTCTTGTAATTTTGTTTTGTTGTAATGTTGAAAAGCAAATGTTATATTTTACTGCAAATATATTGTAACTCGATTCATTTTCATTTTCATCAATTTCATTCATTCTCTTTTACCATGTTGGATACTTGTATCAACTAGTAAGTTTGTGCAAAACATGCCATCCCTCAAATTCATTAAATTAATTACAGAAAACATTGACATTGTTTATAATTATGTGTCTTTATTCTTTAGTCTGAACTCCTAAAACCAATGAATAAAATGTGTCAATTCCATACATCTGTACATACTGTATCTATTTAAAATTAAGGAAGATTTTAATAAATTGATAAACATTGAATATATATTTTTGGTTTTATTTAGAGAGCATTTAAGCACTTGTTACACTACCCAATTGGTGGGGTCTCATCTCCTAGGTGGGTATTTTAGTCACAGATAGAGAGATAGGTCGTACTGCTAGGTCGATTGGGTGTTCCCGACCGCACTTGCCATGTTATGTAATTAAATGTGTGTTTTCTACGTTTTACATGTAGGTATCTTTAAAAATATGTCTTAGTAAGTATTTAAGTACCTAGTAGGTAAGTATAATAAGTCTTTATTTTCTTAATTTATTTCTCGTGGACGACGTGTTACCCTATCAAACGCTTCAGATCATTACCATCAAAAGCGTGAGTGACTTAGCTCATTCCGTCAACTTTAACTGTAAAAAATACAGCAGTTAGCGGTTTTCATCAACCAAAAATAATAAGTGAGCAAATCTTAGTCAGTCGTGTACCTCTACGTCACTGTACTACACGCAAGCCGTTGTAAATTGTACATACCATGCCTGTATACCTTAATCCTATCAAATCTTAACACGCGACAAAATTTGAAATGTATGTTTTATTAATATTCAATCAAGATAACACATTTCGCGGTTGTCCAAACGTGAACTTGACACCATAGTGATTTAGTAACGGCTACCAAGTATTAACAGCTCGAATAATGGAGTTAATATTTCGGAAATGATTTTTTATAATGTTGTAGTCTATTGTGTTTTGCTGCTGTCTGCTAAGGTATGATATTGTCGTTGCATTATCTTTCCAAATGATAGTGTCTGACAGTCTTGCTGGATTCAGTTCAGCGCAGTTAGCCCCATTTATATAGTATTACCCAATTACTAGGTCGTGGAGGTCAGATAGGCAGTCGCTCCATGTAGAATACTGGTGTTCAGCTGCATCCGGTTAGACTGGATGCCGACCCCAACATAGTTAGGAAAAGGCTAGGCAGATGATGATGGAGTTAGCCCCATTTTTGCATACACTTTCTGCTTTGCATTGCCGGAAGCGAAAACTTTCACAAGAGCTTTCATAATGAGGGTGAATTTTTCACCCCCATTACCTGCCGAGCCACCCGCGGCGGCGACGGTTAAACTGAACATGTTAAAAGGAACTAGCAGTATTCAGGTCTCACAGCAGGCTTTGCTCAAGAACTTACCCCAAATGTCCTTCGACTGACAGACACAATACCAAAAATTTCTTTAAACATTCAACCACCCTCATCTTACACAGGTCGTTCTATCCAACGATGCAAAAAAGAAAAGTTCAAAGGAAAACGATGATGACGTCAAGCACACGTTCGCAAAACTCCTCAAAACAATCGTCAAAGTGAACGAGGAGAGAATGCTGGCGATGGAGAAGATCACCCGCCTGCAAGACTACATGCTCACGAAGAATAAACTGAAGACTGATGACTTCACATATGATTCCTTGGAAGAAGAAGATAATCGGCTTTTATTAGCTTTTGCGGTAGGTCTTATAAATGGTGTAATAATTAAAGAAATCTGTCGAGTCGTTTGGAATGACGCGTGGATCAGCACCATTTAGGTCAGACATCTTAAAAGGAACCGAATGATCCAACCCACGCGCCACCATCAGCTAGCATTTAAGTAAACATTAATTTAATCGTCCTGTTCTAACTAGCTAGTAAGGTAAGTATCTACTGACTGATAGAAAAATTAAAGAACTTTTACCATCTTGGCAATTTCCAGGATATACCACAACTGCGAAGAACGGAAGACCTAACGATAACCAGAGCAATGTGCAACCGGTTCAATTTAGAAAGGAATAACGTTCATCTATGGACTAGGCAGTTTTTGAAGCTAGCCTGCCACAGCCACTCAACAGGATTATGCGTGAGCGCATGTAAAAAATCCGTTATAAAACTTTGTGAGAAATTTCATTGTAATCATAATACTATGAGAGATTTTAAAACAGAATGTCATGAGCATTGCGGAGATGTGTTTGAACATCATGACGGATAATGTAAATGCTTAGTATTTTTATAGTTTTAAATAAAAAATATATGATCGTGTTGTGACGTTATTTTGAATTTTTCACGGACTTACCTACGTACTTAAGAAAACAGGTATTGAGCCGCCGCTCAAGGCGAGTTCCGTCAACCACCGGCCGCACAGACCCCCGAAAGGGGTACTCACGAAGTCACGAGCCTGTAGAAGAGTTCGTCGAACAGACGGTCGGACTGCCCCCAAGTCCGCCGCCCACAGGCCTCATTTCATGGTGCTAAGAAATCACCCGCATTCTCCGTGCTCTTGCACCTATGCGTAAATGCAGGGCCGGATTATCCAATAGCAGTATTGGTGTGTCTTGAAATAGGGAAAAGACGCGGGAAAATAAAATAATTTGAAGATTTGTAAGTAGCAAACCCTTGATGAATAATTATGAGAAAAATACATAAGTAGGTATTATATTGCAATTTGTTTTATTTACTTTTCCTTTTCAACCTTCGTAATTTAGTAAAAAAAAACAGCGAACTACAACAGGACCGAAGATATTCTTTTTTAGAATTTAGAAAAGTGTGAAGCTCGCCCCTAGAGGTGCTTTACTTAGGGATCCTGACATGGATAGTCCGGCCCTGCTTAACTGACTTAGGTCTACTGGCTTTGCGATTTCAGTCCATTTTGGTTTAAGTACAAAAACAAACAAAACATCTCATTCAAATGTTTCTTTATTCAGATATATTTACATAAAATAATTAAGTATTGAGATAATTCACATAATGCAATTTAATATTAGACAATAATTTAGATTTACAATGAAATAATAACGATAGTTTATAAAACAGTAGCTGGATACAAACGGATGGCTAATATATTTTATTTAAAACATTGGTTATTGTAAGCATTGGCCTAGTGGGTTAGTGATGCTCGGGTAATGTGGAGATTCACCAGTAGAGGGCGTGATACATGTGTGTGTAAAATACTTTTTGGATAATAATATTTCATGTTATTTCGAATAGCTTTTCTAACCACACATGATGTTACGAATTCGCACATTTTTTTTTTACTTGTGGAATAACGCGTTATTGTTTCATGATAATGTGCAAGTACAACTGAGGGCATTAGCGGTTGGCCACTTTACATAGTGGTTAACTGCTGATGTCCGCGATTGTACATAATGGCTAGAAAAGTATTCATTGTCTATTCACATCAAGAAAATAGTGGGTCATCAGTACTACTGAGGGGTATTCGCGATATGTGACCTGATTGGTCAAAGTAGTGTCAACGGACAGCCAATACTATTTTCTTAATGCGAATGGGCTATAATGAGAAACGTAAAAATAATATTCACTGGATAGTTTCAGATCATAAGTTCGAAAGCTAGGAAGTGCCAAAAGTGACGGCTAAAAAACAATCAGCACGTACATCGCAACATTAAAAAGGTGAAAAAACAATACAATTTCGAATAATACAAGCGTACTTTTAATATAAAATGCATTTTTAAATATCAATTTTAGCAAAATCTACTTTCCTAAACCCGTTGCGTATTGTTTTAGGGATTTTTTAAATACAATTTTAATATAATCTTATCCTAGCGTAATTCTCGATCAACTTTATTGAGATATACAATTTATTTATTAGGTTATGCATCTCCAATTCAACTTATTATTTTACGTATCCTCGATAGTAATTTTATTAATATCAATTGACAAGGGTAAATGCTGTATAGTGATGTGTCGAGTCACTTATCGATAGTTATATGAATACCTAGCGAGTTATCGAAACTATCGATATGAGATTGGTTCAGTGTTTTAAATCAACGGAATGTTATTGTAATACTAGGGTATTGTGATTGTCGTTTATTTCTTTAATGAAGAAAAGATTCAAAAATCTTAAGCAAATTAAATTAAACTGCATGTGTGGTGACACAAAGCCTTCATTTTGTAAAGATATAAACGACAATCTTTCGATAAAATGGTTTACAAATAAGCGGGCGATACACAAAATTTGTTCATAATACGTTTACATTAATATACACAATTATATAAAAAAGCAATATACATTCAGTTCTTTCTGGTGCATATTAGTTTTAAAACTAGATTTTTTCCAACTAAAACGTATTATAATATCGATATATAGTGGACAACACTATTTATATCAAATCAGTGGTAATACTTATTTTGTTTGCATAAGCTTTCGAAACCAAAAACAATGTTACACATAACATTTTAGTTATAAATGAATTGTATTTAAATGTAAAAGTTTATTTACTTGAAACAATTCAGAAAATAACATAAAACACGCTGTTTTGATCAGTTGTAAATGTACGATCAACAAAAGAAATAAGTAAACGGTTGTCAGATATAGTTGAAGTTTTATTAGAAATCGATAAATGTCTTCGATTGAAAATTTATTTAATTATTTAACTGTTTATTATCTACTTTTTAAATTAAATTAAATTTGAAAACATGCATCGATTTCTAAGAAAACTTCAATTATATCCGACGACCCTGCATACCTATCTCTTCTGTTCTCTGTACATATTAGTGGAATTAAATACATTTCCACTTTTACACAACTGCACCGGCGGTATACTTAATTCAATTTAAATTTATTTCGTTTCGACACAAAGATCTTTGGATAACATCGATGTTTATATATAAAAAATACAAAAGGCAATAATAATAATAATGTGTACACATCTGAAGATAGAGGGCGGCACAGGTTAGGTTTTCAATTACAAATACTTTCATTTAAAATTTACACTCATAGAAATTTTGATAGTCCAAAAACGCTTATTTAATAAACTTACAACCAAATACAATTTTATAGAGATTCTTATTAGCTTCATTCAATTTTTTGGATAAAGAATACATTGAAAAATTTTTCACACATAACCTGACCTATAATTTTGGGTACCTACCCAAAAAAAATCAATAAAAAAAAAAACTAACCTATAAAAATCTCATTTGTCTAAGTCCAACTAGTTTATTCTTAAAATACATTGAAGACGAATCATAGTCGCGATAATACATTACGGTCGTAAATAAACAAAAAAAAAAAGACTAGATTGTTAAAAAAAATTAACAATTATTACAAAAAAAAAAAAAATTGCTTACTGTTAAAGATGAATAATCACAAAATATTTATGAGATTGTTACAAAATATTGGGTTATTATCGATAAACGTACAGATATGTCGATAGACAAAAATAACTGCGGACTTATGTATAAAATTGACAGTTATCACGTTCGTTGCATTACGAGATCTATCAGATCTCTTGCAGGACTTTTGTTATTGTGCGTTGAACATAATCGTGTTTTTTCACTCCTTGCGGGAGGATCTAACGTGTAAAGTTCTTTAGGTATGAGTAGTACAAATATACATATTTGCTTCCTACTTAAAGCTGAATTCAAGGACATTAAAAAAGAAATTAGAGATGGATTAGGTCCCTAACGCACAGTACTGTAATTATTTTCATTCCTTGCGTTAGGAGATATGTCGAAAGATTTTCAAAACTGTATCTTTAGGAGACTGATTAGGTCTCAAACGCACCAAAAGGTAGGTTAGTTTGGAGATCTTTTAGGTCTCCAAAGCACCAGCTGAAAGTTCTTTGAAAGTGATGGCGCAGGGAACGTGTTAACTACCATTTCACATTATAACGACCAAATATAATTATTAATATTTGAAACATGAATGTTGGCTTGCAACCAGAACATATATAATTCGTATAACTTTTACAGCTGTCTTCGTCCATCGACATTTCTGAACGCGATACAAATACAAATTAATAAACTTTACTTTACACACGAAGCATTAAAAATAAAGCGATATTTTCACGTTTATAAATAATTAACTTAAACATTTAAATGTGACGATTATTTTGGTAATATACTTTTAACTTCATTAAAAATGGAAATAATCACATTATTTTATTAATATACAAACCTTATGTATACAGTATACATGTCTAGCGAAAAGGTTAAAAATAATATTTTATTATAATTATATCGATATCAATTATTATCCTGGTGTGCTTTTTAAAATCGAGACATCGATAAATTTCACAATAGGATATTAATTTGATCAAATGAGTCGATACAATAAGCGATTAAAAGTCGATTAATCGATATTATTTTATGTTACGATACCGATATGAACAGGTAACGAAATCTAATGATTCTTCTATTATTGTTCCACTGGACATTATGTGCTACCTACCTATACAGGAATGGCAGTGTTTATTTAGTTAAGTTTTTATTGTGAATATGATTAAAAATGCTCATTGAGTAATGGTCAGTTTCACTCTTATTTGGCAGATAAATTATTTTCCAGTTGTATTTAATTATCTTTAGATATGAATATTATTATCATTATTTTGTACGTGTTTATGTCACTGAAGTTCTCCTAAACGGCTGGACCGATTGCAATTTTTTATAGTGGGTCCCTGGATGGTTTATTTCCATAATTGGACCCGGTAGGTGGCGCTGCCAGCCAACAGCGTTCGGGCAAGACAACGTCTGTACCATCCGCTACTCTTTTATAAGATTTTGATGTTTATTTATCTCCAATTTTCTAGAAACTTTAAAGAGAATACCTTTTTGGAGAGGACGGTAATAAATTGCAAATTATTTACTACTTCTTCTTTATCGCGTGGACAGTAAGGTCTTACGACCGCACACACCCTAATGTCAGAGTTTCTAGACCGCCTCAAGGGCCTCTGACATGGTTTTGAGTGGAATTACTGTTCCACTCAAAAGTTCCCCAGTTGCCCAGAAGTTTCTGGTTCTTAGTTAAACTTTAATTCGTAAATTTCGAATCGATAGAAGTTTTCTAATAATATTCACAATAAACTGAAAAACATTTGGCTTTACAAAATTTAATTAAAGTCACAATCACAATTAATTTAAATATTTCATTTTAGGACATCACATATTAAAAATTGTTCATGTATTTTAATAATTATTATAAATTCATTATAACTTATAAACCATTCTGGTTTTACATCGGCGGTCTGTTACGTCATCAAAATGGCGTATGGAGTATTAAAAATAAAAGCAATTAAATACAATTTGGTTAATAAAATCCTACATCTATTTTATTTATATACTATGTATAGTTTGCTTATTAGTGAATGGTAGTTTATAAGAAGTTAGGTTTTAGCAAAAAAAAATTGTTACAAGATTTTTGAAGAAATTGTATTGTGTTTTCAAAATGAAAATTTTATTTGAAATATTTATTATTTGCCGGTACTTTTAAAATGTTTAAATAAATGAAAAGAAAATTATTTCGTAAAATGAAAGTCTTAGTCAAATCATTTCACGAACTAATTCCTTTATAATCAAATTAATTTTTGATATATTCAGTATTTAGTTCGTGTTTTAAAATAATAATAAATAATACCAGCACGAGCATTGATCATCACGCTTGCTCAAGGCGGATTGGCGATTCCAGACTTATAGAAATTATAAGTTCAAGTTTCCTCACGATGTTTTCCTTCACCGATGTCAGTGATGGCCAAAATAAACTTTAGAAAATGCATTATGAATTGAAAAAATCCGTTGGTACTTGCCCAGATTCGATCACACAACCTCATGCTTGAGAGGCGGGCACGTGTCTTAATCTTTTATTTACTAAGGACAAGTAAACCTTGACATACTATAACAAAGAAATACCGAAACTCCTAAAGTACCAATCTAGCAAATCATATGCGTCATTAATTAAAATTCCACGCCAAATAATTAACTGTTAATAAACTACATTCACTAATTAGCAACGCCTTACGTACGCAGATTTAAAATACGTAGTATTAAGATGAATCTAATTGACCTACAAGCCACATTGGGTCTATATACCTAGAGCTGGGTACACACTGACGATATTAGGATTACGTCAAAAATCATTTTATCCTAGAAAAATAAAAATAAAATATATATGTATCATAAGAAAGGAATTGTCAATATTTCATAACATACGTAAATCGTATGACTTGAATAAATATCAATTGAACTAAAGAATTTCAATATTCATATGTAGTGGAAATAGTTAGTATTTTTATTTACAATTTCATATCAATTTACCTCTAAATAATATTTATATAAACAGAACATGCAATAAACAATATCGTTAGTAATATCCATTGAAAAACTCAACTAAAGAAAATTACTAAATTTTCTTCTTACTCCTAATATTCGGTCAGTGTACACGAAGCCTTATAATAATCTATTTGTTATTATCGTTTAATGGAAGGTTTAGTATTATGTGTCATGCAGAAAACCATTAAATATTTAATGTATTATTCGTTTCTGATAAATAATTTAATAACATCGCAAAATAAAATCTTCCATATAATTCTTTTAGGAACCAAATATATTGACAATTAATTTATTTTATAATCGCTCTTCCTTATGATAAGTATAATTCGTAATTTTTTTTTAGGTCAGGGATGGCATTATACATATATCATAAGATTTTATTTAATTTTAGATTAATAAAACCTTTAAAAAAGTAATTTTCTTTTTGTTTTCTGTTTACGCTAGCATCTAAAAGGATAACTCTAAAAGGATGTTTTCCATAATATACTTCCGGAATCTGTAACCACCATATATGCAGTTTTGAATCTGACATACTTCACATAATTTTGGTGTCATCATTGTTCCAAGTTTGAATTTACGAACATTTCAAATACATGGTCTTTTATCTATGCTTAATGCTATAAATCTGAAGATTTTGTTCATTAGTTTTTTATGTTTTACGCTTCTCCAGAATTATTACACATATACAAATTCTGATAATTCTTCCGCTTATTTAAAGTCACGCGGATGAAGTCGCGGACAAAACCTAGTACAAATTCGGGAGTGTTTTAGCATTAAAAGATTCTGGATTAGGTTCGAAAGTTATTCTCATAAAGCTTATACGAAACTTGAACTGAAAGTCCCGACTATCAAGAAAAATTACGTTATTTTTAAAATTATACATATCATAAACAAAAGCGCCCACATAACATACTTAAAGCATCGCCTGCTACGCAACAATGAACTCAGTGTAACCGACATACGGCAATCGTCCGCGCTTGTCCCGGTCGCAAATGATACTACTTCAACAAAAGCAAGCGTAGAAACGGGACATGTCGAGTGTCCACGATGAGTTCATTTGGTTTCTGTGAAAGAATTAATAAACGTGTTGAATAGCTTTGCCTCTTTTACGGTCAAGCGATTTTACATCATATTGCAAATTACAGAAATATTAAAACCGTATGTGTTGTTGCGTCTGCAATTCCAATTTTAATTTTAATAATGTAAGCTACTCGAGGTAATTTATATTGTTAAATGGGCATGCGCAGCCACAAGATGCAACATAGTAGTGAAAATCACTCGAATAGTTGATAAACTACTATTACATGAAGTGCCCCTCCATATTACTATTTTAATGTGTGTAGTCATATCCACATGAAAGAGTTTGTATGTAGTTGTAGTATTCGTCTTCAGTAGCAGGCCGGCAGATTTGTTAGTTAACTAATCATAAATAGGCGACCGCGCAAGACAGCGCACGTGTCATTTTCATAGAGTATAGTAGTCAGTGCAGCGCCATCTTAATAATATTGAGTAATTAACGACGCCGCTAGTCGACCAACAAATCGCTAGATGTACTTTTGTTTTGAGAGCAGTCTCAGTATGCACACATTGTGTTGTGAGTCTTGTAAATACTTCCAAACGTTTTGAATTTTGGAGGGGCGCATACAAAATGGCGCCGTGCATGTTTGTCAGTATTTATGCATATTATTATCATTATGTGCATATTAGTAAGTAAACATACCATCAAGGATCCATGGGATGCGGCGGGCTGGCTCCGCAACTGCTGTCTTCTGAGTGCAGCGCGTCGCACAGCTCTGCACCCGCCTGGCCCGGCACGTACTGTGGTAAGGTTAGCATAACATTATTTTCCAATCAAAGACAAGACCCTCGTCCATCAATTTCGGTCCATCGAAATGCACGTCGTAATGTCACGAGCAGGTTTATTAAGTGATTTAAAAATATGTTTAAAAATTAAAACCAGAATACCATGAAAACATTTAAAAATCTGTAAACAAAACTTGCAAGTCTTCAAACATTCATATAATTTAGTAAAAAGCTTATTTTGACATTGCAAACAGACACTTCAATTAATTTACTTGATGTTCAAAAAATATTTGTTACTAATTCAATCCTAGAATACTTAATAGAATAAACAAATACAGATCGTGGAGACAGATTTGAAAATGAAGACTTATATAAAATAAGGGTTATACCTTGAGCACGTCGTGCAGCGAGCTCATGCTGCCCAGGCTGAGCGGCGTGATGGACCTCTCCAGCAGCAGCGAGCCGCTGCCTTGCGAGCCGCCCCCCAGCGAGCGCTCCATGCGCGGCGGGGAGGGGGGCGCCTCGCCCGGGGGCTCGCGTCTCGCACCGCTACGCCACGAGCCTGCGGGAGGAGATAGCATATTATGTTAGACGTTTACAAACAAAAACTCTAATACTCAAACAGCTAAACAAATGTTTACTCCGTGCGCGAATCGAACCCGCGATACGCTGACCAACAGGCCATAGAGCTTTTCTATTCTCTTCTCTACTTGAATCATTGGGTAAACTTCTACATACCATTATAGGATCCGGTACCGTGTGATATCGTCAACGGCGACGTCCGTTTACTGCTCTCTCGACTGCTGTACATCTGGAAATACAAACAAAACACATATATATTTATGTGCAATTATAATAGTACCTAGTAAATCGTAATGAAACCACAAAAGATAGACTAGAATCTGGATAGGGACGTAAGCTATTTTTTAATCTGTGCCTTTGTCTATGTTGTTATTTTTTTACATGTAAGTTAGCCTGTTAGTACCCTGACTGTTTATTTGTAAAACTTAAGATCTAAGCTGCTGGCAAACCTTAATAACCAGATAGATATTGAACATTATAGAATTACAAAAACATTTTTTTTTTGCAGCAAAGCCCCCTCCCTTCTTGCGAAAATTGGCCCTTCGCCACTGTGAACTACATATATAGACGTATAAAGTATTCCTTACCGTGGGATGTTCATCCGCGGTCTCCACAGTGGTGGGCAGGTCCAGGAGTCGTTGCGAGCGGATCCCGTCGCCGGGCCCCATGTGCGACAGGTGCGCGAAGTTCGTAGGCGCTGATATTAAACGCGATCGACGCTCCGATCTGCAAAGAAAAATAAAATAGGTTACTTCCAGTGGCGAGGACTCCATACAACTCGACTCCGCTTCCCTTCGGAAGTTCGTAATAACAGTTACTCTACCATCATTGAAAAACACAATCTGGTATACCGTCTACTATCGACATACTGTACTCGATATAAAAAGACACATCACATACTCGTTAGCTACGCATACAACATTTTTGGTGAGAAACGAATTTTTTTATATAAATCACTTATGTTAGTACACAGTATTGTACACAGGGTGCATGCTACACAGAATAGGGGTCATGGCAGTTTAGGTATAACATTGAAAAATTGTTTTTTTACAATACGTGGCAAAAATTTTGACCTTTAATATCTTCGTAATCAGATAGTTCCCAGTTATGGATCAGATCGCAATGATCTGAAGAATAATTATGTAACTTTCGGCTTCATGCTGAACGAAGCCGAAAGTCTTTCAACACCCGGTTTAAAAAATAGTAAAAACTACTTACAATCTATTGTGTGCTTCAATAGCTTGGTGCGATTGTTCCCGCACTGAGAACCTTCGTTTACTGCCCCACAGCGATGCGTCCACGTTGATCGGAGGGTCTGACGCTCGCGGATCTGTAACATTGTACAAGATGTTTAAAATATGTCACCATATTTAAATTAAATCAAAAATTCTCGGATTTTCATTCGACACCTGACTTTCAAGACATTCTTAAAATGTATTTCTGTCTCTACAATACACCTCAAAGTGACGGAGATAGCATAACACTTTAAAGCGACTTCAAATTGATAGACGTTTGAGAATTTGACAATTAATCTTACAAAATAAGAAACTATTAACTACTTTGGGTCGGTGAACATGTCATGCCATCTGAGAAAACGCAAATACACACAACGACTCGATATGCAGCACATCTAACTCTTGCGCAGAACGTAGTGATGATGTACTCACGTGTGAGCAGCGGTCTAAGGTACACGATGAAGGGCGACGCGTCCGTGGAGAAGGGGAAGCCGTTACCGACGCCGCCGCTCACGCAGCAGATCCATCCCGTCTCGTCTAACGGCCGGGCGTTTGCTGGAATAGAAAGTAATTGGGTGAGCTCACGGATTTTTTTGTTTTTAAGCCCCATCACAAAAACAACGGTTTTATAAGTTTGACGTGTCTGCGTGTGTCTGTCTGTGGCATCGTAGCTTCTGAATGGAAGAACCGACTTTGATTTTGATTTTTTTTTAAAGGTAAAATAGCCCAAAGTCGTTTTTAAAAATATGTAATTGCGATTTTGAATTGGCCTTCTGGAGAAAAGATTAGTACATAATGTAATGACTTACGTATATTCATAGTTTGCACCCAGTCGCCGGTCTCGATGTCGTACACGTCGATGTGCGTCGCCGTGAATATTAGCAGATGCGTCTCGTTGATCGCTGTGAACATATGACACGGTTTAAAAGGTTTGAATGAATGGTCGCAGGCAGTCGTTGCTTGTCAAATATTGGTAATCAACAGCATTAAATATTCTTTATTTATTGTAATGATGACAATGGACGATTTATTGGAGGTTTCTTTGTTGCAATGGTTTCACAATAAAGTCTCTTGTCATTAAAGAAACTAATAAAAATAATAGTAAAACCATACATCTTATCATGCCATTTTAATCGCGTACTACAGCGAGCGAGTGTAAGGCTGAGATGATTAGCGTCGCCATAGGGTTATTTTCACTTTATTTCGACTTAATTTATTACTTTTTGGTATAGTCATCTGCCAAAACGAACTTAATTCACGTCAATTTTTTATTTTTTCTATTCGAAATAATGTAATGATTTTGGATGTTCAATTGATCAATTTTAGACGTATTCCAAACATTTTGGGTGTACTTTCAACTGTTATTGATAGGATATAAATCAAACAGTATTAAAAGATTGAGGATTGGCTCGTTTTGGCAAACGTTTCGCTCTTTTCCTGTGACTGACCGTGGTGCATGGGGTGCGCGGTGTACATGAGCTCGGTGTCGCGCGCGCGGTGCCCGTTGCGGTCCACGTACAGCGCCAGCGAGTTGAACACCAGCAGCGTGTCGGGCGCGCCGGGCACGGGCGCCGCGCACAGCGGCCGCGCGCCCGAGTGCGACAGGAACAGGTTCACCTGGTTCTCCGGGTGCACCAGCGCTGGAACGAAGGGGTTAGCTCAACATTACTTCCCACAAAAAAAAAAAATAAGGGCTAACGCTCCTTAACCCCAGAAATTTATGTTGGAATTTATATCCAAGACTTTGATAAGCGCCAGTCCCTGAAAATTGTTGGTTTGTTTGTGTTTTTCATATCTAAAACGAATATATTTCGAACTACGAAGGTTGGATATACCAAACCAAAATGATAATAGGAAAAAGACACTCAAAAAAACCAAAAGAAAACATATTCTTTCCAACATTGTGATCATTTTTTTATCTGGATCATAGATGTGATCCTTGAGGGTTTTTTTTATAAGTATTTCTTTGTGAAAATAAGCATAAAACAATAAAATAAGCATATGAAAATAATTTTGGCTCAATGTATATTATTTGATGAACCGAATGAGTTAACAGGTATAATTGGCGGCAAGAGTCGTGAGCACAGATTGTAGGATTTCGCGCATGTACACTTTTGGCCAAATAAATGCTAACTCCTTTAAAATGTATATCCGGATCGGCGCCCCCCGACTTCTTCATTCCGCGAAAGAGACCGGAATATTAACAAATGCGCAGGTGAAATTTGTGCTCACCACTCGTGGCGGTACCTATATGTGATGTGTTTTTTTATAGTTTAACGTTGTTTTTTTGTCTACTTGGGTTATGTTACTCACAGACAGCGGGCTGGTCATGATGCGGCCTCCGAGGGTCGGGCAGGGAGTGCGCAGCGAACCCTCCCCTGTATCCCAGTAACAGTCTCGCTCCGCTCAGTTGCACGCTGCACACGGCTCCACACGCTCTCAACTCGGCTACACGAACTCTTCGGGCTGCTGTTCGTGTAATTTCGTAAACATTCACTACGTACGCGTTCTGTGGATGGAAAGAATAATAGAATTAGCTCTTTGATAGTTTGATAACTTTTTCTAAAGAATAAATAATGTAATTTAAATTTAATGTAACGTTCTTACGAATCTCATAATACAAACAAAAGCTCAAATAGAAAAAAATCCATGTTCTTTGTTGGAGTATTTGCAAAATCAAGTTGGAACAAATTATGGAGTATCGAATGTCGAGCTCTATGTTATATATCGCTCTATATCCATACTATATGTTATATATTATTATAATTGCGAAAGTACTGCCTGTCTGCCTCTCTGTCACACTTTCACGAGTAAACTACTGAACCAATTTACGTGGACGAAGTCGCGAGCAAAGCTCTATATATTCACCGTCTTTCATTATATTCAGCTTTAGAGATATGATTTGACATCTGTGAATAAGAGATAGCGTGTAATATTGAAAAATAAATGACCATTGGTATCAACGCACCTGTTTCTTGCACAGCACCGCGAAGCCGTGCGCCGCGTGGGCCAGCGGGCCGGCGGCCAGCGCCAGCGCGCCCTTGCTCTCCGCCAGCTTCACGCACTCCACCTCCGCGCACTCCAGCGCGCGGATGGGCACCAGGCGCACGTGCCGCCCGCGCCCCGCTATCACCACTGTGGAATATTTATTCATTTATTAAATATTTATAAAAACAAAAAAATGCATTTTATTTTATATTCTATCGACGACTTCGTCGACATCTTTGGTTACAGCTCCGCTCCCGTAAGCCGTAGCGTGATGTTATAAAGTTTATACTATACCGCACGAGTCTGGCTATCTTAAACAAAAAAGATTTTTTCCAATCCGAGTGTTAGTCCCAGAGATTTGCGCGTTTAAACATACACACAAACAAACAAGCAAACAAAAATCAAAGTTCAGCTATATTTTATTAATATATTAGTAATATTAGTAAAGATATCAACAACTGACACCAGAATCTTCTTATTTTCTTTAAGGCAATTAAAAAACGGACACAATTTGAATTAGTAGTCCGGTCAGAATAGATATTCAAGTGTATAAAAATTCGCAACATGTTGAAAACACCATCATAAACAATATGTAAAAACATCGCCATCGATGCCGTGTGCAAAAAAAATTCATGGTCAAAGTTCGACTGCGATTTTTCACATATTGTCTATGATGTTGTTTTCAACCTTCGGACAAATTTTCAGCTTGTTGCGAATTACTGTAAGCTTACCGCGATTTTTTGGGCTATTTTGACCAGAGTATAGACACAAGAATCAAAAAGAAGAACAAATATCAAAAACATGACACAAATTTCATGTAACAGACACAGTAATTGAGTAAGTGACACTACCAATCAATTAAAATAATTTTTATGAGCTGTGAAAACGCGATTCTCCTATACATTCTGTAAAGCAATAGCAATCGTGACGTCACTTATTTGTCAACTCATTTGATTAACTATTTATAGCAAAAAAAAATCTAATAACATATGCCTGTAATCCCCGATGGGTTAGGCAGAGGTTTACGAGTTAGTACACCCACATTTCGCCAGTTATGTTCATGTCCCGTGTAATAGAGGGCGGGTTTATTGCCATCAATCGGGCAAATCTAGACTCCGAGGCTGTTACTGTGAAATTCCTGATGGGAAAACACAATAACACTGGGAATTGGTCTGGGAATTGCACTTCAGCAATCGCGCTTTGCGACTACGGAACCAACCAACCAGCCAACTAATTTTACAGTTAATTGATAACGAATCTGGTTTTCAATGATAAGTTATGTCTAGGAATTATTGGTTAATAGTGTCTACTACCCTACACAAAATAATTTGAAGTAGACACAAGTTAAACGCAAGAGCGGATCCAGAGGAGGGTCATGGGGGCCATGCCCTCTTTTATTTAGAATTATTATTGTAATCGAAACGGAGCCTGTCCTGACTAGACCTTGTTAGATCCGCACTTGATTAAAAGTTACGAGGTTAATCCCGCGGCGTAGCATGATGCCATGATGTAGTACGCCGCGCAATACCAGTGAATATCAAAGGAATTCGTCCGTATAGCTAGTAGCTATGAAATCCGTTGGCATTCACCGATACCGCACGACGCATGCGTCTTCGAAGATCTTCTTAACGCTGTCGCTATAGTAACAGTAATTTGACACAAGAAAAAAAACATACTGGTACCGATTCCCTTGTTCACAAACTAGACTAAATTTAAAGAATTGACATCTCTTACTAACATACAGCGAAAGGAAAGGACGGTGACATTAAAGAACTAAGTTAGCGATGTCAAATTAGTTTTGCCTTAAACTTTCCCGTATTTTTAATCCATACGTTTTAAGATGTCAACTATAATTGTATGGATGTGTCAGATTGACTAAATTTGACAGCTCTTATTTAAATTAGTCTCTTTTTTATTTTATTGGGCAGAAAAAGATGGAAATAGTCTAATTTTAGTTTAGTTTGTGACCAAGGGAATCGGCACCATTATTTACGAATTTTAGTCGTAACAAGCTTCTGCTCGCGGCTGAACTCGCGTGGAGGTCGAAAATTGGATAGATTTTGTAAGGTTAGAGCACAGTGACGTCATTCATTAGTGAAGTCAATTAAGTAATTATTTATTGATTTCAAAGTTACTGAAAAACAATTTATAAGTATTGAAAATCAATCGGGTTTTCAAGGTTTAAAAAAAATGGTTTTTGATAAGTTGTGTCGTGGAGTTAAGTAAAACAACGGCTGTTAGAGTATTAACATAACACATCCATTAGTACCCATTAGTACACCCACATTTCGCCAGTTATGTTTAAGTCACATGTAACAGGTGGTGAGCCTGTTGGAGTATTCCAAAATATTAGTATTATTTAAGCCTTCAAATGCACATAACAAATTTTGTAAACAATAAATTAAAGCATTTTTTTATATGTTAGTATGCCAGTATTTATAAGAGCCTAAGTTTATTATTTAGCGTTAGATCTTAATGTAGATACAATGGGGCTGCCATCAGTTACCTAGCAGCTGCTCGTGCGGCACGTAGGCGATGGTGGCGACGGGCGCGTGCGCGCGGCGCGGCGTGATCTCGGCGCGCTCCAGGTCGATGAGCGCCAGCCCCGCGTCGCCGCCCACGCACACGCGCCCGCGCTCCAGCACGCACGCGCACAGCGCGTTGCGCAGCGCGCTCGCCGCGTGCGCGTCCAGCAGCACGCACGCGCTGTACACCTGGGGGGGTCATGCATTAGGAACGAAATATTCAAATAAGTTGGGATGAAATCACTGAAATTCAATCCGAATATCACAGGATGGAAAAAGAATAAAAGCACAATTGTTTTTTTAAGGTTATTTTTGATGACGATGTGAACTCTATTGCAGTTCTGAGATAGCGAGTCGCTGTCCAATAACAAAGGAGAATGCCGGTTTTTGTATGGAAACCTGTACCAATTGCTTTTTGATGAAATAACCATTTTTAGCCAGCTTATTGTTTACTATTACTGTTGGCATTAAACGTTTTTGTTTTCGAATCCGCAGTGCTGAGATTTTTCCTCATAACTATATTTTTAAAAAACCCGCCTAAAGTATTGCAACGATACCATTCACTATAAAATAAGGGAAATATGTTCCGATTTATATGTGTTTATAATAGTTTCAATAAATAAATAAACTATCAGCAACGCAATATAGCTAGGTACTGCAAAACGATAGATTACTTACCTAAAAACCTACCTAAATTGTAGTAAACAACCAACAACAAAACAAAATAACAACACAAACACGAACGATGCGTAAGCGCCGAACGAGATAGAGGGAGGTGTTGTCATGTTGTGACATTTGACAGTTGTTCAGAGTGTTGCTATCTCGATTCAATATGTCTAAAATCGATATCGCTTATAAAATAATCGATTAATGAATAAATTGATCATTCAGTCTGAAATTAAGTTTAGCAGCCAAATCGATGTATGTATCTATTTATATTCAAAAAATCACAAATAATATAGATTTTTTATTCACTATCTGTGCCTTCTAACGAATGCAAAATCATTTTAATTGTCTAAGCAATCGTTCTGTAGTCGATTTCTCTTAACGATTTTTGTTGCTTGGAATCGTTTTTTTTTGTGATTGCAATGTCATCACTACCGGAAATGCTTCGGAAGTCAAGAACTTGGGTTATCGAACTTTTTTATAACATTTCGTAGACGCGGATTTAATAATGATTCATATTTTGGTAATGTCAGTCAAAAAGTGTTTAAGTATTTACGGTAAATTTATTTTTTATAAGCATTTGGTACAGGTTCCGGCATTCTCCTTTACCTGGTAGCAAGGGTAAGGGGAAGCGGCCCGGCCCAGCTGGTTGCGCACTTCATAGCTGTATTACGCAAAAGTACATTTATTGTACTATCACCAGACTTACACATTTGTCAGGCAGGTTGTTCCTCTTGAGTATCCGGTGCAGTTCGCTCAGCGCGACCACCCACTTGGTCTTCTCCGACTCGGACTCGGCTAGCATGAGCGTGTGCGACCGCTTGCCGCCTTCCAGCTGAGATGTTGATATCTGTGGAGATTTAAATTATATTACCAGCTTCTGCACACGAATTCATCTGCGTAGACTTCATAATTACGCGAGTTCTAATATCATACGGAAACATAAAAACGAGATGAAAATTATGTTATTAAGTTAAATCAATTTATACTTTTACTTTCTATTATCTCGGGATTAGATTATCTCGGACATAGTGTATGAAAACATAATGAGGAAACTTGGGACTTATAAAAAAAAAGTCTGGAATAGCCAATCCGCTTTGAGCAAGGGTGGTGATCAATGCTCATGTCCTGCTGTGGGACAATACTAGGCTGATATTATTATTTTTAATTATTAATTGATAGATATTATTATTTTTAATTGTTAATTGATTGATATTATTAATTCCGACATTAATCATTTGATGGATTGCAAATTGAACTTTATTAATACCTACAATAAAATGAGTGTCTTACCCTAAATATGCAAGGTATGTCCCTCTTGTTGGCATGTATGACATCAGACTCCTTGACGGAAGCGACGCTAAACTCCGGATCGCGCATGTCCAGTACTTGACTCACGCATACTGACGGTAGCGCGTTCCTGAAACAAAATCATCAATGTCTAGTCAGTATGGAAAGTTTATTTTAGGGTTCTGCACACAAAGGGTGTCAATACGGTCTATGTTACTAAGACTCCGCTGTTTGTTTGTCAGTCTGTCTGTTGAAAGGTTGTATTTTTTGGAACCATAATAAGTAGACACTTAAAATAAGTTATAAAATGCACGCGTCGCCCGGCGACGTGTATTTCTGCCTCACATAGGCACTAGTTGGAGAACTATCGCTGACTCGCTTGTATACCGACTTTGCTATACTGTACCCATCGAGTGTTAATCGCGCGTATATCTATGAGGTGACGTGAAACACTTGATAAGTCACGGCAGGTATATACAAAAAGAAACGCGTTTCTTTTATATAAAAGAAACGTGTTTTTTTCTGTATGTAGTGCTAAATATTCCCCGGTGCTACGAAACCCTTCGTGTAGGGTTTTTTTTTAAATATAAACGTTAATCTTCTTACTTTCTCCTCTATCATGGGTCCGTTTACAAACATAATAAAAAGTAAATATAATCTGCCTTCAAAAGCTATAAAGATAAAGGTATTAACTCACCGGTCTTGTGATATGTCGTAAAGGAACAATTTGAAGTCGCACACGACCACGAATTGTCTCATCCAGCCTTTCTTCACGCCACCTGGTTTGGGTACCTGGTAGTCAATACAAAACAAACATTAAAAAACAGAGATTTTTACATACATACAAATTTCTTAGAATACATAGTTGACAGAGGTGAACCCGTACACGCCAATGTTTAAGTCCCATTTAATAGGGGACGAGCCTATTGCCACCAACCGGGCACAAATCCGAACAATTCCCGATGGAACATGGAAAAAAACCAATAATACTTTCCCCGACCTCAGAATCGAACCATAGACCTTACGCTCAGCAGTCGCGCTTTGCGACCATTAGACAAACGGGGCTAATTGAAAATAACATTTTATATTAGTTAATAGTAGTTGGTTGTGGTTGTGTAGTTACCTTGACGTATCCCTCGTAGGCGGTGCCCTGTCCGCGCGCGGGGTCGATGCCGAGCGGGCGGCGCGAGCGCTCGGCCGGCAGCGGGCAGCGCGCCGCCACGCGCGCGCAGCACCACGTGTGCACGGCCAGCCCGCACGTCTCGCACACCACGCCTTGCCGCGTCAGTCCGATCTATACACAAACTCAACTTATCAATTTATTTGTAGCTATAACCTGTTGTTTCACGGGAAACGTCTTTGGTTACTGCTTCGCTTCCGTGAGTTATAGCGTTATATTATATATAGCCTATAACGTTCCGCGATAAACGGGCTATTTAACGCTAAACGCTTTCGTTTTTTTTTTATTCAACTCAAACCATAACCTACATTACATACCTAAACTTACGCCTTTAACCCATAGGGGTAGACAGAAACCACAGAACGCTACCTGCTACGATCCTTAAATACTCCTTTCGCATCGTCCACGTTCAAACATCTTACATAGAAACATGCCGGCTACGAGTACTGCGCACCTGACCTTTCTGAAGAACTTTACCAATAAGGTCCCTTCCTGCGTTGCTACTCACATCGCCTTTTGTTAATCGCCATTGGTAATAAAACATACTCACCATGAGCGACGTACAGTGATTACACTTGGTAGGACTGCTGAAGGTTCGCACTAAGAACTGATGCACCTTCTGCTTGCCTGGTACCGTGGGTCCTAGTGACGGGTCCTGGCAAATAAACACGACAAAATGAGGGAGAGAAACTGTACAATTTATATTTAGTTTCTATTAATTGTCTTGATTATCTGAAGTGTTTGATGGTCATTCATAGTACCAACGTAATGAAAAAAAAAACATTAATCAAACATAATAAGCTGCAAGCTGCGGCAAGCTGGATTGAAGATAGTTTGACATTTGCTGGAAATAAAGACTATTTCATAAAAATATGTCCGCCGTTTCAAATGATGATAATTGAATAAAATAAAATTAAAAAGAGTCTTGCTCAAATATGGCATGGCAATCCTATTACATTGTGTTTATAACTAACTCGCATCTTAGACCATAACATAAAAAGTAAGTTATAACGTTAAAAATCCATCGGTAACTTGCCTCCAAAAACACTATTTTTAGTTATAAAATGAGTATAAAAGTAGTTATAAAAACAAAACATACTATGCTGACTGTGGACATCTCGCTGGGCGAACTCTTACTGGAGGCCGGCGACGAAGCCCGGGGCTCCAACTCGTCTTGTAGCTCCACGGAGCCACTCAACGCGGCGGACTGCTGGGACCCGTACATTAACTGTACGATAAAAACGTTTCAGAGTCGATATTTCAATCATCAGATTACTTTTATTAGAAAAATAAATATGGTGGTTTGACATATTTTTGAAAAGCTATCAACTGTCAAATTTATTTCTCAGCTAAAAGTTATCTGGCTATTTTAAAATTAGCGCCATTACAAAGAAACAGCTCATGTCTTCACTGAGTTATACGGTCAACAGAAAAACTGATTATATTTTTTCGGTAAAACAATACTTCTTATTTTTCAATTTGAGATTTGACCCGTAGAATTGGTCAAAAGCTTGTGCTGAATTTTATCAGAAATTTAGCGGAGTAGGGGGCGCCACAAGCGGTATCAAGTAATTGGTAATAAAACAGTAATTTTATTAAACACTGATTAAAATCTGGCAAACAAATTATTACATTAAATTATTAACTTATTAGATGTAAAAGACATGGATTATTAATTATATTTAGATGAAGTTTTAGTATGAAATTAAAGCATGAAAAAAACACATTAATTTCCATCACCAATCAGAACTCGTAGCAATGAAGATGACAACCTAATCACAGTAATCAGAATGCATAAAAAAAAAAATAGTTTTTTTTTTTTCATATCTGCTCTATTTTATCCACGATAGAAGGGATACAGACGCACAAACTTTTAAATTTAAAAAATCTGCTGTTCCATACATTTTGACTTTTGGTTATTACACTTTTGCATGCAACAGCTGAGTTTTGTTTCTAATAGTACGAGACCATCCTATCATTTCCCACTGCAGGGCAATGACCTCTTCTCATACTTAGAATCCACAAGCTATGAAAGCACGAGTGATGAACTTAACATAACATACGCCTGTAATCCCCGAAGGGTTAGGCAGAGGTGTACCCATTAGTACACGCACATTTCGCCAGTTATGTTTTGAGTGATGAACTTATTTCTAATAAGCGAGAAAAATTATAGCTGATGTGTCTTAAATAATGTACTGCATGGTAACAAGTTGCGCATTCATGTTCCTTCTACCGTATTATTATAATTTCAATTTGATTTTAATTTTAGTCTGTTTCACAATCTCTGGAAATGTTCTAGTTAACGAATCTGGCAAGTACACAGTTCCATTTTCAAAATTGATAACTGTCTGATTGAGTTTTAAATTAAAAAACCAGTAAATGTTAAAAAATAAAGCAATAATAAATAAAAACATATAATACCTTTGCATTGCAACAATGCTGGTTTCTGTAACGGTACTGCGGCGACATCTGTGCGAGTAACAGATAACCAAAAAACAAAATGGCCAAAGAAAAATAAAAAAGCTTTTTTTATTACTCTGTATTTTAACACGCATTTATTTTTACACGTCAGTAAGTGTATTTTTTAAATCTGAGGCATAGAGGTTTTTAATAAAATTCTGTTTAAATACAGAGTAATATAAAAACAAATAACTGTCACCTTAAAAATTAGTCACAAAATTAAGCTTTGAACGCATTCCAACAACAAAACTTTAATAGAATTTACTTTTTATTTACTCCACTGAAATTAACTTAGATTACAATTATTTAAGAACACGTATAAATATTAAACTACTCAGTGTCTTTTACCAATTTTTTTTTTAAACATCATTATAAAATCATAAGATAAAACTAACAATAGTTGTCAAAATATTTAAAAAAAATTAGTAACGGAAACAAATGTTGGAGCACGCTCTTAAAATGATGTAATTTAATAATGAACGAATGACAAAAGCATTGTTAAATAACTTTGTTTACAAATATGTGCCAATCCAAAACCTACCTTCTGCTCATTGATAGTAGCCACATTATCGTAGTGCCGCTCCGTTGGCGCTTCCTTCAGGAATTGGTCTAAGTAGCTCATCTGTGATGGGGGCCGATCCAGGACTGAAAAGTTTGAATTGAACATATTATAAAAGTCAGTAGGGAAGAAATGTTTTTTTTTTTAGGTTCTTGTGTTTCGTTTCCAAACTACATTGTCGTAATGAAATAGTAAAGTGTTGAAACTCCAAAACATTAAAAAAGCGACACATTATCGAATGAAAAATGAATTTGACTAATTGTAAAGAGTGTGTGAGTTACTGTGATTGGTTGTTGATAATTTAGTCAACCAATCACAGAAGCAAACGCGCGCACATCATACACACATCAACACATCTATTTTAAATTTCGTGAAAGCGCGAATAAGTACCAAACATGAGAAAATAAAATCAGTACGAATGAACAATTAACATTGGGTCTATAAATCTATTATTTATTCCGGAATTTGTTTCCTTTATAAAATCTATATTATTATGAAATATAGAAGTGGCAAAAGACAAAATATGGTACCATCAACTTATTTAGGAGTTCAAAAGTTAAATTAAATAAAATGCACATACAGTTTGGAGCACGAAACACTAGTCCGTTGTAATAAAAAAGTAAAAAAATATATTATTTTAACATAATTATGATATTATAAAAAGGGGGAGATTTAAATTTTTTAAATATGTAATAATAAAACACAGAAACCAAATCCCAACCCAAACCACGTTCACAAAACAGTAAATAAAAAAAAAACGTTACAATTATTAGATTTTATATATTATACGTATAGTCGAGCAAAAAAGTGTTAATTTGTAGCTATTAAACTTAAGCATTATTAGAAAAAAAAGTAAAATATTCCTTCCTATAAATAGCGCGATGAACGCTATATAATTGGAAGGAATATAAAAATTCCCAATTCACAAAAAAGAAAACGAATAATAAATAATAGCGTCGCCTGTATTCACCTCTAGCTCATACTTTTCCAGTTTACGCTCATACCAACTGGTACAGATAGCAAAACAAAATGGTAATATAATGAGCAGACATTCTACACTTTACGCAATAATAGTTTTGTGTAAATGGGCATTTGGATTAGTGACTATTTTTGACTAAATTAAAAAAAAAAAAATAGTTTTGTGCTCGACTGTACATGGACACATTTTAGTGAGTAAAAGACGGGAACTATGACATGCACGTTGGACGTTTACATTTGACGCTGTACAAAACTATTACCTTCAGCACACGAGAACGTTTATTTAAATACTTACATAAATATAATGTTATGAAAAGCACCCGACTGCGCCCGTTAGCGTACCGCCTACTATGTACTTTTGGCAAGTACCGGATAATTTTACTTTGTCCAAATAGTAAAATCTATCATTTAGTTTAGAAACTAAAAATTTAGATGAAGTAAATTTACTTTTAGACATCTACGCTGTTACTTAATTTAAGACTCTTCAAAATCCTTTCTTAAATAAAATATCAATAATAATAATGAAGCTGCAAGAATAATTCATACGTTAGACTAAAAATGTCGACTCGTGTGCTGACGTAAGATTTATAAAAAAAAAACAAAGGTCGAAAAGAGGTTTACAATTAAAAACAGATTAGTCAAAATACCTATGTGCGTATACAAAACAAGTGTTAAAGGAAAAACCAATCGCTTAGGGCGTTATGTGGTGAACGGATATTTCGGACAAAGGATAGTTACGACTTTAGTACACAATTTGACGTACATTGGTGCCGATTCCCTTGTTCACAAACTAGACTAAATTAAGAGAATTAACATCTCTTACTAACATACAGCGAAAGGAAAGGACGGTGACATTCCGTGACATTAAAGAACTAAGTTAGAGATGTCAAATTAGTTTTGCCTTGAACTTCTCCGTATTTTTAATCCACACGTTTTAAGATGTCAACTATAACTGTATGGATGTGTCAGATGGACTAAATTTGACAGCTCTTAGTTACATTAGTCTCTTTCTTATTTTATTGGACAGAAAAAGATGGAAATAGTCTAATTTTAGTTTAGTTTGTGACCAAGGGAATCGGCACCATTGACTGTTTTCTTCAACATTTAATTCTTAACTGAAGTTTTTGGAATGTCAATGGAGCAATGGATGTTTAAATTGGGTACTAGAACCGATATATTTCGTCACATCCATGCCACCGCAACAAGCTCAAGCAAAAGCGAAGCGATTTGCAATAAAAGAAGAATTGTTTCATATTGCATCAAAGTTCTGTGTAGTGTCACTGTTTTGTAGTCATTTCTTTGAATGAAGAAATGATGTCTTATTTAATTTGTAACAAAATCAAACCTTAAATTAGTTTATTAATATTACCAAAATAAAAGCCAGGAATTTTGGCTATTTCATTGTCATACAATGGGTTAAAGTTTATAACTTATTTTTTGTATTAACAAAAATATTTGATTATGTCAACTAAAAAAACGTAAAATGCAAAACAAAGTGTTAGTTGAAAAGACCAACAAAACAGTGACATTATTTAGTAAATGATAATAAAATTGAAAACTTTTCCCTTTACACTTGCTCGTATTTACAATAGACGCCTCATAGACAAAATGAAACTATTTGATAGAAAACTACGTACGCAGCACAAATACTAAAAAAACTTACACCTTTAAAAACTAAACACTATCTGTCGTTAAAAAACTATATATTGAAAAACCTCAAAAAGAAAACTAAAATTATTAATACTTTCATCAAAACTTTTTTGACTGACTGTACATTTCTGGAGAAGTAAAAATACATTTCATATTTTAAAAAGTAAATAATAAAATGTGATTGATAAAGTAGAATTACTATTTGTTTAATGAAGAATAAAAAAATAAAAATAAAAACTGTTAATTGAAAAACCAATTGCCCCAAGACGGTTTCTGAAGCATTATAAGAAAAAAAAAAACTCGTTATTGACAGCGAAGCGTACCTTTAATAACAACAGATAATGTTACCAGGGACAAAATAACACACAGTCTAGTGATAGACGATTGCGAATTTCATTAATCTGACTACTATTATTAACGCGAAAGTTTGGATTCATGGATGTTTGTTACTCAATCACGCCTGAACGGCTGAACGGATCTGGATAAAATTTTCATTTCATTTCATTTTCAAATAAAATTGGCACAGAGATAGATAATGAAGAGATGACTGAAATAGCACATAGGCTATGGGTAAGTTTATTAAATATACTTGATTAATTTCAGCTCATTCCATGAAATGTATCTGAAAGCCAATTCACCAGTCAAAAATGTCTAAATTTAATTAATCTTTATCAACTGGGGCTGATATTTAAAAAGTGGATAGTTTATTTCACTAGATGTATTTTATAGAATAACAATGTGGAGGAAGGGACATCGTAACAAAAATTTTTACCCCTGAGTTAAGAAATTTTTCGTCGGTCATTAAAAATAAATACAGATATTCCACACAAAAGTGAATCACCTACACGGTCAAACATCTTTTTTTTTCTGTTAGTAACAGATGAAAAATGTTTTGTCGTAACCCTAACACCCGTCATACATTCATTATTCAAATTAAAGTATATCGATAGTTAAAATTCGCAATCACCCATCTCTACAACGGTCACATACGATGAGTCTACTTCTAAATAGGATGTTTTAGCTAATATTATGATAAACGAACCATTCTCTTCTTTGCCGCTCCAGTATGTGGAAGATTTCGCTGATCCTTGCCTCGCTGCTTGCGCATAACTTTGTGTTTTAATTGTATTGTGATAGAGTTTAATTTTGAAAGTTTGTGTGGCCAGAAATGTAAGATTTAGTTTTTTTTTTGTGTGTATTGATCCCGTCAAAGCCTTTTTCCAATCATGATGGGTAAGCTTTTAGGCTTACTGATTAAGGCTGAATACCAATACTTTGAATTCAGTTATTGTGTACAATTATCTCCAAAACAGAGTCGCCATTTTGCAGTAAAAGTACGCTCATTTTTTTTTCTAATTACCCATTTCTACTTCATATATATTATTAAACTCCCATACAAAAACCAGTAACAAAAAATGTTAAAAATAAATAACAAAAAAATAAGTACAACAGAACTTTTAATAACTTATGTACAAAACACTGTACGAAGTTTACTTGGACAAGTACAGTTATGCACTGAGTGAAATATATAAAATTAAACTAACAGTAAAACATAAAAGACACGTTAAATGCAGATTAAATGTGCTGACAATAACTTAAAATTAAAAAATGATAAATAAACGCAAAAAAAAACAAGATTCACTCGTTGAATTTTAAGACCGTACATTAAAAATAAGAATTTATTTTTTATTTTTAATGCAAAAAGCTTTAAAGCTTAGTAATATTTTTTTACGTATTTTTATAAATATTTCGTTTGCTTTTTTCCTTTGTTTAGTAAAAGCATGTATGGTCTTAAAACTTAACATTATTAAAAGAAAAAACAAACTAAATGAGATTCTACAGCTGATCTAATAGAAAATCTTATGCTAAGCAATAAATAAAAAAAACTTTTCATTGTGCTGTCAATATTTTTGGCAATCGATCGAATTGTATAATGTTGTGTTATATTTTATAAAAACAAGTTAAACGTTTTCTAAGTTAGCGTGTCAAATACCTAAATAATTGTACAAATGTAAAAAGATTTTATAGATTCAAAAAAATGTTACAGTTTATATACACAATTTATAATATCAAATTATTAACACAGAACTATGCCGAACATAATATGTAGACATAGCTCTAAATATACATTAGGAAACAAGCATTATTCTCGCAAAAAAATCTTATCAAAATCTCTCAGTCATTTAATTATGCTCCTTACTGACAGATCATACAAATTATACCACACCCATACAATGAATCGATAAAAAAATCGATTATAATGACTAGTTCGAACGGTTGGGTTACAACACTATCGTTTAAAAAATCTTTGGCAATCATCGTTTTCGACTAGACTAATTTCCGAAGACTAGAAATGAATATTTGGTGAGATTACAGTTTAATATAACGTTAGAAAATATGACGTTTTTGACATCTGTCACACTGACAATTCGACCCCGAGAAGCAGACTGATTCAGCTTGGTTAACGAATACGCATATTTTGACAGCGAACTAAATCAGTTTGCCTAACAAACAAGGGTTTGAGAGAATTGGCGTACTTTTATCAAAAGATAAAAAAAAATGTATAAGTTAAAAAATAACGTATTTAAATTTTTGAGCACTAATGTCTACAAATAATTTTGACAATTTTCCAAGTATTATAATCTACTTCGATTAATTTTGGTGTTATAAAAAATTACTTAATTTTTTACTTAGATCGAAATTCATTAATTACGTAATAATAAAGATTGAAATCTATAGTCACGGTACAAAGAGTATGATTATA
Source organism: Hoplodrina ambigua (assembly GCA_949774945.1). Taxonomy (NCBI): domain Eukaryota; kingdom Metazoa; phylum Arthropoda; class Insecta; order Lepidoptera; family Noctuidae; genus Hoplodrina; species Hoplodrina ambigua. Next base: position 4,046,439 of record OX458990.1, read on the forward strand.
CAAGCTATATTAAACCTTAATACTGTTTTAATTAGCTGCCTTCCTTTTGTTGAAGTATAATATATTTATCTACATTAATATTATAAAGAGGTAAAGTTTGTGAGTTTGTGAAGATCTCTGGATGTTCTAAACCCATTTTAAAAATTCTTTCGTAAAATTGGAAGCTACGTTGCCACTGAGTACTATAGACTATATTATATTATCAAAAATCACGATATTTTGCGAGCTGCAGTGATTTTTCAGACCAAAAATTAACGTCGAATTCTAGCAATAAATTTTTCTCAATGTTATTTTATAAGATTGACAGAATGTGTAAGAGACGGATATGCGATGGATGTGTCTTTTTACACCCTGTATATGTATATAAAGTATTCTTTATATTTTTTTACTAGCTTGTACTTTATAATATCATAAAAAAGATCCAAAAATTCTACCTCTGTAGAACTAAAAGAAAGAAATAAATAGCTGCTTCTATCAGATACTCGGAAACATACACTATCTGTGACTATAGAAATCAATAATACGTATCAGGTTCCGGGGTATATATGATGATAAACAAGTAAGGCAACGCCCCATATACATGACGTCACCCCTATAAACAGTGGTATGTTGCTCCTCAACCATATCCGAACTAACATTATAAAAATATCAACAGCACAATAAAATACACGATTATACACCACCAATACGTAGGTTTAAAACAAAAAGAAAAGAGCGTTAAACGCCATAATAATAAAAAAAAAAACATTAAATGCCACAGATAATACATGTTCGTTATTAACATTAAATAAAGAACGGCAGTTTTCGAATTTTAAATTTAGTTAACAATAGTTTTTTTTTTTTGGAATATCAAATCACAGTTCCAATTTCAAACACAATAGGGTCCATATTCACATTTTTTTTGTTGAATAAATAGTGTTGTGCAGTTTTTTCGTTTATTTCCGTTTTTTTCGTCGCGGACGACGTTGGACTTTGTGGTGGGAGCCAAGATTCCGTGGACGATAAAAGTGCGTTCGTCGTGATAAGTGAAGTCACGGAAAGTTTCATAATTGTATTGGGTAGGAATGTGCGGTAACATGTAACGAAAACAAAAAGAAATGGTGCACTAAATAAACATATTTATTTATATATAGATACGATTTGTGCTGAAAATATTTTGTAGTCAAGAAGATACTTGACGAAGTATCGTTTAATTAAAATTGTACTACAAAAATAAAAAGTATTAGGTACAAAAGAAAACAAAAATAATCTAAAAACTGATAAACAAATCCTAACACTACTTTTAAATACTTCTCACTTGTATAGTAATTAGAAGGAGTTGAAAAAAGTCATTTGGCCTCCGAGCTCCAGCTATTACATTTTAAACTTTATTCCAACTCCAGTAAAGTTGTTAATACAAAAACTGCCACTAAACCGTTGTCAATTTTGTATTAAGAACTTTATCTCAATCAAAATAAAGTTCAAAATACAATAAAGGGCTCGAAGCTCAGGTGGTGCTGTGTTCAAGCGTGCTAACATTACATACATTACATTACATTTTTGACCCCAACTGTACAGTCGCGTTTATACCGAAGCTATGCAAGTGCCATGCCAAGTACAAATGCCACGTTTTATAACATAGCTCTGTCTCTTTTCAACTCCCATTTAAACCCTTCGGGGGTAAGCATATCCAAAGACCTAGTAGTTAAAATACTAGCGTTAAAAGGCACCACAATAAACGAACGTTACGACATAAAACTCTATAGCTGCTTTACGATGCAAGTTATAATATTTAAATATATATTTTACAAACTTTATCATTAGACCTAATAAAAGGTGAAAGTCAAGGTCAATGTCATCAGTAGCAACAGGTCTAGTTGCGTTTTACGGGATTCCATTTTACTGCGTATAAGTTCCAAGTTGCATTCTACAAGCGAACACGCAGACAAAATCAAAAACAAAAAATAATCGCAATGTCTACGACAATTACGATATCTATGGATCGATTTATGACTGCAGCCATTAATTGATCGCAGGTAGGGAGCGAACTACAGTTGCATCTTTTTCGTTTTCAATTAAAAGGATATACCTACTTGTTTCTTATTTTTGGTCCTTGTCATGTAATTTTTAGGGCCTATCCGTTATATTACAGTCGAGTTTGGGAAATGGTGACCTAGAAATAGATTTAAGGCTTAAACCATAGTTTAATTCTTTCCAGCGTTACTCCTATGCAAAAAAATTACTCGCTGACCGCGCCGACTGTTTAAACTAAGTACAATTTCATTCCATCATTCTTTTAAACCAAACATTCCAGACCACTTATGCTTCTGCTTACCCCGTCCGGGATGTTAAATAAATAAAAACACATGTGAATATACTCACAGGAGTTGCCTGGTTGATGTGGAGCGTCGAGCCTTGCCTGCATGTCGCGTATGTGCTGCTCTTTGCGTTTCATGTCGTGCGCAAGAGTGTCGAGCCGCTGGCGGGTTTCCAGTAACTCTCTGAAAATTATGAAGGTATTTTTTAAGTATTTTGGGGGAGATTTGGTGAAAGGGGAACATGGTGTGTGTTTTTATGTAGGAGATGTAATCATTAAACTTTCTATTACATCAAGGGATGCTGTCTGTATATATTTTACGAGTACTTGTAAATCTTAAACCCGATTCATGCAATTCCAATCACAAAAAATAAACTTTTAACGCTATGTTCATGTTTAGCAAAACCACAAAAACGGTTTGAATATTAAAACCTGATAAATTGATGAATCTTCGATGGTATGAGGTGATGAAAAAAAAACACTCGTAAACCAATTCTGTGATTATTTTTCGAATATGAAATGGCCAGCATACGCATGAAAATCAATATACATATTTAATGCTATTTCCCAAGACCTGGTCACACCAAAAAGAAAAAGACTTTTCAACATTTCGAGTGGTGTTTATGTTTCAATCTTCAATCACATCCCGTCTTACGACAAATCGAATTCGAACTAAGTCCAATCTTAAACCTTTAAATTATCTTATTTTGAACTTTATACCGACGAAGTAATTCTTAATTTAAAGCAGTTCTTAATTTAAAATTGACAACAAAAACGACTTCATAAACCAGTCTATCATTTCTAAAGCCAGTTTTTTAATAAAGAACTGTATCCTATTCGGTATAAAGTTCAAAATAATGGGTCAAAGTTTTTTGTAACACGTCTTGTCTTGTTGATCAGGTTTGAATACAAAACTTACACTTTATACTAAGTCAATCGTTGTTATTAGTAGATTTGGCTATATAGAAGGCTTACTTGGAAGAATCTCGACACCAAGGTGGAACATAACTAGACAAAAATATAATATGTTTTTATATCTCTTCAGTTTCTTTTTTTTGTGTCGCTAACACAACAATAAAAAATGTCTCTCGCTCTGCTCGCTACTGCATAATTAAAATTGTAATAGTCAATGGTGACAGTAAAGTTTCTGTTATATTTAAAATGAGATTCAGCATAAAAATCGTTTTGTTTATTATTCCAAGACTGAGATCCTACGTCATTTAAGTATAGCTGAAATGTTAATAATTTGAGGAAAGATAAAAAATATATAGTCGACAATATTCTGTAAAAAAAAATGAAAAAACGTGGTAATGAACAAGAATTTAAACTCACCTCTGGCTGGCGAGCAGTTCCGCCCTGGTGCGGCTCAGCTCCTCTCCCACAGCTTGTTTGGCCTGTATCTCTGAGTGCAGCGACGACTGCAGCGTGAGGATCTCCATCTTGTCCAGTTTCTGCGAGCGCCGGTTACGCCAGCCGCCCGTGCCGGAGCGGCCGTCCGGTGCTGTACCGGCAGGGCCGGACGCCGGTGGAGACGACACCACAAGTGAGGAGCGGGAGGCGCTAGCTGTAAGTGTATGGTAAATAATAATAAATGAGAAGCTAAACATTATGGACCTGCGGGCAAGGGCGGATCCAGCCTACAAGTCGAGGGGGGGGTGAAGTAATAAGGTCTGGTCAAGACAAGTTTCTATTCAATTACTATAATAATTCGAATTAAAAAGAAATAGCCCAGGGGGGGTAGGGTCATGACCGGAGGATCCGCCCTTGACTGCGGGTCTACAAGATACCTGAAGTAGTTTACATTTACAATAATAATATTATAGTGTACAAAGTAGATACTTATAATCTGCGACAATGAAACCACAACATTATTCATTCTAATATTATAAATGCGAAAGTAACTTTTGTCTATCTGTAACGCTTTCACGACTAAACTACTGAACCGAGTGTGAACACTCTTTAACGCAACTCAGAGAATGCAGTTCCAAACTCACCATGTTTAAGGTACTCCAACTCCTCAGTCATCTTAGTGGCGAGCGCTTGCAGGTAGCCACGAGCCTCCTTCTCATCAGCCACCCATCGAATTATGTCCGCTATCTAAACGTGCAATGAGATAAAATAATAGTGTAATTTATGGTCTGAAAACTATTTACCATCATTTAACGTGCAACGTAATAATCATTATTATTTTCGGTAACTTCAAAGGATTGACAGAACAATATTTTATATTCGTTTATACGTTTACGTTTATTACATAATTAGACGATGGTCGTTTTTTGTAAACTATTTACTTTACCATTTTTTACTTTTAGGCGCTTTGCACACGGAGCAACTTTTGCAGCAACTGGCAACTGGCAACTTTCTGGCAACTCGCTGTTTACATGTAATTCAATTGGACTGCGCACACAGAGCAACTCAAGTTGCGAGTTGCGGCAATCGTCAACAGTTTCCAGTTGCGGCAACTAGCAACTTATTTAGTTGCTAGTTGCCGCAACTAGCAACTGTCAAATATTCGATTTCACACCCTCCCTCCCTCGCCCTGTGCCCGGCATAGTGTTGCCATTAACTTAGTGGTTTTTCCCACTAAGTAAACACTTCTTTTTGGGGTAATGTGTAAAATTCTATAATAAAATACTTCTTGATATTCCCCAAATAAATGAGAGAAAATTTAAACCATGCATAAAACGCACACTATCTAATCAAGCATTATTATAAGTTAGATGATTATATCACGGACAAAAATGCTTGGCTAAATGCTAGTCCTGCTCCACAGCCACTCGGGCTCACTAAATAGGATTGTTTTTGAAGAGAATGATGTTTCTTACCCTCTTTTTTGTCGACCTGAATAACTTGTACCGTTATCAGTACGATTACTTTTTCTTTTTTTACATACCATAGTACTCTAACGGATAAGTACACTGAAAGTGTTAGTATTGTAAATTTATTTCAATTTTGTTTTTGAAAACCATCAACCTAAAACTTGCCCACAAAAAAATCCACAAGCCACCAGATACAAATTCTGACCACCAGAAGGTGGTCCCAATCTACCAGATCTAGCGGTAATACCGCAAAGTTTGCAACACTGCAACTCGGCTAAAAAAGTTGCTTACAAATTGCCAAAAAGTTGCTGCAACCGGCAACTTTATGGCAACTAGCAACTTTTACAGGAAACTTTTAAAAAGTTGCCAGTTGCGTCAACTTAAGTTGCTCCGTGTGCAAAGCGCCTTAGACAGAATAATATTTTGTTATGTATTCTCGTACAATTTGATATTACTAAAGATTTTTTTTGTTTTATTTTTATGTCCAAAATGTTAAATCCAAAAAGTCGATAGTTTATCAACGTTGCTGTACCAGTAAATAGATATAAACTAAAAGATTGGGATGACCAAAATATAAACTGGATGTGCAAACATACCGTTGGATACGGACACTGAGAAAATTGTAGACTGGACTGGATTGGTAAAAGTAGAAACCAGTTGGGCCATGGTAAAAACCAATTGGGTCAAATGCAAAACTGTTCGCAAGGGCGCTTTTTTTAACGGAGAATATTATTTACCGTGCATTGAATTTTCAACGTCGAAATAAGAGCCCTTGCTAACAACCGCTTAGGTAACAACAAAACCAGTTGGGTCAAATTGTAAACCGTTAGGGTCAAAATGGTATTCCGAAAGGATTAAACGCAATAAAAACTACTAAGTTAAGCCGAACACACACAGAGAGCAGAAGCGTGACAAGAGCGTGTAGTCGGCTTGTATTCCTTGTATTTATATATGGATGTCCACACACTTAACGCTCACGTCCCGCTCATGTCACGCTCATGTCACGCTCACGTCCCGCTCTCTGTGTGTGATGGGCTCTAATTATACAAACCTGCGGTAGGGTCAGCATACAAACAGGCAAGGTAATACAAATTAGTATAGGTTAAAAAGGTGCGGTGCTCGGGTTGAACTTACATCACTGACCTGGGTCTCCCAATGCTGCATAGTGTCCCTCTTAGCTCTTAGTTCCTCCAACTCTATCTCCATCTGCCTCCTCTCAGCTTGCCATCTTCTACCGTTTTCTGCCAGCTGTTAGGCAATGGAGAAGTTTAAGATGTGATTGAATGTAGTATTTTTAAAGTTGTACATAATTTTTATTTTTATTTTTTATGAAGACTATTGTTACATGTTACTATAGAGCGGGAATACAATTTCAGGCAAATTTCCTTTCAGTAAGGATTTAGAAAAAGATAACAAATAGCTTGCATTTCATAAATAACTCGCAAGCAACTTTCAACTTTATTATCTATGTTGCGTTTAACTTCATTATCAAGCAATGAACATTACTCAAGCATATTTTTGCTTTGTTTCCGCTAACCATATACATAAAACGACAAAGAAATCTACAATACTGTCTGCAAAATTAATTTAAATATAATGAATAAATCTTTAGAGCAGCGATTACTAAAGCAGTATCCTAAAGTAACCAAGGTTCCGTAAAATTACAGTTAACACAGTGAAACAGTTTAATTTTTAACATTAAAAGTTACTGTAACAATTGGAACGTTTTGTCCTCATTTTTAATTGCAGTCTGTTTCATTTATAATGATTTCAATGGGAAATTCTGTTGCGTGTCCCTTTGCCTAAAATCTTTAGGAATCGCTGCTATAGACACCTAGAAAGGGATTTAGGGGTCAATTAATAAGGACCTAAACTACAAGAAATGTTAATACAAAAGTATAGACTTTGTTATTCACAGCGTCCAGATCTTTGGCCAGCTTTCTATTCTCGTTCATCAGCATCTGTTTGTCTTCGCTGTCAGTTAGTTGTTCTATGCGGCGGCTTTCGAGTTTCTCTTTTGATGTTTGCAACTGTAACAAAAGGATATTGGTAACATTCAAATTTTAAAAATAAGTTAAGATCTAATGCTATAATGAAGAAGTCAGCAAAGTTAGCAGAAAATACACTTTGCTCTATTAGATTTACAAAATCCCAGCAGAAAAGAAAATCAATGGTGTATCGATCAAAGTAACACTGGACCTAGAATATAACCCTATGGAACACCTACGTTAAATACAGGTTATACAGAAATACGACCATTTAAATTGACTATTTTATTCATTCAATTTTAATGAGAACCGAGTTACTTAAAGGCCCAAGAATTTTTTTTATAAAAAAAATAAACTTGTTTTGAAAGTGACATTGATCGACAAAGTCAAAGGCTCACAGCAAATCTAAAATTCGACTATAATTATGAAGTTGTACCCTTTTTCTTGGCAAACCTCTCTTTTTTAAACAGTACTTTTTTGTTAGCCGAATTGCGCTTTCGCTAACGCCATATTCGAGAAAGACAAGGCAACTTGTTAGACTTTGAGTATTATAGAAAAAACAAATAGAGGATAACTATCTAAAGTTATTTCTATACCTCTCTATTGAGAACATTGCGTAATGCATCTCCTTCCTGTAGTTGGTCATTGAGTGCTGCTAATTCAGATTGGAACCGCGACTGCTGTTGCTGCAGCGATTCTTTGTACTGCATCTATGAATGAACATTGAAATGAAAAATAACAGAGTAAATTATGGAGCCTCTTTTCTAAACAAAACCACCTCTAAGATCTAGATTCAATTGTTTTTTGTATATTATTATGACGTTCAAGTATCTTTTATTGATCTTGTAATGGAAATAAATTATGTGACTTTGCTTTTTCACTTATTTACCAACTCAATTGACTATTATTTATTTTATTTTAACAAATAATTGAACATTAATCTAATGTAAATTGTTTTCTTACGGAATTTGTATATTGGAATTTTTGTTTAGTGGTGTCAATTATACAATCATTGTGAGTTTTGTTACACTTGTATATTACCTCTAAGGTCTCCACCTCGGCCTGTAGCCGCGCCACGTCTGCAGCGGCGGAGGGCGGGGCTCCTGAGTCCACGCGCTGAGAGCGTAATGTTTCTTCACGTAACTTGCGCTCCTGAACAAAAGGAAACAAGTTAGCAGAAAATCTACCTGTATGTTATTTTTTAATCAGTAATCCAAAAGCGGTATTATAACTGATGATGAATGATTTTTGCGAAAAAGGAATGATGTTATTGGTCTGTCCCTCTTTCGCACTGGATAATTATGGCGTTAATACTTCACGAGTCATATTTGATTGTTACGTGAATGTCGTATTAATTTAATAGAAATCATTTCGGCTTTTTTAGAACAACTAGAGAGCTTGTTAGTATTTTTTTTTTAATCATCTTTAGCCTGCTACTTCGTATTGCTAGTGTGTAGGACGCTTAGTCTAATTTGATAGAGATAAAGTAATACCTTTGTAGCCTCAGATATGGCGGTATCAAGTCTGGCCTCCAGCTCCCGCCGCCCCTTCTCAGCGCGTCGTATGTCTTGCCGCAAAGCGTCGATCTTCTGCATCGCTACTTCTAACTCTTCTTCTTTGTCACGGACCTGAGAGTAAAGACACTTGTGTAGTAAGAGTTGAAAAAGACCTCTTCTGTCTCCGTTGTTGTATTTTTAACTTTATTGCAATAAATGTAAAGGTCTTATTAGAAGTCGAAAATCGGTATTTGTATTGACAACTTTATTATAGTCCGACTAAAGTTCAAATGCAGCCCGGAGTCAGGAAGTTAGTGGTGCGACACTTCTGTGACTCACGCGTGTGTGTGCGCACGTGTCGCTGTTGGTCTTGCGCCTGATCATCACCGGTCGTGTCGAATTATTGTACCATCGGACTATGAGAGTGAGGAAAGAGGGAGTGCACCTGTGTTAGCACAAACACTCGTGCACTATGCTTTCTCCTGCATACTTGGCTAGTCTCCATTGAGAGACCGAAATTCGGTCGGCGAATTATTATTATTGTAGTTCAACATACCTGCCGTGACAACTTCTGCTTCTGTTGCCTCAGTTCAGAGAGTCGTTCAGTCACCTCGTTGTACTCAGTCATGGCTAACTTGCGCTGTGATAACGCGTCTTTCAGCTCCTTGTCCTGGACACCAAAGTATAAAGAGATAGGTACCCAAGTCCCCAGATTTAGTTTTGTTAGAAACCGATGGATGTAACATAACATAACATCACGCCTGTAATTCCCGAAGGGTTAGGCAGAGGTGTACCCATTAGTACACCCACATTTCGCCAGTTATGTTTTTAGTCCCATGTAATAGGGGGCGAGCCTATTGCCATCAACCGGGCACAAATCCAGACTCCGAGGCTGTTACTGAGAAATTCCTGATGGAAAAACCCAATAACACTTTGCCCGACCTGGGAATCGAACCCAAGACCTCATGCACAGCAGTCGCGCTTGCAACCACTAGACCAACGAGGCAGTCAAATGGATGAAAAGTCGATGGATGTCTTCGATTGAAACTCAATTAATGAACTGCTTATTATCTACTTTTTAAATTAAATTACCTTTGAAAACATGCATCGGTTTCTAAGAAAACTTCAACTATATCTGACGACCCTGTATATCTTTTGTTGACTGAATGAAGGGGGGATTTAGTATTCAAAATTTTAATGAACAGATAATCTTATTTTGTCGAATACGAAGAAGAAAACGATAAACATTGATAAATAGAAATCCGCTTAAAAGTTTTTGAAAAGTGAGCTTTGTGTCTTTGTTTTAAGAAAAGTTTTTTTTTTTTTTTTCAATATGTGTGACGACTAGTTAAGTTTTCTTTAAGGATTCTGTCCCATACATGTATTGTTACAAACAGTCATAAAAATGTCCAGTTCTTCTCGCCAACGTTTTTATGACCGTGGCCTATCTGTACTGGTGCATTCGACAGATATGAACCACCTAATAAAATAAAGAGTAGGTACACTGCACAAACCTGCAGCCTCAGTTTCTCAACAGAATCAGTTCTATCCTTCAGCAGTTCCTCCTTCTCCATATTTAGCGCTTGGATGATGACTTCCATCTCGCGGATACGGGTCATCATATCTTGAGGAGTTGCTGGCATGTCCTGCGAAATTGTATTGTTATGCTAATGTTTGTCATATTAGGTTGCAGAAATTATCTAGTTGCGACTTCTATGAAATGTAGAAAAACACATCAAATAGCCGTTAACTATGTATACTGCTATAAACTTAGCAACATTAAGCAAAAATTATTGCTTAAAGTCAAAGTCAAAACATTTATTTAAATTAGACCAATTACAGGCGCTTTAGAATTCACACATTCATTCGTTCTTTTTTCGGATCACTATTTATGGTGTCATGTAATAGAACACACGCAAATTACAGTGCATATGAGTGCATACCACAGTGCAGGGGTCGTGGGGGTATTTAAAGTCTAGTTAGCAACATTTGAAACTTGTTTTCAGCTGCATCTGGTGAGACTGGAAGCCGACCCGACATAATAAAAAAGTTGGAACATTGACCATCAAAATTTTTGTACCCAGAAGGTGAGGTCCAGAACAAAAATATTATCACGATGATTAAAAAAACATGTATCATTCGGTTAAGCATTTAAAAATATTATTTACCTGTGTTGTAATGCCAGTATTAAGTTGTTCGTAACACCTAACTTGCGCTTCCAAATCCGAGTTCCTTTTTGATAACGTCGCCAATTCCTCTTTCAGCTGTATTAGATCTTCTGCAAAACACATTTTGGAATTAATTTACGTATAGGAGACATTGTGTGTGCGCCTTTGAGTAGTGTGAATCATCTAAACTTATCTATTAATATTTAAGTGCTATAATAAACGTGAAAATTAGGATAGATGTTTGTAACTCAATCACGCCAGAATGGCTGAATGGATCTGGATGAAATCTGCAGTGGGACAATAATTAGCTGGTATTATAATTGTATAAGGTAAACTCTGGAAGTACTGGTACAAATAAAATAAAAAATTACTAATACAAAGCTATATAGTATTGCAGAGTGGTATGGTAAAACATATGCTTCATAGTATACAGATTCGATTTACGTAATACCTAAAACTTGCAGATAATGTATGAAATATTATTTATTTTATACTTTGCCTAGGTATTCTATACAATACCGAATGCGCAGCGGGTAATGTGTGTAAAAGAGCAGGGCAGTATACTCGATTCCACACGGACGAAGTCGCGGGCAGAAACTATCTAAATTATGATAGTTTACTCTCTTCAGATCGTAGATAAAGTTGTTTGGAGTGCCTACTCTTTTGTTTTTGTATTTTCCGACCCAAGTCATAGACAATGTAGTAACATCTTACCACTGCCCGCGTCTAAAGCCGCTCCGCCAGCTCTAAGCTCTGCTATGGTCTGCGCGAGGAGCGCGTTTTCTCGCTCTAAGGCTTTTAGAGCCGCACGGTCGCCTGCGTTCGATGGTGCCTGCAGATAAAAAAGGAGATTGTTTAGAAAATTATAATAAGGCTTACTTGCACCTGAGATAATTGGTACAAGCTAAAATTGAGATAATTCGCCAGGTCTAAGGTGTTTACTACGATGACATTAGCCGTTTTATGGTCACTTTAATCCTCGACTTGCTACTTCCTACCATTACCCATTCTATTAACTGTTTACATGAATATTGTCATCCCTGTGGCACTCGTCCATTCCCTATCCCTCCCCAGGGATATCTTTTAACTCCGAGTTAGTTTTTCTTATATTTCTCAAGATTGACTGAGTTCGCAGTACTCGTAAACGGCGTGCTTGATGAGCCAATAGGAATATGTAAGGATCGTAGCAGGTGGTGTGCGGTAATTTCTGCCTACCCCCATGGTCAAAAAACGTGGGTTTAAGTATGTATGTATGTTTGTCTCATAGTAAAAATAGTTGTTAATCTTTTACCTGCCATGTTATATTAATGCTCTAACTAACGGATAAAATCCATTTTTTATAGAGAAGAATAAGCAAGAAACGCCATAACTGTACTAACCTGACTAGGAGCATTCTTAGCAGGACTGAGTGGACTAGCAGGCGCACCCAGATCTGACAGACGAGAGCCTGCTGTGAACGTGAAGCCGATGAACGGGAGGTGGAGACCGGAGAACGCTGATGATGCTGAGGGGGGAGGGACGGCTTCTGATAGTCTGAAATTGGAATAACATCCCGTAAAAATATTGCGATATATAACGAAAAGTAGCGAATATATCACCTTTATTTGTTAACAGTCTAATGACTTATTGAACAAATTCAATATGACAAATTGAACATACATTTAGGGAGTGTACTACTCATAAAAATGAACATCTTTTACTATGGGAAAAATACTTAGCTATTCCATACAAAATTTCACTACTAACATGATCAAAATGTATGGAACAACTGTTGCTAATATTACCTGTCATGTATAGGTTTAACTTGCAGAGTGTTCATAGAAAGCTACTTTCCATAGAAATTTCAACCTTACGACATTTAAAATTTCACCGTCGATATCGTGATTATAAAAAAAAATGTTTAAGAGCTATTATACCTGATATCTGTATCGTCGACATCAAAATTGGACGTGTCGGTGGGACTGGACACGTCAGGCACGAAAGGGGCCTGCACCTCGCGGAGATTCTCCCAGTCCAGGTTAGCGAACCACGGGTGATTCTGGAATACATCACATCATGCTGTAATCTCCGAAGGGTTAGGCAGAGATGTACCCAGTACACCCACATTTCGCCAGTTATGTTTAAGTCTCAAGTAAAAATGGGCAAGCCTACTGCCATCAACCGGGCACAAATCCAGACTGCTGCTGAGACATTCCTGATGGTAAAACCCAATAACACTTTGCCCGACCTGGAAATCGAACCCATGCCTACCTCATGCTCAGCAGTCGCGCTTTGCGACCACTAGACCAACGAGGCTTCATGAGAATAATTTAAATAATTAGCAAGAATAATAGGAAAATTTAAGTTATAGACGCTCACCTTGAAGTCTTGCAGTCCATTTTTTCCTAATCTATTTTCTGAAGAGCATATCAGTCTGCGGATTAGATCCTTCGCCTCTTCTGACACCTGTCAAACAAACAGTTCACTTAATGTCATTCAAAGAAATCATCATAAATATTTAAAAAAATAATCGTCCGTATCTAAAAATACAGAATATTAGCGTGATGGCCACACACCGCAAGATGTGGAGGTGGCGCGCCCCCTGCATGGTGGAGTAGTCACCGGCTCGTTTGGAAAACCTTCGGAGAGCTATGCCCAGCAGTGGGCGTAATCAGGTTGATAATATGACGATGATCACGAAATGGAATAAACTTTTCATTGTGTTTCGAGTAAATCTTCGTTCAAATATAAATAGTGAATTATGTTGCATTCATTGCTGTCATGTATCTGTGCAGATGTAGCGAATATTATCCAGTCTGATAACTAAACATTCTTTTAAATACCTTTAAGAGTACAGTCAAACAAGTTAAACATTAAATTTAAAAAGCCCCAACGGCGGCCATCCAGTTCCTATTCTCATAAAACATAGCTACGGACACTCCCGACTAATTCATCTTTCAAACAAAAAGAACAAAATCAGAATCGATTCATCCGATCGGGAGCTACGATGCCACACACAGACACACACCCTGACACGAAAAACTTATCAACACCCGGTCCTTTTTTTCGTCGGGGGTTGACAAAAGCCTACAAAATCACTTGTACAAGATGAAAAATGACAAATGTTTAAATAAATCAGTGTGGTTACCTGGGCGGCGTGCTCGTCAGGCGGCGGGCAGTGGAAGGAGCGCGCGTGGTTCATGATCTTGCCGTACGTCTCCACCAGCGACTCCGCGTAGAACGGTGTCTCACCGAACAGCATTTCGTACATGCACACACCTGAAAATAATTGAAAATAAATTAACTATAAAAGCTTTGTGTAAAAATGAAATCAACTCGTACAGAAATAGAACTGAAAATTGCATGCAAAATATAATTCCGCGAACGTTTATATCTTGCACAGAATTATGCAATTTTCAACTCTGTTTTTCTTGCATGTAGGTTCATTATAAGTTAATCAAAAAGTAGAACCGAAGTAACAAAGTGCTTACCTAAAGACCACCAATCACATTCTGGACCGTATCTCCCTTGACCGTCTTCCATAGCCTGCAAATCAAATTCAAAAATTTAATAATATTCTCAATTCGAATAACTAGGGGCCACCACCAACTTTCAACCGTGTCGTCAAACATTGATCACATCTGATGCATCTAAAATAATCAGACGCACTAAACGAATACATTTAAACCGTTCAAATAAAATATTTTATTTTATTTTATTTAAACTTTAGGCACATGTAAAAAATACACTGTACAAAGGCGGACTTAATGCCTTGGGCATTTTCTACCAGTCTACCTTATGATGATGCAGAGACAAAACATAGTAGGTGCACAGATACAGAAAATATAGACGTGTTGACAATTGAAGATTTTAGCTGGTCGCGCACAACGCTTGCTGCTCGAATCTCAATATTCCCAAGCACGCACACACCGACACCCGTATATAATAGAGTCAGAGAGAAAAAGAGGTAAGGTTGCCTGGGGTATAACGCTTTTTCCTCACGTGATTATGTCTGCCAGTTAACTGCAACCGAAAGATGCGTTAAAAAAATCACAAACCCACCCTCAATATCTCTGGCGATATATAGTCCGGTGTCCCGACAGCGACGTTGCTCTGCACCTTGCCGTCGTCGCCGAGTCGCAGGCACGACCCGAAGTCTGCCAGTCTGATGTGACCGCTCGCGTCCAGTAGGACGTTGTCCGGCTTTATGTCTCTGTAAAAAAATTATAATATTTATTGTAAGCAAACAAAAATTGCATATCATGTTTTTGTGGTGCAACAACACGTGTTTGAGTTGCTAGAAACATGTAGTACAGACAAATACAATACGGCCGTCGTATCTTGACGGTCTGAAGATAGCTGTTTGGCTGCGCAATGTATCTTATAGAAATGAAATTGTTTATTGCGCAGCAATCGGCTAACTTCAGGACCGCCAAGATACGTCGGCCGTATTGTACTTACTATATTTAGTAGCATGTTTTTTTTTTACTATGAATTCAAAACTCGACAAACATCGACAATGCTAGAGACATTTATACCTATAATAATACCAGCCTATTATTGTCCCACTGCAGGGCAAATGCGTCCTTTAATACAAAGAAGACACGAGCATTGATCACCACGCTTGATCAAGGCGGATTGGCGATGTCAGACTTATATTAGTACGAAATTTTGTTGAATTGTCCTTCTTTCACGAAGCGACGGAACGATAATTATGATTTTGCATACAGATAGTTTATAGCCATGGGAATGACATAGGATACATTGTATGCTAAAAAATTGCACTGTCTTTGTGGAGTAAAGGCCAGTGATTCAATATTACAAACTCACCTATGAACATATCTAAGTTCATGTACGCTCTGTATGGCTAACACCATTTCTGCGATGTAGAACTTGGCCATGTCTTCTGGAAGTCGGTCTTCGAACTTCGATAGTAAAGTCAGGAGGTCACCGCCACAGTAGTAGTCCATTACCAGGTACTGCAATACAGAGGAAAATATGAGAAGAGATTTCTATAATACGGTATTTATTTAACTTAAAGGCGTGCAGAGAAGGCATGAGCATTAATCACCACGCTTGCTTAAAGCGGATTGGCGATTTCAGACTTAACAAGTCCAATTTCAGTGATGTCGAAGATAAACATTGAAAGTACATAAGAAATCACATTAGTATCTACTTGCCCGTGCCCAGTTGAAAACCCACAACCTGCATGGGAGGCGGTCATCTTAACCCACTGGGTAAGGGATGATTCTCATTAGAGTGGGCCGTGCCCGGGGCGGGGCCCGGACGGGGCACGGTTTTAAATCTGTTACATATATTTTGTATGAATCAATTTATATTACACAGTGCATTATCCGTGTCCCGTCCGGGCCCTCTCGACGCACTTCAATACCACGTCGGCTCGTCCACGCCCCGGCCCGGGCACGGCCCGCTCTAATGAGAATCATCTCTAAGACGACTGCCTCTCATGCATCACGACTTCAAGTTTGACCAATTAATAAAATTAATTAGTCAAACTCAATAACGTGACTACGGATGGTTTCGTAATAGAATGAATTCAGAGGGGGTGGTCTGTCATCGCGAGCGTACATTCGAATGCGCATGCGTGCTGCGTAAGCGTAGTAGGTACTGTTGGTTCCCTTTTTACTCTATGAGCTACTGCTAAACGAACCAACAGCTAATTGAAATTAGCTGTAATTTAGCATACATACAGATATTGATCAATCTTGAAGCATAGGATATTATCCCGTTGTTGAATTACTGTGTAAAACGGAATAAGTTCACCGAGTCATCTAGTATTAAAAAAAAATGAAAAGCTCACCAAGTTGTGTTCGTCCTGGAACGCATAATGCAGGTTGGTGATCCATCGTCTGTCGCCGAACACCAGAACATCGCGTTCCTCTTGAAAACATGCCGTCTCTGCCCTCTGCAAATTATTGCAAAGACCTATTGTAACATCTGAACAGCTTTTTGTCTTTTATTGAAAAATCTTTTTTTTTTTTAAGAATGTCTATGGAGTTCCTTGCCCGTTCTTCTCCAAATGAAATTACCTTTACGAATGGGCAACTTGATTAGTTTTTTTTTCTTGTAAATGACATTCAAAAGTATTTTTTAATTGAAATAAATGATTTGATTTTGACTTTCTTAAATATCGCTAAAATTTATGTGTTCGTCTGTGAGCAATAAATAAGTAACCAGAAGATTCCCAGGTATAGTCCAAAACGAATAGTCGTAATGATAGAAAGAACACGTAACTTTCGGCTTCATCAAGTGTCTTTTTAAATCCGTTACATAGACGGTCATTGAAGGAGAATGATAATAGCATCTTACCTTGAGCATCTCCCATTTATTGAGTATTTTCATGGCATACACTCGTTCCCCCGTGCCAGTGGTCCCTGCGGTCGCAGCCGCCATGTTGCCTCCCCCATCTGTGCCCTGGGGTGGAGAAAACGATAAAAAACCATCATTAAAATATCGTTGATACACCTCAATTGCCTAACTCCATTCAGTCATACAAAAAGAATTTTTCCTGTTTCGTGTGTGTGTTTACAAACATACAAACTGACACAAACAACTACCTGTAGACCATACAATGGTTTCCGTGTGGGAAACGAACCAGGCACACATAGCTCAACATCCAATCGTTTAACTACTGCGCCAACCGTGTCGTGTAATAGTTAATTATATCATAAATATCGAATGGCGTTGAGTTGAATTTATCAAAATTTGTGTCATTATATTGAGGCAAAGGGAGTAGGTAAGGATCGTAGCAGGTGGCGTTCTGTAGTTTCTGCCTACCCCCATGGGAAAAAGGCGTGAGTTTATGTATGTATGTCATTATATGCTTGAGCAGTCTTTATTTATTAATTGATATTAAACTAAACCTCAGAAATAAAGTTGGAAATTGCATAAATAAAGATAATAATAAGAGTTATATCTTGCACAAAATTTTCAATTGTATTTGCGATAAATTTAAGTACATTTTCAAATAATGAACTAACTGCTCGAGCTGAATCCAAGCCGTGACTGAATAAATTAAATTAATTTTCATAGCCCATCGATTTAGCACTCAAATACCAAACCAATAATGAATATTAAAGATTGTCAAAACAATGATAAGTCATGTAGATAATTTATTCGATAGGTGTGACGTCAATTACGGTTCAAATTCTGTAGGGAAATTAATAAAATGAACTGTATTTTCTTTACCTTCAGGGTCCTATTTTCCCTAAACAATAAATAACTACTTGTTTACGCTGAACGCATAATCTGGATGGAATCACCCATCTTGAATTAATTTGTTCATGTTTCAGTTCAAGCGAATGATACGACTGACAAGCTGTCGTATATTTCTGAATCAATTATATATTTCAGGTATTTATAGGTACCTATTTTCCCTTAGTACACCCAAATTTCGCCAGTTATGTTTTTAGTCCCATGTAATAGGGGGCGAGCCTATTGCCATCAACCGGGCACAAATGCAGACTCCGAGGCTGCTACTGAGAAATTCCTGATGGAAAAACCCAATAACACTTTGCCCGACCTGGGAATCGAACCCAAGACCTCATGCACAGCAGTCGCGCTTGCGACCACTAGACCAACGAGGCAGTATTAATGTGGGTGTACTAATGGGTACACCTCTGCCTAACCCTTCGGGGATTACAGGCGTGATATTATGTTATTATTATTACTATTTTCCCTTAACGCTCTAGGAAACTGCCTGTTCATCTTTTACCCGCGACTTCGTCCGCGTCAAAGTTGATACATTATCCCACGAGAACCGTACATTTTCCAGGATAAGAAGTAGCCTATGTGGTATTCCAGACTTTAATCTATATGTGGGCCAAAAATCCAGATCCGTCCCGTAGATTTTGCGTGAAAGAGTAACAAACATCCACACATTCTCACAAACTTTCACATTATAACATTAATTAATGGCATTTTTTTTTTAAATGTGACAGTTTGACTTGACGAATAGGATTTCTATGACTGCTAGTCATTTTTACTAATAAATAGAAACATATTTATTCTTCAAAAGTTTACTGGCCCTAATTATGTATCTCAAGAATCCGTAATCTCGAGAATTGTCGATTTTAAACGTAACAAACTCGCAGTACCTGCATAAAAGACGCTCTCACGACACAGACTTCACCGAAGGCTCCTCTGCCGATCACCTTGACCAGCTCAAAGTCATCCCGGGACAGCCGCAGCCTCTTCAACGCCGTCGCCACTGGTTTTACTGTCAAAGAACATAACATATTGTATCCTTCTTCTTTTTAACTGACTTAAATGGAGGAGGTTCATAGTTTATTAAGGTAAAGTTTAACGTTTCCGTGACCCAAAAGGTGACAAACGTGACCCTATTATAAGAAACCACTGTCTGTTAGCCTGACACAGAGACACTTGAAGTTTTCACTCAATAACAACAACACAATAACAGAAATGTACATATAAAATTACCCCATTCAAGAAACTTGTTTGGTATGGAACCCATCGCGTTTAAAACCAGCTCGCACTTGGCCGATTTTTATGTCTTGCCACCGTGACACGTAAAAGAAGTCGTTCTGCAATTCTGTACAGTAAGCACTCAGTAACACGTATATCTAACCAGCAAATTCACCACGATGACACCTACCTAAACATTTTAAATAGTTACTTACCGTTTCATCTCAGTAAAATCATCTTCAGTATGAAGCTCGTTCGAAGACAGAACTTCGAACAGACCCCAAAAGCAATGGTACTATCTTCCAATACAACCAAATACGATGTAACTTCTTACGACTGATTAATCTTCTAGCCCAAGGCACACCTTGTTGCAACTTGCAACGTATTACGTCATCGGGAAACATCCCTCTCGACCTACTTTCAAGCTTCAAGCTAATCATTTTTCAGTTAGATTTAACCAGAGTGAGATTTCAGTTAGATTTTTCAGTTAAATCTACAGCACATCGTATTAGAAACACTTAAAGGTAATATTTTCGAAGTTAAAATAACTGGTTTGTAATAGTATCGATCGGAGGTGTCAAGCTAACTGCAGTGGTGCTTTAACTACCGCGAAACCTCCGCTACTGGGGCTGGCCGCTAAACGAGTAGGCGAATCGAGGCTTCTCGGTTCTCGGTTAAAAATATATTGATCGATATCAACTGAGGATGCGCTGTAGAAGCGAGTTATTAATAGCTTGTTTCTTCTCGCTACGACTGCCTCATTGGTCTAATGGCCGCGACTGCTGAGTATGAGGTCTTGGGTACGCCCAGGTCGGGAAAAGTGCTATTGGGTTTTTCCATCAGGAATTTCTCAGTGGCAGTCTCGGAGTCTGGTTTGTGCCTGGTTGATGGCAATAGGCTCGCCCCCTATTACATGGTACTTAAAAATATGACTGGCGTAATGTGGATGTACTAGTGGGTCCACCTCTGCCTAACCGTTCGGGGACTACAGGCGTGATGTTATGTTTTTTTAAAGAATTATATCGATGGGTGATCGTCGATAGGAGAACATTCAAAATTTAGTCGCAATCTCATCATAGCGACAATCAATGTTGGCTAATTTGAGGTCTGACAGATTGCGACTGAGATTAGAATGCGTTTTTTACACGACTGCCCCAAAAAAAGGAGTATTATGTGTTCAGGGTTAATGTATGTATGTATGTGAGTTTCTTTATTCCACCATAACTTTTAAACACTTAAACTTTAACTTTAAATCGTTACAATCCTTGATAAAATAAAAAGAACTCGATGAGGTCACTTTAAAACGTAAATTAATACCAACCTCAATGTATTTTTTTTTTAATGAATCTGCTCGTGTCTGTGTTTATCGTCTAGAATTTGACAAGTAGATTTAAAAAATATGTAACACTGTAAATAAAAAAACGTCGTAAAAAAATAACGAATAAACAAAGTACAAATACGTGCAATTTTTTTTGCAGTCGTGTTTTTCAGTTTTTTTTTTTTAATAGTACCTAGCTTGTTGACAGCCATTGCCCCTCCGGTCTATTACATGGGCACATTTTTCAATTTATGGCTCAATTGATCGTATAATACCGTGGAGAATGAAATTAGGTCAAACAGAGATTTACATCTCGAAATCTCTCATCACCATGACAATGTTTGAAAATAGAATTTAATAATGTTTCGGTAGAGGATTATCTGCTACTAGCTACTGACCGCGACTTTTTAAGCATGTTTATTTTTTCTTTTTATGTGTTTGGTTACTGCTCTGCTCCCGTGAGTCGTAGCGTGATGTTATATACCCTATACTGTTCCTCATGTGGACTGCCTCGTTGGTCTTGTGGTCGCAAGCGCGACTGCTGTGCATGAGGTCTTGGGTTTGATTCCCAGGTCAAGCAGTGTTATTGGGTTTTTCGATCAGGAATTTCTCAGTAGCAGCCTCGGAGTCACTAACTAACTCATAACTGGCGAAATGTGGGTGTACTAATGGGAACACCTCTGCCTAACCCTTCTGGGATTACAGACGTGATGTTATGTTATGTTCCTCATGAATCTGACTATCATATACAAAAGTATTTTTTCCATTCCGACTGGTAGTTCTAGAGATTAGCGCGTTTAAACAAACAAATCATCATCATCTGCCTAGCCTTTTCCTAACTATGTTGCTATGTTGGGGTCGGCTTCCAGTCTAACAGGATGCAGCTGAATATCAGTATTTTACATGAAGCGGCTGCCTATCTGACCTCCACAACCCAGTAACTGGGTAATACGATACCCCTAGGTAAGACTGGTTGTCCGATTGTCACGGAACGATGTAAGTGATGTCAAGATAAACTCATGAATCTGACTATCATATACAAAACGATTTTTTAAATTCGACTGGTATTTCTAGAGATTAGCGCTTTTAAACCAACAAACAAATTAATCATAAAAATAAATCTTCAGCTTAATTATATTAGAATAGATCTACGGTCAGCTTTATAGCAAGTTAATAAAGCTTAAGGATGGAAACAGACTTATAACACGTCTCGGCAGCGGAGCGTACTTATTGGCAACATTTTCATTTCATGAAGCTACTTTTCGTCATTTGGCCAATGAGCACGCGGAGCAATGAGTGGCGTAGTGTGCAGGGGCCTTAGGATCAAAAACCAATTTCTGAACGAAAAGCAATTAACTTTCATTGTGTAGGTAGCTGAGCCATTTATTTTCATCATTTTATCCCAGCTTGTACAAATAACTTCCTTCAATTATGTCAATCTTATTTGTACGGTTAGTAACAAAAATATACGTTATTTTTTGTTCTTTTCTTTCTTTAAACAAAAAACTTTGCCCACTATGTTTTTTTCTGTATAGTGGATGTGACAAATATACAAACTGACATACACCAACAACCAGACCCGGAATCAAGCAAGCAAACTATCTGAAAGCCATACATGGTCTGTGTCAATAAAAACTTTTTCTTTCTATCTTTTCTTTATACAAATATTCGTTCCGTACAGTAAACGAAACCGCGGCAAGCAGCGCAGCAGCCGATCGCTCGGCCACTGCGCCAACAGTGCGCCAATCAAAACGACACGATGACTGTGTGGAGCACCATCACAGGACATGCGTCACCTCCTCAGTTGCCCGTCGTGCGCTACCACCTGCACCATCCAAGACCTCAATGAGGCCAATGACAGAGCGGTACAGGTTGCTTAATTGGTCGGACAAAATTTAAGTCAATCGACACGAGAAGAAGAAGATTCGAAATACATATACAATACATATTTAAATAGACACGAATGAATATAATGAACTGCTTAAAAGATGGCGTCGAAATGAATCGATACTATCTAACGTCATCACCATATAGGCCGAAAAACGTTCATAACAATCTCCTAAGCACCAACGCACCACTTCCCAGTACTCGCAATTAAAATGATTTCTAAATCCACTCACCATAAGATATAAAATCGGCCACCGCCTTCTCCCTCCGAAGGCTGCTGTTACAGCATTCGTCGTACAAAATCAGTAGCATATCCACCAATGTTTCTACACTGAGGCCGTGCGTCCTTGGAGCTTGCAGCCGCCGCGAGATGAACATCGTCTCGATCTGCTTGAGACGCTTGATGCCCAGCACTGAGGAAAGAATATGGTTTTAGAGAGTGGGCAAAATTAGGTCGACATGTGGATGTTAAATACTAGTTTATTTATTTAAACTTTATGCAACAAAAGTACAAAGGCGGACTTTATACCTTAGGAATGCCTAAGGTATAAAGTCCGCCTTTCTACCAGTCAACCAAAGGTGGTGAAGAGATAACATGGTAGGTGCTAATTAATGTACGAGGGCTAAACAACTGCTACTGGTGTTGCTACTGCTGCCGCTTATAATTTTCTACAGCAGGTCAAATGCTTCTTTTAAATACAAATACGGAACGACAATTATTGATCACAAAGTTTGTTAGCGATATTAGAGTAAGAAGTTTAGGGTGTGCTGATTCCCCGGATTTTCGTAGTTGAGGGTCGTTCGGAGGTCGTATGACGACAAAGGGTGAAAGTATTCATAAAGGAAACAAAGATAAATATGATAATACATAAACACAAAAAAGAACAGAAAAAGGTTGTCCAAATCGAAATGGTTATTTTTTTTCCTTTACGTAATAAAATATACCTTCATAATTATTAATTTAAATAAATCAATGGCGATCATATAAAATACCAGAAACCAGTATACTAGGAAAATGCGAGAGGAAATAATATTAAATACCTTCATTATTTTAATAAAACCTAATACGGTTTGCGATTTATTTAATGAACACACCGATTAGGTATATTTTTTCAATTCAATTTTCTGAACATCTCTTTGATTGCTTAAATGTTTAAACAAATGAAGCGTTAATACCAAACATATAACATCATTTCTAGGGTTCCGTACTATTATGATGTCATCGTAATCACTGACAAAGAGATACAATCACTGAATATAGCGCAACACACATAGCGGAACTATCTCTTCGAGACTATGCAGGTAGACCCATAAAAGTCACAAAGAAAATAATGCTTAGGAACGAGCAAGAAACTCAATGGAAGCTCTTTTGACAATATTCTTTTTGCTTCTGTATTTAACTGAAACCATAAAACGTAAAGCCGTTGGTCTTGACTCCTGAGCCTGATCTTTGCCCAGTCCTTCAATGGACTCTGAGTCAGGGAAGAGGGATATTGACTTAATATGTCTCTTTTGGGGTACGCCGCCGAGGCCTATTGTTTTGAAGAATAATAAGATATGAGCTGACCACAAATAAATTTTGATAAAGGCAGTATAATGAGTACTTTCTTGATGTAAAGACCATGTACAAACAGAAGCTGTATAAAAAGGTTTTCGTTCGCCGAAATGTTGACGAAACTCCGGAGTCGTTTGAAGCCTTATAGTCTTGACAAACAGGGCGTCAATTTATGTTGTTGTAAATGTGTTTTGATTGGCAGCAGGGCCCGATCTAGTTATTTAGCTCCGGGCGAAAATAATATTCATCGCCCTTTACACTAACATTATTAAGTCATGAGCTTGCTATTTCCAAAATGGGATGATATAAATGTGATATTGTTAATATTCACATACGTTAGTCTACTACGGCTTCTGAACGAGTATACAAAAATTCATGACAGTATATTGGACTTTGTGCAAACGCCCAGCACACTCAATTTTTCCGCCCCTAAGGGCGAGAGTCCACCAAAGCGGAGACGAGAAGAGATGTCTCGTAATTAACCAATAGGAAATTGTATTGTGCTGAAGCTAAGCGCTGAGCTGTCTAAATGACGCATGCTGATTAGTTGTGAGACACATCTCTTCTCGTTTCCGCTTTGGTGGAGTCTCGCCCTTATTTTTGCCGCTCCGGGCGCTTGCCTGGCTTGAAGATCGGGCCTTGATTGGCAGCTGTGCTGTAACGGATGTCAGACGCGCTTTTAATTTTAACCACAAATTAACACTCCATCTGTTTATGAATCCGTGAGTACAAAGCTTATCTCTTTTGTGCCATTCTTCCTCGTTCTCGTTGAAAACAATAACAAGGTCGGTTTACTAATAACTCCAAATACGCACTGCTTTTGTGCAGTTTATTTTAAAGACAACATCTGGTTATCTGGTTTTTATTAATTCGGTTAAGAAATCAAGAAAAGACTACCTCATAGTTTTACGCTCAAGTCGATTTTTTTATCTACATACAGTACCTACAGGTACATTTGTTTCATAGCAGCATTTAAAACGTTGAGGGTTAAGCCATATTTTGACTAACAATTTATGAGCTACATGTACAGGTCGAACTTCACAATGAATATACATAAATTAAGGAAATAGGGGGGACAGCTTATAAGGGGACTGTATCCACAGCGCGCAGTATACAAAAGCAGTCGAGCCATATTTTTGTCTATAAGTAATTCAAAATTTCTTACGAGATTTAAAAATCATTATCGTTTTTTTTTTAATTATTTGACGGGAAGCTGACCAACCAGAAGCCTTAGTGTCCTTAACCTATTTAATAAATTTCATCGAGTTTAATTACTTATTGACCAAAATATGATTCGACTACTCTTGAATGGCGATCGCTGCCAATACGAAAAAAAATACATAATTAGATTGAAATCTGGCTCGTGCCCTACATTAGCCGTTCTATTGGTATGATTAAAATGTACTCAAAGACGTATTGACTGATAAGAAAACATGTTGACACCTACGTGTTTTCTGTGACCAGTAGCCGCAACAAGCACTTGAGCAATACAAACATACGACTGATAACAGTAGGTCAAGATTGTGTATCACAACGCTTGCCTTCGCGCTTGTTTGTTTTTTATATGACACCTCGCAGAACCACATAAGAGGTGGTCGGCTGCTCAACTGTATTTTCCTGTGGGGCCTTGACGAATTAAGACCAATCAGTAAGTTAGGGCATAAAAATAAACTCAGCGACTATACGCTTAGGGGGGATGCCCTGTGGGGTAGGTACGGACCTTGGCTTAGGGCGTCGCTGAGGGAGGACAGTAAGGGGACAGGCGGGATTGGATCTACCTTCTTGCTTGTTTAATTGGAGTCAGATATAAATGTGCTAATCCTGTCTTAACTACAGTCGCTACCCCCGAAGACTTATTCAGCCACAAAGGCAAATAGGTACCCAATATTAAAATTGTCACGACCGAATACGCGAGAGACGTAATAGTGCACAGGTGTGTGCGCAAACACAAGTGCTCTCTCTGTTCCAGTGTTCCATTACTCTGGATGCGACGGTAATACAACCCGATCGAGGAGAGATCAGGCGCAGGACACAGGGATCTCTGTGAAAAATATCTCCGTGCTGCTACTGAGAAATTTCTAATGAGAAAACCCAATAACACTGCCTGAACTGGGAATTGGAGACGAAACCAACAGGGCAGTAAAACGCAAATGCATACCTATCTGACCCATAAAAGACGAAATTTTGTTCAACGCAATCAATCAGGAAGTAGATACGCGAGTGTTGCCAACTCGCTGAATAAATAGAGTAAGTAAATAGGTTAGCTTTCCCTAAAGCTGCTCCAGAAGGCCGATGTATGACCAAATTGGCGGGATACCAAAAGGTTTTACACCATAAAGGGTAAAATGCCAATTTGGATGCACACCAAACCAAAAAGCTCTACTTTAAAGCAATCTATGCCAAATGTTACGCAAATCGAAAGTAGGTAGCTCAAGAAAAATATAAAGTAGGTAGGAAGCTGTCAATATCCGGGATAAATGCAAGGGCGTACTATAAAAATGGCGCCAAGGGCACTTATTGTTGCGCCCTTTTATAAATTTTCTTAATATAAAAAGAGATACACTATAAATAAACAACAGTGTGAAATTCTGTATTTTGAATTTTAAAAATTTAAGCCCCCCTTCGATAGGCGCCCGGGGCTCGTGCCCTACTTGCACCACCCTAAATACGCCTCTGGATAAATGCATTGTCAAACTTAAATATTTCGTTAAACATTAGAAATGTAGGAACTACAGGTCTACAGCGAATACCTACTCTAAAATATGAAACGAAACTATTAAAATGTCGATGAACTACTGTCCCTGGCGCGTTAACACCGAAAACCTCATTACTCAAACAATCAAACAGGAAATAACACATGGCTAAATTAAAAAGGACATCCCATTACTAAAAAGAATAATATATGTACATCATAAGCGCACATAGTAACACAATGAATCAGTCACGCCTGCAATGCTAATTAGTTTACAATGGTTAGTTAGATAATTGGCTGTATGACTGAATACCGCAGCCTTGGAATAGGTGTGAATTAAAAAAAAATTTGACAGGCGTGTTGTAATCTGTTCAATTTTGGCGCGAATTTTTATTGGGGCAATTTATCGCTGTTGAAAATTTCAGATAACTACAATGTAAGATAACATTTCATACTCTTTTATATTGTAATCAGTAGTTTGGGTTGTTTCATGATGTTTTAAAGCCTATAGTGGCCTACAATTCCTCAAGAGTCTGGCTATCATATTCAAAAATAATTTACAATTGCACTGGTTGTACCAGAGTTTAACAAACAAACTAAATAAAACAATTCTTCAGTTTTTAATATCAGTAAGAAAGTATTGTTGTCGCTTCGAAAATGGACGTACATTTTTAGAGATAGATATAATTAGTTTAATGTCAGTGGAATTATGGTTTTAGTAATAGTCGATTTATTTGCTTAAAAAACTTGTGTCTGATTTTAAATACGCTATTTATTTTGGTTGGCAACACTGGTGTCGCGCTACCATTGGTCCGTTGCAAACTTCCGGAGCAGTGGTGGGGTGACACTAGCCTGTGCATAATTTTAAACTGTCGAGAGATCTGGCACTTTGTTGGCGAATACAGTGTGAGCAACATCTCCACATAAAGTTCGAATATTGTGATTATGTTTGGAGGTTGAATACCGTTACACGTGTTTATTTGAATTTATGTAAAGTATTTTGATTAAATGTATATTGGCAGTTATTCAGTGTTTCTTTGTACAAGTACTTAACAGTATAGATAATGATAATCAAAATTGAAAAAGCAGCCCCAATGTTTTTTAAAGAATTGAATTTCAGCCAGTGTAGATTTTACACTGAACTAATTTCAATATCTTCAAACTTTCTCAGTTCTGCTTTGAACACATAAAAATATTTATTTGTGATATTTAATCTATACAATCGACATTATTTAATAATGGATATGATAATTTAAACATGGTTATACTTAATTAATTCTAGTAGTTATTGATAATATTATTAACTATGATTGTAATCAATTCTTGATAATAATCAAGATTTTAGATTATGACAGTTTTTTGCTGTATTTTTTTAGGGGGGGGCCTTTGCCCCTTGGGACAATTATATGCTGGTATTTTTTTATGTTTATTATTGAATGTCTAGTTTCAAAATAAGGTTTATGAATAGGGCATGATGATTTTCCTTGATTCAGTTGGATTTAATTAGAGAATAGATAAACTAACAAAAAGGGAATGTATGAATCATGAATCATTTATTTTGCAGAAAATAATACTTACTACAATTATAGAGATAAAGATGTTTTAATTTTCTTTCCATTCCTCTAACTAAACAAACACAGAAATAATTGGTCTTTGAACATTTGCACCCTTGTTTGACCCTAATATCTAGCTTCAGTTACAAAAACTTTCAACTAAAGATATTATCATAGTTAGGTACTTTATAACATGCCATAGCATAATAAAAACTGCATTAAAATGAAACCAGATAAGCACAAAATAGAAACAGTTGGGTGTAATTAACACCGAGAGAAGTTGGTGTAAATTACACCCACTTTCTATTCAGTTGGCATACCTGGATGAGCTCATATAGGTACCTAGATAGTTTTATTAGAAGTTGTTAATCAAAAGTCTGGGAAAAAAATACATTTGAACAAAACCATTAAAATAGAATTAATCATTAGTCTGCATTAGGAATAACATAGCTGAGAATTCCTGCCTTAAACCTGATAACACATTTAATGCCCTAGGAATTCAACCCAAGTACCGTTAAATATGTAGTAATTATTGTACTAGTGAAAATGATCAATTAAGAGTCAATTAGGTACATTAAAGTGATTTGAACACAACTATTTAGCTGATACAGTATGATGTCAGCAGCAAAGTATTACTACTCTACAAGAAAGTGAATATTTTGTATTTGTTTGATGAAAAAACAGACGCATTCATTAGCTAGATGTTATGACTGTAAAAGAAAACAAGAAACTATGAAATAAAATAGTTTCTGCTGTTTACTCTTGTACAATATTTTGCACCTGCCATGTCATCTCTTCACCACCTTTGGTTGTCTGATACAGAATGCCTAAGGCATAAAGTCGGTCTTTGTACTTTTTTGTTGCATAAAGTTTTAATAAATAAACGAGGAAACCATATAAATTTAGATTCAGTATTACCTGGTACATTGTTGGTGGGTCCCAAAGCCCGATCGGGCGAAGAATCCTCCTCGTCAGACATGTTGGCTCCGTTCACACCATCAACCATTGGTCACTCACTTAATGTCAGCACTTAGCGACAAATCACTTCATATTACACTTACACTAAGTCCTACGAGATTCATGTATAAAATCTACATAAAAAAAAAACAATTTAAGGCATGCAGCTTATTGTTTTGTCTGCCTCATAAGTGTGTTCCATTGTTATTTGAGCTATTTCTTCAGCATCCTGCAAAAGAGATTTTATGTTGGCTGTATAATGTTTGAAGAATTTATTTGTACTTAAAAATATAAAGTTTTATCTATGCTTGATTTTTGTTTTCTTTTTATTTGTAGTACTGGCCCATTCCTATGTTTCAGTCAATAGTATTATTTTTATTAAAAGGTTGTATCACTAGAGAAATCTATAGTAGTAATTCAGTAGTTTTATTTATTTAATTTGCTTAGGTAATTATCTAGGCAATTCATCACCAGGAAGGTATCTACATATTAAACATGCTTATTCTTAGTATAAACTACAAAGAGACTAGTTTATTTTTATAGCCTATCATTTTATAATCTGGAGAAATATTAAAATAGAATTTTATTGAAGCTTTTCATATCTTGTAACTCAGAAGGTCACTAGTATTAAAAAAAGATTTTATATGAATAGAGATTACTTTAAAGAAAAAAATAGATTTCTTGTGTATCAAAATATTAATTGAAATTCAAGAAAAAATTTAAGTTACATTTTCTAATTAGTGTTATCTTAAAAACTGTTGTTTTTAAAGGGCTGGTATCATTGTACTGATAAGTGCCTGATAAGCTGACTACAACAATGTTCTATTTACAAATTCTGATTGTTTATATTTTTTTATTAGATATTTAAGCAAAGCCCATACAAAGAAAACATTCTTTATTAAATTATAAAAAAGTCTAACAACGAAAATCCAATGAGAGCTAATCTCAATGAGAAAGTTATTTTATAGTAGCTTTATTGTAAGATTTTCATTACCAAAGTGACTCACAAAAAACCTATAGTAATCCTACATTCCTATAAGCAGGAAAATAAACACTAACAATAATATAAATCGCTTCATTTACGTCGATATTTAAAGCATCGCCGCCGCGATTGTAGTTGCCTCTACCCACTAAGAATCTTGCCTAGGGTGAGCACGACACAAAAACCAATTTATAGCTATTGTCTAACAAATCAAAAGGCGACAACTGCTTTCTATTCATTGATTGCAAGGTTGCGAGTGTCACACAATACTAGAGCGCTTTCGCAATCCCTTACAAATGAACTTTTATGTACAATTTTATACCAAAAAAAGAATAATGATCACCATGACATATCGATACGATTTCCGCATCGCGACTATAAATAAACAATAACATATACTTGCGTGCAGCTAGTGTAACATCCCGTTGATGCATTTCTATTCTCAATATATTTTTATATCGCTCGAAACTGAACACAATACTCCACTGACTGAGATCTTAACCTATATTTTTTCTATCGATTGTTATGCAAAAACACTAAGATGAGTCATCGTTTACACTTTTATACAACAGCACGACTGCAGGTCCATGATATTCACCTGGATATTCCGTTAACTTTAATTGATTTGGCTATGGCCACTAAATCATTTTGTATAAATTATTTTTCGATCCTTTCGAAGCAGACATTTTACTCGGGACACTGACAGTGTTGCTATAAGTAAGAGGAAATGTTGCTATTGCAATCAAATTACTTCAGTTTTGCATTATTATAATTTGTAGATAATTTGTAAATTAATTACATTATAATGAATATTGTAACCATTTATGAGATTTTTGTGCAATGAATAAATTGAACATTTATCTTTTTTAAAATTAAGTATCGATTACGTTGAGATCTTCTCTAAAGCAAGTTGCTAAGTTTTACTGTGGTGTAAAAGTTATCTAAGCGTATTTTCCCGATATATTTATATTGCTTTATAATACTTTACACCTCAGTAAAACTTTTTTTACAAAATAAACATTTTAATCTCGACATTGCTCATCAAGCAAAAATCTACTCAAAAATGTGCCACTGTTTGCTAAATACAGAAGTCGTCAGACTGGCAACGTCTCTACCGGATGTGGAGTAGGAAATACTTTAAAATTATTGTGCATTTTAGCAGTTTTTAATGTTTAAAATAGTTTTGTGTCTATATATTTTGAAAAAATTATACAAATAATTCATTTACGGAATTATAAAGGTCTTATATGTGGATAATAAATGATACTTATGCCAAAATGTAATAAATTCCTATGAAAAAAGTCACTCCATTGATAGAGCGTCATTTGTACGTAATGGAGTCGATGTTCATTTCGACAAGTTGTAATTGAAATAATTATATAATTTTCGACGAAATATCACATAAAACTGTTCGTTATTGTGTATTACTGGATTGCAGTGAATGGTTATAGATAATTTATGGATACCATAAGCGATAATAAGCTTTTAAACAACCTCGTTTTATCATTGGTATGTGTGACATCAAAATATTTTGGAAAGTTCATTGAATTTATCATAAAAATCTGTTCTAAGTGCATAAACTTACGTGAATACGTTTGTTTACGTCTTAAATTGTGATCCCGTAAAGTGAGTTGCAACGTGCTATGTCGTAATCGTACAAAAATTCGAAGGCTTTGTCGCCCGCGTAATTGAGTAGCAAAACGGAAAGGTCATGCATTCATATTCACCTTTTTGTTTCCAGAATGATGATCGTCTTGATATAAAAACTATTGTGGCTCACGAGCAACGCATATTATAGTTTTGGCTGCGAAGAAGGACTAGTGTTCATGGTTTTGAGGGGGCACCTTTGTGGACCACAGTTAGATGAAGGTATGGCCTCAGATCAACCTGTGAAGAAGAAACAGCGGATTGACGCGCCAGACATCGATGATGGCAGCGACAGATCCACGGAGGATGTGCTCACTGACATATTCGATTCTGAGACAACCCCTGCTGAGACGTCTGAGGAGTTCCCGTCGAGGAATGGTGAGTCTCCTGACAGCGGCACCGTTAGCGAGGATGCTGTTGACTGTTCCAGTCTCCTGAGACTTCCTAGTGACACTAATGTGGAAATCATACCATCCTGCTCCAACTCGACACCACATTGGAACTCGGAGGATGATAAACTGCTTGCTGAGTTGAGAATACTACAGGATG
The DNA here is from genome assembly GCA_949774945.1 of Hoplodrina ambigua. NCBI lineage: Eukaryota > Metazoa > Arthropoda > Insecta > Lepidoptera > Noctuidae > Hoplodrina > Hoplodrina ambigua. The sequence goes on from OX458990.1 coordinate 4,078,770, forward strand.
CCCTGGTTGGTCAGTGTTTATGTAGATTTAATGAGACAGCAGTATCACAACTTTTTGACAGACAACTCAATATTGTTTCTTGGCCCTTGACATGTTCCCTTACATATTTATCCACAATGCAGCTTATGTTCGATATATATTTAAAACAAAACAGCACGGGCACCATATGTTCAAAAATTATGCAAGCATGTGACATATTCGTTAGAAATAGGCATGACTGGATAACGGAGGTTGTTGAATTGGCAGATCATAAGAGTAAATTCATAACATTTGTGGCCTGTAGAGTACTAGCTAGTTTTCTAATAGTCTCTAAAGACACAGTAGATGAGAATTGGCTTCAGCAAATCGCAGAAAACATTTACCTATTTGACAGAATCAATAGAATCACAGTACAAAAGATAAACTTCAGTCTAGATGTAATAAAGAGGATAGTTGAGTGGAAGGATGTAGAACAGCATCCTTTAGAAGACAGTAGTTATATTAATTCAGCAGGAAACATGCAAGTGCAGGAAGATAATCCATTTAGAAGTAGTGTTGGCTATGGTAGTAGTAGTGGTGATATGCCCTCCAGTTCCCACAGTAACCTACACAATGCATTTTCAAATCTGCAAACGCATGGCACACCATCCACATCTTCAGAGCAGGAGGGGACAGCAACATTCAGACTAAATGAGCCAGTATTAAAGCTATCATCTCCTGATCAGAGAGAGATGGAGCAATCTGAATCCCCTGAGCCACCCCAGTCAAGGATAGAAAGAGTGAATGAACATGGTTGCGTCACTGTCATACTCACAGACTCAGAGTCCTTTGACACATCCCACATAAAATGCCTCACAATTAAAACGTTAGAGCATCACTGGCCTGTGCTAGTAAAAAATATGAAGCTTCTTCTTCTAAGGTACCTGAATTTAGCAAATGCTGAAAATTGTATACTAACATTTTTCTCCTTATGGGAGAATATAATAAGTGTAAAAGCGAATCTCTCAGTTATAGACACGAAACCGTTTTATGCGGACTTGCAGGGCTTTGTAGACTTGTTAAGAAATACAGTGTTGCCAAGTCTAATATATACTCATTTACTAAGTTTGTTCAATGAAGTTCTGTGTTATGGGTCAACTTTAGCGCTACAAGATATTTTGCCTGAGGAGATATGCTGTCTGGCACACTCTATTGTGAGGTTTGTCAAAGACTTTAGATTGCTAAGTGATGTTAGAGTCCAGACAAGTAGAAGTGGTTTTGGATTCCTAGGACATGAATGCACAATCCTGAGAGACTACGCCTTAGGCCCTGAAGTAGCGCCATTATCGTCATCCATTCAACTTGTTGATCAGAGTTATGGGGAAGATGAAAATGACGAATCCCAATCTAGAGGGGAAGTTGACAAAACAATGCTGCAGAGAATGTCACTACTAGTTCTGAAATCTGTTGCGGTCACAGTAAAAGAAATGCGTTGCGATTCATCTGACAGTTCAATAGATTCCTCAGATTATAACGCGATACAAGACATGCAGATTGTAGAACGATCGATTCGTGACGTCCTCAAAAAACTAGATGTTTTCATCAGAAACAGTCTAGAGTTTCATCCTGAGACACCTTTTACAAAAATGCTGATACACCTATTCAGCGAGCAGGATGACTATTTGATTGAATCCATGGTGTGCACTCTTGATATTACTGTAGGGATTGTGTACAGAAACTCGATGTACCCAGACTTAATACCAATGTTGAACCCTATATCTTCATTCATAGAATTCTTGAAGGTTGTATCACATGATAGTGACGTATTACTGGACTATCTGGTGAGCAATGAAACCTGTTTCTTGCTGTACTTACTCAGGTTTCTCAAATATGTAAGGCGAAATTGGCCGAAATTCTTGGAGACCTGTCAGCAAACAGATTCTGGGGGAAGCAGAGGTCTGGATGATACAATGAGAGTTCTTATACGCTTGAGGTTGCAAATCAGCAGACTGGTGTCAAAGTCTCTGTTCCCATACAACATAAGTCCTGTACTAAGATTGTTGGAGGTCTGTGAAAGTTTATATGAAGGGAATGAGTTTAGTTGAACATCTAATATAGTTTCCTGTTCTGAAAATCATAAGAGGAATATACATCTTTCTAGTGCTAGACTTGACGAAATATACTGGAAATATTGCTACTGTCAATGAAATCTTGTAAACTGATGAGTACCTAAGTACTTAACATTATGTTTGTAAACAAGAATTTCTGAGAATGTATCATTAAACAAACAATTTCTGAAGGATTTTCAGGCTAATAAGCTCTTTCCAGCCTTTGTGTCAATATTTTAATTAAACATGACGTTATATGTAAGGTCTAGCACACCACTCTTGCATTCAAATAAACTATCTTATCTACAAAGACTGCCAACTCATTTTACATTCCAAACTTGCTTAGTTTTGCGTAGTAATTAGTTCTATTTAATTTATATTAATTTTTAGTGTTGTAACATTTGTAATATTATGTTAGTTGTTAAACTGTAATTATGTGTTACTCAGTCTTCCTTTTAGAGTATGTTCCTTTAATGCAATATGTTTTAAATATTGGGACACTGGGTTTTTTATGGTACAAAAAAAGTAAAATAAAATTTTAGTTTGTGCTGAAATCTTTGGTCTTTGTCAGTACTGTTTCTGCTTAAAACTATGTAGCACAGTGTTCTAATAAATGCCCAATAATGTGCCTTACCTTTATGAAAACTAGGGTGCTCAGTAATAATATTTTTATGTAGAAATGTAATGTTTTCAAGAAAATATTTATATTATATATATTTTTAGTGCAAACATTTTGCATAATAGTTTTAAATAGTGTAGACGACTTTTAGAAATAATTTATTTTAGTTTTTAGTTATTTGGTTGTATTATATATCGGGTGTCCGGTAAAGAATGGATTATCTTGAAATGGGTGATAGTAGAACTAATGGCGATTCAGAAAAAAAATACATTAAAAAATAAAAACAAGTAGTACCAAAGATATGATTAATTTAATAATATTCATTGTTTTTTGTTACCTTATTTTACATTCTTGTACACCACGACCACGAATTAATGAATTCCGTCAGTTTTTTATTGTTAACGTAATTGCCGTGAACTAAGCTAATAGATAAGTAATCAAAAGTTGGACTGCTATTACACGGTTTTGAAAAAAAACAAGTTAAACTATGTTATTTTGAAAAAAATTGTGAAAAAAATTATTTATGAAAAAGTTTAAGCGTCCGTAGTTTAAAAAAAATGTATCGAAACACAAGTGGCCAATAATTTTAAAAAATGATGTGTTTATAGCCGATTTCAAAATGGTATGATTCAGTTTTGTACCTAATGTAAATAGTGAATTATTGCTATTCGTTTTCAAAAGGAGCGGAATTTGGTTAAACAACAAAGTTTGCAACATTGTAACAAATTTGAACATTAGATGAACCTGACCATCTGGGTTTAAATAAAAAGATTTGTAGATGTTAGTAATGAATAGGAAAGCTTGGTTAACCTGTAATGCGACTTGTGGGATGTGATATTATGAAAATGTGGTGTGACTTGTTTTTTTTTTATTTGGGCTGTCTTAAGGAAAATTATTACGCGAAGTCGATCCTTAAAAGACTTAGGTAGCCGTGTCCGGTCAACCACATCAAAAATAAGCGATCGACGTGATATACGACTACTTAGGAGAGCATTTATTCTAAAATATAGGGTCTGAATCAAAGTGGGTGGCAGACAATTTACAACGAATGTAATTTACAACGAATACAGTCTTAACATCATGCCTGTAATCCCCGAAGGGCAGAGGTGTAGCCACATTTCACCAGTTATAACACTTTACCCAATAACACTGCTCGACCTGGCAATCGAACCCAAAACCTCATGCTTAGCAATCAAAAACAGTGTCATTAATATCAAATTCTGTTTTTTATTAAACCCCAATGACCAGAAACATTTAATGTAAATAAATATTCTAATATCTCAAACTTTGTTGTTTACCTAAATTTCGCTCCTTTTGAAAACGAATAGCAATAATTCACTATTTATATTAGGTACAAAACTGAATCATACCATTTTGAAATCGGCTATAAACACATAATCTTATAAAATTATTGGCCACTTGTGTTTCGATACATCTTTTTTAAGCTACGGACGTTTAAACTTGCTCAAAAAGAAAATTGATCACGATTTTTTTCAAAAGAACATAGTTCAAGTGGTTTTTTTTCAAAACCGTTTAAAAGCAGTCCTATTTTTGATTACTTATCTATCAGCTTAGTTGACGTAAATTACGTTAACAATAAAAAACCGACAGAATTCATTAATTCGTGGTCGTGGTGTACAAGAATGTAAAAAAAGGTCACAAAAAACAACGAATCTTATTAAATGAATCATATCTTTGGTACTACTTGGTTTTTTTTTTATTTGTATTTTTTTCCAGATTAGTCATTAGTTTTACCATGACCCATTTCAAGATAATCCATTGAAAACCGGACACCCTGTATTTAGTTTTGATATTGCATATAAAATGCGGGTCTATACATTTTTGTTTTTAACTAAATTATATTCCATGCCACAATGATGTACATAAATGCCATCAATTACCATTTTATAAGTAAATGTAATCAGTATTAATACAATATCCTAATTTATATCGACATTATAATATAATAAAAAATCATTGTTGTTTTGTAAACTTATTTAGAATATTTTTTTTTTTTTTATAGAATTTGATTTATGAATTCAAGGTGAAATCAAAACAACTATATTGACTAATAAAAACCTATTTGGTCATAAAACATAACAATTGATGAGTTAATATCAAGGTTAACATATTTCCAAATAAAGAAAAAAAAATTGAGAATATTATTTACTTGAATATTCTAAAAAAACGAATGTATAAAATTGCTAAATAATTCTGCAATTCTGATAATTTGGTAGATTTATTATATTTTTTTCATTAAGAGTCTTATGTATAAATCAATGGTTGGTCAAATTGTTGACCAAAATTCAAGTAAGTTTACCAAGCAACAAACCATACTTCGACTACGGGATCTTATATTATATTTTAAAATAGCTTTAAGTGATATAACGACAACAGACTGTTATGTAGGTGTATTGTGTCCATTTTGTTACTTCCTTATAGATTAAGATGTTAATTTAGTATATTTTTTCATTGGTTATTCAATATGATTACTGAATCTCAAAAATTGTAGACCTCTTAAATCTGCAGAACAGTTTAGTCTTATTTTCAACAAAAAATTATGATGTTATTATCAAACAGGTTGAATTTAAGTTTTGGTACTTAAATACTAGTAAGTAAATAATTTTTAGAAAAATATTTGTATTCCGTTCTTGCCAATAATACTACCGGAAAATATACTTACTATTTTAAATTAGGATGCAGCGAAATTCTAAAAGAAAAAAAAATGCCTACGTGCTTATTATACTACCCAATCGGTAGGGCCCCAATCTCTTAGATGGGGTAGTGTAGTAACAGATAGAGAGAGGCCGTACTGCTAGGTCAATCGCGTGTTCTCGACCGCACTAGCCACGCCACGCCCACCTTACAGGGTACCCTACCGATTGGGTAGTCTAATAAGTGCTTAAACAAAACTTTTTGTTTGCATTATTTTCAGGCCATTACTCAGAGGCTGAACAAAATGAACTTATCTGAAAGCAGACATGCCACATTAGTTTACAATCTCCTGTATTACTTACATTTGATTAACTAATAATACTTCACATATTTCGGTTTTTACTATCCTGAATTAAATAAAACTTAGGTTTATTATGGGGAAATTCAAAATTTTGTATTTATAAGCAGTAATTTAAGTACTTGTTATTGTTAAGTAACAATAATTTAATTTAAATAACGACATTAAAATGAATATTTTTGTACATGATGACAACATTTTTGGTTTTATTTTTTCTCATATTATTCTATTATTGGACTCAATTATAGAGATTAAACCTTTTGAATCGACGATTTAAAAGCTGCATTTAGTTCCTCAATTTGACTTCATTATGTTGGTAAAAGATTTATGATAATGTTCCTGTCTGACCATAAAAGGAACAGACTCTTACAAGGCCTTTGATAAAGTCAGTAACGCAGTTTTGTTAGAAAAACTGATAACATGGTTTGATGGATATAATTAATTACTAGATTGAAGGAAATAGTAAATATATTCCTCTTTAAGTGTATTTAGCTTTATCTGATTTATGTACATTTTTTTTTGTGTTGGGAGTTCCCCCAGGCTTCTTTTTGGGCCATGACCTTTCGCAGGCTTAGGCAGAACAACCCACCAAAGTTTCATCACAATTGGAACAATGATTTAGGAATACTTGGATTTTTATATAGATTATATTAAGACTGCCTGCCTCGTTGGTCTAGCTTGGGTTCGATTCCCAGGTCGGGCAAAATGTTATTGGGTTTTTCCATCAGGAATTTCTCAGTAGCAGCCTCGGAGTCTGGATTTGTGCCCGGTTGATGGCAATAGGCTCGCCCCCTATTACATGGGACTAAAAACAACTGGAGAAATGTGGGTGTACTAATGGGTACACCTCTGCCTAACCCTTCGGGGATTACAGGCGTGATGTTATGTGTATGTATTTAAGTTTAGGAGGACATCCAATGATCCAACCCTGGGAATAAATTATTAAATGACTAACCGCCATTGGGAAAAAAATATCAGGACCTTTATAAGTAAGCAAGAAGGCAAGTTCAAAGTTTATCTTTAAGATTTCGTACTTGCCATTTATCAGGTGACTCATTACGGCTCGTACCGCCTTGTGTCTGACAGGTTAAATGAAACTAAGAATACGTATCATCATTTGTATTTCTAATCATAATTTACAACATATAACATACAATACATTGTACACATAGTCTAACGTTCGTACAATCACAATTATACTCATACATATTGCTTATTTTTTGGACGCAGATCCCATTCAAAACTGGGCTAAAGGTAGGTTGAAATAAGATATTTATTCATTCATTAAAGTACACCAACAGCATATAGGTACATATAACACGATTAAAACATTGATGCCAATAAGCATTACGACGATTATATAACTTGGGGTGTAAAATACACAATTCTACATAATGTAGTGTGGATAAATGAACAAAATTGACTGATAGAATACATCCCGTATTCTATTATTTAAATGTGGGTAGTTGCGCATGCGACAGCAAACAAAACATCAGCAAGTAGTGTTTATCTGTGCGTGTCTTATTTAGGTAATTGGCCAATGCAAGTCGAACTTAACGATTCAAGCCAATACTGTAAAAGAATTCTTCTTATTAAAATCGTTCAAAATCTAATCACCTATTACATGGGACTTAAACATAACTGGAGAAATGTGGGTTAACCTATTGGGCTTTTGGGCGCACCTCTGCCTAACCCTTCAGGGATTACAGGTGTGATGTTATGTGTCAAAATCTAGTAGCAATTTCTACTGATTGCGATTGTTCCATGAAGTTAGTTGGTGGGTACTAATCACCCCTGGCACTTAGGTAAAGCATATTTCAACTTTTTCTTCTTAGTATATTATAATGCATTATACCTAATGTCTAATGCAACTTTCCAGCGGTGACGAAAGTTTTCTGTAAGCGTATACCACAAGTCGGTATTACAAAGAAAACCTTCAATTTTACCTGAGAGTTTATTCGAACTTCAGGACAACTAGTATGAATATAAAAATCACATTCTAAAGAAATTTTTATATTCTAATAACACTCCATTAATTTTGACCCAGTCTGCAAGTAGGTAGACTATGCTGCTGCTAGTCATTTAACCTACTAGGTGGGTCATTTTACCGATACTTAATCCATGTTTCCGCCCAGTCATGTCAGTCCAGTCAGCCGTTCCTGTCGCAGACCCGTGTTCTTTGCAGTTGTCAATTCATAACACAGTTTCCAACTCGTGCACAGTTGATTCTGGATACCATACAACGGGGTGAATGGACAAATTTTTAAAAGGGATGAAATAATATATTTTGTTGCCAACAAGGACACTAAATCGCAAATTATAATTCAGTAAAAGCTTTGCAGTTCTTATTGGATGCGAATTAATTATTTTTACGTTAAAATCCCTTTTTTTTCTTCGTCTCGATTCACCAATTTTCAGGATCGCTCGTTGAGTATTGTCAAGCTAAATATTTTACTTTCATCAAAGAATAGGTAAAAAATGGAGTGTTAAAGTTGTGTTAGAAAATGCGATGACATTTCTGGTTAAAATTATCACATTGCATTAATAATAATTAAACCGACAGTGAATGTTTTATGTCTTATGATTGAAAGACTAATCTTTCAATTAAAAAGTATTTGTCTAATCTGTGCCATGCGCTTCATAAACTGCTTCTAAAAGAATATTTCGTTGAATCTGCTCACTCCATTCGTTGACTACTCCATGACGAATTTTATTATACAAAAAAACTTTTTCAAATTTTGTCATAGCATTTATTTCCTTATTTACAGTCACAACAAGTCAGAGCGGTACGTACAGTCAGCATCGAAAGTCGCTTCCATAATTTAATTTACATAATGCATTCACGCTAAAACTATTATTAATTTATCTTTAAACCATTATTTATTTTACTCCAATGTTTGCAAGTGCTAGTGATACTTAAATATTCAGTTTGAACTTGGGAAAATAGTGAAGTAGTGTTTTGTATCTTTTGTTGTATAAAGCTATTTTACTTGCTGACCGTACCACCCAAAATGGCTCATCTACACATAATATAACATAACAGTCCCCTTTTTAATGTCATCGTTTTATAATCAAGCTCACATAGGACATATTTTGCAGTGAAACATTATACATTAGATATAATGTGTTACTAAAATAAACAATCTCATTCTGACAGATAAAAACAAACGTTATTTCACGTACCTATACGTTAACAGTTGAGGTATCCGTCAATTTTTAGGGTTTAGTACCTCAAAAGGAAAAGAAAGGCATAAGATCACTTTGTATCTGTTTATTACAAAACGGTTTTTTGTAATAAACAATACCAGGCAAATGCTGTATAAAAATGTTTGACGATTACTTTCCGCCTCTTGAAATTTTTTTATAGTTTCAATGAAATGACTTTTTCTATAATTTTTCAAGAGATAAGCTTAAGCGTTTTCCGATTTGAGCCAAAGTTGCTCTATAGGGTTAAAGTAACCCGAATTTACGGTACCTACTTCATTGTTACTAATACTCTTGAATTTTTTGAGGCTATATTCATACAGTTTGAGTCTATATTCTAATGCTCATGTTTGATTTCGTTACTGTTTGAGCCTAGGTACATATAATTGAGGTTATAAAAATATGATTCAGAGCCTTAGCATTACATTATTAGGTAGCCAAGTAAAAATGTGGCAACATATCAAACAATGGGAAAAAGTTCAATTCTGCAATCAAGAATAAGCATGGGCAAACTGACCTACAAACGCCATAAATCATTGACGAATACCGCAACTCTATCGTTCATAAAAACATTTGAAAACTTATCATTCATATTATTCTATAAATTGGTAAACAACTTGACTGGATCGCGATACTTATCGTCCGAAAATAATAAATTTAAAAACAATCATGGTATTTATAAAAAAAAAACAATTACCACATTAAAAAATAATAAAAAAAAAAACTTATCAATATATTACACAAAATATTCGATGCCGTGTGTGAATGACTGAAATAAAACTTAGGACATTGTCACACGGAATGTAAGAACAAAACTCATTTAAAATCAATAGCAACCTGCACACAATACCCCATGTTTGTTGGTAATATGTACATCAAATTCAAGTAAATATTGCACAGAGTGGTAAAGAAATAACGCGGTAAAAAACATGACAAAAAAAATCATTAAAGACAAAAATACAAAAATAGTTTGAACCTAACACTTCATTTTTGTTACTACTCTGTGAAATCTCGAATAAAGTTTCTTCAACAGTCATTGTGCACAAGAGTATTAAAGTTAACACATAAACATTAAAACATCGACGACGGACAACAAATATCGCGCCAAAAAAAAAACTTAAAACAAAAACAAACTTACATACATACTCAGGTATCATAGTCTTCGTCTATCTGTAGGTTGCCAGAATTTAAACTGTCTATATCAACTGGATGCGCCAGCACAGGCTTAATTTCAATCTTTTTCACTTCGTGTCTAATCGTTTTTGAGTTCTGCCTATGAATTTGTCGTAACGAATTCTCTTTTTTGGGTACGCTCACATTAATTGCTGCTGTATCTAGCAATTTTATTTCTGGGTTTGCTAAATTTTTTGAAAAATCTATATTTAGGATTGGTGTTATTGGTGTGACAGGCGTCCTAGGTGCTACTATTGGTTTATCTAAGATGGCTTGTTTTGGCACCATTTCAATTTTAAGGGGTTCAGGCGTGTAGCTAGTTGAAGGTTGCGGACTTGCGTACGTAGGGTTGAGCTTAATGACACTTCTATGTTGCACTTCATCGGTTAGTAACGTTTCTTGGTAAAAATTCGCGGTAACAACCGGTTTTTCTTCTGTGGACTTCTTTGATAGATCTATGGCAGTGTCTAATGAGGTTGACGTTACGGTTTCTGTTCGTGCTAGTTTGTGGGATATTTCAGTTTCAGTGGAGAGCGCCCTTTTAATTGGGTCCCGAGGAGGTTGTAATGGTACTACTTTGACGTCACAACTGCTGGAACTGTTTGAGTCTTCCCTTGCTATCCTTCGCGGTGGGACGGTCATGTCTGTAATACTGTGAAAAGGATTGATGGTTAACAATAGACAGTACATGAGACTACAACATAACTAGCGAAATGAAGGTGTACAAAACATCTCTAACTAACCCATCAGGGAATCTAGGCGTGATGTTTTGTTACGCTAAGATAGCGGTGAATTACTACTAAGGTACTATTCCATGGAAACCTTGTCGTCAATAAACAACGAGAAGGGCCCTCTTTTGTTTTGACCAATCAGACTTTCTAATTTCACACAGTGGTAAAATACGCTAATAGCTATATTCCATGACACCCTTTCTTAGTTCAGCATTGGTAAAGATCATACTGTTTTGTATATGATAGCCAGATTCTTGAGGAATAGCATAAGCTTTATAACATCACGCCACGACCCGCGGGAGCAGAGCAATAACCAAATACGTAACCTAACGCGGGTGAAAAAACCCACAAGTTAGAATTAATATGAAATGATTACCTAGAAGAGTTCGGCGAACTTTCAGCGCTCATCAATTCTTTCTCTTCCGCTGCCGATACATCTGGGATATTCTTTACCTGAAAATGATGAAATATATATTTTTAGTTAATATTTTATATTACATAATTATAATAATCTTTCAAATATCTTAGGGATTAGAGGATAACGTTTTAAGTTTTTCAGTAATATTTATTGCAATGGGCTTAGAAATTAATGATTTCCATTTATTTATTTATTATTTAATTATGTTGCCTATACGATCAGATACGGTATGATCTGAGTATTGTGTTGCTTTTTTAATTAGTCGGCTAAATACTAATCTCATTCAGTTAAAAAAAAAGACGTAAAAGTATTGTTTTAAACTATTTAAAGAATAAATAATAGGTGTCGAAACATTAAAAAAAAATTGTTTACCCCGACATTCCACAGGTGCAATGAAACGTAGTTTTTTTTACATTTTCGTATAAATATACCTGACCTTTAAAAACTATTCTTTCATACAAAATCTTATCGAAAAACGACAAAAAAATTGAGCCACGTCGGTCGAGCCGATATCGGTCGGTCGGTCGGATTGAATACCGATTCAAGATATTCTTTCATACATCCGGCCATTGATTTCTCTAAAGAAGGAATTTGAGGGATTCGGTAAAACGTGTACAATTGTTTGCATATTAAAACTCCGAGGGGTTCAATGTTTTCAAAGGGTTTATCAACTTGCCAAAGTAGGGTCGAAATAATTAAAAAAATATACGCCACGTTAATTTTGTTATTTTTTTTAAAGAATTGAGTGGGATTCGCAAACACGTGTACTTATTGTAAACGGAATATAATTGCGAGGGGTTCAAACAATAAGATATTGAAACAAAAAAACTCAGTTAGTAATTTCACAAAGTACAAATTTTTATTTTGTACGGTCTCTGTTTTGACAAGAATTCTTTCAAAACCCTTTGGCTTTTTACATAATGTACCTTAGTACCTACGCTACCTCTGCTTACCACGAATTTCGAAACACGTCAGGTCACGCTTTAAGTTGCTGAGCAGCAAATGAAATTATGAAAGATTGTGTTTCGATATGTTTATCAAACATTTCCCTAATTTCAATAAACTGGTTGCAAAATTTTCGATAAATGCATCATCAATAGGCTAGTTGACACCGCCAATCAATTGACGGACTTTTTTGACGTGAAAACGCGATTTTTGCGAGTTTTTCTATGGCAATATCGAACTGTGACGTCACTTATTTGGAAACTCAATTGACTAAATATTTAATAATTTCAAAGCCAAAAAAATCTAATTTTAAAGTAAAATGAAAATTAATCGGCTGTTGGAAGACAAAAATCTACAAAAAAACCACCAACTTACCAGATCTCTCAGGAAGTCAAACTTGGACTCAGCCAGGATGCATTGCTTGACGTGAGAAGGGCTGAGGGTCTTCGCGTTCCTTGCCATCGTCACCTGCATCGCTTTGCTGAGGAGCGACTCCACAAAGAGTTCCAGGGTGCGAGGTGTTGACGATAATAATACTGAGTTAAGGAGTTTGAAGACGATTGAATATGGTAAGGGAAAGTTAAGATATCCCAGTGGATCAGGTACGTCTAGATGCAAGTACATATTCAATACTACCCGTTCACTTCGAGTTGGCCGTCGTGCGTGACAGATGTCATAGGCACACAAAAGTAACGTTGACAAAAAAATAAATTTTAGGTGTATACTGTTAACATTTTGTAAATCAAATTATAAAGTTTTGTGTGTGCTTAGTATTGGTTATAAAATCAACACGCGATATGTCTTCTTTCATACCTAATTTTATTTTTACTTTTTGATAGAATCTAACTAAAAATAGATTATTATTGTCAGATTTGCAAACGCGTCCTTAGCAAATAACAAAATTTTTAACAGAAACAATAATAAGAGATTCACAAAAAAAAACACGTAAATAAAAATATGAATTTGCTATCCATACTTAGCGGGTCTGACTTGAGGCGTAGGGCGGGCAGGAAGTAACGGCCAACTCGAAGTGAACGCCCAATACGTACTTTCTAAGTTTGTCTTGGATTGACAACGTCACGGAAAACGTCGTGAGAAAACCTGGACATAATATTTAATAGCATGGCGATCCTCGCTCTGTGGGAAAAGGATTTTGACCTGCAGTGGGCCAATAATAGGTTAGTAATTACTAATAAGAGAGAAATTAGTGAATTCTTCGTCTACATAGAGTTTTTTTCCCACTACAAGGCAAACGTAACGACAATTTTATCCGCTGCGGAAGAATGGAACTCATCTTGTAAATAATTAGGAAAAATGTGATGCGCGTGTCGAAAGCTAAGATACGTCTTCAATGGGCTGATGGTGGATAAAATTGTTTTTACACGTCCTTGGAGACTATGGCACCTCGGCTAAGGCCACTGATCGTGGCCGTCTAGTGCGCGAGGTGCCATAAGGGGAATTTCACTAAAATTGTATAGCGGTTTTTTGAATTTTGGACAGTTTGTTCCATTTAAAAACTGTCAAACGTGAACTGTATTCCACGGATAAAATCCTAACTAATATTATAAATGCGAAAGTAAGTTTGTTTGTTTGTTTGTTACCATTTTACGCCTAAGCCACTGAACCGATCATCCTGAAATTTTGCATATACGTTGCCAGGTGTACAGGAACAAACATAGGGTACCTTTCATCCCGAAAAAAAGTATTGTTCCCGAGAGAAATCACAATAACTTTCCTATGATGATAGATGGCGCCACATGTCTTTCGAATTATGATCGAATTTTAAACTTAATTTGCGAGCGAAGCCGCGGGCGAAAGGTAGTACTAGAATAAAACTTTGATAAATTCATCTTTAATGATTTTCATTACTTTTTTAAATAATCTTTGATATTAATTTTTCTTGACATGTTAAGGTGAAAAGTCACTCAACGAGTTTGCTATCTTATAATGTGGTGCGCTCAAAGGCTTTTAAGTACCTAAGTATAGTGGGTATTTCCATGGGTGGCATAGCTGGGCTATTTCCATGGGCGTGCCATTATCAATATTATTACTCGTGGGAGACCATTCGAGTGCAATTGTTGCAAATGACAAGTGTCACTTACTTACACGTAATATGAAACTAGTCAGCGTAATTTCATGAATGTTATTTCCATTAAAGTTAATGGTTACGGAGAAACCCAGTAGTATCACAATTTACAGTAAGTGTGGGTTTTTCCGATCACATCTTGTATCTAAGTTGTTTACGAGATCAATTTTGAATACATTTATGTACATTAAATGTTTTGGAGATTGAATATTTGGACTTGTAAGTTTACTTTCTCCGAAGCAGCGTCTTAAGGGGACGTCACCGGTAGCTCGCTCCATACAAGTATGGTCTAGTCATATTTTGGTCAATAAGAAATTAAACTTCATAAAATTTTTACATTCACTAAACAAAAGGATTGAATGGCGGTGCGCGATTCAAATACACCCAATACTAACACGATGCAAGGGCCAGCGCAAACAGACCAGCAAAAAGCTCAGTTTTCATTTATTATTCGATTAGCTCTTGCTCGCCATTTCTTCCACGTGAAAGTCGGTTATCGCGGATGCAGACGGAGTCGCGGATTAAAAAGTAACTTATATGTCCTTTCCTGGGGTGCAAGCTTATTCAATTTTATCAAAATCGGTTCAGTAGTTTAGCAGTGAAAGCGTAACAAACAAATAAAATAAATAAATGGACTTTCGCAGTTACAATAATTAAGTATGAATGTGATGAATAAAAACAAATCACAAATCGAGTTAAAAATTATATGAATTCCACGCGGCATTTATTATTACATTTTCGACTAAATTTCTGTTGTTTTATGGTTCCATATCAATTATCCAATGAAACCTGATCGAACTGCAGCTCCGTCTGTGGTGGCAGCAAAGTAGCGTTTTATTTAATAAATCTGACACACAAAACATTTTATCATTTTCAGCCAGTGTCGTTTGAAGGACATGGAGCTGTTTAAAAATAGTGTTTAATATGCATTTTTTCGGTCAACTATAGGTACGTTCAATAGTCTAAAAATAATGCGAATACAACTTCAAATATACAATTAGTTGCGAAAAACAACGAGAACGAACAAAGGATTATATTTTTAGAAACCGCACGTAATGTCTAACTTCAGAAAGTGACCCGAGACGTCCTGGCTGGGTACGAAAGATTCCCAGGTGTGGTATTGGGATGTCCAAAATTATTACCTCTAGCAACTAACTTCAACTTTCTGACTATCTGACCATGACTCCTTAACAATTCAAAAGTGCCCGTAAATGTTCTAATTGAAATAAATGCTTTGACTTTGAGCCCGGAGTCTGAAAATGTGCTTAGATATTGGCTTATCATAGGATTTGAAACATATTTGACGCGATGAAGATGTGAAGGTGGCCATCTCTTGAGGAACAGGTTACCCGTTGGTCTCGTGATCGAAAACTTGACTGCTGAGCGTGGGATCTTGGATTGTCAGGAAGGGCAGAGTGTCAATGGGATTTTCTACTAGGGAGTTCTAAATGGAGTTTGGAAGTTAATGGTTTAACACCCAAAGTACCTCGGAAAGCACGTGAAGCCGTTGGTCCTGCACCTGGTCTCTCGTGTTCGTGTCGGATTGCCATCCCATCGGACTATGGGGAGTGAGGGGAAGAGAGGTGTACTCCGCACTTGTGTTTGCGCACGCACTTTTGCACTATAATGTCTCCTGCGTACTTGCTAGTCTCCATTGAGACTGGTCGCGGTGATTGAAAATTGGTCAGAAGAATATTTTTGCTACCCGTAAAATAAGGATAACATAACACCCCTCTGTCCAGCTCCTCGAAAAAAAAACGTCAACAAAATAGTTTTGCAAGCAGCTTCATCTCAGAAACAAAATGAGCACAACAAAGACATTGTTGGCGCAGCAATTGAACGTTTGCTTCCTGCGGTATGCGCACGCGTTGACTGATTGAATACATAGCTACATCAAGACTAGTGTTTGAATCCAGGTGGAGATACAGACGATTCCATTTTGGCTTGTAAATGTGATGCAGTTCCTCAAACAACGGGACAGCTGCTATCGTGAATGCGTGCCATGATGCCTGCACTCTTCTGAAATTGAGGACCAGCTTAAAAGACAGATATTGATACGCTAAAAGGAGGATGCTGTAACAAAAGTTTTCTCTAAAAAAACCATTTGAGTTATTATATCTCGATAATCCCGAGAAAAGCTTCGAAGCACGTCTTCGAGTCGAGATGATTTTTGACAATCAGTTATTGAGTCACAGTTTTTGGTAGATTTTTTTAAGAAGGTATGACTGAGTCTATCTTCCAGGACTCTGCCACCTTCCTCGATAACACTTTCCAAAAGTTATTAGACTCCCTGGAGTAGACTACTCCGAAACCGCAAAGGTACAGCTAGAGCTAAAGCCAAAAAAATATCATGAATCCTACCACAACAACGAAAGACCTTCCTCTCCACAAAGAAACGGTAACATGATACCATTTTGAACTGTATTCACTTTGTATATCAAGTATAATAGTAGTCCTATTCTGGTCCATATGACTAATTCTATCATCCGTATACGACTGTCTGTTGACGTCATGACTTATTGCCAGCGAAGATTGCTGTTCAGATTGAGTACCTTTTTATATTATCTACTCGTTTGATTTATGGCAATGTTATACATATTGACTTTGAAAATGTAATTCGGTAATTTTACGGAATGTTAATAAATATTAATTAAATACCAGTCTATTATTGTCCAAAGGCAGCAAGCAAGCAGCATTGATTACCATGCTTGCTTAACGCGGATTGGTGATTTCAAAATATTAATTACCTATAATTCCAGGATTCCTCACAATGATTTTCTTCACCGGTGTCAGTGATGTCCAAGATAGACTTAGAAACAAATGTAAAGAGTCAAAGTGATACATGCCCGTGCCCGGTTGAGAACCCACAACCTTTGGCATAAGAGGCGAGCGCCTTTACCTCTTTACTAAGACTCTCAAAAAGTTGAACTTCAAAGAGAATGTGGTATTCCAACTTTCTGAATAGACGCAAAAACAAATGAATGTGAATATTAGCAATCGAAAAGGTATTGACTGAAATTGATCAAGGTTGGCTAAATACAATCATTGCAACACATTTATGCAAGAACCTTTTTTTTTTCTTTGTCTAAGGCAGTACAGCTTGTCACAGCTTCAGCTTCGCATTTTGGTCCAGAAGACATGATATGTCGAATGGTAGCTTCTTTTTTAAGTGGTAAAAATTTTCAATTGACTGTCAGACTTTTACTGACTAAAAACAACCCTGTTCCTTCTGTTGCCCTTTACGTTCCGGGATCACGGTATCCTGTTAAGACGTCCCGCAACTCTGGCGTCGAACGGTAGCTTGATTTAAAAATATACATCAGACATCGAAATGCATACACGTACTTAATGCAGTCGACTTCCTTTTTGCGGTGATGTCACAGTGTATCCTTTATAGGATATGCGCTGAGATCAGTCACAGATAACTTAGGGACAAGGTTACTGATTCATTATTCAAGGACTCTTAAACTCACTAACGACTAGCGATAGGTAGGCACGTTGGAGTGCACATTTTGAGCAACTAGCTATCAAAGCTGATCGCCTAACTTCTTCCCGGACTCCGAAATTGAGCCACCGTACATTAAGTTATATGGATTAAGTCATCGTTATTTTTTTATGGATAGGAAATATGACTGAAATATGACGGTGACTCTTTCGAACAATCCGCAACCCGGCAGGTAGGTGAAGAACTAATAAAACGTCAAAAGAGTCACAGTAAAAAAAAAAAGTTTTCATGCAGTGTTGAAGGCCATCGTTTTGGTGTTGCCGTTGTTCCATATTTAAACGGCCAAATTTTTCACGGCCCTCCAAAAATTTGAAATAGAACCTTTAAAAAATAACAGTATACTTTGATGTAAAAATCCCGGAGCGAATTACAAGTGTATGAACTACTATTGAATGACGTGACTCGACGTTATTCTAGTAATTAGGTCGAGTGCGGTTACTGAGCATAGGTTCTCGTAGGACATCTCCCCACCCCATTCATGAATATGTCGCGCGCTTAAGTGGCTGAGTTAAACAAAACACATCTTCTCGAAATCGGGAGAATACAACGACCAAACATAGAGAAATTTTCTCGCGATTAACAAGATAGCTAATAAAAGAACCAGACCAAGATGGCCTAAAATATCTAAGATTCTGGATCAATACCTGCAGTCTAGACAGATAAGAATAGGTTCCTAACTCCAACACTAACATGTCGATTTTAGCTCCATTTCAGGAAACGAATTTTGTCTACCCAGTAAATTAGACTTTGTTTCCTTCACGTAGTAGCGTTTTTAAAAAGGCAATGAAGGAGAGCACAAAAAATACTTAAGACCATTCATTTATCCTGTTATTCATGCTAATCCTACTAAAATTTTATGAGTGAAAGTTTGTAAAAATGTTTGGAAGTTTGTTATTCAATCACGCGTAAACCATTGAACAGATTTGGATGAAAATTGGCTCATAGATAAACCATTTCCTGGAACTCACCGGTAGCGGTATTCTTTGAGAAAATAGTTCAACTTACTTTACGGACTGCTTTGCTGACTGCCTCGTTGGTCTAGTGGTCGCGAACGCGACTGCTGTGCATGAGGTCTTGGGTTCGATTCCCAGGTCGGGCAAGGTGTTATTGGGTTTTTCCATCAGGAATTTCTCAGTAGCAGCCTCGGAGTCTGGATTTGTGCCCGGTTGATGGCAATAGGCTCGCCCCCTATTACATGGGACTAAAAAACATAACTGGCGACATGTGGGTGTACCAATGGGTACCTACACCTCTGCCTAACCCTTCGGGGATTACAGGCGTGATGTTATGTTATGTTTATGTTACTTTACGGAAAGTAGCTTAAACGCGGGCGCAGCCGCGGGCAGAAGCTAGTACTTATTATAAAGGCAAAAGTAACTCTGTCTGTCTGTCTATTACGCTTTCACGACTAAACCACTGAACAGATTTTAATAATATTTGGTACGGAGTAAGTTTATATCCCAAGAATGGATTAAAGCTATTTTTTGTTCCGCCACTTCGTCTGCGTCCGCGATAACCGACATTACGCAGACGAAGTCGCGAGCAAAAGCTAGTAATTCTATATTTAAATGAAACCGTAAGTTATCGTCATGAGATGCATTAACGGAAATGATGATAAATACAAATTCGGGTTGGTAGGTACACACGTTTAGTTTAAAAATAACAAATGATAACATGATAAGTAATAATAAAAAACGAAAACAGTACAAAGGTTAAAGTGCGCACTGGCAAGCGAGAAGAGCCATATTCTGATTCAGAAACTTTCAACTTTTGTTTTTATTTTTAGCTTCTGCTTTTTGTTTTTGATTGCCTCGTTGGTTTAGTGGTCGCAAAGCGCGACTGCTGAGCATGAGGTCTTGGGTTCGATTCCCAGGTCGGGCAAAGTGTTATTGGGTGTTTCCATCAGGAATTTCTCAGTAGCAGCCTCTACTATAAATACTGTGAATTTTTATAAATTTTAAAAAACCTAATCTAAATAACTTTATATTTAGGTACAGTCAACAAAAGAGATAGGTATGCAGGGTCGACAGATAAACAAAGTATTATGTATTTGATATCTAAAAAATCTCAAATCTCAACCGATTTACTTTATAACTGCGACTTTACTGACGCCGTATTTCTGACATCCCGTTTCTGTTAAAATATAAATGGTCAAATTAGTAATCATGGAGTTTTATCATTTTGCGCGGTATCCTAATTATAAATTATAACCTGAGTTACTCCTTATGTTAGTACATATTTTAATCAATGAAATTATAGCATGTGCCTATTTTGAGAGAATTTTCTGATTGCATATATGTGGCTTATCTTGGCTTATCTAAACCTTACCTACTGCTTAACTAAAAATAAATCTAACAACAATGATTGGTTTTAGACCGTTGATATACTGTGCATGTGCATGTTATCAAGATCTGAAATGGTGCCGAAACTAAAATTCCTACATTGCTTAGATATTTTTGGGACAAGTCCACCACACTCTTCTCAGACTACGCAACTCTTGAAAGCCAGAAACAACAGTGTTGATCACCAGATAAGCGCCGAGGCGATGAAGCTGGAAAAGTCCCGGGAACACGATTCAACTGCCATAAAGCGCAATTACACTTGGTTCGAATTCGATTACCTGTGAAATTCGGGCAAACGATCAAGTGTAAATGAACGAGGTCGAGTCTCAACGAAATTAATCTGAAGAGAACAGCAGAAGAGTAAGAAAAAATGTAATTTCCACTTCCCTCTAAACAAGCAGGAGACAGAACAGAACTCGGCCAATAGGCGCAAAGGGATGTTTGCAATAAGCCAAAGCCCAGATTGCCAAGTACCACAGAATGTAATTAATATGAATTAATTAATCCTTAATATGAGCCGTTACATTTTAGTCCAGCAAAACCACCTGATAGCACAGATATTAGTTCTAGTTTCTACAAGGTACGCGAAGTCTACAACTCCGGATGTTACCTGTAAAATACCTAACATAATATTGTGTTCTTTAGCAGAACAAAGAATACACTCCCATAAGCTGTGATGAGCAGATTGTTCATATTCACAGTCAGATGCATTAACATATGTCTTTCCATTTGGGGCTAATCAAATAGACAGCAGACTTAATAATAGTAATTAAGGTAAATAATTAACACCCAGCAGACTGCTACTATTTACACAAATGTTGGTAATTGAATTAATTCAATTGCTACTAAAAAAAACAAATATTAAGCAGTACTAACAGCTACTGAATTGTAAATTGGCTTGAAAGACTAGTTTATTTATATTTAAGGTACAGTTGCCAGCACAGACTATACCTTTTCGTTGTAAAATCACTCCTAATACAATGGCATAAGATGCCATAGTGATTAACTTAACGCTGTCATTTGTACATTGTCCAAAATCTGTGCATTATGTAAATAATGAAAATAATACTAGCCTATTATTGTCCCGCTGCAAGGCAAACTCACTTCTCATTTTCAGAAGTCTCAATAACCACTTTGCTTGCTCTAGGGAAATAAGTGATTTCAGACTTAATTATAAGTAAAGGTTTCCTTTCAATCATGTCCAAGAAACTATAGAACTCAAACATAACTCTTCAAGAATGAAAGGTCACAGGGTGGCTCTTCACCATTCTGCGTCTTTCATTTTTTGTATCCCTATGAAAGATATGTTAGAATATCATGTTCATAAATAATGCTAGCCTATTACTGTCCTACTACATGGCAAAGGCCTCTTCTCACACAGAGAAGGCACGAGTGTTGATCACCACACTTGCTCAGAGCATATTGGCAATTTCAAACTTTTATTAACAAAAAGTCCAGGCTTCCACATTTCTCCACCAATGTCAATGATGTCCGGGATAAACTTAGAAAGTACAAATTAATTTATAAAGTCACATTGGTGCTTGCCTGATATTGAACCAAGGCCATCACAGCATTATGCTTATGTGTGCCAATAACTTGTATGTCAGGTGCAAATTGTAAGTATAAGTTGATTTTTTATTAATAAATAAATAAATATCTAGTTAGTAAATCGGTTGCTGGCTGGTTTATCCAGGGTATACCTGTATACCACATGTACAGATAAACAAACTATTAGGTATGCAGTTAGCTAACTTACCCCTACTTTTAAACTTTTTTGTAAGTCGACGATCTGATATTTATTATTATAATGCCTTAAGCTCATAAAGTCAAAAAGACTACTTCGCACAGGTGATTAAATTATATATTGGCAGTGTAGTAGAACATGATAATAAGTAAACCAATTTTTTGTTTATGTTATGAAATTTGACATTTCACAATTTTAAGCCATTTGTTGTTTTATATTTTCTGTTTTAAATAAGATTGTCGTTTATGTGGGCCTGTGTTAGAGGGATTTAGCACAAGTTATCAACTATTTTTTACTTAACAACAACAGCAAAACATACAGCTATAATAAAACAAACAAACGTAAATTAAAACAAGTTTGTGATTATATAAACCCCCAAAAAGGTTACCTTCAGGTTTTTGTGTTTTTAAATAACGCATCAATTATCATCTCAGTGGTTATTATTCTACCGTATGGAGCAATTAAAAGCCTAAATTAATAAATGTATGTTCCAACAATGTAAATACCTATACGTGTTTTTAAACGACTCGAAACAATCGTATTAGAGTTCCATTTAAAAAGGATATAGATTATGATTGGCACAGCTTGGGCCACTTTCCCCACTTCCTCATCAGTCTGCATAATCTTCTTGATTCGCCCCTACAAACAAACAATGTCATGATATCACCAATCTCTCAAATTATTGACGAAAACAAAACCAATTTTCTCTTTGTTGTGGTTGTTTTATAACTATTTTCTACTTACGGCAGGAAACCTTGCATTGTATTTTCTCTTCTTGGAGGGCATTGTGATAATCCGTTCACTTTAACACCAATTAAATGATAAAATTAGCTCACTTCACCATCAGAATGTTAACACTTCTCGCGCATTTTTGAGGTTATTAAAGGGGGACGTTCGCAGCCCACTTCATTTATATACGAATCTGACAGTTTCTCCACCATTTTTTATGGTCAATTTTATGATTATCCACGTAATCTACTAAAGTGATGGGTAAATTATGGGCTTTGTAACGGCATCATTATAAATCTAGTTTAATTAAATAAAAGGCTGTTGAAAGGAGAGATATTTAAAAAAAAAAATGAATTAAATTCGCTCACTTGGCTGAATGAGTCTATACTTGGCTATGTTTGTTATTTATTATTTTAAAAACTTTTATAATTTCGTTTTGAAACCAATTTCATTTACAGTTTTCATAATTTTGCTGGTTGCTTTTATTACAACCTAAAATATTATAATTGTAATATTATAATATTCCTTACTTTCGAAGAAAGTAATATAAAGACTGCAAGGACAAGCAAGTAAACGATTGCACCTTTTCATTTTCTATCACCAACTGTTCTGATAAGTTTCTAAACGAAATCCTCATTACAACAAAAGTCATCAAAGAAAATGGCGTCGTTGTCGAGGTGAGTCGTGTTGATTTCTATTTAATTTTACTTTATGTATTCCATACCAAAAATGAACGATAAATCAACATTAAATACAAAACAACCATCAACATTTTATTAAAATAGTTACAATGACATACGCTGCCCCCAACATAACACGAACGTGTTGATAAAATTTGTTGTCCTTGTTTACAGTATTACTGCATCAAATCAAAATTTCGTAATAACAGCGAACTAATTAAACTTAATCGCTTTCTATGGCAGTTTCTATACAGTCCACAACTTTCCTTACAATATTTATATGAAAGATAACCTAAACAAAATTGTAATCAAAATCTCGTTTTGTTTTTTTTTTTCATGTCCTTTTCTGTTTTCAGCCTTTTACCGGCGCCCACACAGCAGGTGTGGGACCGCGATGATGAAAGAAAAGCGAAGCGCGTCGGAAGTGCCTTGGTGGTATCACAAACCAGTGTACCCCCTTATGGACAGAGGAAAGGGTGGATACCACGAGCTGAAGAAGACTTTGGAGGTCAGATATTATCACTTATCATGTAGATAATGTAATGAGATTATTCTGAACTTAATTCAGGCGAAAATTACCAAGAAGAGAATTACTATATAAATCTAGAGCTTTTCATAATCATAAAATTACTTACACTGAGTTTTTCATGTATCTTGACTGCATTATGTGTCTCTAAATGTATTCAAGGCATGAACAATATATATGACAATATCTTAAGATATTATACCAGCCTATTATTGTCCCAATGCATGGCAAAAGCCTCTATTCTCATACAGAGAAGGTGCAACCATATCATCAAAGTTGTTGGAGATGAATTTGCATTTATTTCGAACTTGTACTCCTTGTAAGTCAAGATTTTCCTACAATGTTTTCCTTCACCAATGTCCATGATAAAATATGAAGTATTGGTACTACCCTGGTACCTACAACCTTATACATGAGATGCATGTACTGGGCCCTTGCAACATCTTAAAATCTAGAATCTATTTCTACACTGTTTTCATATCTCACACAACTTAGCAAGGATGCTGCAAGAATTGAAGATGTTTAGATTAAAAAAACCAGTTTCTTATGTGTCTTAATAATCTTTTCCTATAATTTTGTCTTGACTGCCTCGTTGGTCTAGTGGTCGCAAAGTGCGACTGCTGAGCATGAAGTCTTGGGTTCTTGAATTCCTAGCTTGGGCAAAGTGTTATTGGGTTTTTCCATCAGGAATTTCTCAGTAGCAGCCTCAGAGTCTGGGTTTGTGCCTGGATGATGGCAAAAGGCTCGCCCCCTATTATGTGGGACTTAAACCTAACTGGCCACATGTGGGTGCACCTCTGCATAAGCTTTTGGGGATTACAGGCGTGATGTTAAGTAATTTTGTTTTGTATATAAATAAAAAAAATTGTACATGTTTTTCAGATGGAGGTGCCTTTCCAGAGATCCATGTGGCCCAGTACCCACTGGGCATGGGTGCAAGAGGCAAGGAGAGCACTTCTAATGCCTTAGCAGTTCAACTAGATGAGTCTGGCCGAGTTAAATATTCTGCTATCGCTAGACAGGGACATAGTGCTGATAAGGTAAATAATGTTGAAACTTTACAATGTTTATTGCCTAACATTGAGTAAAACAGAAAGTTTTACTTGTTGTCAATTCAACAAATAGAAGAATGATCTGTTTTTTTTTGGTTACAACAAACATGTTTATGTTTAACCCATTGACTGAGGGAAAACACACACATTTTGTTTCTACTAAAAATCGCAAGTGCGGCGCACACACAACCGTATGTGTTCCGCCAAACCCACGAACTGTGTAGCCAGCCGCACTGCGAGCTTGGCGTAGCGAATTTTCGCCAGCAATCAATGGGTTAAGGACTGTTGATATGACTCTCTAACCATTTTATGTCTCCATACCCTTAAAACTGGATGGCAATTCCTTGGTAGCAGGGTTGATGATAGCATTCCCTTGGGCACACCCTTATGGGGGTTCATTTTTCGACTCGGTGTCAAAAGTTGTTTACACTTGAGATTTCTTAATTATTAAGCACAACATAAAAAGAAATTGTGCTATAGATATAATCAAGATTAGCTGAAATACTGAAAAGCAGTGTATCATATTATTTTGTATCTTTTTAGAGACAAAAATGTCAAAGTAGTCAATCTAATTTTTTATTGACTGTACCTACTAATATAGTTTCTAAGAAACACAAGCGAGAGGCGCAATTTAATTACTCAGTCTTTACCCAAAAAATAATGTTTCATTCCATTTGTTTACAGATAATATACTCCAAACTAACAGACTTACTACCAGCAGAAGTTCTGGCAGAAGATGACCCAACTCTTGCTAAGCCTGATGATGAAGACATTCAGGATATCACAGAGAAGACAAAGCAGGCACTAGAGAAGCTGACAAATGCTAAGATTTCTGCTGCCATGCCTGTGAAAGCTGCTCCCAAAGCTGTGAGTTGAAGTTGTATGATTATGAATTGTAGTTGGAATAATTCTAGAATATAGATATTATTAATGGACATGTCCTAAACTGCTGTAATGTATCCATGCTTGGGAGAGGCCTAAGTGCTATTTCAATTTATGTATTTGGTGACTGCTGCAGTACTTAAATAGTTTGGTGACACGCGGTGTTTGTCAACCTGCCGTCTTGCGTATGGGTCAGATATTGCATGGTTCCCTCAATGTGTCAACTGTATGGAATGAGACAGCCATGACCTGTTTGCTACTCACAGTGCTCCAGCCTCACTGCAGTCTGACACAAAACCTATTGATTGAAAGAGCCCTAAGTTCAGTAGTTATTTTGGCTAAAAAGATAATTATGATCAAGTCAACCACTCATTAAATCAGTATGTTGATATTTTGACGTAATTGTGTAGAATTATGATCTCTATTAGGTTCTTTGACTATGTGAAAGTAACTTTTGAATAATAAGTGAGAACTTGGCAGAGATCTTTGTCCAGCTCAGAGACAGTGTGGACTAAAAAAAATTGTATAATAATTTATTTTTAAAGAAAACTTATAGACTAACTACAATGTTTAGGAGAATGAAGAACGTTCCCCATCCTATTTTATAAAAGGCAGGATCCTCTGGTCAGACGGGTGGTATCTAGTGGGCTACTGTGCAGTTATTGTTGGGTTTAGGTATAAATACTAATTTCGTGCAGAACTTTGATATCGCGACATACGTCAGTCTGTTGAAGTTTGCGTGTTTTTGGATATATGCCACCACAAACTTCTTAAATCATGCTCCTTGTATCCCCATATACCACCAGAATCTTCTCAAAGAGAAGAGCATATCCTTATCAATCGCGCTGATAGTACCTTACTTCCGCAGGCTCCGGCACAATACATCAGATACACTCCGGCGCAACAAGGTGGGCAGTTCAACTCAGGAGCTAAGCAGAGGGTTATCAGGTTTGTGTCATATTTTTTACTTAAATTCTAGTGTCAAGAAACTAAGAATATATAAATGATATATTATTTGTTGTCAGTAATACATGAAACTGATCAGGTAGCTTTGATTGGACGTCTCATTGTACTTTATGAAAAGCACCTTAATTTAGAATGGTAAAACAATTTCCGTAAATTAGTGGAACAGAGTGCAAGTAGAATGAGTAAAATGTGTTTTTCGTAACATAAACACAGACATACAGAATTACTTTTGCAATAAAATTAAAACATAGTGTGGATGAGTATATTTATTTAATTCTCAACATCTTTTCCCCAGAATGGTAGAAGCCCAGTCGGACCCGATGGAGCCTCCTCGCTTCCAGATAAACAAGAAGATCCCCCGCGCCGCCCCCTCCCCTCCGGCGCCCGTACTGCACTCCCCGCCGCGCCGTGTGTCGGTCAAACAACAGCGCGACTGGAAAGTACCTCCCTGTGTTAGTCACTGGAAGAACGCTAAAGGTGAAAACTCCTTGATTAATTATAATGAACTAGAATAGAAAAGACATAGAGTTGAAAATTACTTGCAAGATAATGCCCGAACATTTTTCTACTCGTTCAGAGCATTTATTGTATTCAATGTGAAAGAAACATGCAAGCTATACAGGACCTAAGACATTAACACATTTTCGCAACAGAATAATGACTGCTTTTGATATTTTCGAAATGCCTTATTTAAAAAAAATATAATTGGAAATCTCTGTTTCTATGGAAAACTTAAATTCGCACGAATTTAGCTGTAGCATATTTTTTTAATGTTCTAATGTAACTTTTTAGACCTATGTATCCTACTTATGTGTAAGAAGTTTCATTAAAATCGGTTCATTAATTTCGAAAAATAATGAAAAAATATAGGCTGGTGTTATTACTATTTAACGCTTCATATACGTAAAGTTTATCTTAGACATTACTGACATCATTCCATGCCTCGGAAAGCAAGTTAAGCTGTTGGTCCCGGCTGTCATACGTGGATCTTTAACAGTCGTTATGAGTCGTCAGAAGCTTGAAAGTCTGACAACCAGTCTTACCTAGGGGTATCGTATTACCCAGTTACTGGGTTGTGGAGGTCAGATAGGCAGTCGCTCCATGTTAAATAATGGTATTCAGCTGCGTCCGGTTAGACTGGAAGCCGACCCCAACATAGTTGGGAAAAGGCTAGGCAGATGATGAACGCTTCAATACGATCCAAGGGCTTAGAATATGTTTTATTCACTGCTTCCTATTTTAGGTTACACAATCCCCCTGGACAAGCGTCTAGCGGCTGACGGTCGCGGGCTCCAACAAGTGCATATAAACGAGAACTTCTCGAAACTCGCGGAAGCGCTGTATATCGCTGACAGGAAAGCGAGAGAAGCAGTGGAAGCTCGTGCGCAGCTTGAGAGGAGATTGGCACAGAGAGAGAAGGAGAAGAAGGAGGAGCATTTGAGGATGTTGGCGCAGAGAGCAAGAGATCACAGAGCGGGTGAGTTGATGTTCATAAGACTAGCTGACCCAGCGATTTTCGTACATCCATATTTTTGAATTTTCCTTCATGAAAATCTTCTTACAATAATTATAACAACAGCAAAAAAGAATGGTGAAATTGGTCTAGCCGTTCACGCGTGATGCCGTGACAGAGAGAAATATTCATTTTAAAAATACAGATAATTCTTTCTTTTACCGACTTAAAAATGGAGTTTCCATGTTCGACTGTAAATATCTTTTTATATGTATGGTCACCGATTCTCAGCCAATTGTGAACCAATTACGATACTGATTTTGGAAATTCTCTTTTTAATGGCTAATTTAGATGGAAAGGTGTGGAAATGACTGTCCATTTTTCATTGGCAATATTGTGTCAACGATATATATATATTTTATTTAATTCTAAAGATTGTAGGAGTTTTTATCCACATGCATACATACACCCTATTGTACCTTATAACTATTACAATAGTATTAAGTTATAAATTTAACTTTACTGAAGTTGTAATATTTAATATTAACTAGATGTAATCATGTAAAAGTTGGTGTGCCATAGATATGGATTTTAACAGCTTTGAAAACATGTGACTCTTCGTCTCGTATACATCAAGGTGCTGCCGGCCTTCCTTAGTTTTTAACAATCTATAAAAGCTAAAGCCTATTTTCTGAAATAGGCTACAACAGCATTTCTTCAACATCTCAATCAGATCTTTCACTCCAGGTATCAGACCGCCTGACGATGAACCAGAAACCAATGAAGTTGACGAGAGTGGCTTGACAGCTGCTGAGAGAGACAAGCTGAGGGCTGACAGACACAAAGAGAGGCAGAGGGACAGAAATCTGGCGAGAGCCGCTCCGGATAAGAGGTACGAGACCACAATTAAGTTGACAGTATAACCAATAATTTAAAGACACAACTTCTATTTAGCCGCTCATGCCCCGTCTGTCATACCGGTATAACAGAAAATACATAAAATCAATATTGTGTCTCAGTACGAGTTTTTTTAAATTATATTTTTAATTTCCAGATCGAAGCTTGTAAAGGATCGTGAACGCGATATATCGGAACAAATAGCTCTTGGCCTGCCCGCGAAGACTACGCAGGGAGGCGAGGCGATGTTCGACCAGAGACTCTTCAATAACAGTAAAGGAATGGATAGTGGTACGTTATAATTTTTATAACTTTTAAACGATAACGACGTTCATAGTGTTTATAGTGGGAGTACATAATTCAGATCATATACCAATCCAAGGTAACAATTAGCACACCAATGTTGTTTCTATCGTGCATAAAACGTGTGTTTATGCATTGTTAGCATAAGAACTTATAGCTTACCGTTTTCCTTAACTTTCAGGTTACGGTGATGACGAAGCGTACAACGTATACGACAAGCCGTGGCGTAACCAGGACAATGTGGGAGCGCACATATACAGACCTTCCAGAAACGCGGACAAAGACAACTACGGCGGAGATATTGATGCTATTGTTAATACTCGCAGGTATGTTGAACTTGAGTTCTTGTATAGTACGGCCAAAGTATCTTGTCGGTCTGAAGATAGCTGTTTGGCTGCGCAATAGATCTTAAAGTAACGAAATTGTTTACTGCGCAGCAATCGGCTTACTTCAGGGCCGCCAAGATACGTTTTTGTAGTACTTGTCGGTATTTGAGTAACTGATAACGTCAATCTCATTTTTTTTTTAAACTAACCGACCCAGCAATCTTCGTACCGCCATATTTTTATTTTCATTCTTTATGAACCTTCTCCTTACGATATCAAACACAACAAAAAAAAGTATTTGTTAAATTGGTCCAACTGTTCACGCGTGATGCCGTGATCAAGGGAATTAGGGATTAGTTTTGATTTATATAGATAAACCATTTACTTTTAGTCTTCTTAGTTGCTGAATTTCATGTTATGCGTTAAATATTGTTTAATATGACAGTATAAGAAAGGTCAAGGTTGCCGATGTGCAAGTATGATATTGTTTTGTTGTTATTTCAGATTCGTGGCAGACAAAGAGTTCGCGGGTACTTCCAGCAGCAACACTCGCGCGGGGCCTGTACAGTTTGAGAAGGACGCGCCGTCCAGTAGAGACGAACCCGTTAGTATCGTTTTAATATGAAAATTTAAATATCGGTTAAAAAACAGTTAGTTTTAACCGTGAAAACCTAATTAATTTTCAATTAACCGTAAAAATTGACTTTGAAATCAATAAAAAGTTAGTCTATTGAGTTAGATAAAAAGTATGTTAATTGACATACTTTTAAAAATTCGAATCTATTTCGTATTTTACTGTCACGAGAAGGAATCTGTATGATCATTACATATTGGACAGACATTGTACTAGCTCTCGCCCTCTCGCCCGCGATTTAATCAGCGTTAAAGTTAATTTATCATCCCACGGGAACCGTATTTTTTTTTAGGATTAATAGTATTTCAGACTGATCTATCTCTGTGCCAAATTACATCCAGGCCCGATCAGCCGTTCTGGCATGATTGAGTGACAAAGATCCATTCATCTTGCTTTTGTGTACATTTTTTTCTTTTCTTTTTATGTTATCTGCATCATTTTTGTGTGAATAAACAGTTTTTCTTTCTTTCCTTCATCCAATTTATAATAGTAATTAGATTACACTGTATCCGTTATCTAACAGCTCTATTTCCTTCGCAGTCACAATCCCGCAGCAACCAACCGGACGCAGACTTCGATCCGTTCGGTCTAGATCGGTTCTTGAGCGAAGCCAAACGTGCCGACAAGTCCGGACGGAAGCGCGACCATCACGACAGACACGACCAACACGGCAAGAAGCGGAGGGATTAACAACAGTAAGTTTAATCTTGTTGTTTCCTACGTGTTATATACTTGACATAGGCGCGACGATATTTTGTTCAACTGTAACTATCTTTTTTCAACTATCTGTCTGTGACATCGTAGCTCCGAAATGGCTGAATCGATTTTGGTTTAGATTGTTTTCTTTAAAAGGTGAATTTGTTGAGTGCTATGATTCAAGAAAACCTGTTCAGTTGTTTGTAGATTATCAGCTCTTTTGTTGATGTGATGTGACCATTTTCCATAGCACTGATACTTTGATTGTGTTGGGGGTCTTTAAATTTACTTCTTTGCTTTCTCAACTGTTTTAGTCACTTGCGTTTCATCCCTCCTTTACACAATTATGTTTATACCAAGACAAACGATCGACGATTTCGTTTTAGCTTTTTTGTCACTGATCCAAAGTTCCTCTAATATACTCATTAAAAGAGCAAGTTTACAAGGCAGAACGAACTATGCTATGGATCAAATATATTAACGCTAAAACGGTGTTTGCATGTCATATTATAATGCAGACATTTCAGATATGGCGTTTTTGTAAATATATGTGACTTGATTACACAAAAATGCCCTAAACCCATTGGAATAAAGTTGATTTTGTGTTAGCGAAATAACGCGGATATTTGCACAAATACACTAAGTGAAGTGCCAGCATTATAGTTTTTGTGTAAAATATATCGTGGGAACGAATCCGGGTTGTGTTGATATTACTTGCAAACATAGAAATACTTCTAAACTTTATACTAACAATAAGAAGCTGAAGAATTCGTTTGTTTTTATTAACTTATTAACAAATAAATTAGAGATCCGTAAAAATAAATCACATTAACGAAGTCGCGGGCAAAAGCTTCTAAAAAAATATATTTTGATAATTTATTTTTCTTTTTGTTTCAGATATGGAACGTGTATATAAGCATTAAAGCTAGTAATATTGAAATAGCAATAAGATGTTCAAAGAATGCTCTTGTTTTGTACAGAACATTCATACAATAAGTTTATATGTAATTATTTTATGATTTCTGTAATGTTTAGCTAATTAAAGATTTGGTTTTATTTACAATACTTTATTTTATTTGTTAGGCTGCCCGAGATTTGAAGGGGCCACTAAGGGCCGATGCCTGCCGGGGCTGCGGGTTGTTCGAAAGAGATACCGCGCCCCCGGAACGCAAAGGGCACAAGAAGGAACATGGATGGGTTTTAGTCAGTAAAAGTCTGACACTCCCTCCCGCCCCGCCCAGGGCGGGGGAAGTCATTTGATGATTTCCCATCGGTAAAAAAAAAAAAAAAAAAAAAAAAAAAAGGCTGCCCGAGATAAACTACTAGATCATGGCGTGCCCCTCCACATCTGGCGCGTTTTGTATATGTAGTTTATATCTACAATCGCAAAAAAATTGCAGTAAACCACTTTTCATCCTTACCTCCTCAGTAATAAGGTAGAAAAGTGGTCAACAGCCATTGTCCTCCATATTACTAGAGAGATTTATACCAAGTTTTATTTGTCCTCATTGTGGCTAAGTATTTAATACACACTTCTAAGTGTGCTTGAAAGAAAAAGTGCGAGAGATTTTCTTCGTCCTCTGAATGCTTAACTTGATATTACGAAATACGTGTTTGCTGTTTAGTAAGCATAATGTATTTTTTTAATTCTTGTAGTAGGTACTAGTAGGTACTACGGTACTAAATATAAATTTATTTTCCCTAAGGAAATCGTTGAAGTAAATATGTATTAATATAATAATATTAAATGAATAAATTTAATAGTTTAATAAATCATTATTAAAATTACTATTCAGTTATTAATACGCCAATAATTATTTATTAAATAGCTATTTATATTTATTAATAGTTGAGGCAAAAATGAAACAATCCATTTATATTTTAGACAATATTTTATTGAAGTAACAATACTCTGTAACATACATATAATGAAAAATACACGGCAAATAATACGAAAGTAGAGTTTGTACGCTGAACCTAACGCAGGAAGTGCTAAAATTTAAGCACACTAAGTGCTAGTAAGACACTTGCATTACAAAAATACGTCTACTTACACTTCAAAAAAATAACTATTAAAACAAAAAAAAAATTGTGATCCTTCTGATGGCTGAGAAAATTAATTAATTATTAATTATTATGCATTAGTGCCGCGTGCTATAACATTTTTTTTTTTACCAGCTGCTATTTTATTACCTCCAACGGAAAAACCTTGCAAATACGACTCTAAAAACGGCTGTAAATCTAAAAAGTTCGAATGATACAGTCTTAGCGATGTCATATTGGGGCAGCGAAGAGTATCGTATAGCTAGTTTATGGACCGTCTCAACAAACAATTACGTACACAGGTATATTTTAGTCAACCAGCAACTAAACATGCCGATTAAAATCGCTAATACATAAATAGAATTTAATTTAATCACAAATGCTGTAAAATGCCTTTTTTGTAAGGTTTTTCGTGGTAGGAATGTGGGTTAGCGTACAAGACCCGCGTTCCGCTCTACTTCAGCTTGATAATAGTGTTCCTCAGCTTGTCAACGTTAGCTCCTGAGAATTCTTCTACCTTCTTGCCGCTCTTCACAAAGACGAAGGTGGGCATAGAGTTAATGTTGTACTCCGTCGCGATGTCCTCGCATTCATCGACGTCGACCTGGAAACAAATAAAAATAGAAATTTTAATTCCATGATTTCAATATTGCGTGCTTTTATGACTAGATGTATGAACGTGGACGAGGCGAAAGGAGTATGTAAGGATCGTAGCAGGTGGCGTTCTGTGGTTTCTGCCTATATATGCCGTGAGTTTTGATGTAAGATTTCAATTAGGACTCGAGCTCGTTTTCACTGACACTTAGAGACACCTAAATGTAATGCTTTAATATTATTGCAATGTTGGATTAATTTGAACTCTTGACACTATGCCCAGCGTTAAAAATCTAACGGTATTACGGTGTTTGAAGCAAATTCACGGTGGCTAGATTTGGAATTATCAAAATATGGACAATTTTGTAGCACCTATGGAGAGATTTTTAATTCTATTTTCTGAAATACATCGCACCTTTTTTTTTACTCCAGACTCTAGTCTAGGTCAGAGATAACAGAGAAACTTTCAAGCGTCAGAGGGGCGTAACCTTTTCGAAGATAAATTACAGGCAGTATATTATTAAATCATTGATATTTTTATTCGATACTAAGTTTTCTTTACAGCATAAAACATAAAAATGTATGCCTGATATGATTTCATTATCTTATCAACATTAGGCCACGCGACAAGTTACGTTGCATATTTTATAATTTCACAAGATTAGAATACAATGCGTTAGTCAGGTCAGTGTTATAAAATAATGACTGTCATTTATTCCACCAGATACTATTTGCAGGAGTGACATCACAGTCAACAAAAAAAGTTCATTATGACGCATCATTGAATATCTATTACTAGAATCAGTTGGCAAAGAATCGTGCTAATACTTGTTTTTTGAAATTTCATGCTAAATATATTTCTGATGCCAAATTTTTCATTGAAGAAAATTGTGCATGCATTTCTGTTGATTCATGTAATCGTGTCACACTTGGCAACATTGCAATATCGAAATAAAAATGATGCATAGAATGAATTGTCAAAACACACAAAAAAAAAAAACAACTAAGTACCAACCACTGACTTGTATTATGGACAGGTCCTAACTATGAAAAAAACTGGCGCCTTGAGACTAGAGTTGGCAACTTTTTCTACAAGAAAAAAGTAGCTAAAGGTCGGCGAAGACAAATGAACAGTAGTTTTAGAAAACTAAACAGATGATTTATATTTCATTATAAATATATACTTTATATTTAATTTAATTTTTAATGTTTTTGTAAGATGTTGAAAACAATATTTTGCATACTTTTTTAGTTTAACAGTAAAAAGTATACCGCAATGGAAAACAGTATAATAGTCAACCTTACTTGAGGCATTAAATGTCTATCGATTAATACAAGCTTTTCATACGAATATGAACTTTATTTCAATCGATTACTGGTACTCAAAATGGCGGGAATTACCGCATTCTGACACAGAAGTTAAGGGTTTCTCATAGACAGTTATAGAGTTTAATGAACCCATATAATTACAGTTTGTATCTAAACTGTCTGAAAGAAGGGATGGGCAGGGCAGTGCCCCATCCAGCCTATTGCAATTCACTTGCGCACTCGTACTTATTGTTGAATATAATTAACATTTATTATTCATAGGTACCTATTAGTTCATGTAACTATGTATGGATGTTTGTGGGTGACCGCAGTCTTATCAGAATACATTTAAACTTAGAATATCATTATTTTGCACAAAAACCTAAATTATATGGGTTTTTTTATGACCTCATGTAGGTATTTAGCGGTCGAAAATATACTCATTATTGGTGACAGTGTCCGAATATGTGTGTGTACGAATTAAATATTTATTTACTTGCTAGTTTTTGCCCCCTACTTCGTCCGCGTGAAAAAGTAGCCTGTCTTTTCTAGTGTTAGCAACTAACTTGGGAGTTAATAAGACAACCCTTCAACCCTGGTTGGTCTCTAGAGGTCATAATTTTCACATCTTTGGAGCTTAAGAGAGAAAAGTATGAAATAATTAAATTATAGAAAGTTATTTTGTTGTTTTATATGAATTCTTACAGAATAACGTTTACAGAACTATCCAATAATATAATGTACTAGCTTCTGCACGCGACTTTGTCCGCGTCAAAGTTCTAAATTATTTTATAAAAAATATAAATTATTCTATGCGAACCGAATATTACCGTTTATGTAAGAAGATAAATAAATATTTTTCCGGGATTAAAAGTAACCTACAAGCTATTCCAGACTATAAACTATATGTGTGCCAAATTTCATCGAGATCCGTCGCGTAGTTTTTGCGTGAATGAGTAACAAACATTTATACATCCTCACAAAATTTCGGTTTATATTATTAGTAGGATAATTATAATTAACCCATTAACCGCCAAAGTCGGATTAATCCGACAAATATTTTCGTGTCCATTTCGCCAGCGTCGTATATAAACGACCAAATACACCATCACTTTTAGTTTTAATTTGTTATTTAATTATGCTGTATTCTATGAAAAATATGTTTGTATAAGGTAAATAGTTTACTGTGCCTGGCGCTAAGGGCACGAAAACTGATACGTCGCTTGGCGGTTAAAGGGTTAAATAACTCTGAAAAGGAAAACTATACATACAAATACAAAGATAAAGCTTCGGACTTTCCAATGAGTAAGTATTTTTGCAAAGCTTGGGTCTGACTCACTGTAAATCTTATTTTTATATGCTTTGGCACATACAGTTTTCATCAAAATAACAAAAGGAATATTAACAATAAAAGGTTTTTCATAAATACATACACGCATTATTTTTATATCCCCATCAAACAGTTATTTTATTACATTTAAAAAGAATAAAAAAATTAAATCGTTTTCTTTGCAATAATGACCTTTTATGTTTTATAGTCAATGGCAAATAAATACGGATAAAAAGTAGCCAATGTACTTTCTTGGAGATTCAACTTACCCCGTGCCAAATTTCATCAAAATCGGTTCAGTGGTTTAGTTGTGAAAGCGTAACAGACGGACAGAGTTACTTTCGCATTTATAATAGGTTAGCATTGATAAAAAACTTACTAATATGCTAGATTCCGCGAAGAGAAGTTCCCTCGCGATAATAATTATGTCAATTTTGACGCGGACAAACTCACGGGAAGTTAGAATAATTATATTAAGTGTATCGGTACAGTCACGAGGAAAAACAAGTACCTATAGGTATACTTAGCAAAATTCAAAAGAGATTTTTTTGTTGTAACTTTGATATAAGTCCTATTTCATAGTAGTTTTGAATTTAAAATACTGTATTCCTAAAACAAGACAATTCAATCAGTATATTCGAAGAAAATAGTTTCGCAATGACCTGATGATGATGTTTGTTTTGTGACTGCCTCGTTGGTCTAGTGGTCGCAAGCGCGACGCTGAGCATGAGGTCTTGGGTTCAATTCCCAGGTCGGGCAGAGTGTTATTGGGTTTTTCCATCAGAAATTTCTCAGTAGCAGCCTCGGAGTCTGGATTTGTGCCCGGTTGATGGCAATAGTCTCGCCCCCTATTACATGGGACTAAAAACATAACTGGCGAAATGTGGGTGTACTAATGGGTACACCTCTGCCTAACCCTTCGGGGATTACAGGCGTGATGTTATGTAGTTTCGCAATGCTGCCAAGTGTTTTTCATACTTGTTTTTGCTTGTGACTGTACATTAGTTCCGTCTATTTGCAGTACTTTAGGTTATTTTCACGCTAACTGACTTTAAAGAGTATTGTTTAAGAAAACGCGACTAAAACGGTCTAGTTGGGTAAAAACCGCGTTCCTCTCTGCATTATGACAAAATGACGTCACTGACATTCGTTGCGTAAGAATGCGCAACTGCTAAGTGACCTCATAAACCCGTAGTTCGTGATTGACCACCATAATAATACAAGTCTAGAAGGTCAACTATGGACAACACAATAGGAATAAACAAGTCTGACTCATACGAGGGTTCCGTCCGTACCACCGCCCAATAATAACAAAAAAAACGGCGAATATAACGTTTCTTGTATACCCCCTATAGTTTATTTATTTATTGTTATTGCCTCGTTGGTCTAGTGGTCGCAAGCGCGACTGTTGTGCATGAGGTCTTGGGTTCGATTCCCAGGTCGGGCAAAGTGTTATTGGGTTTTTCCATCAGGAATTTCTCAGTAGCAGCCTCGGAGTCTGGATGTGTGCCCAGTTGTTAGCAATAGGCTCGCCCCCTATTACATGGGACTAAAAACATAATTGGCGAAATGTGGGTGTACTAATGGGTACATCTGCCTAACCCTTCGGGGATTTTACAGGCGTGATGTTATGTTATAGCGGCTATAATAAACCCTTCTTTCCCCGTTCTCATCCTACCCCCGCAGACTAAATTTTGGGGGTTTTTGTGGGTTCCATTTTGAGTCACTTTCTCCACTTGACCTTCTGATCTTTATCATAATACGAATACAAGTTTAACACGACGTAGCGACGCAGGTATACATCTACGCTAATGTAAACATAGACATGTTTTATCTGATAAACAAACAGATAGTAGTACTTAGTTATATTATTAATATTAAATGGATTTACTATTTGTATTTGGATTGAAGATAGTAGTTGTACTTAGCTTCAGGTAGCTACAGACTATGAAATAATTTCGGTATTGATCCCATAGTGAAAGTTGTCGCTCATGATGAGTACAGACACCCATTTTTAGGGTTACAGTGAATTCACAGACAACCTGTACATTTTTGAAGGGTGATAAAAAATATAAAGGGACATGATTTCACTCACGAAATATCTAAAACCGCTTGATGTATAAAGGTGAGATTTGGCAGGAAGGTATTTTATTGTTAGTAGACGTCCACAAAGAACTGACTTTTCAAAATTCACTCCCTAAATGTGGGTCCAAAGTTTGCATGGAGAATTCAACTTTGACGCGGACGAAGTTGCGAGCAGAAACTAGTTATGTATACCACACAAGAACCTTGTACATGCATGGTCAATGCGGTAGACCATACGCCATTATTGATCGGCGTAATAAAATATCAGTATTTGTTTGCATTCAACCGTAACTTAGAAACAGTCAATAGTCAACTTAAACAATATTTTTTATAACTTGTCACATTAAGGCGTCATGTTTCCTGTTTATTTCATCTAACTAATGGGAAGGAAGGAAAAACAGAATCGATTTGAGTTAAATTTCTGAATGGTTAACCATTACAGCCAATTTGCATTAATAATCACTGAATTACATTTAGTGTGTGGCCATTGGGTTCGGTTCCCAGGAAAGGTAAAGTGTTATTGAGTTTTTCCATCAGAAATTTCTTAGTAGCAGCCTCGGAGTGTGGATTAGTGGCCGGCTGATGGCAATAGACTCGCCCCCTATTACATGGGGCTGGGGAAATGTGGATGTCCTAATGGGTACACTTCTACCTAACCCTTCGGGTATTACAAGCGTAAAGATATGTTTGATTTTTTCTCGATCTAAAATCTTTATTATTAAGCTAGCAGGTTTATGACATCAAATTTTTAGTGTTGTTTTTCCTTATATTACTTGCCCATCTTATAATTACAAAAACCTAGTCATAAAATATAGCTTCAACCCGCGACTTCGCCCGCGCTGCACCACCCTCGTGGGGTCTTAGCGTACCTAATGTATATAGCCTGTGCCTCATGAATCTACCTATCATATACTAAAAGATTTTTTCCAATACGACTCGCAGTTCCAGATATAGAACAAACAAACAAAAATCTTCAGCTATATTATAGGTTAGGTTAGGTTAGCTGGGCTGTTTCCGCACTTAGCCTCTTTATTGGGCCATTGTACGTATTATCAGCTATATTATATAAGCATAGATAGATAGATTCTAGGTTCGAATATTGTATGATACAGTATTCTATGTTTATTATTGTATACCGTATAGTTTCCTATTGTAAGAGTCAGATAGACTTCACAAGTTATCATATTATTTTTTAGGTTTAGACAAAATTGCCAGTCATTGTGTTGTTGCAAATTAATATCTAACATGCTACGTTTACAGTTAGATATTACATTATTAGATTCATTAGGACTGCTGAGCGTGAAGTCTTGGGTTAGATTCCCAGGTCGGGTTTGTTATTGGGTTTTTATAACAAGAATTTCTCAGAAGCATCCTGTATTTGTGCCCGTTTGATGGCTTAGGCTCGCCCCCTATTACATGGGGCTATGAAATGTGGATGTACTAATGCGTACACCTCTGCCTAAGCCTTCTGGGATCACAGGCGTCTTCTTCCTTTATCGTGTGGGCAGTAAGGTCTTACGACTCCACACCCTAGTGTCAGAGTTTCTAAACCGCCTGGAAGGCCTCTGACTTGGTTTGAGTGGAACAGTAAGTCCAGGTTTCTTCACGATGTTTTCCCTCACGAACGTCAGTGATGTCCAAGTTAAACTTTAGAAAGTACATATGAATTGAAAAAGTCACATTGGTACTTGCACGGATTTGAACCCTCATGTATGAGAGGCGGGCGCCTTAACCACTGCGCCATCACGATACACAAACATCATCATTACAGGCGTGATGTTATGTTATATCAATGAGGATTTCTCTACGAAAAAAGCTTAGGACATACATACATACATGGGGGTAGGCAGAAACTACAGAACGCCACCTGCTACGATCCTTATCCTTACATACTCCTTTCGCCTCATCTACGAGCTAAGGACATCGCAATGATAAAGTGAATATCAAAGTGAAAGGTCAAGGTTAAAATCCTCACCTTAAGGACAACGATGCCTTCAGCCATTTCTGTGGCCATCTCGTCTAGTTTGGGCCCGATCATCTTGCAGGGTCCACACCAGGTGGCCATGAAGTCGATCACCACCAGCTTCTCGCCAGCCTCGGTCAGCCTGTTCTTCAGGTCATCGGAGTCCTTGATGTGGATCGACATTTTAGCTGGAAAGAAGAAAATGAAAAGTTTTAGCAAAAAAATCATTGTTTTGTTGGAGTTGTTGAACAACAGAAAATGGCGCCTAGGGCACTCCATCATACTGGGGCCCATCGTAAATTACCTTAATACTCGTATAAAAAATGTCATGAAGGACCATGGGCACTTTTGTATGAACCCTGGGCCCAATTTTTCAACAGTGAAAAAACCCATGTCTCATAAAAGCTATGCTATCGCGATTGATATGAAATCACGAAGTAAATATAACAGCTTATTAAATGGTTTGTAGTACTGTATTTTGAATCTTAATTGGCTATTTATGCCTATCGAAAGGGGCCAGGCACGGCAGGGCCCGTTTGCCACACCCTAGATACGTCTCTGGTTGTTATGGATCCTTTGCCCAAAACGCTGTCAGTAACATATACAGGGTGTAAAAAAACATATCACATAGCCGTTAATTACGTATAATGCCCATGAAACTAAGTAACATTAAGCAAAAAATTATGGGCACCGACTTTTAGTATTAATAGTCGCAACACGCGATGTAACACACGCAAAACATAGTGTTAACAGAAAAATAATAAACCAGATTTCGTTAATATTCAATATCCTCTTCTCTGTATGAGAAGGGGAACTGTCTAACTAACACGGTTCATGTGATACAGCCTGCTGACAGACGGATAGACGGATTGGGGACTCTCTGAATAAGGTCGAGCAACTAGCTTCAACTTTCGGACTAACTGACAGATTCCTTGACAATTTAAAAGTGTCTGTTAATGGTATTATTGAAATAAATGTTTTGACTTTGTTCCCATTTTAAGAATCCTAAAAACATGAAACTTCTGGTTTAGTTATGAGTCTTTTTACAACCGTTATTTTGAATTTGAGTCACACCACACTTAAGGATTTTAACGAGGCAAACTACAGAGCCGTCAAGGTCACTACATAAATTAGGAAACTCATTAAACGACGAAAAAGAGGAGGACGTCAAGTCGACATGTATTTTTCACTTTTCTTATTGTTAATCCTCAGTTTTAAAAGCAAATTGCTATTGTTTATCTTATCGGGCGCAAGTAAAAAAATATGTAGGTACGTAAGTGAATACAATGCCGTGGAAGTATGAAAAAACGTCAAGTAATTGTAAGCCATG
Source organism: Hoplodrina ambigua (assembly GCA_949774945.1). Taxonomy (NCBI): domain Eukaryota; kingdom Metazoa; phylum Arthropoda; class Insecta; order Lepidoptera; family Noctuidae; genus Hoplodrina; species Hoplodrina ambigua. The sequence continues at coordinate 4,120,413 of OX458990.1, forward strand.
TTGCTAGTTGGACTTCTTATGTAGTTATCATTAATTATGTATTCTAATAAAAATAAGTACAAACATAATTAGGTAGGTACCTATTCATTGCACAAAAAACATGACACACTGACCATTATTGACTAAGGATTTTTTTACATACCAGAACATTTCTTAAACAGTCTATTAATAAACTCATGCATGACGTCATGACAAAATTATTAGGTACTTAAAAAATATTTCCGAATTCATAGGTAAAAAAAAAAACTATTATTTAAAATTTCACTTTTTGGCGGGAATTGAATAGAGTTGGTCCGGCTCTGTTTTTTTTTTACTATTTCTAATTTCGCATACCTAATCATAAAGTTTTCAATTCTTTATGCCTGAAAAAAGTTTTCGTACCTCTTTGATAGCACTAAATAACAAGTACAATTTAAATATTTTTAATTAGTACCTATAGAAAATTCTAGATTCAGTTAAGAATGTTCATAAACGGACAATATTTGACATATACATGATATGAACGGTAAAATCACCTTGGTTTACCTTCACGGACAAATAACGTGTTCAAACTAACATCGACATAATAATACTTCTAATTTATCTAAAGTACTACGTGTGGAAAACCATAAACAATTCCATAAACACCACAATGTTTCACCTTACTCACCGTTAGTTATTAACTCTTACAAAATAGTATCACAGTTCAAATCAGACAAGGCAGTCAAATATTATGCCTTTTTTATTCACACACGCCCTCACTTGTTCGCCTTCAAATGAATACTGACTTCCACAGACTGTAGCAAGTTAATATACAGTAGTATTTTGGCGCGTTAATTGAAGTGCTGTTTCATTCGCTGTATTGTGACATCGAGTGCAAAATGTGTTGCCGTTCCTTTCCCACTTAAACAAATTATCGTGTCTACGACAAGGACAGTGATATTAGGCGTCACGCGGTATAAATCTTTCTGTGTCATTGTTACCGACTATTTTATTGAGTACGAGCTATACGTTGTTCTTGTCAGATTGCCGTCTCAATCCAATGACGTCATTTTATTTTTTATTAATGAGTCATGAGAACCGGCCTTCGGGAAGTTGGTTCGTCATGATCGTTTTGAGAAAACATAGCTACAGAATATTTTAATATTATAATGAGTCGCTTCCCTATTTTTCCTGATAGCATAGTAGAAATGTTTTTAGGGGAACATTTAAGAGCAGATTATTTATTTGGTTTTATCTTCTCGTCAAAAGTAGTAAAGCATTATCTAGAACTGATTTTTAGCGTGCCAAATTGACCAGAAAACATTTCAGCATGTAACAGACGTCATAATATCGTAGCATATAAAATGAGAAACTACTTACCTACCTATAGAAAATAGTATATAATTACGAGTATTATGTAAATAGCATAATTATGTCATTTTCACTGCTGGTAAAATCTTCTTATCAACGAACTCCCCGAGTCGTAGGTAGATACATGGCCTAATCAGTTGATAAAAAAAAAACAAATATAATTTTAAGTTATTAAATATAAAATAGTATTAGGTTCAGTGGAGAACAACTGTCGAATTAGATAGTCAAATTCTAAGCATCGTTGGAAGACCGCTACTGGCTCCTATAGCGAATGCCGCTATGGTTTGGACAGCAAGTTATTCTCATACCCATTGGTATATCGCTACCGGCAAAGGATACCGCTTAGATTTGAATAGGCCTTGATGCGGGAAGCGTAGGAGTCGTCATTCTAGAGGTGGAAGTTTTTCGGCAGAATGATGATGACGAACAACGAGATGACTAAAATGCGTAGGTGTCATGATCTCGCTTTGTAAACAATTTTTCCCGACCTAGATTTAGATCAAAACTTCAGAAAAAAAACTAAGACCAAGAGAATTTAAGATTCATTTTTCCAAAATTCCTGAAGACACGAACAAAAATTCTTGTATAATGAAAAGACAGCTGCCCATGTAAGCGAGAGGTTTTAATAACATTAGAAAGATCAAAGAGAAAAAACAAGAAACAATGTACAAACAACAAAAGAGATAGCTATGCAGGGTCGTCAGACATAGTTAAAGTTTTCTTAGAAACCGATGGATGTTTTCAAATTAAATTTTATTGAAAAAGTAGATAATAAAAACCTGAATGGAACCTCAAAACCTTAAACCATACATGGGGGTTCAGAAATTAGAAAAACTTGGAAAATGCTGCCGTTGCTGTAAAAGCAAGACTGTCAATTAAGGAGATCGTAACCAATTCGCAAGCTTTATAGCTAGGCTAAGTATACTATGTAGGCTAGGTGTAAGTATGTTTGGTAGGGAAGACAGTGTCGACAAGTTATAAATATCTTTACAGGTAATCAAGGAAATATTAATGCAAAATTACAGGATTCATATTGAAAATGTCGTGATGGCCTAGTGGTTGAGACGCCCGCCTCCATGCATGAGGTTGTAGGTTCGAATCTGGGCAAGTACCAATGGATTTTTTCAATTCATATGTACTTTCTAAGTTTATCTTAGACATCACTGACATCGTTCCGTGCCTCGGAAAGCACGTTAAGCCGTTGGTCCCGGCTGTCATACGTGGATCTTGGCAGTCGTTACGGGTCGTCTGAAGCCCGAAAGTCTGACTACCAGTCTTACCAAGGGGTATCAAATATAGGGGGTAAAAAATACTGGTATTCACCTGCATCCGGTTAGACTGGAAGCCGACCCAAACATAATTGGGAAAAAGGCTAGGCAGGTGATGACAGGAATTAAGATGGAGGATGAAAATAATGGGATTTTCGACTCGGACGAATGCAAAATCCGTAGTGTTATTAAAGATGCTTTGGATACCATGAAATTGAAGCAGATGAATTTACAGAGCTGTGTTTATCATATAGAGAAAATGAGCGTAAAGATATCAGAGCCAAATGCACGCCTTTTTCCATTCACTGATATGAAGTCTAATTGGTTTAAATATGTGTAGAAGGTGATATGCACTGAAAAAGCTATCAAAGAAGATATTGAAATAAATAAGCGGAATAGTTTATTTATTACGGTAATTTGTGCTAATGCTAAGATGGAATCCGCTTTTAAAATGGAAAATTGTCAAAAGAAATGCTTTGTCAACCTCAGCCTTTCCCAAAGTGGGCGATAACCTCCCCTTGTGGGCGCTGTAGGCCGAAAGGGAGAAGATAATAGAAGGGAGAAGGTGAGAGACACAAAAAAAATCGAGTCGATGTGTAGAGGCTTGGCCATTTGTAATTTCATCTACTAGGTGGTTTTTAAGTAGATGTAAAAATGGGGGTGCTAAATAAAAATATTCTCAAAGTGGGCAGTAGACAAAATAACCCCTGGTCTACCTTATGATATATTAGGTAGACCAAATTGATATAATAATGTAGTTTGATACATTTTTTGGGAAGCCATTCAGTTGCATCTGATTCAGGCAAAGTTCCTAAATATTTACTAAACCAACGCCACTGTATGACGTAGACTAAGAATGCATTAATATTATCGGAAATGCATGAAACTGTGCAAACGTCACAAGCGCAGCGCCATTATTAATATCAAAGTTTATAGCAGACTAGCTTCTGCCGGCGACTTCGTACGCGTCAAAGTTAGTTTCTCTATACAAACTTCGCACCCCTGTTTCACACCCTAAGGGGTAGAATTTGGGAAAATCCTTTCTTATCTGATGCCTAGGTCATGCAAAGAACACACCCTTCAAGTTTCAGGTCTCTACGATCAGCGGTTTAGGCTGTGCGTTGATCCGTCAGTCAGTGATTTAGGACAAAGCATTTTATATGTATAGATATACAGATAACTGTCATTGTTGTGATTGGCAGATAGTAAATATATTGCAGCTTCATTGGCGGGTGATTCAACTCGTAAAATAGTTTAGCGATAAAGTAATATGTCATCATCGCTAATGAGACGGCAGATTTTATAGTATCTTACGTGCCCTTTTGGTATGAGCCCTTTATCTAAGGAGTACTTAGATACGTTAAGGAGTTTAAGGCACAATAACTTTGCGTTTACGCCAGACAGCATTTCATACTTCCACGCTTCTTATTTTTCGAAATGAAAGAACCGATTTTAATAAAACCTACCTATACTTAGGTCAAAAAATATGTGTTACAGCTTCAAGGCAGGTCAAAGAATTTAAGATTTCCATAGAAGTAGAGATTAACAATTATCATTTTTTAAATAAGACATGTCAAAAATGTTTTCAACTAAAAATATCGTCAAAAAAAATCTAATTAAAATTGGTTTATTCGTTTTGAAAAATAAGAACTTGAATGTATCAAATGCCGTACAGCATAAATGCTCTTAATTTTAATGGTTGGAACGATGGTGGTAGGATGTTCTTTTTGGGTGTTTTTTTAGGTGTTAATAATCACGAAATGACTCCTTCCGCCCTGGGTGGACGGAAGGGACTGTCATACTTTTACTGACTAAAAAACCACCCTGTTCCTTCTGTTGCCCTTTACGTTCCGGGGCCACGGTATCCTCTTAAGACGTTCCGCAACCCCGGCAGGGTGTTTTGTAAGCTTTAAGTACAAAAAAAGGTGCTTGTCAGTTACCTAATATAATGAAAAATAATGACTGGATTAATTCGTAAGTGACTTTAAAAAAAAATGCTATTTCACACGCTAATTTTGATGCCGAAAAATTGTGTCCACGATAATGAATATGAATGATTTGAATGAGAATGCGAATTTATTTACACTAATACTTTTCCTCCTGTTTAGATCTATGACATTACATAATTATAATTCGTAAGGAATTATTATTGTATGAGTCGACTAATTTTAAAAGGTTGGTAAAGTGTTTATCGTGTTAATTCCTTAAGTTACACTAAGGTCCACGTGAGCGAAGCTGCGGCCACAGCTAGTCTAAAGTAACTTTTATCGGGGCAGATCCGCCACCCTATCCCCCAACCACTGCAACCTCTGAAAGCCAGAATCAAAAGTGGCGACTGCCAGAAAATCGCCTAGACAGTGAAGCTCGAAGAGTCCCAGTAAAACTATTCAACTGCCTTGAATCAATCAGAAAAGAACAGCGGAGGAGTTAGACAACACATCCTAACTAATATTATAAATGCGAAAGTAAGTTTGTTTGTTTGTTTGTTACCATTTTACGCCTAAGCCACTGAACCGATCATCCTGAAATTTTGCATATACGTTGCCAGGTGTACAGAAACGAACATAGGGTACCTTTCATCCCGAATAAAAGTAAAATTCCTGAGAGAAATCACAATAACGTTATTTAGATGATAGATGGCGCCACATGTCTTTCAATTGATCGATGATCGAATTTTAAACTTAATTTGCGAGCGAAGCCGCAGGCGAAAGCTAGTAATTTATATTGTATCTATGGATTGATGAAAGCACTGTCAACAATGTATCTCCAGATAAATCTGTAGATTGATCTCTGCCCGCAATCAATCAATAGCGCGCGCAAGTAAGCAATTTGTGATCGCCGCCGATTGACTATAGGCAAAGATCAATCCACAGATACAATCGCGGCCATAAAAAAGAAAAACTGTTAATTCACGCGAAAATGACGCACATAATATAAGAAGACAAATTGTATCCAGAGCAAAATAAAACAAGTTTGTATTAAGTCTATAAAACTAAAAACAAATAAGAAATATGCGCCACTACCGCGCGAAACGGCTGACGCTCAGCAAAATGCCGTGGCCTGTGCACGAAGACATGAAAACCACGGCGCTGGTTTCAGCGTAGTCGGCGGCGTGTCACTGTCTCGGACCTTGGGTAAAACATCGTTCACCTATAGTTTACAGGCAACAAAGGCTAATTAGCTAACTTTAGTATAGAACCATTCGGATCCTTGGTTTCGCGTCCTTGATAATTGGAAGCATGGGTAGTTGAGGCTCGTCCTAGCGAAAGCTGTTGCCGAAGACTGGGCGGAGACAGACCAGTGTGGCGCCTCCACCGCAAATACGGTACGTCCTTGACACGGAGACCGCAAGGCGCCAATGGTTTGTATGTGGCGGCCTATTGGATCGATACAGACAAGCTAAAGAAAGCGTTATGACGGAAAGGGGGTGACGGGAAAGGGAGGGGGGGTCTGACTGAACTTACCAAAAGACTGCGGTATTTTTACTTTAATTAGACCATTAAAAGGGACGTTGAAACGTGATACACGAGAAACTATAATTTAATCTAGTTACCGCTTTCAAAAGGTAGTTTCGTATGGAGAAGAATGGGAAAGAAACTTTTTCAGAACTTACGCTATTAAAATCAATGTTTTAAAATATTTTTGTATAAAGGATTACACGTTGCTGCGTTGGTGCAAAATGGTTAACAGTTTTACTTCAACGTTACTATTTTACTGCGGCTTAAGTAGTGCTCCTCTAAAGTAGCTATAATTTTGGTTAACGAGGTAAAACAGATACACATAGAAACAATACGTAATTAAAGACAACGGTACCGCCCATGGGAATTCCCTGACCTTTTGACCTTCCCGACTTTGTTTTAGTAGGCGATTTATTGACCCATGGCGGTCGTAGTTTGGGAAATGAGAGAAAATGACGTCAGAACCATGGCGCCGTTCGCAAGACATAGACACCTTATCGATTTTTCCGAATATTTTATGTCATCCTGGCTTTCCGCCAACTATGTTGAATGTTCGGACTTCCAGTCTAGTATGTGGCTGAATCATGTTGTTAGCTAGAATGCCTAATTCTAGATTGTGATCTAGCTTACCGAAATATTTACAACTAGCTCAGCCTGTGTCTTCGTCTGCGTCAAAGTTGATAAATTATCCTAAGGGAACCTAGGGGTACATCTTTCCGGGATATTTTTGTCCCGGAAAACTGTACGGTTAAATTCAACTGTTCGGTTGTTGGAACAGAACATAGGTTTTTGCCAATGTTCTGTTCCAGATCTGTTCAGCCATTCAGGCGTGATTGAGTCCAAAACATCCATACATCCAAACTTTCACATTTATAACAGTAGTAGGACAGTAAAATATGAGAAAAAAAATAAGGAAATCCTGATTGAACGAAAAATCTATATCTCCGATTGAGCTGAAGTTAGTATTAAAATTTAACCGCGGGGTATGGCCTTTTTTTTATGTGGTAAAAATCATCAAATGACTCCTTCCGCCCTGGGTGGGGCGGAAGGGACTGTCAGACTTTTACTGACTAAAAAACCACCCTGTTCCTTCTGTTGCCCTTTACGTTCCGGGGCCGCGGTATCCTGTTAAGACGTCTAATGTCAAATATAAAACACCCGCGAAACGATTCAGCGCTTCACAGCGCTGTAAGCTGCAGCGATGGAAACGTAAACAAAGCGCAGTTAACTATCAATTACAATGGTACTCATAATAGCTGTATAATAGGTACTTAGGTACTAACTAAACTGTTGTTCTTACGTGCCTTACGTTACTGTGATCTATCATGACATAGTGTAAAAAGTCAGGCTTTTTGTATGTGTATCCGGCTAAATTATTAAGTGACCGGCTTTTCTCAGGCTTATTTAGGAATGGGTTGATTACATGATAAAGTATTGAAAAAGTTAAGTACTTATGTTATCCTTATTCAGACATATTTTTTTTAACCTAATTTTACACAAAACTCCGGCTTAAGTGGCTCGTGTTTCGGCTCTTCGGATTTAGGAACTGGCAACCCTATGTATAGGCTTGACTTTAGTAAAAGTTTACTTTACGTGGATCCGAACGCTACAAATTGCGAAAAAAAATCTTCAAGAAATTTTTAATTTCGCGGGGTACAGCAATTACTGAGCACTTTTGGCGCCAACTCCGCTTGAAAATGGCGGGGATTTTATTTTAAATATATAAATTTTCGGCTAAGTTAGGCCTCTTTTAATACACGTTATAAAGCGCCACATAATCCTGTACTCCTCCTCATGAACATTAGATTGGTATCAATTAAACCATGATCTAATCATTTTTCTACACGAAGGATTTCTCAAGAAACTTACCTACTTGCTTGGTACTTAAAGATGTCTGCATATTAACTAGTTTAGCAGACACTGCAATTAACTTTCAGCTTTATTTCTTTAGTTTTAAGGTGTAAATTACAGTGTAAATGTGCATGAGGAAATAAATTAACTGATTAATGGTACTTGTGGCTATGGTAGGTAGTCGAGAATGGTATCTTGGTATCTTCTGAACTGATTAGAAGATAAATAATGTATCATTTTTGTTAGTTTAAAGGCTAATTTATAATTCACGCTCATCTTTCAAGGTGTAAAAATACATAGTATACGAGCAAATTTTACTGTGAGAACAAACCCGACATAAGAAAAAAAAACGGTCAAGTGCGAGTCGCCCTCACACACGAAGGGTTCCGTACCATCATATAGGATATAAAACTACGTAAAATAGAAATAAAAGGGGCACTATAATATGTAAAAAGAAACCAGGTCTTGTATGGTTTGTAAATGAGCACAGAAACATAAAATGTTTATATATTTTTGTCTGTATGTTTCGGCTAATCTCAGAAAAGGCTGGACCGATTTCGACAGAACTTTAGAAAAAGCCTAATTTACAATTATAAGGCATTTACATTTATTTAATTTTACTAGGCTACCGCGTGATAAATAAAAAAACCCCGCAGAGTACCAACATCCACGTTTTCCATATCCACACGAATGAAATCGCCGACTTGAGCTAGTATCAAAAGTGTAAATTCAATTTAAAGAAGTGCACATTCATTTATATATTACAATCTTATGATAACATTATCTAATAGTGCTCAGATAATCTGCTCAATCTAGCAAGTAATCTAATAACTAAATTATCAGTGCGCTATCAGAATAAAGATTATTACTAACAGATTCTATTGTACAAGTACAACATTAATAATTGTTTAAACTGTATTAAAAAGTAGTGTATTTTTAATTAAATTACTCTTTTGCTGGAAGGGTCGGGCCCTTGGTGTAAAAATATTTACGTTATTTGATTAATATAAAATACTCAAACAACACAGAAGAAACTGGAAGTAATGGGGGACGCCTTTGCCCAGGAGTGGGACAGTAACGGCTACCAAAATAAAAAAAGTACTCAACATAATTCTATTTTAATTATAAAGTTTGTTTTGTGTGTGAATGAATATGCCAATCACTCAATCAATCATTTATTCATCAAATATAAGCTAACAGCCAAATATTGTACGACAGCAATATGACATTTTTTTATAGGACACTCTAATTTCATCGTCTGCCTAGCCTTTTCCCAACTATGTTGGGGTCGGCTTCCAGTCTAACCGGATGCAGCTGAATACCAGTATTTTACATGGAGCGACTGCCTATCTGACCTCCACAACCCAGTAACTGGGTAATATGATACCCCTAGGTAAGACTGGTTGTCAGACTTTCGGGCTTCTGACGACCCGTAACAACTGTCAAAGATCCACGTATGACAGCCGGGACCAACGGCTTAACGTGCTTCCGAGGCACGGAGTCGAGAGTCTCAGTGTGTAAAGATGGTCACCCATCCACGGACCAACCCCGGCAAGCGTAGCTTAACCTGACGGATCGACCCGTGCGGCTGTTATTACTTAGCCACGAGCTCCTCTATAGGACAGTCTAATTTAATGACTGTTTATTATTCTTCTCTTTTCACCTGGCAGCATTAGGGGGCGGTTCCCAAATCAAAAAGTTATTCAATATGATGTGTTAAAACACCCCCTTAATGCTAGCAGCTGTGTTCGATTGTTACAGTCTCCCCTTGTTAATTTGGGTTGCTTACCTTAATCTCATTTTACTGAAATTCATGGAAATATTTTTACATGACAGGTGTGTGGGTAAGGACACTGACAGGTCTACATAAGCTCAAGATGCAGTAAATATATCATTTATTGGCCTAGACAGCATTGAAGCATGCCTACGAAATACTCGTATGAGTACTTGTACCCACATAAAAAGGTAAATCAGACGAAGCAAAACTTTGTTAATTAAGGATAATTATGAGTTCATAATTTTTTATGTACAGGTACCTTCATAGTTGAAAAATAATTTCCTGTTTCCTTAATTTTTACGAATATACTAAAATGAAAAAAATAAAACATACAAAGAAAGGAAGTTTTATTCTACTGATATGTTTATTTATCAAAATGACTCCCACATTTTTCGCCTGGCAGGCAAAAAAAGTCAAAACACATTATTTGTGGTGACTGAGAACAAGTACTTGTTTTTACTATTATTACATAATTATTTATCTTGTTAATAAAAATACTAGCATATCAGAAAATAGAAAAAATATTACCATTTAATTATTAGAATTATTTACACAGTATACACTTTTTAATCTAAAATCTAGCTATCACTATTAACTAGGTCATCAATTGACCTAAAAAAATATGTCATTTTTCCTATAAAAAATAGTGAGCATTGAGAATAATGCCATACAAATCGTAATACCCACTAGCCATTACAGATTTAGTGACCTACTTTCCTCATTTTATCCTAGATACCATAATTAGGGATGAAATTGTTCACTTCCAATTAGATTTAATTATATTACTGCTTAGTTTTCAGTAGGTAACACTATCTTACCTGTGTGTATGTACTACGAATCATCTACTGTTCAAACTCGACATTAAAATAATTAAAATCTAACTTAGTATTAGAAGGACCAGCTTAAAAGGTCTTTACAGTAATGACAGAGCTTGGCGTTACATCGATACGCGCTTGAACCAATCTGAGTGTACACTAGCCAATACGAAGCGTAAAATTAAGCTTATTAGAGTCTTTACCATTCTTTTATCAATATGTAGGTACTTACTTCCTACCTCCTCTCTAAGCCTCTCTACAGGTTAAAACCTTCAAGTTTTATTCAAGTTTGTAGAAAATAGGTGTGGATTTAACCTAGACTAGTTTTGGACAACAGAAACAGACAAGCAACGCAATAAAACTCGTAAAAATGACTAAATACACGTAACAAAAAATCAATCGAAGTGACTCGAATGTACAAGGTCAAATTGAATCTAAATATCGCGTCGTAGTATTTGACAAAATTTGCATGGACGCAAAGAAAAGTTACTAGAGTTTGTAAATTATGGATAAACAATAAGAATACTCACCAGGTGTGGAGATAAATAATAAAGTTTTCAGACCGGTGAAACACGCGGTGACGGTGACAAGCAATCAAGGCAGAATGAATGAATCCGTCAAATGAATGAATGAACGATCGTATTATGAAGCAACGAAGCAACGTGATAGTGAAGGGAACAGTGCGTACAACATTAAAAACTGAATCGATTACGATTAAATCGGTTTTGTCTTATTGGATAAAATAGGATCAGAAGACTAATCAAAATCGTTTATATACCTAAAATGTGATAGCTACAGAGTCAATATTAAGTTCAAGGAGACACTTCACCATATGGTGTAGGCATGCAAACATAAAAAATAAAATATAAAATAGTTAACCATTCAAACAGTATGATAAAATACACAAATCAGGTTCATTAATTAGTTGTGTAAGTCCTCTGCTCCACTTCCAGTCTAATAGCAGCACCGCCTCGAAAATATGTGAACTTTTTCAAAAGCCATCAAAGAGACTTCCATTTGGACACCCGTCATTGTGGCCGACCTAGAAAGCTTTAAACTGACTCCGCACCCAAGTCGGCCACAACAAAGAGAATCTTTACAGGTTCTTAGGTGCCAGACTAAGACCATGGCTCACCTTTCATCTTGCGCAACGTGCTTTAAAAAGCTGGCCTAATAATAAAAAATATTATTAGTATTTAAAGATTTACATTTTTTTTATTTTAATTAAAAGTCATAAAATAATACTTTTCGCTATCCAAGTATATATACACGGCTACTTTTAAGTCGTCCTGAAACCGAAAGCCATAAACTCGATCATTAAACTCGAAACGATTGGGACCATTTTTTTCAAAAAGTACACTTTGACGAGTTAGACGAACATAAATGTACTGAACAGCTGATTTCTTTATTGTTACTTTTTGAAAAAATGGTCCCAATCGTTTCGAGTGATGATCGAGTTTATAGCTTTCGGTTCCAGGACGACCTAAAAGTAACCGTGTATATCCAATATAAATATTAGCAATAAACTAAAAAATAGCTTTATTTAATCGCATCTGACATCATAGTATCTTTGAAATAGGTTTGATAGTTTTTGGCTGAATCATAAGGTTTTATAAATAAATAAATAAAATAACTCTCCATAAGGGTAAATCACTAACCAGGAAACACCGAATTCATTGGCCCCGAGAAAGATGCCGCGAATGAACCTTTTTTTTTGACATTCTTGAGTCTCAATCGGTGTTACCAACCCACAGTAAAATGTACAGTTTTTCATAAATTGTTTGTTTTCAGTTCTTACTTATAACATCAGCTTTTTTTTTTTTAAATAAAAAGCTCACTTTTAGCATACATTCGTCTCGTCCATTATGGTTTGTGTGCTTTATTAACTCTATGAACGTAATTATCAATTCTTCGAAATTAATTGAAATCTAATTCATAGTAATGTCTAGGCACGATCTAAGTACTACACATATTACATACTTTTATTACGATCTGATTTTGCAAAGGGGGGAAATGTCTGTATTATAAATTTTGCCGGGATATATTATTTTAATGTTATATTCTACTAACTTTATGATACGAGCCAGCGGAACAGTCAATTTATAAAAAGATTGTAGTTTGATGTTATTTTAATTTATTAGTTTTGTTGTAATATTGCTTAGTGTAGTTTTGCTTTCATTTTACAGTTATGATGTTTTACATTTATAATTGTATATGTGCAAACAATTAAGAAATAATAACTTACCTATAAGATAAGTCTTCTTCTTCTTATCGAGTCGATGATTATGGATCATCCCCAAATTATAGTTTTTGTGCCCAGTAGGTGGCCACGTTTATCGCGGCATCAGTAGCATTGTTAACGTCCTCTAGGGTACAGGTGCAGGGACACTTTGGGCAATGCAGTAAGTGGGCCATCGTTTGGTCAGGAGCACCACACTCGCACTGGGTATTGGTGGGATCTATAATGCCCCATTTTGCTTGGTTATGTTTGCAGCGGCCTACTTGGGTGCGTAGTCTATTGAGCGCCTTCCATATAGGCCACTGCAAATCACAACCGAGTGGCAAGTGTTCCTGGGGTTGAATGAAATTGGGTGGTGATGGATGTCGTTCCTTCCACAACTTAAGTCTCACCGTAGGTAGTTGGTCCTGAATAGCCTGGGTACAACGAAGAAAACTCCTCCGACTCTTCAGTCTACCCGGGGGTGCCGTACTATCAAAGAGCGGATGACGGGAGTCGGATTCCTGTTTGTTTTTCTCCGCTGCACATGCGACATCCCGACGCACGATAGGAGGAGCGATACCAGCCAACGGGAAGATCTTATTGAGTGGGGTCGGTTTCAGGCAGCCCGATATAATCCGACACGTCTCGTTTAGGGCAATGTCGACTTGCTTTGCATGAGCGGATCGGTGCCACACTGGACATGCAAATTCGCCAGCAGAGAGACATAAGGACATGCCGGTAGTGCGAAGAACATCGGGTGCTGCTCCCCAGTTGGTGGAAATAAGAAGTCGCAACAGATTATTTCTAGTTCCGACTTTCTGCTTGGTGTTTTGGCAGTGTAAATTAAAAGTAAGGGCTCTGTCCAATGCAACGCCGAGGTATCTGGGGTTCCTGCAATGCTCTATGCTACTGCCTCGCCACGAAATGTTAAGTGTCCTGTTAGCGACTCTATTGCGAAGATGGAAAGCGCATGATTGAGTTTTGGACGGGTTTCGACGAAGAGCATTACTGTCATAGAACTTTCCAAGTAGCTCAAGAGCAATTGTCAGTTGTTTTTCAACCTCCTCAAAGGAGCTAGATTGCGACGCCAAGGCTAGGTCATCCGCGTACAAGAAGCGTTCAGTGTGTTGTGTAATAGGCTGGTCATTTGTATATGTATTAAAAAGCGTTGGTGCCAGCACACTGCCTTGTGGGAGACCATTTTTTTGACGTCGCCATCTGCTTTTGTCTGATTGTAAGCACACTTGAAAACGACGGTTCAGTAAAAGTTCGCTTAATATTTGGACAAACTTCCGGTCGTTTGTCAGAGTACCGACTTTCGCAAGTAGCGTTTTAATATTAATTGTGTCATAGGCCGCAGACAGGTCCACAAATACCACACCAGTGACTCTGTTAGCCTCATAACCATCCTAATAAGTTAAATTATATTTCTCCGAATTCTTTTTTTTAATTGATAAGGCGCAATTTTACGATAGCTAAATCTATATTTGAATATGTTACCGACTCTTATGTAATTATTTAATACATACTACAACTTTTTACATTTACAGTTTTCTACTTTTCTTTACGATCATCTACGGTTTTACTGCGCAATGCGTTAGCAACACTGATGTCAATGTCCTTGCCCGCTATTGGTCGAAATCGTGAAAAATAGGTTTTGTTCATTCATTTTCATCAAAGAATGTCATTATTGTCTGCCAAAACTTGAATTAAATTTCATTCATGTTGTTCACTTCGCTGTGTCTAGATCTATTTGAGTTTTTGTGAAATTAAAGTTATCAACAGTATTTAAAAACACACAAAAATGTCTACTGATATCGCGCAGATTGGATCACAAAAAGTAAAGAGCATCGCCAGCGGCGAGGTAAATGAATAAAATTGTCCTTTGAAAGTCGTATTTATTTTGTTATTTAGGCGCCGATTGAGGATTACTTTTAAATTTTTTGCTATTCAGTTTTTAAAATTTTGTTTGAAAGTAATTTTCCTGGGCAGTAAATCTTGTATAACGTGAAAATGTTGTATGAAGAACGGATACTGCCATTTAAATATGGTTTTATTTATGTGAACCTGCTTGCAGCTACTTGCAACTACTGCATACCTGCGTGTAATTGCAGGACGTATTAATTTCCATTTTCCGGCATTAATCACTTATTATTACTTACGTATCGGACAGCTAGTATTAATTATACTGCCATTACCATAGTACAATAGTTCTATTCAGATTAGATTGCCAACCACTACTTTTATTATAAAATTATCTTAAGACTTCGTTCACGTGAATTTGATTTCGCGGTTCCTTAATTCTTTTTCTTAAATAAATTTAGTCCAAGTTACTCCCTATAACATCAGCTATCTACTTAAGCAAGTCTTGTCAAAATTGGTCCCGCTGTTTAGAAGATAAAGGTTCATGAGATACAGCTTGGTGACAGATGGATGGACAGCGGAGTCTTAGTATTAGGGTCCCGTTTTACCCTTTGGGTTAGGAATGCTATAAAAAATTGTGTTATGGTACCTTTAAGTATCTTGTAAACAATTTTAATGTATTTAGAAAAAATTACAAATAGATGATGCTTATATTTTATTTATTTGTTTAGAAGATTCAACTTCAAAACGTCAACTCTCCAAGCAGTATTTATAGTCAAGAAAGTTGTGAAATTTTTATCACCTGAACAAAAAGTAGAAAAACAATGTGATTACTGTGGTTACTATTCACATTTGTTGCCGCTTAAACACATTAAAAGGCTATAGGTTATCGTCAGCCTGCAAATGCAGTTATTACCTACTTATAATTAACATAAAGATTGCTAAAATTGAATATGCATACCTAGGGGCATGATAAATTTATCTTTATGCATGTTTTGATCAACCAAGACAATGGAAACTAAAAATAGAAGGTCTAGGCAGTAAAGTCTAGAAAGTGAAAACTATAGACATGTTGCCTCATTGGTCGCAAAGCGTGACTGCTGAGCACGAGGTCTTGGGTTCAATTCCCAGGTCGGGTAAAGTGTTATTGGGTTTTTCCATCAGGAATTTCTTAGTAGCAGCCTTGGAGTCTGGATTTGTGCCCGGTAGATGGCAATAGGCTCGCCCCCTATTACATGGGACTTAAACATAACTGTTGAAATGTGGGTCTACTAATGGATACACCTCTGCCTAACCCTTCGGGGAATACAGGCGTGTTGTTATGTTATGTTATAGTACGAATGTTTTTATAAATATTGCAACAGTCTACATAGAACTATGGGTATGAAATATATTACAAATAAACAGAATTTCATTACCAATTCTCTGTTAAAAATAAAGCAATTAATATGGCGAAAAAATGGACGGATGTTTGCTATTTTGACACTAAAACTCAACCTGGTCACATGAAAGAAACTAGCTATTTTTGGTTTTGTTATCCAACTATGGCAAAGCCTATCCCTCCTTAGTATATGTGTTTCACCTGTTTGTATGTCTGTCTCTGTGTCTGCTTATAACTACTCAATGGCTCGACCAATTTAAATAAGTAATGTACGTCATTAACTCATTAATTATATGAGTGTTCTACTGAGAACATACATTTATTAAAAAATGGCGGGATTTTTAACAAAAAAAAGTGTGAACACACAAAATAAAAAACAAGGAAATTCGACTGTGTAAAAAATTAACATTAATTAAAATCTAAAAAGAAAAATAACAAGACTTTAATGCCCCATAATGGGTCCCAGCTGTGAAATTCCATTGTTATTTTTTTCTTTAGTTTTCAATTAAAGTTCAATTTTAATAATTTCACTAGTTTAAATATTCTCAAATAGTTTTGACCTTTTTGTTATTGCTTTTAATGTGTGTAGTATTTGACATATGACATAAAACAATTAACAAAACCTGGTAACACATCCAATTTATTCATTTTCTACGACAAAAACATGACTTAATTGTTCAAAGTCAAAGTATTTATTTCAATTATACCATTTACTGTCATTATTAAGAGTAGTCAACTTTAACAAGCTGTACTTAATTGTATAAAATCTATACTCAATATAATAAAACTGAAAAGATATTTTGTTTGTTTGTTCAAACACACTAATCTCTGGAGATACTAGTCGTATTGGAATTTTTTTTTTGAATATGATATGTAGATTCGTGAGGAATAGTTTAGGTTATTTAACATCACGCTATGATGGACGGGAGCGGAGCAGTAACCAAAGGCGTAACTTAGCGCGGATGAAACCACGCTGATGAAGTCGTGGGCAAAAGCTAGTATGTCTTAAAATGGAAACCACAAGAATCTACTTATAGTTATATATTACAACTGATGATGTGATTATGTGTCGTGATGGCCCAGTGGTTAAGGCGCCCGCCTCTCATGCATGAGGTTGTGGGTTCAAATCCGGGCAAGTACCAATGTGAATTTTTAATTCATATGTACTTTCTTAAGTTTATCTTGGACATCACTGGCATCGGTGAAGGAAAATATCGTGAGGAAACCTGGACTTACTGTTCCATTTAAACCATGTCAGAGGCCCTTGAGGCGGTTTAGAAACTCTGACACTAGGGTGTGTACTGTGTAGGGTCGTAAGGCCTTACTACCCACACGATAAGAAGAAAATTACAACTGAGACTGAACTGGGCCGCCATTTTCTTTTCCTCGAAACAAGCATTACAGCTGAAACGATTTCGAAATATACATGGTGTTCAAATTTTTAAAGTTTAATAAAGGAAATCGTGATTTTTTGGTTACCTTTAATTTAAAAATAATCGGAATCATGATCATCTTCCTGCCCTTGTCCCTTGTTATTTCGGGTTGGCGTAATACGTTTTCTTCTTCCATTCCGTCCTGTCAGCCGTCATGCTATCACTGACTCCCTTTTCTTTCATATTATACTTCACTCAATCCATCCATCTTTTCTTTAGCTTTCCTCTTCATCCATTAACGTTTATATAACTGGAATAAGGTATATAAAAAATCTGCTGACACAAAATGTATTCTATTTTTCAGACAGTAGAGTTAAAAAAGTTTTGGGAAGACCAAAATGTGGCTATCGTATTCTTCAGACGCTGGGGATGCATGCTATGCAGACTGTGGGCTAAAGAGGTAAGATCAGTAATACTTGAACATTATATTCGTTTTACTTGCATACATAATTATGTTTACATACATTAGGTCAGCATACATATACAAAGTTGATACGACAGATGGGCTTTCCTTTAAACTAGGCAGTTTAGATTTTTTTTAGATTTTTGGTACAGAGCTTGAAAATCAATTAAATAGGAGCAGTAGTTTAGTCGCAAATGATTTTTTAAGTTTTTACCCCGTTTGAACACGATGTATCTTTCCTAACAGCTGATTATGTCTATACGCATAGGTCATGCACCTATGTTGTCGCTTTAATACCTAGGTATCTAAGGTCAGTTAAATTTATTTACAAAGGGTGTTTGCGTTTTACTCTGTTTTGTAAGTTATTTAGATTGTTTGAAAAAAAAAAAGAAAATTTCATTTTTATTTATATTTTATTTTATACCGTATCGAATTAATACTAAACACGTATAGTATACGTAGTGTAATTTAATGACCCTCTGTCATATCAACTCTGTAGATGCATATTAGGTGCTTGTGGCTAAGTAATAATCAGGTTAAGCTGCGCTTGCCGGGGTTTGTCCGTGGATGGGTGACCATCTTTACACAACGAGACTCCTCCTAAGGCACATTAAGCCATTGGTACGGCTGTCATACGTAGATCTTTGAAAATATGTACTTTGTGCCTTGAGCCCGATACAATCTTGTTTTATTATCTGTTGATATTAGAGTCTCAAATTGCATGTTTAATTTATCGCGATAAACATATTGGAAGCATTATGGCTGATCAACATTTAAATATTTTCACGTATTTAATTAAGGTACACATTGTACTGGCCGGTACACGATGTATATGTGTGTATATGTCTGTACCTGTTAATAATCTATGAAAGTAACTCCTTTATCGATATTTGTGTAATGAAATTATGCACGTGGATGATTCTTATCAATAAATGTGCAAATTTGGTTGGATGTATGTTTGTTACTCAATCACGTCAGAACGGCTGTACGGATCTGGATGATATTTGGCATAGAGATGTATTATAGTCCGGAAAAGCACATAGGCTACTTTTTATCCCGGATAAATGTACGGTTTCCGAGGGATAATATGTAATATAAACTTTGATACGGACGAAGTCGCAAGCAGAAGCAAGAATAATTATAAATGCGAATGTTTGCGAAGTTGGATGGGTGATTGAATGATGATGGCTCGGTCATGTTGAGAGGATGAGTGAAAGACGATTAACAAAAGGTATTTATATGGCAGAGGTGAGTGGCAACGCAGTGAGGGGTGTCGCCCTAGGAAGACCTACACTGACCTTATTAGTGAGGTTCTTCAGAAAGGTCAGGTGAGCAGTACTCGTAGCCGGCGTGCTTGTATGACGAGATGTATGAAAGTAGATGAGGCGAAGGAATTTGTAAGGATCGTAATAGGTGGTGTTCTGTGGTTTCTGCCTACCCCCATGGGGAAAAAGCGTGAGTTTATGTATGTATGATTGAATGATTGGTGGTTTGTTACTCTTCCACACTTAGGGCCCCCTCCACGAGCGAGAGAATTGCGGCGTTATTATCGCTGTGCCACGTATTGCCATTCATCGCATCGCTGCGATAACATTTCCGTGTGTAGACACTTTATAAAAGAATGAATAGAAATAAACGATAATATCGCCGCGATTGTCTATTACCCCTCCTAAACGGCTGAACGGAATTAGCTGAAATCACTGCATAAGCTGATACTTTATAATCTTTTTAATTACTTCCTGACTAAGGTTTCAAATTCCATGTTTATACAATATATCGCCATAGAGAGATGGCGGAGCTGATATTAAATGTAAATCCGATCACGTATATAAGATAACTATTATGCTAGGCCTAGACGTAACCTGAGATATCCGTGTGCTATATCTATAGATAAAAAGAGTAAGTTTTTATCGATATTTGCGTATTGAAATTATCTTGGTACTACTTTTTAGGCGTCTGTGTGCTGATAAAGTATTTTTAGTCAGAGATAGTTATTATAAAGTAAAGATTTATTATCCTTTTGGACTTTGGGTCTAAGATGCCAGAGTCCCTTGACTGCATTTCGCCAGTTATGTTTTAAGACCCATGTAATAGGGGGCGAGCCTATTGCCATCAACCGGGCACAAATCAAGACTGCGAGGCTGTTACTGAGAAATTCTCGATAGAAAAACTCAATAACACTTTGCTCGATCTGGGAGTCCAATCCAAGACCTCAAGCTCAGCAGTCCCGCTTGCGACCACTAGAGCAACGAGGCAGTCAACAGTACAGTCAGACTGAAACTATATTTACCTGTGAAAGATAGATAATCCTAAAGATTAACCTTATCGTACTAAAGTGATTTGGCCTAAATACGATGTATGGGAAAGCTAAAATCGATCCCCACTTCCCGTCATGTGGAATGACGAGACACTTGTCGATAAGGGATCCAAATTTTCCGTTGACCGATAGTACATACAGGCCCCTGAAACCGTTAAGCGGTGTGATCCAGACACTTAGGCTTTCAATCTAATCAAGAACTTTATGTTGTAGAAATAAAGTTCAAATTACTATAACTGACGAGACGATAAGTCTATAAGCATTGTCAGGGACAAATCCATACTTGTATCATGAAGCAGAAAAGTTTGTTATTTTGTTTGGACATAATGCTAATCTCCAGAATTACTGGTCCGATTCTGTTTTTTTTTTAGGTCTAACAGAGAGTTACGTTATCCCTGAGTGTTATCTTACTAATATTGCAAAACGAACTTCTGATGAATGTGTTTCTTGCTCAGTCACGCTTGAACGGCTGAACAGATTTGCATGAAAGGCAGAGATAGATTATAGTCTGGAATAGCACATAGCCTTTTTATTCTGGAAGAATGTACGATTCCCGTGGGAAAATATGGGCAGAAGCTAGTAGGCTGTATATTATTGTAAAAAAAATGTAGAATTAAAAAGAAACCTACAAGAAAATTTACGGATATTGTCGAAGGCAAAAGCTAATGAAATAAAATGGTATCATTTCCAGTTGGCTGAAATTGCACCAGTACTGAATAAACACAATATCAAGCTTATTGGGGTTGGTGTGGAAGAGGCGGGCTCCAAGGAATTTATCAACGGAAAATACTTCAGTGGAGGTAGGTTTCTTTCGTTCTTTCTTTTCTTTCTTTCTTTCGTTCCTCCTAGACGCCATTTTTTATTGGTACAGCCAACAAAACAGATGGGTATACAGGGTCGTCAGATATAGTTAAAGTTTTCTTAGAAACCGATGGATGTCTTCGATTGGAACTTAACTTAATTAATGAACTGTTTATTATCTACTTTTTAAATTAAATTACATTTGAAAACATCCATCGGTTTCTAAGAAAACCTCATCTATATCTGACGACTCTGCATACCTATCTGTTTTGTTTACTGTACACCCCTGTTCCTAGGTCAAATCCAGATCAAAAAAATCATCGCAATAATGAACTTTCGGCCTTTTTATGTGTTCTTGACATCCGTTATAATAAGACCTGTATCTTCATATTTCAGACCTATACTACGTGGACGATATCTCCACGTACCAGGTGCTCGGCTTCAAGAGATTCAACGTGGTCACCATCATAACGTCACTATTCTGGAAGCAGTCTCGCGACGCCATCTTTAAAGGACGCGGGATGGGTAAGACACAGTCTGGAGTCTGTAGTTAGCGTAATTACAGATAAATATAGTGATTGGTAAACTGTATTGACATGTATTGAAAGGAGATGAAATTAGAGCAAAACTTGGGGTTGAGACGGGGTTAATTTTGGGTTATAGCAAATCAAAAATTGGGTATTTTTTTTTTAACTCTGTCCACAAATGTTTCATTCGTTCTTTCATTTCTGGGTTGTGGAGATCAGATACGCAGTCGCTGCATGTAAAATACTGTTATTCAGCTGCATCCGGTTAGACTGAAAGCCGACTCCAACATAATTGGGAAAAGGCTAGGCAGATGATGATTACGCAAATCTTATACTGTCCTGATAGTTTATGAACGAATAAATCCTCCGTAAATCAGTTCAACCCAGTATCGCCCCAAAGTTTTCGAGGTCAAATTTATTATAAATAAGCTCTAGTTTATCCCCTTTTAGGGAATGTATCACATTACCAATTACCCTATATATCTTGATTTCCCAAAGGGGTATAAAAGTAGACAGAATATTAGATATTTTAGCTGTAGTAACGATATTCGATTTGGGACGATATCACATTAAAATTTGTGATAAGTTTCTTGTGGGGTCATCAGGATTCTTGTAAAGAAAATGATTTATTTCTAAGTCGTGGCCAGTAGGTATATAGCCGGCAAAGAATAAGAGCATGAAAAATTAAATTACGGTATCATTGGCGAAACGTATGGGGCGCGGGGGAGGCGTTTTTGTTCAAGTCGAAGATGTGACCAGTAGACGCCTTGATTGTTAAAATTATGTTGTTACAACACAAATATTATTATGTATTAAAAATCTTCTAAAATGTCAGGAGAAAGTGTTTTTGAATACATTGGATTGGATTGTACAAATGTACATGATGAAAATGGCGAAGTGGGATAGCAATATCAGATTTTAAATAACTGTCGTGACATTCAAATATTAATTAGCGTTGTCGACATAATTATTTATATAAGTAGCTAGAAATAGTTAAACATAGTATACATCGTGAAATTTTAATGGTTGTTTTTCTGCAGGGTAATTATTTGCCTTCATAGTACGGTGTGCTTCAAAGAAAGCTCACCTGGCGCTTTTATACATTTCTAGGGGGTGAGATTTCTCTGAAGCGGTGTGTGTGATTTATATCGTATTTTTTGTATTAGAATCAAAAATGGCAGATAAACAAAACTCTAAAGTGACCTCGAAGCAATGAATATTTCAATGATTTTTATTTTTTATATATTTGAAAACAAAGACCATATTTATTTTTTAAGTTAATTTTGTCTCTATAGTACTATTGAGGGAATGTCGCTATGCCACGGAAAAACAACCATTAAAATTTCAGCGTGTAGGTACTTATACCTTGCGTAGACATTTTGTAAATCCGTTGCCGATTGTGACACCAATATTCACCGTAAGCTTTTAAAATAAAATAGTCAAGTAAAAAGCTTCCATTAATTATCATTTACTTCCATCAAACTCGTAGTAAAATAGAAAAATAAATAAATAAATAACATAAAAGTACGTCACAGGTCTGGAGACCGACATAATCGGCGACGGATTACAAAATGGCGGCGCATTGTTTGTAAGAAAAGGCGGGAAAATGTTGCATCACTTCGTACAAGTGGGCCCAGCTGATCATTACCCGAACACGGACTTTTTGAAGGTTTATTGTTTTTTTTTTTTATAACAATATAGGGCTAAGTGGGGATCTGAAAGGAGATTGGGTGCAAACTGGAGGCGCTGTGCTGGTTGAAAAAGGCGGGAAATTACTGCGCCAGTTTGTACAGTCCGGACCAGGAGACCATTTGTCTAATAAGAAGATTTTGGCGGTTTGTACTTGATCATTGTTTTCAGGGGTCACCAAATGGCGGACCGCGGTCCGTATTTGGACTGCCGACGTATATTGTGCAGACCTTAACAAAACAGTAAACTTCATACCTGAAAGAAAGAAAGAAAAACTATTTATTCACGCGAAAATTACGCACGTTATAATATAAACCTATTATTTAAATATGTCAGAATTATTGAACATTAAAATAAAAAAAATGAGGCATTTAAGTTTAGCCCAGTCTTCCTTAGTAAAAATATGAATTTTATTTATTGTCACTAAGTAGACCGCGACAGCCTAATATTTTTCAAATACGGACCTCCAATAAAACTAGTTGGTGACCCCTGTTTTATGCTATGTAGATGTCAAACGTGAGAATATTGGAAATTTCCACATTATTTTTCCGTATTGTGGCAATTGTCGATATTCCCACGATTGACTAACGCATTGTTTTTAGTACTTGTGTACATATCATAGAGATAAACTACGATACCTCGGCGCGCCCTTCCACAATTCAAAACGTTTGAAAGTATTAGTAAAAGTATTTACAAGACTCACAGCGCATGTTTGTGTCTGTACTGAGACGGCTCTCGAAACAAAAACAAATCAGCGTGTCATTGTTGCTTGACTAGCGGCATCATTAATTACTAATTATTATTGAAATAATAACATGGACGGGAGCGCCACGTTATAGTAGTTTATCTCAATGATATGTTCAGAATACAGAAGGATTATACCGCTCATTTTATCTATGCTTATATTATAAAGCTGAAGACGAGCAGTTTGTTTGAACGGATCTCCGAAACTGTTGGTTCAATTCGATCGCTAATAGAAAGCAGTGTTATCCCTCAACGCTATAGGTAAATGTCACCGTTGGCCATGTGGTCGCAAGCGGAATTGCTGAGCGTTGGGTCTTGAGTTCGATTGCCAGGTTGGGGAAAAATGCTGGCTCTTTCCGGTGCGAGGTTTGTGCCATGACCAAAATTCGGTCGCATAAATATTGTTATAATATTATTAACTATTATGTTTCAGCACTTCGGTCTGGAGAACGAGTACAATCCAGAGACAATGGCTAACAAGAAAGCAGAAGAGAAGGAGTGCACTGTACGTATAACTTATATTTTTATACCACCATAAGCATTGTAACCATAGATTCATAGATAGTCGATTAGTATCAATTACATAAATCAAATATAGGTTATTTAATTTTGTGACGATACAAATTTGTATGTTCCACGGTGACAAAATTTAACGGTTTGATCGTTATTATTCAAAAAAGCAATATAAGCATACTTTGTCGGGTAGCATCGCACTGCAAAATGTGTATTTAGCACATTGACGGATAAACGTCAGTACTCTGCCGGACGCTGAAGATTGAAAATTTGTAATAACGTGTGCATTCAGCAGCACACTGTAGACAGGGCGCAGCGGGGCGGTGCGGGTCGCATCGCACGCACTAAAATCCACAGTGCAATTATCCGACCCGCTGCGCCCAGAATCGCAAAATAACTAATTTGACAGATACATCTCTAAATATGTTGTATTACTTTTCTTCTTTCTGGTTAGTCAGGGGTTCCCAATCTATTATATACTGCGACTTGCTTTACATGCTCTAACATTTCACAAAAAGACTGAAATTTTATTAGACTGGGCATTTTAGGAACAGTCACATGTGGTGCCGTAGTAACCCAGGTTCGAATTCTGGTCACGGCACCACATGTGACTGTTCCTAAAATGCCGTATCTAGTAGCAGATATTAAGACTATTTTATTTATTTATAATTTCTATTTAATTCAAGAAAACTCCAAAGACTTTAATCGCGCGACGCTTTCAGGATAGCTCATTCAATATTTTGTGTAGTAATAATTAATAATTAATTATTTATTTCCAGAGTAAACTTCATGTACTTTGAAAACCATCGTAGTTAGACATAATAATTGACTCGGCACTAACTATCCCTTTTTCAGCCAGAAGCGAAACCCTAAGCCTTGGTTGAAGACGTTGCAAGCGCAGTCGCTCGCTCCCATCCACACCCTGTGGACCGAGAGGCGATGTAAGCGAACTTGGGTGTAGTATCCAATCCATTGACGATTTTTTATTGACTATTGTAACTATGAGACTGATGCAGCCCGCAATGGATGGCGGGCTCGCGAAATTGTACGTTATTTTTCTTTTTGTAGTTTTTTTAATTGTTGCTCTTGGTTTTGTTGAGCACGTTAGTAGAAACGCAACGGGGTATTAATGCCAGTATAAGCTGATATCTTATTGTATAGGCTTCCCATACAATGAGAGGTCAGTTTATACTGGGTTTTTAGTCGTGTGTTTTATTAATAGCTGTAAAAAAATACAGCAAGTATTAATTCGACTGAGGCTATTGTTTTCTTTAAGAGTTTCATGCAGGCAACCGCCTGTCGATAGTAAGAAATAAATTGCTTTGACAACGACTTCATGTCGTAGTATTAAAGGCGGTTATCGCATATCAAACGAAACTCTTTGTAGTTATATTTTCTAGTAATCTTTATTTAGTATTAATAATTTTAAATTAACAAATTTGTAGTTTATATTTATAAAATACTAAATTCTGGTCATGTATAAAAAAAAACTAGTAAGTTTTTTTTAGAACGAAATTTTTTTTATTCGATTTTTTTAATGAAATG
Organism: Hoplodrina ambigua; assembly: GCA_949774945.1. Taxonomy (NCBI): domain Eukaryota; kingdom Metazoa; phylum Arthropoda; class Insecta; order Lepidoptera; family Noctuidae; genus Hoplodrina; species Hoplodrina ambigua. Next base: position 4,146,351 of record OX458990.1, read on the forward strand.
AGATTGTTTTTGTCTCTTTTAGTTTTTAAACATTAGACATAATCGCGCGACAAATTGTTACGACAAAAATTGAAAGAAATCGTTAGTGGATTGGATAGTATAAAAGTACTGAGTATTTTAAACAATAGTTTTATTTTATTATATTTTAATATAATATTTTGGATGACTGGTGTTGTGACCGTATAACATGACAATTTGCATTTTATAATAACTTATACCTAAAATATAGTAAATTAAATAAAACGAATTTGTTCAGATGACAATATTTTTACGTGTATTTAGTCAAAACATATCATTTTAGGTTAGAAAAATAAAAGTTATTTGAGTGGCGCGTGCGCTTGTTAACGAGATCTAATATGTTCCCAAAATTAAATTTTTTCCTATAATATTTAGATCTTCAGAAAATTCCTTTTGTGACAGACGGATGAAAAGTAATTTTGCGATAGTTCGATTTTGCTTATCAAGTAAAGCTAAATAATTATTTTTTAATTTCTAAAGGTTGGAAACATTTACAAATCAAGTTCTTGTATACAGAAGAAGAAAAGACACTAGGTATTTGAAGTTTAGTTAGAACATTTCACACTTGTTTACGTAAAAAAGTCGGAACTTTGGCCTTCAGTATCTATGTCATTAAGCTATGTGTACAAAAAACCGGACAAGTGCGAGTCGGACTCGTACACAAAAAGTTCCGTACAATCGTACACTAACAAAAAAAAAGCAGGTCTCTTGTACGTACCCCCTTTCATTTATTTTTATTATTTGTTGGTAAAGCGGTAATAGTATTATGTAAAACACATTCTGTGAAAATTTCAACTTTCTAGCAATTACGGTTCATGAGATATCAGACGCTACCAGACGAACGGACGGACAGCAGAGGCTTAGTAATAGGGTCCCGTTAGCGCCCTTTGGGTACGGAACCCTCAAAAGTGATCGCAATGGTAGTAATATGTAAATGACGGCTTCGTTTAGTGCCTTTTTACAACCTTCATTTTATAGCCGCGCCACATAAAATCTGCGTCAAATACTTGTCGTCTGAACTATTCGAAATATTTCAAAAAAGTAATTTCGTATAAATATATTTATTAACTTTAAAAATAATAGGTTTCAAAAATACTTGAGCTTATTGTATCCTATAATATTATCATTATAAATGTCTATAAGAGAGCAAGTGAAACTTCATATAATTTTCTATAAATGGAGTTTGATATAATTTTGATTATTTTATATTTCGATATAATTTTGTTGGAATTACATTTATGAATGGTTTGTTAGGTACTTTTATGACGTATAGTTATAAGTTTTATATTATAATTTTGTCATTATTGACGTTTCAATTGGCTGTAACAAAGAACCAAATGGTTTATACTTAAAACTAAAGATTCGACCAAATATTTGATCTAATTGATTTCAAATGTTACCAAAAATTTGTTATATTATTAAAAGTCATTTTATATTCTGTGCGGTGCGTCATACTAAAAATGATAATATCGTATGGGCATGTTAGAGCGAGATAAAAGATGTTTAAGTAAATGCTTTACACGAAATTTGAACATTAGTTCTATAGGGTTAATGTGCACATTCGTATGACAAACAAACTTGGCAAATAAACGTAACGGCAGATTTTTCAAGCGTCAGATAACCGAATAAATATGGCGGTTTGACATAATTATATGCTATACCAAAGCTGTCAAAGGATGAAGTGTCAAACTGACGTTCTTTATGAGCTGTCAAAAACCTATTTCCCCACAGACTTTGTATGACAACAGTGGACTGTGATGTCACTTATTTGACAACTGAATTGAACGACTATTTATTCATTTCAAAGCAAAAAAGAATCTAATTTTACTGTTAATTGAAATTAATCGGTTTTTCAGGGCTAACATAAAGTTTATTTTCATAGAAATTGCTGGTTAATTGGGTCAAGTTTTTATTTATTTGTTAGTTTTATTTTAATCCCTTACATGTATGTATTTTTGTGTTGTGTGTGTGTGTGTGTGTGTCAAGTACCTAATTGAAAAGTCAGTGCATCTCGCCCTTATGACAAAAAAATGTCCTAAATAATATTATTTCGTTATGTCACGACCGCACATGTGTGACTGTCCTAAATTTCAAGTATTATTAGTAGGTTTTAATGAAATTATAAAAAAATTGTTGAAAAATTGGTATAATTTTCCAGAATTTATAAAAGTTTTTCCATATATTATATATATTTGATAACTTTAAGTTATTTGTCCTTGTAAATGTTAATGTCTACGCGTTTAGATTCGCATGTCTTATTGTATTCTATTGTCAAGCGATCTACGTTGTACGCTTAAAGTGTTTTAGAATAAAAGTTTTTATCAAAATGTGTTTTTTATTATTTTTTACTTCACATACCATTTTGTTACATCTAAAAATAAATGTAGTATATTTCTGCTACAATTTATTAAGTTTTTGACCGCCACAGTCATGTGAGATGGACTAAGTGGCAGTAAGTAAGCCGAAGAAGAAATATTCGCGAGTGGAGAATTGGTATCAACAGCGCCGCTGAACTGTTCCGCCTCGCGAAGGACAGATTAAAGTTTTCCAAACTGACGGCCAACCTAGTTGAAGAGACACTGCGAAGAAGAGTCATGCATATGATGACAAACCAAAATGTGTCCTCAGCACGCCATGGTCACGATCACGACTACATAGACATAAATCTTAAATCAGAGTTGGATATGTCAAGTCAAAAAATTTAAGAAACAGCTGATTTTTTTTCGTCACTGCCTCACTCACTGACCGAATACGAAATCACGAAAACTTTTTCAACAACTTCTTTACTTAAGAAGCTGTTTGGCAGGATGGCAGGTAGGTAGTTTATAGGCAGACTTGAATAAAGACGGACTTTCACGCGGAAAAAGTCATGGGCAAAAACTAGTAAAAAATCTCTTTTTCTGCTTGATGGTAAAAATTACATGCTAACAAGGTACAGTCAAAAAAAAAGATAGGTATGCAGGGTCGTCAGATATAGTTGAAGTTTTCTTAGAAACAGATGGATGTTTTCAAATGTAATTTTATTAGATAGTAAACGGTTCATTAATTAAGTCAAGTTTCAATCGAAGACATCTATTGGTTTCTAAGAAAATCTTTTTTGTTGACTGTACCTTGTAAACATGTAATTTTTACCATCAAGCAGAAAAAGAGATTTTTTACTAGCTTTTGCCCACGACTTCATCCGAGGGAAAGTCGAAATCAATCCGTTCTTAATTCAAATCTTCTGTCAATAACTACCTACCTGCCAAACAGCTTCTTAAGTAAAGAAGTTATTGAAAAAGATTTCGTGATTTCGTATTCGGTTGACTAATGTTGATTGTGTTTATCGGGAGTATTTTTATTTGCAATTTAATCATTTTTTTATACCGAAGTAAACCGGGTTTTTTCAAGTGTAAGTGAGAACAAATTAATCTTAGGTCAATAGGTTATCTTGACAGATATCCAGTTCTTGTGGAACCGAATGCGTTGGCTGATCATTATTGTGTTTTAAGGCGCTTCCCTGACCAAATAACCTTGAGCAATCGCTCCCTCACTGCCGCACGCCTCTTTCTCATAAAATTCATGCAATTTTTTGGAATTATCTTAATAAAATTAACCCGTTGACCTGATAAAGCGAGCTTTTGAAACAAAATAAAACTTGTATTATTAAGATTTTTTAATTATCTAATGACTAGCGTTTGCCCGCGACTTCGTTCGCGCAAATTAAAATACAATATAGCCTATGTAACTAGCAGATAATGTAGCTTTCTAATGGGAAATAATTTTTAAAATCGGTCTAGTATTTTTTGAGTTTGTCCATTACAAGCAAACAAACAAACAAAAATACAAATTTATCCTCTTTATAATATTAGTGTAGAAGTGTAGATAAGTGCAATTCTCAAATTAATAGCACGTTGCATTATGCAAAAGAAGCTTAAAATCAATAATTTTAGTCATTATTTTGCAAGGAGATCCTAAAAGTATTTTTAACACATAAAAAAAAATTTGAACGTTCAATGTGATGATAAGATATAAAATATTAAAAAAGTGCTTTTAGACGTCGTTCATTTCCCTTAATTAATGAGATTAGCCTCTGTATAACGCTAAAACAAGGTTTTGTCAAAGTCCAAGTCAAAACATTTAGCGCCTTAATTAACCAAAGGTAGGTTATGTTTCTACCTTACGACTCTTAGAGGAATTTGCGGTCACAGTCTATTATTATCCCACTGCCGGGCAAATGTCTTTTCTGATACAGAGAAGACACGAGCATTGATCACCACGCTTGTTCAAGGCGGATTGGCGATTTCAGACTTATTTTCATTGTTATAAAGTCGAGGTTTCTTCACGATATTTTGCCAGATAAACAGTTCTTGTGATGCCGAATGCGTTGCCACAAAAATCTTTGTTAACATTGTTTTAATCACCGGCTGACAGGTAGGCTAAGCAGGCCTTTAAGGAGAATGTGCGTTCACAGGACGGGCCGTACATGGTAGGTTCGCTGCTTGGGCTAGGTACAGAAGATACCTTTAGCAGAAGACCCAAGACTTACCTGCGTACGACTCGTACGTGACAGAGTGGTCTTTCGTACCGTACGAGAGACCATTCTGATACTGACTCTGTTACTTTTTTTATGGGACAAGCTCGCCACTATTCCCAACCACTGCAACTTCTGAAAGCCAGAAACAACAGTGGAGACCAGAGGCGGATTAAACGTTGAGAGCGCCATAGGCAAGTTTCTCATCGGAGCCCCTTTTTTTTTTTTTTTTTTTTTACCGATGGGAAATCATCAAATGACTTCCCCCGCCCTGGGCGGGGCGGGAGGGAGTGTCAGACTTTTACTGACTAAAACCCATCCATGTTCCTTCTTGTGCCCTTTGCGTTCCGGGGGCGCGGTATCTCCTTCGAACCCCTGCCCCTGCCCCTGCCCCTGGGTACATGCTTAGGGGCCTTTGCCTTAAACTAATCCGCCTCTGGTGGAGACTACCAGAAGCCGAGGCAATGAAGTTTCACAAGTCCCGGAGAAACGATTCAACTGTCTCGGATTCAGCAAAGAAATTCAACCGTCCCTGTTACTGACCTAAGTCTCATTGCATGAGCACATTGCCTTCACCCCCGAATATGTAGGTCTATTCTGTAAAAATCTCTGTAGCTGAATTAAGAGAGGTTGAGGTGAGCTGTCAATGATAGGGATTACACACATGCTGCTTAAAGGTGTAAGTGAATAATTTTGAAAAAGTGAAGAAAAGATCTAAAGAACACTAATAGTACCGGATATGACAATATATCAACAAAGGTTATAAAATACGTATCCGTTAAATTATCATCTATACTTAGTCATATAATAAATTTAAGTATAGCAAGTGGAGTCTTCCCAGAAAAGTTAAAACTAACTCTAATTAAACCTCTATTTAAAAAGGATAATAAACATGACATGAGCTGCTATCGTCCAATAGCGCTTGTACCAGTGATTTCGAAGATATTCGAGAAGGTGATCCATGATGGTATTTATAATTACTTTGAGAGAAACAATTTACTTTGTAATGAACAGATTGGTTTTCGTAAAAATAAATCAATTAATATAGCAGTGTATAATTTTATCCACAATATATTAACCCACATGGATAAAGGCAAACAAACGTGTGCACTGTTTATGGACCTCACAAAAGCTTTCGATTACGTAGACCACAAAATACTTTTAAATAAATTATATGCCTGTGGTGTCAGAGGAAATATTTATGACCTTATAAAATCTTACTTAAGTAACAGAACGCAAATAACACAAATAACAAGGATATGTCCATATGTGAAAAAAATGATAAATTATTCATCCTCATGTAGACAGGTTACATCTGGCGTTCCACAAGGAAGTGTATTAGGTCCACTTCTATTTATAATATACATCAATGACCTTCCAAAAGCGACAAAATACAACACAATCCTATTTGCTGATGACAGTACAGTACTATTTACAGGAGATAATAAAGCACACATGGAAACTGAGATTAATATGACTTTGGATGATATTATAAACTGGTTGACATCAAACAATTTACACATAAATCTTGACAAAACAAATTTCATGACATTCAGAAGTAAAGCAAGTAAAATAGCAAACATGAACATAAATTACCAAAATAATAAGATCCAAGAAGTTGACGTTACGAGATTTCTGGGCATAAAGATAGATAATAATTTAAATTTTAAAGAACATATCCATACATTATGCACTAAATTGAACACTTTCTCTTATGCGTTATTTAAACTTAAACAAACGGTCAGTATTTCTACAGTCCTTACAGCCTACAATGGCTATGTTACACCCATACTAAAGTATTGTGTTATTTTTTGGGGTAATTCTACGAATAAGGAAGCGGTATTCAAATCACAAAAGAAATGTATAAGAGCCATAACTGGTATAAAAGTACCTGATAGCTGTAGACCATTATTTTTAAAATTAAATATTCTTACGTTACCTTGTATATATATATTAGAGGTTATAATGTTTGTAAAAAATAATACAGAATATTTTAATAAGTTAAATAGTAAAAGATATAAATTTAATATATGTTTACCAAGCAATAAAACAGCGTTATTAAATAAAAGTATATTATGTATGGCTCCACGTATATTTAACCATTTGCCAATTTCAATCTTGGAAATAAGTGATATTAGTATATTAAAACACAAAGTAAAAACACTGCTTTTAAAAAAAGCATATTACTCAGTCACTGAATATCTACAAGATAAACTCTTATAATGTTACTCTGTTTAAATTCTATGTACCTGTGTATTGTAAATTTGCATGCCTTATGGTAGGATATGGCTAATGGACATTATTATTATACTTTAAGACCTTTCTTTTGTACCCATATTCGCAAATGAATAAATGATTTGATTTGATTTGATTTGATTTGATTTGATTTGATTTGATTTTAATTTTTACAGATTCTAAATATAAAATTCGAACGGTTACTCTCTCACTCATCTCGAAATATCGAACACCGCTTATAGAAATAAAATTCGACTGGGAGTTAGTTTATAGTTAGTAGATGTCCGCTAAGAAAGGATTTTTCAAAATTGACCCCCTAAGGGGATGAAATTAAGGGTCTAAGTTTGTACGGAGAAACCAACTTTAACGTGGACGAAGTCTGGGCAGAAGCTAGTTTTGTATGGATAAAAGTTAGTAGCAGTTGTGTTAGTCGGTTGCAAGTTAGCTGCCCTACTGCATCAATATTCAAACCTTAATATTATAAATGCGAAACTAACTCTGTCTGTTCGTTTGTCTGTCTGTCTTTTACGCTTTTACGACTAAACCACTGAACCGATTTTGATGAAATTTAGTACGGGGTAAGTTTGAACCTCAAAAAAAGAAAGTGTGAAAGTACACAGGCTATTTTTTATTCCGCGACTTTGTTTGCGTCCGCGGTTACTATATGGATAAATAAATGAATCAACCAGTTTCATAAAATACAAATTTTTCACTTACATCTCCATATACCAACTTCGACTCAATTTGATAATGATACCGGGGCAACATAATGGTTATCACTATTACCGAGAACATTGTGGAATAAACATATTTTACTACGAACTCATCTTTGAAGTAAAAACAAAAATTACGTGTTTTAGTGCATTTTTAAACAAAGGACTGATAATTGTGTGTCTTGTATAAAATTTTAATTAATTAATTAAGTATTTCAAGTGTGATTATGTTTTTATGTTCAAGTAAGTTTTGTTTTTTTTTTCAAAATTAACATTTTAAATCAAAAGTTGTTTTTAGTAGACTCACATTCGTTTATAAACTTTGCTTAATTTTAAAGTCAAAGTCAAATCATTATTTCCATTAGACCATTAAAAGGCACTTTTGAACTTCATTTACGAGAGAAAAGAAAAATTATACAGTTGCCCATTCCAAAAGGTAGTTTCGTATGGAGAAGAACGGGCAAGAAACTCCATACTTACTCTTTTCAAAATATATGTTTAAGTGGTTTGCAATAAGTAGTAGGTACATTAATTAATAATACTAATGAGCAGACCAGTAAGATTGTGCTTGTTTTGTCCAGTGTTTTGTGTTAATGCGAAAATTGTCTAGAATTCTAGATAGTTCTAGAAATGTTTTCACCAATCTATATACAGGGTTAATGTTAATTTAGTAAAAACCTGAGAAGGGGTCATTGTACTCATCATTATGATTAACTTTTACTATGGGAATAATCTTGAATTCATGAAGAACAAACAGCTTTTCCATACATTATGATTGTGTTGTAAACTTGTAAAGAATTTTAGTATGGAATACCTAGCTGATTTTTTTTTCCAATCACACGAATCAGCCCAGACCATCCGAACTCCGAGGCTGCTACTGAGAATTTCCTGATGGAAAAATCCAAAATACTTTGCCCGACCTGGGAACCGAACCCAAGACCTCAGGCACAGCAGTCGCGCTCTGCGACTACTAAAAAATAAACGCGTCTGACACATATATACTCGTATGTGTCAGACGCGTTCCAGTACCACAAAACATTACACGACAGAATTTAATATCGCTATAATATAACCCGACCAAGTGAAAGTTAGTTTTATTTTACACAATCATATATTTCTTTGAGTTGATAGAATTAGGTAATATTTTTGTCGATTTAACTGTCGCTACGTAACTTAGTAGTTCTTAATTTACATAATTTATAGCTTCCCGTGACGGGGACTTTACTAATAACAACTATACTTAAGGAAATATCAAATAAATGATAACAACTCGGGGTCAATAGGTTCGAAGCAACAAGTACGTACTTGATCAGACTCGATACTCTTACGAGTAGGGTTCAACTGTAAGATCGCGAAGAAAATTACATTAATTTTAGAGTTCATCCCATTATAAAAGTAGTGATAAGTCAATGACCTCATTTCCGGCTTTCAGTTGCATAATTAAATTACACCTTGTATATAGAAAGTAAATTACATTTAATAACAAAAGACAAATATTTTTTTTACATAAAACGTTTTCAATTCAAACAATTTGTTATAATATCAACGTCTACTCATTGAAGCTTATTTATTTTTCTTTCAGAACGAAAATGAAACACCTCCTAATCCTATTCGGCCTGTCGGCTTTAACGACTGTAATATCCGGCAAAAGCCATTGTCATGCTTGCTTCGACGGCATTTGCTATTCTAAAGCTCTAATATTTCAAAACTATCCAATATCCGGACAATTAGCTGTCGACAGGGTCGCAAATGTTGTTTATTTTCACTACGAAGACTCTCGACCTTTGGATCACACTGTTGCATTCGATTTAGATGATATAAGATTCCTGTATATCCCGGATATTCAATTTTCTTTCGCTCGAGCCGTTGATCAGTCTACTAGAGATGCTTACATAGGCGGTGCAAATGGTATATACAAATATAATCCTACAACGAATGAGACCAGTCGATTCGGCCTTTTTGACAAGACTATTTGGCATATGCAATATAAGGACAAGATTTATTACACTGTCTTCATGACGAAAGGACTATATACATTCGAAAAGAAACAGTCGAAGACAATTGCAGCGCTAAAAGATTATAACATTGATGATTTTATCGTTGATAAGAAAGATGACATTTATTTCATGAGTAATTTTACAATGTTCAAATTGAAGAAGGGAGAGACTAAAGCTACGATTTGCTCGGATATAATATACTCTTTGACGACTGATATTAACGATAACGCGTATTTTGTGCAAAGAGAAACCAGGGGATTGTATAAAATTGATTACAGCACTGGCAGATTGAGTGAGATGGGTGCTTTTGGCAGCGGTTCACCTTCCAGAGTGGTATTCGACAATTATAACAATTTAATTTTCTATGATGCAGTTACTGACCAGCTATTTTATTTGACTCCGAATTACGGTCGATGCAGAGTGACTGATGAAGGCAAAGGAAGGAAGTTAAAAAAAAAAGTGTCGATGCTTTACGAGTGATGAATAGCGTGGATTAAGTATTCGGCTTTCGGCTAAAAGTGATACTTGTTGACTATTATTTTGAAGACTAATAGTGTAATATAGTTCGGTGGCAACTAGTTTTACCAAAAGGTTATTTATATTATCTGAAATAAAATATTATAAACATACAAATGAAGTATTTTTTTTGTTTTATTTTATTTATTTTGATATTATTGGGTGAAAAACGAGCGAGCAGAGTTCCTGATGGTAAGTAGTCACTGAGGGCGTAATTATCACAATTTTTTTGACAAATATAAACATATTTTGACTAATATTCAGTTATATTATTCTATAGACATTATGGAATCATAATATTATGAGTTAACGAATACATTTATAATATTATAAAGCTTAAGAGAATCCGTTTATTTGAACGCACTAATCTCAGGAACAGCTGGTCCGATTTGAAAAAAGTTCTTTTGCGTTATATAACCTGTTTATGGAGGAAGGTTATAGGTTAAATAAGATCACGCTACGACCTATGAGAGCGGAGCAGTAACCAAACATGTAACTTGACGCGGGTGAAATCGCAAGGTATACGTAGTATTCAATATTTGGTATATTTATTATTGACTCTAACAACATAACATAACATCACGCCTGTAATCCCCGAAGGGTTGGGAGAAGGTGTACCCATTAGTACACCAACAATTCGTCAGCTATCGAGTCTATTATTGCCATCAACCGGGTACAAATCCAGACTCCGAAGCTGCTAGCGAGTAATTCCTGATGAAAAATTCCAATAACACTGCCCGACTTGAGAATCGAATCCAAGACCTCATGCTTAGCAGTCACGCTTTGCGACCACTAGACCAACGAGCACAGCATTATTGATTCTTAGTTTCTTAAGGTATATTGCAAACTCTTTGCAATCAGACCAATAATCATAAACATACATAACATCACGCCTGTAATCCCCGAAAGGTTAGGCAGAGGTGTACCCATTAGTACACCCATATTTCGCCAGTTATGTTTTTAGTCCCATGTAATAGGGGGCGAGCCTATTGCCATCAGCCGGGCACAAATCCAGACTCCGAAGCTGCTACTGAGAAATTCCTGATGGAAAAACCCAATAACACTTTGCCCGACCTGGGAATCGAACCCAAGACCTCATGCACAGCAGTCGCGCTTGCGACCACTAGACCAACGAGCGCGGCATTATTGATTCTTAGTTTCTTAAGGTATATGCAAACTCTTTGCAATCAGACCAATAATCACACGACTAATAATATTTATCTCATTATTAATCGTCTAACAATAGGCGGAACTGTAGGTAAACATTAAATAAACTTACAACACGGGTTTTACAGCGTTAGTTATGGTTGCTTTGAATACACCATAAGCAATGTCTGTTATGTCATGTCACAGACTAACAATATCAGATGACATGTAAACAATAGAGGTTATACATCAACACGGAATAAGGGTGCGTTGAAATGGTGCGATCATGCGTTTGTTTTGCGGCTTAAAAGTCGCAGGAATGGAGAATGAATATTTAAAAATTAAACTGAAAAAGTTTGTGTAATATAAACCTACACCTTCCATCTACCGTGTCGACGGCGCGTTCGTGTTCCACGCGCGCCTCAAAGAGATGTCAGCAATAATTGAAGGGGCCACTAAGGGCCGATGCCTGCCGGGGCTGCGGGTTGTTCGAAAGAGATACCGCGCCCCCGGAACGCAAAGGGCACAAGAAGGAACATGGATGGGTTTTAGTCAGTAAAAGTCTGACACTAGGGGCGGGGGAAGTCATTTGATGATTTCCCATCGGTAAAAAAAAAAAAAAAAAAAAAACACCTTCCATCTATATCTACACTATAATATTATAAAGAGGTTTTTTTTTTTATTTGTTTGTTTGTAATAAAGCCTATGATAAAGTGCAATATAGAATACTGTTAAATAAATTACATGGAGTGGGAATCCGTGGTAAATCCTACAAATGGTTTAAGTCCTATCTGACAAACAGAAAGCAATTAGTCGAAACAGAATACTTTAATAATAGAACTAACGAACTACAAAAGTTCCGTTCAGACTGTAAGGCTATAACCGCCTCAATTTCAATTTCAAGATTCCGGGCCATGCGTTTTGTTTGCGGATGACATTTCTATCCTCAACCCCTGTTATAATATCGAAGAGTTAAAAATTAACCTCAATAATACTCTCACTAAAACAATATCCTGGTTAAATGATCATAATTTAGAAATTAATTAAAAAAAAACTAAACTTATAGATATCATTCCACCCCCACCAAAGAACTCATCTAGACGTAAATATCTCTTTTAACAACCACAAATTAGAATTAGTAAACGAGTTTTCATTATTAGGTTTAACTATAGATACTAACATTAATTGGAAATCTCACATTCAGAAAATAAAAACAAAACTCTCAACAGTTTTGTATGCTTTTCGCAAAATAAAAAAAACCACAAACTTAGAGACTGCTCTGGCTACTTACTACGCCTACGCCCATGCGTGGCTCAGCTATGGTGTTATAATGTGGGGTAATAGCAAGGACGCGCCATCACTGTTTACTACTCAAAAAAAGTTAATTCGTATCTTGGTAAATATTCATCAAACCGACAGCTGCAAACCTCATTTCGAAAAACTTAAAATTTTATCATTGCCATGTATTTATATATTGGAAATCTGTAAATTTGCGCACACTCACCAAGACTTCTACACCAAACGTGAAGACATACAGTCAAGAATCACACTCCGACATAAAACACGTCTAAATCTACCAACAGCAACATCTCGCTTGAAAATGCATTCTTCCGGCCCACTTGTAATGTCAATAAAAATTTATAATAAACTACCCGAACTAATAAGAAATAAAAAAAAGATTACTATTTTTACAAATAAATTAAAAAAACTATTGCAAAGTAAATGCTACTACAGCTTAAATGAATATTTTAAGGACAAATCTATACAGCTCGAAAATTAATATAAAATATAAACAATAACGATATGAAACATTGCATCATAATTCGATTGTTAATAGTATGTAATTAATGTTTAATTTAATGAACACATAACATAACATCACGCCTGTAATCCCTGAAGGGTTAGGCAGAGGTGTACCCATTAGTACACCCACATTTCGCCAGTTATGTTTTTAGTCCCATGTAATAGGGGGCGAGCCTATTGCCATCAACCGGGCACAAATCCAGACTCCGAGGCTGCTACTGAGAAATTCCTGATGGAAAAACCCAATAACACTTTGCCCGACCTGGGAATCGAACCCAAGACCTCATGCACAGCAGTCGCGCTTGCGACCACTAGACCAACGAGGCAGCAAAAAGCGAGGCAGTAATTTAATGAAATGGATGGATAATTTAATGTAATGTAATTATGTTTAAAATATTATAATGTATGAATGTTTAATGAAATTGTATAATTAGGATAAGTTAGTCTATAAGTCATTTTTGTCCTTTAAAATAATAATAATAATGTATTTTGCTGTGCCCTACAGGGTCCACAATTGTGTTTACAATATTGTTCACCACCACCTATTCATGTACATTGTGGAATGCAATAAACGAATTGAAATTGAAATTAATGGATTAAGTCAAAAACTACTGGACCGATTTTAAAAGTTCTTTCACCATTAGAAAGCTACATTATCTGCTATATTTTATTTTATTTTTGCGCGGACGAAGTCGCGGGCAATAGCTAGTCTACAATAAGGACGAATTGAATTGAATTAAATTTTTTAAATGCCTAAAAAAGTATATCAATTGATTGGTGCTATCAAATACAATACGCGCCACGAAAGCTGAGACTTGATAAGCGTCAGTAATAATTATAATACTTAATTAATTTATTTAATCAAGTGACAAAGACTTCATACACACACAATTCAATAAATAACACAAATAAAACATTAAACACATTATTTAAAGTAATGGGGAGCTTGCGCAGGTGTGAATGTACGAAATAGTTATTCATAATTTGTGATCTGTTTATAGATTTTTAGATGATATTTGGATAAAAATTCTTAACAATATTATAATATTGATTACGAAATATTAAACGTTGTGTGGTGTGTCAAGTCTCATCTTTCGTAGCGCGTATTGTACCTACCTAATTGGATGCTAGAACAATCAAAACTCAATTGACAAACTTTTTACTGATTTCAAAGCAACAAAAAACCTAATTTTACAGTTTCGCTTACTAAGTTATACCGATAGTAACAAACAAACACGTTTGTGACTTTGTGTGTTCCAAACATTTTAATTTACAACGCGAAAGAATGTTTGCCCGCTCAGATTACTAAGTGAAAACGTGGTTTGACAACACAATTTTCTTTCATTTCCTAAGAGGAAGAAAATAAATTGTTTAACTTACTTATTTTCCTTTTTTGAATTTCCTTTCTTGGAAAATCTGAAATACCTACTTATTAGGGATATCTATATATTATTATAATAACGCGGAAGAGGTTTTGTTTGTTTGTGTGTCTGTTTAAACGCGTTAATCTCTAGAATTACAAGACCGATTTAAAAAATCTTTTCCGTTAAAAAGCCCGTTTGTAGAGGTAGGTTGTAAGCTATACAGGGCCATTGAAATTTTCCCCGAAACCTGAAAAGGGGTCATTGTTCTCATTATGAACAACTTTTATTTGAGATCAACCTTGAAATCATGAAAAAAGACTCTGTATAACGTCTTGCTACGACGGACGCATGAGATGGACCAGAAACCAAAAACGAAACTTAATTTGCTAGAAGAATACCACGCGAACAAAGTTGCGGGCGGAAGCTAGGTTTGAGTAAATATACACAATGAAGGTTTTCATTTTCAGGTACCCAATCTTATGGACTAAAGTAAGATGAATCGGAAGAGCAGCTCGTTTGTCAAAATATGTCAGTTTTGTTACAAAATTAATTTAATATACTTCTCGTTCTCTGCTATTTTAACTTAATATTTTTTGAAGTGATAGTAATCTTGTCTTCTTTTGAAAAATTGGATTTCTGTTTTCGATAATTTTGTGTTTTAGGAGGGTATCGAAAAACTAGTTGTCACTTATGTACGTTACGACAATAATTGGGCATCCAATATTGACATTCTTTTTCCATGATTTATGATATTACGATTTCGTATGGCAATACTAATTGGGTACTTTAGTTGATACCATTAACCAATAATTCCTAGACGTAACTTCTTAAAAATACGCTTTATTTTAGCGCTGGAAACCCGATTAATTTTCAATTTACTGTAAAATTATTTTTTTGTGGCTTTCAAATCATAAATAGTTAGACAATTGAGTTAACAAATAAGTGACGTCATAGGCCGCTATTGCCATACTAAATCTATGGAAAAATCTCGTTTTGACAGGTCATAAAAATTACGTCAATTGTTAGTGGTGTCAACTAGCTTATTACGTCACTTTTTTGTCAACCCTATTAGCTCTCAATTTATTAAAAAAAAAACAGTTAATTTATGGGTTGTGGAGGTCAGATAGGCAGTCGTTCTATGTAAAATACTTTGTGTTTAGCTGAATCCGGTTAGACTGGAAGCCGACCCCAACAAAGTTGGAAAAAGGCTAGACAAATTAGTTGGTGCCTAATACTAAGTCGCAAAAAAAAATCGCGTCATGAGAACTCGGCCTTAGCGTGATATTGTTTATCCGCCATATTCTCAGGTACCTTCCGTTTGCTTTATGTTATTATGCACAGTTCTCACTTTGATTTCCTTGCGTGTTCAACACTCCATTAATTGATCACTTAGATACAAGAAAAAATATTTCTAATGGTATTTAACTGTTTTTTTATAAAGTTAACTTAGGTGTTTTCCGAGAATGTGAGATAAAATGTGTTTATATTCCAAGTCGGTTACGAGAAATTATTAAAAAGTTAAAAAAGTTAGTTTCGCGGTTAGAAATCACTTCATTTGGCCAACGCGAGCTTAGCGATTATAAAACCGGCTAAGTGCGAGTCGGACGCGCACACAAAGGGTTCCGTACTACCGTAAAATGCAAAAAACAGTTATAATGTACTACGTACCTGTACAGGCGGCCATAGACACGTTTATAGCGACCATAGATACGCTCTGCGAAAAATTTCAACTCTTTACCTACTATTACGGTTTATGAGATACAGCTTAATAATAGCGTTCCGTTAGCACTCACGGAACCCTGAATAGTCAATTATGAAGTCACTTATTTTTTGTACACGTCTGCCTAACCAATTGAATGTGAATCAATTCTTTATACCGGGTAAATGCGGATTAGTTTAGCACTACGTTACGTTAAACTTTACTTTTGGATGACTGTAAAACTAGTTCGAGACATTATTTTTGTCTGCCTTTGTACCTTTTGTTGCAGTTTAAACTAGCATCCGCTCGCGGCTTCGTCCGCGTGGTTTGTTGATAAAAAAGTAGCCTATGTCTTTTCCCAGGCTTCAGACTATCCATATTAATTTTCCGTTTGTTTACGAAATTTAATTTAATGGATAGTCTGAAACCTCAGCAGATTGACTGTGATACCCGCCGACTTATATGGCGCTTCACTCAAGTCAATCTTATCGTGATATTTTTGAAACTATTCATAAATTACATTAAATACTGAAAGCGACAAATAATTTTGGTATAAATTGGCTGCTTTCAAAGTAAAAGGTAGGCAAATAAATAAAAAAAACGACGAAACATTTTGAGAAAAGTTAGGTAGTGCCCTTGCGCTTCGCTTGGCTCGTCTTGGCGGGGGCACTGCCGTGCCCCCAGATATGAATAGATTGGTACCTATATGCCGTCGCGGACTTTTATTAAGAACAATCCCACGATACAATTATCTTCGTCTAGCTCTAACGGTGTAGGCAGCGTACGCCAAGATAGCTTTCAGAGAGCAGAAAATTTCAGACTTAGGTACTTGATACCTATCGTAATATTATGGCCAAATTGCACAAAATCTCTATTGTATTTGTTACTAGCTTTTGCCAGAGACTTCGTCCGCGTTAATGTCGGACCCCCGTTTCATTAACTTCACCCCTAAGGGGTGAAGTTAAGAAAATCGTTCTTAGCAGACGTTTACTAACTATAATCTATTTCCCTGCAAAATTTCATCTTTATACGTCAAGCGGTTTCGATATTTCGTGATGAGTGAGTGTATGACCTGTCGCGTTTATATATTTAGATTAGATTTTATGTATTTAACCGGTCTAGCCCCGGCTGACTTACCGGTATGACAGAACAATAGAAAATCAATTGTGTCTCATAAGTGGGACCTGAATAATTCAGCTGTATTACTGTAAATCTTCATCATAAACCGTTTCATAGTTTTTGTGTGAAAGAGTAATAAACATCTATCCATAATATCCTTAAAATTTTTAACATTTATGTTATTAGTAGGATAAATAAATAATCTACTTTTTTTAGTTGGCAATGTTGGTAATCGTCCTTGCGCTGGCAAGACTTAGCTTTGTCCACTGCAGAGCAGCAAATGACCATCAGTTTCTGGTAAGTCCTTTATTTAACCGACTGCGTCGAAGCACAAAGGGTGGGTAATGTGTTTGACCAGGGGGCCTAACCCCATCTCTTAAATCAGTACCATTTTAATATTAGATACTTTGCCTTGCGCATTGTTGGATTGTTAATTTAATTTTTAATACAATTTCTTGTGAAAGAAATCAGAGGGCCAATTCTCGATATTTTAATTTAAATTTTAATCGTTCACATTCTTCTTTTTATCGTTTTTATTTGTTACTAGCATTTTTCCACGCAATTTCGCGTTATATTTTTCTTACGGATTCCTTAATTTTTCAAAATAAAAACCTATCATAATCGGTTCAGTAGATCCGCAGATTACCCCCTACAACCTTACAAGCTTTACCTCTTTATAATATTAGTACCTATAGATTAAATAGTTGTGACGTAAAAATATTATGTAGATCAAATAAAAAAATACTATTAATATGTTACAGTCAAAACAGATCGTCAAAGCGTTTAGCGAAGATGACATGACCCCAGACTTTACAGAACAGCTGGGCAACCATGACCACACGAAGGATATCAAGAAACGAAGTGAAGAAGTCAAACTCAAGACACACTTGCGTCCGCATAATGTTATCAAAACTAACAGTACAGGTTTGTATCAAAGTCCTAATTTTCTGTAACACTACCCTTATTGCGTAATAATTTCAACTAGCTTTTCCCCGCGACTTCGCCCGTGTAAATGTCGGACAACCGTTTCATCCCCTTAAGGGTTGAATTTTGTAAAATCCGTTCTTAACGGTCTAGTAATTATAAAGTACCTTCCTGCCAAAATCCTTGTGAGTGAGCTCTTGATTTTATAGAGGGTGTTAGGTGCATCGTTTACCAAATCGAATTGGCCTATAGGAGAGGTCATTTGTTTGTAATAACTCATTCTATGTCACACCGGTTTTTTTATAACTGAATTTCGGAACGGGTGATGGGAATTTTAAAATTTATTATCATTAACAAACGTCATATAAAAATATCGTGCCACGTCAAGCTGTACAGCTAATGTACGTTGTCTTAAGATACTTATTATTTTCAGAAAAACCAGTGAAAAAATCTATACCGCGTCATGCACCAGATGACAAGAAGCGGCACCGCATCATCTTGCGTCAGGAGACGGACGTGTATGATAGGGAAGACCACGTCACCCAGTACCTCTCCGACCAGCTGGTGAACACAGACAGCGAAATTACCAGCCTGCAGGTACTTTTTTTATCCGACTACGGCAAAGTCAAAAGGAGGGTTATGATTTTGACCGGTATGTATGTTTGTTTGTTCCCTCATAACTTCTAAACTACTTATCATTACATGACAAATGAGGTGTCGTTAGAAGCGTCTCAGTTGTCCGCTGGTTATAGGGTAGGTGAAGTGTCACCAAATCTAATATGGCGCCCTCTAGGGGGATGTGAAGTCGTTACCGAAAAATAAATAATTTTACACAGTATCGACATGGGTATCAAATTAAAGGGCTCAATGAGCGTAGTCGGGTTTTAGTTATTTTTTATCTTATTTTTTTTTCTAAAAGTATAAAACAAAGTCGCTTCCCGCCATCTGTACGCTTAGATCTTTTAAACTATGTATGCGGTTTTTATCAATAGATAGAGTGATTCAAGAGGAAGGTTTATGTATCTACATTGCACCCGTGTGAAGCCGGGGTGGGTCGCTAGTCTATATAATAAAAATAAGGCGCTAAATGTGTTGCTAAGCGCAAATATCGAGAACGGCTGGACAGATTTGGCTGATTCTTTTTTTTTTTGCTGGTTTATATGAAAAAAAAATTGGAAAATCTACAAGAAATTACTTGGAATTATTAGTTAATAAACCTAACTAAAAGTATGTATTTTTTTCAGGCCAGTGATCTAGAAGAAGACCGAGATTTTCCAGAGTAAGTTGTTTTATTTATTTGTCTTCATTCAAAATCATTGTTTCGCCTTTTTAAAACACAGTTTTACTAGGTATTTATAATACAAGGTGGAAATGACATCGAGCAGCAAATACCATAGATTCAGTAAGGGATTCTAGTCAAAATAGAAAGAGAGGGAAGGTTAATCACAATAACATCACGCCTGTAATCCCCGAAGGGTTAGGCAGAGGTGTACCCATTAGTACACCCACATTTCGCCAGTTATGTTTTTAGTCCCATGTAATAGAGGGCGAGCCTATTGCCATCAACCGGGCACAAATCCAGACTCCGAGGCTGCTACCCAATAACACTTTGCCCGACCTGGGAATCGAACCCAAGACCTCATGTACAGCAGTCGCTCTTGCGACCACTAGATCAACGAGGTAGTCGAGATGGTTACAGTTAGCAACAAAAGTCGATTTACATTTAAAACGTTTAAATCCTAATTATTGAGCACAATAATAAAGAAAATACGAAATGAACATACAATTAAGATAGAATAAACCCTTAGCCATTGCCTAAAATACTGAGAAGTAGTGCATTGTGTTTTTAGTGGCTATTTAAAAGATATAATAAAGTGACATTGTTAATCGACTTTTGTTGTTGACCGTACGTTAGAAATGACGAATTTCGCGGTCTACCTTGACGGATCCCTCTTAAGTAAGACTTGGCATTGAATCGTATTTGCCAGTTGACATCATCATTAACATGGCTCGCATACAAGTCATGTCCTGTTAAGGATTGGCAGAGAAAAAATATAATTTATCCTATCCTTGGCTTTATTTGTTTTGGTGAAGACACAAAATGCATAAAATCTCTATGATATTGATATGTCCTCACTGAAAGCACGTTAAGCCGTTGGCCCTGGCTGCCATACGTGGATCTTTGAGTCGTTACGAGTCGTCAGAAGCCCAAAAGTCTGACAACTAGTCTCACCAAGGAGTATCGTGTTACCCAGTTACTGGGTCGTGGAGGTCAGATAGGCAGTCGCTCCATGGAAAATACTGGTATTCAGCTGCATCCTGTTAGACTGAAAGCCGACCCCGACATAGCTGGGAAAAGGCTAGACAGATGATAATGAAAGTAGAGGATGAATGCGCATGAGTGCCTACATGAAGTCTGTGCACCATCGGTCCTGGTTATTGTGCTATATTTGTTTCAGGGTAAAAGAAGACTGGTTCTTTGCCTTTCTGACAGGTCAGGAGAAGGCCGTGGAGTTTGAGGGTGCCTGGCTGAGACCTGTTTTCGATGACCCGTTCCCAAACAACGAAGATCAACAGGCTAACGTCATCAACGATAATAATGTAGTAAATAAACAATAATTAAATACTAGTGTTGTTTTATTTATTATTAGTAAAATCCTGCGGTTTCACCAGTCATTGATAGTTGGTCCGCTCATCTAAAATTTAAATTTATGGTTTTTTTGGTGAATTTTTGTTCTTTTTAATTTTAATTTTTTAATTTTCTGCCTATGTTTACGGTTAAAAAATCATTTATTTCTCTAAGATTTACATAATCACTTAACGAGAAACAATGTTCTTATTACTAAAACTAATTATAAAAGTCCAGGGCGCACGTCGCACAGATATTAATTGGTTACTTTAATAAATCTGAGTAAGTGGGTACATCGAAAACAAATACTCTAATGCGCTCGACTTTGCACACGTCGAACGCGTAGTCTCAATGAGTATTAATATAAAGCACCGTGCACATTACACTAAATGATATTTTATTTATTTTATTTTGGTTGAAGCTGTTGAAGATATGCTTGTTTAGGAAGTTTAATTAAAATCGGTTAGGTAATTAATTTCGAAAAAAAAGTAGTAAGTTTTTATGAAATGTCGCACGGCGTAGGTAAACGCTCTTAAAGTCGAAAGTCAATGAAATATAGACGTGATATGAAATGATGATGAATGTTCTGTATTAGAAATGTCATTACAAAGTGTTAGGATCAAATAGAGCTGAAAATGAAAGAATAACACGAGATTATGGCTCAGTGCAAGTTATAAGAGCTTTCACAGTTCACAATACTACCTAGATACCAGAAGACGCGGCTTTGGGCGATGCGGATGATTTTTCTGATGCCATTTAGTTTTAGTTTCTTTTTTTTATTCAATTAGTTTATTTTTTATAATTAAGTCAGTAAATATTGTACATATCATGCATACATGAACTTCAACGCACTCATGAGCGCCTTTTTGGGGGTAGGCAGAAACCACAGAACGCCACCTCATACAATCCTTATGTGCCACTGAAGTACACCAATTATGTTTAAAAAAAAGAGATAACCTTTTTGTTTCGTGGATAGATGTTGGTGGACTGCCCCGCTGTGGAATGTCGTACTCCTACTAACAAAAAACCAACGGTGTTTTCCTTTGGCTGGGGCACGGAGGTTGCTCTGAGCATTCTTCCGCAACCTGGGTGCTTGTTTCCGAGGTGAAACGAGGATACCGGAGAATCCTGCTCGATCCTTTTCCTATAAGAAGAGGCCTTGGCAGTCCACGAATTATTATTCAACCGCTCAGTGAAGCATTTTGAGCCACAAACCTCAGGGTCACAATTACAATGCAAGTCTTGTATGGGTCAATATCGGATCGTGGCTAGACTGATAGAAAAAAATACCTTTGATTACATAAATGTACGAGTTTCGCGATTTTAATTACTATTTTCGACCATGGGGCTTTGGCAAATAGGGTGCTGTATTGCTTAATAGTGTATGTTAATTATTACGTTCGCTGCCTCGATGGCAAGAGCTCAACTGCAATTAGGTTTACGAAGTTAGAGATATGGCTATATGATATAGTTAACTAGTAGTTGAGTCATATTGCAAGCTATTGAAATAGTTCAACTTAGTTCAACTGGTGGACAAAGCTTGATTGAATTTTAAGCTTAAGACACTTTCTTTTATCCCTTGGCGTGGAAGGATAATAAATTGCTGGAATTTCTAGAAAATTAAATATCAAAATAACTAATGCGACAGCTGAGCATGAGGTCTTGGGTTCGATTCTCAGGTTGGGCAAAGTATTTATTGGTTCTTTCCGTCAGTAATTTCTCAGTAGCAACCTCGAAGTTTGGATTTGTGCTGGCAATATATTTGTAATGGCTCGCCCCTATTACATGGGACTTAAACATAACTGGTAAAATGTGAGTGTACTAATGGGTACACCTCTGCCCAACCCTTCGAGGATTACAGGCGTGATGTTATGTTATGTTATATCGCAGTTTAAAAATAACTCGGCGACAAATTAATGATCAAGTACCACGCGCGCATTTATGATGTGATAGGCGATATAAGGGGTGCACTAGAGTGCTATATATGATAGTCAGATTATTGAGGAATAATATGGACTATATAACATCACTCTACTAGGCTACGGGAGCGGAGGCGTAATCAAAGACGTCACTAAACACGGGTACAAAAACCACGCGGACGAAGTCGCGAGCAGTAGCTAGTTTATTCATAAAATTCACGACAACCCGAGCGTACCACTAAAAATATTCACTTAAAATGAACCACGGCTGAACCACGCAAAACTTCTGTATTATTATTGAAGTTTGCTATGAAAAATAGCATCTGAAATCCATCCTCAAAATTCATGGCATACCTTACGATCTAAAAATAGCATAACTTAGTCAGACATTCGGATTGAGTCGGTTTTACATGTTGGGGTCAATAGCCAATGTTGGACGGAATATATGACCAATATTGGATGTTGGCCTTGTTCTTGGTGACGTTTGTGGTTCCTAATGTTTCTATCATACATCTAGGTTTCGTTTAAAAACGTGAGTACCAATGTGTGGATGTTTCAAAAGGTTCCTATAATAAAAGTTCCTCACATCTTGAGTACCTACTTCTAAAAAAATATTTTATTTAAAATAAAACATAATATCAGTACTTTCTACTTTAGAAAAAAATAAATCCCCTATATATTAAGTTATAACTACAATTTAAAATAATTATGGTTTGTTTTTGTTTTTTTTTAGTTGTTTCTACTTTACTTTTGTTGTACAATTTTTCTTTTTATGTTATGTGCCTCATTTTCGCATGAATAAACAGTTTTTCTTTCTTCTTTTGTTTAATATTGTGGAGTACATGTATTCAAACTAGCTAAAGTTCTTGACGTATGCAGATCAGGTTCACACGCGACTGTTGCCAAGTAAGCGTGGCAATACGTCACCTAATTATGACACTCACGTCAATGTGTGACATTCAATTTAAACGTTAAAGGTAGTGACGAAAATCCTGTGGGTGAGCATCAAGGGCGGATCCAGTCGTCAGGTCTGGGGGGGACGTCATATAATTAGGTCTAGTCAGAACAGGCTCTGTTTTAATTACAATAATAATTCTAAATACAACCATGACCCCCATGACCCTCCCCTGGATCCGCCCTTGATGAGCATAATGATACTCGTATTATATAGCCTATAACCATCCTTGATAAACAGGATATACAGGGTGGAATTGTTTAAGATAGCAAATTTTACTCAAAGGAAACATTCAGACTGCCTCGTTGGTCTAGTGGATGCACAGCGTGACTGCTGAACATGAGGACTTGGGACTCGATTGGACTGGATGGACACGATTCCTAGGTCGGGCAAAGTGTTATTGGGTTTTTCCATCAGGAATTTCTTAGTAGCAGCCTTGGAGTCTAGATTTGTGCTCGGTTGATGGTATTAGATAGTGATGGTAATTACATGGGACTTAAATAACTGGAGAAATGTAGGTGTACTAATGGGTACACTTCTGCCTAACACTTTGGAGATTACAGGCGTGATGGAAACTACTATGAGCCTGTCGGCTAAGAGTCCTAGAGCGACGTAAAGTCTTGTCGGTGTTCAGTTTGTCGTCGTAGTGTCTGTAGACGTTTACACTGCTTTGAGGGCCTATTGTTCGGCAAATCTGTTCGTTACAGCTTTACAAAATCCATGGTCAACATAAAATTTCCCTCTAATGTCCTCAAAATCTTGACCATCGCAATTTAAATACATGACTTGGGCATTGATATTCAAACGTGGGTAGCTACGTTACCAAATGTGGACGCGTGATGCTTCATGAATGATAATCAGTATTCTTCACAGCTGACTCATTGAGATTGAAGATAGTCTTGATAAGGAATAAATGGTGTTGTTGGCGTTGAAGTTTGTGAGGATGTATGGATGTTTGTTACTCTTTCATGCAAAAACTACGGAACGGATTTTTATGAAGCTTTAAAGTAACTTCAGAATAGCACATAAGCTTCTTTTAATCCTGAAAAATGTACGTTTCCTGTGGGATAATTTAGAATTTTTTGCTTCATTCTATTCTTTTGCTTCAAATCTAGTTGGCAGAAGCTAGTTGGCACATAAAAATAGTTTAATTAAATTGGTAAATTAATTAATAACGTGCATGCAATACAAAATGATCGCTCCATGTAAAATTATGTAATATTAATAATAATAATATTTATTTAGCTACATCCGGTTAGACTGGAAGCCGACCCCAACATAATTGGGAAAAGGTTAGGCAGATGATGACACAACACAAACTCAACCAAACAACATTGATTTTATCACCAATAGTTTAACACAAACATTTGCCAAACATTATATCAAACGTTGGTAGCCGATATGTGAACGAACCTTATTCTATTTACAATGCAGGGTGGCCGCCAAATAGTACAATGGATTCACTTGGAACCTAGCCAGTGCACATTTTAATATTTTCTCTTAGCCAGCTTATATTAAATGAAAATTTAATAAATACGATGAAGGAAGGATGTGAGGTGCTTTTTGGTTGGAAGATGATAAATGGCTTTAGAGAAAATTGAATCATAAGACTTTTGTATAAATGTCTTTTTCTTTTGTTCGTATACTTTTCCTGCGCAAAGCAAGGAATTAAAATCGTTCTCACTCTGCAGAGCCTTACTTACTAAGGCTTAACAAGCTATTATAATTTTATTAAAACTATTAAAAAACACGACTGCATAAATTGCACATATTTGTACTTTGTTTACTCGTCTGTTTTTTTTACGACGTTTTTTATTTACAGTGTTATATATTTTTTAAATCTACTTGTCAAATTCTAGACGAAAAACACAAGACCAGATTCATAAAAAAAAAAAATTGAGACTGGTATTAATTAACGTTTTAAAGTGACCACACAGGATTATTTTTATTTTTAACCGACTTCTAAAAAAGGAGGAGGTTCTCAATTCGGATGTTTGTATTTTTAAAAGTTAAAAGTTAAAAGCAGGCGTTCAAAAGTTATGATGGAATAAAGAATCTCACTCACATACATACATACATTAACCCTAAACACATAACACTCCTTTTTTTTGCTTCTTTTTTATCGTGTGGGTAGTAAGGTCTTACGACCTCAGACACCCTATTGACAGAGTTTCTAAACCGCCTCAAAAGGCTTAATTATTTGCTGTTCCATAGATTGTGACCGTATAAGTGCTACACTGTTGTATGGAACAAATTTAACTTACATGTATGTAGGTATGAATAAATAGCATTGTATCGATACAGATTTTCTTAATCAATTATACACGGTTACTTTTAGATCGTCCTGGAACCGAAAGCCATAAACTCGATCATCAAACTCGAAACGATTGGGACCATTTTTTTTCAAAAAGTAACAATTAAAAAATACAGCTGTTCAGTATTCTTTGACGAGTTAGATAAATGTAGGTACTGAACAGCAGATTTTTTTTTTGGGTTAGTTTTTGAAAACAAGCTACTATAATTTAAAAAATTAAAAAACACGACTGCTAATTTGCACATATTTGTACTTTGTTTACTCGTCAGTTTTTTTTTTACGACGTTTTTTATTTACAGTGTTATATATTTTTTAAATCTACTTGTCAAATTCTAGACGAAAAACATAGACACGGCCAGATACATTAAAAAAATTAATTGAGGCTGGTATAAATTTACGTTTTAAAGTGACCACAAAGGATTCTTTTTATTTTTAACTAGCCTATGTTACTCGGAACGATGCAAGGATTGTAACGATACCCCATACATCTAAATCGGTTCAGGCGTTTAAAAGTTATGGTGGAATAAAGAATCTCACATACATACATACATATATACATACATACATACATTAACCCTGAACACATAACACTCCTTTTTTTGGGGCAGTCGTGTAAAAATGGTCCCAATCGTTTCGAGTTTGATGATCGAGTTTATGGCTTTCGGTTCCAGGACGACCTAAAAGTAACCGTGTATTTTGTAAGCCATCCAAACATGACAGTGACTTTACTGAACTTTGTATGTAACATCTTGCATTTATGTGTATAATCATGTTTTAGCAAAATAAATATATTATATCTTGTATCTTAACGAACATTTTGAGTCGTTGGTCTTAGAAAACCGTACCTTTACTTTTTTTTCTTAGTGTTTTTGGGTCTAGTTGGCGACCATGTTTATCATGGCACAGTGGCGTTTTTAATGCCCTGTCCTATAAAGGAACAGGTGTTTTTTTATAATTGACTCTACGGTAATAGTTTTTGATACAAAAGGAAAGGAAAGGAAGAAATTGTTCCATAGTGTATAGACATAAAAAATCTAGGTGACAAAGACCGTTTATCAGTAAGGTCAACTAATCGTTTCCGTGCGTTGGGAAACCTTATTGTTTATTATTGTATTTAATAAAAAATCTTTTCATTGTACAGTCAATCATTGTATCTATCCATTAGCATTTTGTCCAATATTTTCGTTGGCTGTAGTATTAATGTTAAATTAATAAATTCAATGGCGGTTTTGAATGGGGGACAATGGGAGAAACATTCGATACTTACTGAATAATAAAATAAGAATAATAATAATTAATTTATTCCTCCTCACAAGATTAGGAAAAACATAATAATCAGTTACAATCTACATTTTGGTCACAACAATTTCTAGATTATGTGAGGAGCTGGTGTCTGAAGTAGGCGCAAAGCACCTGTAGCACAGATCACCAGGACCTCAGCCCGCGTTATCAGTTACAGTTACATATGTAAATAAAAGATGCATATTCTTATTTTTCCAGATAACTTAAAT
The DNA here is from genome assembly GCA_949774945.1 of Hoplodrina ambigua. Lineage (NCBI taxonomy): Eukaryota > Metazoa > Arthropoda > Insecta > Lepidoptera > Noctuidae > Hoplodrina > Hoplodrina ambigua. The sequence continues at coordinate 4,173,726 of OX458990.1, forward strand.
TACTCTTTGACAAGTTATTGATTCAACTGAATAGATTACATTCTAAGAATAGAGAGAGATGGAATCATTTCTTGTAGGGTTTGAATATAACGGCCTGACGGGCCTGTTGGTCTAGTGGTCCTGACTGCTCAGCCGGAGGTCGTGGGCTCGATTCCCACCCAGGACAAACTTTGTGTGATGAGCATGATTGTTAGTTCTGTGTCTGCGTGTGATTTATCTATAATATGTATGTATTTATAAATTATATAAGTATGTATATCAGTTGTCTGGTTACCATAACACAAGCTCTGCTTAGCTTGGGATCAGATAGCCGTGTGTGAGTTGTCCCAAGATATTTATTTATAACGTTCAAAAATGCCTTTTAATGCTCTAATTGACGTAAATGATTTGACTTTGACTTGGAGAAAACTACCCGAAGTGCAATTCTGTAAAAATCTCTCTAAGATAGGATGACAACTTACTTCAGTTTTTTTTTTTCAGGTTGAGAATGTAGTGTCGGACTCCTCCCACCCACGATTCCCCCTGCTACCATGAGTCGGGAGCCCTGTATTAGCATAACGCATGATCCGCGCCCCGACTGAACTTAATTCACCTTTTACCCAGAGAATAATAGTGACTAGTACGAGTTTGAAGATTATGACCAATATTCCACCGACGCGGAGAGGAGCAGAACGGATTAAAAACGTGTAGGAATCTACCAATCATATTGATTGAATTTCAAATCATGTCTCAGCTCCGCGTATGATTGGTCGGTTCCTGCACGACTCATCTTCTCTCCTTTCCTCTCCGTTCCTCTTCGCATCGGTAGACTGTTACTCAGAGGTGCTGTTAATAAGAAAGCACGTGTCATAAGAGAGACGACAAATTAATCCTTTAGCTGCCACATGGAACGTCACGAAAGTTTCACGAAATTGTAGACGGATTACCAGGTTTCTTTATCCAAGAAATTGATGGTGTCTCTTCACAGTTTAAAGCCCTGATCATTCTACCGTCTTCCCAAAGTGTACACTGCCAGCCCTACTCACCAAAGGTCGATATAGCGCGCGCATCGAATGTCAATGTATGAATCCTATTGTCTATAAAAGCGATGCGCAGGCGACGCATGAGAACGAAAGTCAACGAAAATGAAGGTGATCACACGTTCTTTTTTTTAAGTGTCTGTTTGTGTGTTTGTGCTTGTGTTTGGAATTTGGGACGTTTTTTTTTTATTTCGTTATTTTCTTGATACCTACTTGCTAGGGTTGTCGTGATTACATTTTGATTTTTTTTTTGTGAAACGTATTTTTTGTTGAAATTTTATGTATAAATTCTTCTGATGAATCTATCAGAAGTACTTACTCGATATAGTTAGAGGAATAACTATTTAACAGCAATTATTCAAATATTATAAAGCCGAAGTTTGCTTGTTTCTCCCAACCACCACCTCTTAAAACAATATTATTTTAATATTACTTTGCCTTCAGCACTGTTGGATTTTTAACGTTTGGCTCAGCGCCGAGAGTTGATAATGCAACACAGAAATTACAAAGTAATATTAAAATAATATTGCTTTATGAGATGGCGGTAGGCGCTCCCGGTCTGATTACATAAAATATTTCGGTAGGTAATAGTTTAGGGAGCTAGGTGACTTCTAAGTACTACAGGCCTTTTAAAATAAAATTAATTATTAAAAATAATAGGGCTCCGTAAGGAAATTCACGAGGGTGGAATCCCACTTATAAGCTTATCTTTAATTAATTAGCATTTATTTATACATAAGCAAAGATTTTTATAAATAGGTCAGTTACTATTATTTAAATTACTTGAGGCAGAAGTAAGTAATTTTTTTGTTTGTTTGTTTGAACGCGCTATTCTCTGGAACTAACAGTTGTCTACACTAATATTATAAAGAGGAAAAAATTGTATTTTTGTTTGTTTGTTTGTAATGGATAAACACAAAAACTACTGGACCGATTTTAAAAATTCTTTCACCATTAAAAAGCTACATTATCTGCGAGTAACATAGGCTATATTTTATTTTATTTTTGCGCGGACGAAGTCGCGGACAAAAACTAGTATTAGATAAAATCTTATCGAATAATTATGATAGTCAGATTAAAGAGGAATACTATAAAACATCACGCTATAATCCAGCGGAGCGGAGCAATAACCAAATACCTAACTAAACGTCTTATATTCATTCTCGTTTTCATTTATGCAATGCCAAAAGCCCTAGAAACCTATTTTTCCTCATATTAAGTACATGATGTAACTACATGAAGCCATGTATAGCAATAACAATAGGTAACGTAATACATATAGGACCGTAGTTGTAATACATAAGTAGTGTTACTCAAGTATATAACGGTTTTGATAGACGCGCGAAGTAACACCAATTCTGCTGGTGCTAAAGTGCTGAACCATAGATGTCAAAGTCAAAGTCAAAGGCAAAACATTTAGTTCAATTAGACCATTTACAGGCATTTTTGAACTGTCAAGAAGTAGGTCAGTTACTCAGAAAGTTGAAGCTAGTTGCTCGTTCTAAAACGAAGACCTCTATGGAAAAGAATGAGAAAGAAATTTCACAGACGCTTTTAACAAAATCTTGGTTACAATGTTCTTGTTGATAACTTGTTACTACATGTCAAAACAATGAAGATGAATATAAAACATTCATAAGAGTAAGAATATGTTGTGATGTGCTCGTGGCTAGTTAATAACAGTCGCACGGATCCGTCCGTCAGGTTAAGCTACACTTGCTGGGGTTGATTCGTGGATGGGTGACCATCTATACACAGCGTGACTATTCCGTGTCTCGAAAAGTATGTTAAGACCGTTTACGCTTACGGCTTTAGATAAAAACTTTCAAGTCCTTATTTTTCGAAACGGCTGAACCGATTTTAATGAAACTCACAGATAAACGGGATACATAGGTCTAAAAAGTTAGTTGAGAACATCATGTGTACTTTGTAAGTTTATCATAGACACTGACATCGGTGTGTCGTGATAGCCCAGTGGTTAAGGCGCCCGCTTCTCTTGCATAAGGTTGTGGTTTCAAATCCGGGCAAGTACCAATGTGAATTTTTCAATTTATACCTATGTACTTTCTAAAGTTTATCTTGGACATCACTGGCATCAGTGAAGGAAAACATTGTGAGGAAACCTGGACTTACTGTTCCACTCAAACCATGTCAGAGGCCCTTGAGGCGGTTTAGAAAGTCTGACACTAGGGTGTGTGGGGTCGTAAGACCTTACTGTCTACACTATAAAGAAAGAAGACTGACATTTGTGAAGGAAAACATTGTGAGGAAACATGGACTTTAAATTTATTTAAGTCTGAATCACCAACCGTCTTATCAAGCTTTTTGATCCTATCCTTAATTCCTATCCTTCGCCCCGAGGGTTGTGGCCAAGGGTCTGTCGATACCCACCGTTATTAAGCCCGGCTTAATCACTTTAGTAAGATTTAATACTGAACGTAACATAATACTGTTAACATTTTGGCAAGAGACTTTATTTAGGAGTTAACACTCTCCCCGCAACTTTGTATGCGTGATTTTTCTTACGGATCCCTAATTTTTTTATAGTAAAATATAGCTTATAGCACTCAGAGACAACGTAGCTTCCAATTTACGAAAAAAAAAAACAAAGTCGGTTTAGTAGATCCAGAGATTACCCCGTTACAAACTCACAAACTGTACCTACGTTTATTGTATAGATTAGTATGTGTTTCAGGGGGTTTTGTCAATATTGTTGTTTGTGGAGAAGAAGAAGGGAGCTTAATTTGGATTGTTTTGACTGCCTTCCTAACTATTATAAACGAGAAAGTTTATTACGATTGATGTTTGTTACTCTTTCCCGTTTTAACGGTTATTAGAGGTATAAGGAACAGGGTACAAACTCCCTCATTCTCATTCAATAGGATCGAACAGAAATATAACAGACATAAGTGGTAAGCAGAGGTGTACCCATTGGAAACCCACATTCCGCCAGTCATGTTTAAGTCCCCACCTACGGGGCGAGCTTATTGCCATTACGCGGACACAAATCTAGACCACGATGTTGCTACTGAGAAAATTCTGATGGAAAAACCCAATAACACTTTGCCCGACCTGGGAATCAAACCCAAAACCTCATGCTCAGGAATCGCGCACTGAAATACACAAACACACACAGAACAGAAATATGTAGATAATAAAACAAGAAAATACGTTCATATAGCGATAACTGCAGACGATACTGTTGTTGATATACCCACGTTTTTTCTGATTTCAGGAATTGTTGGCTGTGATATCGTTGATAGTGAGTGGGGCGGTGGCGGAGCCCCCGGCGCCCTACCCATCCAGTGGATGGAGGCCTGACGGACCAGCCTTCGTGTTACCACAGAGAGGACAAGAACAGGTAAACTACAGTCAGAAGACTTTATACTTTTCAATCCAGTCAAAAATGAGTAAAAAAGACATACCTATCACATAGCCGTCTTCTCTTTTCTTCTTCAAGGAGAAGAAGAGAAGAAGACATAGTCGTTAACTACGCTCGGATAGTGTGCGTAGTTAACTGCTATGTGATGTGTCTTTCTATCTGTTCGTGTAGTCAATTAAAAAGAAGTAGTACTAAAATCTAGATGTGTACCGTGTATTTCTGCTTATTTGTCAGCAACCTTCACAATACCTGCCACCACAAGTTCAACCTCTGGATCCTCGTAACCCCAACCTGAACCTGGAATATGGCACTCCTCAAGAAGAAGACCTATCAGTCCAAGGTCTTCCCGCTAGAAGGGAGGAGGTGCCTTTCTTCCGGCAGTCTCCAGTTAATGGAAGGCAAAACGTTGGGCAGAACTTCAACTCAGACATCCAAAACTTAGATCAGGGATTACAGCAGACTCAGGTAATTATTCAAGTGTTATCTTACTACTATTATAAATGCTAAAGTTTGGATGGCCATCCATCCAAACTTTAAATTTTATCCAAATCCGTTCAGCCGTTCTGGCGTGATTGAGTAACCACATACATGAACATTTTTTTCCAGTACCAGGAGCAACAGCAGCGGTATCGTGAATTTGAAAGACAGAGACAGCGAGATGCCGAATTCATGGCAGCGAACAGAGTTCCTAAACCCCAAGTCCCAGCCCAGTTTGCTCCCAGAACCACTTCCACAACCACAACCGAAATACCCACTACTGAGGCCACTCAACTATCAACGACAGAGCAGAATGAAGGCGAAACCCTGGAATCTTCTAAGAAAGATGCTAAAGTATCCGTAGAAGTAGCCAGACAGAAACTACAAGAATACCCTGGAGAGCTGTTCCTTAGTTCCTTGGCTCAGCTCCAGTTACAGCCTCAGTTTGTTCCTCTGCAACAATTTGGACAGCTCAGATCACCTTTGTATCTTCAACCTGTTCAGTCCCAAAAACAAGTGGCAGGGTTCGATGCTCAGACGCACTTCGCAGCTCTTCCTTCAATTATAGCTCAACAGCAGCTCCAGCAGCAGAAAGTTGAGCAAGGGTACCAGAGTCCTGCTCTGCTTATAGCTGAACAACCACAGCCTCAAATTCAGCCTGTTACAGCTTACCAACAGCCCCAGTTCCAAGCTGAGCCTGTAGCAGTTCAGGCTGCTCAAGCTGTGCAACCTCAGGGTTTCTATGGACAGCCAAACGCTGAACCAGTGCCACAATACCAAACAGTAAATGCTTTCCCACAACAGCAGCTGCAACCAGCCCCTCAATTTTCTGCTCAACCGGTGGTTTTGCAAGCACAGGGTGCTAACCAACTGCAGCCTGGTCAGTATCAACCACAGCAGCCATCTCCATTCCAACCACAAACTGTACAATTTCAACCCCAACAGCCCGACCAGTATCAACCCCAAACGGTGCAATTCCAGCCTCAACCTCAACAGCCAGATCAGTATCAACCCCAAACAGTACAATACCAACCTCAGCCAGCGCAGTTCCAACCACAACAAGGCCAATTCCAACCACAACAGGGCCAATTTCAGCCACAACAAGGCCAATTTCAACCACAACAGGGCCAATTTCAGCCACAACCAGGCCAATACCAACCCCAATCAGACCAAGAAAGTAAAGACGTTGAAACCAACGTCAACACCGTCCAACCTCAATTCTACCAGCAACCAATGCTAGTCCCAGCGAATCAATACCAGCCCCAACCAGGCTATATCCAGGCCCAACTCATCAGCTACCCAGGCCAAGATTTGACCCAATTCCAACAAGCTCAACTATTCCAGCAAGGCCAATTTCAGCAACAGAACCAGTACAACCCTCAAAGACAGAGTCCCGATGCGCTCCAAAGTGGTCTGGATGCCAATCAGCAAGGTAACGATCTAGAAGAACCTCAGGATCAAGAAGACGAGGGCCAAGACGAAGGTAGAACGGCTACAGCAGTCGCTACGGCCTTTGGAACAAGGTTAGATGAAGTTCCTCTAGAATTTTAATGTAAGGATAAGAGTAGATTCAGATATGCGATTATCGCCAAGGTTAGGTTTGTGTGTCGTGCTTTATAATTTAGTCGCAATCGAAGGTTGGGGTGTGCATTGAATTGGTAATAATTTTGTAGCCGTTTCATGCAGTTGGGTGTTAAGGATAACAATGATTGTAAGACGTTTATAGAATTAAATAGAAGCATTCAACGAATAGTTTAAACTTTGGCGTAATAATTTCTTAATTAATGTGGCTAAAGGTTTATACCATTTTTGTATTACTGAAGGATAATTTCTAACTTTGGCTTTATTCTGAAGTCGAAGCAGACACGGTCGCGGGTAGAAACTAATCTCATTATCATTATAAAAAGGAAAACTTTGTTTTTATATTTTTTTTGCTAAATGAGATTAATCTCTGAAAGTGCTAGTCCGATTTCAGACATTCTTTCACTGATAGAAACCTACACTATTGCCGAATACTATAGGTTATGTTTTATGATTATAATTGACTTCTATGTGTACGAAGTCGCGACCAAGGAAATTATAAAAGTCGTCAGTTTCAACATCGCAACTCGTGCGCACCATCTTACCTCGCGATCACGTACCACAGCCGCGGCAAATGTAAATTGTCTCGTAACAATAGAGACATTGCCCTATTTGAGGGTGAATATTGATGTATTTTAATGTATTACGTCTTGCAAATTGTTAATGATGCTGTTTATGTTCAGCTCCTGGCTCGTTGCCTGTGGTAACCAGGGGGTATGCATGAACTGGTTTTATAATGGTGTTTTAAACAAGCATGAGGTCTTGGTTTCGATTCCCAGGTCGGGCAAAGTGTTATTGGTTTTTTTTTGTATCAGGAATTTCTTAGATTAATTTTTCTTAGTATCGGAGTCTGGATTTCTGCCTTGTTGATGGCAATAGGCTCACCCCCTTTTACAAGGGATATACAGATAACTGGCGAAATGTGGGTGTATGTGGGTACACCTCTGCCTAACCCTTCAAGTGCAGTTTTGCATCCTCATCAAATTCAAGGAGATAATAATTATGTTACTGATTCTTAACATGAATCAATCATAAAATAAGTAGTTATTTTTATTAGTAGGTGATTTTCGTGGTTACAGTGGCACACAGTGATATAGACACTGCCTACCGCATACGGAACGCGTCGAAATACATACAACAATCCTTCTTTGTACTATTAATCAATTATTTCTTTGTTTGCAGGACTCAGCCGCGTGTTTTGCCTCAATATGGTACCCCCTACCCCGTACCGAAAGTGCAGGCAGCTCCCGGAACAATCAGTACCACAGAATCACCCGTTGAGGTAAATATAAATAAGAGGCAGGGCAGACGCTGTCCTGCCTGTTTTAGCTTGTAGCGCCACCTACCGGGTCCTATTTTAAGTGTAAACCAATTAGGGAACCACTTAAATATACGTATCTACATAAAAAAAAACAAGCTACTATAATTTAAAAAATTAAAAACACGACCTCAATAATTGCACGTATTTGTTGTACTTTGTTTACTCGTCAGTTTTCTTACGACGTTTTTTTATTAACTGTGTTATATGTGTTTTAAATCTACTTGTCAAATTCTAGACGATAAACATAGACACGACCAGATTCATTAAAAATAATAATTGAGGCTGGTATTAATTTGCGTTTTAAAGTGACCACACTGGTTTCTTTTTATTTTTGACTAGCCTATGTTACTTGGAACGATGCTAGGATTGTAACTATGCCCCATACATCTAAATCGGTTCAGGTGTTTAAAAGTCATGGTGGAATAAAGAAATTCACATACATACATACATTAACCCTGAACACATGACACTCCCTTTGGGACAGTTGTGTAATTAAATTATTTCAGTCATTTAGGAAGAGTTCCAGTGACTTACACCATATTCAACATATAGTAATCATATTCTCCCGACCGAAGCCAAGCTGAGTACGCAGGAGATTTTATAGTGTCTGCAAGGAGATAAGCCGTCGTGATTGGAAATCAGTCGGGAGAAATTTTGCTGACCCTAGATTTCCTTTTTATGGGCCTGCAGACGTTAAAATAAGAGAGCCAGTCCGCAGCTGTCCCACGTTGAGGACCGTATGGCAACTATGGGAAGGACCATGGGCTGGAGGAAGTGTACAGTCACGAACAAAAACAAGTATACACTTAGCAAAATTCAAAAGCGATTTTCTTATTAAATAATGGTTGTAACTTTGATACCTATTTTAAGACCTACTTCATAGTCACTACTATTTTCTAGACTGGCCTGTTGGTCTAGTAGTTAGTGACCCTGACTGCTAGGACCGAGGTCGTGGGTTCGATTCCCACCTAGGACAAATCTGCGTGTGTTGAGCACGATGATCTGTTCTGTGTCTGGGTGTAATTTATATATATGTGTGTATTTATCAGTTGTCTGGTTACCATAGTACAGGCTCTGCCTAGTTTGGGATCAGATGGCAATGTGTTGGTTGTCCTAAGATATAAGAATTCAAAATACTATATTCCTGAAAACAAGACAATCAATATATCCGAAAAAAAAATAGCTTCATAATGTTGCTAAATGTATACTTGTTTTTGCTCGTCACTGTACCTAGATTTGTTTCTTATGTAATTTTTATTTTTTTTCAGGACGTGACAGATGATGGTCCCGTGGTAGCTCAAGCAGTAGCTATAGCCGACGGAACCCGGAAGAAGAGCGCTAAGCTAAGGTAAGCAGAAGCCAAACTATCTTAACTAATATCAAATAGAAAATAATAATGTATGCAAAACCAAACTATTTAAACTAATAATAAAAATTATTAATGTATTTTTGTTTGAACGAATAACGGAAAAACTCAATAACACTTTAGCCGACCTGGAAATCGAACCTGGGCACTAATCCTTATTATATTGGACTTTAATATAAGTGACGAAATGTGGGTGTACTTATGGGTACACCTTTGCCTAACCTTTCGGGGATTACAGGCGTGATGTTATGTATGTATTATCTTATAAATTGTGCTTTATTTTCAGGAGCCGTCGAGTCCGTCCAATTTTCACTCTGGACAGAACCGGACACTTAGTATTGGCACAAGGGCAATAATAATAAGACAATATGACTTGAAACAGACACAAACACACACGCTCTGAATGCAACGCAACGCTGATGGCGCGTCATCGCAACGTTAGTTTTGATATGATCGCGTCTTCGCTGCGTCTACGCAATGTATAATATAACAATGCCCAATGCGAAGGCACCCTAAAATTGATAATTTACATAAATATTTTACTGTAACTTCATACCCAGTTGTACATTATTCTATCTTTACAAATAAGTAAGATAAAGAAAAAACTATCAGATGATTTCTCAATAATGGAAATTGAAGAAACTATTTAATATTGCTTTCTCTTTTATAAAGGTAATATTAGAAGGAAATGGAACGTTAAAGCGCTATCAATTTAATTGTTATGTTGTCTGAGCCCTTAAATGCTTTTTAAACGCGCGAGAAAAAAGCGCCCGTGCCAATAAATGGAAAATCTTGTTAATTTTTGTGCAACAATTTGAAATCTCTTTGTTATTTTTTTTTGCAAATAGAAGAACGATTATCTAGAATCCAGAAAATTGTGATCAGTGCAATAATGTAAGTCTTATTTCAAGTGAATAAGATATGTTTTTACATAACTCTGCTATTTCTGTTTATTTATTACCTGAACTAGTATTATTTATAACATAAAGTACATTGTAATAGTAACTCGCTATACCGCTTAATAGAGAATTATTTTTTTTCATTTAAAGTCAATTTTGCTTCAGTCAGACTAAAAAAGCACTTGTTTTTTTTTTCAAAATAAACATAGTTATTTATTTGAATTGTATATGCTTGTTTTATTTGTCCCATAGTTATTTTAAAAAAGAACCTTATTATCATTTTTTATCCATGTAGTACAAAAAAAAGAAGGGGCAGTCCCTCTTCCCCAAATCTCATCTTCCAACGAGACTGCAATCCTACACGACCAGGAAGTGATCAGGCGCTGGACTAATTAGCTTTTCGTGCTTTCCAAAGCAGGCCAACAACAACTTCCCAAATCTGGGCTAGTACTGCGAAATTCCTAATGGAAAAACTGAATAACACTACCTGACCTGGGTAATGGTGACCATCAGGATGGCTTGACCAAACGGATATGTACATGAGACCATTTGTGCACTGTTTAATATACCTATTTGCTACTAATAATACCAATAATGAAATATTTGATGATACCTTCGCACACCATCCAGTCTCCAGCCATTCTGATGGTCACCGCAACTCCACACATTCAGCTGTCACGCTTCCGATCACAAGAAAAAATATATGGATCAATAAAGATCAAGTCCCTGAGACTTCACCTGCTTGTGAAGCTTACATAACAACACGCCTGTAATCCCCGAAGGGTTAGGCAGAGGTGTACTTATTAGTACACCCACATTTCGCCAGTTGTTTTTTAAATCCCACGTACTATATTGCCATCAACTGAACACAAATCCAGACTCCGAGGCTGCTACTGAGAAATTCCTGATCGAAATACCCAATAACACTTTGCCTGACATGAAAATCGAATCCAAGATCTCATGCTCAACAGTCGCGCATTGCGACCACTACACCAACGAGGTAGTATCTAAAGCTAGTAAGAAATAAAACAACAAAATCACTCGCAAAAATTACAAAGTTTTCGTAACAATAACAATAACACCGTATAGACAAAACAGAACAATGAAAAACGTTGGAACACTCGTTATCACAATCATATTTTCTCTTAGAAATGCCATTGAACAAGCAAACAAGAGCTTCAGACGGTTGGTGCGACTTTCAGTTGAAACTACAGTCGCGGCAGTCACGGTCGAATCGGTCACTGTATCGCCTTTACCCACTTCTACGATCGCACTGTCATTTTCAAGTGCTACTGGTGATTTCAATATTTCAAAACGATCCTTTACAATTTCAGGTGGCTTTAGTACCTTCAAAGGATCCACGGCCACAGGAATGGGTTTTGGCGTTTCCATAGACAGTTTAAGCATCAATTCATCTATAACTTGTCTCTGTACCAAGTCACATTGCACATATGTATTGACATCTTGTTTGAAATGTTCTTCTAAAACAAGTACTTCTTTATGTAACTTTATTGGGATTGGCCGTTCACATTGTTTGATCTCAAGTTGTTGGGTTTCTATTGGCGATACTTGATAGTCGTGCTTGTTAACTATCGATAGTGCTTCTTTTATGTTATCTTCTAGTCTATCGCCTAAAGTCTTTTCTAATCTTCTCAAAGCTATATCTAACATAATGATCAGTCGCTCCCACATCTCGTCTGTGGGGTATTTATTTCTAACGTTGTCCGCACATGTTCTTTTCTTTATTTCTCTTATTTTAGCTCTTATAGCTACGTCGTTTAGTAAAGAGATGTTGTTTTGTAGGAGTTTTAAATTGTTTACCGTATTGAATTTCTTTAATACAGATTCGTTCCTGTCGACATATTCTTCACTTTTTTGTTTAGGTTTTAACTGTAATGATACATTTTCTGTGACTAAGACGTCAGTATTTAAATCATAATTACAGTTTGCACTAGATCCAAAAGAATATGATTTCATTGGATAAAATCCGAGATTTTTAACCTTGTCTAATAGGCTTTTTTCAGTTTTATTACCTTTAAGTTCATTCCTGGTTTCTAGCAGGTTATCTAACCTGTCTTGTATTTTTTCAGGTTGCATCGTTGAATCTGAGTTGATTGTTAATGTACAATCAGAATGAATGCTCGATTTATCAAAAAGAGAACTGGCTTGAGCAACAACAACAGTGTCGTCACCACACCCAATAGATGTTGTTTTACAGTTCGTAGGATTGCCATCGTTTTGAACTTTTTCTTTCAAATTTATGTGACTCAATTCATCGCTATCGACAGTTAAGTTTTTGATATCCTTATTTGATGATTGTTTCCACGTAATACTATTTTGTGCTAATGTTTCATCGCTGGTTAAATCTTCGTCGCGAATAATGTGTTCTGCGATCACTTTCGGTGTAGTAAACGCCGTACCTTGGGCCGTAGTCAAGGCTACATTGACAATTTCAGACCTAAAGGGGTTCTGTGTTTCTAAAGTCACTTGATTGATGGAATGTGAAGTTTTCAAGCTGTTAAAGTAAACATTTCTTAATGATGAGGAGTCTGTGTGTCCGACTGTATAATCAATGTCAGGCTCTTTCGTAGTTAGTAATGGAGGATCAAGAGAGACATCGTCATGTTCAGCGGTGCTTACACCGTCGTTTGACGGAATTCGTTCGGATTCGTCCAGTAAATTTACTTTTGCCCAAACTTTTTTTAAGACCCGTGATCTGGCAACAACCTTTGATTGAATGTTAGAATAAATTTGATCTAGAATTTTTTCAGTATTTGATAATTTTATTTTGATTTTCTCATAATGCTCCAATCTTCTAATGATACTATATTTTGGTTTTTTATACTTAAAATGTATGTTCTTAAACTTGATGACGCGTTTATTTTTCCTGGCTTTCTTTATTAGAAATTTATTGTCCTCTTTACATATTTTAATGTGTTTTGGTGCATTAAATATAATTTCAGGTTGTTTGTCCGCCATCCTATTATCGATTACAATATAGCTGTTTGTTCGAGGAGTCTTCTTTTCTACATCACCACATTGGTTTTCATCTACGATATCAATTTTTACTTCATTTAGAGATGCTATTTTAAGTACGCCAGAAAGTTGCTCAGTTGGAGTAATGGTAAACGTCTTCGCTGAATTGATAGACTCAGTTGACGACTTTGATTTGAAACTGCGCGCATTGTTTGCAATATTTTCCATGTTCGGAATTTGTTGAGTTTTCTGTGGATCATCACCAGTTTCCTGAACAGCAAACGCAACTACGTAAGTGGATATTCTTTTTGGATATCGTGGTGATTTAGGCCTTTTTAAATTTTTCATGATTGGTATATTAGTTGATTCCATTTTGATTTAGTATAACTTCTGCTTATCTGAAACAAATATGCAATAAAGTAATTGTGGAACTGAACTAACAGATGAGGCTTCTATAAGTGTGTTTTTAAACCCTTTATGCAAGCGAGCTGCACCAGGCTATTAGCCTGGCCGCACACGGGCCACCGACATCAACCACAAAACGCCGCCACCGACTTACTTCTTAACGTCGGTGATCGCAATACCGCCGCTTCTAACTTCAAGTTGCGGCGTTTGTGGCGGCATTTGTGGCTGTCGAGTGTAGCTCGCGTATCCAGCGTTATAGTCCGCTTCAGGCACCTTGGGGTCACTCATAGTATTGACAATTCTTTGAATGACCCAAGCCATGAAAAAAGTTATATAAGTAATACACTTTAAGATACTAACCAAATATTCTCAAAATTCAATTCATTTTCCAAAACAAATATTACAGTTTTAGGTGCGTAGGGTTTCGTTAAATTTATTTTTACATTACAGATCACTTGCATTGAAAATTTTGATAAATTGACACTCTAATGACATGTTATGTACTGAAATAAATACTTCTTTTTAATTTAATGACATTACAAAGATGTCATCTTCATGGTAGTGGCGGAAACAGACTTATAACACGCCATGTTACTCCTTGTTCGTAATTTGGGTAGTTGATATCATAAACCAATATTTCTAAGACAACTTCTCTAAAGCAACAATTTAATTTAGCCTTGAAAACCCGATTGATTTTCTATTAACTGTAAAATCAGATTTTTAGTTACTTTTTAATAAATAAATAGTTCAGTTGTCAAAAAACGCTTTGATATATAATTAAGGGCAAATTTTTAAAACAACAGATTACTCTTTTAATAACGGAAGCATAAATATTACAGTTTGAGATATTTTTTACTCAAAAGATGTCAAATCGCCATATTTATTCCTCCATTTCCTATACTGATTTATCTGACATCGTCAGATGACTCTGTATAGAAAATATGTCAAACTGTCATATTTATTCTTTAGGTATAAGTTATCTGACAATTGAAAATCAGCCCTAAATCAAATACGATTAGGTATTAAATCTTTAACAATTGATTGGTAGTGTTTAATTTCCATTTGTAGGTGTGTTGTGAAGAATGTATGGAATATAATAGGCATTTTTGACAGATAAGATTAAAAGCAGATTAAAAAAACTCGTAACTCATAGGTCTTTGGCGGCCGTAAGAAATAAAACTCCATAAATTACTCACTGAAATTACAGAGTTTTCGTTTTCATTAAGTCAACAATAACACCGTACAGAAAAAACAAAACAATAAAGAACGTCGGGACACTTGTTAACACAACCATATTTTCTCTTAGAAATGCCATTGTAGAAGAGAAGAGAACTTTGAGGCGGTTCCAGCCACCTACGGATGGCAGTACTGCAGTAGCTGATATCACAGCAGTAGCAGTCGAAACAGTCACGGTGTCGTCTTTACCTACCTCTAAAAACACACTGTCCTTTGCAAGTGTCACAGGTGGTTTCAAAATCTTTAAATAATCCCTCACAATTTCAGGTGGCTTCAATACCTTTAGAGGTTCCGTAGAAATGGGTTTCGGCGCTTCAATAGACAGTTTAAGCATCAGTTGATCTATAACTTGTTTTTGTACCAAATCGCATTGCACAAATGTATCAACATCTCGCTCCAGATGCTCTTCTAAAACAAATACTTCTTTATGTATCATTATTGGAATCGGGCGTTCACAATGAGTGACTGATGCTACTATCGTCTCACCCTGTTGGATATCTACTGGCGATGCTTCGCATTCTGGTTGATTAAACATTGCAAGTGACGCTTTTATGCCATTTTCAATTCTATCACCTAAATTTTCTTCTAATCTTTTCACAGCTAAATCTAACACAATACTCAGTCGCTCCCACATCTCGCCCAAATCTGTGGGATATTTATTTTTATCGTTAGCAAACGAACTTCTTTTTGCTTCATCAATTTTTTTAATTTTGGCATTTAGAGCTGAGTCGTTTAATAAGCTGATATTTTTTTTTAGGTATTTCACATGTTTTGCGTCGGAATCGTCATCACTATATCCTTCAACAACAGATGTTATTTTATTTGTAAGTGTTTCATAACTTGGATCTTTTTCTTTTAAATTTGTTTGACTCAATTCATCGTAGTCAATGTTAAAGTTTTTGATATCCTCATTAGAGGACGGTTTCGAGGTGAGTTCGGTAACATTATTTTGTATGAATGTGTCTGCGCTTGTAAAGTTTTCCTTACACATGCTGATTTTGTCAACGTCGTTCATTTCTGATGCATTAAACGCCGAAGCTTGAGCCGTTGCTAAAGATACATTGATAACGTCTGATTTAAAGGGTATCTGTTTTTCTGAAGTCACTTGAATTATGGAATTAACAGTTTTCATGCTGTTAAAATCTTCATTTCTTGACGATGAGGAGCACTTGCGTACTAATGTATTCTGGCTTGTATAACTTATGAAAGACTCTTTTGTAGTTGACGGAGAAGAATTAAGAGAGTCGTTGTCATAGCCATAGGTGCTTAAACCATCGTTACATGATATTCGGTCAGAATCGTCCAGTAAATTTACTTTTGCCCAAGCTTTCTTTAAGACTCGCGATCTAGAAACAACCTTTGATAGAATATTACAATAAATTTGATCTAGAATTTTTTCTGTATTTGACGAATTCATTTTCGTTTTTTCATAATACTTCTCAAGTCTTTTGGTGATACTAATTTTTGGCTTTTTGTACTTGAAATGTATGTTCTTAAACTTGATGACGCGTTTGTTTTTCCTAAGTTTCTTTCTTGGAAATTTATTGTTCTCTTTACATATTTTAATATGTTTTGATGCATTAAATATAATCTGGGGTTGTTCGTCCACTGTCCTATTATCGATTACAATGTAGCTGTTTATTTGTGGGGCCTTCTTTTCTACATCACCACATTGGTTCTCATCTATAATATCGATTTTAACTTCACTTATAGTTGCTATGTCAAGTACGGTGGAAAGTTTCTCTGTAGGAGTGATAGTGAAGGTTTTCGTTGAATTGATAGAGCCAGTTGGTGACACTGACTTAACACTGGGCGTTTTTTCAATGCTTTGCTTATTAGTAATTACTTGAAGTTTTTGTGGGTCATCGTGAGTTTCTTGAACAGCAAACGCAACTACGTACGCGGGCATTCTTTTTGGGTATCGTGTTGGTGATTTAGGTCTTCTCTCATTTTTCATGACTGACTCTTTAGTTGTTTCCATTTTGATATAAATATCCGATGCTTATCTGAAACAAACACGCAATAAGGTACTCGTGGAACTTGACCAACGGTTATTATGCAAAATTCATTCTGAATTTATTAGAATAGACCTAAAAAACATGAATCAAAAACGAATAGACAGTCAAATAAGTATTTTATTTAACCACCAAAAATATAAAATTACGTAACAAAGTCAATGATAACAACGACAATGCATTAGAATCCTAAATCGGATAGTTTCACATAAAGAACTGAAGAATGGTTCCGTCGAGGTCTGATTTCTGGTCCTTGCCGGTTAATAAGCTTCCGGGCTTCTAAATTTTTAATTCCATCTTTCAAAACAAAAGCGTAAAACAAGCAGGCTAATAATAAGACTGGGATCCACAATAGCACACAGTACACGCATCCTTCGCCAAAACCCATCCCTTTACGTTCCTTGCAGCATTTTTGCAATCTGACATCATCTAAACTATGCACAGTTCCAGATTGCTCATCTTCATTTACTCCTCGTATATTGCGTTCGACATCAGAAGGACGAATATACGTTAATGTAGAAGAGGACACATAATTGGTTGGCGCCATATTGAATAATGGCATAGAATCGGTACAATTTGTGTCAGATCTACAAATACACGATGGAATTTTAGGTCCAGGCGGCTGTCCAGCCACTTCCCTCTTTTTATTGAGCAAGCCAAATAAGTTTTTGAACTGTTTACCACTTTTGTCACTACAAGAAGAATGTTTACGGTGCACACTACAAACGTGGCACTGGGGATTCTTTTGATAACCACCATCACAAAATAAGGCGATCAATTTTCGTTTGTTTGCCTCCTCAGAAGTTACTTGAAATAAAGATTTGGATTTTTGTAAGGAATTTGGAAACGTTTCGTCAGCGACTCTGTTGTCTCTGCTCTCCCGAACGTCTCTAATGTCTTTGTTCTCCCGGTAGCCTTTAAATTCTCTGTTGTTTTGATTGTCTTTGTTGTTGTGAGACTCGTTCAGCTCATTAGCCCTTGATGTCATATCAGTAACTCTAAGAATAGATTCACTATCGATAATGCGATATGACGTGCTCTTCTTTGCAAGTCTATTGTAAAAATCAAACATCTCTTTCTTTTTCGGTTCCTTGGTTATTTTTAATCCGGATAGAAGTTTTTGTTTTTCTATTACCTCTTTTGAATACTGTATAGCTTTGGATGGATTTCTAAGACTAATAACTGCTTCAACTTTAGAACTGGACGAATAGTTGCTTACGTTACGCGAGATATTTGTTTCTGCATTTGATTTGTTAGATTCTCTTTTTAGCTGTTCATTTACGAATTTTTCTGCTGCTGCAGCAAGGTCTTTAATGACTGTTCGAAGTTCGCTAATCTCTTGCACTATTTCTAATTCAGTTGTCAACGTACTTCGTTCAGTACATCCTATTGGTTTAGAGACTGCACTTACTTTGTCTTTTGAGTCTACATTAAAAATATATTTAGCTTGACAGACCGAGCTATCAAGTAGAGGAATGATTTCAGGGGAAAGTTCACCTGAACAGTTAACGTGTCCTGTTTTATGTTTAATTGATTCTTCATTCATGTTTACTGATGCGTCTATTTTAGTTGGTAGGAAATTGTAAACTAGAGTTGGATTTAATTTGATATCATAAATACCCAATGTCTGGTAACTAATATCAGTGAACACATCTTTTGTTTTACATTCAAACGTTGGATACACATTTATGTGTACATCAAATTTGATATTTTTGTTTTTATTGTCATGCTCAAAATAGTGTATTATATTCTGGCAGTGTTTTATGAACTTTTCTCCCTGAGACATTGGACTATTCGCTTTCTTGGTAAGGAATGTAAATTTCTTGTTGTGTATACTTTGGAATGTCAATGTCTTTCCCGAATGGTGTTTCCTGCGTTTGTTAATTTTACCTCTATTCGAGGTTTTCTTGTTGCTATGATAAATTTTGATTCTTGAATTTTTTGGAATATCCAAATTAGATTTTTTAAGTTTTTTAATTTCTTGATCTGTAAAATCAATTGCAATGATAGGGTTACTTGTATGTTCTTCATGAAAGCGTTGATCTTTTTGATTGTCGTAAATATCTTCTGGTATTATAGCAGAAGTGCCCTTAGCGCTGCTTAGTGATATATCATTAGAATCGTTGTCTGTCATTGTGTAATTATCATTTTTCATATCAAATTGAACAGTTTTGTCAGGCATAATAGGCTCATTCGCGTAGAGGCTTTTCAAAAGACTCGGCATGCATTCTAATTGGTCATTATTGTCGATATTTCTATGAATGTGGTCATGATTTATTCTACTTGAAATATCCGTTGCGCTTTTGTAAAAAGGTTTTGGATAAAACACAATACGCCGCTTTTTCTTTTTAGCGTTTACATCACTATAATCATATCCTTTTGTAAGAGATTTGGTTGAAATTGCCACTAAATCAAAACTTGATGAATTTGTAAATTTATTTGATCTGTCAATGGATAGGCTTAAATTTTGATTTTTAATTTTTTTCAACCTATACAATGAGCTATTTTGGTCATATTTTTCCTCTAATCTTCTTCTGTGAAAACTTCTTGGTATGCTCAAAGTAGAGATTATTCTGATATCTTTGTATTGAAAAGGCGTGTCCTCAGAAGACCTCTTTTGACTCATATTGCTATCTGCTACTGATGATCTAACATTAATGTGACGAGGTTTGTGTTGGCAATATTGACAGGTGAGGGACGCAGTTGCAACTTTTTTATTCTTCACCTCGTGTTTGCCAGCCTCCTTATGTAAAATGTAAGTCGAACCTGAAGACGACGGCAGGTTGATCCTCGTATCTAACTTTTGAATCAACGAATCTAGTACTGTATCAATTTTTTGTTTGGTGTCCTTATTATGCATTAAATGTTTCTGTATCCATTGGTTGAGTAGATCTTTTAGATTATCTATCATGAGAGATGCTATGTCTAGAGGTGGACTGGTTTGTTCAGTATCGTTGTCATTGTCCCCGCAAGCACTTGTGTCTGGGTATTCTTCAATAGTTTCACATTCAGTGTCGACTAGTGTGGAGTATCTCGCTGAGCTAGCGCCGAGCAAGCTGTTTTTCTTATTTCTGTAATACCTTCTGAGAATACAAATATCAGTTTCTATACTCAAATCTCTTTTAACTTTCCCTTTATGTGTATAATACTTATGATGGATTTCCAAATTCTTCTTTATCAGCATTATGCCGCTTCTTGAATATAATTGTGATGCGCCTGAAATTGTACGTGAATGTGAACACGTTGCATTTGATTTTTTGAAAAGAACTTTCGTTTCTCCATCTTTGTCTTTGGTTTTCGATTCAGAAAGCTTTTTGCCCATTTCAAGAATCTTCTCTCCTCTTCTGTAAGCAAAAATATTTGTATTCTATTCATCTTTATCATGTTCTTTACCTATTTCTCTATGTGTAATAAATTTCTCTTTCTCGATACGTAATATCCTTCTGCCAAGTAACGGTTACTATCATGGTAATGGGGCCAACCAGTTGTAGACTTAAACGATGGTGATAAGGCGCTAGGTAGACCAAGGACCTTGACGAGTAAACATTTTGGAGCTAGTGCCTAATTAAAAAGACATTTAAAATGAGTTTATTCGAATAGTTATTCCCCTTTTTTATTCGTATAACAATCCGCCAAAGAAAATAGTTAGGGGAATCCTAGCGCCTTAATGATGTAGTAAATTCTAAACTTGTATATTATAATACCATCATATTCACTTAAAATCACCATAAATGCACGACAAAAATAGTATACCGGATAACTAGCGAAGTTCAAATTAAAATATTTACTGAAAGATCTTTAACTGAAAAGTTGTATGCCCTAAAATTCAGTTTTTAGATATATCCGTTACAAAACTCCTTATTTCTTGATTTCTATAAATGAAACCGAGCTACTTGATGATAAAGATTAAGACTTGATAGATTTTTAATTGCAAGAGTAGGTAATTGACATTTCAAACTAATCAGTCGCCTTCTTGGTTAGATCAGTAAATCTTTGAATAGATTCCTGATGCCACAAATAGCACAATAACTGAGTTCATAGCACATTGATTAGCGAAAAGGCTAGCGCTCTTATGGCAAGCCGCAACGCAACGCATAGCAAAAAACATGTGTGTCTCATGCTACAAGCGCGCCGCATCGGGTTATTTTGTTCCGCAATGCGATGCGTTGCGGCCCGATGGGGGACACGCGCAATATTGACAATGGGTAATAGAGGGAGAATTATAAACATAGGTAGAAATAATGTAATTTTAAATACTAACCAAATATTCTGGGAAGTCAAGTCATTTTCCAAAAAAGCTGTAGTACGCAAGATTTTCGCTGATTCAAGTTTAATATACTTAGGATCACATGAGAAAATTTTGCTTGATTGACATTCTAATGACATTATATATTCTTCTATTTATTAACCTTAATGTCATCACATATTTATTTTTATGTCGTCTGTCTTGTATTAATTTTTATTTGGAACAATGAGGTTTTTTGACAAAACTTTTTACATGTTTTTTTTAGGGTTGTGTACCCGATTTGGTGTTAATGGGACCGCTGTCCTGACTGTATTAGGTAGAGAGTTAGAATTCCAGAAATGGCCATAATTCGCCTGATATTAAGAACTTTGTTGTAATTCGATAATACTTAAAAGTAATCCGCGCTGCCTCCTCGGACGATAGCCTGGTGGACTGAAAATGTTTAAAGTTTTGAATCTTAATCCAGAGAAATAAATAAAATATAAGTTTCCGTTTGTCAAAATAATAACATTTAGCTCAACGCAAACGAATGTTTACACGGTAACATAACATCACGACTGAAATCCCCGAAGGGTTAGGCAGAGGTGTATCCATTAGTACACCCACATTTCAACAGTTATGTTTAAGTCCCATGTAATAGGGAGCGAGCCTATTGACGGCAAACTGGGCACAAATCCAGACTCCGAGGCTGCTACTGAGAAATTCGTGATGAAAAAACCCAATAACACTTTGCCCGACCTGGGAATCGAGCCCAAGACCTCATGCTCAGCAGTCGCCCTTTGCGACCACCAGGCAAAGTAATATGGATATAATATTGTTTTAAGAGATGAGGTAGGTCCCCTGTAGGTCACATATTTGTTACGTCTGGGACCGAAACCACGGCACGACCGAAAGCACTCAGCTACTGCGCTAACCGGCTTGCGCTGACCTTAACGAAGCTTTTTTTTTAGGTGGTAGTAATCATCAAATGACTCCTTCCGCCCAGGTTGGGGCGGAAGGGTCGACAGGGTGGTTTTTTAGTCAGTAAAAGTCTGACAAGACTTTTACTGACTAAAAAACCACCCTGTTCCTTCTGTTGCCCTTTACGTTCTGGGGCCACGGTATCCTGTTAAGACGTCCCGCAACCTTAACGAAGCAGTAAACTTAATGATGAAAAGGTATATTTCCACCAATGAACTAAAGGTATTCAGAAAGGTATCTTCTGGAGTTTTGTTACAAACTTTATGTTAATTCGATTTTAACTTGTGACTAGGACAACTATCTTCTTAGTTGCTAACGCCGGACAAAATATTAAAAAACTCAGTAAAATTGAGTGAAACTGAGTGAAACTGAGATTTTTTCCGGAAGTCTCGTATTATTTTATTTTATAGGGAACATCACGCCTGTCATCCTCGAAGGGTTAGGCTGAGGTGTACCTATTAGTACACCCACATTTCGCCAGCTAAGTTTAAGTCACATAGGTATACCTAATAGGGAGACAAAAATTCAGACTCCGAGGCTGCTACTGACAAATTCTTGATAGAAAAACCCAAAAACACTTTGACCAATCTGGGAATCGAACCCAAGACCTCATGCTCAGCAGTCGCGTTTTGTGACCACTAGACCAACAAGGCAGTCAGTCTGTCGAGAAAATCCGGGAAATATCAGACGGATGGTAACCCTACTTGTAACTAGAGTGCGTCCCTTTGATAGGCCGACAGTTTTCAATTTTCACTGACGAATTTTGGGGTCAAGATCAGAATTGGGTATCTGACATTGTTATAACTAAATGAGTGCTGTTGTGCCTCTATCAAGTGTTTTTGGTTCACATTCCTTTGTTGTTGGAGTGGTTTTTAGGTACCTGAATGGTACTTAATTAGGCCACGTGGATACTCTATTTGTTAATTACATAGTTTTGAAAACCGTCAATTTGTTTTTGATAAGGGTGTAAAAAGCAAAGCCTTAAGTAACATTTTCTGGAACATTCGATCTTCTTATTTTTGCCTCGTTGATCTAAGCATGAGGTCTTTTTTTGTATTTTTTTTAGGTAGTAAAAATCATCAAATGACTCCTTCCACCCTGGGTGGGACGGAAGGGACTGTCAGACTTTTACTGACTAAAAAACCAGCCAGTTCCTTCTGTTGCCCTTTACGTTCCGGGGCCACGGTATCCTGTTAAGACGTCCCGCAACCCCGGCAGGCGTTTGGCCCTGTTGGGGCCCCGTCCCTGTGTTTAGCTTTAGCTTTAGCTCTTTGAGGCGCCTGGTCTTTGATCGGACGGCGAGCTATCCATTACTCGCCGTCCGCAAGCCCTGGGTTAGATTTCAGGTCATCCATCAGGAATCTCTTCAGTAGCAGCCTCAAAGTCTAGATTTGTGCCCGGTTGATGGCAATAGGCTCGCCCCCTATTCTATGCCACTCACATCTGACATATAAATCTCTATAAAAACCTGTCTACTAAAATGCCACATACCACGTTCTGTAAAACAACAAGCCCACAGTTAACACTGTCTTGATTAAAAGGATCTCGAAGGTCCTTCATTGGTCCACAAACAATGTCTGGAGGAACTTTGAAGAGATATAATTACATTTAATGTTTTAAACTTTTAACAATGGTTGGTTAATTATAATTTTGGCAAAGTCTGACGTTGTTGGACAAAATGGAACGAAAATATTATATTGGACAGATTGGATTTGGGAAACGTGCTTGACGTGACCTTGTCGAGTTGGTCTACTGGTCGCAGGGACGATTGCTGTTTAGGGTACGATTTCTAGGTCGGGTAAAGTGTTAATGAGTTTATTTTAGAAATTTCTTAGTATACCTAAGTTTCAGGAAGTGTCAGGAATTTCTCAGTAGCAGCCTCGGAGTCTGAATTTGTGCCCGGTTGATGGCAATAGGCTCGCCCCCTATTACATGGGACTAAAAACATAACTGGCGAAATGTGGGTGTACTAATGGGTAAACCTCTGCCTAACCCTTCAGGGATTACAGGCGTGATGTTATGTTATGTATACCTAAGTTTGGAAGTTGGTGGTGTGGTTCCTGTGCCTTGAAAAGAACGTAAATCTGTTGGTCTTGCGGGTGATCTCTCCCCCACTCATGTCGGATTGCCGTCGCTTCGGACTTAAATGTCGGAGGAAGGAGTTTATCTGTTTGCGCACACACTTGTGTACAATAATATCTCCTGCGTAATTAGCTAGTTTCCATTGAGATTGGGTTTAGTCAGACAAGGCAATGAACCCGCACGCACATAGTGATACTCGTATAGCGCGACACTGCCTACCGTATACGGCGATTCTGTTTTAGAGGTATGAGAAACAGAGTGTATCGTTTCTCATAGACAGGTGTTATGTCTGGTGGGCCACTGCCCGACGTTGTTGTCAGGATTTCATATAAATGCTATAAATGGAGTCTGGATTTGTGCCCGGTTGATGGCAATAGGCTCGCCCCCTATTACATGGGACTAAAAACATAACTGGCGAAATGTAGGTGTACTAATGGGTACACCTCTGCCTAACCCTTCGGGGATTACAGGCGTGATGTTATGTTATGTTATGCTAGCGTCGCGACAGGCTTTGATAGCGCGATGTAGGATTTGTCAGTTGCAGTTCACATACTGTGCGATCGATGTGGCTACATGTTCTTTAAAAAGAGTGTATTCTGGAATACTGTCAAACAAACAACTAAAAAAAATCAAGTATTAATTAATTATTGACTAGATGTCATAATTTTATTTGATTATTTTATGTATTTTATGACAAGTTCCTGAAAGATTAGGTTGCAAAACTGCACCTGGTATAAAAATAAAGAATTCAAACCATATTTCAAAGTAACAAGGTCGTATATCCATTGGTCGGGGACACAACACGACTGCGATATATCTTTACACGCTATTGGCCACCTTTTCCATATCTGAGGGTCCTCGGCGGAGACGATAAATCATAGAACGAATGTCAAATAAAGCCATATCTCACCACCAAACGACGTATCTGCAAGAATGAGATAAAAAAAGTTGATATGGCATTTTAGGCAATTTTTGAACTTGGTAATTTGATAATGTATACTTTAATTTTATAAAGCTGAATAGTTTGTTTGGTTGGATGTAAAGAACGGAGCAGGTGGCGATCTGTGGTTTTTGCCTAATCTCATGGGAAAAAAACGTGAGTTTGTGTATGTATGTTACAACATTAAAAAAAAACCAAAAACATTTAGACACCTTGCGCACTAGACGGCCACGACCACGACCAGTGTCCGCAACGACCAGATTAATTTAGCCGGCAATGTAACGGACCTGGTATGGATACACCTCCTCCATTTTTCGTACATCTAAGCCAGGGCATGCTTGCCAAAAATATGACAATGTGGACGATGCGAAAATTCAATTTTATACTTTGCTTTTAAAGTAAAAATACAAACATACAAGACTAGTATTTTCTATTAAGTCTAGTTACTGTAGGTAAAATCTCAGGAGCATAAGGTCTTGGGTTCAATTCCCAGGCCGAGCAAAGTGTTATTGGGTTTATTAAACAGGAATTTATCAGTAGCAGCCTCGGAGTCTGGATTTGTGCCCGATGGCAATAGTTTCGCCCCCTATCATGTGATACGGGGCGAACGACTTCAACATAACTGGTGAAATGTGGGTGTACTAATGGAACCTCTGCACCTACCCACTACCCCTACACCTCTGCTTAATCCTTCGGGGATTACAGGCGTGATGTTAAGTTATGTATAAAACTGCACCTTCTATAGATATTGATGGCAACTCAGAAACTGACACGTCAGAGTAAACATGAACAAGGAGGATGCCAATGTTTTCTGACAGTCAAAAACCTTAATTCTCAAACATCAGAGCATAATCTGTATCCACGTCCGGAAAAACGGAAAAAATCCTAGTATTTTTTTCTCTTAGCTTGAAACAAACTGTGTTACCAGTTAAAATAAAAGTCATAAAATAATGTTTTTGTTCGTTCAGCAGCAGGTGGTTCTATAATAAATTAAAAACATAATTTTTATTGTGGCAACCCAAAAGTCCAGCGCGAGAAATAAATGGGAAAACTTCTCGCGGAGTTTCCTTTATTATTTAATTTAATTTTATATTGGTTACCTTTATTTTTACTTTAGGTTTTAGATATGTTTAGGTAAACTCTGAAATTAGGTACTAACCTTCTAAGGCACTTTGCATACTGAGCAACTATTGCAGCAACTGGCAACTAGCTGGCAACTAGCTGTTTACATACATTTGAATTGGACTGCGCACACAGAGCAACTCGAGTTTCGAGTTGCGGCAATCGTCAACAGTTTTCATTTGCTGCAATCAATGACTAAGTTTATTGCTAGTTGCCGCAACTAGCAACTTTTAAATATTGTACCGGTTTTTAAAGGTGCTGGTTTCCTCAACCGTCAATCGCAACGCTTCGGGCGATTTTAAATCCTCCCTCCCTCTCCGTGTGCCCGGCAATGCCAGTGTCGCTACGGCAACGGCATACGGCAACTTGGCTATGAAAGTTGATTACAAATTGCCAAAAAGTTGCGGCAACGTTAAAGCAACTATCAACTTTTACAGGAAACTTTTAAAGAGTTGCCAGTTGCCTCAACTTAAGTTGCTCCTTGTGCAAAGCGCCTTATTGGATAGTAGCTTTTGCGTGCGACTTCGTCCGCGTAAAAGCCGAGTAAACCATGAAAGGTATTCTGTCTTTCTTCTTTATCGTGTCGACCCCACACACCCTAGTGTCAGAGTTTCTAAACCGCCTCAAGGGCCTCTGATATAGTTTGAGTGGGACAGTAATAGGCTGATAGAAGACTTACGTAACGTATTCTGCGATGCTTGATATACTTATTTATTTTTTATTGTAGTTAAGTACTATCAGCGAAACGTTTTTTGTAAGTAGTCGATTTAGTATTTCTTGAGGTTACCTCTTACAAACTAACCATTTAACTTCTTTTTAACAATAATTGATAAACCGACAATACTTTGGATTCGGCGAAAAAATTATATAACATGAATTATACATAACATCACGCCTATTGACATCAACCAGGCACTCAGGCACAAATCCAGACTCCGAGGCTGCTACTGACCACTGCTCGACTTGGGAATCGAATCCAAGACCTCATGCTCAGCAGTTCCGCTTTGTAAATTGATAAAACACGAATATATAAAATACACTACGTAAACATAATCACAAGCTACGAATAACATTGATTTAGTATGAAACTCAATAAAGCCTTGCTTACACGGGCAATATAAACAACAATTACTCTTCTGGAGACATTAACAATCAATAAACCGTACAACGTGCGGTAAAGAATTATAGTCGTACGCACTTTCGACTCGATAAATTACGAGTGTGTGTACGCTGCCTACGATTTTGTATAGGGCTCTTAGAATTTATGCGGTGCCGGACTACTGCAGGAGCAGGGTTTCGAACTGCACAGGAACGGTTGCCTTTTTTCATTGTTTTCAAGTCGCAGGCGCCGTGCGACAAACATTACGTGTCCGTATGAAACAAGTTCTATATAAAAATACTAGCTGCTATCTCGACTTCGTCAAAGTTGATTTAAAAACTTTGGACCCACGTTCCATCCCCTAAGGGGGTGAATTTTGGACCATCCTTTTTTACCGGACGGCTACTAACTATAAACTACCTCCAAATTTCATCTTTATACGTCAAGCGGTTTTCGATGTTTCGTGATGAGTAATAGACCTTTTGCTTTTATATTTTTCGTTTTTTTTTTGTTCTGGACTAAACCTAGTTACGGAGACTTAAAGGTTAAATTTTCTTTTGTCATTATTTAAACTACCCCCAAGTCCTCTATATGCATCCAGTAAGTACAAAGTTTTTCCAGATACTGACTCCCTCCCTTGACTGCCTCGTTGGTCTAGTGGTCGCAAGCGCGACTGCTGTGCATGAGGTCTTGGGTTCGATTCCCAGGTCGGGCAAAGTGTTATTGGGTTTTTCCATCAGGAATTTCTCAGTAGCAGCCTCGGAGTCTGGATTTGTGCCCGGTTGATGGCAATAGGCTCGCCCCTTGTTACATGGGACCAAAACATAACTGGCGAAATATGGGTGTACTAATGGGTACATCTCTGCCTAACCCTTCGGGGATTACAGGCGTGATGTTATGATGTTTATGCTTTTCCAGATATTTTCCACACCAAAAATAGAAGTAATTTCCCAGCAACATTTTTTGCTGAGTGTTACTTAGTTCGGTGGGTATATTTATAGCTAATGGCTTTGTCATTGTGATATGTCTTTTTACACCCCCCATTTGAGGGGGTACATGATTGGCATACAATGGAGTTTTCACAACCATACGCTATCCGCTACGTTCATATGGTTGTGAAAATTTCGTTGTAGACTAATCTATACTAATGTTACTGAAGCTAAAAAGATTTTTTGTTTGTTTGTTTAAACGCGCTAATCTCTGGAACTACAAGTCGGATTTGAAAAATCCTTTTGTATATGATAGCCAGATTTATGAAGAATAGTATACGCAATATAACACCACGCTTCAACCCACTGGAACAGAGCAGTAACCAAAGACATAACACGTGTGAAAAAAACCACGTGGACGTAATCGCATACAGAATCGAATACTAGTAATAATTCCTGATGATGGACATTTTAGGAAAGTATAATTATATAGCTAAATTCATGAGGAATAGAATCTAGGTATAAGCATCACGCTAAGACCTACAGGAGCTGAGCATTGTCCAAAAACGTGACTTAAAACGGGTGAAAAAAACCATGCGCACAAAGTCGGAGGAAGAAGCCAGTATAATATAAAGCTACATGATATTTCATAATAAACTTAACAATACAGCTTTCAGCGATTAATCACATGAGTTGTTGAGTTACAAATAAACTGCCAAAACAATGTAAACGCACGTTTAGCAGTTAATTATGACGAAGCCGAATTTTGTAACCTTTTTAACATCTATACCTACTAATATTGTACAGTTGAAGAGTTTGTTTGTTTGCTTTTTGTTTGAACGCGCATATATCCGGAGCTACTGATCCGGTTTTGAAAATTAGCTTCTATCTATCTACACGGCTACTTTTAAGACGTCCTGGAACCGAAGGCCATAATCTCGATCATCGAACTCGAAACGAATGGGACCATTTTTTTCAAAAAGTAACAATAAACAAAATCAGTTGTTCAGTACACTTTGACGAGTTAGACGAACATAAATGTACTGAAGAGCAGATTTTTTTTATTGTTCACCCCTCCCTGCGTTGCTACTCACCTCTGCCATATAAAAAACACTCGTGATATCGTTATTTTGCAGAATTATCCTCTCATTCCAATCTGAAGCTGCAATCTTTCCATACACTGCGCTAACCTGCATTGACGCTGATGTAACTATCATTAATTGCTTAGATTACTTTGAGATAAAACTCAAAGGGTACGAGATAGAATTCCTTTTCAATTATCTTGACAGCAATGAGGAGTCGTATCGGTTGCTTCCAACTTGTTGGGTTAGAAAGATAATAGTCCAAGATGTCTTTCGCCAGAATTAGTCTCAAAATTACAGCCATGTTAAGATGACGTATCATTTATCGACTCAAATTTTGAGATGGTGGAATATGTTATTAAGAAAGAATTAGCTTGAATGCTGAGGTCTTTGTAAAGTCTGAATAAGTCTAGTCAAACTCTGGTACGAAAGGATATCTATAGGCGATTGACACAAGGCACCGCGCATCGCTGCGGTATGCGGTGAAGCGCCGATTATCACACGGTACACACGCACGACCGCGCGGACGCCTGACCGCATGATGCCAGAGTTTACTTACGTTCAAGCGTAGGTATTGTTTAAATTTAACATACATAACATCAAGCCTGTAATCCCCGAAGAGTCAGGCAGATGTGTACCCATTAGTACACCCACATTTCGTCAGTTATGTTTAAGTACCATGTAGGAAGCGAGCCTATTGCCAATAAATTATGTGTATAAGATATAAACACAAAAAAAACTAGCTATCTTTATTACCCCACAAAAATTGCCACGAAACTACATAGCCTTTAAGGGTCGGAATCACTGTACGGTGTGTTGTTATTGACGACACTACGTTTGTCAAGTGTTTGTGCTTCTGCACACTGAGCATGGCGCTTCCCCATTAATCCCCATATTGTGCATGTCAGAAACGAGGTGTAAAGAAACATATCACATGGCCAGAGCCCGATCTAACTATTTAGCCACTCCGGGCAAAAATAATATTCGTCGCCCTTTCACTAACACCATATAAGTCATGAATAGTCATGATCTTGCTATTCTAAAGATGGGATGATATTTATGTAATCTTGTTTTACATAACATAACATAACATCACGCCTGTAATCTCCGAAGGGTTAGGCAGAGGTGTACCCATTAGTACACCCACATAAAGTCTAAAGTAACATTTAAAACAGGTTTTCGTGAAAAACTTTACAAAGAGTTGGAACTTTAGGGATGATTCTCATTAGAGCGGGCCGTGCCCGGGCCGGGGCGTGGACGAGCCGACGTGGTATTGAAGTGCGTCGAGAGGGCCCGGACGGGACACGGATAATGCACTGTGCAATATAAATTGATTCATACAAAATATATGTAACAGATTTAAAACCGTGCCCCGTCCGGGCCCCGCCCCGGGCACGGCCCGCTCTAATGAGAATCATCCCTTAACCTTCAATATTTTTTCGTAACCAAAGGTTCCTAGTTATATGTAGATCAGAACAAACAAATAAATATCGTGACGATGGTAGAAAATGCAGCTTTCTACGTTAAGTGTATTTTAACACCCCTTATATTCAAAGCGAGCGAATCCGTCAGCGGCTGCTAGTATCTAGATAAAAGAAAACGGGGACATAACCCCAATTGGCCATAAAATAAACACCTAATTAGATACTTAAACCAAATAAAACCGTTCAAAAAAAGATTTTCGGGAGCTTCGTTTCTCATTAAGAAATAGGAGGTAAGTGCAGAAAGTAGTAAAAGCAAGCCTACTAGGTAATATACGAGTGACGTCATCTGTCGATCCGATAGAAGCTGCTCGTAAAATATATACGAAGTAAATATAAGCCGGCCGCCCGGAAAAATGGAATAACCGGATTTCTGTACAAAATTAATGCATTGGTTGCTATAGGCGTGTGTGTTGTTTAACGCGCGAATAGTTTTGTTGCGGATTTTTAATAAAAAATGTGCTGGTATTTTTGAGTTTTTCTGTGGTATGTGATGTGTTTTTTTCTTTATTTGCTTGTGTGGGATAATGGGTTTTTAAGTAATGAGGGTTCGGCAGAAATTTTAGCTACATAACACCACGGCTGTAATCCCCGAAGGGTTAGGCAGAGGTGTACCCATTAGTACAACCACATTTCGCCAGTTATGTTTAAGTCTCATGTAATAGGGGGCGAGCCTATTGCCATCAACCGGGCACAAATCCAGACTCCGAGGCTGCTACTGAGAAATTCTTGATGGAAAAACCCAATAACACTTTACTCGACCTGGGAATCGAACTCAAGACCTCATGCTCAGCAGTCGCGCGTTGCGACCACTAGACCAACGAGGCGGTTTGTAAATAATGAGGGTTCGGTAAAGATTTTAGCTCGTAGGTAGTACCTATTGTTTTTTTTTTTAAATAACGTTCACGCTACTCTTTTTTTCAGTCTTTATTTTTAGATTGAATACCTACAATTATGTAAATTGAATTCCGTGAAGGCCCAGTGGTTAAAATTATAGGTTTTGGGAAGACACTGGGGTAGTACCATTGCGACATTTTCAATTTACTACCTTTATTTCCTATCCGACACATAAAATATTATAAAACTAGCTTTAACCCGCGGCTTCGCTCGCAAACTAACTTCAAAATTCGATCATGATTCAATAGACACGTGGCGCCATCTATCGTCGTAAGGACGTTATTGTGATTTCCCTCGGAATCAGTACTTTTTTTTCGGGGTTAAAGGTACCCTATGTTCGTTTCTGTACACCTGGCAATGTTTATGCAAAATTTCAAGATGATCGGTTCAGTGGTTTAGACGTAAAATGATAACAAACAAACTTACTTTCGCATTTATTATATTAGTTAGGACTAATTAGGATGTGAAAGTTTTTGTAGACGTTTAAATATTTGTTTCTCAATCACACGTAAACCGTTGATTTGGATGAATATTTCAGATTTGGATGAATGTTGGCACATAGATAGACCATTTTCTGGATTGACACTTAGGATTTCATTTATCCCGGTAATGTTCCCTTGGAATAATACCTAGTTCTAGTCCCCGGACCCCACTTCCCCGCGCTTTCCTAAAGCGCGGTACAGCACTTTCCGTCAAACTATAGAAAAAAGTACGCGTGGGAAACTATTTATTTCCAATTTTAGACTTGCCCCATTTCCTTTTTACACCTAAAACATAAAAGCCGTGTCAGAAAAAGGTATTGGAGCGACAAAATATTTACTGCAGGTACGTAGGTACTGTTAGTGGGTATATACAAGATATTTCTTATATTTTACATACATTTATACGTTTTACGATGTTACCGAGGGACGTATCGCTTTCCTACAGTTTACAAATTAGTAAAGTGTTCTGCACCTAAGATCAAGTTGGCTGTAAACTTCAAAATTCAGATCATACTTCAGGAGTTTCAGCTTTCATGAAGGCACACGTTTTGAAAACTTTCAGCGAGGTAAGAGAAAATTAGCGAGCTTTGGCATGAAATTACAAAAAAAACTATTTAGAAGAAGCATTAGACAGAACATAACATCACGCTTGTAATCCCCGAAGGGTTAGGCAGAGGCTCTTTAGTACACCCACATTTCACCAGTTATGTTTAAGTCCCATGTAATAGGGGGCGAGCCTATTGCCATCAACCGGGCACAAATCCAGTCTCCGAAGCTGCTACTGACAAGTTACTGATGGAAAATCCAATAATATCATTACTATATCTTTATTTAATAAAATATATTTCGTAATTATCTCAGTCAGAGATAACGTAGTTTTCTATTAGCGACAAAATTTTCAGAATCGGGCCTATAGTTCCGGAGGTTAGCGTGTCCAAACTAAAAAAAAAAACCCTCCGAGGTCGGCCATCTTGGGCCAATTTTCATCAAACAATAGCTAAGTACACTCCCAACTAATTCACCTTTCAAACAAAAACTAAATCAAAATCTATTCATCCGTTCGGAAGCTACGATGCCGCAGATAGACCCACAAGCACCCGTGCGTCGTTTTTGCGTCGGGGGTAAAAAAAACTTTATAATTAAACGCAAGGTTTGTTTTAAATACATTTTTTTTTTTATTTTTGCCGTGTAGCGAAACAGACCTAGGTACGTACTTTACTTATATGGCGTACCGAGGTCGTCATGCAAGGATAAATGTTGATTTAGACGATGCGAGAAATAACGTGCGATTTGCCGTACATTGCGGGACCCCGCGGCTGCCGTATATAAGTGACCGGTTATCGGCGGAAAAGTACCACAACTTGCACGATATTTCTCGCAACGTCTAAATCAAGTCAAGTCTAGTAAAAAAATCAATTAGACCACTTACTGCACTTTTAAATTGTCAAGGAGTCGGTCAGTTAGTCCGAAAGTTGAAGCTAGTTGCTCGTTCCAAAACGGAGGTAAGCCTCTATGGAGAAGAACGAGCAAGAAACTCCACGGCACTCTTTTCAATTAGGTTTTTATAAAATTCTGGTTCCATTAGTCTAGATGAAAAATAAAACAGTAGTCATCAGCTTAATACACTCTCAATGAACATAAACAAATGTTTGTTGAACAAATATTAAACATGTATTGTATGTTTATTAATCATATGTCCCTTATCTGTTTGATCATTGTTATTAATTACGTGGACAAATAGTACAGTCGGGAATATACTCGAAAGTTTATTTATATTCGGGGCAAACATTTGTATGATTTACAAATACAACATCACGCCTGTAATCCCCAAAGCTTAGATAGAGGAATTATGCCAGATTCCCAAATTATCCCTTATTGTTGTGTGCACGGTTGATGGCAATAGGCTCGCCTCCTATTATATGGGACTTAAAACATAACTGGTAAAATGTGGGTGTAGTAATGAGTACACCTCTGCCTAACCTTTCGGGAATTATAGGCGTGATGTTCCAAATTATCCCACGGCAGCAAAATCGGGATAAGAATTAACTTAATGATAAGCTAGACCATTATTTATGTGTGCAGTTGATTCTGTTCAGTCGTTTAAGCTTAAGAGAGTAGTAAACATTCATCCATTTATCCATCCATCCATCCATCCATCCATCCATGCATCAAACCAAAGTAGGATCGGATTCAGAAGTCTATGATCAATAAATAATAATAATTATGTTCAAATATAATATAATGTGTGAGTTAGGAGTTGGAGCTGGAGCGCAAACTTGTAGTTCGCAAACTAGTACTTCCTGAAGGGTATTGGTGATATGTGGATGTATCTTACACCTCTGTCTACACAACCAGAGAATACAAGCGTAATGAAAGTGTAAACATAACTGCTATGATTGAAAACTTACTTCCCGTCTCGATTGAACTAAAGTAAAGTACCTAATAGAAAGTTCACTACATCGTTTCGGTTAAAGTTTAACTTACGTAAGCAATAAGTGTAAAGCTGCGTCTACACTAGCGATGTTACAGAGCTCCGACTTCGAAAGATCAGAACTTTTATACCTTCGCCTTCGACTTTAGCTCCGATACTCTTGAATCGAATTTTGTAACGAATTTTGCACCGCATCGAGTGATCGCGTTTAAAACGCGTACGTATAGTATTTTGCTTTATTGCATATTAGGTACTATTACTAAGCTAATCATCATTTATACATAACTAATTATAGAATTATGTTTCTATTAATACATATTACAACATTTATAATTATTGACACCAGTTTTGTGGTGTTTTTAAATTCTCACATACAATAATAATCAAGATTAATGTTAGGTGTTTTATATGTTATACTAGTTGTTTCCGCGAATTATCGGTTATCGCGGAAGCAGACGAACTCGCGGAAAAATAAGTAATCCTTTCATGGAGTTCAATCTTATCTCGTACCAAATTTCATTAATCGTTTCAGTGGTTTATTCGCAATAAAAGCGTAACAGACAGATCAGTTACTTTCGCATTTATAATGTTGGTATGGATTGTATTACTATAGGTTCAGTGGTTTTGCCGTGATGATGTAACAAAAAATAGACAGACAAAGTAACTTTCTACTACTGATACTAATACATATTTACATAACATAACATCACGCCTGTAATCCAAGAAGGGTTAGGCAGAGGTGTACCTATTAGTACACCCACATTTCGCCAGTTATGTTTTTAATCCCATGTAAGAGGGGGCGAGCCTATTTATTGCCAACAACCGGGCACAAATCCAGACTCCGAGGCTGCTACTGAGAAATTCCTGATTGAGAAACCCAATAACACTTTGCCCGACCTGGGAATCGAACCCAAGATCTCATGCACAGCAGTCGCGCTTGCGACCACTAGACCAACGAGGCAGTCAATAAATAAATAAATAAAATAAAAACAAAATACATAGATACATATTTTAAATACATATTTATGTTAGTATTAGTATCAGTATTAATACTTGTATTGGTAATATAGTATTCGTTTGGATTTTTGTTACTCACATAAATGTGCTTAGATAGCGTAGATGCAGCTTTACGTCGCGTGTTGTTGAGTTGATATCAAAGAGTTCTCAGCATTCATTGAAGCTGTATAAAATGAAAACTTATTGGAAATGGTTTATTTTATTTGCTACAAGAATTATAAGTTCTTGTGTAAAATAAACTGTGTGTTAACCTACGTTAGCAATGAGTTGCAGTTTTAAAAATCATATGTGACTTTGATAATGCAAAATCAACTATGTTTTGATCGAGTTGTAGTGTATTTTTGTAGGGAACAACAACGTACTACAACTTAAATAGTGGAATATAAACCGTTACATATTAAAATTTAATTCGAATGTTCAATTTAAAATAAAGAACATTTTCTAACAAGAAATTTCTATAACGCGATCTGTAGATCGATTTCTGCTTGCTATGAATCAATGGCCCAGTTTGCAAACTGTGTGGTTATCGCGGACACAGACGAATTCGAATAAAAAGTAACTTATATCCTTTCTTGGCATTTCCACTTACCCTGTACCAGATTTTATCAAAATCGGTTCAGTGGTTTAGTCGTGAAAGCGTAACATACAGAGTTACTTTCGCATTTATAATACTAGGTTCTGCCCACGACTTCGTCCGCGTAGAACTTGTTTATATCGTACTTGCATACAAACTTCCATCCCCCTTTTCACCGCCATAGGGGGTGATTTCCGGGATAAAAACTATGTCCTTCCCCGGGTCTTAAACTATCTCCATGCCAAATTTCATCAAAATCGATTCAGCGGTTTAAGCGTGAAGAGGTAACAGACAGACAGACAGACACATTTTCGCATTTATAATATTAGTATGGATGATAGGTATCGTAAAATCTGGTCACTAGTCAATACAGCTCAATAAATAGCCAAGAACTTGGCACGAAGCCACAATATACTGTGAATTTAGTCAATGGTTTACGAATCTAATGTTTGCCAAATATGGTTTCAATTAATGTTTTGGCAGTAATTCTAAATTGTCGTACTAGAGGGCGCCAAAATCAATGCGACATAGTATAATAGGACGGGGATGTTAAGTTAATTAGAATTTAGTGCCAAAAAGGACCAGTAGGGGTGATAATCAAGCCTTTTCTGTATGAGAAGAGGCCTTGCCCTGTGGGAAAAATAGGCTGATATTTTATTTGGGGAGCCCTGACACAGAATTTTCAGTTATATTCAGGCGATCACAAAAATAGTTTTTGTTTTGAAAACTACATAACATAACATCACGTCTGTAATCCCCGAAGGGTTAGGCAGAGGGGTAGCCATTAGCACACCCATTTTTCGCCAGTTATGTTAAAGTCCCATGTAATAGGGGGCGAGCCTATCGCTATCAACCGGCATAGATTGTCTTGATCTATGGCTGGGCCAAGGCTGCTATTGAGAAATTCCTGATGGAAAAATCCAATAACACTTTGGTCAGGGGTCCCGGGTCAGGCCCAGGAATCGCGACCAAGCAGAAAGTTATGAAAATTATTCGTCTAAAATGCACTTTACTTTACATTGTAAGCCATCTTTGTATAGAACGCAAGCAAGGCTGGCTTTACCGTTTCAAATGACTCTACATTAGACTTTACATAGAGTCGTTTTAACTTTGTCTATAAACGTAAACCTGAATTCAGTTGAAACTGTATTTACATAGAGTCACGTTGAGGTGTTACTGTTTACTATATCGCTCCCGTGGTCGTACTATCCTTACTAATATTATAAATGGGAAAACAACTCTGTTTGTCTGCTTTCGACGACGACTAAACCATTGAACCGATTTTGAAGAAACTTGGTACGAGGTAAGTATTTAGTATACACCCGCGTAATGTTACGCCTTTCCTTACTGCTCCGCTCCTGTAGGTCTTAGCGTGATGTTATTTAGCCTCGTGCACCTGGCTATTATAGACAGAAATATTTTTCCAATACGACTGTTAGTTCCAGAGATTAGCGCGTTTGAACAGACTAACAAACCTCTCTCAAAAACTCTCTATGTTTCAGTGTCATTCAGTTTTGTAACTTTAATAATTATTACTATTCAGTTATCAAAATTGTATTAAAAAGAAAAAGATAACATTTAGTTACGAAGAATTTAAATATTATGTTACTCGAAAGGCAGAGACACATTTTGAAATATTCACCCGGATATACTTGGCCCGCGCCCTTTGAACGTCATTTCCGTTGCGACGGAACCGGAGATATGACTAATCTATTACAAAATAAGTCAGTTTATACTGAACGTGACAGTTTTCAGTGTCAATGGTGCCGATTCCCTTGTTCACAAACTAGACTATACAGCGAAAGGAAAGGACGGTGACATTAAAGAACTAAGTTAGCGATATCAAATTAGTTTTGCCTTAAGCTTTTCCGTATTTTTAATCCACACGTTTTAAGATGTCAACTATAATTGTATGAATGTGTCAGATTGACTAAATTTGACAGCTCTTATTTACATTAGTCTCTTTCTTGTTTTATTGGACATAAAAAGATGAAAATAGTCTAATTTTAGTTTAGTTTCTGACCAAGAGAATCGACGCCAATGTACTACTATGTTAGAGAACTTTATCTATACCGTCAAACGAAGTGAAGAGGAATGCAGGGGCGAATCTGAACAAAACTTTAAATGGGATTTTAACCTTGAAACAATGTAGTTTGATGCGAACAAATAAATTAGTCAAAACGTAAATTATTCCAACAACAACACAACATAACAACACGCCTGTAATCCCCGAAGGGTTAGGAAGAGGTGTACCTATTAGTACACCCACATTTCGCCAGTTATGTTAAAGTACCATGTAATAGGGGGCGAGTCTATTGCCATCAACCGGGCACAAATCCAGACTCCGTGGCTGCTATTAAGAAATTCCTGATGGAAAAACCTAATAACACTTTGCCCGTCCCGGGAATAGAACTCAAGACCTCATGCTCAACAGTCGCGCTTTGCGACCACTAAACCAACGAGGCAATTATAATCCAGTAAAAACATAAGAGTCCTTTGATTATATAAATTATTAATATTAAATAAAATTATAAGTTAAGTATGCGTCTTTTTTTATAAATTATGTCAAATAAACCAAAACCCCTCCGTCATATGAAAAACGTATAACAAAAAAAAAAAAAACTCATAAATGCGGGTAGATACACTTTTAAAGGTTACAATTTCGTTATCTACCCTCTTATTCCCCCAAAATCAGTTCTTTTTTTGAACGAACAAGAGTGTTCTTTATACGTAATAGTCTCTTAAAAGTATTTATTATAAAATATATAGGGAGGGAGTGCGCCGCTTGACATTATAAACCTATAAACCGTAACACTTGGCCCGGTTTACAACTTTCTTAGTGTGGGCCAAGTTGTGAGAGGGTAGCGGTATTTTGTTTGGTGGATACTTACATATTTTTCCCTTAAACGCCATCTCCACGAGTGAGAGACCACCAATCAAAAGACGTACTTTTTTATGACCTGTTAAAACGCGATTCTTTAACTCAATTGACTTACTATTTATTGATTTCAAAATCACAAAAAATCTAATTTTACAGTAAATTGAAAATTAATCGGGTTTTCAGGGCTAAGATAAAGTGATTCTTTATAGAAGTTAAGTTTTGGAATTATTGGTTAATGGTGTTAGGTACCCATTTGTGGCGATAGTGCTTTCAAATTATTGTTGCGATGTAAATCGCTTGTAGAGGTAAGGAACAAGGAGACAATACAGGTGAGAATGAACTGTGGTACTTGCTCCTTCCGCTTTGTCTTAGCTCATATATTTTATCTGATCAGTTAAGTTTTATCTTGTATGCATTTGCTTGAAGATCAGATTAATTGTTGTATTTATTAGTTTTACAAGGCCTTATGGTCTATGGTCTAGGTCTAGGCTTATGTCCAGCAGTAGACGACGTTCGGCTGAAATGATGATGATGGGACAAACAATGAAAATGGCAAAAAAAAATACAGCTGTTCCCTACAAAATGAACAACACGATGAATGTGTATGGAAATGCTGTTATCTTTTCATATTTTATGGCTAGTTTCAAAATAACAGTTGCTCGTATTAATCAGTATTTTTACCCGTTAAAAGATCTTCAGTAAATGAAAAGTGAGCTTGTATAAACGCTTACCGCTCTTCACTTACACCACACCCCAAACGTGCAAAAGCAGTTCAGATTATGTTCAAGATCGCTACTACTTAGGAAAAATAGTGGTTTTGTCACAAAAATAACCTGTTTATTCATTCATTCGGAGACTTACAGCCCGAGTATTGGGGGAAATGGACTCTCGATGCGGTTTGGATGCGGTAAACTTCGGAATGCTAAGATACTTTTGCCGCATTGCTTTGAATGTAATTTTATATTTAAACGTTATTGTTAGATGAGACTGCCTCGTTGGTCTAGTGGTCGCAAAGCGCTGCTGAGTATGAGGTCTTGGGTTCGATTCCAAGGTCGGGCAAAGTGTTATTGGGTTTTTTCATGGAGATTTTCTCAGTAGTAGCCTTGGAGTCTGGCTTTGTGTCCAGTTGATGGCAATAGCATGGCTATTACATGGGACTTAAACATAACTCGCGAAATGTGGGTGAACAAATGGGTACACCTCTGCCTAACCCTTTGTTATGATGTTAAGTGTAAGATGAAACATTTTTTTAGTTTGGAGTGAGAAGAGTTTTGTAGGATAAGAGCCTTTTTCTCAACAGTGGAACAGATTAAAAAAGTTAGTGTAAGTTTATTTTCTTACTATTTGTCATTTTTCCTCCTTTTGACACAGATTACATTTTGCTTCAAAGATTCTAGATAAACAAAACTGCATTCACAGAATTCGCACACTCGCTTTTATATTTCACTAGTAGATCAACGGGCTGTTAATTATTACATAATAACACTACTTCCTAATTCTAAAATCTAAAAATAGAAAACAATAGTACCTATATTTTTTTCATCTTAAATCC
Organism: Hoplodrina ambigua; assembly: GCA_949774945.1. Classification (NCBI taxonomy): domain Eukaryota; kingdom Metazoa; phylum Arthropoda; class Insecta; order Lepidoptera; family Noctuidae; genus Hoplodrina; species Hoplodrina ambigua. Next base: position 4,214,178 of record OX458990.1, read on the forward strand.
TACTCCAAATCTTGGGTGTGGTGGCCAATTTGTAATTGAGATGGCGCAGGTTAAGCCTGTGTTGCGCCAAAAACTGCATTTAGTATGCTTTACAGCTTGCGTTTGTGCACGGAGCGTGACTCGTGATCCTGGGTTCAAGTTACGAGCGGAAGGCGATTTGTAAGTTCTCTTGCCTTTTCCCACTGCTGGGAATGTCTTATCCAAATCCTTCCTTGTACATAACATCATGCCTGTAATCCCCGAAGGGTTAGGCAGAGGTGTACCCATTAGCACACCCACAATTCACCAGTTATGTTTTTAGTCCTATGTAATAGGGGGCGAGCCTATTGCCATCAACCGGGCACAAATCCAGACTCCGAGGCTGCTACTGAGAAATTCCTGATGGAAAAACCCAATAACACTTCCTTGTAATTGACTTAAATTACTGAATCGCCAGATCTATGTAATTTTAGTAATTAGTATGTCTGAAAAGAAAAAAATTACACTATTTTATTATTTTTTTATTATTAATACACACTCTGTAAAGTATCTCCCTATTACGTTTCAAAAGATGTCCCTGTGACAGACGGACGGACAGAGAGCACAGGCTTAGTATTAGGATTTCGTTGGCACAGACTTAGTGTATACAGGGCTTCGGACTCATGGTGGTAGAAGGAACCGCGGTTTTAGTCGGTATGAGTCTGAAATAACCCTACGTTTTAATAATAATAATAATAATAAAGCATTTATTTCGGACAGGATCCATATAAGAGTTCAAATTCAACATCATTAATACATCAACATTTCAAAATGCGACACATAGTAAAATTAATTAATTAATAGTTTTGCTATCACGATTACCATTAAAAACAATATCCGCCACCGCTTATGATTTACAACGATCAACATGTACTGTACAGCTTTTCCCTCGCAAATCATGAAAAATAAAAAATGGCGTCGTCCAACCCGCTCAGAAACACGTGATGGCGAACAGCCTCTGAAAAACTAGAAGTTGTTTAAAAGAAATATTTTTTACATGCACTTGTTTGTGAATAATGGATTTTTACTTTACTTGGAGTTAATTGAACATACAATCATACAACTATCCATACTAGTATTATATATGCGAAACTAACTCCGCCTGTCAGTTACGCTTTTAGGACTAAACCACTGAACCGATTTTGATGAAATTGAGTACGGGGGACATGGGTACTTCATATTCCAAGTTTTGGTGTGTGTCCGCAATTGCCGAAATTTTCGTGGACGAAGTCGCAGGCAAAAGCTAGTACTAATATAAATGCGTAATTTTTTATGGATAGATGTTAGTTACTCTATCACGCTAGATTTTTCTATGAGGGTCAGCAGAAAGCACAGAACGCCACCTGATACGATCCTTTCATATACGTCCACGTTCATACATCTCGTCATAAAAGCACACCGGTTACAAGTACTGCGCACCTGACCTTTCCGAAGAACCTCACCAATAAGGTCAGTGTAAGTCTTTCTAGGGCGACCCCTCTCTGCGTTGCAACTCACCTCTATCATATAAATCTTTTTGTTAATCGTCTTTCACTCATCCTCTCAACATGACCGAACCATCTAAGCATACCCTTTCCTATCTTTGTCACTACATCCTCTTTTGATCCGCAACGGTCTCGTATAACCTCATGTATTCTGTTTTGTACCTTAAGCAAATAAATATACCAACAAGCTTGTATGTACCTAACTACTAAGAGCTAAACAAAGCCAATATAAACGGCTTGCCTGGAAGCTGGTTCACACCAAATTTTAATTACCTTCGATTCAAATCTATTGCCTAGTGCTAGCTTTGCACGATCTGCTAGCCGATAGCCGGGCATAGCCGGCTAGTTTCCGGGCCTTGATCGATCGTGTATAATTATGTGGCCACAATCTAGCTAGGAAGCTATTAATCAGTCACATGTTCTGGTCAAGAATAGAATGGATTTATTGTCTATAATGAGGTTGGATGGAAGAAGATTGGTAGTATTATGTTGGTAATAGCAATCATGTTTGGTAATGATACCTATATTTTCAACGCTCTTGGTTGTAAAGTGGCTCTTATTGCATCGCTTTTAAGGTCACAATGCACGCGCATTAATGTAATGTAATGTAAAACTGTGGCACCTATTACTTATTACCTCATTGGTAATAGGTATTAGCTGCTTGAAAAATTCTCTCGTTAAAGACACTTTGACAAAGAAGACATTGCGGAAACTTCATTCATGTTTAATGAAATTGAACATTTTTATTGCAAAAAAATTACAGCAATGTTTTTCCCTAATAGTGTGTTGGAAAACTTTGTATGACACGCGTGAGCATTTTTCATTATGCTATCAACTCCATTAGCCCTCGCAATTCTTGGGCTAATGGAGTTAATTAATAATGACAATTGATAATTAATTAATCAGTTAATTGATAATGACACTAATATCTATATCTTTACTCACTAATATCGTAATCTAAGATCATAATGTAGGTACCTAGAGTATTCTCTCTAAGTATTTATTTTTTCGCACATAATGTTTATTTAGTTCGAAAGCTTTATATTAATGAGTGATACTAATTGTGATGGTCTATTAAAGCAAAATGCTACAGGATAGTTGTATCTCCATTTCGAAAATTTACTTAAATGAAACATTTTCACGTCAGAGCGCTCGTACTAGGACCTAAGGCCTCATTTACCGAGACGCGGGGCGTCGCTCGTCGCTGTGTGCGGCGCGGCCCGCACTGAATTGAAACATAATTGGCGTTGTATGAGTGCGTTTACGGAGAAGCGATTTTTGACGTAGGTACTAATTTTCGCGCCGCTTGCCGCCACGCCGCACGCGACTCCGTAAATGAGCCCTTAGAAAGTGTAAAGCTGCCATAATGCCATGTTATTTAGAATTCTGTACGACAATAGTCATCGCAATACGTGGGCGGCGACTCTAAGTACTAAAATAAATAAAAATGTGCCGACATGAGGGGTTAGGGGTGTCCAAGAAATATGGCCGAGACTGACCCTTTTTTTGTCTTCTTTTAACGATCGTCGTCGTGTTACTTTACGGCACCTTTTGTTTTATCTAAGTTTGTCTTAAATGGCTGACGATGCGAGGAAATCTAGACTTTTTGTAGTCTAGGCCTAGCACGAGAATCAAGTGTAAGTTGTATTTGCACATAAAGGTTTGCATAACATAAAATCACGCCTGTAATCCCTGAAGGGTTAGGCAGAGGTGTACCCATTAGTACACCCACATTTCGCCAGTCATGTTTAAGTCACATGTAATAGGGGACGAGCCTATTGCCATCAACCGGGCACAATTCCAGACTCCGAGGATATTGCATTTTATTCTCATAGGTAATTAATTGATTTTTGAGAGATTGTGGGTTATCTCGTTATGGCAGAATTAAGCTAAATTCGCAAGACATTTTACGGTATAAACAGACAGATATTTAACTGTCACAGAAGCATTTCCTTAAAACAAACATGGCCTTGAAACAAAAAGCAAAAGCCTTCAAAATTATAGGGCCACGTTCCAAAAAGTGAGCGAGGCGACGCTAGTTTATGCGATAACAGCTATTAGGATTCCTCTCAACCCCGCTTGTATCTCAACAGCCCATTCCAGTACGTGTGTGGAATGTTTAACAACTGAAAGCGATGGTATTGTTTAGGTTTTAGACCCAAAAATATGAGATAAATCTGTCCTAATCTTAGACTTGCGTTCGTGTGTTTCTCGCTTGTATGGAATACATAATTTAACAATTTGATCAATTATAATGACATAAGGCTGATTTTTCAATAGTCTGATAACTTTTATCCAAAAAATAAATATGACAGTTTGACATATTTTCTATACAAAAGCTGTCAAACCGCCATATTTTTCCCTCCGTTAGGTAAGAGTTATCTGACGATTAAAAAAGTTGAGTTAAAACAGATTATAAACAAATGACTGTCAACTGTTTGTCATTCTTTTCACTCCGTATATGGTTTGTTCTGCTAAAACGAATCAAACCACTTTAAATAACAATGAATCACTTATTTTTAAGGACCAAGACAAAACTTAAAAATAAATTGAATCTTTTTTTTATATTTTTGGAAAGTAAGTACCAAGATGATTGTTACAATTTTGGATATTAAACGCTAATAAATTTTAGATCTATTCCATGTCATGAGTACATCGGTGGTCTAGTGGTCGCAAAGCATGAGGTCTTGGGTTCGTTTCACAGGTCGGGCAGAGTGTTATTGGGATTTTCCTTAAAGGATTTCTGAGTAGCAGTCTCAGAGTCTTGTGCCTGGTTGATAGCAATAAGCTTGCCCCCTATTATATGAAATGTGGGTGTACTAATGGATACACCTGCCTAACCCTTCGGGGATTACCGGTGTGATGTGATGTATATGTCTCAAGAAAATATGTTAGCAAGAAATTCGTCAATGGTATAGTACCTACAAAAGCATTCGTCTGTTAAAAATTTCTTGAACGGAAACCGAATTTACGTCCCGTAAACAAGAAAGCCAAACGTTCAATCTCCAATTTGTGAAAATATCACGGAAGCTACGTAAACCTATAATTTATTATAACAACATTTGTCCGGAAGTAAATCGTACCAAAATGGCGTCGTATTTAATGATAAAAAATACTCAAATATCGGAAAATAGTCAGCTTATGGTGAAATACATAATAAATTGCCCTAAAATCTATCAAAAAGAGTAATGGTGTGCACCATTATAACAAGAGCTGTTGGCCTAATTTATGAGCGATTTAAATTCAAAATTTGTAAAATTATTCATAGACAAATATTTTATTTATTATAGACCCTCCACGTCAGACTTTTTGTAGGATCGCGGGCCTGAACCGATTTAGATGTATGGGGTATCGTTACAATCCTTGCATCGTTCCTAGTAACATAGGCTAGTTCAAAATAAAAATAATCCTGTGTGGTCACGTTTAAAACGTAAATTAATACCAGCCTCAATATTTTTTTTTTAAATAATCTGGTCGTGTCTATGTTTATCGTCTAGAATTTGACAAGTAGATTAAAAAAAATATATAACACTGTAAATAAAAAACGTCGTAAATAATAAACTGACTCGTCAGTTTTTTTTTTTCACACAAAGCACGAATATGTGCAATTTTTGCAGTCGTGTTTTTAATTTTTTTAATTATAATAGCTTGTTCTCTTCCCACACTTACGCCTCGGGATCACGGGAACGTACGCTAACCTCTCAAAACTTGGACATGTGTCCCAGAAAAAAAGTTGTGGTGTTATCGGTGGCTCGGTAAATCAAAATATATTACAAGTTATATCGTCCACTATCGCAGCTCGGTCGAGAGTGAAACTATTTACTGTTTTTATTTATTTTCGCCGCCATGTTGGATGTCGGCTGATATTGAAAAAGCCCGGGAAAAATTGTGCCATGGAATTAATATTTGAGTGGATTTGTGATTGCTTTTGTGGAGTAAAAAAACGTCCAAGGATAAATCGAAGCGCATATTAAGGATTCTGTACCACCCGTACAATATATTTTATTTTAATTTATTGCTTTTCGTAAAACTTACAGATAATACATTCGAGTAGCAAGAAGTAATAAGCAAGCGAAAGCCAATTACAAGTATCCACTTATATAAAACCACATAAATAACATTACATACCAAAAACGCGTTTCTTGTTCACGTTATTATTTTGACTGCCTCGTTGGTCTAGTGGTCGCAAGCGCGACTGCTGTGCATAAGGTCTTGGGTTCGATTCCCAGGTCGGGCAAAGTGTTATTGGGTTTTTCCATCAAGAATTACTCAGTAGCAGCCTCGGAGTCTGGATTTGTGCCCGGTTGATGGCAATAGGCTCGCCCCCTATTACATGGGACTAAAAACATAACTGGCGAAATGTGGTTGTACACCTCTGCCTAACCCTTCGGGGATTACAGGCGTGATGTTATGTTATGTTATTATTCTAAAATATCTGCTCTTTACCAATAGCAATGGCCAGACTGTAATATTTCCAAAATTATTTATGGCACCGAAAAAAAGGCAAGATTATTCTAATACCTATGTATCGTATACATTTTCGGGTGAGATGTTATGAATGATTGTCATTTGTTACACACAGATCTACTTATAGGCTGGGAGGTGAGCTTTATTTTTTATTTGGGGTGTAAATATAAAAAATTAAGTTTTTATTTTATTTTAGGCAAAGTCCATTTGGTTTATACAACATACAACTTAGAAACTAGTGTTACTACTTACACCTACCAAAAAAAGATAGAACAAAAAGAATGATGCGTTATAATGCATGCAATGCAATGATGAGATATAATTATACATCCTAGGGCCATGGGGTCCGAGCGCTCACCTTGTATTTCAGGACATGGAACAAGCGACTGGTCGATTCTTCACATGATCAAAAGGCTGGCCTTTTCTTGGGCCAAAAAATTGATTTATTGCCACGTTGTATGGCAATGCAATCAGTCTTATGGGCACTTGCCCCTTTGACACTGATGCCAACGAATGCTTTGATGCCGTATAGCGTTCCTCCTTCCTTTTTCCATTTTTTATAAATTGTACATATTTTGTGATTTCATTATCCTAACTAATATTATAAATGCGAAAGTAAGTTTGTTTGTTTGTTTATTACCATTTTACGCCTAAGCCACTGAACCGATCATCCTGAAGTTTTACATATACGTTGTCAGGTGTAGAGAAAAGGACATAGGATACCTTTAATCCCGAAAAAAGTACTGTTCTCGAGGGAAATCACAATAACACAAAAACATTCTTATGATTATAGATGGCGCCACATGTCTTTCGAATCATGATCAAATTATAAATTTAATTTGTGAGCGGAGCCGCGAGCGAATGCTAGTCAATTCAGTGCCGTGCCTAGGGGTCATAGCTAGGGCAAGCCCGAGAGATTCTCGGGAAAAAAAAAACAATTCAATTTTTCACGATCACACGTAATTAATATAAGAGCCATCTATTAACATTATCGGCGCCACTAAGCTCGTAGAGTTCGATCGCAGGTAGTAAAATCACAGACCAATAGATGGCGCAGAAATAATTGATTGGTGTCTTTAAGCATTGTATGATGTTGGTAGAAAATAATATTTCTATTAAATTTTTAACTTCGAGATTTATGCGAGATAATTAAAAAAACATCAGCTATAGAATGAATAATATAATTTTGATGTTTAAACAAATACTTGGTTATTTACCGCCTTATTGGTGTTGTGTATTTTCGTTTAATTTAAAATCGTATTAGAATCGTATCGTATTTAGGCAGCAAAGATACAGTTTTAAGAAATTGACACTATAATATGTAGAGTAGGTACCTACAAGCTTTTTGCTGTCGCTAAATGACTCGCACACACAATATCAACTAACCTCTGAAAAACGGCTTGATTGTTGTCGACACGTTAATTGTGATTAGAAATAACAACACATAAACAATAACAATCAGGAGTAGGTTTAGGTCAAGTAACGAGACGATAAATTATCTCTAAAACTCAAAAGTATTTACCTTCCTGAGTAATGATTGCACACACTTTAATCCTTCACAAGGAACAATGGCATGCGTTTCTGAATTCATTACCTATACAAGAAACGTTAATCACAAGATAATCTAATCACACACGTTAAAACAAATCTGAAAATGGATATTTAAACAAAGATGCTCCGTAAACGACTCAAAACAAAATTTGAACTACTTCGTACTGTCTTGTAAACAAATCATTCAAATCGATCAGCATCGCACTCTCTGCAACTTCATGCTAGTTATACCCAAAAGCCAGGCTTGTTTCTTCATACAAATCGGCGAAGAAATGAATGAATGATAATGAATGATTTTAATTTATATTTAGCAATTTGTACTGGATGAGCAGTAATTCCGACAAGCCACATAAGAAGCCAACGCGTGCGGGCGGGATAGCAATATACACAGCGAGATTATCGATTTGCGAGCGATATCAGCGTAAGTTTGGCAACGTAGCGCGCGCCGGATTACGCGCGAAATTGAAAATGTTTATTCTTGAGACAATAATTTACCTTCTTTATTAATACAATGGTGTTTTTTTTTAATATGTTAATCTCGAGTTATTGATCCATAAGTTTTGTGTTTAGTATACGGTTTATTATACATCCTTGGTCTCCATTGAGTTTCGGCACGCTGTAAATTAATATTTGCCCAGCCAATCAGGAAGTAAACTAAGTCTATAGATCCATTACATCATAAGCAAGTAAAACTAGTTAATCAAATCAAAGTTAAACACGAACATAGTTTGTTTACTTCGAAATATGTTTAACGAGATGTATCACATTCCGAAATTTAGTTACAGAGAATTCGTGTTACTAAGATTAACAATAAATTTATTAATCCTTGGATTAAGGCCGTAGCGTCGATCGTAAGTTTAAATAAGCCGGTAAAATATCTTACGGAACAAAAATTAATTCTGTTTTTGTTAAGTAATTAAAAATAAAGCAGGGATTTGTTTGTTTATAGACAAATGGGATTATAAAAATTGTACCAGCTTATTATTGTCTTATTACTGGGAAGGCCTCTTCTCATATAGAGAAGACATGAACATTGATCACCACGCTTGCTCAAGGCGGATTGGTGATTTCACACTTTTGTTAATAATCCTCGTCATTTGACTGCCTCGTTGGTCTAGTGGTCGCAAAGCGCGACTTGAGCTTGAGGTCTTGAGTTCAATTCCTAGGTCGAGCAAAGTTTTAATGGGATTTTCCATCAGGAATTTCTTAGTAGCAGCCTCGGAGTCTGGATTTGTGCCCGGTTGATGGCAATAGGCTCGCCCCCTATTACATGGGACTAAAAACATAACTGGCGAAATGTGGGTGTACTAATGGGTACACCTCTGCCTAACCCTTCGGGGATTACAGGCGTGAAGTTATGCTAATTAATAATCATAAGTCCAGGTTTCCTTATGATATTTCCCTTACCGATGTCAGTTACATCCAAGATAAACTTAGAAAGTACATACCTATGAATTGAAAAATTGGTACTTGTCTGGTTTCGCCCGTCATATTATTCGAATTACAAGACCTTTTGAGATAGCGGCGAAGCCTTGTAAGTAGATGTGTGTCTTTTTCAATCAAATTGGTAACTGTGTGGCTATTTTCGATGAAAGAAATTTTGTGTGAAAAATATGTTATTTATTTTTCCTTTTTCTTTTAAATGGCTTGTTGTCAACGTTATTTTCTTCTATGTATGGATATAGCGAGGGTTTTAGAGCGTTGTTCTTATTACTGACTTTACAGGTTTGTTAGAAAAACTTCCACCGCATATTTTTCGTCATTAATTGTTTATTTATTTAAACTTTATGCAACAAAAGTACCTACAAAGGCGGACTTAATGCCTGAGGCATTCTCTAACAGTCGACCAAAGGTGGTGAAGAGATAACATGGAAGGTGCAAGTTATTGTACGAGAGTAAAACAACAAAATTAGAGATTAAAAAAACAAAAAAAAAAGAGTACTCTTTGTTTGTTTATTCTGAGTTTAATCTGTAATCAAAAAAAAGTACTCTTTGTTAGTTTGTTTCTGTTTATCTGTAATAAGTAAATATATTGAATACGCCAATCATAATTACATAGACAAGAAAAAAAAAATGAACGAACATTTTCTATTTTCAACCGACTTCAAAAAGGAGGAGGTTCTCAATTCGACGCGTATGTTTTTTTTTTTGTGTGTTTGTTCTACGATTACTCCGCCAATTATGAATCGATTTGGATGATTCTTTTTTTGTTTGAAAGAGTATAGTCCCGAATAGGTCCCATAGGAATATTGTCATGATCTGATGATGAACTTTGGAGATATGGAACGGAACTCCTTGTAAAATCACAGCAGAACCGCCGTAACAAGAAAAATTGCTTTGTTTATACGTGTAGTCGATGACTGACTAAAGGAAGTGGGGACGTCAACCCCCCTCCTACCACTTACCAAAATTAAATATACCGTGTGTGGTATTGTTTGAAAGGGCTTTACGTAAGGATTTCAAACATTAACACACAAGCACTAAAAAGTGAAAAATAAAAAGCTTTTTTACAAAAAAATATTACCGCCTTCAAAAATCACAAAATAAAAGACAACTTTAGCTTGGAAGTCGGCGGCTTTGGTTTTGTTTCTTGTTATGTAGGTATTGCCACCAGGCGGTAATATTTTTTTGTAAAAAGCTTTTTTCTGAGTCTAATCTGTAATAAATAAATAGATTGAATACGCCAATCATAATTACATAGACAAGAAAAAAAAAATGAACGAACATTTTCTATTTTCTTATTACATACAAGCATCTCTTAACACAGAAACTAATATGGAACAAGGTCTCAACTGAAGCCACATCTGTTCCTTGAGCTACATTGTTACTTAATTAATAACTGTGTGACCTACTTGATTAGTACACCGTATTATTATTATTTAGACATCACTGGGGCGATTATAAAAAAAAAAAAAAAAATATAAAATAAATATCTTGGGACAACTCACACACGGTTATCTGATCCCAAGCTAAGCTGAGCTTGTGTTATGGTAACCAAACAACTGATATACATACTTATATAATTTATATATACATACATATTATAGATAAATCACACCCAGACACAGAACTAACAATCATGCTCATCACACAAAGTTTGTCCTGGGTGGGAATCGAACCCACGACCTCCGGCTTAGCAGTCAGGGCCGCTAACCACTAGACCAACAGGCCCGTCGAAACGCCCGTCGATTCGGCACCGCGCACCGCCACAGTTGTCGATGAAGTGAGCATGTCGCATTGGCCTCTAAGAAATCCGTTGATGCCTAACACTCGTACAATCCGCTTTACCGCTACCGCCATCCGCGGCGGTGCGCGGTGCTCTGTGTTAATTGCCTGACATCGTTCCGTGCTTCGGATAGCACGTTAAGCTGTTGATCCCGGCTGTCATACGTGGATCTTTGACAGTTGTTACGGGTCGTCAGAAGCCCGAAAGTCTGACAACCAGTCTTACCTAGGGGTATCATATTACCCAGTTACTGGGTTGTGGAGGTCAGATAGGCAGTCGCTCCAAGTAAAATACTGGTATTCAGCTGCATCGCCATAGGCTGGAAGCCGACTTTAGTCTACATAGTCGGGAAAAGATTGATGATGACAAAAAAAGGACTGCCGAACTGCTGATGAGAACTGGCTCGTTGGTCTAGTGGTCGCAATGCGCGATTGCTTTGTAAGAGGTTTTGAGTTCGATTCCCAGTTCTGGCAAAGTGTTATTGGGTTTTTTTTTCCATCATTTCTTAGCAGCAGCCTCGTAGCCTGGATTTCTACCCTATTGATGGCAATAGGCTTGAGGAGCTCGTGGCTAAGTAATAACAGCCGCACGGGTCGATCCGTCAGGTTAAGCTACGCTTGCCGGGGTTGGTCTGTGGATGGGTGACCATCTTTAAATACCGAGACTCCTCCGTGCCTCGGAAAGCACGTTAAGCCGTTGGTCCCGGCTGTCATACGTGGATCTTTGACAGTTGTTACGGGTCGTCAGAAGCCCGAAAGTCTGACAACCAGTCTTACCTAGGGGTATCATATTACCCAGTTACTGGGTTGTGGAGGTCAGATAGGCAGTCGCTCCAAGTAAAATACTGGTATTCAGCTGCATCCGGTTAGACTGGAAGCCGACCCCAACATAGTTGGGAAAAGGCTAGGCAGATGATGATGGCAATAGGCTTGCCCCTTATTAACCATAACTGGTGAAATGTGGGTGTCCTAATGAGTACACCGCCTAGCTCTTTGAGAATGACAGCCATGATGGTGGAAAAAAAAAGAAAAAAAGATCCCTACTCCCCGGCTGTATAACATCCTCAGCTAGGGAGGGGAAATGGGGTGTCAGAAATTAATGAAACCATCGATATAACGAGTGTTGTAATTTTTCTCCGCGGCCAGTCATTTGTCTTACGACGAAATTATATTAAAAATACCCCCGACTCCCCTTTTGGGCTCCTTGAAGTCAAAAGGGGATTAATTGTTACTTTTATCAGTTTTATGGAAGGCTGGTTTTGAATGATATTTTAACTTTTAGCTCTCTTTTGTGTTTTTGAGTTGTGAGTGTACCTAAGATAAGTGATAAATACTTTTCGTACTTATTTCGTACAACTAGTTTATGCCTACGATTTTGTCTGCGTAAATATCGCTTGGGTTTTACTATTTTTATTTTTCTACACTAATATAATAAAGAGGAAAAATTTGTATTTTTATTTGTTTGTAATGGATAAACTCAAAAACTACTAGACCGATTTTAAAAATTCTTTCACCATTAGAAAGCTACATTATCTGCGAGTAACATAGGCTATATTTTATGTTATTTTTGCGCGGAAGAAGTCGCGGGCAAAAGCTAGTCTAAAATAAAAGTAAAAGTTAAGTTACTCTTTATGACATCAGCTATCTGTCAGAGAACGTCGCGTAAAAATCGGTCAAGCTCTTTCTGAGATTAGTCGAAACAAACATGAGTACAGACCACATTTAAGTAAAAAGCTGTCAATTTGACATTACAAACAAACACTTCAATTTCATTTATTTCAATTGAAAACTTCAAATAGCAAGTAGGTACTGTGGTCACTACGACCAACGCGACGTGGTGAATTTTATTTATAACTGAATTGACATACTTCCTTTTTATAACCTGTCAAAGCGCGATGCCCCATACATTTTGTTTGGCCATGGTGCCGATTCCCTTGTTCACAAACTAGACTAAATTTAGAGAATTGACATCTCTTACTAATATACAGCGAAAGGAAATGACGGTGACATTACAGAACTAAGTTAGCGATGTCTTAGCTTTGCCTTGAACTTTTCCGTATTTTTAATCCATACGTTTTAAGATGTCAACTATAACTGTACGGATGTGTCAGATTGACTAAATTTGACAGCTCTTATTTACATTAGTCTCTTTCTTATTTTATTGGACAGAAAAAGATGGAAATAGTCTAATTTTAGTTTAGTTTGTGACCAAGGGAATCGGCACCAGTATCGAACTGTGACATCACTTATTTGCCAGCTCAATTGCCACACTGTTTATTGATTTCAAAACCACAATAAAACTAATTTTGTGGCAAACTGAGAATTAATCAGGTTTCTGCTGAAATAAAGTGTATTTTTTAAGTTGTTTTTTTTTTTAATTAATGGTAAAGGTATCAACTACAAAACAACTTTTATTTTTGGTGTGAAAAATCACGTTTTAATAATAATAATATTTAATAATAATTCATTTATTTCAGACTTAGTCCATACATTTTAGAAAAAATAAAATAAAATTAAACATGCCATTTAAGCAATGTCATGCGTATCAAAGAATTTTGAATTCTCACCACATTAATTCAAAGTCTAATTTTAAACAAAATTCCTTTACCTACCGGCCAGTGTATTCCAAAGTTTCGCTTCCAGTTTGCAACATGAACCGTTTTCATTGCCCCGAGCGCTGCAATATAAGTTACTGGCGCCAATACTAGAAGCCAGTTGGTGGCAATATGGCGGCGCGTGGTCGCAACAACTATATTGCATATTGCTGCACTGGGAATAAGTTTGCAATTATTGTAGTAATTGTATTGTTACGAGCGTTTTAATATTAAATTCTGTGTTGGAATTTAAAATGAGGTTTTGTTTTTTAAAAATGTGGGTTTGACAATAAATAGCAAGAATTTATTTTACTGTTTTTTCTTATTTAGGTTTTAGTTTGATCACGAATCAACACACTTAAAAGACCTTAATATAACATCTCGTCTGTAATCCCAGACGGGTTAGGCAGAGGAGTATCCATTAGCACACCCACATTTCGCCAGTTATGTTTAAGTCCCATGTAATAGGGAGCGGCCCTATTGCGAGTACCGGGCACAAATCCAGTCTCCGAGGCTGTTACTAAGAAATTTCTCTTGGAAAAACGCAATAACACTTTGCCGACCTGGGAATCGAACTCAAAACCTCATACTTAGCAGTCGCGCTTTACGCTTCACTAGAGTAACGAGGCAGTCTTTATTATTTTATTTATTTCACAAACGTTTTCTCTGCCATTACAGATTAAATCTAAGTGTAATACAACTTGTATAATAAAAAAATCCAGCCTCAAAATAAACGACAAACAACATAAATATTTATCACTATGTAGGCACACTAAACGTAGCACTTAGTGCCCAATGAATGGCTAAGTGTTATATAAAGATCGTCCATTTCACATACTTTGTGAGACGATCAATTCCTGTGAAATCGGGCAGTCCAGGCGTCGGCAACAGGTTGTTAATTTTTCAATGTTTAAAGCACCATCAATCCTTTTTATGGGTACGGTATGCGATCATTATTGTGGGGTGACCAACATTTTGGACTTTACTGGATTTTACTTTAATTTTTTTTACTGCTACGTTAGTTTGTTGCCGAAATTGTAAAATGAATGCTGTATGTAACATTCTGGGTTTAGATCTCGGGTCTGTGTAGTATGGTTTATCGGGTAGGTGGCTGCAACTATTACAGCGCGTATTTTCCGCACGAGCAGGTTCTTTTGATCTACTCCAATTCCTTAAAAAAGACCAGTAACGCTCCAGGTACCAAAGTACCCTCCGAGAAGTCGTCAAAAACCTCGGGTCTGGAAGAGTTATTTGGTATTTCACATGTGAATCTGCCAGGGTTGCGGATTTCGTTCGAAAGAGTCACCGCGGCTCTTGAACGCAAAGAGCATTAAGAGGACACGGATAGGTTTTAGTCAGTAAGAGTCTGACACTCCCTTCTGCTCTGCCCAGAGCGGAAAAAGTCATTTGATGATTTAAAAAAAGCAATAATAGCAGAAAGCTCGTACCTAATCATTTGGCACTTAAACATACAAGTTTTTCCATAAATATTCCAACGTTTCCAATTTTTTTTTTCGATATCATAGTCACCCTATTTGAGAGGAACATTATTAAACATTAATTTGCAACTCTTCCCTTAAGTAGCCGTCTTGCAAGTTTTATTGATTTAAATTATACATTGCAGCCGGTCGTTATACTAGTCAGGGATCATCAACCATTTGAAAAACAAAATGGCAATTTTTTTTCTGCTGTTGAAGGAAAGGCAAAAAATACTATTTTTTTTTATAGTTATGTGTTTGCAGAAAAAAATACATAACATAACAGCACGCCTGAAGTCTCAGAAGGGTTAAGCAGAGGTATTAGTAAACTCACATTACGCCAGTTATGTTTAAGTCCCATGTAATAAGGGACGAGCCCATTGCCATCAACCGGGCACAAATCCGGACTCCGAAGCTGGTACTTAAAAAATCCTGATGGAAAAAACCCACAAAACTTTTCCCGACCTGGGAATCGTATCAAGACTTCAAGCTCAGCAGCCACGCTTTGCGACCACTAGAGCAACGAGGAAAAATATTCCCCTCTTATATTTATATTTCATTTCCTGGAATATCTTGCAATTTATTATCCTTCCACGCCAAGGGATTATAGGAAGTGTCTTCGCGGAAAATCTAATCAAGCTTTGTCCACCAGTTGAACTAAGCTGAGCTATTTCAATAGCTTGCAATATGACCCAGCAACTAGTTAGCTATATCATATAGTTATATTGCTCTAACTTCGTAAAGCTAATTGCAGTTTAGCTCTTCTTAAACTATTCAATTGCTACTAGCTATTAGGTAATAGCTCTCAATAATTAAAGGTTAATTTAGCATTTGAAGGAGTAGTAAACAATTTGTAACATCCACGGTAGCCCGCGAAATTCAAATTTTCTTACGTTTTTGCAATTTGCAAGTCAGAATTAGGTTATATGTTGATCAAAGCATGATTCGCGGGCGCAAGAATTATGTATTTCCAGAATTATAACCGTTTAAGTCAGTAATAAAGCTCCATAGGGCCAGGTGACCCGATAGAATGTCTATTTGATGAAATCTTGACATTTTAGGATTATACCGACTTATGGAGTTATTTTACTGATTACTGACTTACTCTGTACCAAATATCATCAAAATTTGTTCAGTGATTTAGTCGTGAAAACGTAACAAACAGACAGGTTACTTTCGCATTTATAATATTAGTATGGATGTCTTAATTCGTCTTGTGTTATCGTGACTTGGCAATTGGCATATAACTAGAGATATTTCTAGTTGGCAATAAAAAATATGACCAAAATGTTTACTACTCCTATTTTCTGTTACCCATGGCCAGCATTGGGCTTTTTTTTGTACATAATGAGGCATACTTAGGCGATTCTTTTTGTTTCAAAACACGCTCTCAGTGTGTGAGGTGTTTCTTAACACTGCACGCTTCAGCCCTTTTTTTTTCTGGTATCGATTCGCTTTTTACTTTATAATGGCTCGAGGTTTCAATGCCTCAAAGCGCGACTGCTGAGCGTGAGGTCTTGGGTTCGATTCCCAGATCGTGGTATGGGATTTGGGTCGTAGTGTGGTGTTCTAGCCTATATTATTTGTCATTAATGTGGCTTTCACATACATAAATATTTTTTCGTATCCGACTTGTAGTTCCAGAGATAAACGCGTTTAAACAAACATACAAAATATCTCTATAGCTTTATCATATAAGTAGATTGAAAAATTTGAGCGAACCAAGTCAGAGGCAACACTTGTCTTGTCGAATGAATGGCGTGTGGTAAAATTAGCAAGTGCCTGCGCATGAGTCACAATTTGAGTTAATTACGATTACGATACCAATGTTTATTTGTTATCTTGAAAAGCTAAAAGCTTGTACATCAAAACATTGTATTTGTATATCTTGAGCCCGTACCATTGATATTCTACACTAATATTATAAAGAGGAAAAATTTGTATTTTTGTTTGTTTGTAATGGATAAACTCAAAAACTCCTGGACGGATTTTGAAAATTCTTTCACCATTAGAAAGCTACATTATCTGCGAGTAACATAGGCTATATTTTATTTTAAGTATTTTTGCGCGGACGCAGTCGCGGGCTAGTAATTTATAAGCGGTGTTTTTTTTTTTCATTTTGCTTTGGTTTGTCTACCGTCTGACTTGAATTGGTAATAATATTCTTCAGATCGATTTCGGTTGTAGCGGCTAATCTCATTGGATACTAGTTAAGTACGCAGGAGACATTATAGTGCACAAGTGTGTGCGCAAACATAGGTAGATTGCCGACTAAGGGACTACGCACGCTTATTCAGCTCCATTCAGCTTTTATCCATAGAAAACAACGATTTTGTATCGCATGCGTTCAGACGCGGAAAGCTGAACGGACGCGTACGCGTCTCATACGGAATCGGCGTTTTCTATGGACAAAAGCTTAATGGAGCTGAATAAGTGTGCGTAGTTCCTAAAGCAGTGCCGTGTGTTAATCGCCTTAGGTAATCTACATAGGTAGATTACCTTACCATACCTTGCTTGGTAAAAATTACCCAAAATAGTTAGGGTAATTTTTACCAAGCTTTTAAACCTTGAAGGTATGTGAAAGGACATGAATCACTACCTCTCCAAGGTAACTTTCCGTCATTAAAAACGTTCAATCTTGTCACAATCTCATCACAGCGACAATCATTGTTAAAAACTTGTAAAATATAAAGGTAAAAAGAGGATTATTTGACAGATTTAAACTGAGATGTTAACTTTCCAAAACGTTACTTAAATTGCCCCCCGTTTAATTAACTAATCTATTTGACACAACATCACGCCTGTAATCCTCGAAGGGTTAGGCAGAGGTGTACCTATTAGTAGTACACCCACATTTCGCCAGTTATGTTTTTAGTCCCATGTAATAGGGGGCGAGCCTATTGCCATCAACCGGACACAAATCCAGACTCCGAGGCTGCTACTGAGAAATCTAATCTATTTGAATTTTATTTAAAGATTACAATCTTTAAAAAACAGAAAATAAACACAAACAATAAACAGGATCTAATTCATATTACGTATGAAAAAAAAAATTGAATTATGGTCACCCATCAATGAAATAACCACAGTAAGTACACCTTAACTTCGCTAATCCATTGTTTCGAAATCGTTCATTATTTGATTAAAAATAAAGGTCAGGTGCGGAGTACTCGTAACCGGCGTGCTTGTATGACGAGATGTATGAACGTAGATGAGGCGAAAGGAGTATGTAAGGATCGTAGCAGGTGGTTCTTTTTCAGTTCTATAGTTTCTGCCTACCCCCATGGGAAAAAGGCGTGAGTTTATGTATGTATGTATAAAAAAAAAGACAAAATGTTTTTATTTTATTCAACCACACTTTCTTTTTGCCAAAGGATTGTACCAAAGCATTCTTTATTTTAATTATAGTAACGAAATTCCTAGGCTTATTAATTAGTAGAGAAATTCCTAGGATTATTAATTAGTGGAGAAATTCCTAGGATTATTAATTTTATCCTTATTTAACAATCTGAATCTACCAAGAATCGTTAATCAAAATACTGAAACTGAATATTCACAGCAAAGTTCCCAATAACTGATTATTAAACAAATAATTCTGTTCACAATGAGAATGTTCGTAGTAATACAGTTTACACTATAATGTTTATTTCAGAGTTCGCTTCGAATATTATTCATATCGATAATTTGTTTGCCTGCGGAATTGAAAGATTTGGTCAGATAAAGTTGTGTGAATGTTTGCAGGTGCATAATATAATATTATAACAAGGAAATTGGATGCTACTGGGGCCTTACCACAATCTTTTACAAAACATTCTTATTTCGATAACGTTTTGTTTCAAGCTTATAATAACATTACTCATATTCGTACCATGAACTTCAACTTTCAATGTTGTTTTATTCCTGCTAAAGTGCTGGGAATGAACGAACTATTTCTAAGATTTGTCTATTGCTTGCTATAGTAGAAAAGAAACAACGCTATATGAACTGTATAACGCTGTCCCTTTTACACATCGGTCCGAATTCCTACTATGAAGTATGATCTTGAGTGAATTATTATTATTTATTTTTTAAAAAACATTAAGTACTTATTTAAAGGACGTCATGGTACGAAAAGTCAAAGTAATATTGTTTTAAGAGCTTGTGGTTGCCCCCTGATTGACTTACCTATCACTACTGGCAATACTTAGGCGTTTTGCACACAGAGCAACTATTGCAGCAACTGGCAACAGGCAACTAGCTGTTTACATATATTTCAATTGGACTGCGCACACGTAGCAACTCGAGTATCGAGTTGCGGCAGTTATCAACAGTTTTCAGTTGCTGCAATCGAT
Source organism: Hoplodrina ambigua (assembly GCA_949774945.1). NCBI lineage: Eukaryota > Metazoa > Arthropoda > Insecta > Lepidoptera > Noctuidae > Hoplodrina > Hoplodrina ambigua. Next base: position 4,233,326 of record OX458990.1, read on the forward strand.
GACTAAGTTAGTTCCTAATTGCCGCAACTAGCAACTGTTAAATATTATAACGGTTTTTTTAAAGTTGCTGGTTTCCTCAACCGTCAATCGCAACGCTTCGTGCGATTTCACACCCTCCCTCCCAGTAACGGCATACGGCAAGTCGGTTATGAAAGTTGCTTACAGATAGCCATAAAGTTGCGGCAACCGTAAACGTTACAGTAACTATCAAATTTTACAGGAAACTTATAAAGCGTTGATAGTTGCCTCAACTTAAGTTGTTTCGTGTGCAAAGCGCCTTAGGGAAGGTATTTACGGAGTTTAGAAAAAAGGTGATATTTTCGGGCAAAGTGTTATTGGGTATTATCATCAGGAATTTCTAAATAACAGCCTTGGAGTCTGGATTTAATAGGCTTGCCCCCTTTTACATGGGGCTTAAACATAACTGGCGAAATGTGGGTGAACACCTCTGCCTTGTCCTTCGCAGATTACAGGCATGATGTTATGTCATATTCATGAGTACTCTAACCCCCCGAAAACCGTATAACAAATTAAAAGTAATGTTTTATACAGACCGACAAGACAGTAAAATTATTATTAGTATTTTTGATATCAAGTGTATTCTCCGATCATTATGACCAGATGTGAAGTTAATGGGAATCAACATTTGATTGACGTGGGTTCGATCTCAGACGTGGGATTTTTAAAGTGTTTTTATTTGATTTAATTAAGTGTGTATTGTGAAATGTTTAAGAGTTATATTATGATAATTTATATGTGTTTAAAACACATATAGTTATAGTTGAAATTAGTAGTGTTAATAGAATAGTTTGATAAAAGTTCTTTATTTGTTTGTTTAACCTTTTGAACGCCATTGTCACATATATGTGACAAACGAAATCTTACCCTGAACGCCAACGTCACAAATATATGACAAAATACACGTCGCACCATATTATCAATTTAATCAAGTTTTGGAATCCCTTTATTGCATTAAGTTCATTTGACAAAAAAAGTGGCCTGGCGTCAGGGGTACGGCGATACGTTTATACTCTGACGTACAAAAGGTTAAACGCGCTATCTCTGAACCCACCAGTTGCACTGGAACAAGTTTTTGTATACTTATTATGATAGCCAGATTGATGAGAAATAGTATGCGCTTTATAACATCACGCCGCGACGCGCGGGAGCGGAGCAGATATCAAAGATGTAACGTGACGAAGGTGAAAAAAACCATGTCGACAAAGTTGCGGGCACAAGATATTGCTCAATAAAAAAAGTTTACAAAACATAACATCACGTCTGTAATCCCCGAAGGGTTAGGCAGAAGTGTACTCATTAGTACACCCACATTTTGTCAGTTTTGTTTTTGTTTGTGTAATGGGGGCGAGCCTATTGCCATTAACCGGACACAAATCCAGACTCCGAGGCTACTGAGAAATTCCTGATGGACCCAATAACACTTTGCCCGACCTGGGAATCGAACCAAAGACCTCATACACAGCAGTCGTGCGACCACTAGACAGACGAGGCATTCCAAAAGTTTTTATTTTTCTAAAAGCTAGCGTTTCAGTGTAAAACTTAATCCAAAGCGGGAAGTTTAGACAACGGGTCTTTGTAGAGGCTAGGTCTGCTGATCTTTGAGATAGCGACACATACTCCGGAGAAACATTGTATACTATCTCAAATGCACAGAGAAGAATATCAACATTATAAACTAGTATACGCCCGCGACTACGTCTGCGTGAATGTCGGTTTTCTGCGATGATTTTTGCGTGGAAATCTAATTATTAAAAAAAAAATAAAAGTAGCCTAAGTTAGCCTAACCTTTTTTTTTATTAACCTAACCCCTTATTACATCAGCTCAAAATCGGTCATGCCGTTCCAGAGATTAGTCGAAACAAACAGACAGAGATGCAAAAATAAAAAAATGTGATTTGATATATATATACCACTGAACCAATATTGATGAAATTTGGGACGGAGCAAGTTTGAATCCCTGAAAAGGACATAGGCTACTTTTTTCAGCGAAATATGAACATGGTGCAAAATGGAGAAAGAAACAATTACACTTTGCCCAACCTGGATATCAAACCTCCATGCTCTCTAGTAACCAATTTCCAAAGAAGGTTGTCAAAGTAACCAAAACAAAAAAAAATACACTTAAATCTTACCAACAAAAAAAAGGAAGGAAAAATACAATTCAAATTCCCACCCAACAAGCCAGCCACACAAAAATGTCTTTCAATCGAAGCGCCCGACCACAGACCCTGAAAACATTCAGGAGATAAATCTTTGCGCTAAATAATACCCCCCTCCCCCCACACGCGAAAGACAGGAACATTTTATTGGAATACCAACGGCTGATACAAGAATCCATGTTATTTGATACTTCTCACGGAGACTTCGACGTGTGTACGTACTGGATACGGATTTTATGTCGTAGGATAATCGAAAATTTCGTTTCTTGGCAAAAAACCCGGGACAACTACAAAAAATCCGTTTTTTGGAATCTAAAATAAATTTTCGTAATCGTAGTAGTTATTTATAAAGGTATTATTCGGAAGAAGGTCAATTCTGATAATTTAAACATCATAAATCGTGCCTGTAATCCTCGAAGGGTTAGGCAGAGGTGTACTCATTTAGTACATCCACATTTCGCAGTTATGTTTTAGTCCATGTAATAGGGGGCGAGCCTATTGCCATCAGCCGGGCACAAATCCAGACTCCGAGGTTACTGAGAAATTCCTGATAGACCCAATAACACTTTGCCCGACCTTGAAATCGGGTACAACACCTCATGGTCAGCAGTCGCGCTATGCGACCACTAGAACGACGAGGCAATGATGCTAGATATATGTATAATAAAAAGCTTAATTGATTATAAAAATGTTTCTTAGTTTCTCAACATCCGAATATTTTGTCCTAGAATTTTAACAAAATACCGATATTTCTGGTTATCCTACGACGTTTTAATATACGAGTCTGTAGAATCAGTATTATTAAAGAAAATACTTAGGTAGTTAAGTATGTATTAAATAATATATTAGTTATCTTATTTATAATGTTTGTAAATATTGTACAAAAATAAATAATTAGACCATAAAGAAGCACGTTTGCAAGTAAAAAAAATTGAATCTAGTTGTCCCTGCCAAAAAGTACTTTCAAATGGAGAAGAATGGGAATAAAACTCCATTTTAAATCATTAAGAAAAAAATGTAAACATGAAATAATGAGTAAGAATGAAAATCATTTTATAATTTCTTCATTATTATTTACCAAGAAATAAAAGCAAGTAAAAGTCTTTAAAACAGAGATAAGGAAAGAGTTCCCCATCCACCCCCAAAGGGAAATTCCCTTTTATTATTCCCCTATATCAAACCACGTACTCACCGCAATACATTCATTTTGAAAACGTTTTTAATAACAAACGTGCTGTGTTACAATATAACCGCGTTAATATGGTCCCTATCTTCGAACAAAGGAATCCAAATTTTAAATTAAGGGGCGTGTTCTTTATTCGGTATAGTCTAGGAGCTAGGGGGACATAAGGTCACAAACATTCTGTAAAAAAAATCAAGTGTCTTAGAAAAAAATCATGAAGTTAATTTTTAAAGGATTTGATGCGTCCAATGATCTAAGCCAATGCGTGTAATCCCCGAAGGGTTCAAAGTCAAAGACAAAATCAAATCATTTATAAAGGCCCTTCTAAACGTAATTACATGAAAAAAAAAATTGAATTGAACTGACTAGTTGCCCCTTCCAAAAGGTAGTTTTTTGTATGGAGAAGAATGGGCAAGAAACTCCATACGTACTTTTTTAAAATCAATGTTTTACATTATTTGCATACAGAATCATATGTTATTTGGTTATTAATACACCCACGTTTCATCAGTTATGTTTAGGTCCCGTGTAATAGGGGGCGAGCCTATTGCCATCAACCAGGCACAAACCCAGACTCTGAGGCTGCTTCTGAGAAATTCCTGACGGAAGAACCCAATAACTCTGCCCGACCAGGGAATAGAATCCAAGCCTTTTCCCAACAGTGTTAGGAAAAGGCTACGCAGATGCTGAGATCGAAACTAGAATATTACATACATTATTTTATCTCGTAAAAACATTTAAATTAAACGTTAAAAGCAGGAAGAAGCAAGAAGCGAAAATTCAAGTAAAATTTCACTTAGTTGCTGCATACAAAATAATATTCAACGTTCTTTACTTCTAAATAGACTGCATATTTTTATCTTTCTCCATAAATCTATCCTTATCTTTTTGCATCAGTCCCGGACTCCCGGACTATGTTTCGTTTCCAGTAATAATGTGGTTTCTTTTATCTTTTCCTTATTATCTTTGCCCCTGTTTATTTCCGAAAATTAGAAAATGTGAAACTTACTGTAATGAAGTTAGCGAAACATTTTTTCGGGAAGTGTTTTCAGTTCATAATTTTTTCTTGATCTTGTTTTGTGGTTATTTTTGCTTAACACTGTTATAAAACTGTCGAGGTTTATTAAGTTTTTATTGGGTACGGCTTTGTTATTTTATGTAAGTGTTATTCATGAATCGAAAATGAAATTGGTTGTTAGTACATTATTTTATCGTAACAAAACGTTTTGAGTTTCAAACGAGCTTCCTATAATTGTCCTACTGCAAAAGCCTCTTCTCATACAGAGATGGCACGAGCTTTGATCACCACGCTTGGTTAAGACGGATTGGCGATTTTAGACTTATGCGTATTAAAGTCACGATGTTCTCATGATTTTTAATCCTTCACTGATGTCACTGATGACCAAGATGAACCTATCGGTTAAGGCGCCCGCCTCATTACAACGATTATATACAATATTAATTTTTAATCAGTTTTATATGCAATCACGTTATTTTATCAACCGACTTCAAAAAGGAGGAGGTTCTCAATTCGGCGCGTTTTTTTTTTTGTATGTATGTTCACCGATAATTCCGCCAATTATGAATTCGTAATTGGCGGAGAAAAAAGGATCATCCAAATCAAGGAGTGGGAACCAAGTGAGGGGGTAACGTCAACCCACTTCCCAAAATTAAATATATCGTTGAAAGGGATTTTTGTAAGGATTTCAAACATTAACACACAAGCACTATAAAGCGAAAAAGAAAAAGCTTTTTTACAAAAAAAAGACAATTTTGGTGTTCGAGACAGTGTCCTGTTTCATTCGGAAGTACTTATTTGTTTCGTGTACATACAAAGCGGACAGTTATGTCGGGCTCTTATCGCCTAGAACCCTATGGTTTTCTATACCACCAAGAGTCAGGTATACACTTGACCCGGTATACACTTGACCCATAACCGACTGGTCCACTGTAATGGCATATTCAGCACATTTCGAAGGTGACCTTTAAAAAAAATTGCCCAGTAAATGTCATTCTGTATCATAAAAATGCTTTCAGCACCATGCTTATTGTGTCAAGAATGGAAAGATAAGTTCCTCATAAAATTATGGGCTGCAGATATTATTACACAGCGTAATGGCCTTATTTATATCCGTTGTCGTTGTTTTTATAATAGGCAAACGTAACACCGAACCACGGACGGCATAGTGAATGGAGTGATCATCTTGTATCATATTTTGTGGGGAGCGAATCTTCTTTATTGGACATTAGTTGAATTGAAGATCACATAACTGTTACCCATGCTGCCCATCTAATGTAAAAATATTGAGTAATAAACTGAGCAAAAGTATTTTCCCGGAGACGACGACCATTTTTTTTCATGTGTAATTGTAAAAATCTTTGCAACTTATGGTAGTGCACGCAACTCACACGCAACAGTACTGGGGTCAATATTTATTTTGGTTTTCACGAATAAAAAAAATTACTTTTGACTTTTTAGGTAAACTTGATGTTGAGTGCGAAACGTGCCCACTCCTTAAGTAAAAGTTAAAATGAGTACCAGAAATTTTCAATGTCTCATGACTATTTAGCTTTGCAGTTCAATAACTACCTATAATAACACCATCATCCGCTGCTATCATCCATATGCCATCATCAGCTGTTAGATTGGTAGCCGACCCCAACATAGCTGGGAAAAGGCTAGACGAATGAGTTCTTTTCTATCGGTATGAATGAATGAAGACTCGTATCCTGTCACTCCATTTGTTGATTAATCTATGGTCCAGTACCAGCGCAGTGTTGGCACGAGCCTTTCAAATAAATTGAGGCGCCATTTTCATTTTGAATTATGTTTGTCCTAGTTTGTGTTGTCTGCAAGTAATCAAAAGTTTCAATTACTGTTTAATTTAGACTTTACTAAAAGCAGATGTTGAATAATTGTCCGTAGTAACTTTATGAATTGTTTTGAAACAGGTAATTTATTATCGAGAAGATACAAAATTAGGATAATTTAGTATCTATCTAGGAATGGTCTAATTGAAATAAATGATTTGACTTTGACTTTGACTATGGTTGTAATCTTACTACTATTTAATGCGAAAGATTGAGTGGCCCTTTGTTATTCAATAATTTGCACCTACCATGTTATCGCTTCTTTAGTTGACTGGCAAAAATGCCTAAGGAAGTCTACCTTTATACTTTTTATTTCATAAAGTTTAAATAAATAAATACTCAATTACGCCAGAAGGGCAGATCAAGGCGGATCTGGATGAAATCTGGCACTGAGATATAAAGATTATTGCCGAGAATAGCACATAGGCTAGACTAATACTATTAGACCTCTTATCCTGAAAAAATGTACGGTTCCCGTGGGAAACCATCAATTTTAACGCGGACGGAGTCGCGGGCAGAAGCTAATTAAATATAATATCTAATCTAGTTATGTCATAGAGCTCAGCTTAGGGTTTAATTCACGCGTCAGCCATTTAAGAGCTTTTTTTTTTAAATAAAATAAAAAAATTACGGATACTTGCAGTAGCTTCTAGACAAGTAGTGTCAAAAAATAAAAAATACATGTATAAAATTTTGAGGAATTGGCTGCGGCGATATTATTTGCGGGTTAGATTCCCCTCTGAAATTTTTTTTTATGTCCTATCTACACATATTTTTGAGGAGGGAGGCCTTTGCCCAGCAGTGGGACAGTATGTATGACAGTATGACATATGTATGTATGTATGTAGGTTATATTATCGCTGTTACCAACTACAAAATTACTAACACATCACTGTTCAACCAAAAACAGCGCTGCCAACATTAAATAAACGACAAGCAACAAAACACCTCGTAGGGTTGCCTCGCTAATTCGCTTAAAATACGCGTTACCAACTTTCAGTAACCAACTTTGCACCACAATGACAAAGTTTATGTCGATAAAATGCTGGCTGAGAATGTTTTAACATGACCTTACGCTGGTTAATGTCTTTTTCTTGTAACAGTGAGAGAGTGCTTTATTTTAAAACAGCGCCATCTAGCGGCAAGGGGTGCGTTTAAAAAGGGTCGTTTTGTGAAGTAAACTTTTTTTGTTTCAGTAATGATAATAAGTAATTTATGGTTCTTGGTGCATATAATAGTCTTTGTGAAAGACGATACTTAAAATCATTATCTATTTTACACTAATATTAAAAATGTGAAAGTAACGCTGTCTGTATGTTTTCTTATCTCTATCTAAAACAACTGAATCGATCGTAGTAAAATTTGACGAAGTGGTTGTTTGGGATCTGGATTCGGATATACGCTACTTTTTAGTCGTTTGATACGATCGACACAGAACTATGGACGCCTGCTTTAATTTCTGCTTGCAAATGCTTAAATCATTTGATGATTTTTACCACCTAAAAAAAAAAGACCTGTAGTAGTGGCACTTATTTTAAAAATATACTCAACTCATATCCACCTACCCAGATTCACTCTAGCGGCTCCCAAATAGACATTTATCATAACTACACTTCCATTATCAGCGTCTCTTCGCCACTGACAATGATAAATTGATCGTCACATTATGTATAATAATACCATCTCTACATGACCTTCCTCAACCCCTCCCTCTTTTACTAATATAGTATGTCGCGGGGGTGATACTTCGTCATGTGACAGGTCTATGTAATATGGTTGATGGAAAAAATATTTGTGTGTTATTTTTTTTGTAGATAGGTTTTTTGATATGAATATTTATACATATTTTTATACATAAATTGGAACAATCTATAAATAATTAGCTCTCCCCTTTTATATGTATGTAATATAGTAGGAAGGCGACATTATTAAAGTGCTAAAAGCAAGGTTGTCGGACTAGTAAGGGAACGGATCTGAGTTCGAACCCAGCCGAGGAATTCCTGGTGGAACCCACCTGGGAATCGAACCCAAGACCCAGCGGTCACTCTTGCGACCACTAGACCAACAAGGCAGTCATAATATGTTACAATAATTGAAGGTTATTTCCATAATAACCATTTCTAAAATTTCAAACTACTTTCTTCGCGCGAATGTTGGTTATCACGGGGTATTATTTATTTTTGAGAGGAACCCAAACCTTTTTCCTAAACAAAAGGATCCTGTTACTCTTTATAACATCATCAGCTATCAATGAATGAAAGTACCGTCAAAACCGGTTCAGCCGTTTTAGAGATAAGACTGAAAACCAGACAGGCGGGCAAACAAATTATTTTTTTTCGTTACAGTACCCTTTAAACATCCTTCTTATTTAGCTTTTTTCGACATTACAAACAGGCACTTAATATTTCTCTGTGTAGATCACACAGGCAAAGCCGCGGTCAAAGCTAGTCGGTATAATAAACCACACATTACATACGTAAAAAAACACATGTACCGCTAAACCGGACAACCGACATTTCGGCATTTAACCCTGAATTAATCCATCACAAACCACACAAATACTTCTAAAATCAACAACCGCATACGACAGCATTTCCGGCAAAACCAGCCGGTTCTGAACCGGTTCCGGTCCGTTCCGGTTAGTACCGCCTTGGCTATCGCTGGTCACGTCCCGTTGCGGGCGGAAATAACAGAAGTACTCTCTGTGGACCAATAAATATGGAAGTATTTGTATCGACAAATATTTTTACTGATAAAAATATGTTTGTCTTTTTAATTGTCTTGTTGGTCTAGTGGCTCGCCCCCTATTAAATAAATCATCATCTGCCTAGCCTTTTCCCAACTATGTTGGGGTCGGCTTCCAGTCTAACCGGATGCAGCTGAATACCAGTACTTTACATGGAGCGACTGCCTATCTGGCCTCCACAACCCAGTAACTGAGTAATACGATACCCCTAGGTAAGACTGGTTGTCAGACTTTCAAGCTTCTGACGACTTGTAACGACTGTCAAAGATCCACGTACGACAGCCGGGACCAACAGCTTAACGTGCTTTCCGAGGCACGGAATGATGTCAGTAATGTCTAAGATAAACTTTAGAAAGTACATATGAATTGAAAAAGTCGCATTGGTACTTGCCCGGATTCGAAACCACAATCTCAAGCATGAGAGGCGGGCGCCGTAACCACTAGGCCATCACGACATTTCCACTATTAAATAAATAAATTTAAAAAAAAAATGCCTTTATTGCCGTTACATTTTGTTTTTACAATAACTAAATGGTACATGCCTAATTTCTATTGTAACTAAAGTATTTATAAATCTAATTAAATCTAACTTATAGTTTTTTACTTATCTACAGCCGGATGTTTATCTGAAACAGCTTGTCTATCGACTATGAATACGAGGCTTTAGTTATATAATAAAGAGTTTTTTTTAATTACTGATTACTTGACTGTTTTTTAGATTATTGACTGCCTCGTTGGTCTATTGGTCGCAAGCGCGACTGCTGTGCATGAGGTCTTGGGTTCGATTCCCAGGTCGGGCAAAGTGTTATTGGGTTTTTCCATTAGGAATTTCTCCGTTGCAGCCTCGGAGTCTGGATTTGTGCCCGGTTGATAGCAATAGGCTCGCCCTCTATTACATGGGACTAAAAACATAACTGGCTAAATGTGGGTGTACTATTGGGTACACCTTTGCCTAAACCCTTCGGGGATTACAGGCGTGATGTTATGTTATGTTTTTGAAATTATTTGTGTATTTGCGTTCGTTTCAACAAACAAACAAATTCTTCAGCTTTATTACACTAAAGTATAGATATTATACCATAATAGAGATACCTGCAAACCGCATAACAACGCTCCACAAATACAGTATTATTCAGAATACAGTACCTGCATTCAATACAATATATTTACCCCGCCGCGTATTTCATAAAACTACCCATGGGAACACCTCTAATTACCAGACCATGTTGCCATAGTTTTGAAATCACCCCGGGGTGGTTTTGATGTACCCCGAATTGGATACCTTATGAACAAGTTCGGGTTACCAGATTAATTTCGAAATGTGGAAAGTCCTGATAAATAGCTGAACGTTATTAAAGGTTAGGTGTTTCGTTTCAGGAGTCTAGGTATCCTGCGGGACGTCTTAACAAGATACCGTGGCCCCGGAACGTAAAGGGCAACAGATGGAACAGGGTGGTTTTTTAGTCAGTAAAAGTCTGACAGTCTGCTCCACCCCACCCAGGGCGAAAGGACTCATTTGATGATTTTACATACATACATACATAAACTCACGCCTCCCTCCCATGGCGGTAGGCAGAAACCATAGAACGCCACCCGCCACGATCCCTACATACCCCTTTCGCCTCATCCACGTTCATACATCTCGTCATACAAGCTCGCCGGTTACGAGTACTCCGCACCTGACCTTTCTGAAGGACCTCACTAATAAGGTCAGTGTAGGTCTTCCTAGGGCGACCCCTCCCGGCGGTTGATGATTTTTACCACCTAAAAAAAGAAAAAAAGGAGTTTAGTCTGGTATTATCAATCCTATTGTGTCTGACTGTATACACAAAGCTGTAACGTACGACCACAAGACTAACGAGGCAGTCAAATTACAAATCTTACTACCTAAAGGCAGTGCTCTGTATGTGTGTAGGAAAGCTGGAATGCTCTACGAAAATTTGAATGGATGTTGACCTTATAATAAACAGTTGTTTGCCCGCAGGTTCGCTTATCATTTAGTATTATTAACGTGTAGAAGTAAGTGATGGTATCGATGTACTTGGTTCTTTTATATATAAAAATCTCGTGTCACGGCTTACTCTTGAACAAAATCGAGAATGAGATTGGAATCGACATTACATGTACATCCGATTCAGTTTCAATTCCAATAAATATAAGAAGACATTTATTTATAGAAGTAACGAGTTATTTAATATTTTAAAATTTGGTAATTTACGTTTTCATTTGTATGGCAACCTCATGTCAATCGCTGTAGTCAAACATGCAGTCGATTCCAATCTCATTCTCGATTTTGTTCAAGAGTAAGCCTTCTGGCCGCCGCGACCTGGCCGCTGACTGCGGTCGCAGTTTTAAGGTTTCGTACCGAAGGGTGCTGATTCAAAGGGTTTACTGTCAATCCGTCTGTCTTTCATGACGTATATCATAATCCTTAATAAGTCATGTGCTAAAATAAGCGCGGTAGTGGCGCATATTTCCATTTATCATATTTTCAATATTGATTTTATTGTTTCAAGACTTAATATTTGTGTAATACTTGCTTGCTTGGGCTTTCGTAAACCAAAATTTGTTGATGTTATGTGCGTCACTTTGGCGGAAATAAATAGTTTTTCTTTCTTTCTTTCTTTCTTTCTTAAACAGACAGCGGAAACTTAGCAATAGGGACCTGTTGGCACCTTTTGAATACAGAATCCTAAAATAGAAGGATTTTTAAGCATTCAGTTGTAAGAATTACAACACAAAATAACAATCATTGCAGATTATCAGTACACGTCATAAAATAAACGGCAAATTCACAGCTCAGCATGCGAAATAATCATCATTTTGTGGTACAAATGTGCAATATTCCGGCTAGGATATTCTGTGTAGAGATAACGAACAATCCTTTGGGATTATGGCAATAATCGCTTCGACTGACAGGTGTTAAAAGCTGAAGCGAACAGCAGAAATTCTGGGAAACGGTTTTCATTTGTTTTAGAACTTTATTTTGACTGCCTCGTTGGTCTAGTGGTTGCAAGCGCGACTGCTGTGCATGAGGTCTTGGGTTCGATTCCCAGGTCGGGCAAAGTGTTATTGGGTTTTTCCATCAGGAATTTCTCAGTAGCAGCCTCGGAGTCTGGATTTATGCCCGATTGATGGCAATACACTCGACCCCTATTATGTGGGACTTAAACATAAGCGGCGAAATGTGGGTGTACTTATTTGTACATCTCTGCCTAACCCTTAGGGGATTATAGGCGTGATGTTATGCATGTATGTATGTATCATCGATTCGAAAAGAGGAAGGTGGGTAGGAGGCCAATTAACTTCATGATGATCACACAAGAAAATCAAAATTTTCGATTTATTATTTCTGTCACAATCCGGACGTCATCTACCCCTGATTCCGATCCGGACACAATCGTTTATAATGCACAACAAGTCCAGTAAAAAGCTTACTCTTCAATTTCGGATGCCGGACGAGACCGGGTGTCCGGATTACTCCTAGACGTGGGTTACGGTACGGCAAGGATAGTTGAGTGTGAATTAGACAAGGTGTTGGCGGACTGAGCTAGTGTAGGATCTAGGCGTATGAAAAAGATGACATTTAGACGTTGTGTTGGATTTGTGGAACGAAATTCCTAAACGCCTTGCTGTAGGTGTTAAGTAGCAGAAATCGTCACGTAATGAAAAAGCGTTATCCTCCAGGTGAACTTACCTTTCTTTCTCTCTCTTTCTTTTTATTATAAACGGGGTGGGGTATGTGCGTACAAGTATCGAGATTTTGAATTGAAAAACTTCTTTTCTGACTCGGCTTTCAAAAGCACAGTTTTTCTTTTAATATAGGTATTTATTTCAGTGTACGTTAATACATTTTAGTTAAATATTAATGGAATTTTATTAAAATATTATCGCGATGCTTTTCAATAACGCCCTCTTTTGCGCACAAACTAAACAACTAGCATTGTCTGCCTTGTATATTCATACCCCATGGTCAAACCCGTAATGCAAACTGGGCCACGGCTTCTGGTCTAAAATCTACATTGAGGGCGATACCGAATTACTTGGTTAAGGCTGCTATCATACCACTCAAAGCGATGCGATAAGATATTAAAGCTAGCAGTTGATTTCTTCGTGAAAGGGCTCACCCGGGAATTACGTAGTCTTTTTCTTTTTTTCATAACAATAGCGCCTGTTGCGCATGTCCTTTCCTGTGGCTTTTATGAAAAAGCGTTATAAAAATTTTTTGTTCAGTAAGTAGGTAGAGTCAACAAAAGACATAGGTATGCAGGTTCGTCAGACATAGTTGAAGTTTTCTTGGAAACCGATGGATGTTTTCAAATGTAATTTAATTCAGAAAGCAGATAATAAACAGTTTATGAATTTCAGTTAAGTTTCAATCGAATCGGTTTCTTATAAAATTTCAACTATATATGACGACCCCACATACCTATCTCTTTTATTTGTTGACTGTACATTATTCTAGACTATAAAATTTTTCGTCGGTTGTTTGTTGTTTTGTATTACTAACGCTAGTTATAAGGTATTTTTACTAATAAGATTGATTAATGCCCGAAATGAATAAATAAATATATTTTTTTTTTAATAATCTGTTATTCCATACAAAAGTACAACACCTATGCGGTGGAAAATCTTAATATATATAAATCTCGTGTCACAATATTTGTCCTCAATGGACTCCTAAACCACTTAACCGATTATAATAAAATTTGCACACCATATGCAGTTCGACCCAACTTGAAAGATAGGATAGTTTTTATCGCAATTGTTGGTCTTAATATTTTCTGATTACAAACCTGAGCCACAGCAACGCGTGGGCCGGTCAACTAGTATACTATATGGAACAGATGTTTTTTTTTAATAATCGACGTGAAATGTTAGCCTGCTGAAGTAAAAGTTAAAATACGGTAAAAGCTCTTCGACTATACAAAACAAAATAAAAAACTTAAAATTGTTCAATATCTTCAACATCGCTACGCCTATCTTTAACTATAGCACAGCCCTAAACAGCAACGTTGTCTCATTAACTATACAACCGTCGAAGTATTCCCAGGCCACCGGCGGATATTGCCACAAATTCTTCAAAATATTAGCTTTGGCGTTGACTACCAGATCTTCATTACATGTCTCTGATCGGCGATATGGAGAAGATGGTTTCTTGCACTGAGATTATTGGGTTTGTGGGTGAGAATGGATGAAACGTAATCTGTATTATTAATTCAATTCAATTCGTTTATTGCATTCCACAATGTACATGAATAGGTGGTGGTGAACAATTTTGTAGACACAATTGTGGACCCTGTAGGGCACAGCAAAATACATTATTATTATACTTACAGGACAAAATTGACCTATTAGTCTCACTGCAGAGCCGATTATCTCTCTTTTATGATCCGTCCTGTCGTTATTTTTCTTACTTCTCCGCTATTCTATTTTAATTTATTTCGTTGCGGGATGTATCCCGCAATTGTAATTGCTTTGGCAGTTTTTTGGCGATCGCCAATGTTGATTCTGGCTTTCAGGAGTTGCAGCGATGGGGAACAGAGGGGCGGGATTGTCCTAATAAATAAAAGACTTGTTACTATGTCTCTATATTCTATTATCCATAGTTACTAATTTAATGAAAAACATGGCCCAAAAAAAACAGCTGTATCCTCAGCACAACTGTTTCGGAGATTAGCCGGAAAAAACATACAGACCAACAGTAAATTTTGACTTTGTTTTTTTTTATACCGCATGAAAATCACTTTTAAAATGCTGTTATTTTTTATTTTAACATTAAAAATTTATAAATTAAATTCTAGTCCAGAGAATTTAATTAATTTGTATTAAATAGAAGATTTCAATTATTATATCTGTTGTATTCTGCCAACCCCTAAATCACAAGAAGCATGAACACATCCAACCGACAGTGTACTAGTATTTAGCTACTATCCCGGCCTTACACGTCAGTGCAATTATCTGATACAAGCCCAGTAGTGGCGCGATCACGCGGAATAATTCAGCTGTATACATAAGTGTGCACCGCAGTGTATCGGCTTTGACTTGCATGTAAGTTATAGGGTGGGTGTGCGAAATTGTGTGCGTTTATTTGACAGCAAGTGTAATTATGTGTACATGTTTTGTGCAGTGTACACTTTTCTTTGTTTTTTTTTCTATGGAAATAAATAAAATTGAAGTGTTTGTTTGCAATGTAGTGTAATGAGTACCAAGAAGAAATCAATTTTTTTTTATATTTTTGTGCTAATCTCCGTAGTAGCTGGACCGATTTTTACGGGACTGTCACTTGCAGATAGCTGATATAAGGAGTAATTAAGACTTCTTTTATTTTAGTAAAATTATTATAGATGCATGAAGTCTTGGTTTTGATTCCTTGGTCGGGCAAAGCGTTATTAGGTTTTTCCATTAGGAATTTCTAAGTAGTAGCCACGGAGTCTGGATTTGTGCCCGGTTTATGGCAATAGGCTCGCCCCCTACAACAAGGGACTTCGACATAACTGGTGAAATGTGGGTGTAGGTACTAATGGGTACACCTCTGCCTTACCCTTCGGGGATTACAGGGGTGATTATATGTGTATTAAAGATCTGTGCAAAAAAAAATAACCACTATTTGGTAGAAAGTAAGTACAATGCGATCGTATTTCATACAAACATTTTTACGCATGCCACACAAAGTTAAAGTTTTATATTTTTCATTCAAACAAACAGCAGTAAATCTTATTACAAAAGTTTTACGGTACATTTTTGTGTACGTCATGTTTTTCCTTGAATTTTTATGTTTATGCACGCGTATTCTCTGAAACTGCGATACGAATTTAGTATACACATGACCGACTACAAAATATTATGTAGTTCCACGACAGATACAAATAAATAATCTGAATCTGAATCTGATATTGACAGGCACAATAAAAAAAAACAGCTGTTCAGTACATTTATGTTCGTCTAACTCGTCAAGGTGTACTGAACAGCTGATTTTTTTTATTGTTACTTTTTGAAAAAATTGGTCCCAATCGTTTCGAGTTCGATGATCGAGTTTATGGCTTTCGGTTCCAGGACGACTTTAAAGTAACCGTGTATAGCCAAGTTATTGAAGATAAATTGTAAATGTCAATAGAAGATATATCTAAAGTAATATTTAGAGGTCGTTTTTTTTTTGTTTTAAGAGGTAACATCTAAAAGGACTGGTCTGATTTAAAAAAGTCCTTACAAAAAATCTATGGCATAGACTATATTTTATGGTATAGTGGCACTCCTTTTCTTACGGATCCTTAAAAAAAATTAATAATATTAAGATATAGCTTTTTTTTTTTTTTTTTGGGACAAGCCCGCCACACTTTTCCCACCCACTGCAACTCCTGAAAGCCAGAATCAACAGTGGAGGCCACCAGAAAAGCGTCGAGGCAATGAAGCTCGACGAGTCCCAGAGAAACGTATAACTGTCTTGGGTCCCGCAACGAAATTAATCAGAAAATAATAGCGGAGGAGTAAGGAAAAATTAGTTTCCACTTCCCTCCATACAAGCAGGAGACAGAACAGAACTAGGCCAATAGGCACAAAGGGACGTTTGCAACTGGGAAAAGCCCAGATTGCCAAGCACCACGGATTGCAATTATTAAAAAATTAATGGGTCCTAATGTGAGCTGTTACTTTTGATTCCAGTAATAGGTATGGCAATTAGCTTGAACGCACGGAAATTAGTTTCTACAAGGTCCGCATAATAAACAACACCGGATGTAGCCTGTACACTATCTAGCATAATATTGCGTTCATTCTGCCAAAGAATACACTCCCATAAGATGTGATGAGCAGATTGTTCATATTCACAGTCAGATGTAGAACATTGACACAAAGGAGTAGCAACAAGCTTGAAAGAAAATAATTTACTCTTAAAGTTGCCATGACCTGTGAGAAATTGGGCAACACAGTGGTCCACCTCCAGCCATGTTCTGGCCAGCCGCTCACGAACGGATGGAAAGAACTGATACAGGTGCCGGCCCTTGATAGAATTATCCCACCTACATTGCCATTCGGTTAAAAGTTCCTCCCAGACGTCAGCCTGCGGTTTAAATAATCTAGAGATCTTAGCACAAATTCCCAGTTCGCGCCTTTACACTTATATCTAAAATTACCTGTAATATGGGACGGACCTTGAGTAAACATAGGAACAAATTCGTACACGATCAGGCGATGATCACTACAAGACGCGTCCGGTAGGACACGCCACCTAAACAAGCGAACGTCAACACTAGAAAGTGTGACGTCAATACAAGATTCGCCCATTTGGCTGCAAAAAGTAGGTGGTGCGTCAGGGGTGTTATGGATCGATAGATTCATTTCAGCAATGAAGTCCTCAACAGCGCGGCGTCGTTCGTAATCCGTGGCCCGAACCTTGCCATACCACAGGGACGATGACGCGTTAACATCCGCGCCAACGATGACTTTGCAGCCCGCGAGCGACCGCAAGACGTGACGGAGGTTATGTATGTGAGGAGCAACAGGATCTGAATATTGAAAGTAACAGCTCACAACGTTAACTTTGAAAGAAGCCGATGAAACCTCCGCAACGGCACAGTGAGGCGTCATAAGGTTACGCAAAGACGTTACTGTAAAGTTAGCAGAACGCGCTACATAAATTCCGGCTCGTGCTTTGGAATCCAGCTGTACTACCTTGTGACGTAAGCACGCGTTTTGATATTGCTCTTGCACAAGTACTATATCTAAACTGTTATCGATGATTAATTTATCTAACTCGGAAGTCGCAACCCTATCGTTGTGAAGATTTAATTGTCCTATTTTTAAACTATACATCTTAAATTAGTAATTAGTGTTCAGGATAAGTTGCTCAAGTTTAAGTTTATAGGTGGAACAATCTTCAGACCCGCAACGATGGTCAGACGGTTTTTTAAAACGTTTACACGCCACGCAAGTCGGTTTGTAATTTAAATTGTCCTTATGGGGGCAATCATTTGTTTCATGTGCCTCCGAACAGTTAGCACAAGCAGGTGTTTTATTAGTGCAGTGTTTCCTGACGTGACCGAACTGTTGACAATATAAGCACCGAACTACCTCGATATCATCAATAAAACGGCACGTAGCCCAGTCAATGAATAGCTTATCCTTGGTAGACACTAGGTGTTTTCGTACCGCAGATTCAATTTCAATGCCTATCCATTTCCGACCATTTTCAGTAGTGCGCCTACGAATGATTTTTGTTGATTTTGTAAAATCATCCTCTTTGATGGCTAATTCATTATTAATATTTTGCCGGTATAACGCGACCAAAAAAGCGCTGTCTTCCATTGAAGATGGGATGTCTTTAACAAGGATGCGGGGCCTACGGCCTTTTGGTTTCTCCAAACGTAATCCAGCGGACCTTATGGCATCGACCGATTCTAACTTTTTTAATTGACTTTCGTTAGCGACACGCAGTACAACGCCAGACTTTGCGGTTTTTTTAACTCCTACAATTTGAAAACCGTCATCGCTAGGTTTAATCGCCTTCATTAGGGCTTGTTTAGTTGCCGACGATGACGCGTAATCAGCTGAGCGCTCGGCGGTGGGGTATGCGACGACACACGGCAACGGCGTACGCGTCTCCATCACTGGAGCTACTTTAGGCAAGCGAAGTTTTAAAGAATCCGCATATGATATTTTTTTGTTATCATTACTCGTATTCGCAACATTGACACCGGGATTTAATTTAATTTTATCTAATTCGCGTTCCGTATTGGCTAACTTCGTTTCATTGCACGATGATTTTAAGGCTAGCATCGAAACAATGGCCGTAACTCGCTGAGTCATGTCCATGATAGCGGATTTATTCGCAACATTAATACGGGACCCTTGATCATTGACGAGATCGTTAATTTTAGATAAATACGCCGATGCCTCAGAAACTAAATCGCAATAGTCGGTACTGTTTTGGTGGTGAGAATTGCTCGAATTACTGATATTTAATATTGGCGAGGACTTTTCACAAGAATCCGATGTTTGCAATCTTTTTGATCTATCTTCGGGCGAGACAGTCGGAGACATATCGCTGTACAAACGTTTAGTATAAGCGGAGGTCGGCGCGGGCGGCGACCTGGGTGTTTTTGTATTTCTCCGAAAAATATCCCCACCACGATCAGGTGGATCATCGTTATTTGATAACATATTTAATTAGAGTAAACGATAAACTAGTATAAGGAGAAAAGAAAACGATAAAATAACGGACGAATAAATTATGTCGCGATACCCTCACACCGAAGAAAATAAATGTACTTACCGATAATTGACGAAATTAACGAATTACCACTAATTATGGAAATAAACACGTATAAAAACTTACGATACCAGCACTTAGCACAATAGCACACAACTAGAAACAACTCACGAGCCGGAAATCGATCACAAAACACAAAAAACGTATTTATAATTAGCAGCGAAATAAATCGCCACTGCACCGAGCGCGCGCGCGGAGGGAAGTTGAAGATATAGCTTATAGCACTCAGTGATAACGTAGCTTCCAATTTGCGAGAGAATTTTTCAAAATCGATTCAGTAGTTCTAGAGATTACCGTTTACAACCTCACTTTTACCTCTTTATAAAATTATGACTGATTTGATTCCTACGCAGAAGGAGACGCGGGGAGAAGCTAGTATTATTATTATTTTTAAACTCAACTCCTGATTTCAACGGGGGTCGAAATTTAAAATTTTGAGAAATCTTCGGCTTGTCAAAAATGAAACAAAATCATAGTTACATTATGTAAATACCACTTCATAAATTATTTTCAATCAGCAACTCCACCATTTTGGATCGTGTCTTTCTGTGGGGTGTAAAACTTTTAACCGTTTTACTTTTCTTTGAAGAGTAGGTCGTGAAACTTGACGATAGATCCTTT
This sequence comes from Hoplodrina ambigua, assembly GCA_949774945.1. Classification (NCBI taxonomy): domain Eukaryota; kingdom Metazoa; phylum Arthropoda; class Insecta; order Lepidoptera; family Noctuidae; genus Hoplodrina; species Hoplodrina ambigua. The sequence goes on from OX458990.1 coordinate 4,253,194, forward strand.
TAGTCAAAGTTTCACTTTGTGCTGAAGTTTGTTCAATTTTAACAGTGTTGAGACTCTATTGATTGACTTTTTACTTCCAACACTTCAAAGTATTTTGCACGTAGTCTTAAAACTACGCGTACTTTTGCGCTGTGTCGAATACATTAACATATTACGCGTATATTCTTCACAGGGTCGGGAGGGTGGGAGTCGGGGGGCAATAATATACTAGCTTTTGCCAGCGACTATGTCCGCGTGGAGCTTGTTTATAGCGTACTTGCATAGAAACTTCCAACCCCCTTTTCACCGCCTTAGGCGGTGATCTCCGGGATAAAAACTATCCTATGTCCTTTCTCGGATCTTAAACTATCTCCATGCCAAATTTCATCGTAATCAATTTAACGAGTTAAGCGTGTAGAGGTAACAGACAAACAGACACACTTTCGCATTTATAATATTACTAGTATGGAATAAACTAGCTATTACCTGCGACTTCAACCGCATAAATGCTGCCAAAAAGTAGCCTATGTCCTTTATTGAGATTCAAACTTACCCCGTACTTAATTTCTTCTAAATAGCTTCAGTGGTTTAGTCGTAAAAGCGTAATAGACAGACTGATAGACAGGGTTCCTTCGCATTTATAATATTTTTAAACGCGTTTATAAGAAATACGATACAAGCCTTTAATTAAGCACAAATCTAGACTCCAGGTTGCTACTGAGAATTTCCTTATTTTCTTATGGAAAACCCAATAATACGAGTACTTTTTCCGAATTGGGGATTCAACTCGCGACCGACAGGTGTAATTTTAATATAGTTAGTAAGAATCTTCAAGCTGGCTCTTTAACTATAATAAGCTATAAAAAGAAAACTCTTAAACTCCGCTTGCACTTCGGTGTCCTTGTCCAAATAATCCCATTTTAAATCGGAAAAATCCGATATTTCTATCTGACACCCTTAAATCCCTCGTCAGTTCATTTTCAAAGAAAAAAGATAACTTAGAACCTAGGACTTGACGTACGATTGCTACGATTGACTTCGATAATGTGGCGACCATTTTTCATCCCATCTCAACCCCGCAACGTCGACCTAAATACAGTTTTTATTGGAATCTAATTTCACCCCTCGGAGACAAGTAGATATTCGGATTATCAGATAGTCTAGTCGATCGATCAATGCTGTTCATGCTTCTGTGAGCATAAGTAATTTAAACTTTTATTCTTATTTCCGTGGGGGTTTTTTGCCACATTGTACGTTAAAGCTTAAGGAAACGATTTTTGCATAATTTTGATGAAAATTTTATCTCTGTTTTCGAGTATTACTTTGATGTTTTAGTTGAATTGAGTATGCTTAGGTTGAAATGTAAATACGCCTATCATTAATTTGTGTCTCTTTGGAGTTGTTTGTCTGTCGCATGCTTTTTTTTTGTTTTTTTTTTAGGTGGTAAAAATCAGCAAATGACTCCTTCCGCCCTGGGTGGGGTGGAAGGGACTGTCAGACTTTTACTGACTAAAAAACCACCCTCTTCCTTCTGTTGCCCTTTACGTCCCGGGGCCACGGTATCCTGTTAAGACGTCCCGCAACCCCTGCATGGTAAAATGTGGTTGATCTCTAATAATTGTATTTTGTCATCATGTGTACTGTACCCATATTTGCGAAATGAATTATTTTATCTTATCTTAGGTGTCTACAAAACACCCTCTAAATTGGTTTATTAACTACTAATGTTTGTACTTAAACATAACATAACGCCGTTCCCGAAGGGTTACGCAGAGAGGTACCCCTTAGTACACCCAGGTTTCGCCAGTCATGCTTAAGTCCCACGTAATAGGGGGCGAGCCTATTGAAGGTTAAACAAACTTACCTGAAGTGAAGTTTGACCATAATTACACGAACCACTGCATCCGAATAGATTTTCAACAGGTAGTCCATTCCTAAATGTACTGGGCATCGAACACATTTTAGAGACAGATATCTAAAAAAAATAAAATCGATATAATCGACTCAACGGCTATGGCGGCGCGGCGCACGCGCCTCCCTAGTTGTGACGTTATGGCATTCATTCGTTTCAGAGCAATTTCACTAAAGTTTCAGGGTTAGTTGACAATAAGTAAACTTAACATGGGTGGGTGGGACTGAAAATCTATTCGGATGCAGTGGTTCGTGTAATTATGGTCAAACTTCACTTCAGGTAAGTTTGTTTAACCTTCAATTACACTTCACCACTGCATCACTCTAGATTTTCAACAGGTAGATGTTTAGAGCTTTAGTGAAATCGCCAACAAAGATCAGAATTTAAAATGAAATAGAAAAATCACATATTTAACAATCAACTTTGTTTATTTCCATGATGGTAGACAATCTCTCATTAATCATTATTACTAGCATCAAGAATGGTATTTGCAAAAACGTTATTATTATTATTAGTATTGATCGGTCTGTTATAAAATTTTCCAAACACAAGGGAATTTTCTGTCCAGCCTGCAGCTTTCCGAATAACCTCAATAGAAACGCCCCCACGATTCGCCGCTGACGTTGCTGCGTGCCGAACACTGTGCGCTGTATAAAGTGTTGTATCAATACCGCTTTCCTGTAAAACGTCTTTGATCCAGCGGCTGATCGTGGAAGCGGTTGCATTGTGAAACGGTTTCTTAATCGTTAACAATAATCTTTCAGTATCATGCGAATTCCTTAAAGATTTCGTCGAATCTATGTAAGCTATAAGAGACTTTGCTGGACATATCTCTACTTTACTATTGTAAAAAGGAATTATTAGGTGTGGTTGTTGGTGACCAGGTGCCGAAGTCTTAACTAAATCATCTATACTTATTTCTATACTAGATTGTTGGATTTTAATATTAGATACTCTAATCAAAGATAACGTCTGGACTCGTTGTGCTGTCGACAATGCGAGCAGAGTTACCAATTTTTTCGTTAATAACGGCAACGGCAGATTTTCATTTGGATACCATTTACTGACATAATCCAATACAATATTAGTGTCCCAAGTGTTTTGGTACTTGGGGAAACAAGGTCTATTTTTGAATACCCCCCTAAGGAATCTAATGACATTAGAATCTGAACTAAATTGCTTTCCTAATAACAGAGAAAGAGCTGATCGGATTGTATTTAGGGTAGAATAACTAGCACCTTTATGATATTGGTAGGTAAGAAAATCCAAAGCAATTGGATTTGAAATAGAAAAACAATCTTCGATTTGATTTGATTGACAATATTCCCAAAACTTTTTATAAGCTGAATCATACTGTTTATGAGTACTACGGGATAAGGATGCCAGCATGACCTCAATTGTGTTGGGTGTTAACTGCTGCCGTGAGAACGCTTCCCTGATAAGCAGCATGACACCAGGGTAAGGCTTCGCCAAAGCGGGTGATGGGTCCTGCAAGGAGAATACAAAAGATATTCCTCCGGTGGAAAAAATAAAGGTTCTGAACACTGAAGGTCTAAAAACAAGGGATACCAAGCCTGGCTTGGCCAATAGGGGACAACGATAATTCCCGTGGCTTGATCATTAATAATTTTACGCAGGCTTTTTAATATTAAAGAAAATGGAGGAAAGCTGTAGAAGAAATAATCATTCCAATTTAAGGTGAATGCATCAATATTGAATGCATTCGGGTCCCTTTTCCACGAAACATATTTGGAACACTTGGCATTTAGGCGAGAGGCAAACAAATCTATTTCTGGAGAGCCATAGGTGTCTGTAATTTTTTTGAAAGCTAAGCTAGACAATTCCCACTCAGTATCAATATTAGTACATCGAGATTCTCGATCTGCATCAACGTTTTCTTTAGACTTGATGTATGATGCAAAAATAAAAAGTCGACGCTGTTCGCACCATTGCCAAATATCACGCGTGATTTCATTTAACTTTTCATATTGTACACCTCCCATTCTGTTTATATATGAAATAGCAGTCATATTATCTATTCTTAGAAGAATTTCGGTGTTAGTTAAATTATTTGCGAAACATTTAAGTCCTATGAAAGCTGCTCTTAATTCTAATAAGTTTATGTGATCTTGAGATTCTAAAAAACTCCAGAAACCATTTGAATTTTCTCCATTACAAAATATACCCCAGCCGGTAAGAGATGCGTCTGAGAAGATCTCAAGTGAATAGTGGTTATTGCGAAATGGCTTTAGGGATTTCATAATATTCCTCTGCCACCAGGAAAAACTAGGTTTTAAGTTAGACCTTAATTCCATCTTTACATCATAGTCATCATTTGCGTTCTGAAGAGCTAAGTACTTTTCCCTTTCGAATTGTTTTGTATAAACCCACCCATAATCTACAGCTGGGCATACAGATGTTAACACTCCCAAAAATTTTGCGAATTTTCTTATAGTTATAGATTGCTTTTTGGAAATATCATTGATTAACTTTAAAGTTTTTCGGCACTTATCTAAAGGAAGCTTAAGGGCCATCTCCTTAGTATCAATTAGAAATCCTAAAAAAGTCATTACCTGACTGGGATGAGTATTACTTTTCTTATAATTTATAATAAAACCTAAGCTTTCCAACAAATTAATCACTTCTGTAACTTTTTGTGAACATCCTTCAAAAGAATTGTCTATACAAAGCAAATCATCTAAATAAGCAACCAGCAAGTGGCCTCGTTTTCTTAAATAAGTTGTTACAGGTCTCATGAGTTTAGTAAAAACAAAAGGTGCGGAACTCAAACCAAAAGGTAGGCATTGAAATTCATATGTTTGATTTTGAAATTTAAATCTTAGGTACTTTCTGCAGGAGGTGTGTATTGGAACAAAAAAATAAGCATCCATTATGTCAATGTTGGTCATGTAATCTAGGTTATGTATAAGGTTTGAAACTGTTCTAATATCCTCCATTTTAAAATGATGGGTTTCAACATACTTATTTAATTTTTTCAGATTAAGTATGAATCTGAAACTACCATCGCGCTTTGGGATAAGAAATATATTTGAAATAAATTGACCTGTAACATCTTTACATTTTATAACTGCTCTCAATTGCAATAGTTTTGATATTTCTTTTTTTATAAACTGGGTTTCATCTGAGGAGAACGAGGACTGAACCGGTTCATATTTTTGGAAAACAGGCTGAATAAAAGGGATTTTGTATCCCGTTACATATTCGAGAATGATTGGATCATCAGTAATAGTCATCCATGCATCGAGATAATATTTCAATCTACCAGCATGTCCGGTTACCTTTAGCGCCTGAAATGTGGCTTGCTGTTGCTCGCCTTGTGTTGGTCGTTCTTCACTGGTGGTTGTCTGGACGTCCGAGAGGAAGCTTGATACCTGGCCCCTGCCCATTTGCCTTTCTGCTCCCGAGTCCTGGGAGGGGCCTTGGAGTTTCCCTGGCGTGAGGCTGTTTGATTAGGCCGGAATGACGTTGTTGGTTGTTGTTGTTCAAACGTCCTTTTGACTTGTAAACCGGACCTTTCTGCCATTTTTCTCGCCTTGATTTTCTCTCCAAGGTTTTCGCCGAACAGAGATGAATCCCTTTTAACCCCTTGTATCATATCTGAAAACTTCTTATCCAAGCTGTGCATAATCAATTTTCTTCTGCTGAATGTATTTTGACAATGTAAATCCAAAAGCAACTGTCCAATTTCGGAAAGTTTCCTTATAATACTAGTTTTATCAACATCATGTTCAATTAAGCTTGACATCAGATTTGTCACAGCCGCAATGCCCTTTCCAAGGTGGTTCTGAGATCTTTCTAAGCGTTTATCCCTGTTTTTGGTCGACTCTGACAGAACTGTGGCAATCTCAGGGTTCAGTTCAGGAGCCTTGAGCAATTTGAAATTCTCAGGAATGTGTATATCCTCCATCAGTTTCTGCACCAAATCCCTGTTCAGCCCCTCGACCACTATCTTACCCCAACGTTCAGATATCTCCTCCCTAATCTTAGGGGCATAAACTTCAACTTTATTCTTGGACTCCCCAAGTGCCTCCAATATTTCAATTGGTAATGCTGGAACCTCAGGAGGCGAGACCTGGGATTCATGAACCTGTACAGCTGGCAAATCTTGGGGTGTAGTGTCAACCTCAACCGGTTCAGGTGTACTGGCAGCTTCAGATACCGGAACGGAAACTATTGAACGCATACTGGGATCCGAAACGTAGGAGTTGTCAGATTCGTAATCTGGAAGAACATTAACTTGTTAAGTATTCGGTCGTAATCACATCACGACTCAGTGAATACATTTCTAGTATGTTATACTAAGGACCACAATCGCATCGTGGTTCATTATTGCTTATTCTACCTATAAGGTCGTAATCGCATCACGACTCTGAGTAGGTAGGTAGGTAAGTGTATCGAACAAACGAGATAAATAAAAGTACCTTCCTAGTTCGTCAACTGTTAATCAAGGGATGTAGGTACTTCCATCATACCTATATTCACTTATTTAACATGAGAAAAAATAAAACAAGCAGTTACCCTACGTATTTACGTTACGTAGGTGTTTACTCAGTCGTAGGTTTGTTATTAAAAGTCATTGGTTCTAACACGCACAATTCAAAAAGTAACGTTAGTTTGACAACGGGTTATTTTATGATCAAGTTATTACTAGATTTGTAATCGCACCTTTAAATGTACTTAGAAACAAAAATAGGCAGTTAAGCGTGAGCATAATGCATAAACCAAAGAAAAGACCGCCGTAGGTACCTAGTTAAAACTCACCTGCATGACTGCTATCGCTTTCCTTTAAACGGCGTTCTAATCGTCTTATCTTTTTGCGTATTTTATCAGGATCCGTAGTTTTATGTTTTCTTTTGCCCATGTTAACACTGAACACTAAAAAATCTTAACAATTAACACTGGTTTCTTTTTAAAATAGAATTTTGACGTTTCGATGCCCGAACACTAGAAACGAATGAATGCCATAACGTCACAACTAGGGAGGCGCGTGCGCCGCGCCGCCATAGCCGTTGAGTCGATTATATCGATTTTATTTTTTTTAGATATCTGTCTCTAAAATGTGTTCGATGCCCAGTACATTTAGGAATGGACTACCTGTTGAAAATCTAGAGTGATGCAGTGGTGAAGTGTAATTGCCATCACCCGGGCACAAATGGACTCTGAGGCTGCTACTGAGAAATTCTTGATAGAAAAAATTTGCTCACTTATTTTATCTAAATAACTCGTTTCATTTTTCCACCTAGCTCCCAGTTTCCCTAAAGCATGTCGACACAGACTGTTAGGCAGGTCCCGCTGTCAAAACTGCAAACTCTAAAAGCTTTGGTTGCTTCACGAAATAAATACTAGCACGAAATACGAACTCGAAAACAGATTTTCATTTGTTTTGTTTCGTCGCTGTTCGGGGAAGCCTTTTAGTTTGCTCTTTTGAACGTTTTAAAATAAGTTCAAATTTTAATGGAAGTATCATCAAACGCGGTCCATTGCACTTTTATTTTTCCAATAATGGCCTTAAGAATTAAAATTAGTCCTCAATGATATTGTGATTTTAATGTTAAATATCCCTACCTACCCACACACATACACACAACATCACGCCTGTAATCCTGGAAGGGTTATTCAGAGGTGTACCTATTAGTTCACTCACATTTCGCCAGTTATGTTTAAGTTCCATGTAATAGGGGTAGAGCCTATTGCCATCAACCGGACACAAATCCAAACTCCGAGGCTGCTTATGAGAAATTCCTGATGGAAAAACCCAATAACAGTTTGCCCGACCTGGGAGTCGTTTTGCGACCATTAGACCAACGACGCATTCCGACCTAGTACCTAACGTAAATACCTACCAAATTATGCTAAACATAGGTATTTATAGGACTGTACAGTCCAACACTACTACACCAATGATTTATTAAAACAGCTCACAAATTTCTACTCGACGGAAACAAGGTAAATTCCCCATTCTTCATCCGTTATTTAGCCTAAATAAATAACATTGAAATGCGACAAAACAGCAAACTTTTGCACAAAACACGTTCAAACAAATGGTTGTTAGCATATGGAAACAAATGCCAAGTTTTCAATCCATAATAAAATGTAATGTAGCGAGTGCATAATGCATGAGCGAAACTCAACCCCACAAATTTCAACCCTACCTTTGCAGCGTTAGGGTTGAAATTGAAACGGGTTGAAACCAGGAAGCTAGGAACACGTTAGCAAGTATGTTGATGCTTAGTTTTTAGTGAATATTAGAGCAGAAAAATAAAATGATATTTCTGAGTTAAAATGGCAATATTGTAGGTATTGTTTTTGCATTCGGTTTCGTTCGCTGTTGTTTGTGTTTATTGGAAATATGTGAGTTGTTTAATGTGCATTTTTATTCGCTATCTGGAATGTGGTCACGTAGAAAAATAGTGGAACTGCAGTTCTGAATTGTACAGACACTTTAGAGAAAAAAGAAGATATTGCCATGTAGCTCGTGCCGACACGACAAACGCCAAAATGAAAGAAAAATAAAATGAAGCTGGTTGTTGAAAAAAATGCTGTTTCCATGTTCATTTTATTACTATTTTCTGTTTCTAGATTTTACTAAATTTTATTATGATTACTTGTTAGGTAGGTTTACTCTATTGTTTAAACTTTGGTCTCCTATAGGTAAAGGAGAACACAGCCTTAACATGATTTGTGTATATTTTTTGTTGAATATCCTAAATAAATCTTCATCTAAATATATAAAAGTGAAAGCTCACTCACTCCCTCATTCTTACATCACAAAATATCTAAAACCGCTTGATGTAATTTTTATTTTTAATTACTAATATTACTTAATGCAAAATATTTTTTATTGGTACTAACGACCCTGTCGTGCATTATGGACGCTTTTGTTTAAAATAAATGTTGTTATTTTTTATAAAGATGAAATGTGGTAGGGGCCTCCCCCTACCACATTTCATCTTTATATTTAGCAGACGTTCACTACGAAAGAATTTTCCAAAATTCAACCCTAAGGGGGTGAAACTTTGACGCGAACGAAGTCGCGGGCAGAAGCTAGTAAATATAAAAAGAACTATCGGGCTTCCTTCGAAGAATTCTCTCGGGTCTTTACCTACTGACATAAATTTGAACTTGACTATCGACAAACTAGCTGTGTTAGTATTTAATGTCATGCTTTACGTCAAAGTCACTACTATATTTGGCAAGAAAGGTCAAAGTAGTAAAGTCTTAGTAAACATCATAAAGATTTCTCTTAGACGTGAGCTATAGTGACACGCCCTAAGGAAACCAAACGAGGCTAATATCCTGGGAATTCACAAATCTACTGAAGCTTGAATGCAATATATCTAGGTTTAGATTTCAATCGAATTCGAGATTAGATAAGTATTGAGAAATTAATGTAGATTTTGGTTATTTTTCTAGATTTGCTAATATTTTTGTGATTTATACGACATTTGGTGTTTTTTAAGAATACAAAGTAGCTTATTTCGTTGTAAAATTTCATCAAAATCGGTTCAGTGGTATAATTGTGAAAGCGTAACAGACAGACAAAGCTACTTTCGCATTTATAATATTTGTATGGATAACACAAAAATTCGAATTCTAGCAAAAACTTAATTAACATCGTACGACCATTTTCAAAGTTATATTTATTTAGTTAAAATGCAATTTTCAACGAATTCTTTTGAACAAAACGTTTTCGACGCGACTAGCGACTGTTGAAATTAAATTTCGACATCTCTTTTCGTTATTTTATCTTTAGTTTCACGGTGTCGCGAACCGTGATCCTAACTCCTAGGGTTGTGCTTATTTTGGGGTTGAAAATATTTATGCTATGCTTGGGGGTGAATAATATTCCTTTGGTAGTTTAGGGTTAACTATTATTTGAATTATGAATATTTGGAAAATGAATGTTTTGAAGATTTACATTAAAAAGTGGAAGACTATTGTTATTTTATTAGATTGCTTTAAAAACAATAATTCTAGAATATTAAGTAATTTGAAGTTGCAAAAGACATAAGTATTTATTGGTAAGTCGGAGGACTTCTAAGCTATGAAGGTATTCCACAGAGCAGAAGTCCCCCGACTGCAATGAAAATTTCAGTTTAGTAGATCAAGTGGTTTTTGAATTTTTATGTTTGGTCAGTGAGTCAATCTAGTTTCATTGCTTTTTAGATCAGTATTTTCACATAGCAGTCGTGTTTTTTAATTTTTTAAATTATTTATTTTTTTGCAGGATGGCAACACTTAAAAAATATTACTGTAGATGAGTGAGTGAGTTTTTGTGTTGATTTGTTGATGAGTGTGTGAGTGATTGGGTGACCTTTTATATATTTAGATTTAAATTAAATTATTCACTCACGACAACCCTGCCAGTGACAGTCAGGTTCTGTATTTTCTTATATTTCATAAATGGCACTTTCCGCGCGTATCCGCTAATATTATATTATGTCATGGAGCGTATATATTTCAAGTAAATGTAGCTTATTCTCGCTTCACACCGTATTGTAACATTAGAGAGAATAAAAAAGTATTTTGTTTTGAACCGAATTAGAACGTTAGAATGTATGTGAGTTTAATTATGTTCTCTTCTCCGTACAAAACTACCTTTTGAAAGGGGCAACTAGATTCAATTCATCTTTCTCTTGTATATGACGTTTAAAAATCTAATAGGCTTATTTAAAACAAGCTTGTTAAAAAGAAATTTAATTTGTATGGCTTTTATAATCTTTATTAAAATATCTGACCAAATTAAAAACTTACCTTAGCAAAAATTAAAAAAACGTTTTACAGAATTACTTGTAGATAAAATATATTGTTATTAGTCTGTGCAGGATTTCTTAAATGATATTTTTTTTTTGTAATATCTTTATTTTAACCTCTACTTTTATTACATTTTTGTATGCTATATTAAGGCAGAATGTACATGGATCTTTCTTATTCTCATATTAAGCAAATTAAGACTTATTCTATTCTATAAAAGTGCCCTTTAATGGCGTAGTTAAAATAAATGATTTGACTTTGATGTTTGTAAACACACTCATGATACAGGACAATTTATTTGAGTAGCAATTTCGACTAACGATGATGCAACAAACCTGTATTTCAAACCACGGAAGATCAAATTATTCATCCTTTAAAACAAGGCAGGTATGGGTTACCACAATTTTCTCTGAAAAACAAAATTAAAATGTATTTTTTAATGAATTCCCACACAAAATAACATCATATTTCCTCATTATTTATGCAGCTTTAAAAAAAATAAAAACTTTAAAACGGGGGATGAAAATATAAAAACTGTACAAGGCTTGAACCTGAGCTGTGCTATGTCGCGGAAGTTTTACTCCGCTGGAGGGGCCCGGGTGCTAGGGGGTTGAGAAAAAGGGGGCCTTATCTCCGCCTGAGGGCTTTACAGACTTGTGATGGTATAAGTTTCCACTACTTTTTGTCGTCTTGACGCGTTTCGGTATCGGAGGGTTAAACGGAGCAATATATCTTTATTTTTGTTTTATTTGTTGTTGTCTATCGCTGTGTAAGGTTTATCTATAAAGATTAGAGATGTTCCGGCTAGTCGGCGTCGTCGAAGCCAGCTATCCCGGCTTTTTACTTTGTATATAGGAGGAATTATATTAAATATAAACCTTGTTTGTTAAATAGTTAGCCACTCAGTTGGTACCTCGGCTTAATGCCCCAAGCTACAAAAATACTAGTGTATCATTTCTTGAGACTATTTTGTCTCGTCTAATTAAAATAAATGATTTGACTTTGACTTTAAATAATGTACAAATTATTGCACGAAATCATCATATGCCTAGCCGTTTCCCCAACTATGTTAGGGGTCGGCTTCTAGTCTAATCGGATGGAGCTGAATACCAGTATTTTGAATGGAGCGACTGCCCATCTGACCTCCACAACCTAGTAGCTGGGTAAAACGATACCCCTTGGTAAGACTGGCTGTCTGACTTTTGGGCTTCTGACGACCCGTACCGACTGCCAAAGTTCCTCGTATGACAGCCGGCACCAATAGTTTAACGTGCTTTCCGAGACACAGGACGATGTCAGAAATTAAAATGAATAAACAAAAAAATGATGACGATTGATTTGTTGTGTAACTGGCGAAATGTGAGTGTACTAATGGGTACACCTCTGCCTTACCCTTCGGGGATTACAGGCGTGATGTTATGTTATGATTTGTTGTGGTGATGATTTGTGATGCAAAATTATTACACCAAACGATGTATAAATTATGTCCATAGATACCTAATAACATTCTTCTCTAATTATCCTAAAAAAAATTAAGCTATGCTAAAATAACGTAGGTCTGGCGACTAGTGGGATCTAGGTCTACATCTACAAGATTGTAAAGAGGAAAGATTTTTATTTTTGTGTGTAATGAATAAACTCAAAAACTACTGAGCCGATTTCAAAAAATACAATTAGAAAGCTACATTCACCCTGAGAAACATAGGCTATATTATATTTAAAACAAAGTTAGAGATCCGTAAGAAAAATTACGCGAACGAAGTCGCAGGGAGAGTGCTAGTGTCGTATAAAACAGCATAAAGTACAAGTAATGGTATCTGTTTAGTGGAATGCATTCCAATCGCCATTTTCGTTACATTACCTACGCTGAGTGGTTGCAAAATGGAAACCGTTTGTGGCGACGAATAAAAAGATAGCAATCGTGTTATTTCCTATAATACCTACTTAGAAGGAATCCGAATTACCATAGTTAGATACACTATAGAAATCCTATACTAGCTGCCGGCCGCGGTTACACCCGCGTCTTTGGTTACTGCTCCGCTCCCGTAGGTCGTAGCGTGATGGTATATAGCCTATAGCCTTCCTCGATAACTACTCTATCTAACACTGAGAGAATCATTCAAATCGGACCAGTAGTTCCAGAGATTAGCGCGTTCAAACCAACAAACAAACACTCCAGCTTTATAATATTTGTATAGAAGTATAGATTGGAAGGTATTTGACTGCCGCGTTGGTCTAGTCGTCGCAAAGCCCTACTGCTGAGCATGAGGTCTTAGGTTCGATATCCAGGTCAGGCAAAGTGTTATTGGGTTTTTCCATCAGGAATTTCTCAGTAACGGCCTCGGAGTCTGGATTTGTGCCTGGTTGATGGCAATAGGCTCGCCCCCTACCTATTACATGGGACTAAAAACATAACTGGCGAAATGTGGGTGTACTAATGTGTACACCTCTGCCTAACCCTTCGGGGATTGCCGGCGTGATGTTATGTGTAAAATACTGTTCAAGGCAGTGCTTTAACAAGAACGTCCATCGACCCACGATAACGAGCCGTATAAATCTGAGTTACCGAAATAACTATCTAATTTAAGACCAATTCGCACTACTCCAAAACATATAATTTCGATAAATTGCCCCAAATTGGTTGCGTCCATTTTGAAAATTGTTATGCTTTTATTCTCGAAAATAGCTCAATTTATTTCACATTTTAAATAATGTTTTACCTGTCAACGATGAAAAATAATAGGATTCGTAAATTTTTTGCGATGTAAAAAGTAAAACGGAGTAAATTTTAATCCTGAGGCGCTACTTTGGCTCAATTTTTTAACAGTTTTTTTAAAGGGTGCCAAAATAAACTTAATGAAGTTAAATAATGTGCCTATCATTGCGATAATTTTTAACCCTAGACGCAATAACGACGGGGTGTTATAAGTTTGTCTGTGGCATCGCAGCTCCCGAACTGATAAACCAATTTTGTTTTTTTTTGTTTGAAAGATGTATTAGTTGTAGTAGAAAACCAGTCCAAGATGGCCGCCGTTTGAGGGATTATTAATTCTGATTATGAAATATACGACATTGAAGGTCAAAGTTGCATGTTTTTTTTTAACTAACTCCAGATTTTAATGTTATAACTAATCATTAAATACACTCACAACCCCTTGCTACCATCCGTTATTAGGTCGCGAGTTCGATCCCCAGACAAATTCAGATTGGAATTTGCTATTCGCAGCAGTGCATTGCGATACCAAGATTGTCGTACTAGCGTACCATTCAAACAGATTTTCGAATCAGCATGTTTGGGATAACGTCATTCGAAATAGCGGTTTTCGAATTGTCGTACCACTCTAATTTTTTTTCGAAATAGCGTCAATAACGTGATTCGAAACTTCATATCACCCCCACCTTATTAGGATAAGGTGGGGGTATAATTTATTTTTATTTTATGTGTTGATATATTTTACTATGTGTGTGTGAAACCTGAAATGGTAGTTTTAAGGCTTTTAAATATAAATAAATAAATAAACTGACTGCCTCGTTGGTCTAGTGGTCGCAAGCGCGACTGCTGTGCATGAGGTCTTGGGTTCGATTCCCAGGTCGGGCAAAGTGTTATTGGGTTTTTCCATCAGGAATTTCTCAGTAGCAGCCTCGGAGTCTGGATTTGTGCCTGATCGATGGCAATAGGCTCGCCTCCTATTACATGGGACTAAAAACATAACTGGCGAAATGTGGGTGTACTAATGGGTTCACCTCTGCCTAACCCTTCGGGGATTACAGGCGTGATGTTATGTATGTAAATAAATAAAAGACCAAAATTTGACTTAACTGTGGAGTGCGGTTGATAACATCCTCGTTTGTTTACATATACAGATTCCAATCGAGGCGTAGTCAAAATGTTTATGTAGTTAAGTTCCCATGTCGTGCATCAAGAGTACAAATAATGGTGTTTGAAGATTGTATGGGATGATTCGGTCTAGTAGCTTTGTTAAGACAACATTAGGTATGCTTTTTAATTTAGATGGAGGGAACAAATTAAATCGTGTTGCCACATAGTGAATAATTTTATGGTGCCAATTCCCTTGTTTACAAATTAAGCTAAAATTAGACTACTCGTTTTTCTATCTTTTTCTGTCCAATAAAACAAGAAAGGGGTAGAAATTATTTAGACCTGTCAATTTGAATTAATCTGAAACTTCCATGCAATTTTAGTTGACATGCCAGAACGCATTGGTTAAAAACACGGAAAAGTTCAAGGCAAAACTAATTTGACATCTCTTTAACTTAGTCACCGTCCTTTTCTTTCGCTGTATGTTAGTAAGAGATGCAAATTCTCTAATTTTAATAATTTGTGAACAAAGGAATGTGCACCACTGTCTTTTTAATCAAAGTGGATTAATTTGCATTTCTTTTCTCAATTGTGTGCTAACATTTTGTATTGGTAAGTATTTAGCATTAAAAATTAAGTGAAGTTTAATATTAACTCTAACTTTAATTAAATTTCAAATAAAATATGTAATTTAAATTCAGGTATACATTAAAACAGCACACTTATTACAAATTCACATTTATTATTTCCAATGGAATTTTACATCACAAAAAAACGAAATATTCACTTAAAAATTGTTTATACAAAATGCTAGTAATAATTACAGAAAATAATAATGAAATGCTCAAAGCGAAAGGTTCAGTCGCTTACAGAAGAATAATTAAAAGAAATTATAAATACATAATATTTACGTATAGTAAAAGGGCTGCAAATTAAAAAAAAAATGCATTAATTTTTATTTAATAGTGATTCCAAAAATTATTACATACATTTATGAATATTATTATTAGATAAAAATATTTTAAGTCTCCATGGTAACTAAAATAGTTTAAGAAGCGGCTGAACCTTTAAATTATCTATAAAATCTATGTCATGGTACTATTATTTTACAGTTAAAATAATACGTTAATGTTAAACTAGTCTGCAATAAATTTTGGTCTGTTTCAAACTCAATTTAATAAAAAAATACCTCACACGATATATTAAATTTTGGAAAGTGGTAGGACGTTAGTTACGAAGTGGTTGACGTACCCCCTCCCCACTTCCTTCAGTCAGTCATCGACTACACGTATAAACAAAGCAATTTGTCTTGTTACGGCGGATCTGCTGTGATTTTATAAGGAGTTCCGTTCCATATCTCCAAAGTTCATCATCAGATCATGACAATATTCCTATGGGACCTATTCGGGACTATACTCATTCAAACAAAAAAAGAATCATCCAAATCGATTCATAATTGGCGGAGTAATCGTAGAACAAATATACAAAAAAAAAAAAAAAAAAAAAACATACGCGTCGAATTGAGAACCTCCTCCTTTTTGAAGTCGGTTGAAAACGTGAAACTATAATAATTTTTAAAATCAAATTTAATATTAACCTCAGTACTCAGTTCACGAACGTTTTAATCAAAAGAATAAACTGTTTTATATATTCGAAAATTTTCTCTTTTTTAGTAATAAAAAAAAAAGATTTTATTGAATTAATGGCGATGGAGAGTAACTGTTTTTATTCTATTAGGATTTTTATTATCTCACCTAACGTAATTTTACTAGACAACGTTTTGATAAGAAATTATCTTTTTTTAAATGTATCGTACACAAAAAATATACTTACCTACTTAAAATAAAATGTAATAATGATTTTACTTTAAATATAAATGTAGGCCAAATCGGAACGCTTTAAATATGAATTTAAATTTTTAAATACAATGTTTTAATATCGTGAACTGAGATATTATTCATTCATGAAACTGTTATCACATTAAGTATTCATATTCATAATATTTTATATAATTTACATTTAAACAACACAGCTTAACCGAGTAAGCTTTCAATATTCCGAAATATTTTCAAAACAACAATCCGTAGATAACATACAATACGACTTTTAACATTTCCACTTTTCAAGCTTCGATACTATCTTTCTTTTCGTATATCTTTTGGAAAGAACATCTTTCCTTATCTTTTCCTTCACCGACACAAAATTAAATAATAATTATCATTCATAACATAAAAGCTCGATTTTGTGACAATAATTATTATTTTAGATACATGTTATTTTAACTATTTAACTAGTATGGCAACTTTTCGTATAACATACTTATTTTATTTACATAATTTACATTTATTAAGTACTTATCTATATTTGTTTTAGCTAGTTTTCTGTTAATAATTATACAATAATTAGAAATAAAAAAACTATTTTTGATTGCTGAAAAAATCTGATAATAATTAACTTAAAACTTAATTTGCGCGGCATTGAAAATGTTATCGTCTTAATGATTAATTACAACACTGTTATGAAAAAAATGTTTTCTCTAAACGTGTGTAACTTCTACACAAATTCAGTCTTATACATCTTAAATAAGATGCAAAACTAGGTTACAATCTAGGTTATTTTTTTCGATCTATCAAATTGACATTTATCATTCATTCTATTAATCAATTATTCAAAAATCTATTTCCACATTATTTTATTGAAATAAATTAATTGCTTTTAAACGTATAAAATAATTTGATTTTTTTCGGAAAAATTAGAATAATTAAAATAATGAACTTTAAAGAAAATTTAAATCACACAATTTGGTAAAAATAAAAGTAAAAAACACCACAACGGACGGGTCCAAAGTTCCACACAAATTACCGAATCTTATCACACACTTTACACATTTTTAACACCACTTTGAAATGAGGCCTTTTTTTCTAGGCCGACGGCCTGTAAATGTACTGGAGGCCTTACCTAGTCCACTTTGAAGGTCACTGTCCACAATTCGTTACACAAAAGGTGTTTTGTCCTTGTCCTTCCGACGTCTGTCCGTCTCAGTCACACTCTTTAGTAACTTTACCGTGTTCTAAGGCAGTGTCAGAACACTTTGTCACACATTTTGGTTCACTTGGCATTTGAGTTGGAGATGTTCCTGAAAAACAAACAAAATATTGAAAATAGTATTCTCACTTCCCGCGACTTCATTTGCGCGGTTTTTCTTACAGATCTCTAATTTATATAAAAAGAAATATGAGTGTGACTCGCGAAGAATTTTCAAAGCCCCTAGTTACAACCACACAAACTTTACCTCTTTATAATATTTAAGTATAGATTATATATATATAGCTATCGTTATTTCGTTGCGGGACCGAAGCCAATTTAACCATTTTTTCAGGACTCGTCAAGTTTCAATGCCTCGAAGCTTTTATGGTGGTCACTGCTGCTGGCTTTCAGGAGTTTCAGCGGTTGGGAATAGTGATGCGCGATGGTCCCATTAAAAAAAAAGTGCTGTTTGTGATGGTAGTAGGAAAAATTCTATACAAATTCCTTTTCAGACTTTATATTCCCAATGAGAAAACATTTATCTTTTCATGGGCCTGAATATAATTATGTGATTATATCAAGTTGTTCAACACTGTTTACCGAAGGCCTAGCACGAACGTGCGTTTTAAACGGAACGTAATCTCTATCGATTTATGAATATTTTTATCTAAGTAATTAATATGTACAATATTACAGACTTAATTATAAGTATTAAAACTAAATGGCATCAAAAAATTCATCCGCATCGCCGTCCACTGGAAATATGCACAAAAGACTGGCTGCATTGCCACGTTGGATGGCATCATGGCAATGCTTCAGCTTAACCCCTAGCCAAGGTAATAAGCAGATAATAATTTTTGGATTGAAAATACCCGTTTCGCACCTCTCGTCGCGGGTAGAAGCTAGTATTATAAATGCGAAAGTGAGTTTTTTTTATTTGTTAACCTTGTAAAGCTAACCACTAAACCGACTTAATTTCAATTTGGTGCTAACTAAACTTTAACCCATTAGTACACCCACATTTCGCCATTTCGCATTTCGGGTGTACTAATGGGTACACCTCTGCCTAACCCTTCAGGGATTACAGGCGTGATGTTATGTTGCTAAACTTTAATCCTAAGAAAGGGGTGATAGAACATAAGAACATAAAGATACTTTGTAATCCGGAATTTCATTTCTCATATTGTTCATATCATTTACGTGGACGAATTTGCGGGCAAAAACTAGTACTACTTGTTACTAGTAATTTTTGTTTAGTATAAGACTTTATTCATATGGCTCAAAGGGTATCTATTTGTACTTTTCGTATAAAATTAAACTAAAATGCTGAAACTTTGAAGTAGTATTTCCATTAAAAAAAAACAACTTGAATTTAATATTTTACGTCAGCGCGCGCGTGCCAGGCCTACTGATAGTAATTAATGCGAAACCGCAGAGCAATTTACGGTCGAATGAAAACATTTTGAGAGCTGAACAAAAATACTTTAGGTATAATTTGTAACAGGATGCTTTCTAAAGTCTTGATACTGACAACTGTCGTGGACACCAACATTCAATTGATGTACTTCTTATGAACTGTCAAAACGCGATTAAAGAGTACGTATGGAGTTTCTTGCCCATTCTTCTCCATACAAAACTACCTTTGGGAAGGGGCAACTACATTCAATTCTATTTTTTTTCATGTAATGACGTTCAAAAGTGCCTTATAGTGGCCATATTGAAATAAATGATTTGACTTCGACTTTGACTTTGATTCTTCCATACATTTTGTATGGCAATATCGAACTGTGACGTCACTTATTTGGCAACTCAACTAACTATTTATTTATTAATGTCAAAGCCACAAAAAAAAAATTTTAAATACTTTAGGTATAAGTAAATTGAAAATAAATCGGGTTTTCAGGGTTAAAATAAAATGTTTCTTTAAGGAAGTTAGGTATGGAATTATTGGTTAATGCTGTCAACTACCGAAATGCAAAAAGTCTTACCATTTATTCTAGTAGGCTTCAAATGTGGCAATGTATTAGTTGTTCTGTCCAGCATACCTTTGCTGTAGTAGACACTGTTATTTTCAGGGTTGAATCTCACTGGAGGTGAGTTGGAGCAACTTCTGGAGTCCATCGCCAAAGACCTGGGTTCTAGATGGTACCTAGGTTCTAGTTCTGGCATCTGAGTGAGATTCAAGGGGTTTCTGTTGGGATTGCTGTAGAGAGATGGAGGTGGTGGTGTTGCGTACAACTCTGGGGGGAGCAGCTGTTCTGCTGGTAGCTGGAATATAAAATTTTGAGTTAGTTTGATGTTTTTGGAATTTGGTCTTTTGAGTCAGAAAAGGACCAGGACAATAAACAAGTCGACTTTTGATTCCCTGTGCATCTTTTAAGGGGTTAAAGTACTTATGAATACGAACAATGTTTAACTGTAGGACCCACTCTGAAGTGAGGTAACAAAAAAACAGCAGTTCTTTATAAAAATACATTACAACAAGAGCAAAATAGTTGGAACAGCAGATTTGATTGCAGTTGCAGTAGTTCATATTTATGAGTACTTTTATCCATTAAAAATGCGCAGTAATTTATAAATCAGCCTGTATTCTAAAAGTATACAATACTAGGAAATAATTACAAAGTACATTTAAGGGAAATCGTTATTTTTTAAACAGATAACTAAAGTTGGGCAATACTTACCAAACCACTAGTATTCAATGGCAAAGCATTCTTATACTTCAACCAATCCTCATAAACCTTATCATATGGCTGTCTATGACAATCATTGGGTCCAACATTCGACATATGCAAGCTGCTCATTGGCCCCAAACTCTGTATACTAGGACCAAGGTTTGGCATTTGCAATGTTGGCGCGTAAGTTGGTCGTCTGTACTCCATCGGTCGAACTTGTATGTATTGGCTGCAAGGGTCGATGTTGTGTTCGTAAAACCGGTCGCAATTGGTCGACATATCGTATTTATCCGTGGTCTTCGATATGAGGGGTCGTATAGAACTGTAGTCGGTAGTCGAAGATTTATTTGAACAGCTGTCGCTTATTTTCCCATCTAGTGGTATTATATCTGGGTTTTTATCTGTAAAGAGAAGATAATAAATTCTTTTTAGTGCCCACTTTTTGTTGGTTTTACTACGTGAATTTATTTGAGCGAGTGTTTTTGATGTTTTGTAGAAATACTCTGGGTCTGTAATTACAAGATGTGTTTTGGTTGTAAAATTACTAGGAATTATTATAGCGAACAATCGTGGAATTTTTGAGAAGAACATTTACCATAAAAACACTTTAGATTTAGAACAGCATTATCTGTCTAGCTTTTTTCACTCTGTTGGGGTCGGCTTCTAGCCATACCGGATGCAGCTGCATACCAGTATTTTACATGGAGCGACTGCCTATTTGACCTCCACAACCTAGTACCTGGACAACACATATCCCTCGGTAAGGCTGGTTTTTCAGACTTTCGGGCTTCTTTCACCCGTAACGATTGACAAAGATCTATGAATTACAGCTGACTTGAATCAAAGATATTTGAAAATGGTGTGTTATTTTTTTAAAGGCTTTTTTTAGATAATTGCATATTTTAGAGGTTCTTACTTACAAGAGCAGTCAAAACGTTTTATAAACGGTATAAAACATTTCACGATTCGAAAATCTTTGTAATATATTTTTGAGATAAATTGTAAATTAACAATCTAGCACCGATTTATTCATAAGGAAAACAGAATTTTCCTTAAAGATACTAAAATAAATTTTCTCTGTACGATAAATTCAACCAAAACAAAACACGACAAAGGACCAGAACTTAAGCCTTCTAAACCGGACCAAAAGACCAGAATACTATTCAAATTACACACAATTCCGTAGGTAGTTCAATTAAATATTCAGAACTATATCAGTCCAGCCAGGTTAAGTAATTCATTTGTCTAGCTTCTGCCCGTTTGCTCTCAAGTGGTCTTAGGGTACGGCCAGGTTGGCTTATGTTCATCCTAAAGGTATATAGGTCTTAGTCTGCCATTGTATATGTATATATACATTGTACTGTGATTTCTCTGAGGTTGGATTGAGAAATGAGATATGATGCTTGCGAAGATAATTTGTCCTGTGTCCAGTTTGGACGGTATTACAGTATTCAGTGGTCGTTTGTTTTGTAGATTAGGGAAATACACTTCAGTTGCATTTTCATCTTGAATTACAGAGCTTTGTTATTTATTGGTGCAACTGCTGAGCGGTCTACTGCTGCGATATATGTTGCGTGTTCGATTCTCGCACGGAATAAATGTTTGTGTGGCCTATAGGTAGTTGTTTAGGGTCTGATTAGTTATGTATGTGATTTTATATGTTTTTAATCGTAAAAACGATACTGGAGACATTGCTAGGGTGGGTCAAAATTTATAAAACCAAAACACTCTATTTTCTTTGTCGCTCAATCGAAGGAGCTTAATTCCGTTTCACTCGCACAGTATAGCTGGCGAGTAAGAGTCCAAGATAAGAGCTACTATTTACAATTCGTTTATTTATTGCCAAGGGAAGTCCTAATAAGAACTTAACTAGCGAGTTTAAAGTTACGAATTAAAAATTGCAGCCAAACAAAGAAGCTTGACGTGCTCTTTCACTCACACACACAGTGAGTGAGTGAGAAAACATGATAAATTTTAATTTGCTCAGGTTTTTAGACACTTACCTAAACTATCAACGCTCTCCGATTCTTTGGTTCCAGTTAGCGGTATATTTGACGTCTCATCCTGTTGTCTTTTGTCCTTTTCATGTTTTCCTAAAAATGAAACGAAAATAAGTACTTAATTCATAGTTTGTTGCATGGTTTTTAGGGCGTAGGGTATGCTTTTCATTTGCCTTAAAAAAGAAAACATCTTTTTCGTTTTTGTCATATTATTTCGTAGTATTATTCCAATATGTTACTGATAGTATCGCTTTGTTAATTACTGTCAATGACAGCGATGTGGACTAATTTTTGGATACTTGGTTAACTGTGTAAAAGTACAATGCCTACACGGTCACAATGCATGGAAGAGCAGTTTTTTTTTTACAACGGACGATAATTTTAAACTTTGGCTTATCTAGAATCATACTTATGCTGAATCTATGGTAAAAACTTTCGTTACCATGTGCTTTTCGCCTCGTAAATTGTATACCAATATTAGTATAACGTTTTTATAAGCTTTGTACACACAAGGTCAAAAATATTGTACCTCTCAAAAAATAATTATAAATGTCGCTTAGTGTCAAGAGTATTCTAGTATATTTTAATTATGGATTTAACTAAAATTAAAGTTGTTTAAATATTATTGCTTTGAAATCAATGTATTTATAAATGCGCGCAGTGTAAGCTCAAGTATTCATATTTTCTTAGAATTATTATTCAAAACGAATAAATTAAGCTTCCAATTTGATATTATTGGATATTTATAGCTGCATATTTTAAAATATTGAATTTTAAGAGACTATGTTTGCTATTTAATTAAAATGGTTTCTTCATTTTGAATTACCATTATCAATGTATTCGTAAAAAATAAACCTCAATTTATTTATTTTTTCAAATTATCTATTTACATACTACACAAATGAGGCTCTCATAAACAACGTAAAATAAAATTTAACATTTCAATTAAATTGCAACCCAGTTTCAATTAAAATGCACCCTAGTTTTGAATAAAATGCACAATGATTTCAATTAAATTACGTCAGTACTTACTCTCTTTCTTGTTGCAGTACTTGCAGCAGAAGATGACAGCTGACACAGCTGTCATGGCGGCGATGACTCCTACTGCCCCCAGCACTATTATGAGCACTGTTGTCAACTCCACCTTCACGGGGACTTGCGCTGTGGGGAGAACTGTGGCTTTTATCTTTCATGCATTTTTAAACTTATGCGTAAGTATAGTATGAAAAACAGATAACAATTATAGCAAAAATACAGTTTTAGTCTTATATACAAACTATTGCTCGTGACTTCGTCCGCGTGAATATCGAAGACGGGGGATAAAAAGAAGCCTATATCCTTTCCAGTGGTACAAACAGATTAGGAGTTTAGTCGTGAAATAACAGACAGACAGATACAGAGATTTACTTTCGAATTTAT
This sequence comes from Hoplodrina ambigua, assembly GCA_949774945.1. Classification (NCBI taxonomy): domain Eukaryota; kingdom Metazoa; phylum Arthropoda; class Insecta; order Lepidoptera; family Noctuidae; genus Hoplodrina; species Hoplodrina ambigua. The sequence goes on from OX458990.1 coordinate 4,276,801, forward strand.
GATAATAATATTAGTAAATCTAACACATCAAAATAAAACTAAAGCAGTTTCAAAACTGACATTACTGGTTATTATTCTAGTTTCATTATAGTTCTAAATTTGAATTCACGACCGTTAAAACAGGGTGACCCACCATATACTATTTAGGTTTTAAAATACCATTTATTTCTCAAAAAATCACATAATTAATTACTTAATAAAAAACAAAGTTTAAATAATAACATAACGTAATTGTTTTACGATAGCCCAAAGCACTCATTGTACAGTTAAGTAAAGAACAAATATTTGTTAGGCCCACAGGCAGTTGTTCCGGGTCTGCTTGTTTGTGTGTGTGAGTTTATGTTTGTAAACGCACCCACGATACATGAAAAATTGCTATTGTTGTGCCGAGAGTTTATTTAGACCTTTATTCTTTTTCTGAAATGCATGAACGTAGATGAGGCGAAAGGAGTATGTAAGGATCGTAGCAGGTGGCGTTCTGTAGTTTCTGCTTACCCCCATGGGAAAAAGGCGTGAGTTTATGTATGTATGTATGTAAAAGTAGCCTAAGTTACTCCTTATAATATCTTCTACCAATGATGGTTAGTTTATACACATGTAGAAGCAACAAGAATAATGTAATTTTGTAAAAACCTAATTTAAAAGAGTGCCGTGGAGTTTCTTGCTCGTTTTTCTCCATAGAGGCCTACCTCCGTTTTGGAACGAGCAACCAAGTTCAACTTTCGGACTAACTGACCGACTCCTTCAAAAGTGCCTGTTAATGGTCTAGTCGAAACAAAAGTTTTGATGTTGACAAAATAAAAAAAATTTGAATCATACCTGTATGCCGTTGTGGATATTTCAGCAAACTTGAAGTCAACGTCAAAGCTTCGCTGAAGCCTTTCCTATTGAAGGCTCTCACTGACACAGCCAGGGAATTGCTGGCTGAAAGTCCAGCCACTTCGAACTCAGGGTCATCACTGCTGATATTACGGAGAAGAAGCCCTGTTGCCATGTCGAAGATCTGTGTGGAAAATGGGAACCGTTAAAAACTGTTGAGAAATTTCGGAGATAAGACGTAGGAAACCTAGAAAGTGTACCGTACAATATTAAAGGTTTATATAAAAATTAAAAATTGTATGATCCCTTTAATTTTGTTTTTATTATTTGTTGTTTAATTTATCTAGAAACATGAATCGAGTTGGGAACGACCTCCTTTTTTTGAAGTTGTCTAAAATTTCAACGTGTTTAAAAGTTACAGTATGGTAAAAGTCTAGAGTAATCTCCCTTCCAGTAATTATATCATTTTGTATGAATGAATGATTAAATAAAGGAATGAATCAATAAATGCTTTATATGCCAGAATAATGTTCATATGTACTTTCTAAAGTTTATCTTGGGCATCACTGGCATCGGTGAAGGAAAACATCGTGAGGAAACCTGGACTTACTGTTCTACTCAAACCATGGCAGAGGCCCTTGAGGCGGTTTAGAAACTCTGACTCTAGGGTGTGTGGGGTCTTAAGACCTTACTGCCCACATGATAAAGAAAGAAGATTATTCGACCTTCTAGATATGCAAACTTTTGTGCCTAAAATATATAATGTTTAAAAAAAACAATAGCGCTTAAAATATAATAATAACGCTTAAAATATAACGTTATTCCTTTCCCCAGACGAAAGCAATATACATTGTCTGTGCACAAAGAGTTTTATGTCGCAGGGAATTTATTTGTATCTACTAAGTGACGTTAACAAGACGTATTGAAGCCTATTGATATCTTTAACACAATTTATGAAGCTTACAGCGACAATAAAATACAGTGTTCTCTTTCATTAATATATCATACTTTCTTTTTTATTTATTTTGATTTGTTTTGTATGGTTTTTTGTGGGAAATATTGAGTGTTGTAAGTCGTTAGTTATTTATCGATTTAGAAAATATATTGTGTCGAAAATTGCACAGATATAACTATATTTATCCCAAAGGCACTAACATTTTTTCGGGACAAAAAGTATATGTGGTATTCCAGCTCTATCTTATCTATTTTTGTGCCAAATTTCATCCAGATCCGTTCAGCCGTTCTGGCGTGATGGTGTAACAAACATTCATCTATCCAAACATTCACATTTTTATTAATAGTTTATGATATAATTGCTAACACAAAATGACGCTGCATGCAATGATGTTGCTGTAGGCGGACTGGCGTCTTTGTATTTGTAAATTACTAACATAGCTTTAAGTCATCGTAATGTAATACTAACACTCTATGGACCTAAAAAGTCTAAAATAAATGTTTTGAATTGAATTGAAAATCATGAATGCGAAGGTACGAGCATTGATCACCACGCTTGCTACGCGTATGGGCAATTTCAGACTTATTCATTAAGTCTAACATTGTCTACCAAATTGCGATAACGATGTCGATTGACCACGTGATATAACGCGGCTTATGTCAATCCGATACATTTTAGTCTTTTCTAACTTCGTTAGGAGTTGGCCAAACGATTGGTTGATTCTTCCCGTGACCCAAGGGCTGGTTTTTACCTTGGTCAGAGGTTAAGCATTGCCATTCAACGTGGCAATGCGGCCAGTCTTCTGGGCACATTTCCAGTGGACAGCGATGCGGATGAATTTTTTGATGCCATTTCATTTTAGTTTCTCTTTTTTTTTATTCTGGTTGTTTTTTTTTATTTTTATTATTAAGCTTGTAAATATTTTATATAATAAAAGAACATTTCACTTCGTTATCGTTTTGAAATTATTACTTTGTCTAAGCTCCCAGGCTACCTCGCGATATTTTCCTTCACTGACATTAGTGATATTTAAGAAAAGCTTAGAAAGTACATAAGAAAATTTAAACAGTCACATTGTTACTTTTCCAGTCTCGTTCCTCATTCATCAGAGGCATGCCTTATCCACTGGGTCATCACGACGTAGGTAAAAATAAAGGAGAAAAAGTCACTTACCTCCAATAAGAACGACTGATGGATGCCTCCATCATGTCCTGGGGTGCAGTTCAGGGTCAGAGAGTCATAAGTCACGTTGGTGATCTCGCACGCTTTGGGAGTTGATGGCTTGTCTGCACAAAAGGTAAGAAGTAAAATTAAAGACAAAATTTCTGTGTAATTCATAAAAATTAATCCCTATTTGCATCACGCTTGATCGGCTGAACCAATTTCAGTAATTAATTTTTGTTGTATTTGTTATTGTAAATTAAAAAAAAATATCTAATACATATATTTAGCTAAAGATGCTTGATTGCTTGCTTGATTGTTTGATATTTTGTTTTGCTTTTTTTTCTCTATATTTATACTGATGGCTTGTCTGCCTCGTTGGTCTAGTGGTCGCAAGCGCGACTGCTGTGCATGAGGTCTAGGGTTCGATTCCTAGGTCGGGCAAAGTGTTATTGGGTTTTTCTATCAGGAATTTCTCAGTAGCAGCCTCGGAGTCTGGATTTGTGCCCGGTTGATGGCAATAGGCTCGCCCCCTATTACTTGGGACTAACAAAACATAACTGGCGAAATGTGGGTGTACTAATGGGTACACCTCTGCCTAACTCTTCGGGGGTTACAGGCGTGATGTTATGTAATATAAAATATGGAGGTACGAAGCTAGTTGAGTCAGCTAGTTATGGCAGACATATGTTAGACATGCAATAAATTAATGAATGAGTGAATGAATGACCAACGGGGCATTCAACCTTTATTAATGAATTTTAACAACAGGGTCTTATTTGTCACAAACTGTTACCAATTCCATTCAATTTAAATCCTTAACCATAGTAAGTATTACGTCTACATTCGACCTAAAAATTTTCCCTCCACATAGATATGTACGTACTAGAAATGTCTGGCACAGAAGAGCATCATATTTTATAGGAATAAGCTTCGGAAATTGGTCGTAGTTCTGTCTATCTAGCATTTAACGACCGACCGTCTTTGATTTGTACTGAGCTGACTACGAATTTAGGTATTTTATTGGCATTTCTTTTGGTCTAGATCTGTGTTGGAATATATATTATGGTCTGTAGAGTTAGTACAGACAGAAGAGCAATTATATGTACGAGTAGTTTTATTGATTAATTGATACTAAACTCAAAGAAAACAGAGATAGAGTTTAAAGTTACTTAATTTCGTGGACTTGTAACTGTTATGTCATTTTCAACTCTATTATTGTTACTACTTAAGTTTATTATCAACTATCTTGTGGTCGCAGCTCCGCCCTCGTCTGATGCTACTTTTCGTAAAGTAAGTTGAATTATTATCCCAAGGGAACATATTACCGGGATAAAAAGTATCCTATGTGTTAATCTAGAAAATGGTCTATCTATGTGCCAATTATCATCCAAATCTGTTCAACGGTTTACGCGTTATTGAGTAACAAACATCTAAATATAGCATATATCATTTTATAGTAAGTACATACATACAATTAATAAATGAAAATAAAAAACATAACTGGCGAAATGTGGGTGTACTAATGGGTACATCTCTGCCTAACCCTTCGGGGATTACAGGCGTGATGTTATGTTATGGTATGTTAAAATATTTGAGTACTTTTTTTAAAATCTCTGCTTTTGTTGTTTTACTCTCGTAAAAATAGCTTGATAGCCATGTTATCTCTTCACCACCTCTGGTTGACTGTTAGAGAATGCCTAAGGCATTAAGTCTCCCTTTGTACATTTGTTGCATAAAGTTTAAATAAATAAATAAATATAAATATCTTAGTAGGATTTAAAATTTGATTTTCCTACATAACATGATACAATCCCATCTGACGGCCTATTCTGTAAATCTCCCTCGCTGAATTTAGGAGAATTTAACTTGAGGTGAGCTGTTAAGCTGTCAATCCCTTGCATGATAGCTCACGTCAAACTCACTTCCCCAAAATTCAACGAGAGAGTTTTACAATTGATATACATTTTTTTTTTTTTTGTTTTTAATGTACTTGGACTATGGATATTAATGGATTTTTTTCTGAAATAAATGATTTAGTTTGATTTGATTAACAGCATAGTACTGTAGAATGAAGAAATATTATTTAGAAAAATTTATTAAAAAATTTATTTGTTTGTTATCACGGTAATCTCTGTAACCATATTTTATTTAATTGACAAAATGGTATTTAAATGCGGCATTATGCTGAGCGTCAGCCGTTTCGCGCGGTAGTGGCGCATATTTCTTAATTGTATTTATATTTTTTTAAAATTTAATTCCAGCTTGTTTTTATTTTGTTTTAGTGTTCAATTTTTCTTTTATGTTATTCGAGTCATTTTCGTGTGAAGGTTTTCTTTCTTTGTAGCTACTTACCAGCAGGTAAAATATGAAAGAGGCAAGGCTTTGTCTGTCGCCCCACAGAGTTGGTTCCCGAGCACTGCACCCAGCCGTAGTCGGAAGAAGTATTCACCATGTATACGTATGTACCTAGAAAGAAAACTGAATATTAATGTTCTGATCATTGCTAAATCGCCTCTAAAAATCAATCTAACTGCCTGCACGCCGCCCGCGAGCCTACTATGAAAATAATTTTAACGCACTCGATTTAAAACCCTTACTTGAATAACAAATCATTTGCTATGTCAGAGTTTAAGTCTTGGAGTAATTTGAAATTTAGTTACAATATTTATAACTGTTCACAATATGTTTTCGTAGAAAAGCATAAAAAAACGTTGGTATTTTAATTTTCTGGGGGGTTTTTCGATGACCAAATCCTTCCTCTCCTTTTTATAATTTATATGTACAGTCAGCAAAACAGTTAAGCAGGGTCGTCAGATATAGTTAAAGTTTTCTAAGAAACCGATGGATGTCTTTGATTGAAACTTAATTAATGAACTGCTTATTATCTAATTTTCAAATTAAATTACATTTGAAAACATCCATCGGTTTCTAAGAAAACTTCAACTATATCTGAAGACTCTGCATACCTATCTATTATATTCTGCTGACTGTATATTATAATATTAACATATTTTGTACATTCAATTATGGTTTTAAGTATAAAAAAATCCGTTTGCATTTATAATGTATATAGTTTTTTACCTGGCAAATTAGGTACAGTGGTCATCGATGATGAGGTTAACTCGTGCTTGCTGTGCGCTGAACTGTTGAACCACCAGTGGTAAGACATTGGCTCCTGAGAACAATAGACATGGATTTAAGTAAACATAACATCACGCCTGTAATCCCCGATGGGTTCGGTAGAGGTGTATCTATTAATACACCCACATTTCACCTGTTATGTTTTAGTCCCATGTTAAAGGGGGCGAGCCTATTGTCATCAAACGGCCACGAATCCGGACTTCGAGGCTGCTACTGAGAAATTCCTGATGGAAAACCCAATAACACTTTGCCCGACCTGGGAATCGAACCCAAGACCTCATGCTCAGCGGTCGCGCTTTGCGGCCACTAGACCAACTAGGCAGTTAAAGTCGAGGCGTAAAGTTTTACTTTAAAAAATATCTTACAGTCCTTTGACCGAAATATCCGGAGAAACCGGAATTTTCGGGCCGAAATATTATATTTTAAAAGTGGCCTAATTACCCGACTACAGAGCACAAAAACAGGGTAACGTTTAGCACATTCTTTTTTGTAACACAGAAATTCAAATCATGAGTCATTGAACCCAAAAATTCACAATGGGTTATTCAAAAACACATTGGTTTTCAACACCTAATATTAATTGGTTGCCGAAACCGACCGAATGTCCCATTCCAGTCAGAAATAAATTTCGGCCTCAATTATTCCAATCCTTTGCAGTGGAACGCCATTTTGATTATTTCAATTTGGAATTAACTTGGTACAGTCAGCAAAACAAGTTGTTTAACAATGTTAGTTTTACATGTTTGAATTTATTGGTTTAGTTCTGCCAGAATGAGTAATTGGATTTTGGATGTTTAATCCTGATTTGTTTTAAGTGTAGGTTTGGGATGTACATTGTGTTATACTGTTACTGTATAATAATGATGATAAAAGCCTGGTATTAGTAGTGGATCGCTTAGAGAGGCGCACAGTGATTAAATGTAGAATTAGAACCATTGAAAGTCCAGAAAAATAAAAAATAAAATTTATAAAAATATATAAAATGTTGCAATATCTTTCACTAACAAAAACAAAAAGAGAAATATATTACGACTTACTATAGTTTCAGATATTGAGATAAAAATAATTATAGCATTAATTAATATGTACATACAAACATAACATCACGCCTGTAATCCCCGAAGGGTTAGGCAGAGGTGTACCCATTTGTACACCCCCATTTCGCCAGTTATGTTTTTAGTCCCATGTAATGGGGGGCGAGCCTATTGCCATCAACTGGGCACAAATCCAGACTCCGAGGCTGCTACTGAGAAATTCCTGATGGAAAAACAGAAAAACACTTTGCCCGACCTGGGAATCGAACCCAAGACCTCATGCACAGCAGTCGCGCTTGCGACCAGTAGACCAACGAGGCAGTATTTATATGTACTTACGTCATTATAAATACAAAAAGTCAAAGTCAATCATTTATTTCAATTAGACCAAAGGCACTTTTGAACGTCATTTACAAGCGAAAAGAAAAATTATAATATTGAATCTAGTTAATATAAATAATTAAATATAAAAAATAATGAGTTAAAAAAATTCTTGCTGACTGTACCCCGTTAAATAAATTAATGCATGTTGATAAATACGTATTACTGAATTTGTTTGACGTAATGAGAGCAGTCGTGTCTCGTGTAATATGGCGGAAATGTCATTTACATTGTTTCAATGTTTGTTTTCATTCCAAAAGTGTTTTGAAAGCTTTTTCCTGAGGTTTTACTCACGTCAAAACAATTAGCGGAAAGGATTAAAAAAACAGTTAAGCCTGGTAATTTGACATTAATAAAGGAATTAGAAAAATCTTTATTTGCATATCTACTAATAACGATGAAGAGGTTTTTTGTTTGTTTGTTTATACGCGCTATTCTCTGGAACTATCAATTGGTTTGGAAAAAATATTTTATATATGATGGCCAAGATATGTATATAACATCACGATTTCAGTGATGTCTAAGATACACTTAGAAAGAACATAAGAAAAGAAAAAGTCACATTGGTACTTGTCTAGTGTTGAACCCACAACCTCATGCATGAGAGGCGGGCTTCTTAACCAAGGAGCCTTAACGACCTTATCTTAAAAATTATCTAAGTTTCTGTCTTAAAAATGAAACTGGTATCAAATACCACGAAAATTAAAGGTAAACGAAATATCGGAAAATTTTTAAAACAAAGAATTTAAACTACGAATAAAATTCTGTTTTTATCCCTTGTTTGCTTCACATGGTATCTCTTACATCTATCAGAGATAACCTATAAAAAATATCGTATGCGAAAAAAAATATATATAGTTCATTATATTTCCTCTGCCATATTTTTCCCTGTACAGACAGGGGAAGTAAACAAAACAAAATCTGGGGTGAAGTATAGCGCACTGCAGGTAATATAGCACACTGATGGAGTATTATGTTATTCATGAGAATACTCTCTTTGGGATACTGCACGAATGTTGTGTTATTATGATCAGCTTCCGATATGCTGTGGGATTTCTTTAGAAATATTGAAAAACCTGTTTTAGAATTGTTTTTGTAATAGAAAATAAGTGCAATAGGCTCGCCCCCTATTACATGGGACTAAAAACAAAACTGGCGAAATGTGGGTGTACTAATGGGTACACCTCTGCCTAACCCTTCGGGGATTACAGGCGTGATGTTATGTTATGTTAAAATAAGTGCGTAAACCATGTCAGAGGCCCTTGAGGCGGTTTAGAAACTCTGACACTAGGGTGTGTGGGGTCGTAAGACCTTACTGCCCACACGATAAAGAAAGAAAGTGCGTAAACGTTAGCCAGTTTACAAATAAACAGACTTTCACATTTAAAATACAATTAGTGCAATCAGTAATCGAATCGAATAGCAATCCTAAAAAAATATAAAAACAAAATAGCTTGTATCAATTTTAAAATAAAACTCAAACCGCCAAGCAATAAGTTATATCAAGTTTATATAAAATATGCATGAATTTAACCAAAGTTTAACAGTTACAGTATTTTATCCAATAAAATGTAAATATTTTTGTACGCAGAATTGAAAATAACAATATTTTGGGAGTATAAAACCATTTGGAAGTGTCAATATTGATAAAATTTGATGAAGCCAGCTTTCGTTGTTTGTGTGTCGTCGGTCAAAATACGCTGCGAGCTGAAATGGTAGTTCAGTACTTTGTTTTAAGTTTAAAATCATTTGGCGTGGATTTATTTTACTTTTGCACCGATATTTTATGGAATAATCTAGATTTAAGGCTCGTAGATAATTGGCAACCAAAATTCGCTGACTTTATTACACAGTCTATTTTACTTAAAATAATACCAGTCTATATTTGTCCCACTGCAGTGAAAAGCCTCTTTTCATATAAAGAAGGTATAAACATTGATAACCATGATTGCTCAAGGCGGATTGGCGATTTCAAAATTATATCTCTAGATAAAAATTAAAATAAAAAATACCCCGACGGCGGCCGTTTTGGACCGATTTACATCAAACATAGCTAAGGGTGAGGCCAAACGAGCGTAATTTTGTGAGTCGTGAGTCGCAGAAATTCTGCTGCATTCGGTTTCTTAAAAAAGTTCTATTTGATTCACACGGCGACGCAAAATGAGTCTGCCGACTCACATGCATTATTCGGGCCGAATCGAGTTTGCGGGGGGCAGGGGGCCTACGCACGTTGGATCTTAGCGTTGGGATAGTAACTGAATAAAATGCGCTCAATACAATGCGCGTGATTGAGTCCATAATTCGACCTGCACTTAGCTGATTTTAGGTGACCGTGATCTCAATCTTTTCGAGGGCTAGATCCGCGCCTGACAGCGACAAGGTTACTCGACCTCATATCTAACATTATTGGCCCAAACCTGCCATTTTTTACAAAAGATTATTCTTAAATTTAATAAAATGCTGACTAACCCATTAATTGAAGATTTAGGTAACCATTAGTGACGCTTCGATATTGTCGACACAGAATAAAAAAAGTTCAGTAGACTAACGACATTTTTATAATAGCTTTTGCCTGCAACTTCGTCCGTGTAAATGTCGGTTAACGCGGACGCAGACGAAGCTGCGGAATAAAAAGAAGGCTATGTTCTTTCGTAGGGTTCAAACTTGACATATACCAAATTTAATCAAAATCGTTTCAGTGGTTTAGTAGTGAAAGCGAAACAGACAGACAGAGATACTACGTTACTCTGACATTTATATGCCAGAGTAACGTAGTAGTATGTATTAGTAGTAAGTATTTCTATGGATTCGTCAACAACATTTTAACATTAATAAAAATAAACTGTTATAAGGATACTATTTTTCCCCTGTATCGTGCGTTCGTATATAAACAAACATACATGAACAAAACAAATCCGAAAATACTATACTTAGGCCATATAAATATTTATATTACAACGACTTGTCATACCGCAATTTCTTACTCTGTGACACCAATCGAAGGAAATTTTATTAAGAATCAACTTTCAAGGTCACAAATTCGCGTCTTAACTTTCATATAAAGCCATTGTAGCTGTGACATAATGACCTTGAGGTGCCCTTGAGTCGAACTTCCTTTCTTTAATATCTTTTGTGACATTATCTTAGGGAATTATTTTCTGAAACGAGTTGTTTATAATGTATTTTTGGATGGAATTTCATGAAAAGGTGTTGAAGGAAAAATTATAAGAGGAAATAAGTATTTTAATGATGTTGGACATCACTGACATCGGTGAAGGAAAATATCGTGAGGAAACCTGGACTTATACCAGGCTATTACTGTCCCACTCGAACCATGTCAGAGGCTTTTGAGGCGGTTTAGACACTCTGACACTAGGATGTGTGGGGTCGTAAGACCTTACTGCCCAACGATAAAGACCTCGGCTGTCATACGCGGATCTTTGACAGTCGTTACGGATCGTCAGAAGCCCGAAAGTCTGACAACCAGTCTTAACAAGGGGTATCGTATTAACCAGTTACTGGGCTGTGAAGGTCAGATAAGCAATCGCTCTATGTAAAATACTGGTATTCAGCGGCATCCAGTTAGACTGGATCCGAGATATAGATGGGAATAGGCTAGGAAGATGAATATGATGTCATCGTTCACCGATGTCAGTCTATCGTGTGGGCAGTAAAGTCTTACGACCCCACACACCCTAGTGCCAGAGTTTCCAAACCGCCTCAAGGGCCTTTGATTTGGTTTGAGTGGGACAGTTATAGGCTGGTATAAGTCCAGGTTTCCTCATGATGTTTTTCTTTCACCAATGTCAGAGTTTTCCAAGATAAACTTGAACGCCATCACAACACATCATTGTTTTGTCATAATAATTATCTGCTTACCTTAGGATTAGCATCCAGATCGCAGTCGATGTCTATCACCTCCCCTCTTGCAGCTCTCACCACGATCGGCTGCGTAGATTTGCAGGTTGGTACGACTGTACAGAAAAAAAAACATAAGTGTATTTAAAACTATCATATGCCTGCCACTTCGTGTGTATGTCAGTTGACAAGGGCTTTTTTCGCGCGGAACCTTAATTATTTTTCTAAAGTCTAAGGACTTAGTCTGAGTTACTCTATTTAACATCAACTAACTGGCAGTTCGTTTGTAATTTGTTTTTTTATTCTGATTGTTTACGTTTTTTTTAATTTTAGTCTGTAAATATTGTGCATATTACCTAAATAAATAAAATAATATACTGCTAGTGAAAGTCCCGTCAAAATAGGTCTAACAGTTTCGGAAACCAAAATTGAAAACTTGTTTTTGCTTGTTTTTTACTTACTGTTCAATAAGCTATTATTTTTAGATTATAAAGAGACAATTCAATTTCATTTATTTGCATAGATTTATGTTATAGAGATATCTTGGTTCCTCAACAATAGTTAAAAGTTAAAAGTTTTAACAATATTATTTTAATATTACTTTGTAATTTCTGTTGTTGCATTTTCAACTCTCGGCGCTGAACCCAGTGTTGAAAATTCAACAGTGCTAAAGGCAAAGTAATATTAAAATAATATTTTTCAAGAGGTTGCGGTTGGACCCCAGATACTTAATTCCTTTTCTCATTTCAGACCATCAAAAGTACTACCAGCATCATCCATTGTATGAAAGCAACAACAAATTCACTACTATGACTTAAACTCGAAAAAGGAGTTCTGAAATCAATATAGCTTTTACAACCAGGATAAAATATTAATCATCGAAGAGGGGTTAAGGCAGGTCGCGACACGAAAACTTAAACTTTATGTCAAAACTCTTAAGACATAAATTACAGTATTTCTTCAAGTTAGGAATAGAAATATAAGATAGGATTTTAGTTTTGCTTTGAAAGTTGGATTTCAGATAAATTATACCGGTTTAGAAACGATATATGGGTCGGGTAATACTGCAATCTATAGCTATACTAGTTTCTGCGCGCCATTTCGTCTGCATAACATAACATCACGCCTGTAATCCCCGAAGGGTTAGGCAGAGGTGTATAAATCAGTACACCCACATTTCGCCAGTTATGTTTTTAGGTCCCATGTAATAGGGGGCGAGCCTATTGCCATTAACCGGGCACAAATCCAGACTCCGAGGCTGCTACTGAGAAATTCCGAATCGTCTGCGTAGATTTCAGAATGAAGTTGACGAAAAAACGGATTTTATAATTAAGAAACTTACTAATTATCTCACTGGATTACCAGAACGGGATGAATATATCCTATGTCTTAGGAGCGATTACGCCGTACGGCAATTTATACAAACTTTTAAGAGCTTATTTTTCGAAATGAATGAACTGATTTTAATGAAACTTGTTCTCTACTAAGTTTTAAGATCTATGTATCCTGCTTAAATGTAGGAAGTTTAATTAAAATCGGTTTATTAGAAGTATTTAAAACACTATGTATATTTGAAATTTTTTAACTTTTAATTTCATAATTTGTAATACTTTTTAGGCGTTATGATTTAGTAGTTTTTATATAAGGTACATTGCATACACGTGTAAACATTGATTTTAAAAGAGTACGTATGGAGTTTCTTGCTCATTCTTCTCCATACAAAACTACCTTTTGTAAGGGGCAACTAGATTCATTTACTTTTTTTGTATATGACGTTCAAAAGTGCCTTATAATGGCCAATAAATGATTTGACTTTGACTGTCAATGGATCGGTAGTATGTCACACACCATCTTGAAATTTGTAATTTTTGGTCTACTTACACTTGACATCTAATACGAGTATCTCAGAAGAACCTTCTCCCAGGGTGTTCCTGGCTGAGCAGACGTAAGCACCGGCCGCCTTTCTTGAAACATGCTGTAAGACCAAGCTCTGATTGGCTAGGAGAACTCCAGGACCTGGTTTTACTACCACATTCTGTTGGGGAAAAAAAACAAGTTTTATTATGACACTTATGTAAAGTTATTAGAGTTTATTTTCTTTTGAGTGGCTCGTTGATTCAGGGGTCACAGGAGCGATTGCTGAGGAAGGATTGAAAGAAAGGGTTTTCCATTCAGAAATCCTTAGTGTCAGTACGGAGCCTAGATTTATAGCAAAGGACTTTATTTATTTATTTAAGATTTATGGAAGACTTACAGCTAAATAAAATATATAAAAAGAATATATTTAAAAAGAATAGTAAATAAAACTGACAGCCAATTACAAGTCTTCTCTTATATACTTGACCTGAACACTACTTAACTTGAACATGATTGCCAAAATGTGGGCGTAACATACATACATCAATGCCTACCATTTTGGGGACAGACGGTCAACACACTGTTCTCAACCACTGTAACTCCTGAAAGCCATAATCAACAGTGGCGAACACCAGAAAATCGCCGAGGCAATGAAGCACGACGAGACCCCGAGAAATGATTCAACTGTCTTAGATCTCGCAACGAATTGGGAAAACCGGCATACTTACATTATGCGTGAAGAATACATGATTGTGCCACGGGTTTGCTCGTACTCTGCAGTCCAAGTACACGTCCGAGCCTTCCACCACTTTGCTGGCGTCTAGGTTGGCGCCTAACTCCAGTTTTGCTACTGGTAGATCTGTTGGGATGAAGAAACAAAATATAAATATTACGACTTTTCCATGTCAGACTTTTTGTACGACAGATTATCGGACTGTGTCAGTAGATTTGTAGGGCCGACTTTTTGTTGAATATGCGACAAAAAAAAAACAGTTTCCGACTGTGTCGGATTGCCGTACCAACGGATTATAAGAATGAGGGAAGAGAGAGATTCACTACATTAGGACACAGACTTGCGCACTTTTACAAATCCCTGTAGAAAACGTTGTAGAAAACGTTGATTTCAAAAGTTACTTAGAGGATTTCTAATAAAATATTTAAGCTTTACCACAGGTATTTTTATAGATTATTTTCAAGAAACTTCAGTTAAAATTAAACTACCTCAGGTAGTATAGAATGGCACGAAACTAACTGAAAAATAATACATCAAAGTAAATTTAGTTCTTATAACATACGTTGTATCTCCATCTTCCATCCATCCTCATGGGTGGAATGCGGCAGAGTTGGCTGCACAGCTCTGCAGGAGAGGACTCTTCCAGCATCCTCGATGGTCGGCACGAAGGTCAAGACACTACTGGTGATGTTACCGTCCGCTGAACTCTGGTGACAAAGACTTTGGTTTTAATTGAATTCTACAGTAACATGTAGAGATACAGTAGGTATAGTGTGAACAAACAGTAAAATGTGAATGGGGGAACGACGTAATTTTTTTCACACATAAAAAAAAGGAAAAAACATACAAGAAATGATTTCAATAGTTTATTAAAACAATATTTTGTGCATCATTTGGGTTGGGGCCAATTTTTCAATCTTTAGATTACTTCTATCAGAATAATAAATATGGCGGTTTGACATATTTTATATAGAAAAGCTGTCATATTTATTACACAGATAAACGTTATTTGACGATTAACATCGCACGTGGACTATACACATTGCTTGCTTCGCAAACATAATTTTACTATGGAATTCTGAGGGGACGGCGCGTACGCAGTCCCCACTACCAAAAATAACGCATCCGAGTTATCCACATTAGGGATAATCGCAGGGGTCAACTCATCCCGCAGTGCAATGGGAAGGCCTCGCCCTGGGGGAACCGCCTACTTGATCACGGTGTCCCCTATGCCAGGTAAGTATGAATTCTTTACTGTACCCAGCGAGGGTCGTTCAACGCTGGAGAATCTTAACACCGCGATTCAGAAACGTGACGTAAATGTACAGCGCCATCTAGTATGAAAATATGGAACGAATTCGCTTTAATCTTTATTACGGTAGTTTACAACCATACTAATCTATGGGGGAATTTTGTTTTGACAGCACATAAAAAGTATGTCAATTGATTGATGTTGTTAAGTACCTAATTCCTGTCATATTGTAGTGGAAATATTATTGAGGAAAAGCTCATCATAGAAGGCAAACAATGGTATCCTTAGGAAAATCTAGGGTTGTCTCTCTTGGTATTAGGACGCAATGGAAGAAGATTTAGTCTATATTTGGTCCGTAATATTAATACCTATTACATAGTTCGATGCAGGCATTCGAAATTCGAAACCTATAATAGCATTGCATTTAAATTCTAGTAACTTTTAGGAACGATCGCAATCTCATGTTAAAATCAATCTGTCAAAAATGCCTCTAATTTACCTAAATTTTTTGACCTTGATTGTCGTTGATGGCTATCAGGTTTTAAAGGTTTTAAATAGTAGAATTTGTCTTCAGATCATAGCAAATTTTATGAATACCTACGAGCTCCATTAGAAGTCAGAAGACAGAAAAATTCGGCATTATCGCAAGGCACTTCTCGTATTTTTAAGAAAGATCGCGTCTTTTTTTTGCCTTTGACAGAAACTTGCCAAACATGTAAATAAATGAGAGGCATTGATTGGCGCTGAGATGAGATTGCGAAAGATTCCCCTCTGAACTACCCAACACTCCCACTTAAAACTTGAACTCGATTAAAAAGAGTACTGTCAACCCTATTCGAATCAATCGATTCAAATCAAACCATTCTCGATTCTGTCCTCAAGGTTTCAATATACAACTCCTAGCTAATGACAGCCTACCATTGTGCTGTCCATGTCAATCTAGATTGTCGTAATGCTATGTAATTAGGTTCGTTGACTTGAGGTTATCGCGATTGTAGCGACATCTATTAGGGTATAAATCAGTTTTAGTTTGTAGTTCTGGTTTTGGGTAAGAGATGGCGTTAGTAGTGTGTGTAATACGCAGCGATATTATTATAAATTTAATTAAAATTCTATAACATACCAGTAAATAAATACGAAATAAGTTGGTATGTTATATCGTTACGAGTTTAGTCTGTAGTCCTGCCAAAACGGTTCAATCGACGTCAAAATACAATTTAGTCGAAGAAATTGTAATGTTTTATTATTTATTATATATTAGATTCATTTTAAAGTCGTTGCAATTTAAATAGTAATCCATAATTGGCATATTGAATTTGTTTCACGTTGTTAATGTAATTATAGTAGTTTGATTAATTTTGACAGAACTAAGTAGCTATCGACAGTTTACTCGTCATCGTTTGGACCAATTATTTATAATATTTACAGTCGAACAAGCTATTTGGTTTACAGACAAGAATTACTATATTTCTGTTCCATTGCCATTCATTGTTATTTTGTGTTCACTTTTTAAGCTTGGAAAGATTTGATTGTTTGCATTGAATAGGCTCCGAAATTACAAAACCGATTTGAAAAATTCTATAACTGTTGGAAAGCTATACTATTTCCGTGTGACGGCTATATTATATTTAAAAAAAAGCTAGGGATCCTTAAGAAAAATCTCGCAAACGAAGTCGCGGGGAGAATGCTATGTCTAATAATTTTGAAACCTATTTAGAGTGATTTAAAAGAATTGACATACTCGAAACATTGGTCAAAAGTGTACGCAAGTGAGCTACCTGTATACCAAATGATTTGTTCGACTGTACCTAGACTTAAAATGATCCAATAAACTTTAGAAAATTACCTGTGGTACCTATTTTTAAACTACAAGAGTTAATTAAGTAATTAACGCAAACTATTCTTTAATACAAAAGTTTAGTTTTCAACAACAGCCCTTACTTGGTAGGTAATAAGAATCAGACTTAACTTAATTCGAAGTAGGTAAGTAAGTTTTAATGATATTATCTTCCATAACAGATTTTAGAATGGAAATCTTGACGATAAGTTTTACCGATATTTAATGTAGAACTAAAATCGAGAGAGTTTAGACTTTATCTCGAAATGAACAAACCCAAATTTCTTCAATTTTTCGAAGTATTTGTTAAGATTTCTGACATCAATTTAATGCTAATTATTTTAAAACTATTTTAAACATAAGTTTCGGAACATAACATCACGCCTGTAATCTACGAAGGGTAAGGCAGAGGTGTACTCATTAGTACATCCACATTTCGCCAGTTATGTTTAAGTCCCATGTAATATGGTACGAGCCTATTGCCATCAACCGGACACAAGCACAATTAAACCGTGTCAAAAATTTGGAACTTTGACATTCAATGTCTCCGTAACCAAAAGATTCCTAGGTATGGTCCAGAACTGAAGAATGACCGCAGTGATGGGAAAAATATATATCTGCCAGTTTCGTTTAGTGTTTTTTTTACACCCGTTAAATTATACTTTACTTGTTTTAAAAAGAAAGGAAACAATGCAAAGAGAAAGAAAGAAATCGAATCGCCATATTGTAAACGAAACAATGTTATTTGGAGTCTGTTTCTGTAGTGCTGCACCAAATTGTAAATTAAGTTTCGGTTTTCGGCTCTATTTTGTCCGGCAAAAGCCGAAACGCAATTACAAGCGAGCTTTGATTCTAACTTAAGTTAAATTTCAATGAAGTATAGGTTAATTAAAAGAATTAGTAGATTTCACGTCAGCTTTGTATTTATTTAAACTTTATGCAACAACAAAAGTAGAAAGGCGAACTTAATGCCTTGGGCATTCGCTACTAATCAACCAAAGGTGGAGAAGACATAAAAAGAGGCGCCAATTATTGCAGTATAATTATTAATTTCTTTGTTCACCTGTTTGTGGTTTATGGTAATTTGTTATACTAAGAAAAATTCTAACTAGATCTCACGAATTAAAGACACTTTTACACGATATATAATTTCTTATTCTTTACGAGTTAATGGTCTAATTTAATCCATTTTTTCGATTTTTTATGTTAGAGTACTTAGCCCAAGTAGGTGACCACGTCTATCGCGGCATCAGTGGCATTTTTAATGTCCTCTAAAGTGCAGGATTAGAATACTTTAGGCACTTTGGGATGTTGTTAAAACTGCCATCATCTAGGAAATTAAGACTTATAAATGACAAATTGGTTTAAATAAACTAGCTGCATTTATTTGATTTATCTTAAATTGCATTATTATTACCTAAAATTATTATTATTATGATTTTTCAATTTAATGTTAATGTTAATTGTTGATTTATTTATATTATTATTCCTTGTATTTTATGTTTTTGATGTCTTATGGTCTGTCGACCTAATTTGTACACCAGCCGTGGTCAAACATGTTGAGCCAAAAATTAACCTTTAACACCTATAATAAGCATACCATGTATGTAAATATATTATCTACACATGTTTTTGCAAATTATGAATGATTATTAGAATTATGTATTGAATGTTCCTTAATTTATTGGTCTTAGTTTCGGCCCAAATTATAATCTCTTTAAAATGTGTTTCCTATAAACATTCTAAATATTTGCATTTAGAATATATTTTTTTATAAATTAGTGTTAAATATTCAAAATAATAACTTTCAATACAATACTTAGAAAAATGAATAATATTTCGACCTTTTAAGTTTATTCGCCAGAATTAACTCCATTTGTCTGTCAACAACCTACATTGTTGCAATGAATTTCGTCCCACCTAGAAGTTTCGGCCGAAACTATACCCTAATTTCGGGTGCAGCACTAGTTCGTATTTATCGTTTCGACCGGCCATCTGGCGTGAAATGCGATGCAATGTAAACATCGTTTCGCTCGGGGAAGTTCGTTGGACTAATGTTGCGATAAGCTTATCATGCAAATGTACTGCTATCTGCAGTAAGTACCTAACTAATTTCTTCTCTCCATCCATCTTTTATGTACCCCGTGTTTTCATTGTAAAACTAATGTACCATGAAATTTTTGACTGCTTTATTTTATTCTTACAAAGCCTATTATTATCTTACTGCTATTGCCTCGTTGGTCTGGTTGCAAAGTGCGACTGCTGAGCCTGAGGTCTTGGGTTCGATTCCAAGGTCGAGAAAAATTTAATTCGGATTTTCCATTAGGAATTTCTTAGTAGCAGCCTCGGAGTCTGGATTTGTGCCCGGTTTGGCAAAAGGCTCGCTCCCTTTTACTTGGGACTTAAACATAGCTGGCGAAATGTCAGCGTACTTATGGGTACAGTTTGTTATTTTACTATTATAAATGCAAGTTTGAACAGATGCATGTTTCTTATTCAATCAGGCGAGAACGTTTGAACGGATCTAGATGAGAGATAGATTATAATCTGCGATAGCAATTAACGTTAACGCGGACGAAGTCGAGGGCAGAAGCTTGTCATTATTTAAAACGGAATCATTAAACTCACAGCTTCTCTAACAGTCTTCATCCTGGTGCCTCCCTTCCACCAGGATATCGTGGGCTTGGGCCTCGCTCCAACGGTTTGGCAGACCAGCTCAGTGGTCTGTCCTGCCACCAGAGGTCGCTTGCCACCTTGAAGACGCACCCAGAGCGGCCGTACTGTGAACAAAAGTTTTATTAATATTGATATTTCTAAAGATAGCTAATAGTTTCTGAGAACCATTTTTGTTGAGATGTTATTGTTTTTTATGTCCTGTCCCTTTTCGTAAGATATGTAAAAAGACGCTTAACGTAGTAATATGTTTTTCAAATCACTGCGATAATTTTTTTGTCCTAGAACATACTTGGATTTTTTTTTATTTTTATTTTTTACGAAGACAAGTTTTTAATTGTATAACTAAAAAAAAATTCGAAATACTGCCACGACACCTATACTGTTGCATGTATCCGACAATACAATGTTAAGCGTGCGTTACATTGTGCATTACTATAAAGTGGATTTTTTCACACAAATAAAAAAAGTCGTTTTCCAGCAAAAATTTTTACTCTGAGTTACTTAGTTTGCTGGCCAGTATACGTAGGATTTTTCGTCTTAAAACTTGACAAGGCAATAACAAAAAAGTCCAAAAAAATAAATATTAATCAAAACTTTTTAAACAAGTCATTAGGTACCATCATTATCACTTCACTTCCCACCTCAGACTCAACACCCATTGATTAATAACCCCCAAATATGGTAAGATCCCTTTACGACAACAAAATTGAATTGTAATGGCGTTCTTCAATTATTCAATTAAAATTGATTTCATTCTTCCGCGCTCTGTCGAAATTGAATTTACTTATGCATATCAAATGTCAATCCATCAAGTTTGTATTAAATTAAGGTTTGAATAGGGTTTCGAAGGACCAGGTGGTGACCATATGGTCTAAATTGAGGCGCCTAGCAATTGTTTTAAATAGTTTTTGGTCTTTTGGGTACTAAATTCAATGCCCAAAACGTAGTATGTTTTTAGGACTGTATTTTTTTTTTACTTTTTTATGTTTCACTTGCGTTCAGTTACGTCTTTGGTTACTGCTACACCCCCGTAGGTCGTAGCGTGATGTTATATAGCCCCAATACCTCATGAATCTGGATTATCATAACACAAAAGTAGTTTTGTCTATCCGACTGGCCGTTCCAAAGATTAGCGCGTTTAAACGAACAAACCAACAAAAAGTCTCTCGAGCTTTATGAAATTAGTTTCATATTTTTGTTTTTGTGTTTCTCGTTTAAGTCGTTGCCAAATAAACGTTATTCCTTCTTTTTTCTTTGTTTAAAGGCTTGTTTTCGATAAAGAGGAAAGTAAATTGTATTTCTATAAACTTTTAAGATAATTATAGATACATAGATATTTAAATCCTTAGTTAATTTGTATACAAACTTGGTTGTAACAACAAGTAATTCCATATTTTAAATATTTATAGAATTCTGACTGCGACTGCTGAGCATGAGGTCTTGAGTTCGACTCCCGGGTCGAGCAGTGTTATTGGCGTATAAACATATCTGGTGAAATGTGGGAGTACTAATGGGTACACCACTGCCTAACCCTTCGGGATTGCAGGCGTGGTATTATGTGTAATTATGAAATCGTATTCGTAATCGTATAATAGCAAAAGTTTATGTAGATGGATGGATGTTTGTTACTCTGTCACTTGTTCTTTCGCTTAAACGGCTGAACAGAATTAGCTGTGGCACACATATAAATACTGATCTAGATTAATTTAAGATTTTTATCCCGTTTCGTGTGCCCGTGGGATAAATTAGGTTTTTGGCTCGAATGTAAAAGAAATAGAATTATTCTGCAATCCCAAACCTAGTAATCCTTCATTTAAACTGTTTTTTTTTGTGGCAAAGAAACGTAAACAAAAATAAAATTTACGTAAGCCTCAAATTAATAAAAATAATCTAAGCCCAACTTTTTGTTACCGACTGTTTTATAAATTCATTGTGGGCTATAACAATAGCCCACTTGTGGGGAAACAAAGAGCCAACTTAACTACAATTCAAAAGAATCCGATCCCTTTTTTTATTTAAGCCACTTAAGACAATTAAGGCGAGTTTTTTGTTTGTCTAACCCTTTTTAGGGTACCGCAAGGCTGTGTCGTAAAAACCTTTTTATAATGTGGGTACTGAAAAAAAGTTGTTATTTGAATTTGGAAAGGTAAATATTATAAAGAGGAAGGAAGCGCGGTATCGCAAAAGATGGAGCGAATAAATGGAGGTTTTTTTCCCATCAGTAGCAGAGAACAAGTAAATAAAAATATATAGGGTAAATATTTATAAATGATCAAGGTTTCTTCAAATGGCACGGCGATACGGTCGGCTAAGCGATTGACTGCTGCGGGTCGCGGGACAAATATTAGTATAGCCTATATAGTTTTTTCAGAAGTGGCTGTTTGGCACGAAAGTTTATATTAAAAAAAAAGTTAAAAAAAAAATTTGCCAAGCAAATGGATTGGTTTTACTCGTCAATGTTATTACACAAACTCACGCCTTTCTCCCATGAGCTTAGGCAGAAACCACAGAACGCTACCTGCTACGATCTTTACATATTCCTTTAGACTCGTCCACGTTTATAGATCTCGTCATACAAGCACGCCGGCTACGAGTACTGCGCACCTGACCTTTCTGAATAGAATAACAACACCGAAAATCAAATAAGGTATGGTAATTTTATTATTTTGCTAAAAGAGATTAAAACGAGCTTTTTTTACCATAAATTAATTAATTGTAGTAATAATGGGTAATAGGAATGCCTGTATTTAGTAATATGTAACTTTATAATCAAGTTTTAGATTTTTTTTATTGCTTGTTGCAAAGGTCAACGGCTATACGTGGTTACGTTAACTGCGGGCGAACACTAGCTACGCCAAGCCTGAAGTACGGCTAGATAAACAGTTCGTGTGTTTACCGTAGAAAAACATATGTTTGCGAGTTTTAAGTAGAGACACAACGGGTTTGTTTTCCCGCAGTCAACCGGTATTTCGCAAAGCCGTTTTTAATTCAAAATGTAGAATGTCAAAAATAAAATAAAAAATGGCGAAATAAAAAATAAAATGGAAATGTAAAAATGTAGATACACTTAAATTTTATTTAATGTTTTAAATAACGGCTATTTTGAACCTTAAATAAAATTTAAATGATAGATTCATTTAAATAAAAACGGGAATATTCGCTCTTCATTAATTTTAATTTCCATACAAATACCTGTAAAAGCAAGATTAAAAGTACCTATGATTGAAATTCCATACAAAAAGCGGATTCAGCATAAATACAATTTCGCAACGCCTGTGAAAGATTAAAGAATTTTGCATGAAGTAATAAAATCGAAAACATTTTAAAGCTACGGATCCCACGGCATAAAAAAATTAAATTAAATACAACTGTACCTCTCTGTAAGAGAGAATTAACTTTGTCATCCAAAAAATAAAGTTGAATTTCGTTTGTCCTTAATCCTGATTCGCCTTTACAGAAATTTTAAAATCAATATGAATATGGACTTTAATTTTTTAAGTTAAGGTTTAAAATCCGTTGCGAGTGCTTCAATTGAAGTAGATGCAAAAAATCAAAGTTATAGTGTGAGAATATTTTGTAGTAAGTGCGAAATTTTGTGCTCATTGTTTTTAAGTACCGTGATACGATATAATTGAATTATTGAAGGTGTTTTATGAAGTGAACAAATCGCTGTTTTTTTTTTGTATTTGCGAATATTAACTGGCGGATGTTGATTCTTATCGGGTGTTGAAGGTTTGCAAGAAGTCTTTTCTTAAAAAAGGAAGTCGATTTACTGACCCCTAAGGGGTAGGAGGAAAGAAATATGTGAATTAATAGCAGATCAACATAAACAGGCCCTTTCTCTTAACTAAAAACTTTTTTTTAGTCAATGGTGACGATTCTCTTGGTCACAAACTAAACTAAAATTAGACTATTTCCATCTTTTTCTGTCCAATAAAACAAGAAAGGGACTAATGTAAATAAGAGCTGTCAAATTTAGTCAATCTGACACATCCATACAATTATAGTTGACATCTTAAAACGTATGGATTAAAAATACGAAAAAGTTCAAGGAAAAACTAATTTGACATCGCTTACTTAGATCTTTAATGTCACGGAATGTCACCGTCCTTTCCTTTGGCTGTTTGTTAGTAAGAGATGTCAATTCTCTAAATTTAGTCTAGTTTGTGAACAAGGGAATCGGCACCATTGCCTATTCAGGGACAATGAAAGTTAAAAACTAATATTACCAGCCTATTATTGTGGCACTGCAGGGCGAAGGCCTCTTCTTGAGAGCTTTGCCCAGCCTGAGAATCGAACCCCAGACCTCGTCCAGCAGTCGCGCTTGAGACCAACGGGACATTTCTGAATTACTACTGAATCAATCTATACTAATATTATCGAACTCAAGAGTTGTTTGTGTTCTTGTTTGAATGCGCTTATCTCCGAAACTACTGGTCTGATTTAAAAAAAATCTTTCGCTGAAAGGAAGCTATGTTATCCCTGATTATTATCTTTATACATAAAAAATAGTTTTTGTATGTTTGTCCCTTTAAAACTCGGAAAGTAGTCGATAGTCTTGAATTATTTACACGTGATTGTATTTTCACAGATGAGTATTTATTAGACTGATGAGCTATGACCGGGCTTAGCTAGCCGACTAAATTTATTATGAAAAAAAAAAAATTCGGGACCCGAAAGATAATTCGCGCGAACGAAATTAGGTTGAAAGCTAATCAAGAATATAATAAAAGCAATCTATTTCAGTAAAAGCAAAATAAACAAAAAACACTGTCAAATAACCCAACAAAAATAACTATAAACAAAATTTTCTCAAACTTTATCAAAAGATAATAAATAATTAACATTTTGATCAGCCGAAAGTATGCATCAACAAGTAACTCTTTTAACCCTTTGATGAGCTGTTAGGTACTTAATTAAACATCAACTACGTCAGCTGTCCATCTGCTTTTTAACCCTTGTAATAACCCCATCTTACTAAGTTGTATATTTAATCGACTTCAAAATGACTGTCAAAGGTAGTACGATTAGCATCTCAAAGTTGATCTGTCAAAATAATTAAAGATGGCGTCTTCCGGGAGTCAAACGAGAGTTACAAGTTCGACAAAGTTGTACAATATTTCAACAGTTAATAACGACTTTCAATATTCTGCTTGTTTTTGATGATTTTCGGTACTTTTGGAGTAAGCGACTCCATAAATTATTAATTACATTTAGCGCTAAACTAATTGAGAACATCGTTCTATTTCTGTCAATCGTTTGAAGTTATCAGAGATAGAGATAGAAAGAGGATGGATGTTTGTTAGTCTTTCACACGAAATTTGACATCTAATAGAAATTAATCCATCTTAAAACATGGGATATTTTTTTACCGTTTTTGTGTCCTCGTGGTATAATTTAGAAATGATTTGATTTATTTCGAAGTCTATTCAGACGAAGTCGCAGGCAGAGGCTAGTTATTTAACACACTTTATTATCGGGGCAAATGGGCCTCAAAGTGTGATTCCGTGTGAAAATTATAAACTTTTTTCTTTCCTTTTTTTTAACGTTTCTTTTTTTTACACATTTGAAAAGAAAGTTATTGTTTTTTAGAGTGTGTTAATGAGGGTCAAGGCAAACACAGCAGAACGTTTCATTTATCAATTGAAATTAAACTAAAATGCTACCGAAATTGGGTTTCTAATTGCATATCTGCATGCAAGATAATTAATGTCACACGAAATTACATCTTGCACATAAGTTTGAACTCTATATGTGAGGAGTTAAAGTTAATTGTTTGTGTTGACTGCTGTGCAAGATTGGCTGTTCACTCGTAAAGGGTTATCATACACTCGATTGCTGATTTACTACGACTGGGCGACTACAAGGCTAAAAATATAATGACAAGCGAAGGGTTTGTGCCACCGCCGGTTGCGAGCAATAGGCCGGAAAATATTAGACTAGGAGATAAAAAAATGCCTGTGTTGGCTAAGATAGTAGGACTAGGTTAACAAGGGTCGCTCCACACTGTTTACTGGTACAACAAAAGATTTTAAAGAACATAATATCACGCCTGTAATTCGTGTAGGGTTAGACTGAGGTATACTCATCAGAATACCCACATTTCACCAGTTATATTTTAAGTCCCATGTAATAGAGGGCGAGCCTATTGCTATCAACCGGGCACAAATCCAGACACCGAGACTGCTACTGAGAAATTCCTGATAGAAAAACCTAATACATTTTGCCCTACCTAGGAATCGTACCCAAGACCTCACACTCAGTAGCCGATTTATGCGACCACTAATGGTAAATACTCGAAAATAGGAACATCAAATGTGAATAAAAACAAATTTTTTTAAGTACAGAGAGAGGCTTAAGTGTCCACAGAAAAAATGTGAAAGGTGTGTGAATATGGCGGCTTATGGTAAAATATTATAACATTAATTATACAAATAGCTATAATTATCAAGTACAGAGATTGTATAAGACCTGTGGGCCTAGCACAAACGGGCTGAAGTACGAATAATTACAGCATTGAGTTGATTTACGGCTTGAAAATCATGCAAAGCATTTTGATTTGAATTTATACGGCAAACACAGCAAGTATCACCAATTTATACGGAAATTCTTCTTCCTATTTGATAATAACATAACATAACATCACGCCTGTAATCCCCAAAGGGTTAGGCAGAGGTGTACCCATTAGTACACCCATATTTCGCCAGTTATGTTTTTAGTCCCATGTAATAGGGGGCGAGCCTATTGCCATTAACCGGGCACAAATCCAGACTCCGAGGCTGCTACTGAGAAATTCCTGATGGAACAACCCAATAACACTTTGCCCGACCTGGAAATCGAACCCAAGACCTCATGCACAGCAGTCGCGCTTGCGACCACTAGACCAACGAGGCAGTCAAGTATTTGTTAATAGCTTTGTTTGTTTATTTTTTTAATCTAAATTAAGCGAAACGGTCATTTCATTATTAGAATATCCTTTACCCAACTATGTCGGGGTCGGCTTCCAGTTTACCCAGATCCAGCTGAATATCAGAATACATGGAGCGATTGCCTTCTGACCTTCACAACCCAGTTACTTGGTAACACAATACTCCTTTTTAAAACTGGTTGTCAAACTTTTGGGATTTTAACCGCCGTTAACGACTGTCAAGTATCTAGGAATGTCATCTACAACTAACAGCATTACGTGCTCTCCGAGGCACGGTGGTGTCACACCACCAACTTCCAAACTACAGGCTACTACTGAGAATATTTTGAATTGAAAAACTCAACAACACTTTGCCCGACCTAGGAATCCAAGACCCAACGTTCAGCAGTCGTGCTTGCTACCACGTGATCAACAAGGAAGAACAAGTATTTAAAAGTAATTGACTGGCCTGTTGGTCTAGTAGTTAGTGACCCTGACTGCTAGGACGGAGGTCGTGGGTTCGATTCCCGCCCAGGATAAATCTTTGTGTGTTGAGCACGATGATTTGTTCTGTGTCTGGGTGTAATTTATCTATGATATGTATGTATTTAGAAATATATAAGTATAACGGTGGACGAGGGTCTCTCCAATGAAGGTACGCACGGATTCGGTAACAAGTGTATATTTTGGTAAACAGCACAATAATATAATTACTACACACGTTGAACAATAAGAATGGCGTCGGTCGCACGATAGCAGCGTGCGCAAACTTACTCGCTATCTACCTCGGTAGCGGGGGGCCGACTGACTACGCGAGCGAGCGCCGGCGTCGGCAGGAAGCGAGCGAGGTATCCTTGTTGCGCGGTACCCGCGCGACATAACTTTGAAACGACGTGACGCGGACGCAACAGAACGCTACACACTCCCCCTCTAGTTCGAACATAGCGCCCTCGCGTTCGGGCTAGCAATCAAACCTACGTGGCCGACCGCGTCTGCGCTTCTTCCTAACCGGAGTTTCAACATCACCGATGAACGGAGTCAGATCCGAGACGTGGTAACGTCCTCCTACGTGCTCACTTCTGGCACCTCCTTCCACTAGGTAAGTAGTAGGGCTCACTACTTCCTGGATGCGATACGGGCCATCCCTCCGGGGTATAAACTTCGCAGACTGTCTGGGGCTGATATCATTGATTCTCTGCGTTTTCAACAAAACGAGATCACCTACCTTGTACTTTGGAGGGGTGCGTCTGTAGAATAGCCTATCGGACATTAGGTATCCTCTCTCAGACCTCCCTCTCCCCCTGAAGGGATCGTCGGTAGTTTCTAGGTCCTTCACGATCTTCTTCAGGTCTGGGTCCTTGAGGTGGTTAGATCGCACATCCTCAGGTTTACTATGTGGAACATCGACTGACACTAAACATACCTCGCAACCAGTTGGGGTTTTCGCGCAACAAACTGGGCGGTTTAGTGCATCGGCAATCACGTTCACCTTTCCGGGAGTGTACTTGAGCTGCGTCTCTTGAGCATGTGGTAGTTTTGCCACTTCATCCTCTCTCAGCGCCAAACCGGTGGTATCAACCTGCATCAGCTGTGTATCGCTGGTGAATGTAAGACTAAAAGACTGCACAAAGGTAAACTTCTGCCCAGGGGAACTATTAAAATGCCAACATTTATGTTGGAGATTTACTGATATACCTGCTTTAGTGATAAAATCTGTCCTAGAAGGGTCCTATTATCCGCTTCTGGTATCACTAAGAAAGTGGTGGGGATAACGCGTCGCTGAATGGTGACGTTTGTGTTACATGACAGTAACTCACGTACTTGCTGCGTTCCATCGGCGAGGCTAAGGTTGCGTCGTGTTTTCGTGAAAGTGATCCCACTGTCTAGTAATATTTTATACAGTCCGGGACTAGCAAGACTTTCAGTAGCACCTGTATCTAGCACTGCAACACCTATTAAAGACGCAACTTCTATCTTAACCGTAGGATGTGACAGGTTAGACTCCTGGGTGACAACACTTTGAAAACTCACCTTGTCGGTGGAGGGTGTGCCTTTACACGTCGGACACTTCGAACGTATTACCCCTTCTCGACCACAGCCGTAACAAGACAGCGGTGCATTATTTTCTTGGTCACCTGATTTTATCTTAATCTTGCAATCATCTATCAAATGACCAAACCGTTTACAGAAAGCACAGCGCGGCCGTACACGTTTCGTATTCGAATTCGTATCGTTACAAACATTCGAACTAGAGTCGGACTCAGCGCGCGAAGGGTTACTTTGATTAACCGTCGCCGTCGGAGGGTTAATGTTTACATTTTGAGAATTCGCGGTACTCGCAATGATAAAACCGTTATTAGTCGAGATACTCGCGTTAAGAGACGGAACTAGTGATCTTGTAAGACTTACCTCGCCTAGCGTCTCCTCAACATACCTTGCTCGCTTGAGTAGACAGTCGACACTACTTACACTATCGCGTGACACTCTTTTACGGATTTTTCGGTGTAAAAGGCCGTAAACTATATCTACTTACATAACATCTGGTAGCTCATATGGTATACGCGACATTTCTGCTCGCACTCGCGATATAAAGGAATCGACACTATCGGTATCACTTTGTTCGCGCGCAAATATTTCTCGAAAGATCCGGTGGGCGGGGCGCGGGGCGCCGTACATGAATCGCAGGCGGCGTATCGCGGCGTCCCAGGTCTCCACGGTAGATTTCACGCCTTGCCACCACACTGCAGCGTCTCCGGTCAGCAACATGGGTAGACCTCGAAGGGCGTGTTCGTCGGATACATTTGCGCACTCTTTGTAGATGAGCACGCTCTCGACAAATGCTTCCAGGGCTTCGGTACTGCGGGCGGCTCCGTCGAAGCGGGCCGTGCACCGAGTAAAATTGCTGTTCATGCTATACACGGTCGGTCCAGTGTATGCAGCGGTGGGTTGAGTCGGTCCAGCAGGGTCGCCACTCGATGACGTCGGCGTCGATGTCGCGACGCTTCTCATGACGTTAGTCAGCAGTCGTGTGAGCTGGTCCTCCGACATGGAAATCATGTTACTACATGTCGGGACCGGTGTAGCCGTTGCCGTGATGTTCACGCTCGCGGGGTTAACGACCGCGTGGCGTCCCTCGTCGCTACTGGAACAATCTTCCTCCTCGTTTGCGTGCGCGCGGCGTGTTTTTGGCGGCATTTTCTCGACAAGAACACTCGGTAATTAACGCAAACGGTAAATAACGGCAATATGGTCCAGTAGAAGTACACTTCGCGTGGGTTTTGTTCGCACTCGCGTCGGTTATTTTCCGTTACGTAGGTAGGTACTGCCGTACGGAGCGCGTGCCACGAGTTGGGCGCAATTTATAACGGTGGACGAGGGTCTCTCCAATGAAGGTACGCACGGATTCGGTAACAAGTGTATATTTTGGTAAACAGCACAATAATATAATTACTACACACGTTGAACAATAAGAATGGCGTCGGTCGCACGATAGCAGCGTGCGCAAACTTACTCGCTATCTACCTCGGTAGCGGGGGGCCGACTGACTACGCGAGCGAGCGCCGGCGTCGGCAGGAAGCGAGCGAGGTATCCTTGTTGCGCGGTACCCGCGCGACATAACTTTGAAACGACGTGACGCGGACGCAACAGAACGCTACATAAGTATATTTATCAGTTGTCTGGTTACCATAGTACAGGCTCTGCCTAGTTTGGGATCAGATGGCGATGTGTTGGTTGTCCTAAGATATTATTCTTATTCTTATTAATTAAAAAAAAAAACGAATTTATGTTACGTTTACTTCGCACGTTCGTGTCAGGCCCACAGGAGTAAAAATTAAAAAGTCTTCTGTAAATACTTAATTACTTACTACTTCCACATTAACTAAGGAAACAGGATAATAAGTTACTGTTTATAATTGATTACGTGTCATTAATTAATTTCTTTATAAGGCGTGTTGCAATTTAATTGGCATGTTAAGAAAAGTAAAGATTAATTAAAGTTAATTACTAAATTAATTTAAGTTCTAATGGATAGTTGTAAATTGTTTACATAACATAACATCATGCCTGTAATCCCCGAAGGGTTAGGCAGAGGTGTACCCGTTAGTACACCGACATTTCGCCAGTTATGTTAAGTCCCATGTAATAGGGGGCGAGCCTATTGTCATCAACTGGGCACAAATCCAGACTCCGAGGCTGCTACTGAGAAATTCCTGATAGAAAAACCCAATAACAATTTGCCCGAACTGGGAGTTGAATCCAAGACCTCACGCTCAGCAGTCGCGCTTTGCGACCACTAGACCAACGAGGCAGGCAATTGTTTACTTACAGAGTCTTTCACTATTTTTTTTATTTTTAGTTATTTTAATTTTTTAATATTCTTGTTGCTTCTACATGTAGAAACAATGTTTGTCATGAGTACAATCACGTAAAAAAGTATTGGTCACTTATTACGAGTTACCCTATATTTCTCCAATTCAAAAAGAAAAAAAATTGACTTGATGGCACAGTGGTTGAGGAGCTTCTTATGCCTGAGGTTGTTTGTGGGTTCGAATCTGGGCAAATACCAATGTGACTTTTTTAATTATTTGGAGTACAGATAGGCAGTCGCTCCATGTAAAATACTGGTCTTCAACTACAACCGGTCAGGCTGGAAGCCGACCCCAATATAGTTTGGTAAAGGCTAGGCAGATGATGATGAAAAAGCAAAAAAGATTCGGTGGCCACTTGACACTAACGAAACCGCACCTTTACAAAAAAAAAGAGTACAACAAAAATAGCGCATCCACACGACTCCCATCCGCGGCGGTACACTCGCCAACAAAAGTATATCATGCTGTCAATTAGACTCCTTTAGATTATCATCTGCGAGTTATGTATGGCATGATTATATCGTTCGGCTTTTTTCGGGGATTTCCGTGTGATTTACGACAGGTCACGATTTTTGCGGCAATATGGCGTTTTAAAAGGCTCCCAGAAGGGATTGTGGTTGGATTTTTGGTCTGTGATTTGGTGTTGAAATATGTGAGTTTTGTGTGGAATGTTTGTTATGAGAGAGAATTGGTATTTAGGTTATGTAATTTGGAAGCCTGGCTTCACCATTTATTTAATTTAGTTTTGAAAGATTTAGTTATGACTGGCTCTGGTATGTTGCCGTGGCTACCGATTTCTTAATGTTTCAAAAGAAAGAAATAAATAAATAGCCTTTTTAAATTACTTTATTTATTCATTTTTTTAAATTATTATGACTGGCGGTTAATATAACAACGCTATAGAACGTTTTCAAGTTTTAAGGGCACTAGCGGATACACAGACATAGTATTCTACAATATAATTTTAAGCGATATTAAACCGTATCTCCATATACATAAACACCTATAAACAAAAACAATTTAAGAAGGAATCTCAACCAATGACTCAGCAGCCTCCTAAAACACTATCTCAACTTTCACTTACCAAACAAAACTTCTAACATCAATATTAATTTAAACTAAACTAATTCAACAAACCACTTTTGTGCTCACAAGTACAAATCAATACAATAACACGCACGTATATATCGACAGGATAATCCCATCTCGTTAGAAAGAGACGCAGCGTTTTCTGACAGGTGTGTGAGAGGGACCGCAATAGATACTGTACGTGCAAGTCATGGACAAATATGTATAATCTGTATCGGTAATGATACGTCAATCAGAGGGTGCAGGGTAACGTACCAGCTTGTTATGGGAACTGATTTTGTAAGATGCGAGAGAAAATGATAATGCATTGAACTAAGTAGGTCGTTTGAGGTGACTGTACCGATAGCGCGCTCCATGTAAAAATAGTGGTGTGATATTTTGGTCACAAAGTTTTTAAACTAGATAGATGATGAGGATGATCATCAATATTTACAAACTATATATACTTATATTTACTTTTTTTTATATGTATGAACTTTTGTCAATGTTAATGACTTTTAAATAACTTAAACTTATGTATTACTTGTGTTAATTTTTGTATATTTTGTTAACCATTGTTGTTTTTAACATTCTTAAACTGTCAAAATTTATTTTAATTACTAGGATCTTAATTACATAACTACATTGTGAACGCTGTGGTCTCCTATTAGTGAAGGAGTACACCTAACTCATACCTTGTCGTCCTTTATCTAAATTTATTTTTGTGTATACCTTTGTTGGAGATCCTAAATAAATAAATATTTATACAAATTAATATTATGAGTCTGTTTGTAATGTCGAATTAACAGCAATATAAATATGAATGCTTACGGTGCAAAAGCAAAAAAAAAAGAATTTTGACCAAAAATAACTAAACACAAAACTTATAATAAAATTAACTAATTATTCACTTCGTCGCGGGCAGAGCACTATCTTTATACATTTTTTAAAAATATTTTTCTTTAATTTCTTTTTTTTTAAATTTGTTTTAATACATAATGTGGAGAATAATGTGTAATGTGGAATAATGTGGAATGTGTGTGTGTGTGTGTGTGTGTGTGTGTGTGTGTGTGTAATGTGTAATGTCTGTGGTCCCTTCTTTTTTTATTAAATACATGCTCATAATTATAGCATCAAAAAAGTCCGCTTCCTTGTCAATGGGACAAGTGCCCAAAACAATGGTAGCATTGTCACGTTTTATGCCACACAACGTGGCAATGCTGCCAGCCAGGTCAATTATCGATTTTAGACGTTGTAAAAAAAAAAAACTTCTTTTAAGAGATAAATAAACATACTTTAGATTTATGTTAACTACTAGCTCCTGACCGCGACTTCGTCCGCGTAAATGACGGTTATCGCGGACGCAGACATACATAACTACACGCCTGTAGTTATCCCCGAAAGGTTAGGCAGAGGTGTACCCATTAGTACACCCACATTTCGCCAGTTATGTTTAAGTCCCATGTAATAGGGGGCGAGCCTATTGCCATCAACCGGGCACAAATCCGGACTCCGAAGCTGCTACTGAGAAATTCCTGATGGAAAAACCCAATAACACTTCTGCGTCGCGGACGCAGACGAAGTCGCGAAATAAGAATTAGCCTATGAGAGAGATGATGATGATGTGATGTTGTTTTTAGAGTTCAAACTAACTCCGTACCTACCTTTCATCAAAATCGGTTTAGTGGTTTAGTCGTGAAAACGACTGACTGAACAGACAGACTGAGTTACTTTCGCATTTATAATATTAGTATAGATTAGTGTGTAATTGGTGCCGATTCCCTTGGTCACAAACTAAACTAAAATTAGACTATTTCCATCTTTTTCTGTCCAATAAAATAAGAAAGAGACTAATGTAAATAAGAGCTGTCAAATTTAGTCCATCTGACACATCCATAGTTGACATCTTAAAACGTGTGGATTAAAAATACGGAGAAGTTCAAGGCAAAACTAATTTGACATCTCTAACTTAGTTCTTTAATGTCAAGGAATGTCACCGTCCTTTCCTTTCGCTGTATGTTAGTAAGAGATATCAATTCTCTAAATTTAGTCTAGTTTGTGAACAAGGGAATCGGCACCATTATCTACATATTGATATAACTTAAACCTAACTTAAAAACTTGGCATTTAAACTGTACTCTAATAATAAGAACTTGTTCCTAAGAAAGTTAAAGTTAAGTTTAATTAATGTCTAATAAGCGCCCGTCTACTTAACCTAAGTTGAACTTAAGTTACCGTACGTTGAATCAACGTTTCTTAAGACTTTGTCTTGAGATTAAACTTAGGATAGTGATGTGCTTGGCGCTGATGTTACAGCTTAAAGTTTTAGATAGTTTAAGTTAACGTAACTTAAGTTGAGTTCAAGTAAGCTTATTGTTTGTTTAATAGCACGTGTAACTTAAGTATTTTATAATTGGATATGATTCATTGGTGATAATAAGCACTATTTTGAGCAGAGTGGTGTAGCTATTTCCAACCTTATTTAATCTCTAAATACTAAGACATTATAAAGAAGCAAAGTCGGTTTGTATTTTTTGTTGGTTTGTAAGATGTAATCTCTGGAAGTACTAGTCTGATTGCAAAAAAACTTTCACTGATATAAAGCTACAACTTTGCCAAGTGTAATAAGGTTATGTTTTATGATATACTTGCCACTTAAAACATAGTAATAAACTTCATAGTGGTCACAGTAGGTACCTAATGCAAATCTGTTAATTGAAGAAGAAGAATATATTTTTATTATCTTACCACAAATTGCAGTTTAACATACATAACATCACGCCTGTAATCCCCGAAGGGTTAGGCAGAGGTGTACCCATCAGTACACCCACATTTCGCCAGTTATGTTTTTAGTCCCATGTAATAGGGGGCGAGCCTATTGCCATCAAACGGGCACAAATCCAGACTCCGAGGCTGCTACTGAGAAATTCCTGATGGAAAAACTCAATAACACTTTGCCTGACCTGGGAATCGAACCCAAGACCTCATGCACAGCAGTCACGCTTGCGACCACTAGACCAACGAGGCAGTCCAATTGCAGTTTAAAGTTAAATTATTAATCTTCAGATACCTACAAGTTTAAATAACATCTGTAAATACCTATATGTGATAAGGTAACAGATCAGATCAGCTATCTGCCAGTGAAAGTCGTGTTAAAATTGGTTTAGCCATTTGGGAGATTAGCCGGAACAAACAGAAAAAAAAAAACAAAAAAAAAAATTGCATTTTTTTAAACGCAGTTATTTTGACATTGGAAGCAATTCTAATTTTATTTATTTGTTTAGATAGATAAGCCTTGTATATTTTTTATCATAGGTGGAATTAAGTTGAATAAATATTCCTTTTTAACTTAACATAGAAAAACACTATAAAAAATACTTACGATTGACATCAATGGATATGTTTTCAGACAGAGGGGCTATCTGCGGGTCTGTTACTGCCTGTGAACAAATTATTACTATTTAATACTTATAAATCGAGCTTAGTTTTGTCAAAACCAGC
This sequence comes from Hoplodrina ambigua, assembly GCA_949774945.1. NCBI lineage: Eukaryota > Metazoa > Arthropoda > Insecta > Lepidoptera > Noctuidae > Hoplodrina > Hoplodrina ambigua. Next base: position 4,312,354 of record OX458990.1, read on the forward strand.
CAATCCACATCTGTCAATAATACATTTTTTCGTTGTCGTGTGACTAAATTTTTCAAAATAATAACAATAGTTGCCTGAAATTGAGTATTCTATTTCCAGCAACTTAGGCCCATAAAATTATAATACATAAATAAGCACAACAACTATAAACTTATTCATATTCATCATCTGCCTAGCCTTTTCCCAACTATGTTGGGGTCGGCTTCCAGTCTAACCGGATGCAGCTGAATACCAGTATTTTACATGGAGCGACTGCCTATCTGACCTCCACAACCCAGTAACTGGGTAATATGATACCCCTAGGTAAGACTGGTTGTCAGACTTTCGGGCTTCTGACGACCTGTAACGACTGTCAAAGATCCACGTATGACAGCCGGGACCAACGGCTTAACGTGTTTTCCGAGGCACGGAGGAGTCTCGGTGTGTAAAGATGGTCACCCATCCACGGACCAACCCCGGCAAGCGTAGCTTAACCTGACGGATCGTCCCGTGCGGCTGTTATTACTTAGCCACGAGCTCCTCAAAAATTATTCATATTAAAAACAAAAGTAAAAAACTACTGCACACGAAGTGATGGCGTTGCTACGCTGCAAAGTGTCGCGTAGCTGTCACCGAAAACGCTTATAAAGCACCACACTCATCCACACATCTTTCGGCCAAAACTCTTCCTTGAGCAAGGAAGTCGGGATGCGCACCACAAACGACTTGAAATTAGTGTCATGGCGCGTCTCCAACTACATGTGAGTATATATTTTTTTTTTTTTTTTACCGATGGGAAATCATCGAATGACTTCCCCCGCCCTGGGCGGGGCGGGAGGGGTGTCAGACTTTTACTGACTAAAACCCATCCATGTTCCTTCTTGTGCCCTTTGCGTTCCGGGGGCGCGGTATCTCTTTCGAACAACCCGCAGCCCATGTGAGTATATTTATGTGATAAAACATTCTTGCAGCAACTCACCTGGCAAGTGATGTCAGTGCCGAAGTCAGACCTCTGCAGCCGGAATGAGGCTGTGGCTCTTCCTTCAGAGTTGGCGACAAGTGCGTGGGACTTCCACCAGGAGACACGGGCGATTGGGCGACCTGGACAGACAAGCATATTAGGTTATATCCCCCTGTTTATAATTTTATTTAGCTTAATATAATTTATATGCCTTAACAGGCGGGATATTTGTTGAAACATTATTTTTTTTAGATGAATTAGTAAAAAAATACGTTTTATACAAATGAACGCATCTTCGTCTATAAAATTTCATCGAGTTTAAATTACTTATTGACCAAAAATAAATACCAATATCGAACTTATTTGCAACACGATAAGGAATACGCGTTTAGCAGCGCGGCGCATCTCGCAAACGTATATAAGCAAATAATTTTCCTTAACCCGACAAAAGCACCGCCATTTCTTTCCTTCCCTTCTAAGCTAACAAAAACCTATTCAACCCCAAAAGTTTTCAAAAAAACCGCCATTTTATACTGCCCTAACCCACATAATTACTGGTCGGGTACAAAAGGCTCGACATATAATTGTATACTTTACATTGTGAGCGCGGAATGGCTTGAGTGAATAAAAAAATCGTGTAAAACAATGGCGGCTGTGTACCCCAGTGTACCCATGTCACCTAAGGGTGCGAGGTGTGGCACAAGGTGGAGGAGACAGCGGTTTTTTAGTTTAGCTTTACGAGATTCTGCAGCCGCGTTGAGCGATTTTTGGTAGGGGAAATTTTATGGGCCCGCGTCACCGGCATGATTGGTGACGGTTATTTCTTACTTCTGTCAGTATTCCCTATGACTGCCTATTTCTAGGGTTGCGTGCCCAAAGGGTATTAACGGAACCCCATTATTAAGCCACCGCTGTCCGTCCGCCCGTCTTTCAGCGGGCTGTATCTTATAAACCGTAATAGCTAGTGAGTTGAAATTTTCACAAAATATATAATTCTATCACCGCTATATCTACCAATAATAAAAATAAATCAAAGTTAAAAATGTCCTGGTTTTTTTTTGCATTTTTGGGTCGATACTGCATTTATCTTTTACGACGGTACGGAATCCTTCGTGCGCGAATACGACTCGTACTTGACCGGGTTTCTTTTCTGAGTTGTTTCCATTGTAAAAATGATTCATGTTCATGTGTGTTTTCACCCCCTCCAAGATGAGAAGTGAATTAACCTGCAACTTGCTACCTCTTATAACTTTGACCACAAATAAATCGTGTGCGTGAATCGGACATTTTTCGTGAAAACAGAACACCCCTTGTTGTCGGCTGATACAGGGTGCTGTAGTCTTACGTCGATCCCACACCTTCGTAAAAACTATGGGCAAGTGTTTTAGGTTAAAAATATTGCCCAAATTATGGTCGTGTAGTCGTTTTACGGTCATCGCAGTGGATACTAAAATAATAATAAACTAAAATTAACTAACTACTTAACTAAAATAAAAGATAGAGTTGACAATTGGATTATTCTGTGCGAGATAGTAAATAATACGTTATGACGTCAAAAAGTGTCAAGTTTTAAATGTCCGCCATTTTGAGACAGTGCAGTTATGGTCGACAGATTACAATAAGGTTAATAATCGTATAAAACAGCGCCATTTTGTGTCAAATAAAAAATCAGTGACATAAAGCATCTGTCAAAAAAAACTACAACAAAAATGTGATCATTCTAATTTCAAAAAGTGACTTGACGGCTTTACCGTTAACATTGACCAATCACAGAGCACTATATTCATATATGTATTTATCTAGCTGAAAAACTCGTGTCTAGTTGTGCCAATGACACTAATATGAATTACTTATGAAGTTAACAGTATTTTGATGAACCAAGTTTCCGTTTTTTTAACGTGAAAAGGTCATAAACTTTCTTCCCAAACACAGGGTGTCCACATATAAAAGCCATCGGTAAACACACAACAATATTGTCAACAAGTGGAGCTGAAAAAGCAAAGACTTACAAGACAACCTTTTTTATCAGATTCCTGTTTCCGTCCGTAAACAAGTGACAGCTAAAGTTGTTAGCAAATGTCTGGGGGGAGGGGGGGAGACTTACATAAACATGTACTTGATCACATGCGTGATTTGGAAGGCGAGAAATTGAAAAAGGAAAAGTAAAATGGCTTCTTATATTATTCTTAGGGAAAATATATTTGGTGAATGAAGAGTTTCTTGTTTGTAAACGCGATCAATCTCTGGTAGTATCGGTCGGATTGGAAAAAAAACTTTTATATGATAGGCAGATTCATAAGGAAAAGCAGTGGATTTTTTTATTGAACTATAAGAGTGAAGGAAGAGGGAGTCCACCTGTGTATGTGCTATGTTTCCTGCGTCCTTCGCTAGTCTCCACTGAAATTCGTTAGGAGAATAATTATACATGCATATTTTTTTTTTACATGTGTGTGTGTGTGTATTATGTTTGTATGTGTATGTAAGTACATATATACACGCTTCCTGATCCGGAAACCTGATTCGGAAACCGTACGTTTGCACCCAGCTTTTCAGGTACATATATTGCACCTAAATGTCATGATGGCCCAGTAGTTCCAATCCGGGCAAGTACCAATGTGACATTTTCAATTCATAATTAGGATGTACTTTCTAAGTTTATCTTAGACATCACTGACATCGTTCCATGCCTCGGAAAGCTTTTGAGGCCGTTGGTCCAAGCTGTCATATATGGATCTTTGACAGTCATTACGGGTCGCCAGAAGCCCGATAGTCTGACAACCAGTCTTACCAAGAGGTATCGTATTACCTAGTTACTGGGTTGTGGAGGTCAGATAGGTAGTCGCTCCATGTAAAATACTGGTATTCAGCTGCATTCGGTTCGGACTGGAAGCTGGCCTCAACATAGTTGAGAAAAAGCTAGGTAGATCATGAATATTCCAAATATATCTAGACCTTGTCGCCAATAAAGACAAGACGCAGGTCGGGCAAAGTGTTATTGGGTTTTTCCAGGTGCCTTGGAGTCTGGAATTGTGCCCGGTTGATGGCAATATGCGCGCCCCCTATTACATAGGACTTAAACATGACTGGCGAAATGTGGGTGTACTACTGGGTACACCTTTGCTAAACCCTTCGGAGATGACAGGCGTGATGTTATGATATGTTAAAAGGAGAATTAAAACCTTCACTAAGAAAATGCGTACAAAGCAAAATATATCCTAAACTACATAAAAATAACAACCATATTACTGTCAAGATACATAGGTAATGTTCCCCATAACAGCGCACCCCGTAAGTCACCCCTCCAGGGTTGTCTAACACACGTTGCATGCTCCCATTGCGTTAGAATAAACTGTTGTTGAAAACACACCCCTGACACGTTAAGCGTGTAATACGTAATTTAGAGGGGAGTGAAATTGAGGTAAAAAATGTTAAGGTCGTGTAAGGGGGGAAAGTGGGGATGTAGGAAATGGTGTGGAAGTGATCTTACTTGAGTGATTAAGTATTTTTTTATGTTATACTAGCTTATAATCGCGACTCCGTTCAAGTGAATGTCGATTATCATGTATTTTTTAGCGCGGTTTTTTTTTTAATAATTGTAAAGTCTATGTTACTCGTGAAAACTGCTAAGTCACGTCAAAATCGGTTTTCCCGTTACGGAGATTAGCCGGAACAAAACAACAAACAGAAATTAAAAAAATATCACTTATCATATCGCTGATTACAAAAGCACGGCAAAGGCCTGGCCATCAAACCAGACATCGCCTCCAAAATTTAAAAATTAGCTGCCCGCAAACCGTCACCTTTTTCATCTTGCCATTACAAAAAATATCTCAACGCACACAATATAAAGCCCTAACTTAAATGGCAAATTAAGGCCGTGTCGGTGCCGTGCAGTAAAAAAGAAGGATTGAACCCTATAGTTTCTTACCTCCCACAGCGATGCAAGTCAGGTTAACTTCGGTTCCTTCATCATAAGGACCCAGGATGCTGTTCCGGATCTCGTTACCCTCATGGTTCAGGACTATCAGCCGTTCAGGTGGTACTGGAAATAATAATAAACAAAAGAATAATAAATACACTGTAATCCACAGGTTCTCATTTATTTTGTCTACTACCCAGTTTGAGAATAAATTATTTTCTATCGCCGTTTTTTTTTCATAACTGGCAAAATGTGGGTGTAATAATGGGTACACCTCTGCCTAACCCTTCGGGGATTACAGGCGTGATGTTATGTTATGCATTTTTCACCTACTTAAAAACCACCTAGTAAATTAAAATTACAAATCGCTCCCTAACTTGCCTCTACACAACGCCCCGATTTTTTTTTCTGGGTCTCTTACCGCCCCCCTTTATGCCTGTAGCGCCCACAAGGGGGCGTTTCGCCCACTTTGAGAAAGGCTGCTGTAATCTAATAAATCAGGGTCTTAACCAGCAGTCCGTAGTCCACTGCTGGACCTTATAAGCATCATATACTATAGGCACTAAATAATTATCGTAATAGGACCATGATATAACATCACGCTAGTTCCCCGAAGGGTTAGGCAGAATATGAGGTCTTGATTTCGATTTCCCAGTTCGAGGTCGGGCAAAGTCTTATTGGGTTTTTTCATTAGGAATTTCCCAGTAACACCCACAGAGTTTAGATTTGTACCCGATAAATGGCAATAGGCTTGCCCCTATTTCATGGGACTTAAATATAACTGGCGAAATGTGGGTGTACTAATGGGTACACTGCCTAACCCTTCGGGGATAACAGGCGTGATGTTATGTATTTATTATTTTCTCGTAATAAGTTATCAGTACTACAACTTCAAAGACGTGTGTGGTCACGTCTGTTAATTTTCCCCAGTTATCTTAATTCCGCCCCATGTACAGTCGAACAAACTATTTAGTATACAGGTACCTTGCAATTACTTAAAAAAAAAATTTCGAGTGTGTTAATTCTTTTAAATAATTCTAAATAGGTTTCAAAATTATTAGACACCATAATTGTAATTTTTCAATTTTGCACTTAATTTTAATTTTGGAATGATTTTATTTTTAATTTGATTTTATTTTGAATTTAAATTTTAATTGTAATTTTGTTTTATTTTAATGTTGTGTATTGTTCTATGTTTGGATTATTTTATTTGCTTTAAATTAATTATTAATAATAATAAGCTTAAAAAGCGAACACAAATTCACAATAAATAGAAAGGTATTCTTGTCTGTTAACCAAATAGTTTGTCCGTCCGTACATAAAACAGAAACCAACAGTCACCTTCTTAAAAGACCCTAATAAACATGATGTCTCATTGTCCCACTGAATCTAAGCTAATCTTAACAAATGACATGCTTAGGTTCTACTTAAGGTCACTTAGATAACTTGAGTACTTACTTAGGACAGTGAGATTAAGTTTAGTGTTCTTTGTTGGTGATTTTATGAAATCAACTCGACATCTGTACTGCCCACTGTCTTCCGGTCTGAAACAAAAAGGCTTTATTAGTTACTAGTTAAGTCGTGATGGCCCAGTGGTTAAGGCGCCCGCCTCTCATGCATGAGGTTGTGAGTTCAAATCCGGACAAGTACCAACGTGACATTTTCCATTCATATGTACTCTTTAAAGTTTATCTTGGACATTACTGGCATCGGTGAAGAAAAGCATAGTGAGGAGACCTGGACTACTGTTCTACTCAAACCATGTCAGAGGCCCTTGAGGCGGTTTATAAACTCTGTCACTAGGGTGAGTGGGGTCGTAAGACCTTACTGCCCACACGATAAAGAAAGAATATTAGCAAAGGAAATAAAAAATGAATATTGTTTTATGATCTTTACATACGTATAAAATTATTATAATCGTTCGAATTTCATCTGTCATGTAGTCATGACCGTGGCGTGCTTGGCAGATTTTGGTTTGTCATCTATACATGACTGTAGAGGTCAAAGGTTAATGTAGGTATGTACCCCAACCTCAATATCGGCCTCAGCTGCGCCAGATGTGTTTTATTATCGTCATACGTAAAGGCTGTTCTGATGGACAGCAAAGGCCTGTGTTGAATGTTTGATTTTGCTACGGAATAGTGACATTACTGTGATCAGAAATCCATGAATACAGGCTGACATTTGAATCGTTTTACTACCTCGTTTGACTGCCTTGTTGGTCTAGTAGTCATAAGCGCGACATGCATGGGGTCTTGGGTTCGATTCCCACGTCGGGCAAAGTGTTTGTGGGTTTTTCTATCAGGAATTTCTCAGTAGCAGCCTCGGAGTCTGGATTTGTGCCAGGTTGATGGCAATAGGCACGCCCCCTATCACATGGGACTAAAAACATAACTGGCGAAATGTGGATGTACTGATGGGTACACCTCTGCCTAACCCTTCGGGGATTACAGGCGTGATGTTATGTTATGTTACTACTATTATAAATGCGAAAGTTTGGACCGATGTTTGTAAGTCAATCACGCCAGAACGGTTGAACGAATTGGCACAGAGAAAGACTGTAGTAATTAAAAAAGAAATCTGCTCTTCTGTTAATTATTTAAATAAGAATTAAAATAATATATACATTATTTACAAGCTTAGTAAAAAACAACCAGAATAAAAAAAAGAGAAACTAAAACTAAATGGCAACAAAAAATTCATCCGCATCGCTGTCCATTGGAAATGTGCCCAAAAGACTGGCCGCATTGCCACGTTGGATGGCAATGCTTAACCTCTGACCAAGGTAATAACCAGCCCTTGGGTCACAGGAAGTGTCAACCAACCATTTTTTTTTTAATATCACAGAATATTGTATTGTTTTGTTTGATTCATTGTATACCTGTACTATTTGTGTCTCTTTTCTTCTTCTTTTTAGTTTAATGTTATTTTGCTCTCTGTGTGTTCACTGCATAACAATTTACACTTACTCTAAATCCTTATATCTTACTTTTTTATGTATATTGTAGGTAAGCCAATAAATAAATAAATAGTCTGGAATAGCACTAGACACACACCCGTATATAATAAAAAGAAACGGAGAGAATAAAAGAAAAGGGGGCCTAGTGATATAACGCTTTTTCATTACGTGACGATTTCAGTCAGTTAACACCTACCTCAAGTCGCTTTAAGGAAATTTGTTCCAATCAATAATTAAACCATTAACAGTTACTGGGACACAGTAACGACATTAAACAACAAGGTATAAAATACAAGAACTAAAACAATACACAATTCTTTTTACAAATATAGTGACGGGTAATCGATAAACTATGAAACTCGACACCGATTGTATCGATTACTCCGCTGTCATCGTATCGGAACAGATGACTCATATCGATACAATAAATTTTCTAAACCATTTTGAAGCAATAAATTGACGAAACTAATGGGAACGTATCGCGGGTAATTTATGAGATCGGGGAAATATTGCTTGGAGCTATTTTTATATGGATACACAGATATAATGATGGTGGGAATAATATCTAAATTGCTTGGTCATGTACCTATATTTTTATTACGATTGTAGTAGCTGTGAAAAATTCAAGTGCCATGTCAAACTTTTATTGGCTATTATGTTATATTCTCTCTATCAAATTTAAATTGAGATTAGCACAGTACGCAAGAGATATTAAAGTAGGTACATAACTTACGAGGGATTGCAAACACTGCAATCCCTCGTCCCTCTCTCCCATAGTGCAATGGATCGGAAATCCGACAATCAGCCGTAGAGAGATACGATGCAGGACTAACGGCTTCACGTGCTTACCGAGGCACGGGGGTGTCACACCTCCAACATACAAACAAAAGAAAAAAAACTTAATACACCACACCACTTAACCAGAGCTGGGATTTCCAACAAACTCAGCTGTCGCGCTTGTAAACAGGTGACTAACAGGGTAATTATCGCTTTTATACATACGAAGTCTGAGTCATAACATGCTTAATTACTTGTTTATATATTTATTGCACACAAAGCATTTAAAAAACCAAAGGGTCAAATTGACCCAAAGTATGTTCTTATTTTTTTTTTGTCGGTTGGCTTCTTTTTACGTTACTAAGCACAATTAGTTATTTATCTATCTTAAAACCATGATTTATGTAAAAGTAGCAACAGAAAATAGCATATTCTAAAGGTAAGCTTAACAGAATAATGGATACTGCAGTGCCCTACTCCTGCTAATACATTTTCCCGTAGCCAGCTAGCCGAGTGGCCGATATATCTCACCTGCTTACCCTCCGAGGAAAACCTTTATGTAATCAACGTTATTAGGAGATGCATTTGTCTTTACCTGGTTACAAATTGGCTTTTCTCGTATCAACAAGACTGCCTCGTTGGTCTAGTGGTCGCAAAGAACGGGTGCTGACCATGAGGTCTTGGTTTTGATTCCGAGGCCGGGCAATGTGTTATTGGGTTTTTTCCATCAGGAATTTCACAGTAGCAGCTTCAGAGTCTGGTAATAGGCTCGTCTGGATTTGTGCCAGGTTAATGGCAATAGGCTCGCCCGTTATTACATGGGTCTTAAACATAACTGGCGAAATGTGGATGTACTAATCGGTACAACTCTGTCTAACCTTTCGGGGTCTACAGGCTTGATGTTTATGTGCCTCCTCTTATCCCACATCATCATATCAGCCGTAGTACTGGGTAAAGCCCCCCCCCCCAGATATCACAACAAAATCTTTAAGCAATTAAAATCCTATTCTATATTTTCCTTTACACCTTTACTTGAACAAATTACTACCCTATACGTAATTAAATTCCCAAACAATCAGATATTTCTTGGAATCAATCATGGTAGGATTTTGCACGTTTTCAAATAATTAAGGTTTAAGGAGTCTGCCCATTACACCATCATACCCGGAACGTGTCAGGAAATTAATATCATTTGTATTGACAAGTATGAGGTTGAAATGTGAGGGTGTACTTATAGGATACCTTGCCTAACCCTTGGGATTACAGGCGTGATGTTATGTTTATGTCATGCTATGCCAACAAGACCGTTCTGTCATTGACCTACACCGTCGCGTGCTATGCATGGAACGCCAACATGATTGGAGGACGAGTGATAGGCGGTTAACAAGAGAAATTTACACATACGTGTTTCCACGCCCTTGCAAGACCACTGACCTTATTGGTCAGGTTCTTCAGAAAGGTCAGGTGTGCAGAACTCTTAACCGGCGTGCTTGTATGACGAGATGTATGAATATGGACGAGACGAAAGGATCGTAGCTGGTGGCGTTTTATGGTTTTTACCTACCACCATGGAAATATCAACGAAAATATTGACCTTTACGATCTTATTTCTAAAGTATGTATAACTCAGTTTTTGGGGTTTTTGTGGATTGGATCCTCTTTGCGTAATTGCTGCCAATTGACGATTGATACGTTCTAGTGGACATACTAGTCCATGTCATGTTTCGCTCCGTACGTACCTAATACGTTCATGGAACGGTTTTGGTACGTTACAGTGTAATGAGCAGGCACCTTTAATCGCAAACGAGCAATCATGTTGATTAAACAAAATTACTTTCTACGGTATCCATACTAATCGAACAGGAATTTGATATTTTGTGTTGATGTTTGAAACGGATGGATTGATATCAGGTTAAATGTGGAGGCTTCATTAATATATTATTATTTAAGGTTTTACATGTTCGAGTATATTTTATGATTGGTAGAAATTTATTTATTTATTTATTATTTATTTATTTATTTACAACGACCTTACATCTACCATTACAGTTTCCCAATTCGGTAGTGTAGTTATTAGTGACAATTACATACAATTACAACAGACAGAAACTAACATTACATTAAACATTAAATTAACATAATATAATATAACATCACGCCTGTAATCCCCAAAGGGTTAGGCAGGCCAGTTATGTTTTAAGTCCCATGTAATTAACAGAGTTTCGTAAAACTGTAGCGGTATCTGGGTCACCATCGAGTGCATCTAATGTCAACATGCGTCGCGGAGCGTGCCTCAATTTATCGGGGGCAAGTTTCGCGTCAGCAGTTATGTCTTCGTCGTCGCCGAACAATGCTGAGCGTGCAGAGCGTGCGTCATGCGCGCCCCGCAACCCTGCACTCGCCCCTGCGGCTGCTCCTCGTGTCGCCGCTCGAGTTACCGGACCCGCTGACACAATTTCTGTGTCTAAAGCGCCTGTGAGAGTTAACGACTTCGCCAACGCTCCCGCGAAGAAGCCCGTGCCTGAAAAGGCATCGAACCGGGCTGATGATGATGGTTTTGTGACGGTGCAGAGGAAGAAGCGCCGACAAAGAACCAACAAGAACCGCTGCGGCACAGCTCCTATCAAGCCCGACTTCCCTGTTCGAGCCGCCCAGCCGAACACTCCCGTGTATATTTCCCGCCTACACTATACCACTAAGGCCGAGGACATTGTGGAGTACGTATGCCAAAGGACCAAATACAGGCCGAGAGTGCAGTTGCTTGAATCGCGCCGCAATGTCAACTTCAAGGCGTTCGTGGTGCGAGTACCTACTTGCTACCTGCACCTCGTCATGGCAGAGGACTTTTGGCCGCAAGGTGTTATGTTCCGTCGTTTCCGCGGACAAGTGCCACACGATCGCACAAAGACATTGCTTGAGTGAAGTGTGTTTTACTAACATAGTTTTAAGTTTATACACTAACACACTTTGTACTATTATGATATATATGTTAGTCTGTAAGGTATTTATCTATGGGCCAAAGTAGCCTGAAAATAAAGGATTTATTATTATTATTATTATTAATAGGAGGCGAGCCTATTGCCATTAATTAACCGGGCACAAATCCAGACTCCGAGGCCGCTACTGAGAAATTCCTCATCAATCCAATAACATTTTGCCCGACCTAGGACCTCAAGCTCAGCAGTCGCGCTTTGCGACCACTAGACCAACGAGCTAAATATAACTTACACAGCATAACATTTAGGGGAGGCCTTTACATACTTTAGATACAATTAGTTAATTAGGGGAGGATTGTACCATACTGTAACTATTGTATAAGATCACCTGTAAATTTACCTAAAATTACTAAAATAAAAATGTCGTATGATTGTTACGGTAATATGTTTAAGAAATAAAAACTTTATTTTTTGTTTAAATAGTACAAAAAGTTTTTTACCCGTATTAAGTTACGTCTTTGCTTAGTGCTCTGCACCTGTGTGTTGTAGACTCGTAGCGTGATGTTATATAGCCTATACTATTCCTCATAAATCTGGCTATCACATATAAAAAGAATTTCTCAAATCCGAATGGTAGTTTCAGAGATTAGCGCGTTTAAACAAACAAAAACAAAAAATCTCTTCTGTATTATATTAATAATATATATTATAAGGACGTGTATGAAAGCCTAAGCTATTTTACTTAAAAGTGGAAATATTATACTAAAACATAACACTTTCTAGGCTAACAAGTCATTAGTCGGCGGCCATACTGCGCTGTTGTGTTCTAGCCTTAATTAATACCATGTTTTAGGCTATAAAACCCGGTACATACGAGCCGAGTTATGTCCAACTGGGTTTTAGTTTATCTTTGTACTTTATAGTTTGTGTAATGTTGGTTTTGTAATGGAGGGATCATCGTTTTAGTTTAAATGGGATTTTAAATATTTAAAACATTCTGAGATAGGCTGTCTTTTTGCAAGTTCCTACATCAAATTTTTATTTTAGGTTTTTGAAATAAACGCCTATTCTGAAGGCAAAGTGTATTATTTAGAACCACTGAAATAATAGGAAATTAAATTGACTTAAAAATAACAGTACCTAATATGTTTTAAAAGTACAACATTAAAAAGTACAACACAGAAAATAAGTTACGAATATAGAAAATACAGCAGCCCATAAAAAATCCCTGCGAAACTTGGGTGGCAGGGGCTCACACTAAAGCAGGAGTATGGTTTTAGCTGGCACTTTCCGACTGTTTCAGCGATAAGGCAGTTTGGGCGTCCACGAGGATGTCAACCTGACTTAAAAAATAGTGCTGAAGATTCTGCTTACCTTAACTTGGTGAGGACCAGTACAGCAGGTCGAGTCTCGCTTCTGAAGGTAGCCCTGACTCCTAAGGTTGGATCCGTCCATTGGGATATCATGTCTTCTCGCGTGTCTAACCTGAGAACAAAGTGATCCATTGAAATTTTACCACGGTAGAAAGAGACGACAAGAGATTATTTTGTTTGTTGTTTAAAGGAAACCTGAAAAGGGGTATTTATTCATCATTATGAACAACTTTTACTATCGGAATAATCCAGAAAACGCAAAAAAAAATCACATTGTTGCTTACTAAACTAACTTGACAAAATGCAAGGATCAAACTCAATATAAGTCACGTCACGGATTGTTACTGCTATACAAAATTATTGAAATTTGAACGTAAACCAAACAGTTCCTATAACGTAAACCTTATTGTCTATGCTTTTAAGAAGTATCTAGAATTGTGTCATTCAAATATGTGTTCGTTTTTTTTTTTGTTCTGTCAATATATTTTGTCGTTTCCCTTTTTACACCGCATTGTAAAACGATAATTAAATACTAAACTGTATCTTTATACATTGTTTCAATCCAATAAAAATATATAGGGCAATCGTGTTTTGACAGCTCTTTAAAAAAATGTCAGTTGATTTGTCATGTCTGATCCAAAACTTAACGAATTTTTGAAGAACTTAATTTTAATAAAGTCACGTCAAATTCGTCTTTAATTCATATTGTTTTTATGCCTTTATTCCGCTGAAAGTCTTCTCAAACTTTCTTAGAACTTCATAATAGAAAGATGAAGCCACAGAATCTCCAAAACTTAATATCAAACTAATAACGCACTGAGAAATGGTTTATGAAAGGATATCAAACACTTACAGACCAATTTAAGTTTTAATAAATCGGTATAAAGTTCACTTTGATATTTAGTGACTTTATTACATTTTGGTGTGACATAAACATAACATCACGCCTGTAATCGCCGAAGGGGTAGGCAGAGCGAAATGTGGGTGTGCTAATGGGTACACCTCTGAGTAGCCCTTTGGGGATTACAGGTGTGATGTTAAGTGATGTGTCAGAGTTTCGGGCTTCTGACAAGCCATAATTTGAATTTTAAATAATTTGACTTAAATTGATGATCTTATTTGAATCTATAATAATGAAAATTATTGACATAAATAATATAATATAATTTATTTTGACTATAATATACTTTAACTATAATATCTTGACATTAATTACTATGTATTTATTTGTATTACTTATGCAATAAAATTATGTAAAATGCAATTATGTAATGTCTTAACTACATTTGTACGCCATTATTGGCAAAACATGGACGCTCAACATCTGTTTACTTGCATGTCTGATTAGTCAGTTTGTGTAAACGCATGTTTGACAAATAAATTATCTTTATCTCTTTATCTTCATAGTGACTGTCGGATGTCGCATAATAAAGAAAGATCTGCTATTTCATAAAAAAACTTCAATACTAAAGAAAAATGTATGAAGCCGCTGATTTTTTAACAACAATAGAAAAAAAAACCGTATTTGCTTAATATATAAAACTAAGTTCACAAAAAAAAAACCTAAAAAAAATTTCGTTACTAAAACCCATAACTCGGCACTTCATAACATTAAAAATAACGTTTAGAATAACGACTAATAAAACGGTTAAATGGTTATTTGGGTTATCGACACCGTGTCGAGACCAAACACGCCGACGACGCCACTTCAGTAAGTTATATCAACCATAGAGATAACCATAAAATAATTATGATAATGTAGAAGTGAAATAGCTTTAGTATACGTCACGCCACGAAAGAAAATAAAAGAAAGAAAAATGTTATTAACACAGACCTCAAAGGTTAAGGTCACGACACGACGGGAAGATTAAAAAACAAGTTGAGGAGTAATTTTAGCATAACGTCACTCCTTTAATCTCCGAGGGGTTAGGCAGAGGTGTACCCATTAGTAAGCCCATATTTTGCCAGGTATGTTTAAGTCAGACCAAAACAATAAAACGAATAGTAAGAGTTGTGGGTACATTACGACATTACGACAAATGGGTTAGATTAGGACAGAAAGTAAATTCCCATTAATTAAAACATCTAAAATCCTACCGTAATCTCATATTACCGATAATCAATGTCAAAAACCTACTAAAAAGAAAGGGCAAATCGACGGTCCCTACGTATATAAAGACATGTTTAAAGGAGTCTCTTTTGACATGTCTTTATGTACGTAGGGACCGTCGAAATATGTATGTATTTTTGACAGAGTTTGATTGAGTTTTTACATAAAAATAATGAACATTATAGCATGGATATGTGTCGCTTCACATCGTGAACAGACAGTAAAAATAAAATAATGCGAAAATAATAAATTCAAATCGCGTGGACGTCTGATTTCGAATGGCGAAAAGATTTCACATTTTTCATTTATAGCTCTTTACTAATTTTGCTCATTTACTTTAGCCATTTTCGTAATGAGCACTTCCAACCTCGTTAAAAATACACGGAAATGTATTCACTAATTTGGGAAAGGAAAAAAATCTTAACGTTTATTTATTTTATGAAATATAGCGACCCGCCCAGCCTTCGCCATATAGTCACGAACCATACGTATAAACCTTCCTCTCGATCCACTTGATCTATTGATGAAAACCGCATTAATATCCGTTGCGTAGTTAAAAAGATCTAAACGTCACTTCTGACCTAGACTAGAGTCAAGAGCAAAGACATATTTTATATAAAAAAAGCGTCCAGATGGCGGGAAGCGACTTTGTTTTATACTATGCAGAGACTTGATTATGTAACGTATGCTCAAGATGTTTTTTTCCTATCATAATTTCAACCATACTGGTCTATAACTATTGATAAAATATTCAATAGAATAGTTAAATATATGATTATTAAAAGCATTATAGTCCCTAATGTATGGCTTTCATACATTTCAACAGTTCATTTTTCAATATATTAATAGTCTGGTTATTTATTTAAAATGTAATAATATTCTTAGTTTATGTTTAATAATGTTAAACTTTTGTATTTTTAGATTAAAAAAACTTGAGTTTTGTGTGCGTTTATTTACATAAAATTGGAAAAAAACTTATTGTTTATTGATTAGCTATTCGAGTTTGTTTAAAAACATTAACGTTTTATTAAATTCTTTTGGTTTCAAGAAGTCGTAGAACGAATGTATTGCAATTACGAAAAAAATGTAAAACTTTGCGACACATGTGCGGGCAGTCGGGCACAACAAGTAAGAATAAATAGGGTTTTTTGCAGAATCACCCTGCACATACTACAAGCTGCAAAGTAAACAGAGGACCTAACACTTACGTGCAAACGTAAAACTATTCGATTAGATTTTTCGATCCATTTTTGGTATTTTTGGCAAAGAATGGAGGGGTCGCCCTAGGAAGACCTACACTGACCTAATTGGTGAGGTTCTTCAGAAAGGTCAGGTGCGGAGTACTCGTAACCGGCGTGCTTGTATGAACGTAGATGAGGCGAAAGGAGCAAGGATCGTAGCAAGTGTCGTTCTGTAGTTTCTGCCTACCCCCATGGGAAAAAGGCGTGAGTTTATGTGTTTTTGAAAAGAGCAACTACATTCATTTTTTTTATGCGAAACTCGAGTCCATCAAGACACTTTTAAATAATAAATGAATATAAATTAGACACCTACTTAAAATTGTTTTCCCAACTAAAAGTTTTACTTGGTTTTCGAAAGTATTTTTCCTCCGCAAAATTCTTTTCGAAGCTGTTTTCACTCAAAGTTGACGGTAACAACTTTAATGCAATTAATATCGTCTCGCCTGGCAGTTTCTTTTAAAAGATTTTCAGTAAATTGTGAGTTCCGACGGTGTTTGTGTGTGTCTGTTTGATTTTGATACTTTTTTGTATGGAAAAGCTTTGGTAAATATAGAATCACTGCTTGTTTTGGGCCGACTTTCATCCCTTTCTTCCTTAAATATTCTCCTGGCTTTCTATACTATAATGATATTATGAAGAGGAAAGATTTTATTGTTTGTTTGCATTGAAATGGCTCCGAAACTACTGAATCGATTTAAAAAATTCTTTCACTGTTGTGTAGCTACACTACCCCCAGGTAAGGTCAAAAGTCAAAGTCAAAACATTTATTTAATTAAACTATTCACAGGCACATTTGAATCGTCACTCTTTTTTCAAGGGACCTGGGAACCGAACCCAGGACACCATACTCAAAAGACGTGCGACCACGATACCAACGGGGCTGTCTAAAGAAGAAAAATTTCGTAAAAAATATTTTTGAAAACAAGCTTTAATTTAAAATTATTATAATATTGAGTATTGGACATTGTATTGTCATCAGAACTAAAGGTGTATGCAAAATTTCAGCCCAATCGGATAGCAAAGGGTTGAAAAATGGTTTGCAAATTTTGAAAGGACAACTTACTTACATACATTATACGTGCATACGAACAGTGCAAGCTTGTAATAACAAAACATAGACAATTTAAACAACACTTAAAACTGGATGAGTCCATTCAAAGCCGTGTCCCACATTACACCACATACCAACCACGCATCAACCAATTAAACCCCGTACGTTCATTAACCCTAAAATGCCAACTTCATTCCAACCCAAATCACTTGATCACGACTAAGCCTTCGATTGACCGAAAAAAAAAACAAAACGTCTCTATGACAGCGGCAGGAAACGGTTGACACCATAGACACGGGATTCAAATTGACAGATTATAAGGATTAATGTGTACTAGTTGATACCGCGGCGCTACTTGAGTTTTGTTATCAGTTTTCTCGTGAGAATGAAGTGTTTAATAATGTATGTTTATTTTTTGGGGGAATTAATGTGTTGTCTCTAAACATTATAGTTAAAAAGAGAGCTAAACATGTTTGGACTCCGCTAACAGATTCATTTTAGATCAGTCATGAATAGTCATGAATCTATAACATGATTAAAAAGCTAAAGAAATTGTTCATTTGTTTGAACGTGCTAATGTCCAGAACTCCTGATCAGATTTTGAAAATTCTTTCGCCAATAGGAATCTGGATAGGGATTGTGCGGGTGATATCAACTGCATGGACATCAGTGACTGCTAAGCAAGAGTCTCCACGCAATGTGTGCCTGAAGATGGACAGCGTTGCCAAGGACGGACCAGAATAAGGTAGTGAGGTGGCGCGGGAAAAGAATTCCTGGAAGAGATAGGCTTCTGCTCAGTAGAGGGCCAAGACTAAGACTAAGGCCAGAGAACAAGCTACTATAATTAAAAAATAAAGTAAAAAACACGACTGCAAAAATTGCACATATTTGTACTTAGTTTACTCATACTACGTTTTTTATTTACAAGTGTTATATATTTTTTAAATCTACTTGTCAAATTCTAGACGATAAACATAGACACGACCAGACTCATTAAAAAAAAAATTGATGCTGGTATTAATTTACGTTTTAAAGTGACCACACAGGATTCTTTTTATTTTTAACTAGTATGTAAGGATTGTAACGATAACCCATACATTTAAATCTGTTCAGGCGTTTAAATGTTATGGTGGAATAAAGAATCTCACATACATACATACATTAACCCTGAACACATAACACTCCTTTTTTTGGAGCAGTCGTGTAAAAATGGGAAGCTACGTAAGCCCTGAGTGCCATTTGACAGTAGCTAAAGCATAGACTAGGATCATTTGGTCTTATTCTGCCAAAACTGAATAATACAGTTTTGGCGACGAGTAGGTAAGATGTGGACAATGTCGTGAGCTACACATGTAAACGTACTTTTTAAGTTTTATTACGCTAAATAAGGAAAATAAATGTGTGTAACTGTTGGTTTTCTCAAAATAAATAAATAAAACTAACTAACCCACTTAAAACTTTCTTCCATTTTTGTCTGATTGATCTATTCGGATAGTAATACAAATCGTTTGTCGCAATTAATTTAATTACTGATAGATTGTGGGTTGGTTTGTTTCGGCAGTCTATTCCTACTCATCATGTTACAGCAATATCACACTACACACATTCTTGGCAACGCAAACAAACAAACGTACAGATAACACTCTTTTGTTTTCTTTTAATGTACAAACTTTTGATCGTATTTGTTGAATTTTCAATTTGTTTTTATGTGGTTTCTTCAAGTTCTGTTTATGGTGCGTACGAAGCCCAGCCATGGGGTTTGCAGGAAGCAAGAAGATGGTGAAAGTTTTAGATATAGTTCCAGTTTTATTTAAAACTAACTTTTGCTCACGACTTCGTCCGCATAATTGTCGCGGACGCAGACGAAGTCGCGAAATAAAAAGTAGCCTATGTCCTTCCTTGGGGTTCAAACTTACTCTGTGCCAAATTTCATCAAAATCTGTTCAGTAGTTTAGTCGTGAAAGCGTAACAGACGGACAGAGTTACTTTCAGATTTAGAATATTAATATGGATATTATTAGGTACTACGCTTCGGCTACGATTAGGTATTATTAGGACTGTCTCGTTGGTCTAGTGGTCGCAAAGCGCGACTGCTGAGCATGAGGTCTAGGGTACGATTCCCGGGTCGGGCAGTGTTATTGGGATTTTCCATCAGATATTTCTCAGTAGCAGCCACGTAGTCTGGATCAGTGCCCTGTTGATGGCTATAGGCTCGCCTCTATTACATGGGACTTCAAGTATGTACTATACTGTATGTTATGTGGATATTCTTACAAAGTTGGTCTAAAGGTCTAAAACATTGAATAGTTTCTGATGCTTTTTTTTTAAGGTGGTAAAAATCATAAAATGACTCCTTCTGCCCCGGGTGAGGCGGAAGGGACTGTCAGACTTTTACTGACTAAAAAACCACCCTGTTTCTTCTGTTGCCCTTTACGTTCCGGGACCACGGTATCCTGTAACTGTTTTTGATGCTGGGGTTACAAGTACCTAACTATATCTAGCTGTGCCTAGCTTAATTCTCTCTAACGACCTCACCTATAGACAAGCTTCTATACACAAGACAGACTCGTATTGATTTCGGATCAAACATAGACAAAGACGTCTAGATTAGACTAGGATTCATTCTAATCCTTGTATATGTGTATCTTGAAAATCCTCACAGGATTAGTCTGACATATCGAACTGCTGATACCTTAATACTGTCTAGGGTAGATAGCTTGTTGATATGGATCATTAGGATTCCTTTAAGAGCTAAATAGCACCTTATTTGTGTAAAAATTGTCGTAAAGGTCCAGTGGTTAAGGCACCCGCCTCTCATACTTGAGGTTGTGGGTTCAAATACGGACAGATACCAATGTGACTTTTTCAATTCATATGTACTTTCTAAAGTTTATCTTAGACATTATTGACATCATTCCGTGCCTCGGAGAGCACGTTAAGCTGTTGGTCCCGGCTGTCATACGTGGATCTTTGACAGTCGTCACGAGTCGTCAGAAGCTTGAAAGTCTGACAACCAGTCTAACCTAGGGGTATCGTATTACCCAGTTAATGGGTTGTGGAGGTCATACAAGCAGTCGTTCCATGTAAAATACTGGTATTCAGTTGCATCCGGTTAGACTGGAAGCCGGCCAACATAGTTGGGATAAGGCAGATGGTGACTTTCCAAACTTTACCTTTGAAATCACTAAAATCGGTGATGGAAAACATCGTGAGGAAACCTGGAGTTATACCAGCCGGTCCCACTCAGACCATGTCAGAGGCCCTTGAGGTGGTTTAGTAACTCTGACACTAGGGTGTGTGGGGTCGTAAGACCTTACTGACCACACGATATAGAAGAAAGACCATATTTGTGAACGGGCGCTGTCAGTTAGAATTTTGATCGCCTTGATGGCTTATATCTTACTTAGTTTTTAATTCGCGACTTTGTTTGCGTTCACAAAAAACCGATATTTACGCGGACGAAGTCGCGAGCACAAGCTTGTTAGTAATTAGTTATTTAGTAAGTATCAAAAATACATAGTACAAGCCATACAAATACGTCTATCAATGTTCCACAGATCATCTCTCATCTTTACGATCAACGAATAATTGACGCTCAGAAACTCTATCCACGTATTATAGCGCTACCAATCAGTATCAGGGCTGTCACTGGTAATTGGTATTCATCTTGCCGTCACACATTAGGAATCCTTGTTACTTGGAGTCATATTATGGCAAGATAGGTGCAGAAATACAACTCTGTATCTAAACATGGACGCTCAGTTGACGTCTGTGGTCGCCGTAAACAATAAACCGTAAAACAATGGTATTTTAATATTACTTTGTAATTTCTGTTGTTGGATTTTGAACTCTCGCCGCTGTCGTCGCTAGTCGCTCGCCAAACGTCGAAAATCTAATAGTACGGAAGGCAAAGTAATATATAAGCCCCTTGGTGGCGGCGTAAAGACCCCGTCACAATGGACAATTTGAGATCGCAGTCGTGCGCACTGTTAGATACCTACTGCACTAGTCGACAGTCGTAGCCCACTCGGGCGCGGACGAGCTTTTAGTCTATGGGTAAAGAACGAAAAAAAAAAACGAACGATCTCAAAAGTGTCTTTCAATGATAAACATAACATCATCACGCCTGTAATCCCCGAAGGGTTAGGCAGAGGTGTACCCATTAGTACAACCACATTTCGCCAGTTATGTTTTTAGTCCCATGTAATAGGGGGCGAGCCTATTGCCATCAACCGGGCACAGATCCTGACTCCGAGGCTGCTACTGAGAAATTCCTGATGGAAAAACCCAATAACACTTTGCCCGACCTGGGAATCGAACCCAAGACCTCATGCACAGCAGTCGCGCTTGCGACCACTAGACCAACGAGGCAGTCCGAGGCAGGCAATGATTTAAAAGAAATAAATAAATGATTTGAAACGAAAATCTTGACTATTTTTACTTTTTTAAAGCAGGAATAAACCTTCTGTATATTCTTACACAGTGGCACTATAAAGGCGTCTACTATAAAGGCAAGAGCATCTAATTTTGATGTTTATTCAGTTATAACGTAATAACCTCACAGGTGACGTCATAGAATTAATTAAGTTACCTACTTTTTGAGTAAGTGAGGTAAGCAGACATTGAACATGATCTGCCTAGAATTATCTCAACTATATTGGGGCCAGCTGTCAGTCTAGCTAGATACAACTAAATACCAGTGTCTTAAATGGAGCAACTGGGCAGTTAGTCCATGTAAAACATTGGTGTTTAGCTGCATTCAGGTTGGTTGATTGATTTTGAAGGTCAGATGGGTATCTAGCTGACCTTCACAACCAAATTACTAGGTAACATCATATTTTCTTACTGATCCCTAATTTATTTGTTTTATAATAAAATATAGCCCCTGGTACTCAGGGATAACGCAGATTCCTATAAGCAAAAGAATATTCATAATCGGACTAGTAGTTCCAGAGTTTAGCGCCTGCAAACAATAAACTCTTCAGCTTTACAAAATAGACTACGTATACCTCGCGTTAAGGTACTTCTTTAGTTACTGCTCCACTCTCGTAGGTGGTAGCGTAATGTTACAAAGCCTATAACGTTCCTCGCTAAACGAACTATATAACACAAGAATATTTTTTTTCAAATTGGACCAGTAGTTCCAGAGATAAAACCCCTTCAAACAAACAAACTTTTGAACTTACACATAACATAACATCACGCCTGTAATCCCCGAAGGGTTAGGCAGAGGTGTACCCATTAGTACACCCACAATACCCACCTACTTTTGAACTTCATTATATTAGATAGTAATGGATACCTAACGTCATATTTTATCAAACACATAAGTACCACAGGTATTTGGTATTAGTTACATATTGATTTCAATCATGACAAGTGGGGTCGGGGTACTCGTCCGTCAGACTAAAGCACCTCTTAGCTTGATTAGTAATTATTTATTGTTTTAATGACGAAGCAATATGGCGGTTAAAAGCTTTGAGTACTTGAAAGTCGTGGCTTTTGTTTGATAGTGGTTTATAGGATTATAGTTTGTGTTGATGGTGAGATTGGAATGTTTTAAATAACATCACGCCTGTAATCCCCGAAGGGTTAGGCAGAGGTGTACCCATTAGTACACCCACATTTCGCCAGTTATGTTTTTAGTCCCATGTAATAGGGGGCGAGCCTATTGCCATCAACCGGGCACAAATCCAGACTCCGAGGCTGCTACTGAGAAATTCCTGATGGGAAAACCCAATAACACTTTGCCCGACCTGGGAATCGAACCCACCACTAGACCAACGAGGCAGTCGATTGGAATGTTTTATTTAAAAGTTTTGTTACAATGAAAACACATATAATATTTTAATGGACCTGGTATGAAGTATGAAAAAAAACTGACCAAGTGCGAGTTGGAGTCGCAGTCGAAGAGTTCTGTACTACCGTACACTATTTAACAGTACAAATAAAAACCCCTTTTTTATTTTTATCATACTTTCATTTATCTTTATCTTTATTTTATTTATTTTATAGCGGCAACAGAATTACATAGTTTGTGAAAATTGAGCAATTTTGACACAATCAAATGGTGTCATAAGTTCTATTCCCGCACGGAACAAATATGGCCTACATGTAGGTAGTTTTTGTGGTCTGGCTGTTTGTATATGTAAGTCTTATAATGCTCCTTAACGCACACGCAATACAGGAGAAAATCCTAGTGCAATATTTTATTTCTTAAAGGTTAAAAAGTGTTACTAAAACTAAGGATATTTAAAAAAAAAAATCTGTAAATTCAAATAATAAATAATACTCACGTATAAATAGGCATATCGTGTCCCTGCTTATACCAGATGATGAGCCCCATGCGGTCGTCAGGCAGTGCCGGAGTGACGTCACAGGGCAGCTCCACACCGCCCCCTGTCGGCGCGTGGAGAGTGTCGATAAACGCTGCTAACAAAAAAAAATAAGGGTACTTAGACATTGTGACGGAAAATTAAGAGTTTTGATAAAAAAATAATTTCTTTCTTTCTTTTATCGCGTGGGTAGTAAAGTCTTACGACCCAACACACCCTAGTGTCAGAGTTTCTAAACCACCTCAAGGGTATAAAAAAGGCGAAATAAAATTTAATTAAAGTAAAAACTCCCGACGGCAGCCATGGACCGATTTTTATCAAACGTAGCTGAGAAACACTCTCGGTTAATTCACCTTTCAAACAAAAAAAAAACAAAACAAAAACGGTTTATCCGTTTGGGAGGTACGATGCCACAGACAGACACACCCTCACTAAGGATTATCCAAAATTCACCCCCTAAGAGGAAGAAACGGCGGTCTCAAGTTTGTAAAGAAAACTTAGGAGGAACTTAGGAGTGAATAATGATACTCCGAATTTAACGTGAGCGAAGCCGCGGGCAAAAGCTAGTCAGTATATCAGTACTAATATTACAAATGAGAAAGTAACTGTCTGTTACGCTTTCAGAACTAAATCACTGAAACGATTTTGATGAAATTTAGTATGAGGTAACTTTGAACCCCAAGAAAGGACATAGGCTACTTTTTATTCCGTGACTTCATCTGCTTTCCCGGTAACCAACATTTTTACGGACGAAGTCGCGGTCAAAAGCTGGTATAAAAATAAATGCACAGAGGCGATAAATATTGGGTAAAATAAACACAGATATTAAAGAGATATAACATAACAGTAGCGTATGTCAGACCTGTTTGGATGAACACAGCCTCCCCAAAGATGGCCGCTTGAAGGCAATATTACAAAATGGAAAACGCCCTCTGTCAATAATAACTTATTTACCTTAACTACTGTATTGAACTACCAATTTCTTGACGCTTCTTTAGGGTTCCGTAATCATAAGAAAAAAACGGTAACCTTATTAGATTAATTTAAGTCAGTCGATTTTTCTCAAGATCAATGCTGAGTAGGAATATTGGATCAATGTTAGAACTTGATGTCGCACATACCTACATAATAATATCAATAAAAAAAAAAGATTTTATATTGTAGGTAGATACAAAAAAAGTGTTATTTGATATTTCTAATAAGTTAGTCTAGTTTACATTATTTTAGTATTACTTCGTTAGCTAGTTGTCAACTTTATCCTTTACTAGCGACATGGTAGCGGCAAGGTAGATACATAAACCTTCCTCTTGAATCTTTTTTCGAATCAATTCAATTCTAATTACAATTCAAATCTATTGATGAAAACCGCATAAAAATCGATTGCGTAGTTTAAAAGATCTAAGCGTACAGACGGCGGGAAGCGACTTTGTTATATACTATGTTAAGATGCTGTGCTCTCCTTTATGTGAACATACATATTACCTTATGTTTATCATTATTTGTATGTCATGAAGATCCAGAATTAATTAATAAAATATCAATTGGTAGTTGAGTTTATTTACATAATTCGTTAACCTGTCTGCCGTTATCTTTTTTGTTTATCAGATCATAAAGATAAAAAATATAGTAATCATTTCCCCCAAGCTGTTCGCAGGATGAATGTGCAATAATGACTGTGAAAAACAGCTGAATATCACTGTCATTTTATCGCGATAAAATTGCGACCACAAGAAATATTGGGCTAAAATGATACACCAGTGAGCAAGGGGCATTATTTTAATGATTGCTTTCGGGCAGAAGTCTGGACGTTCGAAATTCGAATAATGCTTAACCGATGACGCGGTAACAGAGTGCGTAATGCGTTTTTGTTTATTGTAGCCTCTAGCGTTAATACTGTGTAGTATAATGTGTTGGAATATTTCAAGAGTGACTGCCTCGCCTGGTCTAGTGGTCAAAAAGCGCGATTGCTGAACATGTGGTCTTGGGTTCGATTCCAAGGTCAGGCAAAGTGTTATTAGGTTTTTCCATCAGGAATTTCTTACGGGGCACCCCCGTGCCATGCCTTACAGTTGCGTATGCGGCCATGACTTCAATGGCGGTTATAAATTAACAAAAACAAATGCGACTAATCAAATATTAATTACAAAAGTACTTGTAAGGGCTTCAACACACTGACGAAATTAATCACGTGTAGGTATATTTTATCGGATTATTGCGTACGGATTCAGTTTCGTAATGATTGCTGAAGGTTTCCTGTATTTACCGCCACAGAGGGGTGTGTCCCCCCTCCCATTAATGGACCACGTGATATGGATTTTGGCAACCAAATTACAGGTACGGTCGAACAAGCTATTTGGTTTACAGTCAACAATAATTATCTTTCTGCTACATTGATTTTTATTTTACATAACATCACGCCTGTAATCCCAGAAGGGTTAGGCAGAGGTGTAGTCGTTAGTACACCCACTATCGCTAGTTATGTTTAAGTCACATGTAATAAGGAGCGAGCTAACGTTTGTGCCCGGTTGATGGCAATTGGCGACTGCCTCGTTGGTCCAGTGGTCGCAAAGCGCGATTGCTGAGCATGAGGTCTTGGGTTTCAATCCCAGGTCGGGCAAAGTGTCAATAGGTTTTTCCATGAAGAATTTCTCAGTAGCATTTTTTAAATCTGCATTTGTGACATGGGACTTAAACATAACTGGCGAAATGTGGGTGTACAATTGGATACACCTCTGCCTAATCCTTCGGGGATTACAGGCGTAATGTTATGTTACTAAAATTTTATTTATATGTATAAGTAGCCCGTTTACATACATCCTTAAACCCGTTGGCTGTGGGCGTGGCGCTCATCTCGGTGGAATATAACCGGGATGAACATCAATTTGCATGCTAATCACTCTGGTTCATCTTTACGCAGCCTCCCGTATCGGATTAATGCATGCTCATCTTACTAGTTATTAATATAAGTAGGATTACAGGGACTTGGAATTATATGGTTGAATTGATTGAGTGTTTGATTATAATGAGATCAGAAGGGCTAACACGAACGGGCTGACTTAAAATTGCTCGATTTTCTAATCAGAAAATATTTTGGTTCTGTTTTTAAACGACCAGCACAATTAAGATTGATTCACACATATCAGTGAAGTCCCAGTTCCGGCACAGCTCCGACACAGTACCGTCGTGTTCACACTTGTCAGAGTCAGTGACGACACACGTGCCGTGATAGCCTAGTATCGAATCCGTATCCGGATCCGTATCCGTATCAATGTGACTTTTTCAATTCATATGTACTTTCTTAAGTTTAACTTGAACATCACTGACATCGGTGAAGGAAAACATCGTGAGAAAACCAGGACTACTACTGTCCCACTCAAACCATGTCAGAGGCCCTTGAGGCGGTTTAGAAACTCTGACACTAGGGTGTGTGGGGTCGTAAGACCTTACTGCTCACACGAAAAGAAGAAGATAGAGAATGTAAGAATTATCAGTGACGGAGACGGAGACTTCACTGTTATAATGTGAATCAACCTTTAGTTTCACCGACCGTTTTTTACTACTAAAAGTACACACACAACACAACATCACGCCTGTAATCCCCGAAGGGTTAGGCAGCAGTGTACCCATTAGTACACCCACATTTCGCCAGTTATGTTTTTAGTCCTATGTAATAGGGGGCGAGCCTATTGCCATCAACCGGGCACAAATCCAGACTCCGAGGCTGCTACTAAGATAGAAAAACCCAATAACACTTTGCCCGACCTGGGAATCGAACCCAAGACCTCATGCACAGCAGTCGCAATTGCGACCACTAGACCAACGAGGCAGTACTAAGGGTACTAGGTACTAAAAGTACAGGTTCCGTATAAAAAATTTCTACTTTCAGTAGCCAGCCAGAATTTGGCACAGCCAACCAAGAAGAGACAAGAAAAAAGCTTGACAAGTTCGCTGCAAAAAAAATAAAGCGCTTTAAAAAAAAGACTGGCATATTTATTCACTAGACGGTACAAGGCAACTTTTATTAAAGCGGCCCATCTGGCATTCTGCCAAAACTATGGCAATGTAGCAGATTGTATGTGACGTCACTTCCTGTTAAAACTACCCTCGTTAAATTAAATCGAATTGGTTTTAACGAATTGTTTTAACTGGTTGATTTGATATTTTCAGGTAGGGTCTTTATAGGGTATGGGGCTTGCTAGGGCTAGTGCCTGCGAGGGTTGCGGTTTTTGAGGTTCGAACTAACCCCGTATCATGTGTGGGCAGTAAGGTCTTACGACCCCTTCTGACACCCTAGTGTCAGAGTTTTTTAACTTCCTCAAGGGCCTCTGACATGGTTTGAGTGGAACAGCAATAGGCTGATAAAAGTTTAGTCGTAAAAGCGTCACAGACTGACAAACAGACTTACTTTCGCATTTATAATTTAAGTATGGATGAAGTAAGATTAATTTTTCAGTTAAAAAAGCATGAATATTTTCCTTTTTTCGTACAAAATAAAAACCAATTTCCGAACACTGATGGACTTTTATTTGAAGTCATATACAGGGTGATACAGAATTTGATTATTTATTTATTTGTGAATAAAATATGACTGCGGCACGGTTGGCGAAGTGACTGAGCGATTGGCTGCTGTGCTGAGTGTCGCGGGTTCGATTACCGAACAGAACAAATATTTGTATGACATAAAGATAGTTGTTTCGGGTTTGGCTGTTGTGTATGTAAGTTTATGTGTTTGTAAACGCACCCATTATATAAGAGGAATTCCTAGGGTGTCAAACGTTGCCCACGTTTGAAAAAAAAACAATCCATACTAAAGAAAAAGAAGGAAAAAACAAAAGAAAGTCTGCCTGTCTGTTTCTTACGCTTTTACGACTAAACCACGGAAGCAATTGTGACGAAATTTTGTACCGGATAAGTTTGATCCCCCAAAAAGCACTTTTTAATTTCACTTGACTTCGTCTGCTTCCGCGATAACTGACATTTACGCGGACGAAGTCGCGGACAAAAGCTAATATATATGCGAAAAAAAAGCCTTTTAAACAAGCAGAATATTCTTGTTATGCAAATCGAGCACTCGTCATTTAATTGCATCCGACACTTATTTAAATGTATCTTTCTCTACGCAACATAAATAAAATGTATCTTTTGATCAGAATTCAATATGTTAATGTGTGAACAATTACGGATTCCTACCACGAAAACCAATTTGCTGGCAGGACGGCAACACCGAATAAAAAAAAAAACAAAAAAAAAATATGTTTAATTGTTGCCTCTCATAGATTAAATATCAATATAGGAGACAGATTGAGGTTACGCGGCGGCGCGCGGCGGGTTATAAAATTTATTTTTTTGGATGCGATATTCTTTTTGCGGTTTTTGGAATAATTGTGCCTATGTGATTCTGTTGTTACGTGTATGTTGTTGTAGTGTAGTATGTTCTAAACTATGTGGAAGCTATAGTTAGTCCTTTGAGTCTGATACAATTCTATTCCATGTAGCTGTAAGTACGATCTAGTGGTGGACGTTATAGATATGAAAAACTAGTAGAAAAACGTGTTTCAACATTTATAGCAGATTACTGCTGTAATTGTTGAAATAACACGGTTAGGATATTTTGTAATTTGTAATAAAATCTTTGAAATCAATATTAGTCATATACAGAAATCGTACATGGCGCAGAAATGATCACAAATAAACAAGACTATGATGACATGAACGTTCCTTACTCCGCAGGAAAAATCGGAATAGGATTTCAAATGCATTTGTTGCAAACAAAATGTTCAATACTTCGGTCAAAAGGTAATATCATATAAAAAAGTTATTTTTTATAAAGTCACTAAACCGTGAAAGTGACGTCACATTCCCAACAGAACGTATTCTCAATATGTTTATCTTGATCGTAGTGATGTATCCGATCTTCTTTATGATAACAAAGAATTCTAATTTTATTTTAAATCCTTTTTGCTCGTTACACTTTCTTATTTATTACTTCCCTTGGTCACCCGTGGCTAGACTGTGAACATTCAAATTGTAGGGTGAGATTATATTGTTAGCAATAGTTGATACAGCTGTGAATTAATGTTTTGAATAGAATAGAATTGCGTCAATTTATCACATTGATATTGTCATCATAGTAATTTGAAATTGAGAGATGAATTACCAGATCACTAATTGTGATTTTGGAATCTATTGTGTTGCAGTCGGTTTATACAAAGTGTTAGTGTAAACACCGTTATCCTTGAAACCAGTGGTTTGGTTTCAGAAATAGAACGTAAATTCAATAAATTGATATATTCTGTTGCTCTTTGGGTGAATTTACAAGAACAGCTACTTATAGAATTTGTTATGGTTAAATAGCGGAACTATAAAATTATTTTTTCTTTTAGTATGCTACAATATCGCATTGGGTCTAGCCTGTAAGGATATTTGTATGTTTAAAGTGAATAAATAAATAAATAAATAAATAATTTTTTTTTTTTTTTTAAAGTAAAATCTCCATTTTTCTCAAAATTATTTAACCCTATATTACAAGTAATTAGTTAAAACTTATGTAGCAGGTCGAAGCATGAATTTACGGACGGTATCGGACAGATTTTTTTAATTTTTTTTAAAGAAGACTTTGTTTATTTATTTTTAAATTCAGATAAACATTTTTTATTATAAATCATGTACCTATGGTTTTAGTGACAACGGTGTTTAAACTAACAGTCTGTATAATGTACCCTATAGGTAATAGCGGCAATATAAATACACAATGAAAATTTCAACTTCCTCTACAGTTCTTGAGATACACTCCGCTGATGGACAGACGGACGGTGAGCAGAGGTACGGAACCCTAAAAACATGCTATGCAAGACGCCTCTACAAAAATTAAGGCAAAATCTTCTAAATTCAGAAAACCGTAAAACGCATGTTAAAAGCAACAATAATATGTTCACGACTTCAACAATGGGGGTAAACTTGAACGTAATTTCAACGGTTCCACAAAAGACGGCAAAAAAATCTTATTTTAGGTTCGAAACACCCAAGTAGTTGGGTGAACTCGAAATGATTTTTTTTCACAGACGTGTAACGAATGGATGAGTTACATTGAGCGTGCTTTTGTGTTAATTCTGAGCGCACCCACACAGTATTTTATATTGCTAACAATGTAAACAAGGGTTTGCACTTTACGAGTGCAATAATGTAAAGCCTTTCAAAATGTTGAACTGCATTTAATTTTTTATTTTTTTGTACTGATTTCCTTAATTGCATTTCGCCTTACATTTCATTTCATACAAACTTTCAAGTTCTTATTTTACGAAATGAATGAGCCGATTTTAATGAAACTTCTTACACATAAGCAGGATACATAGATCTAAAAACTTAGTTGACAACATTTTCAACACAACAATAAAATTCGTCTCCCAGCAATAATTGTTGTCCTCTATTGCTTAAATGTGTCTTTTTACACACCTTAAATTGGTGATAATATATATTTCTCGTGACGAGTCTTTTCACAAAGAGTATACTTATATATAAATACGCCCTTTTCCCATGGGGATAGGCAGAAACCACAGAACCGCACCTGCTATAATCCTTACATACTCCTTTCGCTTCATCCACGTTTATACAAGCACGTCGGTTACCAGTACGGCGCATTCCATCTTTTTGAATAACCTCACCAATAAGGTCAGTGTAGTGTGTATTTAAATACGTGTTGTTATTTTAGGATGTATAAATATAGAACTTTTAAAGATGAGTAATAATTTTCAATTGTGCCAATTTTCAGTGGGGCATTGCGTTTTGAAGTGGTATTAAGTGGATGACTAATATCTAAAAGTGGTTTGGTTTCACAATTTGTATGCATTGAATTGTTTAACAATATCAGCCAACGGTATCACTCGTAACTCGACCAAAGGTCAAGTTGTTGGGGTCATGCTGTCGTAAAATCCTACCTACATATGCTTTCTCTCTATCACTAGATTCTGTTAATCTACAGCAAGGTTTTCTTCTCTTATAGTACTTTTACCACTAGTACCTTGACTACTAGTACCTTTAAACGTAAAGATTGACCAAGTGTAAAAAATGTGGCTTATTTGTATTAATTCGTTAGTGATTATTACTGCCGTCAATTTCCATGGAGATTAGTAAAGTAAGCAGGAGATATGATAATGCACAAGTGTGTGCGCTATAAGACACGACCGGAGCAAGATCAGCAGGTCAGCAGGATGGGGCAGGACCATTGGCTTATACGTGTTTTCAGAGGCACGGGGACGTCTCACCACCCACTTTCAAACTCTGGACTACTATGGAGAAATTCCTAATAAAAACCCAATTGTACTTTCTGCCCGACCTAAGAATCGTACCCAGGTCCCCACACCAGTCGTGCTCACGATCATGAGACCAGCGGAGCAGCTTTTAATACTACGAGCCACTTATTACGACACAAGCGAACACAAATGATTGAACAGAGCTTCACTAAACATTAAATCCACAACAACTTCCCATCCACCATTTCCTACACCCTATTCAGTCAAAGCACCATAAAACAAAGACAATACAACTACAATCCGTATCACCCCTACCCGGATCTAATTCCCCCCAAAACGGATATAAACGGGCTCTTGACATTCATCAAATGTATTGTATACCAAACTAAGGCTATTGTTTAAGCCCCTTCCATACGTACTAAGTCTATGTTCTCTACGATATTTTGTGCATATGTGCCTATTCAGAGTTAAGCGTCGTGGAAGGAATGCCTTTGTAGTTCAATTTTACGATCTTACGGTCTATTGTGCAGTGATGGGAGTGTTAATTAGAAATTCATATCGATATCGATAAGTTTTTGTTTTTAGATATCATAAGTAATGAGAGGTAACGTGATTGTTTTTGGTGTTTTTGATATCAGTACCAGCTGGTTTATTTTGTAAAAATATATCTTGGTGAATCAATGTGAGCTGTCATTCCATGAGATACTAAATCAAAAAATGGTGGACTGTTTTTACTACATTATTAAATTACACACGAGCAGCCCGCGATTCGCCCGCGTGCTTTCTTTTACCCGCGTTAAGTTACGTCTTTGACTACTGCTCCGCTCTCGAAATTAGTAGCGTGATGTTATATAGCCTATACTATTCCTGATAAATCTGGCTACATATACAATAATATTTTTTCTAATCTGACTGGTAGTTTTAGGCATTAGCGCGTAATAAACAAACAAAAAGAATTTTCGGCTCGAGTATATTAGTATAAATTCCATTACACTTAATTAAGTTATTTTTGCAACTTCATTGAGCGTGTGTAAT
Source organism: Hoplodrina ambigua (assembly GCA_949774945.1). Classification (NCBI taxonomy): domain Eukaryota; kingdom Metazoa; phylum Arthropoda; class Insecta; order Lepidoptera; family Noctuidae; genus Hoplodrina; species Hoplodrina ambigua. Next base: position 4,345,279 of record OX458990.1, read on the forward strand.
GGTAAGCGCAAGTCATCCAGGCTTTGTTTTAACGTATATTTTCTTTGTTCCTTTCTCTCAGAATAACCCTTGTGTAAATTATCCGGGTTATAACTTATTATATTCCGCCGAGTTCAAAGAATTACGGCAAAGTGTAAAATCACTGACGATTACAGTAATACCATCTTTGATATTTCTAATTACAGGCACAAAATAATTATAATATGAACGAAATTACAGGCTTTTGAATATTATTAATTTACCCTTTAATTATCTACCAAAATGTACGGCTTTCAAGTTATAATTGGATAGTTTTGTAATTTCACAGATTAGTTATGTAAAATTTTGGATTATGTATGTATTAACTAAAATTCCAGTGCTTATATAGGCTGAGTACTTTCATCCCCTGAAAGATGAGCAGCGAATTTAAAGTTACCCTATATATTTAGACTCAGCTCAAATAATATGGTAGATCTTCTGCAGGGTTGCGGATTTTGTCCGAAAGAATTACGGTGGTCTTGGAACGCAAAGAGCATTATTATGAACTCTGATGGGTTTTTGTCAGTAAGAGTCTGAAACTCCCTTCGATCCGCCCAGAGCGGTACAAGTCTCTGATGATTTCAAACCTTATAAAAAAAACAACTTATCTAAAAAAAAAAATTTTATTAATAAGCTAACATTTTCAAAAATAATCTCTGTTCATTACTCACAATAATTATATCTACATAAATATCGACAATCCACCCTCTTAGCCCACCACTAATAACTACAAACGACCCACGCCAGGTGTGCTCAATCTCTGGTCCAGATTCCGCTCCTTACAAAGAGCCCGTTCATTTCTCGTATAATCTAGCGATCGTTCCTCGAAACTGAGATAATCGACAACGTAAAATCGATCCATTATTCGATTATTTTGTGGAATAATAATGAGGTGCCATTGACGCCTGCCGATGAAAAAAAAAAGGAAAAAAACATGGCCGCACGTCAAAGGCGTTTTGTGCGTTCCCGCGCATTTGTTATTGTTTATTTTTTTCTGGGATTTTGTTATAAATATGTCTTGATTGTGTCCCAGATATTCCGAATGTGTTTATTAAGTTAAATTTTGTATGGTCAGGAATGTTTGTGTGTCCATATTTCACAGTTGTTTTGATGTTCCATGAAGTTATTTATGTGACAGGAATTTCAACTAAACGGTTCCATTTTCGTCAGCTGACATTTTTATTATATTGTTTTTGTGTTTGGTGAAGTTTTATACATATATTTTTATTAGCTTTATTGTTGAAAAAAACACTCAGTTTTTTAGCCTCTAAGGATCAATAATAAGGACCATTTTCCCGTCAAAGACAATGTCAACTGTAACTCAATGTCATACTTAACTACATACTACTAATATACAATTTAACCAAGCATTAATGTTAATAATGTTGGCTAAATGTAGTGCTAATTACTAAATTGATAGCAAATTAATATGACATGAGTAGGTATATCACTTACCTACTGGTTAGATTGTTGTCTACAATGTTAGTTATCCAGATAGGTGATACAGACGTGTAATGAAACCATATGTCAGTGACAATTGTCATAATTACGACAACTATACGACAAGACAAAATTACATTAAGAATATGCATGTTCAGATGTCAATCTTGGTGTCTCTGTCAAATCTTTATACTAGACATGAAACACGTAGAGGTGTAAGTACTGTTAAGTTTGATTGGTTTTTGCTGAACTGGGCCCTCAATAATGTCTTTTTGTATTTTTAATCTATTACCCTTTTTTTTAAAACACACGGTATCAAATAAACATTTCTTTCTTTCTCTCTATTCATAGAACATTCAGTCTGCATGTATTGCGTTTACCGTAATGTGTGGTCCTTTAATGCGCACTTGCGTACCTCAGGATCAAAATTAAAACGAACACCATGAAGAAACATTCAAACATGCTTCATCGACTTTCCAACCAGTCATCTAGTTTTAACATCATTTAAGATCATTTTGATCCAACTTTCAATACAATTCTTGTACAAACCAGTTTGACAAGCTCCTAAAGATGAGGACCACACTATCGGCACCTGTGATTGTTATACGACTAAGGGTGTCGCTATCAAAAGGACCACCTCGATGTGATAACTATGAGATAAACTTGTCAACACTATTTTAGTGAAATCACTCGTCATGTGAGGGTCAAATAGAGCAACTTTAACTTATTCATTGATAAATAATGAACTAAAATTCAAAAGTAATAGAATTTAAAATTGTGTGCAATACATGGGAAACAAGTCAAACCTAGAAATGGTTTAAAGGTATACATAAAAAGATATATTCAAAGTGTAGCGAGGGTTAAAATCCGACTTCAGGGTAAATCAAATCACGAGGCTCGATGTTTGGTGTAAGTTAGAAGATCCGATATCGTAGGACTCATTCTACTTACATCTGGTCATCACGTTTTGGATCACAACGAGTCTTATTTACTGCAGTTTTACAGCAACTAGTTACATATTTTATAGTTTTAGTTTTATCTTTAAGAACACCATTGTGAGAGTCATTTTGTCAAAATATTAATAGATGTTTCAGTACTTCCAGTGTCATAAAAATTATCATATGCCTAGCATTTTCTCAACTATGTTGGGGACGGCTTCCAGTCTTAATAGATGCAGCTGAATATCAGTGTTTTTAATGAAGCGACTGCTTATCTGACCTCCGTAAACCAGTTACTGGGTAACACGATACTTCTTGGCAAGACTGCTTGTCTGTAATGACTGACACCACCTGACACCACCAACTTTCTATCCTTCCAAACTCCGGGCTGGTACTGAGAAATTTGTAATGGACAACCTCACTACCCTACCTGAGAATCGAACCTAGAACCCCATGCTCAGCAATCATGCTTGTGAATATGCGACCAACATGGCAGCTCGTTGTGAAAAAAATAAAAAATTAAAAATGACCACAGCAACCAAAAAAATCAACCGTTGACTTTGGCGGGTATAAGTAAAAGTCATAATTAAAAGGGATCACATAATTGGTAGTTGTGGTCTTTGATAAGTTGGATAGACAAAAAATTTGATTATCACGAAGTATTATTCTACGCATTTTGTATTCGTTATTTTCCTTATACAATATCCCATCTCAATAGGCCTTTACACTCTTAGATTCAGGTTGTCCTATTAATACTAGACTAATAATTTATTTTGACAATGGTGCCGATTCTCTTGTTCACAAACTAGACTAAATTTAGAGAATTGACATCTCTTACAAACATACAGCGAAAGGAAAGGACGGTGACATTAAAGAACTAAGTTAGCGATGTCAAATTAGTTTTGCCTTGAACTTTTCCGTATTTTTAATCCATACGTTTTAAGATGTCAACTATAACTGTATGGATGTGTCAGATTGACTAAATTTGACAGCTCTTATTTACATTAGTCTCTTTCTTGTTTTATTGTACAGAATAAGATGGAAATAGTCTAATTTTAGTTTAGTTTGTGACCAAGAGAATCGGCACCATTGTGCTTGTATTGTGTGTCTGTGTTAAGTATGCCTGTATTTGTATTTGTTAAACTGTTTTGCATGCCTTAGTTAAGGCAGAAAGTATAAGGATCACTCAATCTGTTACATCTCAATAATGTACCTACTTTCTGTGCAAATAAACAATTATTCTATTTTATTCTATTCTAAAATAAGCATGAACAGAAAATCTTCTCCAAATCTGGCAGAGAAGCCAGATCGAATATTACTAGATTCAAGATATCGCTGTCTCAAAACTTTTGCAATTTTATCTTTCCGCTGGCAACCTGCCGCTGAGTTTTATGTATTTTATTCACAGATCTGAATAATTATTTCACGATTACTGAACATAGAACTAATAACGTAAAAGTTAAGAGTAAAGGATTAGAGAATTTGTTGCTAAAAGACTATTTTGGGTTAATTTGGGTACTGACTTCATAGACTTTTTTGAGGTCGTAAGCAAAGCTACGTTATCTTAGTATGGCTGAAAATTTAAGGATACAAAAAGGAACTAACTTTTGCCCGCGGCTTCGTCCTCGAAAATGTCAGGGACGCAGACGAAGTCGAATGAAATGTCTGAATGATTCGAAATGATTGTTGGAGATGGCTTTTGGCTTTCAGAAGAAGAGAAAAGTTTAGTACCATTTTTGTAAGGTATTATCATCATCTGCGTAGCCTTGTCTCAACTTCATTGGAGTCAACTTCCAGTCTAATTAGATGGAGCTAAATACCAGTATTTTCAGAAAGCGATTGCCTTTCTGACGCCTAGTAACCAGGTACTAGGTCCAGGTTGGTGAGGTCCTTCAGAAAGGTCGGGTGCGGAGTACTCGTAACCGGCGTGCTTGTATGAGGAGACGTATGAACGTAGATGAGGCGAAAGGAGTATGTAAGGATCGTAGCAGGTGGCGTTCTGTAGTTTCTGCCTACCCCCATGGGGAAAAGGCGTGAGTTTATGTATGTATGTAACCAGGTAACCCCCTTTTTTGCGCGGTGGAAATCCTCATGGGTTATCCTCCGTGACTGACTCTTATCGGCTAAAACCACCGCAGTGTTTCATCTCTTCACCTCCTTCTGCGAAGCAGTAATGCTAGCGAAGGAGAAGGCGGGCCGCGTGAGGGAGAGATCCACCTCACGCCCCAGCCGCCGCGGGAGACGCCCAGGTCGTCGGACGTCGCGAGGCGACGTAGGCGCGGGGATGCGGACGACGAGTAATGGGTAGCTCGCCGTCCGATCAACGACCAAGCCCGGGTCGACGGCGCGTTCTGTTCGCGCGCGCTTCAAAGAGCTGTCAGCACAGGGACGGGATCCCCAACAGGGCCAAACGCCTGCCGGGGTTGCGGGACGTCTTAACAGGATACCGTGGCCCCAGAACGTAAAGGGCAACATAAGGAACAGGGTGGTTTTTTAGTCAGTAAAAGTCTGACAGTCCCTTCCGCCCCACCCACGGCGGAATTAGTCATTTGATGATTTTTACCACCTAAAAAAAAAAAAGTATTTCATCTCTGCCTACGACGGGGGTGCGCGATTCGCATAAGCATTCACCGTTCCCCTTCAGATAACTCCTAGTAAGATTACGCTGGAAAACTGCCTGGATAACCGGCGTAATCATATTCAAAAGTTACGCCAAAAATCTTTCTTACCGCCTCAACTTTCAACTTAAACCATGCAACAACTTTTGCTGGCAATCAAGTAGCAATCCCAAATTCAAGGAATCTTAATTAAATTACCCACGAAGGCGTCACAAATTAATGTAAGTGGAGCAGAATGAAGTTATTTGTATACTTATTTAGAATTTGTTTTTGTATACATAATATATTTAGTATTTGCTTTTGAGCGCGACAGAGTTCGCGTGGGAGTCAAGGTTGCCTTAAAACATATTCTATGATACTTGGCAGTATTATTTCAATTAGACCATTAAAAGTAGGGCTGTCATCATCTAAATTGCCGATGCCGGACAAAACTTCAAAAACCCCGGACATTTGGGTGAAATAAAGGTGTTTTACCGGACATCCCAGAAAAAAAAAAATACTATAAACATTTTATTAATCGGGATTGACTGACGTTAAAAAAGGACTCTTTCTGGCAATCCCTTCCGGACGTCTCCCAGACGCCCTCTAAACTAGGACAAATCCGGGGTAACCCGGACGGATGGATGCCCTAATTAAAACGCACTTTTGAACGTCATTTACAAGAGAAAATATATATTGATTATAATATTTAATCTAGTTGCCCATTCTAAAAGGTAGTTTGAATCGATCTGGTGCTTTTAGAGATTACGCCTATTAAACAAAAACAAACAAACAATCGTTATCTCTTTACACTATTTATACGAGTAGTAAGGTATAGATTTATGCAAATAGACTCAAAGATACTATGACCGGGGTTGCGGGACGTCCCTAGGGTTGCAGGATGTCTTAACAAGATACCGTGGCCCCGAAACGTAAAGGGCAACAGAAGGAACAGGGTGGTTTTTTAGTCAGTAAAAGTCTGACAGACTCTTCCGCCCCACCCAGGGAGGAAGGAGTCATTTGATGATTTAAAAAATACTATGAAAAGTCTATCCCAAGGAAATTCATGGAAAAAAACTGTAATGCAACCAAAAAATACTTAGCCTAAGCTTTCATAGAAGACTTGCTTTTGCCCGCGACTACGTCCGCGTTGAACTTGTTTATATCGTACTTGCATACAAACTTCCACTCCCCTTTTCATCGCCTTAGGGGGTGTTTTCGGGGATAAAAACTATTCTATTTCCTTCCCCGGGTCTTAAACTATCTCCATGCCAAAGTTCATCAAAATCGGTTCAGCAGTTTAACCGTGAAGAGGTAACAGATAGACATACACACTTTCGCATTTAAAATATTAGTATGGATGTTTTTCTGTGAAGCTAAGAACGTTATTCCTGAGTGATTTAGGTTATTATTTATAATAAAAAAATTAGGGTTCCGTAAAAAAAAAAACATGCGACGAGGTTTATGTGACATGGATAACAGCCAGTGTATTAATATATAAATAAATTCACGCCTTTTCCTCATCTGGGTGTTTAGGGAAAAATCTACGAAAACGACACGCGCTGATGTCATTAGACCTCTTTTAGTGGTTGGGACCCATAATTAGATTAATCATATGAGCCATAGAAAAACTTGCCTCGTTATTGCTAATTAATGGTGTATGATGATATTAGTGTGTGTGTGTTTATTATTATTATAAAGTTTAGTCATAACATGTTTAACTGACTTCAAAAAAAGAAGAAATTTTATATACATAACATCGCGCCTGTAATCCCCACAGGGTTAGGCAGAGGTGTACCCATTAGTACACCCACATTTCGCCAGTTATGTTTTTAGTCCCATGTAATAGGGGGCGAGCCTATTGAAGAAATTTTATATATATATTTTTTGTTTGTATGTTTTCATCGAATTCGATTTAGAATTTAAATTAAATTCACTAAAATAATGCCATCCAATTCACCGTAATTTTAATAAAAACTAGTGTTTGGCCGAGACTTTGTTTGCGTGAATTTTTTAAACAGAACTATTTTTTTTTTTTAATAAAATATTGCTTATATTCGCTGGTATTGTAGCTTAAATAAATAAAAGATTTTTTTAAATACGTTAAGTAGTTTTTGAGTTTATTCATTACAAACAAAAATACAAATCTTCTTTCTTTATACTATAACTAGCTGACTCGGCTTGAAAGTATTGAGGTCAATAATCGAGATAAAAATTATCCTATCTTTTCAGTTCGACCAAATTAAAATGGTTGAGTAGTTTAGGAGTCCATCCCGGACAAACAACATGACGCGTAATTTATACTTAAGATATTTGTGTCTGATTTTCTAAAATCATTGAACCTTTTGAACGCCAAGCGCAGCTCATAGGAAGTATGCTCTCTACGCCGAGCCATTTATTTATTATTAAATTAAATAACTAAAAAATGCTAGTGATTCACAAATATCGATTAACCTTGATCACAGCTACTGCAATCGATTTCCCATAGGTGTGGAGAAGACGACAAAATTTAAAAAAAACAATCCTTTTACCTATTTTCTATAATATGAGATAATAAAGTAGCTCATCTATTTGTCGCCTAAACTCGTCGTTGGCGTTCTAGCGGCCGATTACGTTTGTCGCTTATAAGCGTCGTTGGCGTTCAAAGGGTTAATACAAACCCAATTAGGACTTACACACACAGCAAGTTATTAAATGATTTCCTCAATTCAACCTTTACTTATCTTTCTACCCTTCTATATTTATATAACGAACCCGATATATAGGTACATATCGCACATAGGTAGTCGGAAGTATCAAGCCGTCCTCATTTCGCGGAAGTCGGTAAACAATCCTAATAATCTATTAAAAGACGTTAAGGAACGGAGGAAAACGACAGAATTTTGGCGAATACAGAAATTTGAAGGAATTTCATTAAACGCTTGAACACAGAATAGTAAGGAACAGAAGGTCCCCTTTTATGTAATGAGCGAAGACGTACACACACATGTACACACGTCTATGTATAGGTAGTTAGAGTAGGGCTTCCAACATTTCTTGAGTAGATTTTAGTAATTTTCAGAATAAACTATTTTTTTTTTATTATTGATAAATATTTGTTACTTTTTTTTCGTGTTAGCAATAATATGTTTGTATTTTTTTGTTTTTTGTTTCGGAAAAATAAACATAACATTACTATACTGATATTCATAATTTTTGATTTGTTAAATTAGATTCATCTAATCCATGAATAGTGTAATATTTTTTTGATAAAATAGGAGAATGTTTATTAAAAAATATTATTCTGAAGCGGTACGAAGTTCCCAGGGGCAGCTAGTAAATAAATACATATATTAGTACGGTTGGACTTGGAAAACATTAAACAGACTCCGCACCCAGGTCGGCCGCAGCAAAAGAGAATCTCCAAAGGTGGGGCTTCGCAGATGGCACCGACCTTCAGTGCCTATGCGGCGTCTCTCGGCAGACCATGGCCCACCTAATGTCTTGCACCGCGTGCCCAGTCACCTGCACACGTGAGGACCTAATGACTGCGTCAGCGGATCGTGTTACGGTGGCTAAATACTGGGCCAAACAAAAAATTTAATAAATTTATATTTATATATATTTGCCATCGACACGCCATGAAGAAGGAGTACGGTTGGTAACTCTTGAGCGCAGTGACGACTGGCATATGATCGAGGTCGCCTTCGGTACACGTGTTTGAGTGCGTGCGCACCTGTTCTCTCTCATTACATGAAGCTTCTGTATCTATCTATTCTGTGGTCCAAAGTTGCTAGGATTTCTTAATGGGTGTTTGAACAAGACTCGTATGCAAATACTGTATTATGATCAATAAGAGGCGTCGTTGAAATATATGGTACTGTTATGGGAAAATTATGGATGATTCTGCCGTAATGGAGACTGTTATATCTCTTGGGCCCATTTCCGCCAAAAATCTTACCCGAAGTTAGTAACACCTGCTTATATTGCAAAATGTTGTATATAAAATTTTCCAAATCGATTTAAAGTGCAGAAGTGTGTGCGCCAACACAGGTGCACTCCCTCTTCCTTCACAGTCATAGTTTGATGGTACGGAGATTCGACACAACTGGGCGGAGATGAGGCGGACGACCAACGGCTTACGTGCTTTCCGAGGTACGGGGGTACCACGCTACCAAATTCGACAGACGCGATTGCGACCATGAGACAACAAAAGCACTCAGACTCAACCATGGGCGCCTGCAAGGCTACAGGGGCGCGCTGGCAGGACGAGAACAGGGACCGGTAGAGGAGCGGCCTTCGGCGCTCGAAGCGTGATACACAAGTGGTGAATTTTACAGTTCTTAAACTATGTGAGTTTTTTTCAGTTTAACTATAGTAGAGATTTTTACTTATTGATCTTGAGTCCCAAACTAATAAAAATAAAGCAACAAAAAATTACATGAATTTAAAATCGTTGAATATTTTGATCTTCCCAGCAGTAAATAGATCTACCCTTTAAAAACTAGGCGGTCGTAAAAAGAGACTAAAAGATTACTGGTTAATATTTTTACCGCGGTATGATATATTTTTATACCGTATTTATAATGGCTGTAAAAAGACACTTAAAAAGCGGAAAGTAACATGTTTTTTCCATCATTGGGTTTTTTTTTGTTCTAAAATAAACCTTATAGCTTTCTTGTTACGTAAATATTGAAGGTCAAAGTTCAAACCTTTTTTTATATGAATTCTAGTTTTTGTTGTTATAGGTAACTAAACTCGAAATACATCCACGATAATTAATTACATTGAAAAAAAAAATCGGTAGTGGTAAAGTTCTTTATTCAAATACACAGATGAATTACCAATTTATTGTAACACTTTATTTAATTCCTTTGTAAAGTAATTTATTACTAACGGTCAATGAAAAACTGACTTATACTTCATGTTGCTAGAGTATATAGTTGATTAAGCGGCAATACATGTAATTTAACTAAGATTCGGTATATAGTAGTAGGGGTTAATATTTTGATGAAACATTTATCTAAACATCCATAAAAATAAGACAAATCGAAGCTTCTGTTATAATGTCGAAATTACAAATATTTACTACCAATTTTTATTTTTTTAGTCTCTTTGCGTGTCTGTCTGTTTGTTGCACTTTCAAAACGGCTAAACTGATTTCGACGCGATCACTGGCATATAGCTGATGTCATAAGAAGTAACTTAAGCTACTTTTATTTCAGAAGAAGACTTAGGCGCTTCGTGCAAAAAAATCTCACGATATTGTTAACAAAATCCAATTCACAGACAAAGTCACGGACGTAATCTAGTTTTCAATTAAAATGTTTAAAGGGCCAGTTACACCACTGATTAAGACAAACATCACCCTAATCTCAGATTACGGGATCAAGCTGAAATCATCAACATGACACTATCGGATTATGAAAACGGATCGAGTTAATCCTTGTTATTTTAACCGGGTTCCAACTTAACGATGTCATAATACCGGCTTTGGTTGATATTAAAAACAAATTGGTGACTAGGCTGAATACTCCGTGTTTGTTACTCATCTGGTTTAATGGGTTACTTGATATTTAGGTTAAACTTCACTTCGATAGATCGCCCAGTGGTTAAGGCGGCCCGCCTCTCATGCATGAGGTTGTGGGTTAAAATCCGGTCAAGTACCAATGAGACTCTCAATTCATATGTACTGTCTAAAGTTTATCTTAGACATCACTGGCATTGGTGAAGGAAAACATCGTGAGGAAACCTGGACTTGTAATTAATAGCAGTCTATACGGTGATCAATGCTCACGCTTCTCCGTAAGAGAAGAGGCCTTTGTCCTGCAGTGGGGTAATAATAGGCTGGTATTTTTTTTTTTTTTATTCTATCCTCCCATATCACTGTTTAGCTTTCAAAAACAGCGTCAAAATGATCAACAGTGACATCCATCATCACAAAAAGAAAATTATAAACACCACCTCCCTAAATTTTAATGACAAAAACCGAAAACTTTAACCGTAAACTCCGTAATTCCATGACTAATGCCCGACAAAACACCGTAAAACTAATGAAGAAATACCGTTAAAACATTTAACTAAATATTTTCTTGTAAATAATGGTCGGTTCCGTTTATTTACGACAATGCCAGCCATGGAGGATCCTGTGGGAACGATAAAATGCTACTTCAAGGACCGTAAAGGGATTTTTTACACCATTTACCGTCTCTAGGGATGTTCCTAGTACCGTTTTTTGGGATTACGGTTTTTTATTTAATATGTTTTGTGTGTTAGGAAGATTGTTTCTAGTTTGTTTATTTTTGGGAAATGTGCGTAGTGAATTCTTTGGTTTAGTTGCAAAGCATGGTTTTCGTAACTGTTATAGCAACGATTTATTCTGAAAAATATCCCATTAAGCGACTGCTAAAAATTATAAGAGAGAGTCGCTCCATAAAGAATTTGTCTGCAGAAACCCGGAGTCTGCATTTGTGCCCGGTTGGCAATTGACTAGTAATAGGTATATTGTTAAGTTACGTCTCCGCTTACTGCTCTGCTCTCGTCGGTCTTAGCGTGATGTTATAAAGCTTGTTCTATTCCTCATAAATCTGGCTATCATATACAAAAAGATTTTTCCAATAGGACTAACAGTTTCAGAGAATAACGCGTTTCAACAAACACATAAACAAAAAAAAATCGTCAGTTTTATTATACTATTATAGATAGACTATGAACAGTTTAAAACAAGTTCGCCATTCGTGTTTGTCTGTTTACTCCGTTAATACTTCCTCTGAAACTGTTCAGGGCATAAATATCTTCATTTCGCGTCATAACTTTGGTCTTACGATACGCCACGTTAGATGCATTTAAAACGCTCTAAAAACTTTCAAGCCGCGAGAAACATGCTTCGTAGATAATTTAGGTCATAGCTACGTTAAAACATGGAGTATTAATAAATGGAGTGCTCACACCACATAGATAATTAACCTATAATGTTCCTACTGAGATTCAGGCATCTGCGAGAGGAAATGTTTATGGTTATGTCTGGAATATGATCGAGGAAAATCGTGCGACATCTGTGCTGAGTTTCTGAATTTGTTTCTGATTGTAATTTGTCACAGCCATGGGGACGATAAGGTTTCCAAAATGTTATGGTGCGTGCAAGGTAGGTTATTAAAGTTGCTATAGCGTGGACTATATATCTATATATCCTTATCTTAGTATTTATGTATAATACTTTTTATCCTTAGTATTTTTTCTTTTAATATGTTTTTTTTTGGTTCACACATTACCTTATGTATCATTATTCTACTAATATTATAAATGTGATTTGTGAAGTTGTTTGTTACTCAATCACGCGTAAACCGTTGAACAGATTTTAAAGAAAATTGGCACCTATATAGACTATTTCCTGGACGTGATAATTTTTTTATCCCAGTAAGGTTCCTTATTACGCGGGCGAAGCCGCGGGCAGAAGTTAGTTCTTTATATAAAGCATACCAGTTACAGTAACCAGCAGTGTTATTCTGTAAATTTCTCCATTCGTAAATTTAGGTGACATGAATTTGAGAAAAGCTGTCAATAGAATAGGTAGTAAAATTCCGCCGACATAGTTACGAGTGTTACGACCCTCACTACTCACTACAAATAGCGATAACATGTGTGCCACTTTCACTAACGTCAGCTGACTTTACGAGTTGTTAGAAACTTAGAACTCCATTTCTTCATACTCCATGGCACAAGCTATTATATCGCTTTGACTATAAGCTGAATAACGTTCGCTATTGTTCGTCCACTGTTTTTTACTGATACTACTAAAGTTGGTAGTAAAAGTCAATGGAATATTGAATATACTTTTGTTAGCGGTGAGCCGTAACAAACTAAGCTCTTTACCTGAGGATATTATCGATAGCGCAGAAGCGTACTTCTTACAAATGTTACCTACACTGACCTTATTGGTGAGGTCCTTCAGAAAGGTCAGGTGCGGAGTACTCGTAACCGGCGTGCTTGTATGAACGTAGATGAGGCGAAAGGAGTATGTAAGGATCGTAGCAGGTGGCGTTCTGTAGTTTCTGCCTACCCCCATGGGAAAAAGGCGTGAGTTTATGTATGTATGTAAGTATAATTAAATCACCACCTCTTCAACCCACGAAAGAGCACCCACCCACCCAGAGCGCTGGTTTGAGGTGATGCAAGAAAAGAATATCTGGAAATACCAATCCTTAGACGGAATAAAAGAGTACTAGCTACTACCCGCAACTTCATCCGCGTCAAAGTTCATTTCCCCATACAAACTTTGGACCTTCGTTGCATCCCTTTAGGGGGTTTGAATTATAGAAAGTACTTTGTTGGCGGACGTCTCCTAACTATAGTCTACCTCCCTGCTAAATTTCATCTTTAAACGTCAAGCGGTTTTTGATATTTCGTAATGAGTGAGTGAATGACCTTTTGCTTTTAATATTTAGATTCCACGAATTTCTATTGTAACGTAACTGTAGTTACAAATCCGAATCTCACGTACACAAGTGAGAATCGAGTTCATAGATAGTCACACACGGAATAACAAGCCTTACAAATATTTGTTCTGTGCGAGAATTGATCCCGTAGCGCAGGCGCCAATTAATCTACACACTGCAACTCAAACAATAAAACAGAATTGTATGAAAGGTAAAAAAAAAAAAAAAATGCATGAGGTTTTTTTACTCGCTCATACCTATTACTTATTATTGTTTTTCAGTAGCAGTCTAGATCTAGATCAGATGGCAATAGGTTCGCCCCCTATTACAGGGGTACACTTCTGCCTAACCCTTCGGGGATTACAGGGGTGATGTTATGATGTTAATGAAAATGTGCGAGTTGGACTCGCACACAAAATGGGTTCAAAGTTGGTTCATAAAATTTTTACCCAAAAATTATAAAATTTTCTTTCAAGATTTTTAGTCAATAAGATATAATCTAAATAAATAGTACAAATATGATATCAGTAAAATAATTTTTGTATCTACTTCCAGACATTATCTCTCACAAACAAAGACAAACAAACAAACTTAACTTCTTCATAATATTAGTAAAGATTCCAACATGGCAAGATAAATATTTGTTTCCATGTAAGCCCTTATGTCAAAGTCACTTTGACATAATTGTGTGTAAAATGTCAGGATAGTACAAGTAGGTCAAACATACAAGTGACGGCAACTACCTCTGTCTGAACCCCGCTTTATGTGGTCAACGATGACGCAATGCGCGCTAGGGGCCTATTCACTTCTGACTTGATCCCGCTGTTGTCAAATTAATTCCTACTTCACTTCCACAAAGGAATATCCGAATAAGGCCATGCCATAACCAAATTCCCAGTACCAGGGTTTGTGCAGGTCCGAATTTGGGATTCAGTAGTCCTTAACTCACGCCTTTTTCTCATGGAGGTAGGCAACAACTACAGAACGCCACCTGCCAAGAACCTTATATACTCCTTTCGCCTCATCCACGTTCATTCATCTTGTCATACAAGCACGCTGGGTACGAGTACACACCTGACCTTTCGGAAGAACCTCACCAGTATGGTCGGTGTAGGTCTACCTAGGGCGACCCGACCCTGCGTTGCCACTCACCTCTGCCATATAAATACCTTTTGTTAATCGTCTATCACTCATCCTCTCAACATGACCGAACCATCAGTAGTCTTTAATCTTATGAATCGGTATTGGGGAGCTCATGCTCACTCAAAAGTCTCGCTGATGGTAGCGCGAGTGTTGGATCATTTGGTTCCCAAGATGGTTGAGTAAAGTGTAGCTGATCCACGCGTCATTATCATCTTACTCGTAGGAATCGCGTTTGAAAGAAAGAAAGAAAATCTGATTATTCCCGCGTTTAGACAGGTCATAAAGAGTATGTCAATGGATTGGCTAGGTCTTATACCCAATCTGTCTCATAATGTACTAAGTACGAAAAGCAGTTATTATTCAATCTATAAACTAGTCAGTAATTGGATATCTTGTTTCTGTAAGCAACTTGTTGTACAACTGATCGTTAGATGGATTGGTCGGAAGAATTTGTACCGATAGTAGAAAAATGCGTATTCTTTTTTTTGTGATGATGTGTCATAATGACTTTCCTCGCTAAATAGGCTTATATAACACAAAAAAATGTTTAATTTCACATTCTAACAAAGTCTTTAGCTTTATTATATCCGATCCGCCCTGGCTTCGACGGGTGCAATATTGATACGACCTTCATCTTGAATCAATCTATCTATTGATGAAAACCGCATGAAAATCCGCTGCATATTTTTAAAGACATAAGCGTACAGAAGGCGGAAAGAGACTTTGTTTCATACAAAGATAGTATAGATAAAGGTACCCACGATACAAAAGATATCCCTAGTGGGGGAAAACTAAAAAAATAATAATATTTATTTATGTTTCTTCTATCAATTTTTCTGCTCACGCTCCAAGCTCCTCGTTGCGCCTCGTTGGTCTAGTGGTCGCAAGCGCGACTGCTGTGCATGAGGTCTTGGGTTCGATTCCCAGGTCGGGCAAAGTGTTATTGGGTTTTTCCATCAGGAATTTCTCAGTAGCAGCCTCGGAGTCTGGATTCGCGCCCGGTTGATGGCAATAGGCTCGCCCCCTATTACATGGGACTAAAAACATAACTGGCGAAATGTGGGTGTACTGATTTGTACACCTCTGCCTAACCCTTCGGGGATTACAGGCGTGATGTTATGTTATGTATGTTATGTTGTTATGCTCCAAGCTCCTTGTTAATTGTTGTTTTGTAAACAACGTTATTGGAATACCCGAGACGCTTACTTATATTACTATTTACTGCATTTTTCTTTTTACTATTTTTTCATAGCCCGGATACTATTTGTGTTGCCAATTAATTATATTTTAAGCTAATTTACACAAGAAAAAGCTTTTTACATGTAAAACAACGTTTTTGATTAAATTTTATAGTGTCCTATTTTTCATTTGTGTTCCCTCATGCAACTAGCGTGACGATTTCTGCCAAATAAATGCTACCATTTAACTGGCAGAAATCGTCACGTAAGAAAAAGCGTTATGCCCGTTCCGAGTGACCTTGCCTTTCTGTCTGGCTCTTTCTATATTTTAGTGGTGTGTTTGCGTGTAAGTATTGAGATCAGCAAGCATTGTGCGTGGCCAGCTGTGTTAATTCTGAATTGCACACATTTTTGATAATATTTTGTCATTTATTTCAGATCTTCGACATCCTCCGAACGACATTTGTAAAACTTGCCAAGATCTCAAATATGCAACTACACATAACATAACATAACATAATATCACGCCTGTAATCCCCGAAGGGTTAGGCAGAGGTGTACCCATTAGTACACCCACATTTCGCCAGTTATGTTTTTAGTCCCATGTAATAGGGGGCGAGCCTATTGCCATCAACCGGGCACAAATCCAGGCTCCGAGGCTGCTACTGAGAAATTCCTGATGGAAAAACCCAATAAAACTTTGCCCGACCTGGCAATCGAACCCAAGACCTCATGCACAGCAGTCGCGCTTGCGACCACTAGACCAACGAGGCAGCCCAACTACACAATACACGTACTTCCGTACTAGTAAAGTAATAACTTCATGATACAAGACTATAAAAAAACAGAAGAAACACAACAACACATGACAACATTGAAAATAAAAGATAACAACAAAAACAAAAAGCCGGAGTTTGTTTATCAAGCCAATAACAATAAATTATGCCGGACTAGTGTGACAACGATTTTAACAGGTCTCGAGACAGTCCTGGCGCCGAAGTAATTGCGATCAATCCACACTGTATTTATAGATACCAATAAAGATTGTAGATAGCAATAATGATTTCGATAGCAATTATTATTTATTGCTATTTCTATTGCTTTTTGCCACTTGTTTATATGATGTTTATTGCAGTTCAATGAACTTGTTAAGTTTTCCGAGGAAGTCATTGGAAAATATTGATCGTTGCATTGTCTTTTCTCTAGACCGCTTGTTCCTTCGCTTCTCTTAGTTATTGTTTATAATAAAAATGTATAAGGGGTCATTGTACTGACAAACTCTGAATTCGCCACAAACTTAAAATCGTTATAGATCCTAAATGGTTTTTTCTAAAAATGATTTTTAAATACTTATTCAATGATACCCTATTTTTCACAATATGAGGTCTGGTTGACGCTATACTAAACTTGATTACTATTAATTAATTAAAAATTTTTTTAAACTAAAATTACACTCTAATTACACTAAACTAAACTATAATTTTTACTTGCAAAGAAAAATTTACTGACGTATGAATTAATAAAATCGATCCAAGCGTTTGGTCTCTAAAGCGCCACAAATAAACAAACATGCATAAATAGACTGATAAACACATTATCCTCTTTTGCTAAGAGCAGTGGGGTAGAAAAACAGCAGATTTTGTCAAGTATTTGCACAGCAGTAAAAAATATTATAGAATAATTGTTACGGATCAGCTGTTTATTTATAAATTAAGTTTGTAATACAGAGTCGTTGAAAATTCACCCGAAACCTGAAAAGGGGTCATTGTACTCATCATTATGAACAACTTTACTTTACTACGGAACCAACCCTGAAATTATGAAGACAAAAAAAACCTAAAAAAACTAAATTACGATCTTGTTGTGTAGCATTTTTGAAGGGAACAGCTGTTTTTTTTTTTCATAATTTCAGGGTTGGTCCCACATTAAAAGTTGTTCATAATGATGAGTATAATGACCCCTTTTCAGGTTTCAGGTGAATTTTCAATTACCCTATATAACTAACCTAAAAATTACGACAAACAACTGTCATGAAAAAAAAAATAAGGAACTTTTACAATGAGAGTGGATCAATAAATCCTCATACGACACCAATCGTGAAAGATCGTACGTGATCGTCAGAATTTTAACGAACGTTACACACTAATACCGCCGCTGTGAAACTTCATAATCTCCCAGCAGTAGTAATCCTGGATATGCACAAGTTTGTTCGTTCCACTTCCAGAACTCCAAAGTTCAACATACTACATGATAGTTTTAAAGTAAAAGTTAAACGTAGGGGGTTTCTTAAATGTTGAGAAAATAAAGAATTTTATCTTACCAGTATTTATCTACACATAACATCACGCTTGTAATCCTCGAAGGGTTAGGCAGAGGTGTACCCATTAGTACGACCACATTTCACCAGTTATGTTTTAAGTCCCATGTAATCGACCTGGGAATCGAACCCAAGATATCTCGCTCAGCAGTCGCGCTTTGCAACCACTAGACCAGAACTATCTTTAAACAACCAGTCAAGTGCAAGTCGGACTCGCGCACGAAGGGTTCACCATTTTCTATAAAAAACGGTAAAAAAATCATGTCTGTTGTATGAGAGCCCCCTGAAATATTTATTTATGTTTTTTAGTATTTGTTGTTACAGCATTAACAGAAATACATCATCTGTTAAAATTTTAATTGTTTAACTATCACGGTTCGAGAGATACAGTCTGGTGTCAGACAGACAGACAGATGGAGGGACTTTGACTTAGACTATTTCCTTCTTTTTCTGTCCAATAAAACAAGAAAGAGACTAATGTAAATAAGAGCTGTCAAATTTAGCCAATCTGACACTTCCATACAAAACTAATTTGACATCGCTAACTTAGTTCTTTACTGTCACCGTCCTTTCCTTTCGCTATATGTTAGTAAGAGATGTCAATTCTCTAAATTTAGTCTAGTTTGTGAACAAGAGAATCGGCTCGAATGACAAAATTTGGTAAAATTTTAAAACAGAATATAAAAAATTACTCTCCTGCTAGTAAATTACTTTTTTCTAATCCAAAAGGGAAGTCTTTTATGAGCCGTCTTTCGAAGGAAGCATAAAATATTGAAAACCAGACAACTCATAACACTTCAAGAATTTTTATCACCCAATATCTCTGGCACATCTTAATATGCATCAAGCGAAAATAGAGTTTCGTCGCAAATAGAGTATAATTAAATTTTAATGTACGAAAGGGGGTGAGGATTCATCCCTTTCGTTTCTAATTTAGGCGTGTACCGCGGTTTGTATGTTAAGGGGTGAAATTCTATGGGAGAGAAAATCAGGAGTATATTTTGTTTTGAATTTGGGATGAATAAGGAGCAATTTTATACTTGGTGAAAATTATGGTGACCAAACTTTCAAATTATTATAAAATCTAAACGGCACTTATACCAAAACAATTTTTTTTAAATTGTTACCAGTATGTCTGTCTGTTTATTCAGGCTAATCTTTAAAACAGCTAGCCCCGATTTGACGGAACTAATTACTAGTATATCTGCTAGTGCTAGCATAGCTGACGTTATTACGAAAAAGAATTTGGATTCCGCTCAAAAAATTGAAACTCTACAAATAACCGACATTTAGCACAAAATCGAGAGTATAAGTTAGTATTTTACTATGTGCATCTAGAATATTAAAAATTGTCAACACTGCCAAACAATCAGTAGCTCCGAAGCTTCCAAAATGACCCCCAAATCCGGACGAAATCTCTTTCCAAAAACAATGTAAAGTAATGAGGCAAAAATTGGTGCGATAACAAAATCTGCCTTCCCAACCATTACAGTCATTCGAGCATTACTTTAATTTGAAGCTGCCTTTTATCCCCGAACGACTTAGCTTTGAGCTGAACTCTCAGTAAGCACTGAACCGAATAAATGAATTTAGTACGGATCTTTTGCTATTAGTGCGAAAATACCAGCTTTGAAATGATTTAAATGTATTTAATTGTTTCTCGTTTTGTTTAATAGCTGTGAATGACTTAATATAAGCAACAGTTAGGTCTTAGTCTTTCGGAAGGTTGTAAGAAGTAAAAATAATCAATGCTGTGTATGAGGTCTTGGGTTCGATTCCCAGGTCGGGCAAAGTGTTATTGGGTTTTACCATCAATTTCTCAGTAGCAGCCTCGGAGTCTGGATTTGTGCCCGGTTGATGGCAATAGGCTCGCCCCCCTATTACATTGGACTAAAAACATAACTGGCGAAATCTTGGGTGTACTAACAAGTATCTTTCCTCTTCGGGGATTACAGGCGTGATGTTATGTTATGTAGAATTCTACACTTGATCAATAGTGATTTGTTTAATATAGGTAATAATGATGATGGTACATATATATATATATATATAATAGACAGTGTGCTCTGTTATTCTAGATGGCGTACAAATGTTTGTAATAATGAATATATACTTTTTTCTTGTTTATGATTGAGAGTATTTCAGAATACAACTCTTTCGCAGAAGAGTATTGCCCTGTTGCGTATGCGGTAGGCACTCTCGTGCGATTATATAACTGTGTGCGTGCAAGTTCATTGACCCACTAGTCTAAACCCAGCGGAAAGATGGCTAGTTCAAATTCAAAAATCACAAATCACAGTGCTCTTAAAGGGTCACATCGTTCGATTTCCAAGTCGGGTAAAGTGTTTTTTTTCCATCAGGGATTTCTCAGTAGCAGCTTCGGAACCTGGATTTGTGCTCAGTTGATGGCAATAGGCTCGCCCCTTACATGGGACTAAAACATAACTGGCGAAATGTTGAGTGTACTAACGAGTACCTATCCTCTTCGGGGATTACAGGCGTGATGTTACATTACCCACATAAAATTTTCATCATTATTAAAGCCACAAAAAAAAAACTATAAACACGATCAATATCTCATCAAAGACCAACATAAAACGGCCTCCTAAGTAGAAATTTAATAAAAATACGCCTTTAACGCCTCTTAGCCGTCACATCACGTAGACGTCCTTTAAAAATGTTGTCCTTGGCAGCCCGAGGGCGGAATACCAATGTCACCCAGCAAAGATACATGGATTCGTGTCATGGTGTAAAATATTGGGGTAGTAAAACACAGATGGGGAAGCTGGCAGTTAAACATTGTCGCGAAAATGAGGACGAAGACGTATATATGGCTCTTAGACTAATATTATAAAGCTGAAGAGTTCTTTGTTTGTTTAAACGCGTTAATCTCCAGAACTGTTCGTCGGACTGGAATAATTCTTTATATTGTGTATGATAGCCAGGTTCATGAGGAATATTTAGGCAATAAAATATCTCGCTACGATCTATGAGAGCGGAGCAAGTAACCAGAGACGAAACTTATCACGAGTGAAAAAAATTACGTTTATTTAATCCGTCTCAGCGAGCAGCTAAAACTTAATGAAAAGAGAAAAAGATCATCATCATCTGCCTAGCCCTTTCCCAACTAAAAAGAGAAAAGATAATTATAATTTAAAATAGACCTCATATTAATCCACGCATCCAAGTACTCATTGGTCTGGAAGTGGTCATGTCCAAACAGCAATGATTCCTCACGACAGGACAGCAATACGTTCACAGTAATTTGTTCTGCGGTCATCCTGACATGTTTTGCAAATAGTATAATGTGAGTGGGGTATTAATTTCTATCTGATAGTGGAAGATGTTGATTCGTATTAACATCTAAACAATGACTTTTTTCTTTGGTGAGTAATTTTTGGTTCGCCTGTTGGTTTTATTTCCAAAGATGGCAATAATAAAAATCTTAATTTCAATAGTATAGTTAACATACATACATAAACTCACGCCTTTTCCAATGGGAGTAGGCAGAAACTACAGAACGCCACCTGCTACCATCCTTACATATTTTTTTCGCCTCATCTGCGTTCATACATCTCGCCTTACAAGCACGCTGGTTACGAGTACTCCGCACTTGACCTTTCTGAAGAACCTCACCAATAAGGTCAGTGTAGGTCTTCCCAGGGCGACCCCTACCGGCGTTGTCACTCACCTCTGCCATATAAATACCTTTTGCCTACCTTCAATCGTCTTTTACTCATCCTCTCAACATGACCGAATCATCTAAGCATACCCTTTTCTATTTTAGTATAATTAATTTGAGTATATTTTCTTACATGGCCCTAATTTTGTTGTAAAACAAAAACTGTTGATTTTACAAACAGACACTTCTATTTATTTTATGTTTTTATTACGGATTACGAAAAATATCTTCTGGTTTAAAAATAGAATACATCTCTTAAAAATTTCTCATAAATATTCACTATTAAGAGTTATAAATATCGTCCCTACATATCAATTGAACCCTTACTTAATTATGTAACTATATTCAATTTGTAATTTTAATTAAAACCCCTACAAAATATTCCGCTACAATCTATCGAAAGTTCAATTATAGACTATAAATTATTCGGTTGTCGAATAAATTTATCCAATATGTCAATTTAATACTACGCAATAAATTATCAGCGAGGGAACTATTATTAAAGTTAGCGGTAATCCGGACGTGTGGTTACCGTATTACTCACCTCATAATATTCTGACATTATTGATTTATTTCTGACAATGTTAATTAATAATTAGTTGATAATAATGTTTTTGAGGGATTATGTTGCGTTGCTGTGTTTTGTAGATAAACAAAATGTCCTCCATGTTGGATGGTCCACCATATTGGATTTAGAATGCCGTCACTGAACTTACCATGTATTGTCAACCAATTTAAATGTGCATACAAAATTTCAGCTCGATCGGTTAAGGATAACTGCTTAAAAATTCAATGGCAAGATTTTCACGCCGCACGAGTCTTATGTTTGTATGTTTGTTGGGGACAAACATACAAATATAAGACTCGTGCGGCTGTTATTACTTAGCCACGAGCTCCTTACAAAATGGCTGGTGATTATGTCTAATAATAAACCACATATGTCATCACGGCGTTCAAGGGGGTAGCAGAAACAAATAAAACTACCCCTAAACGGCTATTATTGAGGGTATTAATGAAATACCGGGGAGACCCCAATCTTGAACTATTGTCCGCATTCCTAATACACATGTGGCTGTGCGATAATGACAGTTGCAGGAATGTCCTTATTGTTAGTGGAATTACGGGGTCACCCTACTTGTTTATTATTTGGCGGAACTTACTGAGCTTGTTAGGCGATATTCATTATAATTAACGTTATTAAGAAATTCTAATATTTAAATATATAAAAGCGTTTCACTCATTTACTTACTTATCACGAAATATCGAAAACCACTTGACGTTTAAAGATGAAATTGAGCAGGGAGGTCGTTTATACTCTATGGTTAGTAGACGTCCGCTAAGACAGGATTTTCCAAAATTCTTTCCTATGAAACGAAGGTCCAAACTATGCATGGAAGAAAACTATTTTGACACGGACGAAGTTGTGGGTAGAAGTTAGTCTATACTCTATACTTATGATATAAAGAGGAAAGATTTGTTTGTTTTTTTGTTTGTTTGCGTTGAATAGACTCCGAAACTGCTGAACCGATTTTAAAAATTTTACTGTTGGGAAGCTACACTATCCCGAGGTGACAGGCTATATTATATTTTGAAAAAGTTAGGGAGATGTAAGGAAAATCACGCGAACGAAGTTGCAGGGAGAGTGCTAGTCGTAGATAAGTCTACAAACATTTCTATTAACTCACGAACACCCAAACCCCAAACAACTACTTGTAGGCCATTTTCTATTTTTTGTGGTGGTAAAAATCATCAAATGAGTCCTTCCGCCCTGGGTGGGGCGAAAGGGACTGTCAGACTTATATTGGCTAAAACACCACCCTGTTCCTTCTGTTGCCCTTTACGTTCCGGGGCCACGGTATCCTGTTATGACGTCCCGCAACCCCGGCAGGCGTTTGGCCCTGTTGAGGCCCCGTCCCTGTGCTGACAGGCGCGCGTTATACAGACCCGGGCCTGGTCCTTAATCGGACGGCGAGCTACCCATCACTCGCCGTCCGCAAGCCTGCGCCTACGGTGGCCGGATGTCGATTTGTTTTGTTAAGTGCGAAAATCGTACCCGAGATCCGCAGTGCAGCAGCCAGCATCAAAACAGTCGATGCTAATGACATTAATTGCTCCAAATGAATTAATTTGAAACAACTCGAAAACACATAGTCATCCTATATCTGTTAACCACTAAACGCCAGTGAAATGTAACCCTAAAATGGTCAATAGAAACCGCACTCACTAACCCGCTTCCCGCCATCGAAGCCTGATTTTAACCCGCAAACGCTGCACATCAACACATGATGTCCAGTCTCGTATTGCAACGAGAGTGCCATGGGTGGCAAACTGGCAATTATTTGGCTCAGTGCCACACCTGACTGATTACTGAACGAACAGAACGTTTCAATTGATCTGCCAACCGTACCCGGCTCCAGCCATTTCGTATGACGCCAATTGCTCGTACGGTTTGCAGAGAAAGTCGGAAGTTATTTAATAAAGGTTTTTCCACTAAGATTTTTTCAGTAGCAGCCTCGGAGTCTGGATTTGAGCCCGGTTAATGGCAATAGGCTCGCCCCCTATTATAGGGGACTTAAAAATAACTGGTGAAACGTGGGTGTACTAGTGGAGAATTACAATTATAAATAGCTTCAACTTTCTGATTATCTGACCGACTCCGTGACAGTTCAAAAATGTCTGTAATTGGGTAATTGAAATAAATATTTTGACTTTTTGACCACACCGTTCCTCCGGCCAACGCCTGACGGGGTTGCGGGACGTCTTAACAAGATACCGTGGCCCCGGAACGTAAAGGGCAACAGAAGGAACAGGGTGTTTTTTTAGTCAGTAAAGTCTGACAGTCTCTTCCGCCCCACCCAGGGCGGAAGGAGTCATTTGATGATTTTTACCACCTAAAAAAAAAACCGTTCCTCGAACCTCAAAACTATCAAATCCTACAATATTACTTTATTTTTCTGCCAACGCTACCTCTCGCTCGATGTGAGCAGCCAATATACGCTGATTGATCATGACACTTCTCTTTAATTATTACAACGTTTAATATCTACGGTCTTGATGCACTTTACCGACTTTATGGAATGATGAGTGGGTTTAAAGTGTAAGAGAGACAACACTACTGAATATTTTGTTGTGCAGCTCTCATTTCTAAAGCACTTGCTACCTTTAATTATTGGCAGTTTCATATAACTGTTGAATGAATTTATCCACAAACTATTGTAAAACTATTTTTTTTTTCACGGAGTTTCTTGGCCTTTCCGAAAGAGGCAAACGCCTTATTAAGTAAGAGCGATTAGGTACGTGTCTTATTCTTCTTTCTTCTATCATGTGGGCAGTAAGGTCTTACGACCCCACACACCCTAGTGTCAGAGTCTCTAAACCTTGTCTAATGTCTTATTTAAAAAAGATAACTGGAAATTTCTTTTTCTATAGAAAACTTAAATTCGGTCTAATTTAACTGTAACACATTTTTTTTATGTTCTCAACTAATTTTTCAGACATATGTATCCTGCTTATGTGTAGTAAGTTTCATCAAACTCGGTTCATTCACAACATAACATCACGCCTGTAATCCCCGAAGGGTTAGGCAGAGGTATACCTATTAGTACACCCACATTTCGAGGCTGCTACTGAAAAATTCCTGATGGAAAAACCCAATAACACTTTGCCCGACCTTGGAATCGAACCCAAGACCCCATGCACAGCAGCCGCGCTTGCGACCGCTAGACCAACGAGGCAGTCTTTTAACCTTTATTCCTCTAAAAATATTGATGCAAACAAAAACATTAAATTTCAAACGAAACTCATCCCTTCCAAGAATTAAAATTCATCTCCAAACTGTCCCCTCTATTTCCAAAGAAATTAATTAAAATGACTAATTTGTTTTTGAAAATTTCGCCTCTTGTCCCACTTTAATTGCTTCCACAATTTATTCGTGATAACTTGTTGGTTTTCCCCCGTTCTACTCTTATTATTTATGAGAGCCCATTCTTTGTAAATAGCATGATTATATTTTACAAGATTATCGTGGAACAAAAATAAATAAATTTTAGAATACAATAAGATTATTCCGAGAAAATTTATTCAATGCTTCTCCTCTTGGTTCTAATACTAACGTTGTACTGTGATCTCTCATAGCACAGCACTACGCTTCTTCTTTCCTTATCGCGTGGGCAGTAAGGTCTTAAGGTGCTCCCTCACCGGGAGCATTCGCGTGTAATGTAACGTTACAGATTTGAGCATTACATCAGTGAAGGAGGAGAACCGAGCATTACAATGCGCACCTTGTAATGATACAATATCTTGATACAACTTGTAACATCAATGCGCTCCACTTCCAATGTAATGCTCAAAGTTGAATCTATAATGTTACAATACACGTGAATGCTCCCGGTGAGGGAGCACCTTTACGACCCCACACAGCCTAGTGTCAGAGTTTCTAAACCGCCTCAAGGGCCTCTGACATGGTTTGAGTAGAACTGTAAGTCCAGGTTTCCTCACGATGTTTCACTACGCTAAGTGGAAGCGTTTTCTTTTTCATGGGGCAATCTATGTGGGGAAAGTGGAGGGGTATAACGGACTCTTACCTACTAAAACCCCACAGTTCCTTTTAACACCATGAGTCGGGATTACTCAATAGTACACCCACACATCGCCAGATATGTTTAAGTCCCATGTAATAGGTGACGAGCCTTGCCATCGACCGGGCACGAATTCCGACTCCGAGGCTGTTATTGAGAAATTCCTGATGGAAAAGCCCAATGACCTCAAGCTCAGCAGTCGCGCCCTGCGACCACTGAAGACCAACAAAGCAGTTTCTAATGGATGAAATCAATACTACTTTGACCAGCTTAAGAATCGAACCCACGGCTATGCCCAGCAGTGGAGACCTCAAGACCGACAATCTCGAGATCATAATTAATACGTGACCACGGTATTTAACTGTCGTAGCGACATTAACTTTACATAACCCAATAGCAAAGTTATGTAATTCATTTCGCTAACTTTCGCTACTTTTTAATTAGTTCGCTAACTGTACCCAATATAGTTGGTGTAACTTCGTGTGAACTGATTTTTAATAGTTTAAAGTGAGGAATTATAACGTGACTAGGAATTCGATTTAGTTCTTTTAGGTAAATTTATTTTCAGGCTTAAGTACCAATGTGATTTTCTCAATTCATATGTACTTTCTAAGTTTATCTTGGACATCATTGACATTGATGAAGAAAAACATCAAAAGGAAACCTGGACTTATAGTCGAAATATGTCAGAAATCGACCATCAGTCTTTGATCAGTGTTCGTGTCTTCTTTGTATGAGAAGAGGCCTTTGCTTGCATTGGGACAGTAATAGTGGTTGCTACTGTTAATTCAGGGTATCAAAAACAGTACCAATAAAAAGTTAAATAAAAACCATGATACAAAGAGTCTATACAGCAAACTATGAAAAAAAAAAACCTAAAATTAATTAAAAAGTACATGTATACAATCATTTGTAACAAACCAGAATCGAATCAGCAACTCGCAGTGCGGAAACAGCAAAACCACAATGCAAACCGACCGTCCAATTTTATTTATGATGAAATCATTTATTTCGTCATCTGTTAATAATATAACATAAGCCAAATCAGTTGAATAGATAATCGTTTCAACCTCAAACTGTTATTGTTATTGATAATAGGTAATTTTGTATTCAAAACCATTGTTATAACATTAACTCATACAGGTAACTGACGACCACAACCAACACGATCTAAATGCACAAATATTGTTATTTGATTTTAATTAACAATGGTGCCGATTCCCTTGTTCACAAACTAGACTAAATTTAGAGAATTGACATCTCTTACTAACATACAGCGAAAGGAAGGGACGGTGACATACCGTAACATTAAAGAACTAAGTTAGCGATGTCAAATTAGTTTTGCCTTGAACTTCTTCGTATTTTTAATCCATACGTTTTAAGATATCAACTATAACTGTATGGATGTGTCAGATTGACTAAATTTGACAGCTCTTATTTACATTAGTCTCTTTCTTATTTTAATGGACAGAAAAAGATGGAAATAGTCTAATTTTAGTTTAGTTTGTGACCAAGAGAATCGGCACCAGTGTGTTTTTTAGGGTTAAACAACTAGTGCCTATATTTCGACTTTTAATTCTATTCAGTAACTTGACAGTTCAAAGAAAAATAATGTTACCATACTACAACTAATAGTGTTGGGGTAGTGAACGATTTTGCGTAAGGAACGAATGATAAGAATGGTTTATTAACAAGTTAAGTACATTATTTAAGTTTTTACATATATAATTAACAAGAATATTGTAACCAGGATTTTGTATAAACCTAATTTAAAAAGAGTGCCGTGGAGTTTCTTGCTCGTTCTTCTCCATAGAGGCCTTTTTTTTTTAGGTGGTAAAAATCATCAAATGACTCCTTCCGCCCTGGGTGAGGTGGAAGGGACTGTCAGACTTTTACTGACTAAAAACCCACCCTGTTCCTTCTGTTGCCCTTTACGTTCCGGGGCCACGGTATCCTGTTAAGACGTTCCGCAACCCCGGCAGGCGTTGGCCCCGTTGGCGGCCCCGTCCCTGTGCTGACAGCTCTTTGAGGCGCGCACGAACAGAACGCGCCGTCGACCCGGGCTTGGTCCTTGATCGGACGGCGAGCTACCCATTACTCCTGAGCCTAGAGAGGCCTAGCTCCGTTTTGGAACGAGCAACTAGCTTTATTTTTCGGACTAACTGACCGACTCTTTCACAATTCAAAAGTGCCTTTAAATGGTCTAATTGAAATAAATGTTTTGACTTTGACTTTAAGTTTATTAAATTTCGTTCATTCTTACACCATCTCACTATCTTTTTTTTGTCAATACTTGGCAAAAGGTTACCAAGTATTGACAAAACAAAGACAGTCTGATCTGTCAAGTTACTGAATAGAATTAAAAGTCGAAATAAATATGTTGTTTTTTTTTTAACTGCTTCGTCGATCTTAAGGTCCTTTTTAAGGATGGGAAATCATCAAATGACACTAGGCGGAGCGGTAGTACCAGACTCTTACTGAGTAAAACCCATCCGTGTTCCTCCTAATGCCCTTTGCGTTTCAGGGCCACGGTGACTTTTTCGAACAAAATCCGCAATCCTGGCAGGATCTTGTAGTATCCTAGATTCATGAGCTTAGAGTTACCTCATGCAAGAGTGGCAGGCCTTAACCACTGGGCCATCACGACAATACAACAGAAGTTATGCTTTATTGAATAAACGATCGCTTATCCGGGTTGAACTTTTACAGCCAAAGCTACACAGCCATAATGCTAGGCTGGTATGAGGTACAAATCACCCCATAATAAACAACATACGAATTATCCCCCAACATTGTAAATAACTCAATCGTTACTAACTTCGGAGTTAAACAAATTGCTTTTTATTATTTTGTCGCAGAGTTACAACGTGCGTTTTTATTGTCGCGTTACGACAATCGCAGCGCGATACATCAGCGGCGTTTTACTGGCCCATCACTCATTTAATGGCCACACACGGGATTGTACAGTCGTGTACTACAAGTTAATAAGAAATATTTTTATATTAAACATAACCTCACGCCTGTAATCCCTGAAGGGTTATGCAGAGGTGTACAGATTAGTAGGTACACCCACACTTCGCTAGTTATGTTTATGTGTCATGTCATAGAGGGCGAGCCTATTGCCATCAACCAGGCACAAATTCAAACTCCGAGGCTGCTACTGAAAAATTCCTGATAGAAAAACCCAATAACACTTTGCCTGACTTGAGAATCGAACCCAAGACCGCATGCCAGCAATCGCGCTTTGCGACTACTAAACCAACGAGGCCTGTGTAGAAACTTCAATTAAAATTCAGAAACACTGACAAAAATAATTGAAGTTTTTTTTTTATAAATTGGCAATTTAAAAACTGCTTATTAGTCAAAACTACTAAATACATACATACATAAACTCACGCCTTTTTCCCATGGTGGTAGGCAGAAACTACAGAACGCCACCTGCTACGATCTTTGCATACTCCTTTCGCCTCATTTACGTCCATACATCTCGTCATACAAGCACACCGGTTACGAGTACTGCGCACCTGACCTTTCTGAAGAACCTCACCAATAAGGTCAGTGTAGGTCTTCCTAGGGCGACCCTTCCCTGCCTTGCAAACTACTAAATATCGAAATCAAATTACTTTACAAACAAATTCTAACACTTTTGCCACCGAATGCACACAGTCACACATTAATGAGCAACAATTTACAACATTTGTGTGCGTGTTCGGGTACTGCCCGGTTATTGTCAGAATTAACCGCGGGCGGAGTAAGAATTTATGACATGGAGTTTACGACAAAAACGGATTTAAGGAAGTTTTTCGGAAAAAAAATAATGTTTGCCTTATGGGGTACAAAAGACCCCAAACGCGTTTAAATCATGTGTTATTATTATGAATCGTTAGGTTAAAGATTACCGCATTTTTAGGGCTTTTTGGTACCAAATTTTCCTTATCCGACTGTTTACCGCTTGGCAGCAAAAAATTGTAGGTAAGTATGGAATTTCTTGCCCATTCTTCTTCATTACGAAACTACCTTTTGGAAGGGGCATCTAGATTCAATGGTCTAATTCTAATTAATTAAAATTCTGAACGTTTTTTTACAATGTTTATACAATATTATATTATTTAGTTATTGCTTACTCCCGCGGGAAATAAGGCGTATTTGCGCTAACGTAATAAAAATATTTTTTTCTATTCGTGTGTTAGAGGAAGACAAAATACGAAAAAACCTTAGTCACAGTGTCACAGGATATGTTATATGATATACTTGACCGCCACGCAGACCAAGTCGCGGGCAGAAGCTACTGTGCAAAAAATCAAACAATTTTGGACTTGCTTGTACCAACAGATATCATAACACATCAAATAAATCAATTACATGTGACTCACTGTATACAAACAAGGCCTAGATCAATAGCATTAAGGGTGACAATACGACCGAAAATCCTAGGACATGATTGATTCAGTCAATCAATCAAATCAGTGTATAAACGAAATACTGTGTAAAAAGGATAAGCCTTATTTATTATTGAGGATACCTATAGCTATATAAACAAATAAAATTGAAGTATCTGTTTGTTATGTCAAAATAACAAGTTTTTACAAAATAAATATGAATGTTTACACGGTACATACACGAAAAAATCATATACAAAACATTTTCTACCGTTTCATAAACAATTAGCCAAAACTTCAATCTGCCTAGTCTTTTCCCAACTATGTTGGGGTCAGCTTCCAGTCTATCCGGATGCAGCTGAACACCAAAGTCGATCCGTGCAGCTGCTATTACTTAGCTAAAGTAAGCTACACAAATATTAAGTAAAACATAACATAACATCACGCCTGTAATCCCCAAAGGGTTAGGCAGAGGTGTACCCATTAGTACACCCACGTTTCGCCAGTTATGTTTTTAGTCCCATGTAATAGGGGGCGAGCCTATTAAGCAAAACAATAATTGGAACTAATTATACAGGCATTCTAATACTTACTCTCAAAAGTGAGAGAACATCAGTAGAAAATTCTTGACTTATTATTACAACAAATGAATCAATCAATTTGGTGAACAAAAAATGTAGTCCTAGGAATGAGACGGTAGTTAACTTGACTGGAGTGATAACAGATAAGGTATATAGCAACAACGAGGGTAGGATAGTGAGTATCACATCAATATCAATTTCAAGCGACAAATAGATAAACAAATCGGTTTTGATCGTTTGCCCGCAGCTATAGAGTGTAGGGTGACCGTGAGCTAGATAATCCTGGGATATTCCATTATGGAATGAATCGATCAAAGCGCGTGTTTCAAAAAGATTATATTATTTGTATGATAGAATTTAATAAAAAGCTTATACATGAATTCGGTTTTAATTCTGTTAAAACTAATAAAACCACGTATTCGCATTTTTCGAAATAATTTTAATGGACTTGGAGATTTAACGCTTATTATTTGGTCTATACTATACTGAGCATGACTTTTCGAAATAATACGGTCATAAAGCCATCAATTCGGACCTGAATTTCGATTCAGATTATTATTCAATGAGTTTAAATTTTTACTAGTCTATTGAATACTGTTTACCAGATAATATCACTTCACTAAAAAACCCCTAAACATTTCCAAAATAATAATATTTCAAGAGTATTTCACAAACAACTTTCCGTAAGTTTTCAACCCATCATGGTACCCCTACTACTCAGTATTGCAGATTAAATCGAACAAACAAACTGAAATGAGACTTATTTGTGATGTACGTAATGCCGAGTTTCTGTTTTATCGCAATCTTTACTATTGATACACTGTATTAAAACACATAGGCAGAGCAGTAATATTATTAAGGTTTTTTAATTTGTTAGGATCGTATTGAATCGTTTATAAATGTCGGTTATTGCGGACAGAGACAACGTCGCGGTATAAAAAGTAGCCTGTAGCCTATGTCCTATGTATTATCCTATGTATTTTTAAAACCAGTTTAATTTTAAATTATTACAATATTGAGTATTAAACATTGTATTGTCATCAGAACTAAAGGTGTATGCAAAATTTCAGCTCAATCGGATACCAACAGATGGTCGAAAAATGGTTTTCAAATGAAAGGACAACTTACATACATACTTACATATATGAACAGTGCAAGCTTGTAAAAACAACTATCAAAATCGATGCCTAGGCGCCTATGATCCTTTAAAAGTAATAAAATCTGCAAAAAGAACTTTTAAATCTCTGATACATCTCTTTGTATCGTGCACAATAAATTGCTCATACCCTATCGATATCCTGTCGATAATAAAAATAAACATCAATATATCACGTCTTTAAACTGGAACAACTTTATTAACACAATAAAGGTTGGTGTACAGTCACAAGCAAAAACAAATATACACTTCAGTAGCAACATTGCAAAGCTATTTTGTTCGAATATATTGATTAAAATGTCTTGTTTTTAGGAATACAGTATTTTGAATTCAATACTACTTAACTATGAAAAAGGTCTTATATCAAAGTTACAACCATTATTTGACAAGAAAATCGATTTTGATTTTGCTAAATGTATACTTGTTTTCGCTCGTGACTGTACACGGTACAAGTTACTAGAGTTGAGAATGGAAATGTGCCGACATGATCGGATTTATACGACGCAATCTATGTTTTGCACTGCCCCTAGTGTTCTTACAGGTACGATGTTATATAGTTTAGATTATTATTCAGACTGCCTCGTTGGTCTAGTGGTCGCAAAGCGCAACTGATGAGCATGTCGTTTTGGGTTTGAATCTCAGGTCGAGCAAAGTGCTATACGGTTTTTCCATTAGGAATTTCTCAGTAGCAGCTTCGAAGTCTGAATTAGTGCCCGGTTGATGTAGTCTCGCTCTCTATTACATGGGACTTAAACATAACTGGCGAAATGTGGGTGTACTAATGGGTAAACCTCTGTTTAACCCTTAAATTACAGGCGTGTTATGTAGTTCAGTTTATTTTCATTTGGTATGTCAATGTATCTATGCATTTCATACAAGGCATTTAACCCCTTTTTTTTAGGTGGTAAAAATCATCAACTGACTCC
This sequence comes from Hoplodrina ambigua, assembly GCA_949774945.1. Lineage (NCBI taxonomy): Eukaryota > Metazoa > Arthropoda > Insecta > Lepidoptera > Noctuidae > Hoplodrina > Hoplodrina ambigua. The sequence goes on from OX458990.1 coordinate 4,378,625, forward strand.
TTCCGCCCTGGAAGGGACTGTCAGATTTTTACTGACTAAAAACCACCCTGTTCCTTCTGTTGCCCTTTACGTTCCGGGGCCACGGTATCCTGTTAAGATGTCTCGCGCATTTGCACAATATTCTGTATGCATTATATGGTACTTACATAAGACAAGATAAAATCGATTTGAATAGACGACAGATGTTATTACTTGGTGATCTGAGAAAAATGATATTATTTTGTCATGTCATGTCGTTCATTACAAGATATCAGTAAATCTAATATGTCATTTTCATACACGAGGCCATACATTAACGACTAAAAGGTTATGTGGATCAAGGAGAATTTAAAATCAGTGTGTTAAAAAATGTAGCACTTAGTTATAAAAACAAATCTTTCGATAATGTGAAGTGATTTTGAAGTGAGATAGCTTCAAGAACTCACCTCAAGCTCACTTTACTTAAATTCACTGAGGGAGATTTTCACTTCAAATTACCATTGCCGGCTATGAATAAACTATAGCTTCTGCCCACGACTTCGTCCGCGTCTAATTTAATATGTCATTCCACGGAAACCGTATTTTTTTCCACGATAAAAAGTCAGTGCGTTATTCCTGACTATAATCTAAATGTGTGCCAAATTTCATCTAGATCCGTTTAGTAATTTCCGCGTGAAAGAGTAACAAACATCCATCCTCACAAACTTTTGCATTTATTATATTAGTATTATTCTCGAAACGGCAATCTTATTATAATAAAGTACGACTATTCGACTTCATTAAATAAACATGTCTACGAGGGTCTTAAGCATAAAAAACCAATACATCACACCTTTAACTTGAACAACAATAAACATAACTAAGCATTGAGTAAACAAAATCGATTCGATAGTATCGCGGTAATATTTCAAAATCGAATCGAATTCCTTTAAATTGGACTCGATTACAGGTAGTAATATAAATAAATATGGGTTGGTTATGGCGCGCTTGTAAATTCCTGTCGTATTTAAATATTAAAATCAAATCAAAATTGTTTATTTTGGGACAACTAGTTTAATCCACCGGTTAGTAAGTATAAAAAAACTTGGAAACTATTGTTATTGTTGTCCTGTTATAAAGTAACTATCAGTATCCACGACGCAGGTTATTTGTGTGTTACATAACATCACGCCTGTAATCCCCAAAGGGTTAAGCAGAGGTGTACCCATTAGTTTACTCATATTTCTGTAGTTATGTTTAAGTTCCATGTAATAGGGGGCGGGTCTATTGTCATTAACCGGGCACAAATCCAGACTCCGAGGCTGCTACTGAGTTTCTAATGGAAAAACCCAAATAACGCTTTGCCCGTCTTGGGAATTGAACCCAAGACTTCAAGCTCAGCAGTCACGCTTTGCGACCACTAGACTAACGAAGTCTTCTAGTTGTTGCTTTTGCATACTTGTCTTTTTTTGAGCTTTAATTAACGAAATTGTGTGAAAATAAAGAAAACGAATATATACAATAAAAATAGACGTAAGCCATTGGCAGTTAAGAAATGTGGTGGTTACCACCAAGAAAATAACTAAACGTTCGTATAAAAGCTAAAATTGTGATACCTCTTTCAAGATATTCTGACTTCAGAACCATTTGACTACCGATCGGGAACCCCATTAAATCCAAACCATACCGTTTTATGTTATAATTCCACCATAAACTAGCGCCGACAGGCCTATCATGGTAAGGGCCGAGCGAAGCGTTTCTATTGGCTTTTATTACAAGATGGCGGCCGATAAGGCCTACCGATTTTATCGGATACGATCATGTGGTTTCTAGACATGGGTTTATGGGATAATTTGTGATTTTGTATGGAGTTTAAAATGATGTTAGTGTATCTAATTATTGTTGTACTGAATTATTTTTTGAAAGGGGCAACTAGATTAAATTATTTTATAGTTGAGAATTGTAGTTAATTCTGTAGTTTCTGTCTACCCCCATGAGAAAAAGGCGTCAGTTTATGTATGTATGTAATTGTAGTTACAAAAACTCACACTTGAAGGGTTTCGTTCCACCGGACAATATTTAACACTACTGTACAATAAAAAAAACCATTAATTTTATAGAGTATCCCTTGAACTTTTCGCATTATTTTATTTTTTATTTTCTCTAATTATAGCAACCATAGTTTATACATACTCTGTAAAATATTTAAGTGTGACAAACGGACGGACTGATTGACGGACGACAGACAGAGTCTAAGGAGTAATAGAGTTCCGTAGGAAACTTTCTGGGTTCGAAATCCTAAAACAAACAAACATAACATAACATAACATCACGCCTGTAATCCCCGAAAGGTTAGGCAGAGGTGTACCCATTAATACACCCACATTACGCCAGTTATGTTTTTAGTCCCATGTAATAGGGGGCGAGCCTATTGCCATCAACCGGGCACAAATCCAGACTTCGAGGCTGCTACTGAGAAATTGAAACAAACAAATTGTGGAAAAAATCTGATTTATAAATAAATAAAAGGGTTTTTTTTATTAAACTTAGTAATTTATCTTATCTTGGACTTCTCAAACAGAGAAGCGAGATGAAATTGAACATTAATATAATTAAATTAAAACTTTTGTTCACGACAAAGTTGGCGCTTTGTTAATAGGGTCGACAGACAGCGTTTGATTAAATACAGGATGATGTTATAAGTTTAAGATTGAGATTAATTAATATTAATAATTAACTGGTATTTCATAATGTCAAAAGTAAATGATCTTTAATAGAACTAGTAGAGATAAACTACGATAACTTGGCGCGCCCTTCCACAAATTCAAAACGTTAGAAAGTATTTACAAGACTCACAACACATGTGTGCGTACTGAGACGGTTCTCGAAACAAAAACAAATCAGCGTATCATTGTTGCTCGACTAGCGGCGTCATTAATTGCTCATTATTATTGAAATAGTAATGTGGAGCGGCGTGCCATGTTCATCATCATCATCTTTCTGCCCTTGTCCCATGTTACTTTGGCGCGCCATACTATAGTAGTATATCTCTACCTACTCATAGAAACATTATTAAAATGTTTTAAAAAAACCCGGCAAGTGCGAATCGATCTCATACTCTTAGAATTCGGTAATCCCGTGTAATATTTAACTAAAAACGCTGAAAAATAACATGTTACATGTATGTGTTACCTTCTTTTTTTTAACTTTATTTTATTTGCTATCATAGCGGCCAGAGCATTAAACACTTATATTCATTTTAAGTGTCTATCTATTACGGTGCAAAAGATAGAGCCCTGTGACAGACGGGTGGACAAACAGCAGAGCCTCAGTAATAAAGTCCCGTTGAAGTAAGCCTCAGTAACTAAGTACCTTTTAGGTACGGCGCCCTAAATGTAGGTATTTTACGGTTACAAATTAATAAGTAGGTTAAAATGTTTATACAACATAACGTTTGTTATCAGTCTACTTTGTAATTCTGCTGTAACAATAAAATAGTAGAGCAAAATTAATACAACTTGTATATCACTAGCATAAAATTAATTTCAAAGCTAGTCAGAAAATGATAATTAAATAAAGAAAATTTAATATGATTGGGACGACTCCACTGAATTCCTTTTCTAAGAAATATTTGTTTGAGCTCAACATTTATAATTTAGTTAATTTATATCTAGTTTTCAGACTTATTATTTTTGTAGGTACCTACTCTCATTGACCAAGTAATTTAACAAAATTGAGCAAGAAATGCCAAAAAAAAAAAAAAACTGAAAATTTTTGCAAATACACGCTGTATATTGCTTTTATGAATTATAAATCGTGTTATATTTTTGTAATGATTTTTTCTAGTTAGATAACAATTATTGTATTTTTCTGCTAAACAGCATCAATTCTTGATGTATCTTTTTATGTATTCATCAATAAATAAACTCAGTAAGCCGAAACGGTTAGGTTATCCTCAGTCGGGGTATCGTATTACCCAGTTACTGGGTTGTTGAGGTCAGACAGGCTGTCGCTCTATGTAAAATACTGGTATTCAGCTGCATCTGGTTAGACTGGAAGCCGACCCCAGCATAGTTGGGAAAAGACTATGCAGATATTGTTCATATAAGGTTGAGACCTTCTCGTGACCCAAGGGCTGGTTGACCTTGGCTAGAGGTTAAGCATTGCCATCCAATGTGGCAATGCGGCCAGTCTTTTGGGCACATTTCCAGTAGACAATTTTTTTGATACCATTTAGTTTTAGTTTCTCTTTTTTTACTCTGTTTTTTTTTTGGTATTTAGCTTGTACATAATGTATATTATATATTAAATAAATATTACAGACATATATAAGGCTGAGCAGAATATTGTTCATAAACTTATTTAATTCTAATTTTAACACACAGATACGATGTCTAATTGTGTCTTCTTCATAATAAACTTCTTTGCTCAACTTTCTCGAGATACCAACTTTTAATAAAACCATATTATATACAACATTGCCAGTTCCCACTCAAAGAAAATGGGGGAATGTTCAAGATTGCCAAACCGCAAAACGTAGTAATTAACGTTCACGCGCGTAATACATTATACATGTTATGTATTGTCATATGGAAGGCAAATATAAAAGGTTAATTCAGAAAAAAAAGAGTAGATTTTTAAATTTGCTTCGTAATTTATCCCAATAAGGGCGTAGCCGGGTTTTTGTGTGGAGTAATAGTTTATCTTCCTGTCAGAGTAATCATTTGTTTATTTTTTTTATCTAGTCAGTAGCTTATTTTAGATACTGCCTACCTTTTATAAACAATCAATTTTACCTTGTTTATAATTTTAAGGAGGCATATAATTAGTTAGCCAAGGTGGGACACGTACCCCACTCTGCCTCACCGTGACTAAATGAGCAGGGGCGGATTTATGTATAGGTTTTTTGGGCTGCAGCCCAGGGCCCCCATGATTATAAGGGCCCTCATTGAAGAAAAAAATATAAGAGTAGGTATCTTATCACTACACTCTCGCCTCTATTACTACAATTTAGTCGCGGTTGTAATGACTAACTATTATTGGCCTAATTTGTTTCTTTTAAGTACCGTAAATCTATACATCATTATGGCAAACAGTTTTTTGACAAAATGGCAACAGCTTTATTATTATTTTTAGGTAGGCCCCCCAAGTAGTGCTAGCCCAGGACCCCAGAAATTCGCAGTCCGCCCCTGTAAATGAGACCCGCGATGATTTAAAAATCTTTTTTTTACTAACTCGCTCCGTTTCTTGTATGCATAATGCATAGGCAATGCATATATCTAAATGTCAAAAAAAGACTCGTGTATTGAGTTGACCTTCTGTAATGATTCTGCACTACCAGTTATATTATGACATTTTTATTAAAATGTGTCAATATTACGTGAAATATGGAGGGAACATTAAATGTAAAAATTTGGTTCGAATTATATAGCTTTTTATTTACAAAGTAGCTTCTGTCCGCGATATTGCGTGTCTTTTATCACCCGTGTTAAGTTGCATTTTTGGTTACTGCTATGCTCTCGTGAGTCGTAGCGTTATGTTATAAAGCCTATGCTATTCCTCTTGGATCTGGTTATTAAATATCAAAATATTTTTTCGAATAAAACCGTTAGTTCCAAAGATTAGCGCGTTTAAACATATAAAAACAAAATCTTTTCAGCTCTATTATATTAGTATTGTAACTATATAAGTAGGAGTAGTAGGACTATGTAAGGATGTGGTGAGGTGTTCTGTAGTTTCTGCATGGGAAAAAGACGTGAGTTTACATACATAACATAACATAACATCACGCCTGTAATCCCCGAAGGGTAAGGCAGAGGTGTACCCATTATTACACCCACATTTTAATACCATTTATAGTATTAATTGAAACTACTAGAAATATCATTCGACCAGGAACTTTAGCTGTTCGATTAACAGTTAATTTAATTGCAGGACATTTATTAATAACTCTTTTAAGAGGAACAGGATCCAACATAAGATCTTATTTTATTATAATTTTAATTATAATTCAAATTTTATTATTAATCTTAGAATCAGCAGTCGCAATCATTCAATCTTATGTAATTGCAATTTTAAGAATATTCTAGAGAAGTATATAGCATAATGTATGTATTATAGTAATATAGCTGTAGGTAGGTATATACCTATATATTTACCTACAGGACCAATTTTTTTGATTCTTTATCGATTCAATGACTGGGAAAGGTTTTACAATCAAACTGCAAGAGTATAAGTCTATAAACAAAGAGACAATCATTCGAAAAATATCAGAAAAAACTCAACCAAAATTCAATTCGCGTTTTTCAGCCAAGTTTTGTTTTAATTCCAAGTTACGATCACTTTGTAGGATCTGAGGTCGCAAAACAGACACAGATGCCAAGAAAAAGTTTCGCTCGAAGTAACGGTGTACGCGTACAATGTATTTTCACTTTATTACTGTTACTTAGCCGTGATTTAAACAGCGAAAACGGAGCCAAGTGACGATTAGTAGTACACTTGGCGAGATGCCTAAGTATTTTCACATATTTTCAGGTTTAAAAACCATTTTTGTTACAGTTACAGCTAAATAGGTCATTTTACCATCTTAAACTAGAAGCTGAGCCAAGTGATCCGATTTAGGACGGGTTTTAGGGTTCCGTTCGTGAGAGCCCAAAGCCCTTTTGATCTGCGACCGTCCGTCTGTCTTTCCCTCGGTCACAGAGCTGTACTTCTAAAATAACTGAGGCAGCAAATAGATAGCAACCGTTGACAAACATGACGATCGATAGACAATTGAATTCTTTCTGAAATCTAAGTTAGTCGAATTTAGAATTTTTCTATAACGTATTAAATCGTACAAATACGTACAAATTATTGCCATAGAGTTTATCGAGAGCTGATATTTTCACAGATTGTGCATTACACCAACAAATAATACATTTTTGGTTCGGTCCTATTACGGCAATACTGTTTTATCTTCTACGATGGTACGGAACCCTTCGTGCGCGAGTCCGAGTCGCACTTGACCGGTTTCTTTATTTAAATACCTATAGAAGATAAATAGATAAAAGATTTGAACAATATGTCAATTTTATTTCAACACCAATAAAAGTCTAAATAACCACTTTTTGAAAATAAAAAGTATGTTAAAATCGACTTTTTCAAAGAGAATTTGAACGAATAATAAATTCGAGGTTTTATAATCGGGTGACTGATTCGTAACCCAATATTATTAGCGGTCAGGTCTGAGGTCAAATTAAGTCCTTTGTAAACCCTTTTTTTGACATCTTTTTTCAGAAAATTTAATCATTTTATATTGTGGTATGGTTTGCTGACCCGGGGGACCATGTTTTTAAGGGGCGACGAATTCCGATGGAACAGAAAATTGGCATATCTACATTGTAACCATTTTCCTCTACAACTATTATTGCAATAAATCTCAATAATCTGTTCTCTATCTCACGAAGTGTTCCGTATCACCAAAGAATATTTAACACTACATGCAAACACACACGTTTCCATCTCAATATATAATATGTATTTGGTTTATATTTGTTTTTTTATCCCAAACGGAATGCCAGTGTGGAGCACCATCACAGGACATGCGTCACCTCCTCAGTTGTCCGTCGTGCACTACCACCTGTCATCCAAGACCTTAATGAGGCCAATGACAGAGCTGTACAGGTTGCTCAATATTGGTCGGACAAAATTTGAGTCATTCGACACGAGGAGAAGAAGCGGCCACGGCGACTTACTGTTCCACTCAAACCATGTCAGAGGTCCTTGAGGCGGTTTAGAAACTCTGACACTAGGATTTGTCGTAAGACCTTAAAGCCCACACTATAAAAAAGAAGAAAATGAAGCGACCAAAATCCTAACTAATATTATAAATGTGTAAGTAAGTTTGTTTGTTTGTTGGTTACCATTTTACGCCTAAGCCACTGAACTGATCATCCTGAAATTTTGCATATACATTGCCAGGTGTACGGGAGCGAACATAGGATACCTTTCATCCCAAAAAAAGTACTGTTCTCGAGAGAAATCACAATAACGTTCTTATGATGATAGATAGCGCCACGTGTCGTTTCGAATCATGATTTTAACTAAATAATTGAAATGACATAATATTTTTTTCCGCGACTTCGTCTGTGTCCGCGATAACTGAGACACTGTGACAGATGGACGGTATGCGTAGTCTTAGCAATGTGATCCTGTTTAGCACACTTTGGGTAAGGAACACCATAAAAAATGTTTATAGATGAAAAAACTACTATAAACACGTATCTACATTATAAATCTCTCGACTTGCCCGACCATTTATTACGAGCAATTTAAATAGAAACCTAGATTATTCTAAAGGGTAGAAAAGTAATAAATAGGTATAATATATTATGTTTTTAAATAAACCTTCGCAGTTAACGCCTCTAGTTACTGTTGATATTCTGTGCTGAACTTACCTGAAAAAAAAAAAAAGAAAATTAGGTTATAAATTTTTCGATATTCGAAAAAAATGCGTAAATTTTAATCTAAATATATAAAAGCGAAAGGTTTTAGACTCTCACTCATCACGAAATATCGAAATTCGCTTGACATAACATTTTTACCCGTACAAACCCCCCCCCCAGCCCTTTTGCTATTCCAGGCTACAATCAAACTCTGTGCGCTATGGCGTAGGTAGTTGACTACCAAACATTCATTCATCCAAACTTTCGCATTTATAATAGTAGTAAGATAGTAACATTCTTCAATATTCCCAAAATCCCCCCCCTCGTCCTATTTCCCAAAATCGGGTTCAAAACCCTAAAATTATTGTGTTAAAACAGTATCCTAGATTAAAACTTGTTCCATTTAATTTAAACTAAAATCGTTTTATCTAAAAGTATGTACCATTTTCAGGTCTAAATAGTAAATACTGACCTGAAAGTTAAGGCTAAAATAATTACTTATTTGTGTTATTCAGACAATGTTATTCAAGGGATGTTATTCAAGCAATGTTATTCAAGCGTTGTCTGAAAATACTGAATAATTATAATGGAAAATATTATGAAAACCGTCTGTGTATTTATTTAAATTCCTGATAGGAATACCTGTTTTAAATACCGTATTTAATTTGTTTTAGGTCAAACTTTGTATATTTTTGAGTAAATAATACATGGAAAACACAATTAACTCGATTCCTTTTATTTTTTGACAAGCTTTTGTCTGCGACTTCATCCGCGTGGGTTTTCTTTACGGGTCTCTTTTTATAACTTACACATAACACATTACATCACGCCTGTAATCCCCGAAGGATTAGGCAGAGGTGTACCCATTAGTACACCCAAATTTCGCCAGTTATGTTTTTAGTCCCATGTAACAGGGGGCGAGCCTATTGCCATCAACCGGGCACAAATCCAGACTCCAAGGCTGCTACTGAGAAATTCCTGATGGAAAAACCCAATAACACTTTGCCCGACCTGGGAATCGAACCCAAGACCTCATGCACAGCAGTCGCGCTTGCGACCACTAGACCAACGAGGCAGTCTTTTTTTATAAATATAAAATATAGCCTATGTTACCCTCTCATAATGGAGCTTTCCATAAGAAAAATAATTTTAAAAATCAGTTAATTCGTTTTTCATTTTTGACCGTGGTCTAGTCGTTGTAAAGCGCGACTGCTGAGCATGATCTTGGGTTTGATTCCCAGGTCGGGCAAAGGGTTTTTCTATTAGAAATTTCTCAGTAGCAGCCTCGAAGTTGCCCAATACATGGCAATACGCTCGCCCCTATTACATGGGACTTAAACATAACTGGTGAAATGTGGCTGTACCTACTAATGAGTACACCTCTGCCTAACCCTTCGGGGATTAAAGGCGTGATGTTTTGTAATGTTAGCTTTGAGTTTATTCATTAAAAACAAAAATACAGATCTTTTCTCTTTACAGTATCAGTTTAGAAAAGGTTGGTAGGCATAGGTATTCATGAATAATAAACATTCGCAATATATTATGAAACGTTCGGAATAAGGTTGTTGTATTTTTTTTACTTCAACCAGGCACAAATCTGGATCCTCGTCTGTTACTGAAAATTACCTGAAGCGTTATTTACGTTATTGTTTTGTACCTAATGAATATGTATATTTATTTACACACAAGTAGTTTCTCAAATAAATCGCGCCTTTTATTATTTTCCAAAACTAAAAAATAAACGATAATTACTATTTCTAAAACACCGGCCATTCAAAATTCAAATAATCCAAAAATCTAACACAAACTTTATTGAACAGCACAAAAACTATAAGGACAGTCCGCACTGTAACCAAATTAAAATTCAGTTTCTAATTAAATCACCAATAATGTATTCCGACCTTAATAACTAACCCGCTGGGAGAGTATAAAGTGCAAAAGTTAACACAACTTCCACAATACAAGTCAGTAAAGAAGTACAACTTAATAAAGGGCACGAAAAAATCAGGGTTTTTACTGGAGATTCAGCATCTGTGCGCAACTTCGTCTGCGTAGACTTTAAGATTAAACCACATAACATCTCGCTTGTAATCCCCGAAAAGTTAGGTAGAGGACACCCACATATCCCTAGTTTTGTTTAAATCCCAATAAGTAGTACAATTTTTAAATTTTTGGTCTGTCTGCCCATTTATTACGGCTAATCACTGAAAAGGCTGGACCTATTTTGAGGGAACTTTCACTGGCAAATAGCTAATGTTATTATATGATAGATTTTCTTTCACATTTTGATTTAGTAGTTAGTACATAAGCTACATTGTATTCACGTGTATGTACGTGTATGTATGATTCTGTATGCAAATATTGTATAAATATTGATTTTCAAAGAGTACGTATGGAGTGTCTTGCCCAATTTTCTCCATACAAAACTACCTTTTAAAGAGGCAACTAGATTCAAACCTTTTTTGTATATGTCGTTCAAAAGTGCCTTATATTGGCCTAATTGAAATAAATGATTTGACTTTGACTTTCTTTATTTGTTACAATATTTAAAATGAACCTTCTGCATTTCATCTGTAGGTACGTTTTCCAACTGCCTGCATCGAAATGAAGAGACTTTGTTAATAGTGCCATATTTACCCATTCACTGGGATGAATTCGGGTCGCAATTTGTGGTTGGCAACATTTAGATATGTGAGAATGTGCTTGTGTATCGGCCGCCATTTTGGTTTAGTTTGTAGTGTCCGGTTCCAATGTAGGGATTATTGTAGGAATATGAATATTGTAGACTAGATCAATTGTTTGTATTTTCATTCTAGCTTAGGGGGTATTCATTGCGGGAACGCGAGACGTCTAACAGAATACCGTGACCCCGGAATGCAAAGGGCAACGGAAAGAATAGGGTGGTTTTTTAGTCAGTAAAAGTCTGACAGTCCCTTCCGCTCCACCCAGGGCAGAAAGACTCATTGATGATTTTTACAACCCCAAAAAAAGGAGGTATACGGTAATTACGTGGAGCGTTTAGTTGCATTTGTCTATTTAAAAAAACATATTTTTAATCGAAAATTCTACGAATATGTTGTGTTTTAATTAGTTCGAGTGCCACCTGCATGACATAGAATTAATTAGTTGACTCGGCCACGCGTTGCTGTGGCTTGAAGTAAGTAAAGATTTTAAGGTCAATTATAATTTCATTCGGTTACTGATGAGACTAACTGTGATATTTGAGGCTATTAAATAAAAGGCAAACATTCCATACCAGAGTTATAATAGAACTGACACATGGACACATGTAGGTACAACATAAAGTTATCGACCTCCTTACAAAACTAATTAATAAATGTGCCTACATTACACTAACAAAGCACAGTAATTTTCAATAAAACGTTTCAGTAAAAGCTGTTGTCGTAAATATTGAAGTTATAAGAGAATAGGGTTGTCAAATTCAGTTCCATACAGTTTAAACTCGTTTAGCTTAGAAATAAAATTTTAAGTTATTTCGATGTATGACGCTAGTAATGTTAATAAGTACTTGAATGTACTAGCTTTTCACCGCAATTTCATTATGTTCATGTTTTATATTATTATCTTCTATCTTACATATAAAATGCTTTATCCTGAATGTCTGACTGACAGACGGATCAACTCACAGCCTAAACCACTGATCGTTGAGATCTGAAACTTCGAAGGTGTGTTCTTTGTATGACGTAGACATCCAATAAGAAAGGATTATCCAAGACTCACCCCTGAAGGGGATGAAACGGGGGTCCATAGTTTGTATGGAGAAACCAACTTTGACGCGGACGAAATCGCGGGCAGAAGATAGTCCATCCTTATTAGGTACACAACTGAAAAATATGGATACGCAATTTTTTTTTTTTTTTTTTTAGTAGGTAAAAATCATCAAATGACTCCTTCCACCCTGGGTGGGGCGGAAGGGACTGTCAGACTTTTACTGACTAAAAAACCACCCTGTTCCTTCAGTTGCCCTTTACGTTCCGGAGCCACGGTATCCTGTTAAGACGTCCCGCAACCCCGGATGGATATACAATACGACCAAATTGTCGCTTAGTCAATTTTGCCTTTCCACTTTCTATATGCGCTTTGGGCAACCCTGATAGGCACGTATAAGTACCTAAGCTAGCACAATCCTTTGTTAGAGCGGATTCAAATCTGTCTAGACACCAGAATTACATATGTGAGCCCTGAACATTAAATATTTAAGTTTAATATCCTTCATATTATTATATGTGTTTGAAATGGGTCATGCTATATTTGAATTGTGGTCACGATATCTGTAATCTCTAGCAATTTAATATTTACATAACATTACGCTTGTAATCCCCGAAGGGTTAGGCAGAGGTGTACCTATTAGTACACCTACATTTCGCCAGTCTTTATGTTTAAGAGCGTTTACGCCTTACGACATTACTTACGAGTCTATTTTTTTAAATAAATGTACCGATTTTAATGAATCTTCCCAGAAATAAGTAGAATACATAGTCTAAAAAGATAGTTAAGAATATTATCCCGATTTTTTATTAAAAAAAAAATAGTTGGAAACCTCTGAAAAATTAAATTTGCTCGAATTTAGCTTAAACACAATTTTTCGAAAATGTTGCCAACTTATCTTTCACGATTCAGTGTTTCCTATTACCAGTTCTGTAGAAATCCACCTAGCTGATCCTTCCATCTCCTCCGTGGTCTACCACCACCCTGTCTCATCATTTCATCTCTCAATTAACCCTCGCGAAACATCGCACCGTAATCTCTAACTACCATAAGACTTAATTAGTTCCAGACATTTTCTTCAACTATGTAATTACGTACGATGTAGACCACAGATTGTTGAGAAGTGCAAACTTGTTACGTCAGCTGCATAGTTGAGGGAAGTCATCATAGCTATGTGTTTGAGTTGTTCCTATGTTACTGGGATAATGTACTGAATATGTAATGAGAGAATGATGCTATGGGAGCTTAAAATATAACATAACATCACCGTTTTTTAGTATTAGTATACTCACATTTCGCTAGTTATGTTTAAGTAGTAATAGGGGGCGAGCCTATAGCCATGAACCGGGCACAAATCCAAACTCCGAGACTGCTACTGAGAAATTCCTGATGGAAAAACCCAATAACACTTTGCCACTAGACCAACGAGGCAGTCCAGATTTAAATATCTAAGTTAATATTTTAGATTTATTAAAATTGCTATGATATAAGATTATGAATGTCATGATAGCGCAGTGGTCCAGGCCGCTCATATATGAGGTTAGTCTCCATTGAGATTGGTCACCATTACTAAAATTCGGTCAAGAGTATTATGAATGAATGACTTACTAATAAAATTGAATTGAGGAATTAATGGTCCAGTGTCCATTACCCCTAGCGCATCGATATGTTTTTTGTACAGAACTGGAGTTTAGATAAATTCATGACGAAACAACGGAAGTCCAACCCACGGAAATGAAAAACGTGAAATATTAAAAAACAAAAACAAAAAATATTTATACGTCCGTAGTGCAATACAATACGCTACGAAACAAAACAAACGAATGTCAAAATATCATAAAATTCATTCAAAGAAACATTTTGTTGGAAGTTTATTTATAAAATCATACGAAAATAAAGATACAATCTTTAACAATGTGTCATAAAAGTCACACGCTGAGACAAAATGATGAACAAAACGTACTATAAATATTGTGTAATGTTAATATAAGTACGGGCAATCGTTTTTGAATTTAATTTAGGAATGACTCGGAAGTTCGACGGGATTATTATAGGGTTAAAATTCCTGCACACGAGCCACAAAATACAGCCACAAAATGTCGCTGGAAGTGGCAACTATGTGGCAAAGTCGGTAATCGACACAAGTGATTGATGGCCGCTACTTAACCAAGCAGACTAGCTGTGCCCGCGGCTTCGTTTACGTGGATCTAATTATTCAGAACAGTCAAAAATAAGTATTGAATGCTATATGCCATCATAATCATCCAAGATGGACTAATGGTTGCAAACGCGACTGCTGAAAGTAATGCTAATGGGGTTTTCTATGTATAAAACGTTTGTCTGTAGACGCTCGAAGTCTAGATTTGTGTCTAGGTTATTGGCTAGCGCTATATCTGGGACACGAAACATATTTGGTGTAAAGCGATCGAAGCGGTGAGGCGTGAGAGTGAAGGGGTCTCGCTCGAGTGGCGAGTATTGGGACTACGGTCGCTGGCGATCACACGAAGCGAGAAACGACGTGTCGTGGTATGTAGCGACCACCGGCGTCCTCTGTGTGCGTACATTTACAAATTTTAAATGCCACATTAAGTCCGTCAGTTTGTTGGTTAGCTCATCACGGTAAAACCACCAAATTGATCGTTATTAAATTTGACAAAGAGATAGCTTAAGATCAGGACAAGGATATAGGCTAACTAAGGCTGACTTAGTCGCGCGCACAAGCTAGTAATATTTAAACTGTTGCTAGCAACTCTGTAGCGACTTTTGTGGCCATAGCGTGTGGCCCGTTTGCAATATGGTTTAAGCACCGCGGGAGGGTTGTCTTGAGCTTCACCGGCAATTGGGTTTTGATCTGCGCGATAGGTATTGTGTTGTATGTGTATTGTATTTAACGGAAGGTCACAATTTCATACCTTTGTTCAGCTCAATTAGATATGGAAAAAAAAAAATGGTGTCTAATATAAAAATAGCAACGCAAATCGATCTATTATACAAGTTAGGCTTTCTTGTTTAGTATATACATATTGTTATTACTTCGTTGATTAATTTGTAGGTATACCTACAAAATACATTTTGAAGTATAAGCACAAAAACGAATACAGTAAAAGTTTTAGAGCCTACCCGTATCGGGAGCAGTGTTTAAGTCTCCAAGCAGAACTGTGTTCTAAATCAATGATACCAATTATTTTTAAGACTTTGTAAGCTTTATAGTACCTTATAGTGACTGTGTTTATGTACCAACATACTGAAGTCCCAGAGACTAAGCATTTATATTTAAGTACAAAAAAAAACTGCTTGACTGCCTCGTTGGTCTAGTGGTCGCAAGCGCGACTGTTGTGCATGAGGTCTTGGGTTCGATTCCCAGGTCGGGCAAAGTGTTATTGGGTTTTTCCATCAGGAATTTCTCAGTAAATGCCTCGGAGTCTGGATTTGTGCCCGGTTGGTGGCAATAGGCTCGCCCCTTATTACACGGGACTAAAAACATAACTGGCGAAATGTGGGTGTACCAATGGGTACACCTCTGCTTAACCCTTCAGGGATTACAGGCGTGATGTTATGTTATGTTTATGTTATGTTACAAAAAAAAAAATTAAAACATTATGCACATTAAAAAAATACACTGTACAAAGATGGACTTAATGTCACACAAACAATTATTTAATATCATTTTTTTTTCGGTTGATTGCATTTTAACAATATCCCTTAAAATATTAAAATTACAGCTTAAAATGACAGCGGCTGTCATTTTGGGTTAAGAGAGATGGTTGCTGGGGGTTAAAATAATGCAAGTTTGGCGACTCTAAGATCTTTAATCGTTAATTAAATCCATTTCCCAAAAGGTATCTTCAGCAAGTTACTTCTTATCATATCAACACCCCGATAGCCTATCATCCTATGTAATAAAACGGGTGCTAAAGTTTATCCACGGGTATCTGATATTAAATCGATAACTGTGCAGTTTTTCATTCGATATCATAGAACGGTCGCGGGATTACATCGAGAGCTTTGCATGCAAAATGTAAATGCGTTTCGTAACTGAAAAAATATGTTACAGAAGGCTCATTTTTGATGATGAACTTGGCTACTGTATTTATTTTATTTATTTATTTAAACTTTATGCAACAAATGTACAAAGGGAGACTTAATGCCTTAGGCATTCTCTAACAGTCAAACAGAGGTGGTGAAGAGATAACATGGTAGGTGCAAGCAATTTTTATGAGAGTAAAACAACAAAATCAGAGATTTAAAAAAAATAAAAAAAAATCTCAAATATTTAACATAATAAAATAAAGTGTACACAAGTACAAAATAATTAAATAACTGTAATTGTTAATTTTTTATTTTCTTTTTTTTTTGTAATTATTATCATATACTTTGTGGTTAAGACGTCCGCCTCTCATGCATAAGGTTATGCATTCTTTACCAGGCAAGTACGAAGTGCTTTTTTAATTGGGGAGATAGATGACTTTACCAATAAATTCATGTACTCATGTATTATGAGCTGTCAAAACGTAATTTTGTATGAAGATTTGTACCTGCAACGTCACTTTTTTACGAACTCAATTGACTTACTAATTAGTGATTTCAAAGCAACTAAAAATTTAATTTTATCAGTTAATTGAAAATTAATAGGATTTTCGTGTTCTTTTTTTCAAAAAAATATGTCTAGGTATTATAGTTTAACGCTGTCATGTACCCAGTTCATATGCACTTTCTAAGTTAAATTGGTCGTCGCGCCGTAACCGAAATTCTGTCGAGAGCATAATTTATTATAACATGTCGCTATTATGCTAAATGGACCTTCTGTTTAAAATTTCCCAAAGCACCGCTACTTCAAACATGGCGTGAATGAAAATGTTACGATACGATACTTCGACGCGATAGGGCGAACGCGGTGCAAAATTGAAATTTGTACAACTGCTCGTAAAAACGTGTGCTACTTTACAACTTAGTTTTAATAGGTTTTGTGTTTTATTGTCTGTATGTACTTTGTATTTTTGTAGTGTTCGGAGTACATTTTAGAAGACTCCAAACCGTTGGTTACGTTCAGCGCAGTACCAGTCAATGTGGCTATTTTTAGAGGAGGCCTATGTCCATTGTACGTCCTTCCGCTGATATAATGATGATAATGAACACAAACTAATCGACGTAGCTCAAAAAGCTGCAAGTCTGCCGAGCTCTGGGCCCAGTTATCACAAATCTGGGACCCTGATACAGTCAGATGGGTTCGCGGCAGGCCACATAAAGGATGGACAGAATTTATTAAGTTTACAGTGTATATTTGTACACATAAAAAATAATATCAAAGATAAGTACAAGAAAATTTATGAGAAATTGTACAAACGAGTCACATCAAAGGGCGAACTGATATCTCCTAAACTAGGCCTGTGTCTTAGGAGTCAAAGTACCTCCAGAAATAATGGCATACAACTGATATTAGCGTCATACAAGTACCTACTAAAACAAAAAAAATATATTAATAATATAAATAACTTGAAAACTACTACTAAACTTATACTATTAAATTACTATAAAAATAAAACTACTACTATTACTATTAAATTACTATTTATTACTATTATTACTATACTATTTAACTTTATATTTAAATGATTTAAATAAATCTTAAATACAAGTTAAATAAGAAATAAAAGTCTAGCGATTAAAGTTACTATGACATTTCATTCTCAATGAATTCAACATTTAAAATCAATGTTTTATTCATTTCAAGATAAAATGAAAAAATAAACAAAAGCATTCTGATTCGGAGCGGGAACCTTGGACATCTCATTTCCCTAAGGTCTGTTCAAGAATCGATAATACTTCGGCGCTGCCCTAATGATTCAATACTGTCTACTTATCCCCTTAATTTTCAATAAAAAACATTGTATTTGCATAAGCCACTTTAGGCGGCCCACAAACTTACGATTGTCGTGTGTCGTTAAGCATTTTAGTGGTTATAAATTTTGTCGCGTAACAGAATTTTAAACAGGGACTATGTTTTTAACGTGACAACTTCGTTTTAGAATTCACATAGTTTTTCGTGGTCTTTTTAATATATATTTTTTCAGTATAAATTGTTTTATCGTGTTTTGTTATAGATCTCTGAATTTAAATATTTTAAAAACTTCTTTATCTATAGTCTTTTAGTTAAGCAGCGTAGCATTATTGGAAATTAATATAAACTAACTCTATCGACTGTCATGTCAGATTTATTATTCTTTTATATCGGTTACCGTCAAATATAATATAGTAGTGAGTATATATTTAGCTTCCAACCGGCCTTATAAAACAAAGGAAAAGTATATTCACGTAAAAGTAACGCACATAAAGTTTGAAATTAACGAAAAAAAACGCAAACTTAATGTGCCAAATTGTCAAACGCAAGTAAACTGCTCATTGGTTATTGATAATTCCGTTAACCAATCACAAAAGGTGTTATATATAGTACTTTTTCGTTCCAGAAAGCCGTAAGTAAAGAATTCGATTTAATTATAAAAACAAAACTAAAACAACACAAAAAACAGTAAAACACAACAATTTAATTTATAAACACATATATCTTAGAAACAACAGGGCAATCATAATAAAACATGTTTACATGCACAAGAAAATAATACAAGACTAAACAGATTAAAATAATAACTAACAATATACTCAGTAGGTTACTATATAAAATAATGTTACTGAAATATAAGCACGCTACACCAGACGACCGCATAAACTTAAATTACGTAAGACAATCCCCACGCATAATCGTAAGTCGTAAGTCTGTAAGGAGCCTTATACCGTAGGAGGCCTTTTAACCAAACTTTACTGCGTGTTGCCGCCATAAAATAAAATATAAAACGTTTAAGTGAATAAGATTGTTCTTAAAACAAATAAAAGTTACTATAATACAGGCTGGTTACAAAAAAAATATTGACCGAAAAATAAAATACCTACAAAATTTTTTAGAAAAAAAAAAAGAAGTCTTTTGGAGGGAAACGATAAAAATAGGATGTGTTTTAAAAGGAACATTCTAATTATGTTCGACTAGCTTCTGCCCGTGTCGTTGCCCGCGTTTAATTTAAGTATACCATAAAACAATAATGTAGCTTTTTATCTTGGACGTCACTGGCGTCGGTGCAGGAAAACATCGTGAGGAGACCTGGACTTTCCTGTTCCACTCAAACCAAGTCAGAGGCCCTTGAGGCGGTTTAGAAACTCTGACACTAGGGTGTGTGGGGTCCACACACCCTAGTGTCCGTAACGCCCACACGAAAAGAAGAAGAAGAAGCTTTCGGTTAGTGCATAAAATTGTAATCAGATCAGCAAGCCTCTTATAAAAACTAAAATATATTTAACTTTCTTATACTATTAGTTTAGATACGAACAATTCCTAAAAATAAAATGACAATGATTGGTTTTTAGGAATAGAAACTTAAGATCTCAAGGCTAGGTCCAGTAAACATTCAAAAACTAGTCGAAACGTATTTGAAAATTACGTTAATTACGTTAATTAACAAAATGCTTTGGTGTACGTTTAGTAATCAAATAAAACAATCCGTAAGAGTTTTGAAACCATTTTTATTTTACGTAGTTTTCTCGTACGTTATACCCTATTGCGTTACCTGACCTAAAAATTACCTACATTTCGAAAGAAAATAACGACAATTTTATAAATCGAACACCAGTCTATTCTAAATTTAAATAAAAGGGGTGACAACACCTATATTCTGCTTATTTCATACAAAATTATTCTTATTTGACTTTAAAAAAAGAACGCGGACTTTTCAAACCTATTAAGAAATGGCTTACAAAAACGGGTACCGTAACCAAAAATTAGTAGAAATAAAGCAATGGGCTGTTATTCATAGGTCTTCTTCACAATAAGGAGTACCGTAAGGCGACGCACTTACGGTACCTTTGATATTGCAGAGCTTACAGCTTGATTCGCGTTCATACTTGTCAGTGTCGTTCACAGAGAATGTATGAAAAAATAATTATCACTGATACGAGACGGTGCTGGAACTGTGGCTTCATTGATATGTGTGAATCAGCCTTGAAAAGCACCGATGGCCACATACCAATATGCTGCGTGTCTGAGTGCCATTCTATAGCATAAAAAAAATGAATGCAATCATCGGGGTGACGTTTTCTATTCAGAAAAAAAACCCCGTAAATAAATAAAGAACATAACATAACATCACGCCTGTAATCCCCGAAGGGTTAGGCAGAGGTGTACCCATTAGTACACCCACATTTCGCCAGTTATGTTTTTAGTCCCATGTAATAGGGGGCAAGCCTATTGCCATCAACCGGGCACAAATCCAGACTCCGAGGCTGCTACTGAGAAATTCCTGATGGAAAAACCCAATAACACCTTGCCCGACCTGGGAATCGAACCCAAGACCTCATTCACAGCAGTCGCGCTTGCGACCACTAGACCAACGAGGCAGTCAATAAATAAATAAAGATAAGAGTATAAAAAAAATGATTGATTGATATAGTGACATCACCAATTTACAGCCTATTCTATTGTACTACCCACGACTACCCTTTATTTATTTGACATAAACAAAAATCTAAATCAATTTTACAGTTCTTCATCAAATAAAACTTAATTAGTACTTCACTGGGTCGTCTATTCAGAAAACGCTTGAGAAAAAGCCAGTTAAAACCCAAGTTGTAATTAAAACGTGATTTTTATTATTTTTCTTAATAGATTGGCTTGAAAGTTGAATCTTAAAATTGCTTTCATTAATAGTGCTAGAAGACTATTCGTTTTTATGATCGTTGATTTAATTGGGGTTGGAAATGTCAAAAGCATCGTATTTTAATTTAAAATGCTGTCTGCGTGACTATTCTTATGCATAGTAGTTGTTGATGCTGCGAAAGACTGAATAAACAGAAATTATAGAACCATTTGAAGTAAACAAGCTAGATCGTAAGTGCATGAATATTTTTAAATAATTATTTAATTTTCTTAATTATTAAGAGCACATACAAGGCATTAAGGCACTAAGTCCGCCTTTGTACTTTATTTGTTGCATAAAGTTTAAATAAATAAATACATGATTGGATTAGCAATTTGAGGGGCAACTCAATTATTTTTTTTGGTTTTGTACCTAAACGGAACCCAATTACTATTAGGACGTCTGCCCATCCGTCTGTCACAAGATTGTATCTATTGAACCATAATAGCTCGATGCGTTTTTAAATTGTTTAATTAAAAAGACACGTTCCACGAAATTAAAGTAACTTACAAACAATAAAATGCTTACAACAACAAAAAACCGAACAACAACAATATCTTCAAGCAAGCAATTACCGAACAATAAAATAGGACAAAAAGGAGCTACCTAATACAATAACAATAAACATACTAGCCCGAAAATTGGGTACCTCACCCTACTTTAAAAACTAGACACAGAATTTATTTATCTATTTACAAGTACCCAATTAAAGATAGCCTGCGGGTCTTAGGATGCGGAAAAGATATCGATACCTGGGTTGTATCGATATTCTTTTACAATACCGATTATTATGATCGGCACATTTTTCGTGTTGTTTTTATAGGTATTTTAGATTGTTAAACAAGACATTACGCCTATAAACTCTAGGCTATTGTTTTTACAGATTTTTTCATAGTATAAAACAAAGTCGCTTCCCGCCGTCTGTACGCTTAGTAACTACTCATCGGATTTTAATGCGGTTTTCACTGTTATTTAGAGAATTTTCTCAGGAAAGTTTATAATGTATAATATATGCACAATATTTGTTTATTTATTTTATCTTATCGGACTGTTTAAATTCCTAAATAAAAAATACCAAATATATTTTTCAAACTTTTTTTTAATTAATTTTTTCAGTATTTTAATCCTCGGAGTCTAGATTCGTGCCCGTTTGATGGCAATAGGCTGGCTCCCTACATGGGGCCTTAAAACATAAGTAGCAAATTGTAAGTGTACTAATCGGTACACCTCATCGAACTCAAGATACACCCGTATCAGCTATCTACTAGCTAAATAAATATTTGCTGTGCAAGAATCGCAGCAGTCCTTTGCTCAGCCGTTCCACCAACCGTATTGTCAATTTGTGGATTGGTTTGTTTTGCCAGAACTAAACCCGTTTATCGATACTTCCATTACGATACCATTTCCCTAGGTCTTTAAACCCTTTAACAGCCTGGGGCACTTTCTTTACAAAATGAAGTCGGTAATTGGTGGAACTAAATTGCCCGGCGTTATTCTCTACTTAAATGTTAAGAGGCTTCGTAAATGTAGGCAAATTCAATAATGTTTGGGATGGCTTAAGGGATGGGAGGAAGCGGGTGAAATGGGGTCATGGGTCTTTGTGGATAGAAGTTGTTTTGGATTGAGACGCCCCCAGGCGCCAGACCCCATTTTTTCATGGCTAAAATTTACAAAGTGTTACTGGGTTTTTCCATCAGGAATTTCTCAGTAGCAACCTCGGAGTCTGGATTTGTGCCCGGTTGATGGCAATAGGCTCGCTCCCTATTACATAGGACTAAAAACATAACTGGCGAAATGTGGGTGTACTAATGGGTACACCTCTGCCTAACCCTTCGGGTATTACAGGCGTGATGTTATGTTAAAATTTACAAAATATACAAGTTGCAGTTTTGCATGCTCATTAAAGCTCAGAAGGTTGTCATAAAATGCAAAAATCTAAATAAATACAAGCGAAAGGTCACTCTCTCACTCATCATGAAATATCGAAAATCGCGTATTCGCGTATTTGGCAGGAAGGAAGTTTATAGTCAGTAGACGTACGCTAAGAAAGGATTTTCAAAAATTCATCCCATGAGGGAATGAAACGGAAGTCTCAACTTAGACGCAGGCGAAGTCGCAGGCAGAAGCTTAATTAATTAATACTTGCTTTTTTAGTATTTAAGGATGAACAGTATTTCAGTAAAAGTTTCTACTTTTTACAAAGAACAGAATCCGTTCCGTATACGGTAGGCAATGTCGCGCGACTATCACTGTATTCTGTATGCGTATCACCGCTTGCATCGTTCATTTTTTTTTTAATGGGAACGGAATAATTTGTAATTGCATTAAAATCGCTACCGCCCGTAACTTAAACCTGCAACTAACACGCGTGCAAAGCAGTATAAATTAAAAATATAATTAACTCCGTACCAAGAACACATTTTCTACTCATTAAAACGTTCTCCTCGTTACAAACGATATCTTTGAGCACAGAATATTGTAACACATGAAACATTTTCTTTAGGTACTTGGAATTAGAAAACCTTGTATGAAAACAGCGAATGATGAACTCTGTTTTGTTTACTGTTGTAACTAACTAGGGTATTATGGGTATTATATCAAAGAGAATCTCCAAAGGTCGGGGTTAGGCAGATGGCACCAGGGTCCGAAATCGAAGCCACAGATATACTTTCCATCAATTACAAGAAGGATGTTGCAGACTGCAAGACCTCAGACTACTTAGAGGGCAAATACGTGAGGTGATTATGGCGATTTTTCGCCTAAAAGGGGAGATGGGGAGATGTCCCCCTTGTTGAGATGTCATGATATTTTGCTCGACTCCTCGGCTCGATGGTTCAATCGAAGACCTCCATCGGTTTCTGAGAAAATTTCAACTATATCTATTCTGACGACCCTACATAGATACAGATCTCTTTTGTTGACTGTACAATTTATACAAAAGAAAGAAGGAATCTTATAGGGCATCAAAAAATTCGTCTGCGTCGTTGTCAATGGGACAAGTGCCCAAAAGGCTGACAGCATTGCCACGTTGTATGGCAATGCTGATTCTTTGGCCAAAGAAAAAGCCCATTCCTCTGGTCATGTGAAGAGTCGACATGTCGCTTGAAGATGGCCTGAAATACAAGGTGAGCACTCGGACCCCATTGCCTTAACGTTTAAAGTTAAACCCCAAACAGCTCAAACAAATAACTTCCAAGAAGGTTGTTATAATTATCCAAAAAAAAAACATAATTAAAAAAGTGTAATTTTACAACCAGAAAAAATTGTCTACAATTTTAATTAAACTATATTGTAACAAAAAATATTGTACAACGACCCTCCAATTAATGTAAAGGTAAATACCAGTTTTTGCCCAAAAAAATAAGATAATTAAGTAAAACCATGATTAAATTAAAAAGAATTGAAAGCCTCCTGTAATTAAAGAAGGTCTTTGACGGTGTTAATGAACAAGAAAATTTACTGGTTTTTGATTGGGTCTTTGGGCGGACTAGCAGAAGGCTTTGTTATTAATTGTTACAGATTAATGTTGGACACGATATCGTGATGGCCCAGTGGTTAAGGTGCCTGCCTCTCATGAATGAGGTTTTTTTTTATGTAAAGGTGCTCCCTCACCGTGATCATTCACGTGTATTGTAACATTATAGATTCAACTTTGAGCATTACATTACAATAATACCTCCCTGACTAACGAGCATTTGCGTGTAATGTAATATATAGATTCGACTTTGCGCATTACATTGGAAGTGGAGCGCATTGATGTTACAAAGTGTATCAAGATATTACACATTGTATCATTACAAGGTGCGCATTGTAATGCTCGGTTCTTCTCCTTCACTGATGTAATGTACAAATCTGTAACGTTACATTACACGCGAATGCTCCCGGTGAGGGAGCACCTTAAGGTAAATACCGTCGGATAATAAGCGATGGGGACGCATATCACAAGAGTGGAGCCCTGACACGGTAAGACGGGGTCGCGGCAGACCGAGGAGGAGATGGCACGCCTCAGATGGCTTCCTTAGGAACTGGCGAGAGAAGGTACAAGACAGAGGGAATTGGAAGGAAAGGGGGGAGGCCTTTGCCCAGGAGTGGGACAGTAGCGGCTAGCAAAAGAAAGGGAAATCATCAAAATATGATTTCTTCCGCTCTGGGAGCAGCGGAAGGGAATGCCAAGCTCTTACAAACTAAAACACATACGTGTGAGGGACACGTACTAATGCCCTATGCGTTTCAGGGCCGCGGTGACTTTTTCGAACAAAATCCGCAACCTTGGCAGGCACTGGCCACAGCGGGCCCCGTCTTCTATGCTGACATGTCTTTCACGTTCCAATGTGACTTTTTCAATTCCCACAAGTATCTTCGGTCATCGCCGATGTAGACGAATTCGCGGTTTAAAAGTAGCTTGTGTCCTTTCTTGTGGTTCAAGCTTACTCTGCACCTTTCATCACAATCCGTTCAGTAATTTAGCCGTGAAACTGTCTTTTATCCGACTTCAACATGAGATTATTATTAAGATCCTAACACGTTTTAAATTTTTCACTGACACAACGATTATACGCAGCGATTTGACGCCACGGTTGGCGCAATAGTTGAGTGATTGGCTGAGGTGCGTCATGCGTGTGGCGGGTTCAAGTCCCGCACGGATAAAATATTCGTATACAGGCCTACAGTTAAGTAGGTAGTAGATACAGGAAAAAATCCTAGTGTGGGGTAACTTTTTATTTTTAATTATAATATCTCAACCATAATCAACTACACAGATAATTTATTCAAATTGATAAAGTAATTTCTCTCATCATTATGCCAACTAGAAAATCTAGACATACGTGTGTAATGGTCTATAAAAAATCTCATCAGGTTTCTGAGATTACCTTGTACACAAATATACTAATAACTGGCCTGACTACTTAGGCCACCCACAGGCCAATCATAAACTTATGTATTTTTTTTCTTTTAACATTATTATCACTTCAAAATAAACACACTTAGGCGCTTTACACACAGAGCAACTATTGCAGCAACTGGCAACTAGCTGTTTACATAATAATATATGTCAATTGGATTGCGCACACATAGCAACTCGAGTTTCGAGTTCCGGTGATCGTCAACAGTTTTCAGTTGCTGTAATCGATGACTAAGTTAGTTCCTAATTGCCGCAACCAGCAACTGTTAAATATTATACCGGTTTTAAAAGTTGCCGGTTTCCTCAACCGTCAGTCGCACCGCATCGGGCGATTTCACACCCTCCATACTTCTCCCTGTATTTGGCAATGTCAGTGTAGCTACAGCAACAGAATACAGCAACTCGGATATGAAAGTTGCTCACAGATTGCCATAAAGTTGCGGCAACCGTAAACGTTATAGCAACTATCAACTTTTTACAGGAAACTTAAAGTGTTGATAGTTGCCTCAACTTAAGTTGCTCCGTTTGCAAAGCGCCTTATATCACAGACTAGCTTCTACCCGCAACTTCGCCTGCATATTTTCTTTCACCTGCGTTAATATTAAAATAATCACAAAACGTATTGCATACATAAGTAATTTTTTACATAAGTCGTTAAAGTTTATTACAATTTTATTAAAATAAGCCTTGTATCTAACTACAATAAATACTATATTCGATTAATTAGAAAAAAACGTGACGATATTGTTATACGTTCGATGTTTATAAAAAAAGCGTCTCAGCAGGGCAGTAATGGTCACAATTGGTCACAAAATATATATACATAGGTATAGTACCTATAAAACAAAGTCGCTTCCCGCCGTCTATACGCTAGGATCTTTTAAACCACGCAACGGATTTTAATGCGGTTTTCTAAATAGATAGAGTGATTCAAGAGAAGGTTTATTTATGTACATGCTATGGTGCAGTAGGGAAGGTGCAGTGGCCGGGTGCACCATGATTACATAACATCAATCACGCCCGTAATCCCCGAAGGGTTAAGCGGAGGAATACCCATTAGATACATTACATACATTTCGCCAGTTATGTTTAAGTCCCATGTAATACGGGGCGAGCCTATTGCCATAAACCGGACACATATCCAGACTGCGAGGCGCTACTGAGAAATTACTGATGGAAAAACCCAATACTACTTTGCCCTACCCGAACCCAAGGTATGTTCTGCAGTCGCGTCTTATGACCACTACACCACCAAGGCAGACTGTTGCAACAGAATGTCTATAAACAAACAGCAATGTCGAGAAAATATAAAATGGTTTTTGATGATATGTTTGCAATTTTTTGACAAATATGTTTCATTGTCCCTTAAAAATATATAAAGTGTAGGTAACACTAGCGAGAAGACTTTAAAAAGGTTTATGGTAAACTAGGTTCATCCCGCGACTCCGCCTTATCTGAACGCCACCTTAGAAACCAGTTTAACCCAAATAAGGGACGTTGAATGCCCATCATCAATCATGCAATGATTTATGTCTTCTAAAGTTGACCCTAAATATGTCTGATTTATAACTGTATGTCTTAAATTACTGTACAAATTATGATACTATTGTGTAATGTTGTGTGGTATGTAAATTGGGTTAAACGATGATTTATTGTCATAATTTTCGGTCTATGTTTAACCTAATATTTTAATAATATTCTTCTGACCCCGACCACGGCGTCCAAACGCAATGGAGACTAGTCAAGTACGCAGGAAATATTATAGTGCACGAGTGTGTGCGCAAACACAGGTGCACTCCCTCTTCCCTCACTCTCATACTCCGATTGGACGGTGGTCCGACACGATTGGGAAGAAAGTTTCGAACTCTCGGAATAAAATTACAACATATTGTTAAAGAAATAAATAAAAAAGAAATACACTTTTATTTATACAGTGTATATTCGAATTAATTGAAAATCCGAAAACAGGTTAATTTAATCATCATTATTAATAACCACATTTTTTACTATGAGATCAACAAAAAATTAATCGGCTGATCCATACTCTTATGTTCCCATAGGGCAAAACAAACACGGGAGAGGTGAATGCTTATGCTTATGCTTATGCGAATCCCACATCCCCTGGCTATAGGCAGAGGTGAAGCACTGCTGTGGTTTTAGCTAGTAAGAGTCTAAAATTTTTTTTTTTTATTTAGTGTATTGATCAAAACATATTTTTTTATGATTTTTATGGGTTCCTTTATTAAAACTTATTCATAATGATGAGTTCTAGAACCTCTTTTCAGATTTTCAGTTTATTGTTACACCTTGTATACGGTTTTACAGCACATCTTTCAGAAGGTAAAAGTACTCATAATTATGAACAACTTTTACTATGACACCGATCCTGAAATATAATACGACCTGTTTTCGAGTCGACAGACGCGGTATAAAGTCTTACATTAAAGACTCAATCTATTCAATTTTAAAGGGGCATTCTAAATCTAAGGCTTTGTGAGATCCGGGGGGTCAAATAAAAAACCTTTTAAAAGTTGGACGAGGCGAAAGGAGTATGTAAGGATCGTAGCAAGTGGCGTTCTGTAGTTTCTGCCTACCCCTAAGGGAAAAAGGCGTTAGTTTATGTATGTATGATGTATGTAGGTATGTTACATGGTTCCCACAAAATACAGTTCTTTACTTATCTGTGACGCAAATTCCACCTGATAACGTTGATTGAAACTTACCTGAAAACAAAAGAAAAACAGTTTAATGAATCATAATGTATTAAGTCGGAGACCATAGCGTGGTCACTGTCAGATAGCATTGAAGAGAAGGAGAAGCAAGATCACTTAACGTTTGTAATTTATTATAAGTTTTTGAGTTCATTATAATATTTAATTTTGAAATTATTAATTAATATTAATTTTTTAATTTTGTAAGATTTGATGGTTTTTATTTGTTTTTTTTTGTAAGGCACCCGCCTCTCATGCATGAGGGTGTGGGTTCGAATCCGTACCAATGTGACTTTTTCAATTCATATGTACTTTCTAAAGTATATCTAAAACATTACTGACATTCCGTGCCTCGGAAAGCACGTTAAGCCGTTGGTCCCGGCTGTCATTCGTGGATCTTTGACAGTCGTTACGAATCGTCAGAAGCTTGAGAGTCTGACAACCAGTCTTACCGAGGGGTATCGTGTTACCCAGTTACTGGGTTGTGGAGGTCAGGTAGGCAGTCGCTCCATGTAAAATACTGGTATTCAGCTGCATCCGGTGAGACTGGAAGCCGACCCCAACATAGTTGGGAAAAGGCTAGGCAGATGATGAAGTTTTGATTAAAAACACGGAAAAATTCAAGGCAAAACTAATTTGACATCTCTAACTTAGTTCTAAAATGTCACCGTCCTTTTCTTTCGGTGTCGTTTGTGAACAAGAGAATCGGCACCAATCGGGGGGCACGGCAGTGCCCCCGCCAAGACGAGCCAATAAATATTTAAAGTATACGTATATGCGTAATATAATTATCTTGTCATATAAGCATTCTTAAAAAAAACAAAAACAATTAGTCTACGTGGAAATTGCTCTTGAATGTTACCAAATGGCCTAAAGTTATTAAGGAGCGCACATCCTCTCAGAACCAGGAAACTACTAATAACCTTTCACCACTCATTTCCTCTCCGACCACAAATACGTCACTCCTCTTGACCTCAGACACTAAAGTGACCTTATTGACCTCTGCTCATGTGTTCTGCCAGTAATTTGGCATCGTGCCTATTCACTTGCAGTGTCAACCACACTACTTGACATAGTAATTGCTATTTGATAGCAGTATCGTTAATGTATGGCTTTGAATGT
This sequence comes from Hoplodrina ambigua, assembly GCA_949774945.1. NCBI lineage: Eukaryota > Metazoa > Arthropoda > Insecta > Lepidoptera > Noctuidae > Hoplodrina > Hoplodrina ambigua. The sequence goes on from OX458990.1 coordinate 4,408,212, forward strand.
GGATATTATTCTAGTAATTAGAGAATTCAGTTTTAATTGACAGTCCAGCTTTTGCCCGCGACTTCGTTCGCATACCATGTTAATTGTCGCGGAATAATAAGTAGCTTACCTCCTTTCTTGTGGTTCAAACTTACCCCGTCCCAAATTTTATCAAAATCGTTTCAGCGGTTTAATTGTGACAGAGTTACTTTCGCATTTATAATTAGTACGGATTTTCAAAATATCAGCTATAATACACATATATCTCACGTCTATAATCTTCGATCTTGGACTAATTCAATTGACTTCCACAAAAAAACACCTATCATGCCATTTACCCACAAATCTGTTCAAAATCAGATTCCCGAACGGAATATTATAATAAAGCTACCCTTAGACCCGTGACCTCCGCCGACCCTTCCGCCATATAAATCAATATTGAACCAACCCTAACTAATCCGACTTGAACTATTAAGTAAAGTGTAATAAATTTTCATAAAATTTATTATTGGAATATCCCTGCTAGAGGTGTGTATTTTAATCTGACCGAAAGTGTAGGGCTGCCTCATTGATGAAATTTTTTGGGATTAATAATTATTTAGTGATGTACGATGTAGTGAAAAAGATAGAAAAGGGTATGCTTACATGGTTTGGTCATGTTGAGAGGTGAGTGACAACGCAGGAAGGGAACGCCCTAGGAAGACCTACACTGACCTTATTGGTGAGGTTCCTCAGAAAGGTCAGGTGCATTTTGCCCGCGATTACGTCCGCGTGGAACGTGTTTATATCGTACTTGCATACAAACTTCCACCCCCCTTTTCAACGCCTTAGGGGATGATTTCCGGAATAAATACTATTCTATGTCCTTCCTCGGGACTTAAACTATCTCTATGCCAAATTTCATCAAAATCGATTCAGCGGTTTAAGCGGTAACAGACAGACACACTTTCGCATTTATAATATTAGTATGGATTAGTAAGTATAGATAAAAACAACCCTACACAGAACATCGATACTCCATGATGACGATTCGCCCTCATCTCATCAGATTGAAAGTCCAGATTAAACACCCCAACATAGTTACAAATGATGACCATAATTCCCAGATTCCCAGTGGAATGGATACACCTAGATATAGATTCGATGGACTAAATTGAGTAGATCTGCATGCATTTGCAATGACAGTTGCACTTAACACAAATGGTGTTAACGCAGCACTTTCCTACTATGATGACTCTTCAGTTTAATGCGACTACTAGTTCGGAAAACGGGATTTACATGGGTCGATTTTGACCGCGCTATTAAAATTGGTCATAAACCTAGCTCAACCTCATTTAAGCAATCGACTGTAGTTTTCATGATGCGATAGCGTGATGTGAGCGTGACGTGAGCGGGACGTTAGCGTGACGTGAGCGGGACGCGAGCCGAACGTGAGCGTTGAGTGTGTGGACATCCATATAAATACAAGGAATACAAGCCGACGACACGCTCACGTCCCGCTCACGTCACGCTATCGCTCTCTGTGTATTTTAGGCTTTAGGAAAACAAAACAACTGAGCGTAAAACACACTTTTAACCTGGTATACTTCTATCGAAATGAACCAACCCAAATTAATTTATATATTTATAGCTTATTAATTTTACATCTTTTCTAAGCGTAAGTTTTAGGTGTATATTGAACGGGTTTTGATGTATAGTGATGTAAACAGTGTAGTTAACAGATTTATTAAGAGACTAGATATTGCCCGTGACTTCATCCGCGGACGCAGACTAAGTCGCCGAATAAAAAGTAGCCTATGTCCTTTCTTTGGGTTCAAACTTACACCCCGTACCAAATTTAATTAAAAACGGTTCAGTGTTTTAGTCGTGAAAGCATAACAGAGAGACAGACAAACTTACTTTCGCATTTCTAACATTAGTATGGATTGGTTGGCTTGTTTTGACAGAAATAAGCTCAATTGGCGAACGATAGTATGCTATTGAGCATTTACACGGTCAATCTTGATCACCCGTCGAATGCAGGCTGCAATCGCACAGCACAAGCGAAAACCAAAGTGTACAATTTCAGTCACCTGCCGAGTCGATTTGCTAATGAAACAGTCAATTCTCGCCGTACTGACGCGGTGAAAATCGACCCGTGTAAATACCACATAACACGTAAGCTGAACTAACATTCGAATTCGGAAGTTTGCGAATTTCGATTGCGAATATCGATAAGTAGTTTTGAACTCGATATTATTATAGATGAAATTATGGGACTAGCATTTGTGAATAACTAAATGTTTAAGTTTTGGTTATGGATTACGGCGTACGTGGTGATGTGGGGAAAGTTGGTGGGGAGAGACGACGGTGGAACTAAAAGACAAAAGTGGCAATAGACAGTTCAATTATTAAAAAAGCTAGCCTATTATTGTCCCACTGCAGGGCCAAGACCTCTTCCCATAATGAGAAGACACGTGGATTGATCAATGTGGCTTGGCGATTTCAAACTTATACCAAAGCTTATACACACACACAGACACACCTCACACTTATTACACCGCGCGCGTTGTTATTACGCCCATCGTCCACTGCATGCTTATTTTAGATTACCTTTGTTTATCTCGCAGAATTTATACTTGGTTATTGTACACCGGAAGAGCGGAACCACCTAACACAAGCATATTGTTGCTTAAAAGGTGCTTCCACATGCAAATTATGTAAACGTATAAGTTGATGAAATAAACATTTTTTTTTTTAGTCCATTTTCCCGCACGATGTTTTCCTTCACCGATGTCAATGATGTCCAAGAAAGTACATATTAAATAGAAAAAGTCAACGATTATACGGGTGGTATATCGTTTTCCATTTATTCGTTTCATGCACGTGAGTTTGCAACCGGTATAAGAGAGTAACGTGATTATTAACGTGCATTGGTGTGTGCGCACACACCGGTGATCTTCTTCTCTCGCATTCATAGTCCAACCAAGGGCTATACGACACAACCGTGGTGAGATCAGGCGCAAGACCAACTGCTTAACGAGCTTTTTGAGGCACGGGGGTGTCACACCAACTTTTGAACTGCGAATTGCTGCTGAGAAATGTGTGATGAGAAGACCTGGGTACCCCCCTCTTTATGCTCAGCAGTAAAGCGTTTGACCACGAGACCAACAGGGCAGTCAGTACTATAGTAATACAAGTACATCTTGAAACACTATAGTATTATAAAGTAGGCACTTCGTTAGCCGTGTTAGCTGCATGCTTAATGAGGAGAGGAAATGGGTATAGGGGCGGAAGTAGTTCCGCTGTTTTAAGGTTGAGCCCCACTGTAAGAGATTAAATTAATGAATCGTATTACTTATAATCACGATCATAAACACGCTGGCTCAATTCAGCGCTTCTCGTGATTAACGATTACAACTTTGAGATAAAACTAGTTTCATAGTAGAAGAAAATCACTTTCACTTGAACTTATACCAGCCTATTACAGTTCCACTCAAACCATGTCAGAGGCCCTTGAGGCGGTTTAGAAACTCTGACACTAGGGTGTGTGGGGTCGCAAGACCTTACTGCCCACACGATAAAGAAGAAGATTTTAGAATGTTGCTAAGTAATCCTAACAATATTGATGCTCGTAACTGTACAGTATATACGTGAATTCGATGCGAAGAAGAAAAGGGGCTAGCAAATTAATGCAGAGATTGGTGGGTTCTTACGAGTTTCCAAGAATTTTCCCAGGGATGGTCTAGATCGAAAAAGTGATCGCAATGATTAGAAAAACAACTTAACTTTCTGTTCTGTTAAGTGTAATTTTTACATACGATATACATATAGTATAACAAATTGGGGTAAGAAGTAGCAGACAAGCAATACAAAATTCTAGCAAAACATTTGTGAAAAACAAATATCAATCTATTTTCCAACTAAACTTATCCTCGTAAAATCTTAAACATACCAAAGCAATTACTCTTTAAAGCCAATGCCTAGAATATTAAAGTAAAACGACGCCATTTTAAATTTTATAACACAGACACAAATAAAACGCAAAATATGAATGTGCGAAGTTAAGGTATAAATTCAATAAGTTTTAACAGAAGGTCTATATTTGCAAGACAAATAAGCTAAAAAAATTTGGACATGATGTTACAACCAAAAGATGCTGGGTTGTCCAAATTAAAACTAATCTTGGCTTTAAAGTGCAGGAAGTCATTGGGGTAGACAAAGGCGCTTCCCACTGCTGGGCTAAGACCGCTACATGTTCATATTTCTGCAAAAATTACACAGGATGAAACGGTACTCCAAAGTTTGTTTGTAAAAACTAAGTTTTTCTTTCTTTATCGTGTGGGAAGAAAGGTCTTATGACCCCACATACCCTATTATCAGAGTTTCTAAATCGCCTCAAGGGCCTCTGCCATGGTTTGATTGAAACAGTAAGTCAGGTTTCCTTACAATGTTTTCCTTCACCGATGTCAGTGATGTCCAAGATAAACTTTAGAAAGTACATATGAATTGAAAAAGACACATTGGTACTTGCCCGGATTCCAACCCACGACCTCATGCATGAGAGGCGGGCGCCCTAACCACGCGCTGGTGAAACGTAGAAGTAAACGAAGTTACCGGAATTTAACGCGAGTGAAGCCACGAGCAAAAGCTACTAGTTACTTATAAATATTTTTATTATGCTCGTTACCAGTACGCCTTCTGAATTTCTCACACTACGTTCACTAACATAACCATATGAAGTTTTACTATTATTGTTCTTGTTATAATTTTAATAAAATTTTATACACGCCGAGGCGCCTGTATGTTACTGTAAGATGGCGTTCCCAATTCTATATGAAGGTCCAATATTGTTGAAACAATTTTTATGGTACTGGTAAATGGCAAGTACTGTTGTTGATTTTATTGTTTTTGTGTGATTCGTTTTATTGATGCCCATTTCCAAAGCTTTTACGAATTATGTGTTGTTATTGTGACAGAATTAGGAACAGTTCAAGATTTCTAGTACAATACTGTATAGGCATACTCGATACCCATATAAAAAAAACAGCTATTTTATTTTAAAATAAGAACAACTTGCTTACGCGCTTGATTTCTCACATTTATTTTTCGATCGAGTAACCGGGTGTTATTTTCTTATAACTTTCATAAGAAGAATTTCTTGCCCACTCTTCTCCATACGAAACTATTTTTTGGTATGTGCAAAATATCGTATAAATTTCAAAATATTTTTTTTCGCTTTCTTGTAAATGACGTTCAAAAGTTCCTTTTAATGGTCTAGTTGAAGTAAATGATGACTTTTGACTTTTGAAGAGCAACTATAGTATTCTTAAAGGTTTTTTGCAATTCTAGGCACGTACTTATTTCTATAGGAGCAGCGGTGAATGTTTATGCGAATCCCTTACCCCCGGCTATAGGCAGAGGCCAAACACCGTGGTGGTTTTAGCCGGTATGAGACGCCTTCGCCACCCCCAACACGGAGGAAGTCCATGAGAAAAAAAAAAGGCATGTACTTATTTACCCGCTTTAACTGGGGCCACACCTTTACCGCGTACAGAGTTGAACAAAAGTTTGAAACACCAAGTTTTACATTGTACGCGATATCGTCGCTATAATAATATTTAGTTTTATGGTTACTGAGTTATTGAAGTTTTATTGTTATTGTATGCGGTAATAACTGTTTCGATACGTACCAATAGGCCACTAGGTGGATAGTCTTTTTTATCTTTACATAATATTATAATGAAGCTGAAGTGTTTTTTTGTTTGTTTGTTTCAACGCGATAATCTCTGGATATATCAGTTGTATTGGGAATTTTTTGTGTATATGATAGCCAGATTCGTGAGGAATTGTATAGACTATATATAACATCACGCTACGTACCACAGGAGCGTAGTAGTAACTAAACACGTAAACTTAACGCTAAAAATAAAAATAAACATAAGTTTTATTTTCATTCTTATTTTATTTAAAGTTACATCATGTATTTCAATTATTTATTTATTTAGGATCTCCAACAAAGGATACACAGTAACATTACACTCTATACAATTAAATGTTTAAGTTACGTGGGCTCCTTCAATTATAGGAGACCACATAATGTACAAATACCTAGGTAGACATAAGGATAATTGAATTACATGATTTAACCGATACATGTTCGTTTTGATCGTCATGCACATAACACAATTTTGACTTCCAAAGCAGAGCTAATAAAAGTGTATTAAAAAACAACGCGGTTTGACAGGAAGCTTCATAAAACTTATTAGTACGAAAATCAAACGCTATTTCTGTCTTAATAATTCTGATTTAACCTCAAGACACTTCGGCAATTCAGTTAGGGAATTGAGCAGTAATCAAGCACCATTCATTGGTCTCCTAAACTATTAAACGGATTTCGATTTGAATCAATATCCGAGTAAGGCTGCATATCTCTTGAAGCTGAGTAAGATGGGAAGTGTTGTTTGCCTAGTGGTTAAGGCACCGGCTTGTCATGCAAGATGTTGTGGTTTGATTACCGTGCAAGTACAAATGTGAGAATTACAATTAGGCACACATACACGCATAAACTCACGCCTTTTTCCCATGGGGGTAGACAGAAACCACTGAACGCCACCTGCTACGATCCTTACATACTCCTTTCGCCTCGTCCACGTTTATATATCTCATCATACAAGCACGCCGGTTACGAGTACTGCGCACATGACCTTTCTGAAGAACCTCACCAATAAGGTCAGTGTAGGTCTTCCTAGGGCGGCCCTTCTCTGCGTTGTCGCTCACCTCTGCCATATAAATACCTTTTGTTAATCGTCTTTCACTCCTCCTCTCAACATGACCAAACCATCTAAGCATACACCTACACATATAGATTATAGTCTGGATTAGGACATAGGCTACTTTTTATCCCGGAAAAATATACGGTTCCCGTGGGATAATATATCAACTTTGACGCGGATGAAGTCGCGGATAGAAGCGATAGTGATGACATATGATTATCATTAGTGTAACCAAAGTCTTTGTCAGTAAATCACATAATTATGTATAATCATTACGGAACTTATTTTTCTCATTTGTGTCACTCAAAAATTTGATTTATGCTTATTATTTTAGTAATCAAGAGGAGCTCGTGGCTAAGTAATAACAGCCGCACGGGTCGATCCGTCAGGTTAAGCTACGCTTGCCGGGGTTGGTCCGTGGATGGGTGACCATCTTTACACACCGAGACTCCTCCGTGCCTCGGAAAGCACGTTAAGCCGTTGGTCCCGGCTGTCATACGTGGATCTTTGACAGTCGTTACGGGTCGTCAGAAGCCCGAAAGTCTGACAACCAGTCTTACCTAGGGGTATCATATTACCCAGTTACTGGGTTGTGGAAGTCAGATAGGCAGTCGCTCCATGTAAAATACTGGTATTCAGCTGCATCCGGTTCGACTGGAAGCCGACCTCAACATAGTTGGGAAAAGGCTAGGCAGATGATGATGATTTTAGTAATCAAGGGGTATCTTTAATTGTCAAGTAGCTTTTTAACTAGAGAATGCACTCAACTACAAAAAAATAAGAACATAGGTATCATACATTTTTAATTTACGAAATTTCTGCTGACTAGTCGCAAAGCGCTACTGCTAAGCATGTGGTCTTGGATCAGATTCCCAGGTCGGGCAAAGTGTTATTGGGTTTTTCCATCAGGAATTTCTCAGTAGCAGCCTCGGAGTCTGGAGTTGTGCCCCGTTGATGGCAATAGGCTCGCCCCTAATTACATGGGACATAAACATAACTGGCGAAATGTGAGTGTACTAATGGGTACACCTCTGCCTCACCCTTCGGGGATTACAGGCATAGTTATATGTAATTTTAGTAGTTGATTATTTTGTTTTCGGCGCTGAGCCCAGTGTTGAAAATCCATGATTGTGCAGGGCATTGTAATATTAAAATAATACTGTTTTAAAAAAGGGGGGTAAGCCCTTGCACTTATCTTAAGCATACTTGGCTTATTCTCCATTCCGATTGGCCGCTTTTATTCATATAATATTTTTCCTCCAATTCCTCCTTTTTTTTATTACTTACCCAATAATCTCCACAAATTCTTGTTCGGAATATAACAGGAATCATATCAGAGGAATCTACTTACCAAAGATTAATCGTTGGCGATCCGACTAAGAGATTTCCCTTGGGCCAAGTGAGGATTTTATTGCAAGTATTAATGAGAACTGTAGGCACCTACCTTGAATGAAGTGGTTGACAGCGAGAGGAATTACTAGTGAGAAATATGAGGTATTGGTGCAGATTCTCTTGTTCACAAACTAAACTAAAATTAGAGAATTAATTTGAATTGATTGATTTTTTGAATAGACTGATTGATTGAGACGACAGTGAAAAAAGAAACCGGCCAAGTGCGTTTCGGACTCGCGCACGAAGGGTTCCGTACCATTATCTTTTTTTTTGGTACAAGCCCGCCACATAATTATAATTACCATTATGTCACATGTCATTCGTACCATTATCTATAAAAATTAGCAAAATAAAAATCGTTTGTTGTATGGTTTTAGAAACTCTGTTAATAGAGTGTGTGGAGTCATAAAACCTTTGCCCACACGATAAAGAAGAAGAATAATTATTTTATTTTGTTTTTTAATACCTATTTGTTATTATAGCGGCAACAGAAATAACTCGTCTGTGAAAGTTTCAACTGCCTAACTATCACGGTTCATGAGACACAGCCTGGTGACAGACGGACGGACAACGGAGTCTTAGTAAAAGGGTCCCGTATTTCCCATTGGGTACAGAACCCTAAAAGACGATATAAAACAATCTCAATCGGCGGCACATTGATCATTTTCGCAATGCCATAAATAAAAACAAATGAACAGCGGGCGCCATTTTAAATCGTGACGTCATACTGCCTCCTGAATGCCCAGTGTGCTCCATTCGTCATCCTTATACCATATTTAGTTCAACATTATGTTCCATGATTATTTTTTCTACCTTTACGGGTGCAGTGAGCAGTGTGCGTAATGGAGAACTATTTGTAAGACTTGGTACAGTCTTTATATGGTCTTTCAGATAAATGTATGGTGTTTAATGAGAAAAATGTATTGGAATATTGCTAGAGGGCTCAAATTAGCAGCTAGTAATGTATTTTTATAGTACAACAAGATTTTTAAAGTTGAAACAGAGAGTGCGTTGTTGAAAATTGCTGCAAAGAATCGTTTCAATTTTATATTTATTAATATTGTAGAGAGTCGGTGGTATGTTAAGATTTTGTTCTATTTTTTTTGTGTCTATACTAATACTCTTAAATAAATTAAATAATCTCTGGATACACAGAACCGATTCTAAAAATTCTGTAGTATATTGGAAGCTACGTTATCACTAACTGCTATAGGCTATTTTTATTATTAAAAAGTTAGGGATCTCCTCTAGTTAGGGACTGTCTCGTTGGTCTAGTGGTCGCAAGCGCGACTGCCGTGCATGAGGTCTTAGGTTCGATTCCCAAGTCGGGCTAAGTGTTATTGGGTTTTTCCATCAGGAATTTCTCAGTAGCAGCCTCGGAGTCTGGATTTGTGCCCGGTTGATGGCGATAGGCTCGCCCCCTATTACATGGGACTAAAAACATAACTGGCGAAATGTGGGTGTACTAATGGGTACACCTCTGCCTAATCCTTCGGAGATTACAGGCGTGTTGTTATGTTATGTTATGTAAGTTAGGGATCCGTAAGAAAAATCAAGCGGACGAAGTTGCAGGCAGAAACGAGTGTCCCTTTAATTGTAACAAAACAAAACCAATTAATCGGCCTAATTAATGAATAGGATCGAATCAATCAACTCGAGTCGAATCAATCGAAGGATCGACACGCGATCTATCTCTTATACTAAATTAAATTTGTACAGACCAGACATACCCAGGGGACTAAACGATGCTAGCTAAAGATATTTTAGAAAAATACTGAACGAAAATAATGTAAGTTGGTAATTATGAAAGAAGATATAGATTGATTGAAAAAGTAAAATTTGTTACATCAATAGTAATTTTATTTTCGCATTAAAGGTATGTTAAATTATAACGGATTTCAAAATTCACCCCTTAAGGGGATGAAACAGGGGTCCAATATTTACGCGGACGAAGTCGAGGGCAAAATCTAGTAATACATGTATATTTACTTTGTTTTGTTAATATTTTTATTGCAACTACCAACTTTTACTAATTTGAACACAAATTGTCAAATACTAACCTACTTTGCCAATCGGCTAAATGTATTCTTACCTAAATATATTGTGTTTTCTCTGTAAGCGATTTTGTAAATCTTTTGAGAATAGTCAAAGTCAAAAGTCAAAGTCAAATAATTTATTTAAATTACGCCATTATAAGGCACTTTTGAACGTCAAAATAAATAAATAAAAAATTCTAAAACCGTATATTATAATTCAACTTTAATCGTAACAATCTTAGACACTCTGTTAGGCTCAAAAGACACGTATCCAATGTCCACTCGACTGTACAGTTTTAATAAAAGGAGCAAAAATAAATGTGTGCGGAACCAAGTCTGATATTAATCCACAACTAACCTCTATGTAATCCAATTTATAATGTTCACAAAAACAGAACAGATGTAAGCCTTTATCCTATTGTACTTTATTTTAACGTACTGCAGGAATGGGCAGAAGGACCAGTGTTTAAAATAACTAATTAACTTATTATTAGTACACCCACATTTCACCAGTTATTTTTTTTTAAATGTCCCATGTAGGTAATAGAGAGCGAGCCTATTGCCAACAACTGGGCCCAAATCCAGACTACGAGGCTGCTACTGAGAAATTCCTGGTGGAAAAATCCAATAACACTTTGGCCTCCTGGGAATCTAACCCAAGACCTCATGCTCAGTAGTTGTGCTTTGTGACCACTAAACCAACGAGGCAGTAAGAAAATATTACGGGTTTGTATCGCATTAAAGTTGGTTTAATTACAGCTTATTTTTACACGACTGCCCCAAAAAAAGGAGTGTTATGTGTTCAGAGTTAATGTATGTATGTATGTATGTATGTATGTATGTGAGATTCTTTATTCCACCATAACTTTTGAACGCCTGAACCGAATTAGATGTATGGGGTATCGTTACAATCCTGGCATCGTTCCGAGTAACATAGGCTAGTTAAAAATAAAATGAATCCTGTGTGGTAACTTTAAAACGTAAATTAATACCAGCCTCAATAATTTTTTTCAATGAATCTGGCCGTGTCTATGTTTATCGTCTAGAATTTGACAAATAGATTTAAAAAATATATAACACAGTAAATAAAAAACGTCGTGAAAAAAACTAACGAGTAAACAAAGTACAAATATGTGCAATTTTGGCAGTCGTGTATTTTAATTTTTTAATTATAGTAGCTTGTTTATTTACCATTAACCTGAAAAAACATCCGGTCAAACGCAAGTCTGACTCGCACACGAAGGGTTCCGCACCATCGTACAATATTTAATATTCCATTAAAAATAAAACATATTTATTCTAAGGGGACCCCCGTTTAATTTGTATTATTTGTTGTTAGGCGGCATAGCAATACTCGTAACTACTCTGTGGACATTTTAATTCACTACTTATCACGGTTCATGAGAGATTGAGGCAGTCCGAACCCTAATAAACAACTTTACTGTGGAACCATGTAGTTTTTTTTTTTGAGGTGGTTATAATCATCAAATGACCCGCCCTGGGTGAGGCGGAAGGGATTGTCAGACTTTTACTGACTAAAAACCACCCTGTTCCTTCTGTTGCTCTTTACGTTCCGGGGCCACGGTATCCTGTTAACACGTCCCGCCATGTATGACTCATATTTATTTCGGGTTATTTAACTTCTTCAGTAATCGTCTAAAATATTAAGAGGAGCTCGTGGCTAAGTAATAACAGTCGCATGGGTCGGGCCGTCAGGTTAAGCTACGCTTGCCGGGGTTGGTCCGTGGATGGGTGACCATCTTTACACACCGAGACTCCTCCGTGCCTCGGAAAGCACGTTAAGCCGTTGGTCCCGGCTGTCATATGTGGATCTTTGACAGTCGTTACGGGTCGTCAGAAGCCCGAAAATCTGACAACTAGTCTCACCAAGGGGTATCGTATTACCCAGTTACTGGGTTGTGGAGGTCAGATAGCAGTCGCTCCATGTAAAATACTGGTATTCAGCTGCATCCGGTTAGACTGGAAGCCGACCCCAACATAGTTGGGAAAAGGCTAGGCAGATGATGAGTAATCGTCTAAAATACTGAAAGTACAAAAGCTTGGTGAACTGGATCTTCTGCCAATACTTTCGTCGTGACCATAAGCACAAAAGCATAGCCACCGCGGGCGGTCCAATAATGTGTACCTTACCTAATGTAAGGTTATCTTAAAAAAAAACGGTGGGTCATAGAACAATAAGGTTTTTATACCTACCACCTTCTCTCGTGTGGGTGTTGATTTATTTACCATGGTTTTTATGGTAAGAGGTTAAATCTTTTGTGTGGTTTCCGAATGCAATTCGGAAGAGAATTCATGGGAATCGTTGTTTAATATCTGCATGGATATATTTATTATGAGGAAAAAGTTTTTAGCCGCAACTTTGACGCGTAAGGGACCACTCACACTTATTCAGCGATTTCGTATGAGACGCGTACGCGTCCGGTCAGCTTTCCGCGTCTGAACGCATGCCATATAAAATCGTTGTTTTCTATGGACAAACGCTGAATAGAGCTGAATAAGTGTGTGTAGTCCCTAAATCTCGGTTATCGCGGACACAGACGAAGTCGAAGTAGCCTATGTCCTTTGTTGGGGTTCAAACTTAGCCTGTACAAAATTTTATTAAATTTTGGTTCAGTGGTTTAGTCGTGGCAGCGTAAAAGACATACAGACAGAGTTATTTTTGCATGTATAATATTAATTATAGATTATGTTGTATGTATTATGTGTATTTTAAGACACTTATAAATATGGTATTTTCCAGTAGCGCTCAGTACATATTCTAGTCATATTTTGATCAATATTATGTAACCAAAATCGTTGAAATTTCTTAGATATAAGGAAGGAGAGACTTACAAACAAACAAAATAAACAAAGGAACATTACCTATTTATAATATTACTCGCTTCTATTCACGACTTCGTACACATGAAAGTCAAGTAGGATAGCCAGAAGCCCGAAAGTCTGACAAACAGTTTTATTAAGGGGTATTACCCAGTTACTGGGTTGTGGAGGTTAGATAGGCAGTCGCTCCATACAAAATACTGGTATTCAGCTGCATCCGGTAAGACTGGAAGCCGACCCCAACATAAGTGGTTAAAAGGCTAGGCAGATGATGAGTATAGATTATATTAAAGATCTTCAGCTAATTAAACAATCACGAACTAGTGTTAAACGCGATCAAGTTCCCAAATTCTCTCAATTTAGTAGCAAAATCTGTTCTAAATAAAACATCAGATAGTAATTAACAGTACATCAGTTTCAAGTCTTTAATTAGGAGTCGACAGCCAGTGATTGGCTCGTTCAATGTTCACGACACATATTGAATTACCAGCATTTAGTAGAAACTATCTGATGGAACTAAGTCTATCTGTATATATAATAGTTTGGAGGAACTAAGAAATTACAATAGTGCCGATTCCCTTGTTCACAAACTAAACTAAGTTTAACAATTGGCATCTCTAGTCCGCGTCTTCGTCCGCGTCGCTGTCAATGGGGCAAGTGCCTAAAAGGCTGACATTGCATCTCTTACTAACATACTGCTAAAGAAAAGGATGTTGCCTTGAAATTTTCCGTGTTTTTTAATCAATACCGTTTGGACATGTAATTTATAATTGTATGTAAATTACAGCTCTTATCTGTGTTTGTCCCTGTCTTGTTTTGTGGGAGAGAAAAAGAAAGAAATTGTCTAAATTGAGTTTAGCGTGTGCATAATAGAATCGACACCAATGTCTGTAGTCTTCAAGACATCTGATACATTACTGCAAGAACAGTATATGTACTTGCATCAAGCAGGAATAAGAAGGAAAATTAGAAGAAGACATTCTACTTCAAGTTTGATTATATAATTATAAAACAAGTGAACATTTCTCCTAATTACCCATAATTCACATTGCTTTCATCATTTCCAATTGTACCATTTTTTTACTATAAGCCGTATAGATTTGTGTCTGATCGATAGCAACGTTCTTGTATGAGGAGATGTATGAACGTGGATTAGGCGAAGAAGTACGTAAGGATCGTAACAGGTGGCGTTCTGTGGTTTCTGCCTACCCCCATGGGAAAAAGGCTTGAGTTTATGATTGTATGTGTACTTCAAACATGTAATTTATGGCAGGGTAAGAGATGGGAAATTTTTGTAAGTATAAACGCATAGGAGAATAGATGGTACTAAACCCAGTACTTAGAAAGTAAAGCTATTACATGCCCATATGTCTACTTCTTCAGGGAACACATGCGCTACATCCAGATACTTAGTAATCTCAACCCTCAAATAAGATTACTCCCCCAAGCATTCTTACAAGTCAACGTGATAAAGATATATTGGTATACGCACACATTTTTTACAATTTAGTTCTTTGTACATGAAAAGACACTCGCCATGAAATGGTCGGTAAGGACCGGTCATATAATATATTTTTAGGGGACTTGTAGTCAAGGAGTCAGCGGAGACTCGGCTTTTTGATGTAGTAGTCTCTTGGGAGATGGAGATTGATTGAGTTAAGATTTTCTTACGTCTCGTGGTAGTTTGATTAGTAAGCCTGTTGTATCACATCATAACATCACGCCTGTAATCCTCGAAGGGGTAGGCAGAGGTGTACCCATTAGTACATTCACGTTCTACTAGTAGGGGGCGAGCCTATTGCCATCAGCCGGGCACAAATTCAGACTCCGAGGCTGCTACTGAAAATTCTTGATGCAAAAACCCAATAACACTTCCCCCGACCTGGGAATGGAACCCAAGACCACATGCTCAGCGGTCACGTTTTGCTACCACTAAACCAACGAGGCAGTCCATGATAATATTTTAGCTATTTTTTACGAATTTGTTTCAAGAGTGCAAAAAAGTCTGAATGAAATTTTATTTCGAGGCTTGAAAGACGGTTGGGAAGTGAAGAGAGCCACTTTATATCTAAGAGTACTTCATGGGATTAGGAGCGGAAGCCACTTAAAATGAAAATGTCCGCCATTTTAGAATAAAAAAGTTACATGTATGATAGGATTAGCTAGTAAGGTACTGTTTTGTTTTGGTTTTGAATGTCAAAGTCAAAGTCAATGCCAAAGTCAAGGCACTTTTAAACGTTATCCACAAGAAAGAAAACAACATGAATATGGGTTGAAAATTTTCTTCTTTCTTCTTAGCTTAGAAAGTACACAATATGAAAAAGTCTCATTAGTACAATACGTGCCACGAAAGATGAGACTTGACACACAAGACAAACTTTATTATTTCGTGCTAAATAAATATTATAATATTGTTAAGAATTTTACATAACATAACATCACGCCTGTAATCCCCGAAGGGTTAGGCAGAGGTGTACCCATTAGTACACCCACATTTCGCCAGTTATGTTTTTAGTCGCATGTAATAGGGGGCGAGCCTATTGCCATCAACCGGGCACAAATCCAGACTCCGAGGCTGCTACTGAGAAATTCCTGATGGAAAACCCAATAACACTTTGCCCGACCTGGGAATCGAACCCAAGACCTCATGCACAGCAGTCGCGCTTGCGCTCACTAGTCCAACGAGGCAGTCATCGAAGAATTTTAGTCATCGAAGAATCCCTGAATGGATACACAAATTATGGACAACTATTTCGTACATCCATACCTGAGCGAGCTCCTTATTACTGACGCTTGTCAAGTCTCATCATTCGTGACGCGTATTCTAGTAGCTTAGTATTGAATCCCACAACCTCCTGCATGAGAGGCGGTCGCCTTAACCACTCCATCACATAATTTACATTAATTTACAATTTAAAAAACAGATCATTTACAGTAGAAACGTAAGCCGATTGTCCGACATTGTTGTTTTCCATCCATTCCACCGGTTGACCAATATTGAATAATTTATTTTACGTTGAAAACCCCCAGGCAGCATTCGGAGTCAAATTAGTTTTTATAAATTGGACAGCGCCGTAAAATATGGTATCAATCAATTGATTCATTTAACTGTTTAATTTAAATGAGAGTGAATGTAAAATCTGCATTTTAACCGACTGCGGCGAAGACCAAAATAAGGGTTATGTATCTATACCTGTAAGTATATCCGCTCATAACTACTCAACGCCTCAACCGATTTTGATGATTACGTAATTCGATTCATCTTGATGGCTACTGTTAGTAAAAGTTGTTTCTTCTTTAAGTTTGTTTTTTTTGTCTATTATTTTTTAATTTTTTTTTTCCAGGAATTTATTTGTTATCATGACTACAATCGTGTATATAAATATCGTACACTAATTGCCAGTCAGTCTATATAGCCTACACTATTGCTCATGAATACAAAAATAATGTTTTCAATCTGACTAGTAGTTTCAGAGATTAACAAACAAATGAACAGACAAAAATCTTTCATTATAAATTAGTATAGATAGATCAATTATTTTTCCGAAAAGGTTACTTTAGTACAGAACCCTAAAAAATAATCCACCGTTTCAGTTGTTCGACCCAAACAATATTAATTTACGAAATATTCTTATTTTATAAGCGTATAAAGTCGGATAGACCAACGTTTTTATACAGTAGAAGATAAACAGAAAAGGGCAACTCATGCAAAATGATTGTTTTGTATACGAATGAGTATTGTTTGAAATATGGTTTATTTACTTTTACGAGGGCGGACCGTATTATTATAAAATTTGCTTAACTCTGTACGTATTTAGATATGGAGATTTTTTTATAGAAAGGATGCTAGCCGTTTTATTTTTGACATTCAAAAATTTTAGTGGTTTTAGGGTTCTGTATCTTAGTCGGCAAAAATGAAACCCTGGTAATTCCTAAAGGCTGAGTCAAAATCAAAGTCAAATCTTTTATTTCAATTAGGCCATTAAAAGGCACTTTTGAACGTCATTTACAAGAGAAAAGAAAAATTATAATATTGAATCTAGTTGCCCATTGCAAAAGGTATAATAGTTTCGTATGGAGAATAACGGGCAAGAAACTCCATACTTACTCTTATAAAACACACACATCAGCATAGTGACTGACTGACGTGACTTCACTAAATGTGTGAATCAAGCTTTTGGGTTTATTCACACGGCAGTGAACACACCACAGTTCCGGCACAGTTCCGACACAGATCCGTCACCATGATAATTATTCTTTCATACATTCTCTATGACCGCGCTGGATAAGACTGCTGAGCCTGTTGGTCTTGGGTTCGATTCCCAGGTCAGGCAGTGTTACTGGGTTTTTCTATTAGGAATTTCTCAGTAGCAGTCTTACAGACTGGTTCTATGCCTCGTTGATGGCATTAGGCTCGCCTCCTATTACATGGTACACCTCTGCCTAACCCTGCGAGGATTACAGGCGTGGTGTAATGTTCACTTCAACTCATTTTGGTTTCGCCGTATTCGGGTAAAAAGGACAGAAATGTTTATGCTAATTGCTCTTTGTATTCCCGGAATATCTATAAAAGTAAACCAAATATTCATTAGTAATTCCAAGTACTTTTCAAACATTCATGAAAGCTTAAAATTACTGGAATTCGTCATTGTGTGGTCTGGACTATAAATAGGACACTCTGTCTCTGCTTTATGCCGCCATTTTGTATTTAATTGAAATAGGCCACAATTCAATATGGCAGCTGAAAAAAAAATAGTCATTTGACGGCACGAGTGGCGTAGTGGCTGAGCGTTTGGCTGCGAGTTCGATTACCACACGGAACAAATATTAGTTTGTGAGTTTTCATGTTTGTAAGCGCACGCACGGTACAGGAGAAAATCCTAGTCTGAGGCGACGTTTTCTTAAAACAAACAAACGACAAAAAATGCTCATCAAAAAGATATCTAATATTGTTAGTTATCTTTGTGTAATCATACTGCAAACTTTGGACTCCTTGTTTTTAACGCGTTAATCTCCGTAACTGCTGGTCCGATTCTGGAAATTGTTTCGCTAATAGGAAGCTACAATATCCCTTAGTCCCATAGGTTGTTTTATGGTAAATATGACTTCTACGCAGACGAAATCACGTACAGAAGCTAGTATAAGTCTGTCCAGACAAGCAAATCTTTTTCAAAAAATATTTTTTGTTACGAAGTTAAGCCGATTTTCGTCTAACAAAGTAACTTACCACGTGTAAGAGATTTAATACATAAGTAGGTACATAAAATCCATAAAATAACGTTCCACGTTCCAATACAAAAGACTAACTTACTTTAATCTTATAAATAATAAGGAAAACTTTTTCTATTTAAGTATCTAAACAGACTAAATAATATTAAAGTACCTATCAAGATTGTTATATTTTTCTATACGACGTAAACTGTTTGTACAGTCTCACATGATCAAGTTAATTGTTCAATTTACAGGGCACTTGAGGCAAAGATAACTACTATGTAAACAAGCTAATAACTCAAGGGAACGCAGCAGTAAGCCTGGCAGTACTGCCGTGCCGTGATTGGCTTATCTCAGACGATGAATACCCACACACGCGAAACGTGTGCAGACAATCCAGTACAGCATTTAAGTGAGTTCGTTTTATTGGATATTAGGACACCTTTCAACCTTGACTCAATTCAGATGCGTGGTTTGTATTTCATTTTTCCTAGTACAGCGATACCAAATTGTACCAAACAAAAAAATATAAAATTCCTGCATTATCGATATTATTTTCTCCTTCGTAGTCGTTTCCAAATCTGAAGTTCGTATCCTCCATTTTGTTTTTCTCTAATCCGACATTGCTTGAATACCAATACAATACAAAATATCTAAAAATATCATCCGCACACAAAAAGATACGCTTAGGCATCTTTTTTCTTTCTAACAAATTGAAATGTTTAAAAAAAGCAAAAAGATTACCAAACTTACTTATTGGAATGAAAACATGAAAGTCTTTATTGAATCAGCAAGAATTGTACGGAACCTTTGTTATACGTTAAATGGACTGAGATCCTAGCGTCGTCAGACTTACGTCATGTTAGCATGGCTGAAATTCTGGAAATAAATTGAATAATATATAATTACATACATTTTACATTTGTTACTTATAAATTAATGAAATGTATGTTTTTTAACTTTTTCAAAACACTAAATAACGAACTTTCTTGGATATCTCGCACGACAACAACAAAGACCTAATTACACGACTGCCCCAAAAAAAGGAGTGTTATGTGTTTAGGGTTAATGTATGTATGTATGTATGTATGTATGTATGTATGTATGTGTGATTCTTTATTCCACCATAACTTTTAAACGCCTGAACTGATTTAGATGTATGGGGTATCGTTACAGTCCTTGCATCGTTCCGAGTAACATAGGCTAGTTAAAAATAAAAAGAATCCTGTGTGGTCACTTTCTTAAAAAAAACTGACGAGTAAAAATATAACGATAAAGTACAAATATGTGCAATTTGTGCAGTCGTGTTTTTTAATGTTTTTAATTATATTAGTTTTACATCGAGAAATTTTATCTTTAACATTAACTACAACATCGACTAGTGAAATTAAATAGCGAGTATTTATGGTTTGAATTTTTATCTGGTTCAATTGCCAGTTTAGGTAACCCTGTTAAAAAATCTGTGAATGTAATTCACAGTACCTTCAAGTAAAATTGTCATCTTAAGGATTTAAAGCGATTTCCTTTCACGGTCTATAGTTTTTTTCACCCTGTATATCCGCTTTTGGCCGCGACTTCATCCACGTAAATGTCGTTTATCGTGGTCGCAGACAAAGTCACGGAATAAAAGGTAGCCTACGTCCGTCCTTAGAGTGCATACTTCACCTGTACCAATATTTTATAAAAATCGATTCAGTGTTTTGTTTAGTCGTGAAAGCGTAACAGACAACGCACATTTAACAATGCATTTTTAATATTAGTATGGATTCCTGTATCTATTCTCAAAATTTCAGCCATACTAATATGACGTGGGTCACGCGGCACCGGGTTCTTGGAGCACAATTCTCACTTATCTAAATATTTCTGTTGAATGAATAACTGAAGGAAATTTCCGTTCTATTTACGTAACGCACCGTTGGTTGGTTTCGTTTTGTTAAATAACTATTTTATTGATAACTATTATAATATATTACTAGAGATACTTATAATATTTTATTTTCAGAATCCGAAGAAAAGGTCATGGCAACTTTAAGAGTAAATTATTTTCTTTCAAGCTTGTTGCTACTCCTTTGTGTCAATGTTCTACATCTGACTGTGAATATGAACAATCTGCTCATCACATCTTATGGGAGTGTATTCTTTGGCAGAATGAACGCAATATTATGCTAGATAGTGTACAGGCTACATTCGGTGTTGTTTATTATGCGGACCTTGTAGAAACTAGAACTAATTTCCGTGCGTTCAAGCGTTTTTGCCATACCTATTACTGGAATCAAAAGTAACAGCTCACATTAGGACCCATTAATTTTGTAATAATTGCAATCCGTGGTGCTTGGCAATCTGGGC
This sequence comes from Hoplodrina ambigua, assembly GCA_949774945.1. NCBI lineage: Eukaryota > Metazoa > Arthropoda > Insecta > Lepidoptera > Noctuidae > Hoplodrina > Hoplodrina ambigua. Next base: position 4,428,772 of record OX458990.1, read on the forward strand.
TTTTCCCAGTTGCAAACGTCCCTTTGTGCCTATTGGCCTAGTTCTGTTCTGTCTCCTGCTTGTATGGAGGGAAGTGGAAACTATTTTTTTTTCTTACTCCTCCGCTGTTATTTTCTGATTAATTTCGTTGCGGGACCCAAGACAGTTATACGTTTCTCTGGGACTCGTCGAGCTTCATTGCCTCGACGCTTTTCTGGTGGCCTCCACTGTTGATTCTGGCTTTCAGGAGTTGCAGTGGGTGGGAAAAGTGTGGCGGGCTTGTCCCAAATAAAAAAATCCGAAGAAATCTTTTTCATACCTATATTTTCCGATTGTCAAAATAAGAAATCTAGGAATGGTCTAAAAGTTCAGCCGTATTTAAGTAAAATAATACCAACTTATAACATCACGCCTGTAATCCCCGAAGGGATAAGCAGAGGTGTACCTACCTATTAGTTCACCAACATTTCGTCAGTTATGTTTACGTCCAATATCATAAGGGGCGACCCTTTTCCTATCAACAGGACACAAATCCAGACTCATAGGCTGCTACTGAGTAAATACCGTTGAAAAAACCCAATAACATTTTGTCCGACCTGAGAATTGAACCTAAGACCTCACGCTCAGGAGTCACGTGACCAGTAGACCAACGAGGCAGTCAACCACCTTTTCTAATAAAAGAAATAAGCCAATGTTTAGTCCTAAACTTAGCTGTAGGTAAGCTCCCTAGACTCAGAACAATTACCTGCAATCTGTCCAAATATTTGCTTTACTCTGTAACTCGGGATCCAGAGCAAAAGCTATTTAAGAGCAAAGCCAGAGCAACCATAGACTCGTCAAAATTGGATTCTTTGTAGACTCATTCGGTGTGAGGCAAAGAGTAAATAGCACACCTCAATTTGTGGATGGCAGAGTAATTTTTGATATGGTTCTGTATCGAAACGCCTGCCGGGGTGCTGGAACGTGTTAACAGGATACCGTGGCCCCGGAACGTAAAGGGCAGCAGAAGGAACAGGGTGGTTTTTTAGTCAGTAAAAGTGTAAAAAAAAAAGGTTCTGTACCGCAGTCGACGAAAACGGAACCCTTATAGGATCACTTTGTTGTCTGGCTGTCCGTCTGTCAAGACCCTTTTTCTCACGAACGCGTGGAGGTATCAAGCTGAAATAAACATGTGAACACTATGTATATTTAACCTTTAAATTCTTAATTTGTAATACCTTTTCATTATTATGATTTAGTAGTTTTTATATAGGGTACATACATTGCATTCATGTCCCATGTCGTGTATGATTTTGTATACAAATATTGTAAACATTGATTTTAAAAGAGTACTTATGGAGTTTCTTGCCCATTTTTCTCCATACAAAACTACCTTTTGGAAGGGGCGACTAGATCAATTCCTTTTTTCTTTTTGTTTATGACGTTCAAAAGTGCCTTATAATGGCCTAATTATAATAAATGATTTGACTTTGACTTTGAAATAATAACAAGTACAGACCTGAATACTTACAGTGATAGCTACCAAGGGGTAGCTATCACTGAAAGCAGTGAAAAAACTAAACTTCTAAGTCAACGCAATCTAAAGATAAGGTCCTTTATGGCGCATATACAATACGATCAAATTTCTTAGCTATGATCACTTTATTGTCCGTCTGTCTGCCTGTCCGTCTGTCAGTCTGTCAATCAAGACCCTTATTCTCAGGAACGCCTGGAGGTATCAAGCTGAAATGAATATCAAGCACTCAGGCCTGTTACCCCTGAAGCAGAGAAAGAATTAAACTTCTAAGTCAACGCAATCTAAAGATAAGGTCGTTTAAGGCGCTTAAAGACATAGTTACATACATAACATTACGCCTGTAATCCCCGAAGGGTTAGGCAGAGGTGTACCCATTAGTACACCCACATTTCGCCAGTTATGTTTTTAGTCCCATGTAATAGGGGGCGAGCCTATTGTCAACAACCGGGCACAAATCCAGACTCCGAGGCTGCTACTGAGAAATTCCCGATGGAAAAACCCAATAACACTTTGCCCGACCTGGGAATCGAACCCAAGACCTCATGCACAGCGGTCGCGCTTGCGACCACTAGTCCAACGAGGCAGTCGAGGCGCTTAAAGAATACGATAAAATTTTAGCTACCTATCCTAAAATGACGAAGGTCTGACAGCTTTAGGATGGAAGTTCTTAACAAATCGACACTCATAAAGATTCTTTCAATCAATGAAACCTTAGCAACGAAATAACAAAACGACTGCTTTTCAATAATACTCCCCTTAGGATTGATCTCTCATCTAGTTTGGGACGAATGGGTCCAATTCTTGTCAATTAATTACTGTCACCAGCTAGCGAAATGGAGGAAGCCCTTTTTTATATCTTTCGAAGACACATTTAGGCGCTTTGCACACAGAGCAACTATTGCAGCAACTGGCAATTAGCTGTATATATAATATATATTTCAATTGGACTGCGCACACATAGCAACTCGAGTTTCGAGCTTCAGCGAGTTTTCGGTTGCTGCAATCGATGACTAAGTTAGTCCTAATTGCCGCAACTAGCAACTGTTAAATATTATACCGTTAACGCTGATCGCTGCGAAGATTGAGCAACTCGGCTATGACAGTTGCTCACAGATTGCCATAAAGTTGCGGCAAACGTAAACGTTATAGCAACTATCAACTTTTACAGGAAACTTTTAAAGAGTTGATAGTTGCCTCAACGTTGCTAAGTTGCTCCGTGTGCAAAGCGCCTTAGGGTTCCGTAGGCAAAGGATGCCAAACGAGACCCTCTATCCGTCCGTTTCGACACAGGGTTCTTTTGAACTGTAATAGGTATACACCTAAACTTTCAGTGAAAGTAATTCTATGACTGCCTCGTTGTTCAGTGGTCGAGAAGTGCGACTGCAGAGCATGAGGTCTTGGTTTCGATTCCTAGGTCGGGCAAAGTGTTATTGGGGGAGCTTGTATTTGTGCTCGGTTGCAATAGTCTCGCCCCCTATTCCCTAATTAAATGGGACTTAAACATACCTGGCGAAATGTGGTTTTATTAAAGAGTACACCTCTGCCTAACCCGTGATGGCATGATCTTATGTTTTTGTTTGGCCCAGTATTCACACACACCCAGTACACCCTCCACTGACGCAGTCATTAGGTCCACACGTGTGCAGGTGACAGGACACATGAATAATTTGCTTTGAAGATGCTACAATGCAAATGATTAATATGTATACTCTGTTTAAGTAGCTTTATTATCATTGGAATAATCTTAGTTTAAGAAGAATCCTTTTTTACCGCTCTACTAGAGTCATAAGTTCTGATGATTTTTTTATAACCAGTACTCTCCCCTCGACTTCGAACGCGTCATTTTTCTCACGGATCCCAAACTTTTTTGATATAGCCTATGTCAACCGAGGATAGCGTAGCTTCCTAACAGTGAAAGAATTATTCAAATCGGTTCAGTAGTTTCGGGGCCTATTCAATGCAAACAAACAAACAATCATATCTTTCCTCTTTATAATATTAAGCATAGATTATGTTCTCTTATTGTTTGTATATTCAAAAATCCATTCACAGTGAATTAAAAAAATAATCATTCAATATTGTTTGTTTTTGGCCGGTCTTTTAGTCGCAATGAAGTACAAAAATTACTTCAATTAAAACTTCACAATCAGCTGACCCAAATCACTTTCTTTCCCCCATCACAAAGTAATTAGTTACATCTGAACTGCAACTAAAAATATCCTTGTTAAACTCAGTCATTGACCCCAATACAAGCAAACTTTTAACTCCCGAAAGCATTCCTTGAATCTCACACTTAGTAGTTTTCGAGATATCCTTACTTTTCCCCTCTCTGCCTAACACGTACTGGGAGTCGTTAGCGCGAGAGGGAAGGGAGATAAAGTATCTAGTGTTGTTTGTCGGTCCGCATTTGTAATCCGATATCCGTGTGCGGGCAGCGGGTGACGGATTATAGTGACGTGCACTATCGATTTATCGATTGTCGATAGGATTAATTAGCTGTGGGTTAGGTGACTTAGTTTGCGATGTTGTGGCGGGATATCGGCTGTTTTCTGTGTAAATGAGAGTCGCGTTACGATAAATGGGAAGAGCTGTGGATAGGATTATGTTGAACTTTGGTCTTGTGTTGGCCAATAAATGTGTGGCCAATGTTGGTGAATAAACTAAAATGTTTGTAATAGACATTGAAATAATGTTGAAATATTTAAGAATTATGTCAGCACAGTTGACGCAGTGGCTGAGCTGCTGCGCTGCGCTGCGTTTCGTGGGTTTAATTCCCACACGAAACAAATAGCTATATGACCTAATGACCTATAGATTTTGTTCCGGGTCTTGCTGTTTGTGTATGATAGTTTATATGTTTATTAACGCACAGGAGAAGTTTCTAGTTTGGGGCCATGTTTAAAAAAGTAAAAAAAAACAGCTTATTTTGTTTTTTTTTTTTTGCTTTTCTTTATTGTCCCACTCCAGAGTTAAGCCCTCTCCCCATTCCTAGTAAATTATTAGTAAACAAACGTACGAGTATATTATTAGTTTAGTGTTTTGTTGTTTTTATACTTACTCGTTACATAAAAAAAAAATGCTATGAATTTAAAATGAAACTGTTTCCATTAGGTATCTACTTCTTTAGAATTCGCCATGAAACAGATATGAAAAAGACCTCTTTTAAGAACGCAACAAGAAAACCAGGAAAATACATTACGGTATAAAATATACATGAAAAACAACTGAGGAAAAGTATCCGTCTGTTTGTATGCAAAAAAAATATCAGGCCACCGGGGTCAAACAAACCGGGCAAGCGACAAAGAGAAAAACAAGATTGTTTCTGACAAGTCTTTTTTATTTTTTAGACTTTTGTGCACCGCAATGAAATAGACTAAAATTTTTAGCTAAAACGGAAATTGGTACTAACAATTAAATGATAGAACTAGTTTAACTATGTATAAAAGTAAAAGGTCATACACACTTGAATTATAACTTATTTAAAATTCAATTTTAAAAATTGTTCATTAATAATAATTATTATAATATTTTTAAATGTTTTTATATCTTTTTTATAATAATATTTAAAAAGGTAATTATATATGTACATTGAATAAATAAATGGAAATTATAATATTAATGATTTTTTAATATGAATTGCTTTTGGCTTTTCACCCGTAAATTGTAGGCTTAAGTTTGCATGCTTTAGTTTTAAGCAGAACATGTAAGATCTCATTTATTTTTATATAACACCTCGTATACCATGAAATACCAATGAAACGGGGGTCTAATATTTACACAGACGAAGTCGCGGGCAAGAGCTAGTAGTTAATATAATAAAGCTGAAGTTTTTTTGTTTATTTAAACGCGCTACTTTCTGTAACTACTAGGATTGCAAGTTTGCAAGAATTCTTTTTGTAGCCAGATTCATGAGAAATAGTGGCATAAAAAACATCACACTACGACACACGAAAGCGAAGCAGTAATCAAGGCATAACTTAAAATGTATGAAAAAAAAGCCACTGCCTACGTCGCTTGTATACTAATAAAAATAAGCGTCTTTAAAACTCTATCCTAACTACTTAAAACCAGTAGAAAGTAATATTTACAAAATACTTTAAGCCGGAACACATTACCGACAGCCGTTGACAAGTTATGACGGCCGGACGTCATCGATTACGAAACGTATCGATAAGAAATCCAATCAGTGCCCATCACTAGTGACGCGATACCGTTAATTCAAACAACACTACTTCATGTCAATTGTCATCTGTTTTTGACACGTGTGTAATGTCAGGGGTGACAGATTTAGACGTGGCAATCTTTTTTTTTAAATCAAGTTTTAAGTGAACTCGACTTTTATTTGATTACTAAAACTTTATGCACATGTAAAAAAATACACTCACTGTACACAAGGCGGACTTAGGGATGATTCTCATTAGAGCGGGCCGTGCCCGGGGCGGGGCCCGGAAGGGGCACGGACGGGACACGGTTTTAAATCTGTTACATATATTTTGTATGAATCAATTTATATTACACAGTGCATTATCCGTGTCCCGTCCGGGCCCTCTCGACGCACTTCAACGTCGGCTCGTCCACGCCCCGGCCCGGGCACGGCCCGCTCTAATGAGAATCAACCCTTAATGCCTTGCGTATTTTCTACCAGACTACCTAGTGATGCAGAGACAAAACATAGTAGGTGTACAGGCACGGAAAAATTCAAGAAAATTTTATTTGACTTACTATTTTTTATAAACGTCAAAAATAACTAGCAGTGAGGAATCTAAAAGATTCTAGGATTTTAAAGACTTGCAGCATATTATACAGGTCTAACCATAGGGTCGTTTGTAAAAGGTGATTTCATCGAGAGAACCTCTTCTCTGAATCATCGTGAAGAAACCTGGACTTATACCAGCCTACTGTCCCACTCAAACCATGTCAGAGGCTCTAAGGCCCTTGAGGTGGTTTAGAAACTCTGACACTAAGGTGTGTGGGGTCGTAAGATCTTACTGCTCACACGATAAAGAAGAGTTCATATAATTGCTATCACTCAGTTATAAAGAAGAATTTAAAAAAAAACTAGCTTAGACCACGTTGTTTTTTTTTACACCACTCCTTAAGTTGCGCCTATATATAATATGTAAATAATTTTTCTAATTCGCAATTCCATTGATCAGCGTTTTAAACAAACAAACGTTTTATTTTATAATGAGGTAAAGTTAATTTGTTTCAAGTAACTGAATGCTGGGTCTGTCAAAATTTAAACAAAAATATTGTATTATTTATCTATATTTGCCATCGAAACGCTAAGAAGAACATGGTATACTAGACTACTACGCGGACAAATACGCGGGCCAAGCCTAGTTTATGACACAGAAGGATTTGTTTTGCTGCTACTCCCTCTGCATGAATATTTAACGATGCAACTACACCGAGATGGGACACTACAGGGATTATGACAACTGTTCTCTGACAATTAAAATGTTCTAGCAAGTACTTCAAGTACTCATCTTAGTACGATTTTACGGTTCACAATCATTTTACGGTTTTCTTTCATTACTTGGGACTAGTCGATAGTTGTTTTAGTGTATTATGCTAGAAGATAATGTATGTTCATGATGTTTTTGTGTAAATATTGGTATTAAGCGGTTCGAGTAGGTTTAAGTATGTTTTTACTAGTTTGATTTCTAGTGTCATAATCGTTACGAGGTTATTGTAGTATCCTCTCGGCCGAATTTCGGTAGCCAATCTCAATGAACACTGATACATGTTAGTACTGTCGTCACTATGGCGTGACGTGGTACCGAAATCGCCTCTTGGATATATGGGGTCTTTCTCAGGGCACAAATATTAATTAAAACGAATCATTACTTTTAAACTATGTATTAAAGATAGACTTTTGTCTCTACTGCGCCCTGCAGAGCGAATGACCAAACAATTGTAAACATAGAAAACATTTTATTCTAATTCTAAATACGAATGATTTGTCAGAGAGTTTAGAACATAAGTCTTCCAGCCTGCTTGCTTTAGCAAGCAACCTTCACAGTACACAAGTGTGTGCGCAAACACAGGTGCACTCCCTCTTTCCTTACTCTCATAATAGTCTGATCAATTAAACTGCCTAGCCTTTCCCCAACTATGTTTTGGTCGGTTTCCAGTCTAACCGTATGCAGCTAAATACCAGTATTTTACCGCCCTCCAGACTGCCTATATGACCTCCACAACCCAGTAAATAGGTTTTACGATACCCCTTGGTAAGAATAGTTGTCAGACTTTCGGGCTTCTGACGACCCGTAACGACTGTCAAAGATCCATTCATGACAGCTGGGACCAACGGCATAACGTGCTTTCCAGGCACAGAGGAGTTTCGGTGTGTGAAGATGACCAACCCCGGCAAGCGTAGCTTAAACTGATGGATGGAAACGTGCTACTATTACGTAGCCACCAGCTCCTTCAAACAGTTCAATGTAGAAAAATTCTTAAGGCGAACCAATAACAAATATTATCATTTATTCGCATCGAATGTAGGTATTTTACAATAAAGTTGTTCTAAAATATAATGAGCCAGGTAAATGCTGCCTGAGTTTTGGCATGCAAAATTTTAACAAATTATGTCAGTCAAAGAAAATTATTAAATTACTAATAAATTATTTTAACAAGTCTACATAAATCAATAGTAGCTTATCATCTGCCTAGCCTTTTCCCAACTATGTTGGGGTCGGCTTCCAGTCTAACCGGACGCAGCTGAGTACCAGTATTTTACATGGAGCGACTGTCTATCTGACCTCCACAACCCAGTAACTGGGTAATACGATGCCCCTAGGTAAGACCGGTTGTCAGACTTTCAAGCTTCTGACGACTGGTAACTGGTAAACACAGCTTAACTTAAGCAATAGTAGCTATCCAATCAAAATTATATAGATATCAATCAAAATATATATGAAATATCAGACAACCATGACTAAACATACCAACGTTTACAAAGTCCTCAACTGCCAACCCTGGAAGTAACCTGATATTATTTTGTACTTTCTGTCCGTTCCATATACGGACCAGATTGGATGTCTGTTTGTTGGGTAACCATATATTTACCGTAAGCTTTAATAGCGACAGTCCCATTCAATGAAAAGGGTATCACGGTATGGGGTTTCTGTTAAACTAATGTTATAAGTAGGGTGTAGTATTATACTTTAGTTTCTGCCGCGATTTTGTCCGTGTGTAAGTTAAGTATACGATAAAATTTGGCCTATATTATACTTGGTAATAGCATAGCTTTGTATGAGTGAAATATTTTTTGTAATCGGACTAGTTGCTACAGACATAAATTTTTTAAATAAACTTTATATCATAATAATATAAATAGTAATACACCGCAGTTTAAACCGTGATAAGTTTCATTGATTTCTGCTCCGCTTCCGTGGGTCGGAGTGTAATGTTATATAGCCTATAACCGCGCTTGTAACGCATATGTAACAATTTTTTCAAATCGAAAAAATAGTTGTTGTGATTAGCGCGTCCAAGCAAATAAACTTTTCAGCCTTAAAATATTACTTACAGATTGGTATAAAAGTATAAATACTTACTTCAAATAAATAACAGAGCCGACTATAACTCGAAATACATATTTCAATACCAAAATAAAGTACAGATTCCGACACGATAGAAACAACATGCTTACACAAAGATTTGTTAGAATTGGGCATAGAATGAGCATTCTGTCGTGTCGTCTAAACAAACCCGAAAATTTGTTTTTACGCAACGCCCAAAGACATACAATATTATGCATAAATAGGGTCCATTCCAAACTACTTAGCAATCAATTTCAAATCAACTATTTTCGAACTTCGAATGACCCAGAACTTTGCAAAAACAATGTCTATTTAAAAACAATTTAGCACTAAATTTGGAATGAACTATTTTCGAACTTCGAATGACGCCACAACTTTGCAAAAACAATGTCTATTTAAAACAACTTAGCACTCAATTTCGAATAAACGATTTCGAAACTGAGGATGAAGTCACAAATTCCGTTTTCCCGAACAACTCCCATTGCATAAGAAATAATAAGAATTACGTTTCATAATAGGCACATCAACATTTTTGTTTAGACATTTCAAGGAAACGTACATACAACATACATACGGACATAGATAAAAGCTTTTATCTTTCGAGAATCGAGATGAAAGAAAAACGTATTTAGGGTTTCCGGATACAAGAGAAATGGGAAGAATTCTGATTGAAATCCTACCCTTCATCCTATGTTAGCGATGAAACGAGAATATCAAACAGTTGTATTTTCTAGGACACGACAAATACTTACATTATATCACGCTTTTATTCCCTAAAGGGATAGGCAGAGATACACGCATATTTCTTATGCCTATAACATCTAAATGAAAGAATAAAATATCTGTCAAAACGTGGCGTATCCATGTTGAGTACCAGTTATTGATTTAAATATTCGTTGTAGCGCTTGCTATTCGGCGGCCATCTTGTGTTTCTTGACATTTTAAGACGGTAGCTTTTTTATGGTAGGTAGATAAAAGTCAGTGCATCGAACCAATTTATATGTTGACAACTGTGCACATATCTAGACATTAGTATGTTTATTATCTGGTCGTTACGGGTTGTCAGAAGCCCGAAAGTCCGACAGCCAGTCTTACCAAGGGATATCGCATTACCCAGTTACTAGGTTGTGGAAGTCAGATAGGCAGTCGCTCCATGTAAAATACTGGTATTCAGCTGCATCCGGTTAGACTGGGAGCCGACCCCAACATAATTGGGAAAAGGCAAGGCAGATTGATTGATTTGAAAGTTTCCTGATAGGAAAAAAACCTACTAAAATTGTACGACCTGGAAATCGAACCCAAAACCACTGTTAGTCCAATGAGTTATTCAAAACTTGTTGTTTTCTCTTCAAACGTATCGCGTTTCATTAGACAATACAAGTTGTATCAAATTGTCACCAGAAGAAACTTGATTCAACAAGAATCAATCATGTATTTTAACACATAAAGTTGATAATTGATTACGATAAAATACGTCGGCGTCTTACAAAGACGGATGTTAAGACAGGATTAAAGATCAGTATCGCCGTTAGGTGTTACATGGTCGATAGGTCTTTGACCGGCGCAGTAGGTTACAATGAGGAAATATTCACACGACGGCAAATTAGCGGTAACTAACACTTACTTACCGTACCTATAATGAAAACCACTATAAGTAGGTACTATAAAGGTACGCTAAATTAATTATCCATACTTATAAATGCGAAAGTAACTCTGTCTGTCTATATGTTGGCGCTTTGCACACAGAGCAACTATTGCAGCAACTGGCAACTAGCTGTTTACATATATTTCAATTGAATTGCGCACACATAGCAACTCGAGTTTCGAGTTTCGGTCATCGTCAACTGTTTTCAGTTGCTGCAATCGATGACTAAGTTAATTCCTAATTGCCGCAACCAGCAACTGTTAAATATTATACCGTTAACGCTGATCGCTGCGTTTGATTGATCAACTCGGATATGAAGGTTAGTCACAGATTGCCATAAACTTGCAGCAACCGTAAACGTTATAGCAACTATCAACTATTACAGGAAGCTTTTAAAGAGTTGATAGTTGCCACAACTTAAGTTGCTCCCTGTGCAAAACGCCTAACACTTTCGCCACGGAACCGATCATGCATCATACAAAGTCCACGATTACACAAACGGAAACATCACCAAACACAAAGACGTATAAAAAATACACGATTTCTCACGATAAGCAACTTGAAATAAAACCCTTAAGAAGACTACCTGACAGCGCGCTTCATGCAAATTAAATTTAATTAAAATTTGCTTAAAGATTTAAAAATCATTATCAATTTGATGCTACGTTATTTGACCGAAAACTGATTATCCAAGCTTAGATATTCACGCCTGTAATCCCCAAAGGAATAAGCAGTACCCCAGTAGTAACTACACCCACATTTCGCCGAGGCTGCTACTAACAAAGTCTAGAACTGCTCGACCTGGGAATCGAACTCAAATCCTCACCCTCTGCAGTCGCGCTTTTTGACCACAAGACCAACGAGGCAGTTTAATTATTTATTAATCAAAATATGACTAAAGTACGATTTGCATGGACAGCTACAGGAACAAAAGTTCTCTTAAAACAAAATCTAAAAAGGAAAACATTTGACAAGCATCTCAATAGTATATTTGCATTGTAAATACCGCAATAAAATGTACAGCCAGTAACAAGGATGTATCCTTGTACAATACAAACGTAAACTGCAGTTTTCGCAATAAACTTTCAACTTTATTGCCCAGACAATAAAGTTGTGAGCGTCGGTAATGTAAAGTTTGACAATCTTGAAGTCCGTTGTCTTGAGATTTATGTGGGTAGTAAAATAATGTGAATGATTCCCACGTGAATGGAATGGTATCAGTACAAGACTGAAAATTATTGTAAACATATAAAATGGCCGACAAAAGGGACTATATTAAAGAGATAGAAGGTTCCCCGAAGGGTTAGGCAGAGGTGTATCTTTTAGCACACCCACATTTCACCAGTTATGTTTAAGTCCCATGTAATAGGGGGCGAGCCTATTTCCATCAACCGGGCACAAATCCAGACTCCGAGGCTGCTACTGAGAAATTCCTGATGGAAAAACTCAATAACTCTTTGCTCTCATGAAAAAATACACGCCATGATTTTTGTTAGAGATTACCTACCCGCCTTTTTCAGAGTTGATTTAGGAAATTGGTTTTTAAAATAGGAAGTTTGCTTTACTTAACGAGCGCTGTGCTATCTGCATTCCATATGAATGTGGAAGAAAGTCTTGGAATTATTTTATTCATTCAAATGCAAATTCAAAACGTACATCACGAGATTTTGAGTTTTGCATTTGATCACCCATATGCAAGTACTTCTGTGACGTGTTCTGTTTTATCTGTAGTTTCAAGTTTATCCATGATATCACACATCGGTGAAGGAAAACATCGCGAGGAAACCTGGACTATTACATAATAATAAATCTGTAACTGGTCGCTGCCTGTACATGGAAGATTTATGAGAAAAACAAGAATTGTTAGGGGCCTTTAACAACGCAATAGAACCCAAAACAATGATTTTTAAATTTATTTTCTGTTTGTCTGTTTAATAGTGCACGATAATCTCCAAGACGGCATAACTGAATGAGTGGTCTTTAGTAATGTGTTGTGGCACCCCTTACCTATAAGCGTGAAATCGCCAATCCGCCTTGAGCAAGCGTGGTTATCAATGCTCATGCCATCTCTCTACGTAAAGCTGTTATTATATGCATGATTTCGGAAGAAAACCAAAAGCCATAATACTCTAACATCCCATAAAAAAAGCCAAGTTCAACAACCCAACAGCCAATTACAGCCCTTCCTGAACAGCCCTACTGATAAGGGAGAAAATCCCATATCTACAGGCCAGACACAATCATTTGCCTTCTATTAGAATACCTTGGAGGTACCTTGTTATCAAAGGGCTGGACAAAACAGGTTTAACCCTTACATAGCAATGCTAATATTGACTCGGAAGGGTCAAACGTCCTTTTCAAGGGGGTCTATTCTGAAAATTTTCCGTAATGACAAAAAGGAAGGACGGTTGAGTGTTGTTTGGTTTTTTTTTCTCTCGTTTGTGATAAGTGTATGGGTTTGTTGTGTATGATTTTTTCTTTTGTAAGGTAATTAGAATTTTAAGGAGTTTACTTAGAGTTGGTTGTTGACAAGAGGTTCTGTTACCAGGGGGGCAATTCTACTAACTTTATGGATTGATCGCAATGTAGGTAATTTCAGCCTTAATGTGTCAAATTGCCTCTAATTTTGCTTAACATTGATTAGCGCTGAGGTGTGATTGTAATTAGATTTTAAATGTCTTTAATTGGTAGAATTTTAGTTCAAGTATATAACGATAGTCTTTATTACTAAGTTAGTTTTTATTTTACACAATGACGTATTATATTCTTATTAGATTAAAAAAAAACGTTACTTCAGTATGGACAGCGCTATTATATGTGTAATTATGAGTCCTCAGTTTACTTTATTTATGTAAACATATTATGGAAAAACACAATAACACTGCCAGACCTGGGAGTCGTTCCCCAGACCTCATGCTCAGCAGAACTAAGAACAAAGTTACACTATAATATCGCATACGATACAAATACAAAGCGATTGACATCTCAAAAGTAATGATTCTCAAAATAGGCCCCCAAATGAGACTAACACGTTGGATTGACGGAATTCAAAACGGAATAGTGGACCGGTCTGGCTAAAGGGATTAAGTTTGGATCCAAATTATGGTACGTATGTGTAGTAGTTACCAAATATTATACGGGTCTTTGAGGTTTTTAACCCGGAATTAAACATTGTGATCTCATTTTGTAATGGCTAGACTGTTCGGTCATGTTGAGAGGTTAAATAATAGGCAGAGGTATTTGTTATGTTGTTATTATCAGAAGGGTTAAGTAGGAGTGACAGCAACATGTATGATTATGCTCGTATGTTGTGATAGCGCAGTGATAAAGACACTGCGTTCGATATCGAGTATGTAGGCACGTACTTTCAAAGTAAGCCTTTAACATCACTGATATCGGTGAAGGAAAACATCGTGAGGAAACAGGGAGTCACCTTGAGCCAGCGCGGTCAAGGCTCATGCTTTCTTTATGTGAGAAAAGGCTTTTGCCCGGCAGTGAAATATTAATAGGCTATAATTATTATAATGGAATAGAAAAATCGCAAAACGTGGTATTTTTTAGTATCTTTGAAAATACTATATTATTATCCTCTTTTGTTCCTATGTTAGAATGTACAATTCCGCAGACGGCAGAGTCTTTGCCGTTGACAATAACAACGTCTGTTAGTGACGACACTGATATGTAATATTACCTACACCTATAGAGATACCCTTTAGTTCTAAATGAACAAAAAAAATACCTGTCATAACATTGCATGTTCACCATTTTGAGTACCAGATAACATTTCCAATCTTCTTCTTATCGTGAGGAAAGTAAGGCCTTACGACCCTACACACCCTAGTGTCAGAGTTTCTAAACCGCCTCAAGGGCCTCTGATATGGTTTGAGTGGAACAGTAAGTCCAGGTTTCCTCACGATGTTTTCCTTCACCGATGCCAGAGAAGTCCAAGATAAACTTAAGAAAGTACATATGAATTGAAAAATTCACATTGGTACCTGCCCGGATTTGAATCCACAGCCTCATGCATGAGAGGCGGGCGCCTTAACCACTGGGCCATCACGACACACATATACATTATACATTTCCAATAAAGAATATTTATACGCACGTGACACCTCAAAAAGGGTTCCGCATTGAAACTAGCAAGTGCGCATACCATTCTGAGGACACATTCTTCATTTCGTCCACAAATAAACGATAGAGGTCTGGCGACTCCGAAATCTTGTACAAGATCTTATAACTTTTCTATGACCATTCCTATCCTATTAAGTTTGAGTTTGTTTAACCCAACCCTCGAGAACAGATCAAAAACCTTTAGGACAAAGACCTCAGAAATCACTCAGCTTTTTATTTAACCTTATTTAACAGAATTTTTCTTTTTTACTGTGTCTTTTCAATTCATATGTACAGTCAACAAAAGAAATAAGTATGCAGGGTCATCAGATGCAGTTAATTACAGTCGAAGTTTTCTTAAAAACCGATGGATGTTTTTAAGTGAATTTTAATTTAAAAAGTAGATAATGGTGCCGATTCCCTTGTTCACAAACTTGACTAAATTTAGAGAATTGACATCTCTTACTAACTTACAGCGAACAGAAAGGACGGTGACATTCCGTGACATTAAAGAACTAAGTTAGAGATATCAAATTAGTTTTGCCTTGATCTTCTCCGTATTTTTAATCCATACGTTTTAAGATGACAACTATAACTGTATGGATGTGTCAGATTGACTAAATTTGACAGCACTTATTAACATTAGTCTCTTTCTTACATTATTGGACAGACAAAGATGGAAATAGTCTAATTTTAGTTTAGTTTGTGACCAAGGGAATCCGCACCAATAAATAGTTTATTCATTAAAATAAGTTTCAATCGAAGACGTCCATAGAAAAATTCAACTATATCTGATGACCCTGGATACCTATTTCTCTTGTTGATTGTACTTTCTAAGTTTATCTTGGACATCACTGAGGACGGTAAAGGAAAATTTCAAAACCTTGGACTTCTGCAAGTGTGATGGTCAATGCTCGTGCCTTCTCTGTATGAGAAGATGCCTCTGCAGTGGGACAGTAATAGGCTGGTAATATTATTTACTAAGGGAATTTAGTTAGTACCCTTTATCGGTTTACATTACATTATATCTTTTATCAAATAGAAAAGTAATTCCTAGTTCACATTTTGACCTTTGAGCGAGCATTTGTCAACTTGTCACGTCCCTGCCTGCAAAAATAATGTCCTTTGACCTTTCACATTTAACCTTTAATGTTATTACTATTACTCTATTACGAAAATCTATGTCATACAAAATGAATCGCCTAAAATCCCTGGAGGGTTAAGCAGAGGTGTAACCATTAGTACGTACGAGCCTATTGCTATCAACCGGGCATAAGTTCAGACTGAGAAATTCCTGATGAAAAAATCAAATAATCTGACTGCTGACCTCATGCTGTGCAGTCGCATTGCTACCACTAGACCAAGATCTCATTATCTGCCTAGCCTTTTCCTAACTATGTTAGGTTCGGCTTCCAGTCTAACCGGAGACAGCTGAATACCAGAATTTTACATGGAGCGACTGCCTATCTGACCTCCACAACCCAGTAACTGTTACTAACTTTTTTTTTAGGTGGTAAAAATCAAATGACTCCTTCCGCCCTGGGTGGGGCGGAAGGGACTGTCAGTCTTATATTGACTAAAAAACCACCCTGTTCCTTCTGTTGCCCTTTACGTTCCGGGGCCACGGTATCCTGTTAAGACGTCCCGCAACAATAATGGTAACGTCACTAGACCAACGAAGCAGTAAAAAAAAAACAAATAAAAAACATGCAACCGCCTTCAAAAACTACAAAGTAAAATACAACTTTAGTTTTGGAAGTCGGCGGGTTAGGTTCTATTCCCTCCTTTTTCTGAAGTCGGTTAAGAAGTCCACAATCATTCTTAGTTTCAGACCCGAAACTTTGATAGATAGCTTTGAAAGTTAGACTAACTATTTGACTAAGACTACCCGACATGGTTGTGAAGACGCCCACTCCCTTTCCCTCACAAAGGGTTAGTTTAGGGGGTGGTGTGGGAGAAACGGATACTTAAGACGGAGACGTGTCAGAATTTGTATTGAAATGTTTTGGTAAATCGTGACTTGAGTAATCTTCATTTTGTTGAAGAAAAATGGATCTTATTACAATAGCTGTCGAGCTCATTATGATAGACCATCATCATAGTACATATTTTTACCGTCAAGCAGATTTCTCTTGCAAGTACTTGTTGGAGAGGTATAGATGCAGAGTGTAAATTATTATGAGCTTGTTTATCTTGAACATCACTGACACCGATGAAGAAAAACATCGTGAGGAAACCTGGGTCTTATAATTGAACTAGCAACCCGCCCCTGCTTCGTACGGATGCACTGTAGATACTTACTATACGTATAAACCATCCTCTTGAATCACTCTATCTATTGATGAAAACCGCATTAAAATCCGTTGCGTAGTTTAAAAGATGTAAGCGTACAGATGGCGAGAAGCGACTAAGTTTTATACTGATTTAAAGATTCATGTACAGTAAGCGGTTATAAGTGCAGTAGCATGCTAAGGTTGCTGAACACGCGGTACAGGCCGTACATACATCTGTGTGTAAAGTGTCGTATTACCACAGAATCTACGCACACCTCAGAATTCGCACACGGCATCGGAAGGTTGTAAGTTTAACCAAAGTGTCAATCTTGCTTTGTGAGATTGCTACTCTACTTATGAACTTATAAACTCGCCAATCTGCAAATTATACGGTTGTCAAAGTCAATGTCATTTAATCAATTCAATTAGGCCATTAAAAGCCACTTTTGAACGTTATTACGTGAAATAAAAATAGAATTGAATCTAGTTGCCTCTTCCAAAAGGTAGTTGTGTATGGAGAAGAATGGGAAAGAAACTCCATACTTACTTTTAAAATCAATGTTTTACAATATTTGCAAACAAGGTCGGATTGACAAGTTCTTCCTTTATCTATGTTTTAAGATCTCCATAAAAAATATCCAACTTATGTAAGTGTCTTCACTTATAGGAGACCCTAGCATACATCTTTATGTTTAAAGTCGGTTAAAAAGAAATCGTATAATGGAATAAACTTTTGCTTTCACAAAATCTAATATTGCTTTGGATAGATTTTTTTTACCACTATTTTAGTAATAAAAATATGATTAATATTAAAACTACGCACAAAAGCCGAATAACTAGAATAACCCTTCAAGAAGCAATAAATTCGTAACTTGTAAGAACATACAAACTCAAAGAAGATTTAGGTTGATTCCCTCAAGTATTCCTAACGCTAGATTAGCAATGACATAGAAAAAATATTATGAAACATCTTTTTTAGGGTTCCGTAATTAAACTCAGAAAACGCTACATTGTTATCAAAGGAAGGTCCGGTCGTTTTGCGTTATAGTAACCCAACAAGAATAATGTAACCAGGATTTTGTAAAAACCTAATTTAAAAGAGTGCCGTGGAGTTTCTTGCTCGTTCTTCTCCATACAGGCCTACCTCTGTTTTGGAACGAGCAACTAGCTTCAACTTTCGGACTAACTGACCGACTCCTTGACAATTCACAAGTGCCTGTAAATGGTCCAATTGAAATAAATGTTTTGACTAGCAAAATAAATAATATATAACTAATGTGTCGAATTGACACTACTATAAGACTATTAACTTCTACAAAACTATTATAAAATCTTTACACGTAATGTTACTTGTATAATTTAAATACTTGACAACTTTTTGCTAGTTGGGGATCGTTTTCGTTACGATGTTGTGTTTTAACATTCCTAAGCTGTCAAAATTTATTTTAATTACTAGGAGCTTAATTAGATAACTACATTGTGAATGCTGTGGTCTCCTATTAGTGAAGGAGTACACCTAACTCATACCTTGTCGTCCTTTATCTAAATTAATTTTTGTGTATACATTTGTTGGAGATCCTAAATAAATAAATAAATGTGATGGCTGTCGCGAAAGCGGATTTCTTTCATAAAGCCCATTGGCCATTGTTAAATTATCAAAATTAAACCGATTATGATTTTATTATAAAACTGTTGTACGTTACGTTATTAGTAGACGGCTATAATTTAACTAACCTGCCTTGATTTTACTTAAGAAGAAGGAACGAGCATTGATCACCACGCATGCTCAAGGCGGATTGGCGATTTCAGAGTTATTTTAACTGCTAGTCCAGTTTTCCTTCACCGATTTCAGTTTTGTTCAAGATAAACTTAGAAAGTTCATATGAATTGAAAAAGTCGTATTGGTACTTGCTCGGATTTAAAACTGTAACTGTACGTATGAGAGGCAGGCGCCTTAACCGCTGTGCCATCACGACATTGACGTAACAATATAGTAGGTAGGCATGAGATTTTTTTTTCTCCTCATTTGTCCAAGCTAACATGCAAAACAATAATGACACATACAGAACCCTTTATTGCACACGTCACAACATCCACATACCATATATTTTTCTATAAAAAGGTATATGAAAAGAAAACGATTTTGAATCCTTTGATAAAAAAAGAAACACAGTCTGAGTCATGTCACGTAAGATATAAGATATTTCGGCTTTTCCAATACTTTCCTAGGATAAAATATATACTTCGTTTTGTTTGTGGTAGCTTATAGTATAGAATTTCTTTATCTTTTCTCGTTTTTTTATTACGTAAAGGAATTTGATGAAATGTGTGTGTTACATAATATTTTGTTTGATGGTACGTGTGTTTTTAATATCTATATAATGCTGCCGATTCTCTTTTTCACAAACTAGACTAAATTTAGAGAATTGGCATCTCTTACTAACATACAGCGAAAGGAAAGAACGGTGACATTAAACTGACTGCCTCGTTGGTCTAGTGGTCGCAAGCGCGACTGCTGAGCATGAGGTCTTGGGTTCGATTCCCAGGTCGGGCAAAGTGTTATTGGGTTTTTCCATCAGGAATTCCTCAGTAGCAGCTTCGGAGTCTGGATTTGTGCCCGGTTGATGGCAATAGGCTCGCCCCCTATTACATGGGACTAAAAACATAACTGGCGAAATGTGGGTGTTCTTATGGGTACACCTCTGCCTAACCCTTCGGGGATTACAGGCGTGATGTTATGTTATGTTATGGTGACATTAAACAACTAAGTTAGCGATGTCAAATTAGTTTTGCCTTGAACTTTTCCGTATTTTTAATCCATACGTTTTAAGATGTAAACTATAATTATATGGATGTGTCAGATTGACTTAATGTGACAGCTCTTATTTACATTAGTCTCTTTCTTGTTTTATCGAACAGAAAAAGATGGAAATAGTATAATTTTAGTTTAGTTTGCGACCAAGGGAATCGGCACCATTACCAGTCTATTATAGTCCTACTGTAGGCAAAGTCACTCATGATAAAAATTGAATTTAGTTGTCAATTCCAATTAGTGGTTTCGTACGGAGAAGAATGCGCAAGAAACTCTGTACTTAGGTACTGTATTAAAGTAAATGTTTTGTTATACATATATATATATCGTGATGGCCTAGTGATTAAGGTATCCCACTCTCGTGCATGAGGTTGTTGGTTCGAAACCTGGCAATTACCAATGTAACTATTTCAATTCTAATTTACTTCTTAGGTTACGGTAAGTAAAGTAAAACAACGTGAGGCAACCTGGATTTATATAATTTCCTAGTTTCTGCCTGCGACTTCGTCCACGTAATAGTTGATTTCTAAACAAACTTTGGAACCCCGTTTCATCCCCTCGGGGGTGAATTTTTAATTTGGAAAATCCTTTTTTCCGGACGTCTACTAACTATAAACTCCCTGAAAAATTTCTGCTTTATACGTCAACTAGTTTTCTATATTTCGTGATGAGTGAGTGAGTGAATGATCTTTCCCTTTTAGATGCATATAAGAGTGAACAAATTTTTTTTTTTTTTTTTAGGTGGTAAAAATCATCAAATGACTCCTTCCTCCCTGGGTGGGGTGGAAGGGACTGTCAGACTTTTACTGACTAAAAAGCCACCCTGTTCCTTCTGTTGCCTTTTACGTTCCGGGGCCACGGTATCCTGTTAAGACGTCCCGCAACCCCAAGTGTGAACTAATCAATCGGCTTTGTGCAAACGTGGGAATCAAAGCTCATGTCATCTTTGTATCTGACGGCCGTTGCCCTGCAGTTGATAAATTTTAGGTTGGTATTAAAACCTACTGTAAAAAAGCAAACGCTTTCTAAAGGCAAAAACCCAATAATTTCCCAGTAACGATCATAAGATCTAATATTCTAAACCCTCATTTTATTCCCATCTGTAATATTTAGCGAGATACCCATTTTAACCTTCTGCGGAACCCCATCATATATATTTTTTCCAACCATTCTCAGACCGCGGAAATCCATATAAACCACATTTTAATAATTCTTCCATTTGATTTATTGTTTCTTGCTCACATTCGCGTAAAGTATTACGCTACTTTTACGCGTTCAGTTAGGAGGTAATAAATCAGATATACGACTTTCCGGTCCGTGTGTGCTTGCCCTTATGGGATTTAGAAATGTACGCATGTAAGTACGTAAAGAATTCTGTGATGGTAGATTGTAAAACGAGATTTTAATTAGGGGACAATAGGCTAGTTGACACGTGAGCACGTTAAGCCGTTGGTCCCGGCTGTCATACGTGGATCTTTGATAGTCGATACGGGTCGTCAGGACCCCGAAAGTCTGACAACCAATCTTACCAAGAGGTATCGAATTACCCAGATACTGGGTTGTGGAGGTCAGACAGGCAGTCACTCCATATAAAATACTGGTACTCAGCTGCATCCGGTTAGACTGAAAGCCGACCCCAATATGGTTGGGGAAAGGCTAGGCAGATGATAAGGCTAGTTGAGACCATCAATCAATAGATGTATTTTTTATGACCATGTCAAAACGCAATTTTTCCATAGATTAAGTATGGCAATATCGAACTGTGACGTCACTTATTTGGCAACTTAATTGACTAACCATTTATTGATTTCAAAGCCACAATTTTTTTTTCAGTAAATTGATAAGTAATCGACTTTTCAGGGCTACAATAAAGCATTTCTTTAAAGAAGTTATGTTTTGGAAAGGTTAATTGGTGTCATAACGCACCCACGATGCAGGAGAAATTACGAGTGTCGGGGCACCATTTTCTTTAAAAAAAAGCTATAAAAAGGCACATTGTGAGCTTCAGGTTACATCAAAATGGCCGCGTATCAAGTAAAAACAAACAGAAAATAAATATCGTCAATGTGGACATTATCATTACCTAAATTGACTTTATCTGAAAAACTTTTACGGAAATGTCTGAAAACTTTTCTGGAAAGTATCCAACAAGGTATCACAGTCCAGAATAACTTACATCCATACGAGAATACCAGATAAAAGTCTAAACTAATATTATAAATAAAAAGAAGAGATTAAGATTTAGTATTTTGGTTTGTACTGAATAAGAAACTCAAAAACTACTTAACCGATTTAGGAAATTCTTTCGGTTATGGAAAGCTATATAATCATAAAGTAACGTCCATAACATCACGCCTATAATTCCCGAAGGGTTAGGCAGAGGTGTACCCATTAGTACACCCACATTTCGCCAGTTATGTTTTTAGTCCCATGTAATAGGGGGCGAGCCTATTGCCATCCAACGTAACGTCCATATTAATATTATAAATGCGAAAGTAACTTTGTCTGTCTGTTAGATACGCTCACGACTAAACCACTAAACCAATTTTTATAAAACTTGGCACGGCGTACGTTTTAAAATGCTATGATGCCGCCGGCTTACGCTGAAAACCTGCGCCGTGGTTCTAGTGCCACATGCCACCGTGCACGGACCACGGCATTATGCGCGTAAGCTTTCGCGTGATAGTAGCGCATATTTGTTTTTGTATAAATGATTAGATTTTTATTTTTTAGATATAATATAAACTTGTTTCTACTTTGCTTTTATAAACAATTTTTCTTTTTTCTTTGTATGTTTTGTGCGTGATTTTCGCGTGAATAAACAATTTTTCTTTCTTTCTTTCTTTCTTTGTGACATTGAAAGGCGTATTAATATCATAGCATTTTGAATTGTATTTGAACTTCAATTTCTTTGTACACGAATCTTCTGGTTTCCTTATTCAATGTGATTGAAATGGACGAAAATAAATTTTTTAATGCACCGCGCAGTTGCTCTGTCAGTCGGCAAGCAATGAGGTTAATGCACTAATCACCGGCCGGCGTTCGTAATTGTAGAAAAACTTTTGAATTTTTTAATAGTTCCGTTGATCTTTTGGTCCCTTTACATCACTGAGCAAAGGTTTTTGAGTAAAGTTCATGAAATGCTAGTTGAATGGATTTGATGAAGAGTCAAGGAATGTTTGATATATTCGAGCGGTTTACGGGTTTATTACAAAGATTTATCTTAATGTACTTAAAGGGGGCGTTCACCTGTAATGCAGGGGTGTCCAAACTTATTTTGTCTTCTGCCCACTTTTAGAATATATTTTTTAAGCGCCCCTATGTTTTCACCTACTTATAAACCACCTAGTAGTAACAACCAACGGCCCGATTTTTTTACTAGGTCTCTTACCGCCCCCTTTAGGCATGCAGCACTTTGGGAATCGCTGCTGTAATGTAACAACTTAAGCTTCGATTTTGAGCTCTAATCTAAACTGTTAGGTTACAGACAAATGGTGCCAGTGAAGAAGCGCCTTTACCTAAGCAAAATTGCCTAATCTCGCCTCAGAGGAGATTAGGAAATTTCTGAATTTACGGTAATTAATCACTTAAGACAATGAGAATAATAATACCTGCCTATTATTGCCCCACTGCAGAGCAAAGGTTTTATACAGAGACGGCACAAGCATGGCTAACATATCTAAATATCCGGAGTTGCGGGACGTCTTAACAGAATACCGTGGCCCTGGAACGTAAAGGGCAACAGAAGGAACAGGGTGGTTTTAGAGTCAGTAAAAGTCTGACAGTCCCTTCCGCCCTGGGTGGGGCGGAAGAGACTGCCAGACTTTTGACTCATTTGATGATTTTTAACAACTTAAAAAAAGCTATCTTTATATAAGTGAAAGGTCACTCACTCATCACGAAATATCGAAAACCGCTTGACGTATAAAGATGAAATTTGGCAGGGAGGTATAGTCAGTACACGTCTGTTAAGAACGGATTTTCCAAAATTCACTCCCTAAAGGGTTATTTATAAATCCAGAGATCCTTCACCTTAAACAGCGATATCTAATATGAACTTAGAAAGTACAAGTGTATTAGAAAAACATTGGTAGGTACTTAAATTATATTCACAAAAGATAACTTAATTTTGTAAGTCAATTTAGACCATCAAATTCTAGATATACGGTTCAATATCCTGAACTTGGTATCTAATCATAGTAACTCAGTGATATCTCAAAACCCAATGAATTGAAACAGTTGACATTTTATGAAAACTGCCACCTTATCAGCTTACGTCACCTAGTCGACTGAACGGATAAATTAAGATAATTGGTTCTTACATTTAAATATTACAAAATAATAATAGTAATATCAGCATAGTATTATTGTCTCACTGCAAAACAAAGGCCTCTTCATGTACAAAGAAGACACGAGCATTTTTCTACGCTTGCTCAAGGCGGATTGGCGATTTCAGACATAATGTTATTGTTTAATTAATTAATCTTAATTTGGGGAAAAAACCCCTAAATTGGTGACCCTGCACGATGATCCGCACGGTAATGCGGAACCTCGTGTATAAGGCGTCGCACGACCGCGCGGACGTCCGCGTGGAGGTGCGGTTGCGGCGAAAGCACCGCACAACTGCGCGTTCGAGCGGTATTTGTGTGCAAGGTTCAAGCGGATTTCATAGAGGCTAGTGCAACATGAGAACCGCATCACCGCATACCGGATCGGTGTGCGGCGCCGTGTGTTAATCGCCTACGTCTAGGTTTCCTCACAATGTTTTTTTTGTTCAGATCCAAACCTAATTTCGGTAACAGAGGCCAATTTCAATGGAGACTAGCTTAGTAAGCATACTAGCACTAGCATACTAGACTAGCATAGTAGTTATAATAGTGCACAAATGTGTGCGCAAACACAGGTGCACTCCCTCTTCCCTCACTCTCATAGTCCTATGGGATGGCAGTCCATCACGACCACAGATCAGATTTACGTGCTTACCGAAGCACAGGGGTATCACACCACCAACTTCCAAATTCCGGGCTGCTATTGAGAAATAATTCGTAATGAAAAAACCTAATAACACTTTTTCCCTGATCTGGAAATCAAACCGAAGATGCTCAGCAGTCGCGCTTGCGACCATGAGACCAACGTTCAAAAAGTGAAGATAGAAAATAGTCAAATACGTAACTACTGACATAGTTTACTTTTAACCGCGCTATTTTATAATGGTTTGGAACAGAAAAATGGGTAAGCAAAGTAGAGATTGTGAATTCAATTAAAACTTTAGCTCAACTAAAGAGAAACTATACAAGTTTAATCAAAGTTTAACTCAGCAAAGTTCAAGTTATACAAAAATACTTTACGCGCGTCTTTTCTATCTAAGACCTTTTTTTTATTCATTAAGTACTAATATTGTTTAACCTTCGTACTTGTATAACGGGATGTATGAACGTAGATGAGGAAAAAGAAGTATGTAAGGATCGTAGCAGGTGGCGTTCCTTGGTTTCTGCCTACCCCTATGAGAAAAGGCGTGAGTTTATGTATGTATGTGTAGTAATATTGTTTTCATTTATTGTGGGTCACGGCTGTCATACGTGGATCTTTGACAGTTGTTACAGATGGCCAGTGACCTAAAAGTCTGACAACCAGTCTTACTAAGGGGTATCGTATTATCCAGTTACTGGGTTGGCAGGCCAGATAGGCTGTCGCTCCATGTAAAATACTGGTAGTGAGCTGCATCAGGTAAGACTGGAAGTCGACCCTAACATGGTTGGAACAGGTTTCTTTTTTTTTTGGTGGTAAAAATCATCAAATGACTCCTCATCAATGGATTATCAGACTTTTACTGACTAAAAAACCACCCTGTTCCTTCTGTTGCCCTTTACGTTCCGGGGCCACGGTATCCTGTTAAGACGTCCCGTATCCGCAAAAACCGATATTTATGCAAAAGCTAGAATAATAATAATACGTACTGGATTGATTCCTCCAGGGATGTAACACGGCATAGCAAAAGATAGAAGCAGTGGGACAGAATAGGCAATCAAAAATAATAGAAATAAATAACTATTCTTTAATAAAAATAATTGGGAAGCCACTCATCTATTCTACACTGAATCTATTGTTAGAGCATTCGATCTACAAAAACCGAACGGACGTAAAACAAATAAAATTCATTTAAAACTAACGAACGAAAGTTACTTTTTTTAACAAAAACGAGAACAGTAACTATTGCGGTGAGTTGAATTGATAGACGAAAGGAAATTTCTATCAAAGCTCTGTACAGTCACGAGCAAAAACAAGTATACACTTAGCAACTTCACTAAGTGATTTTCTTCGAATATATTCATTAAAATATTACATGTTGTTAAGAATAAAGTATTTTGAATCCAATTCTACTATGAAATAGGTCTTATATCAAATTTGCAACCGTTATTTTACAAGAAAACGCTTTTGAATTTTGCTCATGACTGTATACTTTAACCAGGCATTTGGTATACAGGTAGCTTACTTGCAGCTACTTTTAAACAATATTTCGAGTGTGTCAAATCTTTTAAATCTCTTTAACCACTCTGCTCGACAAGATTTTGACATTTGACACATCCCTTGACTCGGCAGGGTGTTGTGGATCATGTCATAAAATTCTGGAATTTACATCAACTTTCAGGATTCAATTTTTTAAGAAAAATTAACGTTGCAGCTATTTTATAGAATAAGTTTGTGGCAAATATCTTTAATTATAACTGGAGGTCGGTTAAACCACTTCAGATCACTGCAAAATTGGTACAATATAAGTTTTTCTGCACCCTATCCAAAGGCAGACCACTCAGATTAGCTAAAATTAAGTACATAAAGAACCTTCTCGCTTGCTGAAAAGATGCATTCAGACGAAATAAAGACATTATCATTCCATCTCCATTGTTGTTTTTGGCATTATCCATACATAAGTACTTTAAAAATACAATCAAATTTTGTCAAAATTTACACAAAATTGTGGCACTTCTTAGTGCTGACCGTTTACCCAAGTTTCATAATTCGATTCAAATGTCGCGTTCAGCCTAATCGATACTTAAAATAAAATCATGGTTGGCCAAAGGAGTCCGAATGAAAAAAAAAACCTTTTGATAATATTTCTCAGGATTTATATTTTATATTAAATGGATAAATAAACGCAAAGCTTAATCAGGAGGGTAAGTTATTTTTAATAAGGTGTAAGATTTACTTAAGTAGATATTTTAACCGGCTTCAAAAAGGAGGATGTTCATAATTCATTAAATACATAATTATGCATAAATCTGCTGAAATATTAGCTGAATTATTTTGTTTTGCGTCGACTTAAAATAATGAGGTCTAAGTGAAAATCCAAGATGGCGGTCGTGAAATTTTACAAAAGATTCGTCATGGGTTCGTGACCACGAAATAAACCCAAAACCAAGGAACCAACACCCAGCCATTTTGGATTTTCACTTCGACCTCATTTTCGGCATTAGCACCCCCGAAAACCATGGACATGACACCCATGACGCATATGTCGTTAAATTTAGCGGCCGCCATCTTGGATTTTCACTTCGACCTCAATTTCGGCATTACCACCCCCGAAAACCATGGATACGATACCCATAATGCATATGTTGTAAAATTTTGCGGCCGCCATCTTGGATTTTGATTGTGACAAACGGATGGACAGACGAACCACGCGTGAGGTTCTATAAGGTTTCCGTTTTCATTTGGACGTACGCAACCCTAATCCAATGTTACAGCCCCAGTCAAACTAATTAGATAAGTTAATTATTAATATTGATGCAAATAATTAGACGTTCTATTAAATGTGTGAAAAACGCGATATACATCAATCTGAGATAAATGTATACTGTACACGCTGCATCAAATTTAAAAGAGTAGGTACTGCACCAAAATTAAAATTCTTAATTAAATTTAATATAAAATTTTAAATAAATAAATATAGGTAGGTATCATAGGTATAGTTCATTGGTAAGGACCATTGAGCTATACCTACCGTAGATATATATTTTTTCTGTTGAGTCTTGAACTAGAAAACTATAAATAACAATTATTAACTGAGCTGGATAGCATAAATAATTAATGTTTATTGTAATTTAAACTTAAATTCCATTTATATTATTTTTTACGAGTCGATATCTGATATGAGTAATTATAATTACTCGAATCGATTGAAATAAAAAAAATAATCGATTGACATAATCACAACCGCACATCAATGCATTAAAAAAAAAATGGTTGACAATTTCTAAGAACACAAAATGAGTAGTGGTAATGAATATTGTTTTTAGACTCGTGTTTGTAATTTACACTAAGAATTGGGCATTTTCTTGTTGTTTATTATATTTTGAATGACATTTGTCATGTTTTTAATAATATCTAAATGTATTATAGTGATATTTGTGACAAACAAAAATGTAAACAAACACGGATTGGCGCGAAGTTTTGACTTTGGATATCAAAAACTTTATTACCACTACTAATTTATGTTAAACTATGGATGAAATCGACAAATAAATCAATTATGAGTTATTTACTGCTCCTGTAGTGGACCATGGATGTCTAAAATCCACAATTTTTATGTTTTTTAGCCTCGACTACTATGTTCTCCAAAATGGCGATGATTGCATTTTCACACTTGGATTTTAAAACGGTAATTTTATGTACTCGCGTGCTAAATCTAAAAGAGTGGATGGCGCTAACATTTTAACATTTTATCAAACTCTGTTACTTAATGCTCACACATGGGATTAGATGGCTATCATAATCAGTATTTACACTTATTAGTCAGGATGACGCATGCGCGAACTCCGGGGTCCAATTGGACCCACTACCGAGCCGGCGGAGGTTTCTGTGTTCGGGTCCAATTGGGGGCGCTTCCGAACTATACGGTTAAATTGGTTTTAAAATTATAAGATAAAAAATAACAATGAATCGCAAGAAGCAGATAGATAATAATTACTTATTTGTTGCCTGTTAGATTATTGTTGTCTTTAAACCAAATAGCTTGTTCGACGGGACAGACAGATGGACAGACGGAAGAATGAGCAGCGGAGGCTTAGTAATAAGGTCCCGTTAGAAACTTTTAGGTACGTAACCCTAAAAAAATATAAGTTGATTTATAAAAATATATTAGCTGAAGAAAAAACAGTTCGCAGAATCGATGTATTTACCGTTTAGCGACAAAGAAAATGTATTAATATTTTTTCATTCTTTTTTGATGTGATCCACATTTCTTTTGCGATTTAATTGTAACATGTTACTGTTTTATGTTCCAATAAAGGAAAATAAAATAATTGGGTGGATTACGGTTATCAGAGAATTGGTTTACAGATAATTGGTTGGTAATTTTGCTCAAAATCAAGCATTTATTTCAAAGAAAACATTTACTGTCACATTTGAATATTATCTGGAAGTTGGTCAGTCAGAAAGTTGAAGCTAGTTGCTTGTAAACAATAAGTTTATATGCAGAAGAATGAATGGAGAAGAAAGAAGTTTATTTGGAGATTAATGAAAGAATTAATGAAAAACCATAGATACTTTTTAAAATTAAAATTACATTTAATGATGTTATGTATGTTGTTTACACATACATACCATCACGCCTGCGAGTTGTTTAAGTCCCATGTAATAGGGGGCGAGCCTGTTACCATCAACCGGGCACAATTCCAGACTCCGATTCTGCTACTGAGAAATTCTTGATGGAAAATCCCAATAACACTTTGCCCGACCTCGGAATCGGACCCAAGACCTCATCCTTAACAGTCGCGCTTTGCGACCACTAATTATAAATATCTATGGTATACTAGCGACCAGCCCAGTTTATGTTTTCAATGTCATCTTAGATATAAACAGAAGTATAATCTTTCAACACCTCATTGGGCCAGCCCTAAAAATAACGTTCTTATTTCGAATAAAAATACTCACAGAACACGCAAAAATATCACTCGCAATCTCGACCCACATACAGGCTGTGTTCAAATTAAATTTCGAACCTGCCCAATTCTGTCGAAAGAACGGCATTATAGAAATTGAGTAGCAAATTGATTCGACGTTTCTGTAAAATAATGTTTTTTGACCGGTTCGAAAGAGCTGTTTTGTCGAATTTCGACGTCGAACCCGATTTTTTTCCCCAGCCTTTCGATTGCTTTATTCGTTATTCAGAAGCATTGAGCCAAAGCTATTAATTTATTGATACAAAGACTAGGGGAGCTCTTTTATCTTTGCTTAGCAATTGAATTAAATTCGACGGGCATTTTCATTGGAAAGATTTTCACGATTTTATTTCGTTTGTGGAACGGAAAAGATTTCAAGTGTTGTTGATCAGTGACGGTTGTAGAAATTCTACGAAACGTTTAGGATATTCGAATATTTCGTAGAATTAAACGGGCATGAATTCGACAAGTGTTTTTTTTGTGGATTAAACATTCCTCATTTATTTTTTGTGTACTACCTTGTTAGTCAAGTTGTCGCAACGCGCGACTGCTGAGAGAGGTCTTGGGTTCGATTACCAGGTCAGGCAAAGTGTAATTGGGTTATTCCATCAGGAATTTCTTAGTAGCAGCCTCGGAGTTTGGATGTGTGTCCGGTTGTTGGCAACAGGCTGTTCTCCTTTTACATGGGACTTAAACATAACTGGTGAAATGCGGGTGTGTTAATAAGTACACCTTTGCCTAACCCTTCGGGAATTACAGGGGTGATGTTATGTTTAACATTCCTACAAAAGAAGCAGTTGAAAATAATTTGTAATTTTTACTGGAGACTTCTCAGTCTTATAACCGCATTTCCTAGTTAGAAATGCGGTCATGTGACGTAATAAAGTGTTTCGCGTAGTAAATATAAACAAGAAAAACAAACATTGAATGCAACCCCTCGGATTTAATCGCAGTCTTTTAGGTCAAGTCTCTACATGACCGATTTTCCTTTCAGATGATATTGCCCTCTCGGCTTTTACGAGAGCTGGTAGGTACTTTGTTAATATACCCCTTTACTTTTAAATAAAATAACTTTAAAACGTACTTAGTTCGTGAGGAGCTTTTGGCTAAGTCTTCATCTTTATCGTGTGGGCAGTAAGGTCTTACGACCCTACACACCCTAGTGTCAGAGTTTCTTCACTGCCTCAAGGGCCAAGTAATAACAGCCGAACGGGTCGATCTGGTTAAGCTACGCTTGCCGGGGTTGGGTGAGCATGTTTATACACCGAGACTCATCCGTGCGTTAGAAAGCACGTTAAGCTGTTGGATCCGGCTGCTGGACATTGGCCTTTCCTAAAAGTAGTCATAACAGCCGGTGTTGAGCTGCTTGCATCCAGCGGAATTATGACTACCTTTAGAAGAGGCCTAAAACCAGCAGTGAAGTGATATCAAAATGATGGTGTCGTGATGGCCCAGTGGTTAAGGCGCCCGCCTCTCATGCATGAGTTCAAATCCGGGCAAGTACCAATGTGAATTTTTCAATTCATATGTACTTTCTAAAGTTTATCTTGGACATCACTGGCATCGGTGAAGGAAAACATCGTGAGGAAACCTGGGGGCTTACTGTTCCACTCAGAGGCCCTTGAGGCGGTTTAGAAACTCTGATACTAGGGTGTGTAGGGTCGTAAGACTTTACTGCCCACACGATAATGAAAGATAATGATGATGGATATTTTTCGATATCAATGACAAAGAACCAATCTCCGTTATAAATTAAGAAATATTTTATTCAAATAATAACTGTTTCATTCAAGTTTCGTAATTGGACCCCAAATATAACATAACATAACATAACATCACGCCTGTAATCCCCGAAGGATTAGGCAGAGGTCACCCACATCATTAGTACACCCACATTTCGCCAGTTATGTTTAAGTCCCATGTAATAGGGGGCGAGCCTATTGCCATCAACCGGGCACAAATCCAGACTCCGAGGCTGCTACTGAGAAATTCTTGATGGAAAAACACAATAACACTTTGCCCGACCTGGGAATCGAACCCAAGACCTCATGCACAGCAGTCGCGCTTGCGACCACTAGACCAACGAGGCAGTCAAATGTATGTATTTGCATGATGTTACAATCAAACCCAATGAATAATAATCGGCCATATTGACAAAGCGTCCTCTGGCGGCAGTCCAAGAGATTAGTCCAATTAACAACTAATTTACGACCCTCATAGCTCTTAATCCTTTCAACATAAGGCTCATTTTCCTTTTAGTTTTAGAGAAGAATCTCGTTAACGACTTTTTTGAGAAATTTTAAAATATGAATGATTCAGAAAGTGATTTATTTGTAGCTGAACTTTTTGATATAACACGTGGTGCTTCCCATGCCTGTACATAAGTAAATGGAGTTATGTTGAGTACGATAAAGTACGATACCTGTTGGTTAGACTGGTTGTCAGATTTTCGACCTTCTGACGACTCGTAACGACTATCGAAGATCCACGTATGACAGCGGGCCGGGGACCAATGGCTTAACGTGCTATCCGAGGCTCGGGGGAGGCTCGGAACAACCCCGGCAAGCGTAGCGTAGGTAGCGACTTTCTACTGACGTATAAAATAATCTCCAAACTCCAACAATACCTCTGTTTACCCCGTCACGAATCATAAACCTTGAAGCTCTTTTAGATAAAAGATTCTCAAACAGACTTGTCTATATTTTCGCCAAGTCACCTCCCCAATATTAATCACCAAATTTTCTAAAGGCGGAGCACTAATCCCCTCATTCTATCTTCGGTGGATAATGTTGATCCCTCACGACGTACAGTACTCTAATTATGAACAAATATTACGTCATTCTTGATATTATGAAGCTGTTGATCCTTCGTTATTAAGATGTTCTTAGGTATTAACTATTAAGAGCAAGGCTTTGAAAATGGAGTGCTTGGAAAAATATCGGAGACAACTTCTGCTCGCGATTTCGACCGCGTAAGTGTCGGTTATTGGCGATTTTATCTTTCTTCTCTTTTCAAATTTTTTACCGACTCGAATAAATAATAAAGGGCTTAAATAATCTCTGTTTTTTGTGTTCTGTGGTTCGTTTTTTTAAATTAATTGTACTCATTTTCTTTATTTTCCATATTTTTACACATATTTTCCTTAAAAAAACAAATAATATAGTTTAAAAAAAAATATGTATGAAAATAGTGCTCCGCCCGCAACGAGGTGGTAAAACCCAAACTACCGGTGGTTAGGGATCCAGAGAGAGGAACCTCCTCACTATGCGTGCCGTGTTCAAGACAACCGCCTTCTGTATCTGACTCTTGATCCAGCTGTTGAGCTGGATCAAGAGTCAAAATTAATTGTTATTATTATTAATCATAAACAAAAAAAATATTTAAAAAGACAACTCCCATTTTTATCAAAATAATAATCTAATTGTAGGGTTCATGAGGAATTAAAGAATGGAATAGAAAATTATTTTATTTATTCGAGTAAACGAGACTCAACACACCAGACTGTTAGTAAAACTTACGACGATGTAAGTAAGCACTGACACTAAATAAAAATAAAACAAGAAATAACGATTCGATTAAAGGAAGTCTTCAAACATAATATCAGTTTTTGTTTAAGAAAGAAACAAAAACCATTTATTGACACAGACCATGTGTACAAAAAAATAATAATTCAATAAAATAAAAACTTTATTGTGTGCCCCACGGCTGCGCCAAACGGGC
Source organism: Hoplodrina ambigua (assembly GCA_949774945.1). Lineage (NCBI taxonomy): Eukaryota > Metazoa > Arthropoda > Insecta > Lepidoptera > Noctuidae > Hoplodrina > Hoplodrina ambigua. The sequence goes on from OX458990.1 coordinate 4,462,315, forward strand.
CCATTTAAGCATAAACGCCAAACCACTTCTGGTTTTCAACTGAATATAAAAGAAGATATACATCTTACCACAAAATGGCCGGTTACTCGTTAAATATTACTAGTATCAAAACGGCTTCCGCACATATTGGCACACGAATTTTCAACGATCATTGGCCAATTGGCCAACATTGGCCATCCGAGCAGAATTGGCCGGTTGTTGTACTTATATATTCAACAATGGATGTCCCGCCACGAATTTTATAGCGCGATCAATATTGGCCATGGCCAAAGTCGTTTTGAATAGAAAAACAGGTTATTTAAATTGCCGGTTTGTGCAGTTCTTGGTATGGAGATCAAATCGGAATATTTTTTATAATAATTTTAATAGCGACCCGCCCTGAATTTGCATGGGTTTCTTGTAGATACAAAAACCTTACGCTTGAATCGCTCTAGCTATTGATGAAAACCGCATTAAAATCCGTTGTGTAGTTTCAAAGATCTAAGCTTACAGACGGCGGGAAGCGACTTTGATTTAGGTATACTACGTAGAGATTCTCAAAGCATTGTTTTGTTTTCTTTTTTGTCATAATACTAGTAAAACTTTTCAGTTTGTTGGCGAACTGCACTCTTTTAGTATCTTTGTACTCCATTTAATATAATAATAGCCAAAAAGCGTTCATAAATGATAGTTATTAGGTTATGTTGTTAAAAATAATTGACTAACTTTATTTTAGTGACCCTTTCTAATGTAAATGACAAATAGTTTGCTTGTTTTGTATTTATCCTAAAATAACAGATCTATGTATTAGGTAAGCTAACACAGAAATAACGATAACGTCCAACACAAAAAAGTATGGCATCAAAACCCAACATTTATTTTAAGCTTAAAAATGGCGGCTTTGCAAGTAACTCTCATAAATATTCTATTTAAAATACTTGGCCATTTTCTCTCTTATAATAAGCAAACGTAAACAAAATAATAAGAAAAGCAAACATATTTCTCTCTCGTACTTAACTCCGGGCATTTTCGTTCGCACCAACGCGACGTGCGGTCACTCTAATTTAATCATTCAATTTCGGTGGAGTTCGGAGAGGCGGAAATTGCCGAGGGCTCCCGAACGTTGGGCTGTGACGTGGCGCTTTGCAAGTGGTGTAATTCAAATCTTGGGACGAGAATACACGACTAAATGTTTGATGAAATTTTGGGGGGTCGAAAACATTTTGTATGTAAAATGGTTGGCCTTTGTAGTTCTGAGTTCAGTTTGTTCAGTATCCGTCTGTAATACAAGCAAAGGATGAAAGGAGAAGGAAAGACCTCGTGGCTAAGTATTCCATCTGACTAACCGTTGATCTAGAATCATGAAATTAAAATTGAAGTGCCATGTAGCACAAGTAAAAAAATATATCTGAAAACCGTAAATTTTTACTTACATCACAAAATAATTAACGTTTTGCGATTATAAACTGTTTTTTTTTATATTTTATTGTCGTGATGGCCCAGTGGTTAAGGCGCCCGCCTTTCATGCATGAGGTTGTGGGTTCAAATCCGGGCAAGTACCAATGTGAGTTTTTCAATTCATATGTACTTTGTAAAGTTTATCTTGGACATCATTGGAATCGGTGAAGGAAAACAACGTGAGGAAACCTGGACTTTCTGTTCCACTCAAACCAGACTCTGACGCAAGGGTGTGTAGGGTCGTAAGGCCTTACTACCCAAGAAGAAGAACTTATTTTTTTGTACGTTGTGTTAAATATGGTACGGTGCTACGCAGCCCTTGGTATGCGATTCCGACTCACACTTGCCGGTTTTTTGTTTTACACTTTTGACATATTTCTGGAAACATTTAAACTTATTTGAATAAGAACAAATCATTGTATTGAAAGTAAAATATTGATATCGGAGTTTTTCTATAGGTGGGCTATTGAAAAACTTTAATAATAATTATGTGTTTTACTTTCAGGAATGTTGATTAAATATTTCATTTATTACATAACATCATATCACGCCTGTAATCCCCGAAGGGTTAGGCAGAGGTGTAGCTACCTAGTAGTACATCCACCTTTCGCCAGTTATTTTTAAGTCCCATATAATAAAGGGCGAGCCTTTTGCCACCAACCGGGCACAAATCCAGACTTCGAGGTTGCTGCTGAGAAATTACTGAAGAAAAAACTCCATAGCACTTTGCCAGACCTGGAAATCAAACCCAAAACTGCCGTTTATAAAAGTAACATAAAGTTTAAAAATTGACAGAGGTCCCCATAAAAGAAACGTGCAGTGTTAAATATTGTACAGTGGTACGGAACCCATCTTTTGCGAGTCCGACTCGCACTTGGCTTGTTTAATTACATTGTGTTGCCATCACAAACATCAACACCAAATTGAGTATAACATGATTATGTCAAAATTCGTTCAGACATGTAATTAGGAAGGACTATGCGGGTGATTTACTTTTTTCCAAAACCAACCTTACATTTTGTTATTTAAGGTTGAATTTCGTTTAGCTGTTGTCGTTAATTATTTATTTTATGGCGTAATGAGGGTACATGGGTAATTTGTGGGATAGGTTTAGTGAATTTAATTGAACATAAATGTGTTGCTTCTTGTTTTTATTGGTCGTAAATCTTTATTGTATTAATATTTTTAGGTTATAAAAGTATTGGTATAATAAATATTTGTTAATATCATAATTGCTAGCGCATTCCCAGCTATAGGTGCTGAAACTATATAAAACTGGCATTTCCCCGCGCCTTCGTCCGCAAAATGTCCAATATCGAGGTCGCAGACGAAGTCGGGGATTTAAAAGTAGCTTATGTCTTTCTTTGGGGTTCAAACTTATTCCGTACCAAATTTTATCAAAGTCTGTTCAGTGATTTATTCGTGAACGTAACAGACAGACAGACGAAGTTATTTTGGCATTTATAATATTAGGAAGGTAAAGGGCAACAGAAGGAACAGGGTGGTTTTTTAGTCAGTAAAAGATTGACAGTCCCTACCCAGGGCGGAAGGACTCATTTGATAAGTTTTACCACCTTAAAAAAAGCATGCTACTGCACTTATGACCGCTTACTGTACCATGTTAGTTGAAAAAGACACTCAACATTATAATTTACATAACATAACATAACATCGCGCCTGTAATCCCCGAAGGGTTAGGCAGAGGTGTACCCATCAGTGCACCCACATTTCGCCAGTTATGTTTTTAGTCCCATGTAATAGGGGGCGAGCCTATTGCCATCATCCAGTCACAACTCCAGACTCCGAGGCTGCTACTGAGAAATTCTTGATGGAAAAACCCAATAACACTTTGCCCGACCTGGGAATCGAATCCAAAATCTCATGCACAGCAGTCGCGCTTGCGACCACTAGACCAACGAGGCAGTTGACATTATAATTTAATCAAAATCTTTCCATCCCCTCATCTTAACAAAACAAGAGGTAAAATATCCACCGAAATCCAACACAGATAGGGTTGACAAACTCTCAGAGTACGGCCAACAGTGTTAGATTTAAATCCCACTCTATTATAGATAACAATCGATCGCAAATGTTGACTGTGGGAACCCTAGTCGTCTTGATTTTAGGGTTGTTGTAGACTTAGCTTTATTTACCTACAGGATGTGTCTAGAAATACAATTGAGTCTTGATTGTGAAGCATACATATAGAGGAGAGAGAGATGGACTAAGACATTTTGATGTTTAGGAGATTCCGTTTTTAAGGTAGTTCTCATCGCCATAAGATAAGATTTCTTTATTGTTAAAAAATGTGTATATACAGGGTCATTGAAAATTTACCCGAAAACTGAAAAGGGGTCATTGTACTTGGTACAAAAAATTGGTTTGTATTTTCAAAATAAAACATTGTTATATCCGGACTACGACATACCTTCCCATTGAACGGTCCTAAGCTAGTGAAAGTATAAAATAAAATAAAATAAAAATAAATAAATATCTTGGGACAACTCACACACGGCTATCTGATCCCAAGCTAAGCAGAGCTTGTGTTATGGTAACCAGACAACTGATATACATACTTATATAATTTATGAAGAGAAAATTTGCAACTTATGTTTTGATTGTTATTAATGTTCGGGGGTGCGACGCGACGCGACTCATAATGTCCACAACTCATCATCTGCCTAGCCTTTTCCCAACTATGTTGGGGTCGGCCTCCAGTCTAACAGGATGCAGCTGAATACCAGTATTTTACATGGTGCCTACCTGACCTCCACAACCCAGTAACTGGGTAATATGATACCCCTAGGTAAGACTGGTTGTCAGACTTTCGGGCTTCTGACGACCCGTAACGACTGTCAAAGATCCACGTATGACAGCCGGGACCAACGGCTTAACGTGCTTTCCGAGGCACGGAGGAGTCTCAGTGTGTAAAGATGGTCACCCATCCACGGGCCTACCCCGGCAAGCGTAGCTTAACCTGACGGATCGACCCGTGCGGCTGTTATTACTTAGCCACGAGCTCCTCCACACACAACTATGTGATCTTAATATTTTAGTACTCAGTGATACTTAAAGAAAAAACACTTATTTTATTATTTTCCAAAAAACATATTAATATTAAAATTTGGAATCTGATAAAAAAATCCGCCTGTATTTTTATATAGGTACAAGAGCTTGCAAGACCTTTAGCCTTATACAGGTATCGGCGTGCCGACCCGATGCCTCTAAAAAGCCGCTAAAAGAATTAAGTACCGGTGACCTACTTCCAAAAATCACTATGGCCACCATTACGTTTAACGTTCCCATAGAACCCCCGTAAATCCGGAAGGGAATAAATAAACATTTCCCCCATTAATCTTATGGGATTAACTAAATAGTATTAAGTAAGGAAAAGTTCGTTTCAATAAAGGGCTCACTATTATGTATCTAGTGAAAGAATAAATCTTAAAAAAGGTGAGAAAAGTCACTTGAATAAGCCGAAAAATACTCTTGTTCTTACCATTTGTGGTCAATTTTTTGTTCTAGCCCACAGCTAGGAACTTTCTGGTTACGGAAATATTTAGTTAAAAGTATTTGTTATTAGGTTAAAATTACAACGTTTTTTTACGTTTTTATCTAAAATCTAATTTTATAAATGAATGATAGAGATTAAGGTTAAAAGTAGTAGATGTTAAAATTTTAACGATCATCGTTTCATCGCTGAAATATTATGAGATCATCATCTGCCTAGCCTTTTCCCAACTATGTTGGGGTCGGCTTCCAGTCTCACCGGATGCAGCTGAGTACCAGTATTTTACATGGAGCGACTGCCTATCTGCCCTCCACAATCCAGTAAATAAAAAGTAAATAAATAAGTAGTAAATATTATGAGATCAACTAACATTAGAAAATGTGACGTTTTTGACATCTGTCACATTGACAATTCGATGCCGAGAAGCAGACAGATTCAGCTTGGTACAAGGGGATATAGAATAGCAAAATTAAGTAAGTACATACTACTAATTCTACCAAGGTTGCAGATTTTGTTTGCGAGTCACTGCGGCCCTGGAACGCAAAGGGCATAAGGAGGAACCCGGATGGGTTTTACTCAGTAAGAGTCTGACACTCCCTTCCGCTCCGCACAGAGAGGAAGAAGTCATTTGATGATTTTTCATCCTTAAAAAGAATTTAAGTACCTACCTACTACCAATTGATAGTAATCCCTTTTTAATACCCTTAATTTTTAAACAACCCTTAAAACTACTTCAAAAACTAAAAACTATCTACTTACATTCTTCCTCAATGAGAACCTCCTGCTGGCTTTCGACGCAGTACTGCAGAAGTAAAGTGAAGAGTACCCCAAAAATCACGTGAGACTTCGAGAACGACATTGTGCACAACACTAGCTGTATCTATCGATATGAAGCACTTTTGGGTGGCACATCACTAGCACTGTAATTCACTTGTCAGCTGCCCACTTTTGAGAATTGACCAGGCTATCTGTAACAAGGAAAAAAAAGTTGTTAATGCTTATGATATAGGCTTTTTTGTCCCGACTAATTACTGCCGCGGCAGAAAGCACAAGCTATTTGCTGTGCCTTCTTGTCGCACCGTTGCGCGCGCTAAGTCCCCAGTACCTCGCATTTTGTCTGTACTTAACGATCTCTTGGATTCTAATCCAACAAACGATCTGTTTGCGGATGAATGGAGGAAGATTTTGTCGGTATGTCAGAAGTACTGTGAGGTGAATTTATGAAAGGGATGAAGTATTTTGTTCTGTTTGTAAATGTATATTCGTGTTTTCTTTTTTATATTTTTACTTTTATCTGTCTTCTGTGTCTTTAATTATTTTAATTGGTTTATAACCGTTTTAATTAAAGTTAAATAATAAATAAATTAATTAATTAATAAATAGGGCAATAATAGGATCAAATCGACCCAAGTAATACGGAAATATCATCACTAGTCTAGACCTGGGGGCTTACCACCATCTCTTAAAACAGTACCATTTTAATATTACTTTATTTCAACTGCTGTGCATAAGGTCTTGGGTTCGATTCCCAGGTCGGGCAGTGTTATTGGGTTTTTCCATCAGGAATTTCTCAGTAGCAGCCTCGGAGTCTGGATTTGTGCCCGGCTAATGGCAATAGGCTCGCCCCCTATTACATGGGACTAAAAACATAACTGGCGAAATGTGGGTACACCTCTGCCTAACCCTTCGGGGGTTACAGGCGTGATGTTATGTTTATTTCATCTCTCGGTGCTTTTTTCATCAAATGAGTCCTTCTGCCCTTTTTTTTTTTTTTTAAGGTGGTAAAAATCATCAAATGACTCCTTCCGCCCTGGGTGGGGCGGAAGGGACTGTCAGACTTTTACTGACTAAAAAACCACCCTGTTCCCCTTTACGTTCCGGGGCCACGGTATCCTGTTAAGACGTCCCGCAACCCCGGCAGGCGTAGTCCTTCTGCCCTGAGTTGGGGCGAGCGTTGACATTCCTTAGTACGTAAGGCAAAGTAATATTCTAATAATAATGTTTAAAATGATGGGGGTAGGCCCCCAGTCCTATGTCATTTGGTAGAGTACTATTCAAGAAAGTAAACAGAAAAAATCTAAAATCCCGAACGCGTAAAAAAATCCTTTAATTAAAAACTAAGAAGAAAAAGACAAGTACCTTTAAGTAATCTAGACTTTAAGTACTGTAGTCTAGACTTTCATAGCCGGGACCCATTATTGGAAAACCGGTCTAATTTTTAATGAGTCCCGACAGTTAGACGGTTGACCCGTTAAGCAGTTACGAGCGGACTTACGAACGGACATACATTCATATGTACAGTAAGCGGTCATAAGTGCAGCAGCATGCTAAGGTTTGAATTGCTGAGAACACACGTACCTACATCTGTGTACAGATGGAGGTTAGGGTAGATGTAGGCTACGTACACCTCAAAATTCGGGCACGGCGTCGGAAAGTAGTACGTTTAACCAAAGTGTCAATATATTGCTTTGTGAGATTGCTACTCCATTTATGACTACTCTACATACAGGTTATACACATAACCCTCCTTTTGGGATTCGCCGCCATCGGATAAAAAGGTACGATATGTCATGTCACATAAAACATGACGCCTGTAATTCCCGAAGGCTTAGACAGAGTTGTAGATAGGTACCCATTAGCACATCCACATTTCGCCAGTAATGTTTATGTCTCATGTAATAGAGGGCGAGCCTATTGCCATCAACAGAGCATAAATCCAGACTCCGAGGCTGTTACTGAGAGATTACTGATTGAAAAACTCAATAACGCTATGCCGAACATGGGAGTCGAATCCAAGACCAGCTTAGCAGTCGCACACTTGAACGCAAATGATTAAGGTATCATGTGTACTTGATACCTGGCAAAGGGCTCGGCATTGAAGCAAAAGCATACCTTCTTAATTACACATTCCTTTATATACACTAACTGCACCCCGCGGTTTTACCCGCGTTCAGTTACGGCTTCGGTTATTGCTACACTTCCGTGAGACGTAGTGTGTACTTATATAGCCTATACGATTCCTCATAAATCCGCAATACAAAATGATTTTTCCACACTTTCCGCGCAGTTTGCGCGTTCAAATAAACAAACAAACTTTTATCCCGTTTTTGTGTTACCGTGGGATAATATAGTACTGCTTAATTTTGACGTCTATGGAGATGAAATCACGGGCAAACGCTAGTACACATAAAAAAACAGTATTATTTGAATTTGGAAAATAAAAAGAAAAAAATCAATATTAATTTGAAAAAAGAAACTTTAATATGTACGTTATATAAAATTCGAAAGCGACTCGTCTGAAACTCGATTCAAGTCCTCACAGAGATCGCAATCTGGCTATCTTGCAAAATAAACATCTTGAGAGATGCTTTCCCCAGTCTTCAGACTTGCCGAATCGCGACCTCAATGATCAGTATCGAATCTCCAGATCTGTTTGCGTTTCAAACTGTCATTTTTTTTTTCTTTAAATCTCGTCTTGGTGTAGTTTTTTTTATCCTTTTAAGGGCCGACAAACAAAGAAAAACTACAATAACTTGGCGCGCCCTTCCGAAATTCAAAACGTTTGAAAGTGTTTGTAAAAGTATCGAAAAGATTCATAACGCATGTGTGCGTACTGAGACGGCTCTCGAAACAAAAACAAATCAGCGATTTGTTGCTAGACTAGCGACGTCATTAATCACTCATTAGTACTAGTATAGCGCTGCACTGACATACTCTATGAAAATGACAGTTGCGTAGTCTTGCGCGGTCGGCTATTTATGATTAGTTGACATACAAATCTGCCGGGTCTGCTACTGAAGACTACATACAAACTCTTTCATACGGATGTGACCACACACATTGATATAGTACTATGGAGGGGCGAGCCATGTTTTAGTGCTTTATCTCTACACACGCGTTTAAAAGAGGTGCGGCGAAGATAAAAGGGCGATGAGCAATGCACTACACCTTTATCATTAAATCACGTCTTTTTAATTATGCAACTAACTTCTGCCCCTGACTTCATCCGCTTTAATATTATCCCACGGGAACCGTAAATTTTTCCGGGATAAAAGCCTTGCTATCTGTCACTGCGCCAAATTTCATCCAGATCCATTCAGCCGTTCTAGCGTGAGTAGAAAACATCCAGTAGTAAAATTTGAAATGCTGGAAGCGGGCAGCGCAGGACCAGTCACTGGGCTATCTTTAGGAGAGGCCTATGTCCAGCAGTAGACGTCATTCGGCTGATATAATGATTCAACATAACATAACATCACGCCTGTAATCCCCGAAGGGTTAGGCAGAGGTGTACCCATTAGTACACCCAATAATGATTCAAAACAAAATTAAAAGGTAATAAGACCATAACAGAACACGGTCCTCCTAGGGCGACCCCTCCCTGCGTTGCCACTCACCTCTGCCATATGTTATATATGCCTGTATATACCTTTTGTTAATCGTCTTTCACTCATCCTTCCAACATGACCGAACCATCTAAGCATACCCTTTTCTACTTTCTTGAACGTAGATAAGGCGAAAGGAGTATGTAAGGATCGTAGCAGGTGGCGTTCTGTAGTTTCTACCTACCCCCATGGGAAAAAGGCGTGAGTTTATGTATGTATGTAACAGAACACGGACACCATTTAATTTGCCTGGACAGTGGACACGCATCAGCAAAGCCTAATTAAACTATGGTGCCGATTCCCTTGTTCACAAACTAGACTAAATTTAGAGAATTGACATCTTTTACTAACATACAGCGAAAGGAAAGGACGGTGACATTAAAGAACTAAGTTAGAGATGTCAAATTAGTTTTGCCTTGAATTTTTTAAGATGTCAACTATTACTGTATGAATGTGTCAGATTGACTAAATTTGACAGTTCTTATTTACGTTAGTCTCTTTCTTATTTTATTGGACAGAAAAAGATGGAAATAGTCTAATTTTAGTTTAGTTTGTGACCAAGGGAATTGGCACCAATGTCTTTCTTTATCTGGATACCTGGCAATCTTAAATACATGTCACGTGTACAGTCAGCTTCTCTAATATTCTTAAGGGTAAGCTACTCCATATTGTCCCATACCCGGTAGCAACATACCATTAACCGATTACACATAAAAACATCTGATTGATGCCTTAATAAGTTCAGCAAATTAACCTGTCAGTTCGACAAATCGCGCTTCCGTTAATGGCGACACATTCGATGCTTATTGGCTGATTAAAAATTTACGTAGCGTTTGACAGCGGTCCGATTGGTTGTGTCGGGTTGTCGTTATGGTAAATAATTGTGTTCAATTAATTATGCTTTTGTTGATGGAATTTTAATTGGGTACTGGTAATGGCGTATTTGTGTTCTTGTGAAAGGTAGTATTGTAATTTGAAGGGAAATGGGTTTTTGATGGCGTTTGTATGGTATTGTATTTTTTTTCTAATTACGTTATAATCTGTTAGTAGAAGTAAATAGATCTACAATACCAATAGTATTGTAGATTTGTTGTAATTATGCATTGGATGTTTTAATAGTTTTAATATAATATTTGACACACAGTAAGGAAAATTTACATTGGCGAAAACTTAATGAAAACTGATATAGTAAAGATTTGTATTTTTGTTTATAATTGATAAACACAAAAACTTCTTAACTTATTAAAAATTATTTTAACAGTAACAATAGTAACATCGGCCATATTTTATTTTCCAGCCTGAGAACTGAAACCATCACAAAGATCCAAACAACATACGTAGCAATAGCAAATAAAAATCGAGACCTACGTTTCCTTCAACCATTAATTGATCGTAATCGATAACGGTATCGAATGCCACATTCTTAACCTAAGTACCGACAATGGCGCCAGTAACAACACCCGAGTCGATTCAACTCGAATCGGGCTCGATTACGTGCTCCGTTTTATTTGCAATCGCTTTGTATAGACGTATGTACGTACTGCTTTTGTAGATACAAAGTTACGCTATTTTTTGTGATGAAGATTTCAATGGATTCGCTTTAATTTTAGTAATTGCAACGATGGCTGTTTCCATTCACATCATTGATTAGTCAAAGATTTAAATAATAGGTAAACATTATTGTTAAATAAAAAAGTTGAAAATAGATAAAGTTTTTTCATGTAATGTTCAGATTTAGCTGTAGTTGTTTTAAGATAAAAAAAATTGACTTCAAAATTAAGCCAAAGCCACAGTAACCCAGAAACGTTAAGCTAGATGTAGACGTTAAGCATTACCTATCTATACAAGGTGTTAGGTAGTACGAAGGACGAGCATTAAAAAAAAACAGCAATGTATCATTAGGTTAAGTTATGGAAACAGAAATTGAACAGTTGATTTTTATTGCGATTTCAATTTTGGTTCCTTATTACAAGTTGTTCATTTTCATAAGTATGTACCTACTATACTCCCTTAAAGTGTAATTAATATGTGCCAAACAGCTAATTCCAATTAAACTTGAAAGAGTAAGAAACGTCCATCAATCCTTAAAAACATTTGTGTTTACAAAAGTAGTAGGATTGGAAGCAGGAAGTAGGACAGGACAATAGGAAAATTGCCATCACAATCATCCTGAGTGACTCCAGCAATCAACACTCAGTAGGGAACATTCCACTAACATGAAAACACACTCCTTAATTAAAAATGCCTATAACAATAACACTAACACCGGGAACCAATACACCAATGCACCAAATACAATAACAATAACATTAAATACATATCACCAACCTTACTAACACTTTGATAATGAAACCAGGAACGCGAATATTATCTACCAAAATTCAAGACTGAGGCAAACGGGCCACTCACGGCTGCTTTAAGTGGCCTGCGACAGCAACACTTTGTACTTCACGTCTTATTCGAGTACGGAATAAAAATTACAACAGTAAAAATCTTTTACAGAAAAACCAATGCATTATTACAATGCTATATTATAAATCAAGAGACTTGTGCAATGTATACAAGCCCTAATCTTCACACTGGGGGTGTTCCTGTTTGGGGTGTGGACGTGTTAACAGGATACCGTGGCCCCGGAACGCAACGGACAACAGAAGGAACAGGGTGGTTTTTTATTCAGTAAAAGTCTGACAGTCCTGATAATTTTTACAACACATACATACATAAACTCACGCCTTTTTAACACCTCAAAAAAAGGGGTGTCCCTGTTTTTTAGAGATCAGTATCAATCAAGTTAATGTCACAAGCCAATACGCAGCGAGTTGTCACCTACTCTTTCGAGAACACGTCAAAACATGACACCCTCGGGCCAAAACTCTTTTTTGAGGAGTGTCCATGCGATGAGTTGCAAGTGTCGCAACCTGCACTAAAAACGACTTGTTTGTATTGTGGCGCGACTCGGATTCCGAAACCGCAGAGCCAGAGCGAGAGTGGTTATGACTGTGGCTCGTCTGTGCAAACCCTTGCGTTACTTCCCCTTTGGCCAAGAACCTACGTGGTTGAACTACAAATTATATTATAATGATATTAGATTTCTAACTAGAATAGTTCATTTGCATGTGGTAAGCATCTGTATTAGGTTCGATGCCAGGCAGTTTAATGGAGTCTACTTGGAATGGGAATAAAAAGAAATTGGATTTTCGGAACTTCATTATAAGTTGGTTTTAAGAAAACTTGTTTTGGTGTTTGGAACAGACGTTGGGGCAACTTTTAAATAAGCGTAAAATGTTCATAAATATCTGTTCATGAATTATTTTCAAGTAAATCCAAAAGAATGAATTTCGTAGTAGTAGTAGTAGTTCTTCTTCTACAAACTACTATGATGGCCCTCGGTTCAGTAGCCAATGAGTGCCAAACAGGACCGTATTACCAAGACTCCGTCTGTCCGTCCGTCTGTCACAGGGCTGTATCCTTGAAACCTTACCTGACACTTTCACAGAGTGTGTTAAACGACCCTGTTACTATGGCCGTTAATAGAAATAAAATAAAGTTAAAAACATTAAAGCGATTCCAAGAGATGCATTTTGTCGGAAATCTTTATATTGTACGGACGGTACACGAAACTCTTCGTGTGCGACTCCAAATAACACTTGGCCTTGAAAATAAGAAAGAAAAACTAGTTTTTTTTTATTATGTAGGTGTTTTTTCCTAAGCTAGAGGCATCGATTAAACCAAATTCCACGAAATCATCTGACAACCAATCCATAAAAAAGTTCAAAGCCTTTTACAACAAAGCGGTTCAGCTTACTGATTATTGTCAGCGCAATATCCAATGGAATGTCAAGCAAATATTCATATTCAACATCCAAACATCAAAATATCGCAATCGCAAACACATACCAACTTTATCGTCACGAGAAGACATTCAAAATCGGCGAGCCGAGCCGAAAAATGGGCCACGCTATTGTCGACTTTGAGAGCAAATATGTCACTCGAATAGGGTCCATTGTCATTCGAACATTGACGAATAAGTCTAAAAGGAATGAAGTTGCGTGTAATGAAGATCTTTGTAACGCTTTTGTGTATGAAATTTGGATTTTTTGAAAGGTTCTTGAGGTTGAAAAGGTTCATGTATTAAGTTGACGGTTGAGTAGTTAGGCCAACATCTGACATGATTGGTAAAGTCATTGTGTTTAATGAAAAGAACTGCAAATATTTGATTTTGGGTTCTCATTAAGATGAGGCTTAACCGGTCAAGCCCCGGCTGACTTACCGGTAAGTCAGGACAATAGAAAATCAATTGTGTCTCATTACGTGGGACTTGAATAATTAATTTCGATCTAGAATTAGGTTTCAGTACAAAGGATTGTTAAAACTAGGTACTTTTTCTTGTCAGTGCAATGACAAACAAGCCGACGCGTCGATCCACACAATGTTAAGTGTAGACATCTGCAATAAGAATAATTATAACATTCCGACCGAATTTCGACCACAGAGGCCAATCTCAATAGATACTAGCCAAGTACGCAGGAGATATTATAGTGCACGAGTGCGTATGCAAAATTGAATTTAGAATTACATCACGCCTGTAATCCTCGAAGAGTTAGACAGAGGTGTACTCATTAGTACACCCATATTTCGCCAGTTATGTTTAAGTCCCATGTAATAGGGGGCGAGCCTCCGAATTTAGAATAACTTACGTTTTATTTTAAAAGTAAGTTAATTGATGATAAACTTACTACCTGCAAGCCTAAATATAAATGCCCATATCCTATCTTCACAATTTCATGGAGCTTAATAATTTATTCATAAAACAAAACTGACTTCCTCGACTTTTTGACTGCCTCGTTGGTCTAGTGGTCTCAAAGCGTGACTGCTGAGCATGAGCTCTTGGGTCTGATTCCAGGCTACTAAACATTTCTGGCGGAAAAATCCAATAACACTTTGCCCGGCCTGGAAATCGACCCAAGACCTCGTGCTCAGCAGTTGTTAGCGGCCATTAGACCAACGAGGCAGTAAAAAAAAAAGAATATAAAAATTAATATTTTTGAAATTTTACCAAATAGCTTTGCTGGCTGTACCTACTCCATAAGAAGATGTAGTAAACTTTTCTCCATTCATCTATCACAAAGACCTTACCAGCATTAGTTTACCATTACTGCATCACAATAAAGGTTATCGCTCAATAAAACAGCACGGCACTAATACAGCAAATAATATGCCATTTACGTTAGGGCTTTAGATTGGGTGCGTTAATAGTACATTATGATACTAGTGTAGTAATGCAGCCGAGAGTGTAATGAAAAAATGTGGGTACATATTTGAATGTCGAATCGTACAATAAAATACTTAATGTCATTTTTTTAAAAGATATAATACATTTATTTATGTAATGATATGTAGTACATTATTTACAAGCTTAATAAAAAAAACAACAATCTGAATTTAAAAAAGAGAAACTAAAACTAAATTGCACCAAAACATTCATCCGCATCGCCGTCCATCGAGAAGTGGATGTTTTCATATTCAAAATTCAAATATGTACCCAAATATGTTTACGTGTTTCACTCGACCTTTTTCAGCACACTAGTGAGAAATAAACATTGTTTCATAACATATTGCACACCTGCGAAATACAGCGCATTGTAAGCGTAAAAGGGGTACAAAAATAGCCAGTTTTTTTTTAATGACAAAATAAAGCTGACGGTTCGCGGGCGGCGCGCTCTAGGCTAACGGTTTTCAAAGTGATTCCAGTGTTGCCTCGCAGAAATGGTACAGTCATAATGAGAAATAGCTATTCATCATCTGCCTAGCCTTTTCCCAACTATGTTGGGGTCGGCTTCCAGCCTAACCGGATCCAGCTGAATACCAGTATTTTACATGAAGCGACTGCCTATCTGACCTGCACAACCCAGTAACAGGGTAATACGATACCCCTTGGTAAGACTGGTTGTCAGATTTTCGGGCTTCTGACGACCCGTAATGACTGTCAAAGATCAGCCGGGACCATCGGCTTAACGTGCTTTCCGAGGCACGAAAGAGTCTCGGCGTGTAAAAATGGTCACCCATCCACGGACCAACCCCGGCAAGCGTAGCTTAACCTGATGGATCGACCCGTGCGACTGTTATTACTTAGCCACAAGCTCTCTCATAATGAGAAATGACTATTAATGCTATTAAAGCTAGTCACGTACATTTCTAAGAAGATAGCTGTAATACCTAGTAAGATCTTTTATGAGCATTTAACCTGTTTTTCTATAATAAGATTTGAATAGTTACACTGAGTATTTGGGCCACTATAACAGCAATATATAAATGGCGCCTCAGTTGTTGATATGTTAATTTTCTTGCTAATGATTTTGTTTTGATTTTCATTTTGTAAAGAATAATTATGAAATGATTCTATAGGTTGCAATGTCGTCATGGCCTAGCGGTTACGGTGCCCGCCTCTCATGCTTGAGGTTGTGGGTTCGAATCCGGGCAAGTACCAAAGTGAGTTTTTCAATTCATATGTATTTTCTAAAGTTTATCTTAGACATTACTGACATCATTCCGTGCCTCGAAAAACACGTTAAGCTGTTGGTCCCGGCTGTCATACGTGGATCTTTGACAGTCGTCACGAGTCGTCAGAAGCTTGAAAGTCTCACAACCAGTCTTACCTAGGGGTATCGTATTACCCAGTTACTGGGTTGTGAAGGTCAGATAGGCAGTCGCTCCATGTAAAATTCTGGTATTCAGCTGCATCCGGTTAGACTGGAAGCCGACCCTAACATAGTTGGGAAAAGGCTAGGCAGATGATGATGTTTCTATAGGTTGCCATGCAAAAGTAGTCTAGCTATATTTTGTTTTATGTACATAACATCATCACGCCTGTAATCCCCGAAAGGTTAGGCAGAGGTGTACCAATTAGTACAACCACTTTTCGTCAGCTTTGTTTAAGTGTAACATGTAAAAGGGGGCGAGCCTATTGCCGTCAACCAGGCACAAATTCAGACTCTGAGGCTGCTACTAAGAAATTACAAATGGAAAACCCTAATAACACTTTACCTGACCTGGGAATCGAACCCGAGACCTCATGCTCGGCAGTCGCGGTTTGTGACTACTAGACCAACGAGGCAGTAACAGAGATAACATTCCTAACGCAATTCTCCCATTAATTAGACCACCTCGCGAGCAATGATTAGTTCCGCAATGGGCACTAGAAGGAACACGGTTGGGTTTTAGTCAGTAAAATTCTGACACTCCCTTCCGCTCCACCCAGTACGGAAAGAGTCATTTGATGATTACCCATCCTTAATAAAAAAAAGCAGTATTTACAAACAATTTAGATGTCGTAAAACACTCTTGCACAAGTATGTGATTTATTAATGCAGTCTAATGAACACAGTTCTAATTTTATCGCCACATTTTATCACTGATGCTGTTCAGGGATAAGAGGTAGCGGGTAGTCTTGAAATCAGTGAAAAACTGATATATCACGATTTGTATGAGAAAAATATCCTGCTACCCCTATCCTGCTGCTGTGCCTATACTAACATAACTGGCAAAATGTGGATGAACTAATGATCACACCTCTGCCTAACCCTTCGGGGATTGCAGGCGTGATTTTTTTTAGTTAAATATCCTGCTTATTCTACCATTTCTGCCTAGGCCTGTCGCGATCTTGCTTATACAGGACTAGCGTTTTGGGGTAACGTAGTTCACTTCTACGTGTCTCATAAGTTTTTCCATACATTCTTTAAACCCCCTTTTCATCCCTTCTGGGGATGAATTTTGGAAATCCTTTCTAAGTACATGCCACGTCACAATAACAATCTGCGTGTCAAATTTTATCGCAATCCGTTCAGTGGTTTGAACTGTATGTTGATAGATCAGTCAGTCTGTAACGGTTGCTTATATGATAGGGGGCTATTGTCTTTTTCAGACTTACCATGGAGTATCGTATTACCCAGTGACTGGGTTGTGGAGGTCAGATAGGCAGTCGCTCCATGTAAAATACTGGTATTTAGCTGCATCCGGCTAGACTGGAAGCCGACCCCAACGTAGTTGGGATGATGGTGACCTAGAAAACTCTGTCTCCAAACCTGTCTGGCAAACTTCAAGCATAAACCCCTATTCATTTTTGTCAAAAAACCAAGCTCGAGAATCATAATTATGAGAATACTAGCTTTTGCCCGCGACTTCGTCCGCGTAAATTTTGGTTATCGCGGTCACAGACGAAGTCACGGAAAAAAATACCCACGTCCTGCCATTTCAATTATTTAGTTAAAATCATGATTCGAAACGACATGTGGTGCCATCTATGATCATAAGAACGTTATTGTGATTTCCCTCGGAAACAGTACTTTTTGCCGGGATTAAAGGTACCCTATGTTCGTTCCTGTACACCTGGCAGAGTATATGCAAAATTTCAGGATGATCGGTTCAGTGGCTTAGGCGTAAAATGGTAACAAACAAACAAACAAACTTACTTTCGCATTTATAATATTAGTTAGGAAGTTAGGATGGGAAGAACCGAAAATTGGAAATACACCAAGAGATAACATTCCTAAAGAAATTCTCCTATAACTTAAACCACCTCGCGAACAATGATTAGTTCCCCGTCCGCCTGCTTCATTTGTTTTTCTAATTACAAAACACTTTGAATTAATAATCTTAAGCCTACGCTATAACTTTTACGTTTTTCATTAATTATACATAGTTTCAATTAATTTCGTCGGCTGGCTCGACTTTTGTGGTCGCCGCAGTGTAAATATTTTAGATTTTTTTCCTTTCATTGTTCATTTTTAAACTATGTATTAATTTTTTTATAAATTGTAAATACTATATATTTTGTTCAGATCCCAAGCGATGAATATTTTTGAGGGTTTTTAAGAAAAAAATCTGTTGTTCATATAATAGTGCAACAATTTGACGGTCAAAATACCGCCAAATATAAATATAAATATAAAAACAAAGTACAGCCGATTTTTATTTTTATAACTGACATAAACTGTGTCTTCAGTACATGTACTTTTCTATTTTTGTTTCATCTACTGTAATTCTGTTAAATTGTATGTTTCTCTTTTTTTTAATTAGTTTTGTTAGTTAGTTTAGTTAAGTTATATAGACGATTGACAATAGGTATTTATATGGCAGAGGTGAGTGGCAACGCCGGGAGGGGTCGCCCTAGGAAGACCTACACTGTCCTTATTGGTGAGGTCCTTTAGAAAGGTCAGGTGCGGAGTACTTGTAACCGGCGTGCTTGTATGACGAGATGTATGAACGTAGATGAGGCGAAAGGAGTATGTAAGGATCGTAGCAGGTGGCGTTCTGTAGTTTCTGCGTACCCCCATGGGAAAAAGGCGTGAGTTTATGTATGTATGTATGTGTTTTTTTCCAATAACCTTTATGCCTGGTGCAAACTGTTAGTATACGTTGGTTGTTATGAATGAATAAAATAAACAAATAAACATGAATCGTATTCGACCCTAATCCCTTCAAATCAGTGTGAACAGGCTTCTGGGTACTCACTCCATCGTAGACTTGGTCTCTGTCACCTCTGACCTAGACTAGAGTCAAGAGCAAACTCGTCATCACATACAAAAAAGAGGGTCTTGACAGACAGACAGACGGACGAACGGACAGCAAATGATCCTATAAGGGTTCCGTGTTTTTTATTTATTTATTTATTTATTAAGGTTAGTCAACAATTGTTTACACAATACATTAAAAATAATATCTTAGTAGTACATTTACAAGTGCAACAATTACTTACAGGCTAACACAGCATTCGCCATTTATGGTATTACATATAGTGTCTTCGCAATCTGTCTGTGTGTGTCTGTCTTATATGTGTCTGTCTTTTGAGGCGCGGAATCCTAAGAAACACTGTAAAAACAAATAACAATACCTTTCGACATTGAAACCAACAAAATTCACAAATATAGGTAAAGCTATCAAAAGAATATGAATTGTTAGATATTTGTCATATTAGATCTATTATTTGAACATCAATGTGCTCGGGCGGGTGGAAACTTCTAGATAGATGAAAAAGCCGTAATGATAAGGCCTTGATACCTTTGATAGATTACTGTGACGCCGAACTGAGCGAGAGACAAAAATAGTACGTGCCATTTACTTATTTGACGAAAAAGTACCTCAAGGCTAACTGAGACAAAGGATCTTACTATATATATTTCTGCCAGGGTTGCGGATTTCGTTCGGAAGAGTTTGGCTCTGGAACGCAAAGGGTATTAGAAACACAGATAGGCTTTAGTCAGTAAGTGTCTGCTGACACTGCGTTCCGCTCCGCCCAGAGCCGTAGAAGTCATCTGATGATTTTTCATCCTTAATTAAAATGGATGAATGGATGTTTGTTATTAGATATTTGTTGCTAGATGAAATTTGGTAGAAATAGATTTGGAATAGCACATAAGCAAGGCACAGTTAATTCAAAAGTTAACTTCGTTAATCGGTAAATAGTTAAGTTACTCCTTCCCATCAGTCAACGAAAGTCTCGTCAAAATCAGTGCAGCTGTTCCGAAAATTTGTTGCAATAAACAGACAGACAAACTTCAATTTTATTAATTAGGAAAGATAGTCAAAACTCGACAGGATTACCATAAATCCTGACCCAAAGTAACTTTAAATCCCAAAAACTTTAACTAGTTCCGAAATCTAAATTCTTATTCCACCGAAACGCGGCATAAAACCATCAAAGGATTCGTCCGTGCTAAATACATTACCAAAAAGATTTAAAACGACATAATATTAGCAAAATCCTCTCAAAATTATTGGCTAAGACGCAACGATTTAGCACAGTCACGCCCAATTAACTGACAAAAGAAACATTTTTGAATAAAGAATGAAGACTTTTAAATTTAGAACGGCCCGCTAAAATGGCGGACGTGCATAATCCGTGTTTTACGCCATTTTGATGTTGTTGACGTGCCGCGAAACATATTGTGTGCGGTGGGATAACTTTGATGGCGTTTTTATTTGTTAATGCCGTCGAAAAATGCTTTGTTTGTTATTAATTCTTCGAGCATATAATACGAGACAAGGGTTTGATAAGCATAAGTAATTTTCGAACCTAAATGTGTACCCTAAATCTAAAATTGACAACCACGTCCGCAGTAGATCCATATCTGTTTTCGGCTTGGAATTTGCTCAAGGAGATCATGACTATGGTCTGTCAGACTCTTACTGACTAGAAAAGGCATGTAAACAATAAAGTCAATTCTTGCAATTAAAAACGTTTAAAACTTAGTCGCAAATTCGAGTCGACCGCGTCGCGCGACCTGTGGTCACTTGCGTTGTTTAGGATTCCATATAAATTTATACTAAGCAGTGAGTCGCACGACCCGGTCGCAGTCTGATCGGAATGCTACCTTAATATCAACGCCTTTCTGGCGCAGTCAGGTGAAAATAGAGGCATTTTTGATAGAGTGAGACAGAAATAAGAAAGACGACGTTCCTAAGAAACTAGAATTTCTCCCCTAGAAACTTCCTGGTATCTTCTGTCTTCTGCGAATTTTTCAACGTTAATCGGTAGGAATGTTAAACAAGAAAAAAAGGGTAGGTATCTTCACAGCTGCTCGTTAAAATACCGACGTGCATAATCCGCGCTTATGACATTCTGATACTACCGACAATCTGGTTTGCTGAACAGGTAAATGAAGTAGGTTTACCCTGTACGAGCTCCCAAAGGTAATGTATCTAAATGATTTTGTCTTAAGAGCGTTTACGCCTCATAACTAAGTCCTTATTTTTAGTCCGATTTTTATGAAACTTCCTACATATATGCGGTTGTGACCAACCAGTCTATGTCAAAAAAGGCTCGAATGGCCGTTCACAACGGTGTGCTGGTGCCTACGCTTATGTATGGAAGTGAATGTTGGGTATGGCAAACGAGGCATGAGAGTAGGATTAATGCTGTGGGAATGCGTTCCTTGCGGAGTATGTGTGGTGTAACTTTGAACGATAGAGTGAGGAATGAGGTTATACGGGACCGTTGCGGATTAAAAGAAGATGTAGTGACAAAGATAGAAAAGGGTATGCTTAGATGGTTTGGTCATGTTGAGAGCATGAGTGAAAGACGATTGACAAAAGGTATTTATATGGCAGAGGTGAGTGGCAACGCCGGGAGGGGTCGCCCTAAGAAGACCTACACTGACCTTATTGGTGAGGTCCTTCAGAAAGGTCAGGTGCGGAGTACTCGTAACCGGCGTGCTTGTATGACGAGATGTATGAACGTAGATGAGGCGAAAGGAGTATGTAAGGATCGTAGCAGGTGGCGTTCTGTAGTTTCTGCCTACCCCCATGGGAAAAAGGCGTGTGTTTATGTATGTATGTTTGTATGTCCTACATATAAGGATACATAGGTATAGAAAGTTAGTTGAAAACCGTTTTAAAAAAATTATATTATAGTTGATTGTAATTGGTTACAATTTTAACCCTAATAATTGAAATAAAATACGATGGCAGGCTCATTTATGGCATCGGCGTGGCCGCGGAAGGCCACTTTTGTCACCGTTTCGGCCGCAATTCAGGACCTTGTGGAGCTACAGGTATAAAGCATGGCTTAATTTCATGGTACTTCTGTCTCCCCTACCTGACGACACCAGGAATTATGTCCGGAATTTTGTTAATTCTTGTGTTGAATGAGATTCATATTTTTTTTTGTGGTGAAAATTCATGAGAGCGAGACCTTTTTGATTATATTATATGCGAACGAGCTGATTTAGGGGCCCCGTTTACATTTTAGGTTATAAAGATGGTGCTTTTATACTTTTGTGGATGGTATTAAAGTTGTTTTTTTAGGAGATTCCGGTGTTTTGCCTGTTTATGAGCTCGTTGAGTTGTTTTTCGAGGCTGAGCAGGATTTGAAGGCATCTGTTTTTCGTTTGAATTTATGAGTTTTTTTATTCATAGCCTGGAGAAAAAAATACAGATGAAACCATTTCTTTAAACAAAGTTTGCCTAAAACGCTAACTTTAAGGCTCTGGCTTTCTTTCTTTTTTTTTTTATTTGCAGATCCTCATGGACTGTGTCCACCTTTGGGATGGCGGAAGGGTGTGTCGGACTCCTACCGCTAGCCGCACGGACTTCAGCAAAACCTCTCACCTTATGCTTTTGGGTCTGTCCCTGTTCAGGCACCAAGAGGCTTTGGCTGATTCAACAATTTTAAACACCTATTAAGAAGTTTGTTCTGTACAGTTGAAAAACTGAGATAAACAATATTTAAAAATAGAAGGATAGGAATTTGACAGTCACACCGCGGGTTTTTTTATAGTTACGATTCGAGGTTGAAAAAATCGTGAAAGGCTTTGGAAGAGCTCTTTGCCCAGCAGTGGGTTAGGGCAAGATTAATATCAGAGTTTATTTGGGTAGAAAATAGTACCTTTAAAATCCTGGGAAGTTTAACATACATAAATATAAACTCACGCCTTTTTTTCATTGGGGTAGGCAGAAACCACAGAACGTCACCTGCTGAAAGGAGTATGTAAGGATCGTATCCTTACATACTCCTTTCGCTTCTTCCACGTTCATACATTTCACCATACAAGCACGCCGGTTACGAGTACTGTGCACCTGAACTTTCTGAAGAACCTCACCAATTAGTTCAGTGTAGGTCTTCCTAAGGCGACACCTCCCTGCGTTGCCACTCACCTCTGCTATAGCTTTTGTCAATTGGTAAACGTACAGAACCCTGTACCAAATAATTTCTAATGCCAACAAACAGTAACCTGAATAAAGTAAATACTCCTGTTCCTTTGAATTATTACCAGTTGAATTTAAACAAATTACAAGGGAAAGTTATTTTATTTTAATTGCTTTTTCACGCGTCGCGAGTCTCGACCGCGGCCATTTTGAATTGTGGCTATAAGGCTGTGGCTTGGACTATCGCGGTTTTGAGCCCAAAAATGGATCAGGATAATTTCATGGTCTTTGTTTATGGTATACTAGCTGCGCAATGCGACTTCGTATGCATGTTTTTTTTTTTACCTGTGTTAAGGTTTTCTTTGGTTACTGCTCTGCTGTCGTGGGTCGTAGCGTGATGTTATACAAGCCAATAATATACCTTATAAATCTGGCTATAATATAGAAAAATATTGTTCCAATTCGACTGGTAGATCCAGAGAATAGTTAACGCGTAAAAAAACCAACAAAATTCTAACATATGTCCATTTGAACCGGCTAATCTCCGAGAAGGCTAAACCGATTTTAACGGGACGATCACTGACGATTTTTGACGACTGATGATTTTAATTTAGAAAAACAATAAGGGTATAGCAGAAAAAAAAATCGCCGATAACCAAAATATAGATCCAATTCTAATGCTCACATAACATGACATCACGCCTGTAATCTCCGAAGAGTTAGGCAGAGGTGTACCCATTAGCACACCCACATTTTGCCAGTTATGTTTAAGTCCCATGTAATATAGAGTGAGTCTATTGCCATCAACCGTCCACAAATCCAGACACCGAGGCTGCTACTGAGAAATTCCTGATCGAAAAACCCAATAACACTTTGCCCGACCTGGGAATCTCAAGACCTCATGCTCAGCAGTCGCGCTTCAATTTAAA
This sequence comes from Hoplodrina ambigua, assembly GCA_949774945.1. Classification (NCBI taxonomy): domain Eukaryota; kingdom Metazoa; phylum Arthropoda; class Insecta; order Lepidoptera; family Noctuidae; genus Hoplodrina; species Hoplodrina ambigua. The sequence continues at coordinate 4,486,215 of OX458990.1, forward strand.
TGCTTATTCAATTTAAATACCACAAGCTGGCAGTACATCTGTAAATATTTCATAGGCTATCCTAGAATTGTGTTAATTACACGACAGTTTAGTATCCAGATCTGAAATGTAATTAATGTTTCAGAGAATACAACGTAAATGGAATGTTTCATTTGCAAATAGTAGATAGTTCATTTGGTATTCATTTGAAAACGGTTGTTTATTTGTAGTACTAACTTTATCGCTTAGTTTTTGGATGTTGATTGGAGTCTATGTTCGATTCTTCAGATAGGTAGGTAGGTACTGTAACCACCTGTAACTGTCCCGTTGTTCTCGTAGTCGCCAGCGCGACTTCTGGGCGTAGGGTTCTAAGTTCGGTTCCCAGGTCGGGCAAAGTATTATTGTTTTTTTTTTTATTTGACTGCATCGTTGGTCTAATGGTCGCAAAGCGCGACTGCTGAGCGTGAGGTCTTGGGTTCAATTCCCAGGTCGGGCAAAGTGTTATTGGGTTTTTCAATCAGGAATTTGTCAGTAGCAGCCTCGGAGTCTGGATTTGTGCCCGTTTGATGACAATAGGCTCGCCCCCTATTACATGGGACTTAAACATAACTGGCGAAATGTGGGTGTGCTAATGAGTACACCTCTGCCTAACCCTTCGGGGATGACAGGCGTGATGTTATGTTATGTTATGTTTTTTATTTAATTCAAACTTTATGCATTTATAAAAAAAATACACTGCGCAATGGCGGACTTAATGCCTTGGACATATTTCATTAGGAATTTTTACGTAGCAGTTCGGAGTTTGAAAGTTGCCTTCGTGCCTCAGAATGCACGTAAAGCCGTTGGTTCTGCGCCTGATCTCTCCCTGTTCGTGTCGGATTTGGGCTAAGAGAGTGAGGAAAGATACCAATTCTAATTGTCAATTCCAACTATGAAATTAATATTATCGCCCCCTATTACATGTGACTTAAACATAACTGGCGAAATATGGGTGTTCTAGTGGGTACACCTTTTGCCTAACCCTTCGAGGATTACAGGCGTGATGTTATGTGTTAAATAAATATTATGTGCAAAACAGGTATTTCCAGCACCAAATCCAATGGATACATAACATAAATGGTATTTCAAAGTGCAACTAACCGAAAATAAATTATGTAAGTCTACCTAAAATTTAATATCCCTCACATAATAACCCACTCAATTCCAAAACATCTCAATCTAACTTAAAATTAAGTTACCATAAATAACAACATCATTTTTATGGTGCCATCCACGCTACAATATTCCATACAAAAACGTTTCATACAATGGCTGTGCCACCCATGTAGAAGGGCGGTATTAAAATCGATTTATAGGCCGACTTATAAAAGTCACAAATATACTACTATTAAATCAAATTTGAGGTTGTGTAGTAAAATGTTATGTTTGTCTGTATGTGACCTAGATGTGTAAGTACGGTCAGCAAAAGAGATAAGTAGAGGCCGGCTACGCTGTAAACCAACGCCGTGGTTAAGCACATTTTGCGAAAGGGACATTTCGCGAAAGGGAGGTTTAGCGAAAGGGACGTTTCGCGAAAGGGACGTTTTGCGACAAGGGGTTTTTTGCAAAAGAGACGTTTTGCGAGAGGGACGTTCTGCAAATGGGACGTTTTGCGACAAGGGGATATTTTGCAAAAGCGACGTTTTGGGAAAAGGACATTTCGCGAAAGAGACGGTTGGGAAAAGGGACGTTTTGCGAGAGGGACGTTCTGCGAAAGGGACGTTTTGCGACAAGGGGATATTTTGCAAAAGCGAAGTTTTGGGAAAAGGACATTTCGCGAAAGGGACGGTTGGGAAAAGGGACGTTATGCGAAAGGGACGTTTTGCGAAAGGGACATTTCGCGAAAGGGGAATATTTTGCGACAGGTACATTTTGCGACGAAGCCTCCTCCGGCTTCAACGGAGGATGAAAAATTTTACACTTTGTTTCTCATATCTCTAAAATTTATAACCATTTTCGAAATCACACAATATGTAAATATACTTACCCCCTTTTACTATTATTACAGGTGTCCTCATTATTCCTCGGTAAGCCTGCATTGTTGATTCTACCACAGTAATTATCACTCGATGGAATCCTCTACAATTTATAATGATGACGCTTAATGCCCCGAGCGTTCTATGTCATCGTTTACTGTTACCAGAATTTGTGCTGTCAGAAACATTAATAATGCGCTCGCAATAATGTTTTCAACACTTTCGATTATAAAGTGGGTTTTAATGTATTGGTTTTAGGCTCATAATGAAATTGTTTTGCACATGTGTGCTTTATACTTTACAATTACTGCAATAGTGCGGTTCTTCTTCTTCTCGTGTCGAATGACTCAAATTTTGTCCGACCAATATTGAGCAACCTGTACAGCGCACATTGGCCTCATTAAGGTCTTGGATGTTGCAGGTGGTAGTGCACGACGGACAACTGAGGAGGTGACGCATGTCCTGCGATGGTACTCCACACTGGCACTCCGTTTGGGATGGGTGAAGAAAGCCCCATTTGGCCAGCTTAGTTTTACAGCGGAATTAAATGTTTTCTTTTTAATTTTCAATAAAGGATTTTTTTGTTGCCTGGACATTTTTTGAGTAAATAAATAGTGTTTATTAGTATATTATGGTAAATAGACATTGTAAACTTACAAATTATTTATTTTTATCTACTTGGGAATAATCCTGGTGTCAATATTCTTGTTACTTCTACATTTGAAAACAATGAAGATGCGTTCAAACAAACAAACTTTTTAGTAACTTTTTACTATAGGTAAAACATCTCCCTGCCAAATTTAAGTTTTCGATATTTCGTGGTGAGTGAGTGAGTGTTCTGTCGCTTTTATATATTTAGATAGATGAACAACTTAACGACGACAAAAGACAAACAAATGACGACGATTGACAAAAGGAATTTATATGGCAGAGGTGAGTGGCAACGCCGGAAGGGGTCGCCCTAGGAAGACCTACACTGACCTTAGTGTACTCGTAACCGGCGTGCTTGTAAGACGAGACGTATGAACGTAGCTGAGGCGAAAGGAGTATGTAAGGATCGTAGCAGGTGGCGTTCTGAAGTTTCTGCCTACCCCTTTGGGAAAAAGGCGTGAGTTTATGTATGTGAACAAATTAATTTAATTACATAACATCACATAACATAACATCACGCCTGTAATCCCCGAAGGGTTAGGCAGAGGTGTACCCATTAGTACACCCACATTTCGCCAGTTATGTTTTTAGTCCCATGTAATAGGGGGCGAGCCTATTGCCATCAACCGGGCACAAATCCTGACTCCGAGGCTGCTACTGAGAAATTCCTGATGGAAAAACCCAATAACACTTTGCCCGACCTGGGAATCGAACCCAAGACCTCATGCACAGCAGTCGCGCTTGCGACCACTAGACCAACGAGGCAGTCAGTTAATTTAATTACCAATCCATTAATCCAATCTATCTAAAGACGCCACCCCAAACATTCCGAAGACTTGAAGACAGTCCAGGCCACATTATTTGATGGCCTTAATCGCCGTTACCAGCGATATTATGTGACCATAAGCCTCTATTCATGACCTCGAACTACATCGTAAACTTCGACGTGAATTTCAATGTGCCTAAGTACCTATCCATTAGAGCTTTAGGGGTAGTAGTTTAGGACTAGTTCTAACATTTGTAGAGTTATAATGGCCTGTATGTGTTTAAATTTGTCTGTAGTAGTGTAAGGTTAATCTTAAAAATATATACAAATGAATATAATTAAATAAAAGTATGCCCGTGTTGCTCTATGACATACAGAAAACATTTTTTAAAAAATTTTTGTTTGCCGGTCTGTACCTATATTTGTTCTGGCTGTTCTCCGAAACGGCTGGACTGATTTTGTTGGGACTTTTACTGGTATATAGCTGATGTTATAAGGAGTAACTTTAGAGTATTAGTAAGAATAAGTATTCCTTCATATTTATAATTTTACGTATCATAACTTCACGCCTGTAATCCCTGAAAGGTTAGACAGAGGTGTACCTTTTAATTGATGTCTTTTTTTATTGGTGTTTTTTTATAATTTTAGTATGACACAATAATAGGTTTATATTGTAGGCATATTACATTATCTAAGGTTAGTCAACCAGCTTAATAGATGATACGAGGTTTAAATCTGTTCAAGATTTTGAAAAATATTATTATTTTGAAACTAAGTTATTTGAAGGGAAACTGACTAACCACAAGCCTAGATATAAGTGTCCTTATATTACCCTACTAGCTTTTACCCGCGGCTTCGCCCGCGTTTGTTTAGAATTTGACAATCAATTCGGGCTGTACTCGGCTTGTTGTTCGGCCAGATCCAAAATAATTAAATACCTACAGACCAACAGACTGTGACTCATAAAAGTCCGTCGGCGTTCAGTTTGCATTTCTGCAAGAGAGGTCCTTCTCACCTGCGACTATTTTAGAGTTTCTGTCGCTGTAATGGCTGAGCTTGTTCTCTGAGACGAAGTTGTGTTTGATTGAAAAGGCGTCTCAGTTGCTCTTACAGCTCTCTGGCTTTCCGCTTGTTCCTCCAAAAGCAATTGCGTTTAAAAGGGCGTTTCAGTCATTCTCTGAGAAGCTTGGAGGGCGAACGGCTTGGCTCTCTAGCCTTTCCTGGCTTTAAGAAAATGTCTCATCAGCTCTCAAATTTACTTGTCGCTCCGGTGGTGCTTGCCTTCTTAATGCGGCATGAACGGAAGATTCCGAGGATTGAGCAGTAATTTTTGCTCGGGCTCGCAATGAGCTTTTGGTTGTGTGTTGGACCTGCGAGATATTCTAAAATTGAAAAACGTAACCTACCTACCCTCATTAAAACACACCGGAAATACCTCTAACGAAAAAATAAACAGCACTGAGGGACAAACTTTACTTTGCCGTTGAAAAACTGTTGTCTACATACATCGACATAGGTCACGGTTAGTTTAGCAACTAACCTCTTCCTTCAGTCAATCATCGACTACACGCATTAAACAAAGCAATTTTACTGTTAATACAGTTCTGCGCTGTGATCTTATGAGGAGTTTCCTTTCCATATCTCCGAAGTTCATCATCAGATCATGACAGCATTTATTTGCGACCAATTCGAAAAAATAAACAAAAAAAGAATCATCCAAATCAATTTACAATTAGCGGAGTAATCGCAGAGTATGCTTCATTGACAGAGCGTAGTTATAAGTTCACCTTTATTCTTCCATGCATCCTCTATGAATGCGTTTACACCTGTCAGTGTCAGTGATGACAGTGTCAGTTACGCAGTTTTTCTGTATCCCTGACAACGTATATAAAGTGGGTCACAGACAAACGCAAAATGTTGTGGCGGCCGCGTCAATTGCAAATTTTAACAACCGGCCGCGTGTACTGCTTTGTAAAATGACGCCAAATATGGAAATTGTAATAGAAATAGTTGAATTTAAATAATAATTTAAATTTAACTCACACTTCTCTATTCCTAAGAGTAATATGCGATGCTAATGATAATATAGGTAGAGATAAACTATTATACCTTGGCGCTTCCCTCCATATTACCATTTCAATGTGTGTAGTCACATTCGTATGAAAGACTTTGTGAGTAATCGTCTTCAGTGGCAGGCTAGGATATTTTTTGTCAACTAATCATAAATAGCCGACCGCGCAAGACGACGTATCTCTCATTTTCATGGAGAATTTCAGTGCAGCGCCATACTAATAATAATGAGTAATTTTTGACGCCGCTAGTCGGACAACAAATCACTGATTTGTTTTTGTCTCGAGAGCCGTCTCAATACGCACACATGCGTTGTGAGTATTTTTAATACTATTAAAAACACTTTCAAACGTTCTGAATTGTGGAAGGGCGCGTCATGTTACTGTAGTTTATCTCTACCTCACACCTCAAGTGTTTAAATAAACGGTTTTCCTACCTTTTTTCTTATCTTCTGAGAGGACTAATGAGTCATGAGAGTAATAAGACAACGTTACCGTTAACCATATTGACTGACGTCCGATTGCGACGTCCTATTGTCCGATTGTAGCACAATCACCACGCTAATGACACTTCAGGCCGCCACTGTGACCGCGGTGGTGTGTTTTTGGAGCGTTAGGAGCCGCGGCCTGCGGTTTGCCGTAACCGCAAGTCCGTCCGTCTGGAAGCCACTTTATGCAAAATGTCAGGATACTCTTCAGCGGTTTTGGGCATGAAAAATTATTAAGCAAACAACTTTCGTACTCCTAGGTTGTTTACTTGAAACTGGTCTATCGACAGTCTAGACTCATAATGTATTACATGCTTAAACTTAAAATTTAATCATGATCCGATAGACACGTGGCGCCATCTACTGTCATAAGGACGTTTTTGTGATTTCCCTCGGGAACAGTACTTTTTTTCGGGATTAAAGGTACCCTATGTTCGTCCCTGTACACCTGGCAACGTATATGCAAAATTTCAGGATGATCGGTTCAGTGGTTTAGGCGTAAAATGGTAGCAAACAAACAAACAAACTTACTTTTACATTTATAATATTAGTTAGGATCTACAAAACCAATAGTATACGTTTCTATGGAGCCCACACTGTCTAAAATATCCGCTTTCCTCAGACATCGCAGCAACAGTTACAACACAGCATAACTAACCCAAACGTGTCCCAGTCCAAACGTGGCTTAACTCGACCACAAGTAAAACTAGTTTGAAACTATTCTCGTAAATAAAAATTCTAATCGAGATATATTCTTTTTATTATGAAGACATTTCAATTTATGATATGTGGGTGTAGATTGTTACACCTACAGCTAAAGGAATAAAATTGGCTTATCTTACTAATAAAGACGTGTATATATGTGTGTTGGCATCTCGGAAATGGATACACTGAATTGGGTCGATATTTTTGAGTAGGCTCTTTTCGTGTAAGATAATCCTTGGAGAGGAGATAGTGTTACTTAGTCTGAGAATTACTATTCAATATATATTTTACTAGTTTCTCCCCGCAGCTTTGTTCGCGTCAACATTCTATTATATAACGGGAACTGTAAATTTTTCGTAATATTGCCATCAAGAGACGAGACTGCTACTGAGAAATTAAAATAACGCTTTGCCTGACCTGGGAATCGAACCCAAGACCACATGCTTAACAGTCGCGCTTTGCGACCACTAGATCAGAGGTAGTCAGACCGATGTTAGGGATGTCCAAAATAAACTTACAAAGAATAAAAGTCACTTTAGTAGTTGCCCGGTATCGAATCCACTACTTTAAGCATAGAACTGAACCATCTCGAAATAACCCGACAATCCTGAATTTGATTCTCAGTAAATTCTACTATCATTTGAAGGTCAAGGTTAATAGGTCAAACCCATAAATTCAATCAACCAATCAACAGCTTTATCTTCAATTCAATTGTGTTTCATTTAGAGTAAAATATTACTTAGTAAACTAATTGAATAAAGTTTAGAGCTTGTTTATTGTAACACTATATTGCTATCTGGGTTTCTACTCGATAAATTTTAAGGCTGATCTATGTATTTGATGACCTATATTCAGGGCCGGATTATACATTGCGACTGTGGGCCCCCGAATCAGGCAGGGGCCCACAGACACAGAAAAATAAAATCTAAATTTTTGCAGATTTTTTTATACAGAGTAATTGAAAATTTATGAGACCAACCTTCAAATCATGACATCAAAAATCAGCTGTTCCCTACAAAAATGCTACAAAACAAGATCGTAATGTATGGATCAGCTGATTTTTTTTTTCATGATTTGAAGTTTGGTCTCATAGTAAAAGTTGTTTATAATGATGAGTACAATAACTCCTTTTCAGGTTTCGGGTATATTTTCAATGACCCTGTATACAAAGTGGGCCAGTAAGAAGGTCCAAAAAAAAATTTTGGGAGCCTCTTCTTGGGCTATATTTACCACCCACATGTAGATATGTGCCAGGACTTTTTATGGTTTAAGAGTCAGACGATTTTTTTAGGATCTTCTTTCTTGCATCAGATTTAGTTGATTTTCTCTTTTTGTGTCGCATTTTCTGGAAATATTTTTATTTATCGCTATCCCGAAAGTATGGCCTTAAATCAACAAAACGAACTGTCTGTTTTATTGTCACCTGAAATTACTAAAACTTAGTTGAATGGAAAAAATATTGTTGTTAAAGTAATTTTCTTGCTTTGACCACAGCACTTTATTATCTCGTGAAACACCAAAGCCCAAAAATCAAAATACAACATATAATACTCTTGTCTCCAATATCTGCGAGATACGGCCCCCTTCCCACATAATGTGCCATTAGAAGTATAATTCTGCTTACACCCTAAACATCAAGTCGAAATTCACGTCATTACACGTCGAGTTGAACGTGATATGGTAATAATCATTAAGTACCATCTCTTGGTGAGCTCTTAGACTATATAGCGTTGTGAAATGGTGTGTGTGTGTTGTTTTGAAGATTTAACTGCAGTAAGTATGAATGTTTATACTATTATTATAAAGCTGAAGAGTTTGTTTGTTTAAACGCGGTAATCTGCGGAACTGCTGGTTCAATTCTGAAAATTCTTTCGCTACGTCATTTGTGAGTGTAAAAGCAAGAACTATATCATGGATTAAATTCAGCGAATGATTAAGAAAAAAAATATATATGCCTGCCTCGTTGGTCCAGTGGTCGCAAAACGCAAACCTTTGTATTGGGGGGCGAGCTGCAACTGAGAAATTCCGGATGGAAAATCAGTCAGCAGTCGCGATTTGCGAATACTAGACCAACGAGGCAATCCAAAGCAGTTTTAAATCAATTTTTAAACAGCTATGTAATGTGTCTTTTTATATTTCGTATTTCGTACCTAACTCCAAATCTCTTAACATTCCCAAAATAGCACATAATTTATTTTACACCTACACAAAAGGTTACATAAAAAAATCTTCACGTTTACTTAGAAACGTACGTACCACAAGTCTTCTTTTTCTTTCTTTCTTCTTCTTTATCGTGTAGGTAGTAAAGGTTTTACGATCCCACACACCCTAGAGTCAGAGTTTCTAAACCGCCTCAAGGGCCTCTGACATGGTTCGAGTGGAACAGTTAAGTCCAGGTTTCCTCATGATGTTTTCCTTCACCAATGTCAGCGATAAAGTTTAGAAAGTACATATGAATTGAAATAGTGACATTGGTTCTTGCCCGGATTTGAACCCCAACCTCAAGCATGAGAGGCGGGCGCCTTAACCACTGGGCCACGTAACACAAGTGTAGGTAATTCTTCTTATAAAGCAGAAATGTCACAAAACCTAATAAACTACAGTGGATTTAATATTCACGGAGTTATTACATTAAAATGTCTCCTACATCTGGTAGTTGATATTCATTTACTATAGTAGCAGTAGTGCATGGCTTACTTTGTACCTACATATTTGGAAATGTACGGAGGAGAATTGTGTGCGGGACCGAAGCTGTTGTTGGTGATAGATAACATCACGCCGGTAATCCCTGAAGGGTTAGGCAGTGGTGTACCCATCAGTAAACCTACATTTATCCAGATATGTTTAAGTCCCTTATAATCATTTCTTAGCGGACGTCTACTAACTATAAACTGATACCTGCCAAATTTCATCTACATACGTAAAGCGGTTTTCGATATTTCGCAATAAGTGAGTGTATGACCTTTTGCTTTTATATATTTAGATTAGATTAGATTAGATAAGTATTCAATTATAGACTTAAGTAGAATAAAGAACTTGCTCTGTGAGCTGTTTAATTCAATTATTGTCTCCGAAAAACGAAAAACAGCTTAGGCGTAAGGGTCGACGCAAATCCACTAAGTAACATATTTAAAGCTTGCGTCTATTCGTCTAGCAATAGATTGGATAAGGCTGAATAAATCTCTAAGTCCATTTATTTTAATTAAACCATTTACAGGCACTTTCGGATTGTTAAGAACTCAGTCAGTTAGTAAGAGCTGAAGGATCCATTTAAAGCCATCTTTGGATTTATGTTAAAACACAAAACATCACGCCTGTAATCCCCGAAGGGTTAGGCAGAGGTGTATCCATTAGTATAACCCACATTTCGCCAGTTATATTTCAAGTTCCATGTAATAAGGGTCGAGCCTATTGCCATCAACCGGGCACAAAATCCAGACTCCGAGGCTGCTACTGAGAATAATAAAGTTTTGTTTAATGGCGGTCTATCAGTTTACAGTAGTTTTTAAGTAGAAAAACATGTTTTGAACATTATCAGGTATCAAACATGTTTAAGCTTATCTTATCTTATGTTTGAAACAGGTTATATCACTTTAAAATATTTACGTAGTTAAACGTTTATGTTAGATATTTTTAGACCTTAGCGTCTAATTTTGAAACAAGATTATCTGTTGTTTTTCTTTTGACGCTATTTGCAAGTGCACTCCTGGACTCTTTAAATCTAAGCACCATGCATTTTCATGGGGCCTACCTATGGAAATACACGGGTTACATAAACAACAAAGCATTAGCGGAACAAAGAAAAAAACGTTGCTCCTTTTCAAGCCAGTATTTCTTTCAGCTTGAGCTGACAGAAATACTGGTTTGCATCATTTTGTGTCATCATTGTTCTAAATTTGAATTTAAAACCATTTAAAAGTCAAGCTATGTCCACAGCAATGCGCTTTCTAGTTCATCTTGTCTTTTCGTCTGACGCATGCATGAAGCGCAATAGCGCATGCAACAAGGCATGCACTAAAACTAGTTCAAAACAGCGCATACCTGTAGCGCTGTTCCGTTCTTTTCTTCTTTATCGTGTAGGCAGTAAGGTCTTACGACCCCACACACCCTAATGTCAGAGTTTCTAAACCGCCTCAAAGGCCTGTGACTTGGTTTGAATGGTTGCGCTGTTCCGTTGATCGCGCTGATCCGTCACCGGTGAGCGCACAGATGTAGACTGTATGTGTTGCTGCAATTCCATGCGTCTTGGCAATCAATGAATTGAAAGTTGAAGTCGTAAGATGAACATATAAGCGTACTGCTGTGGACATATCTTTTGACATTTATCCAAAAAATGCAAGGTGAGTGGATGAACGTTTATCTCAAATATCATCTAAAAATACAAGGCGTAGAGACTGCCTCGTTGGTCTAGTGGTCGCAAGCGCGACTGCTGTGCATGAGGTTTTGGGTTCGATTCCCAGGTCGGGCAAAGTGTTATTGGTTTTTTCCATCAGGAATTTCTCAGTAGCAGCCTTGGAGTCTGGATTTGTGCCCGGTTGATGGCAATAGGCTCGCCCCCTATTACATGGGACTGAAAACATAACTGGCGAAATGTGGGTGTGCTAATGGGTACACCTCTGCCTAACCCTTCGGGGATAACAGGCGTGATGTTATGTATGTATGTAAATACAAGGCGTATACGCTAAAAATGCTTGCTCGTATATTTCCGTCAGCACGAAGTCACTTACATTTGCGATTGTCTTGGCGTTTGAACTTACAAGATATATCGCGTTGTGCAGCGTAGCTCACATAAATATGCACTGTCGACACTCTAATATATGGAGAGCTGGCAACAGTTGACTTAGGATTTAATGCACAGTGCAAGATCCTGGTGTTCTGAGGAGCTTTGCAGAGTTAACACTACTGACTTACTGCCGAAACGGCTTACGTTTAAGTGGACATCGATAAATTACTGCAGTCGTCACCAGTTTAACGCTTTTCCTAACTGGACTGTGTTTACATGTTTACACTGAAACATAAAAGGCGAAATGAAAGTAGTATGGGTACGCCTCTGCCTAACCCTTGGAGGATTACAGGCGTTATATTATCAAAAAATCTTTCAAAAATGCCTCTTATTAATCTATTTTTGACATTGATTGTCACTGAGATGAGATTACAATGAGATTTTGAACGTTTTTATAGTATAGTATTGGCCTTCTGATACTCGAAATGGTTGGTATGTTCTAACAGGTATTGTCTACATACATTTAGAAATTAAGAGCAACTCCATAGATACCTATACCTATCTCTATGGGAGAAACCCATCTACGCTACTCCAAAAGCATACATCAATTCAAATAACAGAAACGCAGTATGTATGCTGAACAACAATTCCGCTGTAGTACGCTTAATCGTCCATGCAGCGCTATTTTATGCTAACTCCGCTGTTTGAAGCCGCTGCATACAGCTTACCAGTTAAATTGAATGCCATTCTAGTTAATAGTGTGTGTCAGATATTTGAAACTTTAGTCTTACTGATTTTGCCCACGACTAACAAGGGTTTTACATTTTTGCGCTGAACTCAAATTATTTTACAACATAACATCACGCTTGTAATCCCCGAAGGGTTAGGCAGAGGTGTACCCATTAGTACAACCACATTTCGCCAGTTATGTTATTAGTCTCATGTAATAGGGGGCGAGCCTATTGCCATCAACCGAGTACAAATCCAGACTTCGAGTCTGCTACTGAGAAATTCCTGATGGAAAAACCCAATAACACTTTGCTTTATCGGGGAGTCGAACCCAAGACCTCATGCTCAGCAGTCGCGGTAAGCGAGCACTAAGCCCGTTCCTAATATATAACCTAATAATATTTTGTCCGATCCAGGGCTCCAAGTTCAGTGGTCGGGCTTGCGAACACAAGGCCGACAGGGCAGTCATTCGGAAGATAGTGCCTATCTAGATTGAAGCCCGAATCAGAGCCTAAGACTTCGTCAGCCATTTTAAATTGCCATAATCAATTCACTGTCAATTTATTACAAAAGATACAATAGCGAGGAAAAATAGACTCTAATTTATTTAATACTCAGTTCAATTTCGTGAAACTATGGTATTATCATGCTAGGCTAACTGATAACGGTTGGTTATAGACGTAACTGTTTTAGGACTATTTCAATAGTCAGATAAGTTTTATCCAAAGAATAAATATGACAGTTTGACATATTTTCTTTAGAAAAAATCTCAAACCGCCATATTTATTCCTCAGTTAAGAGTTATCTGATGATTTAAAAATTAGTCCTAAAAGTAATAGGCCGGTTGATGGCATGATATTGACCCTATCACTCTTACACCCACATTTCGCCAGTTATGGTCAAGTCCCATGCAATAGGGGGCGAGCCTATGGGACTACGCACACTTACTCAGCTCCATTCAGCTTTTGTCCATAGAAAACAACGATTTTGTATGGCATGCGTTCAGACGCGGAAAGCTGAACGGACGCGTACGCGTCTCATACGAAATCGGCGTTTTCTATGTACAATAGCTGAATGAAGCTGAATAAGTGTGCGTAGTCCCTATTGCCATCAACCGGGCACAAATCCAGACTCCGAGGCTGCTACTGAGAAATTCGTGATGAAAAAACCCAATAACACTTTAGTTAGCTATCTATGCAAATAAGTAAAATTGAAGTGTCTGTAATATTAATATTATGAATGTATATACGGTACATACCAAGATAACATTTTTTTTAATTTTGTCTGTCTGTTAGTCTGTTTGTTATCGCTAATCCCTGCAACGGCTGGACCGATTTTGACAGGACTTTTACTGGTAGATAGCTGATGTAATAAGGGATAACTTAGCCTAATTTTATTTTAGAAAAAGAATTAGGTTTTTCATGCAAAAAAATTAAACCTCGCAGTAAACCGACATTTACGCGGACGAAGACACGGGCGTAAGCTAGTCTTAATTATAACTTGTTCAAGTACATAATATAAAGGCAGTATCTGTGACTAAGTGCTCTGCCAAGCAGACACTAGACAGTCTTAAATGCACATGTTGCATTACAAAATTTATGCAAACTTGTTCGTATGTAGTCTTGAAATGTAAATTCTCCTAATTGAATGTTGTGCGACTACATTTCTTTGTGAAATTCTTGTTATGGAAGACTGGCTTCAGCTGACTGTCTGCGACTTTATCTGCCTAAAATTCAAAGTCAAAATTGTCATTAGATCATTGAAAAGAACTTTTGAAAGTCATTTGCAAAAGAAAAAAAATTGTGATAAGAACGAACGCAGTTAGGGTTCCGTACACGTGAAGGGTGTCAATGGGACCCTAATACTAATCCGCTCTTTGTCCGTCTGTCTGTCAGTGTGCTGCATATCATTAACTTTAACAGGTAGGAGGTAACATTCTCACAGTGTGTATTTCTGTTGCCGCAATAACAACAAATAAAAAAAAAAACTTTAAAGATAGTCCCCATACAAGAAAGTATGATTTTGTTGTTAGAGATAATTTACTATAATATAGCGTGCCCCTCTATGTTACTATATCAATGTGTGTAGTCACATCCTTATGAAAGAGTTTGTGTGTAGTTGAAAGTATACGTCTTTAGTAGTACGCCGATTTGTTAGTCAACTAATCATAACTAGCCGCCCGCGCAAGACAACGCACCTGTCATTTTCATAGGGTATGTCAGTGCAGCGCCATACTAATAATAATGAGTAATTGTTGACGCCGCTAGTCGAGCAACAAATCGCTGATTTGTTTTTGTTTCGAGAGCCGTCTCAATACTCACACATGCGTTGTGAGTCTTTTTAATACTATTACAAACACTTTCAAACGTTTTGAATTGTGGGAGGGTGCGTCATGTTACTATTTCTAAATATTGTAGTGCTAATCCAACCCGTACTTGGCCATTTTTTAATTACCCTTCTTAGCCCTTCTAACCTGCAAAGACACCCATACACCATCACAAACAAGAACATTTGATTCTAACCCCGACACAGCCGCGCCCCCCTCCCCCCACACTTATGTAAAGCGCGCCATTCATCGTGACCTCGTATGCAGCACGCCGCGTTAAACCCAATGCCACATAACGTTTGATGCATGGGCTTCTTTACTTACATAATAAGTGGGAAGCATTTTTCTTGACGCAGTCCCATTTTCTGTGTGAGGAATGTTGAATACAATTTGCAAATATCTGGACGTAATCTAAAATTGTCGGACGTAATCTATTGTGGAACTGCTTCGTTGGTCTAGTGGTCGCAAAGCGCGACCGCTGAGCTTGAGGTCTTGGGTTCGATTCTTAGGTCGGAAAAAGTGTTATTGGGTTTTTCCATCGGGAATTACTCAGTAGCCTCGGAGTCTTGACTTGTGCTCAGTTATTGGCAATAGGCTCGCCCCTTATTACATGGGACTTAAACATAACTGGCGAAATGTGGGTGTACTAATGGGTACACCTCTGCCTAACCCTTCGGGGATTACCGGCGAGATATTATGTCGGGAGAAATAAATACTCTTCCTTTATCTTTACATTTTTTCTCTCATTTGTCTACTAACCGTACGAAACGTGCGCGTGTTCACGCCTTTGGAGTGATAGGAGTCGTGTTTGTGATTTTTTTTTTTAGTTTTTTTTTTATATTCGTTTTAAAAGCTCCCCCCCACCCCCCGGTACAAGTTAAATTACTAGCTCGGGACAGCTTTAACAAACACAATTACATGACTCAAAAAATTGAACATAATTCAACGAAAGATGACATCAATAAATGGCCGACAATTGTAACCCAATGTTTGTGACAGCCATTGTCAAAAACATAACAACAGAAATTGAACCTTATTTACACAATACAAAACTCATATTGTATCGATCATAACACACATAAAACGTTAAGTTAATAGTCCTCCATTTTCCACTTGTTTTCATCTTAGTCTAGGAGCCAGGGAGTTCCGAAGATCTCGATCCGAAATTATTTGTTTTGACAATATTGGAATGTGCCGCGTATTCAGTGTAGTTTATTGAAGGCTATAGTAATAATAGTAAAATAGATCTCTAATCCGGTCGCTAAGGGTGATTTTGCTTTTGTATTATGTTCATTGGTTGGAGAAGTGTATGAGAAAAGTTTGGCAATGAACGTCTTATGGGCAGTTTTGTGTAACTCAATATTGTTTTTATGCCAAGTAAATTAATAGAAGTGTACTTACTTACTGAGTCAGTAAAGCGCTGGGACATCAGTGAAAATTACCTGAAAAAAAAAAACAATTGTTAATAATAAGTAAATTAAAGCAGGTTATCGATAAGTAATCGATATAGCTCGCAAAATTGCGAACTCAAGTGGTAATGGGCACAGCTATAGCTCAGAGCAGACGGCCGTTTGGATCATAAGTCTCTTGAGTAGCGACTACATACCGTAAGGCGCAGTATGGGAAAGTTCTTCGCAAAGTAGACAAACGACCTGGAAAAGGTCGCGGGTAACCGCTGGATGCGGGCAGCACAGGGCTAGTCATTGTGGCTATTTTTAGGGGAGGCCTATGTCCAGCAGTGGAAATCGTTCGGCTGATATGATGATGATGATGACTACGTTGACCCTTTGGTTGACTGGTAGAGAATGCCTAAGGCATTAAAACCGCCTTTGTACCTTTTTGTTGCATAAAGTTTAAATAAATAAATAAATAAGTTTTACGTGAGACATAATCAATACCGTTGTAGCTAAATAAATAAAAAATAATATTACCACAATTTCATTTATTAACAAAAAAAAAAATAACCAATCTCCAAGCACCCGGAAATAGATGACGCATTTGCGAAAATGCTGTCTCCTAGACAATAATGTTATGTCATTCGCAGTACTACCCGACATTTGTATGTAAATGTTCGACTATAGAAGATACCCTTGCGTAAACTTCATCTAGTGACGTGACTTATCGACTATCGATATTTTTCAACTGAAACTTTCGACATTTGTTTTCGAGAAGTTGAAACAGCAAATGAATTATTATTCTGATAAAATGTGTCTGTAAATGGAAAATTCGAATGGAGTTTCGCTGAATTTGAATGCGTAAACATTTTTCAATGTCACAAATAAATTATTGAGCTTTCGAAATATAATGAGTTTTTGCACAGACGACTATTAAGAGCACTCGAAAGCAAATCATTATTTTGTTTACAAGTTTTATCGAACTTTCAGAATAGATTTATGTAAATATATTCAACAGAAAACGTTCTCAAAATTGTTTTTCATTTATCGTGATGGCTCAGTTTTTCTCATTCATGACGTTGCAGGCAAGTACCAATAACTTTCTAAGTTTATCTTGGACATCACTGACGTCGGTGAAGGAAAATATCGTGGAAAAACCTGAACTTAAAATCAATATAAGTCAGAAATCGCCAATCCGCCTTGAGCAAGCGTAGTGATTAATGCTCGTGCCTTCTCTGTATGAGAAGAGGCCTTTGCCCTGCAGTGACACAATAATAAGCTGGAATTATTTATTATTGTTTTATGTTTTGTGAGAATACAACCGGCGGCGGTAAACAAGACAATTTAATTAATTAAATGAAAACAGATATTTAGAAATGTTGTTCTGTTATTAACGTTTGTTATCCTCGATTTTTGGCTTCCACGTGGACAAATCATAATGAACATCTTTAATATTTTTTCCTGCAAAGACTTCAAAAGAATATTGTACACGTGCTATTTATAACTCAATATTAATAATATGAAACGTCGCAAATATTTGTCAGTTTTAAAATTGAATTCGGTTATAGCGTGTCGAAAAGTCGATAGAGAAATTTCTCAGAAAATAAAAATATTACAGTAAATGTTTAAAAAGTATTTTTTTTTATTATAGTTACTCTTCAGATAAACGGGGTTAAAGAGAGAAAATGCAATGAAAGCTAGAGTAATGCAACATGTGGACCAACTCAGACGCAGCAGAATTTAAGGAAGTAAATATAAAAAAAATTACTGGTGTTTGACATACGGTAAGTATGTGTGTGCGTTATTAAATTATAATATTGTGCGGAAAATCAAAAACAATTCTATAATATATTGCAATATATCTTGAGAAAAACCCTTTAAGACAGACAGACAAAAACATTTTATAAGGCTTCTCTTTTATGATCCCATAAGAAAATCTCTCAAAATTATTGTACGTAGTATATGAATATTATTTTCTTGACTAGCATTTTTATCGATAATAACCCCTCATTCACATCACTAGAACGTGACAAACGAATTACGTTGCAAAAAGGCGGGCGTAGGACCCGCCAAACGGGTCCCATAAAAAAGGTCTTCGTATAAAACAAAAGATTCCTGAATTTCATAGCGTGAGGTCACATAACACTATACGTACCATGTGTCAAGTAATTTAGTGGCAAATGTCTGTAATTTAGTGCCAGGTGGCTTTATTTATGGGAAAAGGTGTTGTTTTATGATGTTTGTGCCGTTTTTAAGGGTTAAAATTGGTTGTAGATATTTTTAGATTTCGGTTTAATTGAAAATAGCTTAATATTACACAGTTGTCTATAAATTAAAGGAATTTCAATTAATTGAATACGTCCAAAATCTCGACTGCCTCGTTGGCTTAGTGGTCGCCAAGCGCGACTGCTGAGCATGAGATCTTGGGTTCGATTTCCAGGTCGGGCAAAGTGATATTGGATTTTTCCATCAGGAATTTGTCAGTAGCAGCCTCGGAGTCTGGATTTGTGCCTGGTTGAAGGCAATAAAGCTTGCCCCCTATTACATGGGACTTAAAACATAACTGGCGAAATGTGGATGTACTAATAGGTACACCTTTGCCTACCCCTTCGGGGATTACAGGCGTGATGTTATGTGTGTGTAAAGCTGCGTTTATACTTAACCTGGGAAAGCTATCGATTTCATACATTTAGGCGGCTACTCAGTAATCAGTTCTATACTAAATGTTTCCCACGCGTGGTAACACTTGGGGCAGGTTAAGTATAAACGCAGCTGTAAAGCAAGCAAAACAGCTGAAAGTCAAGTAACATAAGGTGTAAAAAATGTAGAAACATCTACCTCCCCCTTCAGATTCACTTAAGCTAGATAATACTTTATTCCTAAAGAACTAAACTGACCCAATATACAAGAGTTTAGTACTAATCTCAAAGCCTGGCTGTACCTAATTTTACGAGGGCGATTCATTACATACTCACAAAGTGAACATAAAACGGTTTACTTTATAACCTGTGATAAATTCTGAAGGGAAAAGTTTCCATTTATTTGTATGTTTAGTGCTTCATTCTGGTTTCTTTTTAGGCTGGAATTTTGATGGATTTTATTTTTTATTACCATCGTATAAGCGGTAAACTGCTTATTGTATGGCTTATCTCTTGATCGTTCTTTAAACAATCTGAATTGTCTGTGTTTTGTATTACTAACGATATTTAAAACGTATTTTTTGTAACAAGGGGGATTGTTGGATTTTAAAGGCTTTTAATAAATGAAGAGAAAAAAAAATTGGATTGTATGGACGTCCGAAATCTATGAATGTTTAAACGGTAGGTACTTATAACTGAAAAAAAAAAAATCTGTTTGTTCCGAATAAAATGGGACTTTCACTAGCAGATAGATAATGTTATAGCCGTACGAGTAACTTAAGCTAATAAAAGCAAATTATTTTAGCTAAACATTAGGGTTCCGTGAAAAACCAGCAGAAACTCGACATTCGCGTGGACGAAGTCGTAAGCTAGAAAAATATTTAATAGGTATGTTTTATGAAAATCTTTAGGGGAGGGCTATGTCCAGCAGTCGTCGTTCGACTGATATGATGATGTCAATGAGGAAAATACTAATTGAGGAAACTTTACCGACATGACACCTTACAATACATCATTAAGTATATACTATCTGACTGTCAATTCTGCTGTAATAGTACCTTTTGATGACCTAATTGAAAGAAATGATTTGATTTTGTCTTTGAGAAATCTCTTTTAGTAAATGCAGGTGAAATAAGCTCAAGGTAAGCTGTCAATTCCTAGCGCAACAGCTTACCTCAATCTCGCTTCTATTTTTACAGAATAACACTGCAGATTACCTTCGTAATCCCACACAGCATAAGATCAAAGAGTCCAACAGTTTACACCCACACAAGCGTCCAACATTTACTTTCGAGCTAAGCACACAACCAAAGAGTGCTCGAGATCTCGAGCCACAGAGGCACGTCATTAGTACAGTCAGCCACTGATTATGACGCTGAATATAGCAATTAAGCGGTTTTCAAACAAGGTTTTTTTTTATGGCGGGGTGATTTTTTTTTCTTGGGTTTTTTTATGGTGAGTCTCGGGCTAGGGCTTAGTTTGTCATATAAATTTATGTTCAGCGGTCGCGCTTAGCGACCACTAAACCAACGAGGCAGTCATAACATTAGTATTGATAAGTTAGCACTTACTCATCACGAAATATCGAAAACCGCTTTTTTTTTTTGGCGGTAAAAATCCTCAAATGACTCCTTCCGCCCTGGGTCCCCACCCAGGGCGGAAGGGACTGTCAGGCTTTTAGTGACTAAAAAACCACCCTGTTCCTTCTGTTGCCCTTCACGTTCCGGGCCCACGGTATCCTGTTAAGACGTCCCGCAACCCCGGGTCGAAAACCGCTTGACGTATAAAGATGAAATTTGGCAGGGTTGTAGATTATAGTCAGTAGACATCCGCTAAGAACGGATTTTTCCAAAATTCGCCCCCTAAGGAGATGAAACGGGGGTCCGACATTTACACGGACGAAATGGCGGGCAAAAGCTGGTTACTTATAAAAGAAGCGACTTTACTACAGAGCCTTTTCAAACAAATAGGTAATTGGATAGACATTTAATTACAACGTACAAGCTCCATAAGTAGGTACCATTGATATATCTCAAGACTCTAGAGATTGTTACAAGAATTACTTTTTCATGCTTAATTGAACTTTCGGATAAGTACATAATAAATTGGAAATTAGTATGGAGTGCTTATTAAGTTGAATCGTTTTTATATTTTGTAGGTATTAAGTATTTTTTACACGGGCAGCACGTTAAGCTGTTGGTCCAGGCTGTCATACGTGGATCTTTGATAGTCTTACCAAGATCCCAGTGTCGCCAGACCAAAGTCATTTTAACATGGCTGAAATTTTTAGCCTAGATAAAATGATGTAGGCCCTTCGACACTAGGATCTCAGCCTATAAAATCTACTTGAATCCTATAAACTTTTCATGTTTGAATCTCAAAAGCACGATCATTGAACGCAAACCGTTGTCTTGTCATCATTATACGACTATTCAAACTATATCTTTACTTTATGGCAACTACTGCTCGTAAAGTCGCAAACTCATTCAATGGATTGGTTTGAAAACATACGGAATGAAAGACCACCCGGTAATATTGGCAATTGGCACTTAATAAAGGCCTTCGCAGACCGCCACGGCATGGTAAGGGATTTAATTTTTTTAATGGACATTCAAACGTATTGCTATAGAAATACGACATAAATTGCTTTGCTTTAATATGATGCCGTGGCATCGAAGGGATGCCTCGACCTTAAGGGGTGATGCTGAATGTATACAAATAAGTAAAATTGAAGTGTCGGTTTGTAATGATGAAATAATAGCTGTTTATTAAATGCATATGAATGCTTACTACGTACTCGTATACTAAAGAAAAGTATTTAAAATTGTTGTCTGTCTGTTTTTTTGTGTTTCGATCGACTCATCTTCTAAACTGCTGGACCGATTCTGACGGGACTTTCACTGACAGATAGCTTATGTTAAAACGAGTTATTTCAAATTTTGTTTGGTAGGTAGATGTAATTTTTGTAATTTAATTAATTTAAACTTGTTTTGTCCCACGGCTGGGCAAAAGAGGAAGGTTTATGTACCTACATCGCGACCGAGCGAAGCCGGAGCAAGTCGCTAGTTCTAGCATAAAAGATTTAATTAGGAGCACAGTGCGTACCTGCTACGTAACTAAGCAAGAAATATTTTTTTACAACCGCAGAACACTTTTCATTCAAAAAACAACTCTTGTGAACCTAGAATAAAGTACACAAAATTTTAACGAACCGTTGTATTTATAGCTAAAAACTCGGTAAAAACTATATAAAATTTCATGGAAACATAAACTCAAAAGTACTTCTTAACTTTTACGATAGTTGTACAATAAAATTTATAACCACGTACAAAAAGAAACGTTGCGTGCCAACACGCAAAGTTGATCCGTATATTTTCACTCGGAGATAAAATCGTTGCGGTTAAGGAGAGTTTTATAGAACTTGTGTTTTTACTTTCAACCCTTGGTTGGTCGAGTTGCTAGAGATAAACTACTATAACATGGAGCGCCCCTCTATGTTACTATTTCAATGTGTGTAGTCACATCCTTATGAAAGAGTTTGTATGTAGTTGTTAGTGTGCGTCTTCAGTAGCACGCTAGCAGATTTGTTAGTCAACTAATCATAACTAGCCGACCGCGCAATACAACGCACATGTCATTTTCATAGAATATATCAGTGCAGAGCCGTCCTTATAATAATGAGTAAATATTGATTGATTGTTGAAATGTTGGTGTACTATGGGTACACCTCGGCCTAACCCTTCGGGGATTACAGGCGTGATGTTATGTGTATATTGACGCCGCTAGTCGAGCAACAAATCACTGATATGTTTTTGTTACGAGAGCCGTCTCAACAACGTATATATTTTCACAAACACTTTCAAACGTTTTGAATTGTGATGGGGCCCGCCAAGCTATCGTAGTTTATCCATATCATGGTATTCCCATAAGGAGTATTGGTATAAGTAACGGTAAAAGATTTTTGGATAGCCGATTAAATCCCAGGAGGGTGAGCAGGATCCTCGAAGTATCGGATAAAAATAAAACGTTTTGAGATGGTAGGAAGGACTTTGGGTAAACTTAGCCATTATTGAATTTGGTTTTACTTTTATTCCGTAAAAAGCATTAGAGTTACTGTAAAGTAATTGTGAAGCCTACCTCTCTCTCCTTCTCTCTCTCTCTTTGGTATTTTTAGCTGAACTGGGCCTGTTAGGTGCAACTTTGCGGCACACAATATCTGAAGATTTTTTTTTTGGTAGGTACTACAGGGTACATCTTTGTGTCCCAGTGGGTACAACTGCCCTTTTGAGATCCTCATGGGTGCCTTCCGTCTGGAGATAACGGTAGGTTATGTCGGACTCTTACCGATTAAAATCCCACGGTTCATCCTGCAACCATTAGGGCGAGACTCCACCAAAGCGGAGACGAGAGGAGATGTCTCGTAATTAACCAATTGCATACTGTAATGTGCTGAAGCTAAGCGCTGAGTTGTCAAAATGACGCAGGCTGATTGATTGTGAGACACATCTCTTCTCGTCTCCGCTTTGGTGGAGTCTCGCCCTAAGTCGCGTGCTCGGTAATCGCATGACGCATGATCCGAAACCCTGGCGGATCACCTGCCATTGAACCAACTCTATACAGCTGTTGACAGTAAATAACAAACATAGTTACAAAACCTATGAATACTTGACAGAATCAATATAATACATAAAATATTGTGTTGCACCAATTGACTGGTTTCTGTTAGCAAGTTGTTTATTAAGTCAGATAACCATTTATTGTGACAGAAATCGAGATACAGCAAATGCAAGATAAAGTTTTGCATTTCCATCAAACAGGAGGTGGTCATAAAAGACATCCTAACTTCCTAACTAATATTATAAATGCGAAAGTAAGTTTGTTTGTTTGTTTGTTACCATTTTACGCCTAAGCCACTGAACCGATCATCCTGAAATTGTGCATATACATACGTTGCCAGGTGTACAGAAACGAACATAGGGTACCTTTAATCCTGTTCTGATGATCGTAGATGGCGCCACTTGTCGTTTCGAATCATGATTTTAACTAAATAATTGAAATGACAAGACATGGGTAATTTTTTCCGTGACTTCTTGTGTCCGCGATAACCGAAATTTACGCGGACGAATCGCAGGAAAAAGCTAGTAATACTATAAATGCGCCGGGGTTGCGGGACGTCTTAACAGGATACCGTGGCCCCGGAACGTAAAGGGCAACAGAAGGAACAGGGTGGTTTTTTAGTCAGTAAAAGTTTGACAGTCCCTTCCGCCCCACGCAGGGCGGAAGGACTCATGTGATGATTTTTTGATTTTGACCACCTAAAAAAAAAAATACTATATATGCGGAAAGTAACTCTGTCAGTCTGTTACGGTTTCATTATTGAATCGCTGAATTTGATGAAATTTGGTACAGGGTAAGTTTGAAGTCGAATAAAAAGTAGCCTATTCCTTATTCGACTTCAACGGAAAATTTCCAAAAATAAAATATACCTGCCTCGTTGGTCTAGTGGTCGCAAGCGCGACCGCTGTGCATGAGGTCTTGGGTTCGATTCCCAGGTCGGGCAAAGTGTCATTGGGTTTTTCCATCAGGAATTTCTCAGTAGCCGCCTCGGAGTCTGGATTTGTGCCCGGTTGATGGCAATAGGCTCGCCCCCCCCATTACATGGGACTAAAAACATAACTGGCGAAATGTGGGTGTACTATTGGGTACACCTCTGCCCAACCCTTCGGGGATTACAGGCTTGATATTATAAAATATAACATATGTAGAAGGAGAAATCCCCACCCTATCCCCACCTGGACTTACTGTTCCACTCAAACCATGTCAGAGGCTCTTGAGGCGGTTTAGAAACTCTGACACTAGGGCGTGTAGGGTCATAAGGCCACACAGGCTACACGATAGAGAAGAAGAAGAAGATGGAGAAATACAACAAATTAATTTGAAAGTTGTTAGTTGTATTTGTTTTGTTGAATTTGACAAGGATGTAAAGTTGCACCCACAGAAATGTCCCTTATTATTCAGATTTCTGTGGTTGCACTCGTATAGTGCAACGACAGATAAAGATATTTACATAATTTACTTGCCTCTTTAAATGCAAAGTTACAACTGAGCTGATTTTAACATTTTAGTTGACAATTCATTCCCATTTTGTGGTTTGAAATTCTGTTTCTTATACAGGACTTTATTGCTTTTGCCTTTTTGGGCAGCAAAAACTGGGTTTAGAACTCGGTCTAGATTGGCGTTTTATTAAAACGTGGGTGGTCTTTTTTCCATACAAACATCTCCATACAAGTCCTGCTTGTTTTTTTGGTTTCTGTATGGAAGGATGCTAATGGGCCGCCGACGATTTAAACACTGAACCAATTTTGATATAATTTTGTACAGGGACCTTTTAGACCCCAAAGAGGGCCATTTTTTTGTACGTTTATTAATCAGGACAAAACAGTGTACAATAATTTGTTAAATCTTAACATACCACACGAACCATAGCGGGTTTAACTGCGGTATGGCCAAAGGCTACGCGGACGAAGTCTCGGGCAAAAGCTATAAGTCTGTAATCGCCAATCCGCCTTGAGCAAGTGTTGTGATCAATGCTCGTACCTTCTCTGTATGACAAAAGGCCTTTGCCCTTCAGTGTGACAATAATAGGCTGCTATTACATGAAGGTGAGTCGTTTAATCCTCGAATCAATATTAACTCTCATCACGCCAAGACCCCAACTAATCCCCGGTTTGAGGAAAATCGCCAGACACGTACACACACACACACATACAAAACATAATGTACCTACCTCACAATCTCATTCCTTGACGGATTTTTTTCTTCTCAATTCGTCGTGTAAGTCATTAAGAGTAAGAAAAACTAAAGTAGGCCGAACTTTGTCGGCCATTTTGCTAAACTTTGCACGTCGGAGCAAAAAAAATGGGGAAACTCCGAACGTTACGTTTATGTGAGATCTGTGTGTTGTGTGGTGCAGGGTAAGTTGGCTAGGAGTTTGTGTGTTTTTAATACTCTCTAGAGTCTATGGTGGAATCCCTCCCACCTTCCTATGCCCTCTCGTTATAAAGGCCGAAACGTGGGGCGGCTGTGGACATCCGTGACTAACTTATTTTTTATTTATTTATCTTAACAGGCAAGTATATGATGGACAGTAATATGAACGTATATATTATATGTCAGAAGTTGGTATGAAAGTTATAAAATGGAACTAGACGTCAGGTAAAAACGCATTTACTGCTGGGCTAATAAAACTATGGGACCAGATTTCATTATACTAGTAAACAAGCAGGAACCATTAGAATATATGTAACTCAAGGGAATGTTATACTTTCCATTTTTCTGTAGTACCTGCATCATAATTACCTAACTAAATCATGACCTTTTCAAACTTTTTGAAATTTTATCTTTTTAAATATCTCTGTATTTTCTACATTGCTTTAGTTGCCTTTTTTATTAGTTTAGTTATATTTATGTAACAACAAACAATTTTCTTGAAACCCTTTAATCTCGACACTTTCTCGTAACATTTAAAACAGTGGCCCATTTATTTTGTCCCCCACAACACAAGTGAGCGCATTGCAAATAAGCACGGCATCACATAAAACTATACGGCCCTATTCCTGTACGATACGCAATTACAAATTACGATACGTACCTGGTACTTACGAGACGTAAGTCCTTGCGACTTGCGTCCTTGCAACTTACGATACGATTTTGGGATGTACACTTACATCGGTACATATCTTGTACGACTTTTGTGTTACGTAAATGTATTTTGTAAGTGTAATGGCGAAACATGCTGTAAGAAAGTTTGAGAACATGTCCTAGATTTCTTATGGGGTAAGTCTGCCAAGCAAGCAACCTATACTAAATAATTTCAAGGAATATGTCTAGTTCTGTTCGGCTATTAAGCCCTTCAAAAAATATGGGTAGATATAATAATGAAACGTATGTTGATTTGCTGCTTGAGATTTTTAGATTAGTGCTAGTAATAATTAAACTCCTTATTAACGCATTTAAAGTTTCTATTTGTAGTGTCAAAATAACAGGTTTATAATAAACGTGTAAATACACGGTACATAAACCAAAAAACCACTTTCGGCTAATCTTCGCAAACGGCTTGACCGATTTTGAAGTGACTTTCACTGGCATATTTATACTATTGATATTATAAAGAGGTAACGTTCATGAGGTTGTATAGGGTTATCTCTGGATCTACAGAGCCGATTTTTATTGCTGTGTTTTTGATTTTTTAGGCTATATTTCACTATAAAAAAATTAGGGAACCTTAAGAACAATCTTATTATTATTTTTATTAGAAAAGGAATCAGGAATCAGCGCAAAAATATCAAATCCCCGCAGAAAACAAACATTGAAACGTACAAAGTCGTGGGCGTATAGCACTTAAGTAAGTTTCCAACGTTTCCTTTGTATAGTTGTTAAAATAATTCTCTTGTATCTTGTTACAAGTCAGCTTAAGATACAGTAACAGTTGCAGTAACTCAAGTTACCGCAACTATTGTACTTTGCTTACTTAAAACACTTCAACAATATTGTCTTAACAATCTTATCGCGCATTAAAACAGATTTATTAACTTAAAATAGTCCTTATAACCGTCGAGAACTGCAATAACAACCATGTTACCGGTAAAGTTGGGAATGCGATTTACATTGAAATTCCTAAGTGCTTGCTACTTACTACTAAATAGTTGCAACTAGTAAGTAACAGGAAACAACGAATAGAAGATGTATATTGTATGTAAATTTCTAGGAAGTAGGATGAAAAGACTTTTGAAATATTTTAGAACATTTTTACGTAAAAATAGAAATACTAGCTTGTAGGTAAAGGTGTTTGAACAATTTTTTTATTAATATTTTATATAAGTTTTACAATAAAACTATTTTTTTATTTTCGCAATAGTTCAAAAGTTAACTATGGTGCGCCGTCATTTCTCACCATAGTTGTATGTAGCGCGTTTATAGTTTTTGGGCTATACATACAAATATTTCCTCTTTTTAATATTAGTGTAAATAATTAAAACTATGTTTCACGCCTCTCATGCTTGAGGTTCAAATCCGGGCAAGAACCAATGTGAATTTTTCAATTCATATGTATTTTCTAAAGTTTATCTTGGATATCACTGGCATCGGTGAAGGAAAACATAGTGAGGAAACCTGGACTTACTGTTCCACTCAAACCATGTCAGAGGCCCTTGAGGCGGTTTAGAAACTCTGACACTACTGTATGGGTCGTAAGACCTTACTGCCCTCACGGAAAAAAAAAGAATACTGTGTTTCAACAGCGCAGATTGAATCTCCCGGTACAGTAACCTGGTCCAAGAAGTTACAGTACCCACCTAGAAAAACGTTGACATAAATAAATCTCAAGAATGTTTACAATGTGAATTCCCAGGAGTTGGTAACTGCAGACAACAACTGAAACTGCATGTCTGCCACTTACGAGAAAGTAGTGTGAACATGTCTTCAAAAATTTAATGGATTTTCCCTTTTTTAATTAAAGAAACTCTCTCGTTGGTCTGGTGGTCGCAAGCGCGACCGCTGTGCATGAGGTCTTGGGTTCGATTCCCAGGTCGGGCAAAGTGTTATTGGGTTTTTTCCATCAGGAATTTCTCAGTAGCAGCCTCGGAGTCTGGATTTGTGCCCGGTTGATGGCAATAGGCTCGCCCCCTATTACATGGGACTAAAAACATAATTGGCAAAATGTCGGTGTACTGATCATGCAAAGCTGCACAGAAAAGCTATTCCTTATTTTTCTTTCTTTACGCAAACTTTCTCTAAGATACTTAAACATAACTGGCGAAATGTGGGTGTACTGTAGGTACACCTCTGCCTAGCCCTGAGGGGATTACAGGCGAGAAGTTATACTCTAAGATGATATTAAAATACATATTTATCCAGTCTTTCATTCCTAATGCATGGTCACCCGACACGCAGCAACTTTGTACGTAGATCTCGCTGAGGACTTTCCTAAAAGCTTACCTACATTTTCGAAGAAATCCTTCGCGAACTAGACTAAATTTATACTACCCTTATACCGTGGCATAGTTTACAAGATGCCAGACAAGTATTTTCTTTAAATTTCATGCTTTGCTTTCAACGGTAGTAAAAAAATTTATTTAGCAGAAGTTTTCGTTTATGTGAATTTTTAGTATGTTTTCTAGGAAAGGTCTTGGATTTTAAAGTAAAAACGTAGCTATACGGCCACACACACACGTTTCACGTTTTCACGTTTTTTCGGTGTTAAAATACATGGACTGCCTCGTTCGTCTAGTGGTCGCAAGCGCGACTGCTGTGCATGAGGTCTTGGGTTCGATTCCCAGGTCGGGCAAAGTGTTATTGGGTTTTTCCATCAGGAATTTTTCAGTAGCAGCCTCGGAGTCTGGATTTGTGCCCGGTTGATTACAATAGGCTCGCCCCCTATTACATGGGACTAAAAACATAACTGGCGAAATGTGGGTGTACTGATGGGTACACCTCTGCCTAACCCTTCGGGGATTACAGGCGTGATGTTATGTTATGTTTTATGTAAAATACACGGTTAATTCGCTGTGTGTAGGCACGCCACGCCATGGCACACCGTACATACACACGGCGAATTGACCGTGTATTGTGACCCATACAACACTGACGACCGTGCCTACACATGGAGAATAAACCGTGTATTTTTAAGCCGAAAAAACGTGTGTGGACAAGGGGCCTATCGATACTTTATAATAAAATAAAAGAGTTGTTTTCTTTTTTTTTTGTTTTAATACGCTAATCTCTTGAACTGCTAGTCAGATTGCAACAAATCTTTTTGTATATGATAGCCAGATTCATTAGGTATTCATTCATTAGGTATAAGCTAAATAACATCAAGACCCAAGGGTGTAGTGGATCGTAGCGTCGTAATACTTCAGATCGAATGTACACAGAAGCGGTTGGCAAATTTTAATAAATATATAATCTACTAGACGCTGTTTTCCAGGAAATCAGTGATCAAACCTTTCCAAAAACCACACGAATATTACAAAACCCCAAAGGAAATAGTTACTATTTAAATAATCCCTAACCATATTGAACTTTTCATATTAGATATGATGTTATACAAAATAGTTACAAACGACAACGCGTGTTACTTTGGCACAAGGCTTTTCATGTCACCCGGAAAATATTAAATGATTATTGTACAAAGATACTGATAGAAGATCCAGTAGGAAATCCTATTCTGTAAAGTCGAATAAACTTATTTGTTTTTAAATTATATCATGGCGGATTCGAAATTACTGTTCGAATTTTGAAGCGGAAAAATTATCGTGGGATCGGAGACACTGTTCGATTTTCAAACCAAAAATCATCGAAGATTCGAAGACTTTTAGACTAAAGACTTTTAGACTAAAGACTTTTAGACTAAAGACTTTTAGACTAAAGACTTTTAGACTAAAGACTTTTAGACTAAAGACTTTTTAGTTATTTTTAAAACAAATGAGTTCGCTTATTCTATTTTATCGCTTACTAGCTGACCCGGCGAACTTCGTATCGCCTAACAGTTCAAATTGACTTTTAAGTATTATCACAAATCTTTTGTGTGGGAGTATAGAAAATTGTTGTTTTTAGACTTTTTCAGGTTTTTTTTTGAATATTTCTCTCCGTAATAACCATCCTCGTACTTCAAGGAATATTTTAGAAAAAGAATTAGGGAAATCGGTCCAACCGTTCTCGAGTTTTGCGCTTAGCAACACATGCAGCGACTCATTTATTTATTATAGATTATCTATTGACAGCTGAGATTTTGCGGCGTAATATAACAGCATTCCTGCCTTTATATACCTTTACACTATCAAGCTATACCACGTTTTTATATGAAATTAAAGCATACATTGATACTTCTGTACCTTACCTACTCAGTGAAAATCCTGAAGTAATCCGATTTTCAAGCTTCGCAAACATTCGACAAACTCTTGCCTTTTGATCTTTAAATTAAGGATGTACGCTCTACCAGAGTTTTATTCATTAAAGTAGAAAATACGTAGTTTCAAAATTACGAAATTCCTATAATGAAGTACAGGGTGAGTTAGAGTTGGGGCTTACGCAGACGACCGCCTTTTTCTGCGATGAAGTTCGTGAAGCAAGTCTGTAAAGACTAATGTATGATAAGGCCAGCGTTTTTTTATTGTATATCATTTATTTGCTTTTTTGTTTTCAATTTGACTGCCTCGTTGGTCTAGTGGTCGCAAAGCGCGACTGCTGAGCATGAGGTCTTGGGTTCGATTCCCAGGTCGGGCAAAGTGTTATTGGGTTTTTCTATCAGGAATTTCTCAGAAGCAGCTCGGAGTCTGGATTTGTGCCCGGTTGATGGCAATAGGCTCGCCCCCTATTACATGGGACGTAAACATAACTGGCGAAATGTGGGTGTACTAATGGGTACACCTCTGCCAAACCCTTCGGGGATTACAGGCGTGATGATGTTATGTTATGTGTTTTCAATTTGGGATAGAAAAAATTGTGTTCTGAAATATCTCTCACGAAACACACGGAGTACTAAAAGTAAGTCAAATGGTCGTCGCAGATTTGGTAGCACAAAAAGTCTATCGTCTGTGTAAACCCTACCAGAGACAATACGAGTTCTAACTTCAGTCCATGATGAACTTTATTTCTAAGGCAGTAGAGTTTTTAACAGTGCATTGAAAGCTTAGTCTTAGCTCGAAAGTTAGTCTTTGTGTAAAAAACTGGGATTCACGTGCTATCCGAGACACGGGGTTGTTGGTATCACACAATCAACTTCCAAAATCCGGGCTGCTACTGACTTTTTAATGGAAAAAAACAATAAACCCTTGGCCCGACCTGCGAATACCGGGCCTCATGCTCAGCAGTCGTGCTTGCAATTGGGTATTTGAACAACTTTTTTTTGTTATAAATGGAAAGATCATAAATAAGTTTTATAACAAAACTATTTTTTTTTTTTCTATTCGCAATACTTCAAAGGTTATTTTAAAAAAAAATGTGCTTTTGAATCCAGTACCTGAAACACCCGAATAAACACGAGCACGTGTGACGTCACAATGATTAGCTGCTCTATGAAGTAACTAAATATTATGACGTCACATGGTGCGCCGTCATTGCGCACCATAGTTGTATGTAGCGCGTTTATAGTCACGTGATAATTTTTGAAATTTTAGCAATTTTTAATTGTTTATAATTTATTGTTTTTTTGCATTAATTATCAATATTATTAATATTAAAGTTTTTAAATAGGCACAGAAATATTTTTTTTTTCATCTTCCCAATTACGAGACCAAAGTAGTTTCAGTAGGTCTCTACCTGAAATGGTCCAAATGAAAACAATGATCGCAATGAATAGAACAACTGCCTCGTTGGTCTAGCGATCGTAAAGTCTGACCGCTAAGCATGAGGTTCGATTCCCAGATCGGACAAAGTGTCACTGACTTTTTCCATCAGGAATTTCTTAGTGACAGCCTTAGAGTCTAGATTTGTGCCCGGTTGATGGTAATAGGCTCGCCCCCTATTACATGGGACTTAAACATAACTGACGAAATGTGGGTTCACCTATGGCCACAACTCTGTTTAACCCTTGAGGGATTACATGCGTGATGTTATGGATAGAAGAACGTGTAACTTTCGGCTGCTTTAAACTTCTTTTTACACCAGATTTTAATAGGCACAATCCTGGAAAGCATTATAAATCATTCCTTTGACAATAAACTAAGTTTTAAGATAGGACTCAACGAATGAGTCCAGAAGCTTTGTTAATCTAAAGTTCTAAACATTAATATCTGACAAAATTCTTAGATAAACTTGTCTTCAGAACTTGGAGATTCATCAAAACAGGGAAAATAATACCAACTTATAATGTTCTCTTATTTAGCCTAAGATTAACGGTTGGCACCGAGTAGAAATATGCTCGACCTGGTTTCTTTGATTAATTAATAATGAACTAAAACTCAACAGGAATAGAGTTGAAAATTGCTAAATTGCATGTGAGATATGAAATGCTGTGCGGAATTATATCTTGCACGGAATTTTAAACTCTATTCGTGTTGTTTTTAGTTTATTATTTAGACTAATATTATAACAAGCTAAAGAGTTTGTTTTTTTTATTTGAATGCGTTAAGTTTCGGACTTTGTCGCTATTTATGCTGTTTTATAGACTATATTATATTATTATTAAAAAAAATAGGTAGATGTATGAACGTTGAGGAGGTGTAAGGATCGTTGCAGGTGGCAGTCTGGGCTATCTGCCTACCCCCATGAGAATAACGCGTGAGTTTATTTATGTATGTATGTAAGAATTCGTAAGATAACTGACACGGATGAAGGCGAGAGCAAAAGCAATATTTATAAAGCTGAAGAGTTTGAACTTGATAATCTCCGAAATTACTGGTCTGATTTTGCCCAATATTTTGTTTTTTTTTTTCTGAATGATGTTGGCTATGTTAAATTATCAAAAAAAATAGAAAATCCTTAAAAAATATCACACGAACAAAAGCTAGTCAATTCATAACTAAAAACTATTTAAGGAAAATGTTGCTGCTTCGTTTGCGCAGACGCTTTAAACTTGATATAATTTTAGCCTTATCTTAACTTTAACAACTGTGGAGATGAGATTAAGAATGAAAGCTTTACTGATAAAAAATAATTGATCATTCAATGAAAAAAGTTTTCAATTAATCCGTGTCACAGACCAGAGACAGAATTAATTGGATTTCGTAGATAATGGAATTTTTTATGCGATAGGTTGGTAGTCTTGTCGACGGATTATCCGGTAGATAGTGGCAACGCCACTAAGTTTGCTATTGAAAAAGCGTCTTTATGTAGTTAAGTGAGGAGATAGATTTCAATACTGATTGTTTTTATGAATGGCTGTAGTAGTTGACTCTGCGTTTAGATATTGAATGTAGATTGTATAGACAATTTCTATAGAAAAACATCATCATAACATCACGCTTGAATCCCCGAAGAGTTAGGCAGAGGTGTATCCATTAGTACACTCACATTTCATCAGTTTTGTTTAAGTCCCATGTAATAGAGGGCGGGCTTATTGCCATCAACAGCACACAACTCGAAACTCCAAGGTTTCTACTGAGAAATTCTTGATGGAAAAACCCAATAACACTTTGCTGGACCTGGGAATTGAACCCAAGACCTCATGCTCAGCAACACAAACGTGGCAGTCCAAAATAAAAATTTAATTGTTTTTTTTTGCTACTTGGTTTACAGTTTAGGCCCAAGTATCACACATTGCGAGCGGGTTACGGGACCTTTTAACAGGATACCGTGGCCCCGGAACGTAAAGGGCAACAGAAGGAACAGGGTGGTTTTTAGTCAGTAAAAGTCTGACAGTCCCTTCCGCCCCACCCAGGGCGGAAGGAGACATTTGATGATTTTTACCACGTAAAAAAAAAGGATCACACATATTAGATTCATAAGAGGGGTGGTGGGGCGCAGTCTTATCTATACAATCAGGAAGAAAGCCTTAACCCTTATAAATATCCCACAAATAGCATTCATTCTCTTACAAAGAGTAAATCACCTCAATCTCTTTCATGATAACTTAATATTACTTCTACTTACAATTCACATCTGAATAGGTGGTCCATTCAATCATCATTATATTCACAAAACATCTATGAAAGACATTACTTGTATAATAATTATGAACCTGTATACTTTGACCTTTCATTTCACCTTCACGATACAAATAAAAGGTACAGAAGGTCAGGTTCACACAAATAGTGAAAATGTACGAGCGTAGATATGCTTTATGTACTTACAGCGAGAACGTGTGTATTTGATACTATATTTCAAATCTATTTGTGTACCGCAATAAAAGTATTACAATTAAATTATCAAAAATAATAAATAAAATGAAATATCTATTTATGTCACAAAGCAGAAGTAAAAAATACCGTAATTGAAAGAATTTTCAACGTCAAAGGAGATGGCCAAAAATGATAGGTATGGGCCTGTACCGCAGATTGTTCTGATATAAAATGGGTGTCATTTAGTAATACAAGTCTTGTATTATATTAATAAAAAAGGTGCATACTGCTGAGCTTATTTCGACACTGTGAGTTGGGGTCGCGGCACGCTACGTAGGAGATGGTGGGGCGATCTAGATGGATTCCTGGAAAAGCTGGAGAGGGGAAGCACGGAAACGTGAAGAATTGGAGGAATGCCTTTGTCCAGGAGTTAGACAGAACAGGGTAATCAACAAAAAAATTACAAACACACGCCTATCTTATGTGAACCTTCTGAATGTATCTACTGTGTGACCACATCTTAAGTGTACGTTAGATTCCTAATCAAAATAAGGCTCATTATTATATGGTCGTACTTAATTAATTAAGATAATCTTTATTGGGGACTTTCTTCCTCTTTGAACCCCGAAGTAGGGATCAATGGGGTTGAAAGAAGGCTTATCTTAAAGTGTCATAGAATGTGAGTGGTTGTGATTTGTGATAAACATTGATGGTATTTTGTAGTTTTGTAATGAAGATACTCTATTTTATTTATGTATAATTTTGGATAGAGAAATGGATTTACTAAAATAAATTCCTTTTGCGTGTCATAACACGCAATATAGTAGTTATATATATATATAGTAAATATAGTAGGTTTTATATAAGGTACATTGCATTCACTTGTAATTATGGATGATTCTGTAAGCAAATATTGTAAAACATTGATTTTAAAAGAGTACGTATTGGAGTTTCTTGCCCATTCTTCGCCATACCTTTTCGAAGGATGCAAGTAGTATTTTATTTTTATATACCTTTCCTCGTTGCTTTTCTTTTCCCTATTTTTATTTATGTACGTTTTTTTAGCTGCAACAT
Organism: Hoplodrina ambigua; assembly: GCA_949774945.1. NCBI lineage: Eukaryota > Metazoa > Arthropoda > Insecta > Lepidoptera > Noctuidae > Hoplodrina > Hoplodrina ambigua. The sequence continues at coordinate 4,521,549 of OX458990.1, forward strand.
TGTCACTAGTTGTCTTTTAGTCAATATAATTTGGTACAATAAAATGGCTGAACCCTATTTCTTAAGATACAGATCTGAAAGTTTAAAATTGTTATACTCCTGTATAACTGTAAGGATTGAATTGTGTCAACTGAATATACGCAGTGCAATAAACAGTCTTTGTTTATGCAATAAACTATTATTACTTTATTATTATAATCACTGTTGATTCTGACTTCCAAGAATTGCAATGATTGGAAAAACTAAAACGGAATTATCCTAAAAAAATGGGCGATGTCTTTTAACAGTTGACTATCACGACCAAGTCGCGCGCAAAAGCTAGTCTGTCAATAAAGTACATAGTATTATAAACTCAGAAGTGTACCCATGGAACAATTAATACTCAATATCAAATCAAATATTTATTACAATTAAAAGACACTGATAACAACTAGTTACACGAACTCAATCACTGTAATTTCTTAACCTATGTATCACTTCACTTCACTTCACTGCTCCGGTCGGTGACACTCCACGAATGGTAATGATTTCAATATGGCCGACCGCGGTAAAGTAAGTTTCGAAGGAAGTCAAAACAAATACTATTGCTCTAAATAATTGTTATTTATTTTAGTTTTATAAAACGTTAAAGTTTAAATCTCGCTAATTAAATTATTTAAAATACTTTCAGCTGAAATGAATAGCAAAAGCTTACAGTCGGCCATTCTGAATTAACAGAGTCCTCTCGTTACTAACTATTTAAGTTATGCTATATTCATGTTCTAAAACTATGAAACAATATTATAAAATGAGATGTGTATTCAAAGTAAATTACAACCAGCGAATTTAACGCCCAAAGCTTTTCTTGACTGACCATCAGATATTGCCGATTATTTATTTATTTATTCATTTAAACCTTATGCCACAAAAGTACAAAGGCGGACCCAATGCTTTAGGCATTCTCTAACAGACAACCAATTTCATTCTTAATATAATTATATCATTTGTTCGGCCATCTTATACAGTAATTGTTCCATCAATTAATACAAAAAAAAAATACTATAAAATAATACAATTTTAATAGTTAATCTTAATTTTAAATATATCTTTAATCTATGTCCATATCAAATTAATTATAATAAGCAAGCGCTCTCTTGGCCTATGGCCTCCTTGCGCAATTCCATAAAATCTAACACACTCATAATTGTCAAACGACTCCATTGTGTGTAGATTTCTCCAAAATATTGATTTTAAAATCTAACACACTCATAATTGTCAAACGACTCCATTGTGTGTAGATTTCTCCAAAATATTGATTTTAAAATCTAACACGCTCATAATTGTCAAACGACTCCTTTGCGTGTAGATTTTTCCATATCAATTTCCTTTTTAAGTCTAATCAAAATCAAAATCAAAATTCATTCTATAATAAAGTTTAAACCATAGTCATTATTCCAATTCAAATCCATTTTCAAAATAATATTTCAAAAAGAAATAAGGGAAAACATTCATGATACCAATTAAATTCAATTATCGCTCATCGTCCCAGTACTCTCCACATCCATACCTACTGACACTTCCAATGGCTCTATTTCCATATTATCAGTACCTTCAACAGTTTCGTTTACGTCTACTTCCTCTGTTGAGCTTCCCTCATCAGAATCAGCTAAGCTTTCCTGAGTAAAAGTCAACCAAGGATGTATCTTATCTAACGCGATTACTGCCTCATATTTTCTATTCTGTTTTCGGGTTAGGGGTGTATCTTGAACAACATACCTATCTCTATCTAATACTTTGATAATCCTATAAGGACCTTGTAATTTAGCAAGTAACTTTCTCGACTGTCCGCTATTACTACCTACTTCTCTTTCAATTCTTACTAAGTCACCTACTTGATATTTCCTACCAACCTTCCTATTCTTGTCAAATCTTTCCTTTTGTCTTACTTGACTCTCACTTATGTTGGCATTTACTTCTTCTCTTATATTCTTTAATGTTTCTTGTGAACATCCCGATTCACCCTGGTCTAGCAATGAACTGACTATTCCGTCACTTTTGGCCCTCAACCTTATACCAAACAATATTTCAGCTGGAGTTTTACCTGTACCTTTATTAAGAGTTGTATTAAGACCCAGCTGAATTTCTTCTAAATGAGTATCCCACTTCTGAACTATTATAAACTCAGAAGTGTACCCATGGAACAATTAATACTCAATATCAAATCAAATATTTATTACAATTAAAAGACACTGATAACAACTAGTTACACGAACTCAATCACTGTAATTTCTTAACCTATGTATCACTTCACTTCACTTCACTGCTCCGGTCGGTGACACTCCACGAATGGTAATGATTTCAATATGGCCGACCGCGGTAAAGTAAGTTTCGAAGGAAGTCAAAACAAATACTATTGCTCTAAATAATTGTTATTTATTTTAGTTTTATAAAACGTTAAAGTTTAAATCTCGCTAATTAAATTATTTAAAATACTTTCAGCTGAAATGAATAGCAAAAGCTTACAATAGTAAGCTTATCTGTGTCAATAATGAAAGTAAAAGTAAACAAGCGGAACTTCCCTTTTTCTCTATTGTTACCCAATTCGCACTCTCACGGCTGCTGATTGGCTGACGCGACCAAATGACAGCCATGACAGGTCGACAGATATTTCCGATAAGCGAAGGAAAATGATTGTGAGAAAAATCCTTGAAAATATTTTGTAGGGTAAGTTGCTGAGAAGGCTTGTTTGCCTGTATTACGGAAAAAAGCAGAAAAAAATAATATTTTTAGCATGGTATGCTATTTGGGTGTCTGCAAGGGTTGTGGATTTTGTTCGAAAGAGTCACCGCGGCCCTGGAACGCAGAGGGAGGGACACGGATGGGTTTTAGTCAGTAAAAGTTATTTGAGATTACCCATTCAAATTATTATTTTTATTTTTTGTGACTCAAATAAAAAGCTAGCTTAAGGGATGATTCTCATTAGAGCGGGCCGTGCCCGGGGTGGGGCCCGGACGGGGCACGGACGGGGCACGGTTTTAAATCTGTTACATATATTTTGTGTGAATCAAAATTTGTTCTTTATTTATTTTTTATTTTTTTATTATTTATTTTACAACTTAAATCTAAATCCATAACTACTCAAAACACAAAACTTATTGAAACAAAAATACAATACGTTATCATTGAGTGCTCTAAGCTACATTTTAGTCTAAAAAGTGAGGGATCCGTAAGCTCAAGATTCATGATTACAGCGATGACGTTTCCGTATTACACATCAAGCGATTCCACATAGAAATCCTAGCACGTTCCCCCCTTCCCCCAAAAAACATCAAGGTTACATAATCTTGGAACAAATCACAAGCGAATTTTCTTGTAAAATAATTTAAGGTGAAATTATGGGATGCCGTGTTACGCTCGTTCCCACGGCTGGGCTAATTGGACAGGATAACGTGGGATGAAGTATAATCCTCGTCTTTGGGACAATCCCTAATTTAACTTTAGGTGTTGTCAGTTTGTTCTCATTAGCCGGTTTAAGGGATATCTTTGGTAGAATGTCTTTTTTTTTGCGGAAATTGGAATTTCACGATTGAGTTTTTTTTTTCTGCCAAAAACGATTACTTACTATCCTCTCTTAATTTTATAAATGCGTAAGTAACTCTGTCTGTCTGTTACGCTTTCACGATTAAACTACTGGACAGATTTTAATGAACTTTGGTACCTATAGTTAATAATAAAAAAAATTGCAAAAATCTTCTATTATCAGACACAAAGGCACATAGCATGTTGGAAACGAAAATTACTTATAAATCTTTGTCGTTAGATACTTCTGCCTCGTCTGCGTAAAAAGTAACTTTCGTAAAATTTAACTGTTATCCCAAGGGAACACTTAACCGGGATAAAAAATATCCTATTTTTTAATCCAGGAAATGATCTATCTACGTGCCAATTTTCATCCAAATCTGTTCAACGGTTTACGCGTGATTGAGTAACAAACATCCAAAAAAACTTTCACAATTAGTAAGATCAATGTGCCTGCATACAAGTAAAGTTCTCTAAAAAGAAATCTTTTTAGTTAAAACAAACTTTTCAATAATTAAAACTGAGCAAGCAAACCCGGGTTTATATAACAGCTGATATATTCTCTTTGTGGCAGAAAAACATGGGGTGTGCTCTAATTTCGGCGAATACGCTGAATTCCGGCTTCTCATATATTAAAATGAGACGTATGTGGAAATATTTTAGCTTTGTAATCTCTAGTATTAAACCTGTGAAATTTCTGTGACGTTTTTAGAGTTCCGTAGGTACCTCAAAGGAAAAAACGGAACCCTTGTAGGTTCACTTTGTTGTCTCTGTTGGTCTTTCTGTCTGTCAAGACCCATTATCTCGGGAACGCGTGAAGGTATCGAGTTGAAATTAAAACGATATACTCACGACAGTCTCTTGAAGCTGTGAAAAAATCGATGTTCTTAGTTAACGTAAAAAAGAATACGGCCGTTTATGCTTTTTTTTTTTTTTTTTTTTACCGATGGGAAATCATCAAATGACTTCCCCCGCCCTGGGCGGGGCGGGAGGGGGTGTCAGACTTTTACTGACTAAAACCCATCCATGTTCCTTCTTGTGCCCTTTGCGTTCCGGGGGCGCGGTATCTCTTTCGAACAACCCGCAGCCCCGGCAGGGCCGTTTATGCTAAAGTATCTATTTAGGGAAATTTCGATGACATATACATTAAAATTCATGATAATATTACAAAATATACAAAATAATAAAGTTAGTGCGTGTCAAGTCTTACCTTTCGTTGCACGTATTGCAAGCGTGTATTAATAATAATAATAATTCCTGCCTATTATTGCCCCACTGCAGGGCAAAGCCAGCGACTTAAATATGTTCAATGTTGATAACCAAATTTAATTCAAATACAAAGAAAAATTAACCTAAAAATAAAACACTCACACAAACGTAAATACAAGTTGAATTTTCTAAGAAACTACAAACTAATTAGATTCTAAGAAACCTTTACAAGACCTAACGAAGCCTAACCTTAGTATTTAAGTGACCTACTAGGTAATTTGTACCCTTACTCAGACAAAATGGACCTTTGTACCGTACCCAGCAATTATCCCAAGGGCTTACAAATAAGGTTAGACGAACTACTATATTTCTTTTGAGCTACAAATCTTAGCTGACTCAAATGACGTAAGCATATTGCGGGCAATATACTGCTTAGAAATGAGCAATACATGGGCAATTGAGCACGAAATTAGCTCATTATTTCCATAACCCGCGAGTCATGTTTGCGGTACACGGTCAAACTGTTTTGTCAGTTTTGCTTGAAGATATCTTTTATCAGGATTGCTTGGTTGGTTCGTCAAATCTATACTTGTCAATGTTGGTTTTTTCATTCGAACTTTGGACCCCCGTTCATCCCCTCAGGGGGTGATTTCTGGAAAATCCGTTCTTGGCGGATGTTTTCTAACTATAAACTACCTCACTGCCGTATTTCATCTTTATTCGTCAAGCGGTTTTCTCTTTTATACGTACATTATTGTAATTTTTTTCAGATAATAAATTGTTTGTTTTTGGTAATTTCTGTAACTAACAGCCGGATTGAAAACAATCTATTTTGTATTTGATAGCCAGATTAATGAGGAATAGTAAAGGCTATATACCATCACGCTACGACTTACGGGAGCGTAGCAGTTACCAAAGAAGATGTAACTTAGCGCTTGCACGGCATTATGGGAAGATAAGTATGTAAAAAATTATTGCGATTTTCACATAACATGCCTGTAATTCCCGAAGGGTTATTTATTTATTTATTTTTATTTATTTATTTATTCAACTAACACACACTATTTTACAGGTGGAACCCAAAACAATAGAGTGTTTCTAACAAATAATTAAATCTAGACTTATCTACTACAAACTAATACTAAAAAAACATAAACAAAAAATTTAAATCAATAAACTAAAAGCTATTAAAAATTGGACATAAATAAATAATCTAAACTAATATAATTTCTAACTTCAGGTAACTTATTATTATTATTAATTCTAATTATAACTAACAAAATTTAACAAAACTCTTGCGAAACTCTTGCGTCTTGGTTAGACAGAGGTGTACCCATTAGTACACCCACATTTCACCAGTTACGTTTTAAGTCCCATGCAATAGGGGGCGAGTCTATTGCCATCAATCCGGGCACAAATCCAGACTCCGAGGCAGCTACTGAGAAATTCCTGATGAAAAATCCCAAAAACACTTTGCCCGACCTGGGAATCGAACCCAAAACCTCATGTACAGCAGTAGCGCTTGCGACCACTAGACCAACGAGGCAGGTTTCCTTTAGTTTATCTTTTATTTTTCTAACCCACACTCCTGTTTCGTACGTGCTTTGAAAAATACAAACTCACATATACAAAAACAACCCGGAACAACTCTCTGTAGGTCATACAAATATTTGTGTTTCGTGCAGGAATCGATCCCGCGACACGCTGAGCAGTTAATTGTCGTAAAAACGACCAATTAACTATTTCGTTTTAACTAATTATTGTAATGAACAATGGACAACTAAAAACTAATGTTAATATAATTACTTAAAAGTTTATTTTGAATAGTGCTTCTAATTTATATTAATTGGTAAGTTCCGGTATTTTTGCTAATTAAATAATTACACGACAGTAATCCCTTGAGAGGTGAGCAGAAGTGTACTTGCTTTTTACTTTAAAGCCCAAAGGCTAAACATGGCAGTATTGTTAATGTTTTTTGTAGACTAGCGTCTGCCCGCGATTTCGTCTATGAGAATTTCTATTTTCTGTGGGGTTTTCTTTTTCTTGCGCGGAGCCCTAATATTTTTTTCTAAAAATAAAATTAGCATAAGTTACTCGCTTTTCTAGTCATGGGCCAGAGAAATAAAAAAAAAGTTGCTATTAGTTGAAGTATTCGATTTTCGATTGTTCGATTTCAATTTTCGATTATTCGATTATGAAAATTCTTTCATCAATAGAAAATAACGTTATCTTTGAGTGCTAATATGTAGGCTATAGTTTACTGTAAAAAATTAGGGTTCCGTAAGAAAATTTAAGTGGACGAAATCATGGGTTTGTTTCAGCACGTTTTTTTTATACTACTATATTTCTTTATTGCATGACGGACAGAGTGGAAGACGAAAACGTGTTGCGCCGACCCCAAGTAACATGGGACAAGTGCAGGAAGATGATGATGATGAATTGTTTATTATATTTACTTCATTTGTCTTCTTTTTTAAACAAATTAGAACGACGGGAGTCAGGGGGATAAAGGCGCGGGGAAAAATTAGTCGTTTATAAAGCGATAGTCTGTCTAACGACAGTTTTGTCGCAGGTTTACAAACAGCCTTATAGTTAATGTTTTATTCAGTAGTAACATGCGTAGAATTACGTTGTCAAGTACTCAGAAACTTGTAGCCACACGGTTTGACTGACGTATTGTGTTCAGTATTAGACTAATTGTTTATACATGATACATTAGTGTTACCGTGTACCTAGTTAGATAATACCTACATAGATCTTAACATAACAACACGCCTGTAATCCGCGAAGGGTTAGGCAGAAGTGTACACATTAGTACATTCACATCTCGCCAGTTATATTTAAGTCCCATGTAATTGGGGGCGACCCTATTGCTATCAACCGGGAACAAATCTAGATTCCGAAGCTGCTATTCAGAAATCCACACACACACAGCATCACGCCTGTAATCCCCGTAGGGTTAGGCAGAAATGTACCCATTAGCACACCCACATTTCGCCAGTTGTGTACTCAGAAATTCCTCATGGAAAAATCATAACAATTTCCTTACAGCAATCTCTTCAATAAAAACTGACAATATGGCTTGATCGTTTGCAGTCCCGAACAAAAGAGGTCTGTATTATTCCGAGCAACGCAAAAACTACAAGTGATCAATCAAAAGAGAACCATTTTGTTTGGCCTACTTACCCCATTAGGAACAACAAAACGTATAAAGAACATTTGTTATTGAAAAGGGTTAATTTAAAACTAAGCAGAATCTCGTGAGAGAATTATTGTCCTGTGCCTCGGTACTTGTAGGTGAATGACGATTTACCTATGGTCCGAGACAGCGACACGCCGCCGGCTTGCGCTGAAAACCAACGCCGTGGTTTCAGTGCCTTCGTGCACGGGCCACGGCATTATGCTGAGCGTCAGTCGTTCCGCGCGGTAGTGGCTCATATTTCTTTTAAGTATTTGTATTAATTTAAATTTTATTATTTTGGTTTTGATACCAACTTGTTTCTACTTTGCTTTTGTGTATTCTTTTTTTCTTTTTATGTTCTTTTTATTTCTTTTCAAAATATCATAATAGAGATGATTTTTCAAACAAACCGGTCAAGTTATAGTAGGATTCATACGCGAGGGATTCGTCCGTGTGACAAGCAAACCATCTCAAATTAAATAATAACATTCCAGTCTATTATTTCCTCACCGTAGGCCATGAGCCTCTTCTGATACCAAGAAGGCACGCGCATCGATCACTACGCTTGCTCAAGGCGGATTGGCGATATTAGCCTAAAATTACTCGTATTGCAAGTCCAGTAGGCTTAATCTTGAACAAAATCGAGAATGAGATTGGAATCGACTGCATGTTTGACTACAGCGATTGACATGAGGTTGCCATACAAATGAAAACGTAAATTACCAAATTTTAAAATATTAAATAACTCGTTAATTCTATAAAAAAATGTCTTCCTATATTTATTGGAATTGAAACTGGATCGGATGTACATGTGGGATCATGTGGTGAAATTAAACGATGGATTTCGTAAATATTCTTTAATTTTGGGTAAAGAAATAAAAATAAACTTAAAACCAGAAAAAATAAGTCTTTCCTCGTACGTCGTCTAATTTGCACTCTCTGCCATCTTCCTTCCTTCTCTCTCCATCTCTTTTACTCTTATTCTTCTTTCACTTGCTCTTAATACATTCCCTTTTACTCATCATCCATTCCACATACATGTAATGTCGATTCCAATCTTATTCTCGATTTTGTTCTTCAGGTTTCCTTACGATGTTTTGCTTCACCGATATCAGTAATATCCAAGATAAACTTAGAAGTATATTAGAATTGAAAAAGTCACCTTGGTTGGCCGGTAGCCTAATGGTAAACACTTGGCAATTAGGACACTCAAAATTAGCCACATTTTATTCATCAAATGAACCAAATTATTCTAAACAGCGCAACCATCTTGTTCTTAGAATTCCACTTTTAAAAGAACTTTTCTTTGTAAACAAAAGCTTTAAAAACCCTTTCACCTTTCGGAATTAAAACAGGCTTTTAGTACTTTTTGGGGTCCTTGATTATAGCATCAAGAGTGGACCGTAATCACGTAGGTCGGGTTCCGCATAATTATGTAAAAACAGTCTTTAAAAATGTTCGTTAAAAAGCAAACGAGAGGCTACAGTTGTTCGTTTAATTTATGATTTTCAGGAATTTTCAGACGAGCCTGAAAGGGTACAAGGATATTTAAATTCGTAGCCTAAGGCTTTGTAGATTGATTTTAATAAATTATAATACTGATTCCCTTTGATATTAATTTTTAAAAGTTACCGTTGGATAACTGATTATTCATAAAACGATATTACTTCACGCTTGTAATCCCCGAAAGGTATGGCACAGGTGTAGGTACCCATTATTAGGTACACCTACATTTCGCCAGTTATGTTTAAGTCCCATATAATAGGTGGCGATAAGGAGTATATTTAAGAAAAACAATATTAACTCCAAAATAAACTCCCCGCAGGTATCCGATATTCACACAGACGAAGCCGCAGGTATTAAGCTATATAAAAATACTTAAACTCCTTTAAAAAATGTCAGTTCTTTTGTAAGAGACGAATCTATCACAATTACTTCAACAAGGATTGAAATAACGACCTTCCAATCGGTAGTTAACACCGAATCACTTGGGTAACAGCCAAATATGGCATTTTAAACTCTTTTATAACAGTACCGGGTGTTTGCAATGACTTGAAAAAACGATTCAACGCCATTTTGTGGATAACAAATTACGATAACCGATATTTTTGACGATAAAACAAAGAAAAAACAAAATTAAAAAAATCACAGAAAAGGACATAGGGATCCTTTTATCCCGAAAAAGATTACTGTTCCCAAGAGAAATCACAATAATGTCCCATTGATGATAGATGGCGCCACATGTCTTTCGAATCATTATCGAATTTTAAATTTAATTCGCGAGCGAAGACGAGGGTGACAGCTCGTTTGGTTTATATTTCTACTTCGTTCGTGAACAGAGCTTGTATGGTTATGCAATCCATCGGGATGGAAAATACGGGAATTGTGGTGGAACTCCGGGATTTTCGTTGTTACGTCATATTTACCTACAAACATCGGACTAGGAGGATAAATCCTGTAGGAACAGCGCTGTGTTTTCAGAATAAGGTTTTTCATGCGGATGAATATTTTGTGACTGCTTCGTTGGTCCAGTGGTCGTAAAGCGCGACTGCTGAGCATTAGCTATTGGATTCCATTCTCAGGTGTGGCAAAGTCGGTTTATCAATAAAGAAATTCTCAGTAGCAGCCTTGGAGTCTGGATTTGTGTCCAGTTTATGGCAATAGACTCGCCCTCTATTCCATGGAACTTTAACATAACTGGCGAAATGTGGGTACACCTCTGTCTAATCCTTCGGGGATTACAGGCGTGATGTTATGTTATGTGAATATTTTGTTTGATTAATTTAAGTGGCGAAACATAACATACCACAGTAACATAACTGCCGAAATGTGGGTGTACTATGGGTACACCTCTGCCTAACCCTTTGGGGATTACAGACAAGATGGCATGGATGGAAAAGATGGCCAGTATTTCATTTAAGAGAAAATGGTTCTATGCTTCCGTAAAATATTCAAGGAAATTGCAGAAGTTTTGTATAAAGCTAAATAAAAGACTACACAATTAGATTTAAAGTTACAACGTTCCGCAGAAAGAAATTACGACATTAGGTCTAACAACCCCACACACCCTATTGTCAGAGTTTCACAAGGGCCTCTGACATGGTTTGAGTGGGACAGTAATAGGCTGGTATAAGTCCAGGTTTCTTCACGTCGTTTTTCTTCATCTAAGAAGAAGAAGATAGAAGAATTCCACTATATCTTATTAATTATCATATTCCACTGTATCTTACAATATTTTTTATTTGATCATGAAGATACTACGTTAAGTTACATTTAAAAGCGGTATACATTTGTGTATACCGCTCAAAATGGATCGTACAACTAAACCCTCATTGGCAGGTAACATTCAACAAAATAGAAAACGCGGAACCGGTGTTACCCACGTAGCATTTCCTTAGAGACGTCCCGGGCCCCGGGATCCTGGAATCCGAGACGCCTGCCAACACTAGCCGCGGTTGATTTATTCGCGGCAAGCGAGAATTTAAATTAAAGCACATTAGGAGCATATAGTATGTATTTGTGTATGCTTTTGTTGCTTTTTAATGTAGTAATTGTGCAAGCATTGTATAGACGTAAGAAATTACAGAGTAAAATAAGATTAAGGCTGTGTGTTTGTTACATTATTTAATGGATAAAAATATAATGAATTTATTGGATCGAAGTTCCTTATCGCGCGTTGCGATTGTTGCGAAAGGGGGCTAAACGGAAAAAATTAAGACCAAAATTTCTAACGACACTGAAGGATAATGGGCAAAATTCATGAAAAAAGGTTCTGTACACACATTTATAAAGGCTAATTACGCGTCATGATGTCCATGGTTTTCGGGGGTGCTGATGCCGAAAATGAGGTCAAAATGAAAATTCAAGATGGCGGCCGCAACTTCGATCTATCCAGGTGTTCCTTGACACCTCTCAAGTTTTTTCCTTATCCGTTTAGTAAAAATGATATGTTATAACAAGCCACTATAGGTAGCCATAAACTACAAATTCCTACCGTCAAACTGATAACAAACGATAAGATAAACGACTTTTATTTTTGCTGTAGACAATCACCGATTATGCTAACTCGTAACATAACAGCTTACAGTCACATGTAACAGTACAGGGGTTGTGCGATAGAAATAGTTAAAGCCTTTAATTTTCGCGTAATAAAATAAATAAAGAAAGAAAGGAAATGTAATGAAAGAAAGAACGAAAGAAAAAAGAAAGAAAACTGTTTATTCACGTGAAAGTGACGGACATACATAAGTATTTATTTTTGAATTGTTGTGTGTATTGTTTTTGAATTGTTAATTGTAAAAGAATTAAATCATACGGTTTCCAGGTATGGTCCAGAACAAAAAAAAAACCGCTTTCATATTTGTGTTTTTACATCCATTATTTATGTTTTACCCCTGTCACAACCGAACTTTGTCCTGCATACGAACACTGTCTAGATGTGAAAAATTCAAAATGGCTGCCCCGTAGACGGCGGGCGAATATTCGCTACGCCAAACGCAAGTGCGGCTAGCTACCAATGTTCGTGTGTTCGCCGTAGAAAAACACATACGGTGTGTGTGCGCCGCACTCGCGTTTTATTGTCGAAACACAACGTGTGTGTTTTCCCGCAGTCAATGAGTTAACTAATTTTTATAGAGTATAACTATAACATCACGCCTGATAACCCCAAAAGATTAGTCAGAGGTGTACCCATTAGTACCCTCACATTTTTCCAGATATGTTTTTAAGTCCCATATAATAGGGGCGAGCTTATTGCCATCAACCGAATACAGACTTCGAAGCTGCTACTGAGAAATTGTTGTTGAAAAACCTAATAACACTTTGCTCGACCTGGGAATCAAACCTAAAACCTCATTCTCAGTAGTCGCGTTTTGCAACCGCTAGGCCAACGACGCAGTCAGAGTCTGTACAGAGTGTAATACTAACATAATAAAATTGAAGAATTGTTTATTTGTATAAACGCCAGTCGGATTGTAAATAATCTTTCTGTATAAGATAGCTACATTCATGAGGAATAATATAAGCTATAGCATCACGCTACGATCTACGGGAGTAGAGCAGCAACCAAAGACGCAACTTAAAACACCACGCAAGCGAAGTCGCGGGCAAAAGCTAGTCCTCGTATATTAGGTCACGCCCGATTTCTCTCGGGTGTCGTGAAATACGATTAAGGGATTGCTGTGGATAAATGGGTATAATGGGCAGCATACACCTGCGGTCTAAATGACATGGGCGGGCCCAATGTGATAGCAGACATCTGACAGTTTAAAGAAGTGGATAATATGTGCTTTTTGGTTTCGAAGTCTTCAAAAGTATCGTGATATTTTTGATAAGAATTGTCGATACGATATACTTCATCGACGATAACAATATAATTCATTCAGAATAAAATATATTATAATTCCTAGAAGGGAGGCTTCTAAAATTTTCTGCCTATGTAGCCTATATTTATCACACATGAATCTGGAAACCAAATACAAAAAAAAATTAGCGCGTTTAAACACTCACACAAGAAAAATCTTAAGCTTCACTATAATTATTAGTATAGTACCTACTTCTTTGCTGTTTTGAATTCCTTAAATAAATAAACCCCTAGCAGGTTGGACAGATTTTAATAAATAAATATTTTTATGTGTGTTTTAGTGGTTTACGGTGCTGGAAAAATGGTTCAACATTGAAACTAGAAAGTACACATAAGTACCTCTTGAATTACATATTCTTTTAGCCTTGTTAAAATTATTTAGATAAAAAAAATTAGAGCTCAGTGTTGCAACTAAATTCACTGTCAAAATAAAACAAACATTCCTACACATTTAAAACAAAAAAAGATCTAACAAAACATTTATATAAAAACAACTCAAAAATTTCAAGTTAGGACGTATGATGAAAAATTCAGAAAAAGCTTAAAACACACTGCAAACATTTCGACATTCGCTGACAATGCACCCGGATTGTCGAGTTTGTTCCCCGTGTCGGCATTCAGAATTCGCCGACACCGTTGTCGGCGTCCGAGGGCTATTAGCCGACACATTTCGCCGACGCGCAATTCACACGTTCAAATGGCGCTTTGAATGGGTATTTTTATTTAGTGGATATTACATTCATATGCTAGCATATTTCCTTGCTACATTACCTCTTATGCATGATAGAATATGCAAGCGGAATCATAACTAACTTACATACATACATACACGAGCTTAGGCCTTTTTCCCATGCCTGCCGGGGTTGCGGGACGTCTTAACAGGATACCGTGGCCCCGGAACGTAAAGGGCAACAGAAGGAACAGGGTGGTTTTTTAGTCAGTAAAAGTCTGACAGTCCCTTCCGCCCCACCCAGGACGTAAGGATCATTTCAGGAGTCATTTGATGATTTTTAACACCTAAAAAAAAAATGGCCTTTTTCTTATGAGGTAGAAACCATCGAAAGCCACCTGCTACGATCCTTACATACTCCTTTCGCCTCGTACATATTAATGCATCTGGTCATACGAGCACGCCGGTTACGAGTACTGCGCACCTGACCTTACTGAAGAACCGGTCAAGGTCAGTGTCTTTCTAGGGCTTTCCCTACTTCCAAAAGCTGCTTTTTGATGTCAAATATCTATTAGCGCACTTTGGCAGCAAAATAGATCAGTTTGCCGTGACGACAAACGGCATGACGCGCTCTCTTATGCCGCCTTGCCCCCTCTACGCTACCGCTCTATCCCTAGTGTGTGCGTATACGCTTCGTTGCGACTCTTGTTTTTTTTTTAATTTCCTCTTCTGCCCAGAATTCGGTGACGTGAATTTTCCTTTTTTTATTACGTTCTCAAGTTTTAATGAATCAAACAAACTAAAGCATTTCAAAACACAGGCAAACAATGCGCCATTCGCTGACAATGCAGTGGGATTAGTGAGTTTGTTCGACATGTCGGCTAGCCTGCGTTTCGCCGACACTGCTGATGGCGGCCATCGCTTATTAGAGACCCGCAGACTTACAGTTTTAAATTGACCGATTATCGACCACTAATTTGCGTACTGTCACAATTTCATCGGCAAAGCGGCGTGCTAATAAGTAGTTTATTTATTTATATATTTTAAGAAAGCGTACAGACAGAAGCGTACAGAGACACATGAATGGTAACAAAAAATAAACGCTTGACAATTGCTAAACTGCAGTTGTTTGCTAGTAGTCGGCCGATAGTCGGTCAATTTTTTAATTGTGCGTAATTAAAAGAGAAACTCCATTCTGATACGATTGGAGTCCAATTAGTAAGTGGGACGAGTATGGGAAAACAAAAGTAACTAGTAAAAAAAAAAAAACAGTAAATCTTAAAATAAATCTGTTTTTAAATAATTAAAATAAGTTGCAGGGGCTTTCCAGAGAGTAATCAAATGATACTTGTGTTGAGAAGTAGGACAAGTCTATTGATATATTCTGCGATTCAGTCGGCCAACTTGGAATTGCATGTCTGCGGGCGCTCTTAGCCGACACATTAACGCCGACACAGAATTCTCACATTCGAGTGTTCAGTTTGAATAAATGTTTGAATAGAGATTATATTTCATATGAACTAGAAACGTGCAACTGAAACTAAAATGGCAGTTAGTGTTAGAAGTTTGGAAGGCATTAGAATATAGTTATTAGTCTGAAAAGTTAGTTGCATAAAGTACCTTGTATGAACGTGCTGCGATACTAACTAACTAACTATGTAGGATTTTTTAAGTGGAACTTCAGGGATGCATGGCTGCTACAGTAGAATTCATTTTAACGTTATTTGGTTTAGGGTTTGTTGGGCTAACTTACGTACAACTGGCGTACAAAGTAATGTGCCATCCTACCCATGCAATGAAAATAAGCATGGAATAGATCTACCGCCATAGCGTAACAGAGAATTCTTTTTGAGGCTTCGTACTCAAAGGAACCTAAAGCTGTCTTCCAGCAGTCGTAACAGAATGAGACGCTGCGGGCGTCGGGAGTTGCAGAGCGATTCCTGGCTACAGCAGGCGCGGGCCTGCGGACAGCGAGCTTTGAGTAGCTCGCCATCCGATCAGAATCAGGCCTGGGTCGTCCGCGAGTTGTATTCCACGCACGCTTCAAAGAGATGTCAGCATAGAAGACGGGACTCGCTAGGGCCAGTGCCTGCCAGGGTTGCAGAATTTGTTCGAAAGAGTTATTGCGGTCCAGGATTCAAAAATCATTAGGATGAAAACGGATGAGTTTTAGTCAGTAAGAGTTTCACACTCCCTTGCGCTCCCAACTAAAGAAACACAACGGAAGAGGTAATTTGATAATTTCCTATCCTAAAAAAAAACAAAAGACAACTTGGTCTGTCCTTTCGAACCGCTAGCCGCTATAACAGCAAAAAGAACCTTTTTTTGTGTTTAGTGTTCAATATTTTACGGTGGAATATTAGGCCTTATATTGTACCTATTAAGGTACTTTTCTATGAGTCTGGCTTGCAATTAGACAGTTCTTTTTTACAGCTAGTTACGCTCGCCAGTAGCTTTTCCACACAGATAAGTGCAAAGCATGGAAATATGTACCATATACCTTCACGCTGCTACTAAGTAACACAAAGCCACTTCATAAAGTAGGTACCTCCTTATTATTTTCCTATACCCTCGAGCAATATTGACAAAAAACCTTATTAGACGTTG
The DNA here is from genome assembly GCA_949774945.1 of Hoplodrina ambigua. Classification (NCBI taxonomy): domain Eukaryota; kingdom Metazoa; phylum Arthropoda; class Insecta; order Lepidoptera; family Noctuidae; genus Hoplodrina; species Hoplodrina ambigua. Next base: position 4,538,136 of record OX458990.1, read on the forward strand.
GTTGACCCTCGAGGGTACTTCAAATTACGTTGGGTCGAATTGACCCCCGACGTAATAGAGATATTTGGAAGCCATCCTGGATAAAAAGGAGCATTCTTTGAGTTACTTATAAAGTTTAACTAAATTACTTTTGTCCATCTTGTCAATGATAATTTATTAAAAAAAAAAAACAACATAACATAACATCACGCCTGTAATCCCCGAAGGGTTAGGCAGAGGTGTACATTAGTACACCCACATTTCGCCAGTTATGTTTTTAGTCCCATGTAATAGGGGGCGAGCCTATTGCCATCAACCGGGCACAAATCCAGACTCCGAGGCTGCTACTGAGAAATTCCTGATGAAAAACCCAATAGCACTTTGCCCGACCTGGGAATCGAACCCAAGACCTCATGCACGGCAGTCGCGCTTGCGACCACTAGACCAATGAGGCAGTCAAAAAAAAAACAAATACAAAAAAATCTCGCCCCCTATTACATGGGACTTAAAAAAACTGGCGAAATGTGGGTGTACTAATGGGTACACCTCTGCCTAACCCTTCGGGAATTACAGGCGTGATGTTCTGTTAAAAAAAATCGTGCTGTTGACAAGCAAGCAAGTTGTTTATTTACAGGATTGAAAGGATATGAAAAGTTCCTGAAGCTTTTTAAGCTTTAGCTATTCAGCATTACATGTTACTGGGTACCATGTTTATACATTGCTGGGGCAGTCATCCATACTACTATTTAGCCATCTGGCTAGCTGGCCGCGCACAATGCTTGCTGCTCGAATCTCGTAACTCGCACGCACACCCACCCCCGTACATAATAAAGAAACAGAGAAAAAGAGGGAAGAAATCGCCGGGAGCATAACGCTTTTGACTTACGTGACTATTTCTGTCAGTTTACTGCTACCGCAAGCCGAGTTAAGGAGTTTCATTCGGCGAATACACCAACAATATTCATAGAAACCTATTAGAAATTTACAACTGTGCTAGAAAAACATACATCTACTACTATTTATTCCCAACAAAATATTGGTGTTTCACCATTCAGCCGCTTGCGTGATTTATGTTCTGAGATGGAAAAATTTAGGTCAGCGCTGCAACGCTGGCTTTCTAAAGGTTAGGGATTCTAGTAGTTTGTGCGCTTTTGAATGTTGATTGGTCCCTATAACGCGTTGGAAAAAATAAAGATTAATTTTAGTTTAATTTTTTAATGTGCAACATGACTTTTCATTCGTTATATCTTTCAGTGGGTGTAAGTACTCTTAATATATGAATATTTTTTGTAGACCAGGGGGCCTAACCCTCATCTCTTAAAAAAGTATAATTTTGGTATTACTTTGCCTTTCGCGCTAATGGATTTTCAACGCTCGACTCAGCACCGAGAGTTGAAAATTCAACAACTGAAATTACTAAGTGATGAAAATGGTACTGTTTTGCTTTGTAATATGAATAAGAAAATTCTGCTGTGCGTTTTGATCGTGTTAAGTATAGTGCATTATTGTAGGTAACAGTTTTTTTTTTTTTCATATTCATTTGCACTTATTTTCATAACTGCCTCGTTGGTCTAGAGGTCGTAAAGCGCGAATGCTGAGCATGAGGTTCAATTCCCAGGTCAGGCAAAGTGTTATTGGGATTTTCCACCAGGAATTTCTCAGTAACAGCCTCGGAGTCTGTATTTGTGCCCGGTTGATAGCAATAAGCTCGCCCCCTATTACATGGGACTTAAACATAACTGGCGAAATGTGGGTGTACTAATGGGTACACCTCTGCTTAATCGTTCGAGAATTACAAGGCGTGATGTTATGAGCGCTTTCATCCCCGATATAATTATACAGACTGTTAGTGTAAACACCGTTGTCACTAAAACCATAGGTACTTGATTTATTATAAAAAATGTTTATCTGAATTTAAAAATAAATAAACAAAGTTCTCTTTCAAAAATTATAAAAAAAACTGTCCGACACCGTCCTTAAATTCATGGATACTATTCGCCCGAGTTACGTAATCACCGCAAAGGGCGTTGACCTGCACTGGCCGTCTGTTATAACTACCTACATAATTTTTAACTAATTACATCATTGTAATATAGGGTGAAATAATTTTGAGGAAAAATTGAGATTTTACTTAAAAAAAAACGATTTTTTTTTTCATTGAATTTACGTTCTATTAGTGAAACGTTTCAAGGATAACGGTGTTTACACTAACACTCTGTATGTAACAACGAATGTCGTCATGTTGTATAGAAATAGCAGTCTTCGGTATTAGACACCTAGGTAACCTAAATCTGAGGTAGATCGTTGAAATAAAGACCGGCTGTAATGTCACGGATTTAACTGTACCCTCTTTTTTTCCTAAACATTCTTCAGGGCGACAAAAAAGTCTTGCCTATCTTACCCCATTCAGGCCCTAGATCCATTATTCCTAGGTACAGATACCCAACACTTGAGTTTTGGCAAATCTTTAAGAAAGTGTGGGCTCTTTGTCCGTCCCGAATACTAAGAGGTGACTTATTGTCAAGGCACGGGGCAGAATACAAAGAGATTTCACAGGTATCCAAACTAACCTTTCTATTTTTAAACATTTATTTTATCTTTACGCCATGAAATCTTTTTTTATCGTGTGGGCAGTAAGGTCTTACGACCCGACACACCCTAGTGTCAGACTTTCTAAACCGCCTCAAGGGCTTCTGACATGGTTTGTGTGGGACAGTAACAGGATGGTATAAGTCCAGGTTTCCTCACTATGTTTATCCATCACCGATGTCAGTGATGTCCAAGATAAACTTTAGAAAGTACATATGAATTGAAAAAGACACATTGGTACGCCATGAATTGAGAAAGCTATAGGATTATGACAACACAAGCTTGTCAAAATTCTGTCCTTGATTTCATTTGCGTGGTTTTTACACAAGATACGTTTTTGTTCACTGCTCTGCTCTTGTGAGTCGTAGCGTGATGTTATATAGCTTATACTATTCCTCATGCATCTGGCTATTTTATACAAAAAGAGTTCTTACAATTCGACTGGTATTTTCAGAGATTAGCACGTTTAAACAAACAAATTAGAATACTCGTAGATTTATTATTACATAACTTTTGCCCGCGTCTTCGTCCGTGTAAATGTCGGTTATCGCAGACGCAGACAAAGTTGCGGAATAAAAGGTAGCCTTTTTCCTTTCTTTAGATTTAAACATATCCCCTATCAAATGTCATCAAAATCGGTTCAGCGGTTTAGTCGCAAAAGCTTAACAAACAGACAGGCAAAGTTACTTTCGCAATTATAATATTAGTATGAATTATGGAGAGATTGTGGGTTAACTCGTTATGGCAGAATTAAGCTCGATTTCGAAATACCCAAATTAACTGGGCTTACAGAAATAGTGCCTGCCTCGTTGGTCTAGTGGTCGCAAGCGCGACTGCTGTGCATGAGGTCTTGGGTTCGATTCCCAGGTCGGGCAAAGTGTTATTGGGTTTTTTCTTCAGGAATTTCTCAGTAGCAGCCTCGGAGTCTGGATTTGTGCCCGGTTGATGGCAATAGGCTCGCCCCCTATTACATGGGACTAAAAAAACATAACTGGGTTAGGCAGAGGTGTACACATTAGTACACCCACATTTCGCTAGTTATGTTTTTAGTCCCATGTAATAGGGGGCGAGCCTATTGCCATCAACCGGGCACAAACCCAGACTCCGAGGCTGCTACTGAGAAATTCCTGATGGAAAAACCCAATAACACTTTGCCCGACCTGGGAATCGAACCCAAGACTTCATGCACAGCAGTCGCGCTTGCGACCACTAGACCAATATGTCATATGTCTATATCTAGGTCATCATCATCTAGCGTTTCTCCTACTACATATACTTCATTAAGGTTGGCTTCCAGTATAACCAGATGCAGCTGGATACTAGTGGAGTATAAGAATAAGAAAAAAATATTGTTTCATAGTTACAAAACCCCACACACGCTAATGTCAGAGTTTCTAAACTGCCGCAAGGGTCTCTGACATGGTTTGAGTGAATCAGTAGTAATAGGCTGGTATAAATCCAGATTTCCTTGCTAAGTTTTTCCTTCACCGATGACAGTGACGTCCAAGATAAACTTTAGAAAGTACATATAAATTAAAAGAGTCACATTGGTACTTGCCCATCCAACTAAATCATATTATCGATCTATCAGAGAGACTCTAAAGTAAAACTTGTTCATATTTCTGAGTACTTTAATCCTTTGTAAGCTTGCTAGTAAATCCAAAACCATGTATAAGGCTTTCCCAGAATCTTCAAGAAAACCTTTTTACATCTTAAGAACACCTTGGAACCTTTGATGTTAACAAAATAATAATATTATAGACATAATTAGGCCCTCCACAAACTGAGGAGCTTGTTCTGAAAACACAATTTTGCCGGAGGTACGAAAATGGGCTGCGAGATGGATAGATGTGTTATGAGATGAGGTCTTAGTGATAGCGGAGAGAGATAAGATTTATCCTACAGGCTTAAAGTTACAGAACGGCTCTGATACTGTAAATAATTTGCCATTAAATTAAGGGCTCTCATTCGTGTGCGTAATTTTTTTATTAATGACGAAATAAAAAAATTACTACTGCAAAAAGCATAATATAACATCACGCCTGTAATCCTCGAAATGTTAGGCAGAGGTGTACAGTACACCCACATTTCGCCAATTATATTTAAATCCCATGTAATAGGGGCCCAGTCTATTGCCATCAACCGGGCACAAATCCAGACTCCGAGGCTGCTACTGAGAAATTCCTGATGGAAAAACCCAGTAATACTTTGCCCGACCTGGAAGTCGAACCCAAGATCTCATGCAAAAAGCATGGGTAGTTTTTTTGTTAATTTCTGATTTTACTGTTTTACGCTAGGACAATAATTTGCACCTACCATGTTATCTCTTCACCACCTTTGGTTGTCTGTTTTGTTTCCTAACCCTTGGTTCCTAAGGCCGGCTTCGTGCTTTTCGTTGCATGAAACATATAAATTGAACAGCAAATCAAATAGTGGTGTGTTTTTTTTTATATTTCGTATTCATTTCCTTTGAATAACTGAAATGAAATTTCAGTATGCATGAAAACCTAAACAAAACACAGTTTTTCTAGCCAAATATTTATGAACTCGATAGAAGATTGCTTTCACAGCTAGAATGATAGAATTTATTATTCTTGTTATTTAAATTTTCAACACACCGTGTACTGTATTACTGTACAGTTCTTATAGATAGGAAATAACGTTAAATATAAAATACATACAATATTACAACAATACAAATAAATAAAATTAAAGTGTCTGTTTATAATGTCAAAATCTAGAAGCTTTTCACTTTAATATGAAAGATTAAACAGTACTTAATTACACGAAAAAAAAAATATAATTTTTTTTGCCTGTTTGTTCCAGCTAATGTCCGAAACGGCTGGACAGATTTTGCTAGGACTTTTACTGACGTATAGTTGATGAGATGATAGAGGGGTCGGGTAATACAGTGCACTGACTGATTAGTTTATTATTTAACTAATTTAATTATGAGCAAAATATAAAAAAAAAATGTATTTGACTATTTTAAACTAACATGGAGTAAGTAAGGCTATACTTTCTTGCCCATACTTTTCCATATGAAACTACCTTTTAAAAGGGGCAACTAGATTCAATTCTTTTTTATTGTATCAGAAAACGTTGAAACGTGCGTTTTAATGGTCTAATTGAAATAAATGATTCGATTTTGACTTTGACTCATGGCACTTAAAACTTCAAAAGGTTAATTCTGTTAAGAAAAACTGATTAAGATTTATTTAGGGTCATTGCAGCAGACATGTTGGCAAGTTTCCAGAAAGTGCATACTCCTGCAACTTTAAAATTGAAACACAGTGGTTTTGTTTCCAAGTAAACGTGTTTACCTACCTATAAATTATAGAATAGAATAGTAAAATTGATTCTTCGGTTGGGGAAAACAGATTCAGAGAAGTTGGTCTGAAATTGTAAATATTAGGTATTGGATGGTCAGCTTAATAATTTCAGCAATGATGGATTGTCCAAGGTACGCCAGTTGTAGCAGCTCCCCACTTCTTCCTTTCGTGTCAATGATAATACTTTAATAATTTTAACTAGTTTTTTTTTTTTTTTAGGTGGTAAAAATCATCAAATGACTCCTTCCGCCCTGGGTGGGAAAGCCTGGGAAAGCCCTAGAAAGACACTGACCTTGACCGGTTCTTCAGTAAGGTCAGGTGCGCAGTACTCGTAACCGGCGTGCTTGTATGACCAGATGCATTAATATGTACGAGGCGAAAGGAGTATGTAAGGATCGTAGCAGGTGGCTTTCTGTGGTTTCTACCTCATGGGAAAAAGGCCATTTTTTTTTTAGGTGTTAAAAATCATCAAATGACTCCTTACGTCCTGCATGGGGCGGAAGGGACTGTCAGACTTTTACTGACTAAAAAAACACCCTGTTCCTTCTGTTGCCCTTTACGTTCCGGGGCCACGGTATCCTGTTAAGACGTCCCGCAACAATTTTAACTAGTTGGGCTGAGTAGTTCCACTTTGCCCCATCCAGCCGCTACCCTATTGTTAACTATTGTAGCAACTGCCTCAAATTTTGTAGTGAAATATGCCCCACTACCTATCTGTATTTTACATACATACATAAACTCACGCCTTTTTCCCATGGGGGTAGGCAGAAACAACAGAACGCCACCTGCTACGATCCTTACATACTCCTTTCGCCTCATCTACGTTCATACAGCTCGTCATACAAGCACGCATCTGTGTTTTAAATAAAAGTAAATAAAAATATTGACTGCCTCGTTGGTAGTGGTCGCAAAACGCGACTGCTGAGCATGAAATCGTATATAGGATTTGTTTGATAAACAAATAAAGTAAACCTACCTACACTAATTCTGATAAGTCAACCCCCATGGGGCCGAATCCACCACGTTTTAAAGTAGACTGCCTAAAATTTTGCAGTAGAATATGCCCCACTAATTTGATTTGATGGGACAGATTTCACTAGTTTTAAAAGAATTGATACAATTGAAATATTGTTTAAAACAAGCTACTGTTATTAATAATATTAAAAAACACGACTGCAAAAATTGCACATATTTGTATTTTGTTTACTGGTCAGATTTTGTTTACTGGTCAGATTTTTTCACGTTTTTTATTTACAGTGTTACACATTTTTTAAATCTACTCGTCAAATTCTATACGATAAACATAAACACGACCAGATTAATTAAAAAATTAATTGAGGCTGGTATTAATTTACGTTTTAAGCTTTACTACAGCGGTTTCTTTTTATTTTTTAGTAGCCTTTATTTTTTAGTAGTTTCTTTTTATCGGAACGATGCAAGGATTGTAACGATACCCCATACATCTGAATCGGTTCAGGCGTTTAAAAGTTACGGTGGAATAAAGAAACTCACATACATACATACATACATACATTAACTCTGAACACATAACACTCCTTTTTTTGGGGCAGTCGTGTAATTAGTTGCAAGTTAGCTGCCTGTATACCAAATGACTTGTTTGACTGTACATAACATTTATTCACCTAGAATATGATTACAGAAAATTCATACAAGTAATACTATACAAAATTGGTTCTAAAACAAAACTTTTAACATCTGAAGCCAAACTAGGCGTTGCCTGTATTTCAGCTTTCAAAGCCTATCCCTCCGAGCAAGAAAATGTACTTCATATAAAACTTTAGCATTATAGCCTATATCTCTATATTTTAACATGTTTATGTTATCTATACTAATACTAATATGAGATATACATCACGCCTGTAATCCCTGAAGGGTATTGGCAGAGGTGTACTCATTAGTACACCCACATTTCGCCAGTTATGTTTTAGTTTCATGTAATAGGGGGCGAGCCTATTGCCATCAACCTTGCACAAACTCCGAGGCTGCTACTGAGAAATTATTGATGGAAAAACTCATAGATACGAATCTATACTAATATTATAAAGAGGTAAAGTTTGTGAGTTTGTTATCTCTGATCTACAGAGCCGATTCTGAAAATTCTTTCGCAAATTGGAAGCTAAGTTATCACTGAATGCTATAGGCTATACTTTATCATAAAATATAGGGATCCGTTAGAAAAATCACGCGTACAAAGCCGCGGGGAGAGTGTTAATCTATAATTATAAAGCTAAAGATATACGAAACAAAGAGATCCTATAACAGTTCTGTTTTTTCCTTTTGAGGTATGGAACCCTGAAAATATATTTAGTTTAACCAAAGACGTAACTTAACATGGGTAAAAAGAAAACGTGTACGAAGTCGCAGGGTGCAACTAGTATTTTATTTCCAAACCTTTCCTTATTAAAATTTGAAATTTTACTTTACGACTATCAAAAACATCAACACAATTTTTAAGCATAATCTCGTTATAGATTTTAGATTATAAGGTACCACAGTCAGATAATGACGTCATCTCAAACAACAATTATGTATTCATTAATTCGCTAGCTCATAACAAAGCACCGAAGCTTTACTTAAACAAGGCCCGAAATCCATATGAAAAGGGACCGCGGGCCAGCTAGCATTGTTCATTTGTTTCTGTTGGGTAAACTGATATAGCTTTACTATTATACTATCAATCAGAGTTGGGTCAGATGAGATACGGCTCTCTTACTTGATTACGAAGTAGTGTTTTGTGGTCGGATAGGTATATAGTCTTACACGTGGTTCAATGATTGTGGCGTTGAGATTCCCATCTCATTACGCACTGTCGACTGGTCGCTGGCGACTTTCATTAATTCAATAATAAGTATTTACACACTTGGTCGTCGACTTGACGACTCTACGCGCTGTGGCGACAAATAAACAAAATGTTATTACTAAGTAATATCATTTTGTAAATTTTTATGTGTGTTTTTATTTTTTTGGTCTAGTGGTCGCAAAGCGCGACTGCCGAGCATGAGGTCTTGGGTGGGATTACCCGGTCGGGCAAAATGTTATTAGGTTTTTCCATCAGGGTTTTCTCAAGAGCAGCCTTGGTGTCAGGATTTGTGACCGGTTGATAACAATAGGCTCGCCTCCTTTTACATCGGTTCACCTCTACCTAACCCATCTCACCCTAACAGACCATCGAACCCAATACCACATGCGCAGCAGTCGCGCTTTGCGACCACTAGACCAACGAGGCAGTCCTGTAACAATTTTTTACTAAATACATAAGAATGTATATTATAAGCAAATACAGGATTTATATTTTAATGTGTCTTTTATTCTGTCTTTCTGTCAGTTGGTCAGTTGGAACCACCTAAAAAAAATCTGAACAGTCAATCAAAACTACATAATTATGCAAAGAAAATAGCAACGTCACAAAAAGGTGAAGATTTTCAGCACAAAAGCCAAAAAAACCCCATAACTGCTTAAAACATTTCTCAAACGCTATGTAAATGACATCTCAAAAGTTTTTGCTCAAATTTCGAGAGTTTCAAACAGTTTTAACCCTTCAAAAGTTAGCGTGTGGGAAGGGCGATGGGTCTTTTAGACCCCTTTCAAAATAATTGGTGTATCAAATTGTCTTATTTGAGAGTTTGAGGTTGATACTTTGAGGTAATGAGCCGAAACTTTTGTTTGAAGTGATTTAAATGGTAAGTTTATATTGATAACCAGGTTTTTTTTGCTGAGAATTTTCGGTCTTCATTTTACAAACTCTTTCACTGCGAAGGTAAGTCCAAGGCCATTACAATCTGCCGGGGTTGCGGGACGTCTTAACAGGATATCGTGGCTCCGGAACGCAAAGGGCAACAGAAGGAACAGGGTGGTTTTTTAGTTAGTAAAAGTCTGACAGTCCCTTCCGCCCCACCCAGGGTGGCAGTCGTTTCGGAGTCATTTTATGATTTTTACCACCTAAAAAAAAAGGCCATTACAATGGACACTATCTTAGCAAGCAGGAGATATTAAAGTGCACAAATGTGTAAGTAAACATAGGTGCACCCCCTCTTCCCTCACTCTCATAGACTGGTAGAATGGCAATGGGTCACAACCGGGGAGTGAGCAAGCACAGGACCAATACCTTCTACCTTTCTGAGGCGGGGGAGTATAACTCCACAAACGACCAATCTCGGGGCAGCTACTGAGAAAATCTTAGTGGAAAATCCAACCACATTTTGCCAGATCTGAATGTCCAACCCAGGCTCAGCAGACCAACAGGGCAGTCAACAGAGCGGTATAAAATAGCAGCTCATTACAGAATAACACAGCAGTTCGTAATATTTTAAGCAGTAACAACACATTAATCCAATGAATTTATTTCATGTAAGCAAAGTCAGGGAACAATCTGTTATAATTTAATATCCCTACATGGAAATTGTTTGTACGTCAGCGAAATTTTAGTACGTAATTACACTATAAATTAAAATAACGCTGAAACGTGAAAAATATGTATGGCCGAATTTTTGGGGAGTCTGCCAAAATGGCGAATTTGCCTGTAAACAGATATTATGAAGCTGCACACTTACATCATTTTTATTGTCGAGGACCAAAAGTAGAATAACACTTGTTGAGAAATGGTTGCAGGGTTTAGGACCAGCACCATCCTGTTATGTAACGCACGTAATATCACGCCTATAATCCCCGAAGGGTTAGGCAGAGGTGTACCCATTAGTATACCCACATTTCGCTAGTTATGTTCAAGTCCCATGTAATAGGGGGCGAGCCTATTGCAACCAACTGGTCACAAATCTTGACTCCGTGGCTGCTACTGAGAAATTCCTGATTGAAAACCCAATAACACTTTGTCTGACCTGGGTACCGAACCCAAGACCTCATGCTCAGCAGTCGCGTTTTGCGACCACTAGAGATGGCAATAGACTCGCCCCCTGTTACATGGAACTTAAACACAACTGGCGAAATGTTGGTGCACCAATGGGTACACGTCTTCCTAACTCTTTGGGAATTACAGGCGTGATTTTCAGAACAAGAAATCACAAAGAAAAAAACATATGCCAAACTATCCCAACCTCCAATACGGCCAACATTGGCCCAAATCCAATCACTCACGATCAAGTTATAGACCGCAAGACGTTACCTTGCAATGCGGTTCGGTCCAAATAGGCCATTTGATTTCTAAGTCCGCTATGATCGATGGCACGAACGTTTGGTCTCGATAAGCTGGCATTGACGGATTCCGTTTTGTTACAATCCGACTCGAGGATGTCCGTGATACTTGTCATAAGTGCTATGAGGATTCTTTCTTTTTATTTGCTGAATAAGACTGTTTGGGATAAGATAAAAGTTTGATTCTTGGAATAGAGAGGTATTTAGGGTAAAAAAAAAGGAATTTTGAAGTTCCGGATCCAAAATGTCCCTAGCTGACTTCACCCCCCTCTATTAAGACCAAGCTGCCTGTCCGTCTGTCACAGATGTATATCATATGTATATTATATGCCGTTATCGATCCCTACATACTCCTTTTGCCTCATCCACGTTCATACATCTCGTCATACAAGCACGCCGGTTACGAGTACTGCGCACCTGACCTTTCAGAAGAACCTCATCAATAAGGTCAGTCTAGGTCTTCCTAGGGCGTCCCTTCCCTGCGTTGCCACTTAAAATACGGCGGCATGGAACCATTCGGGTGCAATTTCGACCTGTTATTGGCCCGTCTTAAAAAACGGACCGTAAAAATTACGTTAAAAAGAGTAATAAAAGCAAATCAGTATATTTGATTACCGCAAAACAGGATTCGGTTCAACATACCATCACGCCTGTATTCCCCGAAGGGTTAGGCAGAGGTGTACTAATTAGTACATCCACATTTCGTCAGTTGTGTTTAAGTCCCATGTAATAGGGGGCGAGCCTATTGTTATTAACCGGGCACATATTCACGCTCCGAGGCTACTACTGAGAAATTCCTGATAGAAAAACCCAATAACCCTTGACTGACTTGGAAATCGAACTCAAGACCTCATGATCAGCATTCAGTACAAGTCGTTTGTTAAAATAATACTACCCAACAACATTGAGCAACCTGGGAATCAAATTCAGGACCCCACTACAAGATCAACGAGGCAATCATAGACTAAAACACCAAGCTTCCAACGTGCATATCAACCATCTAATCATACCCTTTGAGCTCAAAGCATTAATTAACAGAATACAGCTTCAAGCAACATTCTCATAACTGACATCGCCTCCTTCTCTGCTTACCCCGTGAGCTATATAACTTGAAGATACGCCTGTGTATGACAAGGTTCAACAGCCGGAATAATTTGAGGAAGTTTCAGTCTCGAGTTATAAAAGACAGATGTATATTTAAGTATAATGTGTTGCTGTAAAAATTTGGTCTTTCGTGATTCTGAAGATGTTCTAGTATAACGTAGATAATACTTACATCGGAAAAAAATGTTTTAGTTTTTTTTATTTTATTTAATTTGTTTTAGATTATCTTATAACATAACATCACGCCTGTAATCCCCGAAGGGTTAGGCAGAGGTGTACCTATTAGTACACCCACATTTCGCCAGTTATGTTTTTAGTCTCATGTAATAGGGGGCGAGCCTATTGCCATCGACCGGGCACAAATCCAGACTCCGAGACTGCTACTGAGAAATTCCTGATGGATAAACCCAATAACGCTTTGCCCGACCTGGGAATCGAACCCAAGACCTCATGCACAGCAGTCGCGCTTGCGACCACTAGACCAACGAGGCATTTTTAGATTATAAATTAAGTGTATTACTATTATTGTATATATCTTAAGTCGCGGTGGTCTTAAGTGTCTTAAGTCGTAGTTAGTTGTCTTTTCTTATCTACATATCTTATCTTATATTTTATCTTATCTTCTTCTTTTTTTCTAATATATCTTTCTATAAGCGAAAGGTCACTCACTCACTCATCACGAAATATCGAAAACTGATTGCTTATGAAGATGAAATTCGGCAGGAAGGTGGTTTACAATTAGTAAACGTCCTCTAAGGAGGGATTTTCAAAAATTCACCCCCTGAACAGATGAAACTGTGTTCCAAATTTTGTATATGGAGAAATCGACTTTGACGCGGACGAAGTCGCGAGCAGAACCTAGTTAAATATAAAATGTAATTGAAATAACAAACATCTATCATAACATTCATACTTTCACAGCAACATCTAAACTACTGAACATAAACTTGCTTGAACTCAGGCCCATTGTAGGCCAAAGCGGAATTTTGGACAATCCAATTCTGAAGTACAGCGCACAAACTTTTACGAAACTCAAAATAGACTGGTCTTCAAGAAAGTTATAAGGAAGGACCACTGCATGCTGACCTCTTGGCGCCAGCCCAAGGATGCCAAAAGTGTTTCCGGCTTAGTCAGGCCATGGTTTTATGAATATTGGAGCAGTTATTGGTGTGTGGTCAGCCATGGTGTTATAGGATCTATGTGAAGTATTCAAGATGAAATCGTTTGGAAACTGTTTTCGACGAAGCCCTTGATAAGATGGTCTTGACTCTTGAGGAACAAGATATTGCTCCGTTCTTTTTGAGCTCGATAAAATAATGTTGATTATTGTTCAAAGTGACAAAGTTGACAAAGGCCTCTTCTCATGCAGAGAAGGCATTGATCACCACGCTTGCTCAAGGTGGATTGACAATTTATATGTGTATAACTAGTTGACTCAGCCACGCGTTGCTGTGGCTTGAAGTGAGTTAAGTATATTGAGGGCAATAATCGAGATAAAAACTATCCTATCTTTCAAGTTAGATTATACTGCACAAAGTGTGCAAATTTTATTAAAATCAGTAGTTTAGGAGTCCATCCCGGAGAAACAACGTGACGCGTAATTTATATATTTTAAGATTATATTAATTAAATATAAAGACAACTTTTTTTTTGAGGTGGTAAAAATCATCAAATGACTCCTTCCGCTCTGGGTGGGGCGGAAGGGACTGTCAGACTTTTACTGACTAAAAAACCACCCTGTTCCTTCTGTTGCCCTTTACGTTCCGGGGCCACGGTATCCTGTTAAGACGTCCCGCAACCCCGGCAGGCGTCCCGCAACCCCGGCAGGATATAAAGACAACTAAGGTGCTGATTTATGAAGCAGGTTATTCCAGTTGTTAAAAATTCTGGTAGCGTTCCATACTCTAAGGCTGACTGGAACTGGGACGCCAAACAAACGTGCGATCTTTGGAACAATTTTATCCAAAATTTGTGCAGTCCGTCCTGCCCTGGAGATATCCAGTTAAGTAACGGACAAACCGCACGAGCTACATTTTCAGAGTAGTCCAGGTTTCCTCACGATTTCCTTGTCCTTCACCAATGTTAGTGATGTCTAAGATAAACTTATATGAATTAAAAAAATCACGTTGATACTTGCCCGTGCTTATTTCAGATCCCATATAACATAAAACATAACATCGCGCCTGTAATCCCCGAAGGGATAGGCAGAGGTTTACCCATTAGTACATCTACATTTCGCCAATAATGTTTAAGTCCCATGTAAACGAGCCTATTGCCATCAACCGGGCACGAATCCAGACTCCGAGGCTGCTACCGAGAATTTCCTGATAGATAAATCCATAACACTTTACCAGACCTGGGAATAGAACTCGATACCTCATGCTCAGCAGTCGCGCTTTGCGACCCCTAGACCAACGAGGCAGTTAAATCTCATATAGCCTCCACAAAACTGACACAAAACGAATCGCTTTACCAACCGATTAACTAAACGTTCTTATTACCAAGAAGTAAACATCCTTTCAAGTAATTGGTACCAACAACGTCTAACCTCTCGTATACCAAATGGTTGGTCTAATAGTTTCTATAAAAACATTTGGTAGGGCGATACAAATGTTTCTCTTAAATCAACGTACACTTGGTAGGTTGCCAATGGTAGTTGCTGTACCATAAAGATTTCGAGGCAGTTTTTTGTTGGATCACATAGTTGGATGTGTTGACCTCTCAGTTTTATGGAGGCTGGCGGTGCACTTAGTTTCGCTCAATGTTGAATTTGCTGCTGGAACGTAATCCTACGGAGTCACTCATTACGCTTGGTTTTAAATAAATACCAGTCTTTCATTGTCCCACTGCAGAGCCACTGCACTTACAAATAATACACGAGCATTGATCATCACGCGTCCTTAAGGG
This sequence comes from Hoplodrina ambigua, assembly GCA_949774945.1. Taxonomy (NCBI): domain Eukaryota; kingdom Metazoa; phylum Arthropoda; class Insecta; order Lepidoptera; family Noctuidae; genus Hoplodrina; species Hoplodrina ambigua. The sequence goes on from OX458990.1 coordinate 4,553,216, forward strand.
GGGCTTACCACCATCTCTTAAAACAGTACCTACTATTTCAACATTACTTTGCCTTGCACACAAATAAATTTTCAACGCTCGGCTCAGCGGAGAGAGTTAAAAATTAAACAACTAAAAGAGATGGTGATAGCACACAGATGGTAGTAGTGAGTTTGGACTTTTAAGACATAGTCAGGGACCATGAGGGACCATGTTTGAGCGCCGTTAACCGGTCAAGCCCCGGCTGACTTACCGGTATGACAGAACAATAGAAAATCAATTGTGTCTCATTACTTGAGACGACCGTAAGACGGGCAAAATCAACATACATATCGATGAATTCGCGTTTATCAATGAATTTTCCTTACATCTTTTAAAATATTCCTTCACAGAAATTGCATAGAAATTCTTCATCGTTGCATAAAAGACCAAAGCATTACTGAATCTATGCATAGAGGGCAGTTAGCAGGATCGTAAATTGTGAATATAATACGGGGCCATACATTAATCTCCGTATTGAGAGTCAGGGACTATGTAGTCACCTGGGATAGGCTGAATTACTTGTATAAGCTATTATGTGATATTATTGGTTGGGCATTTGGGTTAAGGCTTTTATTCATCATCTGCCTAGCCTTTTCCCAACCATGTTGTGGTCGGCTTCCAGTCTAACCGAATGCAGCTGAATACCAGTATTTTACATGGAGCGACTGCCTATCTGACCTCCACAACCCAGTAGTTGGGTAATACGATACCCCTTGGTAAGACTGGTTGTCAGTGTTTCGGGCTACTGACGACCCGTAACGACTGTCAAAGATTCATGTATGACAGCCGGGATAAACGGCTTAAAGTGTTTTCAGAGGCACGGAAAAGGCTTTTATTAATGATACATTATACAAAAGAGTAACTGCTGTCATCAGATATTCAGATCATTTTAGAATGAAATTTAATTTAATTAAATGGTATTTTATTCATTGAAACGTTCTCGTCTGTTTTCTTTGTAGTTTATGACTTTATCTCAATGATTTATTACCGTAAAGTAAATATCAATTATTGGTATGTAGCTATGTTGTCCTTTTTAATGATACATTATTTTTATATGCACTAGAACCCACAGAAGAGAGATGGAGAGCAAGAGGAAGGCCAAAGAAAAGATGGATGGATTGTGTGAAGGTTTCTAAGAAAGAAAAGGGAGTCATAGTAGCATGACGGCTGATAGGACGGAATGGAAGAAGCAAACGTGTTGCGCCGATCTCAAGTAACATGGGACAAGGGTAAAAAATTATGATGATGATGACTAGAATCCACAGAAAATGTTATAAGTTGCCTGTTTATACCGCTGTCAACAGAGGCTTAGTGTACAAAATTAATGAAAGAAGAAAAACATAGGGGCGCACTATTATATCCTTCTTATTCAAGTTACGTAATATCTTCCATATTGGATCAATGTTACAGAAGGAAGTAGGCGAGAAACAAACGAAAAAAAGAAGTCACTAACAAGTACTCGAGCGTACACACATACCTAAACTCACGCCTTTTTCCGATGGGGGTAGGCAGAAACCACAGAACGCCACCAGCTATGATCCTTACATATTCTTTTCGCCTCTTCCACGTTCATACATCTCGTCATACAAGCAAGCCGGTTACGAGTTTTGCGTACCTGACCTTTCTGAAGGACCTCACCAATAAGGTCAGTGTAGGTCTTCCTAGGGCGACCCCTCCATACGTTGCCAATCACCTCTACCATATAAATACCTACTTATATTTGATGGAGATACTTAACAGGTTCCAAGGTACCTATCCGCCTTAGGCCCCTATATTAATCTGCCTTGAGTAAATCCCAAAATCCCCCTTGGGTCCCCCTACTATTGGTGAAACTTACCATAGAGCTAAATATTACTGCTAGATTTCTATCCGCTTCGCGTCGTACACGCTTTGTGTATAAATATTCAATAAGGTATTTAATTTTAATATAGATAACATCAAAGTACGCCATGCCCTGGGGATAGTTTACTTAAGCTCTAAGTAACAGCCAATACTTAATACCTTCCCAGGTTTTATAATATACTAGCTTCTGCTGCGACCGTACCCGCGTCAAAGTTAATATTTATTATCCAACGGGAACCGTACATTTTTCCGGAATAAAAAGTAGCATATGAGCTATTCCAGAGTATAATAAATCTCTGGGAAAAATTTCATCCAGATCCGTTCAGCCGTTCTGGCGTGATTGAGTAACAAACATCCATCTAAATTTTCGCATTTATGTTAGTAATAAGACTAGCTTCTGCCCGCGATTTCGATTGCGCGTTTTTTTTTTTGTCTCACGGTAAATTGTCTTTAGTTACTGCTCTGCTCCTGTGTGCAGAAGCGAGATGCTATATAAAGCCTACACCTAGTCTCATGAATTTGACTGACATATACAAACAGTTTTTTTTTTCCAATCCGTCTGGTACTTCAAGAGATTAACCCGTTTAAACAAACAATCAGACTTCAGCTTTATTATATTAGTATAGATATTCAGTACATAATCATACGAACAAGCCCACAGGCTGTAATTAATAACATTAATAAAATACTCTGCAGGCATACCAGATAGAAACCTAAAAAAAATATATGCAAATACGAAAATAACGTTTCAAAGGAAAAAAGGTTTAAGCCCACACAGACAGCGAGAGCGGTAGGCTTACTCTTGAACAAAATCGAGAATGAGATTGGAATCGACTGCATGTTTGACTATAGCGATTGACATGAGGTTGCCATACAAATGAAAACGTAAATTACCAAATTTTAAAATATTAAATACTCGTTAATTCTATAAATAAATGTTTTCTTATATTTATTGGAATTGAAACTGGATCGGATGTACATGTAATGTCGATTCCAATCTCATTCTCGATTTTGTTCAAGAGTAAGCCTACGGGTCGGGCGCGGGTTGGAACGGCGGGCCATTGTGTTCACACTCAGCGCGGGACTACCGCGTGTCGGACCCGCCGCGGACCCGTCACGCACACGCGCCCATATGTCGCCATACATATAAATAGTTTTATTTCTTGTTTAGTATAAGCAGTTTTGTCCTCTAAATTTTATTGAAAATGCTATCTATATATACTATATATGTACTACTCTATTGGTGTGTACATTAGAAATAAATACTTTTAGCACAAGTACTTTGTACTTCAATTACAATGCTTAATGAGCTGTTGGTGGGTATAAATAAATAAATACAAGAAGTTCAACTCGCCGCACAAAAAAACGTGGTGAATAGGAATTCAGGGGCGAATCGGGACGAAACTTTAAAATGGATTTTAACGTTAAAATAAAACAGATTATTGCAAAAAGAACTCGCATTTTTACTGAATTATATTTGAATATTTCATGTACCTACTTTTTGGCAACAAACTACATTATTTTAACGTTAAAATTCCTTTTAAAATTTCGTTCCAAATCATCCCTGCATTCATCCCTATATTCACTCCGTTAGACCGTACTGTCGACCCGACACGCGTCCGACTCGCTCCCACTGTATCTATTTGTTGGGCTTTAGTTAGCACAAACTGCTACCCACAATAAACACACATGCTAAAGAAATACCAAAACAAAAACATGAATATATTAACAGTAGACCCAGCATTGTTTTACGACTTTTGTTACACTGTTTCATTTGCGCTATGAGTTACTATTGTTACAAAAACAAAGTACTTATCTAACACTCGGATAATGTTGGCCATTTGTAAAGGTTTGTTCAGACGGCGACACATATGTCGTCTATGTATGAGTAATGGTTCGCATCGGGAGTGACGTATCGGGAACATGGCGGGTTGTGACGTGTTTTTATGTGGCGGTTACACTGTTCATATACGTGAGAGATGAATAACTTAGTTACATATGTACTGACTGTAGTTATTGTTTATAAAAAAAAGTTACGAGCTGTAAGCAAATGGTGTAGGGATTTTGTCAGGATTTTTGCCAACGTATTGTTATGAATATTATGGTGCTGTTTTTGTTGTGTATTGCTATAAGCTATACTGTATTTATTATTGTCACTAGTGATACCCCGCGGTTTTAGGTAAATTACATCTCTGATTACTGCTTGGTTCCCGTTGGTAGCGTGATGTTGAATAGCCTTAAACCTTCCTCAATAAACGGCTATGTAAATCGGACCCGTAAAGTCCTTAAATTAACGCGTTTAAAAAATCAAACTCTTCGTGTTATTTATTCTTAATATGAATCCTATCACACTGAATTACGGTTTAAATTTAATTAACACCCTCGTTTTCAAAGCAGAGAAAATTCATCATACTTAAAACTAGTAATCAAGTAAAATAGCTTTTGTTATACAAAAACCAGTTAAACCATTTCTAAAATTTACAATCGCAGACAAAATGAGTTTAACCTGTAAAATTAAACTCATATTAACAAATTAGATATAAGCTGTTTAAATGAACACGTTTGAAACACAGAACTGTCTTTATCCATTCGTAGATGAACAAAATTAAACATAAACAATAAACTTAAGCTTCCATTAAGAACACGTACATAATATTATTAGCACCATTATCATCCACACACAACATTTCAATTAGTCTAACTTTATACAAACAGTGAAAGTATCAAGATTCCTGCACCACGGCGCCGAACTTTTAATAATGTACGGCGACAACGCAGCAACACAATGTGTCCCGTCTGTGCCAGACATTACCCTTACTCGTAAGACTAATTTCGTGTGTGTGAACCGTTAAATTTGGTCTCGAAACTTTGAGAGTCAATGGAAATTGTGCGAGAACTTTTGGCCAGTGATTCTGAAAGTTTTTTAATGATGCCGCCATTGCTAATGTACTCATTAACGTTCGCCCTTTTTCTTTTAAACCGAGTTGCTAAGTTTTGGACGGTCGCAATGAATTGTTTGTTCCATTAGGAAGTTTTGTTTCCTTGTTTTGGAATTTTGAGGTAATTTGGGTAACCAGTCTTCAAAAGAAGTCGCTACCGCAGGTATTTGAATGAATTTAACAGTAAAGGATTTAGTCATAATAATCACGCTTGAAGAACAGATTGGTGATCGTTTCTCCGGGACTCGACTAGCTTCATTGCCTCGGCGCTTTTCGAGTGACAGTCAACTTTAGATTCCGGCTTTCAGGGGTTTCAGCGGTTAGGAATAGTGTGAAAATAAATCGCTCAATAATCGCTCGGCTCTAAATCGTAATAAGTGGGGAATTTCGCCTAGCAGTGTAGGTAGTATGCGTAGGTATGTTACGAACGCCATGACATGCACAACAATAATTTGGCAAAAATCCCTGTAAGTACCCCTTTGCTTACAGCTCGTAACTTTTAATATAGATAGCTAAAAAAGTACCTAAATACTTATATCAGGTTAAAAACTAAAAAAAAAGATTACTTGGTTTTTTAAATTTATGAACTTTACCTTCCCTTATGACCCCACTGACCACCTAACTACAGTTCCTCAAACTTTCAAATCATTAAAATCTCAGAAAATACCGATTTTACGACTAAACAATCTTGATACTTGACACCAACCCCAGATAAAATTACCAACAACAAAAAATCAGCTTAAAAAGAATAAGTATCTCTATAATCACCACACAAAGTCCAAAATGAGACGTCTTGAGCTTTATTTCTTTGGCAAAAACATTCCATTAAATATGCACTAGATATTTATCTATTTGGCAAACGTTTTCTTTGGCACCAGCAAAGCAGAGCTGGCAATAGGTAACTTCTGCGTGATTAAAATCTTAGAGGTAAAATTGTAAACACTTGCTGCATCGTATTCAGCGCTTATGCAAGCCTGATACCAATTATTTAGAGCTGATGAATTGAGGGTTTAATTTTTACTGAAATTGAAACCCTAAAGCTTGTCTATTCAGGCTCGCTTTTGAATCACTGGCGCATCTTTCAAATGAATATGAACTTTTATTTTGCTAGCAACTCTCAAATATTGCTGCTGAATAAGCTGCTTCATATCAGTTTTCAGAATTACGGCAAAGATTAAATTACTCCCTCCTCAGTCACTTACTCCTTCTAATCTCAGCTATCTGCCAGTGAGAGGCCCGTCGAAATCAGTCAAGCCGTTTCGGAGATTAGTCGGTTCAAACAGACAGATAATTTTCAAAATCGGTTTTCGTGTAAGTATGTTTTCTTATTTTGTAAATTGCCATTTTCTTTTTACATTATAAACAGACACAATTTTCAATGTTATTTACTTGTGTAGATACACTTGTCTAAGGAAGAGGCTGAGAACATTTTTTTTATAATATTGATGTAGAATGATTTTAAGTTTTCTTTTATGAAAAAAAACTACGGCATAAACAGTCTTATCACTTTTACATATTTCATTAATTATTTAAATCAGGTGTATAACTTACTGCAAATTTGTCTTGATAGTACGCCATTGAAATACACATACCTGTAAAAAAAAACCACACTTTTAGTATAATGATATATTTAAATGGCATATCTCATGGTTGTGGGTTCGCAACTGGGCATGGGCATTCTATTTTATATGTACTTTCAAGTCTTGGACATCACTGATGTCGGTAAAGGAAAACGTCGTCAGGAAACCTGGACTTGTATTTAATATATTTAATTTTTAACGTATAGGTACTCGTAACCGGCGTGCTTGCATGACGAAATGTATGAACGTGAATGAGGCGAATGGAGTCTGTAAGATCGTAGCACATGGCGTTCTGTGGTTCCTGCCTACCCATGGGAAAAAGGCGTGATATTATGTATGTATGTATAATAGATAAACTAAAAAACTACTAAACCGATTTTTAAATTTCTTGCACCTATCGAAAGATACATTATCAGAGAGTTACATATGCTATATTTAACTATCAAAAAGTGAAGAATCCGTTAAAAAAAAGTCTGAAATCTCCGATCCGCCCTTGAAAAAACGTGGTGATCAATGCCCGTGCCTTCTCTTTCTAAGAAGAGTCCTTTGCCCTAAAGTGGGACAATAATAAGCTGGTATTATTGTTAGTATGATGAACTATTTCTAGTAAGTCTCCTTCAGACAAAATTGCAACTGGTTTTAATTAAAATTCCAATTACTACGTCACCCGAATTTACGAAAATAATTTCGACTAACATTTTACCTCACCTGTTAATATGTCAAGCTTGGGACTCCAGACTACCCGCATTTGTGATGATTTCCCTAGACACGTAGGGGAGCGGGGGGCACGTTGTTACAATTTTTAGATAGTTGTTAATATGAAAAAAGCTATCAAATAAATTATACATTTAATTACTTGTAATGTTAATATGTCTATTTAGCAATTAAAATATGACTGAAAAATTATTAAAATTTATGTAATTTTTTCACAATGGAGTATTTAACTAAACAAGTAGATTGTAACATCTTACCCCGGAATTGGGGCTAGTTGTTACATCATCGGGGCACGATGTTACCGTAGATAAATAAACAAAATCATCAGTGATATATATTTTTTTATTAGTATTTCAAAACGATATAAACAATAGAGATAACTTTATACAGTCTTCTAACATTTATGAGTAATTATAATATCTATTATGGTAATTATTTAAGTTTTTTTTTTGTAGAAAATCACTTTGGCAGGAACATTTTTAAATCTTGTATAAAAACACAGACTTAGTCTGCAAATAACAACTTGTAGTAAGTAAATTATTCACTTTCACTTCTTAATTAGTTATTTTAATAAACTTTTGGCAAACTAAATACTTTGGATTCTAACATTTTTAAGGGACTTAGATTATAGAAAGATATATAGTAATTTTTATAGAGGTAGGTAACAATATCACATACAAATATTAAATCAGTCTTCATCAGAATTGCAATTAATGCAAATGAATGAGCGAACATTTCCCGTTACACATTTGACATGGGCCCACATTTTGCATTCTAAACATTCTACCCAATTTTCTTTTATCGAGGTGCTATAACTTTCGCTTGCTTTACGAATGCTCGTTTTATTCTGCAGTACTTCTGCTGCAGCAAATTCATAAACTTCTTTACTAGTTGTACCTCTTTCTGTTTTTCTTTTATAGTTTCTCATTCTGGAAAAAACAAAGAATATGTAGAATTTTTAAAATAAGAAAACGAACGGTACAATACCAGATATGATAATATTTTTGGGGTAAGTTGTTACATGTAACAACTTACCCCAAAAAATTGTAACTACTTGCCCCATGGCACGTTTTTTAATATAAAGTGAAGTCATTATTAATGGATATCGGTAGTAGAATAAAACGATATTGTAAATTAAAGGTAGATATATTATGAACGTTCAAGGTTAAAAATTCTGACCAAATAAAAAATATAGTCATCAGGAATCAAAAATTTCGTAAAGGATTTTTTTACTTACTTGGTTGAAATCGGGACACACGCACACAACCTAGCAACTCAGCGCTTGGCGGGTCACTGATTGTATTTATTTAATGCACGATGTTATAAGAAAACAAATGAGTCCAACTATGTCCATCAAAGAGTTTAAAATCCCGGTTAAAAACGCGTGTAACTTCTTACCCCTGTAACAACGTGCCCCCCGCTCCCCTACCTGTTTTCTGACATGTAAGTAGTTCTCATATTTACTCACTACATTTTATATTGGCACGGAGGGTCAAACTAAAAAGTAACTTGGGTTCAAAAACCTTTATCACGGGTATTTTTTTTGTAACGCTGCATATTGCTGAAGGATGCTTGAGTATTTTATGCAAAGGATTTGTATACTTTTTAATAATTATTCTAAGAGCTTTTTGATGCCACATGAAACTCTTCACCCTCCTTTTTATAAATTGAATATTATTCCTAGCCTTTGTATGTATACGTCGTATATTTAACTTGTTTTTTCTTTGCTGCCTCGGAGTCTGGATTTGTGCCGGGTTGATGGCAATAGGGGCGGAATGTGGGTGTACTAATGGTTACACCTCTGCCTAACCCTTCGGGGATTTCAGGCGTGATGTTATGTGGTATAAAACACTAGAATTACCACTAGGTGCCTCCTATGTAAAAAACCAAGTTTGAGTCGGACTAGCACAAGCAGAGTTACAATATTAACACTACATACAAAAAAACACATTTCTTGTATGGGGGTCACTCTCTTCAAATTTTAACGGCAATATTTGTTGTTACAGCGGCAACTATAAAATTATTAGTGTCTATTACGATTTGACAGACAGAGAGACGGACAGCGGAGGCTTTAATAGAATTCCATTGACACCCTTCGATTACCTTAAAAACACACATCCTTCGAGCGACTCTAAAAACCTTAGCACTATCAGTTCCTCATCATCTTATCAAAAGTGAAACTTCGACATAACATCACGCCTGTAATCCCCGAAGGGTTAGGCAGAGGTGTACCCGTTAGTACACCCACATTTCGCCAGTTATGTTGTTAGTCCCATGTAATAGGGGGTGAGCCTATTGCCATTAACCGGGCACAAATCCAGACTCCGAGGCTGCTACTGAGAAATTCCTGATGGATAAACCCAATAACACTTTGCCCGACCTAGGAATCGAACCCAAGAGCTCATGCACAGCAGTCGCGCTTGCAACCACTAGACCAACGAGGCAGTCAAACTTCGAATCCCGATAAATCAAGTTCAGTAATAAATACTCCAGTACTTTCCCTTGAAAACACGCCTAAATCGAACATTTAATGAGATACGAATCGCTCAGCATTTAGGAACATTTGTTATCACGATTACGTACAAGGGTGACGTCATCAATCATTGCGTAAACGTCATTAATATTGGAATTTGTTCCAACGATCGGAAGCATTGGAAGTTAGATCGTTACAGTGTTATCGTATGGTAGGGTGGTGATTTAGGTTTCAATTATTGGTTAGACTGCTTCGTTGGTCTTGTGGTACCTAGCACGAATTTTCTCAGGTCGAGCAAAGTGTTTTAGGATTTTTCTTTTAGGAAGTCTTAGGATGCCTCGTTGGTCTCGTGGTCACAGAGCGCGACTGCTAAGCATGAGTTCTTGGTTTCGATTACAAGATCGGGCATAGTGTTATTACCCTTACCTTTTTGAAAGGGGTATAACAATATGCCCATAGTGTTATTACCTTAAAAAAAATCAAAATCGGTTTATCAGTTTAGGAGCTACGAAGCTATAGACAGACACACAATCAGACACGTCAAACGTAACACCCTGTCGTTTTTGTGTCGGCGATTTCATGTGATCGCTATAAAGGACGTATCTCGAAAAAAAAGTGTGAAAAATATTAATTCAGTAGAAAAACCAACTTTAAATACAAAAACATATAGGTAACCGAAGATCAATCTTTTAAGAAAATAAGGCGAAGTTAAATGTAATTCCTTATACATTTCTGAATTGCAAGTTGCTTCGAAGAGCCCTTTTCAAAGTAAATCGAGCAATGGATTGCGCTAAATACATAAATCCATTATGTATGTCGATACGGATTACTTGATAGCAACAAATGATGATCGAATACCTATTATAAGTGTTCCGTATATTGCCAAAAGTAAATACATAGAAATAGAAATTTCTAAAATCGCCTTGATTGAGCAAGCATGGAGATTGGTCATGCCTTGTTTGCATTAGAAGAGCTGTGTTTACCCCGCAGTGAGACAATGCCGGCTAATGAAAAGGACGGTATATAGACATAGATAATCTAACTCGACTACCTCGTTGATCGAATGCGACTGCCGAGCATGAGGTCTTGAGTCCGATTCCCAGGTCGGTCGAAGTGTTATTGGTGTTTTCCATCAAGAATTTCTCAGTAGCAGACTCGGGCGTCTAGATTTGTGCCCGGTTGATGGCAATAGGCTTGCCCCCACAACAAACACACATGACATGGGACTTAAACATAACTGGAGAAATGTAGGTGTACTAATATGTACACCGCTGCCTAACGCTTCAGGAATTGAAGGTGTAATGTCATGGTATGTGAACCCACATCATCATGCATGAGAGACAGGCGCCTCAAACACTTGGCCATTACAACAATTCAATTCATTAAAAAAGAAATATCAAGCACTTAAGAACACATTGTGATCTTCACTCCAACGTTACAAAGAGAAAACTTAATTAAGAAATAATAAAAGTAAGGCAGACACGGTGTAGCGAAAGCACTTTCACACCTAGGTTCCAACTGAAACAATAAAAAAGATACTTCAATAGATTCTTTTATTTCTACCTCGTTCAAGCTTGCCCGGTTTAAAATACACCCCGCATAAAAGAAATGTTCTATAAGTAAGATTACTACACAGAAAAGAGCAGAAGGCGAGTTATATAATACAATGATAATTAGAGCAATTCAAAAGAAACTGTTATTGAATTGTAGGGATGAGATCAATGAAACACAGGACTGCTAGAATAGTACTGATTGTTTATTCGGATGTAGCTGAATATATATTGCTTACAACTATGGAGTACATGCCTATATAGTACTTATTATCTACTACACTACAGCTCCCCCTTAACAAAACAAAAAAAAAAATTGACTAAAAATTTTTTTTTTTTTTTTTTTTTTTTGAATAACATAAAATGCTTATACAGAGAATAATATAATTTTATTTAGTACATGATTATAACTAGTATACAAAAACATGTAAATAATATAATTGTTATTTCTAAGTATAATATAATTTAGTTCGGTTCTTATGAACTGTATCGAGCTTTCCTTTTTTAATAATTTCTACATTGGGTGACAAATCTCTTACAACTACATACGGTCCAGAAAATATAGGACTTAATTTATTGCCGGTTTCCTCTTTTAATAAAATCTGATCATTTGGCTTATATGTAATAGGCTTAATACTGGCATCATACTTTTGTTTTCTTATAATTTTTTGTTTAATAATATTTTTACGAGCTTCATTCTGCGAACTTTGTAACCTGAATTTTAATTCTAAAGGATAATCGTCATGATTATACAATGGTTCAACAGATGATAATATATTACTAGGCAAATTACATTTCTTACCGTATACCAATTCAAATGGAGTATAGTTAGTAGCGCTGTGCACTGATGTGTTGTATGAGAAGCACCAGTAAGGTAACCATGTGCTCCACGTCTGAGGATGATTATCGCACTGTATCCTTAGATATGCGCCTAAATGTTTGTGTGCGTTCTCTAATGCACCGATACTCTCATGGTGATAAGCAGTAGACTGTAACTTGTTAATTTGTAAAAGTTTACAAACCTCTGACATTGTTGTGCTGATGAATTCCGCTCCTCTGTCAGTTGCGATGCTAGTAGGAACACCATACTTAAGAATAAAATTCTCCACGAATATCTTTGCAATCTCGTTGGAGTGTTTCGAAACGAGTGGACACGCTATTACAAATTTTGAAAGCTCACACTGAATACTTAAAATATATGAATTATTATTAATATCTTTATCTAGAGGTCCTACAATATCTAAGTATATTTTCTCAAATGCCGTGTGGGCTGTGGTGGTCACCACCATTGGCTCTTTCGTGTATCTAGAATACTTTTGTGTCTGGCACTTATGACACTTTTTAACAAAGTCATAGATATCTCTCTCCATATTGGGCCAAAAATAATATTTTTTTATATTTTTTAACATTCGCCTAATACCCGCGTGGCCACTTGTGGGTAATAAGTGAAAGTCGTTAATAATAACTCTTTTATCGTCTTTGTCAATAATTCTTTGTACATCCTTTAAAACACATATTCGCGGTCCGGACCACGTTGTATTATCTTTTATTTCTTTCACTAACTTTTCTATGAAAATATTATTTGTGTTATTTTTAATAAAATATATCTCTTCAATATTGTATGAAAGACAATAATCTCCGAGCTCCCTCGCAAATGCGGCTGGCGTCAATTGCGATCGGGTTGCCGGTTTTATAAACATAGTCATTTGAGACGGTAAATAATATAGTGTACCCGTGCTACTGACTTGTGTGTCATCAGTATTATTTAATTGCAATCTATTCCATTCATGTTTGTTAATGAATCTCAACTCAACAGATTCTTTCGGCTTACTATGTGTTTCCACAACTTTTGGTTGATCAGGCCAATCGTCAGTGGTTGCCATAGCATCCGAAGAGCTGTCCCCTAATAATTGCTTTTTCTGTCCTCTAGTCATAACATTTATGACACATTCATGCATCTGTTTTAATTCTTCTGACGACAAACACACTCGAGATAACGCGTCTGCTGCCGCATTATCTCTCCCTGGCACATAACTAATGTCGTAATCATATTCGTCCAGAATCAGTCTAAATTTTAATAACCTACTAGACGGGTCTTTTAAATTAAACAGATACACTAACGGCTTGTGGTCCGTATTAATCTTAAATCTGCGGCCGTATAAATAAGGTCGAAAATGTTTTACTCCCCATACTATAGCAAGTAGCTCTTTCTCTATAGTCGGGTAATTCTTTTCAGCTTTATTTAGACTTCGGCTAGCATAAGCTACTGGGCGGCCGTCTTTGTTAGACAACACGGCGCCTAACGCGTATCCCGATGCATCAGTTTGTAAAGTGAACGTATTGCTGTCGGAAAAATCGGGATATTGTAATACTGGTGCCGAAATTAAACATTGTTTTAACGATTCGAAGCTATCTTGACATTCCTTATCCCATACGAAGGTGACATTCTTTTTACTTAAATTATTTAATGGATGAGCAATGTGTCCAAAATTTTTGATAAATTTTCTGTAATAATTGGCAAACGCGACAAAACGCCTTACTTCGTCTACAGTTTGCGGCACTGGATAATTTTTTATTACATTTATTTTTTCTGGGTCTGGGAGAATGCCCTTATCTGAAATTATGTGACCTAAATATAACATATCCTTTCTTAAAAATACGCATTTAGCTGCGTTCAGCTTTAAATTGACTTTCCGAAGCCGCTCAAAGATATGTATCAAATTTTTGTTATGTTGACTAAGCGAATTCCCATAAACAACCAAATCATCCTGATAAACAAGGCATTTTTCATAGTTAAGGCCCGCCATTGCTATAGTCATCATTCTGGAAAATGAACTAGGACTAGTCTTTAGACCCATCGGCATCCTAGTCATTTGGTATTGACCAGAACAAAATGATGTGTACTTTCTACTCTCTGGTTCCAAGTTTACATTGTAAAATGCTTGATGTAGGTCAAGGTGACTAAAATAGATACAACCGGATAACGAATCTAAAATCTCGGTTATGTTTGGCAGTGGAAATTTATCATTTTCTATGACATTATTGAGCTTCCTGTAATCTATAACTAGCCTCCACTTTTTCTCACCGCTAGCGTCTGATTTTTTAGGCACTAGTAGAATCGGACTCGACCATTCGCTTGTGCACGGTTCTATTATCCCTTCAGCTATCATATTATCGAGTTGTCTTTTTACCTCAACCTTCTGTGAGTGAGGTAACCTGTAGGGCTTAACAAATACTGGTTCGGCATTCGGCTTTAATCTAATTGAATGTTGGTATATGTGCGTAGTTGTTAATTTATCCCCGGGTACGAAGAAAATATCAGGGTATTTAGCACATATACTTTCAATCGACATTTGTTCCTCTTTGTTTAAATGTTTAAGATTTAACATCGGAAGTATAGTTTTAACTCGATTTGTATTTCTGTCGCATTTGTTAAAACTGCAAATATTATAATCCGAAGCGCTATGTATAACAGGTTGTAGTTTATCTATAGTTAATTCGGCTTCCGTAGTATTCAAAACCCGTATCGGTATTTTACCATCAATTGGTCTTACTAACGAGCTAGCCATGAACACACCCTCACTCAATTCGCTTGCGCAAACAACAGATTCACCTAATTTTTCTGTTTGTATAAAATGTATTGATTCTGATCTTGGAGGTATGACAAAACATTTATTATAATTATTGTCACTCGTCTTAATTGGTAACGTAATAATGTTTCCAACCTCATTACGCATAATTACATTGTTGTTATTGTAATCTAATAATGATTTATACTTGCGTAAAAAGTCATCGCCAATTATGCCATTCACCGAACATGGCAATGTTTTAAATACATAAAATATATGGTTAAAGGTGGCGTCATTCGCTACTAAGTTTAAATACACATAGCCTATTGATTGTACCTTGCCCCCTAGTCCATTGATCTCTGAAGTTTTGTTATAAAAGGGAATGTTTAGTTCAACAAGATGTTTATGTTTGATGGCCGAGATTGACGCACCCGTATCTAATAACCATTGAAATGGGCAACCATTTACGGAGAGTGATATCGTTATGCTACTGTTACATGATAAAATATTTGGTGCACGATTATTCACGAAAAAACTGGTTCGGATTGCCTGATCCATCTGATTTCTTTTCATTTTCCGTCATAACACGCATCGTCTCATTATTTTGTGTCCCCTTATTTCGATTGTAAAAGGAAGTCTTACCTCGATAAGGTCTATTTCTAGGTCCGTTCTGCCACGAACCTCGCGACGCATGACCTCGGCTAGCTCCCTGGTTGCTCGCGTAATGTCCACCTCGCACCTGACCTCTGCTTGACTGCCCTCTAAAGTATCGTCCAGATTGGCCTCTAAAATAATTATTTGTCCCTCGCCTGTAATGGTAATTGTTTTTATGAAATGTTCTAATTTCACCTGGGGAAGAAGATGCCGTCGTAGTGTCCTCCTCCACAGCTGCTTGAATAGCATCCTTTAAGGAATCGAAGTTCCGTGCAGTAATAATTGTGCCTAGACGACGGTTTCGCAATCCGTCGGCAAATCGCTTAATTGCCTGTTTTTCATTTAATTGCCTTAAGAAGTTGTAATTTTCGGGTTTACCGTCTGATTGCGAAACAGTCAGATCAACAAACATTTCGGTTATAGTTTTGCCATAATCATCAATTGTTAAATCATTCTGACGAAAAGAATGTAATTTGCTTTGTAATGCTGTATGGGACTTTTTCGGCAGTAGTTGAATGCTCATATCTTTTAATAAGTTGTCTACTGAGTCATAGCTAGTACTAAGTTTCAATTTTGCTGCTTGAGACAACCGACTCTTTAATACAAACACAATCAATTCCTTTTGGGATTCTACGTCCAATATTGAACTGTAATAATCTATACTATCAATGACCTGTCTAACAGTATGCTCCTCATTATTTATCATAACAGGCACCAAGTTTAGTGCTACTTTTAAATCAAATTTCCCCATTATTGGCAATGATTTTCTTTCCTCTTTACTGACGCTTTCTGAATCAGAGCTACTGTTACTAGTCACTGAGTCACATAACTCTTTTATATTAGTATACAATTCATTTATTTTTAAGCGATAATCCTGTATTATACTTAACTCTTCACTTTTATGATATTTTATGTTACTTCCAATACTAATCCATAGCTTTTCAAATGATAAATATAAAGAACTTGCTTCAATTAATTTCTTACCACATACATTAGATTCGCGCCTGCGTTTGGGACCTACCTTTACCAAGTATTGTCTAATCTTGTACAAATCACTATATATATTTTTTAGTCCTTCAGCCATAAACACCTATGTTCTTTTAATCGTACCGCAAACACTGTTTCACATACCGGTACATAACGCGCACTTTTATTTTTGTTAACGAGTTTCGCACTTAAACACTTTGATTTTTATTCACACACAACACTTCGTTAGAAATAAGATAGGGTTCATGTCTATTATTTGTTCATGGATGTAGTTTGGCACGCGCAATCAGCCGACCTCTGTTGGACAAAGCTCCGACGACGTCCGGACCATCTCAAGCCCCTAAAGGCCTGCTGGTTTATCTCCTGACGCATCCACCGTGTATGGCATTTCTTATACGCCTTATATCCGAAATACAGCAATATAGCTGCGACCATGCATATAACAACTACTGATATAATGGTCTGAGTGTTCATATGCGCTCCAATTTCTTGTAAATTCGCGTTATTGCCAGCACCTGCAGCGTTCTGGGCCAGGAAAACCTCCTCCTTGGTTTGATATGATTGACACATCACGAATTATTTAATTTTATCAAATTACGGTGAGATTATTTGATCACGTATTTCATTTTTAAAGTAATCTACAGCCACGCGCGAAATTCGATACTCGTCTCTCGCGCTACCGGCAGGGTCGCCATGTAGGGATGAGATCAATGAAACACAGGACTGCTAGAATAGTACTGATTGTTTATTCGGATGTAGCTGAATATATATTGCTTACAACTATGGAGTACATGCCTATATAGTACTTATTATCTACTACACTACAGAATCCGACCGTCCATCTGTCTGCCAAAAACCTTTTTCTTAGAAACGCGTGCAGGTCAATCAATCTGCCTAGCCTTTTCCCCACTATGCTGTGGTCGGCTTCCAGTCAAACCGGATGCAGCTGAATACCAGTATTTTACATGGAGCGACTGCCTATCTGACCTCCACAACCCAGTAACTGGGTAATTCGATACCCCTTGGTAAGAACCGTAACGAATGTCACAGATCCTTCATCATGAAATCACTTTTACTGATAGAAAACTTACACTAATGCCGAATATCATAGATTATGTTTTGTGTTATTTTTTATTTATATGTGGACGCAGTCGCAGGCAATAGCTAGTATTTTATGAACATCAAACTCCTAACTCACAGTGGCTACGAACTAGACACGCCGTAGCGTGTTAAGCCAAGGTCAACTTACTTTTTCTGTTCTGTTCAGAGTTGATCTTCTGTAACTGTTAATCGCTAGATCTTCACAACGTTTAAGTAGGTCACGCGAGCGAGATGTAGAGGATTCTTATGTCAATCGTGGAGAATTGACACCTGATGTTATATAGCTTCGCTTCGTTGAGTCTCTCAGCTCATTATACGTCTACTGTTGAGTTTTTATCCTGTCAGGATAAATATTTGGGTTAAGAAGTAGGTACTCGTCACGATAGTCTGCGGCATTCACAAAATTCAAATTGTAGCGGTTTTTTATGTTATAGATCCTACTACAATATATTATAAACGTGAGAATTTGTGAGGATAGATGTACGGATAGATGGATGTGTGTTGCTCCTGGTAAAAGTATTAGTGAATAAGGCGTTAGAGATCCTTAAAAAAAACCAGTCAAGTGGGAGTCGACCTAGCACACGAAGGGTTCTGTAACATCTTAGAAGATATAACAGTATTGCCCTTATAGTATCGAGCTAAAAAACACATACATAGATAAACTCACGCCTTTTTCCCATGGGGGTAGACAGAAACCACAGAACGCCACCTGCTACGATCCTTACATACTCCTTTCGCCTCATCTACGTTCATACACCTCGTCATACAAGCACGCCGGTTACGAGTACTGCGCACCTGACCTTTCTGAAGGACCTCATCAATAAGGTCAGTGTAGGTCTTCCTAGGGCGACCCCTCCCGGGGTCAAAAACCACATGTGTCTTGTATGGAGGCCCCTTTCATTTTAAAAACTTTTATTTATTTTATTAGTCGTTGTCATAGCGGCAATAAAATACACATTCTGTGAAAATTTCAACTCTCTAGCTGTTACGGTTTATAAGGTATCGCTGACAGACAGACAGACGGACTTAGTAATAGGCTCCCATTATAACCCTTCAGGTACGGAATCCTAGTAGCGAACTTGGCTTTCTTTTATATCAAGAGAAGGCTTCATCTTTTGTTATATATCTTTTTCAAGAAACCTAATTCAAAAAAATCGCTTCCAAAAGCTAAATAATAAATGAAGCTCACACCTTTAAGCAAAAGATTGATACAAAACCTTGTTAACAAAGATCAATCGTTATCTCTGTCGGCTTCTTATTATTCACACTTTTTTGTCGTATTATAAACCTTAACACTTAACAGTAGAGTTGACTTTCCTTTGTAGGAAAAGGTGAAAACATTTTGAATGGTAAGTAATGTATCGGCATTCAATTTATATGTTGTACAGTCAGAAGCATGAACATCTGACAACCAGTATTTCCAAGGAGTATTGTGTTACCCAGTTACTGAGTTGTGGAGGTCAGATAGGCAATCGCTCCTTGTAAAATACTGGTACTAAGCTGCATCCAGTTAGACTGGAAGCCGATCTCAACATAATTGGGAAAAGGCTAGGCAAATGATGACAATTGGAAGCATGAACATGTATAATACGTAACTTGCGGGAGGAGTTAACTGGCAGAGATTGTCACGTAAGGAAAACGCGTTATTTCCCCCTTCTTCTTATTATCGAGTTTCAAGTGGCAAGCATGGAGCACAGCCAGCTATATAATCTCGATTCTAAACATAACATGTGTGTTAAACATATTTAATGTTTACTTTATTCCTGACGGACTAATCTCCAAAACCACTAGACCGATTTTGACGGGACTTTTCAAGCATAGAACTGATTCTTAACGAGTAACATAGGCTACTGTTATTTTAGAAAAATACTTAGAGCTCTGCGCAAAAACAAAACCTCGCAGGTAACCGATATTTACTCGAACGAAGTCATAGGCGTAGGCTAGTATTACTATTAAATAGGTCTTATCTCAAAGTTGCTATCGTTACTAAATGAGAAAATTGCTTATGAATATTGCTAAGTTTATACATGTTCATGCTCCCGACTGTACTCATGAATTCATTTAAATTGAGTGGTGCTTTGTGATAGGACGTACTTCTAAAGTCTGCATATTATTTGTATAGACCGATAAGTACTGGTGAAGTACAAGATTTCAAAAAGAGAACATAATCTTGCGAGTCAGATTCGTGCACTAAGTGTAACATTACATAAGATCACATCTGTAATCCCCGAAGAGTTAATCACCGCGCTTGCTCAAGGCGGATTGGCTAATTAGACTATTACAAGTCCAGATTTCCTCACAATGCTTTTCTTTCACAAATAACATAACATAACTTCCCGCCTGTAATACCTTTAGGGTTAGGCAGAGGTGTACCCATTAATACACCCACATTTTGCCAGTTAAGTCCCATATAATAGGGGGCGAGCCTAGTGCCATCAACCGGGCACAAATCCAGACTCCGAGGCTGCTACTGAGAAATTCCTGATAGAAAAATCCAATAACAATTTGCCTGACCTGGGAATCAAACCCAAGACCTCAGGCTCAGCAGTCGCGCTCATTCACAAATAATAAAAGTAAAAATAAATTTTTGTACCTAGATATTACTGTCTTCAAAGAGGGTAAGAAACTAGATATACCACTTAATATAATACAAAAAAAAAAAACTTAAAAGGAAAACGTAATTTACTTAGTTTTCCTTAAGGAATCAACTTTCTTAGCATGCCGTGTACAGACGAACAATTTATTCGTATTTAGACTTACACATTTTTGTACATAATACAATATATTTATACATAGGAACTAACTTCCATTTACTACTATCTTGTCTAGGTGTGTTGAGTAGTCAATTGTTATACAACTTGCTTACGTTTGTCATAATTAAAAAGTTAATTCGCATTCATCTATGTGTATATTATAACTATAGTGGTCGCAAGCGCGACTGCTGTGCATGAGGTCTTGGGTTCGATTCCCAGGTCGGGCAAAGTGTAATTGGGTTTTTCCATCAGGATTTTCTCAGTAGCAGCCTCGGAGTCTGGATTTGTGCCCGGTTGGTGGCAATAGGCTCGCCCCCTATTACATGGGACTAAAAACATAACTGGCGAAATGTGGGTGTACTAATGGGTACACCTCTGCATAACCCTTCGGGGATTACAGGCGTGATGTTATGATATTGACGCGGACAAAGTCGCGGCCAGAAGCTACTTTTTTCAATAAATTATAATTTAATACAAACCTTCATTTGTTTTTTTGAGTACCTAAAAAAACTTATTCCACCCAATAACGTTAATACTTTGAGCTAGACAAAATGTGGTTCACAAGTACACAACAAAATTAAATTAAGTTTGAAGTTGTTTCAACAAGATGCTAAGTAGACTTAGATATTTTTATTTTATATTTATTATAAAGAAAAACTTAACATTTTTTTCATTTTAACCGACTTACGGTATGGGCGCTGACGTAATTATAGGCTTTTGAGATATTGGAGGGGGGAGGCCCCCTACGAGGTAGGCTGACGACCTGGTAAAGATCGCGGGGAACCGCTGGACGCGGGCAGCGTAGGACTGGGCATCGTGGCTATCTTTAGGGGAGGCCTATGTCTAGCAGTGAATGTTATTACATTTGAAATAATTTATTTTTTTTATTTCATAAACATAACATCACGCCTGTAATCCCCGAAGGGTTGGGCAGAGGTGTACCTATTAATACACCCACATTTCGCCAGTTATGTTTTTAGTCACATGTAATAGGGGGCGAGCCTATTGCCATCAACCGGGCACTGTATAATTTCAACTCTCTAGTTCATGAGATATAGCTGGCGAACAGACGAACGGACAGCGGGGGCTTAGTATTAGGGTTCCGTTAGCATCCTCCAGGTGCGGAACCCTAAAAACAGAAGAAGCTGTTTATAAAAATAAAAACGCCAACGTAACCAAGCTCAAACTTTATTGTCTTAATAATTCTTTAGAATCTGGGCCGAGTCCCAAGCCGAGGGATAATTTCATAACACTGTGTATGATTTTTATTTTACTGACATCGGTGAAAGAAAACATCGTAAAGAAAAGTGGACTGTTTTTTCACAAGAGTGAAGTTACGTCTATAGTTACTGCTCCCCTTTTATGAGTCGTAGCGTAATGTTATACAGCCTAAACTATTCTTCATGAATCTGACTATCATATACAACAAGTTTTTTTCTAATCCGACTAGTACTTCCAGAGATTAGCGCTTTTAAACAAACAAAGGGTTCCGTTTTTGCCGACTGAGATACTTAGACACTATAAGTACAAAAAAATATATAGGTACACGTGATTTTTGATGGGGGGAAAGGCGTCTCAAATCTCACCACATATCTCTAGGAAGAAAGGGAGGTGAGCTTTCCAGAGAAGCTAAACAACATCATATGATCAAAGGAGAAACACCTACCACGTTCCAACAAAAAAAAATCAGCATACAGAATAAAGGAAGCTGCATTTTCAGCAGCAACGACTAATTATGAAAATGTCAAAGAGAGCCGGCGCCGATTTCAATGCAAATTGGACGGCCATGCCAAATGAGCCATCACAACCCGACTTCCGAACAGGCATGCATTAAATATGACTCTTAATTGAATTTAAACAGTAAATAAACGGCTTTAAGAGTTTTAACAATAATAAAATTGGTCTTGGGCTCGATTCCCAGGTCGGGAAAAGTGTTATTGGGTTTTTCTATCAATAATTACTCAAAAGCAGCCTGAGAGTCTGGATTGGTTGATGACAATAGACTAGCGAAATGTGGGTGTACTAATGGGTACACCTCTGCCTAACCCTTCGGGGATTACAGGCGTGATACGATGCTGTTATGTAATCTAAACAGATCAAATAAAGTACTCACAAAAGGTGATTAGCCTACTTGTTAAGGTTCTCGAAAAACTTACAGAGGTATTCAACAATCCCTAATTTCGTTCTACCTAAAACC
This sequence comes from Hoplodrina ambigua, assembly GCA_949774945.1. Classification (NCBI taxonomy): domain Eukaryota; kingdom Metazoa; phylum Arthropoda; class Insecta; order Lepidoptera; family Noctuidae; genus Hoplodrina; species Hoplodrina ambigua. The sequence continues at coordinate 4,575,596 of OX458990.1, forward strand.
GTTCCCTCCCCAAACACTAAGTCTGACATTCGAAATATTTGCCAGCTGACCAGCCAGAGGACGCAATTTAACGGTGTATAGCACTGTTTACTGTTAATCACTGTGACTTCACATATCTTAAGTCAAAAGTCAAAGTCAAATAATTTATTTTAATTAGACCATTAAAAGGCACTTTTGAACGTTATTTACAAGAGACAGGAAAAATTATAATATTGAATCTAGTTGCCCATTCCAAAAGGTACTCGTAGTTTCGTATGGAGAAGAACGGGAAGAAACTCCACACTGACTCTTCTAAGAACTGTCCAGTGCAAATTTCGCCTCTTGTGTATCACGCCACGAACGCCCGCCGCCGGCACCTCTCCGGGCCCCCGTTTTCATCCTACCCCCGCTTCCCTGTACCCCGCAGCGGTGGTTTCAATTAAGCTATTTAGCTGGAACTTACAACCTTTGTATTTGACATAATTTATTATTGAAATGGACTTCAAAAGGAATGAATTTAAAAGAAACGGTGCTTTCCTGAATATCTAGTAGGCTTGATTGAATTGTTCAGGTTGTGTTTTCAGTTGTTCCCAAGAGTTATTTTTGAATTTTGGTATGTTCGAAGTTAGTTTTTCAATACGGGTGCAGACTATCAATCATTTAACATACTTGTTATGTGCTATCGAAACTCGGTTTATAAATAAACTAGAACTCTCCCCGCGACTTCCTTTGTGTGATTTTTCTGACGGATTCCTAGTTTTTTTATAAATAAAATATAACCTATAAGCACTCAGTGATAACGTAGCTTCCAATTAGCGAAAGAATTTTTTAAATCGGTTCAGTAGTTCCAGAGATTATCCCTTACAACCTCACAAACTCACAAACCCTACCTCTTTATATTATTAGAAGAGGTAATAGTTATTGTTTTTAATATATATTTTTTTTACTTACCTACCTACCTATAGTACTTACTATTGAACATAATTTCTAGCTGTCAAATCTCCATTTGTAATATTTTATAGATATTTGAATAGAGTAGTTTTTATGCAAAATACATCACATTGACGTGTAATCTTTTAAGATTTCGTTTACAAAATATTATATAACATTTATTTAAACACTAATTGTGTCCGCAACTTCGATAACGTGGATCGTAGTGTAACAAGAGGACGTATGGAGTTTCTTGCCCATTCTTCTTCCATACAAAACTACCTTTTGGAAGGGGCAACTAGATTCAATCCTATTTAGTTTTTTGTGTATGACGTTCAAAAGTGCCTTATTGGCTTAATTGAAATAAATGATTTGACTTTGAACATAAGGAATAACCTTCATTTTGAAAGAATATGAAAAGTGACTAACCTTTCTCTTATTAACCGTATTTCAAACATAAAATCTCGTAAACCAGTTTGGCTTTGAGCGCGTTACAAACATAAACAACCAAAGCTCTAATGGGGATCGTGTATATTTAGAATAAAAAAAAAAACAAGGCTTCAACATCAAAACACGTATAACAAATCAGGATAATATAATAATATTATTATCCTTAAAACACAACAAAGGTGAAAATGTGAGGAAACCAGCTTTTGCCCGTACCTTCGTCCGCATAAATGTCGGTTATCACGATCGCAGACAAGGTCGCAGAATAATAACTAGCCTATGTCCTTCCTTAGAGTTCAAACTTACGCCGTACCAAATTTTATCAACATCGGTTCAGTGGTTTAGTCGTGAAATCGTGACATACAGAGTTACTTCCTGATTCATAATATAAGTAAGGAGACTCTTCTTGATTATTTTAAGCGGTATTTCTAATACCTTAATACCTTCTTATACCCTATTACATCATGAAAAAAAATTGTTAAAATAATTTTTCACCGGGTTAAAAATGTATTAATTTTAGGGCCGTAATTTAATTTAAAAAACTGTCTTAGCCCGAAGTGTTTAATAATTTTTTTGTTACTAAGTTAGGCCAGTGGGACTTACGAGATAAAAGTTTAAAAAACTACAAAGTTCACAATGAATTTGAAAATCGAACTCAACACGACACACTCAATTTGTCGAGACCTCCACATATTATCAACCCTCAATCCATTCCATCCAAAGAAATATATCTTTCTCTTTCACACACACACGACCTTTCGTTTTTTCTCGTCAATGTATTCAGTCGTTTTGGGCGGGAAATACGGCTGGTGGATACCGACAAATGACGTCATCAGTCACGATGGTCTAAACTATGGTCCTTTAAGATTGTCTATGGCAGTGACGTCAACCCTTTTATTTAAGTTTTAGCTAAATAGAGAGAATCTATGTGTAAATAAAAAAAAAATCTGTTTGTAATGTCAACATTTAAGGTTTTTGATGGGACTTTCACTGGCAGATGGCTGACGTTACAAGGTGGAACAGTTCTTATTTAAAAAAATTAAGAACTTAGACTGCTTTTATTTTAGAAAAGAATTAGGATGCCGCGTAGAAAAATTAAAATCCCATAAAAACCTGACATTTATACGGACGAAGTCACGGTTATAAGGTAGTAATTTAATAAGGCTAAGGTAATTTTTTATTTTTCCATGACAAATTAGCAACCTCAGAGCAACCTCAGAGTCTGGATTTGTACCCAGTTAATGGCAATAGACTCGCGTTACATAACTGGCGAAATGTGGGTGTACTAATGCGAACACCTCTGCCCTTTGGGGGATTAAAGGCATGATGTTGTGTGTTAAATTGACATAGTTTTGGCGAACGTGGGATCTGTCTCCGCTACATAGAAAGCCACCTACCTGACACACGCCGATGAGAGTGACGTCATCAATCACTGATGCGTGAGTCCTGACGTCACGAGTCCCTCAAGTGATTGGCTTTTGTCACATGAAAAGCATTTGAAGTCCGAAGTATTTTATTTGAGTTTGTTTGTTTGAGTTGTTTTAAACATGTTGGTTTTACTAATACTATCTTAAAATCAACTGTGTCTCATTACGTGGGACTTGAGTAGGTAACATAACATCATAACATCACGCCTATAATCCCCGAACGGTTAGGCAGAGGTGTGCCCAGTACACCCACATTTCGCCAGTTATGTTTTTAAGTTCCATGTAATAGGGGGCGAGCCTATTGCCATCAACCGGGCACAAATCCGGACTCCGAGGCTGCTACTGAGAAATTCCTGATGGAAAAACCCAATAACACTTTGCCCGCCCTGGGAATCAAACCCAAGACCTCATGCACAGCAGTCGCGCTTGCGACCACTGGACCTACGAGGCAGTCGAGGTAGTTAACTAAAAAAGAATTTAAAAAATCCCTGACGGCCGCCATCTTGGATAGAATTCATCAAACATAGCTAAGAATACTCCCGACTGATTCACCTTTCAAACAAAAAAACTAAATCAAAATCGGTTCATCCGTCCGGGAGCTACGACAGACAGATAGACACACACAAACACGTTAAACTTACGTTGTTTTTGCGTCGGAGATTAAAAAGAGCGTGACTCAGCAGCCGTACTCGCGACCACAAGACCGAACGGAGCAGTCCACACGGAAACCGCACCGCGGGGAACAGCAATTAACTTAATTTACCGATCGAATTAATATAATTGACCTTTATCGAAAACGACAAACAATTTTACCCAAAACTTTCTAAATTATCTCTTTTCAACTAATTACTAATTAGTAAACGCTGTAATTCACCTTGGTCATAAAATTTAACTTTCCAACAAATTAGAACATACATTTTGCCCCAGAACTGCTTTAAATACTTCTGAGGGTAGTATAATAATTCTGTCTGTATACAGGCTGTGGATAAAATAAATTATATTAATTTTGTAGCAAGTTTAAATTTTGTAATTGTTTGGCCAATATTTACAGCGGGTTCTTCTTTCGAGAGAAATAATTCCCTATTTTGATTACTTTTTGTAAGAAACTCCTTTTTTTGTTTGACACAGCAAAAATTAATTAAGTGGTAGAAATCATCAAAAGACTCCTTCCGCCCTGGGTGGGGCAGAAGGGACTGTCAGACTTTTACTGACTAAGAAACCACCCTGTTCTTTCTGTAGCCCTTTGCGTTCCGGGGCCACGGTATCATGTTAAGACGTCCCGCAAACCCGGCAGGTTTTCTCAATATGTTGACTCGATTTTTGGCCTAACTGGACGCAGCTGAATTCCAGTGTTTTGCATGGAGCGACTGTCTATCTGATCTCCACAACCCAGTTACTACGTAACACGATACCCATTAATAAGACACTTTGTCAGACTTTCCAGACTCTGACTACCAAAAATGACAGCCGGGACTAGCAGCTATTGTCACAATAAAAGATACCTAATCGCTTTTTAAAATTCCAGGGCGGAATTTTTTTTAAATATCTGGTTTTCTATAAGCAAAGCAGTCGAAAAAACTTCAACCTGTATACAGTTATCTGACCACACTAGTTCAAAAGCCATTAAATTAGTTTTAACGGTGGTCTGTTATCCGACACCATGACATTTTGGGGGTGTATTGATTACCTAAGTTTGGAGGTTTACAGACAGATGGGGGGTTACCTAGTTATTGATAACAGGATTATAGGAGTGCAGATTAGGGTGGGGTGATTTATTGGATCAGGTGGCAGGGTTAAACCAGGCGGTCTGTTCTGTAAATATCCCTTGGTGAATTTATGTGGTAAGTACGCATTAGGTGAGCTGTCACATGATGGATGTTAGGGATTGACAGCTTACCTTAAGGTCACTTTACAACTGGCTGGTAATCAGTATTGTGTCTTAAAGTACATAATCTACAGCTGATGTAAAGTTTATCTTGGACATCATTGGCATCGGTGAAGGAAAACATCGTGAGGAAACCTGGACTTACTGTTCCGCTCAAACCATGTCAGAGGCCCTTGAGGCGGTTTAGAAACTCTGACACTAGAGTGTGTCGGAGTTGTAAGACCTTACTTTTAATTTTGCCTCGTATCCTTGTATTTAGGTACTACAACACCATCCACTGAAGCAATCAATAGGTGCTCACGTGTGCAGGACTCCAAAGGAGGAGTGCCCTTTTGCATGCGGTGCAAGATGATTGGTGGACCTGGGCGTGACTCCATCTTTGAAGATTAGCTTTGCTGCAACCGACTTGGGTGCAGAGTGTGTTTAAAGCTTCCATAAGTGTTATAAATTGGTTCCACGCAAAAAAAATCTCCGTGATAACTTACATTAACGCAAACGAAGTCGTGTGCCATGATTATAGCATTTCTTACAAGGCACTCACTACTAATGTGTTGCCTTTGAAAGCTTCGTCAGTTTTAAATAAAAAAAATGGAGAAATTCTAAACAAAACGAAAAGTAGTACCCTTCTTGCTTTTTTTTTAAGGTGGTAAAAATCATCAAATGACTCCTTCCGCCCTGGGTGGGGTGGAAGGGACTGTCAGACTTTTACTGACTAAACAACCACCCTGTTCCTTCTGTTGCCATTTGCGTTCCGGGGCCACGGTCTGTTAAGACGTCCCGCAACCCCGGCAGGCGAAAACCCTTCTTGCTTAACACTGGAAAATAATAATGAAAGCTTTGCAACACATACGCGATTCTATTAAAAATGTATTCTTTTAAAAGAATCTCGTGCAAAAATAATACACACACATCGCCGCACAAAATTCTCATAATAGAAACAAACATACCATAATAAAAACACAGTTTTATCTACGAGGGTGCATTTTTATATTCGCGGAATGGGTAGGTAATTAATAAATGAGGGTACTTACCTTAGTCGTAACTGGTTAAGTAGCTCATTATTAGTATAAATATAACGTTTTGTTTTAATCGGGCCATTACTATTTGAATTATCGTCGATCAAACAACTCAGTTGGGAAGAACAGTGAAAAATGGAGAAAATCGAGCACCGCGCTGTCATAAAGTTCCTTACCAAGCAAGGTAAATCGGTTCAAACCATACTAGAAGAGATGTCATCCGTTTACGGGGAGTCTTGCCCCGGTAAAACCATGGTTTATAAGTGGCATACCCTTTTTAAGCAAGGCAGGGCCTCACTTGAAGATGATCCTCGGCTAGGACGGCCGATCGAGGTGACCACTCCGGAAATAATTCAAAAAGTGGAAAAATTAATACTGGAAGATGCTAGACTAAAGAAGAAACAGCTCGCAGAAATGGTTGGAGTATCCGATACAACCATATTTAAAATTCTTCACGATCATCTCGGCATGACCAAAGTCAGTGCAAGGTGGGTGCCGAGAATGCTCACGCCGCCTCAAAAACAACAGCGCGTAGAGTGTTCTCGCGCGTTTTTGGACCTCTGTAATGAAGACCAGGATGGAGTATTGACTCGAATTGTTACTGGGGATGAAACTTGGGTTCATCATCATGAACCTGAGTCCAAACAAGATTCTATGCAGTGGCACAAAAAAGGTACACCACCACCAAAGAAATTTAAGGTGTCACAGTCGGCGGGAAAAATCATGGCGACAATCTTTTGGGACTCAGAAGGAATCTTGTTGATAGATTATAAAGATAAAGGTGTCTCCATAACCGGAGAATACTACGCTTCAATCTTAGAGCGATTAAAGGAAGCAATCAAGGCAAAAAGAAGGGGAAAATTAACCAAAGGTGTCCTCCTTCTGCACGACAACGCGCCTGTGCACAAGAGCCGTGTTGCGTTGGCTTCCCTGCATAAGGTGGGCTTCGATATTTTGGTTCATCCACCCTACAGTCCTGACCTGGCTCCCAGTGATTATTATCTCTTTCCAAAAATGAAAAAAGAACTTCGGGGGAAGAAGTTCTCAAGCGATGAAGAAGTGAAGGAAGCAGTTTCAGCTTATTTTTCAGACAAAGAAAAAACATTTTTTTTCGAGGGTATACATAAGCTAATTGAAAGATCTGAAAAATGTATTAGGGTTGCAGGAGAATATATTGAAAAGGAAAAATAAACTTGTATTTTTATTTCCACGTCTTACCCCCGATTCCGCGAACTTAAAAACGCCCCCTCGTACCTCCGGAATAATAAAAATCTTGACCATTATGTTACGCTTAAGTTACTTTGTGATTAAGACATTAGTGTATAAAAAGACTCGCTTTAGTCTATGTATTTACAAATAAATAGAAATGGAGTGTCTGTTTGTAATGTCAAAATAACAGCATTTTACTATGTGTATATGAATGTCTAAACGACACTCTCAAAAAAATTAAGCAAATTTTGATTGTCTGTCGATGTACATGTGTATGTATCTGTGTGTTTATTTGTTTCGACTGATCTTCAAAACGGCTACACTGACAGATAGGCTAATATTATAAAAAGTAACTTAGGCTACTTTTCAAAGTTAAAGTCAAAACATTTATTTAAATTAGACCATTTACAGGCACTTTTGAATTGTCAAGGAGTCGGTCAGTTAGTCAGACAGTTGAAGCTAGTTGCTCGTTCCAAAACGGAGGTAGGCCTCTATGGAGAAGAACGAGCAAGAAACTCCACGGCACTGTTTTAAATTAGGTTTTTACAAAATCCTGTTTAGGTACTTTATTCTTGTTGATTCTACATGTGATTTTATTTAAGAAAAATAATAAAACATCCACGCAAAAATTAAAAACCTTCAGATGACCTACATTCACGTGGATAAAGTCACAGGCATAAACTAGTACGAATTATAATTTTCTTCCAAGAAAAAAAACTCAACTTTTTCTTACAAAAAAATTGTAATATATCTCGGTTTCTCCTGATATTTTCTAGCGTATCGAACCATGAAGCGTAGCACCGTAGCTCGTAGCCGCGTAGCCCGTAGCCGTAGCTCGTAGCAAGTAATATATTCGCTATCTATATTACTTATTGAGAAATTTTGTGCGAAACAGATTTCGCAGGACTAGAATATTTATACAGATCGGTCATATTATTGGTGTGGAAATATTATGTGGGGAAGAAAAATTTTATATGGTTGGGAAAATAGCGCTGGGAAACATATCCTTGCAGTGGGATATCGATATTTATTCACATACATACTCACGCCTTTTTCCCATGAGGGTAGGCAGAAACCACAGAACGCCACCTGCTACGAACCTTACATACTCATTTTGCCTCGTCCACTTTCATACAAGTACGAGTGCACCTGACCACATTTTATAAGTAGGTACTATACAGGGTGTCTAGTAATGTGTAAAATATTTATACACATGATTTTACTCATGATAAAAAACAATATTTCGAAATAATAAAAAAATCAAAAATATAACAAAAAATCGAAATATAAAAATCGAAATATAAAAAAAAAACACTTCATCAGTGGTAATTTATCTTAGTGATCCCTTTTTACAAACAAAATAATTCATTTTTTGACATTTATTACTCTGTTTTCGATCAAATATCAACTGTACACGGTAACGCGCGCACAGCTGATTCGAGCGAGGCCGGTCGATGACCCCATTTTTTTTTTTTTTATTTTGATTTTATTTTTCAGTAAGTTGTTTGATGATTGTACTAATGATAACCATTAGAACAACATGTGTAAAAATATCGTACACTAATTACCAGTAACCCTATATACTCCTTTGAAGTAAGTCACTCATTTTACCTAACACCTTGTATATTATAATTTCATACTTCCTTAACCGCGCACATAACAAAGCAGTTATTTCTCGTCTACGAATATAAGTGTTCCGTACATTTCACAGTAAGTACTTTATTTTTATAGCTCAAGCTATTTTCGCTGGAACGCGAAACTTAACACTTCTTACAAAATATAAGAGAGTTGTGAATTATTCTCTGGTGTTCGCAACTAAGTTTGAAGCTATTTTTCAGTTGAGCGTGGGCTGAAATGTCGTGTGGTTTCAGTGTAGAAAAAGTATAAAAATAAACTCTGATTTTCTTGATATAAATGGAGTACAAGCTCGTGGCTAAGTAATAACAGCCGTACAGGTCGATCCATCAGGTTAAGCTACACTAGTCGGAGTTAGTCCGAGGATGGGTGACCATCTTTAGACACCGAGACTCCTCCGTGCCTCGGAAAGCACGTTAAGCCGTTGGTCCTGGCTATGATACGTTGATCTTTAAGCGTCCTTGCGGGTCGTCAGAAGCTCGAAAGTTTAATAACCAGTCTTACGAAGGGGTATCGTATTATCCAGTTACTGGGTTGTGGACGTCAGATAGGCAGTCGCTCCATGTAAAACATTAGTATTCTGCTGCATCTGGTTAGACTGCAAGCCGACCCCAAAAGATATAGTTGAGAAAAGGCTAGGCAGATGATGAAACTAAAATGATTTATATTCTTTAGACTTATTCTATAAAAAAATCCTTTTCAATGAATTTAGGCGAAGTTTGAGGAACGCTGTCAATCACTAGCATTAGTCGGATTATCAACAAATTGACGGCTCTTGACTTCGGCCGCGTAAATGCCGGTTATCGCGAACGCAGACGAAGTCGCGGAATAAATAGTAGCCTATGTCCTTTCTTGGGGTTCAAACTTGCCCTATACGAAATTTCATTAAAATCGATTCAGTTTAATCGTGTCGTGATGGCCTAGTGGTTAAGGCGCCTGCCTCTCATGCATGACGTTGTGGGTTCAAATCCGGGCAAGTACCAATGTGAATTTTTCAATTTATATGTACTTTCTAAAATTTATCTTGGACATCACTGACATTGATGAAGGAAAACATCGTGAGGAAACCTGGACTTACTGTTCCAGTCAAACCATGTCAGAGGCCCTTGAGGCGGTTTAGAAACTCTGACACTAGGGTTTGTAGGGTCCTAAGAACTTACTGCCCACACGACAAAGAAAGAAGTTTAATCTTGAAAGCGAAACAGACAGACAGACCAAGCTACTTTCGCATTTATAATTTAAGATTGGATGGACAGGCTTTTAAGTATTTTCCTTATTACCTTGGTGTCGATTTCTAGTAATCAGATTTAGTTGGAATTTAGTATTTTTTTGTAATTACGTGTAATCTGTACTTACTCTAAACACAACGACCTTAGCTCGACCTTCGTTTAACTTATCGTGTAATTATTGTTGTCTATTATCACGTGTGAAGTTGATCCACGTGTAAGTTCCAAGACACTACTTATGTAACCGAGCCTGTCTCAGGTTCATGGGCTAAGTTAATCAGTGATTGAATGAATAACCTTGAGCTTTTATATGTATAGACTAGCCTTTGCCCAAGACTTCATCCGCGTATGGTCAGACCCCTGCTGTTTCATCTCCTTAGAGGGTGAATTTAGAAAAATCCTTTTTTATCGGATGCCTACGTCATACAAAGAACACACTCTCCAAGTTTCAGGTCTCTACGACAAGCGGTTTAAGCTGTGCGTTGATTGGTCAGTCAGTCAAAAAATCAGGACAATGCATTTTACATGTATAGAAGACTAGCTTCTGGCCGCGACTGAGTCCGCGTCAAAATTATTATGCCACGAAAACCGTATTTTTCCCAGGATAAAAAGTAGCCTATGTGTTATTTCAGACAGATCTATCTCTATGTCAAATTTAATTTAGATTCGTACAGCAGTACTGGCGAGGTTAAGTAACAAACACCCACTTATTCAAAACGCAATTATAATAAGTAGTAAGATTAAATATTTTTGTTTAGATATCGACATTATTATATTATTTAAAGCATAATAATGCTAGAAGAACGAAAGAGTTATGTTACATTTCTACTTAGTACCAAAAGACCACAATTTTAAAGAAAGATTTTTACAAAAATCTCTCAAAATCTTCCAACGACTTCAACACATTTTGTATCATTTCCGCTACATCCCATCCATCATTTTCGCATTCTCAGAGTCTGTGCGAAAATTTTCGCAGTTAAATCCAACGCTCGGTGCGGGTAACCAGACGTCCTAACAGCACTTGGGGTTTAACACGCTTTCAAATTCATGCGCTGAAGTTTAAAAATGTAAGCATGAAAAATTTCGTTTGGAATTTTATGATATTATGGCGTTTCGAGTTAGGGCTTTAGCTAGTTGACATGTTGTTAGGTTTGTGCTGTGGAGAATATAACATAACATCATGCCTGTAATCCATGAAGGATAGGGGTTAGGCAGAGGTGTAACCTGTACACCCACATTTCGCCAGTTATGTTTAAGTCCCATGTAATCCTATTGCCATCGACCGAGCACAAATCTAGACTCCAAGGCTGTTAATGAGAAATTCCTGATGGATGGATAAACCTAATAACATTTTGGCCGACATGGGCAGCTTAATAATGTTATTATAAATAATATAGATTAAAATTGAAACGGTCTGCTTGACATCAAAAATAGAAATGATGATGAAAAAAAAACAACTTAAATTCTGTTGCATAACATAAATTATTATTTAGAATATTAATTAAGTTTCTCTGCTTATTGTTACTTGGTCTATATAATAATAGACTCAACAAAACTTTCTATCCAAAATTAGCCTAAATACCTTTCTCAGATCCAAGTAATCTTATCAAATACCTAACAAAACTGGGAGGATAAGTTTAAAAGCTCATTTACATGAGGAGAATTTCTCGTTTATCGAGATTCAAGAATATCCGGATGGAATTCTAGCAGAATTAAAACTAGTCAAGGTCATACAAGATCTGTCAGGCGATTATTTTGAACTATAATTTGAAAAACGAATGCCTCGGGAAGCATGTAAAACCATTGGCACTTTTTAACATTCCTAATACTTTGACAGTTGTTACGGGTAGTCGAAAGTTTGACAACCAGTCTTACCAAAGGATATCGTGTTACCCAGTAATTGGGTTCTGGGGGTCAGATAGGCAGTCGCTCTATGTAAAATACTGGTATTCAGCTGCGTCCTTTAAGACTAAGACGTTCACTTTTGCTGTGCAGCACACAATAATGTATTTTTTTCTTAGTTTATTTTTAACGTCTTTTTGTTTATTTTATTTTTGTGTGTGCTCATGGTCTGCGTTAAATAAACATTTTTTATATTTTTTTATATCCTTTCAAAGCGAGATAATCTACCCTTGTAAATGAGTTTTTAACTTATAGTCTAGCACGAAACGTGGTGGTCTCATAAATTTTAACTTAATTACTTGATTCGGATCAACTGACGGATGGAGGCTGGTGATTGCAATCAACTACGAATGGTATTAATATTATATTAGTACAGGAAAGTTTTGGTTTCTAACTTAATGTTAAGCGTGACCTAGTTTGCTTGGAATTTAAATTAGGTACATAGTCAAAGTTAATTGTAAGTAACATTTATGATAGCGATAATGATTAAGGCATATAGTAGCCCAATTTTCAACGCTTATTACTCTGATTCAGAAATCTGAAATATAAAAGAAAAAACAGCTGCTTCATACATTTGGATCATGTTAATGCTGCATTTTTGTACGAAATTGCCACATGATCTGTTCGTTCACACGGAGTCATTATTTATACAGCGCGCGAAAAAAAACCACGATCAAAAACACACATTTTGAAATCGTTTAAAAATCTTATTCTTCTTCTTCCGTAAAGTAAGTTGAACTATTATCACAAGTGAACACATTACCGGACCGGGATAAAAGTATACTACGTGTTAATCGAGAAAATGGTCTATCTATGTGCCAATTTTCATCCAAATCTGTTCAACAGTTTAGGCGTAATTGAGTAACAAACATTCAAACATCTTCACAAACTTTCAGATTTATAATGTAATTTTTACACTCGTTGCTGTGGCTTGAAGTAAGTAAAGATATTGAGGTCAATAACAGGAATAAGAACTATCCTATCTTTTAAGTTTGACCAAATTACACACAGCTATATTTCATAAAAAATGGTTGAGTAGTTTAGAAGTCCATCCCGGACAAACAACGTGACGCGTAATTTATGTATATTAAGACTAGCTTATTTACTTCAATTAATTTGACGAGAATGAAATACTACACTTGTATAACAATAGAGTACTAAAGAGGATTGTGATAATCATGTAAAACCAAATTATTCAAAATACTGGTCAATGCAATTACGCTTATAAATAATGTGTGATAACACCCAGTAAAAGCGGTTAGCACTGCGGGATTGGTTCCTGTGGCTTTGATTCAATAGCTTAACACTATTACTGGTTAATTCTGTGATTTAGGTTGGTTATAGTACTGTACAAGGGTCTACCTGCATGCATGCATGAAATGTGGCGAAATTCTTATTTCAAAGTCAAAGTTTTTTTTTTTTTCAATTACGCCATTATAAGGCACTTTTGAACGTCATAAACAAGAAAAAAAATGGAATGAGATCTAGTTGCCCCTTCCAAAAGGTAGATTTTTTTTTTAAATTGCACATGTTTGACATTTACTTTAAGGTTTTATGTTGTATAAAATGTAATGATTTAAATAAAAATAACTCTTGATCATAATTAACTGTTCTAACTATTATAAAGGTAGAAGAACAAAGGGCAAGCGACTCCATACGTACTTTTTTTTTAATCAATGTTTTACAATATATTTTTATATGTGTTTACACAGAATCAAACATATAATTAGACCGTGCTATGTTCCGGGCCCATGTGCCTATTTCCAGTAAAATATAGCCAAACTTAATTCGTATCTGTCAACTAATAGACAAACTAAACTTTTTAAGCGACTCAAAAGATGTTTCCTCGAGCAAAACAAGTTTTTTTTTTAAATGAAATACAAATGTCACTTAAGGTCTCAACGTAGTCTTTTTGCCAGCTTTAATTAGAGCCGTAACTACGCCATTTTGAAAGCTAGCTTTTATCTAGGCACTCTATTTGTTGTCCTAATTGGAAGCAGTAGTTGACATAGTGTAAACTTCTCTTTATGCATAAGGAAAGCCGCGCACTGATGACTAGTCGTGTGTCTGAGTTGTAGTTCTCGTTGACTGTGGGAAAACACACACGTTGTGTTTCGACTAAAAACGCAAGTGCGGCGTACACACACCGTATGTGTTTTTCTACAGCGAACACGCGAACAGTGGGAGCTAGCCGCACTTGCGTTTGTTGGCGTAGCGAATGTTCGCCCGCAGTCAAAGGGGAGACTACGAAAAAAAAAATCGATTCAACTCAATGGTTTTTTTTTTGTTTTCAGTTGCGAAGATATGGCCAAAAATTATGTAATTCAAAGTTCAAACATCTATTTTTAGTAGACCACTAAAAGACAATATAGAACGTCATTCATTTCGTTTTCATTTTTTTGGCTTCCATGCCATTATTTGACAGAAGTCTGCCTCGCTGCTCTGCAGAGTGCGGGCCAGTTCCAACTCCATCTTAAATACCATTGCAGGGAGGTACGATTCACCTATATTGTGTGTTATTTATTGTGCGAAGATGTATCTCCAACAATAGGCTTGTAACTGTATAAAATACTAACATAGTTTTTTAAGATATCTTCTTACTAACCCCTATGGATGTATTCACTAGTCCGAAATAAAGATTATTATTATAGGTATATATTTTTTTTAAAGATTCTTTTTACCACTTCCAAAAGGTTGTTTCTTATTTGCATCCCAACAAGCAGTTGATATTATATATTATATACTTGACCAGGTTTTCAATTTTTATTTAGTTATAACGCAAAGGTCTGGTTCTGATTACAAGATGCATTTCTACGTTCTTAATACTGAAAAAGTCGAAGCTACTAGAAGAATTTTGACATTACATGATATTTTCCAAGGGAGTATGCTGATTTCATAATATTCAATATTTTATCCCCCCTTTTTTTTAGGTGGTAAAAATCATCAAATGAGTCCTTCCGCCCTGGCTGAGGCGGAAGGGACTGTCAGTCTTTTACTGACTAAAAAATCTACCCTGTTCCTTCTGTTGCCCTTTACGTTCCGGGGTCACGGTATCCTGTTAAGACGTCCCGCGACCCCGGCAGGATATTTTATCCCCTTGAGCGACCCCTCTACCTCGGTCAAAGGTAATTGGAGGAACACCGAAGAGTTTCAGTCGGTACAAGTCTGAAACAGTCCAGTCTGATGCAGTTCATTAGGATTTAGACAAAAAAAGGTTACACTTAGGTCCACGTCCACCAAGTGTTACAATACAACTGCGATAATTTGCATATTTTTTAGTTCTAATGCAAAATGCTAAGTAGCAAGCTTTTAAATTAAAAAATTGAAAAAACACGACTAAAAATTGCACTTATCTGTTCTTTGTTTACTCGTCAGTTCTTTTTTACGACGTTTTTATTTACAGTGTTATATATATTTTTTAAATCTACTTGTCAAATTCTAGACGATAAACATAGACGCGACCTGATTTATTAAAAAAATAAATTGAGTCTGGTATTAATTTACGTTTCAAACCGTTTTCTTTTTATATTTTACGATACATCTAAATCGGTTCAGGCGTTTATAAGTTATGGTGGAATAAAGATACTCACATACATACATACATTAACTCTGAACACATAACACTCATTTTTTGGAGCAGTCGTGTAAAAATAAACTAAAACAAAGGTTCACATATTGAGTTTATTTTGAAAGCGTCCCTTGTGTCAGTGCTGAAAGTAACTTGTCATGTTGTTGGTTGGGGACCAACTGTTGACCTTTACGAGTTTTGGTAGTTTCGCTAAAGGCGAAGTAGCTGTTCCAAGGCTTTTAAAAGTAAAATATGAGGATATAATGGAGCATAGTTTAAAAACCGTTCTGATCTTGGCACGTGTAACAAAAAGCTAATCGCTAAGCAGTTTTTTAATGTGGATCTTTTTCCGCGGACTGGATTATTGAGTTGAGAATCTAACAGTGCGCTTTTTTAACGCTCTAGGGATCTCTGTTTGCTTATAAACACCGAACGTCAGTGCGAATAGATCAAAATCCAGTGCGCGGAAAAAAATCCGGTTAAAAAAGCGTCCGTACGAACAACTGCTTCTACTTAGCAAACTTCCTACCAATCAGAACGCCGAGGCAGCGGCTGGCGAGCAATTTACCAACAGACACGACCAGCTTGGATTTACAAGTTGATTGGTTAGGTTACATAAGAAACCCAGGAAAAAATATAAAACACATAACTGCCTGTAATCCCCGAAGGGTTAGGCAGAGGTGTACCCATTTCACCAGTTATGTTTTTAAGTTCCATGTAATAGGGGCGAGCCTATTGCCATCAACCGAGCACAAATCCAGTTTTCGAGACTGCTGCTGAGAAGTTCCTTATGGAAAACCCCAATAACACTTTGCCCGACCTGGGAATCCCCAAGACCTCATGCTCAGCAGTCGCTATGCGAACACAAGCCACCAGCGAGTCAATATTTCTATATACTTTTACCAAATTTGTAGATATTAAAATCTTGATGGCTCGCAGTCGACAATGCGCACTAACTCTTAGCCTGCGATTGACCGTACCGTGTCCTGACGATTAATGGTCGCAGCCCTATTTGAAATTCAAATCAAAGTCCGCGGTCGTGTTAAAAGATTCAGTGCCACCCCTGCTTTGTAGGGCTGTCACGTTGGCGCCGGCACAATTACAGGGTAGAGGCACGTTAGGTATTTTGAGGTGTTGAGTTTTGATTTCTTGCTTACTGGGTGTTGGAATTGTTGATTTCAATACGAGGACGTTTTATTGGGGCAGATTAATGTGGGTTTTTGTGTAAAGACCACATCACATCTGTATTTCTTGATAAAGGTGTATAGTCTACCAGGGTTGTAGATTAGTTCGAAAGACTTACCGTTGCAATTCCAAGCATTTCATTAGGCATAACTATAGCTATTATGAGGCACAAATTCCGCTGCCACTGAGAATTTCCTGACATCACTATTTTTTGGTCTTAAAGATCGATCGTAAGTCACGATTGTGACTAAGTCAGTAGGAAAACGGTAGAACACTCCTACGTTTTTCTTCGGACTTTTTTCGAATTGATGGTTCAAGGTCATTCTATTTTTTTTTCTGTTTTTAGGTTTAGTGGCGTGTCTTTTAAAGTGCGGGTTGTTTTCTTTTGTGTTGATTTCGACACCCCTGTTATGTTGCGTAGGGTGGGTAGAACCTTCGTTCGCACGAAAGTTACCGTCAGTGTTCGCCCATTACTTTAGGTTGCAAAGGAGGTGGCATGGTGTATTAATAATATAGAAAGGAAAGTCGAATTGTACGCCTTTATTTTGTATTAAGCTCGTCTTTTTAGGTCCCAGTAAATTAAAAAATTCGCCTGCTGAGCATGAGGTCTTGGGCTCGATTTCCAGGTCAGCCAAAGTGTTATTGGGTTTATCCATCAGGAATTTTCTCAGTAGTAACGTAGGAGTCTGGATTTGTGCCCGGTTGATGGCAATAGGCTCGCTCTCTATCCAATTACATGGGACTTAAACATAACTAGCAAAATGTGAGTGTACTAATGGCTACACCTCTGCCTAACCCTTCGGGGAATACAGGCGTAATGTTATGTAAACAACGATTTTCTATATTTAGGTACTAGTTGTGCTATGCTCGCGATGACTAATATATAAATTATATAACAGCGCTAGTAAACTGGCCATATTTTACCGGCCACGCGTGGCTGTCAACAACGTTTCCAATATGGCCCGGTCATACTTAAAATGTTTGCTGAAATACTCGGTAATATGGAGCTTAACGAGCGTCACGTCACGTTAGGCGACATTTCGAGGTCTTTCTACGAAATAGGTGGTCACCTATCAGCGGATCGCGGCAAGCGTATTGTAATAAATAATTAGTGGGAAGATTTTTTTTTAACATACTCATTGAAAATAATAAAATACGTGATTTTTCTTTTAGTACCACTCAGTTCTAAGATATTGAGATAGAGCTTTACATATGTATTTGTAAACATTATGCGCCGCATCGAACTCTGACCAGCCTCGTGCGCCTGGCCCCACCCCCAAACATTGATAACAATCAAAACATAAGTAGCAAATATTTCCTTCATACTTTCACGGGCTTAGGACCGTCAAATGGGAAAGGTATGTCGTATTCCGGATGTAACAGTGTTTTATTTTGAAAATTATATTATACAAACCAATTTATTGTCAAAAATTATGTCTTTGAAAGATACCTAATGCCTAGAAAAAAAATTTAACGTGATAAAAAAGTCACCTGTATTCTTCAATGGTGGTCTGTCTCAATGAAGACTAACCAAGTACGCGGAAGATATTATAGTGCACGAGTGTATGCGCAAACAAACGTGCACTTCCTCTTCCCTCACTCTCATAGTTCGATGGTACGGCAATCCGACGCGATCGGGAAGAGATCAGGCGCAGCACCTACGGCTTTACATGCTTTCTGAGACACGGACGAAGTGTGTCACCACTAACTTTGAAACCCTGGGCTGCAGCTGCAGCTCTGGTTCAGCAGTTGCACATACGAGTACAACCTTAAGACCAACGGGCAGTTAAACAAATAAGGCGATTAACACACGACACCGTGCGATACGACATTAGATCCACCGCCAACCGCGGCGGTGTGCGGTGCCGTGTGTTAAGCGTTTTACAATTGAAGTAGTTGTACGTGCTGTCATTATAATAACAAGTAAAATCCTAAATGAACTTGACAATACAATTAGAAAACAAGTGTTTAACTTAACCGTAGTTTAAACTAAACCATCTCGGACATAAAATGTAAACGAAGCAAGCAAAGTGTTTCCTTGCATGCAGTTAATTGTACAGTTATGTTTTAACTATTCAGAACATTGCTACGGTGAATAAACAAATAGTTACAACGTTTTGTAAACATGAACTAACAAGACTTCATTGTTTAGGTAGCGTCTGCGTATTATGTGGGGGGGTTTTCATGACGTTTTGACTAAAGTTTGTGACCAAGGGAACAATAGATGAATACTCCTGGGTAGTATAATACTCTGAGCAAGTGATTGTCCCCTATTTTGAATGTTTCTTTACAAATGGACTTTAGACTAAAACATATACAAAGGTAACAGTCTCACTACTGACTTTCGGTTGGTCAATCTCAATGGAGACTAGGTGAGTATGCTGAAGAAATTATAGTGCATAATTTAAGTATGTGCGGAAATGCAAGTGTTTCCACACTTCCCCTAAGGGTTAGGCAGAGGTGTACCCATTAGTACACCCACATTTCGCCAGTTATGTTTAAGTCCGACTCCGAGGCTGAGACATCCCTGATGGAAAACCCAATAACACTTTGACCCCATAGTGTAGTCACGCTTGCGACCATAAGACCAACGGGCAGTCAAACAAATGCAATTGAATAGTAGTGACCGCCTCGTTGACCTAGTGATCGCAAAGTGCGACTGCTGAGCATGAGGTCTTGGGTTTAATTCCCAGGTCAGATAAAGTGTTATTAGGTTTTTCCATCAGGAATTTGTTAGTAGCGGCCTCGGAGTCTGGATTTATGCTTATATGCGCTTGATGGCAATAGGCTTGCCTCCTATTACATGTGACTTAACTGGCGAAATGTGCGTGTGCCGTACACTTCTGCCTAACCCTTCGGGGATTACAGGCGTGATGTTATTTTATGTTTAGAGGTAGATTTTTTACTAGTCACAGCAGGTTTAAAACGGGTATGTTAGATACGTATTTTCCACTACCCCAATAACACACAACTAAGTTTAACAAGCAAATTTGAATAACGCAATTCCGATTTTAAAACGCTACCGCGTAACGAAATTAAATCTTCAGCCACACAGCGTAACAGTTGCACTTTTTGCACCGCCCATCCACGTTGATTGGCTGAAAAAAGAAAATAATTAAGACCAGCGCACTAGATTTGCCGCAAATAAATAGATTTTCCGCACCTAACGAACCGAATAAAAATGGAGAAGCGTTTTAAGGGATGGGTGGCCGTATCTTGTCGCGGACACTTGGAAGCTGACGCGAATAAACTGACCACTTTATAACTGTTCATTCGGTTTTTTAAGGGTTTGTTTCACCAACTATCTATGAGTCAATGTTATGGTAGATTGTAATTGGGCCGCGATAGTCTGAAATTCTAGATTTGTACCTACCTAAATTTTAGAAAATAATTTGAATTCGAATCATTCATACAAATAATCTAAACTATTTAATCAAATTGAAGTGTCTGTTTACTATAACGTACCTACACAGTAGTTACACTTTTTAGTTGTAAAATCCGTCTTATTTCGGGCTGCCAACCGTCCGGGTTTCCCCGGATTTGTCCTAATTTAGAGGGCGTCAAGGAGTCAAAGAGTTCGGGTGAAATCCAGACACTTTTGCTGTCAGTAACCGATAAATCAAAACAAATCTTAGTTAAAAATTATCTTAGTTATGTTACATTTTTACACGACTGCCCCAAAAAAAGGAGTGTTATGTGTTCAGGGTTAATGTATGTACGTATGTATGTGAGATTCTCTATTCCACCATAACTTTTAAACGCCTGAACCGATTTAGATGTATAGGGTATCGTTACAATCCTTGCATCGTTCTGAGTAACATAGGCTATTTAAAAATAAAAATAATCCTGTGTGGTCACATTAAAACGTAAATTAATACCAGCCTCAATTTTTTTTTTTAATGAATCTGGTCATGTCTATGTTTATCGTCTAGAATTTGGCAAGTAGATTTAAAAAATACATAACTATGTAAATAAAAAACGTAAAAAAAACTGACGATTAAACAAAGTACAAATATGTGCAATTTTTGCAGTAGTGTTTTTTTTTTTTTTTTTTTTTTTTTTTGTTATTGTATTTTTTTTTCGTTGATATTCTGAAAAATACAACTCAAATTTACCCAAAAGTCCGGCGGCGTTTTTGAAGTATTTATCCGGAGTCAGCAATTAAGGTGATGACAGCCCGAGTCCTATTTCAACCACACAAGATGCTGCAGTGTTTTCATTTTTTTAAGGTGGTAAAAATCATCAAATTACTCTCATCCTACCTGGGTGGGGCGGAAGGGACTGTCAGACTTATACTGACTAAAAAACCACCCTGTTCCTTCTGTTGCCCTTTACGTTCCGGGGCCACGGAATCCTGTTAAGACGTCCCGCAATTGCAGTGTTTACCTTAACGCGCCGTCGACCGTACATTCTACACACACGCCACAGAAACGCATGAACAATGATGCAATTTGACAAGACGCATGCAGTACGATCGCTGTGACATCGCCACTTGTAGCTACCTGGAATATAGAGTATGTTCAGGGTTGCTACGAGATAGAAACTGCTAGGAGAAAGTGCTTCTTTGCGTGGCACTCAAGGCCCGGCTCTCATGCCGGTATGAAAGAACAATAGATAATCAATTGTGTCTCATTACATGGGACTTGAAGTATTAAACGTTGCCCCATACAAACACAAGAAGCCAAACCCGGAACCCGTGATACGCCGCGCAGTAACCATTTGCTCAGCCACTGTGCCACACGTATAGTCAAATTATATTAAAGTACTAGCTTAGCACTTTTTTGCGCGGAACCCTAATTGTTTTTTTGAAAAATTCCTGATGGAAAATCTCAACGACACTTTGCCCGACCTGGGAATCGAAACCAAGACCTCACGCTCAGCAGTCCGGCTTTGCGACCACTAAATCAACGAGACAGTATTATATTATAATTTTGACTTAATAACATAACACTTCCATTATTTTTGCAATATTTTGAGTACCATTTTTTTTTAAATCTATAATTTTGTTGATATACGCTCGTACAATAACTTGCACCTACCATGTTATCTCTTTACCACCTTTGGTTGACTGTTAGAGAATGCATTAGGTAAGGCATTAAGTCCGCCTTTGTACTTTTGTTGCATAAAGTTTAAATAAAAAAAAAACATTCCGACAAATTGAGAACCTCCTCTTTTTTTTTGAAAGTCGCTTAATAAATAAATGTCACGCCTGTAATCCCCAAAGGGTTAGGCAGATGTGTACTCATTAGTACACCCACATTTGACTTTATAAAAGACAATAAACATTTTTATCCTCCATTAAACCATCTAAGCAGGTCTTATCAAATCCACCATCTGCTCAGATGCATTGTCTGACGTCGTTTCCAGCGAGCCACTTAATAAATTGGACCACAGCTGTATATACTGGCAACCCTACGAAGTCTAGCTCGCTCCATCACTATTTATCTTCAACCTCGTTCTCGTATACGGGGTGAGCACTTCAATAGTTAAAGTATAGGTGTGTAATGTAAACGAAGCATTCTAGATTCTTGTTTCGTGGAAACTGTGTGGTTCAAATGGTTTTGTGGTAAAGGATTAGAAGGCATCGGTTGAGGTTTGTATTGCCTACATTTAAGAATATAAGCTGTAAAAATATATACAAAAAAACAGACTTTTTTAAAATTAATAAATATAGCAGAAGTAGCAGTTTTCTCAGTAGCAGCCTCGGAGTCTGGATTTGTGCCCGATTGATGGCAATAGGCTCGCCCCCTATTACATGGAACTTAAACATAACTGGCGAAATGTGGGTGTACTAATGGGTACACCTCTGCCTAACCCTTCGGGGATTACAGGCGTGATGTTATGTTTATGTTAATAAAAATAGACCCAGATATATTTGTTACTTAATTTTTTAAATAAAATCTTTCGATTGAAAAATAAAAATTGAACTATTTAACTGAAATATAGTATTTTGGCGTACTATATATTTCTTTGACGATATATTAGACCTGATTGTATATCAGGTATTGTACAATTTGCAGGCCTGTTAATTTCAGTTAATCTGTTAGACAGTCAGTTAGTTTCAGTTGGTATGTATCGGTTACTCAAACAACTACTTTTTCAAATCTCGTAGACACATTACTATATGTATACAGTTCCAATCGTACCTCTATCGTCCCACTGCAGCGTAAAGGACTCTTCTCATACCGAGAAGGCACGAGCCTGATCAATGCGAGTTGGCGATTTTGGACTTATATTAATTGTAAATCCAGGTTTCCTCACGATGTTTTCTCTCACCGATGTCAATGATATCCAAGATTACCTTAAAAGGTACATATGAATTGAAAAATCCACATTGATACTTGCTTGGTTTCGAACCCGCAATATCATGCATGAAGAGCATAATCTTATCAATGGAAAACATTTTGTGGAATTTTCTACCTTCCCATCTTTAGTATCTATTCATGTTTCCTTTAACATAAGTAAGTCAAAAAATGGTTCAGCGAATAAATAAAATAGTCGCATATAAATAAAGCCAAACAAAATGAAACGTAGTTAATCTAAAGGTCAACTGTAGCAGTTAATAAAGTGGTTACTTTATGGGCGTAATTTACGAAAAGTGTGCCAAGAAAATTCGGTAAGAGCGAAGGACTGCGGTCTATGTATCATAGTATATATCAAAAATTCGGTGAATGAAAACATCGTGAGGAAACCTGGACTCAAACCTTGTCAGAGGCCCTTGAAGAGGTTTAGAAACTCCGATTCTGACAACTCTTTTGTTAGATGGAAGGTGCGTTATCCTTGAGTATATCCCTATTTTATAAATAGTTTTTGCCCGCGACTTCGTCTGCGTACGTGTCGGATATCGCGGATGCAGATTAAGCACTATGTCCTTCCTTCGGGTTCAACCTCACTTCGTACCAAATTTCGTTAAAATGAGTTCAGTGGTTAGTATAGATATGCTAGAAAACCAAAATCGACAGTGGCTCCCACCAGAAAAATGTTGAGGCAATGGAGCTTCACGAGTGACGGAGAAAAGATTCAACCATCTTAAGTCCCGCTGCATAATTAATCAGAAAAGAATGAGGGAGACGTAAGAAAAAACATAAGTTTTAGGCTTACGTCTAGTAAGAAAATTCTCGGACAAAGTCGCGGGTCAAAGCTGATGAATGAATAAATAAAAAGCGCTTGCGCATTTCGCTGATCAGTCTACGATGACCCTAAGAAGCAATAAAAAAAAACAACAAAAAAACTTGTGCCCCTAAAACTGACCGTGTCATCTGTTCTACAGATCAATATAAGAAAGCAGGTGCGACGAAGTACCTACTTACTACTCGGCACAGATGTTTGGACATACTGGGTGTGGCAACCCCTGTGCCCCGGCAAAAGGTAATTTGGAGGAACACCGTGGGTTTTTAAGGCTGATTGACTCATATCAGTAAAGGCATAGTTCCTTCAGCTCACGCACAACAAACAGACACTTTCGCATTTATGATATTAGTATGATGATTTTTTTACATAATTTGACAAAACGCCTGTAATCTCCGAAGGGTTAGGCAGAGGTGTACCCATCAGTACAGCCACGTTTAGCCAGTTATGTTTTTAAGGCATGTAATAGAGGACGAGCATATTGCCATGCCAAGGCTGGTACTGAGAAATTCCTGATGAAATTCTGTCACTAATCAAACTTATATAATTATCTACTTTATATTTGGTTTTTAATTTCGAGCAAACAACTAAAGTAAGTAGGTACTCTGTTAGATAAGTAAGGTATTATATTTTGTTAAATATCTTACATTTATCAAGCCTTGCTTTTCGTTAAAAAAATATATGAAAATGAAAAGTTAACTCATTTCTTAAGAGCTCTCAACTCTCTTCAACTACATCTATTTTTTTTTTAAGTAATATGCTTTTTGTAGGAAAGGCACTCTTATAAGTTATTCTTTTGCTGCCTCGTCATGCATAATTAAATACCAGACAACGCACTTGAATGTTAAAATAAGAAGTACTAATGTCTGCTTATTTTTTTTTTTGTAAGACTTTTTAATAAAAATCAAAAACATTTTCTTAATTCAAGAGGCTCTTCTAGAACGACTACATTTTTGAATATTGTGGACTCCCGCAATATCGGTCGCCTTTACAATGGAATAATACAAAGGAAATTCTGATTTATGTGAAGGCGATAAAACACAAAGTGCATTGATAACCGAAGCGATTTCGATCCAAGATTTATTCAACTCTTGTTATAAGAAAACGTTTATTTATTGCTGTTTTCGTTTTTACATAATTAATCTGAATGAAGCTTCGAAGGGAGGAACTTTTTTTTCCATATAAAAATTGAATCGGTATTTTTATTTCGCGATAAAATTGAATCGGATTTTGTTTCAATACTCTTGTATTTTGATATTTTCTATTCATCATCGGCGACTTGGCTTTCGAGATTTGTTGTTTAATCAAAAAATCGAGTTTGGGACGATGTTTTATAAATGTTTTTACATCATCATACATCTCCTCGTAGTTTCATAGTAAACGTTGTTCATAATGATGAGTAGTTCAAAGACCACAGTTGAATATCATAAGACACTCGGCAAAAATGTAGCTTTTTATTAATAAAAGTTTTTTTTTGTCTCGGGTCACTATTTACAGAGATTACCTCTTACAAACATACAGACAATACATCCCTTTTTACCTATACGTATTTTTAACACACTTTTTTTTCCCGTTTCTCGCATCATGACCTCCTTAAGTTTTCCACTTTTTTCCTTATGACGTCATTGCTAGGATTACAGTAATTTATACACTGTGTTTGACATTTTGTGAATTCTTGTCACGTCATTTGTCTGTATGTTTGTATATAGATGTGTCACCCTTCGACGACAACAGAGGAGTGTTATAAGTTTAAAGTGTTTGCGTGTTTATCTGTGGCGTGTAAGTATAGTTCGTACGACGTATGGTCCTTTCAAAAGAACAATGGCGAACTGCCTAACAAATTTTTGTTAACATTTTTTTTTTGCGTCTACCGATGAAAAATATTTAAAAGTGTAGAGATTGAATGCCTGAACAGTTTTGTCTTCCGCTATACTTTTATAGGAAGTCTAGAATTAAAGGTATTCCAGTTTAAAAGTTTTGAGGTTATGTTTTGTCAACAACAGACGCTAATCGATAAAGAAACAGAAAAATACCTACTTAACACTTATAATATCATTGATAGAAATGCATTCTTACAGCAAAATAAACAACGGACCTCGTTGTTGACACACATGATGCGTGTAGGCATTACACGGCTTCCCATCGTGGTAAACAAATCGCTGCACACACAACAAAATCCAAAGTATCAGGCCGAAAGTCGTCGTATAGGCAAGTTATCAGAATCCTTAGGCAAGCAGTAATGACGTAGGGAACAGTAAATCTCAGAGTCCATAAGCAGAAGCAGTCGATAAAGTGAGAAATCACGGATAATCGATGGATAACACAAAATAACAAGACGCGCGCGCAAGCAACGAACTAGTTGTTGAAGTTATGTCAAATCTGTCTAGTGTCTGTCATCTGTCAGGCCGGTTAACAGATGTCATGGATTTTTATTTATGGTGGTATTGCCATGCTCGAATTGTACATCGATTTTATTTGTGTATTAATTACGACCGCTTTTTTTGTAGCACAAACAATTATTTTTGTTTCCACATTTATATTCTGAAGCAGAAATATATTTCTTAAGTATATTAATGGAATCTGTAAAGCAGCATTTCATATTACTTGACTAAGATTTTTGTTACATGGCAACATTAAAAGTTCGGCTTATTTTTTGTCATCATTAAACTAGTCAAGTAAGTTTCCAATTATGACGATTTTTTTGCCAGACTTCAATAGGCAATAAGATTGATTTAATAAAACTTAGTAAATTATTTCGCCAGTATGTATCATAGTGACATATGTAGACGCTCAATAATTCCATCAACAATTTTCTCGCCATTGTTCTTTGCAAATCATTTTTCAACCATTTGTTGGTATCCGATTGAGCTGAAATTTTGCATACACATTTATTTCTGATGACAATACAATGTCTAATACTTAAAATTGAAATAATTTAAAATTAGAGCTTGTCTTTAAAAATATTTTTCAAATTCGTTTTTTTTTCTGCTCCATTCATAATTACGTTTTATCTTGTAATGACGTTCAAAAGTATCTTTATTGTTATAAATGATTTGACTTTGACTAAGTTTTTTTTTTTTCTATTTACGTTTTAGTCGTTATTGAGGAATATCTGTTCAGCTGTTCGATGATTTTAGCTCTTTGCAAAATATCATCGGCTTAAATTACTTACTGATCAAAATGTATGTAACTAGACTATGTTTGTTTCGGGGGCACTTAAGAGAAAAATTCTCAAAAATGTACAATAAGCACTTTAACCCTAATCATCTCTGAAGCCTAAAAACATTTTTCCATTTAATTAAAATATTCACGACATTTTTTTCGCCAAATGATTTGGTCCCAAGCAACGATCACTTCTAATTGGTCACAGAACTTGACCTTTTTTATTTTAAACGACCTTTTGATCTTGTACGAGGTCTTAATTAAATAAATTACTTACATTTCGTTAATTCTACTTCATTATTAATTCAAGCCGGCTCATACCTGAAAAGAAAATGTTAATGTTATTAAATAAATGGTTTTTAATTTTTGTTTTTTTTTTAATGTTACAATTGTAATTAAATCACAGAAAACAATTTAAGTTAATTCTTTTTTCCCAGAAATGGATAAAAAAAATGATAATTGTTCGTTTGTTTTGTAGCTGCAATCTATACAATATTTTTTTGATTGTGTTCTTTTAATAATACTACTGTTCTGTTAATTAAAGCACATTCATTATGCCCAGTGTAAGAGGGTCGTAAAAGTAGGAAATGAAGCGATTACATAAAAAACCGATCAAATGCGACTCTGTGTCAGTATCGAGCCAAAAGCGCAAAAAAACAGGTCTCTTATATAGGGCCCCTTTCATTTTCAACTTTTATTTATTTTTATTATTTGTTGGTATCGCAGCAACAGAGATACACATTATGCAAAAATTTCAACTCTCTAGCTATTACAGTTTATGAGATACAGCCCGCTGACAGATGGACGTACAGCTGGGGCTTAGGAACAGGGTCCCATTAGCACCCTTCGGATACGGAACCCTGAAAAGTGTAGCAACAATTCTGCCAAAGTGGAAGAAAAACAAAAAGTTGCTGGCAATTTGTTGAAGCTACATTACCGAGAAAATTTGGCCCGGTTGGAATATATTCTTACGTTCCTTCAAAAAACCTTTACCTCGCAATTTGATCCCAATTCTCCGAGTGAGTCAGGCCTCTGTCAGGTCCACAATGAACCAATCGAAGTCTGCATGTCAATAGGTTATCTGGTCGCTTTGTGCGTTGCGATTTCATTCCGGTACGGAGAAGCATCGATTCGGCAGCCATCTTAGTTTGAGTTTGACAAATTCTATGAGTATAATGACTATTTGTGAAATGAGTAAACTTTCTGCCGCATTGGTTTAGTGATCGCAAATCGCAACTGCTGATCATGATGTCTAATAGTGAGCCTGTTGCCGTCAACCGAGCACAAATCTAGACTCCGAGGCTGCTACTGAGAAATTCCTAATGAAAAACCCCAATATCACTTTGCTCGACCTGGGAATCTAACCCAAGACCAAGCTCAGCAGTCGTGCTTTGCTTTACAACCACTGGACCAACGTGGCAGACAACTATAAACTGGTAAAATAAGGTAGAATATGGCTAAACCATCCGGAATCTTCACAGTACTGTATTACTAAGGTCTGACCACACAATTTAAGTAAAACTAAAGATTTATGCATCGTCACAATATGACACGTCTTAAAATAGACAGCAACATTGTTGGAAATTATAATTTTGTATTAACATAATACGTTATTGTCGCAAACGTTTCGAAATACTTAACACGGAAATCAAATAGAAGGTTTCACAATCGAAAGCATTTCTTTTTTTGTTGGTAAAAATCATCAAATGACTTCTTCCGCCCTGGGTGGGGGGGGCGGAAGGAACTGTCAAACTTTTACTGACTAATAAACCACCCTGTTCCTTCTGTTGCCCTTTACGTTCCGGGGCCACGGTATCCTGTTAAGACGTCCCGCAACCCCGGCAGGTGTTGGCCCCGTTGGGGGCCCCCTCCCTGTGCTGACAGCTCTTTGAGACGCGCGCGAACAGAACGCGCCGTCGACCCAGGTTTGTTCCTTGATCGGACAGCTAACTACCCATTATCCCATTACCCAAGCCCACAATCGAAAGCCTTGCGTATAACAACTGGACTAATGTAGTTTATCCATAGACTAGCACTTTCCCCGCAACTTTGTCCGAGTGATTTTTCTTACGTTTGTCTCATTACGAATATCCTAATTTATTTGTGGTGTTTACTACCTGATAACGCTGTCCTGTGGTTTTGGATTCGATTCCCAGATGGAGTAAAAATGTGTTATTAGGTTTTGCTATTACAAATTTTTCGTTAGCAGCCCGTAGTTTAGAAGTTGGTGGCGTGACACGTACAGTAAGAGTTCATAAGTGCAGTAGCATGCTAAGGTTTGAATTGGTGTGAACACGCGGAACAGGCCGTACCTACATCTGTGTGTATTACAACACGGCGTCGAAAGGTCGTAAGTTTAACCAAAGTGTTAATCTATTGCTTTGTGAGATTGTTACGCCACTTACGACCGCTATTGTACGTCGAAAACACGTAAAGCCATTGGTCCTGCACCTGATCTATCACCAATCGTGTCAGATTGCCATCCTATCTGCGCATACACTTGTATGTTATAATAACTCCTGCGTACTTGGCTATTCTCTTTTAAGAGCCACCGTGACCGAAATTCGGTCTAAACGTCATTACATATACTATCACAGGCCGATATCTATAAAGTAATCGACATTGAAATAAAAACCTCTTTTCAAAATAATCTCTGGCTTAGTCTAAATGAGAAACTTATAAAAGCATAAGAATAAGATGAAAAAATATGTGAAGGTTTTAAAAAAAGAATATTTTCATAGACGTTACATCGCCGCCGGAGTCAGGTCAAGCCTTTGTACGGCAAATAGTGAATGAGAACGCTTGAAAAATGTTATTTTTAGTACGTTTTTTGTTGAAGTTTTTATATGGAGGTTGTGAATTTTTAGGTATTGCATACCTGTACACCTGACTACATACTTTGAATGCAAATATCGTTTGAAAATCTCGTTTAAAAGTCTTTTAGTAAGCAAAATTAAATACATTTAAATTCCAACCTAACAATGAATCCATTCTAATAAAATAAATGTGAATGAGTGTTTATTCATTTGTTTGTTATTCTTTCACGGCTAAAACTACTGAACTGATGCATGTTTTCAAATGTAATTCAATTTAAAAAGTAGATAATAAAAAAATCATAAGCTAGGTTTCAATCAAGTTTCAACAATATATCTGACGACCCTAGATACCTATCTCTTTTGCTGACTGTACCTACTGGAAAAAAGTTGCTTGGAAGCAAGTTGAGTATAAACGCAAATACTCGTATAAACTTACTTGAACATAAAAGTAAATAAGGTACCTTTTAAGCCTGGAAAAGACCCCTTGCAACTATGTATATCTTCTTATGCTTATGAAAATCCTGCATCTCTGCACTCATAGGTACTCATAGGCAGAGGTGGAACACTGCGGTACTTTTAGCCAATAAGAGTACAGCATGCCCCAACGTCACCCTCACGACGAAGGAAGTCCGTGAGGATTTCCACTGCACTCAAAAAAAAGTATGCATACCTTCGTAACGACACATATACCTCTATGTGTATCCTTACATTACAACCACTCTAAAATGACGCAAGCCTAATGACTCTTAAGATCTCGATTATACATTTAGGCGTTTTGCACATTGAGCAACAACTAGCTGGCAACTAGCTGTTTACATACATTTCAATTGGACTGCGCACACAGAGCAACTAGAGTTTCCAGTTGCGGCAATCATCAACAGTTTTCAGTTGCTGCAATCGATGACTAAGCTAGTTGCTAGTTGCCGCAACTAGCAACTTTCAAATGTTGTACTGGTTTTTAAAGTTGCCTCAACCTCAACCGTCCTCAACCGTCAATCGCAACGCTTCGGGCGATTTCAAACCCTCCCTCCCTCTCCGTGTGCCCAGCAATACCAGTGTCGCTACGGTAACGGCATACGGCAACTCGGCTATGAAATTTGCTTACAAATTGCCAAAAAGTTGCGGCAACCGGCAACGTTGAAGCAACTATCAACTTTTACGGGAAACTTTTAAAGAGTTGCCAGTTGCCTCAACTTAGGTTGCTCCGTGTGCAAAGCGCCTTATCGACACTCACAAGATAAAACTTTTCTAAGCTTTCACTTGAACTCATTTGACCTCGTTTACATAAAACATTCGTCTAAGAATTCAATTCCTTAACATTTAGTTACTGGCGTACGATAACATAAGGAAAATGTATGGCAATACGGAATACTTCCGGATATAATACACGGCTTCCTTAACGAGGATATTCCCGATAGCGCGCCACACAAAGCGGGCGTTCCATAACAATAAATTGATATTTTGGTCAATAAGTAGCTTAACTCAATGAAATCTAAAAGATAAGATCTATTTTTATTAATTTTAAAGCGCGGAACTCTTAATCTTTTCCGATAATCGGTTACCGATTTTTTGTCGGAGAGAAATAGAATTTTGCCTAGAAGATTGCCTTGTTGGACTAATGGTCGCAAAGCGCGACGGCTGGGCATAAGATCTTGGGTTTGATTCTTAGGTCGGGCAAAGTGTTATTGGGTGCTTCCATCAGTAGCCGCCTCTGAGTCTGGATTTGTGCCCGGTTGATGCTCGGCTCGCCCCCTACATGGGACTTGAACATAACTGGCGAAATGTGGGCAAAACCTCTGCCTTACCCTTCGGGGATGTTATGTTATGTTA
Source organism: Hoplodrina ambigua (assembly GCA_949774945.1). Classification (NCBI taxonomy): domain Eukaryota; kingdom Metazoa; phylum Arthropoda; class Insecta; order Lepidoptera; family Noctuidae; genus Hoplodrina; species Hoplodrina ambigua. The sequence goes on from OX458990.1 coordinate 4,606,941, forward strand.
TGCTATGCTATCTACTAAAATTCATCTAGTTTTAACTATTTTTCTACTATACATTTGTATGGAGCACGCTGTCCGTACATTTCTCTTAACAAAATGGTACCGCATCGTAGTGTTGTGATTTACTTATGAAAATAAAGGACAGCCCTTACTCCATCCATCCTTTGCCGTAAATATTGAGTACGTGACCTCAGTGTGTGGTCTAAGCGATGAACTGAAGGCTAAAACACGCTGTTTGTGTGTGAGTTTTTATGTTTGTAATGTACAAACGAAACAGTAGAAATTCCTAGTGTGGGGAACGTATTTAATCGTCGTCGCATTACCATGTCGGAGACGCTTTCCATTTAGCATGTCGGTGACGCTGTCTCACTAGCATGACGGTGACGCGATACGTTTTTCTTTATTAATAACAGCTTAACACAGCTAAAGTATTAAAGTAAAGTAAAGCTAAAGTATTCAATTCAAAAAACCTCATCTAAGCGACAATTCATTAAAAAAAACTTGTCAAAAATGTAGGTAAATTAGAGGTGTTCTTGACAACTTAAGACTGACATTAGAATATGATTGTTTTTAAACTTACGGGTATCGTTCTGACCACGGATAGAAAAAAGTATTTCGTGAGAAATATTGAAAGATTATAGTAGACGCGTTCCGTTAATTACTTATTTCACTTTTAAGTCCAAAATCTTGAATTTTTTTAAACCGATTTCATTTGAACAAGATGGATACAACAAACCTTTTTTATTCAGCTCAACATTCCAATTTCAAAAATTTATAAAAAGTTCTAGTAACCTTATCATTATTACTCAAACCGCTGCCTCCCATGACTCAGCCACAATATCTTATGCATTCCCGTGGCGTGCCACAAGGGAGGGTCAGTCGGACAAATGACGTCATCAATGATGATAGATCGCTACCACGTCTTAGTTCGACATGCCCTGTCTTATTAAATGATAGCGTGTTTTTGTTGAGAGATGAGGAAAAGGTTTTTTTTGTGTTTTTGTTTACAAGAGGTATGATTGTGTGGAAATTCGTGAGAGGAAAAAATAATTTGGAATTGGACAGATTGGAAGATTGAGAAAAAATATCGTCTCATTCTAGGACATGGATTATTCTCATACAGAGAAAGTATGAGTATTTGGTCACCACGCTTGCTCAAATATTATCCAGCTTTAATCTAATCTTAATTTATATAAATCTCGTGTCACAATGTTTGTCCTCAATGGACTCCTAAACCACTTAACCGATTATAATAAAATTTGCACACCATGTGCAGTTCGATCCAACTTGAGAGATAGGATAGTTTTTATCTCTAATATTGGTCTTAATATTTTTTGATTGTAAACCTGAGCCACAGCAACGCGTGGGCCGGTCAGCTAGTATGTATATAAAAAGCAAGCGTTACTCACTAACTGATCTATAAACACACAGCTCAAACTACTGATAGGCGGCTATAAGCTTATAAACTGAAGTAAATATGCATTCCGAATATTCGATTCTGCGGACTTGCGGACGACGAGTGATGGGTAGCTTGCCGTCCGATCAAGGACTAGGCCCGGGTCGACGGCGGGTATTGTTTCACGTGCGCCTCAAAGAGCTGTCAGCACAGGGACCGGGCCAAATGCCTGCCGGGGTTGCGGGACGTCTTAAAAGGATACCGTGGCCCCGGAATGTAAAGGGCAACAGAAGGAACAGGGTGGTTTTTTTAGTAAAAGTCTGACAGTCCTCAAAACAAAAATGGTAAAAATATCGTTTTAATTTAGCTACGTGTTGCTACGCGGCGAGCTACGGCGTAGCAATGTGCTACGATCGCGATTTCACGACCTTGAAAATTTTCACCAAACTATTTTAGTACATTAACACTTCATAAAAATATATTTTGATCTGAAGTTGTTTCTTAAAATGTAGGTTATTTCTAATGACTAAGAATATCTGTATTTAATTGTTAAACCTTGTATAATACGGCTTCCCCCTGGTCATGTTGTAAGCGCAATTACTAAGCGTGAGGTCCTAGGTTCGATTCCTAGGTCGCACAAAGAGACCTTGAGATTTTTATCTATGAATTTCTTTGTTACAGCTCGAAGTTTGGATGTTGGTGAATTGCCACGGAAAGCACGTAAAGCCGTTGGTCCTGCGTCTGACCTGTCCCAGCCGAATTGCCGTCCCATCGGAATAAGAAAATGTAGGAAGAGGAGGTGCACCTGTGTTTGCGCACACACTTGTGCACTATAATATCTCCTGCGGACTTGGCAAGTCTCCATTGAAATTAACCGCTATGACAGCAATTCGGCCGAAACAATATAATATATTTTTTTAATATGACAATGGTGCCGATTCCCTTGGTCACAAACTAAACTTAGACTATTTCCATCTTTTTCTGTCCAATAAAATAAGAAAGAGACTAATGTAAATAAGAGTGTCAAATTTAGTCAATCTGACACATCCATACAATTATAGTTGACATCTTAAAACGTGTGGATTAAAAATATGGAAAAGTTCAAGGCAAAACTAATTTGACATCGCTAATTTAGTTCTTTAATGTCACCGTCCTTTTCTTTCGCTGTAAGTTGGTAAGAGATGTCAATTCTCTAAATTTAGTCTAGTTTGTGAACAAGGGAATCGGCACCATTATGCCGATTCTCTTGTTCACAAACTAGACTAAATTTAGAGAATTGACATCTCATACTAAAATACAGCGAAAGGAAAGGACGGTGACATTTGAGAACTAAGTCAGCGATGTCAAATTAGTTTTGCCTTGAACTTAACTTAAGAAGTAAACTATAACTGTATGGACGTGTCAGATTAACTAAATTTGACAGCTTTTATTTACATTAGTCTCTTTCTTGTTTTATATAACATAACATCACGCCTGTAATCCCCGAAGGGTTAGGCAGAGGTGTACCCATTAGTACAACCACATTTCGCCAGTTATGTTTTTAGTCCCATGTAATAGAGGGCGAGCCTATTGCCATCATCCGGGCACAAATCCAGACTCCGAGGCTGCTACTGAGAAATTCCTGATGGAAAAACCCAATAACACTTTGCCCGACCTGGGAATCGAACCCAAGACCTCATGCACAGCAGTCGCGCTTGCGACCACTAGACCAATGAGACAGTCCGTTTCTTGTTTTATTGAACAGAAAAAGATGGAAATAGTCTAATTTTAGTTTAGTCTGTGACCAGGGGAATCGGCACCATTGTATTTACTTTAATAAAAAAAAACATTAGAAATTGAGTTAAGATCCTGCCGCTTGCTCAACTCGTATACTTTTTAATTAACACAGGCAAGTTAGCAAGAAACTTGCTAGTTACAACCCAACAATGTCTCACTGGAAACTGAGACGTAATTTTATTACACTAAGTCTGAAATTGCAGGATTATGGGTGCCGACTTATGACAGTTTTGTTTTATTATAATTACAGTTGAGATCTATAGAGAAAATTTAATGAAGATTATTAAAAAGTCTGCTTCGTTAGTCTACTGCTGAGCATGAGGACTTGGGTTCGATTTCCAGGTAAGGCAAAATGTTATTGGGTTTTTCCATCAGGAATTTCTTAATAGCAGCCTCGGAGTCTGAATTTATGTCCGGTTGGTGGCAACAAGCTCGCCCCTTATTACATGGGACTTAAACATAACTGCCGAAATGTGAGTGTACTAATTGGTACACTGCTGTCTAAACCTTCGGGGATTACAGGCGTAATGTTCTATTAAAAAGGTAGGGAAATTTGCAGGTGAAAACCTGGATTAAGTATACTGAAAACTGCCAAGTCTTGTACTGGCCTCTCACCACGTTACGTTTTTGGTTACTGCTCCGCCCCCCTGAGTCGTAGCGTTGTTATAAAGCCTATACAATTCCTCCTGAATCTGGCTTACATATACAGCAAGATTTTTAATTTTTCAATCGGATTGGTAGTTCTAGAGATTATCGCGTTTAAATAAACAAACCAAAAATCTCTGCAGTTAAGTATTTTATTTAATTTAATATAAAAGTAGGTATAGATATACTCAAACACCAGCTCTTCAACTAGATCCAGAGACAAAGAATCTCATCCTATTATCACCGCGCAAAAAACACGATTAAACAATGCAGAAGAATAAACATCAGAAACGTTTAATTTTAAACTGGAAAGTATAATCTCATTAAAACATGAAGTTTCCCGAGACTGTCCCGAGTTTTGTTTTATTTTAATTTAAGAATAGTCTTAACTGGACGTACTATTAGAGAGATACTAAAAGAATCCCAAAAAAATTCCAAAATTGAGTCTCATATACATAACTGGCGAAATGTGGATGTATTAATGGGCACAGCTCAGCCTTCGGGGATTACAGGCGTAATGTTATGTTTATGTTACATACATAAATAAACATAGACATCTAGTGTGTGTGAAAGAACAGCGACACTTGACGATCCATCAGGTTAAGCTACGCTTGCCGTGGATGGGTGACCATCTTTATAAGGCGAGACTCCTCTGTGCTTTGGAAAGCACGGTAAGCCGTTGGTCCCGGCTGTCATACGTGCATCTTTGACAGTCGATACGGGTCTTCAGAAGCCTTAGTCTGACAACCAGTCTTACCAAGACCAACTCTTCAACTAGATCAAGAGACAAATAATCTCATCCTATTATCACCGCGTAAAAAACACGATTAAACAATGCAGAAGAAGAGAAGCATCGTATTACCCACTTATTACCCGTATTAGTTTGTGGAGGTCAGTCAGGCAGTCGCTCCACATAAAAATCTGGTCTGCATCTGGCTAGACTGGAAGTCGAACCGAACATAGTTGGGAAAAATTAGGCAAAAAAAAAGGCTAGGCAGATGATGAAGACTATCTGTAACTAAGGCTCCAATAATGTGTCTTACCATCTAACAATACATATATACACTCTTAGGTACTTATCTAACATCGAAGCAAACAGGAGAATTACATAATGACTGGCGAAGCACGCAACAGTATTCCCAAGTGCTTGAATTACGTAAATACTCTCTAAGTGTAAACAAGTTTATTTGTGTATTTTGTATGTGTATTGACTTCTAATTAACGCTGAGATGAGAACTGGTGAAGTATCGAAGAAAGTCTTAGGATGAAGTATGCTAATGTCAAATAATTTCATTTAAAAATAATATACGTAAGTAGGTATACATATAAGGTCGCAAAGCGTGACTGCTGAACATGACGTCTTGGATACGATACCCAAGTCAGGCAGTGTTATTGGGTTTTTTCATTGGGAATTTCTCAGTAGCAGCCTCGGAGTCTGGATCTGTGCCCAGTTGACGGCAACAGCCTCGCCACCTATTGCATGTGACTTAAATAGGTACACCTCTGCCTAACCCTCCGGGGATTACAAGCGTGATGTTCTTAGTGCTCTGTAAGGGTTTCAGATTTTGGTCGAAAGATCTACCAAAGCTCTGGAACGCAAAGGGCATTAGGAGGAACACGGAAGGTACGGGCATAGCCGCGTGAAAAAGTTAGAACATAATTCAACAACAAATTTCGTGTAGAACTCCGTCAAAGGCGAGCGAATAATTTTGTCCACAGCTCGCAAAAGTCAATTTAACTTAAAACTTTGTGTGTGCATAACTTTCAGCTGTTCAGCTATAGTTTATATGACAAACGTGCTGCTGACGTGTGAGATAGATTTAGTTCTACATTCTGTAGGAGGAAGTGCAGGGAGGTTTTAGACAATCTAAAACGGAGGGATCCGAAGGAAAAAGGAAGGGCAAAGTTTTCTTAGAATTTCCCAATAACAGTATCGAAGTCTGAATTTGTGTCCGGTTGATGGCAATAGGCCATGTAGGTACCTAAGACTGACCATAAAGAGAAAGTCTGATTCCAAATTAAATTTGTTGCATAGTTTTAAAAATAAAATTGTACAGACATCGGGAAACAAGGATCTGGTACACTTGCGCGAAAGACATTTCCGCGCCAGACACTTGCGCGAGTCCCTTTGCGCGCCAAGACACATGCGCGAATGGACTTTTGCGCGCCTAGACCTTTCCGCGAACAGACACTTGCGCGAATGGACATTTCCGCGCCAAGACACTTCCGCGAGTCCCTTTGCGCGCTGGCCACTTGCGCGAAAGACACTTCCGCGACAGACATATGCGCGCCTATACTTGCGCGATAGATACTTCCGCGAAATATGCGCGAAGTATATTTTTATAAAGGACAATGGGCAAAATTCTTGAATTAGGGTTCCGTTACTTTTTTTACAAAATATGCGTCATGGGTGTCGTGTCCATGGTTTTCGAGGGTGCTGATGACGAAAATGAGGTCTAAAAGAAAATCCAAGATGGCGGCCGGAAAAATTTCCAAGATATCTTTCTTGGGTGTCGTGTCCATGGTTTTCGGGGGTGCTGATGACGAAAATGAGGTCTAAAAGAAAATCCAAGATGGCGGCCGGAAAAATTTCCAAGATATCTTTCTTGGGTGTCGTGTCCATGGTTTTCAGGGGTGCTGATGACGAAAATGAGGTCAAATGAAAATCCAAGATGGCGGCCGGAAAATTTTCCAAGATATGCTTCATGGGTGTCGTGTCCATGGTTTTCGGGGGTGCTGATGACCTGCTGATGGCAAGCCGGCCGATCACCGGGAAGGAGGCAAGGCCTGCGCCCCACCCGCCAAGGCCAGCGGTAGAGGTAGGCCCTCCGCTGCCGCCGCCACTGTCGCCGCCGTCGCCGCCGCTAGGGCGATTCCGCCCTCGAGGAGGGCCCTGGAGGGGGATGTAATGGAGGGCTAGTCACGGCCCCATTGCGCCTCCTCCAGGCCAATATCAACCACTGCGCCGCCGCTCAGGATCTCTTGGTCCAGAGCATGGCGCAGTGGCTGATCAACATCGCGGTGGTCGCCGAGCCGTACTTTGTCCCACCCAGGGATGACTGGGTGGCTTTTTAGTCAGTAAAAGTCTGACAGTCCTTCGTCAGTCGGAGTCATTTGATGATTTTTACCACCTCAAAAAAAAAGGATTGCTGACATCACACTCTTGGTTATTTTCCATCTTCTTCAAATAAAACACTTTTTACAAGGACGACAGTATAAATATTTCGTTGCGGGACCCAAGACAGTAAATCGTTTCTCTGGGACTCGTCGAGCTTCATTGCCTCGACGCTTTTCTGGTGGCCTCCACTGTTGATTCTGGCTTTCAGGAGTTGCAGTGGGTGGGAACAGTGTGGCGGGCTTGTCCCAAAAAAAAAAAAAACAAAAAAAGTATAAATATGACTCACAGAGATGTGTTCCGTCCGACGGCTCGTGCGCAACTGAGCCGCTCTGTGGCTGTTGCCTGTATTTATAGACACTAACCACGTGCTCGGCGCACGTGTTTGAGTTTTTAGGTTAGGATTCTAACTTTGTAAATAAATGATTATTTTTACAATCTTTTGGAGTAAATAAACTGATAATTAATTGAACCATACAATTATAATTAATTAATCATCTTAAAAAAAAAAAAAAACAAAAAAAAAAAAAAAAACAAAAAAAAAAAAAAAGGATAAATATGACTCACAGAGATGTGTTCCGTCCGACGGCTCGTGCGCAACTGAGCCGCTCTGTGGCTGTCGCCTGTATTTATAGACACTAACCACGTGCTCGGCGCACGTGTTTGAGTTTTTAGGTTAGGATTCTAACTTTGTAAATAAATGATTATTTTTACAATCTTTTGGAGTAAATAAACTGATAATTAATTGAACCATACAATTATAATTAATTAATCATCTTAAAAAAAAAAAAAAAACAAAAAAAAAAAAAAAGGATAAATATGACTCACAGAGATGTGTTCCGTCCGACGGCTCGTGCGCAACTGAGCCGCTCTGTGGCTGTCGCCTGTATTTATAGACACTAACCACGTGCTCGGCGCACGTGTTTGAGTTTTTAGGTTAGGATTCTAACTTTGTAAATAAATGATTATTTTTACAATCTTTTGGAGTAAATAAACTGATAATTAATTGAACCATACAATTATAATTAATTAATCATCTTCAAAAAAAAAAAACAAAAAAAAAACAAAAAAAAAAAAAAAAAAAAAAAAACAAAAAAAGTATAAATATGACTCACAGAGATGTGGTCCGTCCGACGGCTCGTGCGCAACTGAGCCGCTCTGTGGCTGTCGCCTGTATTTATAGACACTAACCACGTGCTCGGCGCACGTGTTTGAGTTTTTAGGTTAAGATTCTAACTTTGTAAATAAATGATTATTTTTACAATCTTTTGGAGTAAATAAACTGATAATTAATTGAACCATACAATTATGATTAATTAATCATCAATAATAATTAATTAACCCTCAAAATAAATAACATTAACATAATTTGTGTTTTTAAACAATTAATTCGTGATCATAATTGTAATCAACTCTTAATCTAATTATTCGTTGATGTAGCTGCATCTTATATAGTTGACGAGGTTCTTTAAATAATGCACTTGCGCCGATACACATGATTACCATAATTTTGTTTTGAGCTCTATCTAGTAACGAAGATTTTGTATAAGTTGGTAAATTTTACAATATTTGTTAAGTTACATGTTAAAACGTAAAACCACGGACACGACACCCATAAAGCATATCTTGGAAAATTTTCCGGCCGCCATCTTGAATTTTCATTTTGACCTCATTTTCGTCATCAGCACCCCCGAAAACCATGGACACGACACCCATGAAGCATATCTTGGAAATTTTTCCGGCCGCCATCTTGGATTTTCTTTTAGACCTCATTTTCGTCATCAGCACCCTCAAAAACCATGGACACGACACCCATGAAGCATGTCTTGGAAAATTTTCCGGCCGCCATCTTGGATTTTCATTTTGACCTCATTTTCGTCATCAGCAACCCCGAAAACCATGGACACGACACCCATGAAGCATATCTTGGAAAATTTTCCGGCCGCCATCTTGGATTTTCATTTTGACCTCATTTTCGTCATCAGCACCTCCGAAAACCATGGACACGACACCCATGAAGCATATCTTGGAAAATTTTCCGGCCGCCATCTTGGATTTTCATTTTGACCTCATTTTCGTCATCAGCACCCCCGAAAACCATGGACACGACACCCATGAAGCATATCTTGGAAATTTTTCCGGCCGCCATCTTGGATTTTCTTTTAGACCTCATTTTCGTCATCAGCACCCTCGAAAACCATGGACACGACACCCATGAAGCATATCTTGGAAAATTTTCCGGCCGCCATCTTGGATTTTCATTTTGACACCATTTTCGTCATCAGCACCCCCGAAAACCATGGACACGACACCCATGAAGCATATCTTGGAAAATTTTCCGGCCGCCATCTTGGATTTTCTTTTAGACTTCATTTTCGTCATCAGCACCCTCGAAAACCATGGACACGACACCCATGACGCATATTTTGTAAAAAAAGTAACGGAACCCTAATTCAAGAATTTTGCCCATTGTCCTTTATAAAAATATACTTCGCGCATATTTCGCGGAAGTATCTATCGCGCAAGTATAGGCGCGCATATGTCTATCGCGGAAGTGTCTTTCGCGCAAGTGGCCAGCGCGCAAAGGGAGTCGCGGAAGTGTCTTGGCGCGGAAATGTCCATTCGCGCAAGTGTCTGTTCGCGGAAAGGTCTAGGCGCGCAAACGTCCATTCGCGCATGTGTCTTGGCGCGCAAAGGGACTCGCGCAAATGTTTGGCGCGGAAATGTCTTTCGCGCATATGTCCTGATACCGGGAAACAACTGTGTTTTATAATCTGTAGAGATGAAATATGGATGCATGAAAAAATAAAATAAAACTAGTTTTTGTCCGCGACTTTTTCAGCTTTAATGTTTGGCTTTGCGTTAATGTTAACGTAGACGCTAATAATTAGCCAATGTTATGACCTTACTCAGATCCCAAGCTACCGCTTTGTCCATTATGATCGATTCAGCAATTTTGTCGTTATGAGGTTACAAACAGACAGAGTTCCTTTCACATTTATTTATTTATGTGAATAGGGTGTGTTATGTTTGTTCCTTACTCATATGAATAATAGAATGAAACGTACACTGCTGGAAGTGGGCTTTTGTGAACAACGATGCAAGAAGCAATAATATGTTTTGACTGTGGCACTGTAGCAGGCTTTATTATTTTTTAAACTTAATGCAACAATAAGTACAAATGCGGACTTAATGCCTCAAGCATTCTCTACCAGTCAATCAAAGGTGGTGAAGAGATAACAGGGCAGGTGCAAAAAATTGTACATGAGAAAATAATCAAATAAAAGATTTAAAAATCATTGTAAACAAATATCTAAATAAATAAGCAGTAGCAGGCTTTCTTCCTCATCCTCCATTGAAAAGGGCGAATCTTCTGACCAGACCGGTGCACAATCGGTGCAAATATCTTTTTTCTTTTTTTAATTACTTACTTTTTTTTGTACTTATAAGCTGTGATCAGAAAATATATTTTCTTTGTCTCTGTGGGTCGTGCAAATATTTATTGCCTATGGGAATCGAACACAAGGCACGTACCAGCCACTAGGCCAGCAGTGTCGACAAATTACATTAATGTTCAACTGTGGTAACCAAACATTCAAAAAACTGCCACATCCACGCTCCCATCCTATCCTCCCCAAACAGCTTTAATACCCACCATCCAGCTGTAACGAGCTCTCTACTATCACCTAGATAGTAACAGCCGTACTCACAGAATTCCCCGATCGCCCCTTTGTCCAGCGCTCGCCTCATTTGGCACACAATGCTAGTAAAATAAAAGAAAAAGAGGCTGCTAATCGCATAGGAATAGGGTATTATAGTGATGGAGCTGTTCCAAGGTGGAGAGTTAGAATCGTGTGATTAAAAATAAATGATGAGCTTCGTTAGTGATGTGCTTCGTGGACCTCGTGGACGATACGAATGGTTCTGTTTTACAGTACATTATTTAACACTACCTACAAATAAAATGTTTGTTTAACCCCTAAAAGGAGGTTCGAGATTTTGAGGGTTCCGTACGCAACGGGACCCTTTTGCTTAAGATTCTGCTATTTGTCTACCTGTCCGTCTGTCACCAGGCTGTATATTTTTATGGGCACATATCACCAGTGATTACTATTGTGGCTACAAAAAAAAACAAAATAAAATAAACAAAATTAGTTTTTTTTTATGTATTGTTAAATATTGTACGGTAGTACGGAACCCTTCGAGTCTGACTTGCACTTGCAAAACTAAAACTTCTCTTACTCAAAATCTTAACTTGACTTAGATTATAAAAGGTCGGAACTTTAAAGCGTCTTGCTTCATTGATGTTCAAGATAAAATTAGAAAGTAATAATTTACATAACATAACATCACGCCTGTAATCCCTGAAGGGTTTGACAGAGGTGTGCCCAGTACACCCACATTTCGCTAGTTGTGTTTTAAGTCCCATGTAATAGGGGGCGAGCCTATTGCCATCAACCGGGCACAAATCCAGACTCCGAGGCTGCTACTGAGAAATTCCTGCTGGAAAAACCCAATAACACTTTGCCCGACATGGGAATCGAACCCAAGACCTTATGCACAGCAGGCGCGCTAATCATAGTAATCATTTATTATTTTATATATTTATTGAAAACATAACATTGGTAGGAACTAGCCCGGTTTTGAACCCACAACCTCATTTGAAAGAGGCAGGGTATAACCAAGAATGTATATAAGATAATATAAGATAACCATAAGACACTATTTATTATTTAAATTAGTTTTTTTGGCCAACAACAAAAAGGCAACAAAAAAGCCCAACTTTTGTAAACAATTTTTTTTTTATGTTAGGTATGTGCGTCACTTTCTCGAGATAAACAGTTTATCTTTCTTTCTTTCTCTGACTTACCTACATAAAAAAAAAAAAAAAAAAAAAAATTATAGCATGAAAGTTAGTCTACCAATGCATAATCACACAAAACCATGTAGCACAAACTAACCTCAGAACCTGGCGCACAACAAGGATTATGGGGATTAAAAAATATCTACCTACACGTACAAAACTATGTGCCCGGTTTGATATCTATGTAGGTACAGGAATACCCGGGTTACTCACTCGAACGCCTAACTAGCGGGCTTAGGGAGAGGGCTGGTAACGATCTGTGTTGGGCTTGTGGTCTAATAAACATGGAACATTCAGTGTGGATGAAAGGTATGCAGCTTAACTTTGTTAAGAATCAGCATTGCCATACAACGTGGCAATGCTGTCAGCCTTTTGGGCACTTGCCCCGTTGACAGCGACGCGGAATTTTTTTTGATGCCCTATGAGGTTCCTTCTTTCTGTCTTTTTTTATAAATTGTACATATTTTATAATTACTCTTAGTTTTTATGTTTAGAGTAATTATGTTTGCTAGTAAGCATTTTTCCATACAAACGTATTCCTGATTTTTCTTCCTGGATCTTAAGCCTTGAGCAAAAATATTTAAACCCAATATAGACATTATAAGTCAGGGCCAAAACAATTAATTAAACCGCTATTAGGTTATAACTTGGACCATGGCAACAAAATTCAAAAGTAAAATCGCCTACATAAGCTCTTTACATGAATATTGAAATCTACAGTTCAATACTCTAACGAACTATCGAAATATTACATTCTACGAACAAAATACGAATGTCTATGAAGTTGTTTTGTGAGACTATTGAAATAAAAGCATAAAAAGTCACGCTTGTAATCCCCGAAGTGTTAGGCACAGGTGTACCCGTTAGTACACCCACATTTCGCCAATTATGTTAAGTCCCTACGAGAAAAAAATACCTACCGACCAAGTGCTTATCGGACACATGAAGGATTCCATAACACCGTACAATCCAAGGTTGCAGAATTTATTTGAAAGAGTCATCACGACCCTGGGACGCATAGGGCATTAGGAGGAACACGGATGGGTTTTAGTCAGTAAGAGATACTCCCTTCTGTTCCGCTCAGAACGACAGAAGGTACTTGATAACTTCCCATCCTTAAAAAAAAAACCAACTAACACTACGTTTAAAAATACTTTTCTTACCTAGGGATCCTCTTTAATCATATCTCTGTGTCATCATCATCATCATCTGCCTAGCCTTTTCCCAACTATGTTGGGGTCGGCTTCCAGTCTAACCGGATGCAGCAGAATACCAGTATTTTACATGGAGCGACTGCCTATCTGACCTCCACAACCCAGTAACTGATACCCCTAGGTAAGACTGGTTGTCAGACTTTAGGGCTTCCGACGACCCGTAACGACTGTCAAAGATCCACGTATGACCGCCGGGACCAACGGCTTAACGTGCTTTCCGAGGCACGGAGGAGTCTGTGTGTAAAGATGGTCACCCATCTACGGACCAACCCCGGCAAGCGCAGCTTAACACGGGTCGATCCGTCAGGGATCGACCCGTGCGGCTGTTATTACTTAGCCACGGGCTCCTCAATCATATCTCTATGTAATTTTTTTAATATTTGTTATTATAGCGATCATAATAATACCCATTCTGTGAAAATTTTAAGTATCTATCAATTACGCTTCAAAAGATTCAGCAGCCCGGGTTCCGTTTGGGCCCCTAGGGTAAGGAACCCTAAAAATATGCAATGGGTTTTTTTTACAAAAGTGGACATACCTGTATTACCTGGAAAGTTTGATATTGTAAGGTTTAGAAACATTTTCAGACCTTTAAGGGCTCGTTTACATTAGCACAATGCGTGTGTGTCAAGCTCACGATCATGTCTCCACAGAGATTTAAGAATTCATACTTTGTCTCGAATTATAACGTACAATTCTCAATCACAGATAGCGCGTGGGCACAGCGCGATCGCGTTTCAAGACTATCCGACATCTATTAGAAAGTGCGTTTAGATTAAAATCTAATAAAATAACTATTTAAAGTAACACTGAAAATAAGTTCTATTACAGGCACATTTATAGCGGCTATTTTAGTTATTACCTAGATAACGTTCTATTTCAAGCCCAGACAGACACACGCTCTTATCGGAAAGATAAAAATCACGTTCGGCCTAAAAAACAATAAAAAAATAGACTTTATGACCTTTTATACAAAGTTTATGGCAACATTAAAGGGTATTACAAAACATTTTATTGGTGGGTAGGCAACAAAATTTCAATAATCGTCGGCGAGTAAACAGTGACGTCATACAGGTATCGGATTGCGGCATTGTCACGTGCACTGTCGGAGAGAGCGGACGTGCGAATGTTAGGAATGTTTGAGCTTAGCGATGAGCGATTTTAAAATAGTTTTTGATTGGATTTTTAGGATTCCGTATAATCTCTATAAAAATACGTCGCTTAGCTTTGATTGACGTTTAAAACCCTTTCTAATATTTTTCCAAAAGCAATGGGTAGTTATGGTGCCTTGTAGAATGTTGTTACACCAAAGTGGTTGCAAAGAGCGGTTGCTAAACATGAGGTCTTGGGCCCGATTCCGAGATCGGGTAGTGTTACTGGGTTTGCCACTAGGAATTTCTCGGTAGCAGCTTCGGAGTCTGGATTTGTACCCGATTGATGGCAAAAGGCTCGCCCCTTATTACATGAGACTTAAACATAGCTGGCGAAATGTGGGTGTACTATTGAGTACACTTCCGCCTAATCCTTTGGGGATAACAGGCGTGATGTTATGTCATAATTAATGCCATAAAACGCTCCCAAATTCTCAGGGACGTGTCTATAATCTTGTTTATGCTAAACAGGAATCCGGTAACTGCAGATTGATTTATTCAATGCTTATCATTTTTCAACTATCCTCGGATTGTCTTATCATCCGCGTAAAGACCAAAGTCACGCATACTAGCACCAAGTGTCCGGATACATCGTCTAGTCATTCCGTGCTAATAAAACATAGTTTTTCAGCACCGGACACCATAAAAAAGTGCTTTGATCAATGATTAAGCCGATATACATCTTTTACAGCACACAATCACGCGAATGTCGAAGGCGGAAGCTTAGGCGCTTTGCACACGAAGCAACTAAAGTTGAGGCAACTATCAACACTTAAAGTTTACTGTAAAAGTTGATAATTGCTATAGCGTTTACGGTTGCCACAACTTTATGGCAATCTGTGAGCAACTTTTATAGCCGTGTTGCCGTTGCCGTAGCGACACTGGCATTGCCGGGCACAGTGAGAGGGTGTGAAATCGCCCGACGCGGTGCAACTGACGGTCGAGGAAACCGGCAACTATAAAAACCGGTATAATATTTAACAGTTGCTAGTTGCGGCAATTAGGAACTAACTTACTCATCGATTACAGCAACTGAAAACTGTAGACGATCGCCGGAACTCGAAACTCGAGTTGATATGTGTGCGCAGTCAATAAAAATATATGTAAACAGCTAGTGAGAGCTAGTTGTCAGTTGCTGCAATAGTTGCTCTGTGTGCAAAGCTCCTAGTTACGGCTTTCGTAGACCTATTTTGGTTGCTATGAGGCCCTAGAGTAGATTGGGTTTTACGAGGGCCTGAGGGTACTCTAGTACTAAGCCTACAGTATGTTTGTATGGAACAGCACTTTTATCTTTATATTGGCGTAAAGATTTTGCCGATATCATAAATCGGACGTTTTATATCGGTCGTTTATGACATAAATTTTTGGATGGAATCGTTTATCAAAGTTCAATTCAAAAGAACTCCTTTAGACTTGTACTTGGTTAAAATAAAACTGTTATTATAAACCACCACGGTTTTACTTGTGTTCAGTTACGTCGTTGGTTACTGCTCCGCTCCCGTTGGTCGTAGCGAGATGTTATATAGCCTATACTGTTCCTCATGAACCTGGCTACCATATACAAAAATAATTTTTCGTATCTGACAGGGAGTTCTAGAGATTAGCGCGTTTAAACAAACAGAAAACTTTTCAGCTTTTGTATATGTATTAGTATGGATGATTCAAATACAAATGAACACACAAACATGCCAACATTAGCCATAGTGAATGTAAATTCCCATAAACCTGCCCCGAAGATGGTCTTATTCAAACAGCTAGAACAACGATGGTTAGGTACAATACGCGCCACAAAAAATGAGACTTGACTTACCACACAAACATTATTATTTCCTGATAAATATTATAATATTGTTAAGAATTTTAATCTAAATGTCATCGAAATTTCACTAAATAGATCAGATACAAAAATTATGCATAACAATTTCGTACATCTATACCTGCGCCAGCTCCCCATTACTGATGCTTGTCAAGTCTCATCTTTTGTGGCGCGTATATCATGATGGCCAAAAACTATGAGAAACCCATGAATATACTAAACTTCCCGATCAATTTGACCGCGGAACTGCAAACGAAGCTGTTTCTGAATAGAACCGCACGT
This sequence comes from Hoplodrina ambigua, assembly GCA_949774945.1. Classification (NCBI taxonomy): domain Eukaryota; kingdom Metazoa; phylum Arthropoda; class Insecta; order Lepidoptera; family Noctuidae; genus Hoplodrina; species Hoplodrina ambigua. The sequence continues at coordinate 4,623,197 of OX458990.1, forward strand.
TGGAACGGTTTATCTAATACTCTATAGCAGGAATGGTGAACCAATTCGACCCGTGCCGGCAATAATTCGGGCACGCAAATAATCGGCAAATTTAATCGAATCTAATCTGTAACAGAAGAAATTGTACTAACCTTTTTATTTATATAAATGAACCTAAAAAATAAGTAAGATTGTTGTACAAACTTATCGCAAATAAAGACTTTAAAGTTAATTGCATCTAGTTTCATTTGTCTTTCACGACTAAACCACTGAGCCGATTTTGATGAAATTTTAGTACAGGGTAATTTTGAACCCCGGGAAAGGACATAGGCTACTTTTTACTTTGTCTGAATCTGTCTGCGTCGCAGGCAAAAGCTAGTAATAAATGATGAGAAGTTATTTCAGCACGAAAGATATTTGCCTCGTCCTTAGTGACTATAAACATAATCATTATGGACTGTTGTGACAGGACTCCCACAGTCCCCTCCACTGTCACCTATCTTTTTTGCATTTCGCCGGTGGGATCTTTGGGCGGGACGAAAGTGTTACATACACTAAGATTAATCTCCACGCTTCCGCTTATCACTAAGGCCTCACCCTAATCTACAAACGCTCCCACATTTGACGACGTTTACCGATTGCGAAAAACCGATTTCCCACACATTCCAACCAACACATACGCTTTTAGACAATCGTAATTATTTCCAATCGAAAAATTCGAATAGAAGTTCAATTCGATTATTATTTTTGACCAATAAAAAATCGGTTTCAAATCGGAATACAGATCCTGCAAGCAATAAAAATGTTTTTTTTTTTCTTCACATTCGATTTCATAATGGCTACAATTGTTTTGCACATTCGAAATTCGAATTTCATTTGGAACGTGTGAATTGAAACTGCGATTCGGCTTAGAGGAAAAGACCGTTTTTATTTTTATTAAAATACTGCAACGTTGTCTTTTACAACCTCCGACGCAAAAAGAGGGGTGTTATAAGTTTGACCGCTGTGTGCGTCTGTCTGAGGCACCGTAGCTCTTAAACGGGTAAACCGATTTGGGTGAAGATTTTTTTATTTAAAGGCAGGTTTTCTTGCGATTTTGTAAACGTATGTAAAAAGTTGAAAGTCGGATTTGTAAAAGACGGAAATAACAAAAAAGTGGATACCTGGATTTTTTCACTGGTTCAAGAAAGGTTAGGTTTAACGTTCGTTTGCTTACCTGAAAACAAAACAATACAAAAATATTATTAAGATCGCTTGACGTATAAAGATGAAAGATACGAAGGAAATATAGGTATAGTTAGTAGACGTCCGCCAAGGAAGGATTTTCCAAAATTTCTCTCCCTTAAGCGTTGGAACGGAGTACCGACACTTACGCAGACGAAGTCGTGGGCAAAAGCAACTCATGTATAAAATAAAGCATTGTTTCAACGTAAGAATTTAAGCCCTAGAGTACTTGATTACATAATTATTTCCCAACAGTGAAATAATTATGTAATAATTATTACATAATTATGTAATGTATCAGCTTGGGCTGATAAAAAATACACGGAAACATACATACACATACAAAAACTCACTTTTTTTTCCCATGGGGGTAGGTAGAAACCACAGAACGCAACCTGCTACGATCCTTACATACTCCTTTCGCCTCATCCACGTTCATACATCTCGTCATATAAGCACGGTAACGAGTACTGCGCACCTGATCTTTCTAAAGAATCTCACCATTAAGGTCAGTGTAGGTCTTCCTAGGTCGGCCCCTCCCTGCATTGCCACTCACCTCTGCCATATAAATACCTTTTGTTAGTCGTCTTTCACTCATCCTCTCAACATGACCGAATCATCAAAGCATAGGTACCCTTTTCTACAAGAAAACTACTTTCAAAAAGCGTGATATAAGAGCATTTATCCAAAATACCCTTAAAGGGATATCTTTAGATAGCTCTTTATTGCTCCCAAGAGTACCGATAGGAAGGAATGATCCTTTCTATTCGTATCCGAAAACCGCGCAGGATCCGGTCTGCGTGCACAGATTTAAATATCGAATGTCTAAAGTTTGACCAGTATGTCTTGATCTATCATAAAGGCCGCCACTTGCAAAGGCTAGTGTCAAATATAGGCGTATACAGGACTGATCTATCAACACACAGCTTAAATCACTGAACGGATTGCGCTAAAATTTGGCACAGAGATATTTACATAAACTATATCATAACACCACGCCTATAGTCCCCGAACGGTTAGGCAGAGGTGTACCCATTAGTACACCCACATTTCGCCAGTTAAGTTTTTAGTCCCATGTAATAGGGGGCGAACCTATTGCCATCAACCGGGCACAAATCCAGACTCCGAGGCTGCTACTGAGAAATTCCTAATGGAAAAACCCAATAACACTTTGCCCGACCTGAGAATCGGACCCAAGACCTCATGCACAGCAGTTGCGCTTGCGACCACTAGACCAACGAGGCAGTCCCCTACTTAAAAACCACCCAGTATATGAAATTACAAATCACTCTCCAAGCCTCTACACAACGCCCTGTTTTTTTTCCGAGCCTCTTACGGAGGTAAGAGACTAAAAAACCCTTTAGGCCTGCAGTGCCCACAAGGGGGCGTTATCACCCACTTTGGGAAAGGCTGGTCTAAAGTGTGACCAGTATGTCTTGATCTAATATGAAGGCCGCCTCTTGCAAAGGCTAGTGTCAAAATCTATCTTCTATACATTATACATACATATTATTTTAACAGTTACTGATTGACTGATCTACCAACATACAGCTTAACTACTGAACGGATTGCGATGAAATTTGGCACGGAGATAGTTACATAATCATAGCATAATATCACGCCTGTAATCCCCGGTTAGGCATAGGCGTTCCCATTAGTACACCTACTTTTCGCCAGTTATATTTAAGTCCCATTTAATAGGGGGCGAGCCTAATGCGAACAACCGGGCACAAATCTAGATTCCGAGGCTGCTACTGAGAAATTCCTCTTAGAAAACCCCAATAACACTTTGCCCGACCTGGGAATCGAGACCTCATGCTTGCCTGTCACGATTTGCGACCACTAGACCAACGAGGCATTCAAAATGATAAAAACCTTGCTATTTTTTCAGGTTCGTGAGTATCGAAATTCTGAACCAACATTAATAATATTATGGCACCTTCAACGGCTTGTATTTTAATTAAATTTAACTGGATTATGTCGCTGCGTTTTTACGTAAAAATATTCTGCGAAAAATGGATGTGCGCGATTTTTCAGATATTTTGATGTCTATAAATCATATTGTCAATCAAGTAGAAAGTCTTTGTAGCATAAAGTTTAAATAAATAAATAAAGATTAAAAACATTAAACGCAATAATCTCTCAAACTACCAGTCAGATTGGGAAAATTCTTTTTACATATGATAGCTAGACTCATCATCATCTGCCTAGACTTTTTCCAACTATGTTGAGGTCGGCTTCCAGTCTAACCGGATGCAGCTGAATACCAGTATTTTACATAGAGCGACTGCCTATCTGACCTCCACAACCCAGTTACTGGGTAATACGATACCCCTAGGTAAGACTGGTTGTCAGACGACGAGGATCAAAGACGTAACTTAGCGAGAGTGAGAAAAGAAAACGCGCAGAAATAACAATGTCAAAAGCACTATTGATCGTAATCTGCAAGAAGAACAATTTAATCTACCTACCGTAAAAGCATCCCAGAACAAAATACCTTATTCATAAAAGTTCCTGAACTACGTTTTACATAAAGCTGTTATACATTCGGTGAACCAAGTTATCAATAAATTCTGAAGACATCGTCTTTTGTAAGGAATAGTATGCAAAATATTTTTGAATCGCTTCGTTTTCGTATAATGCAGCTGCATAGGTACTACTGTATTTTTCATTCATAGGGAATTCTGACTGAAAGAGGTATAAGAAGATATATATAAGGATAGATAAGGGATGGGTAGATATATAGGAGATATAAGAGATGGGAGAGGAAGTTGATATACAGGGTGTTTGGTGCATCGTTTGCCAAATCTTGCTATCTCTTCACGCCCAATAAGTTATACTTTATCGCATTGTTTTTTTTAACAACTTTTTAATTAAAATTGGAAAATTTTGAAAAATAAAACCTCATAATTTGAGTTTAAATTATAACACACTGTATGCATAATAATATAGATACTCACTACAATATTATTAGTTTTAAGTTATCTTGCTGCGCCCTAACAGGGTCGTGTAGTCATTACTTTTAAGCCTAGCGCGTCAATTATGTCGTATGTACATTGTGCATTGAATTAATAAGTCACTACATAGTATAAAACAAAGTCGCTTCCCTTTGCCTGCCAGAAAATTTTCACTCGAAAGTCAAAGTCAAAATATTGATTTTAATTAGGCCTGAACCTAGTTGTCTCTACCAAAAGGTGGTCCCGTTAAAAATTAAGGGCAAATATAAATAATTATATTACCTTTATTGCCAAATTACAAAGAAAACAACTTCTAACTTGCGAGCCACATTAAATTAGTTCTACATACCATCTTTAATATTTTCTTTAAAAACAAGGCAGGACCCACGAAAATGACAAAAAAAATACGAATAAAATATTAAGAAGAAAAATACAGGAGAGCGGACGATACGCCTTAATTATAACTTCTCAAAACAACGGTGTTATAATTTAAAGGAATATAAACCTGAAGGACCAGGAACAAGGAACAGAAAAGAGCAGAAGGACCATTAAAAAAAATACATCATCACATTAAAATCGAAGGTCGTGATGGCCTGTTGGCTAAGGCACCTTCGTCTCTTGCACGAGGGTATGACTTTTTCAATTTCATATGTACCTTCTGAGATCATGTCGGACATAGGTGAAGGAAAACATCGTGAAGAAACCTGGACTTGTAATAAATATTAGTCTGAAAACATTAATCCGCCTAGAACAAGCGTGGATTCATGCTCGTGCCTTCTCTGTGTGAGAAGAGCCTGTTCCCTGCAGTGGGACATTAATAGGCTGCCCGGTCATTGCGGCGATCTTTAGGGGAATACGTTTAGCTGTAGACCTTGTTTAGCTGAAATGATCAACCGACAGACAAAAATGTATAAGTATCTTGAAAACATTCATACGCAATATTCATATGTATTTATAATATCAAAGGCGACTTTGCCAAAATTTCATTTTCATAGTAAATAAGAACATTTGTCTAAACTGGTCCTTCTGGAAATACATTTTGTGTTATCGAGGACAAGCAGAGACCTGTTTGCAATTTAATTTAAAGAAAAATAAGGTCGAGAAATAGAGTTTGCAACTTGTTCTTTACCGGAGATTAATCGGAAGGAATCTTCAATTAGTTTAGTAGTACATAATAAAGACTCTAAATCTAGCACCTTTGAGCTTAATATCGCACGCAGACCTAATACTAAAAGTATTTAAAGCCTGTAAAAAGACTCGTACTGAAGCTGAAAGTTTGATTTTGTTTCTGACATGTTAAAGGTCAAAGTTACAAGTTATTTTTTACACAAACGAGTTTTAAATCAATGTTCATTTTAGGTACATTTTTTAGGGGCGAAAGTATTCATGAATATGAACAACTACTATGAAATAAGAATATACAAAAAAAAGACGGGTTGCACTCCGGGAGTGCCGGCAGAAGTGAAAACTTGATTATTAACGTTGAGCATGTTTGATATTTTGGAATGGTTAGGGAATAATTTTGCACCAATTGCTTTATCAGTATAAAAGTACTATCATTTATGTGGTAGAATACAATATTCATTTATTGCGCTATCGTACACAAACATGACAATTTATATTACATTAAAAATTTAACACTTTAAAACTATTACAATTATTTTACATTAAAAAGTTATACACGAACATTCGCGCAAGCGCCCTGCGCTGCCTAAACGAAACAGTAGGCCCAGGCATACATTTTCGCCACGCCGTAGAGAGGGGATAGCTGTCTACTCTCCATCCGTCTTACGCTTTTTCGATCAGGTCACGTGTCCTGACGCGAGTTTAAGATTTTATACCCATTACAGAAAAAGTGCTCAACGCCGCTAAAGAAGTTTTCACTTCAAAAAGTTCTTCTAAAAAAATGCATCACGGTCAAAATGTAGGGAACAGCTTATATTCTATTTAGAGTTCCGTACCCGAAGAGCGCTAACGGGACCAGATGGCTAGTTGAAATTAAAAAATCTGATTCGTTTCGAAAATCACTAGTAAAGTACCTTCTTGACGGGATGCAATACTGAACCATGTCAATCATCATCATTATAGGATAAGCAGGACATAAGCTTCTCCCAAAAATAGCCACAATGACCGCGCCTGCGCTGCCCTCATCCAGCAGCTTCAATAATAACAGTGTTTCTTTACAATCTTCACCAGATGACACTACATTATTCTTTTCAAATAAAAGATGACTCAAAGAATTCTACAGAAGGAGATCAGCCTTTTCTTTTCTCTGACATCTGTGATGAAGCGAAAATGTTATCAGAAATCTTCAATCGTGATTGAAGTCTTTCGCTTGACATTACAAAAGATTGCATTTGACATTTTAAAGACGTAAAATACTTTGTGAAGGATGGGTACTCACTGAAGCGTTGTATAGATGTGGCTGGTGTTAGATACTAGTTGTGTTTTGTGACTTTGCCCGCGAAGACAAGAGTCAGCCAATTTTTGAGGTTGTGAGTTGAAAACAAAGCAGGTATTAATATTACTTTTCAATTCATAAATTACTGATATTAATAAAGGATAACTTCGTGATGAATCCTGGTCTTATATACATATAATACTAATATAGCTAAAGAGTTATTTTGTTTGTTTCTTTGTTTAACCGGTCAAGCCTTGGCTGGCTGCCTAGACTTACCGGTATGACAGAACAATAGGAAATCAATTGGGGACTTGAGTAATGAGTTGGTCCAGTGGTCGCAAGCGAGACTGCTGTGCATGAGGTCTTGGGTTCGATTCCCAGGTCGGGCAAAGTGTTATTGGGTTTTTCTATAAGGAATTTCTCAGTAGCGGAATTGGAGTCTGGATTTGTGCAATTTGGCAATAGGCTCGCCCCCTATTACATGGAACTAAAAACATAACTGGCGAAATGTGGGTGTACGATGGGTACACCTCTGCCTAACCCTTCGGGGATTACAGGCGTGATGTTATGTTATGTGTGTTATGCTGAGTAATTAATAAACGCGCTCATATGTGGAACTACTACTTGGACTGGTAAAATCTTTGTTTTAAAGTCATGAGAAGATGGTATAGGCTGTAAAACATCACGCTACGACCCACAAGAGCGGAGTAGTATCCAAAGACGTAATTGAACGCGGTTGAAACCGCGAGGATTAATATAAGTCTGAAATCGCCAATCCACCTTGAGCAAGTGTGGTTATAAATGCTTGCGGCTTCTCTGCACGAGAAGAGGCCTTTGCCCAACAGTAGGTATTAAAATAGGCTGTTATTATTATTATAATAATAACAGCGAGCAGAGATTTACACTCGAAAGACCACATGGTCTTTAGAGTACAAAGCTCGATATCTACAAAATTTCTTTAACATTATTGCTATTATTTAGTCATAAATCGTACGAAATGGAATGACAGACCAACTTACTTTCATATTAAAGTCAAAGGCAAGTGTTTACTTGTATAAATATGTATGAGCGTAGAATCAACTGGGAATTTTCTTGCTAGTCAGAGCAAGTAAATATGTTCATATTTAGCTTTATTTGCTTAAAGGTGACCTATCGTCTCAACATAGGTATAGATGCTTTTAAACGGGCAACTTCTTTACTGCAATATGTGGCTGCAACATTTTCAAGTATAACCCGAAAACATTTAATATATTGGTGGTAACATATTGCAGCCACATGGCTCGAAAAATATAGTGCGTGAACTCAAATCAATTATTTCAATTAGACTATTTACAGGCACTTCTAAATTGTTAAGGAGTTGGTCAGTTATGTTAGTTGGTCACAAAGTTGAAGCTCGTTCCTCGTTCTAAAACGTTGGTAGGTCTCTATAGAGAAGAACGAAAAAGAAACTTCATGTATACTCTTTTCAATTAGGTTTTAACAAAATCCTAGTTCAAATTTTTGTTCTGGTGTTTCTTTTCTGGTGGTCGCTACTGTTGATTTAGGCGTATAGAGGTTGCAGTGGTTGGAAATAGTTGGTGGGTTTACACCAAAAAAAAAAAAAATACTGCCAAAGTGGCCGGGCGACACTAAAAATTTTTGCTAAATATTTCAGCAACATTTTAAGTATATCCGAGCCATACATAAAACATTACTGGCAACATATTGCAGCCACACGTTGCCGAGAAAATATGGCCCGTGTGGGAACGACATAAGGTTTTAACTTATGCGACAACATTAAAATTAATGAGAATATTATCGACTACCTTCAAAGTCAAGTAAAGATTAACTAAACATAATCATAGTACCTAACAGTTTTTGACGGTTTTACAGCAAAATTAAAACTTAACTGACATTGATCAAACATTGCAAAATAAAACACTGTTAATTTTCCATACAAAATTCTTAGATAATAAATAACTAAATCCTTTTATCATAAACAAAGTTAATTACTAAATATAACTAATTTTGTTCCATAAACTTAATCAACAAAGACTCAAAAACAAACGTGAATACTGTGCTAATTAATTTTGGCAAGTAATAAATTAGCCATACAAAGAGGCGACCCCTGGCGGAATTAAAAATGAAATTAAGATATCCTATTATAGGACAGCGGTGGTTTCTGCGGATAAGAAGAGCGTAGCGAGTTTTGGGGGTTATAATTTTCAATTAAGTGTGTATTTTATGAGTTATATCACTGACAACGGTGAAGGAAAACATCACGAGGAAACCTGGACTATGATAAATATAAGTCTGAAATCGCCAATTCGCCTTGAGCAAGCGTGGTGATGAATGCTCGTGTATGGGAAGGGGCTTTAAACTCTGCAGTGGGACAATAATAGGCAGGTATCATAATTATTATTTTGTGAGAATTATAATTTCAAGAAGATAATGAAGATGGCTCTGTAAGCCATTTTTAATATTATTTTTGTTAAGGCATTCTTCATTGACTGGCATGAGGAAGCATGGTGTGTGGGACTCCTATCTTTAGCCAGGGCATGGCCGCCTCTGTCTCCGTCTCTCTGCGCACGCACTGCACAAAATAGCACTTATGACTGAATGAAACTGTACAGGTGGCGTAGCGTTATTTAAAGTTTAGATAACATTTTAAATTCTCAGCTTTTAGTTTATTTTTACACTCTTTAATAAGTTACAAAATAATGTAGTATTTATTATTTACTAGTGGTCCTTCTACCCTCAAACGGAGAAGCAAGTCGTAGCCAAGGACCAAAAACGTGATACTTTTTTGGGCAGTGCTATAAAAAGAACAACATCATACAGTCTTAAAATAAAAAAAAATACCTAACAAAAATTGCTTTTTATATTCAAATTTGATCCTTCCAAGTATTCGTTGTTTCTCCAACACTAGAAATTGTATCCACCTGGGAAATAAGGGCAAAATGTAGTTGCGTTGTGATTTGGTTTTAGTTGTTGCAAAAAATGGTAATTTAACTCGTATTCTGCCAACAATAAGGTTCAAATTAGAATGAATAATATCTAAGGACAAAATAGAACTGTCTTTTGTTTCTTTAATAGTACAAACAACTAAATTAGTTGTTTCTGTGTCACGTGAAATATTCGAAATTAATTAAATGTCAGGTTTTCCCAAGTGAGCGTATGTCACGAGTAACCTATATTAATATGGCGTTTTGTTGGAATAAGCGATGGTTTTTATGCTATGCAAGCAGGCGAGTCTTGTGGGAATTTAAAGAAGGTAGGTACCTATATTTACTTATTCAGAAAACTACTTTCTGCAAGGGTTCAGTAGCGGTTAGGAAACGTCAAATACAAGACTTTTTTTATCGAACTCATTATTAACGTCGATTTATTGACCCGTAGCAGCACCATGAGTCCGTTGACGTAATTCGATTATGATCGATTCAATTTTATGTTATGTTATAATTACTCTGCCTGGAGTCGGCTTCCAGTCTAACCGGATTCAGCTGAATACCAGTATTTTACATGAAGCAATTGCCTATCTGACCTCCACATCCCCGCAACTGGGTAATATACGATACCTCTTAGTAAGACTGGTTGTCAAACTTTCGGGCTTCTGACGACCCGTAACGACCTTGAAAGATCCACGTATGACAACACCTAAACGTGCTTTCCGAGGCAAGGAACAATGTCAATAAGATAAAAAGCAAACCATCTTTTTTAAAAAATATCAGACAGCAATATAAATATTTCATTCTTCAATAAGATTTCCGATTTTTTATTCAGAAGATATAAGGAACCCTAAAACAAGAAACGAACCCAATCATGTACTAGAAAATTCATCAAATACTGTTCTACAAACTGAAATGGCTGCTATTTAACTTACACAAATACAGAAGAAATTTCCATTATGTAAGATAAATATTTGATACAAACATTACCTAAAATGGATAAATAATGATAAAAAAAATGATACAGATTCGAGTAAAATGTTTAATAAACTGGATATTTGTAAGGAATTTCGTGAAAGCATTTTGAATGAGAAGAAATTACTTACTTTAGATTTTACTTAACCTAACTAGAGTCTACTTAACGTAGAGCTTCTGGCTGGTTGAGTTATATGTATATAATACATTTTCATTTATTTACTCCATGCCTATGAAATAAACATACATAACACCACGCCTGTCATCCCCGAAGGATTAGTGCAGAGGTGTACCCATAAGTAATGTCTCATGTGATAGGGGGCGATCCTATTGCTACCAACTGATCACAAATCCAGACTCCGAGGTTGCTTCTGAGAAATTCCTGATGTAAAAACGTAATAACATTTTGCCCGACCTGGGAATCGATCTCACGCTCAGCAGTCGCTCTTTGCGATCTAGACCAACGAGGCAAACAAACAACGTTTAAATGAAGAAAGTATTGACAGACCGTCACTACAGCTTACAGCATCGATATTTAACTATTTACATAAAATCCATACTTGAATACTAGTCTATACTATTTTAAAAAGCGAAAGTATATTTGTCTATCTGTCTGTCTGCGTCCGCGATAACCGTCATTTACGTGGACTAAGTCATCGGCAAAAGCTACTAAATAAATAATTTTTCTACTTAGTAACTTAATAGCTACTTTTTCATCTTATATACCTTCATATCATAGGTATAAGCATGTATGATTTAAGCTTGCACGTAGCAGTTTCTTAGTAAGTTAAATAATCATTAGTCGTAGTTCAGAGTTGAGATCTACAAGATGTTAAGTTCTGCAACAAACGGTTGAGAATCTAACTGTTTTCTTCAGTAAAGTCGATGGATACGTAGAATAATTATGATTTTCAGTTTGTTTTAACAAAAAAAAATATTAGACTAATATTAAAAAACCAAATATTACAAAGGCCAATTTTATTTGAAACCATCTTCAGAACGTGACCCAATGATATCAAAGATACTAAACGCAACACAAAAATCAAACCAACAACCCTTAGTCGAAAAGCCAACATTTCTCCACTAAGCCATTAAAGTCATCAGCCATTATCCGCCCCATAACAATTGTTAGTTACAGTAAATGCTGAAGAAAATGGCGTAAAATCTCTCCTTTTCATCTCATTCAGAGGCATAAATACCTTTCTTCTCAAAAGTCGGCTTCGACTTAATGGTCAAAGGGCATTTTAGACGTAACAAAAGCTTTTTTCCCATGAAATCTATAGATTTTCGTAAATAATCTTGTTTGAATGTGTAAGGGTACAATGCTACATTATGCTTAATGATATGGTATTTTCAGTTTCCCTGCAGTGTGGGTCTCGTGATCGCAAACGCGACTGCTGTGTTCGATTCCAAGGGTAAGGTAGAGAGAGGTATTCGGAGGAAAGGAGGAAAGCCGTTGGTCCTGCACCTGATCTGTTCTCGGTTGTGTCCAATTGACGTCTCATTGAAATTTGAGAGTAGGGAAAGACGGAATGCAGTAGTGTTTGCGCACGCACTTATGCAATATCATTTTACCTGCCTACCTGGCTAGCCAAATTTCTACCAGAAAAATTATTTTTGTATATGGTCGCTAGATTCACGAGAAATAATAGCTATAAGCTGTATTAAAGCACGCTAATTACGTACGCACGTAAGTTATCGCGGATGAAAAAATCGATCGAAGAAATCGGACCAAAGGTGCGGATGAAAGGTAGTAAATAATAAAAAAAAGACTCGAAGGACCAACTTAAGCGTACTCCACGAAAACCGTTTATCGTCAAATCGTTCGCGTCTGTTACTGCCCTAAACCCTATATGTTCTCAACTACGTGTTTAAACGCTTATTGTGGGGGTGCTTAGCAATTCGAGAACACTCGAACGCCGAAGCTAGGTACTCGTATCATAAAATGTTACGCGTTACTGTACTGGTGGAGTAAAGGTACGGCCACACTGGAGCGGACAACTTGCGGGTGCGGATACCGCAGCAGTATTTTTCCCATATTGGTGAGAACCCATTGATATAGACATAAATGCAGTATCTAGTGTACGCCCCGTTTGACTGCCCAGTTAGTCTCATGTTCGTAAGCGCGACTGCTGAGCGGTACGATTCCCAAGTCCGGCAAAAAGTTGTTTTTTTTTTTTTTAATTCTAGGTAGCAAATTGACGTTTAGAAATAGGTGGTGTGACACCCCCGTGCCTCGAAAATGCCTTCCTGAATATGAGAGCAAGAAAGCAAGGAATACTTCTGTGTTTGCGAACATTAAAATCTCAGGTTAGTCTCTATTGAGATTACCCATCGTAAACATGGAACACGCGACCGCGCTTGTTGTTTGCTCGTGTGGCAGAGCCTTAAGATTAGGTATACAGCTTATCACTTTGGGTATAAACCCTAATGATACATGATATGTTAGTTGAGAGTATATGTTCAAAATTAATACTTGGTATTAACTTTCATAGGTACTTTAATTTAACCTGTAAACGTACACTGATGAACACAGTACAAATAAACTCAAGGATGAACGTTCATACCCCTTTGCGGATATTGCCATAATCAACACGTTTAGTGGACGGAATTGGCCATAGTTTGACGTTATTAGTGGACTAGGTGACGTCATTGCCCGCCTTGTTAAAGTTATCCCTTAGTCGTTATTGAGGTGTATTAAAATAAACTTTATGAGCCACAATGCTCAACTATACGCTTGGACAATAAACCTTGCTTGCGGACTAAAATTTAAACTACAGCTTAAAATATTCTTACGTAGTGCCGATAGGAGAAACCTATGGAGAAGCCCTTTTTTTTTGGAGAAGCCCTTAACATTTAAATGAGAAACTGAAGAACTGATCAGTCCTGTCAGAAAGTTCATATACGCCATTTTCAGTATCAGCTATTGAGTAAAATAAGTAAAACGCGTCGAAGCGCTTGTGTAAGAATGACCATTATTTACACACTTCTAAAGTCACAACCTACCCACCAAAAACTACTCAAATAATAGCCCGCGCGTATCTTAGGACCAAACTCATTTTCCAACTACCCAAATATAGACTTGAATTCTCATTACCGCTAACCTCATTCCTTGGACCATCCCAAGATAATCTGAAGCCTTTCACGCACAACGATAAACTGTACATAGGAATGGCAATATTCAACGGGCGTGGACTGTTTAAAATTTGCCCTAATCTCCTGGTTTTGAAGGCGACGAAGATTCCCTCGTTTACTCTTTAGATTATACTGTGAGCTTGTGAATAAATTTCCTTGTAGTAAAAGGCTTGTGCGGTTTAGGGTTAGCCTGTATTTGTGAGCTTTATTTTTCGCTAGGATTTTTAGGAAGATCGGTTAGATTTGCATTCTCAGTGTAGTTTGGTCTGGAGGTCTAAACGTTTTTCGATGTAATAGGTTCGAAACTGCCATCTATCGGATTGTGTAACCAACAATTCACTTGTTAAGTCGCGCCAATTCACCCGGAGAGATGGGGCAAAAATGGTTTTTCACGCTTGAAGGAGGACATCGCCATCAAGGTCTCCTGCGGCGAAGGTGATGTGGCAATCTGTTCAGGTTTGTGGGGACGAAAATAGTCAGATCACGATATCAAAATACAGAAAGAAGGAGAATAGAGAAATTATGAATGAGAATTTGCCTAGCAGTGGGACACAAAATAACGTACTAAAAAGCAAAACTAATCCTGGAACTTCATCTCTTTATAACATAAGTACAGAAGACTGACAGCTCAGCCCAGCTCAACTTGCAAGGAAAAAAAATATTACTGTACAATAAAAAACAATTGAATTTACTAGAATCAAAATTTCTCACCATCGCGCGTCGCACCAATAACAAAATCACAAAGAGCACTTACTGAATTTCGCAACAGAAAATTCACGGGAATTATGAAAAAAACCGTAACACATTTTGCGCGAACCATAAAAATCTCCCACACCAGTGAAAGTATGAAAATATGAAAATTTTAAAGCTTTTAATATTCAATTAAATGGCTGAGGCCCCGAAGCTATTTAATCAAAAAGTTTAAACAATAACGTGATTAAATACTGCCTTCACAAGTGGGGTTCGTATTTATTCCGCACAGAAAAGACACACGGGGGAAAAAATTGTGAACATTTATTGTGAATATTTAACTCAAGAAAGCAATGGTAATGATTCCACTTGTCCATTAATTGTAGGAATTCATGGACAAACGGTTAAGATGACCACGTTTCATGCGCGGGTTCGCAACCGAGCACGGGCAAGTACCTCTGTAACTTTTACAAATCATAAGTACTCTCTAAGTTATCGTAAAATACCCAATATAAACTTAACAGACATTGGTGAAGGAAAACATTGTGACGAAAGCTAAACTTATTGAAATATAAGACTGAAATCGCTGATACGCCTTTTTTATGCGTAGTGACCATTGTTCATGCTATGCTGTGCAGTGGTACTATAAATACTTAATACTGTACCACTATGAATGTTTCAATTGCTTAAATTTTTCTTTACTCTACACTAAAACAGAAGTAAACTAGAATTATTTTTTGTATAACGTGGATAAGAAAATAGGGTCAAGAAGAAAAAAATGTAGTCCAAAACGAAAGTATACAGAGCAGAGTGTTCCATTCGTATTGATGTTCTGGAGTTTGTATTAGGACTGGAAATGGTCCAAGCAAATATTAACAGTCTATGTTTGACCTTCTTATACAAGACCAATCCAGCAATGTTATTTTCCTGTCTTTGTAATTCCACATTCAATCATCGCGCGGACAAAGTACCGGTGAACACAATTTTCCGCTAACTGGATAAAAGATTGGTCCTATAACACTAATTCAAACCTAACTCAAAATATAAATCATAATTCATAGCGAAACAACATTAACCGAAGTCTTTGTAACAACATAATATTTTAAATAAAAAAGAACATAAAAATTACCCTTTGTCCAAAGGCAAAGCAATTTCCTTAATGCCTAAAATTTTAGACCTAAAGAATTTGATTAATGAATCCACCTAACCTTGCCAAGTAGGCATTTAGGTAAAAGGTGTCGGCATTTTAGTCTGCTTAACCTCATAAAGGACACTAAGTATAAACTTAAGGTTTTATATGTATATGTCGACATTTAAGGGGATAAAAGACCTAAGGACCAAAAATTTGGACAGAAGGACCAATCAGTAAATCGATGACGAATTAGTTATACAATAAAGTCTGCTTTGTCCCACACAGTAGAATTACTTTCCACTCACATTTCTGACGATATGAGTCCAAATACTGATAACAAAAAATACTTCTTTAACTTACCAACGAGCAACAACTAGTTCTTATAATTTAAGTGTGACCTATAACCAAATCGATACACGTTCCGAGCACTTTACAAATTGGACTTACTGTTTATTTGTTCTTGATGGCAAGTCTCACCCCTACCAAGCGTACATACACCTTTATTTTAAACCGCTTGACATTTCAAATGAGGTCGACCTAGACGAAACTAGCTCGTCTGAATTCAAAGGCTGGTTTTGGAGGTCGAAAATAGTACTGGACATGCTGTAAACACTAGGCTTAGTGTTTTTATATGTGTGTCTAAGTTATTCGGTAAAGAAAAACTAAGTGGATGAGAGAATATTTTACTGGGTTAGGTCTAGACTTTAGATAGTCGTGTTTTTGGTCCTTTGTTTACATAAGTGTATGGTTGTGTCACTTTGTAGAGGATGGAGTTTCTTTTATCTGTTTTATGAGATAGACTTGGTTAACTTATGTGGATTTTATGGGGGTTTTCTTGGATAGTTTTGTAGTCAACCGGATAAATTGAATATAACGTGACGAGTGTGGGCGTAAACTCAAGTTCTATGGGTATTGACTTTATCTAGGTGATGCTTAAGGTAATGTTGAATGATTTTAACTAAAATACCCACCTAATTTGATAGAGAACACATGAATAGTTATTATAGTGCTATAAAACAGTACAACATTTTATCAAAAAGAAAATACCAACGACAAAAATGTTCTACAATTAAACTTAGTTCTGGAAAAACGAGCCAAAACACAATCTTTAAATAATTCAGTTAATTACGTCCCACTCATTCAATATACTTAACGTGTTACATCAGAATAGAGCAGTAACAGTTCATATTCGTACTTCTTAGAACCAATTCTTCGAATATATTTCCAGTACCCCACATTCATTACAAAATACTTAGAAAAATATAAAAAGAACTAGCTTTTCACCGCGACTTCGTCCGCGTAAATGTCGGTTATCACGAACGCAGAGCAAGTCACGAATTTAAAGTGTTTCATGTCCTTTCTTGGGGTTCAAGTGTACACTAAACCCAAATTTCAACAAAATCAGTTTAGTGGTTTAGTCTCGAAAGCGTAGACAGACAGGGTTTCTATCACATTTGTATAAAGAATTGATTTTGACGTGGCTATGTTCTTCCAATTTAAACAAACAATAAAAAAAAACAGCAAAATTCAAAAAACATTTACAGAGCAAATTCAATGCGCCGGTATCAAGGTATCGAGCAGCATAACTTTGAAGAACCGATCAAAAGCTGCCATAACCAGTGCTTCGGATCGCACCTTGTGAAAGTTTCACAAACAAGATAGTGCTACTTGATGAAGAGAAGCATTTATCTGAAAATGGAAAAAAAATGCAACAATTTTCAGTTTGTGTTCATTCTCAATACATTTTTTTTTTATTTAGGTATATCTTGATCATTTTAGTTAGTATGTATTTTTCTTGTGCATTGATAGATAAGTTGTATTAATACATAACATCACGCCTCCGATCCCCGGAGGATTAGGCAGAGGTGTACCCATTAGTACACCTACATTTCGCCAATTTTATCAACCGGGTATAAATCTAGACTCCGAGGCTGCTACTGAGAAATTCCTGATGAAAAACTTGTACGACCAGGGAATCGAACACAGGACCTCATGCTTAACAGTCGCGCTTTGCGACCACTAGACCAACAAAACAGTCAACAAGTTGCATTAATCTGACTTATCAATATGAACGTTTGTGTGAAAAAAGTATTATCGAATTATCAATAATACCAGCCTATTATCGTCACACTGAAGGGCAAAGGCCTCTTCTCATACAGAGAAGGCACGAGCATTGATCACCACGCTTGCTCAAGGCGGATTGGGGATTTCAGATTTATTTAGCGATAAATACAGGTTTCTTCAAGATTATTTCCTTCACCGATGTCAGTGACATCCAAGATATTCGTAGAAAGTACGTCTAAATCGAAAAAACACATCAGGAAAAACAAAATTATTTCCACAAAAAAATCCAAATCCAAAAAACAATCTGCCTACCTTTATTTTGACGAAACATCTAAGCATTGGTATTCAACAGAAATATATTTAAAATGGCATTCCCTTGTCAAGGAAATCAAGCGAAACGGGCGGAGGGGAATAGTCTGATTGAATTGAGAAAAAAAAATGAACGTTTTTGCTGAGTTTCTTATTATAAATTTTGTTCTTTTAGGATTTCGGCTAAAGATAGAAAAGTCTAGAGCAGCCTTTCCCAAAGTGGGATAATGCCCCCTTGTGGACGCTGCATGGCTTAAGGGGGGCGGTAAGAGACTCAGAAAAAAAATCGGGGCGTTGTGTAGAGGCTTGGGGAGTGATTTTAAATTGAATGTACTAACTAGGTGGTTTTTAAGTAGGTGTAAAAATGGGGGCGATAGAAAATAATTCATTCTCAAAGTACGCAGTAGACAAAATAAGTTAAGGAACCCCTGGTCTAGAGAGTCTAGACTACCAATCAAGCGTTTGATGGAGTTTCAAAGTCTTTTTCGTTTATATTTAATCCATATAAAAACCAGTCAAGTGTGAGTAGTTTTGATTACATGATTTCACTGATAAGAATTATTGTAGGTATACCACAAGTAACACAATTTGCGCATGACCTCAAAGTAGCCGGGGTTGAGAGACCTCTTAACAGGATACCGTGGCCCCGGAACGTAAAGGGCAACAGAAGGAACAGAGTGGCTTTTTGGTCAGTAAAAGTCTGACAGTCGCTTCCGTCCTACCCAGGGCAGAAGGACTCATTTGATGATTATTACCACCTAAAAAAAAGACATCATAGTAGTTTGTTCAGATTCGGCTTCTGAATCGATTTCCGCTATTTTTTATGTAATATGTTATTTTTCCACGAAAATATCTGTTATTTTTTACTGAAATTAGGACCATAAAGTGTTTGCAAGCTAATAAAATATTTTATCGAAACTAATTATTATTATATCTAAGAGGTCTTGCGCTTATTCCGTTACACGTTTGTATAACAGTTTTTTTTTTGACAAATAATAATGTCTTAAACCGTAATTAGAAACTGAAACTTCTTTGCATGCTGAAGAAAGAAAGCAAAATATGTGACACTAGCATTTGCCCACGACTTTATACGCCTAAATTTTCTTACGGATCCCTAATTTTTTGAGAGTAAAATTTAACTGATATTTTTTCTGCTTTTTATATTGAAAAATTGAAAAACCTTTCATTCAATTATTTTACTTTAATTATAACGGGTACAGAATCAATTAAAATAATTAAAGATGCTGATAAAAAGAAAATAATATATAAAAAGAACACACAAATATACATTTAAAGACAAAACAACGTTCATGTAACATATTCTAAAAAAGTAAAAAATCAATGACTCTCAAAAGTACTAAAATTTACAAAACATAATTAAGTAAATATTTCTCTCAATAATTGTCCTTAAATTCTCCAAATACAGAAAAAAAAATACTGTTAACTCACATTTTATCTTCAAATAATTCGCGCGTTACCTAATTCAAGGAGACAAAAAAAAAATGGCCGCCTTATTAAATAAGGAAAGAAAGAAAGTGGGGGCGAAACGAGGTGAATACTAATGAGGGAATAAGGTACCTACTGTAGTTCAAACAGTACGAGCTCTGCTAATTACCTTTAGGTAATAGTTTTATTACCGTGAAAGGAAGAAGGTAATCACTTGTAAAATTGTTCAACTAACTAGAGAAACGCCCCGACCGTGCTAATTCCCGATGAAACGGTTGATATTAAAAAAAAAACCTTGTCCGGAAAATTATGAATACAACAAAAATAGTGTCGGCCAAATATGTCCAGTCGTTTTAGAGATTAGCTGGAACAGACAGACAAAATTTTATAAAAATGTGTGTTTAGTATAGTACATTAAGTATTTATATGCATTTAGTAAAATGCCGTTATTTTGACATAACACACACTAACATTTACTTGTTTACTTATTAACTAACAAGTACAGTCAAAGACAACAATACAAAAGTGTCGTACAGTTGACAAAACAAGCGTCAGCAACACCAATAACGTTATGCACAAAATGAAAAGAACAATAACGAAAATAAATGAGAAATATCGACTCTCAATAAAAATAACACTCGAACGAATGCCAACCTTTAACTTCAAACGTTAAGGTCGAAATTGAAATGTCAAATCTTTATTGCTACATAGATTTATTCTTTGGTCTGGAAATCAAATAAATGTGTACCAGCTGTTTATGATTCGGAACACGTAGGTACATTAAATTGACGGAAACAGGATATTTTGATGTCCGAAGCGTATGCTGGGAGTGAACGATTGTGGTCTATTGTACGAGCCATAGTTTAATGTAGTATGACCATATTTTTACTCAAACCGGGACATGGTCAATGTCAAAGTCAAAGTCCAATAAAGGCAAAAGATAAGAGCAAAATGGAAACTTCAAACATACTCTTTTAAAATAAATGTTTATATACAGAACTATGCAGGATTACACGTAAGAGAGATGGTACCTTGCATAAAGAGTGCAGCGTCAGTGACGTCACAATATAAAACATATGTTGACACCATTTATTTAGGAAATTACATTTGTACAATTAAATGATAGGTCATCATCGTCATAACAGCCGAACGACGTCCACTGCTGGACATAGGTCTTCCCTAGAAATAAGCACAATGACCTGTCCTGTGCTGCACCCCAACGCCCATCTACTCTACGGGTTATGGAGCCCTGCCCATTGCCACTTGTGTTTCGCAATTTAGAATTTTGATATGATAGGTACCTAAATATAACTTAGGTATTCATTTACTTGGTTTTTGCTAAAATTTATTACAAAATTAAGATTTTATCAATTTTCTTTTTTAATCCTGTTATAGAAAACGGGACAATTCCGCATTCCAAAATATCCCTCTGGGAACATAGACAGAGTGCTGAATAAAGAGACAGTCCTGTTCAAAACGGAACGTATAGTCACTTTAGTTTTATGGCTCAGTGGCTGCACATCAATAGGGATCTGGTACACTTGCGCGAAAGACATTTCCGCGCCAGACACTTGCGCGAGTCCCTTTGCGCGCCAAGACACATGCGCGAATGGACTTTTACGCGCCTAGACCTTTCCGCGAACAGACACTTGCGCGAATGGACATTTCCGCGCCAAGACACTTCCGCGAGTCCCTTTGCGCGCTGGCCACTTGCGCGAAAGACACTTCCGCGACAGACATATGCGCGCCTATACTTGCTAGATACTTCCGCGAAATATGCGCGAAGTATATTTTTATAAAGGACAATGGGCAAAATTCTTGAATTAGGGTTCCGTTACTTTTTTTACAAAATATGCGTCATGGGTGTCGTGTCCATGGTTTTCGAGGGTGCTGATGACGAAAATGAGGTCTAAAAGAAAATCCAAGATGGCGGCCGGAAAAATTTCCAAGATATCTTTCATGGGTGTCGTGTCCATGGTTTTCGGGGGTGCTAATGACGAAAACGGTGTCAAAATGAAAATCCAAGATGGCGGCCGGAAAATTTTCCAAGATATGCTTCATGGGTGTCGTGTCCAGGGTTTTCGGGGGTGCTGATGACGAAAATGGTGTCAAAATGAAAATCCAAGATGGCGGCCGGAAAATTTTCCAAGATATGCTTCATGGGTGTCGTGTCCATGGTTTTCGGGGGTGCTGATGACGAAAATGAGGTCAAAATGAAAATCCAAGATGGCGGCCGGAAAAATTTCCAAGATATGCTTCATGGGTGTCGTGTCCATGGTTTTCGGGGGTGCTAATGACGAAAATGGTGTCAAAATGAAAATCCAAGATGGCGGCCGGAAAATTTTCCAAGATATGCTTCATGGGTGTCGTGTCCATGGTTTTCGGGGGTGCTGATGACGAAAATAAGGTCAAAATGAAAATCCAAGATGGCGGCCAGAAAATTTTCCAAGATATGCTTCATGGGTGTCGTGTCCATGGTTTTCGGGGGTGCTGATGACGAAAATAAGGTCTAAAAGAAAATCCAAGATGGCGGCCGGAAAATTTTCCAAGACATGCTTCATGGGTGTCGTGTCCATGGTTTTCAGGGGTGCTGATGACGAAAATGAGGTCAAAATCCAAGATGACGGCCGGAAAATTTTCCAAGATATGCTTCATGGGTGTCGTGTCCATGGTTTTCGGGGGTGCTGATGACCTGCTGATGGCAAGCCGGCCGATCACCGGGCAGGAGGCAAGGCCTGCGCCCCACCCGCCAAGGCCAGCGGTAGAGGTAGGCCCTCCGCTGCCGCCGCCACTGTCGCCGCCGTCGCCGCCGCTAGGGCGATTCCGCCCTCGAGGAGGGCCCTGGAGGGGGATGTAATGGAGGGCTAGTCACGGCCCCATTGCGCCTCCTCCAGGCCAATATCAACCACTGCGCCGCCGCTCAGGATCTCTTGGTCCAGAGCATGGCGCAGTGGCTGATCAACATCGCGGTGGTCGCCGAGCCGTACTTTGTCCCACCCAGGGATGACTGGGTGGCGGACCTCGACGGCTCGGTGGTCATAACATAAGGACGTCGCGAGGCGACATCCGGCCACCGTAGGCGCGGGCTTGCGGACGGCGAGTAATGGGTAGCTCGCCGTCCGATCAAGGACCAAGCCCGGGTCGACGGCGCGTTCTGTTCGCGCGCGCGTCAAAGAGCTGTCAGCACAGGGACGGGGCCCCCAACGGAGCCAACGCCTGCCGGGGTTGCAGGGCAACAGAAGGAACAGGGTGGTTTTTTAGTCAGTAAAAGTCTGACAGTCCTTCGTCAGTCGGAGTCATTTGATGATTTTTACCACCTCAAAAAAAAAAAAAAAAAAAAAAAAGCATTGCTGACATCACACTCTTGGTTATTTTCCATCTTCTTCAAATAAAACACTTTTTACAAGGACGACAGTATAAATATTTCGTTGCGGGACCCAAGACAGTAAATCGTTTCTCTGGGACTCGTCGAGCTTCATTGCCTCGACGCTTTTCTGGTGGCCTCCACTGTTGATTCTGGCTTTCACGAGTTGCAGTGGGTGGGAATAGTGTGGCGGGCTTGTCCCAAAAAAAAAAAAAAACAAAAAAAGTATAAATATGACTCACAGAGATGTGTTCCGTCCGACGGCTCGTTCGCAACTGAGCCGCTCTGTGGCTGTCGCCTGTATTTATAGACACTAACCACGTGCTCGGCGCACGTGTTTGAGTTTTTAGGTTAGGATTCTAACTTTGTAAATAAATGATTATTTTTACAATCTTTTGGAGTAAACAAACTGATAATTAATTGAACCATACAATTATAA
Source organism: Hoplodrina ambigua (assembly GCA_949774945.1). Taxonomy (NCBI): domain Eukaryota; kingdom Metazoa; phylum Arthropoda; class Insecta; order Lepidoptera; family Noctuidae; genus Hoplodrina; species Hoplodrina ambigua. The sequence continues at coordinate 4,646,239 of OX458990.1, forward strand.
TTAATTAATCATCTTCAAAAAAAAAAAAAACAAAAAAAAGTATAAATATGACTCACAGAGATGTGTTCCGTCCGACGGCTCGTGCGCAACTGAGCCGCTCTGTGGCTGTCGCCTGTATTTATAGTAACTAACCACGTGCTCGGCGCACGTGTTTGAGTTTTTAGGTTAGGATTCTAACTTTGTAAATAAATGATTATTTTTACAATCTTTTGGAGTAAACAAACTGATAATTAATTGAACCGTACAATTATAATTAATTAATCATCTTCAAAAAAAAAAAAAAAACAAAAAAAAAAAAAACAAAAAAAAAGTATAAATATGACTCACAGAGATGTGTTCCGTCCGACGGCTCGTGCGCAACTGAGCCGCTCTGTGGCTGTCGCCTGTATTTATAGACACTAACCACGTGCTCGGCGCACGTGTTTGAGTTTTTAGGTTAGGATTCTAACTTTGTAAATAAATGATTATTTTTACAATCTTTTGGAGTAAATAAACTGATAATTAATTGAACCGTACAATTATAATTGATTCATCATCAATAATAATTAATTAACCCTCAAAATAAATAACATTAAAATAATTTGTGTTTTTAAACAATTAATTTGTGATCATAATTGTAATCAATTCTTAATCTAATTATTCGTTGATGTAGCTGCATCTTATATAGTTGACGAGGTTCTTTAAATAATGCACTTGCGCCGATAGTCCGATACACATGATTACCATAATTTTGTTTTGAGCTCTATCTAGTAACGAAGATTTTGTATAAGTTGGTAATTACAATATTTGTTAAGTTACATGTTAAGACATTTTGTATATTGGTATTGTATTGACTGCCTCGTGGGTGCTGTGCATGAGGTCTTGGGTTCGATTCCCAGGTTGAAATATACAGATAGATACACGGACGGTTGGTAGATATATAGTTGTTGTTGTTGTTTTATGGTTTTCTTATGGAATGCACTCCCACTCGCGAACATAAGAGGTTAGCAGACTCGTCCCACAATTAATTTGTTGTACTTCACCACCTATGTATTTTATCTTTCCCTAATATTCTGTTTGTATGTATGTATATATGTATTTATTTTTATATTTTACTCTCGAAAATCTTCTGTATCTGTGCCCCTACTATGTTTTGTCTCTGCATCACACTAAGGTAGACTGGTAGAAAATGCCCAAGGCATTAAGTCCGCCTTTGTACAGTGTATTTTTTTTACATGTGCATAATGTTTAAATAAATAAATATATTATCCTTCGGCAACTATAGCCTATGTGCTTTTCCAGGCTATAATCTATCTCTACGCCTTTCATCTAGATTTTCAGTCATTCTGGCGTGATTGAGTGACAAACATTCATCCTTTTGTATTTATAATAGTAGTAAAAATTAGAAATTATAACAAAAGATCCATGCAAGTTTAGTTGACATGTCAGAACGCATAACATAACATAACATCACGCCTGTAATCCCCGAAGGGTTAGGCAGAGGTGTACTCATTAGTACACCCACATTTCGCCAGTTATGTTTTTAGTCCCATGTAATAGGGGGCGAGCCTATTGCCGTCAACCAGACACAAATCCAGACTTCGAGGCTGCTACTGAGAAATTCCTGATGGAAAAACCCAATAACACTTTGCCCGACCTGGGAATCGAACCCAAGACCTTAGGCTCAGCAGTCGCGCTTTGCGACCACTAGACCAACGAGGCAGGCGAGGTGACTAATATTTCTATACGTAAAAAACCCAATAACATCTTGCCCGACCTATGTCAGAACGCATAGATTATAAACACGGAAAAGTTCAAGGCAAAAGTAATTTGACATCACAAACTTAGTTTTAAAATGTCATCGTCCTTTTTCTTTCGCTGTGTGTTAGTAAGAGATGTCAATCTAATTTAATCGGCACCAACGTCTCACAAAACTTTTCAAATGCCAAAAGTCAAAAGATTTCGCAAACAGAATGCAACAAATATTCATAACATAATATTTTGGTTTGTCCCGCATATTTTTATAGTACTCGTAAATCTAAAACTTTTACAGTGAAAACAAACGCATTCTGTTTTCCCATATATTTGTGTCAAAAGCTTAGTTTGAAAAACAAACGTTTTTAAATAAATTGACGATCTCTGTCTTTGTCAAAAATAAACCTTTTTCAAAAATATTGAATGCGAGATTAAGTTTTATCTTGTTTGCGTTTCGTATTTTTGTTTATGGTACGTGTTTTACCCGACTGCAGGCAAAAATAGAGTTTGTTTGTACAAACTATGTTAGGTAGTTTGTGACTTTGTATAGCCTAAATAACTGAACCGATTTTAACAAAGAGGTGATTTTGAGTGTTTTGAAGTCTTAAGAGCTTTCTCCTTTTTTAAAAAAAAGTTTAGGTTAATTATAGATTTTGAAATTGTAAAATATTTTATAATAACAAATCATTTATTTATTCTCAGGGGTCAAAGACCCATAGATACCTTAACCTAAGATAGTATATAATAACAATTGATAAAATAATCAATCAATTAATTGATTGATTGTTTTAATAATGAGGTGTTGTTAAACTTAAATTAAATACGGCACACGCTTGATGTGATACAATTTTTTCAGAACAAAATGCGCACTTCAAAATTATTACAAAAAAAAGGGTAACTAATTAAGCAAAAACCGAAACTAGACCATGCAAACATTGAACAACTAAAAAAATACCCTGTAACACAAACTCTTAACAAGAATCCAAGCAATAACAAGCTATTTAATAACCACCAGCTCGAGCTACAACGGAAATTAAGCTGTTCGAGCCAGACGAATATCTTTCAATATCATTTGCACTTCTAACTAGACTCATAACTTTGAAAGAGATTCTTTTAAAAACGAAAGAAAGAATGTAAAATGAGCTACTTTGTGTGGACGTGAATATAAAAATGTGGAGACGATGCTGGAAGCACAAAGCTTCTGTGTCTTTTTCTGCGTTCTAAAATAACTTGTGTTATTTTTTAGGTTTTGAAACATAGAAATGAACATATTAAAGGTAGTATATGGGACATGACTGCTTCATTGGTAGTGGAGACTTCGATTGTCAGGTAAGCCAAAGCGTTGTTAGGTTTTTCCATTCAGAATTTGGAAGTAGCAGCCCGGAGATTAGAAGTTGGTGGTGCTACAACCCCGAAAAGCACTTAAGAGGTTGGTCCTGCGACTGATCTCTCCCCGGACGAGTTAGGTTGACGGACCAATCGGACTGTGAAAGAAAAGAAGAGGAAGTGCATCTGTAGAAGCACACCTGTACTCTATAATATCTTCAGATAGATAGATAGATAGATAGATACAGATTTAGCAGATAAGTACTGAAGAAAGAGGTCAATTGCTTTGCCCAGTTACGAACCCAGAATCGCGTGCACGGGAGGTATAAAGTTTAAATAAACAAACTGCCACACACGAACAATCCATACTAATATTACAAATGCGAAGTGTGTCTGTCTGTTACCTCTTTACGCTTAAAACGCTGAATTGATTTTGATGAGATTTGGCATGGAGATAGTTTAAGATCCGAGGAAGGACATAGGATAAGTTTTATCACGGGAATCACCCCCTAGGGCGGTGAAAAGGGGGGTGGAAGTTTGTATGCAAGTACGATATAAACAAGTACCACGCGGACGTAGTCGCTGGCAAAAGCTAGTACCTACTTCATATTTAATGAAAGTTTTGAAACAACAAACAGAAGATGAAATCAAAAAGCTTACTTCACTTTTGTTGCGTCGGATATTGTATTTATATATTTTTTGCGATGTCAGTTTTCAACAATTACCGTTTTTCCACCTTTGTCATCCGTTCTGATTGAAGCGTAGAATTCCTAAATAAATATTGACAGAAGAAAATGCGTAGGTAGAAAAAAATGTTGTGGAGTGACTAAACTGTATAGAATTTTATTTTATTTCATGCAACTATTTGTATTTGGGTTACGGAGGTCGTGTGGGAATTTTGTAATATAAGAAATACTGCAAATAGTTTGTAGAAAAAGATACGGATTAATTTAGAAAAGAATCAAAGTCAAAACATTCATTTCAATTATACCATTTACAGACACTTTTGGATTGTCAAGGAGTCGGTCAGTTAGAGAGTTGAAGCTAGTTGTTCGTTCCAAAACGGAGGTAGGCCTCTATGGAGAAGAACGAGCAAGAAACTCCACGGCACTCTTTTCAATTAGGTTTTTACAAAATCCTGGTTACATTATTCTTGTTGCATCTACAATACAGTACAGCTTTTGCTTGCGTAGCCTGAGGGTATTTTACGGATCCCTAATTCCGTCTAAAAAAAATGATATAGCCTATGGTATGAGGTTCAACTAAGCGCCCTGTACGAGGAATTATTTTCGGAATCAAACTAGAAGTTCCGTAGATTAGCGCGTCCACATAAAATAAAAAGAAACAAATGTTATGTATGTTCAAAGTGACAGAATAAAATATCATTTTGAACTGTTCTCCTACTAAATTCTCTTCATATTTATAGCTATTTTCTCATATAAATCAATACAATAAACAGAGACCCAATCATAAGAAAACTAATCAATTAGCTGGGTATACAGCATAAGTAAATAAGTTATGGCTACAAGATAACATGGATCCCAAGTTTAGCCAGTCATATAATTTATCAGGCGGGTCTGCCATACTTAGTACACATGTGCTCCACTAGAAGATATGCTATAGTTTGCTAGAGCGAGCGAGGCAACGATGATGCCTGCGTTGGTTTAAAAAATTCTAATTGTAGAGGAGGGTTTCGAATAGACTATTGTCCAGAGATGTAATGCCACCATTTTAATATTTTTGTTAAAGTTAAGGACTAATCATTGATTTTAATTAGACTATAAAAAAACACTTTTGAACGTCATATACAAGAGGTTTTTTTTAATAATATTGCATCTAGTTGCTGTAATGTATAGCTGCGGTCTGGTATGATTCAACAAATCAGATATAGCAGCTTTGTTCTCACATGAATTGCCTGCTTAGTTCGCTCGTTGCGACCCTTATTACATGGGACTTAAACATAACTGGCGAAATGTGGGTGTACTAATGGGTACACCTCTGCCTTACCCTTCGGAGATTACAGGCGTGATGTTATATACTACCCATGCCCTGCTGTCACACCGGTATGTCAGAACAATAGATAATCAATTGTGTCTCATTACGTGGCACGTGAAGTATTAAGTTTAGTAAGTATTGCCTACTTTGTTATCTCTTCTCCACCTTTTGTTGACTGGTAGGGAATGCCTAAGGCATTAAGTCCGCCTTTGTACTTTTTTGTTGCACAAGGTTTAAATAAATAAGTATTAGTAATTTATTAATTACCGCATAGCATATTACATCGAATTTATATTTTATAGCTTTAAGTGTACAACATACTGACAAGGACAATACCCATAGATGTACAACTAAGTTAGGATTAAATCTGATCTCACAGTTTACGTACAGAAGATGGTAAGATAGGGAAATACATTGAACGTGGTTTAAACTTTAGTTGGGAAACTGTTAGTGATATTAGATGTTCAATTTGAGTGCCTGGATGTTTGGATGTTCATTTAAGAGGAATTTGGATGATTGCGAATTTTGGAAACTTGCTTTTGCCCGCGACTTCATCCGCGTAGATGTCAGACTCCCGTTGCATCCCATTAGGGACTACGCACACTTATTCAGCTTCATTTTGTCTATAGAAAACGCCGATTCCGTATGAGACGCGTACGCGTCCGTTCAGCTTTCCGCGTCTGAACGCATGCGATACAAAATCGTTGTTTTCTATGGACAAAAACTGAATGCAGCTGAATAAGTGTGCGTAGTCCCTTAAGGGGTAAATTTTGAAATATCCTTTTTTAGCGGACATCTACTAACTATGAATAACATCCCTGCCAAATTTAAACCTAAGGGATGATTCTCATTAGAGCGGGGCGTGCCCGGGGCGGGGCCCGGACGGGGCACGGACGGGGCACGGTTTTAAATCTGTTACATATATGTAAAGAAAATATACTTTCTTTATTTATTTTATTTAGGCCGCGCTACTACCACCTTTACGGTAGCAGACTACATTGTCATCCGCCTGGTGTCTGTGGTCGTGTCAGAACATTATAAAAAAATATTAGCTGATTATTTTTTGTTAGAAAATGGGAATGGTGATCAGATTATAAATAAGAGCATTAAATGTCGTTTTTCTTATTACAGGTAAGAATTTAATTCATAGTTAGTAATGCAATGTAATATTTGGTATTCCAAGTAAATAAAAAATGTCATTTCTTATTACAGAAAAACTCAATTGTGTTCTTAATTCCTTGCTGACCCTCCTGACTATCAAACAAATAACATTATATATATTTTGTATGAATCAATTTATATTACACAGTGCATTATCCGTGTCCCGTCCGGGCCCTCTCGACGCACTTCAATACCACGTCGGCTCGTCCACGCCCCGGCCCGGGCACGGCCCGCTCTAATGAGAATCATCCCTTATACGTCAAGCGGTTTTCGATATTTCGTGCTGAGTGAGTGGTGTAATGAGTTTTATTTAATAAGATATAGATTAAGACTAGCTTCTGACCGCGACTTCGTCCGCGTAAATGTCGGTTATTGGCTTTTCTAATCTTGTTTCTCCATACATACTTGCCCCCCCCCCCCCCTTTTCACCCTGTAAGACCGTCGAAAAATCCTTTCTTATCGGATGTCTAAGTCATACAAACAAGCTACTATAATTAAAAAAATAAAATCACGACTGCAAAAATTGCACATATTTGTACTTTGTTTACTCGTCAGTTTTTTTTACGACGGTTTTTATTTACAGTGTCATATATTTTTTAAATATACTTGTCAAATTCCAGACGATAATCATAGACACGACCAGATTCATTCAAAAATAAAAAATCGAGGCTGGTATTACTTTACGTTTTAAAGTGACCACACCGGTTTCTTTTTATTTTTTACTATAACTATAGCCTATGTTACTCGGAACGATGTAAGGATTGTAACAATACCCCATACATCTAAATCGGTTCAGGCGTTTAAAAGTTATGATGGAATAAAGAATCTCACATACATACATTAACCCTGAACACATAAAACTCCTTTTTTTTGGGGCAGTAAAATAAAAATGTATTTGATACCGTTTCTATCGTCCACTAGCTAAAAGACACGTGCCTTCTAACACCACAAATGATGACCTAAAACCCTTTCCAAGATCAACAGCACACAATAAAAGTAAAAACCAAATACACTTCCCAAGGAATTGTACGCGGAAAAATTGTCCAAACACAATGAAAAACTCGACAATAACCCCGACTAACTCATATCAGATCCAAAAAAGCACTTCTGTTACGAGAGATAACACTTTTTGCCACTAAAAGTGTCACAACACTGATCCTGTACTATATTAAGTGCATTATAAGCAACACTGGTACTTCGGAACGCACTTGCGAAGAACTTTCCCATGAATTATTCTGAAAACGTTTGGTAAGAATTCACGGATTTATGTATGTACGTGGTGGTTCGTGCGTGGACTAAGTTTTAAGTGGAAGAGGGGACGATAAGCACAGCTTATTAATAGGTTTCAGAATATAGTGGGGTTAGGAGATTTAGATGCTGTCCTACTATCTCTGGAGCTATTGACCAAGAGGTCAATTCTTGTAACTGTAAGAAACGTTCGTATTCAACTCCATTTGTATTTTTTTCTTAAATAATAATTTTTTTTTCTTAATAAATACTTCGGATTTGATCTACATTTTTGACATTGATTTGCGTCGAGCTGAGATTGCGACTAGACTTGAAATTAGACTTTTGTTTTTTTTTTTTTTCAATCAAATGACTCCTTCCGCCCTGGGCGGGGCGGAAGGGACTGTCAGACTTTTACTAACTAAAAAACCACCCTGTTCCTTCTGTTGCCCTTTACGTTCCGGGGCCACGGTATCCTGTTAAGACGTCCCGCAACAGACTTGAAATTAGACTAGATTGCAATTATGTTAGTTATCATGAAGCAAATATTTATCGATTTACTCAAAAATAAGATGATAATTGGACAAAACCGTATACAAAAGGAGAGCGCTAATATCTAGGCTTGTGGTTAGTTAAGGCGCCCGCTTCTTATGCAAGAAGTTACAGGTTCGATACCGGGCAAGTATTAATGTCAATGTGACTTTTCAATTCATATATTTTCAACGATTATCTTAGACATCAGTACCTACATCACAGACATCGGTGAAGGAGAATATCGTGAGGAAACCATAACTTATAATTAGTGATGTCTGAAATCGTCAATTTCTGAGCAAGCGTGGTGATCAATGGTAGTGCCTTCTCTGTATGAGAAGAGGCCTCTGCCCTGCAGTAGGACCGTAAAAGGCTAAAATATGCCTAGAGCCCGTTTTAAATATTAAACGCTGTAGACAGACTTCATTATACATATATCAAATTCATAGAAATTCTTTCTATTTATAGACTTGAGACTATTATAACACGAAAGTAATCAACCTACGTAATTAATACTGCTTCAAAATATATGACTTGAAATGATTTCGCCCACTTGAAGATCAAATCAACATTAGCAAAACCCAAGCGGCGTGAATGTCTAATGAATATCTAGAAATATAATATTATTATAGAAGGACCCCATTTAGGAGACCCCCAGGACACTGCCTCGTTGGTCTCGCAAAGCGCGATTGCTTAGCATGAGATCTTGGGTTCGATTCCCAGGTCGGGCAGTGTTATTGGGTTTTTCCATCAGGAATTTCGCCAGCCTCGGAGACTGGATTTGTGCCCGGTTGATGGCAATAGGCTCGCCCCCGACATGGGACTTAAACATTACTGGCGAAATGTGGGTGTACTAATGGATACACCTCTGCCTAACCCTTCGGGGATTACAGGCGTGATGTAATGTGTAAGGACACCATCAATTGATATTCCAATAAGTACCTTAAGTAGGTAGGTATGTAAGTGAAATTCGATCAGCAAATATATAACTAAAAACGAGGGCCGACAGGGATCCCAAAATCTACGGATAAACGTCACTATTTTCAGTTTCAGTGTCAGATGAATTACAAAACTTATTTGAATGTTTCTGAAGAATATAAATTTGAGATAGATTCTTTGTTGATCCTAGGCTGATGGGGTAAAGCCTAAATTAATTACTAAATAAACAATCTGCCTGTCAATTGGATATTATTGAAAGCTAAGTTTGTAATTAAAAATAAAATGCTAAAACTGCGTATCTGGTCATGGTGAAGGCGAAATAATACAGTGTGATTAATTGGACCGATTTAAGCAAAAATGTTCCAACCCACAACCTCGTCAATTTTGAGATTTTGTGACCTATGTACTCCAAATAAGGTATATTTTAACATATCAAAGATTCATCTTTGATATGTTAAAATATCAAAGATGAACATTTTTGCTTAAATCGGTCCAATTGGTCTTAACGAATCATCCTAGTAAATACAAATATAATAAATGCAAAAGTAACTCTGCCTGTCTGTCGATCTGTGATGATTTCACTACTAAACTACTGAACCGATTTTAATGCAATTTGGTACAAGGTATGTTTTTTATTCAACTTCGCCTGAATTTGTGATAACCGACATTTACGTAGACGAAGTCGCGGGAAAAGCGCTAGTATGAGGATGGATGTATGTTTGTTACACTGTCACGCAAAAACTACTGAACGGGTTTGGATGAAATTTTACAGTAATATAGTTTATATATCAGAATAAGACATGGACTATAATTAATAAAGATATTATATGTAATTTGACTCCTCTATTTCGGTAAAACAGGAAAAGCGCTAATTATGCGCGGGCAAATCCGCTTGTCCAGTATATCAAAACCGCTAAGGAGATGAAACAGTAGTCAAATGCTTGTATGGAGAAATCAAATTAGACGCGAAAGAAGTCGCGGGCACAAGCTAGTATAATTACACCCTGTATACAAAATTAATCAACCGAGAGTAAACTGTTATAACAAGGTCTGTTTATAAGCTAGTTTATCTAGAATCTGCTGTCCTAAACAATGTAGTATCTAAAGTCCCCGTCACGGAAAGCTATAAATTATGTAAATAAAGAACTACGTAGCGACAATTCAATCGACAACAAATAATCCTAAATGAACTCAAAATAACATACGTGTAATACGAAACTAACGATCAGTTTCACATGTTTTGTGGTACTAGAAAGCATCTGACGCATGGAACGTCAACATTTGGGTCGTTATTCTGAAGTAAGCGCTTTTACGCACTAGCGGTGAACCGCGGGGTCGGCTAACCGCGCGGCTCGCCGCTTTTTCAGTTTAATATGTAACCGCTTATACGCACTAAAAAACCGAAAAAACAAAAGCGGTTTCATATTAAACTGGAAAAGCGGTTAGCCGCCCCCGCGGTTCACCGCTAGTGAGCTAGTGCGTCTTAACAGGATACCGTGGCCCCGGAACATAAAGGGCAACAGAAGGAAGAGGGTGGTTTTTTAGTCAGTAAAAGTCAGTCGCTTCCGCCCCACCCAAGGCGGAAGGGAATCATTTGATGATTTTTACCACCTAAAAAAAAACAGTCGCGATCCCCTGAACGTGTTTACAAAATTTATAGCTCTTCGTGACGGGGACTTCAGTTTATTCTTTATCTAGAATTTGCTGTCCTAAACAATGAAGAATCTAGTTTATTCCACGTGAAAAACTAGACCCGAAACTAAAGATTAACGGTAAATATTTGATCAATCCCTCACTTTCAGATAAGAGGTCTGTTTTCTTAGAGAAAAACTTATTTTCGTTGAGTCTTTCATTTTGAAGTTCCAGGTGGTTTGTCATATTTTTTTTGTCCATAAGGCACAAAATTGTATGTTATTAGCTTTGACTAAGATGTTTTGTGTTGTTATTGGGAAAGGACTTGTATTTGTGCTTAGTCATCTGCCTAGCCTTTTATTTATTTACTAGATTCTCCCCTCGACTGCCTCGTTGGTCTAGTGGTCGCAAGCGCGACTGCTGTGCATGAGGTCTTGGGTTCGATTCCCAGGTCGGGCAATGTGTCATTGGGTTTTTCCATCAGGAATTTCTCAGTAGCAGCCTCGGAGTCTGGATTTGTGCCCGGTTGATGGCAATAGGCTCGCCCCCTATTACATGGGACTAAAAACATAACTGGCGAAATGTGGGTGTACTAATGGGTACACCTCTGCCTAACCCTTCGGGGATTACAGGCGTGATGTTATGTAGATTCTCCCCCAACTTTATCTGCCCGGTTTTTTAACCGGCGTTAAGCTTGTCTTTAGTTACTACTCTGCTCCCGTGTGTCGCAGCGTGGTGTTATATAGCCTAAATTATTCCTTATTAATCTAGCTATCAAACACAGAAATATTTTTTCTAATCCAGCTTGTAATTCTAGAGAATAGCGCGTTTAAACATACATATAAAAATATTCTTCATAGTTATTATAATAATAGAATAAATCATCACTTAATTTCTATAATCAAAACTTTAATACCGAGATTCCTATACATCCACTTCAAACTGTATTCCTTATAACATAAGATACACTTTCACACAACCATTGCGATACATGTAATATCTATGTAATGTAATAAGTAAATAAGGTCGAGAACTATAATAAAACTCATTCCGCTAGCTGACATACCCGTATTTTCCCTAAGTCTTAACCCTACATAAAAATAAGTGAAATATTAAGTAATGAATAAAATATATCTTTGTCTACCTTCTTCCCAAGTAACTACAAGAAAAAATTAAAGCGGCAGAAGGTTCAGTAACTCCTTAAAACGTCCTTTTAAGGGTTCCGTGGCAAGAGGGTGTCAAAGGGACGATTTAAAACGGTGCCATTTTTGTTTTTGTACCTAATATTTAAACCGACAAATAAGTATACATTTCAAAAGGCGATAGGCATGTGCCCAGTTTTGTGCCGCAATAAAAGTATTATAATGAAATTACTAAATTGAATAAAAATAAATAAACAAATATTAACATCCCAAAGCGCAAGTAAAAAAAATCTTATTTCAAAGTATTATCTCCTTTAAACGTTATATGTTCTTGTACCCTAGATTAAACAGATATAAAATAGGTGTCATTGTCACAGCAAAATTCAGCACATTCTAAAATTAGCATTTCATTCAGAGATACATTGTAAAAATATTTAGATACATACTTAACAACACGCCTGTAATCCCCGAAATGTATAGGCAGAGGTGTTCTTATTAGTACACCCACATTTTGTCTGTTATGTTTAAGTCCCATGAAATAGGGGGCGAGCCTATTGACACACATCCAGACTCCGAGGCTGGTACTGAGAAATTCCTGATGAAAAAGCCCAATAACACTTTGCCCAACCTGGCAATCTAACCCAAGACCTAATGCTCAGCAGTCGCGCTTTGCGACCACTAGACCAATGAGGCAGTAAATATTTAGATTTATTCTTGTAAACTGTTAAGGTATGCGGCATAAACTTTATAAGGCACATTGTACGAAGTTAACCTTTTTAATCTTTCCTCCCACGTGACACAACAGAGAAGTGGCCAGACCTTTTCATCAAAAAACCCTTTTTCTATTACGTACCAGCATTGTTTATTTTGTTTGTTCGTACAATATATAAATGGAATCATTGTTAGTAAACCGTATTGTTGAAGCAATTTAATATGTCTTGGGGCATGGCTGCTTTGACTGGTCCTTTTAGTTTGGTAATAACTGTTGAGTGCCTGGATAGGGAAGCTGTATGCAATATTAAAGATGATAAGAACATGATGGGTACTTGAAACAAGTATTCCTGAAAAAGGATCCTAAAATCGCTAACACTTACGTCGTTTTCAATGGCTGAACACATGGCGCCTGTATTCCAAAGGGTTAGGCAGAGGTGTACCTATAACACCTACATTTCGCCAGTTATGTTCAAGTCCCATGTATGGCGGGCGGGCGAGCCTATTGCTATCAACCGGGCACAAATCCAGACTAAGAGAACATTTTTTTTAGAATATATAAGTAGCACTTTGTCATGTACGTCAATTTTCAGAAGGTTTTCAAAAATAAAAACATATTATGAGTATATCTTGTCAATAATAAATTAATAAATTTTATAGGTACTTGATTTTTTTGTTGTTTATGTTTGACAGCATTTCAGAATACACCTTTTTCAAAGTACAGAATCGCCCCGTTGCGAATGCGGTAGGCAGTGTCGCACGATTATTATGTTGGTTTTTAAAAACATCTTGTAAAAAATACAAAAACACCAAAATTAAACTAAAACTAAAAAAACGTAACGTATGAAAAAGTTTAAGCGTGAAAACTCTTTCACGCTTGGATGAAAATAAAAATGAAATGGATGTATGTATGTTTTATACTCATCCATCCAATCATCCATCCAACATCCATCCATTGTCACAAACTTTCTCATTTATAATAACAGGTAGTAGAATAGAACTTTTCCATAGCTGGTATTTAGGCGTACTACACTCCTACCTAGTCCTTTAGGTTTACAAGCGAGATATTATTTGTATCAAATTCTACGTGAATCATCATACTAAGGAAGTCCATCATTCCTGACTAAGCGAGTCCTCAGTTAAGTCAGACAGTTCCTCCAAAGTGATGGATGCGCGGAAGTTGTTGGAAGGGGACTTCCCCTTCCGTGCAATTCGTCTGTTTCCGGGAGATTCCCGTCAAAGGGGTAAGGACGTTTGGAGTACTAGTATTTACTGATAATTATGCTGGCTTTCTGTTTGGTATAATTTAGTAGCTTAACTACTAAACGTGTTTGAATTTGGAGGATATTATTGATAGCTCTCTCGCGTGCTACATTCAAGTCTATTCATATTTTAGTCCATAAGTCAATAAATTCGTTGAAAATTTCTTAATAAGATAGGGATACTAATAATTTAAATTAGGCTATACAATACCTGCACTGTCAAAGTGTATCAACAACTAATTATTTTTTGTTATTAACTTACTACATATTATGTTAACGCTTGGGGATCTAGAATGATGGGGTCCCTAAGACTGAAGAAATAATAAAAAATACCAGCCTATGCCAGTCCCACTGCAGGGCAAAAGGCCTCTTCTCATACAGGTAATAGGCATTGATCACCACGCTTGCTCAAAGCGGATAGGCGATTTCAGACTTAAATTAATTACAGTTTCAGACTTCCTCAATGATGTCCAAGATACACTTTAAAAGAACATGTGTATTGTAAAGTCACATTGGTACTTGCTCGGTTTTTAACCTACAAACCTCATGCATGAGAGGCGGGCATCTTAACTGCTAGGCCATATAATATAGGAAGGTACTTCATACTAATTTCCACAAACTTAGGGTATGACCACACATAACTTAACATTTTGATGTGAAGTGATAACGCGTCGTCTGTTATAGCTCGTAATATGTTAGGGCCTTCATAAAGATGGTATTTGACATTACAATGTTTGACGTTGTGTGGGGTTTGACCACCCAATATTGCGTTGGGTGTTGGCCTCCTACATTGCTGGTACATCTAGTATAGAAAGAAAGAAAGAAAGAAGAAAAACTGTTCATTCACGTAAAAGTGAAGCACATAATTATATAACATAATTTTTGATTTTGTTTACAGAAGCCCAAAATAAAAACCGGTTAAAAAAAACTGTCCTCGAAAATGCACGCTCGGCATAATGCCGTGGCACGTGCGCGAAGGCACGAAACCACGGCGCTGCTTTTCAGCGTAAGCCAGCGTAAGTCTTTGCAGTGACCCTAGTATCCTCTGCTAAGGCCCTAATTGTTTTGAAGTGGTCGAAATAAAAGTAAAAATGTCCGTAGAACGCAGTGTTTTGTACTTTCTGCCTAGTCCTATGGGGAAAAGGCTTGAATGTATGCAACGTTTTATACAGTTCAGTGCAATCATAAGCAATGCTATAGATTGAATGACGTTTCAAATATGAAAAATTATATCGCTACCGCATCGATTAAAAACGCGAATTGAGAAAGGTTTAAAAGATCGAGTATGCAGTTTCTTGCCCATTCTTCTCCACACGAAACACGTTTTGGAAGAGGCAGCGTATATAAGTGCATTTTAATGGTTCGATTGAAAAAAAATATTAGTCTTTGACCTGGTAAGCTTCTTAGAATCGAGTTTTAAATCAATTTTCCTGGTTCTGCATTGTTATAAAATATGGGCAACCGTTGGCAAGGTATCTCAAAATTAAGATCGTAAATTCTCTTGCAGCTGCGTTGGAATCTAAAAGCCGTCTGCATACATGATCTAAAAATTCAATTTTGAAAGTCAATGGTCCTCTAAAATGTTTAACGAATAGACAATTTTCTCAGAAACTCTATAAATATAAATTGTACTTATGTTTAGAATTGTGAAGATTTTTGTGTGTATGTACACTGAACACGTATGTATTCAGTGTATTTTCGTGAAACCCGTTATTATTAATTTTGCTTAGAATAGATTTCAAATTATACATAACACCACGCCTGTAATACCCGAAGATTTAAGCAGAGGTGTTGTAGGCACTACACATTTCGCAAGTTATGTTTAAGCCCCATGTGATAGGTGGCGAGCCTATTGTCATTAACCGGACACAAATACAGACTCCGAGGCTGCTACTGAGAAATTCCTAATGTAAAAACCCAGTAACACTTTAGCCGACCTGCTCAGCTGCGCGCTAAGAGAGACTAAGGAGGCAGTCAAAAAATACTTTGGAAAATAGAAGAAAAATTGTCGTGGATTAGTTTTGGTAGAACTGAGTCCACATATAAGTCCACTGCTGGGCATAACTCTCCCCAAAACACAGCCATAACCACCAAACCAGAAAATTCTCTACTACCACACCGCAATTTATTCAAAAACATTTTAATCAATCTGACAAAAAACATAAACCACTCAGATTTCCTTTCAACAAAAAAAAAGGGTACAGATACAACAAAAAGCTAAAATATTCACAAATAAAAATCTCTTATTGGCAGGAATTCATTTAAACGTAAATGATTGATGGGAATCCCATTTATTTTCGATCTACGGAACCCAACACACGATATAAACAAGGCTTGTTGACATGTTAAGAGATTTTCTGCTTTGTACATATTGGGATGGTCGGAAAACAATCTGTGAGAGCGATTCAGGTGTGGAAAGCTTTTTTTTTCAAATGGTACTCATTTAAAAATGACTAACAAAACGATGATTGCCTATTTGGTTTAGTGGTAGCAAAGCGCGACTGCTGAGCATGAGGTCTTGGGTTCGGGCAGGTCAGGAAAGTGCTATTGGGATTTTCTGTTAGGAATTTCTCAGTAGCAGCCTCGGAGGCTGGATTTGTGTCCGGTTGATGACAATAGGCTCGCGTCCTATTACATGGGACTTAAATATAACTGGCTAAATGTAGGTGTACTAATGGGTACACCTCTGCCTAACCGTTCGAGGATCACAGGCGCGATGTTATGCAAAAAACGGTATACATCTTCTATCATCATCACATCAGCCATAGGACGTCCACTGCTGAACATAGGCCTCCCCTATAGATTTCCAATAGAACCGGTTTGAGGCGACTTGCATCCCGCGCGATCCCGCGGTCCTCATCAGACCGTCTGTCTACATTCTGGGTAGACGTCCCACGCTGCGCCTGCCAGTACGTGGTCTCCATTCGAGAACTTTATGGCCTTTACTTCTTAATTATACGAGGTGTAAAACAACCGCATACTGCTCATCAAACTAAATAGTATTAAACAAACGATTTACTGGAAAACGACTTTTATTTTTGGTGTGAAAAGTTTCTATTTACAATAGCCCACAATGTAAACACACCAACCAATGTGGGTGCATGGTATAGGATGCTTATACACACCATAAAAAATCTGAGCACAATACTTACTCAATACTCAATATCTCCCCTCTTTGCAACAATTCAGCTATTTCTTTTCCGGTTACGGAAAGCGATTATAAGAAAGAAATTCAATTCGAAAAGTACTTGTAGGGGATAAGTTGGCCTCTTGAAATATTGGAGGTCAAATCATGGGAGGAAGCGAATATATAAAAGAAAACGTTCAATTCAAATTGTCTTTTGTTTTAGATCAGAAGGCCAATTGAAAAGAATCAAAAAACAATTCATAAACAATGAAGATAATTATAAAACAATTTTCCAAATATGTTTGGGTCGGCTTAACTGATGCAGCTGCAAATCAGTATTTTACATGAAGCGAGTGCCTATCTGACCTCCACAACCCAGTAATACGATACCCCTTGGTGAGACTGGTTTTCAGACTTTCGGGCTCTTGACGACTCGTAACAACTGTCAAAATCCCACGTATGACAGTCGGGACCAACGGCTTAACGTGCTTTCCGAGACACGGAGGAGACTCAGTGTGTAAAATAAATGAATAAATCATTTTATTATCAGGTAACTGTGGCCCATACAAAAATATACACAAAATAACCTTTTAAAAATAAACTAACACATAAGTAGGTATAGTAAAAGTCTTGTGAAATAAAAGATGGTCGCCTATCCCTCGACAAACCTACGCTTACCCTGATTGTGGCTAAGGTGAATCAGCATCTGCCTAGCCTTTTCCCAACTATGTTGGGGTCGGCTTCCAGTCTAACCGGATGCAGCTGAGTACCAGTATTTTACATGGAGCGACTGCCTATCTGACTTCCACAACCCAGTAACTGGGTAATACGATACCTCTTGGTAAGACTGGTTGTCAGACTTTCAAGCTTCTGACGACTCGTAACGACTGTCTAAGACCTACGTATGACAGCCGGGACCAACAGCTTAACGTGCTTTCCGAGGCACGGAATGATGTCAGCAATGTCTAAGATAGAAAGTACATATGAATTGAAAAAGTCACATTGGTACTTGCCCGGATACTAAGACCGGCGGCTAAGATGAATATAAAACAATAATAGAAATAAAAAACATGAAATCATGGCAGTTAAATGATGACCAATCCCAACTGACAGCGCTCAAAACGTCTTTTTCCCAACTTGAATATTTTCACGTTGAAACGCTTATGCTAGGCTTACAAAATGAAAATAGCAGCCAATGCCTCCTTTTATTACATGATCAGCGTAACATTATTCTAAAAATAAAACTAAGTAACCATCAGAATCTCATTACGTTACGTAATTCAGTACATTAATGGGATATAATATTAAAACTTCATTTTCTTTTTACTCAGTTATAACCAGCGTCGGTTGCTCGTCTGTAGCTCGTTATCTAGAAAATTAGGCTTAAAATATTTATTGAATTATTCACGTGTTTACCAGTTTAAGCAAAGTTGTAACTTATAACCTCTTAAAAGTATTAGATACTAGCTTCTGAACGCGACTTCTTTCGCGTCAAAGTTGATTTCGTTCCTATTAGAGGTGAATTTTGGAAAATTCTATCTTAATGGACGTCTACTAACTATAAACTACCTTCCTGCCTTTCGTCTTTAGGGGAATATTTAAATATTATTAAATATTTTTATATTTTATGATATAGATATACTGTAAGCAAAATTATAATAATACTTGTTTCTGATCGCGCGTGGTTTATTTAAATTACATCTTTTGTTACTGTTTTGCCTTCGTGGGTCGTGGCATGATATTATACTATTTTTGGAATCTTAGTTAGCTATTTAAACAAATAGTCAAAAATCTCTTCAACTCTGTTCTTATATTAGTAAAAAGATTTGCATCCATCTTTTGTTGCACTCATAACATCACGCCTGTAATCCCCGAAGGGTTAGACAGAGGTGTACCCCTTACGTACACCCATATATCGCCAGTTATGTTTAATTGTTACTCTCGGTATGATAAACTTTTTCAACATTCAAAACACGCTGTCGCTTATAAATCAAGCCACACATCTGTCGTATGTGCTCATAAAGAATATTATATGACCAAAGTGTTAGGATACGAGCGTTTTGGGAATTATAACTAGTGCTGGACGCGCGGAAATATATCATTTGCGATTTGGAAGAGGAGAGGGTTGAATCCCAAGTTTTTCCAGGTTAAGGTGTGGGCATAAAGGGTTAGGATTCTAAAGCTGTAAAAAGAAGGTTTTATGTTTGAGGATTGTAAAGACTGACACACCTGTTACGGCGGATTTGATGTAGCTGGTTATGTCTTTAGCACTTTGCATACTTTAAATGCTTTAATGTTTCACACGCTTTTAACCCGTCATATCTTAGACCTAGGTACCCTCACCTCACCAATAAGTTCAGTGTACGTCTAGACCTACACTGACCTTTTGGTGAGGTTCTTTAGAAAGGTCTGGTGCGGAGTACTCGTAACCAGTGTATTTATTTATTTATTTAAACTTTATGTAACAAAAAAGTACAAATGCGGACTTAATGCCTTAGGCATTCTCTACCAGTCAACCAAAGGTAGTGAAGAGATAACAAAGCAGGTGCAAAAAATTGTACATGAGGAAATAACCAGAAAAGAAATTACCATTTTGTTTTTTTTGTATTTATATGTATCTTAGACCTAACTAGCTAGCGATCCCTATTTTTATAGAACCCTATGTTACATATATACCTACATAAACTCATGCTTTTTTTCTTCGGAGGTAGGCAGAAACCACAGAACGCCACCTGCTACGATCCTTACATACTCCTTTCGCCTCGTCCACGTTCATACATCTCGTCATACAAGCACGCCGGTTACAAGTACTGCCCTATGTTACTCGCTGATAATGAAGCTTTCTATAAGTGAAAGAACTTTAAAAACGGTCAAGTAGTTTTTGAGTTCATGAATTACAAACCAAAATACATATCTTTTCTCTTTATTTAATTATTTAGATTAATTACCTACTTACTGTTCTATTGACAACGATGTCGACGAGGTATTTGATGCCCTATAGCCCCCCCCCCTCCCACTCCTTTTTTAAATTTAACATATTGATATTAATTTACAAGCTTTCTGATTTTAAGTTGTAAAATAAATATTACTGTCATCAAGTTCTTAATTTGTTTATGTTTTTGATGTTCTAATGAAATTTATCTTAATTTATATGCATTACTAATAAGACCCAATAACTTAATGTGTGGGTATTAACACTGCATATAAATTGGGTATTAAACAAATTATTTACTTATACATATTTAATTAATAATTATAAATAAACATTAACTAAAATGTGTGGGAGAAAACACATGTTATCTTTGGATGACCGAAATAATTTACTAACGCTGAATTTAACGTGCCCCGCGGGTCGCCACGCATGGGAAAGCTACCGCTTCATACATTTTGTCGGTTTCTGCACGCCACGCGGGGCGGTACAAATGTGATCAGTCCTGTACTGTATCGAGCTTATAGCCATCAATTGGACACAAATCCAGACTCCAGGCAGAAACTAGGCACATGCGGGACATCTTAACAGGATACCGTGGCCCCGGAACGTAAAGTGCAACAGAACGAACAGGGTGGTTTTTTAGTCAGTAAAAGTCTGACAGTCCCTTCCGCCCCACCCAGGGCGAAAGGACTCATTTGATGATTTTTGCCACCTTAAAAAAAGGCTACTACTGTCACAGAATACCGTGGCCCCGAACGTAAAGGGCAACAGAACGAACAGGGTGGTTTTTTAGTCAGTAAAAGGCTGACCGTACTTCCACCCCACCCAAGGAGGAAGGACTCATTTGACGATTTTTACAACCTTAATAAAAAAATTACTTCTTTTGACAAATTCCTGATGGAAAAACTCAATAACACTTTGCCCGACCTCGGAATCGAACCCAAGACCTCATGCTCAGCAGTCACGCTTTTCGACCAGTAGACCAACGAGGCAGTCTATCTATTCATTATTTTGATATTTAATCAGGATTGTAGTATTCAGTGTGTACCAGCCCCTACGCCTAACCCTTTTTCAATAGTTCTCCAAGGTTTTGCCTTTCAAAGTATATTTTGTAGCTTCCATTTTTTTTCTAAAGAAAAATTTCCTATCTATGCGGAAGATGGCGCTTTATATGTTTTCCGGTGCTTACATAATCGGTAATCCTTGCTGACGTGGGGATAAAGAATACATTTTAGATGCTTATTGTAGGGAGATGAAAGTTTTTTGGAACGCTAGCATGCTTGAATTAATTATGTCATAAGAATTTAAAAGAGGAAGGGGTTAAGATTTTTTTAGAAGAGTGAGGTATATCGATACCCTTTTTTTTTTAATGTGGTAAATATCATCAAATGAATTCCGCCGTGGGTGGGGCGGAAGGGACTGTCAGACTTTTACAGACTAAAAAACCACCCTGTTCCTTCTGTTGCCCTTTACGTCCCGGGGCCACGGTATCCTGTTAAGACGTCCCGCAACCCCGGCAGGCATTGGATAACCTTGCGGTGTAAAAGAGGATGTAGTGACAAAGATAGAAAAGAGTATGCTTAGAAGGTTCGGTTATGTTGAGAGAATGAGTGAAAGATGATTAAAAAAAGGTATTTATATAGCAGATGTTCGTAGTAACGCCGAAAGGGGACGTCCTAGGAAGACCTACACTGACCTTATTTGTGAGGTTCTTCAGAAAGGTCAGCCGGCGTGCTTGTATGACGAGATGTATGAACGTGGACGAGGCGAAAGGAGTATGTAAGGATCGTAGCCGGTGGCGTTCCGCTAATCCCTGAATCTAACAGTCGGAATAAAAAAAATCTTTGTGTATGATAGTCAGATTGATAAGGATTTATAGGGAGAAGAAGCTAGTCTATATTATAAAGAGGTTAGGTTTTTTTTTTGTTTGTAAGAGATCATCTTTGGAATATCTGGTCCGATTACAAAAAATCCTTTACTGATAGAAAGGTACACTATTACCGAATATCATACATAAGCTATCTCTGGTGTTCTACTTGACTTCCATACGCACAAAGTAAATCGGTAGTATCGACTATCTTCAAGCCGAAGATAGTCGATACCTAATATATTTTTCTTAAAAAAAAATCATTTCGAAGAATCGTCTACAATTTCAGTCAACACACTTTTGGTAATTGGGAAAGACAGTTTAGTTGCCAACAAACTTATCAACTTAAAGTTGACAGTTAAATTGTGGCCTTTTGAGATGCCGCAGTATTTTGTACCGATGCCAAATACTTCAGAACTGTAAACTGTACACTTGATATGATTCCATATCCTGCTAAGACCCTAAATAAATTTCGGTCGATATGGCTTGTTGGCCTAGTGCTCACAAAGCGCGACTGCTGAGCATGAGGTCTTGGGTTCGATACCCAAATCGGGAAAAAAAAAACCCAATTACACTTTAAGCTGTAGAATGCAGAAAAAAGACGTAGCGTTACCTACTCAAATCCTAAGTACGTCATCCTTCAACGTGGGCCAATAGCTTGCATCTCAGTGGTGGTTGATGTACTGTAGGGAATTTTCAATTTTCATCGGAGATTACGCCTGACTTTTCTTCAATCTCGAGTGTGGAAAGAATTTACACTTATCTATACCTAGTAGGTAGTTTAGTAGATATCTGATTTATATTGGATGCACAAAAGACACTGCCTCGTTGGTCTAGTAGTCGCAAAGCGCGACTGCTGAGCAAAAGGTCTTCGGCTCGATTTCCAGTGTAATTGAGTTTTTTCATCAGTTTCTCAGTAGCAGCCTCGGAGTCCGGATTCGTGCGCGGTTGATGGCTCGCGTCTTACTACATGGGACTTAAACATAACATGGGCAAAACGTGGGTGTGTGTACACCTCTGCCTAACCCTTCGGGGATTACAGGCGTAATATTATAAGTAAAAAATGTTGTACAGGTACATAGATTAAATAGCAGCAAGTATGTGAAGACGATACACTCGAAATCAACACAATTATTGATACTACAATAAAACTTAAACATAATGTTTACGATACCGAATCAATAGCTTATTACATAATTAGGGCTGCTATCCGTCCGGGTTTTCCAGGATTTGTCCTAGTTTAGAGGGCGTCCGGGGCCCGTCCGGAAGGGGTTGTCAAAAAGTGTCCACTTTTTGTGTCAGGGGAATTCCGATTAATTGATATTTAGGAAAAAAATATAATAAGAGTAATAAAGATGTTTAGATGTTTTTAAGAAATGTTATTGAGGATTTTTGCTAATAAACACAAATTGTTTCTCTGAAAATACAAAGAAACGACATTTAAAGTTCACTGATATCGCCTCCTCAATTATATCCTTTAATTTATCTCTCTACAAGTTTTTTATAACACTTTAACAAAATAATCTGTACATCATTCGCCATTAAATTACATGTCACTCGATGCGTTCTGTCTCAGTTGTCTGTGGAAACAAGTGACTGATCACTTGTTTCCACAGACAACTGAGACAACCTACACGCGCAAAGCGCGGAAAATTCAATTTAATGAAATATCATTTCATTACATGTTTTTCGGGTGTGTCCGGGGAGATATCTCAATTTCACTAAAACGTCCGGAGTTTTAGATGTTTTTGTCCGGAATGTGAAATTTAAGCGATGACAGCCCTACACACAAGCAACCCTAACCCGCGCTCACCGACCGAACAAACACCGTAGTAACGAAGGATTTTCGAGTTAAATCGAAAGGGTTAACACACACAGCCTTTATCCGGATTTCGGCGAAGACAAGATCCACTCAGCAAGCTTATTGGATGTACCTGGAAAAAAGAAAAAGGATGTGTCAGACGAAACCTATATCTTACGATAATATTGTGAACTAGCGACCCGCCCCGGCTTAGCTTGGGTGAAACTATACATGAGTTAAGATGATACATGATGAGATTATGAATTTCATAACATTTTAAAACTAAGTAATTTACTGTGTTTTTGGGTTTTTCCATCAGGCATTTCTCAGTACTGGCTTCGAAGTCTAGATATGTGCCCGGTTGATGGCAATAGGCTCGCCCCCTATTATATGGGACTTAAACATAACTGGCGAAATGTGGGTGTTCTGTTTTTATTTTAATTTAATTTTGGAAAAGTTATTATTTCAAATTTTACAAAATATTCATATTCATCTATTGCATACCATGTGTTTATAAAGATGAAATAAATTATAATACAATTGAATTCCATTTTTAAAATATTTAAATTTAATTTTCGAGGAGATATTTTGTGTTTTGTCTAGGAGTCTGGATTTGTGCCCGGTTGACGGCAATAGGCTCGCCCCCTATTACATGGGACTAAAAACATAACTGGCGAAATGTGGGTGTACTAATGGGTGCACCTCTGCCTAACCCTTCGGGGATCACAGGCGTGATGTTATGAGATATTTTGTCAAATTTTAGTAAATAAATTTTAATACGATTAAATTTCATTTAAAAACAAAATGGCATACTTATGTGATCCACGCGACCACTTACGTGATTTCTTAAGGCGCGACCACCGCAGGGTTAAGTAAAAACAAAATCACACTCGACCCAGTCTTTAACTATTCAACAACATAAACGTAATGACTTTTAAAGGCTACTGTATGGTAATTTTGCCCATATCAATATACGTGCAGTACTAACAAGGAAGAAACGTTAAACACGCCCGCGAGCAAAATTAAATTCTCAATAAAAATAAATAAAATCCTTGATGTGACTGACTGCGCAATTATTGGGTGAAAACTGGTGAAATGATGGGCGATTTTCGACCTTAGACTTAGTAAAATAAGGTTTTAATCACAAACAATTATTAGAAAGAACTGGTGACAAGTTGAGCGATTACGATTTTGGACTGTAGTGTTTACAATATAAGGTACAAATTATAACTGTTTGTTGTAAAATATTCCCCGAACTGATTTCGGTCACGGTGGCCAATTTCATTGTAGATTAGCCATGTATGCAGGAGATATAATAGTGCACAAGTGTGTGCGCAAACACAGATGCACTCCCTGTTCCCCCACTCTCATAGTCCGGGACGGCAATCTGACACGACCGGAGAGAGATTAGGCGCAGGACCAACGGCTTTCCGAGGCACGGGAGTGTTGCACTACCATCTTCCAAACTTCGGGCTGCTACTAAGAAATCCCTGATGGAAAAACTCAATAGCACTTTTGCCCGACCTGGAAATCGAACCCAAGACCTTGCGATCGAACGCTTGCGACCACGAGACAAACGAGGCAGTAAAACACACATAGGTGTACTTTTGTCTGTCACCTCCGACCTAAACTAAAGTCAAGAGCAATCCCATGCCATTTCAAAAATAAAACTTGTTTTTTTTATTTATTTCTCTAATTTGAGACTGGTGTCGCCACGCTTTAAAACCCTCACAAATCATAAGAACAGACAAATATATGCACACTCAAAAAAAAAATATAAATAAACAAAATCATACGTATGGTTCCTCCAAAAAAAATTATAATATTTTGTAACACCCGGGCTAAAGCCTACTGCTAAAGTCAATAAACGGCATTCATTACGTATTAATTAAAAGTAGCATCAAAACACAATATCTCACATAAACTCAATAATTCCTGCAAACACTTAACTCTAACATCATTACAGTAAAACATCGCGAACGCGTTCAACATATTAAAACCTAATTGCTTACGTCACAGTTGTGACGTCAAATGAAATTTAATTAATCACACCGATTTCGAGCGCCAACAGATTCGAAATTCGAATGTTCAATTGATGAGCTTCGAATTTTGAAAAGTTTTATGAATCATTCTTTATTTGTGTTTTTTTTTTTCGAGAAAAGTGTGGGTAGTTGATTGTTTCTTTGTCGTTATTAACTAGCTTCTACCCGCGACTTCGTCTGCGTCAAAGTTGATACCGCCACGCCAACGCGTGCGTCACGGTAACCGTAACTTTTTTCAGGATAAAAAGTAGGCTATGCGCAAACCAGACTATAATCTCTCTCCGTTCTGGCGTGATTGAGTAACAAACATCCACCATCCATCCAAACTTTCTCATTTAAAATAGTAGATTAATTACATTTAACCTATGTTGCCCACTGTAGGGTTAAGGCCTCCGTTTGTTTTGAATGCGAAAGTTTAGATGTTTGTTTGTTACTCAATCACGCTAGAACGGCTGAACGGAACTGGATGAAATTTGGCACAGAGACAAATTATAGTCTGGAAATCCACATAGGCTACTTTCTATCCTAAAAAAATGAACAGTTCCCGAGGCATATTCTATCAAGCTAATTTCATAATAAAACACATGCAAATTGATCGAGCAACTCACAGACCAACATAAAGTTGACAAGACAGCGAAACGCAGCGACAAATTATGCACGTCAGTTCGTCTGAAGCGTCGCGAACCGTGACAAATTGAATTAATCATTACCAGTTCTAGAGCATGTCACCAATTACCTTCAGTGAATTAGTCTAATTGTTATATACATTCGGCTATAGTAGTATAGTTCACAGAGTAGATAGATCTAGAAGGAAGAGGTTACACAACGAGCGAAAATACGGCGCACGCACACATTTATACAAGGAAGTGTACTTACGGCGATCTTTAAAGTATAAGTACGGTCTAGTTAGTCTCTACTGAGCAAAATAATTTGGATTGATTCTCAGTCGGGCAAAGTGTTATTAGGTTTTTTCTTCAAGAATTTTTCAGTAGCAGTCTCCGAGTCTGGATTTGTGCCCGGTTGATAGCAATATTCTCGCATCTATGACATGGGACTTAACATAACTGATGAAATGTGGGTTTACTGATAGGTACACTGATTACTGGCGTGATGTTATGTAAAAGTAATCACCTGGGCGATATACAACCTTGCCTTTCGCTTGCAAGCAATCCAGAAAGCTTGAAAAGAGGTTGTTGTACTCATTATCTAAACAATTTTTACGATGTTTCTAACCCTGATATCGTGACAAAAAATAATTGACTGATCCATACATTCGTGTCTATTTATTTCAACTTTAAGCTAGAAAAGTGGACTTATGCATTCTCTAACAGTCAACCAAAGGTGGTGAAGAGATAACAATCATGGTAGGCGTGTTTGCTTAACTTTAGATATTTCTTTCAATATTAGTACATAGAAGAACTTGATCATAATGATGCGGACACTGACCCCTTCTCAGGCTTCTGGGCGGTCTGGCTTGCGATTTTAGTACCCCGGTGGCAACAGCACTCGCGTGTGTGGACGCCTTAGAGCGAGTCTGGGCGAGAGTCCACCAAAGCGGAGACGAGAAGAGATGTGTCTCACAACCAATCAGCTTGCGTCATTTTGACAGCTCAGCGCTTAGCTTCAGCACAATACAATATGCTATTGGTTAATTACGAGACATCTCCTCTCGTCTCCGCTTTGGTGGAGTCTCGGCCTAAAACGGATGTCAATCTCCGCTGTACGTGTAGCGTGTCTATGTGTGCGTGAGATGTCGCTTGTTGTCATAGAGAGCTGACCTTCTGTACAGCTACCTATTCTGTGGCAGCAATTAGTAATTGATTAGGTTTTACATCAAATTGACTTGAGATTTAAATTAGGGAGGGGAATTAGGGTGTCTACGCCTGAGTTTATGAAGATTTGAATTATTATGTTTGGTGAGTAATTTAGGGGCTGGAATTTGAATTAATTCAATATGTTGTCCTTTTGACGGTTATCTTAGAGTCAATTACTAGGTCTGCATACGTAGTTGCTGTAAAAAGACATTGTTATGCTCGAGTACTACACATACGATACTACATACGAGTACAATTCTACTCTCATCTCAGCGACAATCAATGTCAAAGACGAGTAAAAATTATAGGAAAATTAGAGATGTTTTTGAAAGATTACGATTTACATTTAAATTACGGTAACACCACCAGCTTCGGGGATGTTAATAAGAAATTCATAATGTAAAACCTAATAACACATTGACCTGGGAATCAAATCCGGGACTCTACCCTCAGCAATCGTGCTAGCGACCACAAAACCAACGAGGCAGCCTAATTACCAGTTACAACGATTCTAAAAGGTGAAAATGATTGCATACCAAAAATCGTGGATCGGTAAATAAGTGGTAGTCAGTCAAGCCAATCAGACACGCAGACAGACAGGATGATTTTAAGATTGCAGGGTTTGTAGCGTCAGCAAAATAAGTTTGGATTTTATTACAAGCTTTTATTTAGCTTGCACTGTCCGTAGCATGTCGTGTAAGTTGTCCTTTCAAAATTTGCAAACCATTTTTCGACCATTTGTTGGTATTCGACTGAGCTAAAAATTTTTATACACCTTTAGTTCTGATGACAATACAATGTCTGTTCAGGTCAGGGATGAACTGGGTTGAACCGAAATCGCGTTCATAATAATAAAACAACGATACGGTTTGAACTTAATTGGATTTTTAATCAACAAAAAAAACTAACATCGAGAGGGTCATTAACTGTGTGCAAATCTTAACACCGTGATTCAGGAATCGACGGTAAATAAAAAGCGCCATCTATTGGTGAAGATTGGAACTAATCTCAACATACCGCCCACCAAGGACCTTTGTCCTTAATAATGACCGCCCACCATGAGACATATTGGCGCAATGATACACTAACAAAACACAATTCATTAACATATGGAAACGCATATTAAATGCTTACAATACACAGTTAATCACCTTATATAAGGACCTCTAACAATTACTTAGTAGTGCACAACTTAAAACATATTATATTAATTAAACTTGAACTAAATAAAATACTAAATTACTGAGCCACAGGCAGAATGCACAATTTCGAAGTGGGGCGTTTTAAAAAAGAGTTTTTACATCTCAAAGTTACCACTCGAGTGATGCCATCCCTGCCTGGGTGTTTTTCAGTAACCCTGCCAATAAGCCACCTAGCCGGAGGTAAATCATCTTCTTTAACCAAGACAACATCCCCGATCTGTGGTTCAGGCACCTTTGTAGTCCACTTGTGTCTATGAAGGAAGTGAGTCAAGTATTCGTTAGCCCACCTACCCCAAAAACCTTGTAACATGGCTTGCACTAATTGCCATCGCTTTAGGCTACTTATAGGACTTGTGTCATAATTTGATTCGGGTACGGTTAATAATGGCTCGCCTATCAAGAAATGACCCGGAGTCAATGGCATCGGTTCCTCTGGACTGGTACTTTCTATTGCGGACAGTGGCCGAGAGTTTAAACAAGCCTCTATTTGAGCAAGTAGTGTTGCCATCTCTTCATAGGTAAGTGTCGACTTTCCTATGACTCTTTTTAAATGGAATTTGGTCGACTTTATTCCTGCCTCCCATAATCCACCGAAATTAGGAGCGTGTGCAGGAATGAAGTGCCAAGTGGTTCCGTCAATAGCTAAAGCTTCTGCTATTTCTTTAGTTAGAGTGGATCCTTGCAGCTGAAACATTTCCTTTAATTCCTTGGAGGCCCCTACAAAATTCGTGCCATTATCGCTCCATAGCTCTGAGCAATGGCCTCTACGAGACACAAATCTTTTAAAAGCTGCAAGGAAACCCTGTGTAGTCAAATCGCTGACTATTTCTAAATGTATAGCTCTTGTTGCCATACATATAAAAAGACAAATATATCCCTTATATGAGCGATGTCCGCGACCTTTTGACGTTCTTATATCTATAGGTCCCGCGTAATCAACTCCACTGTGTAAAAATGCCCTGGAAGGAGTTCCACGAACTGAAGGGAGAGAGCCCATCAGTTGATTCCTCACAGTAGCACTTTGTTTTACGCATGTGACACATTTACGGACATGTTCCTTGAGAAGGGTTTTAACACCAACGATCCAATAAGCTGTGCGCACATAAGACAACATGAGCTGAGGTCCACCGTGCATGGTCTTGAGGTGGGCATCTGCTATGATCAGCTGAGTTAAATGTGATCGATGTGGCAATATGATTGGATGTTTGGTCTTTTCGTCCAACTGAGCTCCTTGAAGCCGGCCACCAGCTCTGAGTATATCGTCTCCATCAATATACGGATTTAACGTTCGAATTTTACTCGTTCTTGTTTTTATTTCACCTTTCTGTTTAATTTCCGTGTACTCTGCTTGAAATCCTTCAATTTGGCATTGCCGAATACAACACTGCAATGACTTCTCAATCTCCCAGCTGCGTAAGTACCTTGGTCGATCTTTATCAGTTTTTAAATTTAAAAAGCGTCGACAGTAAGCTATAATCCTTACTAGCTTAGAAAGAGATGAATATTTGTTCCATACGAAATTATCAACAGTAGAACAATGGGTTTTTATTGATCTTTCTAAATTCACCTCTAAATCCTTTGGTTTTGAGTACACTATCTCTCTGTCATGTAAAATGTCTGGTCCATTTAGCCACAATCTATTACCTATAAGCTCGACAGGTTTAATCCCACGGGAGGCGCAATCCGCGGGGTTCTGATTGGATGGTATATGTGCCCATTGACATGCGTCCAATGTAGTTAGGATCTCTGAAACCCTATTCGCGACAAAGGTTTTCCATTGACTAGGGTGTTTATTTAACCATGCTAGCACGACCGTTGAGTCAGTCCATGCTCGCAAGTGGTTCTTGGGTACACCTAAAACTTCTGACATTTCAACCAGCAAGCGAGTGACTAGCACAGCGCCGCATAACTCTAGGCGCGGTATGCTTACTTGTTTCATGGGTGCAACCCGTGTTTTTGCTGTAACCAGTGAAACGTGTACTTCGCCATTACAATCCACTATTCGAATATATACTGCTGCGGAGTATGCGACCTTGGAAGCATCGGAAAAGCCATGTAAGTCTACCACAGTGTCGCCTGACTTGGTTCCCAGCCATCTGGGAATTTGGAACTCTGTAAGTTGTGCTAATTCACTACGGTAAGTAACCCATTCATTTAGTAACTGGGTCGGGACCTCCTCGTCCCAGCCAATTCCAGCTAACCACAGCTTTTGTATAAACACCTTTGCTGGTATTAGCGCCGGTGCCAACCATCCTAATGGATCAAATAACCGTGATATACTCGAAATAATCTTCCTTTTAGTTTCAGGTCCTGACGTCGGAGTAAGCTTCACTGAATATTGAAACATATCTTCACTACGGTTCCAGGTAAGTCCCAGAATTTTCATAATAGAATCTAGTTTTATTTCTAAGTTTCGTTCTATTTTCTTCTCCTCCCCCAGTTCCTTTCCGACTTCCCCTTCATCTGAACTAATTTCCTTTATTACAGTTTCATTATTGCTTGTCCATTTTTGCAATTCAAATCCACCCTTGCCAAGTAGCGTATTCATATCCTTATATAACTTTTGTCCTTCTTCTATGGTTTGACAGCCACTCATAAGATCATCCATGTAATAATCTTCTAGCACCTTCTTTGCAGCTTCTGGGTACTTCTCTCCTTCATCAAGAGCTACCTGCTGGAGAGCCTTCACTGCTAAATACGGAGCTGAGGCCGTTCCAAATGTCACGGTCACTAATTCATAATCTTGAATTCTATCCTCAGGATTGTCTCTCCATACGATGCGCTGAAATATTGAATCATTACCATCAACTCTTACTTGCCGATACATTTTTATAATATCAGCTGCCAAACAAATGGGGTGAACTCTCCATCGTATAATAAGATGTCGTAACTCTGGTTGTAGTGTTGGACCGATCAATAAAGTATCATTTAATGATACGCCGTTTACTCCTTTGCACGACGCATCAAAGACGACCCTCACCTTGGTGGTCGACTTATCTTCACGAACCACCGCGTGATGGGGCAGATAAACTGCTTCAGACTGCTTAACATCATTCTCTGGAACAGGAATCATGTGACCTAACAGTTGGTATTCTTTTATAACATCTGTATATCTTTTCTTCATTTCTTTGTTTTTATCCAATTTTCTTTCTAATGCCTTCAATCTGTTCACAGCAATATCCCGAGACCTGCCATATTTGCATGCAGGGTCTGCGTCCCGGAAAGGTAAACGTACCACATATCGTCCTTCGGGGGTTCTACAAGTGGTAGCCTTAAAAATTTCTTCACATTTCTGTTGGTCTTCCGTTAACATTTTTTGTGAAATGGAAGAATGATCTGATTCCAGCTCCCAGAACCTTTTTAAAACTTCATCTTCATTAATAGTAGCGTTCATGACTACAAGCCTTGGTTCGGTGTGATCGGTTTGTTCAGTAGTAGATACCACGCCAGACAAGATCCAACCGAGAGCAGTGCTTTGAGCGATTGGAGTACCAGGTGGTCCTTTCAAAACACCCTGTTGTAGTATTTGACAGTATATTTCAGCACCTAATAGAATATTAATTCTATTAGGCGTGTCATACTGGGGGTCAGCTAATGAAATTGAATGAAAACTAAAGTCTTGCAACCCAGTTATTTTCATAACTGGGAGAAGAGTGGTGATTGACGGCAATACAAAGGCACTGACTATAATTTCAAAGGTGGGATCTACTCGTGACTGGATTTTTATATTAACCCTTGACTTGGAGGTGACCTTACTGTCGTCTCCAATTCCTGAAATCACACCCCTTGCTGACATCTTTTTTAATCCTAGACTTTGGACTGTAGCCTCCGTTATGAAAGAGGCTTGTGAGCCTTGGTCGATCAAAGCTCTGATAACCCTTTTTTCCCCGTATCTCGACTCAGCATTGATCAGTGCAGTGGCTAACAATACTTGACTACCTTTTAACTTACCTGTCGAGAAACATGACACCACCGGTGTACCATCATTGGATGTTGACCCCGCCGCTTGTGTGGACGGGTTGACCTTAGTGACCTGATCACTTCGCTCCGATGATTCGACAGATGTGGTTATGCTGTTGCTTGGATGAAGAAGTGAGTGATGTCGACGATTACAAACACGACAATTAGTGGCCTTTAAGCACTTTTTAACTGAATGATTCGACCCCAAACAGTTAAAACAGATACGATTCTTCATTACAAAGTCATGCCTGTGTTCATAATCAATTTTCGCAAACTGTTTACAAAAACATAATTTGTGATTTTCTTTACAATATTCACACACTACAGCATTCGAGGCATGAAACACCTTTGGTTTATTGGTCGGAGCACTGGTTTGTTGAACTACAGATCTTGGTTTAGTATTCTCAATAAACTCCAATGCTCGAAAACGACCTTCAATAAATTTAGTGAATTGATTAAATGTTGCCAACTCATTTGAATTTTCACTATCACTTGTGAGATGCAATTCCCACTGTTTCCTCGTTTCTGGATCTAATTTATACGTAACAATGTGAATAATAATAATATCCCATGAACTTATATCTATTTTCAAATTTCTCAAAGCATGTAAACATTCAGTGGTTGTATCTAATAACTCCTTCAAGGCTGAAGCTGACTCGACATTTGAATTACGCTGACTAAATAATCTCTTTAAAATACAATTTGACAAATATCTTTTGTTATTATATCTAGACTCCAATTTTGACCAACATTGAGCATAGTTATCTGCTGTGATAGGTACAAATTTTATTAGCTGTTCTGCCTCTCCTGTAAGATACCCCTTTAAATAATGCAATTTTTGTACTGAATCTAATGACTGATTAGTGTGAACTAAAGAAATAAATAAGTCCTGAAATGTTGTCCATTCGGAGTACTTACCAGAGAAAGTAGGAATTATTATTTTAGGTAATCTTACAGAAGAACTAGACGCCGAAGGTACAGAAACATTTGAGTCCTTAGAAACCGCTGTTTCTAGCGGTTGGTACTTGCACAATGCAACCTTTAGTTCAACCTTATAAGAAATATAAATTTCCTCTGTCGCTTCGTACATAACACTTGTAATGTCTTCTAAAGATTTTAAAGTTTTACTGTCTAATTCTAATATTTCACAATGATTTTTACTAAATGCTTGCCAATCTCGTTCCAACTTTTCTAATCTTGTTTCAATATATTGATAACATAATCGATCTTTCGGTGTTTTCTTAAAATTAGATCTTGACCTTTCTATCATTGTTTTTAAGTTAGATTGCAAATTACTGTACTTCTCCATTATTCAAATTAAACAGTAAAATTTCAACTTTGTTTACAAACAACACTTTGTTTCTTAGTAGCAAAATCTCGAAAATTTTGCAAGTGTTTTACCTAAACTTTAACTCTAAGCGAACTCGGGCATAGATTCCTCGTTCCCCCGTTTTTGCTCGCTTATTTTAAGTCCTTAAATTTACTACACTATTTATTCTAAGTCCAAGATTCATGCATAAATGGCTAAGTTAATGGAATGTTCTGAATATTTCTTGAACTATTTCTTCACTGATGAAAGATAACACAAATGTACTCACAGGATGTCTTCGGCACTCACACACACACTGACTCCTTAGCCGCTGTGTCGTCACGATGCTCCGCTGACGTCACGATGCTCTGCTTACGTCACGGTGCTCTGCCGCCGTCACGAAGGTGGTGTTCTTCTTCCGCTTCTCAGGGCTGGCTGTTGACGTCGTACTCCCGGCGCCACCTGATGATGTCTCCCTCCACAGGGAAACCCTTCCAGCACCCTGAGTTGCGATCCACAACCCCTTTGGTGTTCCCTAACAAACTGCTGCGGTGCGCTACAGCAAAACTTCACCGCACACAGTGCAACTTCTTCGGTTTTATCCGGCTCGACGGACCAATGTTCAGGTCAGGGATGAACTGGGTTGAACCGAAATCGCGTTCATAATAATAAAACAACGATACGGTTTGAACTTAATTGGATTTTTAATCAACAAAAAAAACTAACATCGAGAGGGTCATTAACTGTGTGCAAATCTTAACACCGTGATTCAGGAATCGACGGTAAATAAAAAGCGCCATCTATTGGTGAAGATTGGAACTAATCTCAACAATGTCCATTACTCAATATTGTAATAATTTTAAGTTAAAGCTTGTTTTTATAAATATTTTTTTATTTAGTTTTTTTTTATTATATTTTTAGAATGATTCATTTTTTTAAATCAATTTTTGTACTTTTTATGTACGAGTATATAAATAATAGGCCAAACCAGACTATATAATTTACGTTATGTACATACATAGTACAAAAAGGGGAAGAAGAAATAGGAATAAAAAAAAACAATTTTTAATAAGTTTGTCCTAATAAACATGTATATTGTATCCTAACTAATATTATAAATGCGAAAGTAAGTTTGTTTGTTTGTTTGCTACCACTTTACGCCTAAGCCACTAAACCGATCATCCCAAAATTTAGCATAAACGTTGTCAGGTGATCAGGGACAAACATAGGGTACTTTTAATCCCGAAAAAAAGTACTGTTCCCGAGGGAAATCACAATAACGTCCTTATGACAGTAGATGGCGCCACGTGTCTATCGAATCATGATCAAATTTTAAGCTTAAGCATCTAATACATTTTGAGTCTAGACTGTCGATAGACCAGTTTCAAGTATACAACCTAGGAGTACGGAGTTGTTTGCTTAATCATTTTTTATGCCCAAAACCGCTGAAGAGCATACTGACATTTTGCATAAAGTGGCTACCAGACGGACCGACCTGCGGTTGCGGCTAACCGCAGGCCGCGGCTCCAACCGCTGTAAAAACACACCACCGCGGTCACAGTGGCGGCCTGAAGTGTCATTAGCGCGGTGTTTGTGCCACAATCGGACGTCAGTCAATATGGCTAACCGTAACGTTGTCTTATTACTCACATGACTCATTAGCCCTCTCAGATGATGAGAAAAAAGGTAGAAAAAAAACCGTTTATTTAAACACTTGAGGTGGTGAGTGGTGTGAGGTTATAGTAGTTTATCTCTACCTATATTATCATTAGCATCGCATATTACTCTTAGGAATGGAGAAGTGTGGGTTAAATTTAAATTATTATTTAAATTCAACTATTTCTATTACAATTTTCATATTTGGTGTCATTTTACAAAGCAGTACAGGCGGCCTGTTGTTAAAATTTGCAACTGATGCGGCCGCCACAAAATTTCGCGTTTGTCTGGGACCCACTTTATATACGTTGTCAGGGATACAGAAAAACTGCGTAACTGACACTGTCATCACTGTGTCGTCACTGACACTGACAGGTGTAAACGCATTCATAGAGGATGCATGGAAGAATTAAGGCGAACTTATAACACGCTCCGCCAATTGTGAATTGATTTGGATGATTCTTTTTTTGTTTATTTTTTCCGAATTGGTCCCATATAAATACTGTCATGATCTGATGATGATGAACTTCGGAGATATGGAACGGAATTCCTCATAGGATCACAGCAGAACTGTCGTAACAGTAAAATTGCTTTGTTTAATGCGTTTAGTCGATGACTGACTGAAGGAAGAGGTTAGTTGCTAAACTATGACCGTGACCTATGTCGATGTAGATGTGTAGACAGCAGTTTTCCAACGGCAAAGTTAAGTTTGTCCCTCAGTACTGTTTATGTTTTCTTTAGAGGTATGTTCGGTGTATTTTAATGACGGTAGGTAGGTTCCTTTTTTTTTAAATTGTCTCACAGCTCCAAGTCAGGCAAAAGCTCTTTGCTAGCCCAAGCAAAAATTACTGCTCAATCCCCGGAATCTTCCGTTCGTGCCGCATTAAGAAAGCAAGCACAACCGGAGCGACAAGCAAATTTGAGAGCTGATGAGACATTTTATTAAAGCCAGGAAAGACTGGAAAGCCAAACCGTCCGCCCGCCAAGCTTCTCTGAGAGTGACTGAGACGCAATTGCTTTTGGAGGAACAAGCCGAAAGCCAGAGAGCTGTAAGAGCAACTGAGACGCCTATTCACACACGACACACAACACACATGACTACACGACTTCGTCTCAGAGAAGAAGCTCAGCCATTACAGCGACTGAAACTCCAGAACAGACGCAGGCGAGAAGGACCTCTCTTGCAGAAATGCAAACTGGACGCCGACCGACTTTTATGAGTCACAGTCTGTTGGTCCGTAGGTATTTAATAATTCTGGATCTGGCCGAGCAACAAGCCGAGTACAGCCCGAATTGATTGTCAAATTCTAAACCAACGCGGGCGAAGCCGCGGGTAAAAGCTAGTACTTAATAGTTTAAATGACAGTTATTACATTACATATATTTTTGTACATAATGCTGGTGAAATTTTTAGTACAAAGCAAAGTATTTTTAAAACAGAAAAAGTAAGAAAATTTCGTCTAGTTTAATTACTTATATATTGACCAAAATATGACTAACCTACTTTTGTATTGAACTCACTGTTAATAAAACCTCTATAACTTGCCAGCAACATTCAAATCCAACTGACACAGTACGAACTTAATTATTTTAGTTTCGGTTCCATTCCACAAAACCCTAATCAAATAAAAATCCTCACATAAATCACACCTCATAATTAACAAACAAATAACAAAGTATCAAAACTTCTGACAGTACTATAATAAAAACACGATAGTAATAATTCGGGGAAGCTAACAGTTAACACGTGTGGAAAGTAGCCGCCGGGGCCGGTTGCTAATCACTGTAATCAAACAAATAAGAGGCTTTTGAATTGACCAGTACGAGTGTGGATTTGGGAAGACTGGAATTAAAGGTTATTTAAAAATATAATACGAGTTTTTTTTTGTCGTACAGGGCAAAGTCCTTGCCAGGGTTAAACACCACTGCGGATTGAGCTCCGGTGCGATGTCCTGGCGGCATGGAAGATGCAACTTTCGCAACCCAAGTTCGGGCACGCCAAAATCGCGGCAGTAAGACCCCTCTTTGAGGAGTGGCTGGAGGGGTGCCACGGCGTCCTCACCTTTCACCTGACGCAGGTCCTCACCGGACACGGTTGTTTCGGGAGGTTCTTGTATCCGATTCGGCGGGAGGAAGCGCCCGGATGGCATTTATGTATGACAAAAGGCAAAGTTCTTTTCTAAATACATAAATTGCGTGAACATTAATGAATCTTGGTTAAGGTGGATTGGCGATTTCAGACTTATACATATACTAGCTTCTGCCCACGACCCTGTCCGCGTCAAATTTAATTTCTCCATACAAACTTTGAACCCCAGTTTCATCCCTTTAGGCTTTAGGGGATGAATTTTGAAAACTCCTTTCTTAGAGGACGTCTACTAACTACATATAATCTACCTCCATGACTTTCATTTTCATTCGCCAAGCAATATGCGATATTTCGCGATAAGTGAGTGAGTGAAAAACCATTCGCTTTTATATACAGAGTGTATGTGTAAACACCGTTATCTTTGAAACCAGTGGTTTGGTTTCACTAATAGAAAGTAAATTTAATTAAAAAAATATATATCTTATTTTTTTTAAGTAAAATCTCCATTGTTCCTCAAAATTATTTCACCCTATATTGCAATGATGTAATTAGTTAAAACTTATGTAGGTAGTTATAACGGACGGCCAGTGCAGCAGGTCAACGCCTTTTGCGGTGATTACGTAACTCGGGCGCATAGTATCCATGAATTTACGGACGGTATCGGACATATTTTTTTAAATTTTTTGAAAGAAAGCTTTTTTATTTATTTTTAAATTCAGATAAACATTTTTTATAATAAATCAAGTACCTATGGTTTTAGTGACAACGGTGTTTGCACTAACAGTCTGTATTTAGATCTTCCGATTGTTTTTGGATTCGGTAAATCTTTTTCGTGAGCTTATCCTTGATGATACCGGTATCTGATACGGATAACTTTCCATAAGGACAGTTATCGCCCTTTCGGCGAACATCATCACATAAAAGAGTACAGTCAAAAAAGGAAAAAAAAAAAATTATTTCTTATTCCCTTCATCAAAAGTTTAAGATAAGCTTTTAGGCCCAAGATGTCAAAGGGCTCCATTAATCAACAACAAATTTAATAAATAGTACTTGTAAACAAACGAAGATTTGATTAATCGCTAGTCTTTCAATATTGAAGTTCAAGTATCAAGATCTGTCAGTCTGTAAAATCTGTCTCGGTTAATTTGTGATATTAAGATGGTAGCAATTTATGC
Source organism: Hoplodrina ambigua (assembly GCA_949774945.1). Taxonomy (NCBI): domain Eukaryota; kingdom Metazoa; phylum Arthropoda; class Insecta; order Lepidoptera; family Noctuidae; genus Hoplodrina; species Hoplodrina ambigua. The sequence goes on from OX458990.1 coordinate 4,684,873, forward strand.
GTCGGGTAAGATGACAGCTCATCTCAAGTTTACTTTATCGAGTGAGATTTTTTACAGAATAGACTTGCACTAGCAATTGATGTGAAAGTAAAACCTCAATTTTATCGTACAAGTTACATTAAATATTTATTTTATTATTAATTCGAAGCATGTGGACATACATAATATCACGACTGTAATCGCCGAAGGGTAAGGCAGAGGTGTACTCATTATTACACCCATATTTCGCCTGATATGTCTTTTGTAATAGGGGGCGAGCCTATTGCCATAACCCGGCCACAAAACCATACTCCGAGGCTGCTACTGAATTCCTGATGGCAAAACCCTTTAATACTTTGCCCGACTTGGGAATCGAACCCAAAACCTTATGCTTTGCGACCACTAGACCAACGAGACAGTCACCAGGATTTTGTAAATAAAAAATAATTGAAAAGAGTATCCGGTACACCTCTGCATAACCCTTCGGGGATTAGAGGCGCGATGTTATGTGTGCTATAAACACATGATAATACAATTCCACAGAATAAAAGCCTCAAGCACTAATAGGCAACGTGTAAACAGTTGCTTAACTCCAAAGTTTTAGTAGTTTTTTGCTCAATTACTTAAGAACCAAGCTAGCGAGCGAATCATAGCGCCAGAGCAAACAAACCAACTTAAATGCAAGTTATCTTTCTAAGAAATGCTTTATTACTCGTATTTAGTTTACTTTAGTACCACTTAACCTCTATCTGCAGTGGAGGGAAATTAAAATGGAGGTAATTTTAACAATGATAGTCGGAACATAAGATTGCTAACAATGCTCTGAAATAGACTATTCTAATCTATTTCATACATACATACACTCACGCCTTTGGGAGTAGGCAAAAACCACAGAACGCAACCTGCTACGATCTTTACATACTCCTTTCGCCTTTCATCCACGTTCATACATCTCGTCATGCAAGCACGCCGGTTACGAGTACTGCGCATCTGACCTTTCTGAAAAACCTCACCAATAAAGTCAGTGTAGGTCTTCCTAAGGCGACCCCTTCCTGCGTAGCCACTCACCTCTGCCATATAAATACCTTTTGTTAATCGTCTTTTAGTCATCCTCTCATAAATGTAATTCTATAATATTACTACATCTAAGGTCTATTAAACATAACACCACGCCTGTAATCCCCGAAGGGTTAAGAAGTGTACCCATTAGTACACCCACATTTCGCCAGTTATGTTTAAGTCTTATGTAATAAGGAGCGAGCCTATTGCCAACAACCTGCTCAAAAAGAAATTCCTCATGAGAAACTCAAAAACACTTTGCCTGACTTGTCAATCGAATCTAAGACCTAACCAAGTAGATATAACATGTAATTCTAATATTACAACTAAAGTCTATTAAAATATTCATGAAATAGTACTTAATCATTACCTAGACGAGACTTAGCATAATATTTCACGTGAGTACATCACAAAGTTCTCACGAGTAGAACATTTATCTAAGTTTAGTGTAATCTGGCACAAGATTCATTTTAGTTGTACAAACATTTGTAATAATGTTTCAAATTCTAGACGTCTACTTTACAACTGTTTTGTTACGTTACCCCCCACAGTAAGGGGTAGTACAACATAAAATAATTTAGCGTCAGACTGCCTTTTTTCCAGAATGTGTTAACTTATTCTGGTAAATAAATTGATGGTAATAAAAACTTTCTGAAGCAAGCTTTTTTTAGTGTGGTGTTACTAACTTTGTCGTCTTCTACTCTTTAAGCCCTTTCATTTGATACCCATATCAAGGGGATTGAGAAAAAAATATCGAATCCACTATCTTGGAAGGGCGGCCATATGTAATTAATACAATATCGAGTATTGGATATTGTACTGTCACAAAACTAAAGGTATATGTAAAATTTCAGCTCAATCGGATATACCAACAGATGGTTGAAAAATGGTTTGCAAATTTTGAAAGGACAACTTACATACGGACAGTGCGAGCAAAGACAGTCTATGAGAAACGAATATGAGAACTATTTTAAAATCTATTATATTATATTTTAAAACTATTTTAAATGTTTATTTTTATATACTACTGATAACACTGATGGTTATATACTTATAATAATTATACTATTATTGTATACGCAAGGTGTTGTTTGTAAGTGTTTGATTGTATAACTATTTTTGTTTTAATAAATCTTTATCTTATATCTCATGAATGAACGAATTTTATAAGAGTTTTTATACCAGGATTGTATAAGAACTACCTATTGTCTACTGGAATTAGGACTCTTGACTCGTTGACAACGCTATGCGACACCCATACTGTGCATACATGACGGCAGGTCGACTAACGTCACATGTATAGATGGGTTTAAACCTCGGTTAGACCTAATGTGAACCACGACTTTTTTTTGGAAATCGACAAATGACTCTTTCCATTCTGGGCGGAGCGGAAAGGAGTGTCAGACTTTTACTGACTAAAACCCATCCGTGTTCCTTCTAGTGCCCTTTGCGTTCCAGGGCCGCGGTAACTCTTCCGAACAAATTTCGCCAAATTCAAATTCACCCTGGCAGGCATTGGCCTTAGCGGGCCCCGTCTTCTGTGCTGACAGCTCTTTGAGGCACGCGTGGAACACTAACGCGCCGTCGACTTGGGCCTGGACCTCATCAGGCGGCGGGCCACCCACAATGTGAACCAGGCCTTTTTTTTTTTTAGATGGCAATAATCATCAAATGACTCCTTCCGCCCTGGGTGGGGCGGAAGGGACTGTCATACTTTTACTGACTAAAAAACCACCTTGTTCCTTCTGTTGCCCTTTACGTTCCGGGGCCACGGTATCCTGTTAAGACGTCCCGCAACCCCGGCAGGCGTTGGGCCCGTTGGGGGCCCCGTCCCTGTGCTGACAGCTCTTTGAGGCGCGCGCGAACAGAACGCGCCGTGTGAACCAGGCCTAACAGTCACATTTAACAAACTCAAACACTTACATATTAGCAGTTGAGATGAGAACTAAAACATTTTAATATCAAATTCCTGACAAACTGCCACACTTTATGTCGGAACGCAAGTAGAACATTGTAACGTCTAATTAGCAGAAACCTATTTGAACAGTAGCAACTTTGTAAGAGTCAATTTAGCGAGGACGAAGTAAGGTGGCCATGAGACATAGAAGAACTAGGAAAAGTTAGACAGTTCTGTATAACTTTACTAAGTTGAATGTTACCTAAGTTGAGACTTATCTAAACGTTTTGTGAAAAATATTTACTTAGGACGCTTGTCTCATTGACAGCTAGGTATAAGGATGAGTTTTTTGTCTTTTACAAATTGTACCTACATAATAATCTTATTATAATTACGTACAAGTACGACAGGTACGGGTTTTCATTTTTACTTTGTATATCTTTTTTCACAGGGGTATCGTAATACCCAGTTATGGGTTGTGGAGGTCAGATAGGCAGTCGCTCCATGTAAAATACTGGTATTCAGCTGCATCCGGTTAGACTGGAAGCCGACCCCAACATAGGTGGGAAAAGGCTGGGCAGATGATAATAACGTCTCACAGATTTAGATTTAAGTTGTAAAATAAATACATAATTCGATACACGGTAACATAAGGCGTTTGTAGCGGTCAAGTGAGAGTCGGATACGTAGGGTTTCGTATCCTCAATCCTCATAGAACATAAAACAGTATTGCCATTATAATATGGAGCCAAAAACGCAAAAAGTCTTCTCTTCCCGTTTTTAACGTTTAATAATAAATGTTTATTTCATCTCCACAAATTACATCAAGTTTTAACATTATACAGTTGACAAGGAAGATTGACGAGTATTTCGTAATTTGTGGGAGATCTGGATCTGGTTTATATATATATTACGTTGTGTCGTGATAGCCTAGCGGTTAAGGCACCCGCCTCTCATGCATGAGGTTGCCGGGCAAGTACCAATGTGACTTTTTCAATTCATATGTACTTTCTACAGTTTATCTTAGACATTACTGACATCATTCCGTGCCTCGGAATGCACGTTAAGCTGTTGGTCCCGGCTGTCATACGTGGATCTTTGACAGTCGTTATGAGTCGTCAGAAGCTTGAAAGTCTGACAACCAGTCTTACCTAGGGGTATCGTATCACCCAGTTACTGGGTTGTGGAGGTCAGATAGGCAGTCGCTTCATGTAAAATACTGGTATTCAGCTGCATCCGGTTAGACTGGAAGCCGACCCCAACATAGTTGGGAAAAGGATAGGCAGATGATGATATTTTTATTTTTTGTTGGTATAATTTTAACTCTAGAACTATTACGGTTCATGAGATACAGCCCGTTGACCGACGGACGAACGGACAGCGGAGGCTTAGTAATAGAGTCCCGTAAGCACCCTTCAGGTACGGAACCCTGAAAAGAAGGTTCTTCATATAAACCGTATGTTTTGTTTTTATAAGTTTTCCAATGCTACTAAGTTCTGTCTACCCACTTTCAGATAAAACACCGTAAGTCTGACGTTTTAATGCAACGTCTAGACTTCACTTAGTGCTCAATAAAATTGAATCAATTTTCTTTTATGTAACGTGTTGAGAGTCATTAATATAGCACTATCTATTCAGGCGTTAATTAATGCGATGAGAGATGTTTTATTTGCCTTTAAGTTTCTTAGGCTCTTGCAAGTTTTAATTTGTGCGGTAATGGCCGACTAAAGGTCATGGCCCATTATCCAAGCACCGCAACGCCGCAACGGCACCGCTCTACACCAGCACTTTACTTGTCATTCAAATTAGAGCATTAAATCGTGTGTAGTATAATATATTTTATAATGTCAACATGAAATAGCCAACGCCGGGCAGTCAGCGCGCTTGCCGCTACCATACAACTGTACTCGCGCGCCGTCTGCGAGATTGCGCCTCGCGGCCAGCGCGCGGACGCGGACTGCGAGCTTGCGGCTAGCTGTAGCTAAACTTGAGGCGACGGCGTGCTGCTGCTCAGCAGTTGCGGTGCTGGATAATGTGCCATGACCTTAAGTCGGCAAGCTGAAAGTTTGGATGGATATTTATAAGTCAATCACGCCAGAACGGCTGAATAGATCTGGATGAAATGTGTCTCAGAGATAGATTATAGCATAGGCTACTTTTATTCCGAATAGTTGTACCGTTCTCGTGGAAAAATATATCATCTTTGACGGAGCAGGTCGCGGGCACAAACTAGTATTTCTTACAGTTGACACGTGACATGTGTCTTGTCGTGTCGTACCAGTGTCGCACTATCAAAGCGTGTCTGTTTTGTTATTGTATTTGTTTATCAAGTCACAATAAGCTCATATAAATTGAATAAGCCTTAATATTACAGATAGAGGGTCCAAATTCGTTTGTTTTTAGGATGGGTCAGATAATGTTGACAACGGACTGTACCAGAGACAACCGTCCGCGTGCAGTCCAGCATCAAACGCATAAGTTGAGCCCTTAGTCGAATAATGAGGTTTTAGAAAAACACTTTTCGAGGCTCTGTAATTACAAAATGTTAGACCCTCATAAAGTATCGTTATAAATTATTTAATTTTATAGTTTATCGTGTCTGTTTAACATTTAAACTTAGTTTTATCGTCTAACTGAAAGCATAAATCGTGTGAATTAGGTAATAATTATTCGATTAGGTTAAGTTATTATATAATTTTGTTTCTAACTAGGTCATATTGTCAAAGGTATGTGTATTTATTTGAGACTTAGATTAACTAGACGTGGTAATCTTCATAGTTACGCACGCTCATACAAACTTTGGAGTGCAAAATCTTAGAAATTAATGAAACGATTTTAATTAAACTTGATACTTATTTATAGACACGCAAAATACAGTATAAGTATATAGTTGAGAACGTTTTGTAAGAAGAGTTTTTGAAGCTAATAATATTCCAGCCTATTATTATCAAACTGTAAAGCAAGACCTCTTCTCATACAGAGAAGGCACGAGCATTGATCATCACGCTTGATTAAAGCGGATTGACGGTTCAAAATCAAATAGTTTTTTAGGTTTTGTGTTAAGTCGGTAACTCATATTTTGCTTTTAAAGTACAAGAAAGAATGAAAATAAAAATGTATGGAGTTTCTTATTCATTCTTCTCCATACGATTTTTGGTACGGGCTAGATTCTTCTTATATATAACGTTAAAGAGTAGGCACTCTTTAACGTTATATGATTTGCCTTTGATAGCAAATATGATTCAAAACATTTAGTACCAACAGTAGTTTAAAATTCGCCATAAATTCTATAATAACACAAGTTATTAATTTTACTATTTAACGATAATTACGACATTATTACACGCAATAAACTAAATAACATAATGTGGTTATTGCGTACCCGTGTCGTATAAAACTCATCGGGGCTATTAAACGGGGCAATATTTAATTGTTGTCAGCATGTAGGAGAGTTCAGAAGGTTCACTTTGTTCAATATTACGTAGACACAAAAAAGCAGCTTTAATTTTTTAGACAAGAATGCATTCACGTCATTTTAATTTTATAATTAGATAATCATGACGTCATGATCCGCTTATAAGTCGCCTTTGGTTTCGTCTCTGCGGACCTTGTGGTCCTTGGTTCGATTCCAAAGTCAGACAAAGTGATATTGGGTTTTTTGTTCTCGAAATTTTGAAGTTGGTGTGACATCCCCGTGCTTTGGATAACACGTAAAGCCATTGGTCCTGCGCCTTATTTCTTCACCCCGGCCGAGTCGGGTTTTCGCCCCATCGGACTATGAGGGTAAGGGATGGTTGCACCTGTGTTTGCAATAAAAGCAACCGTTACTTACTGACTGACTGATTCACCAACACAGCTCAAACCATTGAAAATATTGCGTTGAAATTTGGCACGCAGATAGTAATTATGACGTGGGCAATGGGCTAAGAAAGTATTTTCCAAAATTCACCCCCCTTAGGGAATTAATCGGGGGTTCAGTTTGTATGTTGAAATAAGATTAGATAGGCTTTCCACACGTACGAAGCCGCGGGCAAAAGCTAGTACACTATGATATTTCATACGTACTTGGTTAGTCTTAATTAAAATTGGCCCTCGTGACCGAAATTAAGTCGGCAGAATGGTTCAGTAAATTGTAGTTCTTCTGCACTAATCTGTTATGTGACAAGCTACTAAATATCGTGCAGAGTTCTCCAGCTGTGTATAAAGTAATAATTTCGTTTTAAAACATAAAAATTTCACTACACATGATTTTAGAAAAATATTTCAGATAGAACTGTTTTCTTTGTAGTCTGCCGCACGATATTATTGTGAGAACATTGTAAGATGAACTAAATATTTACATTATGTAGAACGAGAAAAATCTATAAAGCTATCGAAATTATATTTAATGGATTTTATTTAACTTGATGACATAACATAACATCATGCTTATAATCCCCGAAGGGTTAGGCAGAGGTGTACACATAGTACACCCACATTTATGTTTTTAAGTCCCATGTAAAAGGGGGCGAGCCTATTGCCATCAACCGGACACAAATCCAGACTCCGAGGCTGCTACTGAGAAATTCCCAATGGAAAAACCCAATAACACTTTACCCGACCTGGGAATCGAATCCAAGACGCACTTTGCGACCACTAGACCAACAAGGCACTTGATGATTATAAATAATTTAATGTAAATTTGAAAACATTCATGGATTTCAATAAAAATTTCAACTATATCGAATGACCCTGGTTACTAATCAATTTTGCTACCTGTACTTAAACTATAGATTCGTAAAGAAGAACAATCCTCTATAAATAAATAAATATCTTGGGACAACTCACACACGGCTATCTGATCCCAAGCTTAGCAGAGCTTGTGTTATGGTAACCAGACAACTGATATACATACTTATATAATTTATAAATACATACATATTATAGATAAATCACACCCAGACACAGAACTAACAATCATGCTCATCACACAAAGTTTGTCCTGGGTGGGAATCGAACACACGACCTCCGGCTTAGCAGTCAGGGCCACTAACCACTAGACCAACAGGCCCGTCAGCTATAGAACCATTGAAATCTAACGCCGCGCAACCAATTGGTTTTTCCATTCACGGCGTCTTCAATTTATTGGATATTGAATACTTTTGTTTCTCAGATATCGACGAGTTCTCAACCCAATTACTATTGAATTTGATCTGTTTACTATTACCATAAACAACACGTAGACACGGTTACCTTATGGTATGCCTTGTCAGGGGTGCTGAACTTTTGGTAATGCGTCAATTTTTTAGAGAAATATTGTTTTTTTTTTTATAAGAATGTGGACGCGTGAACCATAAACTTACATTACGGACAGCCACAAACAGGCAGATATGGACCAACTATGTGTAGGCTATGCAAATATTTATTTAGTGCTGGAATCAAACTCGCGACACGCAGCGCAGCTTCGTCGTTTTATGTAGTTGTCCTCGATTTAAGCTCAATAGACTAAAATATAGCACGTCTGGGCAGTACGCTTAGCTGTTACCTTTATATCTAGACAATATTTATATTATAACCCGATCTTTTCATGATGACGAGACAAAAGTAAAAATATAAAAGATATTTTTTGCATTTATTACGCTTAGGGTTAAATAGGTAATTGAAATCTACCTACAACTGTTATTCTAAGACATTAGATAACTATCTAAAGAATAATGTAAGAACAATAATGAATAAACTCTTAGATACCTACTAGGTAGTTGCTTAGAAGTTCTAATTGACCGAAATTATTCCTGTTCAACAAGTGACCTTTGACCTCTTTTATTGTTAAAACCAACTATTAAGTACCTAATAGGTCGACTATTTTAAGGCATTACTCAATTTTCAATGTTACGGAAAATATTTACTTTAAATTATGATTTGTATTTGTTCTATGTATCTAATTGTTAAATTCTTAAAGTTCAAGAAAAACAAAATATACGAAATCAAAACAACATGTGCCTGTTATATCGTCTTAAGGTACCTAATATTTACATAATGTACATACTAATAATACCATCCTATTACTGTCCCGCTGGGCAAAGGCCAGAGAAGGCACGGACATTGATCACCACGCTTGCTCTAGACAGATTGTCAATTTCAGACTTAAATAAATAAAAAATAAATATCTTGGGACAACTCACACACGGCTATCTGATCCCAAGCTAAGCAGAGTTTGTGTTATGGTAACCAGACAACTGATAAACATACTTATATAATTTATAAATACATACATATTATAGATAAATCACACCCAGACACAGAACTAACAATCATGCTCATCACACAAAGTTTGTCCTGGGTGGGAATCGAACCCACGACCTCCGGCTTAGCAGTCAGGGCCACTAACCACTAGACCAACAGGCCCGTCCCCGGACTTACATGAGAAGTCCAGATTTTCTCACGATGTTTTGCTACAAGGTACATTTAGAAAGTACCTACATTCGAATTTAAGTTTGTGTTAAGTAAGTAAGTATTTTAAGTAAGTGTAATAAGTAATTATTAATATTAATAACCCCAGAATTCAATGTGAATTAAAAATAAAAGCTAAACTAAAACTTGCATCTTACAAAAACTCATTCAAAATCCGCTCCGCAAAAATGTTTACAACCCCTGGTTGATCGTCTTCAGTTTCCTAAGAACATCTTGTTAGCAGGTCGGCTGTAGCTCTGTGATTTTATACACTACCTGTGCCAGCCAATCAGGGAAATAGACGGTTAGTGCTAGCAATTTGCAGCGAGAATAGGAAACACAGCATAATGCTGGGGCTACATTAGCGGGCGATGGCGAATATTCATGTTAACGCGATAAGTACAGCCGGGTAGATCGCGTAGTATTCGGGCAAAGACGACCCAACTAGCAAAGCGTTGTATAATATTTGAATTTTACAACTGACAGACATGTAAAGGGTTTTCAACCGACTTCAAAAAGGAGGAGGTTCTCAATTCGACGCTTTTTTAAATTCGAATTTTTTGTATAATTGTTCTACGGTTACTCCGTCAATTATGAATCGATTTGGATGATTATTTTTTTGTTTGAAAGAGTATAGTTCCGAATAGGTCCCATAGGAATATTGTCATGATCTGATGATGAAGCTTGGAGATATGGAACGCAACTCCTTATAAAATCACAGCAGAACTGCCGTAACAAGAAAAATTGCTTTGTTTATACGTGTAGTCGATGTCTGACTGAAGAAAATGGGGATGGGGTACGTCAACCTCCTTAACCTACCACCACTCTCATCCTACCACTTTCCAAAATTAAATATATATTGTGAGGTATCGTTTGAAAGGGCTTTATGTAAGGATTTCAAACATTAACACACAAACACTAAAAAGTCAAGAATAAAAAGCTTTTTTACAAAAAAAGACGAACGCCTTCAAAACTACAAAATAAAAAATAACTTTAGCTTGGAAGTCGGTGGCAATTTTAATAGTTTTGTAGCAGTTCAACGGTTTTATAGTAGTGTACAATTTGACGCATCAGTTATATTACCTATTTATTTTGCTAGTTGGGGATGTACTATCGGGACATTGTCGGTAAACAGGCACGCATCAAATTTATCTGTCGCCACAATATTCATTTGGGTGCCTACACCTACGTTACGCCGCACAACAGAGAACAACACAATCCGGCACGATGAATCTTCGCCCGCCTAATAACATAACATAACATCACGCCTGTAAACCGCGAAGGGTTAGGCAGAGGTGTACCCATTAATACATACATACATACATTTCGCCAGTTATGTTTTTAGTCCCATGTAATAAGTCGCCCGCCTAATGTAGGCAAGAATATCGCGTAAGACCATACACGATGTTTTAGCGCGCCAACGCGACACGCATCTTCGCCCGCTAATGTAGCCCCAGCATTAGAATTAATACGCCATCTTGGAATTTAAATACGAGGTGTTCGACGTTTAAATTGTTTTGCTTGAAGGAATATCTTATTGAGTACCATTATTGCAGTTATTTTATTGGAGTATAAGAGGATGTTTCCGGCAATGCACTCCATACAAACTTAGTCTAGTGATTAAATAAACGACTTTCAATAACTAGCGATCCAACCCGGCTTCGCACGGGTGCAATGTAGGTACTGAATACATTACTTATGGTAATCACATCAATTACAAGTACAAGCTACACGACAAGTAACTTTGTCTATCTATCTGTTACGCTTTCACGACTAAACCACTGAACCGATTTTGATAAAATTTGGTACGGAGTGACCTTGAATCTTAAGTAACCTGTTCTGACTACTTTTGATTCCGCGTCTTCGTCTGTGTGAAAACAGAAATTTGCGCAAACGAAGTAGGAAGCAGAAGCTTGTATTTAAATAAATTACACTAAGAAAAGTACAGCATATCTGCAGAACAAAAATACATACATAAAACACCCATAATTATATCCAAGAACAACACTGAAACAACCGAATAACCACATTATAATCTGGGCCACATAAATCTGAAAACCAAAACTCTATGTGCAAATGAAATCAGTTATTTATAACCCGGAAAATGACACTTTAATCTATAGTTTTGGGAGCATAACAGAGAACTCTAAAATAGTTGTTTTGTAACATTTATGATGTATGTTTTGAGGTTAAGTCGCACACTACGGTAATGGCCAGCCATTTGTCAAATGCTTAGGCCGTGGCCTGGATTAGGACTTTGTGGTGGAAAAATTGGAGATTGAAGACTTCAGAAGCGGTTGGAAGATGGGACTGGTTGATGGAGTGTGAGGCTTTTCGAATTCTTTAAAGCTGAAGGTAACCCTCACAGATAACGTTTACTTGGATGATTTTCCGTAACATAATATGATTGTTATGATTAATTGATAATGAACTAAAATTCTAAAAAAATAAAGTTGAAAATCGGTTAATTGCGTGCAAGATAATCAATGCCACAATTTTCAACTCTATCAGTGATAGGTTTAAGTTCATTGCCAATTGGAGCATTTTGTTAACCCTTCTTGATCAAATAAAAAAAAGCAAAACGATGTTTTTTCTGTCATCTAAAACATACATACGTACATAAACACACGCCTTTTTCCCATGGGGGTAGGCAGAAACTACAGAACGCCACCGGCTGCGATTCTTACATACTCCTTTCGCCTCATCTACGTTCATACATCTCGTCATACAAGCACGCCGGCTACGAGTACTTCGCACCTGACCTTTCTGAAGAACCTCACCAATAAGGTCAGTGTAGGTTATCTAAAACTGTTCTATATTTGTAACGAACTTGGTCATCAAAACCAACTGATTATAGAAACTTACAAACTCAACGTCAATCCACACAACGGCTACAAACTAAAACCATTTTACATACACAGATGAAAGTCAATTACGAACATAACTTCGAAACTTCATAAAGGCCTTTTCCGAGTCGTGGCCTCGGACGAATGGCCTTTGATAGCTTGATCCTAGGCCCAGGCCGCCTTTGACTCGGTTCTACTTTACATAAATGATGGCCTAGCTCTGAAATATAAGTAAACTGGCTTCTGTGCGCGACTTCGTCCTTGTTTTTTTTTTATTTTTTTAAGTTATATTACGTCTCTACTGCTCCGCTCTCGCTCGTGTGTTGTAGCGTTATGTTATACAGCCTTTTTTGGTTGCGGAATTTGTTCGGAAGAGTTACCGCGGCCCTAGAAAGTAAAGGGCACTAGAAGGAACACGGATGGTTTTTAGTCAGTAAGAGTCCCTTTCCGCTCCGCCCAGAGCGGAAAGGGACATCTCATGATTCCCCATCCAAAAAAAAACAGTCTATACTATTCTTCAAGAATCTGGCTATCATATGTAGGTACTATTTTTTTCAATTCTACTGGTGGTTTCAGAGATTAACGCGTTTAAACAAATAATCAAAAGAGCTGTTCAGTTTTATTATCATTATTGTTATTATATTAAGACTAGTCCCAACGATTTCGAAAGCGTAGTTTGACATCCGCGTTAAGATAGCGTCGTTGGTTACTGCCCAGCCCTGGTGGAACGTAGCGTGATGTTATATAGCTTATAGTATTCTTCATGAATCTGGCTATCATACGTACGAATGATTTTTTCTCCTCCGACTAGTAGTTCCAGAGATTACCACGTTTAAACAAACAAATAAAAAAGGTGTTCAGTTTTATCTCTGTGATTTCGTAAGCGCGAAGTTTGCCATCCGCGTTAAGTAACGTCTTTGGTAACTGCTCAGCCCTCGTGGGTAGTAGCGTGATGTTGTTTAGCCTATACTATTCTTCATGAATCTAGCTTTTATATACAAAAGGATTTTTTCTAATCCGATTAGAGCTTCCAGTGATTTAAACAAACAAACAAACTCTTCAGCGTTATTATATTAAGTATAGAATTATCTTGAGTCTCGAAACTCTTAGAAGTATCCTCTCAGACGAGTTTTTGATAGTTAGGTAAATGTAAACTATTATGAACCTTATCTGGAATAACAAAGGCTTAGTAAAAGCCGCTAGAAGAGGCTTTATCGAGATGCTTGTCGAAAAATGAAAATTGTTGAGACTGAATTTTCCAAATGAAGGGAAGATCTAGTAGGTGATGTAAGGTTGAATTTTATGATGCTATTTTGTTTTAATTCTTCTTTTTTTTCTAAAGTTGTTTTATTGTCGACTGCCTAGTTGATCTAGTGGTCACGAAGCGCGATTGCGAGAGCATATTGAGAGGATAACTGAAAGGCGGTTAAGAAAAGTAATTTATATGTGTGGGGCTGCCTCGGTTCTGCAGCGCTTCGGGCATGTTCGCGGAGGAGCGCACCGCCTGTTTCCAGGCGACTATGCGCAGGCGGAGCATGTCTCTGGTGCGCAGGGTACGGGCCAGCTCCAACATAGTCCTGGCAATGATTGCTGACCGGCTGGACTGCCCCTACATGCTGCATTGTTGCAGCAGGCATGTTCAGGCAACGCCGTTTAGCAGGCGTTACTAATCCTTGTGTGTATTAATGAATTTGCATGTTTTTAAACTATTGTAATTTTATTTTTCATTTATTGACATTTATTATGAATTTTATTATTGTTGTATGTGTAATGAATTTAATTAAGAATGCAAGGTTTGTAAATGGACTTCTATGGGCCTAGTTACCCGAAATAAATGAATTTGATTTATTATTATTATATTATGACAGAGGTGAGTGGCAACGCAGGGAGCGGACGCGTTAGGAAGACCTACACTGACCTTATTGGTGAGGTTCTTCAGAAACATCAGATGTGCAGTATTTAAAACCGGCGTGCTTGTATGACGAGGTGTATGAATGTGGACGAGGTGAAAGGAGCATGTAAGGATCGTAGCAGATGGCGTTCTGCACTGCCTACTCCCATGGAAGAGGCCGCTTCCGTGTGTCGTAGCGCGATGTTATATAGCTTTACTATTCCTCATGAATATGGCTGTCATATACACAAAGGGTTTTTACAATTCGACTTCCTGAGATTTTCATGTGCACAAACAAACAAAAAAACCATTCAGCTTTATTCTATTTGTATTGATAACGAATCAACTCAATTACATCTCCAATTCAAAACCGACCAAGTACACTACACGAACTCAAATTGCAGTAAAAAGAGCACAAAGTATTACAGACATTAATGGGTAGTATCCAAGATGATTCTATGAGAATTTATTACCCAGATCTTCACGTAACTGGAATAATATTACGCCAATTACGGCCCGGAGCTCCGTGCCTTGTAGGCCGTTAAGCCATTGAGTATGGGGGGTGAGCAGAAGGCTGACCTTGCACAAATTCATGGCAAGATGGTAGCTGAACTCTAACTTTCCCGACAAAGCACGACTGGTAAGCGTGAGCTCCTTGATCCAATTCCAAGGTTGGGAAGTGTTATTGAGTTTTTCTATCAGGAATTTGTCAACAGGAATCCGGAGTTTAGAAGTTTGTAATATGTACTGAATGTGTAGGTCGAATGCGTTCGGAAACTCGTGGCTAAGTAATAACAGCCGCACGGGTCGATCCGTCAGGTTAAGCAACGCTTGCCGGGGTTGGTCCGTGGATGGGTGACCATCTTTACACACCGAGACTCCTCCGTGCCTCGGAAAGCACGTTAAGCGTTGGTCCCGGCTGTCATACGTGGATCTTTGACAGTCGTTACGGGTCGTCAGAAGTCCGAAAGTCCAGTCTTACCTAGGGGTATCATATTACCCAGTTACTGGGTTGTGGAGGTCAGATAGGCAGTCGCTCCATGTAAAATACTGGTATTCAGCTGCATCCGGTTAGACTGGAAGCCGACCCCAACGTAGTTGGGAAAAGGCTAGGCAGATGATGAATGCGTTCGGAAACACAGATGCAGGTAGTGACATACATACATAAACTCACGCCTTTTTCCCATGGAGATAGGCAGAAACTACAGAACGCCACTTGCTACGATCCTTACATACTCCTTTCGCCTCATACAAATTTATACATCTCGTCATACAAGCACGCCGGTTCTGCTGACCTTTCCTTTTTTTGAGGTAGTGAGTTACACTCATTTACTGTGCGCATTTTATAGCTAAAAGACATTTGAACGTTTGACCGGTTTATGCCAATAGACTCGACCTCTTTTACAAGGAACCTGAACATAACTGGGCTAAACAAAACGTTGCAAAGCCTGACCATTTTGGCGCGGAATTGGAGTCGAGGCAAATGGGCTGTTCCAATTAGTAAAGTCCTTTAGTGTCTATTGGTCTAGCTATGTTCTGTTTTCAGCTTGATATGGAGAAAATTGTTTTCTTACATGGGACTTAAACATAACTAGCGAAATGTGGGAGTACAAATGGGTACAACACCTCTGCCTGTTTCTGCCTCTGTTTCGTTGTGGGATCCAAGACACTTGACATGTGACTGTTCCTGAGATACCCTAGGCTGATAAAATTTTCGTTTTTCCTAAATATGTGAAAATTAGTGTTAATTAGTGGTAATGTTATAATAGGTCGGCTTCCCCCTACTTTTACGGTACACGTTTCACGACAAGCTTCTTTGTCTCAGCGCTTTCCTGGTGGTGTTAGACAGACGTTAGGAAAAGTGCGGGGAGTTTGTCCCATTTGTAAATTATATTAAAAGAACGTTAATTCTTAAGTGGCGATTACGCAGGGTCATTTTATGGTGACCATGGACCTTCTGAGACCTTCTTTCTTATGGCTAAGCCATGGAGGTGGTAGAGCTTATTAAGGCATGCCAGCATCCCTATAACGTAGCTGCAAAAATGCGGATTACTCTAGAATATTAATCGGTTAAATTATTTTTGTTTAGTTTGTTATGACGTGTTGGAGTTTTATGTTAATTATTCTTAGCATTTGTGTCTTATGTATTGTATTGTATAATAAGCTGGTGTTCAAATCATGGCGTGTAATATCACGCCTGTAATCCCCGCAGGGTTAAGCAGAGGTGTACCCACATTTCGCCAGTTATTTTTAAGTCTCATAAAGTGGCGAGCCTTAGTGCGTATTTTGCGTAATAATTCAAAGCATTCATGTCAATTAGACCACATAAATGTACTTTTGAATTGTCAAGGAGTCGATCAGTTAGTCAGAAAGCTTGTTCCTCGTTCCAAAACATAACTATACGTATCATTCTAGTAAGGTTATCGAATTACTCCGGCTCGTGACCTTATGAAGCCGAAATTTATTGGAAAACCTTGAAACTAGACTGTTATTTAACAAAAAAAGTTGCTCTATAATCTCGAACAGTGGCCTTCTAACAATTTTCACGCACGAGAACACAGTACCTATTCCCTCACTCTCATGATCTGAGGGGACGGCAACCCAAAACGACGGGTTCGATACATGGTGTCGGATCAACGGTTTTAGTTGCTATTCGAGTGTGACACCATACCACCATCATCACCAGGATGCACCAGGATGCAGTCAAAAATTCCTAATGGAAATCGCCAATAGGTAACACTTTGCCCGACTTGGAAATCAAACTCAAGTCCGCCGCAGAGCCAGCGGTTGTGTACATGTTATCTGAGTTACGGTGTCACACCACCAACTTCCCAACTATGGACAGTACTAACCCTTCAGGTTACAGTACTGAGAAATTCTTAACAGATAAACCCAATGACACTTTGAACCTGGTTCGATCGTGTTAAAATATGCATATCGAAATAATTAGTTTATTAGAATAATTAAATAGATTATATTAAAAACAAGCACTCTTCCCGCGATTTCGTTCGCGTGAATGTCCTAAGGATTCCTAATTTTTTTAAATATAATATAGCCTTTGTCACCCGGGGATAGTGTAGCTTCCAAACAGTGAAAGAATTTTTCAAATCGGTTCAGTAGTTTCGGAGCCTATTAAATGCAAACATACAAACAATCAATCAAATCTGTCCGCTCTATAATATTCTTATAGACTACTTACAGCACCTCGTGCTAAAAATGTGTGCTATTCAAATACTCACTGTATTATCTGTGAGTCTTTGTTAGAAATAAGTTAGTCTGTTTGCAACCGTTGAACTCTGTGTTTTTATAGATCGAACCCAAAACCTCCACGCTCAGGAGTCACCCTTGCGATCATGAAAACACGAGGAAGTCATAACCATAATAATCTGCTTATCCATCCTCTAACAAAAACCAATCAAAATAACTTCAGTTCAAAAATCAGGTATCTTCCTATAAGGGAAGCCATTTTGAAATGACGACGTGAAAATAAAATAAAAAAAGGCAGTTCATTAAGTTTTGCGAACCGCGAAATTAGATTCTACAGTAATTAACGATAAAGGTCAAGGTTGTTTGAAAAACTAACCAAGTATTGAGTTTGATACTGACTTTTGTGTAGGTGAAATAGTTGATCAAGTATTTGTGGACAAGACGACGCTGGCTGAAGATGACGATGAAAGGGATACTGACCTGTGGAAGACAGAGAAAGATGATGTTAATTACTTAGTTTATATACAAAAAATAAATAAAGAACAATTTAACAAAAAAAAAAAACAAAATAGCATTAAAAATTCTTCCGCATCGCTGTCAATCTAAATATATAAAATCTCGTGTTACAGTGTTTGTGGGCGCACTCCTCCGAAACGTCTCAACCGATTTTAATGGAATTTATTATGTATATTCTGTAGAGTCGTAAAGTACCACTGGAAAATTCGCACTCCTCCGAAACGTCTCAACCGATCTTAATGAAATTTATTATGTATTATTTATGTATTATATTATGTATTTATTAGGTATTCGATAGTCGTAAAGTACCCTTTCTTATCAGATGCCTAAGTCATACAAAGAACAAACCCTATAAATTTCAGGTCTCTAAGATCAGCGGTTTAGACTGTGCGCTGATCCGTCAGTCAGTAAGTCATTCAGGACAAAGCATTTTATATGTATATATAGAAAAGGAGATAAGAACACTCTTAAGTCTTTGCCCAATTGAATAAAAGATACATTTCTGTAATAAAAAAAAAATATTTTTATACGAATTTTGAACGTAAAGCAAGCTTAATACGGCTTATAATCCAAGTGTTGTAAATGTCAAGTAAGCCAAAAATATTGCTAAGGGGTTCAAGCTATGGGTACCCATTACTTATGACAGTGGAGTCCCATTAGGGGGTGCCGTCTTACGCACTTTTATAAATGAAAGTCATTCTATGATGTTATTATTTATAGTCACGCCGGTTCTGGGTTTTGGGGTCGGTAGGGAAGATGGCTTGTGTAGTTGACGGTAGTGGTATTGTAAGGTGGTTTATAAAAAAATGTACCGTAGGATAAAAGGTAATTAATTATTAATCATTATCATTAATTAATTATTTATCAACATCATCAATTATTATTGATAATTGCTAACATATTTCGTAAAAAAAAAATTTTCGCTGTTCAGAAAACAATAGAGTTAAAAATTGCTTATAACAAAATATTTTATTAATTATTATTAAGTGATTTTTGAATTCGAACTAGCCATCTTGCCACTGGGTGGGTGCAGGCGAGATCGTTTGTAATACATACAGGGATTCTGTTTTTTGAAGGAGGTGTGTTCTTTCATATTGTCAAACATAGACAACAAAAAAACAAATATTTATTAATAAGTTCAGAAGTCGTAATTTTATTTGATTATCTTTTAATCTCTCCAAAATTGAGTAGCAAAAAGTAAAGTAAAATTAGGTTTTTGGGTTTTTTGGTTTAGGTTTTCTAGGGTGTGTAGGGTCGTAAGGCCTTACTACCCACACGATAAGAAGAAGAAGGTTTTTAGTGGCTTTAAAATCAATAAATGTCAATTTAATTGGCAAATAAGTGACTTTACAGTTCGATATTGCCATACATAATCTATGGGGCAATCGATTGGTGGTGTCATCGCGATTGACAAGATTGCAAAATTGCACTTTCTATTGACTATAATTCCAGGTTTTCTCAATGATGCTTTTCTTCACCGATGTCAGAACAACATAACACAATAAGCAAACAACACAAAATAACCCCTTTTAAGTTCTTAATAACTGCCTCGTTGGTCTAGTGGTCGCAAGCGCGACTGCTGTGCATGAGGTCTTGGGTTCGATTCTCAGGTCGGGCAAAGTGTTATTGGGTTTTTCCATCAGGAATTTCTCAGTAGCAGCCTCGGAGTTTGGATTTGTGCCCGGTTGATGGCAATAGGCTCGCCCCCTATTACATGGGACTAAAAACATAACTGGCGAAATGTGGGTGTACTCATGTACACCTCTGCCTAACCCTTCGGGGATTACAGGCGTGATGTTATGTAACATCCCGAAAACACCCCAAATTACAGCTATTAAGCACTTTCAAGTTAATTGGTAAGAGTTTTTTAAGTAAAGCAATGCTATAAGCGGAAATGGAGAAACTATAGACGGTAGTCGTTCATGTTTATTAAGTACTGTTGTTCTAAAGTGTTGTTTGAGGTATTGTTGTGTGAAAATTATACTTGTTGTTTAATAACTATTGAAATATAGTGGGTTTTTGATGTTGTTTAAATTCTTCGTCTGAGTCGGTGATTGGCGATCTAATCTTGTTTCTCGATACAAATTTTGCTCCCCTTTTTCAGCCCCTAAGGGGTAGAATTTTGGAAAATCTTTTCTTATTGGATGCCTACGTCATACATAGAACACACCGTCCAAGTTTTAGGTCTTTACGATCAGCGGTTTAGGTTGGGCGTTGATCAGTCAGTCAGTCATTCAGGTCAAACCATTTTATATGTATAGACAGCCTCGTTGGTCTAGTGGTCGCAAGCGCGACTGCTGTGCATGAGGTCTTGAGTTCGATTCCCAGGTCGGGCAAAGTGTTATTGGGTCTTTCCATCAGGAATTTCTCAGTAGCAGCCTCGGAGTCTAGATTTGTGCCAAGTTGAAGGCAATAGGCTCGCTCCCTATTACATAGGACTTCAACATAACTGGCAAAATGTGGGTGTACTAATGGGTACACCTCTGTCTAACTCTTCGGAAATAACAGGCGTGATGTTATGTATGTAGATAATAGATAAGACAGTAGAAAAGAAACAATGAGACGACATTTTTTCAAAACACCCTCAGTTTGTTCCGAATTACTTTAAAAGTACTGTCATGTGTTTTAATGGGAGTTCATTACGACTTGTATACGGCCCTGAGGTAAGCAGGGCGTGTGCTGTTGTTTTTATTGCAGTCATTAGGTAGGGTAGGTTTGTTTGTTTGTTTTTTAATTGTACTGGTTTTAATTAGAAGCCATCTTGGTGCTGTAAATCGTAGTGACTTCCCGAAGAGGGTGTGTACCTGTAAAGGATTCATAATTGAAGCGGTTTACCTGGATATCTGGACAATCCGGTTAGCCGGACTTATAAGGAGAGCTTAATTTATACATACTTTTATTAAAGGAATTCCTTTCCCACTTTTGTCCGCGTGAACATCTTGCCTTAGCCTAATGCCAGTGAAAGTCCCGTTGAAATCGGTCTAGCCGTTTCGGAGATTAGCCGGAACTGACCAAACAGACACTTCAATTTTATGCATCATGTATAGATAAGTTTATTTTAACCTACCCATAACAATAACCAATCACCTAATTCCATATCAACCTCCTACCACAAATACCACCAAGAGGGATATTATAAATAAAACTACAATAAAAAATAACGAAGAAAACCGTAACTATTATAAATAACCCGAGTTTTTTGTGGTGAACCCTAATGAGAGCCCATAAAACCGATGGAGTTTTACAACTCATACCGGTGGCTCAATTATGACATCCCATAAAATTGTTATGGCTCCCATACATTGTTGATACCGTGGTGTTAGCTGTAATTATCTGATAAAGGATGGAATTTAGAGCAATTTCTTCTATGGTTCCTGGATAGCGTAACATAACATCACGCTTGTAATCCCCGAAGGGTTAGGCAGAGGTGTACCTATTAGTACAGCCACATTTCGTCAGCTATGTTTAAGTCTCATGTTATAGGGCGAGCCTATTACTAATGATATTATTTATTTATTTAAACTTATGCAACAACAAAGGCGGACTGAATGCCTCAGGCATTCAATAACAGTCAACCAAAGGTGGTTAAGAGATAACATTGCAGGTGCAAAAAATTGTACATGAGTACTTAAATGCTCAAGTAAAAGATTTAAAAATCGATAGAATAAATAAATAGATGTGAATAAAGGATCATTATTTAAAAAGAAATTAGGTTAGGTTAAAACTGTGACTACCTTCGACCAAAACGACAAGATTATAAAGAAAGAAGTATACACATCTACTATGAGCTCCTGAGAGTCCGGTCGGCGAAGAGTCCCGTCGAAGTAAAGTCTTGTAAGTGTTCAGTCTGTCGGCGTTGAGTTGTACACTTGAAAAAGTCCGCTAAATCAGAATAGTAACGTGACATATCCCACAACCGCGGGCTTGCGTACGGCGAGTAATGGGTAGCTCGCCGTCCGATCAAAGACCAAGCCCGGGTCGACGGCGCGTTCTGTTCGCGCGCGCCTCAAAGAGCTGTCAGCACAGGGACGGGGCCCCCAACTGGGCCAACGCCTGCCGGGGTTGCGGGACGTCTTAACAGGATACCGTGGCCCCGGAACGTAAAGGGCAACAGAAGGAACAGGGTGGTTTTTTAGTCAGTAAAAGTCTGACAGTCCCATCCGCCTCACCCAGGGCGGAAGGAGTCATTTGATGTTTTGTACCATCTAAAAAAAAAAAAAAAACAATCCCACAACAAGCCGTCCCCGCCTCCACTTTTCCGAAAACTACCCCACCCAATCGATTCAACCCTAAAACTCTTCCTATTAACAGAAAGCCTTTGTAGTTTGTGTCGGGAATAAATCAGGAAATCGCATGCATATGTAGAATGAGCCCTTTTTCCAACAGCCATTCACTGGGGGCACATATATTAGCATGCCATTTATAAGTGAGGGTAGAATTTAAAATCTTTTTGAAGGTTGGACACGGTTAAGAATTAAGAGTACCTAAATGTCTTTTTTTACTGTTATGTAACTTATTTTTAAACAAATGAAGATCAGTCAATCTGCCTAGCCTTTTTCGAACTATGTTGGGGTAGGCTTCCAGTCTAACCGGATCCAGCTGAATACTAGTAATTTACATGGAGCGACTGTCTATTTGATCTCCTCAACCCAGTAACTGGGTAATACGATACCACTTGGTGAGGCTGTTTGTCAGACTTTCGGTCTTCTGACGACCCGTAACGACTGTCAAAGATCCACATATTACTATGACAGCCGGGACCAACGGCTTAAGGTGCTTTTCCTAGTTACTGAGGAGTCTCGATGTGTAAAGATGGTCAATTGGTCACCCATCCACAAATCAAAACCCGGCAAGTGTAGCTTAACCTAATGGATCGTAAATCTACCAGGAATTTCATATCTGCAACATTTGAAAGACAAAAATTGAGATGCATATTTTACATATGCATAGAGAATGCATATCATGAGGGTTGATACAAGCTTGCTCGAGAAAAAAGTGTCTGAAGGACTTGGGAAGCTCTTGCCCAGCAGTGGGACAGAGAAGGTTAGAGAGAGAGAAAAATATTATTGTTTAAACTACACAACTCATTAGTTGTTAAATAAGAACTTGAACGTTCAATAGTTAATTAATCGTTTAGAAATAGTTCATCAAAAACTACTTCGCTTACTCTTTAAGAAGTTTTGTTTACAACAAAAATGTCCAATCAAAATCCGTACCAATTAATTGTTCATTCACTTGGAAGTGCTCTTAGAAATCCTTTCACAAAAGCTCGCGCCTTTCTTACACGCTCGCCGCTCTTGAATCGTTCGAATTCCACTTTCAGAGAAATTCTATCTAATTCACTCGCTACAGAACTTTAATTAAAAATTAAACCCATTAATTTAACGAAAAGGACAGTTCGTTGGTCTTCAAAAATGTCCGTTTTGGATCGCATTTGGCCAAAAATGTACCTTCTAAATTATAAAAAGACGTCTTGACAATTCTTTGAATTTAGTCCCTCGTTGGATTCAATTAATTCGCTTCAGGACGATTAATTTGAATACAATGTCCCCGTTTGAAGATTTTCGCATCAGCTGGATTTTTTTCCGTCATTCTTAGACATTTAACAAGTGAAAGAAGTAATTAAAACTTAAGTGCTTGACGTCAGATAAATTGAAAAAGTTTCATCAATAGCATGTAATTTTATCTCGTGTGATAGGGAAGGGACAACGCGGGAACAGAACGGGACACGGGAGAACTTTATATGCCTCTCCCGGTTTGTTTTACCGGGCACAAGCAAACATGAGGTAATTACTTTATTAAAATTAATTTAAACAATTTAAAAAGGTTTTTTAAAAAGTGATAATTTAATAAAAACACGGAGCAGGTAGATGGAGCCAATGGATCACACAATTTCTTACTTTATTTTGTTTTAATTCCCGCTTTTAAATGATAATTTCGGTACCGACGAGTAGCAGGTCAAACAATGACACGGTAATTAAGTACCTGCCTATTATCTTTAAAGTTTGTATGGCCTTGGTTCAATTAATGGTGAATCAATATACTACACCAGTAATAAAAACCACTGTGTTTTGATATCTTTGAATCACATAATCTGCTGAGCTATGAGGTCTTGGGTATGATTCCCAAATCGGGCAAATTGTTATTGGGTTTTTCTGTCAGGTATTTCTCAGTAGCAGCCTCGGAGTCTGGATTTGTGCCAATAATGACAATAGGCACGCTCCCTATTACATGGGACTTAAACATAACTGGGTGTACCTCTGCCTAAAACCCTTCGGGGATTACAGGTGTGATGTTATGTGACACTCCAAGCTAACACAAGATAATAAATATTCCTTCAGCTCCCATCACATCAAAAACCGATCCATATTTATTTTTCCATACTCAACACACACGTTCACAACCACCCGACAGTTCCCTAAACATGTCGCAACAGTTTCTTGATTACCCTGGCAACAGGCCTAAGCAAACATGTCCTTCCCTTTACACAGGACTTTTATAAAGCATCTGTTTGCATGGTCACGAGGTTTTTAATGATGGATGGTTGAAGTAATCAAGTCTCGTGCTTCTGCATTTGAAATTAATTGGCTTCCGGGTTTTTCCGATCGAGAGTGGATTGAAGTGTTTGTCCTTGTCTCTATGTTCTTCTCTGTTTGTATGACGAGATGTATGAACGTGGACGAGGTGAAAGGAGCATGTAAGGATCTTAGCAGGTAGCGTTCTGTGGTTTTTGCTATTCCTATGAGCAAACGGCGTGAGTTTGAGTGTATATGCTAGAGTGACTGTACTATTTTATAGCCTATGACTGAAAAAGGCCCAGTATTAGAACTAGGAGGAAGGAGGGGGCCTTGGAGGGAGGCCTTTGCCCAGGAGTGGGACAAAAGAGGCTAACAAAAATAAAAAATTGGAACTAGGAGGTATGCATACCTGCCACCTGGACATATTTCTATATCTATCCTCGAAACAACGAGCTTTGCGAGCTTTTTTTGCGAGCAATGTATTGTATCTAACAGAACAAAGGGGTTATTTGAAGAATAGTTAGGTATAATTAAGTTATAAATTGAAATTTAAAGCTTAGTCTCTTTAAAAAAAAGGTGTAACTTTGAGCTTAAATATTTTCGTAACCAGAAGATTTCCAGAACACCTATTCCACTAAAATCGTCACATATCAGTACTGATTGCTTATCAGCTTATCACAAGGCAAACAGTGGAATACCTTTTTTTCTGGATAATACGGAAATAGTTGTAGCAATCGTAATAAATACTCTTTGTGGTTTGAATTCCTGCAATATCAATTGCTGTGGGATGCATTTCACTTTGCATGTCTCGCAATGACGCGAACAGCACGAACGCGCTAATTAATTTTATTTAAGTTAATTTTAATGACTTGATCGCCCTCGAGGCATGGTGATCCATGCTTGTGGCTCCTTTCTAGAAGAGAAGAGGAAGAGGCCTTTGCCCTCCAATCGAACTATAGGTAATAAGCTGGTATATTATCTACGTTACAATTTACGTTAAGTTTTCCTCGTTGGTCTAGTGGTCGCAAAGCGCGACTGCTGAGCACGAGGTCTTGGGTTCGATTCCCAGGTCAAGCAAAGTGTTATTGGGTTTTTTCATCTGGAATTTCTCAGTAGCTGCCTTGGAGTCTGGATTTGTGCCCGGTTGATGGCAATAGGCTCGCCCCCTATTACATGGGACTAAAAACATAACTGACGAAATGTGGATGTACTAATGGGTACACCTCTGCCTAACCCTTCGGGGATTACAGGCGTGATGTTATGTTATGTTTATGTTTTCATCGCGTCCGCGTAAATCAAAAAGGTTGTTTGAACATTCAGAGGTATTATAAGTTTGTGACCAACCTCAACGTCTAACTATATCGTAAATTCGTAAGTCCAGGCTTCCCTTGCATCCGAAAAAGCTTTACAAAGAACTTTGAGCGTAATTGAATTGAAGTAACTTAGACACAACGGCCTCATAATAATGCAAGCCTCGTTCAAACAGTTCATTTAGTTAAGTATGCTGAATATTCTGCTGAAAGTTCCCGAAGTTGGGAAGAAAAATACTTATTGATTTCTTAAGAAGCGCTCGTTACACGATTAATCTTTTTCCGTCGCTTTTGGAAGAAGTTAATTTAGTTTAACGGCTTTTTGTATGGAGCTTCGGCTAGCTGGTCCATTTATTTTGTGGGTGGTTTTTTGCGTTATACAATTGTCGGTTTGCACTGGGGTCTTTTATTCTAGTTACTACAACACCAAGTTCAAACAAAACACTTGAAAGACCCTTTTAAATACCTACATCATTGTCATACAACGTGGCAATGTTCAATCTTGGGCACTTGTCCCATTGACAGCAATACGGACGAGTTTTTGAATGCCCAATGAGCTTCCTACTTTCTTTATCCAAAAATTGATACATAACATCACGCCTGTAATCACTGAAGGGTTAGGCAGAGGTGTACCCATTAGTATACCCATATTTTGCCAGTTATGTTTAAGTCGCATGTAACAAGGGGCGAGCCTATTGCCATCAACCGGGCACTAACCCAGACTCCGAGGTTAAGCTTGCTACTAAGAAATTCCTGATCGAAAAACCCAATAAGATTTTGACCGACCTGGGAATCAAACCTAAGACCTCATGCTCGGCAATCGCATTTTGCGACTACTAGAGCAACAAGGCAGGCACTGTTAGGTTTCCTCACGATAATTTTCCGTAACCAATGTCAGTGAAGTCCAAAATAAAATTAGAGATTATTTGCTCAAAAACTTATTGCGGTTACGCTTTTTGAAAGCGTAATGGTTAAAACTTTCGAGACACTTGCATCCCAAGACGAACATCAAAACCAACTTTTCACAACAAGATGTTTTTATAAGCAAATGAAAGTGCAATTATACTTCTGTTAGTCAGTTATTAAAGTTAACACTATGAAACAATGGAGTTCTCAGTCCAAGTGCGAACTTTTTAAATTGCATTACACCAAAGAGCCATTCTCAACCTTACTCCTTTAGAGTATGGTTCAAAATCGATTGAAAAAGGGCATCTTCGTCGTGTATTAATTACTAGAAATGTACGGTTGTCCTAATTGTTTTTATTGAGTGTCGGTTGGTATTAGTGTTTAATAAAACAGCTGACAGTTTCTTTAATTAGTTTGGCTAGTTGCTGTTGGTAATTAATTTTATGGATTCTGAAGTTAATTATCAAGTTTATTAATTAGTCGTATTGGAATTTAAAGAGGTCAGGACAAGTTTTGAAATGACCTAGATTAATAATTAGGATTGAATTTCAGCAGTTCAGATAGTAATGGTCTGGTAAGATACAAATAATACATAAATTCACGCCTTTTTCTCATGAGGGTAGACAGAAACCACAGAACGCCACCTGCTATGATCCTTACATACTCCTTTCGCCTCATCCACGTTCATACATCTCGTCATACAAGCACGCCGGTTGCTAGTACTTTCGCCCTAACCCGTCCTTTCTAAAGAACCAATCTAAATACTGAATGTAATAAAGCTGAACAGATTTTTTGTTTGTATGTGTGTTTGTTTAAACGAAAAAAAATATAATACCAGCCTTTTTATTATTGTCCTACTGCAGAGCAAAGGCCTCTTCTCATACAAAGAAGAAATGAGCATTAATCACCACGCTTGCTCAAGGAGGATTGGCGATTCCAGACTTATATTAATTACAAGTCCAGGTATCCTCACGATGTTTTTCTACACCAATATCAATGTTCAAGATAAACTTTAGAAAGTACATTGTAAAAGTCACATTGGTACTTGCCCGGATTTTAACCTACAAACTCATACATGAAAGACGGACGCCTTAACCAATGTGCCATCACGACATAACATTCCGCCTGTAATCCCCGAAGGGTTAGGCAGATGTGTACCCGTTAGTAGGTACTGTGAAGGTTGCTTGGTAAAGCAAGCAGGCTGGAAGACTTATGTTCTAAACTCTCCGGCAAATCATTCGTATTTAGAATTAGAATAAAATATTTTCTAGGATGGCAATTGTTTGGTCATTCGCTCGGCAGGGAGCAGTAGAGTCAAGTCTTTCTTTAATACATAGTTTAAAAGTAATTATTTGTTTCAATTAATATTTGTGCCCTGAGAAAGACCCCATATATCCAGGAGGCGATTTCGGTACCACGTCACACCACAGTACACCCACATTTCGCCAGTTATATTTAAGTCCCATGTAATAGGGGGCGAGCCTATTGACATCACACGGGCACAAATCCAGACTACGAGGCTGCTACTGAAATTCTTGAAGATCCCCCAATAACAGTTAGTCCGACCTGGGTATTGACACTAGACCAACGAGGCGGCAACGTGCTATCACGACATTACAAAGCAAATATTATTTAGCTAGGGTCGTGCAAGTAAACGCATCAGTGCCATCCGCAATACAAGAGAAATTCCTGGGAGGGTTAATACACAGCAGAGTACCTACCAAGCCGGACGAGCGACGGTGCAAATTTTACAAAGGGTAGCTTGCAAAATTTCCATACCAAACAGGTAAAGTACGAAAAGATTTTCCAGTAAATGATACTGTAGAAACTGGCTGGCTGAGCCAGATAGAACCTCATTTCAGATGGCCTTGCGTATGAGTTTAATGCTTATTCAAAATAAGGAGAAAATTACAGAACACTGCTGCGGCTGACGGCTAAGAAAAAATAGAAGTAGATATAAAATATAATAAAATAAAGTAACTCTTTTCAAACACTTTTCACTTTTCAGTGCTTGTGTGTTAATGATTGAAATCCTTAATAAAAGCCCTTTCAAACAATACCTCACGCGATTTATTTAATTTAGGAAAGTGGTAGGAAGGGGGTTGACGTACCCCGTCCCCCTCTTTCTTCAGTCAATCATCGACTACACGTATAAACATCTAATTAAGTTTATTTTAGTTTCAGTACTGTGTTTTTTGTAAAGGTTGTAAGGGCCCTTAAACATTTTTTTTTTTCGAAAAAGTTTTTATAACTTTTGTAGTGAGTACAGGCGTGATATTATGTTGTGTGATGGCGTAAACAATGCTTAGATATCCTATAGCAACAATCGCGGTTAATCTGCTGTTATTAATTGAAGAGTTTCCCCGATTTCTACAAGATTCTATCATCAGATATTGAAATGGTGACAATGGTACCACACGGGAAGCACCAGCTTTCAAATAAAAAAAAAAAAGACGGGTTGCACTCCGGGAGTGCCGGCAGAAGTGAAAACTTGATTATTAACGTTGAGCATGTTTGATATTTTGGAATGGTTAGGGAATAATTTTGCACCAATTGCTTTATCAGTATAAAAGTACTATCATTTATGTGGTAGAATACAATATTCATTTATTGCGCTATCGTACACAAACATGACAATTTATATTACATTAAAAATTTAACACTTTAAAACTATTACAATTATTTTACATTAAAAAGTTATACACGAACATTCGCGCAAGCGCCCTGCGCTGCCTAAACGAAACAGTAGGCCCAGGCATACATTTTCGCCGCGCCGTAGAGAGGGGATAGCTGTCTACTCTCCATCCGTCTTACGCTTTTTCGATCAGGTCACGTGTCCTGACGCGAGTTTAAGATTTTATACCCATTACAGAAAAAGTGCTCAACGCCGCTAAAGAAGTTTTCACTTCAAAAAGAATCATGAAAATCCGTTCACCCAGTCCGCAGATTATGAGGTAACAAACATAACAATAAAATGCATTCGAATTGATAAGCTTAACCTTTTTTTGAACTCGGTTAAGAATAAAATAAATACAAAACAGCAAAACGCTTTCTCAAAAATTACATTCTCAATAAATTGAACCATTTGCAAGCCATCTTATATCTTACTGGATAACCGAATATCTTCAGCTAACCAGTAATTCTTCAGAGATAAATCCTGAAGGTTTTATTACCTTTTTATATACAGCGTCTTATTGAAACCGGCCGATAAATCGCAGGCAACGTTAACTTAGCCAGTATGAATTGGTATCTGGGTTTTGGTGTTATATTATACGGTTATTTTGTGTCTGTATTTGAGTGTACTGTATTGGGATTTGAGTGGTTTTGTTTTCCTCGTAAGGCCCAATGGCTAAAAGTTTGATAGTATGAAAGAAACAAGCTACTATAATTAAAAAAATTAAAAACACGACTGCCAAAATTGCACATATTTGAACTTTGTTTACGACGTTTTTTATTTAGTGTTATATATTTTTTAAATATACTTGTCAAATTCTAGATGATAAACATAGACACGGCCAGATTCATAAAAAAAAAATTGAGGCTGGTATTAATTTACGTTTTAAAGCAACCACACAGGATTCTTACTAGCCTATGTTACTCGGAACGATGCCAGGATTGTAACGATACCCTATACTTCTAAATCGGTTCAGGCGAATTAAAGTTATGGTGGAATAAAGAATCTCACATACGTACATACATACATACATTAACCCTGAACACATAACACTCCTTTTTTTGGGGCAGTCATGTAAAAACGAAATGTTGT
This sequence comes from Hoplodrina ambigua, assembly GCA_949774945.1. Taxonomy (NCBI): domain Eukaryota; kingdom Metazoa; phylum Arthropoda; class Insecta; order Lepidoptera; family Noctuidae; genus Hoplodrina; species Hoplodrina ambigua. Next base: position 4,715,197 of record OX458990.1, read on the forward strand.
CACATGTGCGCAGCGACGTCTGTCAATTGTATTTTTTTTTAATATTTAAATATAATTATTAAACCAGTCTAAAGTAGGTAATCAATAGTGCTTTATTTAATAAAACAAGCTTTGGCCCCCGACTTCGTCCGTGTAAATTTCGGACCCCCGTTTCATCTCCTTAGGGGGTGAATTTTGGAAAATTCTTTCTTCAAGCAGACGTCTCCCAAGTAGAGGAGGTAGTTTACTACCTCCGTGCTGAATTTTATCTTCATTTCTAGCGGTTTTCGATATTTCGTTTTTGTTTATATAAATTCACATTAAGTAATTTTTAAATATCTTACTGTTAAATATATTTTTATAACCACATTTTTGCAGCGATTCCCAGCATAAACTCACGAACCGGCTTTAGACAATACCGCTGTTGGGAGTCGAGTTCTTAACAAAAACCCTTTCAATAAATACCCCTTTTGAGTCTTTGTGTGAGATTAATTTGTTTAATTACGCGTACATGGTGTTGTTGACAGATTTAAATATCACGTGTTTTTCAACCCCTAAAATATAAAAACTGGCTTAAAGGCGCTGTTCCATTGCGGTGCACGCACACGCTATCTGCATGGGTCCGTGATTCAAATAACGTGCGTCTACGTTCCCACTGTAGTGCAATGAATATCGATATTTTTTATTTTTTATTCATCGATATTTGTGGTCATTCACGGCCACGCTACGTACGGACATATGGTTTGATGACGTCACCGACAAAAAGACAACCGCCAGCTAGACTAATGAACCAACGTTGCTAGCGTGCGTAGCCTCTGCGTGCACATCTTGCTCAGCAACAGTGGGCTGCATACATAGCGTGCGCTGCGACATAATGCAAACAAGCCACGCGTGTATCGATGACGTCCAAGTAGCATATTATCATATATGGGGCTACAGTGGACGTTATCACATACATTTTCTTTCACAGCGACGCTCAGTCAGCGTGAGCAGCGTGCTCGAGCGCCGCACTGAAGCAGCGCCTTAATGCCCTGTTCACATTATGAATTTGACGGGCCTGTTGGTCTAGTGGTTAGTGGCCCTGACTGCTGAGCCGGAGGTCGTGGGTTCGATTCCCACCCAGGGCAAACTTTGTGTGATGAGCATGATTGTTGGTTCTGTGTCTGGGTGTGATTTATCTATAATATGTATGTATTTATAAATTATATAAGTATGCATATCAGTTGTCTGGTTACCATAACACAAGCTCTGCTTAGCTTGGAATCAGATAGCCGTGTGTGAGTAGTCCCAAGATATTTATTATTATTATTATTATTTATTTATTATCCCAGTAACATTCCAGTTCAGCGATTCTTCACAAAAATTCACGCGAACGATACCTAGTGTTTAATTAAACATCTATCATAAAAGACTTTTAGTATACTACGTGCAACGGCAAATTACTTCGATAACACAAGATAAATCCCTCACAATCAACTAATTCTTCAAAAGACTGAAAGTTGAACCCGTTGCGGTCACTGACAACCAAATAGTATCAACATTTAAACCGTTTTCTCCGTTCCGTTTCTTTCTGACAAAGTAAGAGTTTTAATCCCAACTTTCTTTGAGTTTAAGGTGCTCTCTCACCGAAAGCATTAGTCTGTATTGTAACCGTTCAGATTAAAAATGTAATGTAAGTTGAACTATGTGCAAAGTTGTCAGCCTTTTGGGCACTGGCCCCATTGACAGCGACGCGGACGAATTTTTTGATGCCCTATGAGGTTTCTCCTTTCTGCCTTTTTTATAAATTGTACATATTTTACAATTACTCTAAGGTTTTATGATTAGGTTAATTACTGTATAAAATAAATACGATCTCTATCCGGTTGTGTCCGGATTGCGACCTAGTCGAACTAAGAGAGTGAGTAAGGAGACTTTGTCTCAGTCACCTCTGACCTAGACTAGAGTCAAGAGCAAACCCATTATTTATAAAAAAAAACAGGCAATAATGCTCCCGGTGAAAGAGCGCCTTTACATTTCTTCAACGTCGAACTTTCAAAAGAAAACCTTCTGTGTAAGTCTCTGGTAATTTTCTAGCGCAAATTATAAGTTGGAAATGAGAGAAAAGTTGGACATTAAGTACTAGTGGTCTAGCTTTGGAATTTTTAAGTAGGTACAGTTGCCATCAGACTATAACTTTTTGTAATAAAACATAACATCACGACTGTAATCCCCCAAAGGGTTTGGCAGAGATATACCTATTAGTACATCCACATTTCGCCAATTAGTCCTATGTAATAGGAGGCGAGCCTATTGCCATTAACCAGGCACAAATCTAGACTCCTAAGCTGCTACTGAGATATTCCTGAAGGTTTTAAAAATCCAACAACACAGCCCGATCTGGGAATCGAATCCAAAACCTCATGTTCTGCAGTCGCGTTCAGCGGCCGCTAGACGAACGAGGCTGTATATTTTATCATATTCCAAAAGTAAACAATCGACTTCTGTCGCTGACTGCACAAGTAGTTATCGTCAGATTCTAAGTACATAAAAGCTAGCTAATTTCGTTATAACTAAAACATTTTGCACAAAACAAACGCACGTTTCTCATCAAATTATTCAAAAACAACTCAAATGCAAATCATATGATGAAAAAATATATTAAGGACCCATAGAAACTCACCGCGTTTATATTTTAATGGAAAACCGGCAATTTTTTTACGCGTTATAAGAATAAGAATCATGGTAAGAAATTCAAATATGGAATAATGTAAGTATTGAATAGTAGGGGAGCTGAAGATGCTAACTGTGGATTTACTCGAGCGTCGTGAAGACCTTCTGGATTGTGAAGATTAGATTCTAAAATTAAAAAAAAATGGTTACAGATGGGACCCTTTCATTGGTGGGGGGAAAGTAGATAGATTTCCAAAAAAAAAAAAAAATTGTCACAAAGAAATGAGCGAGCGTGTCAGATATGCGCCCCACGTGTTTCTGATGACGGAGGAATATTAATCTGCTGGTGTGCATGGTGGTCGTACGAAGGGGTTGTAAATGGGAAATAAAATTAAATGATTGAGTAAATCCTAAAATCCCCGCTTGGGCTCCCCTATTACAAGAAATTGAGGTAGATATTAGATTCGGTTTTGAATAAAATTGGTTTCCCAAAAAATGTTTCGCTTCCCTGGTTTGGAAGTTAGTGATTGTACGCGCACTGGATTTTTGAACGCGGATTTTGTTTACCGTGCATTGTATTTGTACACGATAGAGAGGGTTGAAAAGGAAAAACTAGGCCTTTGTCTTGCCGTGGGACAACACAGGCTAAAAATAATAAATTTAAAAAATCGGATTTGATGACTCTCGCTGTTGTTCTGGGAAAATACAGCGCACGGATATTAAATCCGCTTTAAAAATTGCTAGTCCGTACAAACGTTTATTGTCCAAACATTTTACTAAGGTTGTATCTATACAAATAAATAAAATTAAAGTGTATGAGAGGTTTTATAGAGATAGAAAACAATCTATTTTTTTGATAGTAAAAGTGTATTGTATTTATGAAATCACAGGAAGTTACAAAACTCTAAACTAATATTTTGTTGACATTTTGGCAATGACACGGGCACGTGACGTCGGCGCGACGGACTTGCGCATGGCAGACTGTCGCGCCACGCCGCGTACAAGTAACAGCCATACGAGTGAGTGAGACCACTATTTTGGTCTCACTCACTCGTATGCATACAAAACTACTACATAAAGCAACGGCAAGCGACCGCGAGACGCCCTCATTGGCCGGCCCTTTTTGGTTGCCTGCAAGTGTCTCTTTGCAATATCAAAATATAGTTTTTACACGACTGCCCCAAAAAAAGGAGTGTTATGTGTTCAGAGTTAATGTATGTATGTATGTATGTATGTGAGATTCTTTATTCCACCATAACTTTTAAACGCCTGAACCGATTTAAATGTATGGGGTATCGTTACAATCCTTGCATCGTTCCGAGTAACATAGGCTAGTTAAAAATAAAAAGAATCCTGTGTGGTCACTTTAAAACGTAAATTAATACCAGCCTCAATTTTTTTTTTTCATGAATCTGATCGTGTTTATGTTTATCGTCTAGAATTCGACAAGTAGATTTAAAAAATATATAACACTATAAATAAAAAACGTCTTAAAAAAAACTGTCGAGTAAACAAAGTACAAATATGTGCAATTTTTGCAGTCGTGTTTTTGATTTTTTTAAATTATAGTAGCTTGTTTACACTACACGCTACTCATACTAAAAAGAACCATTCGGACCCACGCTTCATCCTCTTAGGAGGCGAATTTTGGAAAATCCGTTCTTAGCGGACTTCTACTAAACTATACCTCCCTGTCAAATTTTTTTTTTTTACGTCAAGCGGTTTTCGATATTTCTTGATGAGTGACTGAGTGGCCTTTCGCTTTTATATATTTAGACTAGCTTTTGACTAGAGACTATGTCCGCTTGAAACTTGTTTATATCGCACTTGCATACAAACTTCCACCCCCTTTTCACGGCCTTAGAGGGTGATTTCCGGGAAAAAAACTATCATATGTCCTTCCTCGGATCTTAAACTATCTCCATGCCAAATTTCATTGAAATCGACTCAGTGGTTTAAGTGTGAAGAGGTAGCAGACAGACAGACAGACACAATTTCGCTTTTATAATATTAGTATGGATTATCATTTATCATTTACAAGTACCAGTGCTGGCTATGTATAGCCAGTAAATTGAAGTTATAAATAGTAATGTTTTTCAACAGATCATCGATTGCAAACGAATCCGTTCTCTACCTACCTGCTACCTCGGGATTTATTTTAAGAAGATTGCTTAAAAGATATGGCGGTGTTGCAATATCTGTGAAATTTTATAAATTAGAACACAGTGTGGTAGAATACACAAGTATTTTATAAGCTTTTTATTTTTTGTTTTTGTTTCTGGCCGCGATTTCATTTGCATGGAATTCAAACATACAATAAAACATCTACACTAATATAATATTATGAAAGAGGAAAGATTTTTATTTTTGTATGTGTGTGTAAGTGTATGTTTGTAATGAATAAACTCAAAAAATACTGTGCCGTTTTAAATAAATTTTTCACCATTAGAAAGCTACATTCACCCTGAGTAACATAGGCTATATTATGTTATGTATATCTATACATACTTATGTAAAATTATATAAGTATGTATATCAGTTGTCTGGTTACCATAACACAAGCTCTGCTTAGCTTGGGATCAGATAGCCGTGTGTGAGTTGTCCCAAGATATTTATTTATTTATTATTTATTATTATGTTTTCAAAAAAGTTAGGGATCCGTAAAGAAAATCACGCGAATGAAGGCGCGGGGTGAGCGTTAGTATCCAATAAAATGAAGGTGGTTTTACACCGGCGAGGCGAGGCGTGAATGAAATGAACGACATTTGAGCAGTCCACACAAACAGTACACCCTTACATACAAACATTACCTCTTCATAAAATTAGTAAAGATATTTTGAGATACTCTGGCTGCGAGCAAGCATATCCAAAATCATTTTCGTCATCTACAAAACAACATAACGATATTGTGCCTTGCCCATCAGAACATAGAGTGTGTTTTTGATGAAACAGACTCCTGGAAATGAGGTTGACAATTGCAAATGTGATGCAAATGATGGAACTGCCCGTATTACGGCAGCGATTGCGGAAATATAGCGAGGGTATCGGATCGAATAGCTAATTAATCTGATAACCTCATACGTGGCGCGTTACAGGTAGGCAGTAAGCTGGTAGAGGGAATGGGTAGGATATTTTGGTAATACTGATCTGTGTCCGATTAATGTTTGGCCTGTATTATGCTGCGGGTCCACATGAGCTAAGCTGCGTTGCAAAGGATGTGTCTGATTTACACTAATAATGGAGCCGATTCTCTTGGTCACGAACTAAACTAAAATTAGACTATTTCCATCTTTTCCAATAAAACAAGAAAGAGACTAATGTAAATAAGAGCTGTCAAATTTAGTCAATCTGACACATCCATACAATTATAGTTGATATCTTAAAACGTATGGATTGAAAATACGGAATAGTTCAAGGCAAAACTAATTTGACATCGCTAACTTAATTTTTTAATGTCACTGAATGTCACCGTCCTTTACTTTCGCTGTATGTTAGCAAGAGATGTCAATTCTCTAAATTTAGTCTAGTTTCCGAACAAGGGAATCAGCACCATTATAAATTTATTATTTTTAGTTTTAGAAATAAACTTGGCAGACCCGTCCCAGGGCTTTTTTTCGTTGTATTTCTTAATTTATGTATTTCTATCTCCCCCTACTTTGTATATTTTGTCTGTTACCTGTTACCTTTAGCATATTTATTATTATATTTTTATTCTTGGATATTTTCCGTATCTTTGCAATATTTTGTTGGTAGAAAAGGCTTAAAGTCCGCGTTTGTACAGTGCATTTTTTACATTATGGGCATTATGTTTAAATAAATAAAAACATAAATAAAACGATTGCGATTGCTGTGCAAGGTGTCTTGGGTTCGATTGGGTTTTTCCATCAGGAATTTCTCAGTAGCAGCTTCGGAATCTGGATTTGTGCCCGGTTGATGGTAATAGGCTCGCCCCCTATTACATAGGACTAAAAACATAACTGGCGAAATGTGGGTGTTCTAATGGGTACACCTCTGCCTTACTGTTCGGGGATTACAGGCGTGATGTTACGTTATAAATAAAACAATCCTTTTGGTGTAAATTACACACTTGGCTTGGCATACCTCAAGTGGACCCCAGCCTTAATCAATTTTGTGGCATAACATTATGCTGCGATGCTCCTAAACAGTCTATGTATATGTCTGTCTATGTTCTGCCGCAAAGTCGCTTAGTATTAAGTATCGTAAGTGTCACCAAGCATTGAATTATAATACGCTAAAATTCTAAAACTAAATTCTATTAATAGGTACCCCACCTCTAGGTCGCAGCTCAGACAATAATTTATAGATATTTTATGCTTAGATAAGGGTATTGCAAGTAGTTGTTGATTAATTAAAGCCTAGTTATCTCGCCACCTGCCTAGGTAGTAAGCGTGAATACTAGGACAACTGGACGTACAGCCTATAGGAATCCTTGGGAATTAACATAATATTATTGGATTAAATTACGCTTAATGCATTCTGTGTGAAATAATTGTGTTTAAGATTATTTTAATAGCTGTTGGTTAATGGTTTTAAGCTTAAGTGTTTTTCGCAACTGTAGAAAATTATCGAATAGAACTCATCTTTCTGTTTTTTAAAACGTTGCCCTACGCTAGGAATTTCTCTGTATCGGGCTTCTGACGACCAGTAACGACTGTTAAAGATCCACGTATGACAGCTAAGACCAACGGCTTATGCTTGATTCACACATATCAGTGAAGTCACAGTTCCGATACCGTCCCGTATCAATGATAATTATTTTTACATACATTATCTTATGAACGCGTTCACACTTGTCAGTGTCAGTGACGACACAGTGCTCTCAGTGTCAGTTCTGGCGCGTTCATAGAGAATATATAAAAGAATAATTATCACTGACACAGGACGGTGCCGGAACTGTGGCTTAGCTGATATACAAGTAAGTGAATCAAGCTTACGTGCTTTCCGAGGCACGGAGGAGTCTCGGTGTGTAAAGATGGTCACCCATCCACAGACCAATTCCGACAAGCGTAGCTTAACCTGATGGATCGACCTGTACTGTTGTTATTACTAGCCGAGATTTCAAATCAAAAACTTCAAAGTACTTATTAGTGCTATAACTCAATAAATTATTCAATTATGTAGGTCAAATATTGATTAACAAAGAGTTTCAATTCAAGTGAAATCCAATTAATTGATTTCTAACAGTTCCAAACAACATTAAGAGTCTATTTAATGGAACTTTTCTATAATTAATGATACAAAATTAAAAGTACCTCAATACTCGTATAAAAACTGTCTGTCTGTTATGTCAAAATAAGAGCTTTTTTTACTTAACACTTAAGAATGCTTACACGGTAAAACACGAAAAAAAACTACTTCAATAATGTTTGCCCGTGTGTCTGTTTGTTTGTTCCGACTAATCTGCTAAGCGACTGCAACGATTTTGACAAAACTCAATAGAAGATAGCTGATGTTAAAAGGAGTAACTGATTCTACTTTTATTTTAGAAAAAAAATTAAGGGTTTCGACCAAAAAAAAATACCGCAGTTAATCAAAATTTACGCAGACGAAGTCGCAGAACAACCTAGTTATAATAGAATTAGTAAACATAATATATTCATTGATTAGCCGCTACCTCTGTAGCACACGCAAGTTACAAGATTCCAGTTTAATGTTAGAATGAAGCAGTAAATTTAATTGAAGCTGTGCAATTAATTCTAAAGTTTATTCATGGATTTAATTTATTGTCACAAATATCAATAGGTTTAAATTATTTCGCGTATTTAAATATTTAAATGTTTATTAAGTACTTAATGATTTAGACTTTTGAGTGTTGTGATATTGAGTTGCTGTGGGTTTTACTAGCACTCTCCCTGCGACTTCGTTTGCGTCATTTTTCTTACGGATTTTTTATACATATTACAAAAAAAAAATATATAGTTAGTTAATAAAATATAGCCTATAGCACTAAGTAATAACGTAGCTTCTAATTTGCGAAAGAATTTTCAAAATCTTTTCAGTAGATTCAGAGATTACCCCCTAAAACCTCACAAATTTACCTCTTTATATTCTTAGTATATGTAAGTATATGTATATAGTAAATGTAAGAGGAGTACCCAGGTGTACGCGCCCGACCTTCCTGAAGAAAGATCAGGCGCGCAGTACTCGTAACCGGCGTGCTTGTATGACGAGATGTATGAACGTGGACGTGGCGAAAGTAGTATGTAAGTCTTGTTCTGTGGTTTCTGACTACCATCATGGGAAAAAGGCGTGAATTTATGTATATGTATGTATATGCACAGACGGGATCGCGGCACACCGAGACTTCCTAAGTATTTGGCAAGATAAGGCAACAACGAGAAAACTACACAGCTATTCAGCAAAAAAACAACTCCATATTATCCTCTTCATCTTCAAAAACAGCAACATTTATAGAAAATAGTATTCTTGAATTGAATTGCTAAAAAAAAAGCAACACAAGCAACTTCTATTTATCGGATACTAACTTTTGCCCGCGACTTCGTACGCATAAATGTCGGTTATCGCGAAAGCAGATGAAATAAAAAGTAGCCTTCCTTTCTTGGGGTTTAAACTTACCCCTTACCAAATTTTACCAAAGTCGGTTCAGTGGTTAAGTCGTGAAAGCGTTACAGACAGAGTTACTTTCGCATTTATTTATATTTTTTATAGATACTAGCTTTTGCCCGCGATTTCGCCCGAGTGGTTACTGCTCCGCTCCCGTTTCTCGTAGCGTGATGCTATATTATAAAGCATAAACTATTCCCTTCCTTATGAATCAAATTAGCATGTCATAAAAAGGTTTTTTCCGATCAGACGGTTATTTTCAGAGATTAACGCGTTTTACAAACAAAAAAACAATAAAATCTTCAAAAAATGTTTATACAATATACGAGGTCATTGTTTTAAAGATGTGCTTGCAATAGCAATTGAATGGCTGAAATATAAGTGAAATATCTTTGCCAAAAGGGCTCGTTCCTTCAGGCAATAACTACCGACATTTCGTTAAGTAATAGGAACGTTGCTCTTTGAACAAACTAAGGGGAAGAAAAAAGGAAACATAGGTATATCGTTGTGTATTTTATTTTCTTTATGTCCAATATCGTTACTTGTTTTAATGAAGAGGAAGTCTTATTGTTTCACGTTACAGTTGATATTCTATTGATGACTGTTTTTTATTAGTTTGTGATTTGATAAGGGTGAATGAATAGGGACTTCACAAGAATCGCCTAGCGATATGGGCTGCTGCGCTGTGTGTCGCTGGTTCTAATTCCCTGCTGAACAAATATTTGTATGGCCTGCAGAGTCATTTCTGCTTTATGTGTAACATATCTGTTTGTTTGCATTGAATAGGCTCCGAAAATACTGAACCAAATAAAAAAAATATTTCACTGTTGGGAAGCTACACTATCCCCGGGTGACATAGGCTATATTATAGGCTATATTTTTGGAACGAAAATGAGGTCATAATGAAAATCCAAGATGGCGATTGCAAAATTTTACAACTTCGTTCCATCCGGGTGTCCCTTGACACCTCTCAAGTTTTTTTAATAAAAAGCAACCCTGTGACAAAGAGACAGACAGTCAGTCTTAGTAGTAGGGTCCCGTTTGGCACCCTATATTTCGGTAGGAAACCTTAAAATCTTGATACAATCTCACATTGCATAACGCCATCCACGATTCGTAGTTTAAAAGGTACAACCCTGTGAAAGACAGTCTTAGTAACAGTCTTAGTGAATATAGAACCTTAAAAATCTTGATACAATCTACCATTGCATAACGCCATCCACGGTTCGTAGTAAAACGTCCAAATGAGTACTATGCACGCAAAAGCAGCATTCGATAAAATAAAATACTGCTTTACGTATCCAAAGGCCGCTAGACGTGGTTGTTTTTAAATTATTTCACTTATAAAACGTAATGGAACATGAACTATCGGGTGCCTGTCATCTTGAAGTGCATGAGGTGATGTATGATTGTTAGTTTCTTAGAAACTTGTAATTTACTTTAAAACTAGCTTTTGCCATTATTGACTGCTTAGCTCCTTGAAGGAATAGCGTGATGATAATTATTTCAGAAGTTTAATCCGCAGCTATCTACACTCATATTATAAAGAAGAAAAAAATAGTATTTTTGGTTGTTTGTAATGGATAAACTCAAAAACTACTGGACCGATTTTAAAAATTCTTTTATCATTTGAAAGCTACATTACCTGTGAGTAACATAGGCTATATTTTATTTTTATTTTTGCGCGGACGAAGTCGCGGGCAAAAACTAGTCTACAATATTATTATTAGACAATTCAACTAATCACTTATTTTATTTATGGTCTTTTTAAGCACAATTGTTTGTGATTCTTTAAATTGATAAAACTTTTGTATTTTTGAAACGATTTAAATAAAACAAACACTAAACATTAGCCTGAGTTACTTTTTGTAAGATCAGCTGTCTGCCAGTGCAAGTCCCATGAAAATCTGTGTAGCCGTTTTGAAGATTAAGCCGAACAAACAGACAGTCAGAAAAAAAATTGACAGAAGGTATACAAAGATTCATTAAGCTACTAAAGTCATGTTCACATTTTCAAAAGACTTAGTTTACATAACATAACATCACGCCTGTAATCCCTGAAGGGTTAAGGCAGAGGTGTACCCATTAGTACACCCACATTTCGCCAGTTATGTTTACGTCCCATGTAATAGGGGGCAAGCCTATTGCCATCAACCGGGCACAAATCCAGACTCCGAGCTGCTACTGAGAAATTCCTGATGGAAAAACCCAATAACACTTTGCTCGACCTGGGAATCGAACCCAAGACCTTATGCTCAGCAGTCGCGCTTTGCGACCACTAGACCAACGAGGCAGTCCAAGACAGACTTAGTTTAAAATTATTTAAAAGAAATCTAGTCACGTCATCGTCTTGAAATCAAGTTAGTGTAGGTACATATTTTCAGGTACCTACAACTTAATAATACTATCAGTCATGTTAGGCAAACGAACTGGAGGCATGCGACACTAAATGGAGGTTTATCACGGCATTACCCCATAGACAACACAAGGGAAAGTAAATCTTAATAAAAATTGACGCGAATGACTTCCTGATGACTAGATATACAATACTAACATAGATGATTGTTGGAAAAACGTTTGAAGAAGCTATTTGTATGTTTTTTTTATAGATAATAAGGTAAAAGTGTCTGTTTGTAATGTCAAAATAACTGATTTTTGGAAAATGAATATGAGTGTTCGCAAGGTAAAATATTTTTTATAATTTTTGTCAGTCTGTCTGTTTGTTTGTTTCAGCTCATCTCCGAAACGGCTGACCCGATTTTGATAGAACTTTCGCTCGCAGACAACTGATGTCAGGAGTAAACACAAAAACGAAGGTTAATTTATTTCAGAAAAGAATTAGGGTTTAACGCCAACAAAATAAAACCCCGTGATAATCGACATGTACGCTAAGATTAAGTATTAAAATAATTAAACATATTATATATTTTTTTTACAAAAATACATTCTGATTTCTGAGACTCACAATTAAACATAATTAATCAAAGTCTAAAATATCTTCTTTGAGTGTGAAAGTAAGACCCTATAAACTACAATATTCCTTAGACAAACAATACAAAAGACATGATGTACAGAACCACAAAACATCATCCACAGCATCAACCAATCCCAGCCTTCAATGATATTAATTACAGCACCCTTTCAAATTAAACGCCTATTTGTGGAACCCACTTCAAAAGGCGACATACGCAAGAATGTCAATAACATCCGACTCAGACAAATAGACTAAGAGCCTAGAGTCACACTAATTACGTCATATCAGATATCTTGTTGAAGTTATATCAGGGAGTTTCTGGCAAAGACGAATAATGCTATATATATCCTGTAACATGTAAGAAGTGTGAAACTCTTGCAATCACTTCTTTGATTACTTAAAATAGTCATTACTTTGGTTTTCTTTGGTTTAAATGTCGTGATGGCCTAGCGGTTAAATCGCCCGCCTCTCATGCATGAGGTTGTGGGTTCGAATCCGGGCAAGTGCCAATGTGACTTTTTCAATTCATAATGCCTCCTAATCCTTGCCTCGGAAAGCGGTAAACTGTTGGTCCCGGCTGTCATACGTGGATCTTTGACAGTCGTTACGAGTCGTCAGAAGCTTGGAAGTCTGACAACTAGTATTACCTAGGGGTATCGTATTACCAGTTACTGGGTTGTGTTACAGATAGGCAGTCGCTCCATGTAAAATACTGGTATTCAGCTGCATCCGGTTAGACTGGAAGCCGACCCCAACATACTCGTAATTGGGAACAGGCTAGGCATATAATGACTTTGTTTTTTTTTTTTTAAGTACGCGTATTAATAATCCATAAGTTTACTGTCTGCTACATAGATAAATAATATTTATGTAGCAAATTTTGTACCGGTGAAAACTTGTAATTGGCTTTATGAATGTTACTTACAACGGAACTATTATACAAGAGCAGCTGTGAGTTTTCCAAAAAATACTAAAATAAATAACCCTTTTCTTGCAGTGCAGCCTGGTAAAAAGACTCTTAACAAAGCCGAAAGTTATGTTCTTCCCACCATTACATTATTTTTTTGGTTGTGGACCAGACCTGAGAACATTTTGGGTAAGGTCATAAAATCACAAGAGATGGCCACGAAATAATTATGAAGGATGTATGATAATTGTAAAATACCCTAAAATTTTTGGCCATCTCCTTTCATGCAGAAATGACGAAGATCTGGTTACTCTGGGATCTTAGACCAAGATGTCGACTGGAAGAGATCAACATGCCGTACGTTATGGAAGAGCTAGGTGGTAGTTATAATTAGGTTCCAGGTGGCCGTGACGTGACCTTGGTTGGGTACTTGGGTTCAAGGTCTTCTGTTGTGTCGACACACTGTGACACTGACAAGCGGCCCATTCTGTTATTATATTATTATATATCTCCCTCGGTGATGGGATGACAGCTCTCCTCACGCTTGTGGGGGGCGGGGGGGGGAGAGTTCTGACTAAAACAACTCTTGTTTCCCCTCCTTACGCAGTTACGCTGGCAGCGTCGTGGCTTTCGAGTTCCCCGACTGGTGCCGGCCCCCCTCTACGCGCCTCCTGATGATGACAGTCCTGCGGCAATATCGCCATCCTAACTAATATTATAAATGCAAAAGTAAGTTTGTTTGTTACCAATTTACGCCTAAGCCACTGAACCGATCATCCTAAAATTTTGCATAGACATTGCCAGGTGTACAGGAACCAACCTTTCATCCCGAAAAAAACTGCTGTTCCCGAGAGAAATCACAATAACGTTCTTATGATCATAGATGGCGCCACATGTCGTTTCGAATCATGATTTTAACCGAAATTCACGCGGACGAAGTCGCGGGCAAAAGCTAGTACTTCTATAATACCAGAAGTACAAAGCGAGTTGGCCGTTACCTCCTGCCCGCTTCCCCACCCCACGCCTCAAGTCAGACCCGCTAGGTGTAGATAGCAAATTCATCATTTCATTTCCGTGTTTTTTATGTGAATCTCTATTTGAAATTATTGCTATTTAAAGAGACAAAGAAAGAGGTCGCCTGAAGGAGGCATAACGCTCTTTCTTTACGTGACGATTCTTGTCAGTTAACTTTTACCACTAACAGCGATAATGAACTTTTTTCTAAAAGTCGTCGAAAATTCGATACGAAATTCCTTATTTTTTGGGGATAACGTTAACCTATAGGGAAAGGTCTTCTATACACCTACACAGTAGTTTAGCAAACATTGTAAGTCAATATAATTTTCTATGAATGAAAAGGTCGATGCTATCGTAGCGGTAATCAATTTTCTTTTTATTGTTTCTTTACCGATAAGTGAAAGGAGGCAGCGGATATATAACCATTTTTTTTGTAGCACCATTGTAGTTTGAACCATAGCCGGGATACCTAAACTATTTTGGGCAAAAGACCCCTTTTCCAAAAGATACCTATGAAACAAGAACAGATATACCTGAGACCCCATTGCCAAATTACTTTAAAAATCATCTCTAGTTTTTTTTCCTATATCTATGCGGTTAGTGAGTAAACTTGCATCATTTTCTCATCATTTAACAAAAAAAAATACAAATACAATAAAACAAAAATATTATTACATTAACATAACATCACGTCTGCTATGCCTGGTTAGAAGGTTAGGCAGAGGTGTACCCATTAGTCCACCCACATTTCGCCAGTTATGTTTAAGTAGGTACCATGTAATAGGAAGCGAGCCTACAATATAATTATAAAATACTAGCTTCTGCCCGCGATTTCGTCCGCGTCAAAGTTTGTTTCTCCATACAAACTTTGGATCCCCGTTTCATCCCCTCAGGAGGTGGAGTTTTGAAAATCCTTTCAAAGCAGACGTTTTGTAATGTACAGTTTTGACTACGCTACGATTTTATTGTATGTACACAGATTAGTCGTTCGTAGGTATAACAAGTGACACGAAACATATTGAAAGTTTCAAATTAGAACTAGATGTCAATTAATAGGGGTCGATTTTTACATCTCGCCGACCCCCATAATCAGTATTCGTTAATGTCGACCACTGAGAAATAGATATCAACCATTTTGGGAATCCCTGATCTAGAACTTGTTACCTACTTGGTCTGGTCTAATCACGACTTCCGGTTGTATTACCTGAAAAAGAACAAAAAAACACTTAAGTATTGTAAACTCAAAATACTTATAATATGTTTGTTCATTATTTACAAAGTTTTTTTTAGTTAAACGATGAACATAATTTTTTTTTTTTGTTTTTTTTTTTTATTGTATCCTTCGCCACACTAGGATTTTTTCCCATATAAGTGGGTGCGTCAACAAACATCTAACTATCTGTAGGCCATACAAACATTTGTTGGATAATCGAAGTCGCCACACGCAGCGCAACAACCGATCGCTCAGCTTCTGCGCCAATCGTGCCGTCAAGTTATTCAATCGATGGGCCGTTCCTGAATACGTTCTTTTATTCATCTGTCAATATTTGAATGTCAACATCATTGGTAAATATTGGACCCTTTCGGAAAGACTTGTAATAAACTAATACCCTTTTTTTCCCCTTTTACGTGGATGGCTTAGTAATAAATAAGCTTATTAATAAATAAGCGTTTTTCACTTTAAAAAAAATCACTTTAAAGATGACTACTTCAGGATTGTGTGTGATGAACAAGCATACATAATGAGTTTGCTTGTTAATGGCTAAAGTAGTTGGTGTGATGTACTCATGGTGAATATTTACCACCACCTCACGGTGAAGGCATATTACATACCTTTAATAGCTTTTGCTATGTTAATATTCCATGCAAGTACATTATCGAAATGTCTTATTTAAATGAAATATAGGTAGGTAATTGGATATTTCTGTTTCTATGAAAAACTTAAAATCGGTTCATTTATTTCGAATAACAAGGACTTGAAAGATTGTATGAAATGTCGTACGGCATAAATGCTCTTAAAAACCGTCTGTTTCAAAGAGATACTACTAGACCCATACCCATGGTTCGCTTAAGGGCTTGCGTGTCATACTTACTGGCCAGTAGTGGTCAGGTATGCTATAACGTGTCCCTTTTTTATGGTACGGCCCCACGTAATGGTGAGTGGGCCCATAAACTATGGGATAGGCAAAAGTGGACGGATATGCTTGATGTTGGTAGTTGGAAAAGTTACGGTGATCCGGGTAGATTTTTGCTTGAAGTGTTGGTAGAATATAGTAGTGTGTTTTAGGATTCCGTACCCAAAAGGTCCAAAGGGATATTACAATGATCCGAGTCGTTTTTGGTTTACGTGATGGTAGAAACATATTCTAGTATGTGACGGGCTTACATCTTTATTTTTATTATTTTTTACTACGGTTTTATATTCATCACATGTAGAATCAACAAGAATTATGTAACCAGGATTTTGTAAAAACCTAATTTAAAAGAGTGCCGTGGAGTTTCTTGCTCGTTCTTCTCCATAGAGGCCTACCTCCGTTTTAGAACGAGCAACTAGCTTCAACTTTCGGACTAACTGACAGACTCCTTGACAATTCAAAAGTGCCTGTAAATGGTCTAATTGAAATAAATGTTTTGACTTTGACTTTGACTTTGACTTGACTGACTAACTCGTTGGTCTAGTGGTCGTAATGCGCGACTGCTGAGCATGAAGTCTTAGGTTGGATTCCCAGGTCCCAAAGTGTTTTTGGATTTTTCCATTAGGAATTTCTGTAGGGTAAAATGTTATAGTGTTTTCCATCAGCAATAATTCAGTAGCAGCCTCGGAGTCTGGATTTGTGCCCGGTCGATGGCAATAGGCTCACCCACTATTACATTTGACTTAAACATAACTGGCGAAATGTGGGTGTACTCATGGGTACACCTTTGTTTAACCCTTCGGGAATTACAGGCGTGGTGTTATTTGTTTTTCTTATGTCATAATATTATAATAACTTTAATTTATTTTTTTAATTACGTATAGTATATCTTCTGTAAGCTGCTACTTTTCTGTGAATTTTCGCATTAACGACACCTTATTCGTTACGAATAGTGTAGAAGACATAATCATACAAATGAACATTCATACATAGACAGCTAAATTCATACCCCTCCATAGTCGGATAAAAACAAACTGCTGAAATAACATTTTCAAATGCATTGAAATGAAACTTTTTACAGGATAATCGCAGCCAGCTAGAGCCAGACTGAGAGCATAAAAGCGATCGCAACGACTTGTAATATAAAAAGTACAAAACAGAAAATAATCCCGATTAGTAATATTTTAATTTTAGAATCAGTTTTGTTTATTATTTTGATGTAGTGACTAAGAAGAAAAGGTTATGCTTAGATGGTTCGGTCATGTTGAGAGGATGAGTGAAAGACGATTAACAAAAGGTATTTATATGGCAGAAGTGAGTCGAAACGCACGGAGGGGTCGCCCTAGGAAGACCTACACTGACCTTATTGGTGAGACGTTCTTCAGAAAGGTCAGGAGCGCAGTACTCGTAACCGGCGTGCTTGTATGACGAGATGTATGAACGTGTATGAGGCGAAAGGAGAATGGAAGGGACGTAACAGGTGCCGTTTGTGGTTGTGTACTAATGAATACACCTTTGCTTAACCCTTCGGGAAATACAGGCGTGATGTAATGTCATGTAAAACAATACCGAATAAAAATGATTTCATTATTAATCAAACTATTGAAAATCTTACATTATTAAGTTTCCTAGCAACAGGTCGCCTAAGAATACTATGAAAGTCTTTCATCGTTCACTCTATCGTAAGAACAAAAGAGACATTAAAAAGTTACAGTAATTAGTCCACAATGGCAACCTGTTGCCGTTCTGCTGTCAATGCAGATTTTAATATTGCGACAGATATTTTTTATTTGTCTCAATCTATGAATGTCGAAACTACGTTATTTGAAAAAAGAATCATTTTAAAAAACAATTTGTCGTTTAATTTTTAACAATTTCCTGTGTGTGTGTCGTTTAAAATTAATCTGGATTCGAAATTTTTATGTCAATTTAAAAAATTCGTTGTTTGTGTTATTTAAACTTTTACAAGCTTTTCCTGTTTGTGTTGTTTAATTTAAATTTTTGTGTTTTTTAGTCGACTTAACATTTTTGTTTTTGTTTTGTTTTTAAATCTTTTTCCTAATCCTTGTTTTTAAATTCAACACGACCCTTTTTTAAATGTTTTATTTATGTATCAACGTTTTTTTTGCAAATTCATTTTAATAATAGTGATTATCTTATTGTTATCGTATCGATGGCAAATCCTATTTAATATTGTAAATGTGGAAGTTTGTGAAGATGTTTGGATGTTTGTTACTCAATCACGCGTAAGCCGTTGAACAGATTGGATGAAAATTGGCACATAGATAGACCATTTCCTGGATTAACACATAGGATACTTTTTATCCCGGTTATATGTTCCCTTGGGACAAAAGTTCAACTTACTTTAGGGAAAGTAATTTTTTACGCGGGCAGAAACTAGTATTTAAAATAAAATAATGAAATGATTTTGTAATATATTTTTTTTGCCACTCATTAGGTCCTCATGTGTGGAGTCGACTGGGCAAGGGACGCAAGATAAGATGGTGACATGGTCTCCGGAGAGACGCCGCATACTTAGGCACTGAAAGTCGGTGCCATCTGTGAAACCCCAAGTGATTATAATCGACCGAAAGGAGAGAGATAACATACATAACATCACGCCTGTAATCCCCGTAGGGTTAGGCAGAGGTGTACACATTAGTACACCCACATTTCGCCACTTATGTGTAAGTTCCCTGTAATAGGGGACGAGCCTATTGCCATCCACCAAACACAAATCCAAACACCGAGGCTGCTACTGAGCAATTCCCGATGGAAAAACCCAATAACACTTCGCCCGATCTAGGAATCGAATCCAAGCCCTTATGCTCAGCAGTCGCGCTTTGCGACCACTAGGCCAACGAGGCAGTCATAACTTGAACAACGAAAATTATTTTCACTGACCAATAACATGACAAATTGCTTCTCAGTACTAAAATCGCTCTTAACTCATCTCCTACACCAAAAAGACACGCCCAAATTAAAAGCAATTTACTACCATTGTGGAAATTAAATTATTGAGTAGGTAATTGAACTTACTGGGTACACAAAACCATTCACTCTTGATTAAAATGGCGTCGGTGACGTCAGAATGCTGTCAAATACGTCACACAATAGGTCTAAAGGTTTTGACGCTAATTGGCGTATTATTTGAATCGTTGTTGGATGATTCCTGTAAATAAACTGAAGTTTATGAATGACAGGTGAATGAAAGGTATTTTGTCTTTATAGATTACTAGCTTCTGGCAACGACTTCGTCTGCGTCAGAGTTGATTTCTCCATGCAATCTTTGAACCCCGTTTCATACTCTTGAGGGTGAATTTTAGAAAATACTCTCTTAGCGGACGTCTCCTAACTTTAAACTATCTAACTGCTAAATTTTATATTTATATGTAATGCGGTTTCCGATCGGAATGTTAGAATCGGATGAAGTCGCTGGCAGAAGCAAGTGCTTTATAAAAATAAAACCGTATGCTTTATAAAAATAAAAATCATTATGATTTAAAAATAAAATAAATGTCAGCCAGTTATCTGCCGTACAGAGTCACTATTAAATATTTACTACGATATTATCCATTCCTCTTGAAGCTGGAAGTATTCAAAATTGGCTTTATGTAGATTTGAGCCAAAGCTCGAGAACTGAGAATTTTAATGTTATAGTATTGAATATAGAATTTTCATTCGTAACTTTATAATACTGAGAAACTGATTTAGTTATTTATTCATTATTTTATTGTTTCACTGTTGCGCAAAGCACTCTTCTCATACAGAGTAGGCACAAGGCACTAGCGTTGATCACCACACTTGCCCAAAGCCAATTGGCGATTGCAGACATCTATAGTAATATCATAAATGCCAAAGTAGCTGTCTGTTATGCTTTCAAATCTAAACCACTGAACCGATTTTTATGAAGTTTAGTACAGGGTAAGTTTGAAACCTAAGAAAGGACACAAGCTGCTTTATATTCCGCGACATCGTCTGCGTCCGCGATAACCGATATTTGACGGGCCTGTTGGTCTAGTGGTTAGCGGCCCTGACTGCTAAGCCGGAGGTCGTGGGTTCGATTCCCACCCAGGACAAACTTTGTGTGATGAGCATGATTGTTAGTTCTGTGTCTGGGTGTGATTTATCTATAATATGTATGTATTTATAAATAATATAAGTATGTATATCAGTTGTCTGGTTACCATAACACAAGCTCTGCTTAGCTTGGGATCAGATAGCCGTGTGTGAGTTGTCCCAAGATATTTAGATTTAGATTTTAGATTTATGCGGACAAAACTTAGTCATATGTCCAGGATTCGTCATGATGTTTTCCGTCACCGACGACAGTAATGTCCAAAATGAACTTAGAAAGGACTATGAATTTAAAAATCTTACCCAGATTTGAACTACCACCTCATGTTTATGAGACGTGCCTTAACCACTAAGCCATCTGTGTACTCGTAAACTATTTATCCAACAACACCAAGACATATTTATTGACGCCATTTTGTGCTATGATAGTCTTTTTTTACGATATGAATCAATCTCGAACATTTTTTTTTACGACTACCCTACAATTGTTTGGTATTGTTGCAACTAGCTGTAAAACTTTCGTAAGCGATGTGACCGTAAAAAAACTATAACATACCGGAACTGGGGTAACGATAGTGTTGTTCGTAAAGGTCGATAAAATGGTAGTGATGTGACTTGACTTGTTGTGTCGATTTTGAAATAAACAAAAGCAAAGACATCGGGGTAGGAAAACATCGTAAGGAAACCTGGACTTATTTAAGTCTGAAGTCGTCAATCCGCCTTGAGCAAGCGTGGTGATCGATGCTCGTGAATTCTCTGTATGAGAAGAGGCTTTTGCTCTGCAGAGAGACAATATTAGGGTTGTATTATATTTTAGATAGTATCTATAAATTTCTCAGTAGCAGCCTCGGAGTCTGGATTTGTGCCCGGTTGATGGCAACAGGCTCGCCCCCTATTACATGGGACTTAAACATAACTTTCGAAATATGAGTGGACTAATGAGTACACCGTTACTTAACCCATCGGGAATCACAAGCGTGATGTTATGTAGGTAATAAGAAACATATATTCTCCTAGTTTTTTGTGGAAAGAGAGTCGTCTTTGCCTCCATTACGCACGGAATATTCCTCATAACACGCAAACCAGATACTCTTGGAATTTGTCTGAGATTTCGACGACAAAATATTGTTTTGGTAATATTAAATCTTTGTGAAATCCCGGTAAAACGATAGGCTCTTAGCTTACTGGCATTAACCTCATTCCTCTCCCTCCTTTATTTATTCCTAGTATCTAATTTTTGTTAATAACTAGCTTCAGCCCGCGGCTTCGCCCGCGTAAAGAGTAACTTTCCTTAAAATAACTTGAACTATTATCCCAAGAGAACACATTTACAGTTGAAATTTGGAAGGCGGTGGTGTGACACCCTCATGCCTCGGAAAACACGTAAAGCCGTTGGTCCTTTTTTTTAGGTGGTAAAAATCATCAAATGACTCCTTCTGCCCTGGTGGAAGGGACTGACAGACTTTTACTGACTAAAAAACCACCCTGTTCCTTCTGTTGCCTTTTACGTTCCGGGACCACGGTATCCTGTTAAGACGTCCCGCAACGCCGGCAGGCGTTGGCCCCGTCCCTGTGCTGACAGCTCTTTGAGGCAAGCCGTTGGTCCTGCGCCTGATCTCTCTCCGGTCGTGTTTGATTACCGTTTCGTCGGGCTATGAGAATAAGGAAACTGTGAAACCTGCGTAATTGGCTAGTCTCCTATGAAGATTAGCCACCGGATTTGACGAATATTATTTTGACAACGTAGGTATTTAATTTATTGATCTTACTAGATCTAGCTAAACTCTAGTTCAATCAATCTCAATCACAAGTTACTATTCAAAATTAACTAATAGGTTCACGTGGACCTGCACAGTTCTGATTGCATCGAGATAAACAAAGGTTCTCAAACAGAATTATTAATGAAGTTGTTTGAAACTTAGTTATTCATTAATATTAATTTTATTCTGTTGGACTTTGGATATTAACGAATCGTTTCGCTTTAAAATTAACTTTAATAAATAGGGTCGAAATGATTTTAAAGTTATTTAAGCAGGGGATGGTTTCATCACCTTTTAAGCGCCATAGTAAAACATAAAGCAGTCTTTACAACAGCTGGTTCTGCATTTACTGCATACTTTTTCCTTTTTGTTCTTGACCATACCCGGGTTAAGGAGTTTTGGATGGTAAAAGTGCCAATGTCACATACATAGCATCACGCCTGTAATCCCCGCAAAGTTAGGCAGAGGTGTACCCATTTGTGCATCCACATTTTGATCAGGAATTTCTCGGTAGCAGCCTTGGAGTCTGGATTTGTGTCCGGTTGATAAAATAGGCTCGTCCCTTATTACATGAGACTTAAATGTGGGTGTGCTAATGGGTACACCTCTGCCTAACCCTTGTGGGATTACCATCCCAGTAATAATTTCTGCTCAATATTACTCAGTTTGATGGTCAGTTTTGTGAAGTAAACGGCTATATAAGTAATAGTAGTAGTATTAGTATTTACACCCAGTATATTTTTATCATTTTACTGATGTTCCACTTTCCTAACGAAGCCTAAAAGCCGGTCCATTACACAGCCTATGACAATAATCACTTACTTCAAGAAGCCTTCTCACATTTTACGAGTTTCTCACTAAATAATCACTACAATTTACTTGAAAAATTCCTTCACAATTTGTGGTAGACATCTTGGGGACCACTTAGTCTGATGAACAATGTTGGACGGTAAATTTTATTAGGAAAATAAAAGGGAATGAATTATTTTGGTTTCGTGACTGACGTGCGATGAGGACTTTGGTTTGATAACCGAGTCGGGCGAGAATAGGTACCTATTTTTACGACTCTCGATTGGATAAAGGAAAGTAGATTCGGGTAAGACGACACAGTCAATGGTGAATCATTTACCAACTACTTAAATTACCAAAAATATTCCAACACATAACTTCTGTAAAGAAACACTTTAGTTTAGCCTCGATTAATTTGAATTAAGTGCTTATTTTGACTTTTAATTGCTTTCAAATTAAAAGTAATTAAAAAAATATTTTTTGAATCTAGCTTTAATTTAAAATATTGTGCATTGGGCATTATATTGTCATCAGAACTAAAGGCGTACCTATACAAAATTTCAGCTCAATCGGATACCAACAAATCGCATGCTTAAGAATAGACTGACCTAACTCAAAAAAACAGTTTTTAGAGAAATCGCAAAAAACGTTTTTCAATTACGACTTCGGCTGTTTATTTGGACATAAATGTTGCAAAATGTTAGTTGAACAGTTCAATTTTTTTTTTAATGATAAAATGTTAACCACTTGTTTGATTGAAACTTAAATTTTAATTGAATACTAATTATTTTGTTTATTGTAGACCGTCAAAATTATTTTTGTAGTTTTAGGTCTATTTAATAGAAAATCTGCGCTAAAATATTAAGACCTAATTAGTTTTAGGTTAGTTTATTATTAAATTCAAATACTTCTTGGCTGTATATTTAAGATTTAAGTCACATTATTACAAAAAATGATAAAACATTTTAGTAGTTAGGATTTTTAATGTAAATCCTAAATATTAATAAGTCACTTTTCAACCAAATTAACTTCACAGCGATTGAACGAATATTGAATGTGTCAGTGTTATGTTAAAATGGCATCTTCAAACTCCTGAGTGTGAAAGAGACCGAAAATTAGTAACAGCACTTTAACACTAACTTTTTAAGACTTTCATATTTTATGTGGATAGAAGGCGCTGTATTAAGGATTATAGTGCATCTAACTCATTTTAGACCTATTTTGATTTAGGTCACTTTAATATTAAGCATGCGAATGTTCGAAAAATGGTTTGCAAATTTTTGAACAACAACTTACTATCAATTTATATACCATACATACATTACACACGAACAGTGCAAGCTAAATAAAAGCTTGTAATAAATAGTTAGTCAATTGAGTCTGCACAAAAGTGACGTCAGAAATATTTTTTTGTGTTGTTTTGTTGTATAGGCTCGCCCCCTATTACATGGGACTTAAACATACGGACGTTGTTTTGTTGTTTGGTTGTGTCATCTATCCTATTGGCGATTCTAACGGATATTTATTAAAAGTCCATTTTCCTCACAATGTTTTCCTTCACCAACGTCAGTGATGTCCAAGATAAACTTAGAACTTACGACCTGCGTCCATACAAACTAATTAATCAAAATTAATGGCGATAAAACAACACGTGCCAGTCGCGTGACTGTCGGGCGAGAATAACATTTCAAACGCAGCAATTCCCGAGAATACGGATACACAAACAAACACACGTTTTCTTTATAATTAGTGGGGTTTGGACTAGACTGCACGGAAGGTGGAAATAATTAGAAATAATAACTCGACATTTTATGTTAGGGTTGCGGGTAGAAGGGGCTGCCCACCATATTATAATACTATACTACTATTTATTTCATGTTGGTGTACTTTATAATTTGTAGGTACTACTAATAAAGTACTCTTAAATACTCTTTTTTACACAATCCATACTAATATTATATTATGCTAAAGTAACTGTCTGTTCGTATGTTACGCTTTCACTACTAAACTACTGAGCTAATTTTGATGAAATTTCGTACGGGGTGAGTTTGAGCTCCAAGACAGGATATAAACAGTAGGCTATGTAGACGAAGTCATAAAATAAAAAGTATTTTATTCCGCGACTTTGTCTGTCTTCGCGATTACCGACATTTACGCGGACGAAGTCACGGGCAAAAGCTAGTGTTTACTATACTAATAGCAGTCATGCATGACTTTCATTGATAGATAGCTGATTCTATAAACAGTAATAAGGTTAAAAACCCGCAGAAAACCGAAATCGCAGGCAAAAGTTAGCATCAAATAAACTCGCCAAAAACATAACTTCTACCTTTTTTGAAAGTCGGTTAATAAGCCTCAAGCAAGGACACGTGTATGGCTTTATAAGCTTTATTCTACTTATCTGGTTCCCTAAAGCAACCTTCCTGAATATGTCAACAGTAGGTAGGAGGTCGGGCGATATTTTTACACAAATAACTGAATAAGAATTTCTTATGGTCCAAAATCCCGGAGCAGCCGCACCTACGCCAGTTTAGTATGGCTGAAATTTTGAGTAGGTATAATTATACAAAAATATTCGTTGAAAAATATGTGTACTTGATAGTTTCAGTGCTTGGCCTTTTTCAGGAGCAAGAATATAGGGTACTTCAGTCAGACGCTTTAAAGTTTCAACCTTGAAACTGCATAATTTAGTTTACGTTAGCCTATAGCCATCTGGCTGCAGGTATTTCCCACGGAAAGTGCCTTTTTTTTGGACAAGTTCGCCACAGTCTTCCCATCCACTGCAACTCCTAAAATCCAGAATCAACAGTGTCGACCGCCAGTATAGCGCAGAGGCAATGAAGGTCGACGGGTCCTGGAGAAACGTTTCGACTGTGTTAGATCCCACAACTAAATTGATCAGAAAAGAATTTCGGAGAAGTAAGAAAAAATATTAATATTTGACTGCCTCGTTGGTCTAGTGGTCGCAAGCGTGACTGCTGTGCATGAGGTCTTGGGTTCGATTCCCAGGTCGGGCAAAGTGTTATTGGGTTTTTCCATCAGGAATTTCTCAGTAGCAGCCTCGGAGTCTGGATTTGTGCCCGGTTGATGGCAATAGGCTCGCCCCCTATTACATGGGACTAAAAACATAACTGGCGAAATGTGGGTGTACTAATGGGTACACCTCTGCCTAACCCTTCGGGGATAACAGGCGTGATGTTATGTTATGTCAAGAAAAAATATAATACACGGAAAGTGTCTTGCAATAATGTAGGTACTTACGTTGATTACTAACTGTACCCCGTGTTTTAATTTGCGATAAGGTTACGTTCTTAATTACTCCGCTCTCGTGTCGTAGCGTCATGTTATATACCCAATGTTTATTAAGAAAGGATATTGGGTATAACGCGAACGAATTTTTTCAAATCGGACTATTAGTTCTTGAGATAAGCGCATTTAAACAAACAAAAAAGAAAACTCTTTAGTTTTAAAATATTAGTATCTTTAAAATATTCCTGACTCCAGAAACGGCTCAGCATTAAAGCCAGCAAATACCAATCTTAAAAACATTCTCTAACTATCCTCAAAATGTTAACCACGTTAAGATGACGTAGCACTGGCGACTCTGGGATCTTAGTCTATAACAATAGAAGAGCTAACAATATTCACTTCAATGTTAGACGTCAGAAGTCAACGGAAATCCAAATTGGATCTCCGCCAAACTAACAACTAAAATGTCGCAAAGACTATGTAAACCATGAAAAAACTAGCCAAGTACGAGTCGGCACGGGAAAGTCAAACCATCGACTCTAAAACTGTAATCTGTAATCCCCGAAGGGTTAGGCAGAAGTGTACCCATTAGTACACCCACATTTTGCCAGTTATGATTTAAGACCCATATAGGGAGCGAGCCTATTACCTATTGCACAAATCCAGACTCCGAGGCTGCTACTGAGAAATTCCTGATGGAAAAACCCAAAAACACTTTACCCGACTTGGGAATCGCACCAAAGACCTCATGCTCAGCAGTCGCGCTTTCCCCTATCAGAAAAACCCAATAACACTGGCTTAAAAATCCGTTATTTTTGACTCTCAAAACATGAAGCCTACAAATAGTGTTAAAAATCCAATAAATCAAATAAATAACTAAAATATTTTAACCTGCATTTTGATAGCCTGAACTCATCGTGCTATCAATAATATTTTTTATTACAAAAATTGTAGCGCCACTATAAATATTCGCACGGAATCTGTACGATTCTGTTATCGACAGGATTTATCAATAAAGCTACCGATAACGCCCAACACTTGTGTTAAGGAATGACATAATATATTTGATAGTACGCTTTTTGATAGAACGATTTTTTCACCCGCGTTAAGTAACATTTTTGGTTACTGCTCCGCTCCCATGAAACGTAGCGTGATGTTATATAGCTTATGCTATTCCTTATAAATTTAGCTATCATATACAAAAACATTTTTCCCAATGCGACTGATAGTTTCAGAGATTAGCTCGTTTAAACAAACAAATATACAAAAAATCACTTCACTTTTACTATGTTAGTATAGATTAGTATGTAAAGCTAAATAAAGAATCACAGAAGGTCCAAGACACATCCGCTATACTATCACAGATACTATTCCCATCAACTACAACTCCTAAAAGCCGTCGGTGGTCACCACCGGAACCAACAACCCCCAAACTTCAGGCTGCAAGTAATAAATCCCTATAAAAATTTTGCCCGACCTGGGAATGAAACCCAGGCCCCCAGCAGTCGCGCTTGCTACCAAGAGACCGACGGATTAGTCAAATGTCCACATTATACACTAGCACTTTCCCCGCTACTTCGTTCGCGTAATTTTCCTCACGGATCCCTAACTTTTTTCAATATATATATAACCTATGTCACGCGGGAATAGTGTAGCTTCCCAACAGTGAAAGAATTTTTCAAATCGGTTCAGTAGTTTTTGAGTTTATTCATTACAAACATACACACAAAAATACAAATCTTTCCTCTTTATAATATTATCTTTATAACTTTATAATATTACTTTTGCCCGCGACTTCGTCCGCGCAAAAATAAATTAAAATATATCCTATGTTACTCGCAGATAATGCAGCTTTCTAATGGTGAAAGAATTTTTAAAATCGGTCCAGTAGTTTTGAGTTTATCCATTACAAACAAACAAATATACAATTTCTTCCTCCTTCCTTATAATATTAGAGTAGATAAGTGTAGATAATAACAAACCATCAAATCCCACGTTACGTTCAATCTAAGCAAATACTAGTCTTGCAACCAGTATTCCCTTACCAGTTTTACCTTCTGAGCTTTCGCTTATAATGTCCCGAATGAAGTATCAATTTTATTGTAACACAGATAGAAGTCGTAAAAGCGAATGTAAACTTTAATGTCATAGTAATAAAGTTTAAAGTGAACTGGTTTAATGGTCTATAGCAGTTCGACGTCTTAGCTCGCGTAGTTAGAACTAGGATTATTAAGGGCGTTAGCATGGGCATAAGCGGAGCGGGTGATATTAATATTAGAGGAATTTTAATAATAACAATTAATAAGCTTGAGGTCTTCGGTTCGATTTCCAAGTCGGGCAGTGTTATTGGGTTTATCCATCACGACTTTCTCAGTAATAGCCTCGAAGTCTGAATTTGAACCCGGTGATGGCAATAGGCTCGCCCCCTATCACATTAGGACTTAAACATATCTGGCGAAATGTGGGTTTAATAATATGTTATGAATGTTTGTCTGTCTGTTTGTTTCGGTTAATCCCCTAAACGTCTGTAACTCTGTACCGATTTTGTCGGGACTTTTTCTGGCAGAAACCGGGTGTTTTATGAATGAATTGAGGATACGCGCACAAATGTTAGCCGACTTTTACACGGACGAAGTAGCGCGCATCAGCTAGTGGATTCTAAAATGCGTGCAGGTAATAACTACACTTTCAAAACTACATTTTAACCTTTTAGAATTCAATTATCTGAACCACAATTATTGAACAGGTAGGAAAACCAACGCCACCACATTTTTGGGGTACCGCATCCGAAAGGTGCCAACAGTCTTACTGAGTCCGTCCGTCTGTCTATCTGTCAGCAAGTTATATCCTAGAACGGAACAAGGGAAGGACATTGGGGACACGTTCTTCTCCCCCCTCTCCCAGGGCTGGTATAAGTTGACCTCTAATATTATATTTTTTAATCTCATCGATAAGTTGATAACTATTTTATTTTAGTAAGATTTTTTATTATAATCGAATTAGACCCTTTCCTGACTAGATCTTAATGCCATCCCTCCTCTGAGTTGAAAGCTGTATCCGCACTTGACTGTATCTCATTAACCGTAATAGGTGGAGGGTTGAATTTTTCAAAGAGAGTGTATTACTATCATTATGGCTGGTATAACAACAAATTATCGCAAAAAATAACATAATAAATTAAAAAATTAAAGGATGTCCAATGTCAGGGCCCATGGAAGAAATATGTTTTTTTTACAAGCTTTTATTTAGCTTGCACTGTTCGAGTGAAGAAGTTGTCCTTTCAAAATTTGCCAAAACCATTTTTCGACTATTTGTGGGTATCCGATTGAGCTGAAATTTCGCATACAGCTTTAGATCTGATGACAATACAATGTCCAATAACCAATATCTTAAAAAAAAGCACAGCTTGTTTTTTTGTATGTAGTGTTAAATATCTGTACTATAGCTGTGGTGTGTCTGTAACTGGCGAAATGTGGGTGTACTAATGGGTACACCTCTGCCTAACCCTTCGGAGATTACAGGCGTGATGTTATGTACGTGATGTGGTACGGAACCCATCGCGTTCCTATGGTCATCCAACTCGCACTTGGCCCATTTTTTTTTTCATTCAATTCCATTCAATGGTATTGTGATGCTCCTGTACAATAGATGACTTTGGGCCTTTGTGACGACGTATTGATGATATGGAAACTATTTGGATGTCATAGAATGAATTCAGCGATGGATGACAAAAATGTGAATACAATGGAATGCAAATAAAGAATTGCGAAGTAATTCATTGAAAAAGCATAATTCCTCAAACTGCTGATAAATTGCTTAGCAATTTGGCAGATGTTATTAGACTAAAAATATGGAATATTCTAAATTGTAAAAAATTAACACAACATCACGCAATCCTGCAATCCCCGAAGGGCTAGGCAGAGGTGTGCCTTTTAGTACACCTACATTTTGCCAGTTTTTTTTTAAGTCCCATGTAATAGGGGGCGAGCTTATTGCCATCAACCGGGCACAAATACAGACTCCGAGGCTGCTACTGAGAAATTCCTGGTGGAAAAACCCAATAACACTTTGCTCGACCTGGGAATCGAACCCAAGACCTCATGCTCAGCAGTCGCGCTATGCGACCACTAGACAAACGAGGCAGTCCAGTAAACAAATAATAATATGACAAGAACAAGATATTGACTAGTCTACCTTGTACAATGTACATCTCTGCTAAACAGGCAGCGCCATAAACTGAATACACATAAAAAAATTGACTCATAGCCTAGTAATTATTTTTTGTCTAAATCGCCGTTGTCCAACACTATGGATTTCTCATGTATCGTGGGTGCGTTTACAAACAAATAAACTCACATACACTTGAACAGCCAGACCCAGAACAACTATCTGTAGGTCATACAAACATTTGTTCGGTGCGGGAATCAAAACCGCGACACGCAGCACAGTATCCAACCACTCAGGTACTGCGCCAACCATGTCGTCAAAATATGGCAACAATACAAGCTAAAACAGTTATAAGTGAAACAATAGAATTGAACGAAAAAAGGGCACAAAATAAGGTCGGTCCACACCCAAGCAATCAATCCGTTAAATTGCCCAAATTAATTCACTACCAACCTCACAAAATAAAAAGAAAACGTTACATCCCAGCACGGTTCAATTTTCAAATCCTACGCATAATTGACTTGGTCGTAAATATAGACTACCTTCCCTTTTTAGGGGTTGTAATTTAAGGCGATAAAGGGTGTGAGAGATGAGTAAAGCATGCGTAATTTTCGCCGGTTCAGTGCGTCGATGAAATTACGTCACGCGATTATACCAACGTAGGTATGGTTTTATTAAAATTGCAGTGTCCATTGCGCTACACTGGAGACGATATTATTATGAGCAAGGGCGGATTCAGGGGGAGGGGTCATGACCCCCGCCCCCGCTTACTATTTCCTTTAAATAAGATATATTTTTGTAATTAATTGAAGAGCAGCCTGTCCTGAGTAGTCCTTTGATTGGGATATGACCTTGACCTTGAAAGTTGGTTCCGCCCTTGGATATGGAGTCGAGACTCATTTCGAGCAAAGAAAGTTACGCAGGGTTATTTATCTGGCTTTTTTTTAAATATCAAAACGACATTTCACTTAATTCTATAGTTTCTTTTAAGATCTTTTTATTTTTTGTTTATTTAAGTTATTTTTTTTTATTCCATTTTGTTTTGTTTTACACATACACAATAATTTGCACCTGCCATGTTATCTCTTCACCATTTTTGGTTGCCTGGTACTTTAAATTGCATAATATGAAGTTTAAATATAGGTAATATTTGAACAGATTTTGATGTTATTCTATGATAACAAATTAACTATAATTATGAGACGTATACAATCACGAACAAAATTAAAATCTCCCTCGATTTAAGAAAGCGAATCAAAATGTTTACCCGCGTTCGCGCTTAACATAAACACAGTCTTACTCCGTCAAGCGATTAACATCGTTAAGGTTGGGGATTAAGAAGCAGATTCCTTTGACAAGTTATGTTAAGGATGTTGAGATAACGACAGGAAACGCAGGCAGATGTTTTGATAACAAACCTGTTAGTATGTCTTGGGAACAAACATTGGCAGACTGTGTTACTTGAACTGTGTAAAGATTATGATGTTATTTTTCTATATTTGTTGCAAAAATATAAAAAACTTAGGTAACTGCGCATTTACTAAATAGATGTTGTAAAACAGATTTTTTTTTGAATATGCATGTCATTGCATTTTTCAACCGACTTCAAAAAGGAGGAGGTTCTCAATTCGACGCGTATGTTTTTTTTTTTTTTTTTTGTGTGTTTGTTCTACGATTACTCCGCCAATATGAATCGATTTGGATGATTCTTTTTTTGTTTGAAAGAGTATAGTTCCGAATAGGTCCCATAGGAATATTGTCATGATCTGATGATGAACTTTGGAGATACGGAACGGAACTCCTTATAAAATCACAGCAGAACCGCCGTAACAAGACTAATTGCTTTGTTTATACGTGTAGTCGATGACTGACTGAAGGAAGTGGGGTACGTCAACCCCCCTCCTACCACTTTCCAAAATTTAATATATCGTGTGAGGTATTGTTTGAAAGGGCTTTATGTAGGGATTTCAAACATTAACACACAAGCACTAAAAAGTGAAAAATAAAAAGCTTTTTTACAAAAAAATATGTGTCTAATCTCTTGAAATAAATACTTCTTGCAAATCATAGATGAAAGTCAACACTTGTCAATTTGTCATTAGTTGTCAATAGTTTGTCATTAGTTTAGTATCGCTATTAGGTAATAGATGACGTTGTGCCGTGACGTCATATTTGTGAATCGCGGTGTAGAGATTTTCCTGCAAAACATGACCTTCGCGGTACTACTTTCAATAAATTGTCTTACTCTGGAAACCCTTGTTTTATTTGGAAGCGAGATATTTTTGAGACGTTGTACAATATGACCGCCTTCAAAAACTACAAAATAACTTTAGCTTGGAAGTCGGTGGCAATACCTACATAACAAGAAACAAAACCAAAGCCGCCGACTTTCAAGCTAAAGTTATTTTTTATTTTGTAGTTTTATTCTTCTCCATACAAAACCTGTCTGTGTATTTTTTTTTAAGTTATTTATTTGCTAGTTCTAAAGTTCTTAACACAAAGCAAAAACAAAATTTTAGGTAAATGTATTTTTTCGTAACGACTATTATTTTATGTTTGACCTGTTAAGCTTACTTGTTAGGCGTAAATAATAGAATTTACAAAAAAAAAAATTGAACGTTTTTAGTCGAATAATTATTTATTCGACTAAAAACGTTCAATTTTTTTTTCAAGTAGGTAGATATGTATAGGTATTTATCTGATTTACACATACTTAAACTTTTTTAATTGTGCTTAATTATATTTTCTGCTTTTTTAACCTAAAGTTAACAAAAAACAAAAAATTCAAATCTCAGTAATAATGGGTGGTAGGGTGACATCTGCATGCCATTCGGCAAATTATGCAAATCGAGAGACTTACATTTTTGACGAAATTTTACTGTTTAACGGCAACGTTAAAAAAAAAACCCCGGCTTTGCAAAACAAAACACAACCTACCTACTTAGGTAGGTAGGTGTGGGGTATTTATCATGCCAAAAGAGAAAACGTCTTGTTATAGGAATCCATATAAGGTAACTAGGTACCTATATTCTTTTTTTTTATACAAAAGAACCGTATTATCCTTTCAAAAGACAGGTAAAAGACACTAGTAGGTGTATGACATCAATAGCGAAGCCAATAAAAGCATAATACAAATAAATTGTTATTTTTATGTATCTTCTACATCTGATCTATATTAATATAATAAAGCTGTAGAGTTTTTTGTTTGTTTGTTTGATCACGTAAATCTCTAAAACTACATGTCGGATTGAAGAAAATATGTTTGTATTTGATAGCTACATTCATGAGGAATAGTAAAGGTTTTGCATCACGCTACGACCTACGGAAGTAAAGTAGTAAGCAAAGACGTATTAAAGCGGGTGATATAAACACAAGGACGAAGTCGTGAGCAGAAGCTAGTAGGTATAATAATATTATAAAGCTGAAGAGATATTTTTGTTTGTTTAAACGCGCTGATCACTATCAAAATATGTTTTATATGATAGCTACATTCATGAGGAATACTATAGGTAATATAACATTACACTACGGCCCAATGGAGCAGAGCAGTAAGCAATGACGTAACTTAAGGGCGTGAAAAAACCACGCTTACGCCAAGTCGCAGTAAGCAGGATAGTCCTAAATAATACCTAAATATGAAAGCCCAACAATACAAAAAAAACACACGACAGAAAATCAAGAAACGACACAAATAAACATCAAAATTAGGCAAAGTCCTTTCATCACTAGAAAAAACAGACATTAAAAACACAATAAACGATAAACTGTAATACTGTAACCCTCTTTGTTAGTCGGTTAAAAATAACTCACCATACCGTTCAAGCGAAAGTTTATTTATCAGTCTTTCATCCGAAAGCCCAATTTCTAACTCGACCGGTTGCATTATAATAACATCACGGTTTTCCCGGAAAGGGTGGGGAGTACCTTAAATGAAACTGACAGAATAGATTGACTTTAAAAAGGAAAGTAAAGTTTCTTTTTGTATTAGACATACGTCATACATAACATCTTTTTTTTTTGCTAGGAAACATAGATGTGGGCCGATTGTCAGACCTACCCGATCCGGGTTCTTGGGACGTCTTAACAGGATACCCGTGGCCCCGGAACGCAAAGGGCAACAGAAGGAACAGAAGGAACAGGGTGGTTTTTTATTCTGTAAAAGTCTGACAGTGGTACCGATTCCCTTGGTCACAAACTAAACTAAAATTAGACTATTTCCATCTTTTTCTGTCTAATCAAATAAGAAAGAGACTAATGTAAATAAGAGCTGTCAAATTAAGTCAATCTGACACATCCATACAGTTATAGTTGACATCTTAAAACATATGGATTAAAAATACGGAGAAGTTCAAGGTAAAACTAATTTGACATCTCTAACTTAGTTCTTTTATGTCACGGAATGTCACCGTCCTTTCCTTTCGCTGTATCGGCACCACTGGTGCCGATTCCCTTGTTCACAAACTAGACTAAATTTAGAGAATTGACATCTCTTACTAACATATAAAGGAAAGGACGGTGACATTAAAGAACTAAGTTAGCGATGTCAAATTAGTTTTGCCTTGAACTTTTCCGTATTTTTAATCCATACGTTTTAAGTTGTCAACTATAATTGTATGGATGTGTCAGATTGACTAAATTTGACAGCTCTTATTTACATTAGTCTCTTTCTTGTTTTATTAGACAGAAAAAGATGGAAATAGTCTAATTTTAGTTTAGTTTATGACGAAGAGAATCGGCACCATTTCGACTCATTTGATGATTTTTACCACCCAAAAA
Organism: Hoplodrina ambigua; assembly: GCA_949774945.1. Taxonomy (NCBI): domain Eukaryota; kingdom Metazoa; phylum Arthropoda; class Insecta; order Lepidoptera; family Noctuidae; genus Hoplodrina; species Hoplodrina ambigua. The sequence continues at coordinate 4,750,264 of OX458990.1, forward strand.
AATGCCTACCCGATATGCATTACAAAACTTCATAAAAATCGGTCCAGCCATGTCGGAGGAATTTCATTATTAGATCTCAAATCTAAACAAACCCCACAACATCAAAATTGCTTAATTTTAATAATCATTGGCATGAAAAAATTACTTGTATTAAGCACCATTTTATTGGTTTGGTTCGCTATCGAAAAGCTCTACCCCGAGGGTAGGAAGGTCCGGCCAAACATAAGCATTTAGCAAACTGCCGTTTTGGCCGATATTACGCTCATCGTTAAACCGGCAGTAAACGGCCGATATAATGAGCTGCTACTTAATTTGCGTTCTACAAATTAAGGCCCTTTTATTTTAAACGTTATTGACATGCAAACGTTGCTCAATTTTTTTTTAATTTTTTTTTACAACGGTTTGTCAATAATCTGTTTTTTTTGTTACTGACTCGTTGGTCAAGTCGTCGCAAAGTGCAACTGCTGAGCATGAGGTCTTGGCAATGTCCCAGGAATTTCTCAGTAGCAGCCTCGGAGTCTGGATTTGTGCCCGGTTGATGGCAATAGGCTCGCCCCTATTACCTATTACTTGGAACTTTAAAGATAACTGTCGAACTGTGGGTGTATTGCATAAGCCTTCCTGCGGATTACAGGCGTGATATTATTTTTTTTTCGAATAGTTCGTCTTTTAAGGACATTACCGACTAAAAATATGAAGCCTTTGTATTTTTTCCTCGCTATACCTCATTACGTTAAATCTACTAATAATATGTCCTCCAAAATAAATAAAAAATGTCTGCCTATTGGTTAACACGATGATCTTAAAACCAATCACATTAATAACAAAAATCTATCAATAATATACCCAATTAAACAAGACTAGTCAAAACAAACCGATTTAAAACTTCCGACTAATGACAGACATAAACTGACAGTTCTGTCTGTCCGTCTGATAGACAAGCACGACGTATGTTTTCACAATGTCCGCGGAATTTTAACAGTCGTGACCTGATCTTAGCTACTTTAACAACGACATAGTAAGCAGGAAATGTCAGTTTATTTAATGACTAGTGAACTGCCGCCACTCCACTTGGTGGCAAAGATTTTTCCGATTGGCTTCGCAAATATTTTCTACCATTAAAACCTTCTCCGGGAAATTAAGAATACAACAGAAAATTAATCAGCCAAATCAGTCCAGACAATTTAAAAACGCCAGTACATAGTTTATTTGAAATTGAGACTCTTGACATGCCGTCAGACACAAAAGTCAAAACATTTACAGTTAAATTATAATAATATTTTGGTGTCGTAATGGCACAGTGGTTAATTACCGTCTCTCGTGCATGAACTTGCAGGTTCGATAGCGGGCAAGTAATATGACGTTTCCAATTCGTAACATGTACCTACTTTCTAAGTTTATTTTGGAAATCAGTAACATCGGTAAAAAAAAAACAATGGGAGGAAACCGGCACTTGTAATAATTATTAGTCGGAAATCGCCAATCCGCCTTGAGCAAGCGTGGTGATCAATGCTCGTGCCTTCTCTATATCAGAAGAGCCCTTTGCCTTGCAGTAGCACCATAATAAGCAGGTATAATTACCTTTTCTAAGACTGAGAAACTCAGGGTGGCCGTTTGAAAACATTTAAAACAAGAAAGAATTTATAAATCAATAAAAATAATTTTCTCACCACTGTCGCTACCCATATAAGCTAATTAATAGACATTCGTAAGCAGAACTAAATTAGCATTAACTTTTAACGTTTAGTGCAGAAAGTTAAGCTTAACAGCACAAGGAGGTACTTTTACAAGCGTTTATGCAAACACAGGTTTAAAAAGTGAAAGATAGGATCTTAGTACCTACATGCTGATTTAAATAAACATTTTTGTGGAGTACCTGCATTCAAATAGATTTTTATTTGAATAACTAGTTAAATGTGGGTGTACTAACGGGCAAACCTCTGCCTATCCCTACGGGGATTACAGGTGTGATGTTATGTTATGTTTTGTTCAACTAGACGGGGCCGCGGTAGACCACAAAGAAGATGGCGGAACGACTTGGAGGACTTCCATAAGAATTGGAAAGACATTTCTTTTACTCTATATTTATTTATTTATTTAAACTTTATTCACATGTAAAAAATACAATGTACAAAGGCGGACTTAATGCCTTGGGCATTTTCTACCAGTCTACCTTAGGGTGATGCAGAGACAAAACGTAGTAGGTGCAGAAAATACAGAAAAATATCGATATTAAAATATAAAAATAAATACATATATACATACATACAAACAAAATATATAGGGTAGAGAGAGATAAAAAATAAATAGGTGGTGAAGTACGACAAATTAATTGTGGGACGAGTCTGCCAACTTCTTACGTAAGTGTTCGCGAGCTTTTACCTTAAAAGTGAACCGACTGGTGGCCATCCTGATATTCTGAGGGAGTTCCTTCCATAAGAAAACCGCCTGGACTAGAAAAGAAGATTTGAGAAAACCAGAGCGGTGGGAAGGACATCGCAGAATACGATTATTAGAGGAACGAAGATTCTTGGTGTGCGCAGAGCATAAATATTGAAAGTGAGAAGTCAGGTAAGAAGGAGAACTAGGTTTTTCAAGGAGAGAAAATAAGGTTGTCAAAGCCCTTAACGCTCTGCGCTGTCTGATAGGAAACCATTTTAAGAGTAATCGATGTGCGGACACATGATCATACTTACGGAGATTGAATACGAATCGAATGCAGTTATTAAGAAGTCGGTCTAATTTATTGAGAAGATCTGCATTCAGGTCATAGTAACACACATCGCCATAATCAAGTATGGGGAAGATAAGCGACTGAACCAGCATAGCCTTAATGTGTGATGGGAGAACATTTTTCAACCTATAAAGCGACCGCAACGTCCCGGTGACTTTTTTGCTCACAGTCGCGACCTGCTTACGCCAGCTCAGGCAAGTGTCAACATACAAGCCCAAATCCTTGACGTCGGAGCTAAACGGGATGACTGTGCCATCAAAGGTAACCGGTGGTACCGCTAAGCTATTAAGCCTTCGCAGGCTATGGGCGCTCCCTATAGATAGCCATTCCTAGAAATGTAAACAGGAATTGAATCAGATGTCTAAAAATAAAACGCCAAGAGATCTCGACTTAAATTCTCTTTAAGTAGACATCAAAACTGTCAAAAGGATGAAATATCAGAGATTCGATATCGTTATAAAATAATTTTCTTTTTAGGGTACCGTAAGAAAACGTGCGAATCGGAACCCTATTAATAAAACTCCTCTGTTTATTGGTTCGTCCGGTCATCCGATGTATATATTTGGAACTGTAATAGACAAATAGATACCTACTTGAAATTTTTACAAAATGTGGTCACTGTGACAGTGAATAATAAAATTAAAATAAAGTTAAAGGGTGTTTTTTTTTATTGTATAATTATACAATTAAACAAGGTTACCTATAAGTGATGTCCGATTGAAATAATTGTCATCTCTCCGAAGACGATGGAAGAATTATTACTTTGTGTTAGTATCGCGTGTTAAAAATATTTAATAGCTTACAAAAAAAACATGTTTTTTTTTTTGTTTGTAGCGATTAAATATTTATAATTTATAATAGGTAATATAATAGAGACTAAAGTAATATTGTACTGTGGTGCGGAACCCTTCGTGCGCAAATCGTACTCGCACTTGGCCAAATCTTTTCTTAAACTCCCCTAAAATAAGCGAGGGTATTATTTCAGTACTTATCTTTATCATGAGCCGTCAATAAAAACTGTCAAGTTGGACTCACTCACTGAAGTGCAAATAGCACACTGTCTATCGGGGGATTTTCAAATTTCCAATTTCCTTATCGAACCAACGGCCAAATTAACAAACGGAAATCAATTTTAAAGTCTTTTTCAAGTCTTATGCAATCTCTATCACTTCTATGTGTATTATAGCGACAGAGATACATTTAAGAACATGCATACATAACATCACGCCTGTAACCCCTGAAGTGTTAGCCAGAGAACCCTACACACACCTCCATCATTTCACCAGCTATTTTTTACCTTTTACCTAACACATAACATCACGCCTGTAATCCCCGAAGTGTTAGCAAGAGGTGTACTCATTAGTACACCCACATTTCGCCAGTAATTTTTAAGTCCTATGTAATAGGGGCGAACCTATTGCCACAAACCGGGCACAAATCCACACTCCGAGGCTGCTACTGAGAAATTCTTGATGAAAAAACCCAATAGCAATTTGCCCGGCCTGGGAATAGAATCAAAGACCTTCATGCTCAGCAATCGCGCTTGCGACCACTAGACCAACATCCACATTTATGAATGTCTTAAAGTTAAGTGTCGTTTGGAAATTCGGGGGTAAGTGACTAAGTTTGAATTAGATCGATCAGTCGGTACTCTCGCCTTTTGATAATCTAGAACTGTTATTCGGAATTGGGGTCAGTTTCCCGTAATAGTTGTCGGAATGTCCGTTTTTGAGACGGAATTTCGGAATTACTGGAATTCGGGATGTCATTTTTAGAACATTTTGTCAGCTTATACTTTTTGGGTTTAGGTAAGTCAAGGACAGAAACAGTACAGAAACGCAAAAGAGATGGGGTGTTATAAGATTACCATGTCTGTCTGTAACATCTAGCTCCCGAACGGACGAACCGATTTTGATTTTGTCTATTTTTTTTTGCTTGAAATGTGAATTAGTCGTGAGTGTTCTTAGCTATGATTGATGAAAATCGGCCCAAGATGGCCGCCGTCAGCTGATTTGTTAAATTTAATTGTCGTAGACGGATCCGAGATAGTTAAATTGTTTTCCGGAATTCGTCTTTTCTGGTGATCGCCACTATTGAGTTTGGCTGTCAGGAGTTAGATACAGTGGGATCCCAATAGGTACTGTGGTGACTTGTTTAAAAAATAGGTAGGTAGGAGTAGACGGTAGGTGTGTATAATGGTAGGCAGGTACCTACAGAGCTCATTTAAAAACTTCGCTCGAATAAACGCGTTCGCAATCCCTATTTTGTTCCAAGTAACAAAACTTTGTTTCAGTTCAAAAGATGTCGATGTTAAATTACTTTTAAGGGTTCCGTACCCAAAGGGTGCGATGCGGAACCCTATTAATAAGACTCCGCTGTCTGTCTGTCCAGCTGTCTGTCACAGTCTTACAGTGTTTTATGTTTTAAACAGTGAACAGGAAGACAACTGAAATTTTCGCAGAGATTTAAATAACTGGCGAAATGTGTAGTTACGGGTACACCTCTGCCTAACCATTCGGGGATTACAGGTGTGATGTTATGTAAAGGAGTAGAAAGAGGTCTTTGCCCTGCAGTGGGATATAAATAAGCCGGTATTATTACAACCAGCGACTGTTAATAGATCTAAATTAGAAGCGCCCTAATGACATTGCTTACAAAAGTCCAGCTAGTCTTATTATTCGGACTACAGTAATAAATGCTGTTGAGGAAAACAAAACTATTAAGGCGCTACTCCACTGCGGTGAACGGGCACGCTACGCACGTTGTCTTAGTATCGCTATGTATAAAAAAAGCAGGTGATAACGTCCCCTGCAGCCTACGAATACGATATTGATACACGCGTGCCTTGCTCGAATATGTCGCCCACGCATTCTATGCGCACGCTATACATGAGGCCCACAGTTACTGCGTAGGATGAGCACACGTAGAGGCTACACATTTTTCAGCATGGGTCCATTTGTCTAGCTGTTATTTTGCATTGCATTTGAAAGAAAAAGAAAGAAAGAAACACTTTTTATTCACGTGAAAGTGACGCACAATAATATACAATGTAAATATAAACTAAATACATAACAGAAAATAAAAAATTAAGTGTCCTGAATGGTAATTTGCGCCACTACCGCGCGAAATGTCAGCATCGGCGGAGCAGTTGTACTACACAGCCGTGGGTGACCACGAATATGCATTAAATGCGTAGTGGGAATGTAGACGCACGTAATTTGAATCATCGACCCATACAGCTAACGTGATCGTGCACACCGTGTACCGCGTGCGCCGCAGTAAAACAACGCCTTTATCGTGTAAGTAAACCAAAACCAAAGTGCTAACGTTGGCAAAATTAATTTCCTGACATTATAATTCTTTTACCCCCTACTTCTGCTTCCCCCAAATAAACCAGTGTGCGTATAAAGGCAAACCATTTAATCACTAGTCGGGATAATGTACCAACTGTGTTTTCCTATGGTCCCAATGCACGGAGAAAAAGAAATTGTAGCAGTTTTTTTTTGTTAAGACACAGGTGGACATAACTGTTACTACTGAGCTGAGGGGCAATTCCAGGCTCAATATGTCAAAAATACCTCTAATACTCTCCCACATTTGGGACATTCATTGCCGCTGAGAAGATGATTGTGACTAGACAAGTTTTTAGTTACGAGAATAATTGACTACCTAGATTGCGACTTGAATCTCCAACGAGTTAAATTGGCCTTCTGATCCTGAGCGTCAGAGTTCTGTAAAGGGGTTGAGTAACCATACAGGTATATTGATTAAATTTTATAGGAAACAATAAGAAAACTTCAGTTTGATCTCGTTTAAAACCCAGTTACATGACATTAAATACAGCGCAGAACCAACGGCTTTACGTGCTTTCCGAGGCATGAGGATGTCACACTTTCAACACCGGGCTGCTACTGAAAAATCCGTAATGAAAATACCCAACACTTTTTGCCCGTCCTGGGAATTGATCCAAAGACACCCACGCTCAACACGAGACCAACTTACGGGACAGTCAAGTTCACAAGTAATCTCTACTCATCTCATCTTGAAAGTCATTTTAAAGATTTCTCTTTGAAAGAAAACAAAGGCGTTCACTTTAAGAGTACCCAAACTGACTTTAAGAGTCCCGAAACTGAATTACGCTGTCCCCAACGCGTAATGAAGGCCATAATAACTAAGTTCAAAGTTACAATTTCTTAAATCAAAATTGACACATTCCATCGTCTTGAGAGCCGGTTTAACAAAAACTTTATTATTTTACGTATTTCTTAACTGGGTCAAAGAAGAACTCCTTTGTAGGCGGACTTTGCTTATTAGAAATATTATTTACTTGAGCGAACTTTTAAAAGGATTTGGATTCAGTCTAGATCGTATTAAAACTTACTTTGGTAATGTGGATGTTTCTGAAAGCATTATTTAATCTATTTACGTTATTTCTAGTTTTATTAGTATAGTCTAGTTGTCATTTTATAAGAAACAACAGATTTTAGTGCGGTTTTCATGAATGGGTAGAAAAATTCAAGAAAAACGTTTCAAGAAAAATGTATTAGGTAATATTATTCCATGCGGGGTTGGGTGGGTCAATACATAAATTTAAAGGCGAATCCAGAATTGCCAAATTAGGTACACTAAAAAACACACAATATTTTATTTGAAAACAAAATACCCTAATTAATGCTTGCAAAAAAGTTTAATTGGGATAATATCAAAATCACACAAGCTTTTAAAGGGGGTAGGTGGGGCTCTTGACCCCTTAGCCCTCCTCTCGGATACGCTACTGAATAAATTGACTTTGACTTTGAAAACTTCACAGAAAACAATAAAAAAATCAAACAATCTCAGAACAAAAGCTAGCTCAGAAAATTCTTGTACAAAACCGGGAAACATTTTGAACAAGTAATTTCCTCTAGCCTTATCGTGTGTCCCAAAAACGGAGGCTATGAAGTCAATCTGAGGATAATATTCGTCTTGAACAACAAGCCGGAGTTTTTATCATTTAGGAACAGACGCACGTGATGGAAGAATGTCGCAGAAGTTCAAGTTATTGTGGCCTTTGAAAGTTTAAAAAGTAAGTCAGTAGATGAATGAGATAGAATTTCATTGAGTAATAGCGATATTTTACCAGAAAATCCTAAATAAATATTTTTTAATCAATAAAAGATTAATAAAAAATACTACTAAATTACTGTTAACTTCAAAACTTTGTGTCTGAATTGTCATAAAATTTGGTACTTACTAAATTTTATTTAACCATTATTTTTTATACAGTAAGGAATTTACAGACCTTGACCATGATTCAACAAAAATTATAAGAACAAGAAAGTTAGTGAGGATAGATGAATGATATATATTTATTACCTACTCTTTTAAGCTTAAATAGCAATGAATTAGCTAAGGCTCACGTATAATATTGATCTAGCTACCTCGGATAACTTTTATCCAGTTTTGTAACTGAATAATTTAACCTTTAATAAGCTTGATTCTGACGTCACAACAGACGTAGTCTCAGGCAAAAGTCAGTAATAAATAGTCAATGACACTTAAGCCGCTCTCATCTCACAGTAAATTTTTGTTCTACTATGCAGTATATTGAAAATCAAAAGCCTCTAGATATAGGACAAAGACTCAGAATGACCTATATGTCATGTCAAGGGGAGAGTCGGCCTACACTGTTAACGTCGAGGGCTCGATACGAGCAACAGAACAAATATTAGTATGGCTTACAGTTAGTTCGTGCAAGTGATTCGAGTAGGCAGTGGATACATGTCAGGGAGGAGTAATTATGTTTATATAGCGCTGCAGTTGTATGTTTTTGTGAGCGTTCGCAGGTATTTTTGCGGAAAATCGGGATTTTAAAATCTTTTGAATCGAAAAAATCGGGATTCATTGTAAAAAAAGACGGCACATAATAAAAACACAAATCTATAAAGTTTATTATTTTAAACATTTTGTATTAAATTGATTTTCCAGATGCCTTCTTTTATTTTGTGAGTTTATAAAACTTAGCACACGAAAATTTTATATAATCAATGAAAAATCGAAGAAACATAAAAATCGGGACAGTGCTTGTCTTTTTATTGAGAAAAGTGGTAGCAGTAAATTATAGCTACGTTTGACAGATTGAGACTTAGCTGTGGTTTTTACAACAACGCACTTAATCTTACATAACATCACGCCTGTAATCCCCGAAGGGTTAAGCAGAGGTGTACACATTAGTATACTCACATTTCGCCAGTCATGTTTTTAGTCCCATCCGGGCACAAATCCAGACTCCAAGGCTGCTACTGAGAAATACCTGATGGAAAAACTCAATAACACCTTGCCTAACCTGGGAATCGAACCCAAGACCTCATGCACATCAGTCGCGCTTGCGACCACTAGACCAACGAGGCAGTCACGCACTAAATCTTATGCTGGGAATATATCATAATTTCGGTTCAGTATCCTCAATCACAGAAGTAGCTTATTCTAGTGACTAGTCATCACTAATACAATGGGATAACAAAATAAAATTTGGCTAGTATTAGAGCGGAACAGCCTTATTACGTTGCTGTCGTGTTTTGACACAATAATTAGATGATGTTCTATTGGTAACTCCGAGCTAGCCCATTGCTAATTCAAGCGGGTTTTCAATACCGCATACACACTGTATTCTTTACTAGCTTCTGTCCACGACTTCGCACGCGTGTTTTTTTTTCCACCAGCGTTAAATTGCGTCTTTGGTTACTGCTCCGCCCCAGTAGGTAGCGTGATATAATATTTTCTGTCATTTACCTCATGAATCGAGCTATCAGATACAAAATATTTTTTTTTCCAATACTACTGGTAATTACAGAGATTAAGAACAAACAAACAGAGGTAGAACAAACAAACGAACAAAAACTCACACTAGGTCAGTTTTTTAATTCACCTAGTGTTAAATATTGTATCTGTATGGTTGCTCGGTCTGTTGTACTATTTCTGATGCAAGGTAACACAAAGTTCTCTGTATCAATGTACCATACTTTCTCAGCACCGAAGGACACAATGGTAAACACGACACGAGTACAAATAATGACGTCACTAACACATCTTCAATTTTTATTTGGTTGAACTTCTGCTAATAATCTGTACGGTGGCCAAAAAACTCGTGGGATGAAAAATATCCTCTCCGGGTTGAAGGTTTTTGTAGAACGCGGGGTCTTGTCGACACCTTTTGTTTCAAAGGGTTGACTTTTTCGGATAAGAGGGTTGATTTGTAGGATTCCGTAACCGGGGGCCAAAATTTAATGGGAATAAAATTGTGAACTTTTGGATGTTAAAATGACATAAAAGGTTTTTTGCTGTCCCCTTTCATTTTAGGGTTGGGTTTTTGTTATTTTCTTTAGGTTTTATATTTGCAGTGTTCTTACTTACTTTGTAGACACTAAAGACGGTTTTTAAGGAAAGCAAAAGTTGAATCTTTGTAACAAGGTAGTTATAATATAGATTCCCTCTTCATATTATGCGATACTGAAATTCTGGACCAATTATTTCGAAAATCTAAATATAAAAGCGAAAGGTCTACACTCGCTCATCACGAAATATCGAAAACCGCTTGACGTATAAAGATGAAAATTTTCAGGGAATTAAGTAGGTAGATCATAGTTAGTAGACGTCCACTAGGAACGGATTTTCCCCTCTGGAGGGGGGGGGGGGCGAATTAAAAAAAAATACCTTCTATAAACTAGGTACCTTTCTGCCAAAAATCTTTATGCGTCAAGCGGCTATCGTGATGAGTGAGTGGCCTTTTGCTTTTATTACATTATGTTTTTAATGATTTTTTTAACAGACTAACACATATTTTTTTACAGAGCGAGACGGGGTTTAGCCGGTATTCATGTAACCTAATGAACTGGGATACCAATTAAATATTTACTAATAGAATTAAGATTTTATGAGACACTACGTCTACAACAAAATATGGCCACACAAGCAGATGTCAATTAATTAATTATTAATGAAGCATTATCTTGAATGTCAAGTCAGTCATGGCGGCGAGCGCTCGAGCGGTGCTTTCAAACGTCAATAAGGGCAAATCTAAAATTTATTTTGCCTTACAAGTAGTTTATACGTAGGTAGGTGTTTCATTAATAAATGAATAAAATTGAATGTGTTTGTTTATTTATAACGTCGAAATACCAGCTTATTACGAAATATATGAATTAAAAAAAAAAGACAATTAAAAAAAGAAAATGTCTGTTTGTTCCGGATAATCTCCGAAGCGGCTAGACCGATTTTGACGGGAATTTCAGTGGCAGATGCGATGTCATAAGGAGAAAAACGCACTTTTATTTTAGAAAAATAATTAAGGTTCTGCGCGAAAATTACGATAGCCAATTCACGCAGATAGCTCGTACATATAATACTTAGGTAAGTAGGTAGATAGGTATCTTAGTTTTAAGAACAGTTTTATTATTTCACCAAAACTACTTATCAGGCGAAATATTATAGATTACAGACCTACATGATATAGGTATTTAGTACTAACCCATATAAGTGCTTATTAGGTACACGTATAATATCTAAGCAACATTTTTACTTAATATCATAAATGCGAAAGTAAATTTGTTTGTTAGCTTTTTCCGCCTAAACTACTAAACCGATCATCCTGAAATTTTTCATATACCTTGTCAGGTGTATAGAAAAGGATACAGAGTATCTTTCATCCTTAAAAAAAGTTCTGTTCCCGAGTAAAACCGTAATAACGTTCTTACGATAATAGATGGCGCCACATGTCTTTCGAATCAAAATTGAAAAGGAAAAAAGTGTACTTTTTACGCGATAACCGAAATTTACGCGCACGAAGTCGTGAGCAAAATATAGTTTTACGCTAAGAACATAGCTATAGGATCATCTTCCAATTACGGTTCACCCACGCTCCGAACAACGGCCTACGGAAATTGTGGGATTGCTTCTCATAATATTATTTGAAGACTGTTTTCGAGGTCTTCACAGACAGCCCGCTCCATACGAAAGTAAATAATACCAGCCTATTTTTGTCCCACTGCAGGGCAAAGGCCTCTTCTCATACAGAGGAAGCGCAAGTATTTATCACCAAACTTGTTTGAGGTGGATTGGCGATTTCAGGCTTATATCAATTGTTATTTGACTGCCTCGTTGGTCTAGTGGTCACAAGCGCGACTGCTGTGCACGGGGTCTTGGGTTCGATTAATAGGTCGGGCAAAGTGTTATTGGGTTTTTCCATCAGGAATTTCTCAGTAGCAGCCTCGGAGTCTGGATTTGTGCCCGGTTGATGGCAATAGGCTCGCCCCCTATTACATGGGACTTAAACATAACTGGCGAAATGTGAGTGTACTAATGGGTACACTTCTGCCTAACCCTTCGGGGATTACAGGCGTGATGTTATGTTTTATGTGTGTATCAATTGTAAGTCCAGGTTTCCCCACGATGTTTTTCTTTACCGATGTCAGTGATATCCAAGATAAACTTGGAAAGTATATGGTACGTATTGTCGTACTTGCCAGTGCCCGGTAATGACATACCTTGCTCAAAAAGTAATTTAAAAAAAAAAATGAAATCGATAAAGAATAAGGTAAGTAGGTACTAATATAAAGCTTGTCGTTAGTCAGTTTCACGTCATTTAGGTAACTTAATTTCAAAATGATACGTACTTCAAAATCGATCGAATCGATTCGCAAGACCAAAGTACGATTAAATTTATTTTGTATGGAGCGCGTTGACAGCAAAATTCCCTTTATGCTATGTTATTTTTAATCTATAACTTACTAAGTAAATAGACAGTAAATAGACTATACTTTCAAGTTTCTTGGTGCTTGGAAACTCATGACATGGTTCTGTTTTAGGATTCCGTACCCAAAGGGTGCAAACGGGACGTTATTACTAAGTCCGTCCTTCTGTCAGCTGACGTCTGTACATCATGAACCGTAATAGCTAGAGAGTCGAAATTTTCACAGAATGTGTATATCTATTGCCGTTACACCAACAAATATTAAAAAATAAATAAAAGTTAGGTTAAATTTATGGGGTCTCATTAACACTCTTCGGGTACGAAACGCTAAAAGACATTTTATTTTAGTTCACTGAGAAAAGCTTTTTATAATAAAAAAAGATATTACTAACAAAAAATATTTGTCACATATTGACATGGCCAATCTACTAGTTTCAAAGTTCAATAGATCTACCATTCCAGCTCTGACAACTTTGTACCTACAGACAAATAGGTAGGTACATTTAGCTTGCCCGCAAGACCAGTGAAGCAAATTCATAGGCTTTAGCTGTCAATATTAGGAGACGGGTTACTAGTCCGGATCAATGGACAAGACAGCTTCTGTTGTGAGGACACCTCACACTATTTAACTGTTAGGGGACGTCTCCACGAGCGAGAGAATCGCGGCGATGTCATGCCACGTATTTCCATACACTCTCATAGAACGTGTCTTTTTCCGTTGTGATGATTTCCATCAACTGATGTCAGTGATGTCCAAGATAAACTTAGAATGTACAGTAAGCGGTCAAAAGTGCAGTAGCAAGCTTTTTTTTTTTAAGGTGTTAAAAATCATCAAACGACTCCTTCCGCCCTGGGTGGGGCGGAAGGGACTGTCATACTTTTACTGACTAAAAAACCACCCTGTTCCTTCTGTTGCCCTTTACGTTCGGGGCCACGGTATCCTGTTAAGACGTCCCGCAGCCCCGGCAGGCGTTGGCCCCGTTGGGGGCCCCGTCCCTGTGCTGACAGCTCTTTGAGGCGCGCGCGAACAGAACGCGCCGTCGACCCGGGCTTGGTCCTTGATCGGACGGCGAGCTATCCATTACTCGCCGTCCGCAAGCCCGCGCCTACGGTGGCCGGATGTCGCCTCGCGACGTCCGACGCCCTGGCAGTAGCAAGCTAAGGTTTGAATTGCTGTAAACCCGCGGTACAGGCCGTACGTTTTTCTGTGTGGTACACACGTGATGTATTAACACAGTATCTACCTTCACTTCAAAATTCGCACACGGCGTCGGAAGGTCGTAAGTTTAATCAAAATGTTAATTTATTGCTTTGTAAGATTGCTACCCCACTTATGACCGCTACTGTACTTAAACGAATAGAAAAAGTCATATTGTTACTTGTTTGTGTCCGATTGAAAATAAATTATGTTTTATGTTGTTATTTAAAATAAAATAAATAAATGTACGAGAGGCGGGCGCGTTAACTACTGGGTCATCACGACATAACTAAATGTTAGGTAGCTTACTTAAACACATATAGTACTGCGGTTTAAGTTCATTAGTGACATCGTAATCCTCGTGGCAGGCAAGGGAAATTGGTAAATAGTCGCGAAAACGCGGTTTGTGGTACTTGAGCATTATTATGTTTGTACAAGATTTCAATGGGTACACCTCTGCCTAACCCTTCGTGGATTACAGGCGTGATGATGTTATGTTACAAGATTTCAAAACGCTTGAATTAATTTACTTCTATCATTTTTGTAATATAATAAGCCTTACTCGCAAAAAACTCGGGAGATAACGGATATTGACGCGGACGAAGTCGTGGGCACAAGCTAGTATACAGGGTGGAATTGCGAATTATCGAAATTGGTTGAATGCAGAGTTATTTCTTAAAAAAAATAAAGGGATGTTTCTTTTCGTTTTGTCAGGTGCGCAGTACTCTTAACCAGCATGCTTGTATGCCGAGATGTATGAACGTGGATGAGGCGAAAGTAGTATGTATGGATCGTAGCAGGTGGCGTTTTATGGTTACTGCCTACCTCTATGGGAAAAAGGCGTGAGTTTACGTTATGTAGCTATGTGAATGTTTCCTTTGAGTAAAATTTGCTATCTCCACTGTTTAAAGTCTCCCTACAGGTGAAGTTAAAAAAATTCAGTCTGTATAATAAATTTTTGAGTTTTGTCTACTTTCCAATTACGAGGAATAAATACCAAATCCCAAAATTAATGAGTTTTAGTGAGTAGGTACTACCAAAAGGTACCTACTTGATGTTTGTACAATCGTAAAATTTATTCCGATTCTCTCTAGAATTCTTGCTTTCATTATAATTTTGCTTTCGTATATTATTTAACAAGTCCTTTCAAATTATATACTACATTTAAGTAGTTTAAGTCTGCGATTTGACTGCCGCGTTGGTCTAGTGGTCGCAAGCGCGACTGCTGTGCATAAGGTCTTTGGTTCGATTCCCAGGTCGGGCAAAGTGTTATTGGGTTTTTCCATCAGGAATTTCTCAGTAGCAGCCTCGGAGTCTGGATTTGTGCCCGGTTGATGGCAATAGGCTCGCCCCCTATTACATGGGACTAAAAACATAACTGGCGAAATGTGGGTGTACTAATGGGTACACCTCTGCCTAACCCTTCGGGGATTACAGGCGTGATGTTATGGAAGCCTGCGAGTTCATATCGTGGTTTTCTTCACCCGCGTTACGTCTTTGATTACTGATTCACTCCCGAAGTCATACCGTGATGGTATAAAGCTTATATCTACTATTCCTCATAAATATCATGCTATGAATTATAATGAAATGTTATTACAGAACTTTTCTAATCCTATTGGTACATACACGTACAGTTCCAAGTCTAGAATTAGATAATGCAAAGTCAAAAACTCAAAACATTTATTTCAATTAGATCATTTACAGGCACCTGTCAAGGAGTCCGAAAGTTGAAGCTAGTTTTTCGTTCCAAAACGGAGGTAGTCCTCCATGAGAAGAACGAGCTAGAAACTCCACGGCACTCTTTTCAAATGCCTCTACTTTAGCTATGTTATAGGTACCAAAATAAGTTCAAAATGAAACCCGAACCGCTCGCCTCAATGCCACAAACATGACATGCCAAATATCTATAAAAATATGCCTAAAATAGATTTCAAGGTGACAGAGTCTCAAAATACCCTACATAACATAAAGATTTTATTTTCCAAACTTTTGGAAACATTATTGTGTATACAAGTCTGTCATTGCTGTCATACGTGGATCTTTGACAGTCGTTACGGGTCGTCAGAAGCCCGAAAATCTGACAACCAGTTTTACCAAGGGATAGGTATCGTACCGTTACCCGGTTACTGGGTTGTGAAGGTCAGATAGACAGTCGCTCCATGTAAAATACTGGTATTCAGCTGCATCCGGTTAGACTGGAAACCCACCCCAACATAGTTGGAAAAGGTTAGGCAGATGATGATGACAAGTGTGTCGTTGTACAGCCCAGTTTTTAAGAGCGTTTACTCCGTACGGCATTTGATATGAGCTAGTTTTCAAGTCCTTATTTTTAGAAATGAATGAACAGATAATGAATCTTACTACACATAAGCAGGATACTTACATAGGTTAAAAAAGTTATTAGGGAACATTTTTTCTGGAAGATCCTCATTGTCTTCCACCGCCAAGGGAAGGCGGAGGGGTATTTCGGACTCTGACCTACTAAAACCTCACGGTGTTCCTCCAACTCACAACTGCTTTGTGATGACCCGGGGGACGTCACTTTTTGGCCTTTTGACCGGTGTTAGCAGATTCCGCGTCGATAAATGTGTGGAGAACCTAATGTGAACCAGCTGTAACTGTTTCATAATGATGTGCCTTTAGTTTACCAAATAAGCGATTACACGAAAACAGCAGCCAATGGAAGCATTTGCAGCACCCGAAACCATGCAAGTCAATCGTTGGCAGTAAGCCTAAACGCAATCAGTTCGCCACTTCTGTCGAATTCGATTCATTAGTTCAAACCACAGAAGTGACTAAATGTTTGGCTGTAAACGATGTAGTGATGCAGATTAATGCATAAAATCATGCTTTTGAATCCGATGGGAATGCCTCACAATAATTGGTCAGCGACAAAGCGGCTGGACTGATTTGGAAGAGACTTTCACTAGCAGATAAATTTTGTTATAAGGAGTAACAGAGGCTGCTATACATAACATCACGCCTATAATCCCCGCAGGATTAGGCAGAGGTGCACCCATTAGTACACCTACATTTCGCCAGCTATTTTTATATGCCCAAGTAATAGGGGGCGAGCTTATTGCCATCAACCGGGCAGAAAACCGGACTCCGAGGCTGCTAAGAAATTTTTGATAGGAAAACCCAGTAACACTTTGCCCGACCTGGGAATTGAACCCAAGACATCATGCTCAGCAGCCGCGCAGGCATCTTTATAGACAAAAATATTCCACCTTCATTTTAAAACTGAATGTATCCAATGACATCCTTTTGAATGAATTCCACAGGACATGATGTAATAAGAGTGCGTTCATTCGTTCTTCTAGTTCATTTGGTTCGCTATTCAGATTCGTTTTCTCTTTGAACTGGGTTTGAAATTTTGAATTTGGAATTGCACATTCGAGCTGTTCTTTTTAGGTATCATGTTACCTTCCTCCTTTTTAGAATTTTTACTCATTTTGTTGAAGGCTGTTAACTTAAAATTACATAAAGGCACTGTAATTTTATTTATTTACATAGTTTCTCTTGCTAATAAAGGTACGTAATAAAATAATAATTTGTCCAAGTAGAACTCTTTTACGGAACCATCGGAAGTGCGCGTAAACTTTGGCCTATTGTTTCGTCATACGATCAACTCCCGGATGTCAATTAAAACACATCATTAGGTACCTACTCGTTTGTACTCTAAAACACTCGTGTCTTGTAGGCAACCATTGACGCGTTAAGCTGTAAAGCTCACCGTTTTAGGCAATGATGCACAACAACGCGCAACTTTGCCATTTCAAAACGAAACGTGATTACCGCTTGATAAAAGTTGGAAAAGCACTCACTTTTGCTTGCAAGAATTAATTTAAAATTGTGTTACAGTAAAAATAATGTGTTACATGAAGTTTGGAATTTTTTGTCCGTCGTCAAAGATTGAGGTGATTACCACTTAGGGTTGCCAACGCTTTGTGTGTCAAAAATAGTAGTTTTAAAATGATTACCCATAAAAATATAGGTACCTAGTAGGTAGCGTTAAGCTGAAAAAAAAAGTCAAAGTCAAAAAAAAAGGATTGAATCTAGTTGCCCCTTCCAAAAGGTAGTTTTGTATAGAGAAGAATGGGCAAGAAACTCCATACGTACTCTTTTAAAATCAATGTTTACAACATTTGTATACAAAATTATACACGACAATGCACGTGAAAGCAGTGTATGTACCCTATATAAAACTACTTAATCATAATAATTAAAGGCAAAAAGTGACCATAGTGAACGTACTGACAACTTAGAGACTCAACTTCTTCATTCTTCTTTATCGTGTGGGCAGTTAGGTCTTACGACCCTACATACCCTAGTGTCAGAGTTTCTAAACCGCCTCAAGGGCCTCTGACATGGTTCAACTCAGAGACAACTCAACTCAGAGACAAGACTCAGCTCAGAGACAACTCAGTCAACTCAGACATACCAGAATAATGTCCAGAAATAGTTTAAAATGAATATTATTGCTTTTAGTTAGATGCCTTAAAAATACAGTACGTACCTACTACCTACCTAGTTTGACCTTTAGACAGAAATATCGTAGACGGGCCCCTTATATAGTAGGTTACTATATTAATAGGGTTGACAACACTATTGCTACCCTACATACAAGCACAAGAAAACGCGTCTAAATGTTTTGATAGCCTTCCCAGTTTCCCATACTAAGCTTCAGCGACAAACATCATAAAAACCTGATTGCTACTATTGTCGTAAAAAACGGCAAACATAGACACGCTTACTTCCACATTCATTTATATTTGAAAGTGTTAAAACAGTCTAGAATCGTCTAGGAACAAACTACATTATGTAAACCTAACCCTACTTGTGTGAAGCGACCTTTTTGTTCATAAGTACAGAAAAGACAATTCCGACGAGCCTGTTACGTTGTTTCAGAAACAGACATTTTTTAATTGAGAACGGGAGATGGCATCGAAAATAAAAACCCGCCAAGTGTGAATTTGAGTCGTAGGTTGAGCAAGGTTGCGTACCACAGTACACAACAACATAACATAACATCACGCCTGTAATCCCCGAAGGGTTAGGCAGAGGTGTACCCGTATTAGTACACCCACGTTTCGCCAGTTATGTTTTTTAGTCCCATGTAATAGGGGGCGAGCCTATTGCCATCAACCGGGCACAAATCCAGACTCCGAGGCTGCTACTGAGAAATTCCTTATGGAAAAACCCAATAACACTTTGCCCGACCTGGGAATCGAACCCAAGACCTCATGCACAGCAGTCGCGCAGTACACAACAAATAAAGACTTATAAAAAAAAAACAAAAATGCACGTTTCTTGTATCCATGGGTGTCCCCATAGGCCCATACATACGACGTAGATTTTCAGTGTTTATATTTTACAGTTCATAAGATACAGCTAAATTAAATATACCTACTATCGAGAAAAAACTTTCCGTTTATAGTTGTCAAAATTTATAATAATTATTTTTTCTTGATTTAATATTTTTCTTTTGGCTTGAGCTTTTGTAAACATTTCTTTGCGTCACTTTCGTGGAAATAAATAGATTTTCTTTCTTTCTTTAATTTCCACTTCCCTCGAAACAAGCATGAGACAGAACAGAACTAGGCCAATAGGTACAAGGGACGTTTACAACTGGGAGAAGCCCAGATTACCAAGCACCCAGGATTACAATTAACATTAATTAATGATTCCTTAATGTGAGCTGTAATATTTGATTTCGGTAATCGGTATACGAAAACTATATTGCTATAATATAACGGTGAGTGTTTTGATTAGGGTAGTCAACTCTTTGTCTGTCAAAAATATTAAGTTTTAAAATGAAATAAATAATCTCTCTGATCCCAAGCTAAGCAGAGCTTAGCGTTAGCGTTATGGTAACCAGACAACTGAAATACATACTTATATAATTTATAAATACATACATATTATAGATAAATCACACCCAGACACAGAACTAACAATCATGCTCATCACACAAAGTTTGTCCTGGGTGGGAATCGAACCCACGACCTCCGGCTTAGCAGTCAGGTAAGTAATTGTAGGTAATATGTTACCAGAATAATGTTTAGAAAGAGTTATTTAAATACATTTCGTTTTACGCTTATCTACACTTTATATAATAAGGAGGAAAAAAAAATATTTTTGTTTGTTTGTAATGGATAAACTCAAAAACTACTGGACCGATTTTAAAAATTCTTTCACCATTATAAAGCTACATTATCTGCGAGTAACATAGGCTATGTTTTATTTTATTTTTGCGCGGACGAAGTCGCGGGCAAAAGCTAGTACGTAATTAATATAGAGGTTTAAAATACAAATTATGACTTTGAGTTTGATGCCTTTTAAAAATATAGGTAGTAGTTTTCTTTTTACCAGAAACATTTTAGTCAGTCTCAGTAGCAGCCTCGGAGTCTGGATTTGTGCCCGGTTGATGGCAATAGGCTCGCCCACTATTACATGGGACTAAAAAAAAAAAAAAAAAACATAACTGGCGAAATGTGGGTGTACTATTGGGTACACCTCTGCCTAACCCTTCGGGGATTACAGGCGTGATGTTATGTATGTATGTGTATTTTAGTCGGGCCTCAAATATAGTAGGATACATTATTATGTTGTAGGGTTGACATCCATAGTTATGATGTACTTGTACATTATGTAGGTATATTACATCACGGTTAAGACCACCCGCGCGATCAACCCGGATAAGGCAGTTAGTTATGGTTAAGTTAAATTTAATTGGCAACCAGTGGCAACCAGTGAGGTTTAATGATAATATAGTATTTGGTACCTATAAAATGTCTGCAAAAACTCCATAAAGATAGTAAGTAAAATACGCGTTACGAAAGATGAGACTTGACAAGCGTCAGGGGAGCTTGCGCAGTTGCGCAGGTATGGATGTACGAAATAGCAATCCTTAATTTGTGTATCTATTCAGGAAAAATCGATGACACTTCGATTAAAATTGTTAACAATATTATAATATTGAATTATGAAATAATAAAGTTTGAGTCGGTCTATGGTGTAATGAGATAAACATTGTTTTATTATAGGGACTTTATTAGTCAGCCGCAAGGACCTACGGGTTTTATAATAAGACTAGCTTCTGCCAACGACTTCGTCCGCATGAATATCAGTAACCTGCGGGTTTCAATTTAATTGCACGTAACTCAAACTATTTTACTAAAATAAATAAGCGTAAGTTACTTCTTTTAGCATCAGCTACCTAAATGCCAGCGAATTTCACGTCGAACGTCTGAATCGGTCCAGCCGTTCCGAAGATTAGCCGCAACAAAAAGACAGACAAAAATTCAAAATTGCATTGGTATGACGCACTCATTTAGTAAAAAGCTGCTACCTATTTTCAAATTACAAAACAGACACTTTATTTTTTTGTGTATAGAAAATAAGCCGCGCCACGAGAATAGAATCGCCACTAATTCCCTAAGCAGTTTAATTAAAAGTCTAGACACTAGTCTACAAGCATACTGTACCAACGACATCCATTATTAAAAAGGGTAAAAGTGAGTTTTTCTGTCTGTTTCAAGCGCGCACGAAATAACGAAACGATTTTTAAGGAATTTCTCAAAACGTGGGTAACTTTTGGCAATTGAAAATTAAAAAGTTCACATACAAGGGTTATGGAAAAGCGAAGTTAAAACAAAAATGAGTAGGTATACCTCGTTGGTCTAGTGGTCGCGAAGGACGACTGCTGAGCACGAGATCTTGGATTCGAATCCCAGGTCGAGCAAAATGTTATTGAGTTTTTCCATCAGAAATTTCTCAGTAGCAGCCTTAGAGTCTGGATTTGTCTCCCCCAATGTTCTCTACTAACTTTTTAGACCTATATATCCTGGTTATGTGTGGGTATGGTAGTTTCATTAAAATCGGTTCATTCATTTCGAAATTATAAGGACTTGAAAGTTTAAATATGAAACGCCGTACGCCATAAACGCTCATAAGAGTAAAATTACATTTTTAGTTGTTAGTCTATTGTGTGAACAGAATTTGATGTCACAGTTTAAATAAGTAACTGTCAAATGTTTATTTTTTGTTACCAATCCAGTGTCTGTAAGCTTTCTTAAAATTGTAAAACTACAATAAAATAGGTAAGTACCTAATTTGCCATACAAATTATGTAGGTATATGGGGGAATCGCGTTTTGACCTAGGTTTTACACCGCCATTATGTTGGTAGGTTACCTAAATAGTTTCGTAGGTACTACCTACGCAACGGACAAAAAGGGCTTGAAATGAAATTCTAGTAGTAGGTAGGTACTCACGAAGCTAATAAGTATGTATTAATATGGCCTGTTTCCTACAAGAGAAGTAAATTAAAAGTACTAAGATACAATTAATAATAATGTACTGTCCCACGGCAGGAAAAAGGCCTCTTCTCATACAGAGAAGGCACGAGCATTGATCACCACGCGCGCACGCTTGCTCAAGGCAGATTGGCGATTTCAGACTTATATTAATAATAAATCAAGGTTTCCTCACTATGTTTTCCTTCACCGATGTCGGAGAGACAAAGATGACAATGATGTGAGATACAATTACGATAATTTAAATATCTATGTACCTACCTACTAGGGTCAGGCAGATCCTAAATAATTAAGCCGGACTTTCGGGATAAATTGGGTAAAAAAATGGCCGGTACTTGTATCGTGTATTTAAAAGAATTTTGTGTTAGATTTTTCGATGCTTTATCATGAAATTGAGTTGACTTTTAATAAATGTAAAAAGCCAGACAAACCCGATATTGAATAATTTGGCCGGACCCACATCCAACATGCCTGACTATGTCCAGCTTTATGCGAACGGCTAGCAACCCTAAGAATATAGGTAGGTAGTAGGTACATTTTCATAAAATGTAGGTTGGTATTTTTAGTAGACCGAGCCCAGGTAGGCTCGGTCGGTTAATCTAGTAGGTATTAATTTGAAATATTCGTATGTATGGAGTTTCTTGCCCATTCTTCTCCATGCAAAACTACCTTTTGGAAGGGGCGACTAGATTCATTTTATTTTTCTTATAATGACGTTCAAAAGTGCCTGATAATGGCCTAATTGAAATAAACGATTTGACTTTGAATATAAAAATATAATAATTTTATACATTATCCATTGTATTAATTATAGGTACTTCGGTTTTCTCGTCAGAATAAGATTCATAGACAGGCAAGTAGGGTGTTTAAAAACATTAATGAATCGTAATGTCTCACTTTAGGTAGGTTTATTAGGAATCAAATGCTGCATCACTGCATGTATCAAGATAATCATTAGTTAATGGGTCGTAATCATTTAAATTTCGGTCGTACGATTTTGCGAATTTTTTGAAAAAATTGGAAAAATCCACTTCGATAGTTGGATATTTCGATTGAACATACCTATGTATGAAAATTTTATTTAAAAAATTGTGACATTTTATAGGTAAATTGCACCCGTGTGAAGCCGGAGTGAGTCGCTAGTTAATACCTACCTACCTAACATAAAATTTATAAAATGGCAGTCGTTTTAAACTCAATTCGTTTCTGTTCAAAACAAATTACCTACTTACATTTGCATAAATTAACGATTAAATGCAGTTTTAATGTGAGCATTTACTTGATAAAATATTTGTTTGATTAATTGAACGGAAATTATAGTTGGTATTTCCGATGGTTTTAGAAGTCATGGGGAACCGGGAAGCAGAAATAAGTGCCTTAAATTACCTACTTTTTAAAACCATAGAAATTAAATATTTCCTACTCCGATTTAAAAATAAGGTTCTGAATGATATTCTCAAATACGGCGTAACTAAACTAGCATAATTCTGATAAAAAATATCAGCTAATAAACTTCAAAATTGAAATTATCTGTCATTTGGATAGACCGTCGCGCCGCGTCGGTTGATCGATTTAAATATTTCACAAAAAGGTGTAACCGATTTATTTTTCTACGAATTGAAATTCGAATGGATTTATCTTTTTATTCATACAAATGTAGTATGCCAGATATGCCTATGTAAGTATCTAAATAAACAAAATAACACACCTACAATCTCGGTTCCCGAGTGTTATCGGCCAATACCTCCGATAGGCTATTTTCTTGAGAACCACCGCTATGACGAGTTTGACAGGTAGGTTTAGATCATTTACATGCCTAAGCCCTACAGCTTAAAACTAGCAATCAAACAAACTAACCTGTTATATTGCACAGACACTTAAATTCCCAGAATTCTCGGACAAGTCAAACACAAACCACACCACAAAATACAATAAATCTTATTTTCACATAATTCCGTCACAATAAAACATTTTAATCACACACCAAACTCCATAAAATGCCCCATTTGTGAGCTAAAACTTTATACTGTTTAACATTACACTGAAATCCATCTGTATATCGTCAATTTTACGAGCGACGTAATTTTGGGGAGAGAGCGCGCGACGTTCTTTCACATCCGATCACAACGAGCGAGGAGGCTCGACTGACGCGCGCCGCAGCGAAATCGTGTAAGCTCGTAAAAAAAATAGAGCGGCGTTTATCGATATTCCAAATTCGAATTTTTAATTAGGGTGTAACCAACTGTTGGCTTCCTGATGAATACAAGCTGTTAATGCTTTTAATTATGAATTTGTATACGATTTGTTAATTTAAGCTGAGTGCTGTATGAATTTTAATAAAGATTTTAATATCGGTAGCCAGTAAGTATTTTATAGCTTTTTTATTCCCGCCCCTAAATTAACATAACGTTGGTTATAAATATTTCTTAGAAATGCCAACATTTTTCTAACGCCCCCTAGATTTTACTACAAGTTACGTACCTTTATTTTTGCATGTTAATTAAAAAAGGTAAAAAAATCTTTAAAAGTCAATATGAACCTTATTTGTATTCAGCGTATGTCTAAAAATAGCACCCATGTCACTGTTGACGGAATCGATTGACACCTTGTCAAATTCGGTCCGATAGTTTTGGCGGGACGAGGGATCATCCGTACTCTCATGCCTAAATATTTATAGGTTACTTGTGCAAACTTGGAAAGTAACACATTGTTAATTCCCAATTTGTGCAACCAAGTTTGAAATTACTTCTGAAATAGGTACTAAGTAGCCATTAAGTAGTAGTAGTCAGTGGCACAGCTATAGTTTTGTTTTTATCAGTAAAATAAGTTTTGTAACCAGTCCAGTAATTTCAGTGGTTATCTCATCATTCACTCATTCATTCTCGTCATTAACTATTAACATTTTCTTGTTTCTCTTCTAAGTGAATATTGTAAAATACTTTTAGAAAAATAATTTCTTCTTGAAACTGATCTCTTACAAACGCAAAAAATCCGACCAAGTGAGCACACGGTGGGTCACGTACTGCTGTATAGAGAGACCTAAGAACCTTTTTTAGACTTTTTTTGTTGTTCCGGTTGATGGCATAGCCATCGCCCTCTATAACATGGGACTTAAACATAACTGGCGATTGTGGGTGTAATAATGGGTACACTGCTGCCTTACTCTTCCAGAATTACAGGCGTGATGTTATGTTATTTGTTTATTTATTATTATATTATTAGTAATACACACTGAGAAAAATTCTATCTATTACGGTTCATAAGATATAGACCTGGGACAGACGGACGTAACAGATTAGTAATAGAGTTACGTTTGGCACCTTTTGGGTACGGAACCCTAAAACAAACAAACTTTACCTGTCCACAATATTTGTAGAATTATACCTACCTAGATTATGGTAGATATTTTTTTTTTAGTTCACTTTTGTAATGTTTAATCAATTGAATGAGATAATAAAAAGTGTTAAATAATAGTCCTTTGATAAAATCACACCTTTAAAGTATTCTATTGTTAAATAACTACTGACCCCAACTGTGTACAACGGCTTTAATACAAGTTATCCTGAACTCACGACCCACTATTCTTACAAGTTCTAGTCCATTTAACTTGCCAGAGGCTTATAGGGTTACCACAATAAACTTATGTTTGTCTTACAAGTTAGTATTTAATAATAACATACCCCGATACTGGCCCGTAGGTCTCGTGATAGCGACTACTGAGCGTGGGTTACTGGACTTACTGGGGTCTATTTCCAGGTCGGGAAAAAGTGTGATTATGTTTTTCGGTTCCGAAGTTTGGAAGTTGGTTGTGTGATACTCTCGTACCTCGGAAACCACGTAAAGCCGTTGGTACTGTACGTGATTTCTCCCCGGTATTTTCGGATTACCGTCTCATCGTACTATGAGAGTGTTGGAAGAGGGAGAGCAGTGCAGTGTCTTGTGCGGTATAACATCTCCTACGTACTTACTGCGGCTATTCTCTACTGAGATTTTCCGCCGCAACAGAAATTCGTTCGGGAGAGATAACACTATTACCCCGATCTATACGGTTGCATTACTAAACTAAAACAGAATAAATAATGTCACCAAGCAGTATTCCGTTGAAACTTACCAAAGTACTTGAAAGTATTTAATTCTTATACCATAAGTACCTACAAAAATATCGACTGCCTAAGTGCAATATTATCGACTTTTGCCCAGCTCTATTTATGTCGAACGAAGTTTTTAATACCTAATGTTTGGTCTGTATTCTGTGTTCATTCAGTTGAGTAGATGTTTTATGTAGGTAATGTAGGCAGCAGGTGTTTGAAATCTTAATCCTTTTTGTAGGTACCTAAAAGGTTTGAAAAGGTTATTTAAAAAAATGTAAGGGTGTGTGTTTTGGGTATTTAGTTTGAACGGCTCGAACCGAATGGCCCACAGGCCATTCGAACGTCATTAGGTAGGTAGGTACTTTCCAAAGGACCAGTGACAAAGAATTGTTAACAAATTCAATCAATTTCATAAACTACATCATTTAGGTAGGTAGATATTTGCATTCGGATGCAGAAGTTAAACAGTTGAATAAAAGTTTTTTTTTTCTTAGAATAATAAATAGAAAGAATAGTACGAATGTGACTTTTTCAATTCATATGTAAGTACTTTCTTAAGTTTATCTTAGACATTACTGACATTATTCCGTGCCTCGGAAAGCACGTTAAGGTGTTGGTCCCGGCTGTCATACGTGGATCTTTGAAAGTCGTTACGGGTCGTCAGAAGCTTGAAAGTCTGACAACCAGTCTTACCTAGGGGTATCGTATTACCCAGTTACTGGGTTGTGGAGGTCAGATAGGCAGTCGCTCCATGTAAAATACTGGTATTTAGCTGCATCCGGTTAGACTGGAAGCTGACCCCAACATAGTTGGGAAAAGGCCAGGCAGATGATGATGTCTCCATAAAAATAGCCACGCGGGAGTGGAGCAGTAACTAAAGACGTTACTGAACGCGGGTATAACAGAGGAGTAGATAATAATATAGCTAGTAGGTATGGAGTATTAAAAAAGAAGAAAAACAAGATAAAATGAAAGAAGATTTCTTCTGCATACCTACAAGTACAGCTATCGTTGAAAAAGAAGAGTTAGGTAAGGGCGTTAAGTTTTAAATTAGAAAAACATTGCATAAAAAAGACTAGACTACCTACTTATAATTATTGTCACGAGTTACTCTTTATTATTCAACGAGTATCAAAGAAAAAAAGAGTCATTAAACGTTCTGTCTATGGTCAGTAGCATTTTTTGTTCAAGAATGATTGAATGCCATCAATCAATCTTCATGTAGATTAACTTTTTGTCCCAGACATTGATCTATTAAAATGAAATAACGTAGTATTATTTCTGTCTTTGATAGACTTAAGTATTTTAATTACCTAGGTATTTACGTGTTAGGAATAAATCAAACTAGTCTGGTGGAGGGTCTGAAACAGGATCAACTAAAGCTATATTCTCATTGGCACTGAGTCGAAGTGTGAAATTCAAAGTCGGCCGCGTGCAGGCGAGCTGGTTAGCGCGAAGTCGCGCGAATTCACGTGCCCGAATCGTAGTAGAAACGCTTGAGATGGTTTGCTGCCCATCACCGCGTCACCATGTATCTTCATATCACCTTAATACAACAACAACATAACATCACGCCTTTAATCCCCGAAGGGTTAGGCAAAGGTGTACCCATTAGTACACCCACATTTCGCCAGTTATGTTTTTAGTACCATGTAATAGGGGGCGAGCCTATTGCCATCAACCGGGCACAAATCCAGACTCCGATGCTGCTTCTGAGAAATTCCCGATAACACTTTGCCCGACCTGGGAATCAAACCCAAGACCTCATGCACAGCAGTCGCGCTTGCGAACACTAGACCAACGAGGCAGACCTTAATACAAATTTGTATATTATTAAATCGAGATAGAGTCCAGTATACTATAACGCGTAAATATCTACTTATAACGACGCTTCGCTTCGACTCTGCGCAATTGTTCATGCCTGTCAGTGTCCAATTACAACACTGTTTTTTTTTGTATACAAAAAATGGTTTGCTATTTTTGAAAGGACAACATACATACTCGTACATACGAAATTACGAACACTGCAAGCTAAATAAATGCTTGTAATACACGCGGGTGTGTCGTCGACTCAGCGAATATACCACCCCATGTTTGATTGATTGATTAAAGGTTTCATACGTAACAATTTTAGTAATTACGCAAGTTGTCTATCAATATCAAGGTAAATTGTCCATACTCCCCTTTGAATCATAGCCTAATTGTATCTTGTTTGCAGGGACGAATCTACATGTAAGTTTTTTGGGCCCCGTATTTGGGGCTCCAGGCCGAAATTACATAAAATAATTAAATATAATGGAAATTATATCACTACGACTCGGCCTGTAATTCAACCTCGACTGTCTTGACAAACTTTGCCCACTAGTATTATAATGGACTATTATTTCTTTAATTTGTTTCTTAGAGGTACCTTATACCTACATTACTATGGCAATATTTTTTTTGACAAAATGGCAGGAGTACCATTACAGATTATCAAATGTATTGGCTGTTGGCTCTATCGACACACGGCAGCGACCGTTATCCTCGGGTCTGACTAGAAAAATCAATTTGATTTATTGGGAGGGGCCCCAAGTAGCCTTGGGCCTCACGAATCCATAGTCCGCCCCTGTTGTATTATAAGGTAAAGCGCAGTATACATCGAATAACACAATATTAAGCTGTCGACTGTGAGCTTCATAATACAGTGTCTCAATCAGTTGCCAATAACGATTTGCCTGGGAAAAGTAGCAACTGGCACGGTGCAGAATATCGAAGGTTACATGAAGGTTATGGGGGATAAAAGTACGTAGGTATGTTATTTTAATTATCCAACAGCATCGTCGCCCTGTGGTTAAGATGTCCGCCTCTTATGCATGAGGTTGTGAGTTCGATATCGGGCAAATAAGTGAGAATTTTTAAGTTTATATGTATTTTGGAAGTTTATTTTGACTGCCTTGTTAGTCTTGTGGTAGCAAAGCGCGACTGATAAGCATGAGGTTTTGGGTCCGATTCCGAGGTCGGGCAACGTGTTATTGGGTTTTTCCATCAGGAATTTCTCAGTAGCAGCCTCGGAGTCTGGATTTGTTTCCGGTTGATGGCAAATAGATCATCCGATTATTACATGGGACTTAAACATAATTGGCGAAATGTGGCTGTATCAATGGGTACACCTCTCCTGAAACCTTCGGGGATTACAGGCGTGATGTTATGTTATGTACTACCATTGAATGCTGAGTATATAATAAAAGCCCCTAATGGGCTTTTACCGGACAGAAACCCAGACTTTGAGGCTGCTACTTATTCTTAATGGGATCACCCAATAACACTTTGCCCTACCTGGGAATCGAACCCAAGACCTCATACTCTGCAGTCGCACTTTGCGACCACTAGTACAACGCGCAGTCACAATAGTAGTAGTACTAGTTAAATAGTAGTATACAAGAGTAAATAAACAAACCAACCAATACCACAATACATGAAAAAAATCACAACACACTGTATACAACTCCATGTATGTACAATCGCAAACAATAGCGGTAAACCATTGTCATCCTTAAGCCTTCAGTTATAAGGTTTAAAACTAGTTTACTGCTAACTTTCTCGGTTATACCTACATGCAGTCGCGACTCTATTTCCCGCCTGAACGCTCACCGTATCTCATGAATGGCATGCGTTGGTATCACGTACATTTGTGGAATTAAACATCCGATGCTTTTCTTGAATTAAACTTTGTTAGTTGCTTTAAAAACTGGCCAAATGCGAGTCGGTCTCTCACACGAAGGGTTCTGTACCACCATAATTAACATAACATCACGCCTGTAATCCCCGTGGGGTTAGGCAGAGGTGTACCCATTAGTACACCCACATTTCGTCAGTTATGTTTTAAGACCCATGTAATAGGGGGCGAGTCTATTGCCATCAACCGGGCACATATCCAGACTTCGAGGCTGCTACTGAGAGATTCCTGATTAGAAAACCCGAAATCCAAAAAAAAAAAACAATAGTTTATAATCGCAAAAAAGTAATTATTTTTGTGATGTTACTACTTACTTTATGGTGCATGGAATTGCTTTTTGCCAAATTTCATGATTTAGGTCGGGAAGTCCCCTATAGTTTTTGAATCCCTAGCTAGCGTCAAAATTTGCGCCTTAAACGACCTTATCTTCAGATTGCGTTGACTTGAAGTTTTTTACACTGCTCCAAGCATAAAATACTCAGGTCTGCTACCCACAGACCTGAGTATTTTATATTAATTTCAGCTTGATACCTCATCGCGTTCAGAGACAGAGGACAACAAAGTGTTCCTATAAGGGTTCCGTTTTTCCGACTGAGTTACGGA
Organism: Hoplodrina ambigua; assembly: GCA_949774945.1. Lineage (NCBI taxonomy): Eukaryota > Metazoa > Arthropoda > Insecta > Lepidoptera > Noctuidae > Hoplodrina > Hoplodrina ambigua. The sequence continues at coordinate 4,780,658 of OX458990.1, forward strand.
ATCCTGAAAACGACTAAACCATGAAAAAGTACAGTAAACATGATAATAACAACAGTTCGCTACTAAATATAAACACATGTCTGTTTTATTTTATTATTCTAATTTGTCCAGTTACAAAGGTAATGTAGGTAATTATTTACATAATAACTAATTATGGAAATTATAATCTTGTTAATGTAAATAAAATGTATCTAACTGTATAATTAGTCGTGATTTGTTAACGCAATGCGTGTTTGAATGTTGTTTTTGTTTTTTAATGTTCGTCGGTGTAGTCGGCAAACGTCTTACAAAATTATAGCGCATGCTGCACAGGATTTCTTCAGGTCAGTTCACATCTGACAAAAGATACGTCGCGTATACCTACTTAATCAGTCGCGCAACACAGAAACAGTCAAAAAGATAATAAAATATTCAACCACACACACATAGCCGATTACGCGTTAGTGCGTTGACCATACTAAAGACGATACGTTCGACGTATCTTCCGTCACATGTGAGCCGACCCTTAGTCTTGTAGGTTAATTCCCCCCGTGCCCTAAACATTTTTTAAATTATATTCTTTACTAGCTTTTGCCAGCGACTTCGTCCGCGCAAAAATAAAATAAAATATAGCCTATTTTACTCGCAGATAACGTAGCTTTATAATGATGAAGAATTATTAAAATCGGTCCAGTAGTTTTTGAGTTTATTCATTACAAACAAACAAACAAACAAAAATACATTTTTTTCCTCTTTATAATATTATATACTGTAGATTCTTTTACATAAGAGCGTTTAAGCCGTATGTTATTCTATACAAACTTTCAAGTCCTTATTTTTCGAAATTAATGATCCAAATTTAATGAAATTTCCTACGCATAAGCAGGATTCATAGGTCCAAAAAGTTACTTGAGAACATTTTCGAAATGTCTTATTTAAAATTTTTAAAACAATTGTAAACGACACCATCTTTTGCTTCTCCGAGTTACCCAAAGACTGGAGATTCGTCCACGTTTCACGTTTCATATACAGAGATACCTTCAGGATTTCAACATTCCTAATCTATTTTCGGCTACATTTCACCGTCGACATTGTATAAACTACACAAGTGGGTCTTGGGCAGTCAGGTGCTGAATGCCATTGAATGTTTCATTGGTCCCGTATCGAGCGGAACAATCAGACGGGTTGATTTTCGCTTCAGCGCTTTTTGTTAGGCTAGGTAGAAGATGCTCGAGTTGTCTTTATTTATGAATTGATATATAACTACATTTAATTATATAAAATAACATAACATTACTACATAATAACCTTCATAAATTACTTTGTGTTTCACTATCTATCTATACAGGGTCTTTGAAAAAATACCCGAAACCTGAAAAGAAAAATCAGCTGTTCCCTACAAAAATGCTACACAACACTATCATAGTGTATGGAACAGCTGACTTTTTTTTCGTGATTTCAGGGTTGGTCTCATAGTAAAAGTTGATCATAATGATGAGTACATTGACCCCTTTTCAGGATTCGGGTATTTTTTCAATTACCCTGTATAAATAAAAATGAATAGCTAAATGTGTTGTTAATCGCAAAACTCGAGAACGGCTGGACCGATCTGGCTGATTCTTTTTTGTTGTGTTCTTAATTTCCTGGACAAGGTTTTACAAAAGAAAAAAAATTGGAAATCAACTGATACCCGTGCGAAGCCGGGTCGGTTCGCTAGTTTCTAATAATATTTGAAATACAGTTGAAAATTATGTGCAAAATAGAATGAAAATTAGTGCAACTGTCGGGCAAACCAAGTTAGTTTTTTATTCGAATAATAACTTTTTGTTAACATTTTTGTTCGCAAATTTTCTTTCATTTCAATCTTCTTTCTTACTTTATAATCGCATAGATGAAGTCGCGGGCTGAAGTTAGTCTATTTATCAAATAAAGGTGAGCTATTACTAAATACCTAGTTTATTTACCGTCTTCAAAGAATTATTTAATGCTAAATGTGATAGAGTGGCTGCCAGCTTGCTCCCTAAGGGTACGTCGCAATGAGATCTTTTAATATTTGTTTTAGTTAGTTTTTTAATATTTAATGTTCCTTTTTATAAGGCTATTTTTTAATCTCTCTCTGATAATGTAGCTGTCCATGAAAGAATTTTAATAATAAACGACAAATAATCATTTCAGGTCATCATCATCTGCCTAGCCTTTTTTAAACTATTTTGGGGTCGGCTTCCAGTCTAACCGGATGCAGCTGAATACTAAGTAAGACAGGTTGTCAGATTTTTCGGGCTTCTGGCGACCCATAACGACTGTCAAATATCCACGTATGACAGGTAATAAGTAATAATTTATTTAATTTTGACATAATATAACATCACGCCTGTAATACCCGAAGGGTTAGGCAGAGGTGTACCCATTAGTACACTCACATTTCGCCAGTTATGTTTTTAGTCCCATGTAATAGGGGGCGAGCCTATTGCCATCAACCAGGCACAAATCCAGACTCCGAGGCTGCTACTGAGAAATTCCTGATGTAAAAACCCAATAATGCTTTGCCCGACCTGGGACTCGAACCCAAGATCTCATGCACAGCAGTCGCGCTTGCGACCACTAGACCAACGACCAACGATTTAATCTTGATTAGACATTAATTCCGTATTTCTTAAAATATTGTACAAATTAATTACGATTAATAAATCTGAATTGTTAATTGACTTTTGTTGATAACTGTACTTTAACTAAAGTACAGACAGTTATACAAGTTATATCAAAGAGATTATTATTCATAGATGCAATGCAATTACACTCATGCTTTGCTCTCAAGGAAGTGACGTCATATTAAAATGGCGCCGCGCATTCGCTAAGCTACCTACTGCTGGGTACATATTCATAAGTGTCAGTTGAGAATTTTGAGATAACATTTCTGTGCAGAGAAACATTTTACGTAATATTGTACTTGTTTTTCTTGAAGGAAAAGCTGCAGTACAGCCATTAACCAATTATTCCAGAAAACAACTTTTCTAAACCAATCAGGAATTTCTCAGTAGCAGCCTCGGAGTCTGGAGTTGTGCCCGGTTGATGGCAATAGGCTCGCCCCCTATTATATGTAACTTAAACATAACTGACGAAATGTGACACACTTCTGTCTAACCGTTCGGGGATTACAGGCGTGATGTTTTCAGAACATCATGTGCGTGACGTTCTGAAATAAAAAAAAAACAATTAACTGCAAAATTACATTGAAGTTACTTTGGAATCAATAAATAGTAAATCAATTGAGTTGACAAATAAGTGACGTCACAATTTAAATCAGTAAGGAATCGAGTTTTGACAGTTCATAAAAAGAATGTCAATTAAAAGGTGGTGTTCCGTCATTTTTAAATTTCGAAATTTTAATTCCATTATTCTGTTCGATTGGCTACAGCGTCGGCTCAGTCCCAAATCAATTTTTCCACACACATTAACGATATACAGTAGACAGGTGCGCGGTAAGTTCTTGTGATAATTAATTACTAATTTAATTGTTGTTTTCTCTCAAAAATGTTTGATGTTATTATCTATGCCTTTTATACCTATTGCATGTCACTTATTGTAACTGAACACAGGTAATAGTGTAGTATTCGACTATTCGGTATTATAGAAGATACTTTGTATATATATAGTGTCGGAGGTATGTCTCATGTGATAAAAAATGACCCCGTTTCCGTTTAGTCACAAATCCAGACTTTATGCTGTGATAAATGCCTAATTGAAAAACTTTACAGTATTGAACTTGTAAATCAAACTCAATTTCGCACAATATTTACAAAAAAAGAAAACACAAATATTCAAATATTATAAAAAAGTCATTCGACCGTGACAGGACTCGAACCTGCAGTCTTCGGATCCGAAGTCCGACGCCTTATCCATTAGGCCACACGGTCCTTGTGGTTGTGGGCGGAAATAGACCTTTTGTTTCGACAAGGGGTAAACTAGTTATGTTTATATACAGGGTGTAATGAAAAGACTCATCACTTAACCGTTAAATGCGCTAAATGGCCATCAAACTACATTTAGCAAAAATTATTGCTTTTATTTTTTTGTAAAAACATCACTGTTTACAGCAATGTAAAGTAAAACAATGTGCTTATGGTTGCGTATATTGTAGGTACAGGGATCGTAGGGTATTTAAAGTCTATTTATACTACTTAAAACATGTTTGCGTAAAAATCTCCAAAACAGTAAGGACCTGTACAACTTCTAATATTACTGCAACCAGAAGGTTTTCAAGTATGGTTTAGAACAAAAAAAGATTATAATGATAAGAAGAACATTTTTTTCCTGTTTTATGTGTTTTTTTTTACACTCATTATAAGAAGGTAGTTACTATTCTGAGGTCTAATACTGGTTATATTCTGTTATTGATTTGGCATAGTCATAATTAATTGAATTTATCCTTCTTTATATTTATTTTAAATTATCCTGACTTTTTGTAGTTTTATAATTAATTTATGTTTGATCAATAGCGCGTAAAATCCATAAAATAAATCCTGTTTATGATGCCGTCTTAATTTATACTTTTATTAGGATCATTGTTTATTGTATTGTGTATTTAGGGTGTCATTGTAATTGTAAAATCTACTTACATTTTAACTTTATTTTGTTAATTGACATTCGATTGCCTACACTATTTGTATGCCTTCTGGCGGAGCATAGTAAAGGTCAACGTATGGGCCAATATTTTATTATATAACATCTGTATAATTTTACCCTATGTCCACAAAATTAATAAATGAATTTGAATTAGTTTTTATTAGATTATACTCTTGTTTCCTAACCACATAATTTCTCATTCCCCAGATATAATATTCAAAAATGGAATAGATTCCGTAGGAAATTATCTACCAAACAATTGAAAAGAAACTTATAGAAAATCGTCTAATTTGAGCAAATATTTGCAGAGGATCATACATTATCCTAAGTAATTATCTACAGGTGTGTACATTTCATTTACAGGGTTTGTGCGTTCACAATGAATTTGTATGTTTATCTTGACTGCCTAGAAATAATTATCTCGAAGAGTTTTTTTTTATAACGTTGCCCACATACGAATTTCTCCTGTATTGTTAGTGCTTTCCCGGCCATAGGCAGAGATGAAACACTGCGGTGGTATTAGCTGCATGTCCCTCCGTCACCCCCAGGATGGAGGAAGTCCGTGAGGATTTCCACAGCGTACAAAAAAGAAATGGTGCGTTTCATAATTATCATCATCATATCAGCCAATCGTCTACTGCTGGACTCAGGCCTCCTCTAAATATCGCCACAATGCTCCTGTGCTGCCCGCAGCGGTTTTCCACGACCCTTACCAGGGCAAATAAAAAATAAACATAAACAGATTAAAAAAATATATCGGATTGTCGGCAAAAAAGTCGCTAAAATAAATAAATAAATAATAAATAAATAAATATCTTGGGACAACTTACACACGGCTATCTGATCCCAAGCTAAGCAGAGCTTGTGTTATGGTAATCAGACAACTGATATACATACCTACTTATATAATTTATAAATACATACATATTATAGATAAATCACACCCAGACACAGAACTAACAATCATGCTCATCACACAAAGTTTGTCCTGGGTGGGAATCGAACCCACGACCTCCGGCTTAGCAGTCAGGGCCACTAACCACTAGACCAACAGGCCCGTCTAATCAAAGTGTCAATTCAAAATCAAAGTGTTTTTTTTTTATTAACTTAGCTCCACACCAGGACGTTCTCCTGTATCGCGGGTGCGTTACATATTATACAAACTCACATACACAAACAGCCAGACCAGGAACAACTATCTGAAGGTCATCAACTACCTATTTGTTCCGTGCGGGAACCCGCGATACACAGCGCGGCGCATCACTCAGCCAGTGCGCCAAAATTGTGGCCTCGTATACAAGTCAGCGATTACTTTCAATTGCAATCAAATTGGGTAGTTTCGGGTCTTTAAGGACTCTGTATATGTATCTGAAATCGTGAATCCGTCCTGAGCAAGTGTGATAGCTAATGCTCGTGCCTTTTCAGCCCAAAACCTTTGGAATATATAAACTGGTATCAATATTAACTCTTAATGCATACGATATTAATGTATCTCAATATGACATATTATGAAACTAGTAAAGTGCAATAACTACTGAGCAAGTATTGTATAATATGTTCTGATTTCACATACATACATTACTAGCTTTTCCCCGAGACTACGTTCGCGTGGAACTTGTTTATATCGTACTTGCATACAAAGTTCCATCCCCCTTTTGAATGGGATTGGGTGATTTTCGGGATAAAAGCCAGCCTATATCCTTCCTCGGATCTAAAACTATCTCCATGCCAAATTTCATAAAAATCGATTCAGCGGTTTAAGCGTGAAGAGGTTACAGACAGACAGACACACTTTATCATATGCATGGATCATAATATATTCAAGACGTTACATATCCACTATACTAGAGAAATCATAAAGGCAGAGACATAGGAATAATAAGAGTATAAGACGAGAAACAGCATTAATATTCACCCCGTGATCAGCAGAAGTAAAAGTAACTGATATTACTAGTATTTACCGTTATATATTATTGATATCAGATTTCTGTAAGAATATCTAACTATCCATACTAAATGCAAACGTAATTTTGTCTGTCTGTAACGCTTTTACGACGAAACTAGTGAACCGATTTTCATGGAATTTGGTATGGGGTAAGTTTGAACCCTAAGGAAAGACATAGGCTTACTATTTTCGGCGTCCGCGATAACCGACATTTACGGGGACGAAGTCGCGGGTAAAAGCTAGTGCATCATAAAATATAAATATAACTTGTATACAGTGTGTATGTATACAAGTGTAATGTCAATAAACAGCTTTTTACTAAATGTTTTATAAATTGTCTTTTTGGTCTTGCGGCCACATGTGCAACTGTTGAGCCCGGATCCTGGGTTTGATTCTCAAGTCACCGTAAAAAGTGATATTGGACTTTTTTGCAAAAAATAAAACCCCTCAGATAGACGACATTCATGCGGACGAAGTCACGGGCATGAGCTAGTATATAATAAAGAATAGAGATATTACTCGTATACAGTATGTTTGGAGAATAAATGAATTGGTCGTGCCCTCATTAGTAAGGATCAATTTATTCATCCCTTGAGTAAACCGGACTTGGGGTTGAGAAAGGGATGTATTTATAGAGGAAAATATTTGATCATTTTTATTTATAGTCTGTATTATTTTATTTATTTTATATAATTTATCTGCTATTATTTCCAATTAACCATGTCGTAATAGTTTATTTATTTACTTATTTAAACTTTATGCAACAAAAGTACAAAGGCGGACTTAATGCCTTAGGCATTAAGGCATTAGTTCTGAGGTTAAGACGCCTGCCTCTCATGAATGAGGTTGCTGGGTCGATACTTGACCAGTACCAATGTGACTTTTACAATTTATATGTACTTTCTAATTTAATTTTGAACAACACTGACATCATTAAAGAAAAATATCGTAAGAGAAACTACACTTTTAATTATAAGTCTGAAATCGCCAATCCGTCTTGAGCAAGCGTGGTGATCAATGCTCATTGCTTTTTGTACGAGAAGAGGCTTTGCCCTGCTGGATGACAGTAAAAGGATGGTATTATTTTATCTAATCCTTTCCTATCATTAACCATTTCAAGGTATCGTAGGATTTTAATCTGTAAACATAACATCACGCCTGTAATCCCCGAAGGGTTACACACACATTTCGCCAGTTATGTTTAAGGCCCATGTAATAGGGGGCGAGTCTATTGCCATCAACCGGGCACAAATCCAGACTCCGAGGCTGCTACTGAGAAATTCCTGATGGAAAACCCACTAACACTTTGCTAGTCCCTGGGAATAGAACCCAAGACCTCATGCTTAGCAGTCGCGCTTTGCGACCACTAGACCAACGAGGCAGTCAAATCTGAGGTTTCATCTGTAAAATTACAATATAATCCTTATTCTACCTTAAAGTTAAGCTAAGCATTTCAAGTGTCAAGCTACATTACATTTAAAAAGATATAGCCAGAAAGTGACAGACAGACGGACAGACAGTAAAGCTTTAGTAAAAGGTTTCCGATAGCACTCTTTTGTTACGAAACCAAAAAAAAAGGGTAAACAATTTTAGTTTTAATATTATTTTCAGTCTTGCGCCTGCTCATAATGCAAAAAGCAAAGCATCTAAGTGAAACTTCCGGGAAAATCCATCTTAACGTCAAAAGAGTTTTTCAAGACCTCTATTTCCCTCTATGACCCTTTCAACAAAAGTTAGTTCACAGAAAATAATCTTACTGAAATCATAAGAAACACCCTGTATATGCATTGTTTTAAAATGCATATTATATTTTGCTACCGTTTCAACAAAAGTCAGTTCACAGAAAATAATCTTACTCAAGCTATAAGAAACACCCTGTATATGCATTGTTTACGAGTCGGTACTAATAATGCTCTTAAAGTGAATATTATATTTTTCTACTGTTTCAACAAAAGTCAGTTTACAGACTAGAATCTGACTTAAATTGAAAGATACACCCTGTATATGAATTGTTTGCTAGACGGTAGTAATAATGCTCTTAAAATGCATATTATATTTTTATGCATGAATCCACATACTTACATATTTGTGCATTTATGTAAGAATAAATATCTGAAGAACCCTCCGAGATGGTATGCAAATTATAGAAGAAATATACATAAATTTACGCCTTTTTCTGATGGGGGTAGGCAGAAACCACTGAACGAAACCTGCCCCGAGCCTGTAACCCTCTTTAACAAATTTCATCTTTATACGTTTAGCGGTCTTTCGAGGAGTGAGTGAGTGAGTGACCGACCTTTCGCTTTTATATGTTTAGATAGATAAACCAGAGAAAACAACGCTTAAGAATAAGTGAATAGAATAGAATAGAATTTTATTTTGCAAATATGGGTAATACATAATAGTTCTTAAGATTACATTTAGCCCAGCCACATTTTACCAATCGGCATGAAAACATTTAAAATTATTTATATCACTATTCTTACACTTATTTAGATCAATTTATAAATTACTATTATCATCATCTGCCTAGCCTATTTTCCCAACTATGTTGGGGTCGGCTTCCAGTCTAACCGGATGCAGCTGAATACCAGTATTTTACATGGAGCGACTGACTATCTGACCTCCAGAACAATTAAAAAAACACAAAAATATGGGTAATACGATACCCCTAGGTAAGATTGGTTGTCAGACTTTCAAGCTTCTGACGACTCGTAACGACTGTCAAAGATCCACGTATGACAGCCGGGACCAACAGCTTAACGTGCTTTCCGAGGCACGGAATGATGTCAGTATAATGTCTAAGATAAACTTTAGAAAGTACATATGAATTGAAAAAGTCACATTGGTACTTGCCCGGATTCGTACCAACAACCTCAAGCAATAGAGGCGGGCGCCGCTAAAAAAAAAAACTAAATACATACACACACACACACATAAATTACTATTATAAAATTCTTAAATCATCAGCTATTCAAAATATGTGAAAGGCTATAGGATTAGACTTTTGCCCAGCACTGGGACAATACACGTTGATAAAAAAAATACAGTCGACGAATCTATTTGGTATTCATTGCAACTTTGTAACTACTTTTAAACAATTTTCTGTTTATTGAGCAGTCAATTCTTTAATATCGCTCCCCTAAGTAAGATTAAAAAGTTATTACGCACGTAATATAAATTACTAACTTTTACCCGCGTCTTCGTTCGCGTGAAAGTCAAGTACAGGCTTAAAACCTAGCCTATGACAATCGGCAATACTGTAGCTTACTCTCAGTAAAATTAGTTTTGTTGATTACATTATTGGAAGTGTAATCGAAAGGTGAATATTTTTGCCTGTGTACCAAATATTTTGGTCGATTGTACGGACGCCAGTGCTTTTAGGTCATGGTAAACATTGTGGCATCTTATGCGGTTGTAATAGGAGCGATTTTACATCAAAAACGTATAGATGTACTTGCGACTGTGCATTTATAGCTAGTCCAGAAGGAAAAATATTTGTTTTAGTAGAAGTTATTCCAGTTTTTTGGGTCAAGCCCGCCACACTCTTCCCACCCACTGCAACTCCTGAAAGCCAGAATCAACAGTGGAGGCCACCAGAAAAGGGCCGAGGCAATGAAGCTCGACGACTCACTGAGAAACGATTCACTGTCTTGGGTCCCGCAACGAAATTAATCAGAAAATATTAGCGGAGGAGTAAGAAAAAATATGAATGTTACTGTAGTTATGAAATTAAAAAAACTGTACCTATTTCAAGAATTAATTGCCGTTTTATTTAACCGAAAGACCACAAATTACAGAGAGTTAGTTCCGCTATAGACACACATTAACATAGACAATAGAGACAGTGTTGCCACCTTTTTTAAACAAGATAACTAATAAAATGTTTCATGTTGCTACTAGTGTCGTGATGGCCCGGTGGTTAAGGCGCCCGACTCTTATGCATGAGGTTGTGGGTTCAAATCCGGGCAAGTACCAATGTGAATTTTTCAATTCATATGTACTTTCTAAAGTTTATCTTGGACATCACCGCCACACATCGCCACCACATCGGTGAAGGAAAACATCGTGAGGAAACCTGGACTTACTGTTCCACTCAATCCATGTCTGAGGCCCTTGAGGCGGTTTGAAAACTCTGACACTAGGGTGTGTAGGGTCGTAAGACCTTACTGCCCACACGATAAAGAAAGAAAGAATGTGGCTACTATTATTTTAACAGTTACAAATTCAATTAGCAAAAAAGTGTCAAAAAGAAATTTAAAAAAATGAGACGAAAGTTGCTGAACATGTATTGGAAGTTGTGATCAAGGCTTTATACTATGTTTTTAAGCTTAAAATAGTCTTCTGAGAAAAATAAAGGAATTTCCTTTTTCTTGCGATAGGAAAGTTACACGATGTTTTCTCTTTTATAATTAAAATGAATGAACCGACTGTTCTTGTAAGAGTTTTTGGAGTTCCGTAGAAGTTTAAGAAATATATAATATTTATATTGTCGATTTAACCGAAACATGTTTGCTTTTTTATCTTGAAATAACAAAATTTTTGTTATATAAATATAAATATATATATATTTTTAAATTTAATTCGTAACTAATATTTTAGGAGTAACTATTTTAATAATATTATTATCTTATAAAAGAAAAAACAAATACTAATAATACTAGCCTATCAACATTTTTTATTAAAAAAAACTACTGTGTTAAAACGTGAAAATCAACTTTAATTTCGGAAGTCTGTGGCAATACAAAAAAAAACAAACAGAACCAAACCAGCGACATCTGAAACTGCACATAACATCACGCCTGTAATCCCAGAAAGGTGAGGCACAGAAGGAACAGGGTGGTTTTTTAGTCAGTAAAAGTCTGACAGTCCCTTCCGCCCCACCCAGGGCGGAAGGAGTCATTTGATGATTATTACCACCTAGAAAAAAAAAGAAAAAAGAGATGTACTCGTTAGTACGCCCACATTTCGCCATTTATGTTTAAGTCCCAAGGTACTACGGTGGTTGTCTCTTTTGTAATTAAAAATTATGTCACTATTATAAAACTTATTTATTTATTTAAACTTTATGCACAAGTAAAAAATACAATGTACAAAAGCGGACTTAATGCCTTGGGCATTCACAAAACAAAACTTCACTGTTATTTTACTCTTAAAGAAAAAGCCTAGCTATAAACATGTCTTTAATTCAAACTAACCAAAATAGACAGACACTTCAGCAAAAATCCCAAATCTAATTCATTATAACAATTCAAGGTCATACAGACAAGTACACTCTCATCAACACAATTCTGAAGATGCTAATTAAGACTAAAGTTACTAAAATATTCTTGTATACTTCTCGAAGTCTCAGAGATAAAGTTCTGGGGTGTCCTTGACCTTCGCTTGGTATACTGCCAAGAACATCGGCATAGATCAAGAAATTAAACTAAGTTGATGTGTACTTTCAAAGTTTATCTTGAACATCACTGATATCGGTGAAGGAAAACATCGTGAGGAAACTTGGAATTATCCCTTACTAATATAATAAAGGTGAAGAGTTTTTGTTTGTTTGAACGCTCTAATCTCAGGAACTACTAGTCCGATTTGAAAAAATGTTTTGAGTTATCCGTTTATCGAGGAGGGTAGTTGAATTGAATACCTAGCTCCCGACTCATGGTAGTAGAAGGAATCGTGCGGGTTTAGTCGGTAAAAGTCCGACATAACCCTTCGTTTGCCCCAGAAGGAGGGTATCAATAATATTTAAATAAATACAGTTGGTCCCGACCACTCGTGTTTCTGGACACTCGTACATAGTAGAAAGAGGCAGAGAGATAGAGAAAGAGAGATATGGTCGCCTGAACTCGTCACGTAATGAAAAACCGTTATGCCATATAACTCGTTTTCCTTACGTGACGTTTTCTGCTAGTTAACTCCTAACGCAAGCCGCGTTAAGGAACTTTGTTGAAAAGAAGACAGAAGTTGGTAGTGATCATTTCGGCAACATCTGTGTCCGTACAAAGAAAATTAATGTAACGCTTCTATACGATATAATTACTCTATGACCCAACTGGCTGTAACGTTTTTCCAAATCCTGATTCGTAGTAAAATAAAATGCTTGATTCATATCAGTTCAGTTAAACAGCTGACCTCTTAGAGATGTATCTTCTATGTATGTTATTTTGTAGACCGTACGTCTAAAATATTCAGTAGCCGGAGCTCGCTTGGGCCTGCCAGGGTTGCGGAATTTGTTCGGAAAAGTCACCGGGGCCCTGGAACGCATAGTGCATTAGGAGAAACAAGAAGGTGTGTACACCTAATAAAGATGAAAATATAAAACGACCAAATTGTCGCTTAAATCATTGACTGCCTCGTTGGTCTAGTGGTCGCAAAGCGCGACTGCTGTGGATGAGGTCTTGGGTTCGATTCCCAGGTCGGGCAAAGTGTTATTAGGTTTTTCCCTCAGGAAATTCTCAGTAGCAGCCTCGGAGTCTGGATTTGTGCCCGGTTGATGGCAATAGGCTCGCCCCCTATTACATGGGACTTAAACATAACTGGCGAAATGTGGGTGTACTAATGAGTACACCTCTGCATAACCCTTCGGGGATTACAGACGTGATGTTATGTTATGTATGTGTTATGTAAATCATTTTGCCCCCCACCCGTCGATATATGTTTTACAATAAGTAGTACATAGCATTTTACATCCTTTTAGTATTACGCAACGTGTACCTAGTTTTATTGCAAACGATTGCCAGTGCACTCTACGGCTTTCAATATTCAATGCAAAACTAATTAAAATGCAGGAAACCATAGTCTTTAAGGTGACAGTAAAAGCTCGACACCCACGTCTCACTTAGGGGTCATTCAGACGAGTCTTTTTTGACGCGCGTTTTTTCAGAACGCCGGTTTTTTTTTCACTTAAATCATAATGTTATTTTAGCATAGTAATATATTTCTTGCGATTCCCGTTAAATATGTAGGTAAAGTGTTAAATTTTGAAGAGCCCGTCAGTTGCGAGTCGCGGCGAAGCAATTGTGCTAATGATACAAACGTGGGCTCTCAAATTGATTACATAAAGGGAATCAATCATAGCAACCCGGAGCCAATAATAAGCCATTTAAGTTAGGGCTTTAAATAGCAAAATAATCACAAATTATAAAATCAAGAGCGCCACAAAGGAACAACGATTTCAATTTGTCATTATATTATAAATAAATTTATTTTATAATAGCGGGCCTAGCGTGTACTTTGTGAAATTTTCCAGTGTCTAAATCATGTTCATAAGATTCAGGCCAGTGGCAGACGCACATAGGAATCTTTGTATAGGATCCCGTTAAGAAAAACATGGAAACGTTATTGCGCACAGAAAACACATCGTCTGGACAGTCTTTTACCATTCAATTTCTCTAGCTTTTACCACTTTTACTCGATACTCACGAAGTACTAGTAATAAATTAAAACTCGTTGCTCACCTTTCCATTTGTTAGTAGTGATCGGTGATTTCCATAAGAATAGTAATGACAGATGGATAAACGTGGCGACCTATTGGGCTCAAATAATTTAAACTACTACAGACTAGTTTGACTAGTACAAGAAAAAAGTAGCCTATGTGCTATTCCAGTTCCAGAATTAGGTATCTCTGTGTCAAATTTCATCCAGATCCGTTCAGCCGTTATGGAGTGATTGAGTGAAAACATCCAACTACTAACCAAACTTTTGCATTTGTAGTACTCGTAATATTAGATACGAAAAGACTTGAAACCTTGAAAGAAACTTGAAACCTTCCACAAGAATCAGGCTCTTTTTTTTAATCGAGCCAGTAGTTTCTGAGATTAGCGCGTTCGAACAAACAAGCTCTTCAGATTTATTATATTAATACCTATAGGTATCTTCCATACCTTTTTTTGAAGGTTGGAAAATCTTCAAACGACTTCTTCCGCTTTGGGCAGAGCAGAAGGGAGTGTCAGACTCTTACTGACTAAAACCTATCCATGTTCCTTCCAATGCCCTCTGCGTTCCAGGGCTCCAGTGACTCTTTCTAACAAATTCGGCAACCCTGGCAGGATTTTCTATACTTTCCGTAAAACCAACTAAAGTGGAACACATATTAATAACCACCGAATTTTCTATTCTTTTCACAAAGCCAGCCATATTATCGTTTAGCCAGCTAAAATGTTCGACTACTCCCTTTTAGTAAATTAACTCCCCCAGAACAGTTTTTGTAGGTTAAAAAAAGAAAAGGTCAAGAGCGAGTCCGATACGCGCACTAAGGGTTCCGCACCACCAGTCCGCCACGTTTACATGTCTGTGAAAAATAGGGTAGTTTGTCCGCGTAAATATCAAATCCCCGTTTCATCCCAGCGCATGCCTACGTCATAATAACTATCTTAGTGCCTCGTTGGTCTAGTGGTCGCAAGCGCGACTGCTGTGCATGAGGTCTTGGGTTCGATTCCCAGGTCGGGCAAAGTGTTATTGAGTTTTTCCATCAGGAATTTCTCAATAACAGCCTCGGAGTCTGGATTTGTGCCCGGTTGATAGGCTCGTCCCCTATTACATGGGACTAAAAACATAACTGGCGAAATGTGGGTGTACTAATGGGTACACCTCTGCCTAACCCTTCGGGGATTACAGGCGTGATGTTATGTTATGTTATGAGTGCCAAACATCGCAATCCGCAGAGTGGTGACAGACAAACAGACTGCTCAGTACTGTGGGGCCCTGTTTGTACGGAACCCTAAAAGAGAGAATAATCCAGTGCAGTAAAACTTCTAGCTTGAGCCTAGATTTTCCTGTGCTAACACTAATCGAGCTGACGTCATGTAGGGTAAAAGCACCAATTTCTATGCATCCCGAACACAGTTTTAGTTTTTGCACGTTTTGGAATAAGTAAATGGTGAATTTCTCCCTTAAAACATGAATTTGAAGTTGTTTTGCGTGATGGATTTTTGTGGTAGGTGAGCAGTGAAATTGCTGCATTTACAGCATTGTCTCAGTATCTACATTATAATGCACGCAAAAATAGTGCTTTCGGGTGCATTTAATTGTGGGGGGGGGGGAAGTGGTGGCTCCAGGTGAAGGGGGATGGGGAAGGAGGTTCAAGACCCCCCCCCTCTCCAATCACAAATCTTACATTGATCTTAATAGGTATTTTTTATATTACCCTCTAAGATATAATTTTATAGTCATCAATTATAAAATGTTGTGTGCTTTTTTTAGTATTAACTTTGCTAAAAACCTACCCTCAGCGGGGTTAAGCTCCTCCTCCTACTGTCCGGATCCGCCACTGGGGAGTTCTTGAAGCAAATAATTTGATTTCAATTCAAAAACTTTTAATAAATTAATTTAACACCAAATCGCACAACAGTTCCTCTCACCCTACTCTGACATTAATTATATCCGCACATTTTGAAGTCCGCCTCGATCCTGCATGAACCAACTACATTTTATGTTTCCAATTCATACATTTTTAATGAAATTATACTCCATTTACGCTTGCTCTAGCGTTCACACAATTCAGAAAATTCATCCCTCTTATAATTACAGTAGGTAAATATTATGGGAGTATTTCAGAGGGGCAATTTCTGTGAGTTTAATAGCGATCTCATTTTAATCCCAGTCTCAACTTTTTTTTTCTAGCGCCTCGTTGGTCTTGTGGTCGCAAAACGGGACTGCTAAGCATGAGGTAGGTTTAGATTCCCAGGTCGGGCAAAGTGTTATTGGGTTTTTCCATCTAGAATTTCTCAGTAGTAGCTTGGGAGTCTGGATTTGTGCCCGGTTGGTAGCAATAGGCTCGCCCCCTATTAGGTATATAGGACTTAAATATACCTGGCAAAATGTGGGTGTACTAATGGGTACATCTCTGACTACCCCTTCGGGGATTGCACGCGTGATGTTATGTTCTCCATTTATCAAAGAAGACAACCTCTTTCAAAAACTTCAAATTGAAATATAGTTTTGGAAGTTGATGGCAATACAAAACAACAAACAAAACCAAATACACCGACTTCCACAACTAAAGTTATTTTTCAATTTGTAGTTTTTGAAAGCTGTGGTCTTTTATATAAAAAAAAAAATTAAAACTACTGTACTCCCTTAAAGTACAAAACTCGTACTTAACACCTTGTATAAACTTTAATATTAAGCTTTTAAACTAATATATTCTTCTTCTTACTTTCCTCCAAAATCACTAAATCTCTTCAGTCAACATAGTCGGAGCTCTTCCAACTTAACGTTTATGTAATAACTAAGTTTATGACCTTTGATTTCCAGAAGAGGATTTCGACGAGAGTTTTGTCTACATAAGAAGTCATTAAAACGTTAAATCAATGAAGGTTTGGAAACTTTGTTTTACGCTCAAAGTTATGGCTACGATTTTCGTAAAACATTTTTAAAAAAACATTCTTTGTTAAGCCTGTATTTCCTATGGGCAAATATGTATGATGAACTACCATACATTCATCCCCTTCATACTTTCATCTCCTATTTAACCCCCTTTAGGCTGTATTCACTTGAGAAACGTGCGAGAATGTGGAGTGGAGGTGTGTATGTGTAATATGTACACCTCTGCCTAACCCTTCGGCGATTACAGGCGTGATAGTATGTTTAAAAGCTTGTCATTGTTGCCGAAAAACAATTTCAGGAAGGGAATGGCAATTTGTCCTAAAATAATTTTATAGAAACAAACCCAATTTACCAAGAGCAATGATCAGCAGTTTTACTGTATGATACTTACATAGATTCCTTTTTCTCCGAACCGTATTTTCAAGAAATCCGAATAGTTTTAACTTACCTGTGTGGTTTCAAAAGCTGCATTACGCTAGATAGGATTTCTAAGCTGAAATAGGAACGGAAGCTGGAATCCTAGTCGTGTTGAATGAGAATACATTGCAGTCTAGCTGTTTGGTCTTTTTGAAAGGTGTTTGCAGACGAACGACAAACGACGTGGCGGCGTCTATTGCGCGACAACTACCACTGACCTGTCCAAAGTTTTCTGTGACATTATCATATTATAATTATACACCAATTTTTAATGTACTGGACATTTTTCAGGTAAAAGTGCTTATGCATATAAACAAATATAAATAACGAGCTTTTGTCCGCGACTTCATCCGCGTATATCTATCGTTAGCATTATCTATATCGTTACGTATGTCGGTTAACGCGGGCGCAGACAAAGTCGTGGAATAAAAAATAGTCTATGTCCTTTCTTGGGGTTCAAACTTAACTTGTACCAAACCGACTAGCAGAGTTACTTTCGTCTTTATAATGCTAGTATGGATTTTAATATGGGATAATCTCATAACTTTCACCCCTTGAAACTGCTAATGAATTAAAAATCAGCCTGTATACAGACAATAACAACAATCGTTGAGTAGTAGCCCACCAACTCAAATGTAAAAGGAAAATGTACTCTTTTTAATTAATGTAATAGGTATGTATAACTTACACCCTACTACTATATGTACTTGTCACCCTGGTCCTCATACCTCCAAAAATTACGCTGTTTAAAAGAGACAAAAAAATTAAGGCAAATAAAACTTAAAACATATTGTAATAAAATCAAGACAATACAGCATGACGTAACAATGAAAACATAAGTGCCTTTGCACACTAGGTCGCTAGTGGCCTAGCATACGTCAACACTTAAAGACAACCTAATGCAGACGATAAACATCACACAAACACCTCCATAAGATTCAAAATCGCTCGACAAAAAACAAGCCGTCTGTGCTTGACCTATAGAACAGTGGAGTCCAGAAAGTGTGACGTCGTAACCAGAGCTGTATTAAACCATTCGAGTTTGTTGATGTTAAGGATAAAAAGCTTGAAGATATATAATATTTTCCTCAGCTTGGCGTTTTGCCAGAATCCGTTTTGTTAAGCAAACTGTTACTAGTACTTTAGTGAAACGTCTCTTTTGAAAGGATCGTGAGTACAATACTATTCAATCTATCTAATCGTTTAGATACAACGTGGACACAAATGTAGAAAAAAACTGGCTTTAACTGGCGAAATGTGGGTGTACTAATGGGTACACTTCTGCCTAACCCTTCGGGGATTACAGGCGTAATGTTATGTTATGTTACAAATGTAGAAGTTTCGCTGCGCTTTAAGGCGCTGTTCCACGGCGAAGCACGCTGTGCACGATGTGCACGTCCACGGTAGCTGCATGGTTTCGTGTTTCAAATCACGTGTGTCCTGATTGAATTCAGGAATATTCGTGGTGAGCCACGGCTGTGTAGTACAACGACACACGACCTCGCTACGTACAGATGCGTGGTTTGACATCACTTATATGGAAGAAAAGAATTGCATCCACGTTACTAACGTGCGTAGCTTCTGCGTGCGCATCCTTTACAACTGTGGGCCGCGTGTATAGCGTGTGCAGCGCAGCATATCTGAGAAAACCATACGTATATCAGTTACGTCATCAACCACGTAGTACAGCCATACTGCAGTGGATTTTATCACATACATTTCCATACATCAGCGTCAGCTAAGTGTCAGTGTCTTCAGGCGATCGTCGACAACCACAGCTTAGTAGGTGGACAACGTTTTGTAACATGAGTAAAAGAACATGCTTTCTAGAGCACTGTAAGATCTCTTCGTACAAAGGACAAAAACCAAATCATAAAATGCTTGCCGAAAACAAAATAGGATAACTTGTCTAATTTTACTTTATCTACGGTATCTGACTTCTAACTTCTTGTACCTATTATATAATATATGTATTTTTTTATCTGTGAAAACTTTTAATTGGCCTTAACGGTACTAAGTTTTACTTTTGTATCTAACTGTAAATTTTCCAAATAATACTAAAATAAACATTACATAACATAATGCCTGTAATCCCCGATGGGTTAGGCAGACTCCGTGGTATACCCATCAGCACACCCACATTTCGCCGGTTACGTTAAAGTCCCATGTAATAGGGCGCGAGCCTATTGCCAAATCCAGACTAGAAGGCTGCTATTGAAATCCTAGAACACTTTGCCCTACCTAGGAATCGAAGCCAAGACCTCACGCTCAGCAGTTGCGCTTTGCGACCACTATACCAACGATAAGATATCCAAATAAAAAAAGAATAAACCACGCTTAATTACCCTCACACGTTTACCATTTAAGCTTCAACTACCAACGTTATAGTGACTAACCCAACATAATTCAAATCCTTTATAAACACTTTAATTCCTGTCTAGGCCCAAAATACTAACATCTAAATTACAAAGGTACCTAAAATACTCCATGTAATATTCATAAGTGGATGAACTTGTAATACCTCCGTTGTTTGGCGTGAGGTACGAAATAGTTTAGGTAGGTACAGAAGGTTAAAACAAGAATTTGTACTCTTGCACAATAGGCTCGCTGTTACGTTGGACTTAAAACATAACTGGCAAAATGTGGCTGTACTGTATTTCTCAGTAGCAGTCTCGGAGTCTGGATTTTTGCCCGGTTGATGGCAATAGGCCCGCCCCCTATTACATGGGACTAAAAAACATAACTGGCGAAATGTGTGTGTACTAATGGGTACACCTCTGCCTAACCCTTCGGGGATTACAGGCGTGATGTTATGATGTTATGATGACTGTACTCTTGTTATGTGGAGAAAGGAGCTCGTAGCTAAGTAATAACAGCCGTACGGGTTCATCTTAATGTTAATTTATTTATTTTAAGAAGATACGTATGCGTCTTGTAGCCTGAAACACAGGTTCAACCTAGTTCAGGCAATTAAGAAACAGTGCACTATTCTAATTTTTAAGATAAATTTGACGGGCCTGTTGGTCTAGTGGTTAGCGGCCCTGACTGCTAAGCCGGAGGTCGTGGGTTCGATTCCCACCCAGGACAAACTTTGTGTGATGAGCATGATTGTTAGTTCTGTGTCTGGGTGTGATTTATCTATAATATGTATGTATTTATAAATTATATAAGTATGTATATCAGTTGTCTGGTTACCATAACACAAGCTCTGCTTAGCTTGGGATCAGATAGCCGTGTGTGAGTTGTCCCAAGATATTTATTTATTTATTTAAATTTAATTGTAATTGTGCCTCTTTTTATAAATAAACGATTTTATTATTATTCCATTTATTTATTTTGTATACATATATAATTACATTTTTAAATATTATTATGAAAAAGATATAAAAACATTTAAAAATATAAAAAATAGTATCCCACCGGCGTCGGGAACAGGGTCCAAGCCACCGGTGGTCAGGGCTCCTGAGAAAGGAATCTCCTAACAATACGCGCCGTGTCCAGGAGTACCGCTTTCTGAATCAAGCCCTTGATCCAACCGCCCAACGAGAGCCTCCTAAGGTGTTGGTCGAGGCTCTTGGCTATTATGCCATTGGCCGTCACGACTATCGGCACAGTGATTGCTGTACTCACATCCCACATGTCGACAACCTCGCGAGCCAAATCAAGATACTTCATTTGTTTATCTTTCTCAGCCTTCACGAGGTTCTCGTCATGCGGGACTGTTATATCCACAATCACTGCGCGACGCTCTAATCGATCTATCACCACTATGTCAGGCTTATTGGCAACAATAGTCCTGTCAGTGATGATAGATCGATCCCAATATAATGTGATATTGCCATTTTCAAGAACTGGGTCGGGCACATACCTGTAGTAGGGTACTTCCGATTCCACAAGACTGTATTTAAGGGCAAGCTGCTGGTGGATAATCCTGGCTACTAGGTTATGCCTATGCAAGTAGTCTCCGTTAGCCAGACGAGAACACCCAGATATAATGTGCCGGATTGATTCCCCGGGACGGTGGCATGCCCGACAAATGTCAACCGTACCGTCCTTCACAATATATCTCCGGTAGTTGTTCGTCATTATAACTTCGTCCATAATTGCACAGACAAAACCTTCGGTTTCCCCAAAGAGGTCACCAAAGCGCAGCCAGGATACGGACGCCATAAAGTCTACATCAGGCCCATGTAGGGCCCGGTAGTAGCGCCCGTGAAGCTCCTTACTCTTCCATACCTCCATGCGATCATTAGTATCCAATACTACAGGTTTGCGCCAGTTCTCGTTCGCTAAGGAGAGCGGGGTGAGGCCCTTGTCCACTAAGACCACATCTCGGTGCATACCCACGTCGGCTTTTAGGAAATACTCCCTGAGACTGCATATCTCACGGTTGTGCAAGGTCTTAGCATTTAAAAAGCCTCGACCTCCACACTTCCGCGGGACATACAGTCTCATTACCGATGACCGTGGGTGATGCATCCGATTTGCGGTCAACAATGTGCGGACCCTCCTATCCAGGGCATCAAGTTCCGTCTGAGTCCATTTGAGTATGCCGAAAGAGTACATCAAAACCGGCATGACCCAACCGTTGAAGGCGCGCACCTTGTTTCCGCCTGACAAAAGACTATTTAATACTTTATTCAGGCGGCCAAAGAAGCGCTCCCTCAACGATTGTTTCATATCGGCAGCATTGATGCCTAACGCTTCCGACATACCCAAATATTTGTAGGTTTCAGTTGAGGAAAGGGATCTAAGGTTTATGGAATCCGAGAGTTGGGTTCCCACAGATTCCATAATCTCCCCTCGCTTCACATGCATGACTGCACATTTGTCCACACCAAATTCCATTCTGATGGCACTACTGAAAGTTTCCGTTACCTTCAGTAGCTCCATCAGTCGCGAATTGTTGGGGGCAAAGAGTTTCAGATCATCCATGTAAAGAAGGTGAGATATGACCTGACCACCTCTTCTCAACCGATAGCCCAGACCCGAACCCTCCAGCAGTGTGCTTAGAGGGTTCAAGGCTAAACAAAACCACAGAGGACTCAGACTATCACCCTGAAATATACCACGCTCTATCCTTATCGGTTCGCTGCTCTCTGGAATCTGCCTACATCCTGGATAGCGAAGTACCGTCCTCCATTGCCCCATACATGACATTAGGAAGGTGCGTAAAGTTGCATCTACTTTGTACAACTCCAACACCCTCATAAGCCATGTATGTGGCACCGAGTCATAGGCCTTCTTATAATCTATCCAACATGTAGATAGATCCTTTCGAGAACGTCGAACCTGCTGGTTAATGGCCATATCAATGAGGAGCAGCTCCTTAGTACCACGGGACCCATTCCTACATCCATTCTGAGAGGCAGACATGATAGAATTGTCTTCAATATGTTTGTTAATTTTCGCTCTCAAAATGGATGTAAGAACTTTATAGACCGTCGGCAGACAAGTGATCGGTCTATAATTTTTGGGTTCCGCAGTGCTACCCGATTTGTGGAGCAGGTGGGTTATTCCAGTTGTTAAGAACTGGGGCAACGATCCAGACACTAAAGCTGACTGGAACTGGGACGCCAAGCAAACGTGCGAGCTTCTGAACCATTTGATCCAGAAGTTATGCAGCCCGTCCGGCCCTGGAGATTTCCAATTAGGCAATGAACGGACCGCACGAGCCACATCTTGGGGGCTGATGGTAATTGCCCCCATTTCTGGTATCAGGTCGCACGCTCGCTCAACCTCCCGTGTCCAATCGCTCTCAGTGTGACTGACAGGCACCGACCAGATGCTGCGCCAGAACGAACACATGGCGTCATCATCCGGTAGGCGCGTATCAATCACACCTTGGCCTGGTCGCTCCCAAGCTCTGTATACCCACCTCTCATCACTCTGGAATATGCGATTCTGAGTGTATCGTTCCACTCGCCGCTTGTACCGACGAATACGGTTTGCCCATGCACAGATTTTCTGCTTCAGGAAGTCGATACGCTCTGTGACGCGGGACAAATAATCTCGAGGACTGACATCAGTCCCCGAGAACGCCCGCCTCACAAAGCGCATCACTCTAGGGCGAGTATTGCCCTCCCTAAAACAGATTAGCTTGCCGATGAGTGCTCTAGCCCCATCGATACGACGCTCGATCCTGCACTGCCATGCTGGCACCGCTGGTTTTAGTCGTGTAGCTCCGTCACTATTGGGAAATTTGACGTGAGCTACACGACATGCCGCTACAGCCGCACAGTACAAGATCGAGTGGGCATCAACAAGGTCTACACTGCTGTCAAAACAGTTTGACAGCTGTGAATCCAGAGCACACACCAGCGCCTTATTTTTCTTGTGCATGGGCAAACGAGGCAATCGAGGTCTCAGCTCAGGCTGCATAGAACGATACTCCCGAAACGCATCCTCCAAAGCACTCCTCAACTGTACATTACACTGGGAACTCACAGTAATAGCCCCGTCATCAACCTCCTCACCTATGCGGTCGAGTCGCGGTGAATCACTAGGTAAATTCGGCGATTGAACCGCGACTGCAACCACTGGCGAAGCAAGTGTAACGTGGCTATTTCGTGATTCGATGCGTAGTCGATCAAGCACAATGTCATCCAACATATGATTACGTTGGATGGCACGCACTTGATCCGATAGACGTTGTGCCGATACGTTGACAGCTGGCTCAAGCACCTGAAACAGAGAGAGCATCCGACCACGGTACGCAGTCAAGTTACTTCCCCCCTCTGTAGCCCCAAAGTATGAGCGCATGACGTTTTCATTAACGGACTGTGTCCATCTCATGCGCTGCACACTTCCACCGGAAGCGGGGACCCTATCAGAGGCCGGTGGGCCTCGGAGTCCTAAGCAACCCGGCGGCCGGCGTCCTCCCCGCCGACGAACAGGTGGTGGCGTCGAAGGCGGAGAGAAATACTCGTCGCTCGAACTCGACGCAACTGCCGAGGCCGGTGTCACAGCACTCACGGTGGGGCTGGATTCCGGCGGTGGCGAGGCGGAGCTGAGCGACGAGTCCGGAGGTGGTGGGCGTGCTATTAGTTTTTTCTGGCTTCTTGTCAACATCGCACCATATACATATTTTCAATTCTTTCTTATGACGGCCTTGACAGCCGTCATTATGGTTATAAATGTTGTTTTTTTAAGTTTTTCCATTCCTTGACTATTTATTTTTGGTTTTATTGTGGATTATATATATAAGGTTGTATGCAAAAGCAGGTTTTAAGTTTAAAAATAAAATGTTTCTTAAAAATCAGGAAATATTTTTTGTTATGAATTTTGATGCGACTGATTGACTCAGTGTTGCCATATTATTATTATTATTATTATTATTATTATTATCTATCAGGTTAAGCTACGCTTGAGGTGTTGGTCCGTGGATGGGTGACCATCTTTACACACCGAGACCCTTCCGTGCCTTGGAAAGCACGATAGGCCGTTGGTTCTGGTTGTCATTATGTAGGTCTTTGACAGTCGTTACGGGTCGTCAGAAGCACGAAAGTCTGACAACCAGTCTTATCAAGGGGTATCGTGTTCCCCAGTGAATGGATTGTGGAGGGCAATAGCTCCATGTACTACATCTACTGGTATTCAACTGCATCCAGTTAGACTGGAAACCATCCCCAATAGTATGATGTAGTATAATGACAGGGCAGCAAGCGACCACAGCTGTACATCACCTCACCTATGAGAAGATTATTGTTTGCAACATTACGTCACGCCTGTGATCCCTGAAGGGTTAGGCAGAGGTGTACCCATTAGTACACCCACATTTCGCCTGTAATGTTAATGGTTCCGTATTTTTTTTGTCTGTTCTAAGTATATTGTAAGACATTCAGATACAATGTTAATTGTTTGTTGAATAAATGAAAATTATTAAAATATTTTAAAAAGAAATTTAGGCTATCACTCAGAATTACTAGTATATTCTTAG
The DNA here is from genome assembly GCA_949774945.1 of Hoplodrina ambigua. Classification (NCBI taxonomy): domain Eukaryota; kingdom Metazoa; phylum Arthropoda; class Insecta; order Lepidoptera; family Noctuidae; genus Hoplodrina; species Hoplodrina ambigua. Next base: position 4,805,884 of record OX458990.1, read on the forward strand.
TTATTGGGTTTTTCCATCAGGAATTTCTCAGTAGCAACATCGGAGTCTGGATTTGTGACCGGTTGATGGCAATAGGCTCGCTGTTAATTTGGACTTAAAACATAACTGGCGAAATGTGGGTGTACTAATGGGTACACCGTACACCTCATTTCGGGGATTACAGGCGTGATGTAATGTTATATTCTTGTTTCACAATTTTAAGTTAAATTTTTATTGTAGTAAAGTTTTAGTTCTTATTCGCTCGTAATGAGAGTAAGCCTTCTGTATCCTATCTATTCCGTGCACACGGCGTCAAATAAGTCACTTCCACTTCAAACTAATAACTTCTGAGAAACAAATTAGTAACACGAGAAAACTTGTTCTATTTTGACAAAATTTCTGGAGTATGTATTAAGTATGATTATATGGATGACGGTGTATGGAGGCTTGATATAGGTATACCACGTGTTACATGATTTGTGCATGAGTAGTTTGTTCAGAATCGATTTCCGCTATCTAAATATATAAAAGCGAAAGATCACTTACTCACTCATCACGAAATATCGAAAAGCGTTTGACGCACAAAGATGAAATTTGTCAGTGTGGTAGTTTATATTTAGTTGACATCTGCTAAGAACGGATTTTCCACCATTAATTCATACCATAAGGAGATGAAGCGGAGGTTCAAAATTGGCATATCCCCTTATGCAAATTTTGAAACCCCGCTTCATCTCCTTTGACGCGGACGAAGTAGCGGGCAGAACCTTGTAATCTATGTGTGTTAATTATTCACAAAAATATCTATTATTTAACTGAAATTAGGACTACCGCGTCCTTACAAGCTATATTTTTTTTATTCAAGGAAATTTCAGCCTTATGTCAGAGTTATAAAGCCTATTAAAATTCATGATGATTTTTATGGCGCAGGACCAAAGGGGAACGAGTTTACGTTGCACGGCTGCGTCACTCTACCGACTTCTAAACTCTGGACTGCTACTGAATCAGTAACTTAGAAAAATCCAATAACTCTTTTTACCCCACCCGGGAACCGAACCCAGGACCCCACGTTCAGTAGTCGTGCATGCGACCACGAGACCAGCGGGACAGTTACATAGCGGAAAGAAAATAAGATAAAGATAATTTTTTTTTAAATATGTCTACGGATTCATAACAGAAATACCGTAAGACTGCAAATAAAACACTGTTCCCTCACAGACAGCAGACAATCTGATATATTTGATCTTATTCTCTTAGTTATCATTCAAGATGTAGCGATGCGCTGGAAGTGTCATTGTGTTTTTAGGTCTGCACAATTCTTGGTGGTGTCCGTTAGCAAATTCTTTATAAAGAAAATAAAAGAATTAGGTTTTTTTTTTGGACTTATAAATGGCTCTGTCGCCGAACGTGCTGTTTGCAAAATAAGCACATCTTAAAATTAGCACTCCGCAAAATGTGCACATTTCATTAAAAATGGCTATTTATTTAATTGTTATTGACTAAAATTAGTTTTAATTTATAAACCTATACATAAAACCTTAATTTAAATGTAAAATATGTACAATTTAAAAAAAAAAAAAAAAAAGGGCAGAGAGGAAAAATCTCATAGGGCATCAAAAAATTCGTCCGCGTCGCTGTCAATGGGGCAAGTGCCCAAAAGGCTGACAGCATTGCCACGTTGTATGGCAATGCTGATTCTTTGGCCTAAGAAAAGGCCAGCCCTCTGGTCGTGTGAAGAGTCGACCAGTCGCTTGGCGATGTCCCGAAAAACAAGGTGAGCGCTCGGACCCCATGGCCCCAGTGTTTCAACCCCAAACGGCTCAAACACAATTGTTATTCATTTTTTTGGTATCAATGAGCATGCAATCTAAATAAAAATCAATTAAGATTGTATTTTTCGATTTTTTTACCTATCATTATACCCAGTTCTTAAGGCAAGCTGACAAGCTGGCAGTTCGCTGTCAAAATATGCATACCCAGGCTGAATCCATCTGCTTCACGGGGTCAGTGTGACAGATGACAAAAACGTCATATTTTCTAACGCCAGTGATTTAAACGTAACGGTTATTTACAAGCTTAATTACAAAAAAAAAACAGAAACTAAAACTAAATGACATTAAAAAATTCATCCGCATCGCTGTCCACTGGAAACGTGCCCAAAAGACTGGCCGCATTGCCACGTTAGATGGCAATGCTTAATCTCTGGCCAAGGTAATAACCAGCCCTGGAGTGTCAAGTGTCGCTAGTTGACCTAATAATTTGACTAGCCACTTCCAGAACTTTCATTCATCTTATACACGTGTGATCACGGAAGCACGGAGCCGGATCCTCGCTCGTTTGTACCGACGTCGTTGTGCGTTTCTTCTTAGAAATATGTTACAGGAGTATCAATGTGCCTGTACGGATGTCTCTACGTTATTTTAAAGATCTTAAGTAGAGAATAAAAGTGAATGGAAAGTACCTATTATTTAAGTTACAAAATATGTACTTGTACGTTATCCATAGTAACATAACATCACGCCTGTAATTCCCGAAGGGTTAGGTAGAGGTGTACCCATTAGTACACCTACATTTCGCCAGTTATGGTCCATACAATAGAGGGCGAGCCTATCATAACATAACTCAAGAACTGTCCAGTGAATTTCGCCTCTTGTGTATCACGCTACGAAAGCTGTCCGCACCTCTCCCGTTCTCGTTCTATCCCCGCGCCCCTGTATCCCGCAGCCGAGGACTTAAGCATCGCTCCTCTCCCCCCACTATCTATCAGTATTCGCGGCTAGTTCCGTCGGCCGCCGGTGCGTCGCCACTTGAGGTATGTCCTAACGGATCATCCGGCTTAGTATTGTTTACACGAACTAGTCAACACATCATACAAAATATTAATAAATCTGTCCGCATTTCTGTCTGTTTGTTGACCTTAGTATTTGTGTGTGGCAACAAGATTGGCTTAAAGGCTGTGCGGTTGGTTGTTGCGCTGCGAGTCACGGATTCGATTCACGTGTAGTCTATAGATATAACCTATTTCTCTTGTTCACGGCATCACGCGTGAACGGCTCGACCAATTTCACTAATTCTTTTTATGTTGTGTTTGTAATAGTAAGGATGTTTTTAAGAAAGAATATGAAAAATATGACGGTACAAAGTTGCATAAAACAATTGTTTTAAAAGAGTAAGTTTAAGGAGTTTCTTGCCCATTCTTCTCCATACAAAACTACCCTTTGAAAGATGCAATTAGATTAAATTCCTTTCTTGTATATGACGTTCACAAGTGCTTTTCAATGATCTAATTCAGGGGTTGGCAACCTTTTGGCAGGCAAGGGCCACAAGGTGACAAAATAAACTAAAGGCGGGCCGCCATTGCGATATAGCTACGTATAATTGGTCTTATTAATACCATCGAAAAAAAAAAATGTTATCAAATAAATTTAAAACATACGGATTGAATTCGTACACGTAATACTTACATTGTTTATTATATGATTGGACTTGATAGCTAAAAAAATATACACAGTACCTAAATAGGTAGCTAATTTTAAGCAAATTTCCAAAACGTTCATGGGCCGCGGGTTGCCGCCCGCTGGTCTAATTGATTTGACTTTAATCAGTGCACCTCCAAATAAAACCACGATACGAAAAAAATCCTTTACAAAAATAAATTCTAAGACATCGATTGGTTAGATTCTAAAATTGAATGCTGCAGCAACGGATGGCGGCTGCAATACTAAGTGCAAACCCACTGAGCTGAAACGCTCCTGTAAGGGGACATTTGTAACACACTACTCTCGAACCGCGACGAAGTAGTAACATTACTGGAATACTGGCTCTAAGCGAACTATGGAGGACAAATGTACCCAATTGCGGTGGAAACGATGAGGTGAAATGTTACATCACATATGTTACAGTAATAGCTGAGATCATTGAAGATGGTATCGCTCAGAAAAGTGCTTATGTACTGCCTTGTTGGGCTTGTGGTTGCAAGAGCGTCTGTGCCGGGTCGGGGAAAAAGTATTGTTGTTCTTTCATTAGGAATCGAAAGAAAGAAAGGAAAACTGTTTATTCAAGCGAAAATGACGCAAATAACTTAAAAAAAGGAAAATAAAAACAAGTTTATAATAAATAAATAAAAAATTATACCAATAAAAAACCACGCGAAACGGCTGACGCTCACCAGGATGAGTTGATGAGGAATTGCTGGAGACGCACAGGTGGCAATCTTTAAGCGAGGCCTATGACCAGCTGTGGACGCAGACATAATAATATATACTTACTATACTAACTGCTATGGCTTACATCTTTTTTTTTACTACTGTTGTATTTATTCATCTTCATTGTGATCACAATGTCATCACATGTAGAACCAACAAGAATTATGAAACCAGGATTTAGTAAAAACCGAATTAAAAGAAGTGCCGTGGAGTTTCTTGCTCGTTCTTCTCCATAGAGGCCTAGCTCCGTTTTGGAACAAACAACTAGCTTCAACTTTCGAACTATCTATCCGACTCCTTGACAATTCAAAAGCCTGTAAATGATTTTATTGAAATAAATGTTTTGACTTTTTTTTTATATACCCTGACCATTTAACATCAGATGGAACGTCCACATGATTGCCATAAAAAAAAACCAATGACATTAAATTATGCAAGCAAAGTCAAGTTTCAACAATATAGAAAAAGGAATCAGAAAAAGAAAAATTATTTCAATCCGTCGGTCAGTGTCGGGTTGAATGATTTGTTTGTCAGGATTTCGTATTAAGATTCACGGTGGCTTATGTTATGTTTGCTGACAATAAATAAATCCGCAGAAAGGTTTAATTTAATTAAGTTCATATATTGCACGCCATGTGTTTAGAAGATGTTACATAATGCTTAAAGCTAAAGTACAGTCATAGACCCTGTTAGGGCACAGCAACATAGTACCTAATATCTTTACATCTCATCACCATCATCAGCTCTCTCTTTCTCATCTCTTTTTTTATCTTTTTTACATGACAGTGACTACATAAAACCTTTAATGTAATATCATGCATTTGTGTGATACTCAATTTCTATCAAAATAAAAATGGTTATATCTTGTTACAAAATCCATATGACCCCGTGAACTGTTGAAAGGCCACATCCTTGGTGGTGTGGTCACTCAATGGACTCAATGCGGCACGCTCCGACGCTCCTCAATGGACACGCTCTAATAAAACCTGTGTAAGTACACTCGAACAAACAATTTGGTATACAGGCCAAAATATATTTATTTTTCTAAGTCAAAAAACATTGATAGTTGTTAAAAAAAATCTGATATTTTATACATTTTGTCGTTTACTAATACTACTGACAATATTAATATTTTAAAGGGTTTATTTTCTTTTTTGTCAAAGTCAGTCAAAATCATTTATTTCTAAACAAAAACCGCTTTTGAATGAGAGAAAAATATTATTGAATCTGGTCGCTCCACTTGCTTACACTACACTAGCGATACTTTCTGAGTTATTTATGGCTTTTTAATCTTAAAAAAAAACAAATAAGTTTGTTTTGGACAAAAAAAAACTATATTTTGTTAGCAGGTACAGTAGATATACACAATGATGCTTTTACTTGAAAGACACCATCTGCCTAGCCTTTTCCCAACTATGTTGGGTTCGGTTTCTAGTCTAATCGGATGCAGCTGATTACCAGTATTTTACATGACGCGACAGCCTATATGACCTCCACAACCCAGTCACTGGACACCACGTAAGACTGGTATTCCAACTTAAGTAAGCGATGTAAAAGAATTGACTATTCTCCACAAGTTATCTGCCTGTGTATCAAATGATTTGCTTGACTGTACACACTAAGTATGTGTAGGTATTATTTTGAGAGGAAATATCAGTGTGTGGACCAATATCCTTGGGGACGGTACGAGAGTAATGATAATACAATTTTCTATGCTGGCTGCCTCGTTGACCTAGTACGCTTGCCTGTTAAATATAGGGTCTTGAGTTTGATTTACGGGTCGATTATTTTTACCTATGGGGTTTTTTTCAGTTGGGAATTATAAATATCTAGAGGATTTCTTTAACAAGCTGAGGCATAGACCAAAAATATAAAACAGTCGTATAATAAATCAGCATCTCAGAAGTCAAAGTCAAAAGTCATTTATTTCAATTAGACCATCTACAGGCACTTTTGAATTGTCATGGAGTCGGTCAGTTATTCCGAAAGTTGAAGCTAGTTGCTTGTTCCAAAACGAAGGTAGCCCTTCTATGGAGAAGAAGGAGCAAGAAATACCACGGCATTATTTCAAATTAGGTTTTTAGAAAATCCTGGTTACATTACATACATAGTCGCCTTCTGAACTACTGCGGTTTTCAAAAATAAATAGAGTGCTTCAAGAGGAAGGATTATTATACGTATAGTTAGTATCTACATTGCACCCATGCGAAATCGCAGCAATTAGTAATAAAAACACAATGACTTGAATGAACAACTGGTATTTCCAATACAAAATTGATCGAATTTCTGTTACGATTCCTTCGTGCTAGGCCCACTGATTGGATAATTATTTCGTCTACTATTTCACCCCGAGGTATCATCAAAACGTACTTACTTAAGTATGAGACACACCAGCATTCCTCAAATGGTTTCAAAATTACTTGGTAATAAATAACGAGTAGTAAATCAACTGATCAAAGTCGGTCAAGTGAACTGAGTGATGCATCGGTGAAGCATCCATTATTTCGAAATAACAACTAATGTTATGGGCAATAATTATCTTTAACATATTCGGAGTAAAGGCTAGTCTATGAAAAAGCCAAAAATATGGTCAAATACGTGTCGAACTCGTATACGAAGGGTTCCGTACCATCGTAAAAGATAAAACATTACAATATCGAGTCAAAACGCAAACTCTCTTGTATGGGGACCCCTTTTCATTTTTGACTTTTATTTATTTTTATTATTTGTTTGTATAGCGGCAATAGAAATATACATTCTGTGAATATTTCAACTCTCTAGCTGTTACGGTTTATGAGATACAGCCTGCTGACTGAAGGACGGACGGTCAGTGGAGACTTAGTAATAGATTCCTGTCAGAACCCTTCGGGTATAGAACCATTCTTCTTCTTCTTATCGTGTGGGCAGTAAGGTCTTACGACCCTACATGCCCTAGTGTCAGAAATTCTAAACCGCCTCAAGGGCCTTTGACATGGTTTGAGTGGAACGGTAAGTCCAGGTTTCCTCACGATGTGTTTCCTTCACCGATGCCAGTGATGTCCAAGATAAACTTTAGAAAGTACTTATGAATTGAAAAATTCACATTGGTACTTGCCCGGATTTGAACTCACAACATCATGCATGAGATAGAACAGAACACAGAACCCTAATCAACATCGACTGCAAAGCAACGAAAAAGTTCAAAACAAGATCAATTTTGATTTAAATTTTGATCTAATGAGGAATTTAGTAACTTCCTTAATATGTTCATACTTAATTACGATAAATTAACGATCGAGTAGAGAAGTGCTTCCGCTCTATTTGTTACTTGATATTTTAATAAAACACAGTTATTAACGTTGAAGCCGTCACCTCCTACGCACTTGCGAATAGTTTTGTGATGACGGGTCTGTAATATTGAACACTAACAAGTCTCGCGGATTTACCTGCATTTTACTTACTACAATGCCCAAAGTTTTCCTACACCAGGGGGACTATCGCCATCTTCGAAATTACAAAGTAATATTATTATATTAAAATGGCAGTGCGCAACGCAAAGTAATACTGTTTTAAGAGATGGCGGTAAGCCCCCTCCATTTTAAAGTATGTTAACAACGCTACTGATGCCTCAATAAACGTAGCCGCCTATTTGGCCCAAAAATTATAGAAAAAAAAAAACATCAAAATCATCAACTCGAAATGAACAAGAACCGCGTTAAGTACGTCTTTAGTTACTGCTTCTCTCCCTGATCGTAGCGTGATGTTATATGTCTTATAAATTACCAGGATTAAACGGCTAATTATCGAAAAAAGAATTTTTCAAATCGGACCAGTTGTTTATGATATTAACGCATTCAAAGAAACTAACGAAGAAACTCTTTAGCTTTATGTTATAAGTATAAATTAAAGTCATCTCTCATTTAAACAACACAGTATTTAATTTGCCATAAAAGTTAGAGTGTTTAATTTTGATTAAAAAAAGGCGACGGATCACGGGCGGCGTGCTAGCAATGGTGATGTTATATGCAAATCGTTTTGCCACCAGAAAACAACCATCAACGTGTAAACTAGGTCAAGTACTAGACAAAATCAATATGCCGTACACTACCGTGCATATTGACACAGCCAGACCAGCATCCATTTCATTCATCATACATCCAACAGTATTGACTAACTGCCCTACTCCTTACTTCCGTAGTAAATCTAATAGGATACCATGAAGATACAGTAGTAATTATTGTCCCATTGATTTTAACTTACGATGCATGAACTTCAGTGAGCTCACCGCCACACGAGAAATTGTGATGGGACATAATTATATCGATAAATTTAATATATCGATAAATTAAATCGCCTTGTTTGTCTGATGGCCGACTGCTGTTTTAATCCCCAATTGGGTTTTTCCATTAGGAATTTCTCAGTAACAGCTTCGGATTCTAGATTTGTGCCACATTGAAGGCAGTAAGTTCGCCCCATATTATATGGGGCTTAAACATAACTGGCGAAATGTGGGTGTACTAATGGGTAAACCTCTGCCTAACCCTTCGGGGATTACAGGTACGATGTTGGTGCGACCACTAGACCAACGAGAGAGAAAACAAGAAAAATAAATTTTATATTTGCCAGCGATACGCTAAGAAGATTAAATAAATATAAAACGAGTACAGATTTTATGGGTCACGTTTTAAATAAAAATAAATTTTAAATGAACGACGCCATTATTATGTGCTTGTTAAGGATTTTATGTGTCACTTGTTTATTGAAACTTCGGGGTTTTAATTGAATTTTGTAAATAAAAGTTGATAGGCGTTAATATTGCATGGGTTTTGATGCAGCTGCAGAAACAATTAAGTAAATTAATGTGTCAAAGTTTTAAATAATTGAATGTTTCAATTACGGTTATAAGTGGGTTAATGGAGTTATCAGTTAAATCAATTAATATTGTAGCAATAGTTTGTAGAGTGATACAAATTTATATAACCGAATTTTTAGTATTTTGGGAAATTGAAATAATTACATAATTATTAAGTTAAATATCCTTTTGCTTTAAAATAATTTGAAAAATACACATTTTTTTGTAAGGCAGGCTATCTATAATTACACATTAATTATTCTTGTAAATGACTGTGTGTCAATGTTTTTGTACCGTTTATTATCTATCTAGACTGAAATTCGGGCACGGCGGCCAATTTCATCTGAAAAGTAAAATCACAAGAAAAAGGATATATTAAAAAAAATGTCAAAGTCAAAACATTTATTGTATTTATGTATATCTATGATTTTATGTGTCTACATGGAAAAACAATGAAGATGAAATAAAAATAAAACATAATAAGAATAAAGATGTTAGCCATGACAGTTAAGAGATGACAAATCCCAACTGACAGCGCTTGTTCACGAACACAATATTATGTAAGTTACTATCGATAACCAACACATTTTTCATCGACTTTTCCCATCACTAATCGGGCGTCAGCTAGACTGACCACAGCGTTTCCTCGTCGACTGTTCCGAGCTCTGATTATAAATTGCGGGCCCTTTATTGCCCTTAAATAGTGCTGTGCCTTGTTCCTTAGGTGACACTTTGTGGTGCTTGCAATCAGTTTGTAGTCTTTAGTGATAATAAATTGTCGTTAAGTAGGGAAGACCTACACTGACCTTATTGGTGACGTTCTTTAGAAAGGTCAGGTGCGCAGTACTCGTGACCGGCGTGCTTGTATGACAGGATGTATGAACGTGGATGAGGAGAAAGGAGTATGTAAGGATCGTAGCAGGCGTTCTGTGGTTTCTGCCTACCCCCATGGGAAGTTTCGTGTCGTGAGTTTAAGTATGTGTATTTGTATTTGTAGGGGAGGCTTGTGTTCAGCAGTGGACGTCCTACGGCTGATATGATGATGTTGATGATGAAAGAGTTTGTATATGTGATTGTATTCACTACCTCACTAGTCTCACTAGGACAACAGCTGAGTGTGGGGTCCTGGTCCTGGTTTTTTCATTATAGATTTCTCAGTAAGAGCTCGGATACTCCCGCGCCTCTGAAAGTACGTAAAATTGTTGGTCGTGCGCCTGATTTCTTCCCGGTCGTGTCTGACCGCCATCCCACCGGACTATGAGAGTGAGGGAAGAAGCCAGTGTTTGAGCATACATTTGTGCTTTAAAATATCTCCTAAGTACGCAGGCTAGTCTACGTTGAGATTGGTCGCTGTGACCTAAATCGTTATTTATTATTATGCCCTAATGAGTCATTTTAGTGTTTTAACGATTTAACAGAACAGAAAATTGTAGGACAAAGGTAATCACTGTGATATGATTACATGGTTTATTAAATCTACGCAATTGAAACACCATTTTCCTTATTACTTCATTTATATATTATATAACCCCTAAACCTTTTATATTATTATAAAACTCAAAACCGCTTGTCAGCCCTCGTGGCGAACTGTCAGGGCTTATTTTAGAACAGAGAATATCCTACTAATATTATAAATGTGAAAGTTTGTGAAGATGTTTACATGTTTGTCGCTCAATTACGCCGTAAACCCGTAAACCGTTGAACAGATTTGGATGAAAATTGGCACGTAGATAGACCATTTCTTGGATTATCACATAGGATACTTTTTATCCTGGTATTGTGTTCCCAGTTACGGTTGCGTGTGGTCGCGGGAAACCACTGAATGTGGGCAGAGCACGACCGGTCATTGTAGTTATCTTTAGGGGAGGCCTATGTCTAGCAGTGGACGTCGTTCGATTGATATGATGATGATGATGATAACTGTGTTCCCTTGGGATAATAGTTTAACTTACTTTACGGAAAGTTGCTTTTTACGCGGGCAAAGTCGCGGGAAGAAAATAAGCTAATAAACAATTAAAATAAGGTTGGATATGGCTAAACCAGTCAGTCTCTATAGTACCTACATAAAATTCCTTTGTGCCCATTGGCCATGTTCTGTCTCCTGCTTGATATGGAGGGGAATGGAAATCATATTTATTCTCTCCTCTCCTTTGACCTTGACCTTGTCTCATGTCCCCGGGATTCATTCAGCTTCATTGCAGCGCTTTTCTGGTAGTTACCACTATAGATTTTGGCGTGTAAAAGTGTAGACGAATTGTCTAGTAAAAAAAAAGAACAAAACTTTTTGTTAATAATAATTATAATAACCGTGTAAAGATACGTTCTTGGTTACTGCTCCGCTCCCGTGAGTTGTAGCGTGATGTTATATAGCTTATACTATTTAGCTCATGAATCTAGCAATCTGGAACTAAAAGATTTTTTTCAATTTGGTTAATTGTTCTAGAGATTAGAGCGCTTAAACAAATAAAGAAAAGCTCTTCAGAATAAATAAATCTCTTCAGATTTATTATATTAGTATGAATATAATTATGTAGTTCATCATCATCTGCCTAGCCTTTTCCCAACTATGTTGGGGTCGGCTTCCAGTCTAACCGGATGCAGCTGAATACCAGTATTTTACATGGAGCGACTGCCTATCTGACCTCCACAACCCAGTAACTGGGTAATATGATACCCCTAGGTAAGACTGGTTGTCAGACTTTCGGGCTTCTGACGACCCGTAACGACTGTCAAATATCCACGTATGACAGCCGGGACCAACGGCTTAACGTGCTTTCCGAGGCACGGAGGAGTCTCTGTGTGTAAAGATGGTCACCCATCCACGGATCAACCCCGGCAAGCGTAGCTTAACCTGACGGATCGACCCGTGCGGCTGTTATTACTTAGCCACGAGCTCCTAAATATAATTATGTAGTTCTGCGAGGTTATTAGTGTTTTGCAAATAATACCCTGTACCTATATGAAAAAAATCTTTTGTGTAAAACTAAATTTTAAAGTATAAACTTGACTTTTGAAAAGTCACACTATTTGTACCTTGCAACCTGGTGCTTTAAAATCGGGGCGCTAAACCTTAGGGACGCCACTATATTAATTTATTTAGATTATTCGCTTTTCACGATTCGGTTGAGAATATTCTATGACATAATATACAGGGTGTCAGGTTAAACGAGAGACTCACTTTAAGGGAGTGTAGCAGTCATAAAAATGAACAACTTTTACTATAGCGCCAATCTTTAGTTTTAGTTAATTTTTAGGCACTGTAATTTTATGGAAAATCTTTTTATATGTTTGGTTTTATGTACACTTTTTGTAAACATTTTTATTTGAATAAATTATTATTATAAATTATTAATCTTAAAACCGAGAATAATTATCTGATGTTTTCTACATTTTGTCGAGGTATCTCTAGGTTACTAAATTACAAAGAAGTAAAGTTTTTAAAAATCTGGTACTGGGTGTCGGTCCTGGTCCGATTAATAAAAGTCTTTCACTGATGGATAAATATACTATTACCGAGTGTCTTGGGAATATTTAAAAATGTATTTTTTATTATACAGACGGACGAAATCGCAGGCAGGGCTAGTGCGATTATAAATGTATGCTGATAATAATATTCGCGATTTCAAGGTTGATCCCATAGTAATAGTTGTTCATTTTCATGAATATCACACTTCCTTAAAGTAAATCCATTGTATAACTTTACACCCTGTATATTTAGTGTCTCGAGAGTTCTAATTATACACAACAGCTGTCGGACGACGCAGTAAGCTCAGTGGTCGCCCTAGTTGACTTTACGTGGTCACACGAGTTAGTTTATCGTCTTAACTTACACTAAATTCAACTATAAATGACGTTACATTTGTTGTCTGTTTTTATGTCTATCATTAACTAAAACTGGTCCTTAGAGTCAGATTTCAAGAGATGTTGACCAACAGAACTATTCAATCACAATTACAGTAATTGAGGGTTTGTCAAAGGCCTTGTCTGCAGATTCGGAACATCTAGATTAATGGCAGATGGTAGTAATGTCTTAGGGGTTCTACGAATATTGTTATTTATTCCGTACGGTATCCAATAGCTCAGTCACCAGATTTTTGGTCCTTTTACGCATCTGGTCTTTTCGTCCTAATAATTTGGTCCTCAGAGTCCATGTCTCGAACTTTAGTCAAAAGGATCACTGTGGTCTTTCATGATACTTAATCTTAAGTACTAATCTCAGAAACTTAGGTAACAGTAAATTCTTTACAAGTAATACACATAAAGTAGAGGTTAGTTTGAAAAGAGTTCTATTACAATTCAAGAGTTTTATAGCTTTCAGTCGGCTTCGTTGAGGTCAGTTAAAAAAGTTAATTTTGAAGTCTATGCGGACAAAATCGCTGGCAGAAGCTACTGTAAATGTAGACTAATACTATAAAGTTAAAGACTTTGTTGGTTTGAAAATTCGTTCGCTAATAAGTATCTTGTTACGTTATCCTTGAGTGCTATAGATTATATTTTATTATAAAGAACTGGCCAAGCGCGAGTCTGACTCGCACACGAAGGGTCTCGCACCATCTTACGCTATTAGGGTTCTTGAGATACAGCCTGTTGACAGAAATACGAACGAACAGCGGAGGCTTAGTAATACGGTCCCGTTGCCACCCTTCAAGTATGGAATAAATGAGTGAATTCAAGAGGCAAAAGGTAGTATAAAATAAAGCTCTCGAACCGAAGCCCCATAGCGGGGAAGGGGATTTTAATATGACGTAATAAAGTATTTATTAAAACATGTAACAATATGATTGGTAATCAAATACCTACTTTAATGGTAAGTAATTAATATGCTTAATGACTTGAAGCACCGTTACGGTTTCAGATTATTAATTAGTTTTTGAATGTGTGTGTAAATTATGTTGAATTAATTTATTATTGAGAGGGTTAACCAGATCTATATACAGGGGTGTAAAACGAATCATATAGCTATCGTATTGTAAATGCGTTTTGTCGATGAAAGAAGACTTTCGGCTCATTTCAAAGCGTTTAGCCTTACAACCTTTCATACAAAAACAAGTTCTTCATCATCTGCTTAGCCTTTTCCCAACTATGCTGGGGTCGGCCCCCAGTCTAGCCGGATGGAGCTGAATACCAATATTTTACATAGAACGACTGCCTATCTGACCTCCACAACCCAGACAAAAACAAGTCCTTATTTTTCGAAATGTATGAAACCGATTTTAACGAACTTTCCTACACATATGCAAGATATTAGGTCTTAAAAGTTAATTGCGAACATTCTTGAAATGTCTTATTAAAAAAAGATAATTGGAAGTCTCTGTTTCTATATAAAACATAAATTCGGTCGAATTTAGCTGAAACACAATGGTTTGTATCAACTAGATACTACTTCCAGAAAAGTCTGAAGTCATCGCAGACGAAGTCGAGGGTAGAAGCTATTTTATTATTAAAAATAATCTCCAACTTACAATACCCATATTTGTAAAGCAAAATCTCCAAATTACAGCAGTCTTCAACGCACCATAATCAAACTACATCCAAATTCTCCTATTATAGCATTATGATAAATATTTACCTTAAAAACTTGCGCGCGCGCCGACCGCGTAAACCAAGATTAACTACGCGTATATCAATCTTAACCCTTTGTAGTAAAGTTATAAATTACCCAGTTAACCGTCGTTAACTGTTGTTATGGTTTAATTTTAAACCGGTTAGTGTAAACTAGGTATTTTTGATACTATTGAAGTTTAATTCGTTGTTATAGGAGTATGCGTGTGCGCTTGTTTGGTTACAATTATTTTTAATATACCTAGGAACCTTATAGTTTTGTAATGTTCTTTTTGTACGAAAACTGCATTAATTTTACAAGTTTATAAAGTAGGGGGTGTAAAGTTTTTAATAGGCATAAAGCAGAAGAAGCTTTTGCCAATATCCTGAAAGACATATTTAATCTTAAAAAAAAACCAAAGCAAACAAAAAAAAAAACAATGTAGAGCCTTAATCATGATGGCCCGGTGGTAAAGGTCATCCGCCTCTCTTGCATGAGGTTGTTGGTTCGATATCGAGCAAATATCAATATGACTTTTTCAAATCTTGAACATCACTGACATCGTTAAAGGAAAATATCGTGAGGTAACCTGGACTTATAATTCGCCTTTCTTCTCTGTATGAGAAGAGGCCTTTAACCGGTAGTGGGACACTGTTCGGCTAGTATAATTGCTATTTAGTTTAAAATTTAAAAAATAAATTAATCTTAAGATTAAAGTGTAGATACGCCGTGTCAAAACTAATGATTACATTTTGTTTGTCAAAACGTTAATTTAATTAAACAAAATGTGTGACTTCACTGTTCTTTAAGCGACTTCAAAAAAAGAGGTCTTATGTTTTAATGTATTTTTTAATGTATTTTCATCAACATGTCTTAGGCGATTGGCACACTGCCCCGCGCCAAGCTCCAGGAGTGCGTGTTCTTTCGTTGTTTGCAAGTATCTGTGTTTGTATTGAAATCACGTGTAGTTTAACAAACAAAACACGCAGATCGCAACCGCACGCGTGGCTTCATCTCCACGCACCCCACAGCGTGGCGCGAGTCAGTGTGCGAATCGCCTTAGTCCCTTAGTCCAACAATTTAAATCTCTAAAACCCGTAATTAATTTGTTTACCAGCTTAAAAGTTCAATGTCCCCTAATCTCAAACTTTTTCTGAAAATTACAAGCGATTAGCTTAGATTACGTGGTATAAACAAACCGGATTAAGTATTAAGATTACGGTAAAGTTTTACATCAAAAGATTGTGCCGTTTTCAAGAAAACCCTTGTGATAATAATAAATTCATCTTTTATCCGTATTTTATTGTGGCGCGCAAAAAGATTTTAGACACTTTAAATGAGCTTAGATTTGCCAACAGGACTGTCTTTCAGTAATTCAATATATGTCACTTTATTTTCCTCATCGCTGTCGCCGTGGAGAAGCTATAACCAGAGGCCAGTTGGCCAGAGACTAAGCATTGCCATCCAACGTGGCAATGCGGCCAGTCTTTTGGTCCTTTGGTCCTTTAGCAATTTTTGATGCCATTTAGTTTCAGTTTTTTATTTTATTTTACTTTATTATTAGTTTTGTCTATTTAGGTATTTTATACCTTATACCTTTTGAAAAGACCTCGTGTCTTTATGCCAAGATTAATAGCCATAGTCACCTCATAATTAAAAAATAGGTTACGTTTACCAATAAAAAAGGTTCACCATCCCTGACTAAAAGCAAAACAAAGGTATCGAAACGGTTTTACCGTTTCTTGTGAAAAACATTGTATCCAGCGCCCTTTTACATAATCGTAATCAATATTATGATTTTAATATTATTTATTATTCAATTTCTTAACAAACTCTTTAACACGACATAAAAAAAGCCGTTCAATTGTTTATAAGGTTCGTAAAAGGCTTGTTTTTCTCTTTAAAACAATTTATGACCCCACCCTAGGGGGCAATGCGGACGCTTTGTTTTCTATTAAGTGGGCATACTCCTTTATTTATAGAGGGAACGCGTCTCAAATACTTGGAATTTACATTTTTAAATGGCCGTTTGGGAATGAAGGATGGCAGCCACTTTTGTTTTAAAGGTATCTTTAGTACACAGGTATTTAAAGTTATTTTTGTACTGAGGGAAAATACGGTGAGGAAACCTAGACTTAAAATTAACTAGCGACTCGCCCTGGCTTCGCCCGGGTGCAATGTAGCTATTAACTAAGGTATAAATCTCTCTCTTGAATCACTCTATCTATTGATGAAAATCGCATTCAAAAATCTTTGCGTAGTTTAAAAGATCTAAGCGTACAGACGGCGGGAAGAGACTGTTTTATGCTATGTGGATACATGCCTAAAATCGCCAATCCACCTTAAGTAAGAGTGGCGATAGATGCTCGTGCCTTCTCTGTATGAGATAATATAAGGCTTTATTGTCTTACTGTCTGTACTTATACCTAGGTATATTCTTTTCTGCTAATTTCGTGCTTCGGAAAGCACGTTAAGCTGTTGGTCCCGGCTGTCATACGTGGATCTTTGACAGTCGTTACGAGTCGTCAGAAGCTTAAACGCCTGATAACCAGCCTTACCTAGGAGTATCGTATTACCCAGTTACTGGGTTGTGGAGGTCAGATAGGCAGTCGCTCCATGTAAAATACTGATATTCAGCTGCATCCGGTTAGACTGGAAGACGACCCCAACATAGTTGGGAAAAGGCTAGGCAGATGATGATTCTTTTCTGCTAATTCTTTTGCTAATTGGAAACTACTTAAACATTTTTACTTAGTGCTATAGACATTTGAAATCAAAAAAGGTAGTGATCTTTTTTTTTTAAAGAATAGTCAAACCAAGGAACTTTTTTTCTACAACATGTACCCAATACCTAAGTCTGCCAATTATGTACCACAGGAATCAAAACGAAAAAAGTTATGGAAAATTGTCATGGTTTTATTAATACCCTAGAGTTATGCGATATCAAAAGAAACACATCGTACCTATATAGCCATTTCCATTACCGACCCCATTTGTCAATACTCCTTTGACATAAAAATATCTGTGTCAACCTAAAATTTCTAGGTTCCCACAATTCCAGAATTTATTGCCTAGATTTATAGACCATAACATTTAATACCTAAAGGTCGGGATGACAGTTAAATAGGGTCTTTAACTGTAATTGGTACTTACATTTGAGCCGGTTTTTACATATATACAAAACGATTAAAATTGATGTGTCGGTTTGTAATGTTCAAAGTAACAGCTTTTTACTGAATGTGAATGTTTACACTATATTTGACAAAACAACAAAAAAAAGATTTGTATGTGTATCTGTTTGTTCTGACTTATCTCCTAAAGTGCTCTCGGCTCTCAGCTTTTGACGGCTGGATCGATTTTGACAGAACTTTCATTGGCAGACAGCTGATGTTGTAAGGATTTATATTTTTTTAGAAAAAGAATTAGGGCTCTGCCAAAAAAAAATAATCCGCATGTAACCAATATTTACGCAGACATAGTCGCGGATATAAGCTAGTTTTCATATAAACATTTATTGCTACTATTTTTATTAGTTCCTTTTTTTATATGGTTAACCATAGACGTTTAACATGACGATATCACGCTCTTTATATTTAAAGAAGAATGCAGAGATGTCAAGTTTTTACATGAGGCCATTTATATTTAGGTTACAGTCTATTACCATTCACCTTCATCAATATTATGAAGAAAGAAAGAAAAAAGATAGAATGAAAGAAAGAAAGAAAAGATATATCACAACAGCAACGCAAAATTGAGCAGTCTCCTTTGAATCCAAAACCACAGTCAGCATATCAAAAATGTAATTTTAATAAAACTGCATTATTCGTGGAAGCCAATTAAAAACTTCAGCATATTGTATGTACTAGGCTTAGCAAACAAATCTGAAACAATAAAATATAACCCTTAATACAGTATGTAAATAATAGTTAAAATATTCAAATTCCAATGTACGGTAGACTACATTGTATATTTTAATGAACTGTATGTGAATAAAATTTTATGTTTTACGCTATCGAAACTGTTATGCTGAATCTATTTAATATTCAGGTAAGCGTTATCAAATATTTTTGTTTATTTTTAAAATAAACTAAAATATGGGTGCAGAACACTAGTTTACACGAGTGAGAATATTTTAGACGACACGAAAATACATTTTTGTTTTTGTTTTCTTTGGTGAGTTATACATCATTTAAGGAGTAAAAGTAGTCATGTATAAACAACTCAACTGTCCTTCTCATACTTCTGATTTCATTTGATTTATCTTCAGAACAATTAGCAAGAGTTTTATCATAAACATCCTTTCTATTCTTATTATAATTATGTATGTATTTATGAGTATGTATATTTTATTTATATTTATATATAAATATATATTTATTAAATATGGTATATATGTTTATGTACTTGTGAACGATTAAACTTGTTAAGATATTTGTTTTTAATGATTTTAAAATTTCTTATCTGATTATTTCCTCATGTATAATTTTTTGCACCTGCTTTGTTATCTCTTCACCACCTTTGGTTGACTGGTAGAGAATGCCTAAGGCATTAAGTCCGCCTTTGTACTTTTTTTGTTGTATAAAGTTTAAATAAATAATAATATTCCCTGCACCGATGTCAGTGATGTCCAAGTTAAACTTCGAAAATATATGTATGAAACTAGCACTCTCCCAGCGACTTTGTTCGCGTGATTTTTCATACGAATTCCTATTTTTTTAGTAACATAATATAGCCTATAATCACTCAGTGATAACGTAGCTTCCAATTTGCGAAATATTTTTTGAAATCGATTCAGTAGGTCCAGAGATTACCCCCTACAATCTTACAAACTTTACCTCTATAAAATAATAGTCTAAATTAGTATAGATTCACAATAGTTTATGCTCGCGACTCCCTCTGCATAGACTTCAGAATTAAGCTTTTTTTTAACTGATCCCAACGATGCCGATTCAAAGCTATAAAACTCTTTCCAAACTAACCCCTAATGTATGTGTATTACTTCTAAAGAATCGACTATTACTTCAGTTTAAGTCTAGTACTTAAGCAGTGACCTTTCTAACTAGTCTTTGAGATATGGACTCTGAGGACCAACTTCATACTAACTTAGGACAAAAAGACCAGAGATGTAAAAGGACCAAAATAATAACAACAAGCGATTAACATAGTGGCTAGGATATTGGATTTTGTCTCTCACTCTGTTAATTCATCTGCCATATATCTAGATGTTCTTAATCTCAAATTAATATTAGTATAGAAGTATAGATAGAAAACGTCTCATTGATACTTGCTCCTGCCCAGTTGCAAACTTACAGCTTCGCCTGTGTTGTTGTGAACAGCTGATATTTTTTTCATATTTCAGACTACGCTCCTAATAAAAGTTGTTCATATCCATTAAAACTTTCACATCCTGAAAGAAGTAATAACGAAATTAGTAGTAAGGCATGTTATATGTATACACACAGACCGAACCACGGAACATATTAATAGTTATAAAGTTCAATGGCCAACTGTCTTTCCTGACTGGTTAACTGTCGTTTTTTTAATTTTATTACTGCCTAACTTTGCCGTGAGGTTTCGCTCGCGTGGAAATCATCCTACAGAAACATACCACAAGGCAAACAGCGTAAAAACCTCTCAGTAAGACATCTTTCCTGACTTTCAGGCTTCCGACTACCCGTAACGACTTCAGCATCATAAATTAGGGTTGGGTAGAACATAATAAATATGGCAAACCAACTAAAACTCCACTAAATAAACAAGGCGTACCCTGTTACCCTCAGACATTAATTTAATAGTCTATTCCCTGTAGGGTAAAAAATCGGTTTTCAATAGTCTAGCCTAGTTTCAGGTAACCCGATACGTGAAATGGTTTCAGGAGAGAGATTTTGTAGTAAGTTTGTGAAACAATGTAGCCAATGTAAAGTTATGAAACAGAAGTATCAATATTTTACGTGGTGAAAAAAGACAGCACATAACGGTTAACTAAGCCATACTTCATAATTTTTTTATGTCAAAACTAGCTTTTAAGCTAGCTGTCAAATAATAATACTATCTAGTGTGTACTTTCTTTTTATCGACTTTTTTTAATATATATGTGTGGAAGCTTGTAATGAGCAATATGTTAATATCACACTCTAAAGAGTGT
The DNA here is from genome assembly GCA_949774945.1 of Hoplodrina ambigua. Classification (NCBI taxonomy): domain Eukaryota; kingdom Metazoa; phylum Arthropoda; class Insecta; order Lepidoptera; family Noctuidae; genus Hoplodrina; species Hoplodrina ambigua. The sequence goes on from OX458990.1 coordinate 4,826,583, forward strand.
GATATTAACATATTGCATTTTCATTGCATTATCATTGGTTTGTTAGCCTTTAAGCCTTCTGTAAAATAAAATAAATAAATAAAACTAGCTATTTTTTGCAAGGAACCCTAATTACATTTCTAAAATAATAGGATAAACTAACTTATGACGGATAGATATTCGTCCGGGTGAATGAGATTTACTGGTGCAAAACTTTAATTCGTTTCTTAAAATAAAACTAAAAAACCCCCGACGGCGGCCATCTTGGACCGATTTTCATCAAACATAGCTATGAAAACTACCGATTAATTCACCATTAAAAAAAAAAACAACCATAATTGGTTCATCTCGGTCAATCAATTAGTTTGTAGAGGTCAGATAGGCAGTCGCTCCATGTAAAATATTAGTATTCAGCTGCATCCGATTAGACTGGAAGCCGACCCCGCCATAGTTGGCAAAAGGCTAGGCAGAGTGATTGAGGTACTAAAAGTACCGAGGTAGTAAGTATGTAGAATTTAATTATTTTGTACTTGTGTAAACTTTGTGTGTGTATGTAAAATATTTTATATATATATATTTTTTTTAATCTTTAATTTTGTTGTTTTACTCTCGTACAAATAGCTTGCACCTACCATGTTATCTCTTCACCACCTTTGGTTGACTGTTAGAGAATGCCTAAGGCATTAAGTCCGCCTTTGTACGTTTGTTGCATAAAGTTTAAATAAATAAATAAACAAAATAATAATAAATAATAAATAAATATCTTGGGACAACTCACACACGGCTATCTGATCCCAAGCTAAGCAGAGCTTGTGTTAAATAAAATTACTGTTGTGTACCTGTACAGTGGCAAGGCTTTTCGGAAATGAAGTTTTTATGGAAATGGTGAGGTACATAGTCTACATAATATATTTTTGGCTCAAAAGAAATTGTTCATGTGTACTGTGAGTTATTACCTTCATTCATTTATAAATACGTAATAGGTATTTTGATGTTTTATTGAAAGCTTTGAAGTTTTTTACTGAAAATAGTATCTCTAATCTTTTGATTAAGATGTAATTTTTATACTGCCTCGATGTTCTAGTGGTCGCAAAGCGCGACTGCTGAGCATGAGGTCTTGGGTTCGATTCCCAAGTCGAGCAGTGTTATTGGGTTTTTCCACCAGGAATTTCTCAGTAGCAGCCTCGGAGTCATAACATCACGCCTGTAATCCCCAAAGGGTTAGGCAGAAGTGTACCCATAGTACACTCACATTTCGCCAGTTATGTTTACGTCCCATGTAATAGAGGGCGAGCCTATTGCCACTAACCGGGCACAAAACCAGATTCAGAGGCTGCTACTGGGAAATTCCTGATGGAAAAATCCAATAAAACTTTGCTTGACCTGGGAATCGAACCCAAGACCTCTTGCTCAGCAGTCGTGTTGTGCAACCATAAGACCAACGAGGATGTCCAAAACAAAAAAGTATTTTCAAAATCGATCCGCAATTTACCGAGAAATCTCGTAGCAAACATACAATCGAATTGAGAATCTCCTTCTTTTTTTTGAAGTTGTTTAAAAATGGAAGTAAATTATAAAACCCTTTATGCTCAATTAAATCCCAAATTGGTTTCGAGTTCCACAAATCGGTTTTCAATTTATCCAGTATAAAAACTGTTCATTCATCCGTAAAGTGGATACAGTGTTATGTGTGTCGTAATTAATTAAATGGCAATGGCATACGAGTTACACAATATAGGTATTTACATGCTTTTAGTATAGAATTGATTTCATTGACTCCACGACTAGTAGTCGTTGAGCTCTTAAAAGAGCGGAAATATAGATAAGTAGCTGTCGCGTGAAATAGAGGCGAGAAGTCATGTTTGCGTAATTTTTAGGATAGACTAGCTTTTGCGAGCGACTTTGTCCACGTGAATGAGATTTAATTTCTTCTGTTTACTTTTTATAACTATGCTATCTGCCAGAAGACGTCCCGTCAAAATCAATCTAGCTGTTTCGGAGCTGAGCTGGTTAGCTGACAGCGCGCCGCCCGCGAGCCGTCACCTTTTTAATTTTGTCATTGTAAAATATATTCTAAATTTCATAATTTAAAGCCTGAATTTGGATGGCAAATTATTAGTCGAATCGGATTCGTGTTTTTATAATTAAGGATGACCTATTAAGACTAATTATATAAAAAATCTACTTTGGCATATCTAGTGGCCACAAACAAAGCTCTATCCGAATACGTACATTATCACAACGCCGTTTACCTACACATTCTCCTCAATCTATTTTGAACTTTAATCCTTTGTTATAAGGTCACATGTTAATATTTTAATCTTTATTTACTCTAGCTTCTGGTAAGCCCACACGATGTCAAAGTTCTAATCATTTCTAAGGTATTAATTTAGATATAGGTAATATCTTTGCCGATGTAATTTATACAGTATGTTTAACTAGTTACGGTTTAATATTCATTGTGTAAGTTTTTGAAACTGGCGTAGGCGTGAATATTCGTGCAAATACTAGATAAAATAGTTTATAGAATTAATATCTAGTTTTGATATTGAAGTAAACGAGTTTTCCTAATGGTGGTGTTATGTGTTTAGTTTACTATGGGAATATTGGAAGCCGGTAGCTGGGCGTAGGGTTTACATAATCATTGAATACATATTGCGAATTATTATAATGTTCCTTCTCGTTTTACCTTCTCGTTTTACAGCGAAATGGATTTTATGTAATATAGGTAATCACTGATACTTATTTTTGCTAGTTTCGTTACTACTTATATAATATTTTTAAAACGACTTCGAAAAATAGTTTTCGGAAAAATAGTTGCACAAAAAATACCTAGGTTAATAAAAATATTAAGGTCAGTAAGTAATAAAATAATGTTCCGCTGCAGCGAGGTGCTTAGACCAAGGCTGGCAATGAATGAAAATCAATGTAATCTTTTTGTAGATATTTTCTCAGTTTATCTTGAATATAACTTACAACGGTGAAGGAAAATCGGTGATTAATGCTTGCCTTCTTTGTATGAGAAGAGGCCTTTGCTCTGCAGCGGGACAATAATAGGCTAGTATGCCAAGTGGAAAGATGAATTACTTTGCCTGTATAACAACTAGTTTGTTCGACTTTACCTAGTTACTGCTACTGCACAAAACTGACGTTTCCGTCAAAACAGAACCTCTAAAACTAACCTATTTACCCAAACGTGACCATTTAAGTTATCATTAAGACAGCACAATGTCTCAATCTGTCTTAACTAAGATAGGTAAATAATGTCAGCACGATCACGCTCTAGAAATCTAGATTGAGAACCGGATTGGAAATACGGATAGGTAGGCTAATGCAACGAACGCCCTTGAGAACATCGTATGAATTGAGTAAGAGGGCTTGTAAATTGGTTTTAAATCCTTGAATCTACGGGGTAACATCAACATATCAGCCGTAGGATATCCACTGCTGAACATAGGCCTCCCCTACAGATTTCCAATAGGACCAGATGGAAGCGGCTTGCATCCAGCGCGATCCTGCAGTCTTTATCAGATAGTCTGTCCATCTTGTGGGTGGACAGACGATAAAAAGACAAATAACTACGGGGTGTAAAAACACAAATCACATACTCGTTTACTACCCATACTCCTTATCAAACTAAGTATAGATAAACGACTATAACATGTCGCGATAACAAATTACTTTTTAAATGTGTGTAGTCACATCGGTATGAAAGAATTCATTTGTAGTTGTAAGTAATCGTCTTCAGTAGCAGGCCGTCAGATTTGTTTGTCAACTAATCCTAAATAGCCGACCGCGCAAGACAACGCACCTGTCATTTTGTAGAGTATGTCAGTGCAGCGCTATACTAGCAATAGTGAGTGATTTATGACTATATGACTGCCTCGCTGGCCCAGTGGTCGCAAGCGCGGCTGCTGTGCATGAGGTCTTGGGTTCGATTCCCAGGTCGGGCAAAGTGTTATTGGGTTTTCCATCAGGAATTTCTCAAAAAGCAGCCTCGGAATCTGGATTTGTGCCCGGTTGATGGCAATAGGCTCGCCCCCTATTACATGGGACTAAAAACATAACTGGCGAAATGAGAGTGTACTAATGGGTACACCTCTGCCTAACCCTTCGGGGATTACAGGCGTGATGTTATGTATGTTATGACTCCGCTAGTCTAACGACAAAATGCTGTTTTTGTTTCGAGAGCCATCTCAGTACCTACGCACACATGCGTCACAATCAAATAGTAATATGGAGGGGCGCGCCATGTTATAGTAATTATCTATACTTACTTTGTAGACAAACAGCTTTGCAATCATAACTTCACACATCTGCGTACCCAGTTGAGAAAAATAGCAACAAAGAAACATATCTAGACATTTTTATTGCACTTTTCTAGACAGTTGCCTTTAGTAGACTAGGATCCCATAGTAGCCCGACCTACGTCATTTTACCATAGCTCAAATGTTTTAAAAGTCGTAATTTTATATCATCTTGCTGAAGTTATAATAAGTAAGGTTTTGCTGTAACAAAAATTTTTAAAAATGTTCTTATCTTACTTTTTGGACCAATGTATCCTGCTCATGTGTAGGAAGTTTTATTAAATCGGATCATTGATTTAAAAAAATTACGACTTTAAAAGTTTGTATGAAATCGAAGTTTGTATTCTTATATCCATCCTCAACATTTCAGCTGAGCTTATATGACGTAGGTTGCGGGACGTCTTAACAGGATACCGTGGCCCCGGAACGTAAAGGGCAACAGAAGGAACAGGGTAGTTTTTTTAGTCAGTAAAACTCTGATAGTCCCTTCCGCCCCACCCAGGGTGGAAGGAGTCATATGATGATTTTTACCACCTAGAAAAAAAAAGTATAAAGTAGGTCTCACGTCTCCGGGATCTTAAACCACACCGCATGTATTCTCAAGTAGTTAGTTTTTATGAACAACCATATATACTTTTGTTTTGCAACATACCTGTGTTTTAACGATGCTCCTACAACTTCTTGATGTATTGTATTTCTTAACAAAATAACATAACTTAACATCACGCCTGTAGTCCCCGAAGGGTTAGGCAGAGGTGTACCCATTAGTACATCGACATTTCGCCAGTAATGTTCAAGTCCCATGTAATAGGGGGCGAGCCTATTGCCATCAACCGGGTACAAATCCAGACTCCGAGGTAGCTACTGAGAAATTCCTGATTTCATTTTATTTATTTTAATGCTTTTAGGAAAACTCACAGCTAATACATTCGAGTAGTAAGAAGTAATAAGCAGGCGAAAGCCGATTACAAGTTTCCACTTTTATGTAATATAGGGGGGATCATCAATCTGGTACAAATCCAGATTTCGAGGCCGCTACTGAAAAATTCCTGATGGAAAATCTCAATAACAATTTGTCCGTCCTGGGAATCTAACCCAAGACCTCATGCTCAGCAGTGGCGCTTTGCGACCACTACACCAACGCACAATGGGGGTTCATAGAATAAGGACAGAAAGATGACAATACGTTCATATTTCGATACAAGAGAAAGATAACAATTTTGAAGTCCCAAGGATAAAAAATCCTTATCCGGGCAAAGAACTCCAAAAACCCTTATTCAAAAGCTCCCTATTAATTTACGGAACCTATAACACTGTTCATAGTTTGATTCATGTGTCAACATAACTTAAGATACTTGTGAGTAAAAAAATGTAGCCAGTGGTTTTTAACAAAATCCAGATTAATTCAGGAAGATACAGTAGATTTAGCGGCTTTAAGGGAATGTTCTCACTTGCGGAGAAGACTTTGAAAGACTTTCAATTCGGACGAGCATTTGTATTTTATAATATACTCGTAAATGAAACTAAAAACACCAATCTAGATATCTACCAATCTCTAGTAAGCTTTAAAAAATGTTTTATAGATTTATTATAGATTACTTTTATTTTTGAATTATTTTTGAATTACTTTTGATTTATTTTAATATCATTATTTCCTCAATACATGTTTTTATTCATTTTATTATTATTATTTTCTTTTTCCAATGTATATTTTGATATAATTGTTTCATTTTGTTTCTTTGCTTTCTAACTGGCGAAATGTGGGTGTACTAATGGGTACACCTCTGCCTAACCCTTCGGGGATTACAGGCGTGATGTTATGTTATGTTTGTTTCTTTGCTTACAAAATTTTATTTAAATATGTATTTGTTAGCTAGTTGTTAATTTATTGTGCATGCTGTGGTCTCCTATAAGTGAAGGAGTACACTTATGTAATACCTTTTGTTTATTATTGTTATCTTGATTTGTGTATATCTTTTGTTGGAGATCCTAATAAATAAAATAAAAAATAAAAAATAAAATATAATTTCTTAAAATACCTATACCTACGGTTTTTTATAATTACTTCTAACTTCTAAAGGAAATTTCGGTTCTAGATTTAAATATGAATATGAAACGATTTCAAACTTCGATATAAAACAAAGATTATTGTGTCAAAAACTCAAATGTCTGTAGAAACTGATGACATCTGAGGTATTGGTAATAAACATAACACGCTATTGAAAGTTATTATTGATCTTAAATATGTTAGAACTCTTTAACATGACTATACTATACATAGAACCTTTTATATCCTCTCCGAATTTTTGTCACTGTGACTATTCTCAATGGAGACTACATAAGAACAGTTCAAGTGCAAGCACACTTATATTCCTTCTCTCATTCCCATAGTCTGAAGGGACGGCAGTGCAACTCCTAACGGAGGAGACATCTGGAGCAGTACCAACAGCTTTAATCCTCGAAACACAGGAGTGTCACACCACCAACTTCCAAATCCGGGCCGCTACTATGAAATTCATCATAGAAAAATCCATCAATAACCTGAGAATCGAAGCCGAGCCGGTTTTTCGGTACAGGGCAGGACTAAGTAATTACTAACCAAGGCCTCAAGGAATCGGACCTAATTATGGTAACATCACAACTCTTCATTCTAATGACCCCATACGAGGCAGAAGTCTGTGTGCTGACAACTAAATATTCTATTAGTCTAGTCTAGACTCAAAGGCGCTTTGCACACAGAGCAACTATTGCAGCAACTGGCAACTGTTTACATAAGTACATTTCAATTGGACTGCGCACACAGAGCAACTTGAGTTTCGAGTTGCGGCAATCGTCAACAGTTTTCTGTTGCTGCAATCGATGACTAAGTTAGTTGCTAGTTACCGCAACTAGCAACTTTTAAATATTTTACCAGTTTTTACGCTACGTTATAGCAACTATCAACTTTTACAAGAAACTTTTAAAGAGTTGCCAGTTGCCTCGACTTAAGTTGCTCCGTGTGCAAAGCGCCAAATAGAATTAACTATTCATGCTACCATTGCAAAAAAGAAATTATCACGTCACAAAATAAGTCCTTGAAATATGCAGCGACTTTTGTCTCCGAACGTTGTACACTCAGCCTTACTTTTGGCTCAAAGTGACAGATCCACGTTGACAGTTCTGTATTGCAGGCTTTGCCCGGGTACTTTGCGTAATACCACGTACTTTCTTTATTGTTTTATTTCTGTGAAGATCCGACGGTGTTATGTCAATTACGTTGACGAAGACTTGAAAATGAAAATGGGAAGTAATTTTGTTTATTTACGAATAATTTCGTAGATGGATGGGATGAGTTTTTTTTTGTATTTCCGTTTCGGGAAATTTGAACTTCCTAGATACTTCTAGGTAAAGTTTCTACTGAAATTAAATTTTGATAACGATAAAAAAAAAATCATAACATCACGCCTGTTATCCCCGAAAGGTGAGGCAGAGGGGTATCCCATATTTTGCCAGTTATGTTTTTGCTAGCCTATTGCCATTAACCGGGCACCAATCCAGACCAGCTGCTACTGAGAAATTCCTGATGGAAAAACTCATTAACACTTTGCCCAACCTGGGAATTGCACTCAAGACGTCATGCTCAGCAGTCGCGTTTTGCGCAACTAGACCAACGTGGCAGTAGAGGTATTTATATAATATAGGTGTATAATTTCTTGTATAATTGAATTCGTGTTATTAAAGGCAAAAAGCAGTTAGAAATAAAAACCTTTAAATTATTATAAAACTCCTCCGTGCCTCGGAAAGCACGTTAAGCCGTCGGTCCCGGCTGTCATACGTGGATCTTTGACAGTCGTTACGGGTCGTCAGAAGCCCGAAAGTCTGACAACCAGTCATACCTAGGGGTATCATATTACCCAGTTACTGGGTTGTGGAGGTCAGATAGGCAGTCGCTCCATGTAAAATACTGGTATTCAGCTGCATCCGGTTAGACTGGAAGCCGACCCCAACGTAGTTGGGAAAAGGCTAGGCAGATGATGATGATGGAAAATTATTATAAAACAACCACATTCCCATCAACTTTACAAAAACAGAAATTTCATTTATCTAAGCACTAATAAACCCACGAGTAGAAAGTACAGCACGTTCCTAGATCTAAGATATGACATGTGAGGCGAATCGTTCAGCCTTAGGGTATAAATAACGCTGTAGAGTGCTTATTTGCTAGATACTCTTTGATATCATTTTTGGTTATTCCCTTATAAGTTTTCTTTTAAGTTCTGTAGAGTATTATGTTGTATAGTATCTACATTTTTTTTTTTTTTTTTTTTTTTTTTTTTTACCGATGGGAAATCATCAAATGACTTCCCCCGCCCTGGGCGGGGCGGGAGGGAGTGTCAGACTTTTACTGACTAAAACCCATCCATGTTCCTTCTTGTGCCCTTTGCGTTCCGGGGGCGCGGTATCTCTTTCGAACAACCCGCAGCCCCGGCAGGCATCGGCCCTTAGTGGCCCCTTCAATTATTGCTGACATCTCTTTGAGGCGCGCGTGGAACACGAACGCGCCGTCGACACGGTCTGTCGTTATCAACGAACGGACGGTGAGCTACCCATTGCTCACCGCCCACAGACCCGCGTCTACGGTGGCCGGGAGTCGTCTCGCGGCTCCCGACGCCCGGAGCGTCTCCCGCGGCGGCTGGGGCGTGAGGTGGTTCTTTCCCTCACGCGGCCCGCCTCCTCCTTCGCTAGCATTACTGCTTCGCAGAAGGAGGCGACTGCATCCCATTCCCTCTCGCTCCGGACCATGGCTTGCACCAGGGCCGAACGCGAGAGTTCGCCGCCGCCGATAGCCGCCACGAGGACGTCGCGGTGCTCCGCCCAAGCGGGGCACACCGCCACGGTATGCTCCACCGTGTCCTCGGGGCGATCCTCACAGTGGTGACACCCGGGCGTTTCCTCCCGCCCGATGATGTGCAGGAACCTCCCGAAACATCCGTGCCCGGTGAGGACCTGCGTCAGGCGGAAGGTGAGGGCGCCGTGGCGCCGCTCAAGCCACTCCTCAAAGAGGGGACTTACTGCCTCGATAGAGGCGTGCCCTGCACGGGGTTGCGACAGTCGCTCTCTCCATGTCGCCATGAGATCAAGCCGGAGGTCTGTCCGCTGAGCGGCGATTTGCCGCGGCAGCGGAGTTTCCCCCCGGCCTAGTACCTCCACGCGCCACTCGTGCAGGCGCGCGAGGACCAGCGCCTCCAGATCCCACGGCGTATAGTATCTACCTGCCTTGTTGATCTAGTGGTTGCTAAGTTCGTGGCGTGACTGCCTCGTTGGTCGAGTAGTCCTAAAGCGCGACTGCTGAGCATGAGGTTTTGGGTTCGATTCCCAGGTCGGACAAAGTGTTATTCGATTTTTCCATAAAAGTGGAAACTTGTAATTGGCTTTCACCTGCTTATTACTCGAATGTACTTATTAGCTGTAATTTTTTCCTAAAAGCAATAAAATAAATAAAATGAAATCAGGAATTTCTCAGTAGCTACCTCGGAGACTGGATTTGTGCCCGGTTGATGGCAATAGGTTCGCCCCCAATTACATGGGACTTGAAACATAAGTGGCGAAATGTGGGCCTACTAATGGGTACACCTCTGCCTTACCCTTCGGGAATTACAATATTTGATCAAAATATGACTAACTGCGTTTTGTATGCAACGCACTGTCGGTTTTGTCTTTTAGCTTTAGTAGACACCTTGTTGGCTTTATACTCTGAGTCCTCTTCCCTATATAGTTAAGTAAGTGACCTAAATATCTCCAAGTTTCTACGCGACACTATATATAGGTATGTATCACTCGAGCCAATTATACTCTTCCATGCCAATAGAAACGTAAGAAATTGCGTCCTACTGTTAGTTACAAGTATTTTTTTTATTAATAAAGCTCTCTTCACACAGTTTCGTTGTTGTGCAACATCTAAACCGCGCTAACGCAGCGTTCAATCAGCTGTAGAGGAAACATCTGCGCTGCGAATACGTCTATCGAACGCATATTAGACAAACGCTAGTGTGAGGACGCTCTAAGTTATTAAGGCAACAAGTCATCAGTTATGACGCGATCTGGCTCTGAGAATGTGAGTTCAATTTTCATCAGCAGTGTTGAATTATAATAATAACAACACCAGTCTATTACTGTCCCATTGTTGGGCAAAGGCCTCTTCTCATACTGAAAAGACACGAACACTGATTGTTTGGCAATTTCAGCACTTTTAATTATTACAAACCAGTTTTCCTCACGATGTTTTTCATCGCCGTCTATCCAAGATAAGCTTAGAAAGTACCTACAATTAATTTGAACCTAAGTCATACCCGTGACCGGTTGCAAACCCACAACCTTATGCATGAGATACGGGCGCCATAGGCACTGGGCCATCACGAAATAAGCAGGGTTAATTTTTCAATAGTCAGATATCAAAATAAACATGACAGTTTGACAAATATTTTCTATACAATAGCTGTCAAACCGCCATATTTATCCTTCCGTTAAAAGTTATCTACATAACATAACATTACGCCTGTAATCCCCGAAGGGTTAGACAGAGGTGTATACGTTAGTGCACCTACATTTCGCCAGTTACGTTCATTACCATGAAATAGGGGGTGCACAAATCCAGACTCCGAGACTGCTACTGAGAAATTCCTGATCAAAAAACTTAATAACATTTTGCCCGACCGAGGAGTCGAACCCAAGACCTTACGCTCAGCAGTCGCTTTTTGCGACCACTAGACCATAGAGGCAGTCACAAGTTAGCCGACGATTAAAAAACATGTAAATTTCGTACCTTCCATTTGAAGACGAGCAGGTAATAATTATTTATGAAGCGATATGCGACTTGTTATCGTGAATAATAGAAATAATAAGTTTACCTCCATTTTTTTAAAACACCAGCATGTCTGGAATAAATCACGGACCACAACATCTGGGTCGAATATCCTTTTATTATTTCAGCTGAATATTTATTAGATTTAGGGTACCGTAGAATAGTAGTATTTTTTATTGATCATCACTACATAGTATAAAACAAAGTCGCTTTCTCTGTCCCTATGTCCCTTTGTATGCTTAAATCTTTGAAACTACGCAACGGATTTTGATGCGGTTTTTTTTAATAGATAGAGTGATTCAAGAGGAAGGTTTATATGTATAATAACATCCATCAAATAGTGGAGAAGTACTGTTATTTTTGAGGTTTCTAATGTGATGTCGTAAATAAACATTTTTTTTTGCTCTTACATTGTAAACGCTGGCTGAACCATTCGAGATATATCAAAATAATGTACTACAGTATTGTACACCTTAAAAAGGTCTACAAAAAAGTCCGCGATGGTATATGCCTATCTCTTAGGGATAACCCACAAAAACCATTTTTTATCCTTAACTTTTTACGTGAAATATTGGCTTATTTAGGAAGCAATTTTAGGCAATACAGCATTAATCCTTATCCAATTAAGTACCTTAAAAACATTGTGCATTTCATATAGATCATTATGGCCCTTTACAGCATGTAATTTAAATGAATATTTTCGAAGATTGAAAATGCATTTGATTGGTACATAGCGTCTGCGGAGCTTGCCTTTAAATATTATATGTCGCTCTTTCAAAAGTAACCTCGAAAGAAAACACGTTTGTATAGTCTAATGAAAAAAAAAAAAGAAATAAAGATAAGAAAATGATGAATTTTATAGTATATTTGGCTACTTCCCATTTGGTAAACTTCCCATTTCGTAAACCTCAAACTGTACCTACTAAAAAGTTGCGTTTGGTAAACATTTCGTTACTTCATACATTTAATCCCATTTGGTAAACTTTGTTAGTATTGTTATTTTTGTACGGTACAGTCAGTGTCAAATTAGTATTAAATTAGAGATGTATATATTTTTAAATGCTTCAGTCTTGAGATAGTATCTCGACCATCAAAAAGAATGGCTGATCAAGAAGAAGTAAAAAAAACGTATTAAAGTCTGTAAAAATACCACGATGCTACTAAAAATACCACGTGCTTTTCCCGCAAAAGAAGCACCGAGCGGGTTCTCAGGTAGGGATTTATTGTCCTTACCATCGTTTTAAACAAAAGGTGTGAATGAGATAGACATAAGTAAGTATACGTAAATTATATCTATTACCGGGTCTAACTTATCAGTTCACTCGTTTTATGCATAGTGCAAGGTCGTTGCAATGTCGGGTGAGGGATCTACTAGTGGTGCAGTGAATTTAAAAATTATTAATAGTACACGAGGCGGTGAAATTTTATTACGCGCTGGGCATCAATATTATAAACAGAAAAATAATAAGGACTCAAGTTGGTGGCGCTGTGTTAATAGAAAAGATGGATGTTCAGTAAGTGTAACTTTGAATTCAAATCGAAGCCATGTATTAAGAGAAAATGCTCACTGCAGTTCTTGTATTCCGAATTTTGAAAAAAATGAAGTGAAAGTAGCCATCGAAAAATGTAAACAAACTATATGTGAAGATCTGAAGCCGATTCCAGCTACATACAGGAAATGTACTAAAAAGCTGAAAGATAATGGTTATGAAATTATTAAAGAATTACCAAATTTTGACAAAGTTAAAAGCAGATTGTATAGACACAGAAATAGACAACTAGGAATCACAAAATCTCAGCACTCTAACTCTACAGAAATCGTGATTCCTGACCGTTTTAAAGACAATTTATTGTTTGATGAGATTGACGGTGAAAATAGAATGATTGTGTTTGGTTCAAAGAGTGCAATTGCACATTTAAATGACGTCCGTCACTACTTTGCGGACGGAACGTTCAAATGTTGTGCAAAGCCGTTTCTTCAACTATACGTTGTACACGGAGACATAGGAAGTACAGAAACTGGGACAAATATTGTACCATTTTTTTATGCAGTGTTGACAAACAAAGAAGAAACTACATATGAAAGACTGTTTTGCATTGCACCCGTGCGAAGCCGGGGCGGGTCGCTAGTTTGATAATAAACTAAAATGGAAGAAAAATATAGCTATAAATTGCGTAGTTACAATAAGGAATCATGTTAATGTCATGTTTCTTTCTGTGCCTTGTGGATCCTTATAAGACATATCTGATCGTTATTATAAAGCTAAAATTGAATCTACTCGCCCTTTCAAAACTTAGCTTCATATCGGTAAAAATTGAAAAATGGTATTGCCATTTTAAAATTTCTTGTTATTTTTATTTAAATACTAACGAACCGCCCCGGCTTTGCACGGGTGCATATCTCCGACTTTTCCGGTAGTTTAAAAAATAATAATTTCATATAAATGTTGTAGGTACGGCAAGTAACGAAAATAATAAAAAAAAAACCGTCCAGAATAATAAAATAATAAATAAAAATACCTACTCTTTTCAAAAAAGTGTTTCAAAATCTTTTTTTTTCCAGCACTCCCTCGCTTGTGGAGTGTACTTTAATAATGCAAGCGAAGCCGGGCTGGTCAGTATATCATAACTTTTCTACTCACAGACTATTGTGGTCTCATTCTCAAACTTTTTAACTTAAAACCAGAAAGTTTGTAAAACAACACGTGTTATAAAGTTTAAACAAAGACTTATGTATCGCGTTGACAACTTCCAGATTTTTTTATTAACTAGATGCACAGTTGAGCTATGGTTTTTAAAATAAACTAACTTTACCTAGCGGCTTTGTCTGTCTTGTTTAAATTACATTATAGTATTTGTCAAAGCGCGACTGTCGGGCAAAATTTTATTGGGTTTTTTTGAGGTGGTAAAAATCATCAAATGACTCCTTCCGCCCTGGGTGGGGCGGAAGGGACTGTCAGACTTTTACTGACTAAAAAACCACCCTGTTCCTTCTGTTGCCCTTTACGTTCCGGGGCCACGGTATCCTGTTAAGACGTCCCGCAACCCCGGCAGGCGTTGGCCCCGTTGGGGGCCCCGTCCCTGTGCTGACAGCTCTTTGAGGCGCGCGCGAACAGAACGCGCCGTCGACCCGGGCTTGGTCCTTGATCGGACGGCGAGCTACCCATTACTCGCCGTCCGCAAGCCCGCGCCTACGGTGGCCGGATGTCGCCTCGCGACGTCCGACGCCCTGGGCGTCTCCCGCGGCGGCTGGGGCGTGAGGTGGTTCTCTCCCTCACGCGGCCCGCCTCCTCCTTCGCTAGCATTACTGCTTCGCAGAAGGAGGTGACTGCATCCCATTCCCTCTCGCCGCGGAGCATGGCCTGAACCAGGTCCGGACGCGAGAGGTCGCCGCCGCCTATCGCCTCCGTGAGGACACGGCGGTGATCTGCCCAAGCGGGGCAGTCCTGCACCGTATGCTCCACCGTGTCCTCCGGGCGATCCACACAGTGGTGACACCCGGGCGTTTCCTCCCGCCCTATCCGACACAGGAACCTCCCGAAACTACCGTGTCCGGTGAGGACCTGCGTCAGGCGGTAGGTGAGGACGCCGTAGCGCCTCTCCAGCCACTCCTCAAAGAGGGGTCTTACCGCCGCGATTGCGGCGTGCCCGTATTTGGGTTGCGACAGTCGCATCTCCCATTCCGCCATGAGATCGCACCGGAGCTCGCCCCGCAGTGCCACGATTTGCCGCGGCAGCAGGGTTTCGCCCCGGCGCTGCGCGTCCACACGCCACTCGTTGACGCGCTGGAGGACTGTTGCCTCCAGATCCCACGTATGACAAGTACAAAGATAGGCTAGAAATTGTTCAAAAAAAGTATTTACGTACTGTGAATTATAAATGTTATCGCCCTAAAGTGTCCTATGAACAATTGCTGAAACGCTATAATGTCCTTAGCTTGGAATCTAGACGATTACTTCTGGGTGTAATGATGCTGCATGGCATATGTAATAATAGATTTGACTGCATCCCTTTATCTAATAGTTTACATTATAGAGTACCTAGATCTGTTATGCTTCGTGGGGTACGTGTGCCTCGACTATTCCACACAGACTCATGCAGGACTAACGCTGGTGAGCGCGTGCCTCTTCGTCACCTCGTTGATGCGTATAACACTCACTTTATGGAGCTCGACATATTCGATCTTTCCAAGACCCGTTTCAAGGCAAGAGTAAAAGAATTAGTGACTTCTTAAGTTTAATATTTTTTTTTTTTTTTTTTTATATTATTATTCTTATCTTATTATTATTTTTTTTTTTTTAATTTCTCTCCTTAACTGTATTTTTTTTTATGCACACTGTATGTCTGTTTACTTTTAACTTTTTTGTGAATTCGTGGACAATGCTGTGGGTTACATGTGTAGTAATATAAATATAGAATAGCTTATGTATAAATGCATTTATATGTATTTTGTTAATTTAAGATATTTTTTTTTGTTTGTTAATCTTGGCATGTAACTGTTTTTTGTCCCTAATAAATAAAATAAAAAAAAAAAAAAAAAAATAAAATAAAATAAAATAGATCCCACGGCGGCAATCCGGCAAGGAGGCTTGCCGCTTCGCCGGAGACCGTACGGTATCCCCGGATGTAGGGGAGGCCTATGTTCAGCAGTGGACGTCTTATGGCTGATATGCTGATGATTATGAAATGTGAAGTAATTAATTAACCCATGTCTACAATCCTCTAAGGCGCTTTGCACGCTTTGCAACAGTTGCTAGTTGTGGCAATTAGGAACTAACTTAGTCATCGATTATACGACGATTGCCGGAACTTGGAACTAGAGTTGCTATGTGTGCGCAGTCCAATTGAAATATATGTCAACAGCTAGTTGCCAGTTGCTCTGTATGGAAAGCGCCTTAAACTAGATACAGAACCACAAACGTTTGTCCGGTTCGCACTTACCCAGTTCTTTTACTATGCATCAATGTCTGTATAAATATTAGACAACCTAGAACTAGATAGGATTTCAGGACCAAATATAGACTGAGTGCTGAATATTTATAACATTTTAGGCTTTATATTCCGTCAAGTTTTTATTATTTTTGTAATTTTTTGTTTCATCGATGTGTCCCCTTTTTTCCAATTTAATAGTCATGTCAAGCGAATCTAGGGTCAATGATCTGTTCATGGTTATGAGAAAAACCATTAAAAAAATGTCGTTAGAGTTTTCACTCCTTACTATAACACCTATTTTACTTAGCAATATTGATGAAGATTTCATTAAAATTATGAAGTAAAATAGTTTTTTTAAATAGTTTGGCAAAAGTTTAGAATTATCAAAAATTTTTATAAATTCGACGTAACTCGAATCAGGAAAAGGTTAAAAGTGCCGTAGATTTAACCCCCCAACCGCAGAGCTATTAAGATTTAAATAAACAGCCCTGCCTGTTAACCCATCGACCTCTCCACCTATTCGCTAAACTATTAATATGGCTCAGAATTATTAAATTCATTGGCTTTAGAGGCTGATTTAAAAGGGTTATATTTTATTAATAAGTTTTTCAAAGGTTTTACCCGTGAAAAGTCTTGTTATATCCGTTGACTAGCAAAGGAAGAGCTGGTGTTTAAGTATCGGTAACTAATTGGGTCTTGGACATCACATTATTTTGTATAACAGACACCCGTAATTAGTAGTGTTAAAAGAGCAGTATTAATCTTGCAATCAAACCTACAATTATTATTGTCTCTAGTCATAAAGTAATGTGAACTGATATCCCGGAGTCGCTATGTGTACATCATTTTATGGTTGATATTTCTATACGAATATTATAAAAAGGAAAGATTTGATTGTTTGCATTGAATAGACTCCGAAACTACTGAACCGATTTGAAAAATTCTTTCACTGTTGGGAAGCTACACTACCCCCGGGTGACAGGCTATATTTTATTTAAAAAAAATAAGGTTCCGTAAGAAAAATCACGCGAGGAAAGTCGCGGAAAAAGTGCTAGTTAAAAATAGAGAGTGCAATATGTCATTTAGATATACCTATGTACTTGTTAGCTTAAATGCTAGACCTGTAGTATCAGATATAAAAGAAACAAAGACTTAAATTACTTACGTTCAAGTGTGACAGCTGATTTTAATATTTACATGTGGCTAACTCTTTAGTGTGCGGCTGAAGTAACATAATTTTCAAAATTATGTTATTCTTATGTTTGAACACTTTGAACTATCATTTAATTTTCTTTTAAAAACAAAATGGTCTCTTTAAGCGGGGCTTCCTTTCCCCTACCCTTTTGTTATGCCCTACAGGGTCCATAATGATCTCAATTTTATAAATTATTACCTAAGAATACTTATGGAAAAGCAGTAAATATATTGAGTATTAAGTTATGGCGTACGAAACAAAGTTTTTATAATACCCTATAACATAAAGCCGTGCCCGTGCTTGCATGACGAGATATATGAAAGTAGATGAGGCGAAAGATGTATGTAAGGATCGTAGCAAGTGGCGTTCTGTGGTTTTTGCCTACCCCCATGGGAAAAAGGCGTGAGTTTATTTATGTATAATATAAAATCAGAATACTGTTAATACCCGAGTAAATATACCTTCATAAAGGCATATTCCTCTATCTGTCCTTAAAATTTCAGCCATAAAATGACGTAGATCGGACGACACTGGGATCTTGGACCACTCTATGTTATCTATGTTTATTTAACAAATAGTTACATCCCTGCAACCCTTCCTTATCGTACGTAGGTGAGTAATAAACTAAAGTTATGACTAAACGTACAATAGTTTATGCAGTTAAACAAGTGTTAAAGAGACATTAATAAAGGTTGAATTATCTCCACCCGGAACCGTTTTAAAGGGTTCTTTAGGGGGGGATATAGTTGCGATGATGCGTCAAGTGTGTACCGGGCTTCCGACTCATGTTGATAAAAGGAATCATGGGGTTTTAAGGTCATAGCTCAATAAACCCGACACTCGACCAACTATCAGTCTGACTTGTTGGTCTTGAGTTCGATCTCAGGTCAGGCAAAATGTAATGGGGTTTTTTCATCAGGAATTTTTGAGTAGCAGCCTTGGAGTCTGGATTTGTGCCCGGTTGTTTTCAATAGGCTCGCCCTCTATATCACGGTACTTATAGATAACTGTCCAAAAGTGGGTAAGCTAATAGGTACATCTCTGCCTAACCCTTTGGGGATCTTACAGGCGTGATGTTATGTTATCTTGTTAAGTATATACTATATATAACACAGTACATCAAGAAGTTGTACGAGCATTGTTAAAACTCAGGTATATTGCAAAACAAAAATATATATGGTTATGTATGTGATGTGTCTACAGCTATTTTAGTCACTTTAAAATACTAACTAGCCTGAAAAATCAATTGAGTTAGTGTGAAATGTTGGGCAGCAAGTATAGCCTTTAATGCTTTCATGAGAAGAGAACATTTGGCGCTTTGTATCAAGCTTTACAGTTGCATCGAGTACATTGAGGTATTAGGGGAAGCGGTGGGATTCGTTACAACGACGTATTAGGTAGGTAAGTTGTGTACTAATAGCGTTGCTATGATTTGCTATACTGACGCTTTATTTAATACAATGCTATAATACCAGCCTATTATTAGTCCATTATAGGGCAAAGGCTTTTTGTTGTAAAGAGGAAAGCTTTGATCACCTAGTTTTCCTTTACGGATGTCAGTGACGTCCAAGATAAACTTAGGAAGAATGTAATCGAATAGGAAAAGTCTCTTTAGTTCTTGCGGTGCTCAGTCCAAACAAACTCATGAATGATAAGTGGGATCCCTTAGAAATGTAATGTAGTGGGTAATTATCAAACATAACTAAGACTTAATTTGTTTACAAGGCCAAACTCAATTTCAAGGTCAAAGGTCAAGGTCTAGTTTAGTAGGCAGCTGCAGCTGTTGGTCTGGGCTGTCATATGTGGATACTATGACAGTCGTTACGGGTCGTCAGAAGCCCAAAAGTCGGACAACCAGTCTAACCAATGTGTATCATATTATATTACCCAGTTACTGGGTTGTGGAGGTCAGATAGGCAGTCGCTTCATGTAAAATATTGGTATTCAGCTGCATCTGGTTAGACTGGAAGTCAACCTCAAAATAGTTGGGAAAAGGCTAGGCTGATTGATTGGTCTATAATCATGAATCAATGTTATCAGGTGTCCATGTTCCCATCGATGTACTTTTCGCTCTGTACAGAAACTAGGCATCGCATAGCTTGCTATACGACTCTGACCTAACCATTACCATACAGAATAACACTCGTAGAGCACCGAAATTGGCCCAAATCCTATTTCCTGATAGAATTTAGAGTTTATGGGCTTAAGATATGGGCTTTAATGGGCCGTTACTATGAGGGCATAATACTATACTTAATCTTAGTGACCTGTAATATAGTTATATGGAGTTTTGAATGAGTTGGGAGTTAAATGTAAGAACGGAGCGAGCTGGATTTTCTGGGACACAGGTGTTTTGATTTTGGCCGACTGAATTTCTTAATTCATTGGCCCAAGGTAGAGAGGTTTGTCAAAGTCAAAGTCAAAAACATTTATTTCAATTAGACCGATTACAGGCACTTTTGAATTGTCAAGGAGTCTGTCAGTTAGTCCGAAAATTGAAGCTAGTTGCTCGTTCCAAAACGGAGGTAGGCCTCTATGGAGAAGAACGAGCAAGAAACTCCACGGCACTCTTTTAAATTAGGTTTTTACAAAATCCTGGTTACATTATTCTTGTTGATTCTACATGTGAACACAATGAAGGTGAATATAAAACTGAAGTTAAATATAAATTAAAGATGTAAGCTATAGCAGTTAAGAGATGACCAATCCCAACTGACAGCACCCGTTCACGAGCATGACGCATGGATCAGCACCACCTAGCTCAACCATTATGGAGGGAGCCAAATGATCCAACACACGCGCCACCATCAGCGAGACATTTGAGTGAGCATGACAAGCTCTCAACTGCCATGCTCATTAAGCCAAAGCACATAGTAACTTAATAAACAAAAAGCTCCAAGGTACTCACATTTACAGAATTGAAATAAATGATATTAAATTGTACAACACTAACACTTCAGTGTACTTCATCGTTAGATGAACTGTGGAATGTAAAAAAGAAAAAGTAATAGTATTGATAACGAAACAAGTTATTCAGGTCAATAAAAAGGGGGTAAGAAACATCATTATCTTAAAAAAAAAAAAACTAATTAGTGAGCCCGAGTGGAGCAGGACTAGCATTAAGCCAAGCATTTTTATCTGTCATATAATCTTCTAACTTATAGTATGCTCGACTACATAGTGTGCGTTTAATGCATGTTTTAAACTTTCTCTCATTTAGTTGGAGAATATCCAGAGGTATTTTATTATAGCATTTAACACAGTACCCCATAAAAGAAGTGCTTACTTTTGACAATCTGAAACTTGGTTGATCTAATTTGTTCCTATTTCTAGTATTAAAATTATGTCTATCACTAATTTTCTTAAAAAGTTGAAGGTTTTTCCGAACGTGCATGATGTTTTCATATATATATTGACAAGGTACCGTCATGATGTTAATTTTTTTAAACAATTCCCTTAGAGTATCTCGACTGCCAAGATTATAGATGGCTCTGACGGCCCTCTTTTGCAGGATAAAGATAGAATTTATATCTGCAGCCCGTCCCCAAAGCAAAATACCGTAAGACATGATGCTATGAAAGTAACTAAAATAGACTAGTCTCGCGGTATCCACGTCTGTTAATTGACGGATTTTTCTGACAGCGTAAGCGGCTGAACTTAACCGCCCTGCAAGAGATGTTAAGTGGGGACCCCACTGCAGCTTAGAATCGAGCGTAATCCCCAGGAAAACTGTCTTTTCGACGAATTCAAGTATATCCTTATTCAATATAACGTTACGTTCAGTACTTCTAACATTCGGTAAAGTGAATCTTATGCATTTCGTTTTTTTCTCATTTAACACTAAATTATTAATAGTAAACCAATTGTGAACCTTAAGCATGGCGTTATTTACGTCGTCAAGGTGTTGTGCTCGTCTATCTACTCTAAAAATTAGTGAGGTATCATCAGCAAATAACACCATTTGTGGTTGGTTTTCTAGTAAATGAGGTAAATCATTAATGTATACCAGAAAGAGGAATGGGCCCAGTATTGATCCCTGTGGAACCCCCATCTTTACTTTTAATCCTGATGAAGTAACACCGTTTACTTGAACTTGTTGTTGTCTATCATTCAAATACGATTTTACTAAGCTAAGTGCTAGTTCACCAAGTCCGTAATGCTCAAGCTTCAGCAACAGTGTTTCGTGATTTACGCAATCAAAAGCTTTAGAGAGGTCGCAAAAAATGCCAATGGCATCCTGTGAGTCCTCCCATGCATTAAAGATGTGCTTAATTAAAGTAACACCAGCGTCAGTAGTACAACGCCCTCTGGTGAAACCATACTGTTGATCGTGTAAGATGTTGTTACAGTTAAAATAATTGAGCATTTGATTTAGCATTACTTTTTCAAACACCTTGCTAAAAACCGGCAGAACCGAAACAGGTCTATAATTATTAGTGTCCTTGCTATCCCCGGATTTGAAGAGCGGTATGACTTTACTGTACTTCATTAAAGTCGGGAAAATCCCTTGGTCTATACACAAATTAAATATTAAAGCTAAATAGGGTGCTGATGTCTCAATAATAGATTTACAAACATTAGTAGACATGCCCCACAGATCTTCGGTAACCTTGATCTTAAGTTCTTTAAAAGCCTTCATAACGACCACCGGGTTTATATGTTTAAATTTAAATTCCTTAGGGCAGGCTGAAACATTCGCTCTTAGTAAGTCAATCGCAAGTGAGGGTGAGGAATCTAAAGTTTCAGTGGTTTTCATTGGAATATTGGTAAAGAATGTTGCAAACTCCTGAGCCACATCGATATTACTGCTTATGAGACCTTGAGAAGTCTCCAGAGTGTAATCAGTATTATACCTTTTGTTTCTATTTGTTTCATTATTGATAATTTTCCAAACCGTTTTTATTTTATTTTCTGCTGATTTAACCTTGTTACTAATGTATAAGGCCTTTGCTGCCTTACACGTATTTTTAAAAATTTTTGAGTAAGAAGCAACATACTTATTAAATGTTTCAGTGTTTTTATAAGGTTTAAGGCCATACAGCTCAAAAAGTCTTTCTCTACTTCTCCTGATACCTTTAGTCGCCCAGTCACTGAATAAAAACTTAGGGCAAACAGACTTAGTTTTTTTCTTAAAGATATTATTAAACTCTGTATGCACAACTGAAAAAAAATCTTCATACAGAATACTACCGTTGTTCATGTTATAGTCCTGAACACCTAACTTATTAATTAAAGTGCTATTAAATTTATTTAAATTACCAGATGTTATTGGTCTTGACTGTATTTGCATTTTTTGTGTTGGTGTGCTGTACTCAAACGTAACGGTTTGTCCGCTGTGATCAGAGGGAAGATAATTTACTATGGCTTTATCTAAGTAGTTGCAGCAGCAAAAGACATTATCAATACATGTAGCAGTAGTCGAGGTTATTCGTGTTGGTTCTAAAAACACATTTGACAGATTAAATGATTTAAAAAGATTTAATAACCTACTGCTATTTGAATTGTTTTCTAAAATATTAATATTAAAGTCACCACAGATTATTACTGATTTGTTACCAGTTGCAAGATTAGTCAAAACGTCTTCCATTACAGCCTCAAATAGTGAGTAATTTTGATAATTTGGGGGTCTGTAAACGCACACTATAACATGCTTATCTAGCTCAACACTGGACAATTCAATGACATGTTCAATTGATAGTTCCACTATATCTTTACGGGGCTTACATTTTACACTATTTTTAATTAAAATTAGCGAGCCACCACGAAGCATGGATTTGCGGTTGAAACAACTGCCCACAGTATAATTATCATAGTTAATTAACGTTTCATAATCTTTTAACCAATGTTCAGTTATACAAATAATATCGAACCTTGTCTTTTCTAAAAACAGTTCAATTTCTAAATGCTTGGAAGAAAAACCTTGAATATTCTGATGAAATAATTTCAAGGAATGTTGCTTAGCCCCTTTTTTACAATTTGGTAAGTGATAGCTAGAAGATACTTTGTTGTTGATAAGTTTATCTATACTGTTATTAGTACCTTCTGTTGTCTTACTTACTAGTTTAAAAAAATATTTCTGCTTACCACCTTTACATTAGTATTATTACTAAATGAGGTGCTAATTATAGGTGACTTCGACATACTAATTATGTCTGAGTTAATATTAAAAGCTAATAGCCAAGCTATCTGACGTCTAAAACTAATGGGCAGATACACTGTATCCCTAGTCGATCTTAACTTTTCAACAAAACTGTTGGTGTCCAAAAACAAAAGCTTGTCACTATAGTGACTTACAAGGAAATGAATATGATTATTTAACCTATGTATGTAATTATTTTTCCTGTTTGATAGGTTCTCAAAATAAGGGAAAGCACACAGTATTATTTTTTGACAATTAATTTTCAACATTTCAGTGACATAGTCAGTTATATCTTCTTTTGTTACATTTATGCTATTTCCTACTAATATTGTTATAATTGAATTAGGATCATATTCCCTGTTTATTACTGCAGACATAATGTCCTTGTAGGAAGTACCAGGCATACAATAATTTAAAACAGAATGTGTCAGGTGGTTGTTTAAGAACTTTCCTATACCTTTCCCAAAACTATCAGAAAACATAATGGGACAGTAACAAACATCATTACAAGGCAGAGAACTACTGATCTTCTGCAAATCAAGAGATGAACCATGTATAATATCTGGTGTTACTATTTTATCCGGGAGGCACTCCATGACACTTCCAGACTGAGACAGGTCTCTCATGACCTCAGGCTGGACAGCCGGAAGATGAGATTCCATCTCCAAGGTACAAAAAGTGGAGCTGAGAGGCAGAAGGTCCACTCTGTCTGTGTTTGAATTACACATATCCACTAATTCATTTGTAGCAAGGATATGTTCTTTTATTTGCTTTTGAGATGTTTCATATTTTATAGCAAGAGAATGTAGTGACTTTTCAAGTACCTCAATTTGTGATTGTAGGTGTTGAGTGTCTACCTTATAAATGTTAGTACTATCTTCTAATTTAATTTGAAAATTATTAAGTTTTTTAATAAGAAAAACACGTTCCTTCCTTAATTTAATATTATTGGAATAGTGTTTCTGCTGTTTCCTGAATTTATTACATTTATTAATAATTTTATTGAACTTTGCATATGTTTTTATTTTATTATGACTC
The DNA here is from genome assembly GCA_949774945.1 of Hoplodrina ambigua. Lineage (NCBI taxonomy): Eukaryota > Metazoa > Arthropoda > Insecta > Lepidoptera > Noctuidae > Hoplodrina > Hoplodrina ambigua. The sequence continues at coordinate 4,851,014 of OX458990.1, forward strand.
ACTGTGTAGCTACTATTATTATATTTAACTAATGAATCTTCAGTGAGGTCTATTGTTATTAGGGAATTTGGATTGCAATTACTATTAATCAATTCATTATATAAATGATCAGTTTCCTTAACCTGAGAACATTCTTTTTCTTTTTGCAACCTAGTAATTTGCATATTTGCATGAATTAATTCTTCCTCTAAGTCCCTAACCTTACATAAAGCCTCCTCATACAAATTACTACAGTTGTTGAACCCGTCGGTGACCACCCGCAGTTTGTCCCGTTCATCGACAACATCCATGAATTGTTGATGAAGGTCTACGAGCTCCCGCTTCAGGCTTGTGTTTTTGGCAACTATGGATGTTACTTCCTCTTCACTTTCGTCCCTCTCCTGTAGTAGTTGTTGGCATTGGATGTTAGAAGCCTTAAGTTCTTCGAGGGCCGTTCTCAATTTTACTTCCATAACCTGAGCAGTTGCCTTACGGGTCATCACAGACATGGTTCCAAGGATAGATGCTGGAATGAGAATTGAAGAGACGGTGAGAACTAGGTAAATAGACAGAAGTAGGGAAGGTGTGTTAAATGAAAGAAAAAATTAGAAAGTAAGTGTTTGTTTGTGGAGAATGAGTGACAAATGAGGATGGCTGCCGATAATAAATAGATTTAGTGATTAAATTAAATGTAAAGTTACAATAATTCAAATTAAATTGATTTTACTTTTTTCTTTGTGGGTAGTACCTATGCTAAGATAATAGTTAAAGTATTACAACAATATCACAATACAAATAAGTGATGAGTTACGTTATTGTTGTTATGAATTATCCTAAAGAAAATTACCGCTATTTTAATAAACCGCACTTAGATTCGTTCTCTGTATGAGAATCAAGTGATAAAGAATCAGTGCAGTACTAAGTCTATCAAAATAAATTATGTAGGGACTCAATGAGAGCGTGTTACTAAGTATGAATAATAATTGTGTGCTAATTTATGGCTACAGAATAAAAGTAAACAACAATACTCCCCAATTAAATCCGCAGGTTGACATCAGCTGTTCGAAATAGGTTACCGGTCACGGTGGATAACCAAACACTGATATTATACTTTGTTTATACACAGGAAAACACTAATCCCGCTTATTTCGACGGTCCCTACGTATATAAAGACATGTTTAAAGGAGTCTCTTTTGACATGTCTTTATGTACGTAGGGACCGTCGATTTATGCAGTTATATTCCTAATTGATATAAAATTACACCTTAATTTTACTTAAATATTAATTAAAACTAATTTTAAAATACGGATTACCGGAAAGAAGAAAGAGAGGCCTTGCCCTGAAGTGGGACATCATACCATTACGCCTGTAATCCCTGAAGAGTTAGGCAGAGGTGTACACAATAGAACACCCAAATTTCGCCAGTTATGTTTAAGTCCTATGTAATAGGGGGTGAGCCTATTGCCATCAACTGGGCACAGTGCTGAAACATATTTTCATAAAAACATTAGCACGCGTGATTTGTATAATATATAATCCTTATACTACTTATTACACGTATCTATAACTTTATTTGTGTGTTAGTTTAAACGTGCTAATCTCTGTAACTGATAGACAGATTGGAACAATTCTTTTGTATGTGGTAACCAGATTCATGAGTAATAGTATAGGCTATATAACATCACACTATGACCCACGGAAGAGGAGCAGTAACCAAAGACGTTATTTAACTAGGGTGAAAAAAAAACACACGTATTTAAACTTGCAGGAAGCAGCTAAATTAAAACATCAAAGTCAAGGGTCAAGGTCAAAAAATCATAACATAACATCATGCCTGTAATCCCCGAAGGGTTAGGCAGAGGTGTACCATGTGCCATTAGTACACCCACATTTCGCCAGTTATGTTTTTAGTCCCATGTCAAAAAATCAAAGTCAAAATATTTATTTAAATCAGAATATTTATTTAGATTATTAATATCGTATTACCCAGTTACTGGGTTGTGGAGGTCAGATAAGCAGTCGCTTCATGTAAAATATTGGTATTCAGCTGCATCCGGTTAGACTGGAAGCCGACCCCAACATAGTTGAGAAATGGCTAGGCAGATGATGATGAGACCATTTACAGGCACTTTTGAATTGAAACTCAAAACACCGACGTACTATACTGATTATGAAAGCTTTTAAATATCCTATTCTTCGAAAACGACGATTGCACCACAGGCTGAAGCTATAATTATACAATAGTTTATTAGTTGAAACCTTGAATATCGACTGTGTATTTACACACGAGAATATCATTGGAAAACATAAAATTTGTCGAAAATCGTGTAGGTACTAATTTATACCCTATAAACCTGTATTTAATATTCCAATTAGGTTCCTGAGTTTAGCGTTAATTGATATTAATTAACATGCACGCATATCTATTACCTATGTTACATTTATGATATTGATACTCTATCATTAGTAATAATCCTAACTATCCTAACTAATATTATAAATGCGAAAGTAAGTTTGTTTGTTTGTTACCATTTTACGCCTAAGCCACTGAACCGATCATCCTGAAATTTTGAATATACGTTGCCAGATGTACAGGACTGAACATAGGGTACCTCTAATCCCAAAAAAAGTACTGTTTCGGAGGGAAATCGCAATAACATTCTTATGGATGTTTGGACGTGGATGAGGCGAAACGAGTATGTAAGGGTCGTAGCAGGTTTCTGTCTACCCCATAAGAAAAAGGCGTTATGTATTAAATATAGTTTATCACGAATTTAGGTTGAATTATTAAAATATTTCGAGGGTATTACTAAATTAAGGTTTTGTATTTATCGTTATAAATTATTTAGAAGCATGATTATAATGATATTATTTTCTTGGTATTCTCACTGAAAACTAATTTAAGTTTTTGGAATCTTAACAGTAATTAACAAGGCCAAATTATTTGAAGCCTAATCTAAAAACTCATTAAAACAGTTTTATTCTAGTCTTGTAATATTACAGAATATGAAAAATTCAAGACCTGTGTTACCAGCGGCCGTTGATAGTAATTTGAAATCATAAGTATAAGCTTTCTTTTTGGTTTTATCATCACAATTTATGTTTTTTTTTGGCGATTAACTCATGGCACCGCGCACCGCCGCGGTTGGCGGTGAAGCGGATCTCATGTCGCATTGGCCTCTAAGAAATTCGTTGATGCCTACCTAACCAACCGCCCGACCGCGCGGTCGAGCGGTGCAATCCGCTTTATACCGCCACCGTACTCAGCGGCGGTGCGCGGTGCCGTGTTTTAATCGCCTTTGAGTAATAAATGAAACTTTTTTTTTTACGCAATTCTTGAATAAATTATTCCGAAAAACTTCCAACAGAAAGGGCGAGAAACCCCACGTGTTTTCACAAGTGCAGAATAAATTACTTCAACTCAATATGAAATGCCCAAGTTGAGTTTCAGATGTTTCTAATTGGCTAACATCCTGAGATTGTGAACGAAATAAATCACGAGCCTTATTAAATTACTTTCAAGGGCTTTGTGACGATAAATTTGAGGGTTTTTCGACTATTATTAAGAGCGGCCTTATTAGAGAGAGAGGCCAGCGGTTGTCGAAGATTCAAATCATATTAATCTTCTTTTTCCTTTATCGTGTGGGCAGTAAGGTCTTACGACCCCACACACCCTAGTGTCAGAGTTTCTAAACCTAAAAAGGGCATCTGACATGGTTTGAGTGGATCAGTAAGTCCAGGTTTACTCACGATGTTTTCCATCACCGACATCAGTGATGTCCAAGACAAACTTTAGAAAGTACATATGAATTGTAAAAGTCGCATTGGTACTTGTCCATATGACTTTCAACGCTTTTTACATATCAATAAAGTAGCAACTGCCCGCGGCATCACAAGTTACTTTTTTGGTTTCTGATTCCCTCATGTGGGTCGTAGCGTGATGATATATTTTATTTTATTTTATTTTATTTTAATAATTTTAGGAAAACTTACAGCTAGTCATATACAATAGTTCGGGTTTAGATACTATTAAAAAGGCCAATTACAAGTTTTCACAGGTAAGAAAGTAAACATAGAATTAAATAGGTAGTAGACACATAAACAGGTCTGTAAGGTACTTGGGAAAAAAAAAAAGCAAATTAAAGACTATTTTACGTTTTGAAAGAAGTGAGTGCACAGCGTCTTTTTTAACTTATTTACACTAGTGTAAAAAAAGATCGATATCAACATCACGGCAAGTCGAATCGAATACCAGGAATGGCCTTATTTGTGAATGTAACATTTTTATAAAAAAAATATTTAAATGTGACGATGATTTACCACGAAAGAATCTTGATTTGGTGATATAATAAAGAAAAAAATTACAAGATTTATTGTCTAATTGTATAATTTATTGTATTGAAAACCGTAACTTTTTTGTTACACCAAATTTTATTTTTTTATTTTGATATAGCAAACTTTTTTTTGTAAGTTATGTTAAATTATGTTATATTGTAGAACTCTTCGTGTGCACGTCTGACTTACAAAGAAAAAGAATTCTATCTAGCAACCCGATCTGCAAATGCGAAGCACGCAACCATCTTTAAACTCTCCACCGGAACGTCTATGTTCTTATTTCAAAATTTAAAAATAAAATCTTTCAAATATTTGACAGAATCGTTTACGTGAAACCCCTGGAAACGAAAATATTTGTGACGAAAAGAAATTTTTTGCATTAAGTATAAGGACGGTAAGTGATATTTTGTAGATTTTGAGTTATAGGAAAATGTGAAGTGTAGCGGGAGATTCTTGCAATAATAATATGTATTACTAGGGACCACGATTTCGTTCGTATAAATTACGGGGTTTTTTTTTTTTTGTAATTTCTACTACCTATTTATTTTTCTAAAATAAATAAGTAGCCTAAGTTTCTCCTTATAAAAAGTCCGGTCAAAATCGGTCCAGCTGTTTCGAAGAAAAAAAAACATATTTATTTTGTATAAGCTGCGTTTGTTTAACATTACAAACGGACACTTTAATTTTATTTATTTATAAAGATGATTTAGCAATGAAATGTGTAAGCTTGAGCTAAATTATTGTTCATACAGGCTTGTAATACTTGCTGGAACCTTTACCTATTTAAGCATGTTTTTTAGTTATTCCAAAATTTTGATAAGCTGCATTCAGTTAGTAGTTGAAATAGTCGAAGTAGGTAGTCTAGAGATGTGTAGTCTCCATATTTTCCCAGTACTGCAAAAAAAGGATTTCTGACATAGTGTCGTTTTAGCTGCCAGCTGGCAGAGTATTTCCCATAGCAAATGTTTGCCGCTGTGTCACTCAATTTGTGCCTGTTATTGACACGGATATATTCATGCGAAATATCGAGAATATGTCCACGATCCACGTGGATATTATCGAGGTCCAAACCTGTTCTTACATACACATGGTTACTACCGATTCTCTTTTGTTTCATTGATATCTTGTAGGACTGATTTTACAATAGTCAGATAACTTTTATCCGAGAAATAAATATGACAGTTTGATATATTTTCTATACAAAAGCTGTATGACAAGATGTATGAACGTACATGAGGCGAAAGGAGTATGTAAGGATCGTAGCAGGTGGCGTTCTGTAGTTTCTGCCTACCCCCGTGGGAAAAAGGCGTGAGTTTATGTATGTATTTACAAAAGCTGTCAAACGCCATATTTATCCTTCCGTTAAGAGTTAAGTGACGATTGAAAAATTAGCACTTAGAAAATCACAATTACGACGCACCCTACACGTATTTTTACAAAAAATAAAAGGTAACGGGAATACACCTAAGGCGCTTTGCACACGGAGCAACTTTTGCAGCAATTGGCAACTGGCAACTTACTGGCAACTCGCTGTTTACATGTAATTCAATTGGACTGCGCACACAGAGCAACTCAAGTTGCGAGTTGCGGCAATCGTCAACAGTTTTAGGTGCGGCAACTAGCAACTTATTTAGTTGCTAGTTGCCGCAACTAGCAACTGTCAAATATTCGATTTCACACCCTCCCTCCCTCGCCCTGTGCCTGGCATAGTGTTGCCATAGACTTAGTGGTTTTTCCCACTAAGTAAAGACTTATTTTTGGGGTAATGTGTAAAATTCTATAATAAAATAATTCTTTATATTCCCCAACTAAATGAGAGAAAATTTAAACCATGCATAAAACGCACACTATCTAATCTAGCATTATTATAAGTTAGATGATTATATCACGGCCAAAAATGCTTGGCTAAATACTAGTCCTGCTCCACAGCCACTCGGGCTCACTAAATAGGATTGTTTTTTAGAGAATGATATTTCTTACCCTCTTTTTTGTCGACCTGAATACCTTGTATCGTTATCAGTACGATGACTTTTTCTTTTTTTACATACCATAGTAATCTAACGGATAAGTACACTGAAAGTGTTAGTATTGTAAATTTATTTCAATTTTGTTTTTGAAAACCATCAACCTAAAACTTGCCCACTAAAAAATCCACAAGCCACCAGATACAAATTCTGCCCACCAGATGGGGGTCCCAATCCACCAGATCTAATGGTAATACCGCTAAGTTTGCAACACTGTAACTCGGCTAAAAAAGTTGCTTACAAATTGCCAAAAAGTTGCGGCAACCGGCAACTTTATGGCAACTAGCAACTTTTACAGGAAACTTTTAAAAAGTTGCCAGTTGCGTCAACTTAAGTTGCTCCGTGTGCAAAGCGCCTAATTATTACCACAAAATCGCTGCCTCGTAAGCATAGTGGCCGCAAAAAGGGACTGCTAAGCATGAGGTCGTGGGTTCGATTCCCAGGTCGGGCAAAGTGTGATTAGGTTTTTCAATTTCTCAGTAGGAGTTTCTGAGTTTGAATTTATGCCCGGTTAATGGCAAAAGGGTCGCCCCCTATTACATGGGACTTAAAAATTATTGGCGAAATGTGGGTGAACTATGGGTACATCTCTGCCTAACCCGTCGTGGATTACAGCCGCGACTACCTTCTGATATATTAAAATTAAATGAAAGAAAATTTAAGACACATATTAAAAGTACACTTTGCAACCAAGCATATTATAAATTAGAGGATTATATTCAAGATAAGACTGCTTGGAAACATGCTGGTCCTGCTCCATAAGACAATTACTATTCATTTAGACAAAATCAAGCTGGTTAATATTAATTTTAATATATATGTCGGCGGGTCGCCACAATTCGATAACAAATAAAAACACGTTTCCGGAATAACCTTAAAATCAAATCAGATTTGTTGATTGTAACTAAGTCAAAAATTGTATTTCAAATCATTTCATTATCAAATTAGTAATTATAAGAATACAGATTATTTTCAATGTATGTCACATTGGTGAGAAACTACATTTCAAAAATAAAAACACGTGGTCATTATTTTACCACGTGTTAACATTAAAAATAGATTTACGCATGTTAATTGATTTAAAAATGTTATAAAACGTTTGTTTATAAAATAGTAACATTTTATAATGTAAAAACTAATTTTATTGTGCGTAAGTGGGTGTTTTGTTCAAATGAATGACACACTCAATTCTACTATAAAAAGCCGAGCGCTCGCCGTACTCGGGCATAGTTGTCACTCAAGTGCAAATTGCGCATCTTCACGGCGTGCATTCGTCCCATCATGACCTACGCCTGTGCCGTATTCGCACACGCAAAGGCATACCGTCTCCATAGGATGCAAACCCTACAAAACCGTTTCTTGCGTAAGGCCACGGGAGCCCCGTACTACCTTCGCAACGAGAATCTCCATCTCGATCTGAGAATCCCCACCATCCAGCAATTCATGAAACGCACCGCCAAGCGCTTCTTCGACACTGCTGAAAAACACCCCAATCCCCTGATCGCATCGGCCGCCCGCTACACTCCCTCCCGTATTAGTAAGACTCGCCGACCGAGACATACTTTGACCATCCCCGACGATGCCATTACTCTCCTCCAGGAGAGTAACAAAGAAACCAGTACATTACGAAAGTACAAACACAGACCGCCGTCATTCCGCCCTCGCCGCCGAGGTCCGTCGCGACGTCCCTGTTCATCTCCGCCCCGTCCCTTGCTCGTGCCAGCCCGCGCCGCTGAGCCTGTAGCTTTAAATTCGTCCCAAAATAATACTGACCAGATCCAGCCTGTCCCTTTGCTGCCCTCCCCCAGCGACGCCCTAAGCCGAGGCCCGTACCCCACAGGGGGTGCCCTTAGCGTGTAGTCGCTTAGTTTGTAAGTTATATTAAGCCCTGGCTGGAGGCCTTAAATTCATTTAAGGCACCACAGGAAAGCCCGGTTAAGCAGCCGACAACCTCATAGGTTGACCTGCGAGGTGCAACACCGAAAAAAAAAAAAAAAACGGACTCGGGCATTCTTACTCGAGCCGTTCTAGCGATCGGACCTCCTCGATAAGTTGAAGAATAAATTACAGAAAGCATTTACTGTGTTTATTTTCATTATCCAAGATTATCCAAGATGAGCAGCAACCCTGACCAGGATATTAGTGACGTCAGCAATGCTGACGTCACGTTTTTTAAAAACTACCGCGAGTTTGAGTTTTTTAAAAGCTATCGGCGCAAGTGCATTGTTTAAAGAACCTCGTCAACTATATAAGATGCAGCTACATCAACGAATAATAGATTAAGAGTTGATTACAATTATGATCACGAATTAATTGTTTAAAAACACAAATTATGTTAATGTTATTTATTTTGATGGTTAATTAATTATTATTGATGATTAATTAATTATAATTGCATGGTTCAATTAATTATCAGTTTATTTACTCCAAAAGATTGTAAAAATAATCATTTATTTACAAAGTTTGAATCCTAACCTAAAAACTGAAACACGTGCGCCGAGCACGTGGTTAGTGTCTATAAATACAGGCGACGGCCACAGAGCGGCTCAGTTGCGCACGAGCCGTCGGACGGAACACATCTCTGTGAGTCATATTTATACTGTCGTTGTTAAACTGATTGTTACGTCACTAATTAAAAGTTATTCGAAGTGTAGAAAGTGTTTTATTTGAAGAAGATGGAAAATAACCAAGAGTGTGACGTCAGCAATGCCTCCAATGCAATGAAACATCTCCAATGCCTTCAACACCCTGCCCTGGAGTTGCATCAGGGAGGCACTCCGGTATCACCGGATGCCGACCTACCTTCGTCGAGTTGTCGAGGACTATCTAACGGATAGGGCCGTCATCTACCCCGGCAAACGGGGAGAGTGGAACCGGCGAGAGATGTCGTGCGGTGTGCCACAGGGATCGGTCCTGGGACCGCTTCTGTGGGACATCGGATACGACTGGGTGCTGCGCGCCGACCTCCCTGACGGCATCAGCGTGGTCTGCTACGCTGACGACACGCTCGTCCTGGCACAGGGAGAGTCGCACCAGGCGGCGGCGGCGGTTGCGACAGTCGTCGAAAGGATCCGGCAATTGGGACTCGAGGTGGCATTGCACAAATCCGAGGCCATGTGCTTTCATGGTCTTCGGAACGCGCCACCGTCGGGTTCCCAAATAACGGTGGGAGGGGTTCACATCAGCGTCGAGGCGACGATGAAGTATCTGGGTCTCGTCCTCGACAGCCGGTGGACCTTCAAGGAGCATTTCGGACGTCTGGCTCCGCGATTGGACAGGGCTGGGGCTGCTTGTTGGCGGCTCCTGCCCAACCTCGGGGGACCAGGCGCCTCCTGCCGGAGGCTTTACGCCGGAGTCGTGCGGTCCATGGCCCTCTACGGGGCCCCTGTGTGGGCCCCTACCATCAGGCGGCGGCCACCAGCCAAGTTGGTGGCATGCCAGAGGGTCATGGCCATCCGGATGATCCGGGGATATCGCACGGTCTCCGGCGAAGCGGCAAGCCTCCTTGCCGGATTGCCGCCGTGGGATCTGGAGGCAACAGTCCTCCAGCGCGTCTACGAGTGGCGTGTGGACGCGCAGCGCCGGGGCGAAACCCCGCTGCCGCGGCAAATCGCGGCACTGCGGAGTGAGCTCCGGTGCGATCTCATGGCGGAATGGGAGATGCGACTGTCGCAACCCAAGTTCGGGCACGCCGCAATCGCGGCGGTAAGACCCCTCTTTGAGGAGTGGCTGGAGAGGCGCTACGGCGTCCTCACCTACCGCCTGACGCAGGTCCTCACCGGACACGGTAGTTTCGGGAGGTTCCTGTGTCGGATAGGGCGGGAGGAAACGCCCGGGTGTCACCACTGTGTGGATCGCCCGGAGGACACGGTGGAGCATACGGTGCAGAACTGCCCCGCTTGGGCAGACCACCGCCGTGTCCTCACGGAGGCGATAGGCGGCGGCGACCTCTCGCGTCCGGACCTGGTTCAGGCCATGCTCCGGGGCGAGAGGGAATGGGATGCAGTCACCTCCTTCTGCGAAGCAGTAATGCTAGCGAAGGAGGAGGCGGGCCGCGTGAGGGAGAGAACCACCTCATGCCCCAGCCGCCGCGGGAGACGCCCAGGGCGACGGACGTCGCGAGGCGACATCCGGCCACCGTAGGCGCGGGCTTGCGGACGGCGAGTAATGGGTAGCTCGCCGTCCGATCAAGGACCAAGCCCGGGTCGACGGCGCGTTCTGTTCGCGCGCGCCTCAAAGAGCTGTCAGCACAGGGACGGGGCCCCCAACGGGGCCAACGCCTGCCGGGGTTGCGGGACGTCTTAACAGGATACCGTGGCCCCGGAACGTAAAGGGCAACAGAAGGAGCAGGGTGGTTTTTTAGTCAGTAAAAGTCTGACAGTCCCTTCCGCCCCACCCAGGGCGGAAGGAGTCATTTGATGATTTTTTGCCACCTAAAAAAAAAAAAACCAATGCTGACGTCACTTTTTTTTAAAACAACCATGGCGCCGACCATCCGTCATATATATATTTCCTTTCTTCTTTTGACATTTTTATTATATTTTTATTTTCTATTTGGTTTTTACTATGGGATTGCGCAGGCTCACACGCTGTTTCATTGTTGGTTGAGATGTTGAGAGTGGTTGTCTACAGTTCCAATATTTGTAACACGATGTAACTTTAAATATATTTTTACCATGAATTCCTAATTTGTAATATAAATTATTTTTGTGTGTTATTATACAGTAGTTTTTTTATATAAAGTACATTGTATTCACATGCAATTACGTATGACTATGTATACAAATAATAACATTGTAAAACGTTGATTTTAAAAGAGTACGTATGGAGTTTCTTGCCCATTCTTCTCCATACAAAACTACCTTTTGGAAGTGGCAACTAGATTCAATTCTATTTTTTTTTTCATGTAATGACGTTCGAAAGTGCCTTATAGTGGCCTAATTGAAATAAATGATTTGACTTTGACTACTATACTATCGAGGTAGTCGAATTCATTAGTTAATTTTCATTAATTACTTAATTCTACACCGATTCTAATAGCACTTTAATTCATCACAAACTTTCAAAGTTATTACAAATTTGAATGGAAACTGCACAAAAGCGAGAAGCCAGTAAATTAATATAACAACAAGAACATTATGTGGTAATATTCATTAAGCTTTTATTATGATACAAATTTGAAAATGTGTGGTGTGTTAATAAAATTAACGATGTTTGGATTTTAATTACATTCTCATATTATAATGCTTTATGAAAAGGTGCATATTGAATTTATAATAAAAATAAATTAATCAAAAATAATATCAGCCTATTATTTATTTAAACTTTATGCAACAAAAGTACAAAGTCGAACTTAATACCTTGGGGTTGCGGGACGACTTAACAGGATACCGTGGCCCCGGAACGTAAAGGGCAACAGAAGGAACAGGGTGGTTTTTTTAGTCAGTAAAAGTCTGATAGTCCCTTCCGCCCCACCCAGGGCGGAAGGAGTCGTTTGATGATTTTTACCACCTAAAAAAAAAAAAGGCATTCTCTAATAGTCGACCAAAGGCGGTGAAGTGATAACTTGGCGTCCCACTATTAGTGTCTAACTGAAGAGCAAAGGCCTCTTCTCATACAGAGAAGGCACGAGCATTGATCACGACGCTTCTTCAAGGCGGATTGGCGATTTTACTTATGTACCTGTATTAATTATAAGTCCAGGTTTCCTCACGATGTTTTCCTTCACAGATGTCAGTGATGTCCAAGATAAACTTAGAAAGTACTTAAGACCTTAACCTTAATCGCTAGGCTATTACAATAAAACAATATATATTAAAAAAGTAAAAAGAAAATAGGAGAAGAGCGTAAACAGAAGAAATGGGATGGTTTTATAGTCAGTAAAAGTCTGACAGGCCCTTCCGCCCCACCTAGGGTGGAAGGACTCATTTGATGATTTAAGCCACTCAAAAAAAAAAGGTACGGATCTCTAAAAAAGAAAGAAAGATATCACGATTAGTAGCATCTTTTTACAAACAACACTCCTAATTTTCGCTCTACTTATAGCCCTTCACACACACACCATTTTAATATTGCAACACCAAACCAGTTTATTGCCAGTATAAAATTTATTACAGTCGATAAATAATGTCATAATAAAAGTACAAAACAGAGATATAAAACATTAAATATATGAAAATAATTGCGTTTTAAAAGTACAAGATGATAATTTATAAGCACCTTTGGGTAGTTATATTAATTGAATGTCTTGAAGCGGACTTTATTAAACCGCCATTACTGGCAACCCTGAGGGGTTAAGGCTTGGTGCACACTGGCGACTTTTTGATTGTGGTTTTTTTTACTCTTCCACTGTTGTTTTATGATTAAGTACATTTTGTTCGCGACTTCTTCCAAGTCAAATTTGATATATTATCCCACGGGATTGGTATCTTTTTCCGGGATGAAAAGTGTGGCAAATTTCATCCCGATCGGTTCAGCCGTTCTGACGTGATTGAGAAACAAACAACCATGCATTCAAACTTTTGCATTTATTAAGTAGTAGGTAAGATTTCACTGCAGGATTCAAGATAGTTGAATCGTTTTAAAAATTTGCGTTGAACTAGATGCACATCTACATGTGTGCCAATATTTTAGCTAATTCCGTTCAGCCGTTTAGGCGTGAAAGAGTAACAAACATACATCTATCCATCCATCCTCAAAAAGTTTCACGTTTATTCGACCGCTTTATAGGACTAGCGACCCATCACGGTACCACACGAGTGCAACGTAGGATACTAATTAACATGTAAACTTCTTCTAAAAGCACTAACTATTGATGAAAACCGCATTAAAATCAGTTGCGTACTGTAAAAGATCTAAGCGTACAGACGGCGTGCAACTATTCGTTTTATACATACATAACATCACGCCTGTTATCCCCGAAGGGTTAGGCAGAGGTGTACCCATGAGTACACCCACATTTCGCCAGTTATGTTTAAGTCCCATGTAATAGGGGGCGAGCCTATTGCCATCAACCGGGCACAAATCCAGACTCCGAGGCTGCTACTGAGAAATTCCTGATGGAAAAACCCAATAACACTTTGCCCGACCTGGGAATCGAACCCAAGACCTCGTGCTCAGCAGTCGCGCTTTGCGACCACCAGACCAACGTTTTTGTTATGTAGGTAAGTACATGGAGTTCTTTCGCTTGCATGAAAGTCGCTCGTAATTTGAACACTGTAGCAATTCTCATGCAAGCGCAAATACTTGTTAAATAAAACATGAAGTTTTTAGATAAATTAAAAATAATGAGAAATTAAATTTTAAACAAATTATTCATGACATTTTTCCATGAAAGAAAGTTAGCTTTATTTTTTATTCAATACTCGTTTGCGCGTAACCCTAATTATTTTTGAAAATAAAATAAGCTTTAAGTTACTTCTTATAACATCAGCTATCTGCAAATGAAAGTCCCGCCAAAATCGGTCCATCCGTTTTAGAGATAAGCCGGAACGAACACACCGACAGAAAAAAAATTGTTTTTTTTTTTCGTATAAACCGTGTAAATATTCTTATGCATTTAGTGAAATGCTAATTTTGATATTACAAACAGACACTTTAATTTTGTTAATTTGTATAGATTGTTTATTTTACCATGGGCAGACCTAGACAAATGTACTCGTATGTAAGTACATATTTGAGATTTTTGTGGCTTAAGAAAAATCTCAATTTTGAAAAACGTTTTAAAAAGTATTTCTCAAGCCTAGTGTTATCAAAAATTAATATTAAGAAAGAAAACAACACATACTTGGTAGTCCACAGAACAGCTCCTTAATTTTTAGGAGTCGATTAAAACTATAACAAAGTTATTACCAAATATTTTATGTAAACAAAAGCAAATTTATTTACTTAATCGAATTCTTTTAACACGTTTGCAGGTCGATCGCAAATATACAAACATCTAATTTAAATGAAAAAAAAATGACATAATTATGATAAATCGCATAGGTATAAGACTGATACATATATCCTTCACAAAAATAACAAATTGTCTTTAATAAACCAATAATTTTTCGACACTGCAAAATAAATCTATGCTTGACAGCGATTGAGATTAAAAATATGATAGATTGCAATCAGATTTTTAAATGACAGCCCTATAACTTTTAGAATCGATATTATTACAATCATGTTGCTGATATCGATAATCGATTCTCGATTGGCCGTGTATCATGTTTTTTAAATGTGGAACAAATGCGCTTTGAATGTTTTCGTACCTTGGGGCGAGTTAGGGCCTCTTCACATATATTATGTTTGACGATGACGAGGGTGATAATCTGATAATATCCCAGTTTGTTTGGCATGGACAAAGTCAAATTCGAAGTTAAAACATTTACTACAATTAGACCATTTACAGGCACTTTTGAATTGTCAAGGAGTCGGTCAGTTAGTCCGAAAGCTGAAGCTAGTTGCTCGTTGCAAAACGGGCGTTGCCGAGAAGCTGCAGCTGCAAAAATTATCAAATGATTTGATTTGATTTCTGATGGCCTAGTGGTTAAGGCGCCCTCTCATTCACGAGGTTGTGAGTTCGCAACCCGGCACGGATAAGTACTTATGTGACTTTTCCATTTCATATGTACTTTCTTAGATGCAGTCGCTCCATGTGAAATACTGGTATTCAGTTGTATCCGGTTAGACTGGGAGCCGAACTCCAACATACTTGGGAAAAGGCTAGGCCGAGATGATAATGTCCTTTCTTAGTTTATTAAATCTTAGAAATCACGGACATCGCTCAAGGAAAAACATGGTGAGGATACCTAATTAATATAAATCGGATATCGCCAATCCGCCTTGATCAAGCGTAGTAAGTAATCAATGCTCGTGCCTTCTCTGTATGAGAAGGGGCGTTTGCCTTGCAGTAGAATAAAAGGCTGGTATGTTTTTGTAAACAGACTGTGCAAATTATCGTCGGTTTCATGTTGCTCTTGTCAATAAATGTATTGAAAGTTAATTACTCTTTATTTAATTAAAGGCATAAGTAATAAAATTACAGAACGCACAAGGGCTATCATGGGTGGTCCGCCTACGGCATATTACAGTAGGTATTTTAATACATTAACATGTCGATAATGGAAATATAAAATAACGTAAGGGAAGATTTTCGACCAAATGTACCTTACGTCATTTCATAATTCCAGTATCGATGTGTATAAAAATAAATACCTAAGCACGTAGGCTTAATTCTGAACGTTATGTCGTTAAGAACTGTACGGTACGTTAAGTTTACGCAGACGATGTCGCCGGCAGAAACTAGTATCGAAATCTAAATATACATAAAGCGAAAGGTCACTCACTCAACATGAAATATCGAAAAGCGTTTGACGTGAAATTGGACAGGCAGGTAGTTTATAGTTAGTAGACATCCACTAAGAAAGGATTTTCCAAAATTCACCCCCAAAACGGGGGTCCGACATTTACGCTAGTATATATCTATAAAATACAACTCAAATGGGCACAGAACAGATTTTCTTTTGTGTCAGTTTTCACCAGTGTGTTTAGACCCTTATAAAATTTTTCTTTTTTTTAACTCACATCTTTGTAATGTAGCCGTGTGTTACGCATTAAAACTGGTCTATTAAACAGTTGATTTACATAATTGCCTGAACAGCCTAGAGTTGGTGGTCTATATCGTGGTGGATAAGAATTTTACACTTTTATACCCTTTATCGACATTTTCGTGAGAGCCAGCAGGTTTATGGAAACGTCTCTTATAATACCAATTTACTTATTATTGTCCCGTTACAAGACAACGAACTCTTCTGATACAGAGAAGAGAGAAGGTACAGGCACAGGCATCTTGTTTGCTCGAGGAGGATTGGCGATTTCAGACTTACAATTTTTTTTTTATTTGGAATTATATATTGTAACATAACATCAGGCCTGTAATCCTTGAAGGGTGAGGCTGAAGTTACATTAGTACACCCACATTTCGCAGCTATGTTAAGTCCCATTTAATAAGGAGCGAGTCTATTGCCATCAATCGGGCAAAAATCCAGACTCCGAGGCTGCTACTGAGAAATTTCTGATGGAAAAATCCAATAACGCTTTGCCCGAATGGGAATCGGACCTAATACCGCATGCTCAGCAGACACGCTTTGCGACAACTAGACCGGGGCAGTCGGACCCCAAAAGCACAAGCCTGAAATCATGAAAAATAAAATAAGCTTTTCCATACATTATGTTCGTGTTGTGAATAGATTTTCCTACGTAAACAACAAAGTTCTCAAAAATATATCCAAGATTAACATATATTTTCTCCGCTGTCAGAAATTCAACAGATTTTGTCAAAAACAAGTTTTAAAAATAAGCCTATTTGGGTTTTGTCAGCGCCTTAATATCTAGTTTATCTTGTACTAGCTTTTGCCTGCGACTTCGTCCGCGTCAAAGTTAATTTTTCCATACAAACTTTGGACCTCAATTTTATCCCCTTAGGGGGTGAATTTTTGGAAAATCCTTTTTTAACGGACGTCTACTATCTATAAACTACCTCCTTGCCAAATTTCATTAACATACGTCAAGTGGTTTTTGATATTTCGTGATGAGTGAGTGAGTGAAAGTGACCTTTTGCTTTTTTATATTTATTAGATAGATAGATTAGTTTCTGCCCGCGACTTCGTCTGCGTTAAAGTTGATATATTATTATATGTCTGGCATTCTGTGAGAGGAAGTATGCAAGTGTTGAGGACATTCCTTGTTAGTTTTAATTTTTATATAATGTAAACCATTGAATGTCGTCCACTAGATGTTTTACTTTTGTCTTGTTTTGTGTTTCCATGTTAATTATTGTTTATTGATGTTACACCGTTTTAATTAACTATAATAAATAAATAAAATAAACAAATGATACGAGAACCGTACATTTTTCTGTGATAAAAAGTATAATCTATCACTGTGCCAAATTTCATCTAAATCCATTCAGCCGTTCTTGCGTGATTGAGTAACAAACATCCATCCATTCAAACTTTTACATTCATAATAGTAGTAAGATAATGGAACAAGAATGTTTACAGTTTTATCTTGTTAACTTACTTTTTGATATCAAAACTATTACTTAACCAAAGAACCATAGTTAAATATAACTGTCGTTAGTTTATACATCGACATAGCATAACATGAAAACTTGTTAAAATTAATGGCGAGACTCAAAATGAAACTTGGTCACGTAATTCAGTGAAAATGTATTTACATTAAATTTGTTTGTTTGTCAGTTTATTAAACATTTTTACGGAGCTAATGGACTGTGACTCTGTCCATTTATGAAGCTATATAACTAGTTGTGTCCGGCGGCTTCGCTCATGTGGACGTTAGTGAAAGCTAAGGAAATAAATATTAAATATTATGTCATCATAATCCTGCTGCCCCGTTGGTCTCTTGGGTTTGATTTCCAGGTCGGGCAAAAAGTGTTATTGAGTTATAAGTTAAACCCAATGTCCTTTCTTGGGGTTTAAACTTACCCCGTACCAAATGTCATCAAAATCGATTCAGTGGTTTAGTCGTTAAAGTGTAACATGCAGAAAGGCAGACAGTTACTATCGCATTTGTAATATTAGCATGGATTATATTAAGAATTAAGAATATTATATTATTATTTATATGAATGTCTTGTATTCTGTAAAAATATCAACTAGGTAACTTATTACGGTTTGAGAGAAATAGTCCTGTGACAGACACATTGACCAACAGAAAGCATGGCGCAATGAAACTCTAAAATACTCTAGTCTTTGGGTACGGAACCTAAAAAAGACCCAATAAAAAATAGGAACGAAAAATAAACAAAAACTCAAGTGAACCCGGTTGGTTTTATATGTTTTTGTTAATAAAACTTAATGCGCCCTGGCTTGTTACGAATTAATTGATACCGAAGAGCTAATTATTACGTTCATGAGTTATGGTCGTTGGTAATGGCAGTTATTTTTAACTTTCATTCATGTTGTTTACTATAGTAAAAGTGTTTGTAATTTATTTCTAGATCTGTTAGATAATATGTGAGTTTATAAACGGTGTAAAAAACATTTATCGAAGCTTGAAGGTATTTATTTATTTAAACTTTATGCACTTGTAAAAAAATACAATGTACAAAGGCGGACTTAATGCCTTAGGCATTTTCTACCAGTCTATCTTAGGTGATGCAGCCACAAAACGTAGTAGGTGCACAGGTACAGATTATTTTCAAGAATAAAATATAATAATAAATACTTAAATACATACATACAAACAAAATATACAAAGTAGAGAGGGGTAAAAATACATGATGGAGAAGTACAACAAACAAATTGTTATAATTATATATCGATACTGGAAATATGAAATAACGTAAGGGACATTTGGTCGATAATGAGATTTTCGACCAAATGTCCCTTACGTTATTTCATGTCATGTGTCTTTCCTTCCATAATTGCGATGATTTTTTTATTTTCGATAGGCATCTTCTAGTTATGGAAATATTGAAAGTTGGGGTTTGGTTTTTTTTAGTTTTTTTTTTTTTACGAAAGTAAGTTTATAATATTTTAACGTAAATATCCGCACGACTCTTGTATCATTAGATACACTGTAAGCACCACAAAATGTTTTGCGTGCTGCCATAATTAGTAATTTTCTGAAATAAAATTAAAAGTCCTTTCCCAGCATCGATTTTTTATTAGTGATCGATGTTTCCCAGCCGTCAAATGTTTGATAATAATGTTGCTTAGTTTAATGTAAGTATATCGAATTACTTTAGCCTATTTTTAGCAACACTTGAGATTGTGGGTTGACTCATTTTGATAGAACTTAGCTCAATTACAAACTTACGTCACCAATCTGCAATAATCCACAAGACTTGTTCGTAATGAGCAAAAAAACCCCATTTCATCAAGGCCTTGCTTGAACTGAGGGTAAATATAAAAAAACACGTTTATTAAAAAATTGCACACATACATACAAATATTTCCGTTAATAATAAATGCTCATACGTTCTCTTTCACACGATCCTGTAATTATACGTTTAAAAATCGAACAGTAGCAACGGCTATTATTATCATACAGAAGGCCAATGGTCCTTAATTCAATTTTTGTAGAACGGTAACTCCCACCAACAAAAGAAAAAGACGTAAGTAACAATAAAAAAATGTAAGCGAAACACACCTTTACTGTAAATCAAATATTCAAAAAGAGAGCGAAAATTGAATGGTTTTGTTTTGTAAGTACAAGAATTCTTGACATTTGCGTCGGTGCAACCTTGTTTTTCGATTTGTCTTATGTGACAGAATTGAGTTGGATAATTTTGAACTTTGTTGCTGGTATGTAAAGTTTAATTTTGTTTGTTTTAAGGGGTTTTAGTATTTGTTTCTTTGGGCCATAATACCACCCATTTTCTCGTCAATGAACAGGCGCCAGTTACCAGTTTGACCGGTCCTGCGTACTTAACTTGGATTAAAGAATTTCGGAAGTGGAATTTTGGAAGGGCTCAGATAAATAGGTAGTTTTGTTAATGACATTTTAATGCAATAACTTTTTTCTACCTTATTACATTAAAAATAAAGATAACTTTTAATCGTTTTAAGGAATAGGACAAGTTAGTTTTTTTTAATTATTTGCAAACTAGCTTTTGCCCGCGACTTCGTCCGCATAAATGTCGGTTATCGTGAACGCAGACGAAGTCGCGAAATAAAGAGTAGCCTATTTCCTTCCTAGGGGTTCAACCTTACTTTGGATCAAATTTCATTAAAATCGGTTCAGTGGTTTAGTCGTGAAAGCGTAAAAGACAGACAGACAGAATTACTTTCGCATTTTTATTATAGTAGTAAGGATTTAATTTCCATAATAGATAAATAAATTATTTTATGAAACACATATCATCAAAAAACATAAACAAGCATAAAAATCATCGTGTAAACATTGATAACAGAAATCAGACCATAAAATCCAACACGGAACCATAAAAACACACGAAAAAAAAAACAGAAATCATAATGTCGAAACCATAAAGCGATCGCGGCACAAATTGGTAAAATATTCCAAAATAACCATCACAGTCATAGAGAGGTACCAATCTTTTATCATTTTCCCGCATTTCCGGGACACGGGATCGCTCTACGATATTTATGTACCGGCTTATAAACAACCTGATAATAATAAATTATTTTTCGCTGTTCGTGTATAGCCCGGAGCTTGTGAGACGCCAATTCAATATGATTCTTTTGTGAAATAAAGTTGAAGAATATCGTGATGGCCCAGTGGCGACCGCCTCTCATACACGAGGTTGTGGTTCAGTACCAGAACGTGTCGTGATGGCCCAGTGGTTAAGGCGCCCGTCACTCATGCATGAGGTTGTGGGTTCAAATCCGGGCAAGTACCAATGTGATTTTTTTCAATTTATATGTACTTTCTTAAGTTTATCTTGGACATCATTGGCATCGGTGAAGGAAAACATCGTGAGGAAACCTGGACTTACTGTTCCACTCAAACCATGTCAGAGGACCTTGAGGCGGTTTAGAAACTCTGACACTAGAGTGTGTTGGGTCTTAAGGCCTTACTACCCACACGATAAGAAGAAGAAGAAGTACCAGAAACGGCTAAGTACCTACAAATGTGATTAGTTTTTAATAGTCTTCCTCTAATCAACGCGACGGACGGCATCGTTGGCGCAGTGGCCAAGCGATTGGCTGCTGCGCTGCATGACGTTGGTTCCATTCCTATGTTGATGATGGCCTACAGATAGTAGTTCCGGGCCTAGCTGTTCGTGTATGTGAGTTTATATATATGTAAACACACACACGATACCGGAAAAATTCCTAGTGTGGGACTTTTTATAATCACACTTCTTATCCATCTCTTCAATTCCAAGTTAGTCTTGTTCTCTTACCATGTCGGCGGCTTGCTTCAACTTAAGCGTTAATGGTATCTGTTGATCACATCAAAACATCTGCCTTCTCCAGTAATTAACGTATTAATTAATAAGGAGACCGGTCCGATTTAAAATGCGACCATTTTGGTTCGGTAAGATTTATTAGGTTTCGTTTATTGTTTATGAAAGGTGGTTGCTATTGGTTTATTGGTAGGTTTTTATATAAACTTTATTAAAGGGGTGTATATGTTGCAGTCAAAACTCTTAACCAGTCAAAAGTTCTTTTGACCGTCAATAATACTTTTGACTAAAATAACAGTTAAAAGTACTTTTGCCCAATGGAGCTGGTTAAAAGGACTTTTAACTAAGTGATTCCGTCAAAAATGGTTTTGACTGGTTGTATCAGTCAGACATATATAAAGACCAAAGCTAAAATGGGACTGGGCTGGACATGTTTGTCGCATGTCGAACGATCGATGGGCCCGTAGAGTCCCAGATTGGTGCCCCGAAATGGCGAGACAGAGGCACGGCAGACCACGAAGGAGATGGCGGGATGACCTGGTCGACTTCCTTGAAGATTGGCAAGTCGTAATGCTTCGCGATAGATGGAAGAAATGGAGGGAGGCCGTCGCCCAGCAGTGGGACTGGCTAGTTATACAGACAGGCTAGTTATAATTATTTATTTATTTATTTTAGATTTATGGAAGACTTACAGCTAAATAAAACATATTTTAAAAGAATAGTAAATAAAACTGACAGCCAATTACAAGTCTTCGCTTATAAAAACAGGCTGGCAAAGATGGTGTGAACAACACAGTACTGCTCACACAAGAAAAAGAGAAAACAGGACAACATCAGAAGCTTATCAAACTAAGAAACAACATAATCTAACATAGGCATTAGAGCTTGCATCTTTCGAGTACACATTAGTTTCAACTTACACAATATTTATTAATAAATGAACTTACCTAAGTAACAAAATTAAGGCTCTGAGCGCCTTCTGGCCAAAAAATAAACATATAACATAACATATTTTTTTTTTATAATAATAAAAATTGGTGCTGTTTGGTATCATGCCTATTCTACTAATTCAAAACGTAAAGGATCTTAAGGAACGTTAAGGATCGTACACAGTAAATCCAAAAGCAATGTTAAAATGTAGATATTAAATTAGTGGCATTTTTGATAGATTGAGACTGAAATTAGATTGCGAACGTTCCTAAAAGTTAATAGATATGCCCCCTTGAGGCGAGACTATCTAATAAACGGACTAACGCACTATGAAAATATTCGGATAGCAAATTAAAATGTATAAATGAACATTGTTATGAAAGAATCCATTATTGTTATTATAATTGCATTAATAATTATTATTGACTTACTTGACTTTAATTTAATTATTTGAATTTTATTTTAACGGGAATTATGTGTACTCATACAAAGGGTAGGAGACCCAAAAAAAAAAAAATCGGGGCGTTGCGCAGAAGCTTGGGGGGCGATTTGTAATTTTATCTACTAGGTGGTTTGTAAGTAGGTGAAAAAATGGGGGCGCTAGAAAATAATTTATTCTCAAAGTGGGCAGTAGACAGAATAAGTTTGCGAACTGTTTTAAATGAACATAAAATTGTGACTAGTAATTCTTATTCCAATGAACGTTTTTTACTGTTTATTTTTGACACAGTTCGGGCTATTTTCATAACTATACTTCAAACCGATTCAAGAGTACGTACCTACATCATCATCATCATCATCTGCCTAGCCTTTTCCCAACTATGTTGGGGTCGGCTTCCAGTCTAACCGGATGCAGCTGAATACCAGTATTTTACATGGAGCGACTGCCTATCTGACCTCCACAATCCAGTTACTGGGTAATACGATACCCCTTGGTGAGACTAGTTGTCAGATTTTCGGGCTTCTGACGACCTGTAACGACTGTCAAAGATCCACATATGACAGCCGGGACCAACACTTAACGTGCTTTCCGAGGCACGGAGGAGTCTCGGTGTGTAAAGATGGTTACCCATCCACGGACCAACCCCGACAAGCGTAGCTTAAGAGTACGTACCTACATTGGGGCTATTTTTCTGACCCAAAGATAAAAGAGCTTTCAAACGAGATTTGCGACAAAGAGCATTGTCATTCGGCAAATAACTCCACTATCACCTTTTTATTACCCCGACAAAGAAAATTCTAATAAAGTGGATTATTTAATCTCTTTTTCTAAAGCTGGAACAGACAAGCGAAATTGAGAAGGTTTCCATCTTAAACGTTTTACATTCATAAAGCTTTTTTTGTACTCGTAACCGGCGTGCTTGTATGACGAGATGTATGAACGTGGATAAGGCGAAAGGAGTATGTAAGGATCGTTGCAGGTGGCGTTCTGTGGTTTCTGTCTACCCCCATGGGAAAAAGGCGTGAGTTTATGTGTGATGTTCATTATTTTTTAGTTTTTTCGGTAACTATTCAAAATTATCAAATAATTTACATAATTGATTGCCTCCTTGGTCTAATGACGTCTTGGGTTCGATTCCCAGATCGGGCAAAGTGTTATTGGGTATTCCATCAGGAATTTCTCAGTAGCAGCCTTCTAGCTGGATTTACGCCCGGTTGATGGCAATAGGCTCGCCCCCTATTACATGGGACTTAAACATATCTGGCGAAATGTGGGTGTACTAATGGGTAGGTACATCTCTGCCGAACCCTTCGGGGATTACAGGCGTGATGTTATGTGTTACTAGAAAAATTCGTACGACAAAAACGTCTTGATGCCCTGTCCAAAACACTGAGAGACCAACAAACAAAAACCATTAAATAAACTTCAAAAGCCAAACGAACACCAAAGATCAAAAAAATAAATAACAGACACGCCAAAGAATTCTGCCTACCAAACTTAATAAGCATTACTAGCAATATAAATGCGAACCTTTTACGTATTCAGATATGGAAATATAAAAAAGCGAAGTCGGTCAATGGAAAAAAGGAAAAAAAACTAATATAAAATGGATGTTAGGCCGCTCAAAGGGAGTCAAGCAAAGTAAATCTCAGAATGAATGACTTCTACACACCTTTAGTAATATACGGGCGGGGGAAATAAACTTTGATGTACAGGATGATGTTTTAATGGCAGGTCACGCCATTTTGAAATATGGAATACTAGATTTTGCGCGCTTCTTTGCTCGCGTAGCATATTATTATGTCAATGTGTGGCATGTTTTATGGACTGCCTCGTTGGTCTAGTGCTACTGCTGAGAATGAAGTCTTGGGTTCGATTCCCAGATCGGGCAAAGTGTTGTTGGGTTTTTCCGTCAGGAATTTCTCGGTAGCAGCTTCGGAGTCTGGATTAGTGCAATAGGCTCGCCCCCCTGTTAGATAGGACTTAAACGTAATGTGTGAAATGTCGGTGTTCTTCCTAACTGACTTTGATGCAATATTATTTTATATCCTTTTTTGCGGTTTTAATTTGCTCCGTACCAAATTTCAACAAAATCAGTTCAGTGCTTTAATCGTAGAAGCGTAACACACAACCGACAGACAGTGTTACTTTCGCATTTATAATATTAGTACGGATTACCAACAGCTTTTAGATCATAATCATCATTATATCAGCTAATAGCCGTACACTGCTGAACCTTCTTTAAATCGTGGGTCCACCGTGCGGCAAGGCGCACACTACGTTTGCCTAAAAAACGTGGTCTCCACTCTGACACGTGTTTGCTTCAACAACCGCGAGCACCGCGAGCACTTAGATCTTAAGTATGTATTTAGTTAGTAGTTGTATGTAGTTATAAGTCACGGTTTTATACGGTGTGACCACCCTGTATAGCTACAAATCAGTCTCCATTGATGTATATACCTAAGTTACCTCACTGGGTCGTGGCCTAGAATTTATTTGAATAGAAAAATGCGGTTTGTACGTTGACTAATGGCTGTCCGGATTGAGTCACGTAATATTTTTCGGCGTTTAGATGAACTGCTCCTTGATGCGATCTAGCAGATAGGTTTATTCTTTATTTATACGGGACCCTTTTATTAAGATTCTAGTCTATCTTCTGAACCGTATTAGGTGTAATTTCGTTGAGGGACCTAAGACAGTTAATCGTTTCTCCGGGACTCGTCGAGCTTCATTGCCTCGGCGCTTTTCTGGTGGCCTCCACTGTTGATTCTGGTTTCAGGAGTTGCAGTGGGTGGGAACAGTGTGGCGGGCTTGTCCCAAAAAAAGAAAATAACCGTATTAGGTAGACACTTGAAATTTTCACAGAGTGTGTATTACGATGATCGCTTTATCTCTAAATAGTATAAAACAAAGTCGCTTCCCGCCGTCTGTACGTTTAAATCTTTTAAACTTTGTAACGGATTTTCTATCTATTAGTGAAAAACGTATAAAAATCCGCTCTGTCGTTTGTGAGTTTATTGCGAACAGACAAACAGACACGGTGGACTGCTTTGATTTATAATACCTATGTAGTGATTACTATTGGAAATATATTCAGTACCTAGGTATTAGCTTTGCAACATAATTATTATTATTGTTTAACATAACATAACATCACGCCTGTAATCCCCGAAGGGTTAAGCAGAGGTGTACCCATTAGTACACCCACATTTCGCCAGTTATGTTTTTAGTCCCATGTAATAGGGGGCGAGCCTATTGCCATCAACCGGGCACAAATCCAGACTCCGAGGCTATTACTGTTTATTCGATATTTATCCCGCTCGCACTTTACGTGGAATGAATGAATAAATGAATGATACATTAGTTTGCAAGAATATAGGTAGCGAATAAAAGTTCATAAGATTATGGTTGTTGATTATTATTGTTCTTGGTTTCACTATATTCGGCGTTTAAACATCGCGAGCGATGCCACCGGCAAAAGCTAGTGCCTTCATAACGTTGAAAAAATGAACTATAGGTAAGCACCCGAATCGTCGTACACTTACAAGTAATATATCGTCAAAATTCCTACATTATCCAATAAGAAACATGCATGGCATGGGCGGGTCGCTAGTATGGATAATAATGAGAGGTACCCTTGAACGACAACTTGACAACCAACAGATACTCTTATTCTGATACAACAGACACACACAAATAACTAGTGTCCGACCAAAACGGGATGTTCAGCCGAAACCGAATCTTCGTCCTCAGTCTCAGTTTTGTCCGAGGCCGAAACTTATTTTAATTTCCATTAATAATTAAATAATACCGTTTTAACTCTATCCCTATTTTAATGTTGGCATGTTATTAGCTTCGTCATTTCACGATTAATTCAAAAAGAAATGGCAAATATAAACTATTTGCTGTTTATGTTAAAAAAAGATCACCTAAATGCAGTTATTTCAAGATTGTGACCTAATAACTATCGTTTTAATTTGTCTACTTTGTCTATTGCAAAAAAAAAATGCTATTAAATTTTGAATAATATACAACAGTTGAAGTATGTAACAAAACAGTTCTATCATTATGTTAGGCAAACAAAACATGATCGAAGTTTCGGCCGAATTTTGGCCGAAACTACTATTTTCGGCCGATTTTTGGCCAGGTTAGGCCGAAACCAAAACCGAACCTTTCTTCGGCTTTTACACAACCATACCTAAATAT
Organism: Hoplodrina ambigua; assembly: GCA_949774945.1. Taxonomy (NCBI): domain Eukaryota; kingdom Metazoa; phylum Arthropoda; class Insecta; order Lepidoptera; family Noctuidae; genus Hoplodrina; species Hoplodrina ambigua. The sequence continues at coordinate 4,877,815 of OX458990.1, forward strand.
AAACCACAATCAATCCACAACAGTACTAATAAATACAGTAAATTAAACTCAAATGTCGCCGCTTTAACGATGGAAGGTTTTTTTACAAAGGAATCGTTCAGTTAATAATTTACTTTCATTGCTGTATCTTCGTTAACTTGGATCAATTTGATGGGAGGGAAAAAATGGCAGCTGCTGTCTTGTTTTAATGGATTAGATTAATACAATATGTGGACAGTGTTGCGTAAGATTTGGCTGCCCTGTTGGTCTCGCGATGGCTGAACGTGAAGAAGAAGGAGAAAGAATGCATAAATTTTTCAGAATATTGTATCCTGGTGAAGGAAAAACTTCGTGAGGAAACCTGTGCTTACTGTTCCACTCAAACCATGTCAGAGGCCCTTGAGGCGGTTTAGAAACTCTGACACTAGGGTATGTGGGGTCGTAAGACCTTACTGCCCATACGATAAAGAAAGAAAGAAAGAATAATATTCAGCCTTTTAATAAGTGGATGCACATCTGACCTATCGTAGTTAGTTCGCTCTTAGCCAGCCTTTCCCAAAGCGGGCGATAACGCCCCCTTGTGGGTGCTGCAGGCCTAAAGGGGGTAAGAGACCCAGAAAACACGGGCCGTTGTGTAGAGGCTTGTCATTTCATTTACTAGGTCGTTTTAAGTAGGTGCAAAAATGGGGGCGGTAGAAAATAATTTATTCTCAAAGTTGGAAGTAGACAAAATAAGTTTGGCGCTCTAAGCGCTAACGCGTAAACGAAACTTAATCAGAACGATCTCATATTTAACTGTAACATAAAATAATACCAGACTAATGTCCCACTGCAATTCAACGGTCTTTTCTCATAGAGAGAAGAGACGAGCATTAATCACCACGCTTGCTCAAGGCGTATTGGCGATTTCAAACTGTAATAAATATATACGAATTGTTTTTACTTGTTAGGGCTGTCCTATTAGAGCTTGCAGAAGGTGAGTGATTTGTAGCTCGCCGTCCGATCAAGGACCAGGCCAGGGTCGACGACGCGTTCTGTTCGCGCGCGCCTATTAGAGCTGTTAGCACAGGAACGGGGCCCCAACAGGGCCAAACGCCTGTCGGGGTTGGGGACGCCTTAACAGGATACCTTGGCCTCGAAGCGTAAAGGGCAATAGAAGGAACAAGGTGGTTTTTTAGACGGTAATAGTCTGACAGTCCCTTCCGGCCAACCTAAGACGGAAGGACTCATTCGATGATTTTTACCACCTAAAAAAAAGGGCTGCCCTATTTCATTGTACACTCACATAATTTCCGTCATACTTGTTCCACAAGGCCACAGATCTTAGTTCAGAGAATTATTCATACAACTAAGACGAAAGAACACTAATTGACTCATCTCACCGCAAAGAATAATCTACCTTGACGAGAAACAAATAAGGTAAAATATGCAATATCAGTTGTGGTGTTACTAAAAGGAAATCCATCTTTCCGTACTATGTGTGTGGTCCATAACGAAGTTGATACACTGGCGTGCAAAAAAATCTTGCAATTTTCTGAATTTTGTTCGCGATTTGTATAGTGTGGTATTTTGTTTTATCAACAGTGTAGTTGAAGCCGTATTGTTGATTATGGATTCAGTGCAAGGATTTTTACGGCTCACTTTTTTAGTGGTTGGATGTTTTGGATGCGCAGGAAATAAATACCTTGGAATATTAGCTAAGTAGTTGCAAACACCAGTTTATTAAAAAGCCGCCTAATGTGTTATGGGTGTAATAGACAGTGGGCGTTTTAAATTATAATTTATTTCATAAGAACTGGGCAGGAAGGTCATTCCTCCGTAAAAAGCTTCGCCACAATCGGCTAAAAATATGTACGATTCGTCAAAACAAAATTTACATAAAAAACCTTTTCCCTATGCCAATTTTTCTGCAATCATCTGTAAGTCTTAAAAATAATAAAAATAGAGAATGACGGTGTTCGTAGAAGTCTAAAAGACCCTTTTTATCATCGGAAGGACGCGCATAAAGATCATTTATCATAATCAAGCTGTGAACCAAATATCTACTGAAAGATACCGACACTCAAGGGGGGTCGCCACCGTGTGGATGTAAGCAGAAGGGCAAGGCAAAACAGAGAGAGAATGATAGGAAAGGGCGCCTGGAGGCATAACGGTTTTTCCTTACGTATCGATGCCTGCCAGTTCACTCCTACCTCAACCCCCGTTACGGACTTTGTTCTTAAAATGGAGACGGTCATGGGGAGTGCCGACAAAAGTGAAAACACATACCAACTTTTGGCCTTATCTAAAATCACTCAATGCGGCTAAACAAGTTTTCATTTTAAAAAATCGCAATAATTTGTTTTAGATGTTTGAAGACAAGAAGAATAGGTTGGAAAGTTTCTCATCCTCTATTACTGTGAGAAAGAAAGTAAAAAATGTTAATGTAACCAAGGGTGCTCAACTTTTTTAACAGCCGGTCCAAGCGTTAGTTTTAGATGTTTTCCGGCGGGCCACTAAGAATTTCTATATTAGTCACTTTTGAGTCTTGTGCAAAAAAATAAAGGTATTATGAAATGTAATTGATGTATGTTTATTTAAAGAATTGTAAGAAAACACGTGGGCGCACTCTATTGGTTTGATTTCTAATAAAACGTATGATGAGACGGTAATTACCGGAAAAATGAGCGTAAAAGCGGAAACTTGGATATGCGGGCCACTCAAAATTCTTTCGCGGGCCTGCTGTTGAGCAGCCTTGATGTAAACAGTGCATACAAAAATAATAATAAAAAGGCTACTGAATAAAAAAAACAATTATTGAGTGCCCCACAGCTGCGCCAAACAGTCCCAGTACATTTCGTAAATACTGAACAGTGAGTGAACTTAGCCTTCTGTTGTTTTCCTATTTAGTGTCAGAACTTTCGAGAGTGGGTTCGGGTTGTTAGATCCCTTCGTGAGGGGGTGAACACCTCATTTGTCTTGTATTATCAAAGTTATGATTAGATATGTACTTAAAGTTTGTACTGCAAAATAGAAGAAAAGTCTATGTAAATATTTAGACAATATTGAAATCTGGTCCTTTTGGGGTTGAAAGGGATTATTTTACATGTAACCCTAAACATAGTTGACTGCTCATTGACATACTTTTTATGAGCTGTCAAAACATGATTTTCCCATAGATTTTGTATTTATTTATTTAAACTTAACATCTCATAACACCACGCCTGCAATCCTTGAAGGGTTAGGCAGAGGTGTACCCATCTGTGTGGTCCACATTTTGCCTGCTATGTTTAAGTCCGATGTAATAGTGGGCGAGCCTATTGCTATTAACCGAGCATAAATCCAGACTAGGCCGCTACTTACAAATTCCTGATGAAAAAACCCAATAACGTGACGTTCAAAAGTGCCTTATAGCGGCCTAATTGAAATAAATGATTTGACTTTGACTTTTGCAGTCGTGCTTTGCGACTACTAGACCAACGAGGCAGTCGAGATTTAAACTTTACGCAACAAAAAAGTTCAAAGGCGGACTTAATGCCTTAGGCATTCCCTAACAGTCAACCGAAGGTAGGGAAGAGATACCATGGCAATATATGCTAATAACAAGTTGTGATGTCACTTAGTTGCCAACTCATTTGACTAAAAGAACTCATTATTAACTACCAACAAGTCTAGTGCCTCGTTGGTAGCAAAGCGCGTCTGCTGAGCATGAGGCCTTGGGTCCGATTCCCAGGTCGGGCAAAGCGTTATTGATTTTTCCATCAGGGATTTCTCAGTAGCAGACTCGTAGTCAGGATTCGTGCCCAGTTGATGGCAATAGGCTCGCTCCCTATTACATGGGTCTTAAATATAACTGGCGAAATGTGGGTGTACTAATGGGTACACCTTTGCCTAACCCTTTAGACATTACAGGCGTGATGTTATGTACAAGCCCCTAGCCCCATTTTACTCAAATGAAATAACCCTTTTCCCACAAAGTACTTCAAAACAAGATTTCCTTATAAAGCAATGTAAAAATTGTTTCTTTTACTAAAGAATTTTCTGAGCGAAATCCTTTCAGGTTTTCAGAATAACTAAAACAATATGCAAAGGAATTTGAATCTCTGTCGCTTGTGCGCAAATACGCGGACTGAAACCGTAGGATTGTAATAGTCTTGAAATAACTGAAACTAAAGTACTTACTGTTGTTTTCTTTAGATGTTGTGTAGATATTGGATTACCTGAAAAGAATAAGAAAGATGATAAAGTAAGGTCTTAACATTATACTAATAACAGCCTATTACTATCTCACTGCAAGGAGCTCGTGGCTAAGTACACAAGTAACAGCCGCACGGGTCGATCCGTCAGGTTAAGCTACGCTTGCCGGGGTTGGTCCGTGGATGGGTGACCATCTTTACATACCGAGACTCCTCCGTGCCTCGGAAAGCACGTTAAGCCGTTGGTCCCGGCTGTCATACGTGGATCTTTGACAGTCGTTACGGGTCGTCAGAAGCCCGAAAGTCTGACAACCAGTCTTACCTAGGGGTATCATATTACACAGTTACTGGGTTGTGGAGGTCAGATAGGCAGTCGCTCCATGTAAAATACTGGTATTCAGCTGCATCCGGTTAGACTGGAAGCCGACCCCAACATAGTTGGGAAAGGGCTAGGCAGATGATGATGACTATCTCACTGCAGTGCAAGACCTCTTCTCATACAGAGAAGGCACGAGCATTGATCACTACACTTGCTCAAGGCGGATTGGCGTTTACCGACTTACTGTTTTCCTGCACTAAGGTCAGCGATGTCCAAGATGCCAATCTACACTATTGTCTAAACATAACGTAGAAATAACATTTTTGACAATTTAAAACTAAGTGGAGGAACAGTGGTTAAGTGAAAACAACACGTGTCGATCCATCAGGTTAAGCTACGCTTGTCGGGATTAATCCGTGGATGGGTGACCATCTTTACGGAAATAAGCCGTTGGTCCCGGCTGTCATACGTGGGTCTTTGACAGTCGTTAGGGGTCGCCTGAACCCTAAAAGTCTGACAACCAGTTACTGAGCTGTGGAGATCAAATAGGTAGTCGCACCTTGTTAAGTACTGGTATTCAGCTGCATCTGATTAAACTGGAATCCGAATCTAACATAGTTGGGGAAACGCTAAGTTGATTGATTTAGATTAACCGCAAGTTCGCCACTTTCTGTGCCGTAAACTGACATATTACTTATTTATTTACTCTGTATTGGGGATGCCCTAGGAAGACCTACACTGACCTTATTGGTGAGGTTCTTCAGAAAGGTCAGGTGCGCGGTACTCGTAACCGGCATGCTTGTATGACGAGATGTATCAACGTAGATGAGGCGAAAGGAGTATGTAAGGATCGTAGCAGGTGGCGTTCTATAGTTTCTGCCTACCCCCATGGGAAAAAGGCGTGAGTTTACGTATGTATGTATGTGGTCCAAGATTCAGCAGCTTGTTGTACCTGTAACCTGTTCCATCTCCCCTAATCACGGTCGAACCTATTTGAACAGGAATAAAAATCAACTTGTCAACTACTTAAAGCCAGTGGCACACTATACAATAATAAAGAATACATTGTGTATCACAACGGATACGAAATGGTTCGCATTTCGAATAGCAGATAAGAGGTGGCGCGGGCGCGGATACTTGAGACATTGTAGTCATGCAGACGATGGAGAATTTGCGTCATTGCTACATAACATAACATAACTGGTGAAATGTACCAATGGGTACGTGTCTATGTACCCATTGGTGGTGGTACCAGGGTGGAAAATCCTCATGGATGTCCACCGCCCTGGGGAGGGGCGGAGGCGTCTGTTAGACTCTTAGTTATATTTAAGTCCCATGTAATAGAGGACGAGCATATTGCTATCAACCGGGCACAAATCCAGACTCCGAGGTTGCTACTGAGAATTTCTGATGGAAGGACTCAATGACACTGCCCGACCTGGGAATTATAACCCAAGACCTCATGCTCAGCAGTCGCGCTTTGCGACCGCTACACCGACGAGGCAGTTAATCGAAAAATGTCAGTCATTTTGACATTAGTTGGTAGAACTAACCCCGAATAGACATTTAAAACTCTACTAAGTATTCAATTACCTTTAAATATACGATTTCAAGTGAATACAAACAAAAATATGGAAATCAAGGCATCTCGCAGCAGTAGCCATCACATTAAACTGAATTAATACCTTTTATAAGCCGTAAAACGAGATATGCGCCTGCCTGCTGTGTTTTCCAAGAACAAGATGATCTTGCTGAGAATATTACTCCTTATAACGTATGTCGTATTCATTTGATTGTAATGACTCAATTTATGTTTGATAAAACAGGATTGGAAGATTTGGAAGACAGATACAAGTTCTGGACGAAGCGAATGCATGCAACTTATTCTAACATTTCGACTATTTTAATGATAGACACAATATAGAAGTGATTTCGATCGCGTGAATGCTGTTTATCACGAGGTTTTTTTATTTTTGCGCGTACCCTAATTACTTTTCTAAAACGTATGTAGTGTAATGTGTGTATGTAGTACTATTACTTTTCTGAAATATCGGTATAAGTACTAAGTGTATTACGTCTTTATTTATCAAAATATTGAGCAGAGGTATTTTATAGTTACGTATCAACATAAACATAACATCACGCCTGTAATCCCCGAAGGGTTAGGCAGAAGTGTACCCATTAGTGAACCCACATTTCGCCAGTTATGTTTTTAGTCCCATGTGATGGGGGGCGAGCCTATTGCCATCAACCGGGCACAAATCCAGACTCCGAGGCTGCTACTGCGAAATTCCTGATAGAAAAACCTAATAACACTTTGCCCGACCTGGGAATCGAACCCAAGACCTCATGCACAGCAGTCGCGCTTGCGACCACTAGACCAACGAGGCAGTCGTTACGTATCAATACATTTTGATTATTTTTGAAATAAAAGTTTAAACAAAATCAATACTGTTACCAAAACAAAAATATCAATCTCGAATCCAAATCTCTAATTTCATAACATTACGCCTGTATTTTTCGAAGAGTTAGGCAGAAGTATACCTATTAGTTCACCCACATTTCGTCAGTTATGTTCATAACCACTTAATAAATATTAATAACACCAACGTATTATTGTCCCACAGTTGGGCAAAGGCCTTTATCATACAGAAAAAGGGCCGTCGTGCCTTTTCAGTAACCCTATATATTTCAATAATAAAACTAAAATTAAATAAAAACTTCAAATCATCTCAGTGGATGGTAGACTAATTCAATTCCGGCGCGCTTGGGTCGCGTGGCCACACTTTTTGCTTGTTAAAATACCTGCCCGCTGTGAATGAGAGAACGAATGGTCGAGTGAATGGTTGAATGAATGAGTCCCGGCGGGACATCGGCACAATTATCTTTTTTACTTGAAACGTGTCGCACGGAAATGAAACGACTTTATAATATGGAATGATTGAATGGACCTTGTTTAAGTGAACGTAATGATTTTAAAAGATTGTTTGTTTGTCAATAACATGTTTAGACTTTGGTCATTGTTCTCTATGGCCTCTTGTTCGCACACGTTTCTTCGGCGTAAAAATACACGGTTAAGGGATGATTCTCATTAGACCGGGCCGTGCCCGGGGCAGGGCCCGGACAGGGCACGGACGGGGCACGGTTTTTAATCTGTTACATATAATTTGTATGAATCAATTTATATTACACAGTGCATTATCCGTGTCCCGTCCGGGCCCTCTCGACGCACTTCAATACCACGTCGGCTCGTCCACGCCCCGGCCCGGACACGGCCCGCTCTAATGAGAATCATCCCTAAATCGCCGTGTGTAGGCACGGTCGTCAGTGTTGTATGGGTCACTGTGAGAGCATGTTGACGTACACGGTTTATTCACCGTGTGTAGGCGTGCCGTGATGTGGCGCCACCGATTGACTTTAACCTATGGGCAAGCTACAGCTGCTAAAACAAGCTACTGTCTTGAACTGTCAAATGGCCAAAAAATGGCCGCCAAATAGTACGTGTTACGATAGTTTGGTTCGAATGTAAACCTTACTTCAATTGGATAACTATCCAAATGACGGCTGCGTCTACAAGACAGATATAGCAGCCTTTTATATATTTAGATGTAATTGCAGAGTTACGGAAGACTCAACGTTTAGGAAAAACGTTACTGATATAAACTCACACCTTTTTCCCATGGGGGTAGGCAGAAACCACAGAACGCCACATGCTACGGTCCTTACATACTTCTACCTTATATACGGTCCTTTCGCCTCATCCACGTTTATACATCTCGTCATACAAGCACGCCGGTTACGAGTACTGCGCACCCGACCTTTCTGAAGATCCTCACCAATAAGGTCAGTGTAGTTGTTTTTAGGGAACAACGTTAATTATGCGTTATACAATTTTAGCTTGAACCCTAAAAATTAAAAACCGTCAAGTACGAGTCGGACACGTACACGAAGGGTTCCGTACCTACCACTCTACATTATATATAAATACATTAAAAAAAACACGTTTCCTGTACTCCTTTTAATTTTTACTCTTTGTTTGTTATACGTACTCTGTGAAAATTTCAAGTGCCTACTTATTACGGTTCGGACAGACGGACAGCTAAGGCCTAGTAATAGTGTCCCCTTGGCACTTCGTTTACGGAACCCTACACATGTACCCGCTAGACAGAATAGGAATATGTTTAAGCTCGTCCGTTCGATTCCGTGACCATACATACAGATTTCAAATGCAATTTTCTTACGAGCACAATCGTGTCTGTGCCAATAAAACAATGGTACGGTCAGCAGCAAAAGTCGATTTCTACTGTTATAATTTTACATCCTAACTAATATTATAAATGCGAAAGTAAGTTTGTTTGTTACCATTTTACGCCTAAGCCACAGAACCGATCATCCTGAAATTATGCATATACGTTGCCAGATGTACAGGAACGAACATAGGGTACTTTTAATCCCGAAAAAAAGTACTGTTTTCGAGGGAAATCACAATAACGTTCTTATGACCATAGATGGCGCCACGTGACGTTTCGAATTGAAATGACAGGCCATGCGTAATTTTTTCCGCGACTTCGTCTGTGTCCGCTATAACCGAAATTTACGCGGACCAAGTCGCGGGCAAAAGCTAGTATCCTATAAGAGCGTTTATGTCTTACGGTATTTCATACAGACTTTCAAGTTCTTTTTTTTATAATCAATGTACCGATTTTAATGAAAGTTAGTTGAGAACATTATTAATCTTTATTTTGATATCTATTTCTTATATGGCAGATGTGAGTGGCAACGCAGGGAGGGGACCCTTAGGAAGAGCAACACTGATCTTATTGGTGTGTTTCTTCAGCAGAAAGGTCAGGTACGCAGTACTCGTAACCGGCGTGCTTGTATGACGAGTTGAACGGGTGGCGTTCTGTGGTTTCTGCTTGACCCCATGAGAAAAAGGCGTGAGTTTATGTAGGCATGTATTGTGCTCAATAATTGGGATTTCAAAATCTGAAATGTTAATCGACTTTTGTTGCTGACTGTACGTAGGTACTAAAGGAGCAAAACCTACAATGGAATTAAAGTCCCGCAAACTGAGAGCAATGTACACAGCACGTGCCATCGCCGTGCCAATTAGTGCGCGTGCGCTTTTTCATTACATAACGATAGTAATAGGTACCTACTCTGTTATAGATTTATTTTTTGGGAACTGAAGGCCAATTTTTGTAATTAAAAACGACTGCCTCGTTGGTCTAGTGATCGCAAACCCGACAGCTGAGGATGAGGTCTTAGGTTCAATTCCCAGGTTGAGTAAAGTGTTATTGGGTTTTTCCATCAGGAATTATTCCGCGACTTCCCCTGTGTCCTTTTGCGTGGACGAAGTCGTGGACCAAACCTAGTTTTAAATAAACTATGATTAAAAGCATTAGTTTAGTTCTTCAGAAATGTCAGGTGTGCAGTACTCGTAACCGGCATGCTTGTATGACGAGATGTTTAAATGTAGATGAGGCGAAAGAATTATGTAAGGATCGTAGCAGGTGGCGTTCTGTGGTATCTGCCTACCCCCATGGGAAAAAGGCGCAAATGTATGTATGTTTGTATGTAAAAGCATTAAAAAAAGTAAAAATAGTAAGTAAAGCATTTTGTAATCTTCAAATTAAAAGAAGAAAGTCCAAATGAAAACACTTTTGATGTTACTTAAATATCGCCTCGACTGCCTCGTTGGTCTAGTGGTCGCAAGCGCGGCTGCTGTGCATGAGGTCTTGGGTTCGATTCCCAGGTCGGCCAAAGTGTTATTGGGTTTTTCCATCAGGAATTTCTCAGTAGCAGCCTCGGAGTCTGGATTTGTGCCCGGTTGATGGCAATAGGCTCGCCCCCTATTACATGGGACTAAAAACATAACTGGCGAAATGTGGGTGTACTAATGGGTACACCTTTGCATAACCCTTCGGGGATTACAGGCGTGATGTTATGTTATGTTAAATATCACTCAACCAATTATACAACAAACTTAGAGCCTATACTTATAGAATTGTACAGAATTGCTCAAGATACCAATCTAACGATAATTGAAAGACGAATACTGAGAAGTCTTCACTTAGTGACCAAAGAATATTTGTAAGTGGCTACCTAAAGAGGGTACTTGATGTTACAATAAGGAAACATTGGAAATAGCTTATTGGCATGCCAGTTACAAAGACCAAAGGTCTACATTCAAAGCTTAAATTAGCTTTGACATCTTTTAATATTTAATAATTATTCATGGTCACAAAGCGAGACTGCTGAGCATGAGGTCTTGGGTTCGATTCCCAGGTCGGGTAAAGTAAATGTTATTTATCAATTGATTACTTAACACAAGCCTGCCTCGTTGGTCTAGTGGTCGCAAGCGCGACTGCTGTGCATGAGGTCTTGGGTTTGATTCCCAGGTCGGGCAAAGTGTTATTGGGGTTTTTCCATCAGGAATTTCTCAGTAGCAGCCTCGGAGTCTGGATTTGTGGTCGGTTGATGGCAATAGGCTCGCTCCCTATTACATAGGAATAAAAACATAACTGGCGAAATGTGGGTGTACTAATGGGTACACCTCTGCCTAACCCTTCGGGGATTACAGGCGTGATGTTATGTATGTATGTACTTAACACAAATATGGATAATTTATATAATTTGTAACTTATCTGAAATAAATAATTTGAATTGAATTGAAACTGTTATTAAGTTTTTCTAACAGGAATTTCTCGATAGCAGCCTTGGAGTCTGTCACTTTAGTAAAGACAGACACTGTAGTTAAAAGTCAGAACTGACTGCCATGATAAAATGACGTAGGTCTGGTTACTGTAGGGTCTCTGACTATAAGTACCTAATACAGGTTTAAACCTGACACCTCATTGTCTTTACAATTAAATCCTTATACGGGTGTCGTAATGTATAGAGGTCCTTTTGTTTTAGTGTTTTCAGGACGATTAATTTTATTAGGTTTAGTCGATTTGGGATTTGTTTTATTAACACTTGAGACTTGTAAATAAGGGTGTCGTTAAATCTGTGTTTGATAAGTTGTTTAAAACTAGCGACCCGCCCTGGTTTCGCACGGCAATGTAGATACATAAACCTTCTTCTTTAATCACTCTGTCTATTGATGAAAACCGTTTTAAAATTCTTTTAAAAGATCTAAGCGTACAATCGGCGGGAAGCGACTTTGTTTTATATTTATGTAAAAACATACATTATACATAAACTCCGGCAGAAACCACAGAACGCCATCTGCTACGATCCTTACATACTCCTTTTGCCTCGTCCATGTCCATACATCTCGTCATACAAGCACGCCGGTTACGAGTAAATGCCAGGCGTCGCCACAGCAATAAATACTTAAATTAAAAGAGCCCTAATAGGTACCTACAGTAATACCCGCTTACCCACCATTGTAGGACAAAGGCCTTCTTCTCATACAGAGAAGGCACGAGCATTGATCACCATGCTTGCTCAAGACGGATTGGCGATTTCAGACTTACATAATTTATAAGACCCGTGTGGCTTAATACCTTTAAGGGACGTTCAAAAACGTCTCCATTTTATTTTCATTTTTTGTCATTGATGATAAGATTGCGACAAAATTTTGAACGTTTTAATTAGTAGAATTTTATTATTCTTCTGATATTCGCACGATGTTTTTCTTTCAACGATGTCAGTGATGTCCAAGTTAAACTTAAACTTGGAAAGTACTTAAGAATTGAAAAAGTCACATTAGTAGTTTGTTCTATATAAACGTCATAACCTCAATGGATACAGTAACCAGCCTTAATTTACTTAGAAAGACTTAAAAGGAGACTTTCTCAATATTTCAGAGTACAGTCACAAACCCATGGCTACTGGGCTGTGAATGTAGACATACTTAGGGTTTTAATACTGAGTAATAAATCAGTTGTTACTTGTAAGGTATTAGACATGTAACTAATGGTGGTCGCTTTGTTTGAATGCAACTGGTTGCAGTTGCTATGTTTAAATGAGCTGGCCTCTCATTTGGTGCAACTTGAGACACACACCTTACTTTGTCCTAGTCCATAGCTGATTGATTGTACTTTAGTGTTGTGATGTGTCTTTTGTGTGCAACGAATAAATGTTTTATCCTTACTAATATTATAAATGCGAAAGTAAGTTTGTTTGTTTGTTTGTTACCATTTTACGCCTAAGCCACTGAACCGATCATCCTGATATTTTGCATATAGATTGTCAGGAGTACAGGAACGAACATAGGGTACTTTTAATCCCGAAAAAAGTACTGTTCCCGAGGGAAATCACAACAACCTTCTTATGGTGATAGATGGCGCCACATGTCTTTCGAATCAAGTTCTAATTTTAAATTTAAGTACCAGCAGAGTACAAATTAAGTACAACAAAATTTAAGTATTGATTGGCAAATTCTAAATTAACGTGAGCGAAGCCGCGGGCGAAAGCTAGTCTATCTATATATCTAAATGTGCAACTTTTATGAATTGTAAATGTCATTAACCGATTTTGGGTAGGAACTTATTAAGTAGTTATTTGAAGAATTTCCAAAACAATGTGTTTTAATTCGCAAGACCGTTCTTTATCTCGCATAACAGAAGATAAGAAAAACTCTGCTTTAACGTTATTCGAATTATTTTAAAAGCTAAATTTTAGTCGATACGAAAACATCGTAACCTGGACTTATAATAAACTAGCTGACCCGGCGAACTTCGTATCGCCTAACAGTTCAAATTGACTTTTAAGTATTATCACAAATCTTTTGTATGGGAGTATAGAAAATTGTTGTTTTTAGCCTTTATCAGGATTTTTTTTTTTTTTTTTTAGAATTTTTCTCTCCGTAAGAACCATCCTCGTACTTCAAGGAATATTAAAAAAAAGAATTAGGGAAATCGGTCCAACCGTTCTCGAGTTTTGCGTTTAGCAACACATTCAGCGACTCATTTTTTTATATTATAGATATACCTACGTATAAGTCTGATATCGCCAATCCGCCTTGAGTAAGCGTGGTGATCAATGCTGATGTCTTCTCTATGAGAAGTCTTTGCTCTGCAGTGGGACAATAATAATTTAAAATTTTATATGTACATAACATCACGCCTGTAATCCCCGAAGGGTTAGCCAGAGGTACCCATTAAGTAGTACACCCACATTTCGCCAGTTATGTTTTTGTCCCATGTAATAGGGGGCGAGCCTATTGCCATCAACCGGGCACAAATCCAGACTCCGAGGCTGCTACTGAGAAATTCCTGATGGAAAAACCCAATAACACTTTGCCCGACCTGGGAATTGAACCCAAGACCTCATGCTCAGCAGTCGCGCTTTGCGACCACTAGACCAACGAGGCAGTCATAATGTCATATTATTATAATTATTTTATTATTCCTCGAAAACAACGATTGCACAACCGATCAACAATTCCTTCCTATCTAAAATACACAATAGTTCCACAAATACTAAATAGGACAATAATAGATCGCCTAGATGTAAACTTATTACTTATTAGGTCTTTAGAAAGTCTGTGACAATTATCCTTATTGGCGAATTATAATTAACTCTTTTGTTTAGCGGACAATGCAGGCCTGGCTATTATTTGAATTGGCCGGTTGAGGTACGAATTGGCCAGTCGCTAATCAAATATCGTAGCAATATCCTTTGTTCCATTCAAATTGGAGAGGATTGGATATGTTTTAGTCTGTAGGCATTTGGTTATTTTATGTTTTAGTTTCGTGTTTAGGTGCGCAGTACTCGTAACCGGCGTGCTTGTATGACGAGATATATGAACGTAGATGAGGCGAAAGGAGTATGTAAGGATCGTAGCAGGTGGCGTTCTGTGGTTTCTAACTACCCCCATGGGAAAAAGGCGTGAGTTTATGTATTTATGTGTTTTAGTTTTGAAAGCCAATCAATACTGTTCTCGTATCATTTTAAAGATTTAGTGACCCTACGGAACCGCTAAGCCTCCACTGTCCGTCTATCTGTCTGTTAGTGAACTATTTCTCAAGAACCGTAATAGATAAAGAGTTGAAATTTTTACTATTTTGATTGTCTCGTTGGTCTAGTGGTTGTAAAGCTCGACTGCTCAGCATGAGGTCTTGGGTTCGATTCCCAAGTCGGGCAAAGTATTATTGGATTTTTTCATCAGGAATTTTTCAGTAGCAGCCCGGAGTCTGGATTTGTGCCTAGTTGATGGCAATAAGCTCACCCTAATACTTGGGACTTAAACATAACTGGCGAAATGTAAACTGTAGGTACTAATGAGTACACCTCTGCCTAACTCTTCGCGGATTAGAGGCATGATGTTATGTCACATAAGTACAGTTAAGGCTTCTACCTAATACACACACGAACAAACAAACAGTAGGTATCAGCTGCTAATTATAAATGACAAATACGGGAATTGGGTTATTGTATTGAGTCAATACTTAGTTGCTTTCATTTTGTTACAATTACGACAAATGAATCAGTATTATAATGTACTAAATTGTGCAATTAGGTTGTTAATATAGAACCGAGAATATAGAGGCAGTTATGTTAAAGTCCCATGTAATAAGAGGCGAGCCTATTGCCATTAACCAGCCACACTAGACTCCGAGGCTGCTACTGAGAAACTCCTGATGGAAAAACCCATTATCACTTTGCCTGACCTGGGAATCGAACCCAAGATCTCATGTTTAGCAGCCGTGCTTTGCGACCATTTTTTTTTGTCATTAAAATCATCAACTCCTTCCGCCAACCCAGGGCGGAATAGTCATTTGATGATTTTCACTGGACTGTCAGACTTTTACTGACTAAAAACCACCCTGTTCCTTCTGTTGCCCTTTACGTTCCGGGGCCACGGTATCCTGTTAAGACGTCCCGCAACCCCGGCAGGCGTTGGCCCCGTTGCCCCCGCCCCTGTCGGGAGTTCAATTGTATTTAAAATCTTATTTTTTAAGGTTAATCAACTTGACTTGTGGGTGTATTATTAGGTACACCTTTACCTAATCCTTCAGGGATTACAGGCGTGATGATATGTTTATGTTGTACACTTGAAACTTGTCACGAATAAGAACCTAATTTGACGTTCACGAAAGTTTGAAGTTACTAGATTTTTTTACGAAGGTAGGCTTACTTATTGTAATGTCTGTAGCTTTTTTTTTGGTGGTAAAAATCATCAAATGACTCCTTCCGACCTGGGTGGGGCGGAAGGGACTGTCAGACTTTTACTGACTAAAAAACCACCTTGTTCCTTCTGTTGCCCTTTACGTTCCGAGGCCACGGTATCCTGTTAAGACGTCCCGCAACCCCGGCAATGTGTATAGTTTGTATGTATAAATCAGAAGGGTACCATCTACTGAACTTAAGTATTACTTAACAAATAGAAAAAAATCTTAAGGTAATCGTTCATCATGGCTACGACACAGCAAATAATTCGCCATTCAAATTACGGTTTAAAATAGTTTTAAAATTTTCTGTCTTCTTTGTATATATTTTTTGTCTTCTTCTTCTAAATAAATAAAAGCGAAAGGTCACTCACTCACTCATCACGAAGTATCGATAAATGATTGAAGTATAAAGATAAAATTTGACAGGGAGGTAGTATAGTTAGTAGAAGTTTTCTACGACATGATTTTTTTTAATTTATTTAAAAAACAAGGGAGAAACGTCGATGTTAACTAGGTTGCCCGAATTAAAATGATAAGATCATGACAGCCGCATGCACAGCGACAGCTGGACAAAAGTCCCCACGTAATGGGTGCCTGAGGTTAGTTCCTATCGCCAAGGCTGGGCCAGAACGAGGTGTCGAGACGATCTAGATGCGCACTGAGAAGGCTCGAGGTGGCACAGGAAAAGAGTAATTAGAAGGACTCGGGTGTGGCCTTTTCCCAGCAGTGGGACACTGTAGGCTAACATAACATCGCGCATGTAATCCCCGAAGGGTAAGGCAGATGTGTACCCATTAGTACACCCACATTTCCATCGCCAGTTATGTTTTTTTGAAGTGTCATGCAATAAATATGCCAAGACAAAAAAAAAACGACCTGCGGGCGGCGTGCTGTCAGCTAACCAATAGATTTTTTTTTTTTGACAATTCCAGCCAGTCCGTTGCCGTGCTATAGTCAGTGATAACCTTTAGCATTATTATTCAAAAACGTTCCAATAAAGTTGTACGAAAACCAGTTGTTATCAACAAGCAGTCGTTACAAAGTATATCGATGTAATTAATTCAGGGAACATCTAAATTATGTTTAATGGCTCACGTTATAGTCTGTATGTAAGTAGAATAAGTTTATTAAGCTGTGTACATACTGTTGTAGAATATTAATGTATTTAGTTTGTGTATTTAGGGTTTTAGGGTTCAGAAGTATTACATAAATGGAAAAGGTATTTTATTTTTTTATTTTTTCGATTTCAGCAATTCTATGAGAGGTCTTCTGTGAAAATTATGAGTGTTTTTACCTATAGGTACAGTCAACCAAATAGATAGGCATGTAGGATCGATAGATATAGTTGAAGTTTTCTTAGATACCGATGGATGTATTTAAATAAAAAATAATTTAAAAAGTACATAATAAACACTTTATTAATTAAGTTAAATTTCAATATTCAGATATTGCTGAAGTTTTCGGCCCTGCATGTGATAGACATGCAGGGCCGAAAACAGTTTTGTTGATTGTACTTGCAAGTGTATAATGCAAGTACGTAGATACTATAGAGGCTCTGGCTGGCTGAGCTGTATATGTATAACCTTATTTTGAGGAAATATTCATAAGTGATAAACGTTATTTAAAATAAAAAAGATTTGACAAACCGTCACGAGATTTTTCAATACACGCTGTATTTAACTATATTAAATATCCATATTATTATTCTTATTACTTATTTATACTATCCATCCATACTAATAATATAAATTCTAAAATAACTGACTGACTGCCTCGTTGGTTTAGTGGTCGCAAGCGCAACTGCTGTGCATGAGGTCTTGGGTTCGATTCCTAGGTCAGGCAAAGTGTTATTGGGTTTTTCCATCAGGAATTTCTCAGTAGCAGCTTCGGAGTCTGGATTTGTGCCCGGTTGATGGCAATAGGCTCGCCCCCTATTACATGGGACTAAAAACATAACTGGCGAAATGTGGGTGTACTAATGGGTACACCTCTGCCTAACCTTTCGGGGATCACAGGCGTGATGTTATGTCTAAAATAACTCCCTCTGCCTGTCTGTTACCTACAGTTTCACGAATATCAAACTACTGAACCGATTTTAATGTTTAGTACAGGGTAAGTTTGAATTTAAGTGGAGTAAATTGCTGTCACAGACGCCATAGGCGCCTCAGTGGGTATAGGTAAGTTAATTTACGTAAATTGTAATCAAAAAGTCTTTACAGATCCTAATTATGTAATATTAAAATATAATAGCAATCATCATGTATGAATTCATCGTGTGTGGTCTTAAATAGGTACTCGTTATTAAACCTAAGGCGCTTTGCATACAGAGCAACTATTGCAGCAACTGGCAACTAGCTGTTTACATATATTTCAATTGGACTGCGCAACCATAGCAACTCGAGTTTCGAGTTGCGGCAATCGTCAACAGTTTTTAGTTGCTGCAATCGATGACTAATTTGTTTCTAATTGCCGTAACTAGCAACTGTTAAATATTATACCGTTAACGCTGATCGCTGCGTAGATTGACCAACTCGGCTATGAAAGTTGCTCACAGATTGCCATGAAGTTGCGGCAACCGTAAACGTTATAGCAACTATCAACTTTTACAGGAAACTATTAAAGAGTTGATAGTTGCCTCAACTAAAGTTGCTTCGTGTGCAAAGCGCCTAATAACTGCTACCGGTGAATCAAACGAAATTAATAAAACATTTTAAGAAATAGAACAAAATTCTTAACGTCCATGACCTCATAAATAAAATCTAATTAAGGCATCGTTATGAAAATGTCTTGACTAATCGGTTATCGGTTCGGTTGATTAATCGGTTTAAATTAATCGATTCTATGTGTGTGGTCGGATATGTTATAAGGTTGTTTAGACGAGTGTACAACCTCCTCCTTAAGGATTTAAGATGATTAGGCGCGGGCTTGCGGACGACGAGTAATGGGTCGCCGTCCGATCAAGGATCAAGCCCGGGTCGACGGCGCGTTCTGTTCGCGCGCGCCTCAATGAGCTGTCAGCACAGGGACGGGGCCCCCAACGGGGCCAACGCCTGCCGGGGTTGCGGGACGTCTTAACAGGATACCGTGGTCCCGGAACGTAAAGGGCAACGGGCAGAAGGAACAGGGTGGTTTTTTAGTCAGTAAAAGTCTAACAGCTTTGCTTGCATGGTATTTTCACCTGCATTAAGTTACGCCTTTGATTACTGCTGCGCTTCCGTGGTGCGTAGCGTGATGTTATATAGCCTATACTATTTCTTATTAATCGGACTGGTAGTTCCAGAGTTAAGAGTACTTAAACAAACACACACACAAACAAATAAACAAAAAATCTCTTTAAATCTATTGGACCTCTACGAGAACTGTAAGCCGTATTTCTGTTGCCAACCACAACCGTTTTATAGCCACTCAAAATTCAAAACAAAACGTATCCAATCTCCTTTAAGATATTGATCAGCTAACCGTAAAAGTAAAGAGTCGTTTATGAGCAATAGATCCGTCCGTAACACGTTAACCCGTCAATATCCATAGGAAAGAGTAAAAAGGTCGGTTGGAACGTAAAATGGAGTAATTTTGGCCTGCGAATAAACGATATATTTACGTTTAAGCTAACGCTACTGTTCGTTAGTGGGTTTGTTTGCGATTTGATACTGATATTTTGATTTAAAATCATTAAAGGCATTTATTTCAATTAGACCAGACACTTTTGAATTGTCAAAGAGTCGGTCAGTTAGTCTGAAAGTTGAAGCTAGTTGCTTGTTCGTAAACGGAGGTTCAATTCGATTGGCTAATCCTTCCACGATGGTAGTCTAAAGTCTACTTACTAAACTGATCCCTGAATCAATTTTCTATGTCTACCACAAAAGAGAGTTTCATAAAATGAGCTTTAAAATAAAATGGTAGATATAGGAATTTGATTATCTACACAAATATTATAAAGAGGTAAATTTTATGTGTTTAATGAACCGATTTTGAAAATTCTTTCACTAATTTGGAAGCTACGTTATCAGTGAGTGCTATATGTATATAGGCTATTTTATTACAGACACGCGAACGAAGTCGCGAGGAAAGTTGACATTTGTATGTCCATCTTTCGCGAAACAAGCAAATATAAGAAAAAGCACACGGGCTGTAAATGGTTTTATTTAAAGAAATACTTATTTATTTATTTATTTATTCACTTTAAACATACAAATATCCTCTACTTCTTCTTCTTCTTCTTAATACTTTCCGCGCGCTCAAGCTAAGCTTTTTGGTTCAAAAATTGACGACATTTTTGAAATTTTTCTAACTATTTTGTTTCTTATGAAAAACCTTAAATACTATTTAACTTATTTTAAAAATTCTTTCTCCTATTATAAGCTGCCTACATTAGCTGCGCGTAACATAAGCTCTATTGCAGTTTTCAAAAATACGAATCCATAAAAAAATTAAAAGGATGCGGGCAAAAGCTAATCTTCAAAACAAAAATGAATGACTAAATGTGTTGCTAAGAGCAAAACTCGAGAACGACTGGACCGATTTGGCTGATTCTTTTTTTGTTGTGTTCGCAATTTTCCAGACATGGTTTTTACGAAAGAATTTGATTGGAAAATCCTCCTGAAAGGTCGGCGAAGCTGGGACGGTTCGCTAGTTAAAAATAAAGTTTCGTTTGTAGTGTAGTCGAGGTCGTAATGTAAACAATATATGCAAAAACAATATTACAAAAACAAAACACAAACAAACATTTTTTACAAACACCATATCGTTTATACAGAGTGTTCCCACAGTTTTATGTGCAGCCTTTATGTGGAAAGCGTTCGTCTAAATGTGTATTAATTTTGTTCTGAATAGCAACGGGGTTTTCGACGCCATTTTAAGACCTTTATTCCTAGGTGTTCCACAGTTCCCAGAGAAATAAAGATGAAGTTTATTAAAGAAAAGGAAATAAACGTAAATGCACGTGCTTATTAAATAGTAAATTTTTCATGGTTCAAGACCCCGGAGTCATTAGAGCTACGTCATTTAAACATTGCTGAAATGACAAAAATATAGAAGAATATATTGTAAGAAAGTATGTGTATTTGCTAGTTTTACTGTTTTGACCCTTTTTCAGATATCAGGGAGGAAATTCTAGTAACTTTGGGTAAAAAGATTGACATCTAATCTCAAGTTGTTTCTGACTATTTACCTACATTTTTCGACATTGATGGTCGCTAAAATGTCACTGCGACTAGATTTAATTTTCTTTATTTAGAATCTCCAACTAAAGATATCCACCATCATAACATTCAAATAATAGTCATTTTTTTTCATATTTTGCCGAAGTCCTGTTGTACCGCCTACAAAGTCTTGGCACAGCGTTTACACGGTTTTTATTTGTAGAATTAATCTTTAGGTATAAAATGAATTTTATCACTTACGTTTAAGTGATGGCGGGTTTTTATACCATGTCTTACAGGATTGTTTAAAACCAACATACATTTTTGCGAGAAACTTTCCATAGGTTAATTTCAATTAATAACTTCAGCTAGACGCTTTAAAGTCCCCATCTTATAAGAGTTTGGTTGAAGTTATGGCCTTCAAATGACGTAGGTCCGTCGATTCTGGGGTCTCAGACTTCGACAACGAAAAAGTGGTAACTGCGTTCACTTGTTTCTACCAGAGACGAACGAGGCTGGTAAGCAGTGAAGCTAAAGCTACGGACCAATGACGACATAAATAAATGTTGCTTAAGAAATGCTTTGGCCAAGCTGTGTTTCTGTCTCTGTCTTCCATTTGCAGTTGTGCAGTTGTGCGATAGGGAAAGAATTGTAAAGCTCTTAGAATTGCGAAACTCAAGTGGCAAATAGTACGTTGAATATATGGCCGTTGAGGTCGTAAGGCTCTCAAGTGGCGACCACGTCCCGGAAGGTGCAGTGTAGAAAGGCATCTAACGACGGGGACCGTCAACCTGGTGAAGGTCGTGAAAAACTGCTTAATGGACATAATTGAAAAGAGTGTCCGTGGCGTGACTGCCTCGTTGGTCGAGTAGTCCTAAAGCGCGACTGCTGAGCGTGAGGTCTTGGGTTCGATTCCCAGGTCGGGCAAAGGGTTATTGGGTTTTTCCATCAGGAATTTCTCAGAAGCAGCCTCGGAGTCTGGATGTGTGCCCGGTTGATGGCAATAGGCTCTCCCCCTTTTACATGGGACTCAAACATAACTGGCGAAATGTGAGTGTATGTGTACTAATGGGTACACATCTGCCTAACCCTTCGGGGATTACAGGCGTGATGTTATGTTGTTGTTGTCCGTGGCATTTCTTGCTCGTTCTTCTCCATATAGGCCTAACTCCGTTGTGGAACAAGCAACTGGCTTCAACCTTCAGACTAACTGAATGACTCTTTGACAAGTCAAAAGTACCTGTTAATGGTGTGATTGAAATAAATGCTTTGACTTTGACTTTGATGCGGGGAGCGCAGGACCGGTCAATGTGGCAATCTTTAGGAGAGGCCTATGTCCAGCAGTGGACGTCGTTCTGCTGAAATAATTATGATAGGAATATTGCTTATCTTATCTTATCGTTCTGAGTGTTGTTTATTTATCTTGGCTTTGGTTGTTTTTTTCTGGTAACTTCAGCTGTTTGTCAACACACCCATAATACAAAGAAAATATGTTTTTAATACATTGGATAAAAACAAAATCCCAAAAAAAATGAACGAAGATAAAATTTCTTTTTTGTCTAACCTAGGCTGAACACTTGACATTTTATTAAAAAGAAAAACCATTTCCACAACACAGAAATTTCTCGTCAACATTCATCAAGTTCTGACAGTCAGAAATAAGTGCAAATTGTGTGCTGTGCCGCGTCAATTTGCGCCAGTGTGCCCTCGCCTTATTATGCGAGATTCTGGAGGCTAAACCAGACTTGTAAATACTATATTTTGGAGAAATACTAGTAAGATGTACTGGGTTTGTTTGAAGCTTCCAAAGCGAAGTTTTTATGCACTCAAAGATTAATCAGGAGCTGAATTTTAAGTTAATTACTGATAGATTTCTATAAAAAACACAATCATTGCTTAGCTAGACGTTAGCAAAAACGGGCTAATCTTTGACATAAATATTTAAGACTAGATTCTGCCCGCGATTTCCTCTACGTAAAAGTCAAATAATCTTAAAGACAATATTAAAATTAAAAAAACAAAATACATTACAAAACCAAGTTCATACTTTTATACCTACTTATAACTATTTTTAATTTATTATATTTACTTAGTGATTTTATGAAAAATTAAGACCAAATAGACCCTAAATTTTCAAAAATATTATGACTATTTTACTTAGTGTACTTTTCTGTTTTTTATATAAAAATAATTTAAGAAAGAGGCGCAACTATTTTGCGTGCCCTAGGCGCCGTTTTCAATTAGTACGCCCCTGTACTTATAGGACAGATAAAAGGACTCATTTTTTTCTCAATTTAGACCAGACAGACCATCCAACAGTTTATTATTAGCGATACTAACACATTATGTAAATCTTCACGCCCCGGACTCGGCGACAACCACAATACAATGAGTTTTTATATTATTATATGAATGTATTCGAGAATAAATTCTAGGGATGAATTATTCAACGTCTACTCCTTAAGAAAAATGGCCTGGATGATATTTGACGTTTAATTTTAAGATTTCTTTCCCTTAAGGGGACTGTGCTGGTAGTGTGGTCCATACAGAAGGAGTCGTGTCGTACTTTGGTTAAAAAATATCATAAAATTTTGAAGACAAAATAAGGGTGCATTCATGATCGTGATTAATCAATTTCTTGTCAAATAAATCTTTTTCTAAATAATACAATCGATCTGCCTCGTCCTTTCCCGATTATGTTGAGGTCGGCTTCTAGTCTAACCGGATGCAGCTGAATACCAGTATTTTACATAACATAACATCACGCCTGTAATCCCCGAAGGGTTAGGCAGAGGTGTACCCATTAGTACACCCACATTTCGCCAGTTATGTTTACGTCCCATGTAATAGGGGGCGAGCCTATTGCCATCAACCGGGCACAAATCCACACTCCGAGCTGCTACTGAGAAATTCCTGATGGAAAAACCCAATAACACTTTGCCCGACCTGGGAATCGAACCCAAGACCTCATGCTCAGCAGTCGCGCTTTGCGACCACTAGACCAACGAGGCAGTCCACCAGTATTTTACATGGAGTGAAAAGATGGTCACCTATCCACAGATCAACCCCGACAAGCGTAGCTTAATCAGATAGATGGACCCGTGTGGCTGTTATTACGTAGCCAAGCGCTCCGCCTAATTTCAAAATGATACTTTACCCAAAAATTAGGGACAGGGCCTAATATCTAATTTACAAATACCTACTACCTAAACATGTATGTACAGTCAGCAACAAAAGTCGATTAACAATATACATACATACATACATAAACTCACGCCTTTTTCCCATGGGGGTAGGCAGAAACTATAGAACGCCACCTGCTACGATCCTTACATACTCCTTTCGCCTCATCTACGTTCATACATCTCGTCATACAAGCACGCCGGTTACGAGTACTCCGCACCTGACCTTTCTGAAGGATCTCACCAATAAGGTTAACAATATTACTTTTTATACCATTTAAACAGGCACTAGACACATAATGTTCTGGCTTTCAGAATTTCAGGCAATAGCTAAGGGTTTATAATATCTTAATTTTATATTCATTGTGTTTTACTTTTAATATTACACAGATTGCACTTAATAATTAGGATTTAAAAATCATAAATGTTAATCGACTTTTGTTGCTGACTGTACATGGGTAATAAGCGATGGCATGACGAGTACTACACCACACCAACAATCCAAGAATGGGAAACTGCCGAAAAGATAGTAACTGCGGAAAGGATCGAATGGGCCCTAAAAAGCTTCAATCCGTTCAAATCCCCAGGACTGGATGGAATATTTCCAGCACTACTACAATGGCACTCTCACCAAATAATCAAATTTTTACTACCAATCTACAGGGCCTGCTTAGCGTTTAAATACGTACCCAAAGCATGGAGGGAAGCGAAAGTAATATTTCTACCAAAACCAGGTAAAGATGATTACACCCACGCCAAATCCTTCAGGCCCATAAGTCTAACATCCTTCCTTCTGAAAACGTTGGAAAGACTTGTAGATAGACATCTCAGGGATGGAGCTTTAAAGGACAACCCGCTACACCCTCAACAGCATGCCTACAGAAAGGGCAGATCAACAGAGTCGGCTCTACACGCGGTAGTGTATAAAATAGAGTCGGCCATCTCAAATAAAATATCAACACTTGCGGCCTTCATAGACATAGAAGGAGCTTTTGACAAAACTATGCACAACAGCATCAACCACGCTCTTAAAAAATTCAGAGTGGAACCAGTTGTGAGAAACTGGATCACTGAACTAATAAGTAAAAGGGCGGTCCAGATAGAGGTGAACACTACCACAAGAGCGGAGGTAGTCAGAGGATGCCCACAAGGGGGAGTCCTATCACCTCTATTATGGAACATAGTAGCAGACAGCCTCTTAAAACGGCTAAATGAAAGAGGATACACTACTATTGGTTATGCAGATGACCTAACAATTCTGATAAACGGGAATGCAGAAAATGTGTTATGCAAAGTAATGCGTTCTGCCCTTCAGATTGTAGAAGAATGGTGTGACGAACAACAGCTGTCAGTAAACCCGAAAAAGACAGAACTCATCCTTTTCACCAACAAAAGGAAGTTACCAGAACTACAGTTACCAAAATTATTCAACACCAAACTCTCCCTATCGACGCAAGTAAAGTATCTGGGTGTCATACTTGACAGTAAGTTGAACTGGGCGAGTCATATCGACGCAAAAACAAAGAGGGCCTGTATAGCTTTTGGTCAGTGCAGAAGACTTGTTGGTAAAAAATGGGGTCTTAACCCAAAGATTACTCTTTGGCTGTACACATCAGTTATCAGACCCTCTCTGACCTACGGATCAGTTGTGTGGTGGCCCAGAACACAACTGACCACAGTAAAAACAAAACTCCAAAGTCTGCAACGCTTAGCGAGCGTAGCAGCCACCGGATGTATGAAAACCACTCCATCAGCCGCCTTAGAGTACCTCCTAAACTTGAGACCTCTAGATCTCATCATACAGGAAGAGGCTAAGATAGCCGCCTTAAGATTAAGGTCGCACGGACTGTGGAAATTAAACGCAGACACAACACACTCCAAAGTTCTGCAAGGGGTCCAAAAGGAAATACCACTCCTTGAGGCACCCATGGACAGAACCTCATGTCACCACATCTTTGATCGAAGATATGATATCCAACTTAAGGCGGAAGCCGAAGACTACTCTGGCATCAATGAAGTTCGGATATACACAGACGGGTCCAAAACCAAATATGGTACTGGAGCTGGCGTCTTCTCAAACGACCTAAACATCAAAATGTCAACAACTTTAGGTAAACTTAACACGATCTTCCAAGCAGAATGCATTGGCATCACCAGAGCGGCTCAAGCAGTTGCAGCCAGAGACGTCAGAGATCTCAACATTAAAATTATCTCAGACAGTGCATCGGTGCTTCAAGCGCTACAAAACAACACTATAAACTCTGCCCTCGTTTTGGAATGTCATAATACACTCCAACACATTGCGAATACAAACAAGGTAACCCTGCAATGGATAAAAGGGCACAGTAACTCACTGGGTAACGATGCAGCCGATGAATTGGCTAAAAGAGGTATGAAGACAACAGTATACGGCCCGGAACCGCTGCTTCCCATACCTCAAGCCCAAATAAAATCATGGCTACGTAAGAAAACCGAGGAAACACACCATACGGAATGGAGAAACAGTGTAACCTGCAGGCAAACAAAGAATGCAGTTCCGGAAGCATCAAAAAGACTTGCCCGCAGCCTTATTAGATTGAAACGGGACGAAATTCGGAAGATCATAGGCATCATAACCGGCCACTGTCCCCTAAACAAACACCTATTCACCATAGGTGTGACAGACAGCCCTGTGTGCAGAGGATGCATGGAGGCGGAAGAAACACCACAGCACGTGCTCTTGGAGTGCAGAAGCGTGGCAGATCAACGGGCACGGACTCTCCAATCGCCGGCATCGCTCCCCGAAGCCTGCAATAGTCTGAAAAGACTGCTGGCATTCTGGGAGGATCTGGGATGGTTGGAGTAACTCCTCAAGGATATCCTTTTCATACGTACAATGGCCCAATAAAGAGGCTAAGTGCGGAAACAGCCCAGCTAACCTAACCTAACCTAACCTAACATGGGTAATATATGGAAAAAACAATAAAGATATTTACTAAATTTTTTAAGATTTGAAATTAATTTTAGTTTTGTAAATACTTACCTACAAGCTTAGATATTATTTTTTTTTTAACAAAATTTCATCTTGTTTAATTTCATATTGACTACTTTTGTATAAAACGCGCTGTCGGAGTCTCTATAAAGGGAGATACAGACAAGAGATAGTTGGTGATTGAAATAAGTACTGGTACTGTTGGAGAAAAACATTGATGCCGATTCCCTTGTTCACAAACTAGACTAAATTTAGAGAATTGACATCTCTTACTAACATACAGCGAAAAGAAAGGACGGTGACATTCCGTGACATTAAAGAACTAAGTTAGCGATGTCAAATGAGTTTTGCCTTGAAATTTTCCGTATTTTTAATCCATACGTTTTAAGATGTCAACTATAATTGTATGGATGTGTCAGATTGACTAAATTTGACAGCTCTTATTTACATTAGTCTCTTTCTTGTTTTCTTGGACAGAAAAAGATGGAAATAGTCTAATTTTAGTTTAGTTTGTGAAAAAGAGAATCGGCACCATTGACTGTCTGATTGATCTAAAGCAGGGTTTCACAACGATAAGTCGGTCGTCTGTAGTCTGCCTTAGCGTCAGTTTACAGGCGACGCTCATATTTCAAACCAGTTTCATGAATTTTCTTATGCAATTAAGTTGACTCGCTTTTTATTTATGAATAAAATGTGGTGTGCAAGGAATCTACTTATAGCTTGCTTGAGTCCTCGGCTGCGGTGTACAGGGGCGCGACGGGAGGACGAGAACGGGGACTGGGAGAGGTGCGGGCGGTGCTCGTAGCGTAATACACAAGAGGCGAAATATGCACTGGACAGTTCTTAAGATGAGTGACATCACATTGGCATAAATTATTTACTAGCTTAAATGTCGGTTATCACGAACGCAGCCGAATTCCCGTAATAAAAACTAGCCTATGTCCGTCCTTAGGGTCCAAACTTACCCTGTACCAAATTTTAGTAAAGTGGTTTAGTCGTGAAAGCGTCACAGACAGACAGACAGACAAAGTGACTTTTGCATTCATAATAATTACTAGCTGACTGTAATGCTGAATGAACTATAATTTTTTTTTTTGGTATGAGCAATATATGCTTGCCGATTCTCAGACCTACCCGATATGCACACAAAATTTCATGAAAATCGGTCCAGCCGTTTCGGAGGAGTTTGGTAACAAACGCAGCGACACGAGAATTTTATAAATATTAGAATAATATGGATAACGTCTTTTAATTCAGGTATAAATATATTCTCGATACCACAATTACCTACCTACTTTTACATAAAAGAAATGCTATAAAAATTCATAAGTATAATCAATGAAAATTTTATGAAATAAATGCCCCCCACTTTTACGATGGAAAATCAAAATCTGATCCATATTGCAACATTAAAATATTTTAAAGGACTGTAAACCGTCGAAATTCCTTTCCTGATAATCTTAGAAATGCACTTAAAATATGCGATAAAAGTTTATCATACCGTGACGTACCCCAGTAAGTACATACACAGGTCGTTTCCTACCGCAGGAAACCTCTCATTAGATACCTAAAACCATCATAAGAAGAACCCTCAAACATATACAATTCTACAGTTTTATATCTCAATTTACACCGGCCGTTGAAAAACAATAACCAAAATATCAAGACCCCTGCTTTTTCTTCCATTTATTTGCAAAGTTAGGTTATGTTAGGGGTCAAAGGAAATTGGCTCTAAATAAAACGATATCCATGATCGAGCGTTTAATTTATATCCGTTGTAAAACACGAATAATATTGCTTTGGTATTGACAAGAGATATGAGTTTTGGTAACCCTTGTTTTATTAGAGGACACAGTGTAGAAATATAGAAGTACAAGTCGTACAAAAAATCAGTAGGACCATTTTTTTAATAGGATATTGGCAGTTAGGCTGTGGTATTTTATAGGGTTGAGAATTATAGTAGCGAGTAATTCGAGTAAAATATATCGATAGTCGAGTTAGGTTACCTAGTAATGGATGGAAGAAATAATTGGTCTAAATGTATCGTAAATAATAATGAAATATGACTTTGTTTTACAGTACTAAATCTTTGCGATAAATATTAAAACTTTGAAACAGTCGTGCAATAGCTTTCTCTTTGCTATCGAATTTCTATAATAAACCAATAAACGATAAATTGAAGTAAATAGTAATTTATATAACTATTAGATAGCTCGATCGATTTGTGTGATAAAGCATTTTATTTATTTCCTCGATTCTGTTTTATAAGTAAACCTGCTTTTTCCCACGACTTGGTCTACGTGAATTGGTTTTTTTTTTAGCTATTTTTTATCCCACTGCTGAGCGATGGTGCGATTTAGTGAGTAGTGTATCTGACCAGGTATTTTAATTATTTTACAGACCCCATTTTTTTATTTATTATTAATTAAGCTTTTAAAGGCTAAATGCTTATTCATAATGTGTCTTCCTATTAGCAAAATAATGTTTATAATTGAACCAGGTTTTAGCTAGATTAGCGTGCTCTAACTAAAAAATAAACAAGGAAATTCTTCTGCTAATATTAGTTAAGTTTAGTCGTATGCATAAAACCGAATACACACGATTCTGTCTTGGATATACTCCGCTGTGACACGTTATTATTTGCATATACTCAAACAGTTGGACGTACTATTAACCAATAACGAATAGCACGATATAGGAATCCAGCAATTAGAATAAAATCATCAACATTATTAGGCCTCTGTTTTCAAATATCGTACCATTCCATATTATTTGTGGTTTGCATACTACAAAGTACAACAAAGCAGCCATTGTGTCATGATAAACTAAGTATCAATTGGAAACACAAGTACCTACTTCACAATACACGAATTCGAAACAAAACAGTTCAATGTTCCGCAAACAATATCGATAATCGAGTGAACGAACTAGTAATCGCTTCCCATCACTACTCGTAACTTCTCGTACCGCATAATTCGGCACTATAAACTGTCATCCACTCACGACGTTACTGCTCGAGTGATGTAGTTCTATCGATTTTAGTTGATACTTGTTTATGGTACGGCCTTAGTACCTATGCTTGGGTTACGTTATTTGATGAAAAAACTCCAGCATTTTAGATAGAGGGGGGTGTAAGAAGACCAATTACATCGTCGTTGACGATGGATACTGTACATTGAACTAAATAACATTGAGCTATTTGGATGGAAAACGACTTTTAATTTAGGTTTTTTTTTTGGGACAAGCCCGCCACTCTTTTCCTATCACTGCAACTCCTGAAAGCTTTTTTTTTTGATGTGGTAGATATTATCAAATGACTCCTTCCGAGCTGGGTGGGGCGGAAGGGACTGACAAACTTTTACTGACTAAACACCCACCCTGTTCCTTCTGTTGCCCTTTACGTTCCAGGGCCACGGTATCCTGTTAAGACGTCCCGTAACCCCGGCAGGCGTTTGGCCCTGTGGGGGCCCAGTCCCTGTGCTGACAAGCTAGAATCAACAGTGACAACCACCAGAAAACCCCTAGGAAATTAAGCTCGACGAGTCCTCGAGAATTATGAGGATAGGTAGAGGATAATGTAATTAAGAAGGTAGTAGACTTGATGTACCGAGTGTATTCAGTACAGAGCTGGTGCTGCACAAAAAAGAAAGCGGGAAGGGGAAAAGGGTTCCGTACCAGAAGGGTGCTTACGGGACCCTATGACTAAGCTTTCGCTGTCAGTCTGTCTGTCAACTGGATGTATCTTATGAATCGTAATAGGTAGAGATTGTAGAGACTGCCTCGTTGGTCTACTGGTCGCAAGGCACGACTGCTGAGCACGAGGTCTTGGGTTCGTTTCCCAGGTCGGGCAAAGTGTTATTGGGTTTTTCCATCACGAATTTCTTAGTAGCAGCTTCGGAGTCAGGATTTGTGCCCGGTTGATGGCAATAGGCTCGCCCCCTATTACATGGGACTTAAACATAACTGGCGAAATGAGGGTGTACTAATGGGTACACCTCTGCCTAACCCTTCGGGGATTACAGGCGTGATGTTATGTTATGTAGAGAGTTAAAATTTTCAGTGTCTGGCCGCTTCATTCACAAATAATAAAAATAAAGTTAAGAATTAAAATAGGACCCCATACAAAAAATGTGCTTTTGTAGGTATGTAGTTTAAAATATTGTACAGCGATACGAAATCCTTACTTGGACTCGCTCTTCTTTCTTCTGGTAAAAGGATTCTGTCAGCACCAAGTTAAAATGCATTCCTAGTTAAAATAAAAAAAATAGTCCGATTCCAAAAATATACAACTGGTATATAGATGGTTCGGTCATGTTGATAGGATGAGTGAAAGAAGATTAACAAAAGGTATTTATATAGCAGAGGTGAGTGGCAACGCAGGGAGGGGACGCCCTAGGAAGACCCACACTGACCTTATTGGTTCTTCAGAAAGGTCAGGTGCACAGTAATTGTAACCGGCGTGCTTGTATGACGAGATGTATGAACGTGGATGAAGCGAAAGGAGTATGTAAGGATCGTAGCAGGTGGCGTTCTGTGGTTTCTGCCTACCCTCATGTGAAAAAGAAACCGAAACGAAAACTTTGAATACAAACGAGTAAACTATCCTAATCTTTCTCCTCCCTAATCTTTTCACATCACAGTAGTCTACCCTCCGATGTTTGTCGTATAATTCGGTACTAAGCTACTGCCGAGTACCGATTCCCGTATCGATTCACAGAATCGAGATAACTGCCAATGTTAGGTTATCTATATCGGCCCCTTCCTTCGAACGAATATGGATGAAAATGGAAAAAATAGTTTTGCCTTTTTCTTTAAGAGGTTACTTTGATGATACTTACTCTTAGCTTGTTATCTTTGATGTTATTTGGTCTTTATTATTCTTGTCATTATAATATTAATGAGCTTAACCTTTATTAAGGGGGATTCAAGTAGTACGTAAGCACCAAAGGCTTTGCTTATTTTTGATGACTTGGTTGCCGGGGGCACAAAATTGTTTTTAAGGTTTAGTAGCCTAAGGGTCAGGATCCTATTACTAAGCCTTACCTGTACGTCTGTCTGTCAGCAAGCTGTATTTTATGAAGCGTAATAGTTCGAGAGTGACTGCCTCGTTGGTCTAGTGATCGCAAGCGCGACTGCTGTGTATGAGGTCTTGGGTTCGATTCCCAGGTCGAGCAAAGTGTTATTGGGTTTTTCCATCAGGAATTTCCCAGTAGCAGCCTCGGAGTCTGGATTTGTGCCCGGTTGATGGCAATAGGCTCGCCCCCTATTACATGGGACTAAAAACATAACTGGCGAAATGTGGGTGTACTAATGGGTACACCTCTGCCTAACCCTTCGGGGATTACTGGCGTGATGTTATGTTATGTGTAGTTCGAGAGTTGAATTTTTTTAGTGTATTTTTTTGCCGCTACTACAGAAGATAACAAAAATGAAAATGTCTTTTATTCCGCATTTTTGCTTAATCTTAATATAGTACGGTTGTACAGAACCCTTCTAGAGTGTATACGACTCGCACTTGGTCTTTTTTTTTTTACTATCCGGCGTTAAATATGTTACCACAAAAAAGCACGCGGACGAAGTCGTGAAAAAGCTTGTACCTATCAAAAAACAAAATATAATTCATCGGAGTCATCGGATATAATTATTAAATATTTGTTAAATGTTTCATAAGAAATTACCATAATTAACATTTGACTAACGGAAATGGTCTTTTTAACCATCTAACATACATTTATTATGGTACATTTTTACCCTATTTTACATATTATAATGAAAATAAACTGTTTTGCCCCAAAAAAAAATATGATACATGAAAGTATGTATGTTCGTCGTGTTTATGACTAAAAGCCTACCGGAAGTCGGCTAGGGTTGCTTTCATAGAGCTTCCGGCACGCGACCGGAAGTACATATCTACACATGAGTAAGAGGCGGGAAATGATGACGGTTTGTCGTCCAGTTTTATGAATAAAAAAGCTGGCAAGTGTGAATCAGTAAAATTAAAAATACATTATTATTTTTGGATAAGGCTTAATTAAAAAAAAATACATTACTTCTTATAACATGAGCTTCTATCTGCACGTGAAATTCGCATCAAAATCGGTCCTGCCGTTTTGGAGATTAGCCGAAATAAACAGATAGAAATAGAATGACAATTATAAAAAGAAAATGTGTATGTGCCTTGTACTTATTTACATTTATGCGCTTGCACAGTTAGATGGGTCGAAGCAAACCGAAGAGAAGATGACAAGACGCCTTGAATAAAAACACTTTTTCAAGAATTGACCAGATGAGGCACAACAAGAGGGAAGTGGAAGGAATAGAAAAAGTTTCTGCCCAGGAGTGGGACAGGCAGAAAAGGCTAGCAAAAAATCATATTAAAAAAAAAAACATCAAAATCATATTTGACTATTTAATGAAATAAGCCAATTTGAAGTATTCGGGTCCTCTAACCGTCTCAACATTATAACCATCACGTTTAAAATCCAGAAACAAAAGCCTTAAGCGAAAACATCCAATACCAAGACACAAAATATCACAGTCAGAAACTCCGTATCCAAAAGCCCTCACACAAGGGCTCTCATTGTAACAATACTCTTGAGCCCCAACTCGCAAACTTGTCGACAATTCCGATACAAAATTAGTATGGACTGTCAACCAACCCTCTCGATGCTGAGGAGTTACACGTAAAGCCGTTGTACACGACATACGAAGGCTCTTGAAAGTGGATGTGAAGGTTGCCGCTACCACTGGAGGGTTAATGGATGGTGTGGGAGAATTTGTGGTTTGTTTGTAGTGTTACGTGATTTAGATTTTAGTTAGGACTAGTTTATGATCGTGGCTTCGTATGCGTGATAGTCGATTACAGGCGATATTTTTTTTTTGCGCATTCCTCATTCTTTTTCTAAAATAAACGTAGCTTAAGTTACTTCTTATAACATCAGCTATCTGAAAGTGATAGTCTCATAGAAACCAGTGCAGCAGTTTAGGAGGTTAGTTGGGACATACAGAAATGTTTTTTTTTAAGGATGGGACATCATCAAATGATTTCTTCCGCTGTGGGCGGAGCGGAAGGGAGTGTCACATTCTTACTGACTAAAACCTATCCGTGTTCCTCCTAATGACCTCTGCGTTCCAGGCCCGTGATGGCTCCTTCGAACTTTCGCAATCTTGAAATGTCCTACTATTAGAAAGAAAGAAAAACTATTTATGCAAGTGAAAGTGATGCACATAATATTAAAATTAACAAAAGCTCAAACCAAAAAACAAGTTTTAATTTATTATAGGCAACAAAATTGAAAAAAATCTTTTTTTTTTTAGAAAATTAAATTGAAAATAAATGGAAATATGGGACGACGGATATTCGGTAAGTAATTAAGGATTCACTTTAGTATGCATTACTATTAATTTTTTATTTTTTCTCAAAATGTGAGTGAAAACATACCAAAAATATCGTGAATAAGTCACAAATAGTACCGCCACACGCAGTTTGAGGGTTAAGTGTGACCAGTCTCAATCTCATGTGAAGGACACTCGGACCGCGGATCATCTTATGTAACACAACACATATACCTATGTATTATATACCAAGCTATGTACGTTACACTTCAACGGATTAATATACGAACTTGGTGTTGTTTGAATTTTTTGTTTATTTGCAATGGAATAGGTACCTACTTAACGTGGTAATCTCCTACGGGGTGCATTCGACCCTCGCAAATACTTAAGTGAGACTTGAGTGCACTTTGGGTTGAATTGGGTAGTAGGCAAGATCAATCAGTTGACATACTTTTTATGACCCAAAGAAAGAAAAATATAAAAAAAAACCTGTATACAAAAGCTCAAGCCAAAAAACAAGTATTAAATCTAAAAAACAATGATATAATGTGTCGTCACTTATTTTCCAACTCAATTAACTACTTTATGAAAGTAAAAAAAAAACTATTTTTACAGTTCATTGAAAATTAATAGATTATTCAGGACTAAAATAAAGTGTATTTAAGCGAAGTTTTGTCTTGGAATTATAGTCTTTACTACCATAATATTGAAGCTATTTTAGGGTGTGTCAATGGATGAGTAACCATAATTAGGTAGGTACACACCGAGACTCCTCCAAGCCTCGGAAAGCACGTTAAGCTGTTGGTCCTGGCTGTCATACGTAGATCTTTGACAGTCGTTACAGAAGCCCGAATGTTTCACAACCAGTCTTACCAATAGGTATCGTATTACCTAGTTACCAGGTTATGGAGGTCAGATAGGCAGTCGCTCCATGTAAAATACTGATATTCAACTGCATCTGTTTAGACTAGAAGCCGACCTCAACATAGTTGGGAAAAGGCTAGGCAAATGATAATGAGATTAAATTAAACGACTTGGTATTAAACCAAGTCGTTTTAGCTTTGTGAAAAACAAAATGTAACATACATTTTGTTTTGTTTACAAAATCCTAAAACTGCTTCACTTTTATGTGAATAAACAGTTTTTCTTTCTTTCTTTCTTTCTTCTTATTGATTTACCAAAACAAACCTAGTAGTAGCTGTTGTCTTAGTAATACAAGAGGGTAGTAATAACTACAAGTCAATACAACTGTTACCTCATTTATTTTGGTTGTCCTCTTGGGATTATAATGAAACACGTGAACGTGGTATGTTGTTGTGAAGTTATGAAATATGATTAATTGGGAATGACTATTTTTGTATGCTTTTGTAGCGGTGAAAGTGTTGTTGGACTGCCTCGTTGGTCTAGTGGTCGCAAGCGCGACTGCTATGCATGAGGTCTTGGGTTCAATTCCCAGGTCGGGCAAAGTGTTATTGTGTTTTTCCATCAGGAATTTCTCAGTAGCAGCCTCGGAGTCTGGATTTGTGCCCGGTTGAAGGCAATAGGCTCGTCCCCTATTACATGGTACTATAAAAACATAACTAGCGAAATAGGGGTGTACTAATGGGTACACCTCTGCCTAACCCTTCGGGGATTACAGGCGTGATGTTATGTATGTGAAAGTGTTGTTTTGTATGGTTTTGTATGTTTATAAGGTTAGCTTTATATTATTATATCTAAAAACCTTTGCTCATGAATTCGTCAGCGTTAATTTTCTTATGCATTCCTTATTTCTGAAAATTTTACCTAGAATCTCTAATTAAGTATCTTTTAATGGTTTAATTAATAGATACTTAATTAGAGATTAACGATAGCGATACGATATTAGAGATTTAAATAGAGATAACGGATTCTTAAAATAGATAAGTCAAATTGATGACAAATTAAAGTAAAAACCACAACACATTATAATTGAAGTCATGCATAGGCCTCAAATGATTTATAACACATCCTCAACTCTTTAATTACGAACAAAAAAACATCACAATCAACCACTAAACATAATAAAAACATTTGAATTTCAAATGCGAACTGTTCTAGAAAAAACCCGACGTTTTAACTTGCACCGCGACACAAGTGTGTGGAGGAAAAAATAAAAGAAAAACGCAAACGTCCTGCGCCCTGAGATAACGTCAATTAGTAAGATGTATGGCTGTTTCGTAAAGTGTGGTTGGACCATATGAAAGCGAATGACGAAAGGACAATTAAGAAAAAATAAAACACCGATAACCGACGTTTACGCGGGCGAAGTCAATGGCGTACGCTAGTATTCAATATAATAAATTATTATTAGCTTCTGTCCGCGGTTTCGCCCGCGTAAAAAGTAACTTTTCCGTAAAGTAAGTTGAACTATTAAACTTGATTCACACATATTAGTGAAAGTCATAGTTCAGTGAATCA
Organism: Hoplodrina ambigua; assembly: GCA_949774945.1. Taxonomy (NCBI): domain Eukaryota; kingdom Metazoa; phylum Arthropoda; class Insecta; order Lepidoptera; family Noctuidae; genus Hoplodrina; species Hoplodrina ambigua. The sequence continues at coordinate 4,914,476 of OX458990.1, forward strand.
GTCTTTATCCTGTACATTCAAAGTCAAAACATTTATTTCAAGTAGACCAATTACAGGTACTTTTGAATTGTCATTACCGGGATGAAAAGTATCGTATGTAAGTAATTAATCCAGGAAATAGTTAGGTGTGATTGAGTAACAAACATTTAAACAATTTTCAAATTTATAATACCTATAAGATCAACGTCCCTTTATGCCTATTGGCCTAGTTCTGTTCTGTCTCCTGTTTTTTCTTTCTCCTCCGCTATTCTTTTCTGATTAATTTCGTTGCGGAACCCAAGACAGTTAATCGTTTCTCTGAGACTCGTCGAGCTTCATTGCCTCGACGCTTTTCTGGTGGCCTCCGCTGTTGATTCTGGCTTTCAGGAGTTGCAGTGGGTGGGAACAGTGTGGCGGGCTTAACCCAATTAAAAAAAAAACCTATAAGATTCTGCTATTCGAAGCGGAGAATTCAACAAATTAAATATCATAAATATCTTAAAGATCGGCCCAGCCGTTCTTGAGTTATAAATGGTATAACTAACCCTACTTTGTTTGTACTGAAGATATACTAATGGAGAATCTCAAGATCTGTACAAAATGAGACTTCTAGTATACACCTGCACAATTTAGCAGATATAATAATGTATGAGATGATTATACGATCTCATTGTCGAGCAGTGACCACTCGAATTAGTGTCGCTATATCTCACTGCCGAGGTACCGCATGGGCGAACATTTTAGGCTTTTGTTTGGAGACATACAAAGATAGAATAAAAAAGCAAAACTGATATAGTATGCGTTTATATCTTTATCAGATGAAGAATGGTTAATCTCAGAGTCACACACGAAATTTTAGTATGGTTAATTTTAAGAATATAAGATACAGTATTATCCTTAGTGTAGTCCTTTTCAAATAACGACACCTGGTCAAAAATTAATTGTGTATATATATAAAAAAAACAACGAACGATTTTCTATTGAACGATGTTTCTTTAAATACAAAATTCAAAATCTAAAATTCAAAAACAAAAAAAAAAATAAGGGCTATGAGGTACATGTTTTTTTTTAAATACAAAATTCAAAATCAGATACAAATAAATGCAATATAAAAACATAAACACACACAATTATAACGACTTCAATTTAATTAGTAATCTTTCAATCAATTTATTTTCATTACAGGAGACTTCTTAGGCAATTAACACACGGCTACTCGCACCGCCGCGGTTAGCGGTAGAGCGGACCTCATGTCGCATTGGCCTCTGAGAAATCCGTTGATGCCTTATACACGTACGTTAGTAAAATACCAGGTACTGCTCTTAAAACAAAATTACTTAGTAAATCCCAATACAATGGGAAAATATTCCAAAAAGTTTAACTTTGAATTTATTATATTCTCATACATAAATCATCCATTGTATATAGACGTACTTATACGTATATATCTAACATATTCATTACATTTTCACATCAAATATCAAAGGTTATATTAACATAGTTCTCCGAACAAAAAAGGGTTAACTTTTTGAAAAGTTTTGAAGTATGTACGTGAAGCGTTAGTAGAACCATTTTGTGTAAAAACTTTGCTTTTTAATGTAAAAAAGGTACCCTACCTATACATTTTTTTAAACAATAATACGTAATACCTACTTATTAATTTTTGGTCACGGCAGCCAACCTCAATAGAGACTAGGGGTCACATCTGATAGAAGATACGAACGCTCCAACGTATCGTCTTTAGTATGGTCGACGCACTAACGCATCATCGGTAATGTGTAAAAATAGTATAGATTTTAGGCAGTCTACTTTGCCACAGCAGGCGGCTTGATGGGGCAAAGTGGAACTACTCAAAATCTTTTTTTTTTAACAGACTCATTTTACATTTTTTAATACGACGCTCCGTCGCTTCCGCGGACCAATTCCACACGACAGCACAAAGACGTAGTGTAGTGCTAGTGAAGTGTTACTAACTTAGGCTTAAGTTTTATTTACTAACATTTTTTGTTGATAATTATATATATACTTAGGTTAAGGTATTTATCTATGGGTCTTTGTTACCTGAAAATAAATGGTTTATTATTATTATTATTATTATTAATAACTAAACTTAAAATACTCGTAGAGCCTACTTTTTGGGGATAAAACAAACACTGCTGGTAAAATAAGGAACCGTAGATAGCTCAAAACAATTAAATATTAATAGACATGTCTACGACGACGGTTTACTCAATAATGTATACCCTTCGGGCCATTACACGTGTAGTAGGTATTAATGTTTAATGTGTATTTAAGACGATTTTTACAATAATGTTTTGTACGGGGGTATACTCAAAAACCTAGTATACTAGTGCGAGTCGGACTCGCACGCGAAGAGTTTCGTACCACCATACAATGCTTAACACAACGTGATAAAAATAGTTTATAATATCAAAAAAGTAGTTAAGGACACTTTTTGTGATCTTCTGGACGACTTTCTAGGTATTTTATTACGTAACTATAAAACGGTTTTCGGATCCATTCCTATAGTTGTGCTACATGACATTGCTTTTTCGATAAATTCATAAATGCTATAAAATATCATGCTACGACCGACCGGAGCAGAGCATTAATTATTTAAAAAAAAATTGTAAATCTTTAAAATATGTAAGTCTGAGGCAGCATAATTATAATTCTCTTGGGCACATTTTCAGTTAACGGTGGCGATGCGGAAGAAATTTTTGATGACATATGTATAGGTTTAGTGTCTTTCTTCTTATTTTTTTCTTATTAAGACTGTAAATACCTATGTCGTGACGGCCCTGTGGTTGAGGCGCCCGCCTCTCGTGCATAAGGTTGTGGGTTCCGGGCAAGTACCAATGTGACTTTTTCAATTCATATGTACTTTCTAAGTTTATCTTAGACATTGCTAACATAATCCGTGCCTCGGAAAGCACATAAAGGCGTTGTTCCCGTCTGTCATAAGTGGATCTTTGACAGTCAAGTCAAGCCCGAACGTTTGACAACCAGTCTTACATAGGGGTATCGTATTACCCAGCTACTGGGTTGTGGAGGTCAGATAGGCACTTGCTTCATGTAAAACACTGGTATTCTGCATCCGGTTAGACTGGAAGCCGACCCCAACATAGTTGGAAAAAGGCTTGACAGCTGATGACTGTAAATATTGTACATAACATAACATAACATAACATAACATCACGCCTGTAATCCCCGAAGGGTTTGGCAGAGGTGTTCCCATTAGTACACCCACATTTCGCCAGTTATGTTTTGAGTCCCATGTAATAGGGGGCGAGCCTATTGCCATCAACCGGGCACAAATCCAGACTCCGAGGCTGCTACTGAGAAATTTCTGATGGAAAAACCCAATAACACTTTGCCCGACTTGGGAATCGAACCCAAGACCTCATGCACAGCAGTCGTGCTTGCAACCACTAGACCAACGAGGCAGTCTAGTATTTATTTATATTGTACATATAAATAAATAAAATATTATATAATTCTTAATTGATTTGATTAAATTGTTACTTTGTCACATAAACTCGGAAACCGCTGTGCGGTTTTCAATGTAAGTTTTGTTGTTGAACATATAACTTTGTTCTTACAACTTTGCCTTAAAGTTATGTTAAAGTTAAACTATATTATTTGCCGATAGCATCGCTTTGTAATTTTGGTAATCAGTGAATTGGTTTGTTCAAAGTATAATATATGGAGGTGGTTGAACTAAAGTTCACTTTTACATAGAAATACGTACATGACATAACATAACATCACGCCTGTAATTAGACAGATGTGTTTCCATTACACCCACATTTCGCCAGTTATATTTTAAACCCATGTAATAGGGGGCGAGCCTATTGCCATCAACCGGGCACAAATACAGACTCCGAGGCTGCTACTGAGAAATTCATGATGAAATTCTGATGGAAAAACTCAACAACCCAAGACCTCATGCTCAGCAGTCACGCTTAGCGACCACTAGACCAGGCAGACTGGCAGATAGAAATAAACATTATGGAAAATAGGCAATAGGCTCGCCCCCTATTACATGAGACTTAAAACATAACTGGCGAAATGTGAGTGTACTAAGTACACCTCTGCCTTACCCTTCGGGGATTACAGGCGTGATGTTATGTATTTTTTTTTGTTATTAAGTTTGTTTAAAGAACGTTATCGGTTATCAATGTTGAGTAGTGAGTACCAGGGCGTCATACTCAGAAGGAGAACATTACAAACATTTAAGGAAACTTGATAACAACTCGCGTTCATTCCCATTCCACCCCATGATGATACGTCATAAATATAATCTGAACATTATCGTTCCACATTCGAATGAACTAAATTCATATTTACGACAATTTTACGACTAACGTCTCGTTTCTAATGAAGACGTTGAATTAATTTCAGTCTTTACGAGCCGTCGGTGACAAACGATCCGGTAAATTACATGGTATTTTTAAATTGAGACTTTTAAATATTTAATTTTGTATGAAATCGGGTGTTTCTGTTTATGGTTGAACTAGCGACCTGTCCTGGCTTCGCACGGGGGCAACTTTGCTCTCGAATCGTATAGATGGCGAGAAGCGACTTTGTTTTATAATACCTGTGTGTAATTTTTCTTTTTTGTATTGCTTCTGATTTTTTTTTTGTAACAAGTAAGTAGGTGTGGCATATTGGCCCAATAACATAGCTCGTTGTCTTGTACTTACACTAACGTGTTGTCCTTATCACAGAGTAGAGATAATGTCTTTCATATCATGAGCCAATAATTTCAGTGGCTCATAATAATATCATTTTGTGGCAGACATAGACCTTTTATAGTTCTTATAGAACTCTAATAACACTCATTACAATATAAAAATAAATTGTAAAGAAAATAACAATCATGAAACAATAAATTCAGTGTTTCAAAACGAATTATACAAACATAACATAACATCACACCTGTAATCCTCGAAGGGTCAGGCAGAGGTGTACCCATTAGTACACCCACATTTCGCCAATTATTTTTTTAGTCCCATGTAATAGGAGGCGAGCCTATTGCCGTCAATCGGGCATAAATCCAGACTCCGAGGCTGCTACTGAGAAATTCCTGATGGAAAAACCCAATAACACTTTGCCCGACCTGGGAATCGAACCCGAGACCTCATGCACAGCAGTCGCGCATGCGACCACTAGACCAACGAGGCGGTCATAATTAAACAAACATTCAAAATAATACAATATTTCCCTTTTCTCCTTCAAAAGAAAAATAACCAAATCTTAATTTGCATCTTCAAATATCAATATCCATTACAATCATAATGAAACCACAATTAGGCCAGCAATAAGTCATAACAATAAAAAAATAAGAATAGAATTACGACCTCATTTCTCGGAACGGCTTCATGCCATAGACAATTAAAAATAAATTAACGTCATGGCGGGAAAGTTGACATTTGGGATGCAAAATGGCGGAGTTATTAATTTATTACTATTATTGCGTTTTACGGTGTTTTCACGCAATCTAATATCATTATGTTTATTATTTTAATATAGTTTTGATGCCAAATGGGGCAGAAAAGCCGGTCGACGATGAATCTGAGATATTAAAATGTAACTGCTCAAATATGATTAATGAAAACTATTTAGTTTGAAACAAATTGAAATTATTACATTGTTTACATAAAACTGTGATTTATTTGACACCGTTTACAGTGAGGAATGTAGGACGATTTTTTTGTGTCCCAGCTGGTAGGTACTTAAACAATGTTAAATAAAAAAAAATTAATAAATGTTATAACTAAACTTCAAATACTATTACGAGCCCTATACTGTTGCGTGCATCTGGAAGTACTTTATTTTGTGCATTGCGCAGTACCATATAGAGTTTTCATAACATCACACCTGTAATCCCTGAAAGGTTCGGCATAGATGTACCCATTAGTACATCCACATTTCGCCAGATATGTTTAAGTCCCATATAGAGCTCCCCCTTTAGAGCCTATTGCCATCAACGGAGCACGAATCCAGACTCCAAGGATCTGCTACTGAGAAATTCCAGATGAAAAAACCCAATAACTAAACCAACCCAATAAACTTAATTAATAAACTGTTTATTACTTTTTAAATTGACTGCCTCGTTGGTCTAGTGGTCGCAAGCGCGACTGCTGTGCATGAGGTCTTGTGTTCGATTCCCAGGTCGAGCAAAGTGTTATTGGGTTTTTCCATCACGAATTTCTCAGTAGCAGCCTCGGAGTCTGGATTTGTGCCCGGTTGATGGCAATAGGCTCGCCCCTATTACATGGGACTAAAAACATAACTGGCGAAATGTGGGTTTACTAATGGGTACACCTCTGCCCAACCCTTCGGGGATTACAGGCGTAATGTTATGTTATGTAAATTGAATGATCTTCATTTTTAAACATCTTTCGGTTTCTAAAAATCTTCAACTATATCTGACGACCCTGTAACCGGTCCATCTCTTTTATTGACTTTACATAAAAATACAGATTCAAGTTTTAAGATGAAGCAATATCAGTTTCAAAGCTTTCATATTTCTAAACCAGTGTTTCTTAGAAAGGAAAACTAAATCGATCTGATATGTCAGCTCGTTTCAGATATTATAGTTTTTGTGGCACGCGCGGCGTTCTTGCAACAAAAATCTTTTGTTTGATTTCTGCTGACTGTGACGGATTTTTTCTTGAAACGTCTTTGACTTGACTAAATATTGGTTTATTCTCGGTTTTGTGTGACTTGCGTATTTTATTTAATATCAGTTTACTTTGGAATTTTTACTTGAACGGTGGAATTACTAGTAGTGCTTTAAAACCTTTCTTTCGAAACAAAATTCTTTAACACGGGTTGATGTAAGGGAAATCGTCACGAAGAAAAAGGCGTTATGACCCCTCTATCCCTTATATTAGTGTGGAAGGGTATGTACGTACCTACGTCGTACGAGTATCGATATTCGAACAGCAAGCATTGAGCGCGGCCAGCTGTATAAACGCAATTCTTCTTAATTGTAAATTTAATTTGAACCTATTTTTTGCTTTTTTGTTTTTATTTAAACAGGGCTTTGTTCCAAACGGGGGCAGCGCTCAATTTTTTATATTTGCCTAACTAAAAACTAGATATCAGCAACATGTAGTAGCACCAACATCCCATAATCAAAGAAAAGTCTCAACACTTGAACTGCAAAACTGCCCTTACTGCTAATAAATAAATGCGCTGTCAAAGTCAGAGTGTTACCATAAACATGGTCGCTGATTGTACGTTTATAAATGTTACTATCTACCAAATATAGCAATTTATCGCAAATGAAATCAGCGACGCAATAATTAAAAGCGCAAAAAAATACTTCAATTATTTTAACTGTCAGCGGTAAACATAAACAACGCAGTTTATTTCTTAATTCCAAATTCAAACAAGTTGAAATAAATACCGAACACCAAATAAAGAATAAAAGAATGACACTTCATTTTTTAAATGCGACCGTTTAATGGCTATTTCAATTTTTAAAAAAAGAACTTATGCAAGTATCATGGAAATTGAGTTATAAAGTTACCAGTTGCAAAAAAAAAAGATTTAAAACATGCATTTTAGTAATAATGTGAGATTTATCGACGTTGTTCGGCAGTTCTGTGGGCAGTGAGTTTGCATACCTGTATTTAGTTGAACGTATTGATGTATTACCGTGCAACGCAACGATTTTGCTTGAGTTAACTTTGGAGAATATGTTCGTTATTTACCGTTTTATTTTACTACTATTATTAATGTGAAAGATGATTGGATGTTTATTACTCAATCATGCCAGTACGGTTGAACAGATCTAGATAAAATTAGGTACGCTTAGTGAAAGTTTAAAGCTTGGAATAACAGATAGGCTAAAAAAGGGGGCGAGCCTATTGCCATCAACTGAGTACAAATCCAAACTCCAAGGCTGCTACTGAGATATTATTATATTCCTGATGCCAAAACCCAATAAAAAAAATCGTAATGACACCTCAAAAACAAAACATATTAATTACAATCTTGCTCATGAATACTAACTTTCTAATTTGTAAAGACTATAATTAATTAAATAAATTACAATGGGATTAGAAATTTAACATCAATTAATAAAAGTGTTTTTAAAGCTTTACATAATTTACAAGTTAGCCTAAAAAAGTTTTAATGAATTACGTTGGTAAAAGCAAACAAGGTAAATAAATGTTCGTATTTTTCTCACAACTTATTATTATGAATCTGTTTGTGATCATAAAAAAGTTTTTAATTTTATTTGAGTTGCATGTTGATAAAATCTGTCACTAAAATATCTAAGTACTTTGTAGACTCTCGTCATATTATAAACTGCGATTCTTTACTTTTAACTAAAGAATCGTAGTTTTTGAAGTGAATTCGTAGTTTAGCTTCTTTCCGTGACTTTGTCTGCGGTAAAGTTGATTTATTATCCCACGGGAACCGTAATTTTTATCGGGATAAAAAGTAGTATAATATATTATGTACTATAATCTATCTTAAATCAGATCCATTAGCAAACTTTCGCATTTTTAAAAGTAGTAATAATTTATTAGATACGATTATAATTATCTCTTCACAATCTTTGGCTGACTGTTAGAGAATGCCTAAGGCATTAAGTCCGCCTTTTTACTTTCGTTGCAAATGTTTTGATAAATAAATATAGGTACAACACCAGGTTTTCATTTTGAATTCTGTCTCATGAATGAGACTTAGATATCAAAAGTGCCCAAACGCTTTGTTTGACTATTCATCATCGTTTAAAATATTAAATACACATTAAAATTAAAGAAAAAGCCAAAAGTAAAAAATCATTGATCAATTTTAATGGAAACTTAACTTTTGACCAATCAACTCACAAAAATATATTTTTTTAATGGAACTTCGAAACAACGAAACAAAAGCGAACCTAACTTTACCGTGTGTAGACAGAATAAATCAGGATGTATCATAACTTTTACATTTCGTAATTATTTATCAAAACACTCGCTATATTTGGCAAAGTTACCAACTTAATATGAGCTTGTTGTTTAAAACATGTTTCTATGCTCAATTACGCCGGAATGGGATAGTTTTGCTAGTATTTATGATAGTAGTTCCTATTTATTAAGTTATTAATGAAAAACTCGTTACGAGTTCCAGGTCGGGCAGTGTGATTAGGTTTTTCCATCAGGAATTTCTCAGTAGCAGCCTTGGAGTCTGGATTTGTGCCCGGTTGATGGTAATAGGCTCGCCCCCTATTACAAGGAACTTACACATATCTGGCGAAATGTGCGTGGTTTACTAATGTGTACACCTCTGCCTAACCCTTCACGGATTACAGGCGTGATGTTATGTATAGTTGGTTTTCAGAATGCAACTTTCAGTTGGAATATCAGTTACTTATAAAATTTTGTAATAAATTAATATATTAAGAAACTTCCGTGAATACTACGTCTGGCCCATACCAGACTTTAAGCCCTACTGCCGCCTTGTCAATGTTTTTACCACGACAATATAGTAATCGTAGATTAGGCGAAAGGACTATGTAAGGATCGTAGCAGCTGGCGTTCTATAGTTTCTGCCTACCCCCATGGGAAAAGGCGTGAGTTTATGTATGTTTGTAATATAGTAATCCGTGGAAAATGTAGTGGGTAGTATATTTGTTAAGTCATATGTTTACACTTTGCATATTTTTAGTATACTACTGTTTGTTTTCCCTATAAAGAAAATAAAAATAAAATATTTCGTTAAAATATACTACAAAATTTTATTTTTAATAAAACCATTTTTTTACCCAATTACGGTTCCTAAGAAAGGATTTCTCGCATAAACCCATCCACGCTAGTAAGAAAACGATCACCTGTCGAATTAACTTTACCCACATTCACCGCGTCCATGCTTTACAAATACGGCCAAAAAAACCTACACATCGAGTTCAATTTGCATGAAAGCCAACAAAAAGGTATATACTTTTTACCGACCGCCAGTGTACAGATTGTGACTATTTGCATTCTAAATTGCAAATAATGGAATTGAATGTTTTGAGCTTGTTTTAGTAACTGCTGAATTTTAATGCGAAATGGAAAACAATGGTAACAATTTGTTAGTTGTCAGTAATAATATATTAGTGTTGATTTAGTTTTCATGTTAATTAGGTAGTTTGATTGTGTATCTAATTTGATGTTTGAATGTTTCATAACATGACTTTTGTGAGTAATATCCATAGTTTCATTTAAACGTAATTAACTTCTTCGGATGTAGATTAAGGTTTAATATGTAAGATTAAGACCACAGGTGCCGATTCTCTTGGTCACAAACTAAACTAAAATTAGACTATTTCCATCTTTTTCTGTCTAATAAAACAAGAAAGAGACTAATGTAAACAAGAGCTGTCAAATTTAGTCAATCTGACACATCCATACAATTATAGTTGACATCTTAAAATGTATGGATTAAAAATAAAGAAAAGTTCAAGGCAAAACTAATTGGACATCGCTAACTTAGTTCTTTAATGTCACGGATTGTCACAGTCCTTTCTTTTCGCTGTATGTTAGCAAGAGATGTCAATTCTCTAAATTTAGTCTAGTTTGTGAACAAGGGAATCGGCACCACTGTCGCATAGGATCGCTAATCTGTAATGATAGTATTAGGTCAGATTGCATAAATAAATAAATAGTACTTTAACTGCCCGTTGGTAAGCGCAAGCGGGACTGCTGGCGTGGGGTCCAGGGTACGCTTCCAAAGTCGGGCAGAAATGTTATTGGTTTTTTGATCAATGATTTCTCAGTAGGAGCCCGTAGTTTGAAAGTTGGTGGTTTGACTCTCCCGTGCCTCGGAAAGCATGGAAACCCGTTGGTCCTGTGCCTGATCCGTCTCCGGTCGTGTCAGATTGCCATCCCATCGGACCAATATAGTGAAGAAAGAGGGAGTGCACCTTTGTTTGCGCACACACTTGTGCACTATATTATCTCCTGCGCACTAGGTTAGTCTCCAATGAGATCCACAGTGACCGAAATCGGTTTGGGGAATGTTATTATTTAGATTGCATCGCTTGACCGCGCGGTCGGATGGTGTACGTGTGTTAGGCATCAACGGATTTCCTAGCGGCCAATGCGACTTGGGAACCGCTTCACCGCCAACCGCGGTGGTGTGCGTTGCCGTTACATAAATCGTATGTAAACCTAATGCGTATCGCGATTCCCTAATTATACAGTTGACAATCCCGCTGTTTGATGAGCTTATAAAAACTTCCGAGCGAGTACTAAGCGGGTAATTGAGATAAATTGCACATGAATAAAACCGTAAATACTCTTAAATAATATGCAAGTGTTCCTGTTTTCCATTTGCAATAAGCCTTGGTAGTAAAAGATGAAATATTATCTCAAAGCATTAACTGCCTCAGGTGTGAAAAATGTAATGGGTGCTATTACATGAACGCCAGTGTAATTTTTAGACTAAAAAGAAGTAGTGTAGGTAGATAAATATATCTTTGTATATTTTTTTACTTAGGTTAGTACCTATAGCTTTTGTGTTTAAAGACATATGGTCTATTTTCAAACTTTAAAAAAATAACATACATATACCTACCTATCTTTTATAAATATATTTTTTAAACAGTGTTTATGGAGTTTCTTGCCCGTTTTTCTCCATAAGCAACTAGATTTAATATTGTATTTTTTTCTTCTTGTGTAAATGACGTTCAAAAGTGCGTTTTAAGGTCTAATTGAAATAAATGATTTGACTTTGACAATGAGGGTTTGTAGCATATTTTTATTGGTTACCTAGTTTTTAAAGAAAAGACGGAAAAGAAACACCCACCAAAAACCTTAATTTATCATTTTTGAAGTAGGTTTTAACTTTAACTGCTATGTAGAATCCTCGTGTAATACCTAGTATGCTTGTGTAATATAGTAAAAAATATTTCTAACAAACGGACAGACTTCACAGCTTTTTTACGAGATTTAAGCGGTCTTGGACGAAAGGCACAGAGATAGATTATAGTCTAGCGAGTATCGCATTTGCTTTTTATCCCGGGTATGTGTCCCAGATGAATTATTTTGGACTTCGGCTTAATTCGAAAATCTACCCAGGCGAAGTCGCGGGCAGAAGCTAGTTCGTAATATTATATGTACTTGCTTCGCATTTCGCCAACGTCTTCCATTTTTTAATATACAGATCGCATCTTAAGATATGAACATCTTATTATCTCTCGTAGGCTCATCAAATGGCATTATGACGTTGAAGATAAGGTTTCAAATAGGACATTTTGTGTAATTTCTAAATTAAAGGCTTTTTTTTCGCGCTTAACTGCGCATTTACTGGGTTTCTCTATGTTAAGAAAAGTGTCTTGTGCAGTAACTTTTGTTAAAGGCACCGGTGCTTCTAGAAAATTGGTTTTCTTTTGTGTCTGTGGTATTGAGAATATAAAAGTATAAAACACACTGAAACAAAGAAAACATGCATTTTTTTTTTAGTCTGATTCTAATCCGCGACGTTCAACTTTGCCCCCTTTTCAATTAAACATATAGTTTATTTAAACTAGTATTATAATGCGAAAATATGCATTTTAGTTTGTAATGGAAAAACTCAAAAACTAGTTAACCGATTTTAAAAATTCTTTCACTGTTGTAAAGCTACATTATCAGTGAGTAACATGCTATATTTTATTATATAAAATTATAGTCACGAAGTCGCAGGCAAAAACTAGTTTAAATACAAATCATAAAATTCTCTTTCCAAAATTGAAAAGGTTTAAAAACATAATATTTTTCAATCAAAAACAGCTTGAAATTAATTCAGTCCACTCTGAAATTGAAAATAACATTTTATTAAGCACACTGACGGTATTTTCCGTCTGTAAATTAACGAGTATTACAACAACATTTCACAATTCAGACATTTCAGTTTTGCTGAGTAAGTTTGTAGGTATTTACTATAATATCTGATTTCATGTGATTACAAGCAACAGTACGCTCCGGGCAGTAATGCAAATGAATGTTTACTACAAAATGAGTGTACAGTCACGAGCAAAAACAAGTATACACTTTGCAACATTGCGAAGCTATTTTCCTCGAATATATTGATTGAAATGTCTTGTTTTTAGGAATATAGTATTTTGAATTCAATACTACTATGAAATAGGTATTTTATTAAATTTACAACCATTATCTCACAAGGAAATCGCATTTGAATATTGCTAAGTGTATACTTGTTTTTGCTCGTGACTGTACAACACCGGAATATTATACTATCAACTTAAATCATAAATAATTTTTTGCTCTTTAAATGTTGTATAAATAAAAACTTTTCGTCGTTATTGGTAATGTTGTCAATTCACGATCAGTTATAATAATAATTAAACGGCATTGCCATCCAACGTGGCACGGGGTTGCGGGACGTCTTAACAGGATACCGTGGCCCCGGAAAGTAAAGGGCAACAGAAGGAACAGGCTGGTTTTTTAGTCAGTAAAAGTCTGACAGTCGCTTCCGCCCCACCCAGGGCGGATGGACTAAATTGATGATTTTTCTCACCTAAGAAATAAACCAACTTGGCACTGCTGGGTAACAAGTATTTATATGGTCTATCAATAGTTATACGTCCACAATTTTTCTTCTTTTATTGTCGCGATGGCCCAGTGGTTAAGGCACCTGTCTCTCTGCGGTGTAGAAACCGGGCAGTTAGTAATCTGACTTCATTAATTCAAATGTACTTTCTTCTTGCTATCTTAGACATCACTGACATCGGTGAAGGAAAACATGGTGAGGAATCCTGGACTTTTAATTGATAAGAATCTGAAATCGCCAATCAGCCTTGAGCAAGCGTGGTAATCAATGCTCGTGCCTTCCCTGTATGAAAAGAGTCCTTAACCATGCAGTGGGTCAATGGCTGGTATTACTACTATTTACTACGTTTAATTATCCTTCACACGTTTCCATTCAAAGTAAAATCTCCATAACATATTTATCAGCATCAAATACTAAACTTTAACACACTTTATGCGCCAACCACACTTGAATGGGAACCCAAAAAAACAAAACGCTTATTTGACGTTCGAACGCTACCGCACTCCTCCATTTTGTTTTGGCGGGAGGACGGCCGCACCGCCATCTTTGTTTTTTATTTTTTTAAACTTTAAAAGCGGGCACGGTAATTGACAGATGCGGTCTTCGATTTGTGATCTCTGTGCTCATATCTTCCAAGTAATTTATTCGGTATTTAATTTTAAGTGGCAACCGGAAAGGTACGCAGTTATTTATGATAAGATTAAAACTTATATTTTCGGTTCCCATTGCATATCTTGATACAAATTAAATGGGATTACGTCTTTTGTGTTTCAATACCGATATCTTTTTGGGTATATCAATGTCAAGAGCGTTAATTATTTAAGATTGAAAGGTATTTAATTATGCTTCGTAAATAAAGAAGCGCTCTGCCATTATTACGTTTGAGAGAAATTGCTTGGGCAGTTCAAGGCAATAACGGAAAATCTGGCGACTGAAAACCATCCCATGTTTCCTTCACACTTGAAGCTAATTTGGAACATAATTTTGAAAGTTGCGTAGCTTAATTTGCATTCAACTAAAACCGACAACTCATTTTGAGTCGCTGTTTGGCACAAATAGGACTTATGTATGAAACTCACTAAATAATACGTTTATTTGACCTCACATTTCATAAAACATAACATCACGCCTATAATCCCCGAACCGTTATGGAGAGGTGTACCTATTAGTACACCGCCCACATTTATTCAGTTATGTTTAAGTCCCATGTATTAGGAGGCAAGCATATTGCCATCAACCGGGCACAATTCCAGATTCCGAGACTGCTTCTGATAAATTTCTGATAGAAAAACCCAATAATACCTTGCCCAACCTGGGAATCGGATCCAAACCCTCAGACTAACGAGGCAATCAAACACATTTAATTTCATTCATTCATTCACATGAACATCGACATTAAATAATGAAGTAGAAATTCCCTCACCATCGCCATAACATAAATTATTCCAAACTCAAGTGCATTTAGTTTGCAAATGGGTGTCAAACAGATCAAACACCTCATTACACTTACTAAGAAGGATTGTCGACGAGGCACCAAGTAGTAGGCGAAGTTTCTAGGCGGATCTTCTAGGGCAGGGGTTCCCAAACAGTGTGACGCGACGCTCAAAGACGTCGAGTCGCGCGACAGTACGCACGATACACATTGATTGTAGAGAAATCACATTACTTTTATATTTTCTAAAAATTGAATAGTAATTATTGAGACCTCTGTAGTTTTCTGTAACACTCTCGTAACACACTCCAGTTTTTAGGTAACTTTACTTCAATTAGCTTTCATAATATTAAATTAACAAGTCGTTACGGGTCGTCAAATGCCCGAAAGTCTGACTGAGTAAGAAAAAAAGAAAGAAAAAAAACATGTTTATTGACACAGACTATGTGCACACAAGTATAATAATAAAAAGGCAATAAAAAGAACAAAAAGTAAGAAATAAATAAGACTGGTAGTCTTACCAAAGGGTATCTTATTACTCAGTTACTGGGTTGTGGAGGTCAGATAGGCAGTCGCTCTATGTAAAATACTGGTATTCATTTGCATCCAGTTAGACTGGAAGCCGACCCTAACGTAATTGGGAAAAGGCCAGGCAGATTCATTTTAAATTAACAAAACTCTAAATGAATTTGCAGGTTCAATTGCCAGTTCACTCAGCTTAACCCATCGGGAATTACAGGCGTGAAGTTATATAAAGGGAGTCGCAAGTATAAAAAATGTTTGAGTGCCCCTGTTCCAGGAATGTCATAGAGGACCCAATTGAGTACGCTCCATATAGAGCATTATAATTTAAGTTGTAACTAAGTCTGTGTGTGTTGGAATTCATCCATTCGTGAACCATGTGAATGTTTTGCGTATTTTGGGAAGTATTGAAATTGATATAACGGATGTTGATGTATAATTATAACGAAAGTTACATGGTCTTTCCATAATAGGATAGATGACCTGTCAAAACGCGGACACATTACTCTGAAATAAAGCAATTGAATTGAATTAAATATCAAACTGTGTCGTCGCCTATTTGGCAACTCAATTCAAAGCCACAAAAATCTAATTTTACAGTAAATTAAAAAATTAATCGTTTTCAGGGCTAAATTTAAGTGGTTAAGGCGCCCGCCTCTCATGCATAAGGTTGTGGGTTCAAATCCGGGCAAGTGCCAATGTGATTTTTTCAATTCATATGTACTTTCTAAGGTTTGTCTAGGACATCACTGGCATCGGTGAAGGAAAAACATCGTGGGGAAACCTGGACTTATTGTCCCACTCAAACCATGTCAGAGGCCCTTGAGGCGGTTTAGAAAGTCTGACACTAGTTTAGTATGTAGGGTCGTATGACCTTACTGCCCACAAGAGAAAGAAGAAGCTAAAACAAAGTGTATCTTTATAGAAGTTGTGTGTCTTGGAATGATTGGTTAATGGTGTCAACGACCCAATTATTGTGATCATTTTCTTGTATTAGGTCTTCAGGGAACCTTTTTTTTCGTTGGTAAAAATCATCGAACGACTCCTTCGGGTGGGGCGGAAGGGACTGTCAGACTTTTACTGACTAAAAAACCACCCTGTTCCTTCTGTTGCCATTTACGTTCCGGGGCCACGGTATCCAGTTAAGACGTCCCGCAACCCCGGCAGGCGTTGGCCCCGTTGGGGGTCCTGTCCCTGTGCTGACAGCTCTTTGAGGCGCGCGTGAACAAAACGCGCCGTCGACCCGGGCTTGGTCCTTGATCGGATGGCGAGCTACCCATTACCCGTCGTCCGCAAGCCCGCGCCTACGGTAGCCGGATGTCGCCTCGCGACGTCCTTCAGGGAACCTTCAGGGGGCCAATCACCTCATAAAACAATATTATTTTAATATGACTTTGCCTTCCGAACTGTTGGATTTTGAACGCTCGGCTCAGCGCCGAGAGTTGAAAATGCAACAACAGAAATTAAAAAGTAATATTAAAATAATATTGTTTGAAGAGAAGGCGATAGGCCCTCAGGTTACGGAGATATTTTTTGACATGTTTTTTTCACAAACCCAGTTTTAAATGTTAGAACTAAGCTTTAAATACTACTACGACACCTGTATGTACCCGAAAGTAGAATGTTTTGCGTGCGTTACATTGAGCATTGTAAATAATGATTTTTTAACTAAAAAAAAATTCTGTAAATCTAAGGCTGCTACTGAGAACTTCCTGATGAACACTTTGACCGACCTAGGAATCGAACCCAAGATCTCATGCTCAGCAGTCGAGCTTTTGATCACTAGACCAACAAGGCAGTCGAAAAAATAAAATTATAAAATATTGCGTTGTTAAAATATGAAAGTTAAAATGATGGTATTCATCTAAACTTTACTTACAGTTAACAGTATCGGAATTCCAAAGAGCGTCAATGTTACCAGCGCAAAAAAAATCTACAAGAGAATGTGAAGTGAAACTTCATACAAGTTGTATCGGTTTTTCTTACAAAGAAAACTTTGCTTACAGTTTAAGTAACACACACTTACTTGAAGGATGTACGACATATTTACAAAGCACAGTTTTTGAGGCAGTTTTTACCTACATACATACACAACGAACGAAGATTTTGTCGGTATGTCAGAAGTACTGTGAGGTGAATTTATGAAAGGGATGAAGTTATTTTGTTTTGTTTTTAAACGTATATTTATGTTTTCTTTTTTTACTTTTATCTGTCTTCTGTGTCTTTAATTATTTTAATTGGTTATGTAACCGTTGTAATTAAAGTAAAATAAATAAATAAATAATAATAAATAACATCACGTCTGTAATTCCCGAAAGGAGTTACAGTTAGTACGAAGTACAAAGCACGGTATTTACCTACATACCAATATTTATCTTTAATCTCCCTAACTAGAAGATTCCTAAGTATGTATACCAGGACAAAAAACAATCACAATGATGGGGAAAAATAAGTAAATTTTTGTTTCGATAAGCGTCTTTGTAGACGACGCGCGCATTAATACTTATTTTAATTTTTAATTCTGCTTGTCTATGTCATCAAGCACTACGTCAGATTCAGATATATTTAAAGATATTTTTTTAAACACAAATTATAACTGACTCGTTGACTGCCTCGTTGGTCTAGTGGTCGCAAAGCGCGACTGCTGAGCACGAGGTCTTGGGTTCGATTCTCAGGTCGGGCAAAGTGTTATTGGGTTTTTCCATCAGGAATTTCTTAGTAGCAGCCTCGGAGTCTGGATTTGTGCCCGGTTGATGGCAATAGGCTCGCCCCCTATTACATGGGACTTAAACATAACTGACGAAATGTGGGTGTACTAATGGGTACACCTCTGCCTAACCCTTCGGGGATAACAGGCGTGATGTTATGTATGTACAAATTATAACAATAAACAATAACTTAAAAAAATAAAAATTATTTGACACTTTAAATAAACATGTTCCAAGCTCCAAAAAGTTGCCTGCTGGGGTTGCGGGATGTCTTAACAGAATACCGTGGCCCCGGAACGCAAAGAGCAACAGAAGGAACAGGGAGGTTTTTTAGTCAGTAAAAGTCTGACAGTTCCTTCTGCCCCACCCGGGGCGGAAGGAGTCATTTGATGATTTTTTAAAACAAAAAAAAAGGGTGGCTCCAGCTCCGTTTCGATTACAATAATTATTCTAAATAGAAGGAAATAGTAAGGACCCCCATGACCCCTCCTGGGTACGCCCTTGAGTAAAAGGGCTATGTCATGTGTCTTACACCCCGTATTTCCCTCTTTAAACAAGCTTGACAAACTTTTTTTACATGCGTACAAAACCCATCGATAAGACACTGAAAGAAAAAAGAGGCAATGATACACAAGAGGGAGAAAGAAGCAAAGTAAAACAAACTCTTATAACTTTGCTGGTAGAGTGCAAATTCGCTTGGGGCCAGTAAATAGTTTCGGAAGGCAGGTTCATCAGTGCAGCGGAGCGGATGAGTTGATTGACAAGCGAATGGAGTAGTTTGCTAGTGTGTTTAGTTTATTTACGCCTTTCTGTTTCGAAGAACTCTATAGGAAAATGGAGGGGTCAAATTATTGTGTGTGTCAGTTATCAGAGCACTGATTAGGTGAATATGTATCCATCAGCTGGACTGTTCTGTAAAAACCAGTCAAGTAAAGCGAAGGGTTCCGTATCACTGTGCTATTTTTAAGAAAAAACTGCTAAACGAACCCATTTCTTGTATGGAGATCCGCTTTTATTTTTAATTTTATTATTTCTTAATACAGCGACCATCGTTATACATATTCGGTGGGAATTTTAACTCTCTACCTATTACTTACGGTTCATGAGACGGACTACGTGGCCTTTAGTTTACGGAACCCAAACATCACCCTCGATGCATTTGCGTGAAGTGAGCTACCTCACAGAATAGCCCTGCTTATTGACATCTCACATCTAGGAATGTCCTAAGTGGGCGGTGTATTCAAGTTCCATGTACAGTCTTATTTCAATGCAATTCTGTTCTTATTTAGACAAAATAATGATTTAAAAAACTTTGTATGTCAAAACTAAAAAAAACATTAAAATTAGTTTCGACTTTTTTTCATTGGGTTTATTGTACCTTAAAACTAAACATTAGGTGTGATGTCAATAAGCAGGGCTATTCTGTAAATCTTGAAAAACCGGCTCATACTAGGGATTGGCAGCTTATAGAATAGTCTGTAGGTGTGGCAATGTCTTGTAATCTATGACCTATTAACATAGGTACATTTCGAAGATCACCCACCATTTCCAACTAAGTGGGGGTCTACTTCTAGTCTACCCAAATATAGCTGTGTACCAGTTTTTCAAAAAAAGCGTCAGATACAGATCTGACATTTTTACTGAACTGGGGGGGCCCAGTTCAGTAAAAATGTATAAAATTTGCCCCCACAGCAGCGCCAAATAGGGGTATTTGGCGCTGCTGTGGGGGCAAATTTTTAATGACTAACTTTTTTTTTGCGTACTACATAAACTGTTTACTGTCAAATCCGCTTCAGCTATATTCACGACCTCGCCCTAAAAATAACTTGGCCCGCAAAACTTTCGTCCATTGCGCTGTGGTTTCCACCCTGTCAAAACTTCTATCTACTTTGACATAGGGATGTGTTATGGAAATATTATTTTCTTTATCTTCTAAGGGTTCCGTTCCGCAATATGAAATAATGGATCCTTATTTATATTAAGGGAGGAATTTCGGCGGTTTGTTTGTCATCAATTTTTTTTTTACTATAATAGAACGGTTACGGTTAAAACCATTTACAAGAATTAAAGTCGCAATACTTAAAATGTAATAACAATATTATCGCATAGTACCTTCCTACTGCAGAGCAAAGGCCTCTTCTCATACAGAGAAGGCATGAGCCTTGATCACAACGGTAGAGGCAGATTGGCGATTTCAGACCAGGTTTTATAAGTCCAAATTTTTTCACATCGGTTTTTAACATGTCATTAATTTGATCACTTACGTAGGCCCCCAAGTAGTGCTAGCTGAGGGGCCCACAAATTGCACCCTACAGTCCGCCCCTGTAGCCAGCCAGTGCATATTCATAATTCAGAATTACCCATACACTGAGAACGTGGGGTTAATCAGCTTAGATTGCAAACTACAAACTCCTTGCTAGGTTTAACCAGCGCGACATTACTAGTTTGCGTCTATACATGCAGTAACTATCAATTTGGAGTCGGTAATTAATAGTATGGAGCAAAGTTGGTTCCTAGTTGCAATAATAAAGCTAAAAAGCTTTTCAACCGACTTCAAAAAGGAGGAGGTACTCAATTAGTATGTATGTTACCCGATTACTCCGCCAATTATGAATTGATTTGGAAGATTATTTTTTTGTTTGAAAGAGTATATTTCCGAATAGGTCGCATAGAAGTATTGTCATGATCTGATGATGAACTTCGGAGATATGGAACGGAACTCTTTATAGGATTACAGCAGAACTGTCGTAACAAGTTAAATTGCTTTGTTGTTGTGGATTTTTTTTGGTTATTCTTTCTTTCCAAACTAAAAACCACATTGTTTTCAGTCGCTTGAAAGACAAAAGTAATGGGTACTTTACTTTTAGCTTTTTAGCAGGTATTAAGAAAATTATTTTCCTTTTAACTAACTAAAAGTCTTCATACATTTACCATATCGCAAGTTTAACGGCTTTACTTCTGGCATTCACGAACGTTTAATGTGAATGGTCGGAATAAGATTTTGTTAGAACAAGATAAGCCAGTGAATAGGCGGTTTTACTAGCGGAAATAATGATAACAATACTTATTTACAATGGCCACTTAATAAGTTAGTATCAGAAGTGCCATTGTACATAGTCCACGATTAAGATTGATTCATAAATATCAGTGAAGTCCCAGTTCTGGCACCGTACCGTATCAGTGATAAATTATTCTGACACACATTCTCTATGAATGCGTTCACATCTGTCAGTGACGACACAGTGCTCTCAGTGTCAGTTCCGGCGCGTTAATATAGAATGTATGAAAGAATAATGAATTATCATTGATGCGGGATGGTGCCGGGACTCCGCCGTGACGTCACTGATATGCGTGAATCATTCTTTAGTGTACCTTGTACAGTCGAACAAGCCATTTGGTATACAGGCAGCTAACTTGCAATTACTTTTCAACAATGTTTCGAGTGTGTCAATTCTCTTTAATCACTCTAAATAGGTTTCAAAATTGTAAGACACCACAAGCTTAAAAAAATAACACAAAATATCAATAATAATAATAATAAATCGTTTTATTATCAGGCAACTGTGGCCCATAGAAAAAATACACAAAATAATCTTATAGAAATAAAAGTAAACTAATACATATTATAAAAGCCATATATAAATAAATAAATAAATAAATATCTTGGGACAACTCACACACGGCTATCTGATCCCAAGCTAAGCAGAGCTTGTGTTATGGTAACCAGACAACTGATATACATACTTATATAATTTATAAATACATACATATTGTAGATAAATCACACCCAGACACAGACCTAACAATCATGCTCATCACACAAAGTTTGTCCTGGGTGGGAATCGAACCCACGACCTCCGGCTCAGCAGTCAGGGCCACTAACCACTAGACCAACAGGCCCGTCGTCAAATAACTAAACACGTAGCGCGGCGTCGTAATGGCAAGAACGATAATAATTGTTGTCTGTACACCAAATAGCTTGTTTGACCGTACTAACGGAGTAAAGCAAAAATGTTTGATACGACACGATTTCTTATTCTATAAAAATAAATAAAATTGAAGTGTCTTTTTTACTTAAAAACTTTCTCCGTACCTACCTGCGCGATGATTTTCGATGGAACTTCTGATATATTTTTTCGCGGTGTGACCTTTTCGCATTAAAGGGGTTAAAGCGACATCGAAAATTGTTTTCAGAATTATCTGAATCTCAATGTTGTAATTATAATAAAATTATTTCTTCTCTTATCCTCCTGATATTTAGGGTAACTTTTATTTTTCTGCTAAAATATCTTCATCTTCAGATTAATTTGCTTACCTAATAGGTAAGGTAGGTAGTGTACTCGTTTTTGTACATTAATATTATAAAGAGGAAAAATTGGTTTTTTTTTTATACATAAACTCACGCCTTTTTCCCATGGGGTTAGGCAGAAACTACAGAATTATTGTTTGATTTTAAAAATTCTTTCGCCATTAGAAAGCTACATTATCTGCGAGTAACATAGGCTATATTTTTTTTTTTTGAGCGGAGGTTGTCGCGGGCTTAAGCTAGTTTTAAGTGTACTCGTTTTTTATTTTAATAATTCAAGAGATGACTGCCTCGTTGTTCTAGTGGTCGCAAAGTGCAACTGCTGAGCATGACGTCCTTTTTTCTTAAGGATGGGAAATCATCAAATGTCTCTTTCCGCTCTGGGCGGAGCGGAAGTGAGTTTCCCAGGTCGGGCAAAGTGTTATTGGGTTTTTCCATCAGGAATTTCTCAGTAGCAACTACGGAGTCAGAATTTGTGCCCGTTAGATGGCAATAGGATCGCCCCCTAATACATGGGACTTAAACACAACTGGCGAAATGTGGGTGTACTAATGGGCACACCTCTGCCTAACCTTTCGGGGACTACAGGCGTGATGTTATGCATGTATGTAATTCAAGATGAAAAATCTTCTTCTTCTTTGCCAGTCGATGATACCCTGATGATGTCGCCAGTGTGCCTCGAAAAGCACGTAAACCAGTTGGGGCTCCAGATCTCTCCCCGATCGTGTCGGATTGCCGTCCCATCGGACTATGAGCCGGGGTTGCGGGACTTCTTAACAGGATACCGTGGCCCCGGAAGGTAAAAGGCAACAGAAGGAACAAGGCGGTGTTTTAGTCAGTAAAAGTCTGTCAGTCCCTTCCACCCCACCCAGGGTGAAAGGAGTCATTTGATGATTTCTACCACCTCAAAAAAAAAAAAAAAATCGGACTATGAGAGTAAGGGAAGAGGGAGTGCACCTGTATTCGCTCACACACTTATGCACTATAATATCTCCTGTGTACTTAGCTAGTTTCCATTGAGATTGACTGCTGTCACCCAAATCGATAGGCAGAACATTATCATAAGTTATTAACGAACGGTTGAAAATAATAAATAAACCAGTAATATACTATGTACGTTGCATACTAATAAACAAAAGCTTAAAACTACAAACTCACTGAGCTAGTACAAAATAAGCCTAAACACGTATTCATTATTTCAATCATGGAATCCATTGGTTAGCATAGACTATAAACGTAATAGACGCGAGATTCCTGTCCATAAAACATAACTGGCAAAATGTGGGTGTACTAATGGGTACTCCTCTGCCTTGCCCTTTTTGGGATTACAGGCGTGATTTATTTATTAAAGGAAAAACAAAACTAGCACAATAAACGACAGTCATAATATCGTAAAAATTACAATATTAAACAATTATGCTACCCACAATGTTTTCCACAGATTACAATTAAAAGTAATAAAAAAAAGTAGCTATTAACACAGATAGAATATAGTAATAACACAGCGCCTATGAAACAGTCATACAGACAAACAGTCATGTCATAACATAACATAACATAACATCACGCCTGTAATCCCCGAAGGATTAGGCAGAGATGTACCCATTAGTACACCCACATTTCGCCAGTTATGTTTTAGTCCCATGTAATAGGGGGCGTGCCTATTGCCACCAACCGGGCACAAATCCAGACTCCGAGGCTGCTACTAAGAAATTCCTGATGGAAAAACCCAACAGCACTTTGCCCGACCTAGGAATCGAACCAAACACCGCATGCAAAGCAGTCGTGCTTGCGACCAACGAGGCAGTCAAAACAAACAGTCATCTGGATTTTAAACTATTAAAAGAAAGAGAAAAATAATAAAACAAAATGATAAATAATACGAAAAAGAAGTGTGCGTACAATAATATCCTTTAAATTTTTATATGTTGTCATTATTCCTTTCCTAATACTTTTGTGTAGCTTGGATTTGCTTTTTTAATGATTTTATATTTAATGTAATAATCTGCAGCCCGGTGCCGTCCACGATCTTGTATTAAACAAGCTTATTGCGACAGCTTCGGTGTGCGGTCAAATCATATGAGTTTCGTGTCTGCACAGTTGATTACTCTATATCAATTGTCATCAGTTTACATAGCGAATCGGTCGTACAGGCCTGCAACCGCCAGTGTTCGTGTCATTAAATATTAGTGGCCACTGTAATTGAAAACGTGCTGTTTGGGGTTAGATTCGGAATGTATACTATACAAACACATAGACAATACAACGTTATATCATTATATTGATTGTTGTTGTTATATCGATTGATGGCAATAGGCTCGCTCCATAATACATTAAAAATAACTGGCGAAATGTGGATGTACTAGTACACCAGTAGATTTCAGGGTTGGTCCCATAGTAAAAGTTGTTCATAATGATGAGTACAATGACCCCATTTAAGGTTTCGGGTATTTTTTCAATGACCCTGTATAATATATGTGATCATTATCAATCAGTAAACTAGCACTCTTCCCGCGACTTCGGTTGCGTGATGTTTCTTACGGGTTCCTAATTTTTTTATTATAAATTATAATATAGCCTATGTCACCCGGGGATAGTGTAGCTTACCAGCAGTGAGAGAAGTTTTCAAATCGGTTCAGTAGTTTCGAAGCCTATTATTCAATGCAAACAAACAATCAAAACCTTTCTTTATTATTATTTTATAAGTATAGATAACTCTGAAATAATTAAATACATAATGGTTGATATTCTCATGTTTTTGTTATATGTTATCCTTTGCGTGACGTCACAGAAATTCCGTATTAATAATCGGTTTTGGTGATTACCTACTAACTTTTTCCTTGTTCCACTTTATTGTCCCCGTCACGAGTAGCTATAACTTTTGTAAATACACATTCAGGGGATCGCAAACCTTGGATCAAATACTGCATCGCGTCAGCGTGAACTTACTTTAAAATGATGACCCAAATGTTTACGTTCTATGTGTCAGACGCCTTCCAGACGTTCCACAAAACATTAGACGACAGCGCTTTATATCGCTACGCAACTTATTAGAAGTTTATTTATATAATTTATAGCTTCTCATGACGGGGACTATAGTAAGAAAGTAAGGAATAATCATGTTTAAAATGAAATTTATTATAAAAATCGATATTATAAAGTAGTCTGCTTTTCATATAAATAAATAACCATGTCAGAGTCCCTTGAGGCGGTTTAGAAACTCTGGCACTAGGGTGCGTGGGGTCGTAAGACCTTACTGCCCACACGATAAAGAAAGAAGATATAAATAATAGTTTCTTTTATATTAATTAATTTATTAATTTAGATTCTCCAATAAAATAACTATATACACAAATTATGACATACAATTAATGGTCAACCAAAGGTATTGTTACTTTGTATTCCATCTCTTATAGGCTACAGCATGCACTGTAAATTTATTTTTTGTCTTGTGGACATTGTTTGATTTGTTAATATAAAGGGCACCATCAACAATAACAGTAGCGATTGGCGATTTCTGGCTTACATTTATACATATTAACCACTAGCCTCTGCCGGCGACTTTATCTGCGTCAACGTTAATTTCTCCATACAAACTTTGGAATCACGTTTGAGCCCCTTAAGGGACACATTTTAGAAAATCCATTTTTAACGGACGTCTACTAACTATAATCTACCTCCCTGCCAAATTTCATCTTTATACGTCAATTGGTTTTCGACATTTCGTGATGAATGAGTGAGTGAGTGTTTCCTCACGACGTCGTGATGTCACAGCAATTATAGCTCCCTCATACGTAAGTTGTTAGTTCAAAACCGAGCTAGAATCAATGTGACTTTTCAATTCATATGTACTTTCTAAGTTTATCTTGGACATCACTGACATCGTTGTAGGAAAATTAATTAATAATCTGAGAGTTTTAACAAATCATTAAATATATTCATTTGTTCTATCGGATTAGCTGTGGTGGGCGCACAATTGGTATCATCTAATCTATTCATATCACCAGGACATCGGTCCACTTGAAAGATAGACCCTTGCTTGTGATTTTCACTAAACATGTGTGACGTAAGCACTACGTCATAGAGGTATAGCAACACATCAGCAGGAGTGGCCCCCTCCAAGGTTGTGGGGACTGCCTCATCGATGCCAGAGGACATGGCAGCGGCAGTGGCGACCACGATCAGCAATAGAACTGCTCGCATTGTTGCAGATTTCGGCTGAGAGAAAGCAAATTAAAATTATAAAAGTAAAACAACACATTTTATTTTAAACTGTATGCTACAAAAGAGTACGAAGACAGACTTTATTTATTTATTTAAGTAACATGGAAGACCGACAGCTAGAAGAACATAGACTAGTGACAGAAAATTAGACCGACAGCCAATTACAGGTCTTCACTTATAAGATACAGAATAATACTATGTTCTGTGGACACTGCAGTTTCCTACAGGAACAAAACAACAAAAGAAATAAATTACTGAATAACTTATATACTACACAGCTAAACAAAATCAAAATCTGACAAAAGGACTACTCTCACTAACAACTATCATATTATGTTAAACTATATGAAAAAGTTTCGGCTTAAGGACTACCTGGCCGAGGAGACACTAGTTGAAAATAGATCGATATCATGCTGTTTACATAGCTTATTAAAATTACTGCTTGCACGCACTATGTAAGAATTCTGCCTATAATTTGTTGAAGCAAATGTCACATGTAAAGGCCTAAAGCCTAAAGGGTTAAAGCCTTAGGGCGCCTTCAAAAATCTATATGCAAATATTGTCAAATATTGATTTGAAAAAAAAAGCACCTTGGATACCTATCACTTTGGTTGACAGTACAGAAGTACAAACTAATTAAAATCACACACATTATTATCACAATTTTTCCACTTTCACAGCTTTAGCATTACTAAAAGCAGAATTAAATTAAAAATGTCACTAATTACCTTAAAAAATATCCAGAACGAACTTGGCTTGACACTTGGTGCAGTGTCAAAAATATACAGAATACCAAACTGATTATGTATCAACTTTTAATTAATTATGTAACGAGGATAATTTCACTTAGCTTTCAAAAATATAAATGTGAATATAATTATGATATATTCCCTTATATATACGAAGCCAGTAATGGTTATCGTATGTACCTACTTACTGTACGTAGTGACGTAGTTATATTTAGGGTTACCAGGCGTTCACGACAATGGTGCTGATTCCCTTGTTTACAAACTAGACTAAATTAAGAGAATTGGCATCCCTTACTGGCATACAGCTAAAAAGAAGGACGGTGACATTTACAAACTAAGTGATGTCAAATTAGTTTCGCCTTCAACTTCTCCGTATTTTTAATTCAAACGTTCCAAGATGTCAACTATAAGGCCCTTTGTACACGGAGCAACTTAAGTTGAGGCAACTAGCAACTCTTTAAAAGTTTCCTGTAAAAATTGATAGTTGCTATAACGTTGCCGGTTGCCGCAACTTTTTGGCAATTTGTGAGCAACTTTCATAGCCGAGTTGCCGTATGCTGTTGCCGTAGTGACACTGGCATTGCTGGGCACACGGAGAGGGGGGAGGATGTGAAATCGCCCGAAGCGTTGCGATTGACGGTTGAGGAAACCGGCAACTTAAAAACCGGTACAATAATCAAAAGTTGCTAGTTGCGGCAACTAGCAGCTAACTTAGTCATCGATTGCCGCAACTTGAAACTCGTGTTGCTCTGTGTGCGCAGTCCAATTGAAATGTATGTAAACAGCTAGTTGCCAGCTAGTTGCCAGTTGCTGCAATAGTTGCTCTGTGTGCAAAGCGCCTAATTGTTTGGATGTATCAGATTGACTAAATTTGACGGCTCTTTTTTTCATCCGTCCCTTTCTTATTTTATTGAAAAGAAAAAGCAAGAAACAGTATAAATTAAGTTTAGTTCGTGCATAATAAAATCGACACAATTGTCGGGGTTTTTGAATGTATGTTCGGCCAAATTATTCGAGTGTCGGGCTTGATTACATGATAAAGTATCAAAAAATAAAATACAAGGAATAATGTTTTTATTATAATTCCGAGACAGCGACACGCTGGCTTACGCTGAAAACCAACGCCGTGGTTTAGTGCCTTCGTGCACGTGCCACGGCATTATGCTGAGCGTCAGACGTTTCGCACGGTAGTAGGCTTTTGTAAAAAACATTCTTTATGTATGTCACTTTCACGTGAATAAACAGTTTTTTTTTAAACAATGTTATCATCTTCAAATTCAGACATAAAATCCGACTTTATTTTACCCAAAAGTCCGGCTTAATGAGCTCGTGGTTCGGCTTTCCAGGTTTGAGATCTCGCAACCCTAGTCTTATCTATGTATTTGTACTTTATCCGCAACCACAGGAAATAAATATATAGTATTGTGACTCGGCCCTGTCCTTGAATTAGTTACCTACAGTCTGACGCGACGGAAACTCGCTTTAGCCCTCTATTACTTGGGACTTAAAAATAACTGGCGAAATGTGGGTGTACTAATGAGTAGGTACACTTTTGTCTAACAGGCGTGATGTTATGTTATGTATAATTATCTGGGAGGATAATAAAAATTATTACTATAAATGGCAATAATGTCGGCCATTGGGCGATCCTGTGGTTTTAACCTTTTAAAGTAATGAGCAATTCATTTCCTACTTATTTATCGTATTTTCCGTGATTTTGATACCCTAATTAGTGTTAATTACCAAATACGTATATCATCATCTGCCTAGCTTTTTCCCAACTATGTTGGGGTCGGCTTTCAGTCTAACTGGACGCAGCTGCAGTACAGCTACAGTAGCAGTCATAAGTGGTGTAGCAATCTCACAAAGTAATAGCTTGTCATTTTTTAACTAACGACCTTTTAACGCCGATAAACAACAAAAAACGTTTGCCACACTTTTGGTACGATACCTTAAAAACTTACTTAATACTAACTACGTGTAAATATAAATAGAGACAGTAACCAATGTTATCTCCTTTCAAAATCAACAAAGAACCGTATCGGACAAATGAAAACGTTCCGCTGTGGCATAAAAACAAAGATGAAAGATGGCGGCATGTGAGCGTTTCTCCAATAAAATGCTAATAACAAAAACTTCAATTTCAGTGTTGAAATATTGAGAACTGGGGCGCCTAGGAAATGGGGGAAAACGTACGATAGTTCTTGTAATATATCTGTAAAATTACTTTTTTGAGATACGCTTAGAGCCAGCCTCTGACTGCCTCGTTGGTCTAGTGGTCGCAAGCGCGACTGCTGTGCATGAGATCTTGGGTTCGATTCCCAGGTCGGGCAAAGTGTTATTGGGTTTTCCATCCCAATAACACTTTGCCCGACTTGGGAATCGAACCCAAGACCTCATGCACAGCAGTCGCGCTTGCGACCACTAGACAGTCAATCATCAAGCATCTAGCATCTAGCATCTAGTATAATGTACTGACAAACTATATAATTTATAACCTAACACCACGCCAGTTTTCCTAGAAGGGTTATGCAGAGGTGTACTCACTAGTACACCCACATTTGGCCAGCTATTTTTAAGTCCCGTGTAGTAGGAGGCGAGCCTAGTGCCATTCACAAGAGAGACTAGACTCGGAAGCTGCTACTGAGAAATTCCAATGGAAAGGCCGAAATACTGGTTTGAAAGCTGGGCTATATTTCAGGCATCAAGTACCAAAGATTACCGTACTTACTAACAGTAAATTGTAATGGAATTTTATATAATTAACAGGATATTATTAAAATCCACCATACATTATTGCCCGACACTTTCCGTGGGCTATAATTTTTGCCAGACGCTTTCAAGTTCCGACCTTAATGTTTTGAAGAAATATATTACTTGTTCTTTAATACAAAGCTCCATTTAATCTGTTTTATTAAACCGAAAGCTCCTGGGAAGCAAGGGAAATTTTAATTATCTTACGTTTTTTTTTGCTATTTCTTGTTAAGCATTGGTTTGTATAGTAATCAAAAAAATTAACGCAATATGGTGTACCTAAAGGTAGCCTTTCGAACTGAGCGTCTATGGCGTCATTGGCGCCGCGGCTGTGACGCCGCGACAGTGCGACAGATAGATGTTCTATGCAAATGTATGAAATTCTAGGGAACGTCATTCGAGCGCAGCGTCACTGTCGCGGCGTCAGTGACGTCACAGTGCCGCAGTTGTAGTGCGATGTTGGTGACGCTATAGACGCTGCGTTTGTGACGCGCAGTTTGAAAGGCTACCTTAATAAAGATGTATGCAAAATTTCAGGTTAATCGGATAACAACAAATGGTTTAAAAATGACAACTTACTTACTTACACACATACATACTAAAACACAAACAGTGCAAGCTATATAAATACTTGTAAAAATTAGCGTACCAATATTTCGCCATATAAGTTTAATTACCATGTAATAGAGTGCGAGCCTAATGCCATCTATCGGGCACAAATCTAAACCCCGAGGCTGGTACTGAGAAAAATTCTGTATGAAATGGAAATACCCAATAACACATTGCCCGACCTGGGAATCGAATCCAAGACCTCATGCTCAGCAGTCGCGCTTTCTGTAACCTAAAACTTTAATAATGTTTGCATGCAATTTTAATGGCGAAATGTGTTTAAACTTTTATTTATATTTTCCATCTTTGTACATACCACATTTAACGCAAATAAATAAATTTGACTTTGACTTTGACTTTGCGACCATTAGACCAACAAGGCAGTCAGGTTGTACGGTAATTAAAAAATAGACGCTACACTTACATGGTGTAAAAACACACATATCATAGCCAGAAAGTCTGACAACCAGTCTTAGCAAGTGAGGTATTGTAATTCTCAGTTACTGGGTTGTGGAGGTCAGTTAGGCAGTCGCTCCATTTAAAATACTGGTATTCAGCTGTATCCGGTTAGACTGGAAGCCGACCCCAACATAGTCGGGAAAAGGCTAGGCAGCTTGGTTTCACAACCTGATATTAATCAATTCCAAAAAAAAAAACGTATTCCATTTTGAATATCGCGGACAATCTTAACGGATCCCCCTAAATCCCGGCACTTGGGTAACAAATAATTAAGCTAAAAGGGTCCTTCCCCATAAATATCTATTTATTCGCGACTTCATTTTCTCACCTGTTTCAACCAATAGTTATAAATAGGTATATCAAAATTTATTTTGCTTTTATGTAATTTTGTTTTTATTACTCATTCTTTTTTTTTATATGTCATGGGTGGGCAGTCGCTCCATATAAAATACTGGTATTCAGCTGCATCCGGTTAGACTGGAAGCCGACCCCAACATAGTCGAGAAAAGGCTAGGCAGATGATGATATTATGATGGATTTGCTCTTGACTATAGTCTAGGTCAGAGGTGACAGAGAAGTCTATGATGGAGTGAGCTTACCCAGAAGAAGCCTTGCACTTTAACTTTGAAGATACATAACATCACACCTGTGATCCCGGAAGGGTTAGGCAGAGGTGTACCTATTAGGACAGTCACAATGTTATGTTTAAGTCCCATGTAATGGGAGGTGAGCCTATTGTTATCAACCGGGCACAAATCTAGACTCCGAGGCTGCTACTGAGTTTCTAATAGAAAAACCCAATAACACTTTGCCTTTGACCTTAGAGACCTCATAATCTCATGGTAGTCTACGATATACAGGTTTTATTTAAACTCTTTCTAAATAAAATACCAGCGAAACATAACTACAAAAGAAAACTACACGTTTTTAAAACAAAAAATTCTAAAGAGGACACACTAAAAAAATATCCGTATCACCTGTGTAAAAATGGGGGTACAATGGGGGTAATATTTTGTTCTCGTTTGTTCCCCCCCCCCCCTCCCCTCCTCCCCGATACCAGGGATTTAGTGGCGATGCACGATAGTGCCACCAGCCAAGTTCGCGCCAGAATGTGAATCGGAATGAGCGGATTTTATCTCTGCTTTCTCTCAGCCTTCGGCTTCGTTCACCTGAATGTCGATTATCACATTTTTTACAACGTGATACACTACTTCTTTTTTTTAGTACATCACGCCTGTAATCCCTGAGGAGTTAGGCAGAGGTGTACCCATATTTCGCCGGTTATGTTTAAGTCCCGTGTAATTGAAAAATGTAATTGGTCCCTTGGCAAAAAGGCATGAGTTCATGTATGTAAGTAGCTTAAATTACTGGTAAAGGTTGCAGGAAACCGCTGAATATGGTCAGCGGAGGATTGATAATTGTGGCTATCTTTGGGGGGCGTCTATGTTTAGCAGTGGTCGGCATTCAGCTGATATGATAAGGCGATGAAGTTCTTTATAACATTAACTATCTGCCGGTGAACGTCCAGCCATTTCCGAGATAATCCGAAATAAATTAACAGACATTTGAGTTTTTGGTATAAGTATCGTATAAAAATTCCTAATGTACATTTAGTAATTTTGGTATTACAAACAGACACTTCAATTTTATTTGTTTGTATAAATGTATAGATTTATATCTCTGATTTATTCTACCGGTTCACGTGTGCTGCAAGCCCAAAATCCGGGGAGGATGGCTATAAGAGGGAGAGGGGGTTAGTTAATCCGGTTTAGCGAGTGAAATAGATGATATAATTTTTTGAAACTCTGCATTTTGTATACAGGGTATAAAGGTCATTATAATCAAAGAAAGAGCTCGTGGCTAAGTAATAACAGCCGCACGGGTCGATCCGTCAGGTTAAGCTACGCTTGCCGGGGTTGGTCCGTGGATGGGTGACCATCTTTACATACCGAGACTCCTCCGTGCCTCGGAAAGCACGTTAAGCCCTTGGTCCCGGCTGTCATACGTGGATCTTTGACAGTCGTTACGGGTCGTCAGAAGCCCGAAAGTCTGACAACCAGTCTTACCTAGGGGTATCATATTACCCAGTTACTGGGTTGTGGAGGTCAGATAGGCAGTCGCTCCATGTAAAATACTGGTATTCAGCTGCATCCGGTTAGACTAGAAGCCGACCCCAACATAGTTGGGAAAAGGCTAGGCAGATGATGATGATAATCAAAGAAAGAAAGAAGGAAAAAACATGTTGTGTTTATAACAAATCTAAATAATAAAATAATCACACGCATGAGTGGATTTAGAGACTGGATTTATTTTTGGCCAAGATGGCCGCCGTCGGGGGGTTTTATATATATATATTTTTTAAGTATACCTACTGTAATAATATTTTTACATTATTTTTTGTAAAAGACACAACAGAAAAAACACTCAGTGAAAAATTTGACTATCTTCCAAGTACGGTTCATGAGATACAGCGATCTCGTTCAAATTGTCCAGAATCATAATAAACTTAATCTATGGTAAAAAATTGCGTTCCATAAATATTATAATAACAAAATTATGAAACTGAAAATTATTATCAATACCTAAAAAAAAACTGCGTTATTTTTGGACAATAAATCACAAATGTCATGAGGAAACCTGGACATACTACTGTAAGTAAATACTTATTTACTCCAGTCCTATTATGTTTTGTCGAGACAGCGTCTACACATGGAGACCGGAGCTCAAAGCCTATAAGTAGCTTAAAGCTCTGTATTGTCCGTTTGCGTTAAAATAGAATTTAAGTGAAAAAAAAAACATTTTATTTAGATGTACGGATAGTAAGTATGGAATTTCTTGTCTATTCTTTGGAAGAGGCAATTGTTTGTGTTTTTTTTATTTTCTGGTATATTTTGACATTTTACAAGTTTCATAAAGTATGCGGTTCAGTGGTTATTAGTCGTGATGGCCCAGTGGTTAAGACGCCCGCCTCTCACGCATGAGATTGTGGGTTCAAATCCGGGCAAGTACCAATGTGTCTTTTTCAATTCATATGTACTTTCTAAAGTTTATCTTGGAAATCACTGGCATCGGTGAAGGAAAACATTGTGAGGAAACCTGGACTTACTGTCCCACTCAAACCATGTCAAAGGCCCTTGTGGCGGTTTAGAAACTCTAACACTAGGGGGTGTGGGGTCGTAAAACCTTACTGCCCACACGATAAAGAAGAGTGGTTATATAAAATGATTTGACATTGAATTTTGATTAATTTACAGAAGCATTTTGGTAAAATCTCCACTGTGAAACCAGGCTAGAGCTGTAAAATCTGAAACAATCTAAACAAAACTAAACTTACTGCGCGGGGTACTTAATATTTTTTTCATTATTTTCCGAGATAAAAATATTTCAGTAAGTACAAGTCATAAGAACTTTGAACTTAAGATCTATTTTACCACATCTTATAAAAAAAACAGTCAACAACACCGCCGTTACCGGCGCCAAAACCACTAGCGCCATAACCAATGGCGCCAAAATCACTTGCGCCATAATTAATGGCGCCAAAACCACTGATGCCCTGAAGTGAGATGGTGTGGGCTGATAGTAGTAGTAGAGGTTTGTGGTTAGACTTAGGCCCAATTTGTAAAAACGCAACGTAAGTTGAAAAGTCTCGACAGACAGAACAAAAAAAAATGTGGGATGAGAAAACTTTCGATTCAAGTGTCTTTTTACATCCGTTATAATAATAAACTACTACCGGATTGTATTATCCCACTGCTGGGCAAAGGCCTCCCCCAAGACCTCTATCTCAAAGGCTAATGTGGACTTCTTGCTATAAATTTGATTCGTTCCACCATTTTTTTCGTGATCCGTTGTGACCTTGACAGGGCTACACATAGTAGTTATTTTGGCCTAAAGCTCATTGACCATGCAGCGAACGTACCCGGTTCAATCCCACATCAATTTCCAAATACACACACAGAATCATGAACATTGAAGATGTTGTTTATTTGACAACTGCTTTTGTGAAACATAACATAACATCACGCCTGTAATCCCCAAAGGGTTAGGTAGAGGTGTACCCATTAGTACACCCACATTTATAGGGGGCGAGCCTATTGCCATCAACCGGGCACAAATTCTGACTCCGAGGCTGCTACCGAGAAATTCCTGATGGAAAAACCCAATAACACTTTGCCCGACCTGGGAATTGAACCCAAGACCTCATGCACAGCAGTCGCGCTTGCGACCACTAGACCAACGAGGCAGTCAACGAGGAAGATATAAATATGTTTATTAGTCAACTGCTTTTCTGGTAAACAGAAAAAAATGTTTTTCCATATTTAAGTAAACTTAAAAAACGGATACATAAATGTCATACAATAAAGTCATGCAATAAAAGTTAATATGAAAAATAATACCAGCTTATTATTGTATCACTGCAGGGCAAAAGCCTCTTCTCATACAGAGAAGGCATGAGCTTTGATCACCACGCTTGCTCAAGGTGGATGGTTTTTCGATATATAAATTATAAGCCCAGGCTTCCTCGCGAAAGTTAGAAAGTACATTTAGAAAGTGCTTGCTGTAGGCGATTTTAAACTAAATTTATTAAAAAGCAAGGTTTCCTTACGATGTCTTCCTTCAAGGATGTCCAAGATATTTTTATTATTTGTTTTTATATTTCAAGAGACGATGTCGACTTACTCGTAAGGTTCTTGTGGTACTGTTTCGAAACGGAATCTTAAAAAGCTAGTCGCTAATCACCTAACCCTTACACCACCGCCGATATTCTTTTTTTAAGACGGCCGGACCTCAAAATTGTAAATTCATGTCTTTGGTCTACAATACAGCGCCAGCGCACTTGTGGGTTAATTAGGGTTGTTCATTTTTTTATGTATTCTTAATGGTTCCGTACCGTTGCGTTCAGTGTTTCTTATTGCTGGGACTGAAATATTACTGTTTTATTTGTTTACTTTTGGGCTTGCGTTGTTGTTCTTGTTTTAAGTTGAAAATTAGTTTTTAAGATAAAAAGAATAATATAGCACAAAAACACCCTCACACACCCCCACATTTTGTCAGTTGGGGTGTTTGTGTGGGTGTACTTATAACAGCTTTGCTTAAGCCTTCGTGAAATCTGAAGCTATGTTATGTTATGTTCAGTATGTATTTAAATTGATCGTTCTAAATCTAAAAAACACACACTACCAAAATTTTTGAATTGAAAATTGCAATACGATTTCTTGCAAACAATTTTCAACTTTATTTGTAAACTCTTTTAGTTAAATATTAAATAATCAATAATATCTGCTCAGGCATATTACTGCTTTGTCTGTGCTGACTGTAGAATACTAAATTGCAAGGAAAAATAACAGCTGAAATATAATTTCTCCAATTTTAGTTTAATTAATGAACAAAGAAATCGGCGCCAGTGTTATAATTCTAGGTTTTTGTTATTGTTGATACGAAAGGGAAATGATAATAACTACACGCCCTAAATAACCCATTACTTAAAAAACGATAAAAAGAACATAACAACCAATCAAAATGCTTCCTTTCCTTTACACCTATAATTACTACCAATAACACTTCAAAGTCAGAAATAAAGTAACCATTGAGCCAACTCCATGAATATGGACTCAATTGAATTATTAAGTAAGTAGATACTATGTGTAAAGGTAGCGACACACCTCACGATATACTTGTGCAAGTTTAGACGTGCACAAGTTAGCGCGACCCTATTATAGTCACAAATGATTGAGATAATACTAAAGAGACCGTTGTAATTTCCCACTACAGATACTCTGTTTGCGTTGACTCTCAGACCATGAATTACTCAAAGTCAAAGTCAAAACATTTATTTCAATTAGACCATTTACAGGCACTTTTGAATTGTCAAGGAGTCGGTCAGTTAGTCCGAAAAATGAAGCTAGTTGCTCGTTCCAAAACGGAGGTAGGCCTCTATGGAGAAGAACGAGCAAGAAACTCCACGGCACTCTTTTTAAATTAGGTTTTTACAAAATCCTGGCTACAATATTCTTGTTGAGTCTATATGTGAAAACAATGAAAACAGTGCAAAGGACTCTTCTCATGCAGAGAAGGCACGAGCATTGGTTACCACGCTTACTACTTACAGGTTTCCTCAAGATATCTTTCTTCACCGATGTCTGTCTGTTATATCATAAATAATATGTTTATTTCTAAAGTACATAATTATGGATTTGAAAAAGACAACCGTTTTCAAAAACTACAAAAAAAAACTTTAGTTTTGGAAATCGGTGGCGCAGTACCAACATAGCAAAAAACAAAACCAAAGCCGCCGACTTATCTTTTTTTGTAAAAACGGTTTTTATTTTTCACTTTTTAGTGCTTGTGTGTTAGTGTTTAAAATCCTTACAAAAGCCCCTTCAAACAATACCGATATATTTAATTTTGGAAAGTGGTAGGAGGGAGGTTGACGTACCCCCTCCCCCTCTTCCTTCAGTCAGTCATGGACTACACGTATAAACAAAGCAATTTTACTTGTTATGACAGTTCTGCTGTGATCCTATAAAGAGTTCCGTTCCATATCTCCGAAGTTCATCATCAGATCATGACAATATTTCTATGGGACCAATTCGGAAGTATACTCTTTCAAACAAAAAAAAGAATCATCCAAATCTATTCATTATTATTTAATATTGACTTGTGCTAATTTATTCCACACACTTTAATAATTACTTGTGCAAGTCCCAATTTTGCGCAAGTAAACCGTCACGTGTGTAGCCCGCTTAAGTAATTGAGTTAACAAATGTGTTACAACCCTATGATTATTCGCCTTTTATCATGCGATTAGAAATTGTAAAGGGTTGAGCACACAGTAGGGTAGACGGCACCTATTCTGTCCATGACCAATATTCATTTGAAAAGTTTTCAGTGACCGAAATGTTGAAACGGTCCATTTCAGATCGAAGGTTTCTCTTTGATCACTACTGCAATTCGGTTGTTCTTTCCATTTTCTTTTTTATGGTGTGGGCAGTAAGGTCTTATTATTGTTATTATAATTATGGGGAATCGCTTTTTGTCAGCTCATAAAAAGTATATCAATTGATTGATTGTGTCAACTACCTTATTACTTAATAATAATAAGGTTATGGTGAGGTGACTGCCTCGTTGGTCTAGTGGTCGCAAGCGCGGCTGCTGTGCATGAGGTCTTGGGTTCGATTCCTAGGTCGAGCAAAGTGTTATTGGGTTTTTCCATCACGAATTTCTCAGTAGCAGCCTCGGAGTCTGAATTTGTGCCCGGTTGATGGCAACAGGCTCGCCCCCTATTACATGGGACTAAAATCATAACTGGCGAAATGTGGATGTACTAATGGGTACACCTCTGCCTAACCCTTCGGGGATTACAGGCGTGATGTTATGTTATGTAATAAGGTCATATAACATCACACTACGGCACTAAGGGCCTGCGCAGTATCCAAAGAAGTACCTTAACTCGGGCAAACCGCAGAGTATTACAGCTGGTACATAGACACCACAGGATAGAAAAGCCTTGAAATCAGGTTCTTGGAACCTAGCCCCAAAAACATGTTTTAATATTACCGATTAAACTAATATAATAAAGTTGAAGAGCTTTGTTTGTATGTTTGTTGAAAAAATATTTTTGTATACAGGGTCATTGAAAATTTACCCGAAACCTGAAAAGGGGTCATTGCACTCATCATTATGAACAATTTTTACTATGGGACCAACCCTGAAATCATGAAAAAAAACAGCTGATCCATACATTACGATCTTATTATGTAGCATTTTTGTAGGGAACCACTGTTTTTTTTTTTCATTTTCTTTTCAAGTTTCGGGTAAATTTTCCCCTACCCCCCCTACCCTGTATAGCCAGATTCATGAGGATTAATATACGCTATATAACATCATGCTACGACCCACGGTGGCGGAGCAATCAAAGACGTACAATAGCGCGGGTGAATAAAACTACGCGGGCAAAGACGCAGGCAGAAACTAGTACATAGATAAATGCAAAACTACATAAAATAACCTCAGGATAGAAAAGCCATTCTTGGAACCTGGTCCCAAAAACATGTTCTGAAATTACCTATTATACTATTCTTACTAGTATTAAAACGCAACATAACATCACGCCTGTAATCCCTGAAGAGTTAAGCAGAGGTGTATTTGTTAATACATTCATATTTTGCCATTTATGTTTTAGTGCTGTGTAATAGGGAGCCTATTGCCATCATCCGGGCACAAATCCAGACTCCGAGGCTGCTATTGAGAAAATCCTGGTAGAAAAACCCAATAACACTTTGGCCGACCCGGGAATCGAACCCAAGACTCGGAGTCTAGATTTGTACCTGGATGATGGTAATAGGCCCGCCCTTACATAGGAACTAAACTTAATTTAACTTAGCGAAATGTGTGTTACATCCAGTAACATAACACACATAATATATAAACTCACGCCTTTTCCCATGGGGGTAGGCAGAAACTACAGAACGCCACCTGCTACGATCCTTACATATTCCTTTCGCCTCATCTCAACATAACACGGGTGAAAAAATGCCGCGAATACGCGGCCAGAAGCTAGTTGATACATAAACGTGGAACAACATGGAAAGCTCCCAGTAATTCTTGGAACCTACCTTCAAAAACATACTCTAACGTCACATAACCTAACGTCTATATTTAAGTAAATACTTAGAAACTTCAGCTGTAATTCGGAATCCTCTGTAAGCATCTCCTCATTATGCCAACACACGGATAGGGAACCCTCCTCAAACATCACTCCTTGAGAATGAACGTAGTGACAGACAAACATATAGGTATCTATGTATGTATATATAGATACTTGTGTGTTTTTCTTTAGCTTGAAGGGTTCTTTGTATTATGTCATGACTAGCTCCATCTTACGACTTTGTATGTGTGGTTTCGTGGTCTTTAGTTACTTACTTGCTAGGATTAATGCTGAGCCAAAAGGTACCTTATAGCTCTATAAGTGAGTTTATGTTATTGCTATTTGTAATTATTATGATAAGTACGAAATTTTCGAAATTTCGTGATGAGTGAGTGAACTTTCGCTTTTGAATATACACGGTTACTTTTAGGTTTCAAAAAGTGACAATAAAAAAAATCAGCTGTTCAGTACACTTTGACGAGTTAGACGAACATAAATGTACTGAACACCTGATTTTTTGTATTGTTACTTTTTTTTAAAAATGGTCCCTATCGTTTCGAGTTTGATGATCGAGTTTATGGCTTTCGGTTCCAGGACGACCTAAAAGTAACCTTGTATATTTATGATATATTTAGATTACCTCTTTCCAAAATATTATGAAATGGTATCAAAATTCACTTATTTTTCGATCCCAAATCATTGAAACGCAAGTTCAATAGTTACTGTTTAATATTGTACCTCACATTGTAGCTTCGATTTATCTAGTTAAGTTTGTACGTGTGTAAATAAAAAGTTAATTAATCGAGTTGACTTAGAAATTCATTAACAAAATACAATCTAGTCTAGCCACATCTTTACACCCTTGAGTATTCGAAGTCTGTATCTCATATAGTGGATTCAGCTCAGAATAATTTATAGCAAGCCTGTTGGGATTCAATACTGATGCCTAGATTAGATAATATAATTGCTCGGCTTTAAAAGTCGTTTGCTTGTTTTATTTGCGTTTGTAAATAGATTTTGTAGGTGGTCTAGGTTTAGTTAGGCGTTTCACAGACGAAGCAACTTTAATCGCTGAGTTGCGGCGACAAACAACTCGCAAGAAGACGTTTATGACGAATTTCATACTATATTGATGGATTGAAGCGACCTACTCAAAATAAACAAATAAAAAAAATATTTTTATAAACAACCTTTAATTTGAAATTAATACAATTTTGAGTAATGGACATTGTACTGTCATCAGAACTAAAGATGTATGCAAAATTTTAGCTCAATCGAATACTAACAAATGGTCAAAAAATGGTTTGCAAATTTTCAAAGGACAACTTAACGCTTATTTTTTTTATATATTTAGAGTAGGTCCAAGTGGCGGATCCAGGTAGGGCTAAGAGGCATAAACCCCCCCTCCCCCCAATAATCTAATAAAAATTCATGCCCATGAGGCATGCAATCCATTGGTAACTGTACCTACTGTTTTCATACACCATAGAATAAGTAAATATTCCGTTACGAACTCGGAAAAAAATGTTACCCAAATAAATCCACAAACAGTTCACAGCCCATCACTCACAGCAACATGCCATAGATAAAAAATGGCGGCCGTTCGGCACAGTGGAGCACTTGCTTCAGTTATCTGTGCCTGAAAACCTTTCACACGTGTCACCCCAAATCATGTCGACTACTTCCGTAAGAGATATAGTACAGGCGAGTACACAAATGTTTGAATTTATTTTTTTGCTTTTATCGGAAAACTTACGGCTAAAAGCAAGGTATAGTTTTTTTTCTAACGATGGCCAATTATAAGTTTTCACTTAATTAAATTACTGTAAAATAAAAAATATTTTTATTTAAAATCCCGACGTCATGACCGACGTCGGGATTTTAAATAAAAATATTTTTTATAATTTGATTGATTTCATTAAAAATAGCTAAGAACACACTCGACTAGACGTCGGCCATCTTTGATTGATTTCATTAAAAATAGCTAAGAACACTCCCGTCTAAATCACGTTTTAACAAAAAAGTCAAAATCGGTTTATCCGTTCGGGAGCTACGATGCCACAGAAAAACACACCCTCACACAGACACGTCTAACTTATAACATCCCGTCATTTTTGCGTCGGGGGTTAAAAATAGACGACAGTAAGTAGGTAAAGTACATAATAAATTATAAGAAGGTATCAAAAATTTTAACAAAGAGAATCCTCTTGATTAAATGTAAGTTCTATATTACTTAACGTTTATAATCCTAACTAATATTATAAATGCGAAAGTAAGTTTGTTTGTTTGTTTGCTACCACTTTACGCCTAAGCCACTAAACCGATCATCCCGAAATTTAGCATAAACGTTGCCAGGTGATCAGGGACAAACATAGGGTACTTTTAATCCCGAAAAAAAGTACTGTTCCCGAGGGAAATCACAATAACGTCCTTATGACAGTAGATGGCGCCACGTGTCTATCGAATCATGATCAAATTTTAAGCTTAAGCATCTAATACATTTTGAGTCTAGACTGTCGATAGACCAGTTTCAAGTATACAACCTAGGAGTACGGAGTTGTTTGCTTAATCATTTTTTATGCCCAAAACCGCTGAAGAGCATACTGACATTTTGCATAAAGTGGCTACCAGACGGACCGACCTGCGGTTGCGGCTAACCGCAGGCCGCGGCTCCAACCGCTGTAAAAACACACCACCGCGGTCACAGTGGCGGCCTGAAGTGTCATTAGCGCGGTGTTTGTGCCACAATCGGACGTCAGTCAATATGGCTAACCGTAACGTTGTCTTATTACTCACATGACTCATTAGCCCTCTCAGATGATGAGAAAAAAGGTAGAAAAAAAACCGTTTATTTAAACACTTGAGGTGGTGAGTGGTGTGAGGTTATAGTAGTTTATCTCTACCTATATTATCATTAGCATCGCATATTACTCTTAGGAATGGAGAAGTGTGGGTTAAATTTAAATTATTATTTAAATTCAACTATTTCTATTACAATTTTCATATTTGGTGTCATTTTACAAAGCAGTAC
Organism: Hoplodrina ambigua; assembly: GCA_949774945.1. NCBI lineage: Eukaryota > Metazoa > Arthropoda > Insecta > Lepidoptera > Noctuidae > Hoplodrina > Hoplodrina ambigua. The sequence goes on from OX458990.1 coordinate 4,957,438, forward strand.
ACGCGGCCTGTTGTTAAAATTTGCAACTGACGCGGCCGCCACAACATTTCGCGTTTGTCTGGGACCCACTTTATATACGTTGTCAGGGATACAGAAAAACTGCGTAACTGACACTGTCATCACTGTGTCGTCACTGACACTGACAGGTGTAAACGCATTCATAGAGGATGCATGGAAGAATTAAGGCGAACTTATAACACGCTCCGCCAATTGTGAATTGATTTGGATGATTCTTTTTTTGTTTATTTTTTCCAAATTGGTCCCATATAAATACTGTCATGATCTGATGATGAACTTCGGAGATATGGAACGGAATTCCTCATAGGATCACAGCAGAACTGTCGTAACAGTAAAATTGCTTTGTTTAATGCGTTTAGTCGATGACTGACTGAAGGAAGAGGTTAGTTGCTAAACTATGACCGTGACCTATGTCGATGTAGATGTGTAGACAGCAGTTTTCCAACGGCAAAGTTAAGTTTGTCCCTCAGTACTGTTTATGTTTTCTTTAGAGGTATGTTCGGTGTATTTTAATGACGGTAGGTAGGTTCCTTTTTTTTTAAATTGTCTCACAGCTCCAAGTCAGGCAAAAGCTCTTTGCTAGCCCGAGCAAAAATTACTGCTCAATCCCCGGAATCTTCCGTTCGTGCCGCATTAAGAAAGCAAGCACAACCGGAGCGACAAGCAAATTTGAGAGCTTTGATTGACTGGAAAGCTAAACCGTCCGCCCGCCAAGCTTCTCTGAGAGTGACTGAGACGCCCTTCTAAACGCAATTGCTTTTGGAGGAACAAGCCGAAAGTCAGAGAACTGTAAGAGCAACTAAGACGCCTATTCACACACGACACACAACACACATGACTACACGACTTCGTCTCAGAGAAGAAGCTCAGCCATTACAGCGACTGAAACTCCAGAACAGACGCAGGCGAGAAGGACCTCTCTTGCAGAAATGCAAACTGGACGCCGACCGACTTTTATGAGTCACAGTCTGTTGGTCTGTAGGTATTTAATAATTCTGGATCTGGCCGAGCAACAAGCCGAGTACAGCCCGAATTGATTGTCAAATTCTAAACCAACGCGGGCGAAGCCGCGGGTAAAAGCTAGTTATCGATAAATTACAAAAATGCACTTACTATCTTCTGTTTGCTGTTGACTGGTTAGTTGTCTGATTGGTAGATAGGCACTTACCTTAATTTTCACCTGAAAAAATACAAAAGAAAACTTTAGAACCGCGAGCAAAACTATGGGAAATAGACATTTAGGAACTTAGGACACTTATTCAGCTCAATTCAGCTTTTGTCTATAGAAACAAAATATAATATTTATAAAAAAATAAATAGAGAAACATCATTTTATTTACAATAAATAGGTATTAATTTTTAAACGTTTAACGCGTGTTTCTAATCTGTCACGTTTAAAAATTAATACACATAACAAAAAAAAACAAATAAAATTCCAACAATTTCTATTCGGAATTTACGATGCAAAAAAAAGTTATGCTAAAAACTCAATATCATCTTATATATTTTAAACTTTTATTTTGCCACATCGATTAGTATAAACAATATTTTTATATTCAAATATTCAAACAATATTAATCACGACTGTACCGGGCATCGTGCCAAAGATCTATGTCCAATATATGATATGACACAGCGATGTAGATAACCCGTTATATTTTATTATATTTCCACTCTTGGGATTAATAAAATTGTAGTTGATGAAATAGTTATTGTATACAAATAATTTACGTGAACGGATGACCATATAAATGGATTTAATTCAGCACAAAACCCAGACACGTAATGATTTTGGATAATTAACGCTGGTTTAATTTAAATCTATTTTAAGCATACGTTTGGAGTATAGGTACGTACATTGAACTGTTTTTGCTGGATAGTGATGTGACATGATAGTCGCTCGACACTGCCTACCGCAAACGCAACGGGGCGATTCCGTTTTTAAAAGAGGTGTATTCTGAAATACTACGTAACATCACGCCTGCAATCCCTGAAGGGTTAGGGGTTTGTTTCTGAAATACTGTCCACCAATAAACCACAAAAAAATCAATTGTTTATTTACTAGCTTCTGACGGCGACTTCACCCGCGTCAAAGTTGATTTCTCCATCCAAACTTTGGAACCCCCGTTTCATCATTTTAGGTGATGAATTTTGGAAAATCCTTTCTTAGCGGACTATAAACTACCTCCCTGCCAAATTTCATCTTTATACGTCAAGCGGTTTTTGACATTTCGTGATGAGTGAATGAGTGGTCTTTCGCTTTTAAATATTTAGACTAGCTTTTGACTAGAGACTACGTCCGCGTGGAACTTGTTTATATCGTACTTGCATACAAACTTCCACCCCCCTTTTCACGGCCTTAGAGGGTGATTTCCGGGAAAAAAACTATCCTATGTCCTTCCTCGGATCTTAAACTACCTCCCTGCCAAATTTCATTTTAATACGTCAAGCTGTTTTCGATATTTCGTGATGAGTGAGTGAGTGACAGTTTTATTTAGATTGAAAATTGTCCAGGAGTCGTAATTTAATTTGATAATTTATGGCTATTATGTTAACTGCTTGAAAGACGACAATTCATAAACTGCTCTTTGTTTACAAAGAGCAAAAAAAAAAAAAAATCGAATCGTGATTTCTGAAATTTTCGTCAGCAAATATTACAATTCAAGTCATTTAAACAGGATTGAACTGGGCACCATGCCAAATATATTGAGCCAATAATACGACATGACATACTGATACCGACATCATACTGATGGGGTTCCGACCTCGATGTTATCACACCCCAAGGGATTAATGAAACTCACAATAATAACTATCTACTGCCAAATTCATACCTACAAATAAATAAAATTGAAGTGTCTGTCTGTTATGACAATAAGAGTTACTTAGCGCGACTGCTGAGCATGAGTTCTTGGGTTCGATTCCCAGGTCGGGCAAATTAATTTTTGCTGTTTAGCGCTCGTACTTTAATTTGCACCTACCATGTTATCTCTTCACCACCTTTGGTCTTCACCTTTGGTCTTCACCACTGTTAGAGAATGCCTAAGGCATAAAATCCGCCTTTGTACTTTTGTTGCATAAAAATTAAATAAATAAATAAATGTTATTGGATTTTTCCATCAGGAATTTCTAATTAGAAGCTTTGAAAAACTAAGCAACATAACATCACGACTGTAATCCCCGAAGGATTAAGCAAAGGTGTAGGTACCTACCCATTAGTATACCCACATTTCGTGTAATAGGGGGCGAGTTTATTGCCATCAACCGGGCACAAATCCTGACTCAGAGACTGCTACTGAGAAATTCCTTATCAAAAAACCCAATACCTAACACTTTGTCCGACGTAGGAATCAAAACCAAGACCTCATGCTAAGCATCTGCGCTTTACGACCAGACTAGACCAACGAGAAAGTCACAAATAAAAAAGTTATTAATTGTACATAGGTACTTTGTAATTCCAAAGGATTATTCTTTCATAATATGAAATGAAATCAGTTGACAATAACGCATTACGCAGACGGAAGTGAATTTGTAAAAAAAAAACACAAATGACAAAAAGAGATGACTGACATTTCGCTGACACTGACAACGTCAAATTGGCGCAGTGGTGGCAACATTATTATTATTTATAAGTTTTGTGTTTAAGGTACTTATTATAAAGTAATGTGCAGCTTTCATTAAAATAAACCATAAAATCAAATTAAAATCAACCTGTATGTGAACAATCCATATTTTTATTCAATTTCAAACATTCTTATAACCTCGCTCAGGCACCGATGTGCTAATTTAATTTATCTTCTAAGATTCCTATTTCTCTTCCATTTCGCTCTCTTATAATACTTAGCTTTATTTAATAAGCCGACAATATACGTCTTTATATTCATCACATGTGCTTTATTACTTATTCTCTGTTCTTATTAAGGGGACTGTACTGAATCCATACAGACATAGTCTAGCGATATTTTTTAAATGAAAGTTATTTATTACAAGTAGTGAATTAAATTTTGTTAATTAAAAAAGTATGAAACCATGTTTACTACACGCAGACCATGTGTACACAAAACTACTAAAAAGATACATACATACACAACAACGCGCCTGAAATCCTTGAAGGATTAGGCAGAGGTGTACCCATTAGTACACCCACATTTCGCCAGTTAAGTTTCTGTCCCATGTATTACATACAGACATACATAAACTCACGCCTTTTCCCATGGGGGTAGGCAGAAACTACAGAACGCCACCTGCTACGATCCTTACATACTCCTTTCGCCTCATCTACATCTACGTTCATACATCTCGTCATACAAGCACCCCGGTTACGAGTACTACGCACCTGACCTTTCTGAAGGACCTCACCAATAACGTCGGTGTAGGTCTTCCTAGGGCGATCTCTCCCGGCGTTGCCACTCACCTCTGCCATATAAATACCTTTTGTCAATCGTCTTTCACTTATCCTCTCAACATGACCGAACCATCTAAGCATACCCTTTTCTATCTTTGTCACTACAACTTCTTTTAATCCGCAACGGTCCCGTATAACCTCATTCCTCACTCTATCGTTCAAAGTTACACCACACATACTCCGCTAGGAACGCATTTCCACAGCATTAATCCTACTCTCATGCCTCGTTTGCCATACCCAACATTCACTTCCATACATAAGCGTAGGCACCAGCACACCGTACCCATGTATTAGAAAAGTCTAATTTGAAAAATTCTTTATAAATATGATAGCCAGATTTATGAGGAATAGTATAGGTTATATAACATCACGCTACAACCCACAGGAGGGGAGCAGTAACCAAAGACTTAACACGCCTGAAATTATATTTATTGTAATATCCAACAAGCCTAGATATTAGTGACGTTATCTTTTTTAGAAAATTTGATCGAGTTTTATTAAGTTTTAGACCAAAATATGACTAAACTATTTATGTATGGAGCGTACTGTCGGTAGTCTCCTTAAATGCATAAACTAATTTTATTGTGCCCGTATCTAGGTGACCCAGAAATCTTTTGTAAAAGTACGTGACCGGATGTGAAGTTCCATTTTGATTTTCTGATGAAAAAGATTTATTATAGTCTCTGCTTGGTCATGCATTTTAAGTGAGTTACGTGTGTTTTTAATTTTATAGAACATTTTCTGGTTACGGAGATATGAAAACTAGCCTTTTCCTGCTACTTCGTCCGCGTTACGAATCCAAGTAAAAAGTATTATATATATTTATAGCTTTTATTACTCGCTAGAAACGCAGCGTTCCATAGTAAAAAAAAATGGTTTAATAGTTTTTGAGTTTATCCATTACAAACAAAAATAAATATCTTTTCTCTTTATCTAATTAAATTATTGTAAACAACTCATAATAACTAGTTCAGAAATAAAAAGGTGACGGCTTGCGGGCGGCGCTTTGGCATCCGTTGCCATAACGGAGAGGTGCTGTTAGAGTCAGCGATGACCTTAAATCGTACTTCATTAAAATTACCCAAAGATGTTATTACGGAATAGACCGACTCATTTTTTTATAAAACTGATTCATACTTAAGCTTAGGATAAAAATGATTGGTAGGTACATTTCAGTACAGATTGAGCAGTAACTTGTTGACATATTAATCCATACAAGTGAAGCCACAGGAAAGACCTAGTATATAATATGTAGCAGTCAAACCAGACACAGTAATTGTTAGTTTCTTGACGTATTTAAGATTGTCTGATAAAACGCTCCTTATCAGCGATAAGAGAGTAGTTTAATTGAGTCGAATTTGGTCCAAGTTGAGAGAGACCAACTTTTTGTTCCTAATTCTGCGTCAACACTTCAGACTTGGTACGAATTTTGTCGACAGATTTGTATAGATTGAAAAGCTTAATAATACACCGACATTTGTCTGCACTAGTTTGTATGCATGGACAAAATTCTATAGAAATCTACATAAGTCTGTATTAAGAGCGTTCAAGCAGTACAACATTTCATACACACTTTCAAAAATAAGGACTACAAAGGACTAAAAATATAATATACGAGTGACTAAAAAGTTATCATAGAACCTTTTCAAAATGTCTTATTTTAAAAAGGTAATTGGAAATCTTTGTTTCTATAAAAAACTTAAAGTCAGTCGAATTTAGCCTTAACACCATTTTTCAAAAATAAAATGTTCTCTAATAACTTTTTAGACCTATGTATCCTGCTTATGCGAAGAAAGTTTTATTAAAATCAATTCATTCATTACGAAAAATAAGGACTTGTAAGTCTGTTTAATGCCGTACGGCGTAAACGCTCTTAAAATCGCTGACCACGTAACACTTACAACGAATCCATCACACTTATTCAGCTCGAGTGACACGGGTGCACTTAGTTCGTCTCGTACCATCGCCAACAAAATTCATTACTACACTGATATTCCATTTAAATATGTTCCAGTTGAGTATAAACTAATTCAAAGACTGATGTATTCAAATTCAAATTACTCTATCTAATATTTAATTTACCTCGTTATTTAGAATTGAAATTCTGTATTTTCTTGAATTTCGAGTTTATTCTGCTTTTACACGTGGCTTTTACAATTGACTGGTCTGAATTCAATTTAGTACCTATTTGATCTCCGCCATTGTTTTATTTACCGACATAGCTTTCTCTTGTAAATGACAATTTGTAATAACATAATAATACCAGCCTATTACTATCGCACTTCAGGGCAAAGTTCGCGCGCGCCTCAAAGAGCTGTCAGCACAGGGATGGGGCCCCCAACGGGGCCAAACGCCTGCCGGGGTTGCGGGACGTCTTAACAGGATACCGTGGCCCCGGAACGTAAAGGGCAACAGAAGGAACAGGGTGGTTTTTTAATCAGTAACAGTCTGACAATCCCTTCCGCCCCACCCAGGGCCGAAGTTGTCATTTGATGATTTTTACCAACTAAAAAAATAAAGCCCAAAGGCCTTTTCTCATTCAAAGAAAGCATGAGCATTGATCACCACGCTTGCAGTCCATGTTTTCCTTCACCGATGTCAGTGATGTCCAAGATAAACTTTAGAAAGTCAGATTATGTATTGAAAAAGTCACTTTGGTACTTAACCGGATTCGAACCGACAGTCTCACGCTTAAGAGGCGGGCGCCTTAACCACTGGGCCATGACGACAATGGTTTTATTGAAACAAATTATTTAATTTATTTAATAGATGTTTATTGTAACACTTGAGGAGCTCGTGGCTAAGTAATAACAGCCGCACGGGTCGATCCGTCAGGTTAAGCTACGCTTGCCGGGGTTGGTCCGTGGATGGGTGACCATCTTTACATACCGAGACTCCTCCGTGCCTCGGAAAGCACGTTAAGCCGTTGGTCCCGGCTGTCATACGTGGATCTTTGACAGTCGTTACGGGTCGTCAGAAGCCCGAAAGTCTGACAACCAGTCTTACCTAGGGGTATCGTATTACCCAGTTACTGGGTTGTGGAGGTCAGATAGGCAGTCGCTCCATGTAAAATACTGGTATTCAGCTGCATCCGGTTAGACTGGAAGCCGACCCCAACATAGTTGGGAAAAGGCTAGGCAGATGATGATGTTTATTGTAACACTTCTCTAACCGAGTGCACTAGTTAATACTTCTCACTAACTGACATGATGACTGAAGATATGATATGAAAATTGAAAAATCAGTGAACCTACCCCACAGTGGTTACCAACTGTTCATTATTAATAATTATCTATGAATATATAATTCCAAACATGCTTTGCAACTTGCAAATATAACGACATCAAAGATTATCTACTGATAACTCTGTTTTGATTAAATTCTTAATTAATATTACTGTGTGTGGTCTAGGAAGTCCTGTCATTTTATGGCAGAAAAATGGTGCCTGATTTTAAGTGGTCTTCTTGGATGGTATATGCAAAAATGGTGGTTCTCGATGGTTTTGAAGTCGCAGGCGCGACTGCTGAGCGTTGGTTTCTGAGTTATTTTCCGGGCAAAGCGTTATTGGGTTTTTCCATCAGGAATTTCTCAGTAGCAACCTTGGAGTCTAGATTTTTGCCCGATTGATGGCAATAGGCTCGCCCCCTATTACACGGGACTTTAATATAACTGGCTAAATGTAGGTGTACTAATGTGAACACCTCTGCCTAACCCTTTGGGGATTACAGGCGTGATGTTATGTAATAAATAAAATAAACAAACGTCTAAGCAAAATACCTATTATCTTTTATTTTTATCCATTGTAATCGTATACGTATGTAAGAATCCCTTTAGCGATGTTTCTCTTCATTTATTTATAGATTTTGTTTATTTTCCTGTCGTTTCGTGATAAGTATTTTTGTTTTGTAAACAAAACATATTGTTTGTAACATAAACAAAGGTGTCTGCTATTAATAGACACGAGCTTGTGAAGTTTCTTTATCCTACTTCCTACTTATCTATACATATAAAATGCTTTGTCTTCAATGACTGACAGACGGATCAACGCACAGCCTAAACTGCTGATCGTAGAGAGCTGAAATTTGGAGGGTGTGTGCTTTGTAAGAGGTAGGCATTGGATAAGAATGGATTTTCTGAAATTCACCCCCTAAGGGAATGAAACAGGGTTCTAAAGTTTGTATGGACCAACTTTGAAGCGGACGAAGTCGCGGGCAGAAGCTACTAATTAATAATTAAAGATGTTTGTATGTTTGTTACTCAATCACGCGTAAACCGTTGAACAGATTTGTTCAAAAATTTACACATAGATAGAACATTTCCTGGAATAACATATTTGATACTTTTTATCCCGGTAATGAGTTCTCTTTTTTACTTTATTTATTTAATGAGTTCTCTTAAAATAACAGTGCAGCCTATATAGGGGACTCTGATTAAAGTATCAATAAGATTGGGAGCCCCGTTCTATAGTCTTCTATTGTACGCCTATGTATGGTTATCATAATAACAAATTGATAGACAAGAACTCTGCCCTAACCCGAAGGGCTATATTTCACCGGGACACCATGGCGACGCAACCAGTCGCCGCTACCAACAAAATGTATACAGCTCTGTAGAGAGTTACTCACCTGGTGTCCGTTTGGTTGCGCAACCAATTTGGCGGCGCGACCAGCTCGGACGCGTGCTAACTTACGAATATAAAAACTCGTCAGAACAAAACAAAAGTTTCACAAATCTTGTATAACGTCATAAAATCTGACGTCATGTACTCCGACGTCAAAAATTGTGACGTCAAACAGGTGTGGCCCAAAGTTTGTTAAGGAAATTTAAACACAGTAACTAGTAACTGTGTACCTGTATGTACCTAGGTACAGTCAACAAAAGAAATAGGTATCCAAGGTCGTCAGATATAGTTGAAGTTTTCTTAGAAACCGATGGATGTTTTCGATTAAAACTTAACTTAATTAATGAAATGCTTATAATCTATTTTTTAGATTAAATTACATTTGACTGCTCCAAGGGCAGTATTAACTTTTGCCAGCGACTTCGTCCGCGCAAAAATAAAATAAAATATAGCCTATGTTACTCACAGATAATGTAGCTTTCTAATGGTGAAAGAATTTTAAAAATCGGTTCAGTAGTTTTTGAGTTTATCCATTCCAAACAAACAAAAATACAAATTTATATATTAAAAATTAAAAATATAAATTAATTTCAACTTGATACCTCCACACTTTCCTGAGAAAAGGTCTTGACAGACGGACAAGAAAGTGATCCTATTCAAGATTTTGAGATTTTGCCAAGTGAGTTATGAAACCCTAAAAATCAAAGAAAACTGTGTTAAAACTGTTACTTTAACTCCACTAACACTACCACTGTAAAAACTAGCAACTACCCATCAACAGGTCGACAACAATATAAAATTACCCACGCTCCCATAAAGCTGAACAAAATAAATCCTTCAACAGCCTCCCCATTTAATCCTGAACATCGCCATCTGGTGGCAGTTTCCGGAAACCGGGGAGTAATAAAAATGCTCAACATTCCGCTTTTCTAGTGGAAAATGGGAACATTCAGACTTCAGAATGGCCGAATAACTTGAATACTGTTTTGTACTGAATACTCTTGAATGCTAGATTTTAATTACACTTAAAAAGGGTGATTTTGTATCGAATTGTCACCGTAAAATAGATGGACAAAAATACCCCAGATCTCTGTAGGCTTACTCTTGAACAAAATCGAGAATGAGATTGGAATCCACTGCATGTTTGACTACAGCGATTGACATGAGGTTGCCATACAAATGAAAACGTAAATTACCAAATTTTAAAATATTAAATAACTCGTTAATTCTATAAATAAATGTCTTCTTATATTTATTGGAATTGAAACTGGATCGGATGTACATGTAATGTCGATTCCAATCTCATTCTCGATTTTGTTCAAGAGTAAGCCTACTGTTCAGGAATAAAAGTATTACAATTACGTAACATTACGCCTGTAATCCCCGAAGGATTAGGCAAAGGTGAACTTATAAGTACACGCACAATTCACCAGTTATGTTGAAGTCCCATGTAATAGGGAGCGAGCTTATTGCCATCAAACGGGCACAATTCTAGACTCCGAAGCTGCTACTGAGAAATTCCTGATGGAAAAACCCAATCACACTTTGCCCGACCTGGGAATCGAACCTAAGACCTCATGCTCAGTGTAACATACATGTATCTACACTAATATTATACAGAAGAAAAATTTGTATTTTTGTTTGTTTGTTTGTTTGTAATGGATAAACTCAAAAACTACCAGACCGATTTTAAAAATTCTTTCACCATTAGAAAGCTACATTATCTGAGAGTAACATAGGCTATATTTTATTTTTGTGCGGACGAAGTCGCGGGCAAACGCTAGTATATTGTAAAGAGGAAAGATTTGCATTTTTGTTTGTATGTAACGTGTTAGCTCAAAACTCCTGGACCGATTTTCGAAATTATTTCTACATTAGAAGGCTACATTATCCCTTTGTAACACAGGCGTACGTAAAGCTCTCAACAACACGTATGTCGGTTAAATTACAGGCGCATGAGCCATGAGGCATTCTACTATTGTCTTTGGGTGACAGGCATAATTCAATATTATGCCAGGCACGTTCTAAGTGGACGTGATCTATGGTGCCTTGCAGAGGTTACTGGTACGCAGAACTATGAAGTTAAGATCAGCTTATAGGAGACTAGTATCTGCCCGCGCCTTCTTCCGCTTAAAAATCAATTATAAGTACCATGGGATGATTCTCATTAGAGCGGGCCGGGCTGGGGGCGGGGCCCGGACGGGGCACGGACGGGGCACGGTTTGAAATCTGTTACATATATTTTGTATGAATCAATTTATATTACACAGTGCATTATCCGTGTCCCGTCCGGGCCCTCTCGACGCACTTCAATACCACGTCGCCTCGTCCACGCCCCGGCCCGGGCACGGCCCGCTCTAATGAGAATCATCCCTAAAACGTATCTCATTTAAATTACAATAAGAAATGACGAAAACTAACTACTACATAGTAAATATGCAATGACGAACCTATTATTAATATGAGCATAAGGTCCTCTGTTCTCATGTAAGTAACTTTGTGTCTTTTTTTAGAATAAATATCTTTAAACGTACATAATAAATATATACTTCAATATATACTGCCTCGTTGGTCTAGTGGTCGAGCAAAGTGTTATTCGGTTTTTCCATCAGGAATTTCTCAGTTTCAGCCTCGGAGTCTGGATTTGTGCCCGGTTGATGGCAATAGGCTCGCCCCCTATTACATGGGACTAAAAACATAACTGGCAAAATGTGTGTGTACTAATGGGTACACCTCTGCCTAACCCTTCGGGGATTACAGGCGTGATGTTATGTTACATGTTACTTAAATATTTAGCGCTACACATGATATTAAGCACTCACTTACTTTGGCTGGATTCACAAATAAAGGTGGTAGGGTGTGAATATATTATACTTATGAAACTGAATAATCAAAAGGTTGATATAAAAATAATTACATTTACTTCGAAAAACAAATAGGAGACATTTTTATTTGGGTTGGGTCATCGATAAAATTAAATCATTAAAAAAAATCTGTTATGTATCGCCAACAAGTACAGTCAACAAAAGAAAGGACAAGGTTTTCCTGGAAGAAAATTTGTGGAAAATCCACCTGTAATGCCGGAAATTGGCACTCGTGCGGAGCCGGGACGATTCGCTAGTTATAATATAATATAATATTTGTGAATAAATAACCTGTCTCCTAATAACATCAGCACTAAATAAATACTTAATTAGCAAAAGAATTCAATTAAAACAATACGCGGATAAATCCAATGAAATTCAATCAAAACTTTTCATTAAGGTCTCATAATCATTATCAATTATTAACAACAATTAATAAAGGACATTATTACTTCTTTGTTCTTTTTAATTTGTTTTGCGATACAATCATAAAAGAGTTTTATTCAATGTGCAGTCAGCAACAAAAGTCGATAAACATTTATGATTTTTAACTAACAATTATTAAGTACAATATCAAAAATAAAACGCAATGAATATAAAATTAAGATATAATAAAACCTAAGCTATTGGTTTACGAAAAGATCGCGCACTGAAAAGTATAAAACAAGAACAATATTCATTTGACAGAATTTTTTAAGTAATAGCCGTGGTCGTGTGCCACCTGCGGTTGTATCACACAATCTTTATTGGCTAGGTGGCATATTACGTCTACGGATATTCATAAAAAAATCTGTCAAATTAATATTGTTTTATACTTTTCAGTGCTGTGGATTTGACACGTGACATGTCACCTAGTCTATAACCAGCGGACAACTGAGACGCTTCTAATGACACCTCATTGTCATGTAATGATAAGTAGTTTAGAAGTTATAGGTAAGGGAACAAACAAACAAACATACATACATACAAACATACATACCGGTCAAAATCATAACCCTCCTTTTGGCTTTGCCGTAGTCGGGTAAAAAGGTAACATTGTTAATCGACTTTCGTTGTTGACCGTACATTTACTACTTACTTTTATCCTGAAAAGATAATCAAATGAAGGTATCAGAAACGAAACGAAACGTTGTGAAAGGAAAAATATATTATATAATTCAATTTGTCTTTTGTGTTTTCTGTAAGCACTTTCAACTGTTGACTTGTATACGAATACCTTTTTTACACATATAACACTAGTTTTTGCCCTTGACTTTACATAACATAACATAACATCACGCCTGTAATCCCCGAAGGGTTAGGCAGAGGTGTACCCATTAGTACACCCACATTTCGAAAGTTATGATTTTAGTCCCATGTAATAAGGGGCGAGCCTATTGCCATCAGCCGGGCACAAATCCAGACTCCGAGGCTGCTACTGAGAAATTCCTGATGGAAAAACCCAATCCCAGCCCGACCTGGGAATCGAACCCAAGATCTCATGCACAGCAGTCGCGTTAATGTCGGTTATCGCGGACGCAGACGAAGTCGGGGAATAAAAAGTAGCTCAAGTCCTTTCTTGGGGTTCAAACTTACCCCGTGCCAAATTTCATTAAAATGGGTTTAGTGTTTTAGTCGTTAAAGCGTAACAAACAGACAGATATACTTTCAAATTTATAATATTAGTTTCTGCCCGCGGCTTTGTCCGTTTCAAAGTTACATTTCTCCGGGATAAGAAGTAGCCTATGTGCTATTGCAGACTATAATCTATCTCTGTGCCAAATTTCATCCAGATCTGTTCAGCCGTACTGGCGTGATTGAGTAACAAACATCCATAACCAAACTTTTGCAATTATAATAGTAGTAAGATAATAAGTAAGAATATTAACGAGCCCACGACTTTCTGAATGTCAAATAAAGTCGCAGATGAAGCCTTTTTTTGTTTTTTTTTTTTTGGTGGTAAAAATCGCCAAATTACTCCTTCCGCCCTGGGTGGGGCGGAAGAGACTGTCAGACTTTTACTGACAAAAAAACCACCCTGTTCCCTTTGTTGCCCTTAGGTATTTCTTACACCAGAGTCGCGGGACGTCTTAACAGGATACCGTGGCCCCGGAACACAAAGGACAACCGAAGGAACAGGGTGGTTGTTTAGTCAGTAAAAGTCTGACAGTCCTTTCCGCCCCACGCAGGTCGGAAGGACTCATTTGATGATTTTTACTACGCCAAAAAAATAGAAACAAAATGTATTCCTTAAACATTTCATTTGCCGTTACGGAACATTGAATTGTTCACAATGTCTCATAACATAACATCACGCCTGTAATCCCCGACGGATAAGGCAGAAGTGTACCCATTGGACGTTTCTTATCACAATTGTACGTTTACACGCATATAGTACATTCCATGTTCAAAGAGTTGTTCACAGATTTCCACTGCATCAACAGCTCACGAAAAAACCGTTATTGAAATAAAACTAACTACCTGAAAAGAACTGCGAAATTAATAAATCTAATTTTAATAAATTTGGAAAGTTGAAAGCCCTCGCCTTTATAATTCAATATGTTACAAACTTTTCTACCGTGGCTTCAACTTTCTTGAACTCGGAAAAGGAAAGTCGGTGAAAGTAAAAAAAAAACGAATTTATTTTAAGCATCCAAATGGTTTTAGTAATGTGAAAAGTTGTATTAACTTGCTGAATGTCTAGTGTATTGTTTTGTATATATTGTTGTTTAGTAGGTGAGGTATTCAATTTGTGTTTTTGTCGTTTTTATACACATACATACATTCATAAACTACAGTGTACGACTAAACACCGACAAGCCTTGACTTCGACGGGACTCTTCGCCGACAGGGCTCAAAGTAGAAGTGAATAAAGGTTACGTTTTAAAAAAGAGTTTATGTTAGGTTAAACCTGTGACCCCCTACTCAAAAACGACAAGATTATAAAGAAAGAAGTATACACAAAAACTTTCTATGAGCCCTGTCGGCGACGAGTCCTGTCGGCAAAGAGTCCCGTCGAAGTATGGTGTTCAGTCTGTCGGCGTTTAGTCGTACACTCCATAAACTAACTTATTGGGGGTAGACCTCCTCTAAAGATACCACTAAAGACCAGTCCTGGTACATGACATACATAATTAGAGTTAGGGAAATGCCAACAGTGGAAGCAGAGCAGTGTTTCTCATAATTATAAACAACTTTTACTGGTCTACCCCTATTATCACCAAATCCAGCTGTTTCATATTTTTTTCCATATCCATCCATTGTTTGTTTGTCTGTTACATTTTCACGACTAAACCACTGAACGGACTTTAATAAAATTTGGTATAGGGTAAGTTTGAACGTCAAGAAAGGACATAGGCTACTTATTATTTTGTGACATCTACGTGGACGAAGTAGCGGCAAAAGCTAGTAATTAATATGAAATTAGCTCTCTTAGGCGGGAGTTAGACGTTAATTTGAATGACGCTATTTCGAAGCACGCTAATTCGAAAAAAATTGAGAGTGATACGCAGTTTTTCGAAATAGCGTCATTCGAAATAGCGGTTTTCGGCCTCATGAGTTTTTGATCTGGCATACCACTATCAATTTTTGTGATTGCCGATCACAAATGCTTTTGGTATTTTAAAGCAATTAGACAAACACATACAGGCACTGCCCTGGGCAAAAGCGAGTATCATATAAAAATAAAAAAAACTGCTTTTTTTCGGGAATTTTTCGAATTTATTGAAAAAATCTGACACCACGCGATTTTATTATCAACTTTTAATCAAATACCTACTTATTTTTCGATTCACAAATCTACACTGAAACTGACACAATCTATCTTATTTCATCCAAAACGAATTCGCCGAAACTCGCTAAATCTTCATTAAAAAGCGATTACGCAGAACGAACAATTTTATTTTCTTTATTTCACGCTTTTCGGCTTCCGTAGTAAGATCTGAGCGGCGTCAATAATGAGAACTAATGGATAAGTAACTCGGAACTACTTGCTAAAGTGCTACATGGCCAAAATACCAACCTAGTAATGTCCCGCTGCATGACAAAGATCTCTTCTCGTAAAGAGGTGTCAGCAGCGATCACCACGCTTACTTAAAGCCGATGGCTATTACAGATTTATTTTTACAACTAGCTTCTACTCGCGACGTCACTCGCGTAAAAAGTAACTTTTCGTAAAGTAAGATGAACTGATCCACAAAAATAAAAACAAAACCACAAAATAAAATCTTCCCAAAAACGTCTTCAACATATTAAGTCCCAGCACAACTCACACTTGACGTTTCTATTTCTATTTGGGTATTAATTCATTAGAGCACAACAGGAACCCTTCTTAAGAAAGGAAGGGTTCCGCACAATAGTAGGATTCCTTCTTTTTTTCTAAAGGGAAGAAAACGTGTCGAATAAAAGTTACCCTTAGAAGTGGGTCATTGAGTTATGAATTTAATGAGGAAATGGAGAAGGTATTCAGAATCAGATAGCTTCTTAAGTGAGCATAGATTTAGGTAGAGTTGCAGTACGGTTAAGTGTTGCAAATAAGGTAGGAGCTCTATGTTTTGCCAGTTGGGGTATAATTAACTAAATTATTAATTTATGACAAAGTAAATTACCTCGGATTCTGCGCCATTAATCGTCAGTTAGACATGATTTTACTAAAATGACATATCTGTCAATTATGTCAATCTGACAACTGAATATTTTTTTTATATACTGGCCGCTGATCACGGCCTATTGATTACAGATACCTTATCAATCCAAAATATAGCTTCAAGGTCTCACAGTAACTATAGTAAAGTAGGCAGTAGAAATAATTAAGGATTAAAAGAATTTTCCAAACAAATAAAACTAAGAAACATACAATTATAATATTACTAGCTTCCGCCCGCGGTTTCGTCCGCGTAGTTTTCAATATTAATTCAAAGTAATGGAAACAAAAAAAACGGGATAAAAATAATTATCCTATGTGTCAAATTTTAGCTAATTCCGTTCAGCTGTTTAAGCGTGTAAGAGTTATAAACATTCATCCATCCTCACAAACTATCGCGTAGTTAGTTAATTATATATTACTAGCCTTTGTCCGCGACTTCGTCCGCGCAAAAATAAAATAAAATATAGCCCATGTTACTCGCAGATAATGTAGCTTATTAATGGTGAAAGAATTTTTTAAATCATTTTAGTAGTTTTTGAGTTTATTCATTACAAACAAACAAACAAAAATACAACTTTTTCCTCTTTATAATAATATTATATATTATATTATAAGTGTAGAAATACAATATTGTGCAAAACTTTAATAAGTTCATTATTTCATTAAATAATGAACATACCAATAAGTTTCTTCGCATTATACTAATTAATTAGATTAACTTTCGTTCAATTAACCCAATATTTGAGAAACCTATTCACGTGTTCACGTTATTCGATTTTTTTTACAAGCCATTGCCCTCGGCTTCACTCGTATTATTGAAAAACACTACATTAATATGTAGTGTAAATAGTATTTGATATTTTGAACTGGATCATTAGTAGATTAGTCGGAACAAATAGACAGAGAGACAAATATTCTAAAAATGTTTTTTTTTCATAACACCCATTTAATTATTACTGTTGTTAATTTGACATTACAAAAATGCACATCAATTTTATTTATTTGCATAGATTAATTTGTTATATTGCAATTATATTCTGGTTTCAAATTTAATGAAAAGTGGTATTGAAAATACAGATAATTATTATTTATAGACGGATTTGCTGAAATCAGTAGGTAACACATATTGAGGGCTTCCATAATGATATATGTTTATATTAATTTGTAACTTGCAACCATTCAAAATGTTCATGCATTTATTAATTTGCTCCTCATTTATTACACATTAGCTTCGAACGCGACAAATAAGGATAACATAACATCACGCCTTTAATCCCCGAAGTGTTAGGCAGAGGTGTACCCATAAGCACACCCACATTTCGCCAGTTATCTTTTAAGTCCTATGTAATAGGGGGCGAGCCTATTGCCATTAACCGGGCACAAGTCCAGACTCCGAGGCTACTACTGAGAAATTCCTGATAGAAAAACCCAATAACACTTTGCCCGTAACAATCGAACCCAAGAACTTATTCAACTTTTGCAGTTGTGCTCAGTCACACCCTTATCAGTAAAAATAGTAGACTATCGGTATTAGGAACAAGCTCCTAGAAGCTACCGGCGGTCAAGGCTCCTAAGAGAGAAATCTCCGGACAATACGCGCCGTGTCTAGGAATACCGCTTTCTGAATCAAGCCCTTGATCCAACCGCCCAACGAGAGCCTCCTTAGATAACGGTCGAGGCTCTTGGCTATTATGCCATTGGCCATCACGACACAAATGTCGACAACTTCACTAGCCAAGCCAGGATATTTAATTTTCCATTCACTCAGTCACATCTTCATCAATATATTCATTCATTCTTTATTCAAAATCCTTCAATCACTAAAAAAGTCATCACAAGTTTTCGCTAAAGCCTACTCTGGCATATTCCCACTTCAGATCCCCAGACGGTATTAGATAAGAGTAGTCTCGTATCGTGAGGGTTGAAGAGGGTGCACGGCTGTGCCAAGACGCCCCTGATTAGGACCTGAATCTATTCCCCAAGATATATTGCCTTTATTCCCCCTTTTTTATTATTCCACCCTCTAAAAACATCTGTTTGACTTTTATTGCAATTTACTCACTTGAACCTTTCTTTTATGTTGTGTTGAGGTTTCGGCGAATGAACGGAATGAGCGAAAAGTGAATGGCTGAGATTGACGCGTTGAAAGATTGAATGGTTCGTTTCTCTTTTAATGGTTTCGGTGTATGTTTTTTGATATCACTGTTTCTTTTTATTTCTTTATGAGTGAACGCGATGGAAATAGAACGGCTTCATTTTATTTTAGGTCTCTTTTTAGGGTTACGTATTTGGAGGGTGTGCATCCGTCAGCTGTCCGTTCGTCTGTCTATCAGCAGTCTGTATCTCATGAACCGTAATAGGTAGAGAGTTGAAATTTTCGGAGACTGTGTATTTTTATTGCCGCTTTAACAAATAACAAAAATAAAATAAAGTTTTAAGCTTTTTTCGAGGCAACTAGAAATCAATAGTCACAGTTATGGAAAATTATTCAGGTTTATAAGGCTTAAGTAAGTGCTTCTTTAAGTAAGTAAGTTGTGTTTTGGAATTATTGATCATCTAGCTTCTGTACGCGACTTCGCCCGCGGTAAACTTGACATAATTATTATTCCACGGGAACCATATTTTTTCCGGGATTAAAAGTAGCCTCTGCCTCGTTGGTCTAGTGGTCGCAAGCGCGACTGCTGTGCATAAGGTCTTGGGTTCGATTCCCAGGTCGGGCAAAGTGTTATTGGGTTTTTCCATCAGGAATTTCTCAGTAGCAGCTTCGGAGTCTGGATTTGTACCCGGTTGATGGCAATAGGCTCGCCCCATATTACATGGGACTAAAATAAAAACATAACTGGCGAAATGTGGGTGTACTAATGGGTACACCTCTGCCTAACCCTTCGGGGATTACAGGCGTGATGTTATTATAAAAGTAGCCTAGGTGCTATTCCAGGCTATAATTTATCTTTCTGCCTTTCATCCAGATACCTTCAACCGTTCTGGAGTAATTGAGTAAGAAACATTCATACATCCAAACTTTCGCATATTTTAAAGCAGTAAGATATTGGTGCCGATTCCCTTGCGCACAAACTACACTAAAATTAGATAATTGGCATCTCTTAGTAACATACAGCGAAACAAAAGAACTGTGACATTTTAGAACTAACTTAGATTTGTCAAATTATAATAGTTTTGATACGTTTTAATACGTTCTGACATGTCAACTAAAATTGCATGAAAATCTAAAATTGACAGGTTTAATTTATTTTCGCCCCTTTCTTGTTTAATTAGACAGAAATAGGTGCCGATTCCCTTGTTCACAAACTAGACTAAATTTAGAGAATTGACATCTCTTACTAACATACAGCGAAAGGAAAGGACGGTGACATTAAAGAACTAAATTAGCGATGTCAAATTAGTTTTGCCTTGAACTTTTCCGTATTTTTAATCCACGCGTTTTAAGATATCAACTATAATTGTATGGATGTGTCAGATCGACTAAATTTTGACAGCTCTTATTTACAGTAGTCTCTTTCTTGTTTTATTGGACAGAAAAAGATGGAAATAGTCTAATTTTAGTTTAGTTTGTGACCAAGAGAATCGGCACCATAGTCTAATTCTAGTTTAGTTTGTGAACAAGGGAATCGGCACCAGTGTCTAGTACCTAATTGAGAAACAATTTAAATCAATCACTTTCAATTTAATTTTATACACGGACGGACCAAGTACTATAATTATAATACTCCAATTATGCTCGTATTTTCATGGATAAAATATTACGTAGCCTGTTAGTAACTTCGTGAACAGTAGAACAGTTCACGCGGCGAAGTATACAAACAAGTAAATACCTTGCCAGATGCTTCAGCAGAACGACGTAAACTGTGTCGGATTTCATTTTGATGTACATCGCGGTTTACGTAGTATAACTTTTGTTCACGATTGCTGGGAAGTATGCGGCTTTTAAAATATGATTGATGTAATACAAGATTACTGAATGACACTCATTTTATATCTGTAAATGCCCATAAAATTCTAGGGTAAAGGCCTATAAAATTCTTAGCAAACTCTTTTGTTGTGTACCTTTTTGAATTCTGGACATAGTTATGAAATAGTAATAAATGTTTACTGGGTTTTTGTTCAATGTAATGGTCACTTAGTGGCCGAAATTCAACTGCAAGTATATTAATTATTTTATAATAATAATAATAAATTTATTTGTAAGAATATTGTTATACAAGATGTTACACGAAATTTTATGTCCAAAGTATTCTGCTGTTTCCAGCGTACAAATATTTTTCAGGAATTAAATCAATTTTAAGGAATTACATAGGTACAATGTCAAATGCATACTAATTAGAATGTCAAGAGTTATCGAATACAATATTAACTATCTTTTTACCTACTTAAATTCTCCATAAGAAAATTAACTAACGCCAAACTGATTCTTCTCCGTGTGCGTAATATGCTTAGAAAGGACACAACGTTTTATCTTCACGTATATTATGCGTGAATGTTGGTGAAGGTTTTTAGTATTTTTTCGCGAATCCCTAAACATTTATTATAAAATAAAAGTAGCCTACGTTACTTCTTATTACATCAGCTATCTGCTGATGAAAATATTCCATCAAAATCGGCCCAGCCATTACGGAAATTAGCCGGAATAAACAGCCAAACATACAATTTTTTTTTATATATTATTGCGATGTAAACATTCATAAGCATTTATTCATAAGCTCTTATTTTAACATTACAAACATACACTTCAATTCTTCTTCAGAAAGATTCTTCTCTGTACAGCAATGCATCGAAAAACATCAAAGTTATCGGCTTTTACGCAAAATTTCATTTGTATTAGAACTCAGTGGGTACCAAGTTGTGACTTGTTCAACTTTGTTTGTTTCTCTTGTTCATTAATTAATTCAGATCTGAACACACAAAACTGTCTTTACGACTTTCAAAACGATAGAAGCATAGACAAGAAGTTTTTGAGCAGAAACAAATGGTTTTTTCTTTTTTAGAGTTTTATTCGACAGATGTTTTGAAAAAGAAATATTCTGTTTAATTTGTTTGTTCAAAGCTATCTTTATAGATTTTAAACAAGTTTTTTAAATTCTTTTGTTTTTACAAAAGATTTTTTATTATTATTTAACATGTATTAAATAAAAAGTACAAGTGATTGTTAAAAATGTTTTAAGTTCATAATATCGTTCATTAGACTTTAGAAGTTTAAATTTTGGCGCAATGTAAATATTACTTTCTAAATATTTTACAAGTTAAAAGTCAAACATAGGCCAAATACACTGTTAACTACATATGGTTTACTACGTCTATTACTATTTTCCAAAGAAAAAGCCGTAGGCTCTATCCGCCCCATAAACTAATCTGCTTTTTATGCAATAAGTTCCGACGATCCGTTGACCCCGTGAATCACGGACAAACCAACAAACACACATACAATATACGTAGAACTCCATGTAGATAATAATCTGGAAATAATTCTCGTATTTTTACGAGTATGAATATTGAAAACTGAATCTTATTTACCTACATTTTTGTCAGGCTTTTCCAAAAACGATTATACAATGGCAGCCAAACATAGCAGCTTATCATGCTCTTTCACTCGCACAGTTCAATGTGCGAGTGAGAGAGAATTATTCGAGACATGCTTCTATCCGCGAATTCTATCTAATCTTGTTTTTCCATACTAACTTCACTTCCATACTTACTAATACCCGCTTCCTCTTAGGGGGTGAATTTTTTCTTAGACCAAGTCTACGTCGTAATTACTAGGTATCGATATTTTTCAGCGCAATTCATTTAGTGGTTTAAGTTGTGTGTTGATGGATCAGTCAGTCACTAACGCTTGCCTTTTTTATATATGTATTTTGAAGATTTTTATATATATAGAAGACTAGACTTTTCATATAGGTTACATAAAAACAAACAGTTTTCCAAAACCAACAGAGTAATTTCGTAAAGAACCGACGAAAAGTCAAGTAAGTACGATTAATTATTCCTCAACCGCGAACCCATCCAATTACTGTCCCCGCTTATCGCCGCTTCACATCAGGACAAGCTATTAAGTCACCCTCTCAGTTACAATCCTATTAATCATGGCTTAACTACAGGTAAATAAACTAGAGTGTTTGGTGGAAAGATCGAGGGATTTTTTTGAGGAGTTGGTGAGGTCATTGGCTAGTTTTTCCTCATTGACCCCTAAACCAAGTGTGATGGTAATGGAGATTAGATTTTTTTTATTCATATTTTCTTTCAAGTTAATCTTAGACATTACTGACATCGGTAAAGAAAAACATCGTGACAAAAACTGGACTTCCTTATTATCTTTACTAATATTATAAACGCGATAGTAATTCTGTCTGTTACACTTTCACGACTAAACCACTGAAACAATTTTGATGAAATTTGATACGGGTATGTTTTGACTTCAAGAAAGGATATACCTAGGTTACTTTTTATTCCGCGACAAGATAAAAACTTTTTTGGGGTGAGTTTTGGAAAATCCTGTCTTAGAGAACGTCTACTAACTATAAACTACCTCCTTGTCTTTCATCTTTATACGTCAAGCATTTTTGATATTAAGTGATGTGTGAATGAGTAACCTTTCGCTTTTATATATTTAGATTGTTAAATATCTATATTTTCCATCAATACGCTGAGAAAAAGAAAGAAAGATGAGTAACTTTCCTCCTTGTTCCTCATTTCTACCTCTTAATTTAGTCAAACGCGATGTTCTTATAACACAATCTTTTGCTACAGTGTTACACATTTGCAGCTGTTCCCTTCAACCAATATAAAACAATATAACCTCACAAGTATTCAAGCGGTCCAATCTGCAATATTTAGCGAAAATCTTAGGGTCAGTGGGTGAACGGGGAAGCGGGGCCGTGTCAAGGTAAAACTGTATTGTTTAGGTTATTTATGAAAGTGTTTCTTTTTTGTTATCAATTTCTTTTCAACCGACTTCAAAAAGGAGGAGGATCTCAATTAGACGCGTATGTTTCTTTTTTGTATATTTGTTCTACGATTACTCCGCCAATTATAAATCGATTTGGATGATTCTTTTTTTGTTTGAATGAGTATAATCCCGAATAGGTCCCATAGGAATATTGTCATGATCTGATGATGAACTTTGGAGATATGGAACGGAACTCCTTATAAAATTACAGCAGAACCACCATAACAAGAAAAATTGCTTTGTTTATACGTGTAGTCGATGACTGACTGAAGGAAGTGGGGAGGGGGTACGTCAACCCCCCTCCTACCACTTTCCAAAATTAAATATATCGTGTGAGGTATTGTTTGAAAGGGCTTTATGTAAGGATTTCAAACATTAACACACAAGCACTAAAAAGTGAAAAATAAAAAGCTTTTTTACAAAAAAAGATCACCGCCTTCAAAAACCATAAAATAAAAAATAACTTTAGCTTGGAAGTCGGTGGCAATACATACATAACAAGAAACAAAACCAAAGCCGCCGACTTCCAAGCTAAAGTTATTTTTTATTTTATGGTTTTTGAAGGCGGTGATCTTTTTTTTGTTTTATTTTCTCGCTTGAGCGGGGAGGTGGTCAGATGACCTGGTAAAGGTCGTAGGAAACCGCTGAATGCGGACAGCGTAGGAGTGCTAATTGTGGCTATCTTGGGAGGCCTATGTCTAGCAGTGGACGTCGTTCGGGTGTTTTGATGGTGATGAGTTGCTAATACGAGGTGAAATTACAGGAACGTGTGTAGACACCGTCAAATAATTGATATACTTTTTATGAGCTATCAAAACATGATTCCCCCATTTTCTCCCATAGATTTTATATAACAAATTGACATTTATGTGCTATTTATGTGCTCATTTGAATAATTAATTATTGATTTCTAAGCAACTGAACATTTAATTTTACAGTTAATTGAAAAATAACTGACTGCCTCGTTGGTTTAGTGGTCGCAAAGCGCGACTGCTGAGCATGAGGTCTTGGGTTCAACAAACAGACACTTCAATTGTATTTATTTGTATAGTGCAAATAATATATAAATAAGGAGGTCTCAAGCAAACCGATGGCGAAAACTAATAAATATAAAGAAAAGGAAGAAAGAAAAACTGTTTATTAACGCAAAAATAACGCACATAACATAAAAGAAAAATTGTACATAAAAGTAAAGTAGAAACAAGTTTGTAACATAACATAACATCACGCCTGTTATCCCCGAAGGGCTGGGCAGAGGTGTACCCATTTGTATTAAACTAAAAAATTAAAGTCAAATAAATACAAAAAGAAATATGCGCCACTACCGCGCGAAAGGGCTTACGCTCACCATAAATGTATAGGTACTAAGTATTAGTTAATTTTAAATTAGCACGTCAAACTACCGTGACGCGATATTAATTAACCTATTTAATTAGAGATGTGTCGAAATTAACCGCAGCTAAGTGCCTTATTTAAGAGTTTCCCTATTTTGTAGTTCTCCATTTTGGTGAACTACCTAACCCAATAGAAGGCAATCAACTCTTCAATTTTCAAATTAGTATTTGAATATATTTTTCTGTTTTTACCTTAATAAATTTCTGAACGATGTATTGAGGGAATGAGATGCATGAGTGTGAAAGAGAAGAGTGACAAAATGGCGGAAAGTAAGAGGATATGGTTGCGTGCTGCTAGTACCAGAAAAAAGTGGTGTTACACCCAGAAAACGGTATTATTTTTTTAAACTTTATGCAACAAAAAAGTACAAAGGCGGACTTAATGCCTTAGGCATTCTCTACCAGTCAACCAAAGGTGGTGAAGAGATAACAAAGCAGGTGCAAAAAATTGTATATAAGGAAATAATCAAATATGAAATTTTAAAATCATTAAAAACAAATATCTAAACAAGTTTAAATGTACACAAGTACATAAACTCATATATATCACGGTAGTGTGATACTATGGCTCGGTAAACACTTGAAGCCGTCGGTACCGACTGTCATTTGTAGATCTTTAACATTCATTACAGGTAGTGAGAAGCCTGGAAGTCTGACAACCAGTCTTACCAAGGAGTATCGTATTACCCAGTTACTGGGTTGTGGAGGTCAGATAGGCCGTTCCAAGTTAAATACTGGTATTCAGCTACATCCGGTTAGACTGGAAACCAACCCCAACATAGCTGGGAAAAGACTTAGCAGGTTTCTCTTCTTCTTATCGTGTGGGTAGTAAGGCCTTACGACCCTACACACCCTAGTGTCAGAGTTTCTAAACCGCCTCAAGGGCCTCTGACATGGTTTGAGTGGAACAGTAAGTCCAGGTTTCCTCACGATGTTTTCCTTCACCGATGCCAATGATGTCCAAGATAAACTTTAGAAAGTACATATGAATTGAAAAATTCACATTGGTACTTGCCCGGACTTGAACCCACAACCTCATGCATGAGAGGCGGGCGCCTTGACCACTGGGCCATCACGACACACTAAGCAGGTGATGACAAAATACATGAAGTGTTAGATATTTTTTTTTTTGTTTTGTAGTTACCTCTATTTTTGTGAAAAATAAAAAAAACATTTAAGTTTCAACGTTTTATTCCGATTAAAAAACAACGCGGAAGTCAAAAATAATTTTTAAAATAGAAAACACACGGGAACATTTATCTGGGCGGACACGATTTAAAAATGTATTTTATTTTTAATCTGGGTTTATTTTTGGAATATACAACCTTAAAACAAATTCCAGAAAATATATTATTTACATAACCTATCATCAAGCCTGTAATCCCTTAAGAGTTAAGCAGAGGTGCATCCATTAGTACATCCACATTTCGCCAGTTATGTTTTTAGTCCCATATAATAGAAGGTGAGCCTATTACCATCAACCTCCTGATGGAAAAACCAATTAACACTTTGGCCGACCTGGGAATCGAACCCAGGACCTCATGCTCAGCGGTCGCGCTATGGTACCACTACACCAACGAGGCAGAAGAAATATTATTTAATATTTGCAAATAAAAAATACACGTGCAACTCCGATGCAGAAAATCTAAGAATAGGTAATGAAATAACTCGTAGCCGTCGCGTAGCTTTCGAGACGGCTAACAGCTACGGCGTAGCTGTGACGTCATTGTGTTAGCTACGTCGTAGCGGCAGTGCCATTTATTAAATTTGGTAGCGGATTTTTGTGTAAATAACTAATTAACTAGTAAATAAAAGGTGATTGTAATTTCGATGCTCCCTTGAAAGGGGTTTAAATAGAGCTGAAACCCCAACAGCTAGGGGTCGATACTAGGGTTTAAAACATAACACCTTTAAGTTATGTTTTTAACTGTAAGTAGATTAGGTATCTATTTGATGAGTATGGTTTTCGGAGAATTTATGGATAAGTTTAGGGTTCAGGGTTGAATAGATTTCGGGATTCAAGTTTCTTAGTTTGAGGTAGGTAATAGGTAGGTAAGAAAATATAAATACACAAATTATTACAGACATTATTTTCATGCACTACTTAAATAAAAACAAACATACATACATACATACCGGTCAAAATCATAACCCTCCTTTTGGCTTTGCCGTAGTCGGGTAAAAATAACTAATATTGGTACACTACACCTATATACAAGAATACAAATAACTACTAAGGCCTTTTTTCTCTCCTAAATTTTTGCTGTGCCCGGCAGGGTCCATATTGATCTCTTTTACTTTATATAAATACATAACATAACATCACGCCTGTAATCCCCGATGGGTTAGGCAGAGGTGTACCCATTAGTACAGCCACATTTCGCCAGTTATGTTTTGACTGCCTCGTTGGTCTAGTGGTCGCAAGCGCGACTGCAGTGCATGAGGTCTTGGGTTCGATTCCCAGGTCGGGCAAAGCGTTATTGGGTTTTCCATCAGGAATTTCTCAGTAGCAGCCTCGGAGTCTGGATTTGTGCCCGGTTGTTGGCAATAGGCTCGCCCCCTATTACATGGGACTAAAAACATAACTGGCGAAATGTGGGTGTACTAATGGGTACACCTCTGCCTAACCCTTCGGGGATTACAGGCGTGATGTTATGTTTATTATGTAATGTATGTAATAGGTTTATATGGAATGTAAATGTTTCAAATTACCAATCAGCCATATTATTTTCAAGTGAGTATGATACAATTTGTGCCATTCCATTTTACTGAAATTTTCCGGATACTTTTCAGTGTTGGTTGTGTTGTTATTCAGAAAATAGTAATTAAATTAACATCAGTATTTCACATGATTATTCATTGGTTACCAATTCAATTATTGGTAAAATAGCCGTGAACAATACAGCCTACAGCTGGAAGAAATATATACAAACAAATAAAATGAAAATATATGTTTGTAATGTCAAAATAACAGCATTTTACAAAATAAATATGATTTTTTACATGATACTCGTACTTACACGAAAATACTTATTTTTTTTAAATTACGTCTATCTGTTTGTTTGTTCCAATTAATCTCCGGAACGGCTAGACCGAGTCCAACGAGATACTACTCGAAGATAGCTGATGTTACAAGGAGTACCTTATGCAACCTTTAGAAAAACAATAAGGGTTCCGTCTTCTTCTAAGTGTGTCGATGGCAAATATAGATACTAATAAATTTTGTTAAATTTTAATAACGGTTCCGTGCGAAATAAATAAAACCCTGTTACAACCGTAGGCAAGGCAGAAGCTAGCAAAAAAATTAATCGCCACGTTTTTTTCCAAAAACAAGAGAATACCTATGTTTTCAAGAATTCAATACCACCAAGTAATCAATACTTCAGCAGTTCTTAACTTGTACTGGCTTCCGTATTCTCAAACAATATGAGAAATATCGGTAACCAAACACTGTTTTGTAAGAAAATCCGACTTAAACAAGTATTGAGTAAAGTATTTCTGGAACGAAGTACCTTAACGCGTCTTGCTGTTGGAGTTTAGCAGAAAATGTCACGTAAGGGAACAGCGTTATGCCCGTCCAGATAACATTCTCCCTCTTTCTTTCTCTCTGTCTTTTTTACTCCAAAGCTGTATTCTGGTCTATCATACTCACGGTCATAATCTGCGGGTGGGGAGCCATTTTCACCGTTTATTTTCACGCAGAAAGAGAAAAGTATTTCTACTACGTCACGTTTCCGTTAACTTTACTGAAACTCCTCTTGTGTGAGCGTGATAGTATCGAGACTCGAACAGCTTCGGTCCGTTTTTTTTTCGTACACACATACATAAACTCACGTCTTTGTCCTATAGGGGTAAGCAGAAACTACAGAACGTCACTTGCTACGATCCTTACATACTATTTTTTTTCATTAATTTTTAAATGCGATCTCAAAATCCTCAAAGAGTTCCTCTGTCGTGGGGGTGACGGAGGAGCAGGCCGGACAAATAGTGGCTAAAACCACCGCAGTGTTGCACCTCGTATAAGCATTCACTACCAGCCACGAGCTCCTCTAACGAAAATACAAAATGCATTCACACCAACTAATTAAATTACTTTCAATTTACTCAATTAAGTATAAAATTTAATGAATAATAAATTACAATTTCAAAGTTTGATAACTTTATCAACAGTACTGTTACAAAGTAGATAAATACAGAAGGTTGATTCCATGCAAGAAGGCGCTGTGCAAACGTGGACACTTTTTGTTACTGACATGGGACACAAAATGTGTCTGGCTACGATAACCAGACACAGTTGTCGGTTGCTGCTAATCGGTCACAGTGCTTGTTCTCCGAACATTCCGTCAGTACTGTGTGCGACACAGATAATGAATGTGTGAAACAGCTTTTTTTCCCAAACAATTTGTTTGAATATTATATTTGCCTGTTTGTGTCTGTCTAGTTGCTTACACCGAAAGTTTTTGTGTGTTTCAGTGTAAGTCAAATAGAAAACATAATATAACATCACGACTGTAAGCCTGAAGAGTTAGGCAAAGGTATATTGAGAAATTCCTGATGGAAAAACCGAATAACTCTTTGCCCGACCTGGGAATCGAACACTCACTGATGCTCAGCCAGCAGTCGCGCTTTGCGACCACTAGACCAACGAGGCAGTGTCAAATGGAAGCAATAGGTAACAACTGTGATTTTGCACAATCAAAATGTTTATTAAGTTCGAAAGCTTTACCTAAATCATTAGAGGCGGTTTGATTAGCGTGATTACTGCATCGCTCCCATCAGACGTATGGTGATGTTATATAACCTATACAACCTTCCTCGTAACCGGTTTTTTTTTTCAAATTGGTCTATGTTTCCAAGTCCTCAGAACTTCTGTAAGTACTTATCTACTATGTAATGCAGTAATGCCACGACTTATTGAAATGAAATTCATTTTGAATTATTGAGTTTGCTGTGTATTCATTTTAATCAATGTGCTTTAGTAGGATAATG
This sequence comes from Hoplodrina ambigua, assembly GCA_949774945.1. Classification (NCBI taxonomy): domain Eukaryota; kingdom Metazoa; phylum Arthropoda; class Insecta; order Lepidoptera; family Noctuidae; genus Hoplodrina; species Hoplodrina ambigua. The sequence goes on from OX458990.1 coordinate 4,987,314, forward strand.
AAAATGCAAATTGAAATGTTGTTGAAAATAATGATAGTCTTACCGAAGGGTATCGTGCTACCCAGTAATTGGGATGTGAATGTCAGATAGGCAGTCGCTCCATGTAGAATACTGGTATTCAGCTGCATCCGATTAGACTGGAAGCCGACCCCAATACGATTAAGAAAAGATTTAGACAGGTGCTAGAAATTCTACTAATATTATAAATGTGAAAGCTTGTGAAGGTGTTTGGATGTTTGTTACTCAGTCATGCGTAAACCGCTGAACAGATTTGGATGAAAATTGGCACATAGATAGACCATTTCCTCGATTAACACATAGGATACTTTTATCCCAGTAATGTGTTCCCTTGGGATAATAGTTCAACTTACTTTACAAGAGTAAGAGTTTCTGGAACATAAAAATTTGTAATGTTTAAGTATAATTAGAATAGACAAAATTTATATAAAATAGTAATAAATAAAAAATATAAATTTGCACGCTTGCATGCAGGCAGAGTACTATAACTTTTTAGGTTTTAAGAACTTACCTTTATACAAATGATTGTCTCTAGCAAATAAACATTTGATTTGATTTGATTTGATTTGATTTTAAAGTTACTTTTTACGCGGGTGAAGCCGCGGTCAGTGGCTAGTGTTCAATAGATTCAATATTCCTAACCGACTGCTGCACCGTAAGTCTTGAGTTCTATCACACACGGATCAAATTTGAATAGCCTATAGGGACTTATTCTGGATCTGTCTGTTTGTGTATGTGAGTTTATATTCCTAAACGCACCCACGATACAGAAGAAATTCCTTAATAGAGGCAACTGATTCACACATAAACATAACTTCACGCCTATAATCCCCGAAGGGTTAGGCAGAGGTGTACCCCACATTTCGCCAGTTATGTTCCCATGTAACAGGGTACGAGTCTATTACCATCAACCGGGTATAAATCCAGACTCAGAGCTGCTAGTGAGCAATTCCTGACGGAAAAACCCAATAACACTTTGCCCGACCTGGGAATCGAACCTAAGACCTTATGCTCAACAGTCGCGGTTTGCGGCCACTAGACCAACGAGGCAGTCAGTCAGCAGATTATTTAAGAAAAAAAGCAAAATAGGAGTAGTCAACATAACCAGTAATGCTTAGTTATTTACAGGAACCCAGTTCCTGTAAATTACAGAGCGTTATCGGTTATGTAATTTAACGGTAATTTCAAGGGAAAAACAATTCTGTTCGACCTTACGCCATTTTACTCTCACACAAAACCTCTGAACTTCCTTCCTTCTACGAATTAATTACCTCCTTGATACGAGTTTAATTTTCCTGTACAGCTTGTAGGTACAGAAAAAATGGTATATTTTATATTATCAAGGCACAGAAAAGGTACAGTTAACAAAAGATTAAGGTGAGCAGGGTAGTACGATTTAGTTGAAGTTTTCTTAGAAACTGATGGATGTCTTTTATTGAAACTTAACTTAATTATTTAACTGTTTATTGGTGCCGATTCCCTTGGTCACACACTAAACTAAAATTAAACTATTTCCATCTTTTTCTGTCCAATAAAACAAAAAAGTGACTAATGTAAATAAGAGCTGTCAAATTTAGTCAATCTGACACATCCATACAGTTATAGTTGACATTTTAAAACGTATGGATTAAAAATATGGAAAAGTTCAAGGCCAAACTAATTTGACATCGCTAACTACTAAGTTAGCGATTCTTTATCGCTAACTACTAAGTTAGATCTTTAATGTCACTGTCCTTTCCTTTCGCTGTAGGTTGGTAAGACATATCAATTCTCTAGATTTATTCTTATTTGTGAACAAGGGAATCAGCACCAATGTCTACTTTTTAAATTAAATTACATTTGAAAACATCCCTTTTATTTTGTTAGCCTATTCTGTCCCTCTCCTGGGCAAAGGCCTCCCTCCACTCATTCCATCCTTCCCGATTCAGTGCCTCAACCCTCCAGAAACGTCCATTAGTTTCTACAATACTTCAACTATATCTGACGACCATGCATATCTATCTCTTTGTTGACTGTACATAGAAAATAAGCGAAACTTATTTTCTGCTAACGATGTAACTTTTCCTTTTGAAGCGAAGACTTACTATTAAGGAGACTAAGTGGTCTGTTCATTTTGTGGTCAAAGAAAGTGCAGTGAAACTTCAGTAAGAAAATGGTACCTCAATGGCTCGTAAAATAAAATAAATTCTCGCTACATTGTCTTCGCTCTGTGGTAAAGGTCGATAACTCAATACCGGACACGTACCAACGTGACTTTGTCATATGTACAGTAAGCGGTCATAAGTGCAGCAGCATGCTAAGGTTTGAATTGTTGTGAACACGCGGTACAGGCCGTACCTACATTTGTGTGTAAAGTGATTATGTATTAACACAGTGCCTACAAACATCAGAATTCGCACAAAGCGTCGAAAGGTCGTAAGTTGAAAAAAATAACAATCTTTTACTTTGTGAGATTGCTACTCCATTTATGACCGATACTGTACTTTGGCAGAAGTTGTGAGTTCAAAACCGGGCGGTTTTTCTATTTCATAATTATGTAGAAACTTTCAATGTTTATCTTGGACATCACGGACATCGGTAAAGAAAAACATGGTGAGTAAACCCGGACTTGTAATTAATAGAGGTCTGAAATCGCCAATCTGTCTTGAACAAGTGTGGTCATCAATGCTGGTGTTTTCACAGTATGAGAAGAGGCCTTTGTCCTGCATTGGGTCAATAGTGTTACTTCACCGATGTCCGTAATGTCCAAGATGAACTTAAAAATAAGGTACATAAGAAATAGGAAAAGCCACATTTATTTTTTACTTGTAGGGGGCGAGCCTATTGCCATCAACCGGACACGAATCCAGACTCCGAGGCTGCTACTGAGAAATTCCTGATGTAAAAACCCAATAACACTTTGCCCGACCTGGGAATCGAACCCAAGACCTCATACAGCAACGAGGCAGTCCAGTTTAAATAATGTACTTAACTTGTACTTACTTAAATCGTTCATTACCCCAAGCACAACCCCTATTAGTTTTAGTATGGTAACATTAGATTTCCTTGAACTGTCAAGTTACTAAATAGAATAAAAAAAGTCGAAATATAACGACAACCTCGTGCGTCAAAGTCGACTGCCTTAACCACTGGGCCATAACGCCATTACCTTAAAGAGAATAAACCCTAAAGTATACAATTAACATCTAATTAACTACCAACTAATTACATCCCACAAACCCTGGTCTTGACAAGAAACAATTTCATAAGAACCACTCCGCAAACTCCCAACAAATCAATTATGTTTGTAAGAACTAAATCGAAAATTCTATTTGCAAAACTCCCAAATTTTCTCAAAGGCCCCCGATACGGCTGAATTCAATTATATCTAAAAATAGACTCTTTAATTGGTCCAGAAGTTGTCCGGAGTTCTTTATTCTGGAGGTTTTAAGGCGAAGAAAGGATGTACTTAAGGGGAAGTTATTCGGAGCTCTGTTAAGGAGTGTAGACATCTTGCGCCGGTAATCTGTTGAGTTGCCTCGCAACCGAGCATGAAGATAACACAGCGTCGAAATGATACAGACGGCTTTGTGGATAGGCGAACGATGTAGATCTATAAAAGCTTAAAATTTTACTATCGCCTTGGACTTGTGGTCGGAAGCGCGACTCCTGAGCGTGGAGCTTACCGTAAAAGAAAATGAATCGGGTTTCCAAAGCTAAAATAAAATGTTTCTTAATCAAACATGATAAAGAAACATTTTATGATCATGTTTTTATGTTTTTGGTAAGTTGTTTGTTGATATATCTTGAAATTAGGTGTTTGACATCTAACAAGAGACAAACTTCTTAAAAAAATAACATTATAACATTAAAAACCCTATATTTTTTTCAATTACTTAACGGTAAAATTGTTTTTTGGTTGCTATGAAATCAATAAACAGTTTTAATCAATAGAGTTTGTAAATAAGTGACGTCGCACTTTATTATTGCTTTAAAATCCGTAACGAAATTTAAAAGATGTATACAGATGGCAGTAAACAATTTTGTTTTATACTATGTATAGATTTCATACATCATCGGAGACGTTAAGTGCAGTATTCTAAATGAATTAAGCCGACTAATCAAAGCGTATGACGTCATGTCCGCCATTTTGTGTTAGATGCTCCCTAACCTACCGGCGACTGCCTCGTTGGCCTAGTGGATGCAAAGCGCAACAGCTGTCGAAAGATCTTGGGTTCGATACATAGGTCGGGCAAAGTGTTACTGGGTATTTCCATCACAATTTCTCATCAGCTTTGGAGTCTGGATTTGTACCGATAGGCTCGCCCCTTATTACACAGGACTTAACTACTACTTATGGCCACTCTGCCTAACCCTTCGGGGATTAAGCAGGCGTGATGTGGTGCTCCCCGGCTTGTCGCGCTCCCCGCCCGTGTGTCCCAGGTTCAACAATGCACTTTCAACCATTGCAGCCGCGCTGACGGTACGAGAGACCATTAAATTTTATTGTGCTGCAAAATCGTGGCGTTTGTTCACGCGACTCCGAGCTTTGTTATTTTGATTGATGTTGGTGAAAACGTATTTTGAAATTTTTGTACAGTTTATCTTAGAGAAACTGGGGCTTCATTTGCAGAATGGAAGTGTAAGACCGTTGGTAGGTCAGGCGAAGCGTTATTGGGTTTTTCAATTAAGATATTCTCTGTAGCAGGTTGAAAGTTCCTGATCTCCACCCGGTCTTTGCCGTCTCTTCGGACTATGAGTGGAAAGGAAGAGGGAGTGCATCTATGCACACACACAAGTCGATTACGTCCCATGTTGTGGGGGGCGAGCCTATTTCCATCAACCGGGCACAAATCTAGACTCCGAGGTTGCTACTGAGAAATTCCTGTTGGAATGGAATTTTTAATCTAGGTTTATTTTTGGAATACACAACCGGACTTCCAGAAAATATATTATTAACATAACATATCATCACGCCTGTAATCCCTAAAGAGTTAAGCAGAGGTGCATCAATTAGTACATCCATATTTCGTCAGTTACGTTTTTAAGTCCCATGTAATAGAAGACGAGCCTATTGCCATCAACCTCCTGATATAAACCCAATAACGCTTTACCCGACCTAGGAATCGAACCCGAGACTTCATGCTCAGCAGTCGCGCTTTGCGACCTCTAGACCGACGAGGCAGTAATTACTAAAAAAGACTAATATCAAGTATCGCCTAGAGAGCTGTAGGCTTTTCTGTGAAGTCTTCGTCAGTGAAATCACATTCTTTTGTAGTTCTACAAATACGCCTGCCTCGTTGGTCTAGTGGTCGCAAGCGCGACTGCTGTGCATGAGGTCTTAGGTTCAATTCCCAGGTCGGGCAAAGTGTTATTGGGTTTTTCCATCAGGAATTTCTCAGTAGCAGCCTCGGAGTCTGGATTTGTGCCCGGTTGATGGCAATAGGCTCGCCCCCTATTACATGGGACTAAAAACATAACTGGCGAAATGTGGGTGTACTAATGGGTACACCTCTGCCTAACCCTTCAGGGATTACAGGCGTGATGTTATGTTATGTTACAAATACGACGAAAAACGTGATTTCCATCAAGACTCCCAACACCTTAAGGATATGTTTCTCTCAAACCTCAAAATTTTAGCCATATAAAAATGATGTAAAATTCTCGGACCATAAAAGAGTTTTTAAATAAACGAGTTCCTCGCATGTTTCTCGTCATTAACCACTGAAAACCTGTAACATTTTAATGAACGATGTTTTACTGTAGTAATTACAGGAAGGAGAGAAATTGGGTAAACGTAAAGTTTCTATTAGCCAAGGTGTATGTACACGGGCAATTTTTTAGCTCGCAACAACATCAAGCAATTTTTGAAGATACCTTCACAATATGTTTATTTTATTTTATTTGGGATCAAAAAACAGTTACATGCTAATTACTAAATACAATAAATTCTTAAAATAATAATTTTGTTAAAGTTATATAGTAAAGAAGTTGTTTTAAATTGGATGAGTATGGTTGGTTGGTTGTTTTGGTATGTTGTTTTTGATTGGTTGTTGGATGAGTGAAAGGATTTTTCAATGGGAATTTATCAGTAGCAGCCTCTGAGTTTGGATTTGTGCCCGACTGATAGCAATAGGATTGCCCTTCGCCCTAGCGGTCATAGATAATCAAAAATCTCGTTCGCATCGTTGTCAATTGGACAAATGCCCAAAATACTGCCATTATTTTAATGAATAACAATCTAAAATCAATCACAAACACAGTTCAAATTTGCGTTTAAGATATAATACCGCGAGGCACAGTATTACACAATTATCAACTCTATTAAAATTGTGGTTTAGTTCATTATCAACTAATAAATGAAAATCCACTCGAGCATATTGTTGCTCTGTGTGAACTGGCCGTTATGAAACAGCCGGGCTCTGATAGCATTTCTACTAATTATTTCTAATTAGTCAAACAAATTCCTTCAGCCGTAATCCTAAGTCCACACGAGCGGAATCGAGGGCAAAGCTAAGCAAACAAGGAACGGTGTAAAAGACACTTAACGAAGCAAACGTTGCATGTTTCCTATTATTGTGATCATTGTTTTGTTTTGGACCATACCTGGGAATCTTCTAGTTACGAAAAACACACACATACACAGATGAATGTTCTGACTACCTCGTTGGTGGTCGTAAAGCACGACTGCTGAGCATAAGGTCTTGGGTTCGATTCCTAGTTCGGGCAAAATATTACTGGGTTTCTCCATCAAGAGTTTCTCAGTAGCAGCCTCGGAGTCTGAATTTCTGCCCAGTAGATGGCAAAAGGCTCGCCCCCTATAACATGGGAATTAAACATAACTGGGGCAATGTGCGTGTAGATACTAATGGGTACAACTCTGCCTAACCCTTCAAGCATTACAGGCGTGATGTTATGTATAGTTTTTAAGAGAACTTATTCACACTCCAATTTTTTCTTCATTTCTCAGGATTTTGAAAGCCAATTCCTCCATCCAATAAAACAATGTCAAAGGCATACATTAAACGGCCTCCTTGATTACAGCGCATGTTGGCACAACATGACGCAATATACGAATACCAACAAAATGGAAATACGGCGGATAGAGAGAATGGTACGATTGTTTCAAATTGTTTCAGTGATGCCAGCGCTATTGAGTTCGTGGTATTTGTACTTACCTAGTACGAATGTGTGAAACCGACGAAATTAGATCCACAAACTGATATTTAAGTATTTATTTTAAACATACATACACATAAACTCATGCTTTTTTCCCATGGGGGTAGGCAGAAACTACAGAACGCCACCTGCTACGATCCATACATACTACTCTCGCCTCGTCCACGATCATACATCTCGTCATACAAGCACGCCGGTTACGAGTACTGCGCACGTGACCTTTTTGAAGAACCTCACCAATAAGGTCAGTGTAGGTCTTCCTAGGGCGACCCCTCCATGTGTTGCCACTCACCTCTGCCATATAAATAACTTTTGTTAATCGTCTTTCACTTATTCTCTCAACATGACCGAACCAACAAAGCAAACCCTTTGCTATCTTTGTCCCTACATCCATATATTTAAGGTATTTATTTAAGTAATAGGTATGGAAGACCTACAGATGAAAAATCTGACTAGTAACAATAAATTACAATGACAGCCAATCACAGGTCTAGCCTTTTCCCAATTATGTTGGGGTCTAACCGGATGCAGCTGAGTACCAGTATTTTACATGGAGCGACTGCCTATCTGACCTCCACAACCCAGTAACTGGGTAATACGATACCCCTAGGTAAGACTGGTTGTCAAACTTTCAAGCTTCTGACGACTGATCGTAACGACTGTCAAAGATCCACGTATGACAGCCAGGACCAACGGCTTAACGTGTTTTCCGAGGCACGGAATGATGTCAGTAATGTCTAAGAGAAACTTTAGAAAGTACATATAAATTGAAAAAGTCACATTGGTACTTGCCCGAATTCGAACCCATAACCTCATGCATGAGACGCGCGCCTTATCCACTGGACCATTACGACATCTTCATTTATAAAATACAGGACAATATTATACTTTATGTGAATATAAATAAATTCTTTAATAAAGTCGAGTGTATGCGGCGCATAGGTACAGTCAACAAAAGAGAAAGATATGCAAGGTTGTCACATTTTATTCAAGTTTTTATAGAAACCGATAATGCCAAAAAAAAAATTAAACACGTGTCTGAAAGTTTTGTCAGTCTATTTTGCGGTTGATCTCCGAAACAGGCGGACAGATTTTGAAGAGACTTTCGCTGGCAGTTAGCTTACATAATAAGAAGTAACTTACACTACTTTTATTTTAGAAAATAATTAGGGATCCGCACAAAAAAACGGGCATAAACTAATCAGGAATTAAAAATTAAGGTAAATGGTACAATTTCTTTTTTAACCTGGCAACTTCTACCGATTCTTCTAACCGTTGTTCGACACGCTGATTCCCCCGCCCCCGTCCTGGCCCCGTCCCGGCCCCGTCCCGGCTCCGTCCCGCGACTGTGTCGTTCCCGTCCTTTTAATTTCACCCCAACTGAATTAGTAATATGTTACGTTGTTACCATTGTTCGTTTCCTACTCTCGGAAATGGAACACGGTTTTGTTTCTAGTTAATGTTTTTATTTTCCATTTTAATAGAACACGTAACATCACGCCTGTACTCCCCAAAGGGTTAGGCAGAGGTGTACCCAATAGTATACCTACATTTCGCCAGTCATGTTAAAGTCCCAGGTTATAGAGGGCGTGCCTACTGCCATCAATCTCAGCCTCGGAGTCTGGATTTGTACCCGGTGGATGGCAACAGGCTCAGCCCCTATTACATGGGACTCAAGCATAACTGGCGCAATGTGTGTGTGCTGTATACACTTCTGCCTAACCCTTCAGGGATTACAGGTGATGTTATGATACTTTTAGTGTGTTACGTTTAAAAATAAAGCTGTTTCTATTAACTAGGTACTGCTATCCTAACCAACCATATACAGGACATTTTTTTTTGTGTTTAGTTTTTTAGATTAAGTACCAACTTTTCTTGTTTTGAGCTGTTGGAAAAAAAATTTTTGTATTGTGCGTCACTTTCACGTGAATAAAAAGCTTTTCTTTCTTTCTTTCCTATTATGAATCCACCTTCTTTGAAAGCAGAAACTAAAAGAAAAGAGAAATATCACCATAAACAACTACATGATTTAAAATCCCGCTAGTTCCCGTTCAAAACAAAAAGCAAAGACTAACTAAGCATACACAGAAAGGACACTTGACAAACATTAGAAAAGAAAACAACGTTCCTGCCTACGTACACATCCGTGCCGGCGTATAGACCCAGCATTGTTCGCACGAAGACACAGTGTTACTGGTTTTGAGAAGTGAGTGTAGGCAAACAAAGCTTCGCTCTTCTACGCATATGTAGATATGGATGGTGTCTAGTCTGGAATTAGGGATACTAGATACGATCCTACAAATATTATAGATGTAAAAGTTTGTGAAGATGTTTGGATGTTTGTTACTCAATCACGCGTAAACTGTTGATCAGAATTGGATGAAAATTGGTGCATAGATAGACTATTTCCTATATTATCACATAGGATACTCTCTAGAGGACCTCATGCTCAGCAGTCACGCTTTGCGATCGCACATCCTAAATAGGTTTCGAAATTATTAGACACCACAAAATTAAAAAGTGATCACAAAATAACAATTAGGTAATGACAATATAGTAGAAAGATAATTATTTTTGTCGTAAACCAAATAGCTTGTTTGGAGTTATCATCTAAATACACTCAGCGGCACGGAATGTGGCCCAAACATAAACAAACCGATAACAGGCGATTTTGATATCACGTATGAAAATTTCGTATGGCAGTTTGTCAGGACATTGTTCTTTGTTAATTTAAAAGAGTAAGCACAGAAAAAACTTAATTTGTTTAATTTTTGTGACACTTAACGTTAGTTCGTTACCGGAACGCACAAAACACGGGTGAGTTGAACCTCGATATTCAAATGGTCGTGCATTTAGTCTGTACTGTTTTACTTTGTGATGAATCTGTAGTCATTTATGCTTCCAGGATTGGAAAATAATGCCTCTTACTTCAGCTCAAGTTGCTCAAACTGTGTTGCTTAGGAATCAGGGGCGAACGCAGCGAGAGATTGCTGTAACTTTAAATGTATCGCATACAACTCTCAGGTACGCCTTAACACGGTACGACCAGACCGACCTATACACAAGGAGACCAGAAAATGGTGGTATTAGGTGTACATCAGCGCGAGATGACCGATTTATCGCTCTCGCAATTTTGAGAAATCGGTTCCTTACTGCGGTTGAAATACGGCAGCGGCTAAAAACGGCCAGAGGGGTCAACGAAAGTGAGCGGACAATAAGAAAGAGCATTAAGGAACGAAATCTGCGCATTCAAAGGCCAGCTCAAGGTCCAGAACTGCTCCGGCACTATCGCGTAGCTCGACTTTGGTTCGCTCGCGAACACGCAAATTGGACTCACGAGTAATGGAGTAAAGTTCTGTGGACTGACGAATGCAGAGTGGCTATAAGAGCTGCAGATGGCCACGAACGTGTGAAAAAGACATGGAAAGAGGTTTCTTCCAATCACTACCAGGCAAACCGTCAGTATCCATAGTGGATCAGTTTTGTTTTGGGAAGAGATTTGTTCAGACTCATGTACAGAGTTGGCTGTAGCTGCTGGTTGTCTAATGGCAGTGCGATACATTGAAAAGGTCCTCCAGGAACATGTTTAACCATTCGTGGGATGCATCGGTAGTGAAGATTTCATCTTAATGCAAAATAATGCCCGACCTCACACAGCATTTTGCGTGGATGATTACCTTTTGGAAGTCAAAATCACAAAATTGGAGTGGCTGGCACAAAACCTAGACATGAATCCCATAGAACATGTCTGGGATATGCTTAAAAGACACATCCGATCAAGTCCCAACCCTCCAAAGACCATCAGTCAGTTAAAAATTGCTCTGGGATGAAATACCCCAGATGGACATTAAAAACATAATCCATGGCATGTCTGATCACGTGCAGGTGGTCATCAGGTCCATAGGTGGAAATACCCGCTATTAATTTTAAGTGCCATAGCTTAATTCTGTAAATTTCATTCAAAAACATTTTTAAAATTTAGAGCTCAATGTCTTTTTTGTAATTTTGTAGGATTTTAATAAAGTTCACTCACTTTTTGTTAATTAATCATTCGCATTTAAGATTTCAATAAACATTTAAGTTTTACAACGAAGAAAACTCCCAGTTTCATTTTTAATTTTGATAATAAACCACATAACGCGCTTGGGCCACATTCCGTGCCGCTGAGTGTATATAAAAGCGAAACAACACTCACTCACTCATCACGAAATATCGAAAACCGCTTTCCCGCTAAAAAGGGGAGGTTGCTTATAGTTAGTAGACGTCCGCTAAGTTACGAGAGCGAAGCTGCGGGCAAAAGCTAGTATTACGTAATATGATAAGAACAGATTTTTACAGTACAAAGCTGAAGGCTACGAGAACCTTAACAAGTATTGAGCGGAAACCTAAGAACTGGAATAAATATGTGTGCTTAAGTACTATCTTTTCTTTGAAAAGCGTCCTATTTTGGTTGTGTAAACAATTACAAAGATCTTGTTCTCAGTAAGACCATTATTTGCTATCAAAAAACGGACAGTGCTTTTAAATACCTAAAATATATGAACTACTAGCTTTTGCTCGCGACTTCGTCTGCAATAATGTAGGTTATTCGCAGACGCAGGCGAAGTCGCGGAATAAATTTACCCCAAGCAGCCCAGAGTCCTGGTTGATGGCAATAGGCTCGCCCCCTAGTACATGGGACTTAAACATAACTGGCGAAATGTAGGTGTACTAATGGGTACACTTCTGCTTAACCCTTCAGGGATTACAGGCGTGAAGTTATGAAGTTTAAGAAATAGCACTGAAGATGTAGTCAAAAATAACTTGGAAAACATAACATTACATCACGCCTGTAATCCCCGAAGGGTTAGGCAGAGGTGTACCCATTAGTACACCCACATTTCGCCCGTTATGTTTTTAGTCCCATGTAATAGGGGTCGAGCCTATTGCCATCAACCGGGCACTAATCCAGCCTCCGAGGCTGCTACTGAGAAATTCCTGATGGAAAAACCCAATAACACTTTGCCCGACCTGGGAATCGAACCCAAGACCTCATGCACAGCAGCCGCGCTTGAGACCACTAGACCAACGAGGCAGTCAGTAACTCGGAAAAATAATTTAAAAAGCATAGTTATCTACTGTGTAGTCTAGAATATTCGAAACAGTCTGCAAAATTAGATATACTAAGCTACCCAAGGAAGAATACATAATGGATCACCAAGTTTACGCCTTTACAATTTCAAAGTCAAACAGAATAACTTTTGTCCAAAGTTGTGCGACGAAATTTTCGTTGGTTTATGTAAAATCCATAGCAAGTTGAGCGCTGTGGCTCTTTCGCTAAAAATACTCTAGTTTTTTTTGTCCGTATTTGTATTTTAATTTAAATGGACAAACAAACCAGGCAAATCCGGTTTAATTCAGTTATTTTTAAGAACGTTCGTATTTTAATTTTGAAGCTGCGATTGCTTTCCCATGCGAGCGAGGCAGGTGAAGTATCAACGCAGCATTAGTCTCGACTCAATCTGTCATATAATAAGTCTGTATCACATTTGTGACAAGTTTCTGACACTGATTTTATTCTGAAATAAAATCCCAGGCTCCCGTGGTTCCTGGCGTGATGTTATAGCCTATTAGTTAATCCGTGCCTATACTAACATAACATATAACATAACTTCACGCCTGTAATCCCCGAAGTGTTAGGCAGAGGTGTACCCATTAGTACACCCACATTTCGCCAGTTATGTTTAAGTCCCATGTAATAAGAGGCGAGCCTATTGCCATCAACCGGGCACAAATCCAGACTCCGAGGCTGCTACTGAGAAATTCCTGATGGAAAAACCCAATAACACTTTGCCCGACCTGGGAATCGAACCCAAGACCTCATGCACAGCAGTCGCGCTTGCGACCACTAGACCAACGAGGCAGTCTGCCTATACTATTCCTCATGAATCTGGTAGCCTCTGTTAATCCAACTGGTTGTTACAGCGATTAGCGTGTGACACACAAACAAATAAACTCTTCAGCTTTATTACAAGATTCTAGTTTATTTTAGTTAGATATTTATTGTAGTTAATGTTTTTTTTTAACATTTAGGGATGATTCTCATTAGAGCGGGGCGTGCCCGGGGCGGGGCCCGGACGGGGCACGGACGGGGCACGGTTTTAAATCTGTTACATATATTTTGTATGAATCAATTTATATTACACAGTGCATTATCCGTGTCCCGTCCGGGCCCTCTCGACGCACTTCAATACCACGTCGGCTCGTCCACGCCCCGGCCCGGGCACGGCCCGCTCTAATGAGAATCATCCCTTAACCTCTGACATTTTGTATTTTATATTTTATGTGTGGCGATGGGTGTTAATTAACTTATTATTTATTATTACATATACTTACTTACAAATAAAATAAATGAACTTATTATTTTATTATTATTTTTCAAACAAAACGAACCAAATGTACATAATGTTATTTTACAATACGTAATTTATATTTTCACGACAAACCCTAGCTAATTTACATCTTTGTAACCGCTAGTAGACTGACAAATGTCTAGTTTACAACGACTAGTTACTATGCGTAGCTCGTACTTATGCTGACTTACGCTTCTGTCGTGCCTTTACAGACTTCACAGTACAGAGAACACCAATCTACTAAGTAATTAAAAACGTTCAAGTTCTAGTCGCAATCTCATTTCAGCGACAATCAATGTTGATAAATTAGAGGTATTTTTACAAGCTTTTAATTAGCTTACACTGTTCGTGTGTATGTAAGTTGTCCTTTTAAAATTGCAAACCATTTTTCGACCATTTGTTGGTATTCTATTGAGCTGAAATTTAGCATACACCTTTAATGTATAATAATAATGTAATATTTTTAACCTTTTGAACGCCAGAGTATAAACGTATCGCCGTACCCCTGACGCCAGGCCACTTTTTCTGGCAAATGACCTTTATAAAGAATAGGGATTCCAAAACTTGATTTAATCGTTTATTTCATAATATGGTGCGACGTGTTTTTGTCATATATTTGTGACGTTGGCGTTCAGTGACAGATTTCGTTTGTCACATATATGTGACAATGGCGTTCAAAAGGTTAAATTAAAGCTTGTTTTTCAAAGTATTTTTTTATTAGTTTATCTTTCAAGCTTTTATTGACAGAGATTAGATTGCTATCGTACCTAAAAGTTGGTTGGATTGCAACCCAGTTTGGGTACAAATAGTAGCGCGTACGGGTTTGTCTATGTTTCTCTTGTTTTATGTTATCTTATTGCCTTTTCATTATTATTTTTTATGCACATGGTCTGCGTCGATAAGATTTTTTCCTTTTGGTTTGTATAAAATTTTACTCGCTCGCTCGTGATTAGAGTGATTACATGGGATGGCTATTACCTTCATGGGACTTAAAAACATAACTAGCAAAAAGTGGGTGTACTAATGGGTACACCACTGCCTAACCCTTCGGGGATTTTAGGGGTGATGTTATGTTCATGTGTTACGTTTGTAGGTACATAAATTAATGATATCCATATAACAATTAGCAAGAACAAAACCTTAAACTTTTACTGACTAAAAAACCACCTTGTTCCTTCTGTTGCCTTTACGTTCCGGAGCCACGGTATCCTGTTAAGACGTCCCGCAACCCCGGAAGAACAAACCCTTAACATTTTCAAACCATGTATCTCTTCATTTGCTGCCACTTTTTAATTACACCATAACTGCCTCGTTGGTCTAGTGGTCGCAAAGCGCGACTGCTGAGCATGAGGTCTTGGGTTCGATTCCCAGGTCGGGCAAAGTGTTATTGGGTTTTTCCATCAGGAATTTCTCAGTAGCAGCCTCGGAGTCTGGATATGTGCCCGGTTGATGGCAATAGGCTCGCCCCCTATTACATGGGACGTAAACATAACTGGCGAAATGTGGGGTACACCTCTGCCTAACCCTTCGGGGATTACAGGCGTGATGTTATGTTATGTTATGTTACACCATTCACAAAAATTTCTCAAACATAACTTGCCAAAACTGCGACAACATTACACATGAGGCGCAATAAGTTAGTAACACCCGCGCGCCGTACACTTGCGGCCATAACGAGGTGTGCACCGTCGCCACCTTAATCGTGTGCGCCTTCAAGTGACAATGTTACCGACACATGAACTGACGTAATATGGAAGAAAAAGAAGGGAACATTTTGCAAAGGAATACTGCTGTGTATAGTGGAATGTTTCTGTAAATTGAATTTTATGAATAGTTTGTGGTTTTGAGGGAATTCAATTAATTGAAATATTTAAATAGAAAATGTTTCATGTTTTTTTTTTATATATATATTTTTGAATTATTTATACAAATAAATAAAAATTAAGTGTCTGTTTCTAATGTAAAAATACATAATAAATATGAATGTTTACACGGTAGTTAAATGAAAAAACTTTTTAACTTTTGTCTGTCTGTTTGTTCCGGCTAATCTCAGAAACGGCTGTACCGATTTGTATAAGACCTTCATTGTAAAAAAGTTTAGGCACAGATAATTTAATACTACGTTTAGGGTACTTTTATTTTTGAAAAAGAATTAGGGTTCCGCGATAAAAAAAAAACCCGTGATAATCGACATTCACTCGAACAAAGACACGGGCATAAACTAGTGACTAAATAAATATAGTTACCTTCTAACTTCCAAGTACTTACACAATCTTGGAAATTACTGAACCGTTTCTAATTAAACTTGACAAGAGAGAGGCTTAGATTTTTAAATAGTCTGACGAGAATATTTTTGAACAAGAGTTTTGTAGCTAAATTAAAGTTAAGTAAGTACTTTGAAGTTTAAAGGTTTTTACAGAAAACTTAAAATTGCTCTACATTAGACTTGATTACAGGTGCGCAGTACTTGTAACCGGCGTGCTTGCATGAAGAGATGTATGAACATGGACGAGGCGAAAGGAGTATGTGATAGATCATAGCAGGTTGCGTTTTGTGGTTTCTGCCATTGGAAAATGGCGTGAGTTTATGTATAGATAGATATTAGATAGATAGATTTATTTATTTGCCTGAAATATGGTATTTTACAGATTTTATAACATAGTTAATACAATGGTGCTTCATATTTCGACTACTAAATTCGGCATGCAAATGTGACAATGATTCTAATTTAAGAAAATAATTTAATTCTAATGTCAAATCTGACTGCCTCGTTGGTCTAGTGGTCGCAAGCGCGACTGCTGTGCAAGAGGTCTTGGGTTCGCTCCCAGGTCGGGCAAAGTGATATTGGGTTTTGTCCATCAGGAATTTCTCAGTAGCAGCCTCGGAGTCTGAAATTTGTGCCCGGTCGATGGCAATAGGCTCGCCCCCTATTACATGGGACTAAAAACATAACTGGCGAAATGTGGGTGTACTAATGAGTACACCTCTGCCTATCCCTTCGGGGATTTCAGGCGTGATGTTATGTCTAATGTCAAATAAAAAAATAAATAAAAAATAAGTACTAAATCAAGAATTGTCTAAACCAAATCACAAATGTCAAAAAAATATATAATAATTGAATTACACTGAACATCAAATTCCAAAATAAATGTCAATGTTATATTCACAGTATGTATTAAGAAGCTGACCTAATCTAACCATACTTGATTTAAACGCTCTTAAGTAGATAGACACAACTTTAACCTCCGGAACTACGACGGGCCTGTTGGTCTAGTGGACAGGACAAACTTTGTGTGATGAGCATGATTGTTAGTCCTGTGTCTGGGTGTGATTTATCTATAATATGTATGTATTTATAAATTATATAAGTATGTTTATCAGTTGTCTGGTTACCATAACACAAGATCTGCTTAGCTTGGGATCAGATAGCCGTGTGTGAGTTGTCCCAAGATATTTACTATATTTTACTATTTACTGGTCTGGGCGCCTACCGCCATCTCTTATAACAATATTATTTTAATATTACTTTGTAATTTCTGTTGTTGCATTTTCAACTTTCTGCGCTGATCCGAGCGTTGAAAATGCAACAGTGTGGAAGGCAAAGTAATATTAGAATAATATTGTTTTAAGAGCTTGTGGTTGGCCCCCTGATCCTGATAATTCTTTAGCAAATACTCGTATAGGTAGTAGTTACGTTCCCAGGCAAATCTAGGTTTATGCGTAAGAGGTAGCGGGCAAAAGCTATTGAAAATATCATTGGTATTGAATACAAAACGCAAGTCTTTTCGCAATAAACAGATTTATAATTTTAACTTGGCTGTAGATTTCCTCATTTACCCAATTTTTAATACATCAAGAAAATAAAAAAATATCAAGCTAGTTATATTCAAGGCCCAAATATAGCAAGACAAATAAATTACCACTAGATTCAATTCTAATTTTTTTTTCTCATGTAATGACGTTCAAAAGTGCCTTATAGTGGCCTAATTAAAATAAATGATTTGACTTTGACTTTGACTTTGAGCACTCCTCTCCTATTCCTGGCATAAAAAAACAAAATTCAAACATTCAAATCTAAAACAACACAACGAAATGCAAACTGCAATCAGTCTATTTACAAAATCTAGCAACAAAAACAAACAAAACACAAGCGTCAAATTACACTTGTAGCATTTTAACTGCGTGTCGACCGCGTTACAAATGGAAAAACTCACAAAAAACCGCCAACGAGTAGAAAAACAGGTGAAAACACACTTGAAACGCGTCAGTGTTTGTGACTAGTGAGTAGTGGGTACCTGTGTAGCCCAGTCGCGACGCCTGTCTTTACATAGGGCTGCTGTTTTGGCCCAAGTTACGAGCAACGCGACCTAATTAGTTTTTTTTTATGTATTAAAATTGACTGCCTTGTAGGTCTAGCCGTCGCAAACCGCGACTGCTGAGCATAAGGTCTTGGGTTCGATTCCCAGGTCGAGCAAAGTGTTATTGGGGTTTTCCATCAGGAAGTACTAATTACTCAGTAGCAGCCTTGGAGTGTAGATTTGTGCCCGTTTGATGGCAATAGGCTCGCCCCCTATTACATGGGAATTAAAAACATAACTGGCGAAATGTGGGTGTACTAATGGGTACACCTCTGCCTAACTCTTACAGGATTACAGGCGTAATGTTATGTGTATGTATAATTGCAAAGTTTTTCATGACGTCTGGTTCCAGTAGGCAACCAAGCCAAGCTTTGCAATTATTAAAAATTGTATAATAATGCACACTTTATAATTAAAATATAGCACTTAAAATGACTCCACAACGACGTAATCACTTATAACTTATTCACTTTTTACATCAAAACTATTAATTTTCACTTGATGTTATAATTTAGAATCACGCCAAAAAGCAATTAGGTAAGTTGGGTGTACTTTAAAATACTTTGTACATAAGTACAACAGACTAATTACAAGGTAAGTAAGAGGTTTAACGTCTCAATAGATTAGCTTACCTTGTTAATAAAATTTGCTTTTCACTTTAATTAGGTACTGAACATTTTTGTTGCTGAGATACTTATATGAAATTAACTAAAAGATAATTAGCAAAAATATAAACGTTTATGGCTAAATAGCTTATTCTCTCGACTTCAATCGATACTGTTACCTGCGTGGTTTTAATTTATGAGCGCGACCCAAATTATTTTTCTAAAATAAAAGTTGCCTATGTTAGTAGTTCCACTTTGCCCCATCGAGCCATCACCCTGCGTGGCAAAGTAGAATGCCTAAAATTGTGTAGTGGAATATGCCCCACTACTTCGATTTGATGGGGCACATTCCACTAGTATAATATCTTAGTGGAATAAAAAGTGTAGGAAGAATTTCGCGCCATTCGCAGAGCGACGCATAGGCACGCGTAGGTACTCGCGCCTTCCTTGTGTGGAGCGCGCGGACAGCGTCCCGCGCCCCGCCTCCACCGGCTCGCACCGCTGTCGAACACTGTCACGTTTTTGTCGTTATGTTCTCACGCCCTTGAACGCTGGGGGTTGTTAGTAAAGTTAATTGTGTAACTACATAGTTTTAGTGTAAGGTCTATCCAGAATAAACCGTGTTACCAATTTCCAGAAGTGAGTTTCACTACAAAAGGTTATTAAAGATATTACAAAAAAAAAATCATTTAAGAAATCCTGCAAAGAATTTATCAAGAAACATTTATCAAGGAGATTTAGTCAAAGGGCCCTGTAGTACCCTTCGATTACGGAACTCTAAAAAGCGTAAACGTTTCCTATCCCTAAGGCGGATCTCTCTCGCGCCCGCCTCCACCATACACCACTTCCTAAACCCAGCCAGACTACGCGAGTGGTGTGCATGAACTATTCAGTACACTTGACGTGTAGCTAATGTATTTCTTCCTCTATTTATGTTTATATAACACTAGTCCCGCGCCCCGGCCTCTCATAGAATTTTGACACGTACTTGACGGATGCTGAAAAAATGGCGCTGTTTTTTTACAAAGCGTCGCTTTTTTGACAGCACGCCATTTTGTATGTCTTGCCTTCGGTTTCGAGGAAACGAAAAACTACCTGTAGGGTATACAAATATTTGTTTCATGCGGTAATCGAACACGCGACACACAGCGCACCAGCCAATGGCTCAGTTACTTCACCAATCGTGTCGTATTCCGGAATCAGACAGAACTTTCGGTTTCCATAACATCACGCCTGAAGTCCCTGAAGAGTTAGACAGAGGCGTACACATTAGTTCACCCTCATTTCGCCAGTTATGTTTAAGTCCCATGTAATAGGGGGCGAGCCTATTGCCATCAACCGGGCACAAATCCAGACTCCGAGGCTGCTACTGAGAAATTCCTGATGGGAAAAGCCAATAACACTTTGCCCGACTTGTGAATCGAACCCAAGACCTCATGCTCAGCAGTCGCGTTAAGGTTCAGTTTAGGTTATGTATAAAAACTTTAGAACATCATGTAACTAACTTTAAGTCATTACTATATTGAAAAGGGTACTTAATTATTTATGAAACATACAGGAAAAACGTTTTTATATTGCGGAATTTTCTTTTTATTGATTCAGTATCGGTAAAGAACACATTTTTATACGGTTTTTATTTATTTTTTCCTGGTTTGTTAAAAACTTTTCCTGTACGGTAAATTATATTCTTATTTACATTATGAAGCTAGCGAAATTAACTTTGACAGAATAATACGAGTAAGAGGATATAAAATTAAATCGATTCAAATAGTGTGTTAGCTTGTTTTTATTATATACTAGCTTTCGCCCGCGGCTTTGCTGGCGTTAATTTAGAATTTGCTAATTCAGGTTGTACTCTGACAACAATGAGTGAAGTGATTTTTGTTTGAATAGGTACCCTTGATTTTCTGACACCCTAGTACTTCTTTTTTTTTAACCCAGTATGTTGACCTTTCCAGTCTGAGTAAAATTGCTTATTTCTACTGCCACGGGTCCTAAAACGGAAAAGGTATATTAACAAAAAAATATAAAAAATTTCGTATGTCCGTCTCCTGGTTCTAAGCTACCTCCCCACCAATTTTCAGCCAAATCGGTTTAGCCGTTCTTGAGTTATAAAGTGTAACTAAAAGGACTTTCTTTTATATTTATAGATTATAATAATCTGTGGAAAATGTTGTGGGTAGTATATTCGTTAAGTTTGATTTTAACGCAGAATTGCTTATCCTTAATGTACTACTGTTTGTTTTATCAAATGTAATAAATAGAAAATAGATAAATAAATAAACCTTGACTTTGACTGCCTCGTTGGTCTAGTGGTCGCAAGCGCGATTGCTGTGCGTGAGGTCTTTTTTTTTTCCTAAATGTTATTGCGTTTTTCCATCAGGAATTTCTCAGGCAGCCTCGGAGTCTGGATTTGTGAACGGTTGATGGCAATAGGCTCGCCCCCTATTAGATACATGGGATTAAAAACATAACTGGCGAAATGTGGGTGTACTAAACCTATACCTCTGCCTAACTCTTCGGGGATTACAGGCGTGATGTTATGTATGTATAAATAAACCTTTCGACACAAACAGACAGACGCAAGCCATTCTCATACTCTCAGTGCAAGTTTGTAATCACGCTCGTCTTTTTAAGCCTTGTCGCATGAGTTGCTCCCTTGAATGGCTAGAATTT
This sequence comes from Hoplodrina ambigua, assembly GCA_949774945.1. Taxonomy (NCBI): domain Eukaryota; kingdom Metazoa; phylum Arthropoda; class Insecta; order Lepidoptera; family Noctuidae; genus Hoplodrina; species Hoplodrina ambigua. The sequence goes on from OX458990.1 coordinate 5,008,521, forward strand.
TTCTAATTTTCAGTTGAAACGGAAGTCTGCATGTAAAGAAACTTCAGATAGTTTTTTTCGGTGTGTCGTCAAGATATTTTATACTAACTTTTGCCTGCGACTTCGTACTTCGTTTTTCGTTGATTTTATGTACAATTTTGTTTGTATTTTGTGCGTCATTTGCGCTTGTATAAACAGTTTTCCTTTCTTTCTTTCATTTTTTATTTGGTCTACGTCGAAGTTAATATTCTTATATCCTACTGGAAACGTCCATATTTCCGCGATAAAAAGTAGCCTTTGTGCTATTCCAGACTATAATCTATTATTTGCCAAACTTCATCCAAATCAACTCAGCTATTCTGGTATGATTAAGTAACAAACATTAATCTATCCAAACTCTCGCATTTATCATAGTAGTAGTAGAAGGGTTAGGCAGAGGTGTACCCATTAGTACACCAACATTTCGCCAGTTATGTTTAAGTCCCATGTAATAGGCGATTTGCACAATAGCGAGCCTATTGTGCATAGTAATAAGAATAAAAGGTAAAAAGATAAATGATTGTATGAAAGCCTACTACTATTATAAATGCGAAAATTTGTTAAATTTGTTAGATGGATGTTTGTTAAATCCTCTTCACACACGTGTTATATTATCACAAGGGAGTGAATTTCTCAGTTTAATATTTTATGTTCAAGAGATGAAAAATTCAAACATCGGGTTTAGGCAGACGGGGCGATGAACCGTGCGGATTCAATACCGTAAAAAAAGTCTCGTGACATTAACTACCGCATACGCACCGGGGTGATTCTGTAATCTCAAAGAGGTGCATTCCATAACACTGTCAAAAATAAACAACTAAAAAACAAGTGTCATTATTAATTACTGACCATATCTAGTAGGTAATTTTATTTGATTATTTTTGTGTTTTAATACAGCCTGTTTGACGAGGATGTTGATAAGAAATAAATACATGGAACTGCACTCTTTAAAGGCAACAAAAACCTGACTCGTATGAAAAAAAAACACGTCTATATCCCCAAAATGTCACAACAATATCAATTTTCGTAAACTCAATGAAATATTGTCCGGTATTTTCGACGGATATTCCGGACGTCAACCGACGGACCGGGTAAACCCCATCACGTCAGGGCCAATCACCGTCAAGCATGGACTTAATCCCGACCTGAGTGAATATGTTGTACCAAAATTTTGTGTCGGCATAATTTTGGAAATTCTGCAAAACGGCCCGTGCCAAATTAATGATGACAATATTTGGAAATCTGTAATTTAAAACTGCCTCGTTGGTCTAGTGGTCGCAAGCGCGACTGCTGTGCATAAGGTCTTGGGTTCGATTCCCAGGTCGGGCAAAGTGTTATTGGGTTTTTCCATCAGGAATTTCTCAGTAGCAGCCTCGGAGTTTGGATTTGTGCCCGGTTAGTGGCAATAGGCTCGCCCCCTATTACATGGGACTTCAACATAACTGGCGAAATGTGGGTGTACTAATGGGTACACCTCTGCCTAACCCTTCGGGGATTACAGGCGTGATGTTATGTATGTAATTTAAAATGGCAACCATTTACTGTCAAGTCTTATGAAAACACTAGCCATCACCCGCGGTTTAGTCCACGTGAAGTTTTTGGTTAAAACGTAACCTAACGAAGAAAACCTGCTTTTAAATAAAAAATCGAACCCAAATCGGTTCACCCGTTTTAGAACTACGATGCCACGGACAGACAGTCATAGTGATCACAGACACACATAGCGGTCAAAGTTTCATACCACTCTTTTTCAGTCGGGTGTTAGGAAGACCTACAATGACCTTATTGGTGAGGTTGTTCAGAAAGGTCAGGTGCGGAGTACTCGTAACCGGCGTGCTTGTATGACGAGATGTTTAAACGTGGATGAGGCAAAAGGAGTATAAAAGGATCGTAGCAGGTTGCATTCTGTGGTTGGTTTCTGCCTAACTCCGTGAGAAAAAGGCGTAAGTTTATGCATTACAGACCCCCCTCACCCCAAAAACAAAACACGATCAACTACATCTTCAAAACAGACCCCCTCTTTCAATTTTAAACACCGCATCGATTATACTAACCACAAGCTAACCCGTATCCCAGGCATCGATAAGTCGACATCGATTCGTCGTCCCTTCAATAACCCTCAAGCGACCCTCGTCATTTAGAGTGACGTCATTGCATATCTTGATGAAAAATATTTATGACTAACTTCTGCCCACGGCTTCGCCCGCGTGGATGTCAAGTATACCATAAAATATAGCCTATGAGATAACTACCTGAGATAACGTAGCTTATTAGTAGTGAATTTAATTGGACCAGTAGTTTCAAGAAGATAAAGAAGATCAAGAAGCGCCTGCGGACGTTTAAAAAAAGATGGCCAAGGGAGCTATGTCCGCAGCCGCCCCACGTTTCGGCCCGTATGACAAGAGTTGGAAGGGCCATGGGAAGGTGGAGGGACCAGTAGTTTCGAAGATAAGCGCGTGTAAACAAACAAACAAACTCCTTAGCTTTATAATAATAGTATAGATTTAATATTCCCAATGATCATGCTTGAGGTCGCGGCAGAATTGGTAATGCGGGTTGTTTAAATAATGATTTAGTGAACATTATACCCCAGAATTACTATGTCAGTTTGATTACTGTGTATGGGAATAAATAATACGATAACGGAACCTTTTTGTGTATAATATCATGGCTCGTTGGTTTATTGGTCGCGAAGCACAACTGCTGAGCATGATGTGGGCAAAGTGTTATTGGGTTTTTCTATCAGGAAGTTCTTAGTAGCAGCCTCGGAGTCTGGATTTGTGCCCGGTTGATGGCAATAGCCTCGCCGTGTTACATAGAACTTAAACATAACTGGCGCAACGTGGGTGTACTAATGGGTAGCTACACCTCTGCCTAACCCTTCGGGGATTTTAGATAGATATCTAGATTTTACTAGATGTGTATTTTTCTGTTATCACGGAGGTTTTTTGCACAGTACCCAGTGTTTCTAAAATAAAAATCTCATCAGCTATCTACCAGAAAAAGTCCGGTCATACTCTGTTCAGTCGTTTCGGAAATTAGCCGGTACACACGCCGTATTTTTCGTGTATTTAAGTACCGTATAAATATTGATGTTTATTTTATAAAGTAGTAAGACATTACAAACAGACACTTCAATTTTTGAATAGATTATTTTTAGTATTTTTCGAAAAACTTACAACGAAAACTAAAACTTAGAAAACCAATATGGTTCAGAAAAATATTACGAAAATTATTGAACGTAATCGTCTAACGGCCATAACGCACAACACAAAGACTTGCATAATAGAAATCGACCTTTTAAAATTCAATAAAAACTGCACAAATTTTTGAACCGAAATTCGCCATCCGAATTCCGAATCTCACTTTAATATCTAAAACATGTCGCCTTTGCTTACACACACTGCCTTTCATAACAGCTTAACGAATCGTGAAAAGAATGTAATCCTTGGAATTGGGGCAGATATTAAATCATACGAGGGGACTAATTTACAGGCGAATGTACAGGCTGCTCTTTTATTTGAAACATTGGAAAGAGAGGCAAATTTTTTATACAGTTGAACAAACGGCGCAGGTATGTATCGAGTGTAGCATTGGCAAAATATTCTTAATGTTTGAAAGCTTTGCTCTATTGACTCTAAAACAAAAAACAATTATGCATGATTCTTATTAATAATTTATAACTGTCCGCTAAAATAATACGGTAAACTTCATTAAAAATATCGTAGATATTTTTTTGATGTGGTTTATTCCTGATAAAATATAAACTATGCTCGCAGCTGGTTAGTGACGGTACCCCAAATATCATATTGAAAGTGCTAGTTTGATAACATAAACTAAAATTCTAGACAAGTTTCATTCTGTCAGTTTTACAACATTATTTGGAATATTTATAAAGCTTTATTTATTTAATTACTCAAATCCCACGTAATGAGATACAATTGATTTACTATTGTTCTGCCTTACCGGTAAGTCGGCCAGGGCTTGAGCGGTTAAACTTTATGCAACAAGAGTACAAAGGCGGACTTAATGCCTTAGGCATTCTCTACCAGTCAACCAAAAATCATTCAACCAAGTTCAATGTTTTAAATCAACATCCTGTACAATATTCTCCCCCCACATCACCATTATTTGAATTGTTAATTTTACCAAATTTGTAATTTATGAGAGGTTTAATTGATCCGACCTTTTATGTGGTTTAGAGGCCACGGAACATTGTTTTCTTAATTTGGAAACTTACTGAGTAAATTGGAATAAAAATTCGGCCAAGTAAAGTATTTCACGTAATTTTTTTTCCATATAAAACGTTGTTTTGCACGAGGTATGTCTTTATATATTGTGGGTGCGTTTACTATTAATATATCCACAAACGACTAGACCTGAAACAACCTATGAGCTATACAAATATTTGTTGTGTGCGCACAGAGCAGCAGTCAATCACTCAACCACTGCGCTATTTGCACCATCAAACTGAAGATGCTTACTATGAAAAAACATGATATAGGATACCTAAACATATTCCCCTATATTAAGGTATTCTATAATATAACATAAAATCACGCATGTAATCCCCAAAGGGTTAGGCAGAGGTGTACTCATTAGTACACCCACATTTCGCTAGTTATGTTTTTTGTCCCATGTAATAGGGGCGAGCCTATTGCCCTCAACCGGGCACAAATCCAGACTTCGAGGCTGCTACTGAGAAATTCCTGATGGAAAAACCCAATAACACTTTGCCCGACCTGGGAATCAAACCCAAGACCTCATGCTCAGCAGTCGCGCTTTGCGACCACTAGACCAACGACAGATTCTATGTCCTACAATAGACACTAAGTGTCATTTGCTTATGACAGCTGGATTGTAGCTGAAAAGCATCATTTAGAAAACCTTTTCATAAATAGCGCAAGCCTATGTCATAATAACTACCTCCCTACCTATGTAATTATGTATACGTCAAACAGTTTTAGATATTTCGTGATGAGTGAAAGACCTTTCGCTTTTACATACATAACATAACATCACGCCTGTAATCCCCGAAGGGTTAGGCAGAGGTGTACTCATTAGTACACCCACGTTTCGCCAGTTATGTTTAAGTCCCATGTAATAGGGGGCGAGCCTATTGCCATCAACCGGGCACAAATCCACACTCCGAGGCTGCTACTGAGAAATTCCTAATGAAATACACTACCTACTATACACTACTATTTAATACCTAGATTTCTATAATACATCCTAGTCTTAATACCGACTCTTCCATCGCCAAAACTCAACTTACTACCTACTATGATTGCAGGTCGCATAAATAACAGCACTTGGCTGGAAATCAGGTGCCAACACAAAGGCCTTTGATATTCGAGCGCTGAGACAACACAGAACACTAGTCCGGGAGCTAGGGTATTATGAAAACTGTTTAACTATTTCCCTGTCTCATGAGCTACATGATATTTCAGGGTGATAGATTAACAATGACTAGGGACCCGCAATCAATACATACTAATATTATAAATGCGAAAGTGTGTCTGTCTGTCTGCTTGTCTGTTACCGCTTCACACTTAAACCGCTGAACCGATTTAGGTGAAATTTTGTATAGAGATAGTTTAAGGCCCGAGAAGGACATAGAATTGTTTTGATCCCGGAAATAACCCCCTAAGGCGGTGATAAGAGGGGTGGAAGTTTGTATGCAAGTATGATATAAACAAGTTCAAAAGCTAGTGTAGTTGTATCTTCCTCTTGAATCACTCTATCTACTAATAAAAACGGCATTAAAATCCGTAGTGTAGTTTAAAAGATCTAAGCGTACAGACAGCGGAAAGGAACTTTGTTTTGTACTATGTAGAGATAATGTAACTAAGATTTAGTAAAAGCTTAATTGAAAAGAGTGTCCGTGAAATTTCTTGCTCGTTCTTCTCCATAGAGACTTACGTTTTGCAACTAGATTCAGCTTTCTGACTAACTGACAGACTCCTTAAAAAATCAAAAGCGCCTGTAAGTAGCTTCAAGGAAATTAATACTATGAATTTGACATTAACATTTGTGTCTGCTTCGCGGATAGTGAAAGAGTCAAAATCTAATCATTTATGTTAATTAGGCCAGCAACTTTAAGACTTCATGTACATCATCATCATATCAGCCTATGGCCGTCCACTGCTGAACGTAAGCCTCCCCCAAAGAGCGCCAACCAGGTCTTGGGCAGCACGCATCCATCCGCTGTCCGCCACCTTCTTTAAATCGTCGGTCATCCTAACTTACATTATAAATGCGAAAGTAAGTTTGTTTGTTTGTTGGTACCAGTTTATCATCCTAAAATTTTGGATATATGTTGCTAGGTGTACAGGAATGAACATAGGGTACTTTTAATCCCGAAAAAAAGTACTGTTTCCGAGGAAAATCACAATAACGTTATTATGATCATAGATGGCGCCACCTGTCGTTTCGAATTGAAATTACAGTACATGGGTAATTTTTTCCGCGATTTCGTCTGTGTCCGCGATAACAGAAATTTACGCGGACAAAGTCGCAAGCTAGTATACAATAAAAGGAAATTTAATGTAGCTGCCTCTTCCAAAAGGCAGTTCGTATGGAGAAGTACCGATTTAAACTATTTTATTAGAATACATACAAAATAATACACATCAAGAAATTACGGCTAAATTATTTTCAATTATACATAATGTTCAGGTATTTACAAGTATTAGAACTGTAAACGACCACTCTTAACATTTTAATGAACAATGAAATAGTGTATGAGTAATAAAGTAAGTAGAATTAAAGTAAAAATAAAATATATAATATAACAAAAGTGTTGAACACTTGAACAAGATTATTTTCAAAGGTTTTTGTTGATATTAATGAAAATTTATAAAGTATACTTAGTTTTTCTTCTAAGTTGCTAACAAAAGAAAGAAGAAAGAAGTAGAAGAAGAAGTTGCTAACAAAAAGGAAAATTATAAGTATTTATAAGCCCTTATTGTTCCGCAAAATATGTATAACAAAGAAACTACTGAATCAAATTCTGAACCAGCCATTTTAGGTTTAAAAAATTATTATAGTCAAGATTCTTAATACTCGTAGATATTTAATTAAAATGTTCAAAAATAAAATGTATGACCTAAGTAATTTGCCTTTATGTTTACGACAAAAAATCTAATAAGAGGAGGATATAATTAGACCCATTTAATAAAAAATTATAACCTAACCTAAAAATAGATTTAGCACATCATTAAAAAGTTTTAGAAAGCTATAAGGCCATTAAAATCTCGACTTTGCTAATGAATTTATCATGTCAACGGCAAGTAGGCTGTCTAAGAAGTCTATTTAAAGGCTAAAGGTTGGATTTAATAGGCAAGAACGGCGACGAACTTAGACTTTAAATACCAATACTTTTTATTGTAAAATGGCTCCTATCACAACCGCATTAGATGCCCCTAAGATTTACCTACAGGAGCTTTGCTGGTTGTCTGCGATGTGACTTGAGGTGTCAAGAAAAAGGATTAACAAAATGCACGAAAAAAACATAAGCCTTTGCTTAAATAAGCTATTTTAATGGTTGAACCTTCCTTTACTTAAGCTCAAACTAACTTAAGAGAAATACTTACATGACACACAATTAAATTTTCATGGAGAAAAAAAATGAAACGCTAGCTCCCGGTCTACAAAGTCGAAAAAATAAAAAAGTATAGGTATGCCTTTCTCGTAAATCTCGGCTTTCTTAAAGATTGATTTGAAGAGAAATCCTTTGAATAACGGAGATTAGAATTCATAGGTTTCTAGTAGGTGTCTATGTGTAGGTGACAATTTTATACGTTTGAAACGTCTCCATTCCTTTGCTGTGCTAAGGAGGATTTAAGTAAAAGGGGTAAGTATACGACGTGTAAAAAACCTCATCACATAACCGTTAATACGCATGCGCTTACGCTTGTTATGTACACATCGTATACTTTTTTATTTATTTATGATTTATGGAAGATTTACAGCTAAATAAAACATTAAAAGAATAGTAAATAAAACTGACAGCCAATTACAAGTCTTCACTTATAAAAAACAGGCTGGCAAAGATGGTGTGAACAACACAGTACTGCTCACACAAGAAAAAGAGAAAACAAGACAACATCAGAAGCTTATCAAACTAAGAAACAACATAATCTAACATAGGCACTAGAGCTTGCATCTTTCGAGTACACATTAGTCTATACTTAAACATAACTGGCGAAATGTGGGTGTTCTCATTGGTTAGTATGCCTCTGCCTAACCCTTCGGGGATTACACACGTGATGTTATGTTATAACATTAAAAATGGTATAAGTAAAAAAAAAACACTTGTTTTTAAAGAATCAAATACTTTATTTAATAGCAGGTATCTACAATATTCAACCACAACTCACAGTAACAAGTAAAAAAAATATATATATCAACCCTACCATGCCACGAAAGCCACAACAAAAAGCGCCACTCAACTTAATCCAATCTTAGCTGGAGGGTTGAGTGGAAAACAGCATAATACTAGATCGTCTAAAAGTCTAGACTTAACTTGTGAGCTGTGACCACGATACTGCGGCGAGGGAATATTCTTTAACGAATTCTTTTATAACGAGGGAATTCTTTTATAACGAATTTGTTAGGCGTTGAACTTGTTGAGAAATGTGTGTATTTTTATGCAGATTTTCTTCGCTAGTCCCATTTGGGATAAGACTAGATAGGGTTTAAGATGGTCCACATAAACTAGGCGACAGAGAAGGACCTTCTTTTTTTTAATGATGGGGAATCTTCACATGACTTCTTCCGCTCTGGGCGGAGCGGAAGGGAGTGTCAGTGTGACTAAAACCCATCAGTGTTCCTTCTAATGCCCTTTGCGTTCCAGAGCGGTGACACTTTCGAGCAAAACTTTGTATTTTTGTTTGTTTGTAATGAATAAAAGCAAAAACGACTGGAACGATTTTAAAAATTCTTTCACCATAATAAAGCTACGTTATCTGAGAGTAACATAGGCTATATTTTATTTTATTTTTGCGCGGACGAAGTCGCTGGCAGAAGCTGGTAAATAATAAAACTCGATGAAATTGGACGTTTTGTACTAGAGTTTTAGTTTTTTAACTTAATTTTTCTAGTTTTCAGAACCAAAAAAACTAATAATTTAAACTTAGATTAAAATCATAAATTAACTTAAAAACAAAAAGTAATCCTACTACATTTTTTTGCTGAAAATAACTGGAACTTAAACGTGTTCAAACTTCAGCAAACTTAAGCAATTTTGAGTAGCTATTTGATTGCTACGCCGCAAAGTTTTACTTTTTCAGTCTGTGTCCAAAGTTACCTACCAGTTTCTGACATGTAACTTCAGATGTACTAATTTTCAGCCAGTCTAGACAGATGTTTTCTTTTAAAGTCGAGTAGATACCTAGGCAGGTAAGGTCGAGTGTCGGATAGGGCAAATGTTCGATAATATCATGTTTCAGACTATCTACATAAGTACCTTAGGCTGTGTTACGCAAAGATTTAAATTTTTAGATGTGTCATGATTTACTTCGTTTGTATTCTCATACTACCAACCTATTATTGTCCCACTTCAGGGCAAAAGCCTATATTCTCGTACAGAGAAGGCACGAGCATTAAACAACACTCTTGCTCATGACAGATTGGCGATTTTCTATAAGTCCTGAATTCGTCACGATGTTTTTTATCGATATCAGTGATGTCCAAGATAAACTTCAAAAGCAACATTGGTACTTGCTCGGTATCGAACCTGCAACCTCATACATAGGAGGCGGGGCCCGCCCTAACCAGTGGGTCAACACGGCGTTGAAATAAAAACGAAATCTTATTTTAACAACATGTGTGAAGTTCATTGATATACAAAAGAAACATTCAAAATCCTTACAAACATAACAATAAAAAGTGTCGAGGATGGATCAAATTAAACAACTCAACTAATTTAAAACAATTTCGACCTTACAAAACATGGAAGTACTTTTAAAATGAATGAAAAGAGCGCACATTCTCAAATTGTGCGCCCATTTTTTGGAGACGTTTTTGAGTTTCTGAGTAGGTACTATCTTAGTTTTTTGTGTATGTGAGGGCGCGCTCACTGTTCGTAGGTTCGCCTCTGCGTGACATAAACATACGGTGAGGACACATCAACTAATTTAAATCTTTGGTCTTGCGTCATCTGAATCTCTTTTCACATCAAGTTATTATGAGCCTCTTTATTAGGTACAAGTACTTCAGTTACATTCAAGTAATTTAAGAAATCAACTTAATTAATTTGTCGCAATTTGTTCAAGCTGCACTATTAATTATAGAAAGACGTGGACAAAAGGTGTGTATGTAAGTTGTATTATTTTAAATGTTTGTAAACGCACCCCAACTAAAGAAAATAATTGAAGTGTGGGGCAACGTTTTGACGAAATTTGACACGAGGTAAGTACTTGAACCTCAAGGAAGGTCATAGGCAATTTTTTATTCCGCGACATCATCGAATACATATTATAATTATTATATTATTATTGAGCAGGGCGCTGAAGGGCCAAGCATCGACATGGTTGTCACAGATTTCGTTTCCTGGTATGACTTGGAACGAATTCAAGGAAGTATTTGTTGCAAGATATGATTGCCCTGAAACACCTGCCGCTTCGCTTATAATGCGTGACAATGCTATGTAGCATGTTTTTATTTTTAAGTTCTTGTTCAGTATAAAGACTTTTCTTCACCTATGAAAAGCTATAAGCACAAGTAGAGATAAACTACGATAATATGGTGCGCCCCTCTACAATTCAAAACGTTTAAAAGTATTTACAAGACTCACAAACGCACGTGTGCGTACTGAGACGGCTCTCGAAACAAAAATTAATCAGCGATATGTTGCTCGACTAGCGGCGTCATTACTTACTCATTATTATTAGTATGGCGCTGCACTGACATACAAAACGTGCGTTGTCTTGCGCGGGCGGCTAGTTATTATTAGTTGACCAACAAATCTGCTTGCTACATACAAAACTCATTTTTAAGGATGTGACTACACACATTAAAATAGTAATATGGAGGGGCGCGCCATGTTATAGTAGTTTATCTTTAAGTAGCAAAACAAACGAACATCGTAGGTACACATTAAACTTTTGTAGCGTAGGTCTGCTTATTTCGAAGAATAGCTCGCGATTCCGTACACATAGCTATGGTTATACCATAGTAACTGCTAGTTGTCTTTGAATGACTAAATAACAATAGAGTCTACTCTATGCAAACGCGAAGGCGCTTTTCAAACTTTGTCTATGCTTTTCCAAGGCACACACTTAGGTAAGTAAGTAGGTACTTTATGCAAGTTTGAGGGCCTTGCACGAAGGAGATTTTTTGATTGAAAACACGTAATATACAGGGTAATTGAAAAAATACCCGAAACCTGAAAAGTCTAAAATGCATGAATACATATGTTCATCCATTGTATGATAACAGTAGAAGGTAGCAACTAGTTTCACATAATACCTAAGTACCTAATCCCTAAAATTCCTTTAATTGGAACGAAATTACATTTTCGGCCATAGCAGGGAACCATACGACGGCTTCGTTGACATATCACACAATGGAGAGTTATTTCGGCTAATTAACTTGACCGCCAGTGTATTTTTTTGCCATTATTTTATATTAGCCCTTTTTTTCGGAAATAAGTGTAACATATTGACTTTTTATGCAAATAAATTGTGTAAATTATGAAATAATTTAAATTTTGTGTTTGTTTACACGTGTTTACACGATTTAGGAGGATCATAATAATTATAAGAAATGTATCTCTTTCTACGCAGTAGGCTCGCCCCCTATGACATTTTCTCAGGATATTTTCCTTCACCGCTGTCAGTGATGACCAAGATAAACTTTAGAAAATACATAAGAATTGAAAAAGTCACATTATTACTTGCCCGTTCGAACCCACAACCTCATGCATGAGAGGCGGGCGCCTTAACCACTGCCATCACGACATTTCCATCAATAAAAATAATTCCGATAATTATATGAATATATTTAAATATACTTTGAATCACTTCCGCAATTAAAGTGTTACAATCCACCAGGTCACCAGTTGAGAGGTATGAGAAACAGGGTATAACCCTCTCATCCTCGGTTGAAAAGGGAGTATCCTCCGACCAGACGCGTGTTATGTCTGGTCAAGTCTGGTGGGCTAACTGCCCGACGGTTGTTGTCGGGATTTTGTATACTTATATGCTAATATCGTAGCAAACTTTGATTATGCGATGTAGGAATTGTCAGGTGTAGTTCACATGCTGAGCGCTAGATGTCGCTACACTTTAACCGTTTGAACGCCAGAGTATAAACATATCGCCGTACCCCTAACGCCAGGCCACTTTTTTTGTCAAATGGACTTAATGCAATAAAGGGATTCCAAAACTTGATTAAATTGTTTATTTCATAATATGTGCGACGTGTATTTTGTCATATATTTGTGACGTTCGCGTTCAGGGCAAGATTTCGTTTGTCACATATATGTGACAATGGCGTTCAAACAAAAGGTTAATAATTAACAGGGTAGGTACTTACGAAGTTCATGTCCATGCTTGGCGACTGCCTCCGGGGGTTTCACCACAACTATCACATCACTGAACACTACGATAGTCTGTTCATCTAAAATGTTCACAGGTATATTGTCGCCACTTAAAATTTTCGCTCATCATATCAGTAACAGCACGGTTCCGACTCACTAAATAGTTTACAATTACCTATTCAAGTTAGGGCTGGTTAATTAATCACACTACTATTTAACACAGAGATAGATTATAATCTGGAATAGCACATTATGGTACTTTTTATTTCGGAAATATATACGGTTCCCGTGGGATAATAAATCAACTTTGACGCGGACGAAGTCGTGGGCAGAATATGACAAGACATAAAGGGAGCCTTGCGGACGGCGCGCTTGCAGACGGGCCGTACTGTCATAATAAGCGATAAATAACACCGCGAGTTACGCACAATCGAAAACTTCGCGTGACAAATCCGCGCGGGCGCAATAACCAATTCGATAACCGATAAATAGCGCCAGATTCAGCAAGCTATCATGACCGACCGTACACGACTGCACTAACGTAATGATCGATGAAAAATCCATAAAACGCAAACGCGGGTAGAAATGAAATAACACCTACCCACATTCATACTATAGTATGCTTTGTTTCGAACTACCCTCATATTCTACTACAATCAAAAGTAATTTTTGATTAAGACTAGCTGTGCCCTTGGTTTCGCTCACTAAATCTACCTAATATATGTTTTTATTTGTATCCTAATGCTAAATATTTGTATCCTAATTTTTACGACTAGGTACTTACATTGCTACTGCAAATAATTGTGTAAATACTTTCGAACAACTGGACTTATTTTCTGATTTCAACAAATTGATTAAGTATATATTTATTTATAAGCCGATTCTGTCCCACTCCTGGGCAAAGGCCTTCGTCCATCTTTCATGCTTTACTAATAGTTAAGAAAAAAAAGTTAGTGTTAGCTAAAAGATAGCCCGTACTTATCTAAATCTAAGATACCAAACACTAGAACCTTATCTTATCAGAAACACCCTTTAAAATAGAAACATAATATTCTACCCGCAAAATTAACTCTCCAAATCTCAACGCACCGTGCTTAGAACAATACAGCGCTTGATAAAATGAAGATTAAAACACAGATAGTCGCTGCAGCGCTGTTTTGGCATCGTGACAACACCGCATACGTGTTGGTTGCGGGCTCATTTGCACTTGTACTACAAACCATGATAAAGCCACTAGTTTGATTTACTGGACGTGTGCCTAGTTCTCACCTTCTGTGGAAATTAGGTATGACAAAAGAGATAAAAGTACATGCTATCTCAATTGTTGGAACGGAGTTCCTTAACGCAGGTTGCCGTAGAAATTCACTGACAGTAATCGTCACGTAAGGAAAATGCGTTACGTGACCTATATTTAAGTCTTTCCTCTTTTTCTCTTTCTATTTTATACGGGAGGAATGAAGTTACTGACGGTTCCCGAACTGAAAATCGAACCCAAGCAGTCGCGCATCGTCGCGAGACGACATCCGGCCATCGTAGGCGCGGGATTGCGGACGGCGAGTGATGAGTAGCTCGCCGTCCGGTCCAAGGACCAGGCCCGGGTCGACGGCGCGTTCTATTTCACGCGCGCCTCAAAGAGCTGTCAGCACAGGGACGGGGTCACGGGGCCCCAACAGGGCCAAACGCCTGCCGAAATTGCAGGACGTCTTAACAGGATACCATGACCCCGGAATGTAAAGGGCAACAGAAGGAACAGGGTGGTTTTTTAGTCAGTAAAAGTCTGACAGTGTCTTCCGCCCCGGGTGGGCGGGAGGGACTCATTTGATGATTTTTACCACCACGAAAAAGCAGTCGCGCAAGAATAAGATCAGCTGATTTATGTTCATAATACTCGACAAAATGTTTGGATCATTTTTTTTTTCAAACTTACTGTTTCGAAATTACGGCTCCAAGAGTAAAAGTTGTTCATAATTATGAATTCCATGACTTCTTCTAGAGTTTCCAGTTATTCTATAAACACATTGTATAGAATTAAAAAAAAAAAAAGTGATGCTATAACAATTTTGTTGAAATTTAATTGAATTTAATCCAATAATAAATTAGTATGAATTTCGAGTTAATAAATAATCTTATAGTCTAAGTTTAAAGCTTCGTCTTATGCTATGGATTTGATCGAGGGCACACCCAGTCGAAGTCTGTCTCGAAGTCGTAGAAGTCGTTTGTACATGGAGAGTTTGTTGATCGGGAAACTTGTCTTGGTCTCTTTTTCCTGTAAGTAAATGAATAATTGTTTTATACAGGACTTACTTATGCTAAAGGAAAACTAACAACAATTCAAATTTGATTTATACATTAAGACTGTATGTATAAAAAAATTATGTTTGCCCTATCAATAATATGTGTATGTACATTGTTATTTTTGAGCCTTAAATAATAACTTTATTCTAACTTCACGACACGGTCGGCGAACTGGCTGAGCGGTTGGCTGCTGCGCTGAGTGGCACTGGTTCGATTCCCGCATTAAACAAATATTTTTATGACTTACAAATAACTTCTGGTCAGGGTTATATGAGGTTATATGCGTGGAAATACACCCACAGTATAGGAAAATCCTAGTGTGGGATGACAACATTTAAGGCCATTTAAGCCATTCATAGTAATAAAAAATTTAACTCACATAAGGAAAGAAATCCATCTCAAACAGTATAATCTCAAAAAATGTTGCCACTATAATAACCGGACCAGACTTCCTTTCACATACATCCAGGTGAACAGCATATTTTTCATCTGGCAACTCAGCAATTTTTTCAAATATTGGCCTAATAGCCCTTTTCTGGCTAGACAACCGATACAGTAATAACTCACCGGCTCTCGTACCAATCAGAACGAAATCTCCATAGAAAAATAATGCTGTGATTGGTGGAAATTCTAAATACAAATGCTGGTACTTGTCCGTCTCTATTTTAAATAAATTTCTGGAGTAACAGACAAAACTCTTGTCATTGATAGCGCAAATATGTTTAAATTGTTTTATCCATTCCGGAGGACAGCGTATTGATACTACGGATACGGTTCTGTCTTTACCGATGGTAACAATTTTACCACAATCGGTAAAGATATAAATACTATTTTTATAATACTGAATTTCTTTTATATCATAATCACAATGGAGCATTAACTTCGATTCCAAATTCTTCATTGACAAGTCACATACATAAACGTCTCTGTTGTTGTAGAAATATAGTTCCTTGCCATGTAGTACGAAGTTGTCTGCTTTGAAAAACGCTTCCATCATATAAGTTAAGTCGTCAACTGTTCTTTGGAGAAGTATGCCACATTTCAAAAGCAAAACAGTTGTATGATCGTTATTCGCAATTTTAAGACAGTTTTTCTCTGGTACGGCTACTGGTATGTGTTTCAAGGTACTCGTGTCATACAGCACTATGCCTCTAGTATCTTTTAACGGTAGAACACCATAGTCAACAGCCAAGGCATGATTTTTATCATGTAAGGAAAATTTATAGAACTCACGAGCTTCTGTTTTAAATAAAGTTATTTTTTTCCACATTGAGAGGTTTCTGTAAATATGGTACCATTTGCAGTCATTACCAGACTTCTTTTTGGCTATAGAGGACGAATATTCGACCTCCTTATGACATATTTTCTCCCAAATGTAGTCATTTTCATCTATGGTTTCCATCCATTGTTTGCACACCCTACGGCATTTTCCGAGGGTAATACCGTCGGTTCTGATCAGTATTTCTATAATAGTCTCCAATGGTAAGCTGTTTATGTCCATTATTCTTCTAAAAATAAATTAATTGTAGTTAAAAAAGAAGGAGTCTCTCTATGCTTTCTTCGCTCACATATTTACCGCATACAACTGGAATTGGTAAATTCTACACATTATTATATGTTTAGGATTTTTTTCTTTTATTTATGTGAATTACTTTCCACTTTTTCCAAAATAACTCACCGTGTTTACAATTTTATCTCTTATCATAAGACTGATAAACTCGTGATTTTGACGTTTTGTTTTACAATGTTGGTAATGTTCGTATTCCTGATTTCTGACAGTTCCAATCCTACGTTTAGAAACCAGATCAAAAAAACTGAAATCTAAAAAAGGTTTATACAAATTTTGCCGCAATACTTTAATTATTTTGTAAAAAATGTTTTAAATTATTGATAATTTAAATATTTTAATTTTTACAGTGTTGTAACTGTACCACACTCAAACTAGGATAAAAATCAAGATGACAAACATGTCTAACGAAAAATATAACTTCAGAACTACCAACATAAATGGCGCGAAGCATGACATGATGGCGCGAACTACAAAATAAGTATTTTTTTCTTCTTCTAATGCATGATTGCGCTCAGATGTTAAAAAAAATTAAAAACGCTAGTTGATTTTATTTGATATATATTTTTACCTACCATTGTTTCGTCCAAGCGTATTTTATTGAATATATAGATTCAATATAATATGCTTGTACCATTGTCAAATTGATTCACAAATAAATAAATAAAAATATTTTTTTCAAAAAACAGTTCTGACTGTTATATGTTTAGGTTAGCCATCAACAACTTCCTTATAATACGTTGTTTCAGTAAAATACACACCCAGATCCAAATGGGGCTGATTGTTAATAAAAAACACGAACAAACCCAACGAATGTAATATTTAATTACAACATAACAGTTACACATTTATAATTCAAATTACATTTACCATGTCACATAAAAAAATGCATATGAGAAAAAAAAAGTTTTTTTTTAATGTTCTCTGAACTTATAGAATCTGAAGATTAAATTGACCATGTATTTAAGATGTTAAATTTAGGGCCTCTTTTATACAAATTGTTTTCCATTTTTTAGGGTTCCGTACCCACATTCGTCCGTTTGTCCGTCTCTCTGTCACAGGACCGTATCTTTTGAACCATAAAGGTAGAAACGTGAAATTTTCACATAGCGTATGGGTGCTATAACAAAAATAAAAGAAAGTTAAAAATAAAAAGAAATATGCCCTTAAATATGCCCTTGTGGAAATCGAGGTACCCTATTATCAATACCATCCTGAACCAGTTCTTGATAATGGTCAGATCACGCTCTACTGGGACAGATCAATTATCACTGATAGATTTATTACTGCTAATAAACCTGATATAGTGATAATTGATAGGTCAGTGCGTCGTGCAATACTTGTTGATGTCACTATTCCCCATGATGAGAACCTAGTGAAAGCTGAGAAAGAAAAAAGCATTAAATATTTAGATCTAGCTCACGAGGTGACCAGCATGTGGGGTATGGACTCGACAATTATTGTTCCGATTGTCATGTCAGTGAACGGTTTAATAGCGAAAAGTTTCGACCAACATCTTGAGAAACTTTCGCTCAACAGCTGGATCAAGAGTCAGATGCAGAAGGCGGTTGTCTTGGACACGGCACGCATAGTGAGGAGGTTCCTCTCTCTGGATCCCTAACCGCCGGTAGCTTGGGTTTTACCACCTCGTTGCAGGCGGAGCACTATTTTTATACATATTTTTTTTTTTTAACTATATTATTTGTTTTTTAAAGGAAAATATGTGTAAAAATATGGAAAATAAAGAAAATGAGTATAAAAGAAACGTGCTTTTTTGGTTATTTTTTGGTCGATTTTAATATTGTACGGTGAAACGGAACCTTTCATATACCAATTCGACTTGCACTTTGCCGGTTTTTTTAAATATTTCTGGTCTATTGAGAGATGGTTAAGCAGGAGGCCCTCTGATTCTGTAGAGCACTTTTTTAGAGGTTTAAACTTCAATACAATCGTTAGCATATTTTATGCACTGTAAAATGAGTATATTTTATTAGGTTCATGAGAGTTTATGTATATTATAAATAATAATATATATTAATATTCACATTAGTATTAGGAAGTGTATTAATATAGTTACAATTACAATTCCCAAGTATAATATACATAATTATTTATCTATATTAAATTGTGTGTACATATAGTTGATTTAATATTATTGAATAAATTACTGGTATTATCGATATAAAAAAAAATAGTGAATAATTTGAAACCCACCAAGTACAAAATAAAATACCAACATAATAAAATAGAAAACATCAAAATACAAACTCACACAGTCCTTTTTGAATAATTAATATAATTATATAAATGTATCTATCTACTAAAATAATAAATACATATAACGGTTGTAAAAAGACGCTGAACGTAGCCGAAAGTTACGTTTTTCCCATCATTGGTTTGTTTCGTCCTGGACTATACCTGGGAACCTTCTGTTAAAGGAGATATTAAAGGTCAAAGTTCCAACTTATGGACTTCTTTTAATGCACTTGTTAGAGATAAACTCCTATAACTTGACGCTCCCCTCCATATTACCATTTCAATGTGTGTAGCCACATTCGTATGAAAGAGTTTGTATGTAAGTAGTAAGTAATCGTCTTCAGTAGCAGGCCGTATACCTATTTGTTTGTCAATTAATTATAATTAGCCGACCGCGCAAGACAACGCACCTGTCATTTTCATAGAGAATGTCATCTCTGATTTGGTTTTGTTTCGAGAGCCGTCTCAATTCGCAAACATGCGTTGTGAGTCTTTTTAAAACTATTACAAACACTTTCAAACGTTTTGAATTGTGGAAGGGCGCGTCATGTTACTGTAGTTTATATTTACACTAAGCTGAATTTAGTCGTTACTAAATTTTGACAATTATAATTGTATTCAGCCAGCTAGCATCCTAAATTCAGAAGCAAGGATGGTTTCTGACTGAATAAATCATTTAGAAGCTTTTGAATTTAGACGACATAATTCAGCCAAGTGTAATAAGTGCTTCAAGTTGTTATAACTAAACTCTAAGTGCTGTTGCATGCACCCAAAAGTACAATGTTTTGCGTACATTAAATTACGCACTATTGCTATTCTTTTTCTTCTTTATCGTGCGGGTAGTAAGGTCTTACGACCCCACACACCCTAGTGTCAGAGTTACTAAACCGCCTCAAAGGCTTCTGACATGGTTTGAGTGGAACAGTAAAGTCCAGGTTTCCTATTAGTAAAGAGTCACTCTTCACAACAAAAAAAGAAGTAATTTCCCAGCATTTTTTTTTTCCTTTGCTGGTTAGCATGGGTAGTCAACGGCTACATAATGTGTCTTTAAAGTAAATATGCGGTATATAATATACATATAGTCACAGTAATCCAAAGTCCAGTAATATTGTCATAGCAAAAGGAATACAATTATCAAAATTAATCCATAATAATCATTATCAAGTCCTCAAGCTCAAGTTATGCAATAAATAATCAAGCTTCCATACATATCCATAGAGTATAAAATTTCCTTAAATTAAAAAATTGGTACAACATTTGTGATACGTGTAATTGTGAGGCTTAAAGCCATCGCTCATAATAACAGCACGGCTCCGACACAGCTAATAATTTGCCATTCAAGTTTGGGCTTTAAATCGTGTGTGTCAAAATATGTTTTATAATGACATGAATACGAGGCGACGGCCTGCGGGCGGCCCTGGCAGCTAAATGTTAGATATTTCGAGGCGATACTTGCCGGCGGGCCGTTGCCGTGTCAAAGCGCTGCTATTATAAAAAACGATGACCATTACAGTCAGTGCAAACAGCTAGAGCAGTTTATTATGATTTATTGAAAAGGAACTGAAATGCATGAGAAATATTGTTGAAAATTGTATGCAAGATGTAATATCAAGCACACATAATCTTGCAAGCAATTTTCAACTTTATTTCCGTTGTGTTATGCTCATATTGCCACTCTATTTGCATTGACTCTTACAAGCATAAAAATATCATGCCATTATGGTAACATTATACTTAAAGAAAAAACAAAAAATCCCACTTCAAAATACTACTTCTAGAAATAATCGACATGAAACATAAAAAAATTTAAATACATATTTACCTTAGCTATGTAATTTCCGCTAGGAAAGTATGGATATGACTTATAAAAATGATTTGTTTACCTGTACAAAACATTATTTTTAAAAGAGTATGGTTGGAGTTTCTTGCCCATTCTTCTATATACGAAACTACACTTAGGAATAGGCAACCAGATTCAATTTTTTTTACTTATAAATGACATTCAAAATTGGATTTTAACGGTCGAATTGAAATATATCATTTAACTTTTGACTTAGATTTGTTCAAACAAATCCGGCTATTTCGGAATCGCGGATTTTTTACCATACAAATGTCCATTCCATACTTAAGCTAAAACTTCAAGGTAAATATGTATTACGTTATCCGATCCCACATCTACAATTCAAATCTTCCCCTATCTACACATACTCGCTATAACCAAACACCGCTACCCAAATTAAAAAAAATGCTTAATTTTTTAATTACAATGCAATAAAATGCTTTCAAATTA
The DNA here is from genome assembly GCA_949774945.1 of Hoplodrina ambigua. Lineage (NCBI taxonomy): Eukaryota > Metazoa > Arthropoda > Insecta > Lepidoptera > Noctuidae > Hoplodrina > Hoplodrina ambigua. The sequence continues at coordinate 5,029,491 of OX458990.1, forward strand.
CTGTTGCTGTCACTTTTCAGTGGATCCAATGATATTTGTTCGAATTCAATCTTAAATTTTTACCACACAAAACTAAGTAATAGATATTTAAATGCAAACAATTTAAATGCTATATACGCGATGGAAGAGATATGGACACACATTTTTATCAAGGATTTGGTACATTAAATACCTCCCAGAGTTGAAATATTCCGTGGCTTATTCAAAAATCGGATCACAATGTAAAAAGTTATGCGTTGGAATCTTCTCCTTTTGTTTCTGTCATTTAAAACAAACCCAAACACTTTCACCTAACATAACACCACGCCTGTAATTCCCGAAGGGTTAGGCAGAGGTGTACCCGTTAGTACACCCACATTTCGCCAGTTATATTTAAGTGTAATCCCATGTAATAGGGGGCGAGCCTATTGCTATTAACCGGGCACAAATCCAGACTCTGAGGCTGCTACTGAGAAATTCCTAATGGAAAAACCCAATAACACTTTGCCCAACCTGGGAATCGAACCCAAGACCTCATGCACAGCAGTCGCGCTTGCGACCACTGGACCAACGAGGCAGTCAAACACTTTCATTAGTAGTTATCACATTTATGTATCAAAACTTTTTACTTTTTAAATAATCGACGAAAAATTTTAACCCTTGGGATCTAGAGTCATGTTCCAATAGCAAGTGAGATTTGAGATTTTTTTATTTCCCATAATAATGACAAGTGACATCTTCTACCGCGTATAACATTAATTACGTCCCGAATAATCCCGTTGCCCACTACTGGGCGGCGACCACGACTCCTTGGCGCGGCCAGTTTACCAGTTTCAGCACTTACTGCCGCGCGTATGCAATTGAAAATAATAATCAAAGAATTTTGATAATTTTAATTGACGTATTGGTCAATACAATTCAGTATTGGACGCTTCCAATCAATTGACATACTTTTTATAACCCGGCAAAACGCGATGCCCTCAGATTTTATTATGGCAATAGTGAACTGTGACGTCACTTATTGCCAACTCAAATGACTTATTGATTTAAAAACAACAAAAAAAAATTACAGTTAAAAAGATTTGATTCTATTGTATTTTTTCTGACAGCGTTCCAATATACCATTCTTGTCTGTTATTAAGTGATTTCTTTGTGGTCCAGCGTTATTCCAGTAAGTTAAATAAGTAGGAATGTTATAAAATTTCAACTAAATAGGATTTATATAAATAAAATGCTTTTAACTACAATTGACTAATAAACTACTACTAAAGTCTCATTGAGGTCATAATTACCTACTAATATCAATATAGCGGAAATATGTTTGTTGGTACATACATACATGATTTGATAAAAATATTTAAACAATTAATTATCATATTCTTACATTTCGATTAGCAAAATGAGCAATGTTTAACAAGTCATTAGATTATCGAAATAAATAACTATTAAACTATTTACTTCGAAACAGTTCTTATAACAATAAAACAATATCCCCTACTATCCCCCTTTAATTACACAACTAACAAAACTTATTAAAAACAAAAGGAAAAATCTCCTAATAATTCTTCTAAAAGAGTATAACTTGCGCCTTTAAAGAAACAAATTAGAAATGGCGGCAAAACAAGAGATTATCAGCGAGGAAACATTACAAGCAGCGCCATTTTGAATTTGTTTCTATAATGGCGCGTGATATAATTACAGAGTAAACATTGTTTTTGATTCAGTTTTAAATAGTTGGCTTAGGTTTAGGAGATAAATGTAAATAACCTGCTACCCGCCTTTCAATTATGATTATTTTATTATGTTCACAGTAAAACAAATAAGAAAAAAACAAAGCGAAAAGATGGTAGTACGTTTTTTACATTCAGTTATTGAAGTTACAAAAATAGTTAAAATTTTACATTTTACTTTGTAAATAATCAATAAAAAGGGAATTTTCACTGTATTTAAAATTATCTGTATATAAAGGAAATTTTATCAGATATGTAACAGGAATCAATGTATAAGCATACATAAAAAGCGCTAAGTTTTCTTGTTCTACACTAAACAGTGAATTAAATACTTATTCTACAACATTTAGAGTCTATTTTAGCTTATCACCTATCTTTGAGCATTTTTGAAACGACTAGCATTGTAAAGCTACCTATTAAGTATAATGATGCCGGAATCGAAGCCAGGAGCTTGTATCTTTCATCTGTAAAAGAAAAAGATTGAAATTTATTAGTAAAAAGATATGCCTTCAAAAGATTGATATAACACGTGTCAAAAAAAAAATACAGCGGCGCTTATCTTGTTCTCTCTATCGCTCGCTATAATGTGCGAATGAAAGTGCATGATAAGCTCCTTTGTTTGGCCGTCATTTTTAGTTACAGTCGAAAAACGTTTCCTGTCGTATATCTAGGCATTTAGGCACAAACTAACCATCTGACATCTCAGTATTTTTCAGTCATAAAATCCAAAAAAAGTAACTAATATTCGGCAAAAAACGTCCCAAAAACAAAAACACAATATTATGTCTTGTGATAAAATGCGAAATTTTGTGATCTCGAATCTAAAGATATGTAACTACTCAAATAACTCAAAACCTCTTAGGATACTAAAACTATGTGAATAGTATTATATAAAATAACAATAATAATTGAATATACTTATCGTTTGAAATCACAAAATTCCGCCAAAACAGGGCCGGAACACGATGAAATTGTAGCACTTTTACACTTCCTTTGTGTATAAAAAGTTATTTATACAAACCACGAGCGAGCAAATTGTGACTTTATGGTCATTGATATAAGGTTTATATTACAATGATGGACGCACACTCGTGAAATGCACAAACTGTACTAATAATGTTATGTGTGGATCTGTTAACATCAATTTTAGTAATGGTCACCACATATTTTTAAAAATTAGGCTGTTTAAACAACTGCGATCGCGCGTTCGTAGTTGCGCAAACAACGTAATTCTATTTTTTCCATTCTTTCTGTGTCACCGTGGAGGCGTGTGTGTAAAAATTTCGCACCTATAATTTATTTAATTGTTACACTAGAATCCATTGTTGAATTACCTAAAGTAATTCTCCATAATTATATTATTGCATTATTCTTTATCTACATCATAATCTTAAGAAATATAAACATTTTTCTGTGTTTAAATTGGCAGTTTCATATCAACTGTCGGCATGACTACACGTCTGTTTTGTTGACCTACGTTTTTTAGGTACATGCAGAAGCAATTCCGAATTAAATGAAAGTGTAAAAAAAATTCAAGACCAAATGATAACCAAAAATTTTAATAAAACTCATGCGATGTAGTTTAATGTATTTTTGCAGATGTCATGCAAAAAAATATCATGCAAGGATTAACTAAAATAAATTAAAGACCCAGAAAGGATAAATAAATATTTTTATTCAATATTCAAGTTAATACCAGTCTTATTTTAATGTTAGTAAAATAATAACAGTTTTGACGACACAGTTTTCTAGCGAAATAAGGAACTAAAATTATAAAGCACATTTTCAATTAAACGGGTCACATTTATAATAAAACGAGATTTTTATTCTATACATATCTTTTTTTAAATATTTTTTTATTTTTTTTATTTTGTAAAAAGGAATACATAGACAAAACAAAGAGATTTTTCATTTTTTAAATGGACTATTTTAAAGGACTATTTAAATTGAATAACGAAACTAGTTTTTTCGGTATCAATAAAAATACTGACTTTAAAATACTTTGAAGTATTAGAGATGCATGCAATAGTCCTAAAACATAACATAACACAACATCACGCCTGTAATCCCCGAAGGGTTAGGCAGGGGTGTACCCATTGGTACACCCACATTTCGCCAGTTATGTTTTTAGTCCCATGTAATAGGGGGCGAGCCTATTGCCATCAACCGGGCACAAATCCAGACTCCGAGGCTGCTACTGAGAAATTCCTGATGGAAAAACCCAATAACACTTTGCCCGACCTGGGAATCGAACCCAAGACCTCATGCACAGCAGTCGCGCTTGCGACCACTAGACTAACGAGGCAGTCTAGTCCTAAAAATAATAAAAAAAACTGTTTCAATAACTTATTTTTATCGTTATCAAACATGAATACGGTCTTAAAAATTAAAAATAAAACTATTTTTGACTAATTTCAATTCGATATTTAAAAAGACCCAGTTCAATCGAAGTGCTAATCCTACACACTTGATTTTCTAATTAAGACAATATTTATATCATTATACTAAAAATGTCTTTTAATAATACCTCAAGGGACAGAAATACATAAAATTTGGCTTTTAAGAGTATCGCAATCTAAATTCATGGTAATTTTTTGAACTAATTCTAGTACTTTCGACTCTATTAAGTACTCTACGCCTAATGAATTCCAAACATAATTCCAAAATATCACATTTCAATAATAACAAGTAGTAACAAGAATGAACTACGTAACAATTAATAACAACACCTAATTATATTCGTTGTTTCGTCTTTTTGACGTCATTCGACATTCATTTGACTTTTGGAGCTATTTTTATAGCCTAGAATAAGTTTCTGATTTGACTTTTCTCATGTTGCATGTATTCAGCATAGTTGTTCATCACTCGTAGTAAGTAAACTCCTAAACTTCATAGGAACTCGTTTATGGCAATCAACTAAGCTTTAGTATAGCCCCAAAGTAATAAAAAATACGTATTTAAATTACTACACAAAAACCCACAGAGAACATTCACGTTAAGGGACTGGAGATTTTATTGTAAATAGATTTGAACAGAGCCGGGAGTTTGTCGAAGTTGATTTTTTTACTCAAACTTGCGGCCCCCATACTAATGGCAGACGTCATGAAAATTGGCTCAGCAGTTCTGATACGTTCACACATAACGGGACCATCGGAATCGAATATAATTTCCGGATCATTCTCGATGATCTCCTCAATAGATTCCCAATTAGTTTGCACCTTTTTCTCAATCGGGCAACACTCACACAAGCCATAATCGCATTCCTTTTTACTCATAAAATAGTCAGCATCGTCTAAGATGGTGTGTTCTCCTGTACGCTTTTTAACTGGTACGAACATGGAGAATTTACGTGCTGAATATTGAAGTAACTCCTCTACATAGTGATTGACGCCCTCGTCGAAGTTTTTATCGTTTTTAATGTCTAGTAAGTTGTTTAAGTTATGGGGTTCAAAGAGTGAGTTCTTTCTACTGTCCGGCAGTGACTGGACGTCTAGACTTTGCTGTGGCATCATGCTACACTTTCGTTTGGCCTGACCTGTCATGCTGAATGATTTTTTAGTTGTCGCCCATCCGAGTGATCGTTGTACCGCCATCTTCCATTTGGTGTATCTTGCGTCGCGATCTGGAATTAATATTTTTATTTAATATCTTATATTGTTCAGTGCACAGGATATACCTACCTTTCTTTCTACGTAAGAAAAGGTTTGTTTACGATGATATTATACAATATCTGGATGTGACGGCTAGTAGTTATTAGCTCTAATATTATAAACGATTTGTTGTAGTCTAAAGACGATTAAAGGGATATTTCTTTCACTTAAAACATCAATTGTTAAGATTTTTCGATATAAACAAGACCATTTTACAAAGATATTACGACTTCCAGCAAATATCTCGAAAGCTAAGTTTTAAATGATGATAATTTAATAAATATGCTATTACATATTTTTTTTTTTTTTTATCCACATACAAGTTAAGTTTCGCGGGCTACGTTAACCGATGCCCCTTAATCATATTATAAAATAAAGCTTGTTGTCTGGGACTTAAGTATAAATTTTGAATACGTTAGGAAAGTCGTAGCTTAAAGCCATTACAGGTCATAAAGATGTGTGCAGTTGCCGTACCGTCATCAGTAGTAGTGGGCAGGAAGGTGTCGTTGAGCGTGGGGCGCGTGCGCCACTTGTCGGTGCTCCACACGCCCACGGCGCCGCCCGCCACCACGCCCACGCCCAGCGTCGACATGTCCCACGCTTGCGCACGTACTGGGGGAAAAAAATATTATATCAGCCCATTATTATCCCATTACAGGCTCGTGCCTTCTGATGCAAAAAAAGCACCATATTCGTACTACCATACCAGTTATTGGTATCGTTTTGGACAGCCCAGGTTCCATGAAAGATTTTGAAATTACTTTGAGCTCATTTCCACGCTTATTCTGTTTTTATTTGAGTGACTAACTGGAACGAATTTTGCCAAACAATTTTTTTCATTGAACTAAGTTTTAGACATTTTGGGTGATGATAAGACAGGCGGTTCGGTTTAACCGACCGCGCAAAGACCATATTTTCATTATTTATATTATCAATAATTTTTTTTTATATTATGAAATATTCCAATTTATTTTTAAAATGTCTTTTTCCTAAACTAAAAAAATCGCTTAACATAAATGGGGGTTTTTCGAATGTCGCGACTTGGGCCAACCTGTATAAGTTCAAGTTCATACTTACACACAGGTATACCAATGAGGTCGGCCTGCAGCTGCATCAGCAGATCGTTGGAGGTCATCCTGCCGTCCACGTGGAGTTTAGCTAGAGGCATGCCGCAGTCTTTGTTCATTGCTTCTAAGATATCCCTGTACAAATAAAATATTTAATTATATATTTTGGAGCTGTTGGTTCTTCAAGTAAATTTATACATATATCCTGAATGACTGACTGACGGATCAACGTACAGCCTAAGCCGGTGATCATAGAAACCTGAACCTTGGCATGGCATCCGATAAGAAAAGATTTCCTTAAATTCTACCCCTTAAGGGAGTGAAAAAGGGGGGCTTCCTGACTAACGGATCAAGGAATGAGAATGAGAAGTTTAAAAAAAAATGTTTATTTAAACACTTAAAAAAAATATATAAAAATGTACCTTGTCTGGAAGCACACAGCTTCCAAAGCCGCTCTTATGATGTGATTCTTAGTCGTAAATGCAGTCAGCCCGCAAATAATTCTGCAAAAAAATAAACATTAAAGATTAATTTGAAAAATAATAGTAAATATTGTCTTGTAGTTTTATTTTTTCTTTATTTATTGTTGTATTGTAAAAGAGTATGTATGAAGTTTCTTGCCCATTCTTCTTCATACAAAACTATCTTTTGGAAGGGGCAACTAGATTACTTTTTTTTTGTACATGACGTTCAAAACTGCTTTTTAATGGCCTAATTGAAATAAATGATTTGACCTAAGCGAGAGCAATAGGGCTCCGCTTGGACCCTTTTGAGTATGGTCCCCTAAAAACAGTCCTACAGATAATCTCTGCTTACCCTCTAGCATCCTTCCTCCAGTAGGGCGCGTACAGCCCGCTAAAGGCCGGCACAAAGTACACATCGCCCGTTGAGAACACTTGACCAGCGATATGTTCAGTGTCCAGCACCACGTCTTTGATTAGTCGAAGGTTGTCGCGAAGGAACTTCATTGCGCCTCCTGCTACGGCTATGGATCCTGGTAGAAAAGACATAATGGCGTTAAAATAAGGGTCCATAACTGTACTTTAGCTTGAAACTGCATGTTAAATCTTTTATACACATTATGGAATGCAAATAAATGAATATGAATATGAAAATTATGAGAGTTTGTATGTTCGTTACTCTATAATACTTTAACACTGTATGCGCAGACGCATTGGCGAGTCAGTCGCTTACCGGCCGTAGGCGTGTGCGCACGCGTTCTGGTTGTGCATACTGTACATCTACCTAAGTCTCTAAAAGCGTGTGTTTTACTGATCCTTGAGACATTACAGGTAGCGACGAGGATGGGATTACAAACACGATCTCATTCAACATTACAAAAAATTGTATGAACCTGAAATAACATATTAATTTAGCTGTCTTTTCTTGATTCTATTGTAGTACTTAAACATATGGGGTGGGAGCATTTCAGCATGTTTAGGTACTGTAGACGTTGGTAACAGTTAGCAGCAATAGTATAAATAAATAAAAACGTGAGAAACTGCAGACCACAACTGGTTTAAAAATAATAACTTATACTTTCACTCTTCATTCTGAACGAATTTGATAGAATATGAGACGAGGTTGGACGTATTTTTCATTTAATTATGAAAAGTAGTTAGTAACTTCTAGAAGGAGAATCTTATGAATTGGATTTTGATTATTTAATGTACCTACATAGTAACAGTACATAATTACTTTCCGCTACACGGTGGTCTTACACCACCGACTGCCTAACATCCGGGCTGCTACCGAGGGGATCAAATCCAGGATCCCACGCTTCTCAGTCTAATGACCAATAAGACGTTACAACTTACCCTCGAGTGCATACACGGCAGGCGTGTTCGGCCCCAGCTTGTACGCCACGGTGGTGATGAGGCCGTGCGTGGACTGCACGCGGCGTGTGCCCGTGTTATATAGTAAGAAGCAGCCGCTGCGATATGTGTTCTTGGCTTGGCCAGCTTGGAGGCAGTTTTGGCCAACTAAAGCCGATTGTTGGTTGCCAAGTATCTGAAAGAGACAAAAAATGTTGCTCAAAAACTTTTATTTTATTTATTTCTTTTATTTTATTGTTTTTAGGAAAACTTACAGCTAATACATTCTAGTAGTAAGAAGTAAAAAGCAGGCGAGAGCCAAGTACAAGTTTCCACTTATACAAAGTTGATACGACAGATGGGCTTTCCTTTAAACTGCCTATACTAGGTACCATTTTCAAGCTCTGTACCAAAAATCTATCAAATAGAAGCAGTAGTTTATTTGCAAATGATTTTTTAAGTATTTAAGTTATGTTTTAGTATACGTAGTGTAATTTAATGCTCCTCTGTCATATCAACTCTGTATCAACTTATGTGTAAAATAAAAAAAACGGTACATCCAGCGTGAGAGTACACATAGAGACAACTAAAGAGAATAAACAAAAAATACAAACATCCGAATTGAGAACCTCCTCCTTTTTTAGAAGTCGGTTAAAAACAAAACACATTATATAGCAAAGTTACACTTCAAAGAAGACATTATTTTTATTATATTACTAGTATTTCTTCTTTCGATTCAATGATTTACATTTTCAGGCATTTGTTTTCAGACATCCTGTACTAAATATTAAGAGCGTTTGAGCATAAATTCGATTTAAATCTGAATTCGAACCGAATGGAAATTGATCTAAATTTGGATCGGATACAGCACGCGAACGGTCCTGCCATCCTTCTCGCACTTTTGCTGTTTTGACGTTTATTGCTATCTTCGTCTCTTTCTTGCTTACCCCCGATATTCTGATTCCGTCTAGTATGGAGCCATCCTTCACAGTGCCGTATACTTCTGAACTGCTCCTTATTGTAGGCAACGAGTCTCGATGGATGCCAAATAACCTAGTAGAGAAAAATAAGCCATCATAATTACGTCATATACATAACATCACACTTGTAATCCCTGAAGGGTTAGGCAGAGGTGTTCTCATTACACTCCCACATTTTGGCCAGTCATGTTTTAGTCCCATGTAATAGGGGGCGAGCCTATTGCCATCCACTGGGCACAAATCCAGACTCAGAGGCTGCTAGTGAAAAATTACTGATGGAAAATCCCAATAACATTTTGCCCCCGACCTGGGAATCAAACCCAAGACCTCATGCTCAGCAGTAGCGCATTGCGACCTCTAGCCCAACGAGGCAGGCATCATGTCATATACCTACTTTTATAAATGTGAAAGTTCGGATGGATGTTTGTTACTCAATCACGCCAGAACGGCTGAACGGTTGTGGATGAAATTTTGCAGTTATAAGCCTTTCTGATTATTTCAAAAAATGATATGACTACTAAATCAAACCGCAATGAACCTTACCTCAACAATATAGGGTCCCAATTCAAAGTTTCCAAATTCATCAGGAGCGTTCTAGAGGCGTTTGTGACGTCAGTGATGTGCAATCCACCGTGGGGACCACCTGTCATATTCTACAATACAAAAAGATATTGTTATTATTTTTAATTCATTTCATTACAAAATATGGACTGTAAAAAGACAACATAAAGCACTACACATAATCTCTATCAAACTAAGTAACACTGAGCTAAAAATATTCTGAAAAACGACTTTTATTTATGGTGAAAATGTACTGTTTATGGTTTAAAACATTGTGCTTAGGAGTACATGCCACAGTACAGAGGTTATCTTTTTTTTAACCTCACCTAACCTTTATTGTCTATGTAACAGGAAGGTTCCCAGGATTGGCCTAAAAATAAAACGTAATGATGGGAAGAACATAACTTTAGGCTTCGTTAAACTGGGTAACTCAGGACCTACAGATACCTACCTATTCTAGAATGATAACATAACATCACGCCTGTAATCCCCGAAGGGTTAAGCAGTGGTGTACCCATTCGTACACCCACATTTCAGTTATGTTTTTAGTCCCATGTAATAGGGGGCGAGCCTATTGCCATCAACCGGGCACAAATCCAGACTCCGAGGCTGCTATTGAGAAATTCCTGATGGAAAAACCCAATAACACTTAGCCCGACCTGGGAATCGAACCCAAGACCTCATGCACAGCAGTCGCGCTTGCGACCACTAGACCAACGAGGCAGTCTAGTTCTAGAATGATATTCTGAGATAATCTGTCTTTGCTTTTGCAGTCGTATAATGATCGCATAATTAGCAATTCAAGATTGATTTTGTATGACAATTGTACAATGTGACGTCACTAATTCGCCAACTCAAGTACTATTAATTGAAAAAACTATGATTGGTCGGGTTTTTAAGTGCTAAAGTGTTTTTAAGTGTGTAATAGTGTCCACTACTCAAAGTACCCATTAAAACCTTGAGCCCTTACAAAAATGCGAACTAAGTCATAAAAGCATGTTTAATCGGACCTCTCACTCGCACTTGCAAGTCTTTAACTGCCTCAGTGTGTTGCGTAAGAGTAAACAACATAATTTAAAAAATTAAATGATTTGATTTGTGAAAAAAAAATTGAAAATTTAATAAACCCTCGACGATATTTTAGAACGATTTTCAACAAAAATAGCTAATGGCTCAGGTATTGTTCTACTCACCCACACAATCCATGTATCGACAGTTCCAAACAGTAGTCTTTTATCCCGACTGGCGCGTCTCACGGCTTTCACATTGTCCTTCATCCAGCGCATCTTCAACGCGCTAAAGTATGGAGATATCGGCAAGCCGCATATGTTTTTGAAGTAATTCTTGTTCCGATCTGGGATTTTCGATATAATGGCGTCCACAGTACTGTCTGTTCGTATGTCGTTCCATGCTTGAATTTGAAAAAGGAATTTAGTTAGTTTAGTTTTAAAAATCGAACACGCTTTCACAAACACCAGTTTTTAGTAAAAAAAAATAGCCATAAATTATTTTTGTCCTTTATAAGGTGTTGTAGGTAGGTAGTAGAATTTGTAGGTTATTTGTATCGTTTACTTTTGTTTTGTTTAGTGTCAATGCTTATTAATCGTATTAGTAAGTTTACTTTTACAAAGTTTACTTAGATCAAGGCTTTAGTTCTTGCCTATGTTGCCTTTTTATATTATATTTATTTCTTAAAAAAAAAAACAATTTTCCTTTCTTGTAAGTACCTGTCTTCTAAGTACCTATTACGTAATATTTATTACTAGGACTAATTTTTCAAAATTCAATAAAATGTCTACAAAAAGTAAAAAATATTTACCAATAGCTGCATGCAACGGCTCCCCCGTATACTTGTCCCACGCTATCGTTGTCTCCCTCTGATTCGTGATGCCCAAAGCCACTATGTCGTCCTTTGTATAACCTTAAAATAAACAATTTACACTTTAGTGTCATTGTACATGAAAAACTGTTGTGCAAATATTACAAATGAAAAATTTAAATATTTTATGGAATGTTTTTGTCTTAATGTGTAAATTGCATTGAATAGAGCGATTCGTTGTGTATCGTTTGTCACATTTTAATACGCATGTAATCCTCGAAGGGTTAGGCGGAGGTGTACCTATTAGTACACCCACATATCTCGTGTGAGCGGCGAGCCTATTGCCTATCAACCGGGCACAAATCAAAAAACACAAAAAAAAACATTTAAATCGGTCCAGCCGTTTAGGCGGTATTCAGTGACTCATGTACAGCTACTTATAAAGATTTTCAATTAAACCAATTCAATTAGGTCTTTTGACCTTTGCTTGCACGGCTCTTGATATATGTACTAGGAAATTTTTTCGGGCTCTGTTGGATTTTTAACTTCCAGCATTGAACCGAGTGTTGAAAATGTAACAGAGCGTTGAAAAGCCAAAAATGGGCTAATTTTTTTTATGCTTTTCATTTCAATACACATGTTTTATTCTGAGTCAAAACTTCGACCCAAAATTTGAATCAAAGTCAATTAATTTGGTTCTTCGTTAATAAACAAGTTAATTAAAAACAAATTAATTCATAAAACAGTTGATTAAACTTTGATAAGTAATGTATTCAGTGACACTGATTCAATAATATGTATCATCAGATTATTCCAATTAAAAGGTAGAGACGGTTATTTACTAAAACAAAATTCAAAATTTAAAGAGACGGCGGCCATCTTGTATCGAGTTTCATCAAACATAGCTAACGCACTCCCAACTAATTCACCTATCCACCGGGAGCTACGATGCCATAGACAGACACACCTTCATACTCGTCAAATTTATAACAGCCTGACGTTTCTGCGTCGCGGATGAAAAAAAATATTATATGGTCTTTGATTTTGTTACTTTTCCTTTAGTTGTACTTATGAAGCTATGACGGGCCTGTTGGTCTAGTGGTTAGCGGCCCTGACTGCTAAGCCGGAGGTCGTGGGTTCGATTCCCACCCAGGACAAACTTTGTGTAATGAGCATGATTGTTAGTTCTGTGTCTAGGTGTGATTTATCTATAATATGTATGTATTTATAAATTATATAAGTATGTATATCAGTTGTCTGGTTACCATAACACAAGCTCTGCTTAGCTTGGGATCAGATAGCCGTGTGTGAGTTGTCCCAAGATATTTATTTATTTATATTTATTTATAAGGTAATACTTAGACGTGGATCAAGCCCTCAAAAACGGATGTGTTCACGGTCACCTGAAATCGGCAGAATGCGTGTTGGTATAAAGAGTCAATCACGCGAATCACAATAACCCGTCTATTCTAGACTCGAAACTACTTAACCGATTTTAATAAAATTCATGGCATAGATTTTTCAATGAATACTGTTATTTAGGCCTCAATTTTAAACTAAAGTTGTTTTGTACAATTTAGGTTGTGGGATTGCCCACCGTGCCTATAAAAGTAGATCCGCGCTTGGCAACATATAGTTTCACTGTCCGAGAAGTAGACAATACATAACATCACGCCTGTAATCTCCGAAGGGTTAGGCAGAGGTGTACCTATTAGTACACCCACATTTCGGCAGTTATGTTTAAGTCCCATGTAATAGGGGGCGAGCCAGTGGCGTGCATACCATAGAGGCAGAAAGACACTGCCGACCCTACGTAACTCAGATAAATATTAATAATGTTGTTCTGATATGTAATAATATTTTTTAAACGAGTATTTATCAATAAACAAAAAAATCTTAAATCATAATTCAGCGCCATCTCTCGAGTGTCATATAAATAACATTAACATCGATACAAAATAGTCAGCTCGTTCGTACAATTTGACGCGATTTAACATTGCGCTACGCTAACGCCGTTGACTGCCGCGGATAAGACACAAACTATTCGTGCCTTAATGTGTATATGTGTGCTCTCGTGGTCATACGGATTAAATGGGTGTGTGTTCGTATAGATACGAGGCACACATGCCACAAATAACGCACACAAACGCACCAAATAGACACTGCATGACTTGTTACCGACGAATCACGATACTTACCGAAGTGTTCCGATCGGAAGCTAGCTTTATTATGCGACTATTTTAAAAAGTAACATTATTTCATTCAACTTTCTCTAAATAAAGCACCATTTTTTTTGGTCGTATTTTATAAACAAGTAGTTTGAGCGGCCATTAGTCGTTTGTTTGTTTTGATTTGGTCGTGAGCTTTCTTATCAGATATTTAAGATTTAACGATGTTATTAGTGTGAAAAAATGTATAATATTCACTGTAAAAGTTGTTCATGTGGTGTGTGTACAGAGGAAATAAAAAATATGCGATTTTAAAACTATCGGTGACAAAAAGACGTGATAGTGCTTTGTTATCAGATATTTAAGATTTAACGATGTTAATAGTGTGAAAAATGGATAATATTCACTGTGAAAGTTGTTCATGTGGTGTGTGTATAGAGGAAATAAAAAAATTTGCGCTTTTAAAACTATCGGCGACAAAAAGACGTGATCGTGAAAGGTCAATGACACCGGATTTTATTTAATTTGACTGCTATTATTTAATTTTCAAATTAATATGAAACATCAAAACATATAGGTATCCGTAAAATATGTCTACAAAATCAGTCAATCTAGGCTATTTAAGGTGGCAATTACCTACATTATTATTTAAGTCGACAAGACGACGAACCAAAACCATGATAGGTAGATACATGTTTGGTAAGATACCTACCTAGCTTATATAGCTTTTAACTGTTCTGCCTACCCTGTCTAAAAACTCTGCGCACGCCACTGGGGCGAGCCTACTGCCATCAACTGGGCACAAATCAAAACTCCGAGGCTGCCACTGAGAAATTCCAGAACATCTCAATAACGCTTTGCCCGACCTGGGAATCGAACCCAAGACCAACTACCAGACCACTAGACCAACGAGGCAGTCCCACAACACAAACAATAGACAGTAAACAATAGTACAACAAAAGTACCTAATCATAAACCCTGACTTTTTCCCATGAATAGGTACAAGGTAGAAACTACAGAAATATTTAAACAATCGCTTAAAATAGCGTTTCTTCGTATCCTAACATAAAAAATACAATATTCAGTATTATTTTTTATGAATGTTACACGAGATAAGAGGTGCTGACGTAAATCTACTGACAGTAATAATAATTAGACTACAAATGTGGACGAGTGTTTGTTACTATTCATTATGTGTTATGTCTACATAACAATTAATTTCCAAATAGAGATAAGCCATTTTAATATGGATCTAATCTTGACACAGTTTTGGAATATACTATAACAATAAGATAATCCAAATAAATAACGAGTGTAAAACGCTTAATGTAGCCAAAAGGTACATGTTTTTCCCATTACTGTGATATTTTCTTGGTTCTAGACCACGCCTGGGAACCCACTAAGTTATGGAGATATTAAAGATTCTTCAACGTTTTTCATAATCGTACTTAGTTTTTCGGGCAGTACGCGTTGTTAACTCCTATGTGATCCGGCTTTTTTTTTTCACACCATATACTAAAATAATAACATCATCCACATACAAAATATGTATGTGTACATGTGTACATAGTATGTATGTTCGAGTGGTGGAAATTAACATATTATATTTATTTCAATGTTTTGTTTAAGCACTAACCCTCGGAGTGCTAAGTAAGTCCTCCGTAGTAAATCAATATATATACGGCAACCTAACACACCTAAAATTAGCAGTTGGATCTGTTAAAAACCCTTATCTATTTTTTTATTTCGGGTTGCAAAATCCTCATGGATGTCCACCGCCTTGGGGAGGTGGAGCGGCTGCGGTCTGCCAGACCCTTACTGATTGAAAACCACCCCAATGTTCCCTTCCCACCTTTACACTGGGAATCGCGGGAATGTATGTACCTCCTGCGATCCTCGACTAGTACTAGTCCGCGGTGCGGGTCTCCTCATGCCGAAAGAGGGGGAGGGAGGTGTTTGACTCTTATAGAGTTTGATAATAACCCTTACCTAACTCCACCAACTGGTCGCAAGCATTCTCAGCACATAACTTGATGTGATGCATAATTTCTAAGGGATCTTGTTCCGACCAGCCCTCGTGAGGCTGGACTTGTGTTTTGTCCATCTGGTAGGCAACCAGCTCATCTGATCGGCCTGCTTCATATATCTGTAAGAGTAAAGGGAATTTACTATATTACAGATCCTTGATAAAATCATCAAATTCATGCAATGTATGGAAGGGTGGCTGAGACACTGGCGTGACTAGGGGTAATGACGGAACATTTTTTACGGCTAAAAGAAATCAGAATATTCAGACACTGCTTCAACAGCTATCAGGAATAAAAATGCAACATTATTGAGCTGTATTTGAAAGTGTCATGAATGGTTCTGGATTGTGAAAGCCTTTCACTCCATCACCCTCTCTCTCTGTCGTATCCACCGGGTGTTGGTGAAACACTTGGGAGAGTCGTCTTGCCAGAGCTGATTGGTTATGTTTACTGAATGAAGATTGTAGATTCTGATGAAGCAGTTATTGAAGCGTAGATCCTTGTCAGCATTACATAGGTAACTTATCTCATTGATAAAGATACCGAAACCAAACAGTGTGGTGATAACTTAGTCAAAAATTGGTACTATCAATCATCGACTGCAGTATCATTCATCAGTAATGGAAAAAACCGATTTGTGCATTATCTGTGAATAGTGTAACTTGAACAAAAATTTGTCTATTATTCTTCCTAGTTTTCTGTATACTAATAAAATAAAGCTGAAGAGATTTTTGTTCGTTTGTTTGAACGCGCTCATCTCTAGAACTATGAGTCGGATTGGAAAAAATATTTTTGTATATGATAGCCATGCGTACGAAATCGTAGGGAACAGTTATTTGATAATAAAACATTGTTTTCCCAATTTATTGGAAAAATACTGTCACATTCGTACGTCATTAGGAATTATCAGTAGTCTGTGATCACAACCAAAAAATTACAAGAAAAAAAAAATCAAAACAAAAAATACTATCGTAATTTAACGCTTTGAGACGAAATAATCACAATTATAGCTAATATTTCAATATAATCTAGTAGTAGCAACAATCAAAGTTCAAAGTTCCCTGATTAAAATTGTTATCAAAACATTTGGGATAATTATGTACTTACGGTTACGTAATCACTAGACACCACGCTATTAGTGACCTCGTAAATATTTAATTTTGATTGTGGTCATGTTAAAATATAATGTAGGTACTGTATTAATACAGCACACTGCGAAAGACGGAGTTAATTAATTGTATAAATTGGGTCGACCTCTAACGATGACCACTGAACTGAAATGTAGCTTTGTAGGGTATAAGGCTCAAAGGACCAATTTTAGCAATGACTTTTGTGAAAAAAAAAATCATAATAAACCATCCATGGGTGCAGTTTGGCGTGTGGTGTCTACATTCACATTTACACACCCAACTTTAATCTTATAATAGCGAAAGGTCACACACTGACTAAACACGAAGTCACAAAAACTACCCTGACGTATGGAGTTAAAATTTAGCAACTGTAGTTAATAGGTAGGAGATATGAGACACGGCGAATCCGCGGGCTAAAGCTAGTAGGTTAAAATACTTAAGGACACTTACCACAAATCTAACAGTCTTAGTGCCGTCGTCTACGACGCCCACCAGCGGCCGCTTAGAGCCGTCCCTCACAGGCATCGTACTGCCTGCAATAAAAGAAATAATCTCATACAATTTTTACGCCATGTGCCCCAGCTATGGTCTAGTAGTCTATAGTTAAACGAGGATGCTACGAAACGCATGTAGAATAATCACAAATAGGATTTAATATGTACGATAAATCATCAGTTGACAGTACCACACAAATCCTTAAGAAACGGTCAATCAAAATCACCAATAATATTCATGATCATTGCAACGGAATATCACATAGTAATTATTAAAACAATTATTTCATCATTCCCACACTCCGATAGCCGAGTAGATTAAGAAAGGTTACCATGATTAAAAACTTCTTATCAGTCTTAAAGTCGTTAAGGTTATAACAGCAGACGGGATTACTGCAGCGTTTGCACACATTACTAGAGAACTATTATATCTTTATAGCTTTGAAATTAATAAACAAAAATGGCGGTCCTTCTGTAAGCACCCTTTTCATAAAGGGCATAGATCAAGATGTAATATTAATCAGTATTGATAAAACTGTATCTTTGCAAACTGATCTTGCATCTCCAGGTATCCTTATAAATGCGAAAGTAACTGTCTGTCTTTTACCTGATCATAGTAAAACCACTGAACTGATCGTAATGAAATTTGATTAAGAATTAGTTTCAGATCTGGATAAGGACATAGGTTACTCTTTACTTGGCGACTTTATCTGCGGCCGCTATAACCGACCAAATGACAGAAAATTGGTTAGAAATATTTTTATGTCATTAATGAATTTGGTTGACAAAATTTTCCATGAGCTAAGATAGTATTTAGAAGGGTAATACCCTGAAGAGTAAGAACATAATAAAATAATTATATTTATTCATTGTCTAATAGATAAGTGTGAATTATCACAAATCCTTCATAAAGTAATATACTAATCTTTACGTTGTTGCGTTGGCGTTGTTGGGACAACATGAGTAGCGTAGTAAAATTTATTAGTAGGTAAAGATAGCAGAATAATAATTGTAAATGATGGCCTGCGTTGAATTATCTATCCATGTGCAAACAAAAATATTATGGTCCTTAAAGCCGAGACTCAACATTGCATAGTCTCAGACAAAAGACCAGGTTTGTATAAATTTTTCGAGCAAAGAACTAAGTTTAAATATTAAATTCCATTACGCCTATGTTTCTGAAGGAAACGGCAGAGGTGTATAGTACTCATCGCTAGCTATGTTAACTGATTGGGAATTGGAGCAAGCCAAACTACAGCATAGTCTTTGGTGTATTAGGACCAGATTTTAGTTTTGTTCAGATTTAAGTTATAACTGAATTCTTACGAATATTGTACGATCATATCTTTCCACAACAGAACCCACATTCTTTCTAACCCACTTCATAAACGAAGTAGAGTAACGTACGTTTCCATGCGAGTTAACTCCGTTACAGCGATCGATATTCCGAGGGTTTTTCCCAAATTGAAGGGTTCAATAATCATCTCAAGGAAATTCCTCGTCAGTCACTCAAGGCCTGTGACCTTTGAGAATTGTAAGCAATTCATTAGATTAATGATGTTATTGATTTCTGGACTAACTTGTTATTTTTAGTGTCTCTCATTTTTTTCCATTGAACCACCTTTGTCCGCTTGGAAGTCAAAGACTGCAAATTCGACTCTGTCCTTGGTTAAAAAAAAAAACAGTTCTTAGTTACCTATAAACTACCTACCTGCCTAATTACAGCTTTTTATGTCAAGTAATTTTAGAGAGCTCGTTTTAGTAATGCTTTTTTACTTTTTTCTTTTATACAACGTCAAAGTCAATTATATGAATTAGACCATTAAAGGCGCTTTTGACGACTTTATGAAAAAAAAACCTTCTTAATTAAAAAAGAAAATAAAATGGACTCTAGTTACCCATTCCAAAAGTTAGTTTCGTATGGATAAGAATGAGTAAGCAACTCTATACATATATTTACATAGATTTTGTTATTTTTCTCTGAAAATGAAATGCTTGTTTTCAACAACACGACTGTTACATAGTAATTTGTCTAATAGAAGGGGAAACCTTATTCATTGTGATTGCATAGCATTTACCTACTCGCAGTGAATTGCATTAAAACAAAGCATATTATTACTGTAGGCCACATAGTATAACTTGATCTGATGATGATTTTGTCGTTTATCCTTGGAATATTATGAAGCTTAAGAGTTTGTATATTTTTTATTGTTACAACGCGTTTCAGCACCGGATCTACTAGGTCGTCCGATTCTGAAAATTCTTTCTCTAATAGGATGTTACGTTATCCCTAGTGCCATAGACAATATCTAACATTTTTATCTAAAAAAAATAGGGATCTGTAAGAAAACTCACTAGTACGAAGTCGCAAGCAAAAGCTAGTTACCACAGTTAGTTGGTTAGTTAGTTACTAGGTTTTGTAACATGGTTCATGGTTGGCCATTATAACAAAATCAGCACAAAATTCCCTTGTAAAAATAAACAGTACCTAATAAAAAATCTCAAATAAAATTAAAAATCTCTAATTTAATTGCACAATTTGTAAGTTAGACGTACCTATTGTATTTATTTTCGATATTAATTTATCAATCACTTGATAAATTAATATTGCAAATGGTGGAAGCAAAACATTTCAAGCTTTTAAATCCTAAGAACCGCAATTACCAGCAATAATGCAGATTAAAATATTTACGACACAATCGTTAATTGGTACGCAGCGATATACAACGACTAGCTACTACCTGCAACTCCGTCTGCGTGGTTTTTTCACCCGTATGTTAGCTACGTCTTTGGTTACTGCTCTGCTCCCGTGGCTCGTAGCGTTATAACGTGAAAAACGTACGATTTTTGGAATTGGATCAGTAATTCCAGAGCTTACCTCTTACAAAAAAAAACATACAATATTGCCCCTTTATAATATTAATTTAGTGGTGACAAGGGACTATTGTCAAACTCGCATGATATCACATCATTTATATTATTTTCCTGATAAAAAGGCCACCAAACTCGACTACGGGGAATCCCAAGAAAAAATGTTTGTGTCTAATTGAGCTTGACGAATGTATATTATAAACAGCAAGGTGACTAATACAAGGATATATTGTTATAAAAACTGCCCTCAAACTAGATAGTTAGAAAGCCGGACATGTTTGGGTTATTCAGCTCTTGTCTGACCTAGTTTTTTATGCCCAATCTGGTTTGTCCAGATTTCCTGTTTGGTTCGGCGTAGTTACCACTACAGGCATTTTTTGGTCCTTTGTCGTATATTTAGTCCTAATACTTAAATGCCAGCCAACAGTCATATGTTAAACACGAAAAAGACCAAAAAGTTAATATCGTTCCTCTAACGTGCTGAAGGTCGTGATATTTCCACTTAATTTAATAATCTTATTTTTATCAAACAAATATCGTCAATCGTTGGCGGCTCCTTTTTAAAGGGGGTCGGTCACGATACAAAAGAAAATCGTAATGTGAGCCAAAGTTAAAAAACAAATGCAATCCCCGACAGGAACTCATCATCATCTGCCTAGCCTTTTCCCAACTATGTTGGGGTCCATCCATGTTCCAACTATGTTGGGGTCGGCTTCCAATCTAACCTGATTCAGCTGAGTACCAGCATTTTACATGGAGCGACTGCCTATCTGACCTCCACAACCCAGTAACTGAGTAATACGATACCCCTAGGTAAGACTGGTTCAATCCCCTACAGGAACTAAAATCATCATTATCCAGTTCCCCTATATGGCATGATTGTTCTCCAGTGCAGGTTATTTAGCTTTTCCTGCACGTGATTGCATAGTTGCATTAGCCTTGAGTAGCGATTACGGAAAATCTTCAATTGATCGCAAAACGCGTCGGAGGAAATCTATCAAGTGGCGGGAAATTACCACCGTCCTGGTATGTAGTCATTAACACCAACTACTGAGGGTCAATTTAACACACGTTTTTATCGCGCTATCAAGTAACTGTGATCCCGGAAAAACTAAAGTTGTTTTGTAACATACGTATTCGTTTATCTGTTTGGGTTTATTGTGAAATATGTTCCGAAAAGTGACTAATTAATATGACGTCAATGATCTACTTAGTCTCCTTTTCTATAACAACAATAGCTACTTTAGGGGGCGCACTGTTAGATTTTCAACTCTCGGGGTATAATAGATAGCGGTAGGCCCCCAGAAAGTAACTAGAACCAGTCAGTGTCATCATATCAGCTGTACGCCATCCACTGCTGGACATAGGACTGAATTGATACCAAAAGAAACAACATACAGAATCTGACGGAAGGAGGGGCTTACATATATGACAAAGAGAACATGGAGTTGAAAAATATTTTCAAAGCAATTGACAAAGAGCAATGGTATGCCACGGCTACATTATTAAATTGCAGACATTGCAAGAAAGATTTGGCAGAAGTCAAGACCGGCTTGTTGTTGTTATTGCACTATGCCTGTCCACCTGCTGAGCTAAAATAATTTAACATAATAATCTAGGTCATAGGAATCGTCTAGGTAGGCAATAAGTTTGCAAGGCCGAAGGGGAATTGGGTGGGCTATATATGCAGAGTGCATCATGATGCATCATGGGCCATGATAGATTTTTTTTTCATTTGTTGTTATAGCAACCATAATAATACAAGCTCTGTAAGAAGTTCAGAGTCTGCCAATTACGGTTCAAAACATACAGCCCTGTGTCAGATGGACGAACGGAAAGACAGACAGACAGAGCCTTAGTAATACCGTTCCGTTTGGAACCCTAAAAACGAAACCGTGACCGAAATTAATTCCTCGCGTTTGACAGTGTGCATTGAAGTTAAATAAAGACTTGTATGTAGGTAAAACCAAACCGGTCACTGCCAAAAAACTCGTTTGACGAGGTAAAACAGAAGATGGGGGCGCGGTCCGCTTGAGGCAGTTTGTATTTTGTACATAAAGCCAATTTTGAACAACCCATATATTATAATTATGACATCTGGGAACCCCAATCCCGGGTGGGTGCTTGACAGCCTGACCAATTTAATAATGTAGGTTGCTAGCGTATAAATATAGATTCACTTGACACTTGACAGTTTTTGAGTAGAAATATTGTTTTTGTATGGGGTATTTCGCAAAAAAACATTTAAGATCTTTGCGGCTTGAATGGCTTTAAAGTCTTTAGACAGGGTTAGATGGCCAAAACTTAGAAGAAAAAAAAATAAGATAGTCAGCAACGTGGTGGAGCCGATATACGGTTAAAGCGTACTAAGTTGGACTCGCTATTCGGATCCTGGGCACGAACACAACTACAGCTAGGTATAACGACAACTCGTGAGGCAAAAGAAAGCTCTGAGCGCCCCCGTGTCCCGGCAAAGGTAATTGGAGGAATACCGTGGGTTTTAGTCCGACATTTACCTCCGCCTTCCTCGAGGCGGAGGCCATTAGGATTTCTCCAGGAAAAGAAAAGGTTGTGGGCACACGAACGAATAACTCTTCGACTCATATGCACCCAGCACCGAAAGTGTTTCGAAAAACTTCTTAAATCTATTTAAGCTCTCTAAACTTCTACTGACATTAAAAAAAGTGAATGGGTAAATGAATAACATTATTGCTGTAGCCTTGAATGCTCGCTAATAATTGCAGTAAAAAGCAACTATTTGTAAAACCTGAGTTGATAAGGAAAACCTAACGTATTATTTTTTTCTAGGCAAAATCGACATTTACCTTATGTTTCTATTGTTTTACAGAGTAACAAAACGCAACGTTACACAACATACAGGTAAACGTTTTCAGGATTCCGTACCCAATGTCTTTCTGCCCGTCAGACCATCTATATCAGGGCTGTATGTTTAAAACCGTAATGGGTGGACAATTGAATAAAAATGAAATTAAATTAAAAATGACAAGTTTCTTTTATAAGGATTCATCGTGTGTGATTCAAATTCGTACTTGGCCGATTTATTACCTCTTTGTTATTATTTTATTCTTCGACCATAGTCCAAAGATAAGAGATTTAAGCTACAGTAAAGAAACGCAATCAAAGAAAAAAAAAATGGACTTTGGTTGTTTATTGTTTGTTATATTTTTTCTCCGAATTAATTGATCAACATTATCCAGAGGTCAAACGATAAAGCAACTGAGTGTTTACATCAGCATTAATTACGACGTAAAACTAATGACATTACCAATAGTCAATTAAAACTGCAAATCTAAGAAATGTTTTTTTTAACTGGCCTATATTGGCCCACAGCTGGGCAAAAGCCACCCTTGAGTCCTTCCAAGGATTCTATTCTTACACTACCTCGAACCAGCCCTCTCGCTGCTCATCTAGGTCATCTCACCACCTCTTCCTGGACCGGCCTGGGCGATACTGACCATTCTGATACCCATAGCATGGAGACTTTTTCCAAGCAGTCACTGTGCATGCGACTAAAGTGACCCGCCCAATCCCATTAAAATCTATACTAGTAGTATAAAGAGGAAAGATTTGATTGTTTGTTAATTTTTTCATTGAATAGGCTCCAAAACTACTGCACCGATTTGGAAAATTCTTTCACTGTTGGGAAGCTACACTATCCTCGGGTGACATAGGCTATATTATATTTTCAAAGTTAGGGATCCGTAAGAAAAATCACGCGAACGAAGTCGTGGGGAGAGAGGTAGTATCAAATAGACTCAAAAAAAATACAATAACATTATCATTTATCGGCCACGCCTCTATAACGGGTGACAAAAAAACACTAGACGAAGCCGAAAGTTCTTTCCGTTATAGGTCCTAATGTACGCGCATTCGACCTTCAAGTTACGGAGATATTGAAGGTCAATGTTCTAAGTTATTTTTATGTTGTTTTTACGAAAACTAGTTTTAAATTAAACTTATTAAACTTATACAACGTGTAACGGAAAGGGTATATACATACCAAGAACAAGGATTCTTTGGATGATAATAAACGATATGGCAAGGGATTTTTAATCCTATCTCTACATGTTCGGAAATTATGATCAACAAAGAACACTGCCTGCAGTAGGCTGCTATGCGGTACTAGGCGCGCAGAAATACGGAAGAGATTTATCGTGATATTAGGCAAGTAACGTGGAAGGTTTTTGACCCACGTAGTGCGGTTTGACACGTTTGTTATGATTAGAATTTAAGAAACATAAAAAACCGAAAATTTGGTATCAATTTTTTGAGTATTTTATATTGAGCTGAAACCCTTGCCATATCGTTAGTTATCATCCAAAGAAGTCTTACTCTTTGTATGTATATACCCTTTCCGTTACACGTTGTTTAAATATTTTGCGCCACCATAAACAAATTGAAAAATGTCAAAGCTCTTCAACTTTATTATAATGAGTATAGATTTTATATCTGCAAACAAGGTACTTTTAATCCTACCTCTACAAACAGGGTTTGAAATTAATTATGGCAACGCGATGAAAGCAATAGGAATAACAATCTGCTAGCAAAATGACAGGAACAAATTGGTATCACATGCTGTAAATTATTTCAATATTTGTTACAAGCTATGTATGTATCTATATGCCAACTTTTTGGCGGGTACACAAACGCTGCATTGATTTATTTCCTTGTATGTTAGTACACGCAAGTAATAGTACAGAATATTACTGATGACAATATTATTTAGTCAGCTAAGTTAGTCGAATGGTTTACTGACTAGGGTCTACGGCCTACGCGGCCGTAGGCGTAGGGTGCGACTCGTAGGCCCTAGGCGTAGGCGAGTAGCCGATACATTGGGAGCGTAGCCTTAAGTTTCGTTAGCTGTCTCTTTACAGGCACTGCGGAATATAATTTAGATTGAGTATTTGACAAATAATTATAAAATCATGTTTTGATCGTAGGTGCCTAATTTTATACTTATGTGTATGTTTGGTGCAATTAAATATAATTGGAGAACCAGAAAAACTTCTTTTAGTTTATATTCAGTTAAAAAACTGTGTAATGTTTGTTTAGTTTTTTATGAGCATTGCGCTAACAAACGTTTTATAAAGGAAAACCACTGAATGTTTTGTTGCAAAATGTTTTTGCAAGGAAATACACATTAGTTTTCCTTAACGTGACTACGACAAATATGTCGCACTTGTTTAGAAAGTGTACCGCAAATAATGAATTAAACCGGAGCCCATTAATTTTGTCAGTCTACATGAAGTCAATTGTAAGTAATTAAAAAGTCAATTAACAGTCATCAAACTATTTTTTTGGAGCAAAGCATACGTATTTGAAAAAGGAAACTTAAAACTACAAACATACATACAGAATGCTACTTTTTTTTTAAATTGTACCACACGCGTTGGCACGAATATTCGCCGTAGCTAATGTTAAACGATCGAGAAATTATCCATAAATATCTGACTAAAAATTACGGTACTCAAAGTATGTTGACCCCCAGTAATTACCTACGTCAACATGACAATAATAATATGTATTAAAGGTATCAAGGTTCACTGAAAAACGACAACAGCTACGCATTTCATACATAATCTATTCAACCTTCTTCGTAAAAGATGAGTACTTAAATTACATACCAAAGTCAAGGTTTGTTTGTGGTTACAATAAACAATACTGCGTAGAAGGAAAAACTAATGTGGCGCGACGACATGACGCGTGAAAAGAGCGGGAAAATTCATTGATTGTTACTGTCATTGTTTTTTTTTTTATGGCAAGCAATCGATGCTATCGTACGTGTTTAGCGTTTATTTTTTATTTACTTACCCACTGACATTTTAATTTTATTACTGCATCTATGTAGATGTTTTTTCTTATGTATTTACATTTTATGAAAAAGTGACTAATGCTCGACTGCCGATTTAGTACAAAGATAATTTTTAAAAATAAGTACTACGTTGTTTTTATTTCTCACATGTTGTTTTAATAACAAATTTGCTATCGGACAACGATCGAATCGACAAATAAAGCTTTCAACAGATAAAAATGATTTTTGATAATTAAAAATAGCACAAGCTTTACTTTTTACTTTCGTATTATCAATATTTGTCTTAATTATATGACTCAAGTATCCGAAATAAGTGAAGAAGCATAGACTTACTAAAAAACTTTCAAAATAGTTTTTGTTTTGCACGAAGCAACTTTCTAAATACTTTCTAATACCTACTTATCCAAAAGAGAGAATTCAAATTTCGAAACAAAAGTTTAGGACAACTATTAACAAACAGACGAATATGAAGGACTAATAAAAATGTACGTGTACATTAAAAACTATACCTAATTACCTACAAATAGTTACAAGCTTATCAGTAATATAAAGTATTAGGTGTTAGGTAAAACACTTATCTCAACTCTAGAACATCGTTATAAAGATTAAGACAAACTACATAAAGTAATCTTTAATGAATATTATAAATGAAGATTAGGTTTCCAAGATCCGGCACGCAGTTTATATTATACTTTATCAGTTGATAAACTATTAAAAAAATATTATATTTGTTTGACAAATATCAACACTAAACAAATACAGTCAACATATTTTTTCATAGTGCTGATATCCATTCCGCTACTCGACCGACCATACTGAATTCGCGTCTCGAAGGACCAATCTGAATTAGCGATTCTTATGGCGCGCTTACACGAGCAATTCTTGTAAATTAGGTTAACTATGATGTCTCGGCAACACCTAGCAATTTACAGCAATTTCAAGATTTGTTGAAATTGCTAATAATTGCGCAATTTTAGATTCCCGTGTACAACCTTTAGGACCAATATCAACCAAAATCGGATGCTTTACTGTTTTAGGAAAATAGTTACTTAAGACTATTTTGGTTTCAACGTTGTATTAATTGTTATTTAGCGATTAACACCTGTTATTTCCCTAGAAATGCCCCCAAGTGTAGGTGTACTATATAAACACCCATATTTTGCTGATATCGCGCTTAAATTCAATATGATAAGACAATATCGTAATCGGAAGAATCATATTGATGCCATACACTAAAAATAAGGGTAAGTACCTTTCCGATTCTGATTTATGTGCTTACCTACTTGCAACTAGTATTAACATTGGATTTTCTTAGCAGTAATACCTAGATAAGGTACAGGTAAATAAATCTGATAGGCTTCTTGCTTTTAATTAAAAATACTTTTTTTGTGACTGCTTAAATCATGAAAAGAATTCAGAAAATAAATAATGCAAACCGAAAGGAAGTCTTTTTTAAAAAACGAAAAAATATTATAAGGGAAATCCAAGGAATGCATGAGTAATTTCCTTAACTCTCATGTTCCTTCAGAATTAACTTTCTTTGTCTCTAATACAGTCCTTTACGTGACACACATTTCTCTTTATCTTTAAGCACTTAGGTATAAAATGAATGTTATATTTTCTTCGATTTTCCGGACGATAATCTAGGTACTTTCTACTTGTTTGCTAAGTAAATTGATAATTTTATTATAAATCCTTATGTCAAACGATAGTGCATGTAATAAAAGGAAGTTGGTATATTTTTGATCGCGGAACACAAAAGTGAAAAGTCGACTACCTTGGTCTAGCAGGTACCTTGAAGTAACTAGCATGCGCGAATAATTTCAAGTTAACATTTGTAAAAACTTATGTATTAGTCATTCAGAAATAAACGCGCTTAGCATAAAGACTGCCAAAAAAAAATTTTGATACTAATGTCAACTACATAAAAAAAGGAAAAATACCTATCCTAAACATACCTTCATCCATTTTATTTTCGAGAAATCACAACACTAGCCGAAAAAAAGAAATAAACACTCTTCACGTAACCACTTAAAAATGTCAGCGGGAAATTCGATTGTGGAACACTCAAAACACGCTCTTTCCCGCGCAAGCTAGCAATCGAACTGCGGAGGCGCGGCGGTTTACACACCCACGCTACGTGTTATCACTCCGCCGTACGATGACGTATAAAATTTAGGTATATAAAACAATAATTACGCGAGCATAAAGTCGTTTATAATCATTATTAGCGGCAGAGCGCAATTTCGCGGTTTTATCGCGACAGAATGTCGTTTAACAAAAGCCTTATTTATCGATAGATATTGAGTGAAACGTTAATGGATACACAACGATAAGATTTATTTACATCCTTAACATAATTCTGTTTAGTGTTTCTACAAAACTTTAAAATATAAATTCAAAAAATCTTACGGATTTCAGTTTTACGCTTATTCCAAATATGTTTCACTTCACTCATTCTCACTAATATCACCACAATGACCACTAAAACGGGAATTATTTTTTCCCAATTCATTACTAACGAGCAGTTGACCAAACTGACCAATAGCAAGTTGTATAAGGTTGATCAGTATTAAAATAGAACATCAGGTGTGGACACACTGGCCAAAAAATTTTAATTGCCTCATAAATTAATTTACGTGGAAATATTGGAATATTCGTCCATCACTATCCCCATATGGTACTGATGATATATTACAGGTAATACTGAATGAAAGTAAGCCAGTATAATGGCAATTATCCAAAAAGTCTGGACCATTCGTAATTGTCACCCCTTATAATTCATTGAACCAAAATAAACCTTACCTACGTCAAAAACAATACTTATCATGATGTATCTGCAGTATCTTCGATTACGTAATACCAGTTTAGAGGCAGACATTAACAAAACAAATTAACAACAAGTAATCCAAAAATAGTTCATCACGACAAAGGCAACATGCGTCATATGGCATACGCAATACTTTTTTATCATGCCTGAGTATCATTGGCGTATTTTTGCACTGGTACAATTTGATACAATAAAATTATCGCGTATTATTTCCGTTCTCAAAGAGCCAAATAACAATAATAAATAAAATCAACAATAACTGCCAAAAAAATAATCAGTAAACAAAGAAAGCGAATGTTACTGCGTAAGTGTGGGCAATAGTAATAATTTTGTCCGTGGAGTTTTTTGATCATTCTTCTCCATAGAGGCCTGCCTCCATTTTGGAACTAGCAACTAGCTTCAACTTTCGGGTTAACTGACCGACTGTTTGACAATTCAAAATTAACAATTCACCTACATTATAATGATCCTTTTTGGTCATCATAGCTTGCTAAGTGCAGATAGAAAGGGCTGTTACTATTTCCTTCTCCTCTTCCGAAACCTCTTTGGTAATTTTATTTTATGATCACTAAAATGATTTAATTAGTCTAATTTCGATATTCATGATTTCAAAGTAAGAAATGAATAACTACCACGGGTCAATGCCGTACCGAGTTTCATCAAAACAAGTGTTTCGAAAAAGCACTCGCATTATGCATCATGTCTAGTCCGCATTATCATAAACAGTCGCAAAATAAAGAATATTGTATAAACAGCTTAAACTATTTATCATGCCCTTGATGTATGATTCGCCTACGTCGATTTTATTTTTAAAATACAATTGCGCTCTACACTCTGCACACACATCGTGTCACAAGATATGTTTGATTGCTTCTGGTCTTCCGATCCAAGTCATAGGAAAGTTATTTTACTTTCATTCAAGTCATGTGCCATGCCGTCTCTGTCTCAAGGCACGAGTGCCAACACCACTCTTGCCGTGGGTGTTGTTGGGAGCTAAAACTACACATCATGCATGGGTTGAGTGACCAGAATCATCATCAACAATAACAACATATCATTTATATCAGTGCTACTAAGCACAAAAATCATATTGTCAAGATTAGTGCAGAGAAGACCCATTTTAATTATTTCAAACACAATAAATGTAAACGTTCTGCAACCATATGATTAAAATTCGAAATAACCTTTCATCGCCTCACACGCCTTGACACAACTCAGTATACGTAACATCTCAAAAACTTGCGTCAATGTCACCTTGACTGCTAAAACTGCTTTCATAGAACAGTTGGGGGTGTGTCCGTTTGCCGCTCTTACGTAAACCTATCAAACGAAGGCCGATGACGTTTTTATTGGTCGAAACTGCTGTACTACTGTTTGGAGACTGGGTAAACGAAAACTGATAGTATTAGAAAGTGATGCGAAACTAACTGCAAATGTGAAATTGTACCGAAGGACCAAAATTATAATGTGTACTTACCTAAAGACCAGTTTTATCGATGTATTTAAGCCACTGTTTTTAATACAAAGGGCAGTGAAAAGATGAAATCAAGAACAGGTAAGACTTATTTTCGGATAAAGGACCAAAATCAGAGACCCCAATTTAATTAAACCTAAACCTTTTAGCGTATCGAGGTCAAGCTTCACCCAATCCATATTCAGTTATGGACCTAATGAATATAGAATAAGATAAAAAAAGGCCACACCTACATTTTTATCATTATTCTAAATACATTATACAAATTCTTTCGCTTAGAGAATTAATGTACGCTTATAAACTGTGACGTCACTAAACATGTTTTGGCATTGGGAAATGTCATTGTGGCGTTAAACTGTTATTTTGTGTTTCAAATACACTTCTAGAATACTGATATGTAAACGATTTCGTTTCGCTAATTGAAATTCCAAAGTTTTCACTCTAGTTAGTTTGGTTTGGACAATTTGGATTATCATTTCAAAGGGAATTTCAATTGCAAGTCTTTAGCATCAGATGGCGATGGGCCCATACGGTGATGGTGGCTACTTCTGGCTAGTCTTGAGATTAGCCGCCGTGACCGAAATTTGGTTGGGAGAATATTATTATTATCATCAGTTTAGTACTATTACTAACTTGCCCTGGCTTTGACAAACAGAAATTGGAATAAATAAACAGATATTCCCTGAACTTTGAGCCGTGTGAATTCGTAATTGTCTTTGTTGCAATCAGTTCAATGTCCGAAGTTAAGTTTAATGTATTCACGTCTGTTTGCTGTAATGACATCATGCATCGATCGCTGAGCCTTCTGTCAAACAAAGTTTTTACGACAAAAAAGGCAAATTCAATTGAAAATAATAAGGATA
Source organism: Hoplodrina ambigua (assembly GCA_949774945.1). Classification (NCBI taxonomy): domain Eukaryota; kingdom Metazoa; phylum Arthropoda; class Insecta; order Lepidoptera; family Noctuidae; genus Hoplodrina; species Hoplodrina ambigua. The sequence goes on from OX458990.1 coordinate 5,060,781, forward strand.
TTGGTTTTAGCAAACAGCAAATAAGAAGGAAAAGAAGTCGAGAAATAGAGTATAATCTGTAAATAGTACTACGAGGTTTTTTGGCGTATGTGCATGCCTGCATTTTCTGGCAAGTAAATATTATTAAACGAAAATAGTCACATTTGGTAAACTTAAAGGGTTGAAACTATTTGTCTTAGTCTTGACCACTTGTATCGTCTCTCTAAGATTGGAATTGTCGTTTTTCTGAGTCACTTGATTTTAATATAAATGTCAATTAAAGGTTCAAAAACTTTCAACTATCTATTGTGACCGTTTTGGTCCTTTTGGGCTGAAACGACCGTGACTGGTAGATAAATTCGCCATTTACCTTAGACTTTGAAGTTTGAACTGACTTCAATTAGGTACAACGCTGATTCATCGTCAATCAACACTACTTATAATTTTTCCTGTAATTAAAAATATTCAGGCTAACTAATTACTGAGTTTGAGACTCAATAGCATGAAGCCAGCGCCCGGCCCATATCGATTTTGACACTAAGTAGACCAGCCGGTCGTTTATATCTGGGGCCGACGTACGCGGTTGTAAGAATATCGTGCGACAGTGCTATTTTTGTTTTTCTCTGTGCTAAGATCATTAGTCATTAGTAATACTCCTGAAGAATGAAGTACAGTCAACAGTACAGTAATAGTGAACAATTGAGCTACCTACACTGACTTTATTCCCATGAAATGACATTGTCAATGCCAAATTGTTACCATAGGACGCGCGGTTGATTTTATCTACGCACGAAGAGCCTAAGCATGATTTTCGCAATAACATTGAAGGCAGCGCAAAGATTGGCGGATTACCAGACTGGTATCTGACATCATCACGTTTAGTTATTAAGATAAAGGCTACTGTTACTGGGATATCGATAAAGTAACTGATATACCTGGTACAGTTACCCAGATACCTGATAGAAATACCGAGATACCTAGCACAGTTACTGTGATACCCGTCCAGTTACTGTGATACTGGTATGGTTACCGAGATACCTGGTACAGTTACTGGGATACAGATGCTGTGACACAGAAAAGGGGCTCATAATTTAAAATAGTACCACTAAGCGATCTGCGCAGGATTGGTCATTGTGGCTACCTTTAGAGGCCTATGTCCAGCAATGGACGTAGTTCGGCTGATATGAAGCGATCGTGTCGAGCCATGTTATCTTGATTATTAACAATACCGTTACATGATTAATATTTATGTTCTAATTGTCTGTTATTTAAAGTATATAAACATGTTTATTGTCTCCACGTTTCTTCAATTAGTTGTTATCTGTAATTAAGTGACAAATATGCTGAGGCCGGACAAAGTGCGATGGATTTAAGGCCAAAGGTCAAACGGTCAATGGCTATATTCATTTATTTTATCATGAAAATGATGAAAGTGATTAAATATAACTAAATCTTTTTTAATATGAATATGACAGGTGTTGAAATAATCCTTATTAACTGATCTTCCAGTATTTAATGCGAAAGTAACTGTGCCGGTCTGTCTGTTACGCTTTCACGACTAAACTTTTGAACCGATTTTTATGAAATGTATGGAGTAAGTTTGGACCCAAAGAAAGGACATAGGCTACTTTTATTCCGCGACTTCGTCTGCGTTCACGATATCTAACATTTACAAGAACGAAATCGCAGGCAAAAGCTAGTTTTAAAATAAAGGAGTCAGCGCACTATACTGTACACACACATCCCAAAATCCTGACTATGACCAGCTTTCATATAAATAGCAACCTTATTTCTGAGCAATTCCATGGTATAAAACGCATAATGGCCGAAGCAAGAGGCTAAGATCGCAGACAGCCGAGCCAAAGTAAACTATGGTATAGTACAGGGATCACCAAACCGCCGACGAATAATGTGCAGGAAAACAGTAAATTTCACTACCTTAAACTATTATTTAAATATGTCAGAATATATGTAAATAACAAAATAAAAACTTGTGGAATTTTTGTTATGATCAAGAAGTGGACCGTGCAATCTTATAACTTTCAAATAAGGATCTCTAAGAAAACTAATTTGTGATCCCCGATGTAGTGGGTTGATACCTTTAGCAATGTTTTAAAAACCTGGGCGCTGGAAATATGTCGATAAGATGGGTGTGGCGCCTTTTTTAATACCTATTATCAGTTGACTGGACTGTTTTGTAAATGTTCCTATTAATCAATCACATTCTTATCTCAAATTGGTTGATAATGACAATGTTTTGCGATTTTACCTGATAAATTTTGCTAATCTGCACCACACAAACTGTAAAGTCATAATTTATATTATTATTATTATAAAGTATATTTTACATGGCCTAAATGTATCGACTTTCATGATATTGAAAAGTAACTAGATCAAAACTGACATCCAGGGATTATTTTATTATAAAATTTTATTAGGTTGATAAAAAAGATAATTGCACTGACAAAAGATCATAGTTCTTGATTCATGGTTCTCAACCACTCAAGATATTTATTAATTTATTCAACCCGATGGAAAGAAAAAAAAGGATACGTTTATTTATTAACACAGACCAAGACATAAGAATAAAACATGATTCTCAGCGTTACAGCATGCATTTATTCAATGCTAGCCCAATATTTAAAAAATGGGAATATAAATTCGAAAAGGGTCCAGAATTATAAAGTACAGACAAGTGGTTCAGAACCACTTGTCAAAAAACTGAACGAATGACTTTTTAAATATTTTTTTTTAATATTATTATCTCGAGATAATTATACCAAGCCAGGCTTTTAGGCTTCTATGGAAGGCATGCCACTGGTGGTTCTTATAATTTTACTATAAGGCAGGGTTTTATATTGTGACCATTATATCACGCCACAAGTTTGAGAATGACTGTGCATTACTTAAAAGATAACAAAAAGAATAAGTTATGACATCTTAACAAACTTTATCAGTAAATAAAGAAATTTTAGGTGTGTTGTGATTAATTTTGAGATATAAAATGAATGGAATTTTAAGCTAATTATTAATTACAAATTATTACAAATTTACAATCCAACTATTTATAAAATATTTTTGTTTTGAGATGCCAAGAATCTTTAGGTGTTAGAGCCATCACGATTTGATGTGAAAAAGAGACAGTGTTATGCATCTTGTATAACTCTTTCTAACCGAATCAATGATTGATACAGTTTTGCTCCAGGCTTCAAAATGTCATAATTCATCCTCAGTTTTTTGATAAGGCAAGTACTAATTTACCTTTCAAGCAAAATACAAAAGTCTTACTTTGAAAGCAAACTTTGAAAGCAAGCTTTGCTGCAAGATCTTGAATAGGTACTTTATTCTTATTTATGCTAAGGATAATGAAGACATCATCATTCACAGAACTGCTAGAGACTCCCAGAAGTCTTGCAGAAATATTAGGTAGAATTAATTGTTCTTCTTGGGCAATGCTTGAAACAATGCATTTGATTTCAGTCATCATCATCATTTCAGCCGAACCACATCCACTGTTGAATATAGCCCTAACGATTACCACAATTTCCAGTAAGACACAAATATTTGTATGGCTAACAGATTGTTGCTCCTGGTTTGGGTATTTGTGTACATGTGAGTTTTTACTACTTTTAAGTTTGTAAAATGAGGTGCTTTTAAAATATAGGAAAAACTCTTAGTGTAGGGCAATATTATAAAATAAAAAAATGTAACATAACATCATAACATCACGCCTGTAATCCCCGAAGGGTTAGGCAGAGGTGTACCCATTAGTACACCCACATTTCGCCAGTTATGTTTTTTTTAGTCCCATGTAATAGGGGGCGAGCCTATTGCCATTATTGCCATCAACTGGGCACAAATCCAGACTCCCGAGGCTGCTACTGAGAAATTCCTGATGGAAAAACCCAATAACACTTTGCCCGACCTGGGAATCGAACCCAAGACCTCATGCACAGCAGTCGCGCTTGCGACCACTAGACCAACGAGGCAGTCAAAAAATGTCAATGAAAATTACTATGTTGGTGGCCTTTTAGTAAGATCTCCTTGGTCAAGTTATTTGTAGTTCTATTTATAAAAGCGGTCTAACCAGTGACCTGCTGAGTTTTGACCTATAAGACATCTATTATTTAATTCTATGTTATTACATAAGTTTTATTAGCATAAATGCCTTTAAAACAGGTAGACAAAAATGTACAATCCAGACGTCTATTAATAACATGTATAATTTACTGCAGGAGAATATAAATGTGACTTGTTTTTAGGTGTTTATTAGTGACTGACACATTGTTCATGCTTCTTTGGAATAGATTACAGACATTCCCTAAAAATTCAACACACCCTAAAATGGTGGGCATGTAATTATAATTTCATTGGCAGTCCGATTCTTCTTATAGATATTGTTCCAGATAAAAAAAAATACAAACATATTCAGACAACAAAGTCAACTTCAGGTACTTTCACATTGCTAATAGGATTACCAACTCTACTGTTAAAAAACAGTATTTACTGTTGAACAAAAGTAAAGTTTACAAAATACTGTTTTCAGCATCATGATATTCATGAACTTAAATAAATCCTGTTTATAAATCATGTGTGAACGGTGCTTGAGGTAGTTTAAAAAATATTTAAAAAAAAACTGTTCCTTTTTCAAAAAGTACTGTTCATTTTTCTTCTCCAACCTTATTAATATCTTTTTTCTTTTATTTTAAAAAAGTTGGTAACCCTAACCGCAAATTACAATGCAACTGTATTGTTGCAGTACCTAGATGCAATAATTGCAGGCAACCCCACTAGTTTAAATGCAATGATGTAATATTACTCTGATAAAATTGCTCTATAATGACCCAAGTTCACGTTAAGTGTCCTGGAATTATAAGCTTTATAGGACTTCAGTAAAGTTTAAATTTGTTTGATACTTTCACCCCAGTTAGGACAGTCTAGATTTGAATTTCGCATTCGAGCTGCAAAGGACCAGCTGAGTGAATCGCAGAGGTCTTCATTAAGTTGTATACTATAAACACATGTCGATAGACTATTTTTACACAAGTTCATTTCAAATTAATGCTGTGTGCGGGATTACCGGTGAAAAAAATTAACAAATAGTGTCACGAAATCGATGCGTTTTACGACCACATTTCTCGTGGGAAACGAGCCGTGAAACACGATAAAATGAAACAAAACACATTTTTTGTAATTATTGATGATCAGTTTTTGTAATAAATCAGTCAGATTTTAATTTTTTCAGTCATTTTAGGCTACAATATATTTTTTAAAGCAACTAAATTAAGATGACTTACCTTAAGTAAATTAACTTTATAGAATAAAAACTGCACAATTATCACAACACAGGGCACGATTTACATGCTTTTCTTAATTATTTTATGTAATTTTATTCAAATTGATTTATATATTTTAGCAAGGATGCGAATGACGTATTAGTGGTGTACTGTACTGGTGTGATGTCACACCATTTTTTTGCAATTATTTTTCACTCAGTATACAGTTGAACTCGACTAAATAACGAGTGTTTTCAAAAGACAGTAGGCGTTCAGTAGAAGCTTCGCGCGATGTTCGCAGAGAAGCACCTGGTAGGTAACTTTTATTCTTGGACTTTAATTACCAGCATATTAAGCGTGATACCATAAGTCATGGATGGAAATTGCATTTTGGTATGAGAATGTGACGCAAGTGCAATCCTGTTTGTTTTTACTCTAATCAAATTAACTCAAATCAATGAACGGTCAATGTTCGCCGTATTTGGATTCCGCCTTTGGCATCCTCATCTATTAGGTATTTGCTACCGATAGCGTTGGTCGTAATGATCTTTGATGAGGTCCATTTATTTTTTACTTGAATAAAGGGTTGTATCTATAATGGCCCACTGCCAATCATAAAGGCACTTTCTCCTATCTTATTTTGCACTTCAACAAAATGTACGATTAGTCAGCTGAAAAATTGGCTATCGCTGACTAGTGACTGCCAGGCGGTTGGGGTGACTAACAACACCATTTGATTATAATAATTATTACGAAAATAAATTTTAATTTAGTCGATTTACAAAAAAAGGTCATGAATTCACTAACGCTGAAAAGTACATCACTAAAAATATTGACAGTTGATGTGAATTAATGACATTTCACGTTACGAATTTATTCATTTAATTGTCCTGGTCAATTAGTAATTCAGTTCTGTACGGCTAGTTTTGTTGTTCAAGTTTATTCAATAATAACGTTACCGGAGCATATCCGATTAATTATTATTGTTGTCTGTTAGGAACTGAAACTGCTAACACAAAATGGCATCAATAAATAACGCTTTGAACAGCATTATAAATAAGACGAAAGATTTCTGTTGTTTATGTTTAAGATCTTTAGAAGAAGAACCGATTCGATTGACTGACGAAGTAGTAGTTGACATAAACAATTATGAATATGAAACAGTCATATCAGAAGTATTGAACTTTATTTTTGATCAAGAGGTAAGGTAGCATAGTTATTACTTTTGTGACAACTGTATCAAATACCCACAAAACTTATGAAAAAAAAAAAAATAGTTTCGGTCAGGCCGCACTTAGGCCTTTAGAAATAATATTTATCTCTAACCTACCTACAGGATTAGACCAGAAAGTTTCTATTGTTTACCCACCATTGGTGTTGTCATTCTTAAAATACTTACCTGACACTTTCTAAAATATCTATTTATTTTACAGATGTGTTCCTACATAACTACATTCAACTCACTTTGTGATCAATGCACAAAATCAGCGATAAATAGCTACAGATTTAAACATACAAGTCAGAAAAATGCTGAATATCTTACTGAAGTTTTTGATGGAGTTGCAAACAACTTTGAATATGCTTCAGATGAAATAATTGACTGTAAATCTTTGTATGTATCCCTTAATCTTGAAGATTTTACAAGCAAACAATATTATGACACAGGGAATACTGTGAATACTCCACAAGCAGCTTTGCACAGATTCCACATTTTAAATAATTCCTATAAAATAAAGGTCGAAGATGTGATCAGGCAAAAGATTAAAAAAGAAAAATGTGAAAATGGGAAAGTGAAAAATAATAAAACAAGAAATACTTGCAGCATTCCAACCAGTAAAATGTTACTTGATAAAAAGGACACTGGTGTTATAAGATGTAAAGAATGTTACAGAAAATATCCAACCATTTGGAATTTGAGGAATCATTTCATAAGAGTTCACGCTCCTAAGGTTTTCAAATGTTCTGAATGCCCTAGAAGTTATGGTTCTGAAACATTTTTAGAAGCTCATAAATCAGAAAGTCATTGTACTGTAGTCTGCGTTGAATGTGGTAAAACATTTCATAATAAGCATACTCTAAAAATGCACGAGCTTGGCCATCATTTGAGCCTAGTTTGTCAAAACTGTGGCCGAGTGTACAAAAGTAAAACTACATTCCGAAAGCATATTGAACTAAATGTTTGTGAAAAAGAATCAAGGGCTAGCCCAGCGGAAGCTAAGTACACGTGTGATTACTGCAATAAGAAATACACACAGAAAGTGTCCTTAAGAGTTCATATTCAGCATGAACATGGAAATTATAAGTCTCACGTCTGTGAATGGTGTGGGAAGAAATTTTGGGCACAGAGTCGACTAAAAGCACACATCGTAAAACACACAAAGGAAAGAAACTTCCCGTGTTCTATATGCGGAGGAAAATTTGTTACAAGAGAGTCTCTCTTATATCACACTAGAACCCATACAGGTGAAAAACCATACAAATGTCCGCATTGCGAAGGTAGATTCCTCTCAGCTTCTCGTAGAACGGATCATGTGAGACGTCACCACTTAGGCGCCACACTAGAGTGCGATATATGCCATAGCAAATTCAATACAAGAACTTATTTACTTAAGCATAAAAAGACTCATGCAAAATCGGACAGCAAAAGCAAAGCAACTTATGTAGAAGTAAAACCGGAAGTAATTAAAACAAATTATGAAGACCAAAGTCAAAGTCACTCAAAGTCAATACCTGAAACAAAACCTAAAGATCTCTGGCAAATGAGTAAGGTTGACGAAGATACTATTCCAAGTTTTCAAAAAATTATTGCCTCCAGTGAAGTTGATTTAAATCATTTTACGGAACAAGTTTATGAGTGTGAAGATACACAGCAGTCTTCAGAGAATGGGAAAGTGTTTTTAGAAGTTTCTGACGATGCTGATGACTATATACAGATATTAGGTATTTAGTTAGATATAGTTTAAGATAGAAAACCTAAGGCTGATATAAAGCATTTCATACAAATATGAACCCTAGCTGTAAAGAGTTAAAGTTCATATAAAAAAATGTATGAAACACTTGATCATATTTGCGTATAAGAATATGAATCTTATCTTCTTAACTGAAAGGTTCATATTAGTTGTTACAAAAAAAAACGAGTGTGCTTATGACCACACGACTGAAGTGAAACTTCTTTCGTATTTGGCTATGAGAGGAAGAGAGAAAGAAAATGTGCGCGCACACTGCTGTCTCTTGCTTATATCCCCCACTTAACTTCCGTTCGCCTTGCCCGATCACACTTTTCGTAACGCTTACGTCACGCGTTCGCCAGCTTACTCCCCAAGTCGAGCGTGCGTAAAGAAGTTTCACTTCAAAAAGATTTCTTGGTGCTACATTGAAATATGTGTATTTTAATTCAAATGTTTCTGGTTCTAAAAAATGCCCTTAGTTCTTTTTTATATTCTATGGTATTTGTTATCTAAATAAAATTGATGTTATCTCAACTGTTGAATAATTCTTTCGTTCCTCATACTTCTAACCATACAATACAACCTAATCTAGTGGAGAATATTAATGCAGACCATTACATGAAATGATTAAACATAATTTTAAGGACGTTTTATATAATCTATCCCTTTGGCTATAAAAATAAAATAGTAAGTTGATGTCATGACGTGTGACCCAAACTCTGGTATGTAAGAAGTGGCCTATTTTTTGCCAAGCATATGGATGAAGTGCATATTATTATTTTTGCACCACTAGTTCGATTTTTTGTATTTCTTATAATGTAAAATCCTAAATTTAATTGAAAATATAATAATTATCGTGGAGTGGACGTAACAAACTGAGCAAGTATTTAAGAATCGTAGCGTAGCAGAAATTCAACGCAAAATAGTTATGTAGTTTTTGTCTATCTTTATGGATAAAAAACATGAGAAAAAGATGTTTAACTATTTATAGTTTTATTTACATCCTAGAAGCTTGTACAACATACTCCTCTATGATATCCATAACTTGACTCGACTAAAAATAGGTATGGGAACCAATCGAAATTGTGCTATCTGTGTTTAATTGTTTAGTTTCCAACCGGTCAGCTGTCATTGTGATGCTGTCATCGAGATCGACTGTTGTAACGTCAAAGTTGTACTGTTGTATCTTCTTTTTCAATTTTTTATTATCGTGAGAAATGTTGTTGGTAAATATTTTATAACGTAACAGGAGGATTAGCAGCGGTTAAAATACAAAATGACGTTCCTTGAAGATACGTTGATAATTTTAATATCGCAAGTAAGTTGAATGTAAACAATGGAAGAGGTTATGTATTGAACATTTTTAAATATTGTGATGATACACTGATTAAACTTAATATTTATATAATACCTACCTGTTATTAGTTTGATTAACACGATGATGAATGTTTAATTTGTATGAACATTCTTAATTTTTTACAGCAATGAAAGGAGTTTATTTGAAATCAGAATTAAATATGTTATACCTACGTAGTTTATAGATAATAAATAATAATTTGCTTACAAAAATTCTTCATAAATATCGTCTTTTTGGTATGGACAACGAAATGTTCCTTAATATCATATTTGTTAATTAGCAAAACATTACACAACAATCAACAGCTGAATTAATTGTTGTCAAGTGAAAGTAATCATCGTTTTTTATAGTTTCATTAATAATAAAATTGTGTGACTGTTACTTATTCAAAATAATGGGATACCATTTTATTTTGCATTAGGTAATACTAAATTATTTGATGTAATAGGTACTTATATATATTTTTTTACAACTATAAAATAAAATTAACCCAGAATGGGAATGGAAAAAATAAATAAACAGAAATGGAAAAGTTATAAAAGTTTGAAATATAAATCCCAAAACCAGTACTTATACAATGTCTGTATTTAGAACATTTTTTTTCTTATATGTTACGACCATGCCATTATGAATCATACTCAAATAAACTTACAGATAGTATTCTTCGTTGGCGGCTGGATATTCTTCGTGAAACAGCTGTTCCGTGACTATGAAGTCCACCACTTGTTGGTACAGCTTATATTCTCCGTGACATTTGCTCTCAGCTGTACCATGTTTGAGCTCATCATATTTGAAATCATTGACTATTTGGATTCTAGGTAAGAAAAATCTAAATGTAAAATTATGGTACTAAACAAAAATAGTTGATTGGATTTGTCCACAAGCTGATTTTAAAGGTTAAACAATATTTTTAATAAAAAGAAAATACAAAACTATGCTAAGAAATTTAAAATAACCACATACAAACACATAACATAATTTGCATGAAAAAAATTACCCTATCTGCTGAAACCTGAAACTGAAATCAAACCAAATTTACATAGGTTCCCATTGAATTGCCAAACAATGAATAATTCTTTTCTAGGCATTTCTTTGCCTAATCTTTAGTATTTACTTACTTTCTTAATGAAAACAAAAATATTTATGTGACATAATATTCTGTCTTTTCCAGCTCCCGATATTTCCACTGGAACATGGGTCTCTACTCATTGCTGTTCATGGTGATAGCTTTGATACCATTCTACATTGCTTACTTCTGCATCAGCAATATTAGATTTGGTGAGTATATATTCCTTATTAAAATATTAGGTTCTATCCACAACTTAATCTGGATGGAATTCAAGTAAATTGTCACACATAGCCAATGGCACTTAGTGATAAAGTGACTTTATAACGGTGAAATAATTTTTGTAATCATACCTGTATTTCCAGAGATTACATCTTACAAATAAACGGTCTGCTTCTTGTTTTAGTTTAAATAAATCGAATAGAAAACTTCTTTGACTCTGTTATGAATTTAAAACTATACCGTAATATTATTGAAAATGTAGCTTCCTATTGACGAAAGAGATTAGCGGATTAAAATATAAATAAATAAACAAAAAAATGTTTATATTTTTTTGTGATCTGTCTTTTATTCTATGTATTAAAAACGCGCATAATTGACGCATCTCCCAGACAAAGCAGCTCTCAGACTATATTCCACTGGTCTCCTCTCAAACAACACGAAAGTAAATACGCGACATCTAAATATACCATTATGTATTTGTTTCAGTATCACAGAACATGATAAGGCCATTGACCATGTTTGTGTGGTTCATATACTTATACTTCTTCTGGAAGATTGGAGATCCATTCCCTATTTTAAGTCCAAAACAGGTAAGTGAAAATGAACAGCCTGTTAAAAATTCGTTGATTACTTTGTAGGCCTATTTTACTTACTAAATGACATTTAAATTCAATTGCAATATAGTCTCCATGATAAAAAGGGACTTAGACGTTAAAGCAGGTAGCAGACATCCGGTTTCTGAATCAGGTTTCCGTTCCGGTAGCGTTTATGTACATACACACACATACATAAATTACACATACATGTAAAAAAAAACTAGTATGTATGTGTAATTTATGTATGTGTGATTCGGAAACCGGATTTCTGCGGCCTGCTTTAATAAGTCAATCGCAGTCTTATTTATGAGACAATCAATGTCAAAAACATGAAAAAATTTAAGCAAATTGGACAATATGACAAATTAGGACAAAAAGCTTCGGGAATTGCCTAGGCTAAGGCTTTATTGCGGCCTCTCGCAGCAAATTGATAAATTACTGCCATTATTTCACAAACTTATTAAATAAAACGCTTTGTATTTTCATTTTCAGGGCATATTCTCAATAGAACAAGGAGTTTCTCGGATAGGAGTGATTGGAGTCACTGTGATGGCTTTATTATCTGGATTTGGTGCAGTAAACTACCCATACACTTCAATGGCAATCTTTATAAGGTACTAGCTTTTGCCTGCGACTTCGTCTGCGTTAAAGTTATATATCCTACGGGAACCGTACGACGTGTGACAGGCATAAATTTTAAATTTTATAAGAAAAAACTTAGTTAAAAAAAAAACGTAATTTGAAAGATTAAGCCTTTTTTAATTTTGCTTGAACCAAATAGCCTTTCGATATGTTTACACAATTTACAACTTGTACTTTATTTGTACCGAACTTGGCCCCTTTTTCATTATTTTTCTTTTTGCTAATTCCAGACCAGTAACACAAGCGGACGTCCTATCAATCGAGAAGAAACTCCTTCAAACTATGGACATGATATTGGTAAAAAAGAAAAGGATAGCACTAGCCGAAGCTAATAGTGTGGGAGCGAGACAACAATACAATATGCTGGACCAGTCAGTAAAGAATAGGGGCGGGTTCTGGACTAATATCTTGTCTAGTGTTGGTAGTATTACTAATACTTTGGGTCATGGAACGGAAAGTAAGTATTTAATAAACTTACAAATACTTTTTGTTTAAAATCTTGGCTAATCGAAAAACCGTTATTATCGAATAGAGTCCTTTCTTATCAATTAAGGATACTTAATCAATTTTATATATTTAAAGAAATTAAAAAAAATTAGCCTAAACTGTATGTTTTTTTATAAGAAATAAAGCTATACTATTGCTGACTGAAATAACATATGTTTTATGGCATACTTGCTTTTGCCCGCGACTTTGTCCGTATAAATATCGGTAACGTGACGAAATGTGGGTGTAGGTACTAATGGGTACTCTGCCTAACCCATCGGGGAGTACAGGCGTGATGTTATGTACGCATGTATGTAATACTACTGCCACCAAACTAGTGTATTTATGTAGTGTATTTAGTAGGTACAAATGGGTACTCTGCCTAACCCTGGGGGGGGTACAGGCGTGATGTTATGTACGCATGTATGTAAATACTACTGCCACCAAACTAGTGTATTTAAAATGTTTCAGACATTACCCAGCTCCGTCAAGAGATCTCAGGTCTGGAGGAGCTGTCTCGCCAGCTTTTCCTGGAAGCTCACGATGCTCGCACCATGAGAGAGAAGATCGAGTGGTCCAACACCTTCCAGGGGAAGTACTTCAACTTCCTCGGGTACTTCTTCTCGCTGTACTGTGTTTGGAAGATTTTCATTGTGAGTATACCATCCCTATTGCTTTTTTGTATTTTATGATTTGGTTTGTTTTTTTTATTGTAAATTTTATGAAATTCTTTTGTAATGTTTGAAATTATTGCTCTTTCTCTTCTGAAGTATACCTACAGATATTTATTTCAACAAGTCCAGAATGTTTTTAGTCTCCATTTACATAGGAAAGGATATGATTGTACTGCAGCGTAGAATTCAATATTTTCGTTTCAGTGTGTGCTGATAAAAATAAACTATGAATATATTTTTGGTTTTGGTCGGCAATTAATAACGGGTATAAAAAGCATTCTTTCTATATACCGATATTTTTTTATGTTCTGGTCCATACCCATGGTCAGGATTGTCTTCTGGTCATGGAGATATTGAAGGTCAATGTTCTATCAAATTTAAATGTTTCCTTTATAAAAACAAGTTTTAACTATTACAGTAACATTGTTAAGTTAACTGCCTCATTGGTCTAGTGGTCGCAAGCGCGACTGCTGTGCATGAGGTCTTGGGTTTGATTCCCAGGTTGGGCAAAGTGTTATTGGGTTTTTCCATCAGGAATTTCTCTGTAGCAGCCTCGGAGTCTGGATTTGTGCCCGGTTGGCGCCAATAGGTTCGCCCCTATTACATGGGACTAAAAACATAACTGGCGAAATATGGGTGTACTAATGGGTACAACTCTGCCTAACCCTTCGGGGATTACAGGCGTGATGTTATGTTATGTTAAATTTTAAATATCCCCACAACCTGTTTACTGTTGCAAGCACCTGTAAGTACAATGTTACAACAGTGATTTTTCACACCAACAATAAAAGTAATTTCACAATAATTTTTGCTCAATAACATTTCAAGTAAAAATTCAGTTATTTGATGTCTTTTTACACCCCTGTTGGAGATGGTCTTCAATAAAACTAAGTGGACTGTATAAACAATAGTATAATGGTGGTAATGGTACCGCAATGGCTGACAGCACAGAAAATAAATATGCGCTCGCTACGAGATCTAACGGACACTGCTGGCGAGCTGTGGTTGGAGCGCGCGCGACGCGTCGCCCGCACCGTTCCGCGCCTCACTCTCCCCGCTTCCGTCTGCCGTGGCTCGTCACCACAGATAACGTTCGCGCGTGAACAACCCCATACTTAAAATATTTGATTTTTTTCTTAATCTCCCAATCTTCACAATAATCTAAACTCTTCAAATTTTGTTCACAGTCCACAATAAACATAGTATTCGATCGAGTGGGCAAGAAGGACCCCGTGACCCGCGGCCTTGAAATAGTCGTCCACTGGCTCGGTTGGACCATCGACGTCGCCTTCTGGTCGCAACACGTCTCTTTCATATTGGTGGGCTGCATCGTACTGACCAGTATTCGAGGGTTACTGCTTACACTAACCAAGGTAAGTGTCTTGATGTTTATTAAAAACTAGCAGCCCGCTCCTGATTTGCACGGATCCACACATTGAGATTCATTTTTATAATATAGATTACAACAACAAAATATGCTTTAATACAAACCTTGAACAGCTTGATCGGAAAATTAGAAGACAACACAAAAATAATCCGGAAGATCGGTCCAGCCGTGCTTGAGTTTTAATTTTAGTTTTTCAGATCTAAAACATAATGGTTTTTAGATTATATAAAAGTCTTGGTATAATATGATAGTGTATAAAAAAACTAATTCCTAACATTTTGTTCCCAGTTTTTCTACAAAATCTCCTCATCGAAATCGTCGAACATCATAGTGCTGATTCTCGCCCAAATCATGGGCATGTACTTCTGTTCCTCCGTCCTCCTAATGAGGATGAACATGCCCTCGGAGTACCGCATCATCATCACCCAAGTGCTCGGAGATCTACAATTCAACTTCTATCACCGATGGTTTGATGTCATATTTCTGGTCAGCGCTTTAACTAGCATATTCACGCTGTATTTAGCACATAAGCAACCTTCGGTCAGTTAGGAAGGAAGAAAAACAAGTAAAGGTTAAAATAGTGCGTATTACGTTGAGGATAGAGTTCAATTTTCAAAGGTTAGCAATTTTTTTCACAGACCACATTTTGCTGATATGTTTCATACGAATATGAAGCTTATTTTCTTGTGAATAATGTACAAATTCATCAAAGCAAATGTGAAAAGTTTTTTTATGCAAGTATGAACTTTATTGCTATAAGAAATGTTCACATTCGTATGAATAGCCAAGGTAAGTTAAAGCGCAATCTGTCCTATTGAAATAATACCTCAGCGTAAATACAAATGCAATTATACAACGATACCAAAATTTAAGAGTATTTAATACAAAATAATTTTAAAAAAAGGATGGAAATCGGCCATTCAACATTATGAATTGTTTTTATTTTTTTATTTTACCAAGATGTGATCGATTATGTACAGTCAGCAAAACAAATGAGTATGATATGCAGGCTAATGCCTTATTAGTAGGTATCGGATAATCGAATACATATTTTATCTGTAGTTAATTTTTTTTAAAGCGCCGCGGTAGCCCGCGAAATTCAAATTTTCTTACTTTTTTGCACTTTGCAAGTCAGTAGGTTAGGTTTAATGTTGATTGAAGTGTCATTCGTGGGCGTAAGAATGTATTTTCAGAATAATAACCATTAAAATCAGTATAATAACTCCATAAGTCGGTATAATCCTAAAATGTCAAAATTTCATGAAATAGTCATTCTATCAGGTTACCTGGCCCTATGGAGTTTTATTGCTGACTTAAAAGGTTATAATTCTTATAATACATACTTTTTCGCCCGCGAATCATACTTTAATCAACATTAAACCTTATATCGACTTGCAAGTTGCAAAAAATAATTCCATACAACATGGAAAGGGACAAGATAGAATTATTTTTTCTTGTATACGCTTAGAAGTGCATGTTAATGGACTAACATTTTTTTTGGATTAGACTTTCACTTAAATAAATAAGCACCCGATTATCCGATCCCTGATGATGAATTAGTACCAATAAATAAAATAACAAACACAAAAAATATGTTACATAATATAGTTTTAAGTACTATTAGTTTTTTTAAGACTGATAACTTAAAATTAAGGGAAAATTAAAACTTCTAAAAACATAAAAATTAAATGGTTTTATTTAACAATTTTATTTTTATTATTTATTTATTTATTTACTTATCTTACATAAACTATATCGAAATAGTTAAAAATAGAAAAGTTTATATGGAAAGGCCACCTTATGTTACATTTACATAAGAAATAGAAATTGTATCTCTTTTTACTAAATATATTTATTTAGAAATTGTCGAGAATTTGAACTTTATCATGAAGCTATATGATATAATTTTTTTACATAATTGATTTAAATAGAGATTCGTTTTTTTTTTTAGATTTTATTCCACAACCACAATTTACTAAGTAAATTTAAAAATTCTCAAAAAAAAATATAACATAACTTAAAAGAAAGTAACAAAATTGTGAACAGAAACCAAAAAAATCAATCATCAAATCGATAAAAAAAATATTTATTTACAAAATCATAAATACTTCAAAAACACCTAAAAATATTTTACGAATCTTTATAAAAATCTTTGGAAAATTCTATAGATTGGTGTTACTTGAGCAATAAATTCGAGATTGCTACAATTAAGCGAATGTTCTATATTATCTGTGGCTAGAGGGAGACGTTTGTCTATTCTCCCATTAGATCTTCGTATTGCTTCCTGAAGCAGTCACCGACGGGGAAGAAGTCCCAGCATCGTTGTGTGTACATATTCCAGACGTACGTTTCTTGACCTGGGGAAAAGAAAAATGATGAAAATAATAAAAGAAAAAACAGCCTTTAAAGTGTATGGCAATTTGAGATCAGGGGCGGACTGAATTTGATTAGACCCACGATCGACTTTTTTGCTGATGAAACTCTCGGCGATCGAAAATTTTAAGTGAAACAGTACAGTTCAGTATACAATAGAAGTATTATTATTTTATTAAGAGGGAAACATAAAATCTAAAAATATTCGTAGTTAGAAATTAACTAATATAACATGGCGCGCCCCTCCATATTACTATTTTAATGTGTGTAGTCACACCCTTACGAAAGAGTTTGTATGTAGTTGAAAGTATTCGTCTTCAGTAGCAGGCCGGCAGATTTGTTGATCGACTAATCATAACTAGCAAGACCGCACAAGACAACGCACGTGTCATTTTGATATGTTAGTGCAGCTCCATACTAACAATAATGACTAATTAATGACGCTGATAGTCCAGCAACAAATCGGTGATTTGATTTTGTTTGGAAAGCCGTCTTAGTACGAACACATGCGTTGCGACTCTTGCGACTTTCAAACGTTTTGAATTGTGGAGGAGTGTGCCCTGTTATCGTAATTTTTCTCTAATATATAATAAATTATACCTGTATACTCTGTGTCGGGTTTGTTAATGAGATGCATAAGGAAGAACATGTAGTTCGCTAGATTATGCTCCCGCTGGACGTGCGTGTCGAACCCGTGCGGCACCTGTGGAAATATTTAGTTTGTAATATCGATTTTTTGTAACAGACAATAAGGTTTAGTTTTGCGGTATAAGCCATGTCATGTCAACGGCATGTTTGACGTTATAGGCCTTATTATAAAACAACCCTGCTTGAATCAGATTTCAACTATTGAGCCAATTTATGAGTTAGTTTATTTGCATACCTTAATGGTGGAATATGGATCAAGAAACTACCTCATGACTTGTAACATATATTAAAGTATACCTGTATTCAGCAAATAAATATGTATTAAAAACTTTCTCTTTATCGAAATACAGTTCGAAATTAAAAAACTGGCTTGAAGGTTTAAACATGGTTTGAGCAAAGATAATAAGGCAGTTTAATTATTGAGAGATTGTGGTTGGCTCATTTGAGTAGAACTAAGTACAATTAAAAAGGCTTCACCGAGATAAATAGCATTACATCGCGTGTTATTCAGCTAAGGCCAAACGAGTGTAATTTTGTATGTCGTGAGTCGCAGAATTTCGGTCACAGAAATTCTGTTTGGATGCCAGTCGAGCGCATTTTATTCAGATGCTATATACAACGCTTAGAACCAACGTCCGTCAATTCGGTCCGAATAATGCATGTGAGTCGGCAGACAACTCATTTTGCGTCACCGTGTGTGAATCAAATAGGACTTTTATATGAAACCGAATGCAGCAGAATTTCTGCGACCGAAATTCTGCGACTCACGACTCACAAAATAACGCTCGTTTGGCTTCACCCTAAGATAATGTTTTTCGTCTCTTCTCTTGTATTCTTAATGCCTTGTAATGCTTACTTTATCAAAGTAGTCTTTATTGATGCCACATATGAAGCAGTTGGACTCCATGTCCTCCTTCACCGACTCCAACTGGTCACGGAGCTCTCCGAACGCGTCGATGATCAAACCTGTGATGACACACAACTTTAATGATCAAAACAAATCATTTATTTCAATTAGGCCAATAAAAGGCGATTTTGAACTTCATTTACAAGAAAAAAATAATTTACCCAGGGGCAACTATAGGTAGATACGTATGGAGAAAAGTGGGAAAGAAATTCCATAACTTTTTTGTTTGAACGCGCTAATCTCCAGAATTACTGGTCCGATTCTGAAAATTCTTATGTCCATATGAAACTACATTATCCCTGAGTATTATAGCTTATATTTTACTGTAACAAGAAATTGGAAACCGTAAATTGCTTACGGATTCCAATTTCTACCTTAATACCTCTACCTAAATTCGTAATTAGAATTGCATATGGGATACGTTGCGATTCATTACATTAGAGTTTTAATATATCAGAAATTATTCAGTTTTTAGTCACTATACATGAATGTCTGATGCCAATGGATGTAGACATTTTGAGGGAACTTATACACACACCTATACACTGTGAGAGTGCAACCGTAATATCGAAAAATGTTGTTTTACAAATATCAACCTTGTTGCTTTACACCATGAAATCAACTTACCCTGAAGGATAGCCAGCAGGATGACAATGATGAAGAAGAAGAACGTGATGTCGAATATGATGCGGTAGACCTCGGAGTCGTCTCCGTCGGGCGGCTCCAGCTCGTCGCCGATCCCACCGCCTGCGCGTACGCCTTTGTACAAGTTGAACACGAAGCACTGGAAACAGAGAGAGCGTGTCTGTATTGCTATTGTATTTGTTCATTGAGTCCTCGAGCACTTGTCTGATAAGCTCATATAAATTGAATAAACCTTAATGTTACAGGCAGAGACTCCAAATTCGATTGTTTTTAGGGTGGCTCAGATAATGTTGACAACAGAGTGTGTCATGTGTCTTTTTTCCAATTTAAAATTGGGTATAGGTACCGCCACGAGTCTTGAGCACAAATTTCCCCTGCGCATTTGTTAATATTCCGGTCTCTTTGGCGGAATGAAGAAGGCGGGGGGGTGCCGATCTTGCAGTCGGCTGCATGCGATTGGTTCGTCAATTGATGCTCACCGTCTATTGATCTATCGCCTGTCATTCCGCTACTGTACACTTTTGTGCAATATTAGTGAACCTTTATAACCTTTTGAATTTTTTATAGTTTATTTTTGTTATTACGTATTAGATATTTTTTATTTTAAATATAGTTTAATTTCGTTATTTCGTATTTGTTGTGTTTTTGGTTTAATATAGTTCATTTTTATTATTTCATTTAAAAGGAATATGCGTTAGCCTTTATTTGGCCAAAAGTGTACATTCGCGAAATCCTACAATCTGCTCACGACTCCTGGCGCCAATTATAGTTAACACCATTAACCAATAATTTCAAGATATAACTTCTTTAAAGAAACACTTTAACCCGAAAAACCCGATCATTTTTATTTTGTAAGTTGGATTATGTGATGTGATGATGTGTGAGATTAAACGCAGAACCAACTGCGACACGTGCGCAAGAGACACGTGGATGTCACACCATCAATTTTCAAACTGCAGGCGTAAGAGATTGTAGCTTGGGTCGTTTTTGCAGAACTTTACAATCAGTACGTACCGTCAGCATGTCATGACAGTTCCTGTTGACTTCATCATCTTCCTCTTGCACGTAGAACTTGCGGAAGAAGTTGAACGCTATCACCGTGTAGATGTACACGATGATCGTCAGCAGCATCACCGTCAACACCAGCTGTGAAGAAGTTATACGAATTATAGTAAACTAGCTTTAGCCCGCGGCTTCGCTCGCAAACTAAGTTTAAAGTACGACCATGATTCGAAAGACATGTGGCGCCATCTATCATCATAACAACGATTTTGTGATTTTTCTCGGGAACAGTACTTTTTCTCGGGTTGAAAGGTACTCTATGTCCACTTCTGTATACCTGACAATGTATATGCAAAATTTCAGGATGATCGGTTCAGTGGTTTAGGCGTGGAATGGTAACAAACAAATAAACAAACTTACTTTCACATTTATAATATTAGTTAGGATGATAATTATAAATGTCGTTATGGCTTAGTGGTTAAACCTCTAATGCACGAGGTTGTGAAAATTTTAAATTACCTTTCAAGTTAATAAATAGTTAGTCAATTGAGTCGACATAAAAGTGACGTCACAGTGCTTTTTTGTTTAAAAACTATGGGAGAATCGCATAAACTACAGAACGCCACCTGCTACGATCCTTACATACTCCTTTCGCCTCATCTACGTTCATAAATCTCGTCAAACAAGCACGCCGGTTACGAGTACTCCGCACCTGACCTTTCTGAAGGTCATAAAAAGTACAACAAATGATTGGTGGTCCCTACCCTATTGGTGGTCATCTACCATATTTACAATCCGCTTTTACCAAGCGTGTCGTCTCTGTATCAGCTGGTTTTATTATTATTATTGATTATTTATCATCATTGACCTAGTCTTTCCTTACCTTTGTTAGGGTCGGCTTCCAGTCAAACCAGATACAGCTGATTAAATGTTTTACATGAAGTGACTATCTATCTGACCTCCACAGCCCAGTTCTGAACGAACATAGCATCATAACATCACGCCTGTAATCCCCGAAGGGTTAAGCAGGGGTGTACCCTTTAGCACACCCACATTTCGCCAGTTATGTTTTACCTGAACGAAGTCACGGTTAAAAGCTAGTATAAAATTAATATATTCAAATTATTACCTGTTTTCCGTTATGTGTGACAGACTGTAAGATGGTCCTAAGGGTCTTGAAGCCCACAGCAACGTCAAGCAGATGCGCGGCGAAGAAGAAATTATTGAAGTTGCCCATCACAGAGAACGAGAAGTACCATAGAGAGTAGAGGAAGGAGTTGTCTGTGATCGTGACGCCAGCCTTCCAGACTTGGTAGCGCCAGTCTATGTTGACAATACTGTAAAAAGGGTTGAAAATATTGTATTTAACAAAATGACATTTTGTACTTAATTTGTTTAGTTTAAATTTGATCTTCAATTTGAAAGAAAAAAGGTACGGGTCGAATTGAGAATATTTTTTTTCAAGGCGTTTAAAATCCATTTTAAAATAAAATAAACATATTTTATTTCAGATTTTTTTGATATTTTTTTTTTATTTTATTCCTTGATCCATATGATGTTAGTAATGCAGTAGTGTGTGTTAGTTTAATTGCCTTAAAAAAAATAAGTTTTTAAACATGGCTGACTTTTAACTCTTTGCTTATCTTCCAGGGAGTAAAGCACTAACAACTTTTTCTTTGAGGTCTACTCTGTAATATGAAAGAAAAATCTGTTCCATACATTTTGATTGTGTTGCAGTGCATTTTTGTATGGAACAGTAGTTCTTTTTCATTTTTCTGTTTAGGCGTTAAACAACAATTTTCTTTTCATATCTTGGTTTTGGTCTTGTAAAAGTTGTTCGTATTCATTAGTACTTAATTTTAATTATAAAATCATGTAGAACGTTCTTCATATATACTTCGACTTTTAATTATATTCAGTAACTGTACAGTTCAAAGAAAAATAATGCTATTATGTTACCATGGACACAGCATGATTGTTAGTTCTGTGTCTGGGTGTGATTTATCTATAATATGTATGTATTTATAAATTATATAAGTCATCATCTGCCTAGCCTTTTCCCAAATATGTTGGGGTCGGCTTCCAGTCTAACCGGATGCAGCTGAATACCAGTATTTTACATGGAGCGACTGCCTATCTGACCTCCACAACCCAGTAACTGGGTAATATGATACCCCTAGGTAAGACTGGTTGTCAGACTTTCGGGCTTCTGACGACCCGTAACGACTGTCAAAGATCCACGTATGACAGCCGGGACCAACGGCTTAACGTGCTTTCCGAGGCACGGAGGAGTCTCGGTATGTAAAGATGGTCACCCTTCCACGGACCAACCCCGGCAAGCATTGCTTAACCTGACGCATCGACCCGTGCGGCTGTTATTACTTAGCCACGAGCTCCTCCATATACTTATATATTTATTAATTATATAAGTATGTAATATAAATTATATAAGTGTATCAGTTGTCTGGTTACCATAACACAAGCTCAGCTTAGCTCGGGATCAGATAGCCGTGTGTGAGTTGTCCCAAGATATTTTTGTTTTACCATACTCAATCTAATAATTTTGGGGTAGTGAATGATTTTGCGCAAAGAACGTTTGATAAAAATGGTTTAAATTAAATAAAACTTTAAATATTTATAAGTAAGATGTGGTTAATTTTTTTGCACTCAATATTATACCGACCAGTGGCTTTAGATTTGCAGTTAAGCATCTATTAGAAGGGTATTCAATAAACATCAGTAAAATTGTACATTTTAATACTTACTAGTGAACAAGTCCCTTGCTACCTTCGTCTTCTTGCGCGGTGAAGGATGTCTTCTCCATCCCGAGCATGTTAGAGATCGAGTCGAAGTCGTAAGTCTCCGAGTACTTAGCACGGACTTTCTTTTTGACGAATTTGTCCCAGTAGTTGACAGGGAATGATCTGAAAGATTACAGTGTTTTGTTAATGGCTTTTATTTATTAAATATAATTAAGAAAATTAAAACCAGAAGTTTTGTATAATTTTTAAATATTACACACACATGCACCCCCTCCACACACTGTATATATAAAACGTGCTTGGATGCATGCGAAACAACGCTAAAAATTTTTTTGGAAGAAGGCTTTGAATGTCTTGAAAACCACTTTGAATTCTGGATTGAATGAAAAGGCTGCATTTGTTTTTTTTAAAATAAAACAATACAAATTTACACGTGTTTGAAATTGAGGTTATGCAGCTGGCCACGCACAATGCTTGCTGCTAGAATCTCGATACTAGCACGAGTAGTACGCACACACATACCTGAACCCTTGTCTTACAGACAGAGAGAAAGAGAAATAAAGGTTGCCTGGAGTTGTACATAACGTTCTTTCCTTACGTGACGACTCCTGCCACTAAGCTCAACTTCATTTAAAAAAAATCTTGACTTACTTGGCTGATATGACGAGCTTGTCCCAGTGGCTCTTCAGGTCATCGTCTTCGGGTTGTTCTGCGATGTACAATCCGTCGAACTCTAGCTTACGTGCTATCTCTTTCTCGCGCTTGAAGATGGCTAGCGGCACCTGTAACGTTATCAACACATTTTGTCATCACAACATGTATTCGAGAAGTACGAATGTATGCAGGACTGCCTCATTGGTCTAGTTGCCGCAAAGCGTGACGGTTGAGCATGAGATCTTGAGTTCGATTCCCAGGTCGGGCATAGTGTTATTTGGGTTTTTCCATCAAGTATTTCTTAGCAGGCAAAGTTGGAACTTTATTTCAACTTTTTGTCACGTTTTTTTTTTCAAAATCCTGTGTTAAGTATTCTTACTAACCATCCCTACTCCCACGACCCCAAAACTGTTGGCGCAACTGGTTACCCCCTTTTGAATGAATTTTAAATCGAGAGGGGTAACCAGTTTATGACGCTATCTGTACCATAAACAGTATTTTTTTACACCAGTAAAAAAAGTTTTTTCTCCAGGAATATTTTTTTTCTAAATATTACTTAGTTTGATGGGAAAGAAAGAAAAGAAAGAAAAAATAATGGATATTCACGCGGAAATGACGCAAATAACATCTACGAAAAAAAAAATGGGCAGTATGCGTAGTTAACAGGTATGCGATTTGTTTTTTAAACCCCGTATATATTGGTTATATAACATTACGCTTTACCCGCGGGGGCATAGAAGTAATGAAATCATTACTTAACGCGGGTGAAGCCGTAAAGTATTGCTAATAAGTTTATATGGGCGCTGACCAGTCAATTAACCAATCAGCTCCCTTTCAAGATAAATTGCCATCTATTGGAAAAGTCCAAACGCCTGAATTCTCGGCGTTGTACATAAGTACAACTCGCGGTAACGAAACCATAGCGACTTTTAATTTTTCCCGTGCTGCCATCTATCGAGCTCAGAGGAAAACTTTTAACCATTAGTTACCTTACACTATTTTTCATTAAAATTTATTCTACGTTTTATGTTGTGTGTTTGTTTACGATAACATGAGATAAGAATATTTATTCGCTTAAACATGTGTGTATACATACATAAAACATACATACAAGATGAAAATATATAGTGAATTAAGTGCAGACATGTTTGTCACTATGTGACGTCCAAAATTCGATCAATTCATGTTATCAAATTATTTATTTATTAAATATATTATAAAAATATGTATTTAAAGTTGTCATGCTTAATTACTATAATGGGTTATTCAAATTATACAAAATTAAAGCCCAAATCACCATTATTGTATAAGACCTCCAAATGAATCTTAATACTGTGTCAAAACAAATTATTTTTCATTTTTAAAAGCACTAATCTCTCGATCTACCCCAAGGGTGCTTACAGGACCCAATACTAAGTCTCTGCTGTCCGTCTGTCTGTCAGTGTAACCGTAATAGCTAGAGAGATTAAATTTTCACAGAATGTGTATTTCTACATAACATCACGCCTGTAATCCCCGAAGGGTTAGGCAGAGGTGTACCCATTAGTACATCTACATTTCGCCAGTTATGTTTTTAGTCCCATTTAATAGGGGGCGAGCCTATTGCCATCAACCGGGCACAAATCCAAACTCCGAGGCTGTTACTGAGAAATTCCTGATGGAAAAACCCAGTAACACTTTGCCCGACCTGGGAATCGAACCCAAAACCTCATGCACAGCAGTCGCGCTTGCAACCACTAGACCAACCAGGCAGTGTGTGACGGTGTATTTCTATTGCCGCTATACTAACAAATAATAAAAATGAAAGGGCATAACCGTACAAGAGACCTATTTTCTAGATTCTTCTTCTTTTTAGATTCTCATCTGGTCAGGCCCGACTTTGCGGGCCTCTTGCGGTCAGGGCGAGGGGGAGATGAGGTGTTTGACTTCCCCGTGACGTCAAAGAGGGGCGCGCCTGGAAGGCCCAGTTGAATGGGGGGCAACAGGGCAACAAACGTCGATAAATTACACCCACCTTAAGATGGTAGTACCCGATGAGTATAGCGAGCGATACTATAGAGTGAAGCACGGCCGCTGCTTTGATAACGTGTTCCATGTAGAAGAAATCTTCGTCTATGTGTACCACTTCTATAGCGTCATCGTCTTCACCTGATTCGCCGCTGCCACCTGAAAGTAAATGTGTTTTTTGTATCCTAACTAATATTATAAATGCGAAAGTAAGTTTGTTTGTTTGTTTGTTTGTTACCATTTTACGCCTAAGCCACTGAACCGATCATCCTGAAATTTTGCATATACATTGACAGGTGTATAGGAACGAACATAGGGTACCTTTCATCCCGAAAAAAAGTACTGTTCCCGAGAGAAATCACAATAACGTTCTCATGATGATAGATGGCGCCACATGTCTTTCAAATTATGATCGAATTTTAAACTTAATTTGCGAGCGAAGCCGCGGCCGAAAGCTAGTGACTTATAAATATATTGGTATGTATACCTACCAGTTATTTTTTGTTAGGGAAATATGGATAAATCCTCTGGAAATAATTGGATTGAGAATAAGTTTTGAAAAATCGAGCTCGTATAACGAATCTTTGTTTTGTACCAATGGGGATTGGATATCCAGATGCATTTTTACCTAATCTCAATTTTTCGCTAAGAAAGTGTGGATATGATTTCTAGAAATAATTGATTTGAAGAATTCTGGGATTGCATTACGAATCAAATGCATATTACTAATGTGTTTTACTTAATAAAATTGTAATGTCATAAGATTGTCAGCCCCTGAATTTATTTAAATCAAAAGATTCCTTGTAAAAAATGTATGGGAAATTATTGTATAAAGATACAAATATTAAGTAAGTACCATCTCCACTGCCAGAACCTGATCCAGAGCCAGAACCGCCGCTAATGATATCACCTATACCGGAGCCCTCGCCACCTTCCGCTTCCAAAGTTGACACCTGGAATATTTTTTATTATTTTTTTTATTTGAGAAGTACTAATAATATCTTGCACAATAAAAGAAAAATTGTTATCCTGCTCCTCATGGCGGTGGATGTCCATGAGGATTTTCCACACCGGGAACAAAAAAAAATGGGACTGCTTCTTACGCTACATGACAGAGAGATTTGTAAACGAATGCAAAATAAATATAAATAATATTAAAAATAAAATATTCTATTTTTTCTTATTTTTTATTGCGGTTTTCTTTTAAGTGTTTTTGTATGCACATGGTCTGTGCCAATAAACATTTTTTCTGACGTAAAGTGATCTCATAAAGGTTCTCTTTTCTACAGAACCCTAATAATTACCTTATAGAACAGCAAAACAAAGTTGATACAGAAGGCCAACACCAGCGCGACGTACTTCAAATTGTAGAAGTTTCGCGCCAAGAATGAGACTGCGCGCCGCGTGTACTGCGACAGGTCCACTTGAGATAACGCTGACGGCGCTGGAACTTGCACTGCCTGTAAAATAATCTGGGTTTAGAGAGAGAACTCCATTCTCTATGAGAGAGGAAGAAAGAGATAGAAGAGGGAGGGTACTCATTTGAATTTCGAATATTAAAATATCTAAGTGATGTTTTTAACGTTGACACTTTACCCGTAGGTATTTTAATGTTTGACATTCAAATATGTACTCATCCCCGAAGGGTAAGAAAGAGGTGTACCCAATAGTACACCCACATTTTGCCAGTTATGTTTAAGTCCCATGTAATAGGGAGCGATGATACACTGTCAAATTGAATTGGCTTGCCAAATTTTAAATTTTGCCGACGTTTTTGGTATCAGTTGTTATTTAACGACGATGACTAGGTGTAATATTGCTAAAAATAACTAACCCACATGAAAAATTACCATTTTTTGAAGTACCTAGTCTCAAGGATTTGTGATTAAATATATTCTAAGGATTTCTTTAGGATGGTGACCGACTGACCGGTTAATGCAGAATTTGGGATATTAATATAATGTAATTTGTTGTAATTTTAAATATTGAAAGATTGTGGGTTGGTTCGTTTTGTCAAATTAAGCTTAATTGCATGTAACAGCTGATTCAACAACGGTCGCTAGTGATGCAGTTATTAAAAATTATGAGTGCAGATTATTTTTGTTGCTTTTTTTGCTGTGCAGTGAGTTTTCTACAAGATATAAAAAGCTTAGGAGCGATGACATAGTAATAAACATGTATCTGATTTACCTTTTTTGGCCTTAAGAACGATATGGAGCGTCCACGCTGCGTTAAATGACAAAATGGAAATGATAACAATATTATGTTAGTATGGAGTGTAAAAAGACACGTCACAACTTTTAATGCGAAGCTGTTAACAACGCACACTGTGTAACAAATTGAGTAACATTTAAACAAAAATTGCTGGAAAACTAGTTTTATTTTTGATATAAGAATACACTGGTGCCGATTCTCTTGTTCACAAAATAGACTAAAATTGCACAATCGACATCTCTTACTGACATACAGCGAAAGACAAGGACGGTGACATCTTAGAACTAAGTTAGAGATGTCAAATTAGTTTTGCCTTGAACTTTGCAGTATTTTTAATATGTTCTGACATGTCAATTGTGATTGTATGGAAGTTACAGATCAACTAAATTTGACAGCTCTGAACTATCCGTCCCTTACTTATTTTGTTGGAGAGAAAAAGAAAGAAGTATTCTTAATTAGTTTTAATTTTGCATAATACAATCGACGCCACTGTGTATGGTAAACGTAATGTTACTGTAATGAAGAAAGTTGGAACTTCGACCTTCAATATCTTTGTAACCAGATAGTATAATTGCCGGCACGAGTCGTGAGCACAGATTGTAGGATTTCGCGCATGTACACTTTTGGCCAAATAAAGGCTAACACAAATACCTTTTCAATGTATGTAAAAAAAAAAATTGAAACAATATAAAACGTCACAATAAAAATGAACTATATTATAACCAAAAACAACAAATACGAAATAACGAAATTAAACTACATTTAAAAGAAAATATCTAATACGTAATAACAAAAATAAACTCTTAAAAATTCAAAACGTTATTCATTAATATTGCACAAAAGTGTACAGTAGCCGAATGACAGGCGATAGACCAATTGACGAACCAATCGCATGCAGCCAACTGCAAGATCGGCGCCCCCCGTCTTCTTCATTCCTCCAAAGAGACCGAAAAATTATCAAATGCGCAGGTGAAATTTGTGCTCACCACTCGTGCCGGTACCTATACCCAGATATGGCCAGTAACTTAAAAATATAACGCGATGATGGAAAGAACATGTAGGCATGAATTTGTAACATTTTCGGCTTCGATACGCATCTCTTTACACCCGTTATATATATTTTGTATAATCTAAGTATAAAGTAAATATATAGAATTAATGTGTTAGCCATGTTTAAAAACATAAAAAAAGAATTGGTTAGCCTACGTTTGGATTTTTACTATTTTTGTTATGAGTTTAAAAATAAATAAACAAAGTTTTCTTTCAAAAATTAAAAAAAATCTGTCCGACACCGTCCGTAAATTCATGGATACTATGCGCCCGAGTTACGTAATCACCGCAAAGGGCGTTTACCTGCTGCACTGGCCGTCCGTCATAACTACCTATATAAGTTTTAACTAATAACATCATTGTTATATAGGGTGAAATAATTTTGAGGAAAAATGGAGATTTTACTTAAAAAAAAACATTGAATTTACGTTCTATTAGTGAAACCAAACCACGGGTTTCAAGGATAATGGTGTTTACACTAACACTCTGTGTAAATTACGAAAAAGGACAACAAAAATATAGCAATAATGCCCTGCGTTGCGGCGTTGGGTCCTGATTTCGATTCCAAGGTTGGCAAAGTGTTATTAAAGATTCGATTAGATTCTCGAAGCAGCCTGGAGTTTCGAAGTTGGTGATTACGACAGCCCCAGGCCTTGGAAAGCATGTCAAGTATCGATCCAGCGCTTGATCTCTCCCCGATCTTGTTGGACTAGCGTTTCATCAGACTATGAGAGTAAGGGAAGAAGGAGTGCACCTTTGTGCAAATACTTGTAGAAAAAAATATTAATTTCTTGGAACAGGGCTGCCAAGTTCGGTTGCGAGAGTCATACCTTTTTACTTTCAGCTTCAATAGCGGACATAGCAGCTTGTTGTGCCGCTTGAGCTTCCATTCTTTCTTGAGCTTGTTTCTTGGCTTGTTCACCTCTGTAACGAAACCGAATAATATAATTTAAAATTGCCCATAATTTCAAGGAGTGTATGTTATGTGCGTCATTTTCGCGTGAATTAACAGTTTTTCTTTCTTTCTTTCTAAGTTGCATAAGTCAAAGTCAAAGCTTGCCACTTTTGGTTGACTGGTACAGAATGCCTATGGCATTCAGTCCGCTTTTGTACTTTTTGTTGCTTAAAGTTTAAATAAATAAAACCTTATTTCAATTAACACACAGGCTCTTTTGAATTGTCAAAGAGTTAGTCAGTTAGCCAGAAAGTAGGAGCTGGTTGGCTAAAACGGAGGAAGAGAGAAGAACGAGCAAGAAACTTCAGGAACAATCTTTTCAATTAGGTTTCACACAACATAACATCACGCCTGTAATCCCCGAAGGGTTAAGCAGAGGTGTACCCATTAGTACACCCACATTTCGCCAGTTATGTTCAATTAGGTTTCAAGAAATTGATTCCAACAGTCTTAACAACTAAATTGGAATAAATTTTATTTCTTCCTATAATTTAAATCATGTTTCCAAATTACATACCCCAGCAGATCAATAAGAGACGGCGGCCTCTGTTCCTCAGAATGTTCTGTTCCTTCATCAGGCGACACTTCTGCCTCCTCGCCGGAAGATGGCGTTGACGTGCTCGGTGACTCGTGCGGTTTTACTTGTATCCTGAAAAAAGAATCAAGTGATTTAGAATGGTTAGCAGTAAGGACATGATAGGCTCATTATTTATAGAGCTTTGGATTCAATCAGACTGGGGCGTGGCAAAATAAGTCTTGCTTATTTCAAATTTACGAACCATACTGGAACTCATATTTATTGATTTTAGAATAGTTTGGCAAAATAATTCATATCAATATGCTACGCAAGCCACAATGTAGCTGATGCGCTACTACGGCGTAGCTAGTCTTTTACGGTGTAGCTCGTGCAAGGTACGGCATAGCTCATGTAAACTACAGCGTGCCTCGAGCAAGCTAAGGCGTAGGTCGTGCTTGCTACGGCCTAGCTAGTGCTAACTAGTAGCATGCCGTAGGATATACAAGCCATGCCGTAGTAAGTTACTACGGCGTAGCTTGTGTTTGCTACGGCCTAGCTTGTGTTTGCTTCTGCTTGGTATGGCGTAGCTCGCACTTTGCTTTCGGAACGTTTTGTGCGGAAATGACATTTTATTATCAGTGCAATTCTTTTTGAGATAGCATTGTTCCTCAAAAGACTAAGGTGCATAAATAACCTAAATGTAGTATACGTACTGTCCATTGTCCTCTTTGGTGATATCCAGTCCGAAGGCCGAAACCTGCAGCTGTCCAGTATCATCAGCGGGAGGCAGTGCGGGTAGATGTCGAGAACCTGAGTTACAGAAAGTTTCTTCTTAACAAATGCTCTAGTTTTTTAACTCTTTGTTTCTCATTTTATATTTGTACTGTTCTGTAACATATTTGCTGTATGAATTTATCATAGTCGTGAAATTATTTGTCAGCTAGACTCTGCGTTACCGAGTGCTAGCTAAGATAATGCCACTCAGGAGACTCCTTTCATGTATGTTTACTGGTATATCAATAATTATGACAAGTGTTTGGGTGAAATGTGGGTGTACTAATGGATACACCTCTGCCTAACCCATCGGGGATTACAGGCGTGATGTTATGTATGTAATGTACCTATATTCAAATATGCAAATAAAGCATTCATTCATATAATTTTCAGGCATTATGAATCAGAATAAGTTAGATTAAAATCGTCAATACGAAGTGTAGGTCCATAGTATTAGTGGTAAATAAATAAACGACGACACTGTAATACACAATATTCACAGATTTACAACATGATTAAGCTCAAACATAATTGAGTGTAGTTCTGCCAAAATAAACCAAAACACCGTTCTCATAAATTTCTCCCAATTTAAGTACAAGTTTTAAATGTACATTGAACTGTTTTTGCTCAAGTCAATTGATTAACATTTGATAGAATTAATTAGTTCCGATTGTTGCCAGTTTGACAGAATTAAAATCAATTATTATATTAAGCATTCAACAACATTGAAATTCCCTATCATGAACAGTCCCATTTATGTCTTTGTGATTTTAGATAACTCTCGATAGATCAAAAGTCAGTGACCTCTAAAATAAACATGAAACATAGTAGGTACCTACAGACTAAAATGTTCGATGGAATCGATGTATATATTTTAATTGAGTATGTCATTGATAGAAATTAATAAGAACTGTCTACCATGGCACTAGGTTGGAAAGGATATCAGAGATTCCAAACGCTTTCTTTAGACCTGATAGCCCTGAATTAATTTTAAACTGAACTTAGATTTCAAGTTGTCTTAAAATCAATAAAAAATAGTAGTAGAATTGGCAAATAAGTGACGTCACATTGCCATAGAAAATCTAGGTAGGAACCGAGTTTAGACAGGTCATAAAAAGTAGGTATGTCAATTGATAGGTGAGGTCTTGCTTGTATCTAGACCCGTATAGTCTAATTATAGTCATACGATACTAGACGGCATAGGCTACTAACGAAGGTCTTTTCGAAATTCAAGTGTACCGGTCACTGGCTCTCAAACTATTTCACCTCATATGTTAGCTTACCTGTTACTTTCCAAAAGCAGATTTGTTACACCATCGAATGTTATAATTAATACAATTAATGCCAATAATTAATAATAATTTTGAAACCATTAGGTGTTACATTATGTTGTTAAACCTGCGTTTGGCGATTAAATGTTTCTTGTTGTTCATGCGTTTGGTCACTGTTGGGATATATCATAGATAAAATAAAAATAAAATGTTGCAGTGTTAATGGTTAAAAGTAAAATTTAAAATATTTAAACTCGATTCGAACTTTTTTGACGTGTCAAACTTGACCACTAAACACGTGATCCTATTGGCTGTTGATAATTCGTCAACCAATCCCAGCAGCTTATCCGACCCTTACCAAGCTTGATAAGTAATCGAGTAGAGTCTAAAAAGAAAACTGCTGCGTCACACAATTTGATGGTGTTAAAGTATACTTTTGTACGATTTTTTTAAAATAATTTATGATTACCTTCAAACCCTGAAAAATTGGTATGAATGTTTGAGTCCACATTTTACCCCTTTGGACTATTCCTATAGGACACAACAGGGCTGATGGGCTTTAGTGGGTGATTAAAGTCGGACGTCGTCATCAAGACAGGACTAAGAAACTGTGGCGAGACGACTTGGTCTCGTTCTTGGCTGATTGGCCGAAAAAACAAAGAAAAATGGAAAAGTGGAAAAGTATAGAGGAATCCATTGCCCAGCAGTAGGACAGTATCCGTTAATAGAAAATGTGTCTCACAGTGACCAAACGCGGCAAGTGCTAAGCGGCACCCGTGTATATACCTTGCGTTGTTCTTACTTTGTGTGGCTAGCAACCTGTGTCTTAACTGACCGATTTTCTCCTCCTCCGTTGGCTCAGGAGGCGGTTCATCCGTTTGAGGTCCTCGCATCAGACCGAGGAGTACTCCGAATATGTACCTGGATTAATGGAAGGATTATTTTCTGAACTAGGTGGGTGGACAACAGTCTATGGTTGTATGGGACACATGGTGACTTTTTGCAGCGCGTTGCAGCGATTCAGTAGCCATTCTGGCCTAGCCTGTATAGCTAAGGCATACATTTTTCTGTATTGGTGCAAAAAGTCATCATGTGTAATCGCACTTACACTTGCAAGAAATCTTCTGTGAGAAATATCTGAGGAACAATTCCCGTAGTTCAAAATCTAGTCGTAATTTCATCTCAGCGACAATTAATGTCAAAGACTTGTCAAAAATTTACGCAATTTAGAGGTGTATTCGATTGAAACAGAGATTAGAATGTAAACGATTTTAAAAAATTACGTGTTATACTAAGAAATACACTTGTATTGATTAATCTGTATTTATTTAAAGTAACAGCTTCACAAACCGTATAAAACAAAACTGGCTGAACAGTCGCGAGAGCGAGATAGCAAACCTGTCACCCAAACACTGGTGTGTTCCGATAACGATACTTGCCCCTCAGATATTTCTCGTAAAAGTTTTCTATAATGCCAAAATTAGGCCCAAAACAGTGCGTAGATTTTAAGGCTGTGTTTTAGAAGGGCACTAAGCGACATTGGTGCTATCTATACATATTCTACGACAACACAGAAATTTGCCAGTTTCTGAAAGCCTTATTATTTCATCCTGGTATTACAACTCATGTCAACTGGATTGGGTCGATCAAAAATAACAGCAAACATGAGATTTTCTGACTACATATTTGATCAATTTGGTATAGTTGAATTAACTGAAACTCCAAAAATAGGTCATTGTACTCAGCATTATGTTTATTAACTACCTTTACTGTCAACCCCTAAATCATGAAAATAAAAATGAGTGGTCAATACATTTGTCGGTGTTGTTTGGTCATGGAACTCAACAAAATGTATGAATCATATGACTGTTTTTATGATTTCAGGGTTTCGATCAAAAACACCGTCTCAGGTTTTTAGTTAATTCAAATACACCTTGTATATAGATCTCCTTCGGTACCTTAAATCTTAAAGAGCATAAGGATGAATTTTATTTACATCAATTTTAGCTGTTAATCAGCTATGTAAACACATAGTTGTCACATGATAATCATGCTTAAGCTATTTCTAAAGACATCGTGCACTAAATTATTTACACATCCTTAGTCTATTGTAAACACACCTTTTTACAATGTTTTTTGATTGTACAGACATGCACACTTTAAACTAACATTTAGTAATCAAAAAATGTGGAAAGGAAAGGTGAAGAAATAGCGGAATGTGGATGAAAACGAAAACACCGTGTAAAAAATATTAAAAAGACTTGAAAGTAAAAAGAAAAAAATTTGATTAAGAGGGGTTCATTTATAAGAAAAGGTTATTTTGTCAACTTGTGGCGTTTAGGTATTTTATTATGTCCAAAAAAAATTGCTATAATGCGCTAGTTTAATTTTCGCAATATTTCAGACTCGGTCCGTTAGCGAAAGTTGTTCATATTTATGAGTATTAATAGCAGACCGCTATTAGCCTATCACCCTTGGGACGAATTATACCAAACTTTTATACATTGTATAAGTAATTTTGTCTGTAGAATATAATTTTGACTAATTATTATTCTATAGGCTGAAAAATTATTTATTTTTTGCATATTATGACTCAAAGTAAGTATAGTGGTTTGGTAAAATTCGTCCTTAAAGTATCGAAAAAAAGTGGGGAAACATGAAACCATATCAATAACTTATCGGTTTTAAAGTTATTTCTAGATTAATAATAAAAAAAACTACAACAAACACAATCTAGATACTATCATTATGACGTCACAAGCTAATAAAACTCCCTAAAACTTTGAAATAGAGAAGCAATTACCAATGACTGTGCACCGAAAGTAGCGTGGAACACAAATGAAATAAATCACTTATGATGTTCGATCGATTATCAACCTTATCAACAACAAAATAAAGTTCAAATTCAAACTTACCTGACAACGACGAGCACTCCATAGCCCAAGTAATAGAATAAATAGAAGAACATCTTGAAGAAGCCTACTGCTAGTTCGGCAGGCGGCATTTGTTGGAGGTCTGCGATTTTCGCCTTTATGTTGGACGGTGATAAGGATGAAAATGCTGTAGCGATTCCGTCCTTTACCGACTGGAAACCGCGACGGAATGGATCTTTGCCGGCTCTGAAATGGTATTAAAATATACATACATAAACTCACGCCTTTTTCCCATGGGGGTAGGCAGAAACTACAGAACGCCACCTGCTACGATCCTAAAATATGTACGCGTTAAAATAAAAAAATAGCATAAGAATGTTCGCTTTAAAATATTTTTTTACTTAAAATAAAGATAAAAAATTAAACAATGATTAAGGAGACTTTAGACTTTAAAACTTGAATATTTAGTACATGTTAATCTTGGACATCACTGACAAAGTGACAACGGTGAAGGAAACCATCGTGAGGAAACCTGGACTTATAGGTAGTCAGAAATTGCCAATCTGCCATAAGCAAGCGTGGTGATCAATGCTCGTTGCCTTCTCTGTATCAGAAGAGGCCTTTGCCCTCAAGTAGGACAATGATAGACTGGTATTATTATGTACTTGCCTCTCATCATCATCATCGCCCATATACATATAGCTAGCCTCCCTATTCTTGGTTCCACCGACAGTCTCTTCTGAAGCCGCCATAAGTCCGGACGCATGCGTCATTTCAAAGATGGCGTCCTCACAGAAGTTTACGAACGCTTCCAACTTCTCTTTGTCTCCTCCTTCTGTTACGATGCTGTAGAAGAACGCGCGTTTTGATTCCTGGAGAAGAAAGTTTTATATGTATTTTTTGTTGGAAAAATGAGGGTAGTTCTATAATTTTGTTACACTAAACGTTGCCACGGTTAGAGCAGTGGTTAAACGATAGGCTACTGTGCTACGTGTCCCCGGTTCGATTTCCGCACTTAATACATTTGTATGGCCTTGAGGTCTGGTCGTATATGTATTATGAGTTTAAATGTTTTGATACAGAAGAAATTCTTTGTGTGAAGCAACCAAAGAAAAACAACACCATTTCTAGCAATAGACCGCTGTAGATATGGTATGGCTATACTACACGGGGGGGGGGGGATTCGGGAGTTCAAGTGGAGCAGTAGATGGCCTTCCAAATGGCACAGAAAAAACAAATCTTACATACCTTAATCTGAGGTTTCTCCCACTGCTCAATATTCGACTCCTTGATCTCAAAGTAGACTCGTTCAATGCGCTTGGAGCCGCCCATGATCTCAATGCGGCCGAGGAAAGGTTCGAAGTAGTTCAGGACTGAACCGGCTGTTTCCAGGAAGCGGGCTAACCTGAAGATGAAACGGCGCAAGTTGAATATTTTTTGTTGAAACAGATATTTAATATTCGCAGGCTTGTTTAAACAAAGACAAACATAAACAATTATAATAAAACTTTTTTTTTATAGTGAAACGAGTGTTTTTTCAAATGGATTTTTAAAGGTCAGGTGCGCTTTACATGTTACCGTCGTGCTTGTATGACGAGATGTATAAACGTAGATAAGGCAAAGGGAGTATGTATGGGTAGAAGTAGGTGGCGTTCTGTGGTTTCTGCCTACCCCGATAGGAGAAAGGCGTGAGTTTGTGTGATTTCTTTTTGTACTTAGCATCGTTCTATTAAAACGACTCAACCCATAAACTCTTAATAACTTGATTACAACAAATTAATTAAATACCTATGCACAAATGTGACACATTACTTTTCAGTAAGAACAGGTTAATGTACGGACGACACAGCTTTAAGATAAACACCATCTTATGCAATTGTAATAGGAGCTATTTTACTGTGACTGTATATCAAACTTATACAATATTATTAATTCATTTATTTCAAATATAAATAATCCATAGACTACACAAAACAAAACACATTAACATTCATATGCAAGTCCAAATTACTGCAAGTATTTAATTACGTGTGTGGCTTTGCGTAATATTTATTTTGTTCTTTTGTTTGTAACAGGTAATCTCTGGAAGTACTGGTCCAATTACAAAAAAATCCTTCACTGTTAGAAAGCCACACTACTGCTGAGTGTAAGTCGCGGGAAGCTAGTATTAAACAAAAGTCACATGAGACCACCGGCAAGCGCAGCGTAGGACGCAAACCACAAGGTGGACAGACAATCTGATGAAGACCGCGGGATTGCGCTGGATGCAAGCCGCTTCTATCCAGTCTTATTGGAAATCTGTAGGGGAGGCCTATGTTCAGCAGTGGACGTCCTACGGCTGATATGATGATGATGATGACATGAGACCATCGGATCGTTAATTACAATTTATCGAAAGGTTTTCTTACCTAGGTTCATTGGGCATATGTTCCGAGAGGTTGGTCAGTAAGACAGCAAGATTGAAGCCGATTTCCTTAGCCGGCTCATGGAACCGGTCGCAGAAACCAACATAGTCTAACTTGCCGTCATGGTTGGTCTCACAGCAGGCTAATAGGAACTCGATCTCTTCGCTGTAAAAAAGAAAACATTTTTTATTAAAAATCTGTTGCTTGTGTCGTGATGGCCCAGTTTACCCACTGTTAAGGGCCTTCCTTTCATGGAGGTTGTGGATTCGATGCCGGGCAAGTGCATTTTGAATTCATTTGTACTTTAAAAGTTTATTTTGGACATCAGACATCGGTGAAGGAAAATATTGTGTGGGAAATCGCAAATCTGCTCTGAGCGTGGCGATTAAAGCTCGTGTCTTCTCTGAATGGGTAAAAGCCTTTGCCCAACAGGGGGATAATAACATAACATCACCCCTGTAATCCCTAAAGGGTTAGGCTGAGGTGTACCCATTAGTACACCCACATTTCGCCAGTTATGTTTTTAGTCCCATGTAATAGGGGGCGAGCCTATTGCCATCAACCGGGCACAAATCCAGACTCCTAGGCTGCTACTGAGAAATTCCTGATGGAAAAACCCAATAACACTTTGCCCGACCTGGGAATCGAACCCAAGACCTCATGCACAGCAGTCGCGCTTGCGACCTTGGATAATAATAGGCTGATATTTTTTACATGTCTTACCAATTCTCCTCCATACTAAACTACCGTTTGAAAGGAGCAACTAGATTTAATATATTTTTTCCTTTTTTGTATATGGCGTTCAAAAATTTCCTCTTAATGGTCTAATTGAAATAAACAATTTGACTTTTGATTTTGACTCTTTCTGACTGTAGGGCATGACCCGTGTGAACCTAGGTCAGTGGCTAGTTAGGTAACACAAAAACACTTACGGCGTATAACTCTTCTGTTGTTCCATCTTCTCCTTGAAGTCTTTAGGCAGTACCCATCCATCATTGTTGGCGTCTATCTCCTGGAAGCTGGCGCTGGAAGTAAGGTCTTTCAGCTTCAGGAACATGTCGAAGTATTTCAGGATCAGCTCCACGTTGGAGGCGGATTCTACGAGGGTGTCCACCATCTGCTTACCGATTGTGCCTGGAGGAAGAAATGGGTGTCAGATAAACATGGAGTGGAGTTTCTTGCTCGTTCTTCTCCATAGAGGCCAACCTCCGTTTTCAAACGAGCAACTAGCTTCAGCTTTCAGACTAACTGACCGACTCCTTGACAATTCAAAAGTGCCTGTAAATGGTCTAATTGGAATAAATCTTTTGACTTTGACATGAGGAGTCACTTTGGTAGGTTTTCTTTCCACAATGTTAAAACAGTATTATTTTAAAATTACTTTGTCTTGCATTCCATTGGATTTTCAACACTATACACAGCATCATGAGGTTGAAAATCACACAGTGATAATTACAAACTGTTTAAAAGCGCTGTGGTTCGCCCGATCATAACAAGAAGATTTTTAGCATCCCGTTTAGATTTGTTAATCTTACTTCTATTATAAATGCGAAAGTTTGGATGAATGGATTATAGACTGGTATAGCACAAAGGCTACTTTTTATTCCGGATTAATTTACGGTTCCCGTGGGAAATATATATTAACTTTAACACGGAAGAATTCAAGCTCTTAACCGCCATCTTGTAAACCCCCTCCACAAAACACTTACCATTAACAACGTTTCCTTCAAGCATAGACAACATCATGGTGATCATGTCTTTCTGCAAGTTGAGGAGTTCCTTCAGCAAGTCCACTTGAGATGAATGTTTAGATAACTTATCTTGCATGTGAGAGAAGAGGAACAGGAAACCTCCCACCGCGTCCCACAATCTGAGGGAGATAAAGAAGCAAGATTAAAAATGTATCTATCTTTTTTTTTTAATAATTTTCAAGCATGAGACCTTTACAATTTATATGTAGGTACTTTTTAAGTTGTTTTTGGGCATCACTGGCATCGGTGAAGGAAAACATCGTGATGAAACCTGGCCTTACCTACACAAATAAAAAAATTGAAGTGTCTGTTTGTTATGTCAAAATAACGGCTATTTACAAAATAAATACGAATGTTTCCAAGCGATTTACAAGTTTTTTTATTTTTTATTTTTTTTCTGTTCCTGCTAAAATCGGTCCAATAGTCTAAAATGTTAAAAATCGGTCCAGCCGATCGATTTTTACGGAACTTTCACTGACAAATAGCTGGTATTTTACTAGCTGGCTGGATAGCTGGTTAGATAAACAAAGTTTGAGGGTTCCGCAGACGAAATTGCGGGTATAACTAGTAGTTGATATAAGTATAAAATTGCTAATCCGCCATGAGCAAGCGTGGTGATCAATGCTCGTGCCTTCTTTGTATAAGAAGAGGCCTTTGCCCTGCAGTAGAATATAATTAAGCCAGCTCATTTTGAAAAAAAAAACAATACCTGGAGTGCGCCAAAGCCTGTTGATTCTGCGTACAGGGACCCTGGATGACTTCAGTGAGGGTGTTGAATACTTGTGACGCGACGCCTATCGCTTTGAAGAAGTTCGCCTTGCCAGCTGGGTCGATCAGTTCCTGGGTGACAACAGGTCTTTGGTTAATTTCCAAATGATAATGGTAATAGGTCGATGTTGTTTTGTTTTTAAATGTATACTTGTATTTTCTTTTTTATTTTAATTGGTTCTGTAACCATTATAATACATAACATCACGCCTGTAATCCCCGAAGGGTCAGGCAGAGGTGTACCCATTAGTACACCCACATTTCGCCAGTTATGTTTTAGGTCCCGTGTAATAGGGGGCGAGCCTATTGCCATCAACCGGGCACAAATCCAGACTCCGAGGCTGCTACTGAGAAATTCCTGATGGAAAAACCCAATAACACTTTGCCCGACCTGGGAATCGAACCCAAGACCTCATGCTCAGCAGTCGCGCTTGCGACCACTAGACCAACGAGGCTGTTATAATAAAAGTAAAAAAAATAAGGTTATCGATGACTGACGCCTTTGAAGTCCATCCAACTAATCGTGACAATCAACGAAGACTTCTATCACCATTCAAATAACAGACTCCGAGCCTGCTAGTGAGAAATTCT
This sequence comes from Hoplodrina ambigua, assembly GCA_949774945.1. Lineage (NCBI taxonomy): Eukaryota > Metazoa > Arthropoda > Insecta > Lepidoptera > Noctuidae > Hoplodrina > Hoplodrina ambigua. The sequence continues at coordinate 5,101,581 of OX458990.1, forward strand.
TGATGGTAAAACCTTATAGAACACTTTACCCGACCTAGGAACTCGAACCTAAGACCTCATGCTCAGCAGTCGCGCTTTGTGACCACTAGACCAACGAGGCAGTCACCTTAAAATAAAAAAGAAAATAGAGCCATACCTTGCTAGAGTAATGCCAGTAGAAGTCCATGATGGACTCCTGAAGTCGCAGCAGATAATCCACAGTGCAGATGACCACGTTGACAGTCGTCGTGTTACCGGCTTGTGTTCTCAAGTAGTTCTGCCAGTCTGTAGACAGAAGGCAATGTTATCAGGGGCTTGTTACTTATGTGTCTGTATAAATGGTGTTAGGAACTCAAGTATGAATTGAGTATGAATTGAGCATGAATTGAACATGAATTGAGGATGAATTGAGCATGAATTGAGGATGAATTGAACATGGATTCCGTACATGATTATAGACCTTTTGAAATGTAGTAAAAGTCCAAGTTGGAAGGTATTTCGACTCGCGAACTTAAACATACGTGCATACCATGTATTTAGTACGGGATTCGAGACCCTTAAAATTTTGACACCTAATGAAAAAAAAAAAAAACAACTGTTCATTTGGATTCCAATAAGTATTTAGATTGCAATAAGGATTTGACACTATTCATGAGTGTCTGGCTTTGATGATATGGTATTCATGGGTGGTTGCTTTGACACCTATGTCCAACAGCGGATGACTTTTGGCTAAAATGCTGATGTATGATGATATAATTGTTAGTTTGATACTAACCCAAGTTGTGCCCTTCACAGGTAAGTTGTATGAATCTGAAGAGAGCGCAGGTGAACTCGGCGTCGTGCATGTTCTTCTCGCCGGCCGCACCTTCCAGACCAACTCCCAGACCTGCAGAATAAAATGATCATTAGCAAAATATTATACTAATAATACAAGCTTATTATTGTCTCACTGCAGTGCAAAGGCCTTCTCAAATACAGAGAAGGCATGAGCATTGATCACCACGTTCGCTCAAGACGATTTCCTCACAATGTTTTTCCTTCACCGATGTCGGTGAGGTCCAAAATTAATTATTAAAAAGTGTATATTTGAAAAAATCACATTGCTACTTGCTCGGAATCAAACCGAAAACCTCATGCTTGAGAGGCGAGCATCTTAACCACTAAGCCAGGGGTTCGCAAGTTATTTTACTTTACCGTTTGGTTCACGCGGGAAACATCTACATAATGCGAAGTAAGTTATTAAACAATATCTGGCAATCCAGATTTCACCTCTCGCGGTCCGGGTATGAACCGCGGTCCGCCAATTGCCGACCGACGCACTAAGCCATCACGTCAGTGGTGAATGAAAAGGAAAAAAAAATATAACAAACCTTCAGCCTTAGTATTCCTTTCGAATGCATCCAGATCCAAGACGGAGCAAGAGTTCATGAGACCAGCTATCGACGTGAAGAAACCCACATCTTTCTTGTCCTTTAGGTGATTCAGCATACCCTGAAAGTAAAACAGTCCAAGATTACTTAGTAATTAGGTAACTTTTAAAGGGTATTTTAATGGAAAGATTGGCAGCCAGACCGTCGCTGGACGGACTATTTTCAATAAATCATTGCCTTACACTAAGACTTTCTTCTGCATCATGGGTGCCTTTACAAATACATAAATTCACATACATAAACATCACGCCTGTAATCCCCGAAGAGTTAGGCGTTAGGTGTACCCATTAGTACACCCACATTTCGCCAGTTATGTTTTTAGTCCCATGTACTAGGGGGCGAGCCTATTGCTATCAACCGGGCACAAATCCAGACTCCGAGGCTGCTAATGAGGAATTCCTGATGGAAAAACCCAATACCACTTTGCCCGACCTGGGAATCGAACCCAAGACCTCATGCACAGCAGTCGCGCTTGCGACCACTAGACCAACGAGGCAGTCACATACACATACACAAATAACAGACACGGAACAATTATCTGTAGGCCATACAAATATTTTGGCCATGTGGGAAACCACTGCTGCGAATGCGACTGCGCTAATCGTGTCGTAATCTTCTTATATCCCATTAATGTTCTTACTCATGGAAGTACACCAGCCTGGGGAGGGCGGAGGGGTCTGTCAGACTCTTACTGACTAACAAGCTACTATAATTTTAAAAATTCAAAAACACGACTGCAAAAATTGCACATATTTGTACTTTGTTTACTCGACAGTTTTTTTTAACGACGTTTTTTATTTACAGTGTTATATATTTTTGAAATCTACTTGTCAAATTCTAGACGATAAACATAGACACGATCAGTTTCATGAAAAAAAAAAATTGAGGCTGGTATTAATTTACGTTTTAAAGTGACCACACAGGATTCTTTTTATTTTTAACTAGCCTATGTTACTCGGAACGATACAAGGATTGTAACGATACCCCATACATCTAAATCGGTTCAGGCGTTTAAAAGTTATGGTGGAATAAAGAATCTCACACACATACATACATACATACATTAACCCTGAACACATAACACTCCTTTTTTGGGGCAGTCGTGTAAAAACCACCCCGGTGTTCCCTTCCCACACTAACATCGAGGATTCCGGGATCGTATACGCCTTCCGCGATACGTCAATGATGACAAAAATAAACCAAAAAAGTAGGTACAGTTAACAAAAGAAATAGGTATTCAGGGTCGTAATATATAGTTGAAGGTTTCTTAGAAACTAATGAATGTCTTCGATTGAAACTTAACTAAATTAATGAACTGTTTAATACCTACTTTTGAAATTAAACTAGATTTGCAATTATTCATCGGTTTTTAAGAAAACTAACTAAATCTGACGACCTATACCTATCTCATTTGTTGACTGTACATAGCCGTTTTATGTAAAAGTAAAATAAAAACTAACCATCTGAATATCAATATTGCCTCCTCTTAATATCGAGATGCCAAGCTGCAGGGTCTTCATGACCATCTCGCTGGGTAGGCCTTTAGACGCCGAGATGTGTAGGAGCACCATTTCTGCCACCCCCCGGTCCGCGAGACGAGCTTGATGGAAGAGAAGCTTTTGTTTCTCCATTTCTTGTTCCTGTGTAAGAGAGAGGGTGTCTTGAACACTATATTATATGATACTAGCGACCCGCCCCGGCTTCGCACGGGTGCAATGCTGATACTAAATACACTACAGAAAAACTGTGAACGTTGTATATAAAAACATAGCGGCCCGCTCCGGCTTCGCACAGGTATAAAATATATAGCCTATGTGATTAAAATCGATCCAGTAGTTTTGATTTATTCATTACTGCCCGTGGCCCGCACGCGTTAAATTTGGAGTAAAACAATCCCCCTTTCCCTATACCATGAAGATTTCCTGCTATCTTTGGAATATCTAAATTCATACACTACATTTTTACTTATTTACTTTTCACATTTTTAACTATTTATTTTATTTTTACAACTTATTACAGAATGTCTTTATAAACAACGTTCACAGACAATACAAACATGTTTTCTCTGGAGGTCACTCTTGAAAGAGCGACATACAGTTGTCCATGTGAAAAACAGTCAACGCTCAAATCTAAGCCTGCAACGTTGAAGGTTTGACCCTGCGTTTGGTTATTATACATATAAACCTTCCTCTTGAATCACTCTATCTATTAAAAAAAACGGCATCAAAATCCGTTGCGTAGTTTCAAAGATTTAAGCATACAAAGGGACATAGGGACAGAGAAAGCGACTTTGTTTTATACTACGTAGTGATAACAATAGAATATGTTTAATAATTTGCAATATAATTAGCAGATGACGTTGTTGCTTCTCTACAAAGTATAAAACAAAGTCTCTTCCCACCGTCTGTACATTTAGATATAATAAACTGCGCAACGGATTTTAATGCATTTCATCGGTAGATAGAGTGAATCAAGAGGTAGGTTTATGTATCTACATTGCACCTGTGCGAAGCTGGGGCGGGTCGTTAGAAATCACTTGTTTTATGAATACTTCATAACTTGCGTTGAAATAATTTGCAATATAGGTACTTATCAGATGATGTGGTTAGTTAATTTTATAATAAGGAAATAATGTAGGTACGCAATAAAATAATTGTAAATTAAATTTGCGTACCGCTAAAGCGGTAAGACTTGGAACACTATGTAATATTATGAACGTGTTTGTAAACATACCATGTTTCTGGTAAAATAATATTCTATTCTAGTCTAAACATACATACCATAAACATATCCACTGTTTTCTGCATGTAACATATAATTTATTAAAAAAAAATCTTTCATTTTAACTTATCTTCAGCACTAAATCAAATTTTGACCTTATCTTCATCTAAATTAAGTCTTAATTATACTCACGTGTATACTATCCTTCGTCTCAGCCTCGGCTTCACCTCCGCCTTCTTCTTCTTCTCCACCGCCTTCTTCCTCTTCTTCTCCACAAGACTTTGCTATTATGTGAGCGTACGACATGTATAGAGGATCCTCCTAAAAATGTTATAAATTAGTATATGTTTAAGAATGAGCAACGTTTCTGGGAGGTGTGATATTTACAAGCTTTTATTTAGCTTGCACTGTTCGTATGTAAGTTGTCCTTTCGAAAGCAAACCATCGATCATTTGTGGGTATCCGATTAAGCTGAAATTTTGCATACATCTTTAGTTCTGATGACAATACAATGTCCAATACTCAATATAATAATATTTTTTAATAAAGCTTGGTTTTTAAAATATATTTTTAATTAGTTTATTTGACGGTGATTATAGTATTTTGAGTTTTACTGCACACAGTGTAATAAAGAATCTAATAAAAAAAAATTATTATAATTTTTTGAACGCGACTTTACCTGTAAAGCCCCTGATCTTTCTGTCATGGCACCACGACAGAAGGTGGTAACCAACTGATTAAGAGGATCTGGCTTCTCCCCCTCTTCGACAACGTCACTCTTCTTCAGCTCAGCATCTTCGAATGATTGCTGGAAAATTAAACGCGTGTTATTTTGAAATTTTATAAATTAAATAATAGTACCTGATGCTTTTTTGTACAATGGAACAAGCTTTTTGGTCTACAGGCTACAATGTTCACCTTTTTTAACATAACATAACGTCACGCCAGTAATTCTTGAAGGGCAGAGGTGCACCCATTAGTATACGTACATTTCGCACGTTGTGTTTCCATGTAATAGGGGCGAGCCTATTGCCATCAACCAGAGACAAGGTTAGACTTTATTGTAAAAGAATTGACTACACTATTAAATTCAGCTTCATAATCAAACTAAAAGTCAAAATATTTACTTCAATAAGAACATTAGAAAGCAGTTTAGAACGTTAAATTGACAAGTAAAAGTATTGAATGTACTCTTTCCAAAAGGTAGTATCACACAGCAAACCAAAATTGTTTGAAGTTTTAAAAACTAGTTGCGACTGCGCAGCCTGTTCACTAAATAGTTTCTTCAATTGTACACACAACAATTTTTTTTTAAATACTATTAACAGTTCTAAAGTCTTGATATTTTAAACTATGAGAAATCACTTTTACAAGGGACTGATATAACTAACAGAACGGTTTATGTGGCAATAAAGACTACAACTGAAGTATACGTTTATGAGAAACAAAAAAAAAATACACATGTGTGTTCCGTCGAGTAGCATATGTTTATGAGAAATACAAAAAAAGACGCACATCTTGTTTCGTCATATGGTCTCGTATGACGGATGTCGGAACACAAATGTATCCTTACTAACAATATAAAAGCGAAAGTAACTCTGTCTGTCTGTTACGCTTTCATGACTAAACCACTGAATCGATTTTGATGAAAATTGGTACGGGTAAGTTTGAACCAACTAACATTAAAATATATATTATTAAATAAATATAATAATTATTCATATGTTAATTTATATATTTGTATTAATATTATTTATTGTCTTTACTTTTGTTTCTTATAAACAAGTTATGTCGTTTATCTTACTTCTTCTGCGGATCTCCTCATTTTTTATTGGATCCGGAGAGAGACCCCGAGCATAGCTGGATACGGGCAGCGCAAGACCAGTCATTCTGGTTATCTTTAGGGGAGGCCTATGTCCAACGGCGTCGTTCAGCTGATATGATGATGATGTTGAAACATGTTAGAAATATACTATCATATAATTATAAACTAAAACTTACTGTAAGATCTTCAATCATGACCTCTTGACCAATGTTCTCTTCTTCCAGCCATAGTTCGTAGTATGTTCGAGCGAATATGTTGCACGCTCGATGTCTGTTAAATAAAATACAATATTATTAAATAGTTTTCAGTGTTTTAAGATAGTTAGAGTTACCAACCATGAATATAGCGTATATTTACATTTAAGCTAGTAACACCATGCAACAAAGGTAACAGATTGGGGAAAATAGAATAAGACACTGTTTTAAATATTCAATATTGAAATGTTATTCATTTAAGTGTTAAAAAATCCTTATTCAAGATGTGTTTCTGTTTTTTTTTTAAATATGACTAGACAACATAAAGCAGGCTTAAAGCAGGTTTAAACCTTGGAGCCAGTTTTTAAATTTCTAACTTTATTTTGATAAAGTTTGTAAAACAAAAATTGGCTCAATGGTTTAAATCTGGTTTTTTGCTTAAACCAGACTTAGACTTTGTTTTATAATAAGGTCTTACATGTCTGCGTGCTGTCAATAATATTTCCCAAACAGATTTAGGTTACGGTGTAAGTCTCCCAATTGCGCAGGAGTTTTTATAGTGCATAATTGTGTGCGCAAACACAGGTGCACTTCCTCTCTCCTCACTCTCATAGTCCGATGGGACGGCAATCCGACACGACCGGGGAGAGATCAGACGTATGACCAACGGCTTTACGTATTTTGCAAGGCACGGGGGTGTCATACCACCAACTTCCAAGTTCCGGGCTGTTACTGAGAAATCCTTAATGGAAAAACCCAATTACATTTTGAACCCAGGTCTCAGGGAGCAACGACCTTTAAATTTCTAACAAGAAGCCACTCGAAAACCTACCGACTCATCTTATAAAGATGTATGGAACGCAAACAAGCTATGGCGGCGCGCTTCCTAGCCGCACATAACACTCTCTTCCATACATCCGAGCGTTGTCGCGGCTTCGTCGCCTAGTCGGGTCCAAAGGCAGCATGCGCAATCATACTTACGTACAACATTTTATTAGAAAAAAAAAGCATTTTTTGTAGTGTGTACAAATTTTAAAATCTTGTAAGTACATATAAAAACAATCAAACTTAATTAATATCAATATAAGTTTTTTTGTTAATATTTGATCCATACCTATTATAACGGTTCAAGTTACTGACTAACGATATCAACGCATGAGGGATCCTAAAAAGGAATCTTGCTCCTTACGGTAGACAGGGCGCCATCTTTACGAGCGAGAATATCGCGGCGATAGGCCGGCCGTGCCATCAAATTCAATAGAAACCACATAAATACACACTTAGTAAAAAATGAACGGTTCACGTTCCACTTTAACATAGACGAAGTCACGGGCGGAAGTTAGTAAATGATAAATTATAGTTAACTCTTATAAAAAAAAATCTCACAGCGATAATTCAATGGCACGGCGACATTACCGCTGCGATACTTTCGCCCATCAAGATGGCGATCATCGCGATACGTTATTTCTTTATTATATTTTTATATTTGGAAATTATTACATCTACATGGCGTTTATAATGTAGTTAGTAAACAACACCACACAAGGCACACGACACTATGCGGACCTCGGCAGAGAGTGCAGTGACGTCTGTCTGAAGCAAGCGATGACGGCGCGCTTGCGCTGTATCGACACCACCGAGCGGTACACGTTCTTACTCATTTGTTGGGGATGGTCGATCTAGTATGGCGTAAATATAGTGTAAAATAAAAATAACAATAAATTATTCGAGAATATACATAAATGTGTCGTACCTACAATAAATATTTAGAAAAAGTTAAAAGTTTTTATTTACCTATCGTAAGGTACCCGAAATATTAAATAAGCTAATAAAAAATGACTTGCTCTCTCACACATCACCATACTGTGCAAGTGAAATGGCAATAAAAGTTCCGTTGTTTGAGGCCATTTTTCAATTGTTTCTTGAATTGCAACATGGTTCAGTATCTTTTCGAATGTCATTTTAATTAATTGAGTATCCATTAGGCAATACGATGATAACGAAGAATATACAAAAAATATTTTAAACAATAAAGAATTTAGGTACTATAAATACTTTTTTCAATACACAATATCTCACCCATATTTACTAGAACAATAATTACCCAAAAATAAAACCAATAAGTACAAGTTTTTTTTCCAAATAAACTGTAAATACCTACTATAATAATATGCAACGATGAGCTTCCAAACCCGACACACTAAAGAAAAATGAACCCTATCTAACCGACTTCAAATTACAAATTCACTTACCATATGCAATCCAAACAGAACTTTACTCATAGCGACGATTCGTTCCACTGTATCATCAATAATCTTCGCTTTATTCTCCGCAGTCTCCACTGTTATGTTACTCTTACTCTTCGAACCCAGCTTGCTGTACAGGTAATGCTGCCACGACATCTCATCCGCTGGGTCAATTTTGTCCGGCAGTGTCAGCTGTGTCTTCGCAAACTCTGCTACATCTTGTTCAGACATTTTCTGTGAATTTAATGTTAGTATTTTGCTGAATACTTTCGTTTAGTTAAAGTGTGTTTGTTACTGTTGGAAAACGCAGGGTGTTTTTATTGTGTGGGATGTGTCATAAAAGATGACTGGGGTGGTCTTGGCATCTAGTGCTGGCGTTCGTGAAATGTGCGGCGCATACGCAATGTCAACCAACACCAGATGTAAAGGTCCAAGGGAAAAACATCCTACTCTGTTTTTAGAAGGCTGGGGCTATTTCGACTGAAGGGTCAATACTCAATGTTTAATGCTTTCCTATATACCTATTACTTAAGAGTCATTTATAATAAAGTCATTAACTGTACAATAATTGTTATGTTACCGTATAGTTGCAATTACCCGTTGGTCGAATTTACCCCGCAGTCGAAATTAATCTGAACTAAAGAAATACTAGAAGCTTTTCGTTTTTATCATGGATATGGGTTTAACGAGCTGACTGTATTCTGTATTCGAATCAGGCCAAAATTGGGTATCATACAGCACATTTCACCTTCTTATGTTTTGATTCCATATAAGGCTATGAACTAGAAAAATAGCAATACCTGATGGAAAGGATATTAACACACAAACTTTTATCATGAATTCAGTAAATGATTTGATCACCCAGCGTAGACATTTTTAGAAATTAATGAAAAAATCAGTTCCATACAAAAATTTATGAAACAGCAGTTTTGAATGACCATACTATGCTCCAGAGCATGGATAGCTGACGTCCAAAGGTTAAAGGGTTTAAACCCAACTTAAATGGGACTAGGCAGGACATATCTGCCGCAGGCCGGATACACTGTGGGCCAAAGTAGCACAAAGCTGGTGCCTTGAGAGGGATATCTGCAAGACTAGAGAGATCGGGCACGGAAACGTGAAGGATGGAAGTAGTGGAAAGAGGGACTTGCCCGGGATTAGGGTAGAATAAACTAATAAATATATAAATAGTAAAGGAACATTTCATATTCTGGGGCTTCTACAATCATGTACTGAATCCATGGTAAACTTTCTGCATCAATATCCCTACCATCTTGTATAGGGCCTTATGTACAATGTGAAAAAATATCACTCTTAAATCACCATCCATGCTATTATCGGTGCCGAAAGTCTGGTATAGGATGTGTACTGACGTCTATAAATAATTATGTGGGTAGGTGCATAAATAAAATAATAAAATAGTTTGTACCTACCGATCAAAAAATATTACACCATTTTATGTACATAAATTGACGCCATTATAGATACGAATTCAAAATGGCGGCCATATGAAATTAAAAATAATAATAAAAAACAATGACTAATAATAATACTGGCCTTTAAAATATAGCCTTTTTTTAAACCAAAAAATAAACGAGTACTGTCCATCAAGAACCTAATGAATCGCCATAAAATCGTTTAACGTTAAAAAATGGTGCAAAAATTTAATGATCAGCAAAAAATTAACTTAAAAAGATGGTATTAATGAGGAGATAGATTACCTTGAGGGTTCCTACCTTCAGGAACCTGTCTTTACAATGTTGGACCAACTCTTGCTCTCTGCCCGCGAATAAGTTCAAGCCAACTGGTAGCAGCCTCTTCAGACAGGCAACCATTAAAGATGCTTGGACCTCCTTGTCTTTATCTCGCTTCTTGTCGCGGTGTTTCTTCTTTTTCTGTTTTTTATACAATACTTATATAATATAGGTTGTTTATAGATTTCTGGGTGTACTGTCGAACTAGCGAATTGGTATACAGGCATTACTACCAATAAACTGTTTTATTATTTTTTGTTCTTAAAACCTTAATTTTTCTTTACTAGAGACCAGAAAATGTAAAAATGAAGGTCGTATTCGTAGACGTAAACGTAGTTTATCTGATATGGTAATGATGATGACCCTTGTCATCATCATTATCATATTAGCTAAACTATGTTTACTGTTAGACTTTGGCATCCCTTAGAGTGTGCTGTAAAAGTATAGAATACTCGGCACACTCACATTCTTTTTTAATTATTTCCATTTAAGCTGTCTGAATACCAAATAGATTGTTCGACTGTATAAAGATTTTCAATATAAAGCATTTATGGAACTACTTGGAATACGAATGACAGGAATGCTAGCTCTCTGGAAAATAAGATTATCTTTGCTTTTGAAGTAGCAAAGGCTATAAAGGATGTTGGGATCTGACTGTACTATGTGAAGTGTGATTTAAACTCATAATGAAAAAAAAAAACGAGACCGAATCAATCAAGCCAATTCTTTATTCTGTCATGACTAGAAATTATAATTACGTCACACACTTTCAAGGGTAAAACCGCAAAAAAAAAAACGGACTGAATCAATCAATAGATATTTAAATCAGAATAAGACAGCTAAGGAGTAGCGAATTATTCAAGGTATAAGAAGCCAATCAATCAACAACAATACGAACATAAAATCGAAGTGAAAATGTAAAAACTCATAAATATGAATACTGAAGTAGTAGATATAAATAAAATATAGTTTCTTACATAAATTTGAATCAGGAAAGACATAAAAAGAAAACATAACAGTCTGTGTGTAAAATTGTATAGTAAAAACCCAATCAATCAAACGATTTATCAATCAGGAAATTTATCAATCATTCGTGAATCAATCACTAGGTTGATACAGTTTTTGAGGGAAAGAAAGATAATAAATAGACCAGTTGATTGTTCACGTGATCCAAAACCTGCATTTATGTTGATCGTCATATTCGTGAATCAATTATTCTTGAATACTTACGAGGGCCCTCAGCTAGAGATAAGTTATTATGTATTAGTGCTATGAATAAATTGAATAAATATATTGAAATATTCAAGGCAGAGAAGGGACATCATAAAGAAAACACACGGTCAAAATATATGGAACCGCTGTTTTTTTTTTTTCAAGTTTTATTTTTCTAAATAAATGAACCGATTTTAAAACTAACTTTCTACGAATTTCGAAACTTTTTACACAAAAGCAGGATACATGGGTATAGAAAGTTAGTAGAGAACGTTTTCGATGTCTTATTTAAAAAAGATAATTTTAAATTCCCGTTTCCGTGGTATTTTCGGTAGAATTTAGCTGTTACAATTTCTTTTTTAAATGTTCACAACTATTTAGACCTAGTATCTTGCGTGTATGTTCCCGGATTCCCCGTGAGTGTGAGTGTGAGAAAGGAAAACCGGGGTGGTTTTTAGGCAGCAAGAGGCTGATAGACCTCCCCCCCCAGAGTGCGGCCAATCAAGAGCATTTTCTACCCGGAACAAAAAAAGGGGGTTTTCCTTTTCGTCACGATGTCCCTTCCAACCCTGTATCGGACTTAGATGTTTTGTATTATCTGAATGTTTTGCGTTATGAACAAACACGTTAAGAGGTAATCTCGGAAAGTACGGATTACAACAACAAAAATTATTTCACTGATGAAACGCGAACTGAGTCACGAGCAAAAGTTAGTAAATTAAGTTAATAGTTTTGTCAATACCTTTCCACCAGCTTGAGGAGTACCATCAACAACTGCTGTCACCCTTCGTGTTGCTGTTGGCATGATCAGTACCTGTCACAGAACAAAAAATGATCAGCAAAGAAACAAATAAAATTTGTTTATATATTTCGGTATACTGTAGTACAATTATTTTTTCAAACGATCCGAAGTTCGCTAACGCATCTTCTGGTAGAAGTTAACAGGCAGATATCGTCACGTAATGAAAATGTGTTATACCCCCTCTAGACGACCTTCCCCGTCTTTCTTTGTCTTTTTCTATTACATTATTTTATGAGAATTTATCATGCAGTTTTTTGCTCCTTCTTCTCGATACGAAACTACTTTTTGAAACTAAATTTTTTTTTCTTGTTTATGACGTTCAAAAGTGCCTTTTAATGGTCTAACAGAATTAAATTATTCGACTTTGACTTTCAATTCTTACAATAATAATCTTTTGATCATTGTCAGAGTATAATTTCAGTAAAAGAAGTAACGACCTAAATAACATATTTGAGTTCTCACAGTACTTACCATGTTATCAATCTCATTGGCAGATATGAAGTTCTGCTCCTCTTTCAAGAAGTACTGACTCTTGGACCAAATGTTGAATATCTCTGCCACGTGGTTGTACAGTTCTTCCGCCTCTGTAAATTGTAAATGATAATTTTATCTCTATTACCTTAACAGTATTTTCTTTTTAAAGCTCACTTGTATCCTAATTCACTAAATAGTCAAGCCATTGAGCGCTAAACGAATTTAAAACATCGCTCCATTTCTGTCAATGGTTTACAGTTAGTAGAGACAGAATGATAATTTAAATAGGTTTATTATATTTAGATATTTAGTGAGTTATACTGCAGGTGGGCTTGAATATTAAAACTATAATAATTTTGTATTATTGAATTTACTGCCATCATTTTTTTCTTCATATTTTTTTTTTATTTTTATGTAAAGGTGCTCCCTCACCGGGAGCATTCACGTGTATTGTAACATTATAGATTCAACTTCGAGCATTACATTACAATAATACCTCCCTGACTAACGAGCATTTGCGTGTAATGTAACATATAGATTCGACTTTGAGCATTACATTGGAAGTGGAGCGCATTGGTGTTACAAGTTGTATCAAGATATTACACATTGTATCATTACAAGGTGCTCATTGTAATGCTCGGTTCTCCTCCTTCACTGATGTAATGCTCAAATCTGTAACGTTACATTACACGCGAATGCTCCCGGTGAAGGAGCTCCTTAATGGGCTACATTGCTTTGTATAATAATATTTACTATGATGATAATAATATTTTTTTGACCGAACTACACCCACTGTGAGCAATCTCATTGAAGACTAGCCAAGCACGCAGGAGTTATTATAGTGCATTAGTGTGGGCAAACATAAGTAGCTCACTCTCATAGTCCGATTGAACGATTATCTGACATGACCGGAGAGAGATCATAGTACTAATTTCCTGGTCGAATTATTTACCCACTATAGTAAATATTGATACGCACCTGGTACATTGTTTCTTAACCAGTGGTTTCTCTGCAGGTCCACGTATTTGATGAGTAGTGGGTAGAAGGAGTAAATGTCCCGAACTAACAGCTGCCAGTCCTCTTGGATCTGTGACTCCACTTGGGAAGTGTCGTCGGTTGATGACTGGGAAGTAAGGCGTAGATAATTAGAAATTGGAGATAAATTTAATAATTTACATGAAATTTTGAGTACAATGGTAATCTTAAACTATTCAATAATTCCAGGTTATTTTTAAATCTATTTTTGTTTTGCCTAATATCACTGGCAGAAGCTAGTTAATATTATAAGAAAACAAGTTTATTTGTTTGTGAGAGGTAATCTCTGGAAGTAAGTTACATTATTGCTGAGTGTAATAGGCTATGTTTTATGGAATACTTCCATGCGTATGAAGTCGCGAACAGGAACTAGTGTTCCACATAATTATGAAAGATTCAAAAGCGATTTTCCACTAAAAATACACAGCGAAATTCAAACAGTTAAAGTCAATATAGTCTTTAATATTTAAGAAATAACGCCTAAATTATGATAAAAACAGAGATATGATTTATTTACCTTTATGAAACCTCTCAAACTCTCTTCCTTATGGAACATATTATCAGTCCTCTTCCTCACTCTCTCAGCGAGAGGCAAGAAGGAGTCCCTGAGCAGTTCCTCAGAGCTGTTGATGATGATCTGCTGCGTATACGTCGCGATGCGCGTCATCCACGGCGCGTTCTCGTTGCCAATGTTCTTCTTGATTAATTTGAGGACGTTTTTCAGGAGTTGGTTCATGTGTTCTGCTGTTACCATTGTTACGTGGTTTCTGAAAGTGTAGGAGTATGAAGTTTAGAATATCTGGACATGGTGGAAGAGACATCAATAAGTCAACTTATACTATGGTTTCAGTACATAATACAAGAAAATGTTACATTTTTTGTGGTTTATTAAAAAAAAAACTGTACCTTTGCAAAAGTTAAATTCCTAAAAGATCAAATGTATGGAACAGCTCAGTGAAAATTATGTGAGCTTGAGTTAACAAAAAAAGACGTCACAAATAGTCACAATTTATTACGAAATCTATGGGGGAATCGCGTTTTGACTGGTCATAAAAAGTAAGTAAAAGTCAAAGTCAAAACATTTATTTCAATTAGACCATTTACAGGCACTTTTGAATTGTCAAAGAGTCGGTTAGTTAGTCCGAAAGTTGAAGCTAGTTGCTCGTTCCAAAACGGAGGTAGGCCTCTATGGAGAAGAACGAGCAAGAAACTCCACGGCACTCTTTTAAATTAGGTTATTACAAAATCTTGGTTACATTATTCTTGTCAATTCTATATGTGATCACAATGAAGATGAATATAAAATAGTTGGAAAAAAATATATAAAGAAATTAAAGCCATAGCAGTTAAGAGATGACCAATCCCAACTGACAGCACTCGTTCACGAGCATGACGATGAAGTCAATTAAGTCGTGTCTAATTCCCAATTAACAAATATTTATTTACCTCCTAAGCATATATACAGGGTGTTTCGACGGTCAATACCAATCCGTAAAGCGGAGCTGGTATAGACTATTTATAATCATTTGAACCAAACTTGTCTTAAAATTAAGTGTGGCCTTTTTTTTTAGCAAATATTCTTGATTTTTGATAAAAAAAACTCAAACTTTTGTAGTCAGTTTTACAACCAAAAATCATTAATCAGTGTCGCTACGGCAACATCACACGGCAACTCGGCTATGCAAGTTGGTCATAAATTGCCAAAAAGTTGCGGCAATCGGCAATGGTTTAGCAACTTTCAACTTTTACAGGAAACTTTTAAAGAGTTGATAATTGAATATTGAGTCAACTCACCCGCCAGTAGGAGTAACGTTATCAGGTCCCTGCGCCCACCAGAACGGCAGATAGGAGCATAGTAAAGGCAGCACCACGTCTATGATATGCGGTGCCTCGTTGTAAGTCTTGTCCGACTCGACGAACTGATCTACTTCACCCAGGATCGTCTCCAGCGTCGGCATGCATTGTTCCATTTTCTGCATTATGTCTGTATGGATAAAGTTGAGAATTAGTTTTGTGGTGTAGTGAGATAAGACTTTTAGGAAAATCTTTTGGAGAAAATGTGATGTGATCACTGGGGGGATATAAAAAGTGACTAGTAATTTAGTGACTGATATTTAAACAGATGACTGTACTCATGATAACAAAAAACTTTTTCTAGATTCCTTTTACTTTACTAAGCACATGAATATCCCCTAATCACTCCAATAGAATATTATGTCACAACAATAATACATCATCAGCTGTAATGACAACCGCCGTCGCCAGGACGGGTGGATGCCCTGCCGAGCAGGTGAAGGCAGGCACCATCCGTCCGGGGCGCGCGGGCATGCAGACCATCACGGTCAGCTGCCCCGTGACGGCGGCCAGAGCTATTGTTGGTGGCCGAAGGCTGCTGGTGGGTTGGGTCGCGGCGCAGGTCAAACTGCTGGAGCCCAGACCCCTGAGGTGCTTCCGCTGCCACGTGGGGA
Organism: Hoplodrina ambigua; assembly: GCA_949774945.1. Classification (NCBI taxonomy): domain Eukaryota; kingdom Metazoa; phylum Arthropoda; class Insecta; order Lepidoptera; family Noctuidae; genus Hoplodrina; species Hoplodrina ambigua. Next base: position 5,117,721 of record OX458990.1, read on the forward strand.
ATCACGTGGCATGCCAGTGCGCCTCGGAGGTGGACCGCAGCGCTCTCTGCTTCCGCTGCGGTCAGCCCGGTCATAAGGCCGCGACATGCGATGCCCCGCCGCACTGCGACGCATGTGCAAGGGCTAGCAAGCCCGCGGATCACCGGGCTGGGGGCAAGGCCTGCGCCGTACCTGCCAGGGCCCGGGGAGCGCCCCGCGCCACCGTCCCCGCCGCTGTCGCCGCCGCCGTCGCCCCCACGGCCTCTGTCGCCGCCGTCGCCGCAAAGGCCGTACAAGGGCCCTCACAAGAGGCCCTCGAGGGCCTGGAGGGGGCTGCAATGGATTGCCAATAACGGCTCCATTGCACCTCCTCCAGGCGAACATCAACCACTGCGCCTGCGCTCAGGATCTGCTGCTCCAGAGCATGGCGCAGTGGTCGATAAATATCGCCGTGGTCGCTGAGCCGTAGTTCGTCCCGCCCAGGGAAGACTGGGTGGAGGACATTAGCGGCTCGGTGACCATAATTGCGTCGGCCGCCGCCGGCACCCCGTCCCTTGAGGGAGTCAAGAAAGGACAGGGGTGCGTAGCAGCCCGGTTCGGGGGGATTGTTGTAGTTGGTGTCTACTTCTCCCCGAACCGAACTCTCGCCGAGTTCCACAACTCCCTCGTGGAGTTGAGTTTCGTCGTCGCAAGCCATTCCCTCCCCGTGCTAGTGCTCGGGGACTTCAATGCCAAGAACGTGGCTTGGGGTTCTCGCTGCACGGATGTGCGGGGCAGGATGCTGGAGGACTGGGCCCTGGAGAGGGGCCTAGTCGTCCTGAATCGGGGTTCTGTAGCAACGTGCGTGCGGATGCGGGGCGAGTCGGTGGTGGATATTTCGTTTGCCAGCCCCGCTCTGTCACCGCGGGTGCTTGACTGGCGCGTTATGGAGGGGGTGGAGACTTACTCCGATCACCGGTACATCCGGTTTGACGTCTCCGCCCAGAACTCCAGCGCGCCGGTCATACAGGCCCCGAGTGGTCCGCGGTGGGCGCTGAAGCAGCTGGACCGGGAGCTTCTCCTGGAGGCCTCGATCGTGCAGGCCTGGGTGTCATCACCGGTCAGGCCTGCCGATATCGACAGTGAGGTGGAGTGGTTCCAGGAGGCCATGTCCGAGATATGCGACGTGGCAATGCCCCGAGTTCGGGCAGTAAACGCCCGCCGGCAGGTGTACAGGTGGTCGCGAGAGCTGACGTCTCTGCGCGAGGCATGCGTCGCTGCGCGGCACCCGTACGCCAGGCATCGCAGACTCCGCATTCGGCCACCGAATGCGGCAGTCATTGAGGCGGAGCTGTACGAGGGGTACAGAGAGGCGAAGACCGCCCTCAACGAGGCCATCCTGCGGGCAAGAGCTCAGGCCCGCGAGGAGTTGTTGGAGACTCTCAACGGAGATCCATGGGGTCGCCCTTACAAGACGGTGCGGGGCAAACTCCGCACCTGGGCCCCCCCGCTGACGCAGAGTCTCCGGCCGGAGCTCGTTGAGGACCTGGTGAGCGCTCTGTTCCCCTCGCGGGGGGAACATCCTCCCCCGTCCATGGCTCCACCGCTCGCGATGCCGGAAGCGGACCACACCGACGACGGCATTCCAGAGGTGACTGGGGTAGACCTGAGGGTGGCGGTACACCGGCTGAAGGCCAAAAATACCGCCCCGGGACCCGATGGCTTGCCTGGGAAAGCCTGGGTCCTGGCCTCAGAGGCTCTAGGGCCCCGACTGGAGGTGCTCTTAAGCGCATGCTTGGAGAGGGGCCAGTTCCCACTTCGTTGGAAGCCGGGGCGCCCTGCGGACTCGCCGTCTGCATACCGGCCCATCGTGCTGCTCGACGAGGTGGGCAAGCTCTTCGAAAGAGTCATTGCGGGCCGCCTCGTCGGGCACCTGTCTGGGATGCGGCCGGACCTTGCGGACAACCAGTTTGGTTTCCGCAGGGGGCGCTCTACGGTGGACGCCATCATGCGCGTGAGAGCTCTCACGACGGGGGATGCTGTGTCCCGGGGTGGGGTTGTGCTGGCGGTGTCGTTGGACATCGCCAACGCGTTTAACACCCTGCCCTGGACCTGCATTAGGGAGGCACTCCGGTATCACCGGGTGCCGAACTACCTCCGTCAAGTGGTCGGGGCCTATCTGACGGATAGAGCCGTGATCTACCCTGGTCGAACTGGAGAATGGAACCGGCGGGAGATGTCGTGCGGTGTTCCACAGGGATCGGTGCTGGGGCCGCTCCTGTGGAACATCGGTTACGACTGGGTGCTGCGTGCTGACCTCCCCGAGGGCGCCAGTGTTGTCTGCTACGCGGACGACACACTGGTCCTGGCGCAGGGGAGGTCGCACGAGGCGGCGGCCGACGTCCTGACACGCGGGGTTGCGATAGTCGTAGAGAGGATCCGGCAATTGGGACTCGAGGTGGCTTTGCACAAGTCCGAGGTCATGTGCTTTCATGGGCCTCGGAACGCGCCACCGTTGGGATCCCAAATCACGGTGGGAGGGGTTCACATCGGCGTGGGGTCAACGATGAAGTACCTGGAACTCGTCCTCGACAGCCGGTGGAACTTCGTTGAGCATTTCCGACGTTTAGCTCCCAAGTTGGAACGGGCTGGGGCCGCCTTCAAGCGGCTCTTACCCAACCTGAGGGGTCCAAACGCCTCCTGCCGGAGGCTCTACGCGGGGGTCGTGCGGTCGATGGCCCTTTACGGGGCCCCGGTGTGGGCGCGGGGGTTGAGGCGACGTGCCGCCCACTACCTAAACGCGTCCCAACGGGTGATCGCCATAAGGGTCATCCGAGGATACCGCACGATCTCCGGTGAGGCGGCGAGCCTCCTTGCCGAATTGCCGCCGATTGGGATCTGGAGGCGCTGGTCCTCGCGCGCCTGCACGAGTGGCGCGTGGAGGTACTAGGCCGGGGGGAAACTCCGCTGCCGCGGCAAATCGCCGCTCAGCGGACAGACCTCCGGCTTGATCTCATGGTGACATGGAGAGAGCGACTGCCGCAACCCCGTGCAGGGCACGCCTCTATCGAGGTGTTAAGTCCCCTCTTTGAGGAGTGGCTTGAGCGGCGCCACGGCGCCCTCACCTTCCGCCTGACGCAGGTCCTCACCGGACACGGATGTTTCGGGAGGTTGCTGCACATCATCGGGCGGGAGGAAACGCCCGGGTGTCATCACTGCGAGGATCGCCCCGAGGACACGGTGGAGCATACCGTGGCGGTGTGCCCCGCTTGGGCGGAGCACCGCGACGTCCTCGTGGCGGCCATCGGCGGCGGTGAGCAATGGGTAGCTCACCGTCCGTTCGTTGATAACGACAGACCGTGTCGACGGCGCGTTCGTGTTCCACGCGCGCCTCGAAGAGATGTCAGCAAACAATTGAAGGGGCCACTAAGGGCCGATGCCTGCCGGGGCTGCGGGTTGTTCGAAAGAGATACCGCGCCCCCGGAACGCAAAGGGCACAAGAAGGAACATGGATGGGTTTTAGTCAGTAAAAGTCTGACACTCCCTCCCGCCCCGCCCAGGGCGGGGGAAGTCATTTGATGATTTCCCATCGATAAAAAAAAAAAAAAAAAATTCTGTAATGACAACAAACAAAACTATTTAGTTTTTATTTTTTCTTTCAACTATTATCGGTTTTGTCTGTCACGCGCGTGCGGACGCCTTTGCGATATTAGCTGATCATAAAAAATGCGCTTGTGACATTTTATTAATTGAATTAGATGGTGTCATCTCACAAAATTTCAATAACGAAAAACAAGCCACAGGCTATTTAGGCTGAACTTAACCTAATTCATTAATTCAATTCTATTCTATTCTATTTATTCAAGTACCTAACCATGACTCATTTATTAGTAAAAAATGAACATGGGTCAAGCGTTTCTGCTGTTCTGTTGATACTGACTGTAACTATAGTTGTATTGTCTCACCTTGGGCTTCCAGCGAATGGTCAGCGATTCTGTTCAGCAAAGAGAACTGATTGTGTTTGTTCAGATGAGGCTCCAAGAACGCCACCGGGAACGTGGAACTGAACGCTCCTAGACATGAGCCCTGGACACAGAACATGTTTCATTAGTTCATTTTTATTGTACAACGCCCTCTAGATTTAGCACGAGAGTACTAACGTAAAAGTATTCGATTCTATTTTTGAATTTAAAACACGACAAATATTTTGTACTACTTTTGTTTTGTTTTTGTGTCTTTTTTGTACTGTTTTGTACATTTCATTTTATTTATGTGATTAATATCAGTCTTTAAAAAAAAACTAACGAAATACTCGGCAAGTAATGTACGAGTAATAACAATCTTAAGGGTTCCGTACTCAAAAGGTGGTTATTATTATTTAAATATCTCTTTTATTATTGAAATAATTCGTGGAAACAGACTTATAAAAATTCCATATCGAGAAGCTATACACTTTGCCATTTAGCCGATAAAGGTGTAGTAGCTTTTAACTATCTTTAAAGACCCTTCTTCCCTTTCCACTCCCTTTTCCTTTGCCTTGGGGTTCCTTCCCTTTAGAAAAGAGAACTTTGCCCAGGCCGGGACAGAACAGGCCACAAAAAAAGAAAGTAAAATCTTACCAAAGCAGGTTTATGCCTCTCGATCTCAGTCTTGAGGTACTTCCTATCGTGCGTGAGCGACGCGTCTGTGCCCAGTGCGTACAGCGAGCCCAACATCTTGTATGACGCCACTTGAATCTCGTCCACTGTGGGCAAACAACAATATTTAGTTACGGTTTTAAGAACCACTATACAAGCCAGATACGGGCAAGTATAAATGTATCTTTCTATTTCATATGTATTTTCCAAGTTTATTTTAGACATTACTGTCATCGGCGCAGGAAAACATCTTGAGAAACCTAGCTGGACTTATATACAAAGTTGATAAGACAGATGGGCTTTCCTTTAAACTGCCTATACTAGGTACCATTTTTAAGTTCTGTACCAAAAATCTCCAATTAAATAGGAGCAGTAGTTTAGTCGCAAATGATTTTTTATGTTTTTGCCCCGTTTGTAAACGATGAATCTTTCCTAACAGCTGATTATGTCTATACGCATACATAGGTCATGCACCTACGTTGCCGCTTTAATACCTAGGTATCTAAGGTCAGTTAAATTTATTTACAAAGGTTGTTTGCGTTTTATTTTGATTTGAAAGCTATTTAGTTTGTTTGAAAAAAATAAACTCATTTTTATTTATATTTTATTTTATACCGTATCAAATTAATACTAAACACGTATAGTATACGTAGTGTAATTTAATGCCTCTCTATCATATCAACTCTGTATATTAATTTAATAAAGCTAAAGAGTTTTGTTGGTTTGTGTGTTTTTTTAATCGAGCTAATCTCTGGCAATACCAGTCCTGTTGAAAAAAAAAGTGTGATAGCCAGATTCATGATAAATAGTATAGGGTATTTAACATCACGCTACGCCCCACAGAAGTAGAGCAAGCACCAAACACGTGTTTCTCAGCACGGTGAAAAATACCAAGCGTACGAAGTTGCAGGGCGCGGCTAGTAATGTATAAAAGTCTGAAAAAGTCATTTCACCATTTTAAAATCAATTACATAAATTATTTTCAAGTATTATTACGTTCCGTCAAACATGTAACATTTTTATTTTCTTTTATTAAATATGTTTCAAACTTCTAGCATTTCTTCAACAGTGGCTTTTGATAAATATCCCATTAAATAAAATGATTATTGTGAAATAAGCGATAAAACTCATGACGCGAGTGTAAATCGAATCGGTTTATCGCACAAAGACTTGCTTTTTTAATATTTTAAATGTTGTTCTACATTGTGCTCTGTTTGTATTTCTTGGCTTTATTGGTAATATTTATTTAAGACTAATTGGCATGAACTATTCTCTAAACAGGTTTCTTATAAATATATATTGTCATTTATATAATTTTATATATGTACATCATTCAATTTAGTTCTAACAAAAGGAATAAACTCAGAATCTCTCAAAATTGTAACAATTATGTCAAACTGATTTTACTCAATAATATGTTCCAATATTTACCGACTTAAATAAGATAACAATAAAAAATTCAATAATAATTAATAAAAAAAGAAACTAAAACTAAATGGCATTAAAACATGCTAAACAAGAAGATTTTTCACACCAAAATAAAAGTTATTTCCCAGCAATAAAAGTTATTTTGCCTTTGTTGTGTGTGATGTGTCTTTTTACATCCTTAATTGCACAATATTTAAATGACACATATACAAAAAAATAAGTCAATTGAGTGACTCTAAAACTCTTATTACAGGCTCCAAACATTGAAACAAATGTTCAACCCAGTTCAGAGGAAGAAAAACCAGAACCAATATTCGTTGATGTTATCAAGAATATTACACGAGTTAACAACGAGTTACAAGAACTGATCCACAACTATAAACTAATTAAAAAAAAGACCTACTTACAAGATGATTTTGAGGTCAAAGAAAATGCAGAAGACAAGACAACTCCTTCGGATGGGAACGTCACTACCTCAGTATACCCAACACAAATGATATTTATAGAGGAAGGAGAGAAGAGTAGTGAAGGAGAAAATAATAGTCCAGGAGAAGTCAGCAGCGAGGCAGATAAGAGTCATGAAGGAGGAAAATCCACAGCAAAGAAACCTCAATCACATGAAATTGAAAAGTCAGACACTGGCAAAAAGGAATTAAAAGTACACAAAAGTGTTACAGATAAAAGCAATGAAACCGAAGAATCGATAGAACCAATAGATTCGACAGATTCTAAAGAAAAACCGATGTACGCAAAAGATCGGCAACGTTCTAAAGACAAACCGTCAGAACCAAAAGATCCGACATATCCCAAAGAAGAATTAATAGAGCCAAAAAATTCGATACTTCTCAAAGAGAAATTATTAGAGCCAATAGAGCCTACAATTTCCAAAGAAAAATCGATTGAGCCGAAAGAACTGGCAGGTTCTAAAGAAGAGGTAGAAGATAAAAAGAAACTAATCATGCCAGAAGCGCTTACACTTCAGAAAGAAGCACCTGGCCCTAAGAAAACAAGATACAGCGTAAAGGGTACACCAGCAAAGAATTTAAACAAAAGCTCTTCACAGATCCCTCCTAAAGACAAATCATTCGAAGAATCAGAAAACGAAGAAATAGCAGATGCAAGTAAACTTTCCGATCAATCTAACGAAGCAACGACAGCTAAATTTACGGTTGGAATTTATTTAAGAAGCGCCAATGGAAGCAATACGACCAAGGTACTTATTTAAAACGATGAATGAATTTTTTCATATTTAAATCTAGTTACCCATTCCAAAAATGTAGTCATTTATCGAAGTCGTAATTTTTTTTCCATTATTGAGATCAAATGAGAAAAGTATGATAAAACGCATGGGCGCGTTTTCATACAAGATAAAGCAAAACTTATACCGAAATACAGTAAATACTAAGATTTTCCAGTAAAACCTAAGATTCACCAGATCTTAATTCCCGCGACTTCTTTCTGATTCCAAGACACAACTTCTTAAAAAAAAAAACAATGTAATCTAGGCCGGAAAATTAGATTAATTCAATTGACAAATTAGACAGACCGTTATTAGATTTTTAGTTGCTTTAAAAACAATAAACAGTTAATCAACTAAGATTGGAAGAAATGACGTCACAGTTCATTAATGCCATACAAAATCTATGAGGAAATTCAGTTTAGACAGCTCATAAAAAGTATGTCGAAGATTGTCAAGTACCCCCCAATTGCACTATATTTTTTCAGAAATCTGACAATGTCCCTGCTGAAGTGAAAAGTGATACTGATGAAGTCTTGTCCAAAGATTTTGTTAAGACAAGCGCTTTGCGTCTGGCTTACGGAGATGCATGCCTGAAACTGGTTATCAGAAAATGTTATAAGGTAAGAATTTAACTTGTTACTAGCTCGCTACTTCGTTCATCACCTATACAGACTTATAACATTAGTTATCTGCCAATGAAAGTCTCGTCAAAATCGGTGCAGCCGTTTCGGAGGTCAGCCAGAACCATCAGACAGGCAGACCAACGGAGAGACAAAAATTAAAAACAATGTTTTTTCGTGTAGCTGTCGTATGGAACATCTGATTCTGTATTAATTTGGGGTATTGGGTTTGATTCCCAGGTCGGGTAAAGAGAAATTGCGTTTTTCCATTAAGAATTTCTCAGTAGCAGCCCGGTGCTTAAAAGTTGGTGGTGTGACACCACCACGCCACATTATACATGTGAGGCCTGAACAAGTGGGCCTTAAATAAATATTCTAATTTATTTTAAAGGCAAGCAAAACAGTATTAAAGTCTTCGTGTCGGTCTAGTCGCTGCAAGAGTGATTTTAAAGAGTTTTTCGATACGACTGCAAGAAAGGAGTGTATTGAAGTATTTGACAATGGTTCGAAAAAGGCTTCGGAGGTAGGCCTCCGGAGAATCGATACGTGTAAGAGACCTTTATACAGTTAAAGACTAAAATATGTATTCACTTATCATTTTAACAAGCCCGTACTGACCCACCGCTTGAAGGTATATCAGATTTAAATAAAAGCTGGTATACATTTCTAACTGAATAATGTACAATCCAAATTCGCAATATTTATTTATTTATTTAAACTTTATGCACATATAAAAAATACACTGTACAAAGGCGGACTTAATGCCTTGGGCATTTTCTACCAGTCTACCTTAGGGTGATGCAGAGGGGTGTCGGTCAGAATACCTCCCCGCGTGCCTATCGGCTGCTTGTCCTTCTGGACTCGTCTGGAGGGAACGGCAGCTGATAGACTGGTGCACCCTGGGCGCGGGTAGTGATCTTCCCTGAGGAATGGGAAGCGATTCCTATCCTCTGGGGAATGTCACTGTCCGTGGCAAAAGTTCTGACGGGAGGGGTCCATTTTGGACCATGGGCGTTTCTCCGCGTGTCCCTCTGATAAGCAGAGGGCACAGCGGAGTAGTGAGGACGGGCTCGCACTTACCCTGCCACCGAGCAGACAGAGAGGGATGTCGCCCCTTTCCGTTACCGTCGTAATATCGTAACCCATGTTGGAGTGTCGTGGATCACGTCTCGCGGCTTCAACTGGGACCGAGGGTCTTGGCTTAACCGCCCGGACCGCGAGGTAGAAAACCTCTATAAAAAGTCACCCCGAATCCCAAGCGGCGGCGCACCGTGAGGGGATGTATGGCTGACGGGTGTTCCTATGGAACAATCAGTCATTAGTGCGAACCACTTGTTTTTGGTTGGTTGGTTGGATAATATTTATACTCGTGGGAACAGTAATGGAAAATTATAATATAATAAATAAAGACGTAGATGGGAGGAAGGGGGATGCTGGGTCGGAGTCCGACTCGGCCCCCAGCGTGGTGAGCGTGGGTAGCTCAGGGAGCTCACGCCGCGCGATGGATGGGCAAGCGCACGGGAAGTTCTTCCGCAAGCGGCCCAGACCGGAGGACGACCGGGCGTCGCTCTCCGAGGAAGAGTCGGCCTCGTCTCGCAAGATCCCCACCAGCAAACGCGGTGGGGTCCAAGAGCGAGGCCTAGGAAGGGGAATTGCCCGGAGGAGCAGCGTTGCCGGGCGACCAGCGACGCCTGCTGCGGAAGGTCGGCACCTGGGCGAGACCTGTGTCGACATGGCCCATTCCGGGTCATCTTGCGACGAGGTAGGCGCAACTGGCGGCTCCGATGGTGAGCGTAAGGCCAGGTTTGTGGAGGCTGTGGAAGCTGCCGTTGCAAGTGTGGTCCGGAAAAAGGTGAACGGGTCGAAGATGGACGCGGCTTCGGCCACCATAATGGCGGCGGCGGAGGCCAACTTCACGGGCGCAGCAGGGGAGGTCCCAAACTTCGGGCGGAGGTGGCTCCGGCAAAGCCGGCGCCGGCACAAAATGTGGCGTCCCAAAAGAGGAGCAAGGCGGCGCCCCAGCCACCGCCTCCCCCTCCGCCCTCTAACCCTCCCGCCACTGAAGCCGAATGGCAGGTGGCCGGAGCGAAGGAGAAGGGACGAAAGGCAGCCAGATCGGCCAGAGCGGCCACGAAAAGAGCGAAGGAGCGGCGGCGACGTAAGGAGCGAAGCGCCGCGGCAAAACTTCGCGCCCCTAAGACCCCGGCTGTAGTAATAACGCTACAGCCGGAGGCGGCCAATAGGGGCGTGACGTACGGGGAGGTTCTCACCAGGGCCAAAGCGGCGGTGAACCTCTCCGAGCTCGGGATCACCGGGGGACTCAAGCTCAGGGTTACCGCAACAGGGGCCCGAATGTTGGAGATCCCCGGTGCCACCAGCGGCCCGTCCGCTGACGCTCTGGCCGAAAAGCTCAGAGCGTCCCTGGACGAGGACGAAGCCCGAGTGTCCAGACCCGTCAGATGCGCAGACATGCGCATCCTAGGGCTGGACGATTCGGTCACCGTGGAGGAGGTGGTGGCCGCCGTCGCCAGGACGGGTGGATGCCCTGCCGAGCAGATGAAGGCAGGCACCATCCGACCGGGGCGCGCGGGCATGCAGACCATCACGGTCAGCTGCCCCGTGACGGCGGCCAGAGCTATTGTTGGTGGCCGAAGGCTGCTGGTGGGTTGGGTCGCGGCGCAGGTCAAACTGCTGGAGCCCAGACCCCTGAGGTGCTTCCGCTGCCACGTGGGGAATCACGTGGCATGCCAGTGCGCCTCGGAGGTGGACCGCAGCGCTCTCTGCTTCCGCTGCGGTCAGCCCGGTCATAAGGCCGCGACATGCGATGCCCCGCCGCACTGCGACGCATGTGCGGGGGCTAGCAAGCCCGCAGATCACCGGGCTGGGGGCATGGCCTGCGCTGTACCTGCCAGGGCCCGGGGAGCACCCCGCGCCACCGTCCCCGCCGCTGTCGCCGCCGCCGCCACCGCCGTCGCCGCCACCGCCGTCGCCGCGGTCGCACCCACGGCCTCTGTCGCCGCCGTCGCCGCAAAGACCGTACAAGAGGCCCTCGAGGGGGCTGCAATGGATTGCCAATAACGGCTCCATTGCGCCTCCTCCAGGCGAACATCAACCACTGCGCCTGCGCTCAGGATCTGCTGCTCCAGAGCATGGCGCAGTGGTAGATAAATATCGCCGTGGTCGCTGAGCCGTACTTCGTCCCGCCCAGGGAAGACTGGGTGGAGGACATTAGCGGCTCGGTGACCATAATTGCGTCGGCCGCCGCCGGCACCCCGTCCCTTGAGGGAGTCAAGAAAGGACAGGGGTGCGTAGCAGCCCCGTTCGGGGGGATTGTTGTAGTTGGTGTCTACTTCTCCCCGAACCGAACTCTCGCCGAGTTCCACAACTCCCTCGTGGAGTTGAGTTTCGTCGTCGCAAGCCATTCCCTCCCCGTGCTAGTGCTCGGGGACTTCAATGCCAAGAACGTGGCTTGGGGTTCTCGCTGCACGGATGTGCGGGGCAGGATGCTGGAGGACTGGGCCCTGGAGAGGGGCCTAGTCGTCCTGAATCGGGGTTCTGTAGCAACGTGCGTGCGGATGCGGGGCGAGTCGGTGGTGGATATTTCGTTTGCCAGCCCCGCTCTGTCACCGCGGGTGCTTGACTGGCGCGTTATGGAGGGGGTGGAGACTTACTCCGATCACCGGTACATCCGGTTTGACGTCTCCGCCCAGAACTCCAGCGCGCCGGTCATACAGGCCCAGAGTGGTCCGCGGTGGGCGCTGAAGCAGCTGGACCGGGAGCTTCTCCTGGAGGCCTCGATCGTGCAGGCCTGGGTGTCATCACCGGTCAGGCCTGCCGATATCGACAGTGAGGTGGAGTGGTTCCAGGAGGCCATGTCCGAGATATGCGACGTGGCAATGCCCCGAGTTCGGGCAGTAAGCGCCCGCCGGCAGGTGTACAGGTGGTCGCGAGAGCTGACGTCTCTGCGCGAGGCATGCGTCGCTGCGCGGCACCCGTACGCCAGGCATCGCAGACTCCGCATTCGGCCTGGCCGAATGCGGCAGTCATTGAGGCGGAGCTGTACGAGGGGTACAGAGAGGCGAAGACCGCCCTCAACGGAGATCCATGGGGTCGCCCTTACAAGACGGTGCGGGGCAAACTCCGCACCTGGGCCCCCCCGCTGACGCAGAGTCTCCGGCCGGAGCTCGTTGAGGACGTGGTGAGCGCTCTGTTCCCCTCGCGGGGGGAACATCCTCCCCCGTCCATGGCTCCGCCGCTCGCGATGCCGGAAGCGGACCACACCGACGACGGCATTCCAGAGGTGACTGGGGTAGACCTGAGGGTGGCGGTACGCCGGGAGAAGGCCAAAAATACCGCCCCGGGACCCGATGGCTTGCCTGGGAAAGCCTGGGTCCTGGCCTCAGAGGCTCTAGGGCCCCGACTGGAGGGGCTCCTAAGCGCATGCTTGGAGAGGGGCCAGTTCCCACTTCGTTGGAAGACGGGGAAACTGGTCCTCATTCGGAAGCCGGGGGCGCCCTGCGGACTCGCCGTCAGCATACCGGCCCATCGTGCTGCTCGACGAGGTGGGCAAGCTCTTCGAAAGAGTCATTGCGGGCCGCCTCGTCGGGCACCTGTCTGGGATGCGGCCGGACCTTGCGGACAACCAGTTTGGTTTCCGCAGGGGGCGCTCTACGGTGGACGCCATCATGCGCGTGAGAGCTCTCACGACGGGGGATGCTGTGTCCCGGGGTGGGGTTGTGCTGGCGGTGTCGTTGGACATCGCCAACGCGTTTAACACCCTGCCCTGGACCTGCATTAGGGAGGCACTCCGGTATCACCGGGTGCCGAACTACCTCTGTCAAGTGGTCGGGGCCTATCTGACGGATAGAGCCGTGATCTACCCTGGTCGAACTGGAGAATGGAACCGGCGGGAGATGGCGTGCGGTGTTCCACAGGGATCGGTGCTGGGGCCGCTCCTGTGGAACATCGGTTACGACTGGGTGCTGCGTGCTGACCACCCCGAGGGCGCCAGTGTTGTCTGCTACGAGGACGACACACTGGTCCTGGCGCAGGGGAGGTCGCACGAGGCGGCGGCCGACGTCATGACACGCGGGGTTGCGATAGTCGTAGAGAGGATCCGGCAATTGGGACTCGAGGTGGCTTTGCACAAGTCCGAGGTCATGTGCTTTCATGGGCCTCGGAACGCGCCACCGTTGGGATCCCAAATCACGGTGGGAGGGGTTCACATCGGCGTCGGGTCAACGATGAAGTACCTGGGACTCGTCCTCGACAGCCGGTGGAACTTCGTTGAGTCAAGTTGGAACGGGCTGGGGCCGCCTTCAAGCGGCTCTTACCCAACCTGAGGGGTCCAAACGCCTCCTGCCGGAGACTCTACGCGGGGGTCGTGCGGTCGATGGCCCTTTACGGGGCCCCGGTGTGGGCGCGGGGGTTGAGGCGACGTGCCGCCCACTACCTAAACGCGTCCCAACGGGTGATCGCCATAAGGGTCATCCGAGGATACCGCACGATCTCCGGTGAGGCGGCGAGCCTCCTTGCCGGATTGCCGCCGTGGTATCTGGAGGCGCTGGTCCTCGCGCGCCTGCACGAGTGGCGCGTGGAGGTACTAGGCCGGGGGGGAAACTCCGCTGCCGCGGCAAATCGCCGCTCAGCGGACAGACCTCCGGCTTGATCTCATGGTGACATGGAGAGAGCGACTGTCGCAACCCCGTGCAGGGCACGCCTCTATCGAGGTGGTAAGTCCTCTCTTTGAGGAGTGGCTTGAGCGGCGCCACGGCGCCCTCACCGCAGGTCCTCACCGGACACGGATGTTTCGGGAGGTTCCTGCACATCATCGGGCGGGAGGAAACGCCCGGGTGTCATCACTGCGAGGATCGCCCCGAGGACACGGTGGAGCATACCGTGGCGGTGTGCCCTGCTTGGGCGGAGCACCGCGACGTCCTCGTGGCGGCCATCGGCGGCGGCGAACTCTCGCGTTCGGCCCTGGTGCAAGCCATGGTCCGGAGCGAGAGGGAATGGGATGCAGTCGCCTCCTTCTGCGAAGCAGTAATGCTAGCGAAGGAGGAGGCCGGCCGCGTGAGGGAAAGAACCACCTCACGCCTCAGCCGCCGCGGGAGACGCTCCGGGCGTCGGGAGCCGCGAGACGACTCCCGGCCACCGTAGACGCGGGTCTGTGGGCGGTGAGCAATGGGTAGCTCACCGTCCGTTCGTTGATAACGACAGACCGTGTCGACGGCGCGTTCGTGTTCCACGCGCGCCTCAAAGAGATGTCAGCAAACAATTAAAGGGGGCCACTAAGGGCCGATGCCTGCCGGGGCTGCGGGTTGTTCGAAAGAGATACCGCGCCCCCGGAACGCAAAGGGCACAAGAAGGAACATGGATGGGTTTTAGTCAGTAAAAGTCTGACACTCCCTCCCGCCCCGCCCAGGGCGGGGGAAGTCATTTGATGATTTCCCATGGGTAAAAAAAAAAAAAAAAAGGGTGATGAAGAGACAAAACGTAGTAGGTGCACAGATACAGAAAATTTTCGATATAAAATATAAAAATAAATACATACATGTGATGAAGTACGACAAATTAATTGTGTGACGAGTCTGCCAACTTCTTACGTCACGAGCTTTTACCTTAAAAGTGAACCGACTGGTGGCCATCCTGATATTCTGAGGGAGTTCATTCCATAAGAAAACCGCCTGGACTAGAAAAGAAGATTTGAGAAAACCAGAGTGGTGGGAAGGACATCGCAGAATGTGATAACACCTTAAGTTTGGATTTGTTATTAAAATACGGTGGATCCGCGATTGATCTGCCCCGTTTCCGTCTCGCCATTTCGGAAAGACCAATCTTATGCTCTAAGGGCCCATAGATCGTTTTACATGCGGCAAACATGACCAGTCCAGTTCTATTTTAGCTGGGCAGCCTTTTGAGCCACTGCTGCGCATTTATACTGACACTACAAGAAACTCGGCTTTGAATTTTGCTAAGTGAATACATATTTTTGCTCTTTTTGTCAATGTTCATTTGCAAGTAACCTTCTGCAAGATTCATTTTACAAGTAAAGCTTGCAGCAAGTAACCTTCGTGAAGGTTTACATGCACAGCATAAGTTAGATACAAAACTTGCAGACATGAATTTGTGCAAGAATACTTGCCAGTGGACATGTTTATGGGAGGTCTATGTTTAGCTATGGATGTTGTCTCTCTAATGATGTTTATGAAAAATAAATAAAATCTTTGTTTCTTTTTTCAAAGGCATGTAAAAGAACGCTAAAATATTCTTTACGGTCGGTGTCCCACAAAGGAAAAAGCGAAATTAAGGCTTACTTCAAAGAAAAGTACAAACCAAAGTGCGATGAAGCTTTTCAAGATACTTTGAAGTGTCTCCGTACTTTAAACAGTGAGAACGTTTTCTTAATTTATTTATTTTTTGTTAGGACGTCCATAGTTCAACTTAGACTTCGATAAATCCGAATATACAAGGTGTAGTATTGTATTCTCGTCTTTCAGGAGGTTATCACAAAAGACATAAACAATCAAATCAAATTATGACGTCTACTCAATAATTAAACTTGTTTTTAGTTATTTATGTTTCACAGTATTTCAGAATACACCTAATTTAAAGTACAGAATCGCCCCGTTGCGTATGCGGTAGGCAGTATTGTGCGACAGTTAGTATTGTGCGTGCGGGTTGCATTCGAAGATGGCAAGTTTAGGATCGAAAGACATGCACATTTTTTTTTTAATACGAGTATTTTATTATAAATTCGTGTTGGGAATCACTAGAATAATTACCCCCTTTTTGACGAGGATACAATACTGGATCTTGTATTTATGGTGGGTTTTTACTATATTTTTTTAAATTTCTAGCTTTTCCTCGCGACTTTCTTCTAAACAATCTATTGCAATACTGTAGCATTCTATCAGTGGACGATTTTTTGTAATCGGTCCAGTATTTTCAGAGATTACCTCGTAAAAATAAATAAAACTTTATCTTATTCTCTTAAAAACATTACTTTTTTATACTCCACATTCTTCATTCTTTTAATATAATTATATTTTTTTCAAAAGAACTTACAAATAATATTTTTTTTTAAAATATTTATTAAAAAAAGAAATATATATAATAATACACTTCGAATAACTTTCATTTAGTGACGTAACAATCAGTATAACGACGACAGTATTTGCAGTCTATGATTATACAGCAGATTTCATTCTTTGTGAGGTGTTCGCAATTTGTTTATTTCGTAAAAAGTCGCTGAAAAATCTAGCAAAATGGTCTTAGAAAGTACTATGATTTGTGTAGATAACAGTGATTATATGAGAAATGGAGATTTCCTACCAACAAGACTGCAAGCACAGCAAGATGCCGTAAACCTGGTATGTCGTTCTAAAACACGGTCAAATCCTGAAAATAATGTTGGTTTATTGACGCTAGCCAATGTAGAAGTGTTGGCCACGTTAACCAGCGATGTTGGACGCATAATGTCCAAGTTACATCGTATTCAGCCTAACGGTAATATCAATCTTCTGACTGGTATCAGAATCGCTCACTTGGCGCTGAAGCATCGTCAGGGCAAGAACCACAAGATGCGCATTGTTGTGTTCGTTGGCTCTCCAGTGGAACTTGATGAAAAAGAATTAGTCAAACTTGCTAAGAGGCTGAAGAAGGAGAAGGTAAATTGTGATGTGGTGTCGTTTGGCGAGGACGCAGAGAATAATCCTCTCCTGACAACATTTGTTAACACTTTGAATGGCAAAGACAGCAACACTGGTGGCAGCCACTTAGCATCTGTTCCCGCTGGCGGCTGTGTTATACTCTACGTAAACACAGCATTGTTTTTTCAATTTTTTTAATTGATACATTTTGCTCGTAAACTTTAACATTGGACACACACTGCGCAGCATTATTACCGCCAAAATAAATACATAAAAAAAAAAAAAGAAACAGTATAAATATGACTCACAGAGATGTGTTCCGTCCGACGGCTCGTGCGCAACTGAGCCGCTCTGTGGCCGTCGCCTGTATTTATAGACACTAACCACGTGCTCGGCGCACGTGTTTGAGTTTTTAGGTTAGGATTCAAACTTTGTAAATAAATGATTATTTTTACAATCTTTTGGAGTAAATAAACTGATAATTAATTGAACCATGCAATTATGATTAATTAATCATCAAAAATATACAAAAATAAAAAAAAAAAATAAAAAAAAAAAACAGTATAAATATGACTCACAGAGATGTGTTCCGTCCGACGGCTCGTGCGCAACTGAGCCGCTCTGTGGCCGTCGCCTGTATTTATAGACACTAACCACGTGCTCGGCGCACGTGTTTGAGTTTTTAGGTTAGGATTCAAACTTTGTAAATAAATGATTATTTTTACAATCTTTTGGAGTAAATAAAC